>CM044892.1:30676735-35476735 GCA_024500025.1 Syzygium aromaticum
TTACTAAGAGCGTTAACCTTCGCATGGTAAGAAGAACAAAGCAACGAGTCATGAGCCCTTCCTTTCTTGTTTGATAATCGAGCCATAAACTCTTCAAGCAACGGAGACCTACAGAGTTTGAACATCCTTGGAAGGATAATTCTAGGTGTATCATAGAAAATCACATATTTTTAGCGAGAAATGATAGTTATATCTCTGGAATGAGATATTGGCTCATGTTATTTCCACCCCTTAAATAGCTTTAGACACACCCTATAATTTAAATTGTCCAAAATGGCCCTCTCTGAGACCTCATAAATGACAAGATAGATATGAAAGCAGAAAAGCATACATCTATGTGCACAGATCAATCTCAAGATTTTTATTCACTTTCATTAAATATTGTTTCTTCTTCTTTTTGTGTGTGTGTGTGTGTGAAATAAGACATATTCATTATTATTTTTTTTACAAGAGTCCTCTAAAATTCGAGTATTCTAATGCGCTTAGTGGCTGGAATTCTATTTTAAAAGAATATTAACAAAATTATGATGGCTAGAACGATTATTTACAATCTCTCTCCAAAGTTTAATTTCTCTTAACTCCCTATCATATAAATTTTTCTGGTTCAATATCTTTTCTAAGCGGAATTCTTTGGTTAAAATTGTGAGCTTTTTATGATTATAACTGAGGTTTGGGATGTGTTTATTAATAAAGGTTAGCAAGAAGGTTCAAACTTATCGCAAACAATCCTTCAATAGAGTTCATTTTAAGTACATTAGTGAGTGGAAGGGAGGAAATGGAGTTTGTTAAAAAACGATTAGAAAATAACATAATGTGGTCGAATAAAACAACATTGTTTTGATTAATACAAATAGTCTTTTCATGACAAACAACTTTTATATTTTCAATAAATAACAACTTTCATCATTTCCATTTGTGACTTTGATCAATAAATTCTCTTGAGGTTATTTCGTTAACTCAATAAATTATGTTTACAACAGTCATTTAGGGAGAGAAAATAACATAAGCCTAAGATATTTTGGGTTTTTAATAGAAAAATCATTGTCTATCAATACTTGCTTATTCATAACCATATCTTCCTTGAGAAAAATAGACATACATGTACTATCCCATCTAGAAAAACAACTCTGACCACATTTTACGTGAAGCCGCTTTCTTAAAAAATATATGACATATCAAATCACAACATCCTTCGCTCATAATAATATTAGGGCTACACCCACCATCCCATTTTCGAAGCCTTAGGTTAAGCCTTAAGTTATCTTATTCTGTGTTTGGTTCCTACTCAAGAAAAAGATAAAGTTGGATATAAGAAAGATATAACCAGGATAAAAATATTTCATGAGGAACATAGGATAAAGGTAGATAGGATTTCTTATATGCATAATATAAAGGTTATTTTTCTCAAAAAACAAACTTCTTAAATAAATAAAATTGAA
This sequence comes from Syzygium aromaticum, assembly GCA_024500025.1. NCBI lineage: Eukaryota > Viridiplantae > Streptophyta > Magnoliopsida > Myrtales > Myrtaceae > Syzygium > Syzygium aromaticum. The sequence continues at coordinate 30,678,175 of CM044892.1, forward strand.
TAATAATTAAATATAAATAATATTTGAATTGTAAAATGAAATAGAAAATTAAAAAATAACAATTTTTGTTTCTATTTATTCACATATTTATTTATATATTTGTATTTCTTTTTTTAGGGTTAATACAACAAAAAAACTCCAAACTGGTACACATGTGACAAATCTACCTCAAACTAATTTTTTCACATAAAAACCAAAAACTGGTACACTTGTGACAAATTTACCTTCTGTTAGTTTCCATTAAATTTTACCGTTAAATTGCTGAGTTAGATAACATATGGAAATTGTCGGGTGTACTAATTTGGGTTTTACCTTTCTGTTTGTCACATGTTTACTAGTGAGTTTTCATGGTATTAATCCAATTTAACGGAGAGTAAATTTGTCACAAGAATATCAGTTTGGGGTTTTTGGAGCTAAAAAAATTAGGTTGGGGTAAATTTGTCACAAATGTATCAGTTTGAGGTTTTTGGTGGTAAAAAAATTAGGTTGGGGTAAATTTGTCACAAATATACCAGTTTAGGGTTTTTAGTGATCAAAAAATTAGTTTTTGGTAAATTTTTCATAAGTATATCTGTTTGAGATTTTTAATGATATTAACCCTTCTTTTAATCCTACAATATATATTATATATTTAGTATTTATATTTATTACAAATTTTAGGTATATTAATATAGTTTATTATTTAATAAAATTTTATTTTGGAATAATGGAAGGGAATAAAAGAATAAAAATAAATAAAATAGAGGGAAAAACAAAAAAAATAGTAAGCAAATAAAATTGATAATGACACAAACAATCCCTGAACTTTGGTCCAATGTGCAATGTGGTTCTTAAATTTTTAATTTGTTCAATGTAGTCCATGAACTTTAGCTTAATGTTCAATGTGGTCCATGAACTTTTAATTTATTCAATGAGATCTATAGACTATTGGTACATGTTTAAGGTAGTCTTTGAACTATATGAAAATGTTCAATATAATCCATGAACTTGAATTAATGAAAGGACTACATTGAATATTTTTATATAGTTCATGGATTAAATTGAACATATACCAAAAGTTTAGGAACGACGTTGAACAAATTAAAAGTTTAGGGATCATATTGCACAATGGGTTAAAATTCAGGGACCACATTAAACAAATTAAAAGTTCAAGAGTCACATTATACATTGAGGCAAAGTTTAGGGATTGCTTGTGTCATTTTCCCTAAATAAAAATGAAGTAAGCAAGAAAATCTGAGCATATACTTTTTAAAATCACGAAGGTGAATGATCATGTTTTCTCTCTCTTACTAGATTTGGCATTTAATAGATGATCTACCTCGTCAACGTTGCTGTAGCCCATTTACATTGTTTGTCATAGTCGAACTGGTAGCTTTGGAATGCTACAATGAGCCTTTTGCTGTTTAAGATTTAGTTTGTACAATAATCATTGATTTATTATGGAAATATCACTACTTGTACATTTGTGATTTCTTTAGCAATGGATAGTAAGAGATTCTTATCATCTCCGTTTGTGCATTTTCAAGTTCATTTACATTAATATGCCGTTCATATAAAACACGGAATACGATAGAATGTGAAAATATCCTACTTTATTACTGGTATTCACCAAGCAATAGATAGTATATAACAAAATCATTAGATTTCATATCATATTCTATCAAGTCTTATTATGATTAGAAATTTATGTGACCAAACGTTGCCTTACTCATTGCATGTGGATATTAATTATGTGATGCCATGTTGAATATAAGCAAGTTCGGTAAACTTCAACCTAAAATATCTTGACCAAACACTCAAGATTCCATCATAACACATATCATTGTTGGTACTATCTTGCATGGTTTCATATTTGCGTGGAAGTACTAGTGACGTTCCAGAGAACAAGTTCCCATGCTTGAAAGAACAAGCATATGGGCAAATACATCTGTTGTGCCCATCTATGTAAAGAACCAAGATTCGACCTCGCGACAACGCGTGAAAAAGTGGGTAACAAAAGTCGAGTAACAAAGTTAAGTATCTTTTTTGCGTCGACGTGATTTTTCACGAGGGAGAATACATTACTATGTGATCTTGACCTTTCATGAACAATATCTCTGTGACACGTGTGGACGAAATGCAAATCTTTCTCTCTTTTGCTTTTCTGTTTTTGGCCTTTTCTAAGAAGTACTAGAAGATCATTTTCCTTTAACGGATGAGGAAAAGCATTTTATATGACCATCCCATTAAATAAGGATAAGATCCTTCTGTGAGAGAGAGAGAGAGAGAGAGAGAGAGAGAGAGAGAGAGAGAGAGAGAGAGAGAGAGAGAGCATCTCAGCTATCGAATTCAATATGATGATGTTCCTCTCAAAATGTCAATTTACATCATAATCAATCTAGATGACCCAAATCCTTTATGAAAACCCCCCACAACATTTTCTTGTTAACATTGGACAACCCAAAAGCTATTCTCACTTTTTCATCAAAATAAAACAATTAGTCTTATTTTAAATAAATAAAAAAACGCAAAAGCAGTCTGTGTACATTGGATAAGTATGAACGTTGACATTTATATATACATAAAGATGTGAAAGTCAAAATAACAAATTAAAATAAAAAATTATTCAAATAATTATATATTATAGGAAAAATTGCAAAAACCGTGTTCAATTTTACTTCATATCAGATGCCATAGTCACATTTCAAAACTTACAATTCATCCTCATTTTTTACAATGAAATTCTCGTTACGTCTCTCACCCTCACATAATTTACCAAATTATCATTTCATTTCCCAACCCGAGAGGTTTGCTCAATCCAGCACACTACTACCATGTCTCCACCTCTCCACCATGCATGCCTCTATTACACCTTGGGAGGCCGTCAACGGTGGTCAACGGTAGCCACGCTAACTTAAGGCCAAAATGAGGTTGAACGACCTTGATTTAGCAGCCATGGCCGATCTCTGCTACATAGCTTGCGGGGCTCGCGAGCTTGTCATGGAAACTCATGGCTGGCCTCTGTCCTTGTGAGCTCGAGGCTGACCTCGCACAGCCTCGACGACCATGAATCTCGCAAGCTTAGGCCAAGCTCACGTGGCCTTGCTATCGCAAGCCTAGAGTGATCTCGTCACAAACAGTTTCAGGGATGTTGGGAGAGGGACGCGCGAGAAGGGCATTGGATATAAAGAGCTGCAATAACCCCTAAATAAAAGTCATTTCAAACCTCTTCAATTTTCTTGGCTATAACTCTCGGGACTCATATACGTTGATGATCATATACGCGCCATGCCGTATTGAGGAGTCAAAATCCAATGTATAAAGCAAGCAAAACAAAGCACATATTCAAGGATAGAAATAAAAGAAGATAAATTTGGGGACCTCATGACAACCGGTTGCCAAAGCTGCCATAAGTTTTCTGTCTTCCTCGATACGAAAAAGTGAAAAAAATAAAAGACGACAATTAATATATAAAAAATCTAATATTGATCTGTTAAAAGTAAAAATAGATTGACTCAATATAAATATCTGAATAAACCAGTATAGTAATTTCTAAGGAAGAAATACTGTTTTTTCCCATGTATGGTGTGGCGAAACCGAGCTTCTCATCGTGAGATTGCCATTTATTCTTTTTTCTTTTTCGTGAAATAGATATTTGTATCTTTTTTTTTTTTAAATTCCGCAAAAGAAAAATCATTTCACTAACGTTTCTTTTCGCAAATTCTTTTTCAGGAATAGAATAAAAGAATCTTGTGCATTTCGGTCCCAAGTGGATGAATCCCATTTTCCCCTTCTCCAACTCAACAGATGCCTCCGAGATAGATACATTACAAGAAAAAGCCCCATTAACACGGATAATAATTGTACTAGAGAAAAGACTTATTACGTTCACCTTTTTGTTCTCAAGATCTCTCTTTATATGTGCCACTTGCAACTGCATATCGGTACTCTTTATAATTCCTCATCTAGATGTTTAATTAACAACAACGACAATAATAATAATAAAAATAATAAGAAATCTTTTTAACTTGAATAACCGTGGGTTAGAGTTTTATTATGGTGACAAGCAAGTTAATTAATAGTTTGTTCAATCTTATCATTTCATTTCTTATCATGTTAAGGTCACATTTGACTCTAATGGGTTCCTGAATGAAAATTCCATATACAAACATAAGTTACCCCTTCATTATTCCTCAGAAGTTCAATAAAAATTTGAAGAAATTACACTAAACTCTAAAATTGAGCATAAGAGGAAGAAATAAAAATTATTATTCATTTGAGTCTAGAGAGTTCAAGGTTTTCCATGAAAATAAGACCGATAGTATGGATAAAATTATGGGTTTTATCTTATAAAAATAGTCAACATACAAGCAATCTTGCTTACAGATAAAAATTGCGTATGTAATATATATTACTTAAACTTTTGCATGTGGGTGTTAGTGATTATGTGTAATCTCATGTTACGTCTCTAGTTGATTAAGTCTACGGATATATGTATCAATTTAAGATAGTAAAGTTAAATTATGACTATGTAGGAGAAACAATGAATATATTTTATATATGTAGCCTTATATTCCTCGTCACTTTGTCCTTCATTGTAATGTAAAGTACATACCAAGCACCTGCTTATTTCTCTATTACTAACCTAAGTAGATATAAATAACCATAGATAATTTCCTTACCAAAAAAAAAAAAATAACCATAGATAATTAATTAGAGATATAGCACAAAAAGAGATTACCCATAACCTCAGACGCCGGGATAGTATCGATAAACAAAACGAAGGCCCGAAAGTTATTGCACCCTTCATAATTATTGCAATGATAAAAAAAAATAAAAAAATGAAGGATAGTGAAGAAAGACAATGTGAAGCAAGTAATATGACGAGAACAAAAAACGGTAAGCCGTACAAAGGACACGCCCATAGCTTTTCCGTAAGAAAAGAATCGTCATCGGGCAGCACTTACTTTATCTCTATTCGCGACATGAAAATCGTTTTCAAAAAGATCATACGATATATGGCAATATCTAGAAGAACATTCTCATTCTCGTTCATCTATCAAGCCCTTTTTAACTAGCCAAGCCAATCCAATCCAATCCAAATCCTTTACCCACCTCAAACCCAGTATAAATAAGCTCCCAATGATCAACGAAAACTCATCAAAACTCAATCATCATCCCTCACAAGCTCAAGAATTTGCTCTCTGTCTCTCTCCCTCTCTCCCTCTCATTTTCCTTTACGTGCGCAGCCTCGCATTCATCGTTGGGGAGTCGAATTCTCTTCACGTTTTGCCTTCCATTGTCGAGATAGTAAGGACTATCGATTTCAAGTCGTTCTGACGTATTCGAGCATCACTAGCTTGTGCTTTTGCCAATGGATAGAATCAATAGCATGGTGTCGGAGAGGCCGGTGGTGATCTTTAGCAGGAGCTCGTGCTGCATGTGCCACACTGTCAAGATGCTCTTAAGCGAGTTCGGGGTCAACCCGGTGGTTCACGAGCTGGACGAGATCCCCAGGGGGAGGGAGATTGAGCAGGCCCTCTCGAGGCTGGGCCGCAGCCCGCCCGTGCCCACCGTGTTCATCAGCGGCGAGCTGGTGGGGGGTACCGACGAGGTCATGAGCCTCCACCTCAACCAGTCCTTGGTCCCGAGGCTTATACAAGCCGGAGCAATTTGGGTCTGATTGACTTAATCAACTGTGCGGAGGTTACTAATAAGTGTGATATTGAGCAACACAAGTTTTGAGGACTGTTACTTATCGAATGCTGTACTAGTAGGGTTCACGACTTTTTATCTTCGCTATGTACTCACTTTCATATGATCTAATCCTATCACTGTGATAGTGTTTTTTCTAAGTATTGATCGATAGAAGCACTGAGTTTGAGAATTTAATTTGTCTTCGTGGCCGTCGCGGGGTTGTTATCTACTAGATGATTGAAGTATACAGAATAAAATCTTTTGTGACAAAAATATATATGTGAAGAAATTCAATAGCCGAAAGAAAATTAAGGTGCATCTTTCTAGCTAGGAAATGAAACGACTGATAATAAAAGGTAGAAACCTAGAATTTTAAGTGAAGTACTAGAGGGATATGTGTGCATTTGGTGTGTCTAATTAAAATGCCACATAGATGGAAGACGACTTGTCTCGATTCATAAACAAGCGTACCAAGAATCATTGCCATCGAGCCGAGCATAACACTGTCTCAAAGCTGCTCGTCTCTTTGTCTGCAACCCGACTTAGCTCAAGCTAGCTTGATTACATTGGTGGGTTTTTCCAACGGCATTGAATGTCAAACTTGTGCTTCGCGGCGGCGGCGATGGCCTTTGTGGCGGTGGTGGTGTGGCTGTAACAGCGACTACACTGTGGATTGTGCTGACTGGCAAGGTCATTGGGGGCGACAACGGAGATGAGAGAGAAGGGAGAAGATGTATTGGTCTCTGATTACGGTTTAGGATTCTTTTGGCTAGTTTATTCTTGTTACACTTATTTGTAATGATGAAACATGGATGCTCACCATATGCCCGAACTGCGGCATTCCGATCGGCTGCAACATTAACTCACCCTTTCTATACATCTCCAGATTCTCCGCCGTGATAGATCTGAGTGACCATCTTCAAGATTTTTCAGTGCATGTCATGCCTAGTGATTGAATTGTTGAGCCAAAGTAGAGGAAAGAGCTATCTCATGCTGCCGGTCTTTCCCGATTTTTAAATGATATTGTCATCGAGTGTTTAGGCGTAACGATTCGAACCGATGGCCCTAGTTCAAAACCATTTCAATTGTATTTGTAATAGCCCGAATTTCGATGTAATTCCGGGAATCAATAAAACTGATGTTACTTCGCATTTCATTTTAGTAAGTTTTGCCCAAAATTGATTACTCTCGGGATACTAACCAATGGAGTATGGCTAACTAGAAAACGGTACGTGGACCGGAGACCGTGTCGCGAAATGGATACAGATCATGAGAGACGCTGAGAGAATATTTTAGGCCAACGTGAGCCGATCTTAGGAAAGATGAATGGATTGGGTTTGGCCAAGGCCAACGATGTACCATAGGGACGCAGGTAATTCTGCAAGACCGAAAGTACACGTGGCCACCCAGTCCTGAACTTGAACCAAATGATCGTGACCTCTGAAACTAGTGGTAATTTCTCAGTCTTTCAGGAATCGAGACCATCACAATATGGATAGCCCTAGGTCGATACGCGTAACCTCTAAATAACCACCCGTTAGTGAAAGACCCTGGAATTGAAAGTTTAGCGAATTTTGTTCATGGAATTGAGCTCGGATGTCAATGTCGATTTTCAAGGGCTTAAGGGACTGTTTTTGGAAATCTGACGTCATATTATGCTGGCCACGCGCATTTGGAGTTAGTACAACCAAAAATTGGAATTTTAGTTCGGGGTTGAAAAAAATTACGATTTTGCCCCTCGGGACGCCGCGTCGCTTTTCGAGGCCAAATGAGGTTATTTTTCGAGGCCGACACCATTTTAGGGTGGCCACGCATACTAGAAGTTGTTATGACAAAAAATTGGAACTTCGGCAAAAATTAGAAAAATAATATTATTTTATTCCAAGAACTTCGCAGCCGATTTTCGAGGGCTTAAAGAGCTATTTTTGCCATTCCGAAGCCACATTATATTGGCCACGCATATGGAGAGTTGATATGTGCGAAAATTGGAATTTCGCCCCGGAGCCTGAAAAATGACGATTTTGCCCTTGGGCTTATTTTGGGTCCGAATTTTTGAGAAATTATTTCGGATAATTAAGAAGGGTTATCAGCTCAATTATTGGGGCCAAAGACCTTTTTGCCCCTTATTTTTGGATAAGATTTATTTAGAACCGTCAGATTGGGGGTATTTTGGTCAAATTGCCGGATCGGCGACACGTGGCGCCCCTAGGCCACTATATTTGACTGTTTTGACCAGCCTCATTCTCTCTCCTCCTCATTTGTTCGGCCAGCCACCAGAACAGCCCTCTCTCCCAAAAATTTTCTCTTCCTCCGCCGGTTCTTGTTTTCCCCGTCGTACGTCGGAGCTCATTGGAGTACCACCGCTAGCCACCGTGCCCTGCTGTCGACCACCTCAGTCCACAGCCTCAGCCCTGCATTTGTCCGACCCTTTTCTCTCTCTATTTCTCTCTCTTTCTCCCATTTTTTCCTCCCAGAACATCACTACCACCGCGCCGGAGACCCGCCGCTGCCGCGCTGAAGCTCGTACGGCCAAGCCGCTGCCATAGCGACGTCCCTGATGTTCGTACAATGCTGCCCACCGCCGTTCGTACAGTGTCTGTACGGTTCGTACGAAAACACTATTCACCGCCGTCCCGTATGGCCGTCGTGCCAGCCACCGTCGCCTTGCCGGCCACCGTTCCCTTACTATCCATACAGTGTCCGTACGGAAGTTACTGTTCACCAGTCCGTACACCACCCGCCGTCCGTACTGCCGTCGTCGGAACTCGCCGCCGGTTTCACTGTTCACCAGTGATTGGCCGCCGTTTCCCGTTGTCGTGACCTCGTATTAAGTGAGTAAAGTTTCAAAACCCGGATTAGGATTGTTAGTGCAAAATTCTGGACTGGTTTAGGAATACTAGTACTGGCAGGGACAATTAGTGTGCTGATTGATGGGAATTATTATCGGGAAAAATTTAGTAAGCCAATGAGAATTTATTGGAGAATAATTGGATTAATTGGCCAAGTTAGGAGTGCATTGGTAGAATTACCATGTATGCCCGGGTTGACTGATTGTACGTCAATTGTGCGTAATGGTGATTGATTTTGCATTGCCATATCGCATGTTGGGTGTTTGAATTTTATTGATGCTCGTGGTATATTGCATTGCATAACATGGACATGTATTTTGTGTGCCAAGAGTAGGGCATGTGGCAAAGTGTGCGAGAATGCGTGTCTGCTATGAGCATGTGATCACTTAAAATACCCTAAAGCGTTTCACGCTGGGTTCAAATAATAATGAATTGTATGATCACCTAAGGACCTTTGGGTCATGACTTACGGGTCGATACTGTTCTCATGCACTTGAAGCAGGACGATGCTCGGTACATCCGGAAAACGACCATCTTCATGCACTTTGAAGCAGGCTCTGGTTCGCAAGGAGATCGGTGTTGCGCCTCATGCACTTTGTAGCAGGCTAGAGACATTGGGTCAGATTGGTTGTTGCGCCTCATACACTTTGGAGCAGGCTAGACACACCGGGCCATGAAAAAGTGATGACTCAAGTCGTAATAATAATAATGAAAGAGGCAAGTGTGCCAGTGTGGGCCAGTGGGCCGGAAAAATGTGCATGACATGTTGACGACATTTGTATGCATGATCATGCATTGACCAGCATGCGAGTGTGTGAGATTCAGTGCTTGAGCATGTGCTGTGATTTTTATAGTAAACTGTTTAACCTGCAGAGTCGGAGATTTGTGTGAATATTGTGTGTTGTAATTTTGAATGCTTGTTCCGGTCAGGAGATTGCATGCTAGCCTAGCCTAGGTTTAGGGACTGAACTTACTGAGATTCGTTTCACGGTTGTTTAAATCAAAACTTTTCAGACTCCCAGCCGTGAGAATGCAGAGACCACCGCCATTTTTTGGGATCTCTAGACAGATCCGTCAGTACACTAGTTCCTACCCCTCAGGAAATGGGGAGGCTTTTGTGAGATATCGATCCATAGTTTATGTGGATGTAGGCGAATATTACTATCAGGTGCAAGAGTACGTGGCATGGTGCCACCGGGATGCTGATGGTAATGAAGGAGAGCCCCTCAGGACTTTTGATGCTCCAGTTGATGAGATTGGGATGTTGCAGCCGATTATAGCTAATGGAGAAGTGATCGACCCTAAGGCCACGCCAGAGTGGTTGCAGCAGTACGAGGTGATGGATGAGGAGCCCAATGTAGTAGTCGAAGACCCTGAACCAATGGATGAAGAGGAGGAGGACGAACTGGAGGAGATGGAACAAGACGTTGCCGAGGATGGGGAGATCGACGAGCTCGATGAGGATAAAGAGTATGTCAGTGATGAGGTGTCAGAAAATACATCTGGGTCGTCTGACCCAGATTGAGAGCCTTAGGACTACCCATCTTCCGACCGTAGTTAGCATGAGGGCCGCTATTTTTTGGATCGTAGCCCTCTCTCTAGGTTTAGTCTAAACTCCGAGTCACTTATTCCTTTTTTATTAGGCGGCAGTTGATCGTTTGTAGTTCTTGTGTGGTATTTGTTTATATTGTATAAATGGTTTTTAATAGTAATATAAATGTGTAATTATTTTCTGCTATGATGATTTAAGTTTGGCTATCTGTGGCTCATATTGTAGTATCCGGGTTTGTTTATTTATTACTTCCGCTTGTGCTTGATCTCTGTTCGGGTGTGGGTCGGCAACGTTTCCTGGGACGTCGCAGTATATCGACCAAGGTAGGGATGTTGCGTACCGTGGGGTTCGGGGCGTGACAGTATTGTTCTCGCATTCATGAGGAGTACTTAAGTGCGCAACATCCTGATGCCAATGACCATGAGCAAAGAATGTTATTGTTAGTCGATAAATGTTTTACCAGTGTATTAGCCAACAACAACCGTACGAGTAATGTAATAAAGATTAGGACAACTCAAGTAAAAGGGTTTGAATAAGTTCACACCCTCTAAAAGAATCTGTCTAAAGAATTCACGACTCTTCCTGGTCAAGACTATATGGTTTGGTTGCCATGGAGTGCAGACTAGAAGAACTCAAAGTAGAAATTAGTCACTGCATGTGTCGGTTATGCTCCTAATGTTGCAACCATGTCGTTATAGGGTCAAGAAGGTGCAGCTTTCGGATTCGATGCAGGGTACTAGAAGTCCTACGAGGAACATAAAACGCGTAAACAATCAAAATATGATGCCAGCTTGATTTTAGATATGAATTCGTAGGGAAGGATTCAAGAAACAGAGCTTATTTGTCATTTGCAGAATGAAGGTGCTGTGCCTGTTGGTGATTGTTCCATTGAAATGATTCGTAGTAGCTATACATCTGGAAGCTCTGAGAATTGGATGCTAATGCCTCGCTTCAATGTAAGATCTATAGGATTTTTACCCTTGGCTTTATGGTGCACTTTGTTGACTAAGCAGATATGTGAAGACGCTGAAGCTAACATCCATTTATATGTTCCCTTTTTTTGTTGACGACATGATAGTGGTAGGTGGAGACAGACGCAGTTCCTAGCAGCCTTCATGGTCCTCCTGATATGATAACGAGAGGAGCCCTAGCTCCAAAAGTTTCTCTCATGGCAATCACCAAGAGCGTTAACCATCGCATGGTAAAAAGAACAAAGTAACGAGCCATGAGCCTTTCCTTTCTTGTTTAATAATCAGGCCGTAAACTCTTCAAACAATGGAGACTCACAGAGTTTGCACATCCTTGGAAGGATAATTCTAGGTATATCATAATTAATGCCTAGGAAATTATATATATTTTTAACAAGAAATGATAGTTACTGTTGACACCTACATTTTTATTTTTCGTTTACTCATTTATTGCATAAAAATTAGGAGTCGATTCTGACTTCTAAACAAAAATATTATTGCATTTTCATATTATGTTCAAGTTGGACCTTGTTCAAGTTTGGCCACCGATAATTGCGCACGAAGCATCTATTCATGCACATATATTGACCATTAAGAGATTCGGTTCCTATTGAGGGGACGAACGAAAAAGGAAAAGAAAGGGTTGAAGCGAAGAAATTTCCATGAAATATTCTCCTCAACTTTGGCAAAGATCTCCCACATTGGAAAGCTCATCCCCACCATATCACGCGAATTGTCTTTAGCATAACAAGGGGAGTTGTTTTCTAACGGTGGGAATTGGATAGCTCAGTCAAAGAATTGGTCATGGAAAGATTGGGAGCTTGAAGTGATAAGAATGAACCAAATCCCCATTCTTTCGTGAGAACCTCCAAATTTCATGAAATTCTTTTTGGCAAGACACATTCTAGGTAATTGAAATCGTGATAGGAATCAATGGGATTTGTCCAGCAATATGGAAAGAATCAACACTCAAGAAAAGCCGAATGGAAAGATTGAGCGGAAAGACAATCAAGTAGATAATGTTGGTTGACGAGTGAATGTGGACACATTCAAGGCAATGTGAGTGGGAGTGGAAAAGGCAACTTGAAGATTTCGAGGAGAAGTGAGATTTGGAGCACTAATTCACGGCGACAAATCAAGTTTAAAATTCGGCAATCCCCACGATCATAGGATCATGGGTTCAGACTTTGCAATGATAAATGGAGGTCTTTTGCTATAAAAAGGGGACTGGTTGAGCCATTCCAGAACATGAAGTGGAGCTCGAAATAGAGAAAGTTAAAAAATACGAGAGAAACAAGAGAGTTTTCTTTTCTATGGCTATGGTTCCACCACATCTTTTTTCTCGATAATTTGCAGCATATGCCTTTGTTCTAGTGAGCCTAGTTGCGTCGCTCTTGCTATTCTTGATCCTGTGTCGCTGCTGTTTGCTGCTGCGTCTTTGCTGCATAGCTGCTGTTTACTGCTGCGTTGCTGCTGTTCGCTGATGTTTGCTGCTGCGTCGCTGCCGCTCGTCACTGCTGCTCGTTCTTGCTCATTCGTTGCTGGTCGCTATTGCTCATTGCTGTTGCTCTCTGATGTCTACTGTTGTTTGTTGTTGTTCGCTGCTGTGTCATCGCTGTTCGTTGCTGTTTGCCGTTGTTCGCTGCTGCTGTTCGCTATTATTGTTGCTGCTACTCATTGTCGTTGTTAGCTGCCATTTGTTGTGTTGCTACTGCTTGTCATTGTTTTCTGTTCATCATTGCAGTTCGTCGTTCGCAGTTGCTGTTGCGCTACTGTTGCTGTTGTTTGCTACTGTTTGCTTCTGCTATCTGCTATTGTTTGTTGCCGTTCATTGCCGTTCATTGTTGTTGCATGCCTTTGGTTGCTTTCCGTGGTTCACTATCAATTTCTTGCGGTTAGCTCAAACTAAGGTGAGGATGAGATCGGTTTAAATTTGTGGATTGTTAATAAAACCTTACTTTATCTAGTTATGTATTTTCTTTGCATTAACCAAGATATATTAGGGTGTTTGGACCTTTAGACTCTAAGGTAAAACCCTTAATATTATTTGGGCGTAATTCTTTGATCCGCAAAAACATTTTTTGGAAATAAAGAGAAAACATACCAAGTCGCCGAATCCCTTGAATCTCTGGTTCGGGGAAGTAAAATACGCTCTCATATTTTACTTAAGTGTCTAATTGACCCATAACTGATTAGTGGCGACTCCAAAAGGTAAGATTAATTGCATGATGAATTGAGTACCAAGTTGCGATCAGATGGGCTTGGAAGAGTCCGCAGTAAACTTGAACGATGGCCTCGTGAGAGAAATCTTCATTCTTGTTTAATAAGTCCATTAGCATTCTCCTGGTGGTTCACCTCCAGGAAGGTCGCGACAGTTATATGCCTGGAGAAATCGACTCATGCTATTCCACCCCTTAAATAGCTTTAGACACACTCTATAATTTAAATGGTCCAAAATAGCCCTCCCTGGGACCTCATTAATGACAGCATGGATATGAAAGAGGAAAAGAATGCATCTATGTGCATAGATCAATCTCAAGATTTTTATTCACTTTCATTAACTATTGTTTCTTCTTCTTTTTGCGTATGTGTGTGTCAAATAAGACATGTTCAATATGTTTCTTTACAAGAGTCCTCCAAAATTCATGTACTAAAACAAGCTTAGAACGCGAATGATAACCATTCTATTTCTAAAATAAATCTCTAGCCAAAAATATATTTTTTAATTTCTATTCCCTAGAGTTTCTAAACACAGATACAAGTTTGATAACAACATAAAATTTCACTTTTCGGAACAAAAATTCATTTCATAGGCTTTCTCAAATATCTCCCTCTAATGCTCTTTTCCGTGCATCGATGGATGATAGCCGGCGGGGGGTGACGGCGGCCAACGGCAAGGGGGAAAAGTGAGCGATGAGAAAAGTTTTTATTTCTATTTTTGTTCCAAAAACAGAAAAAGTATAAAGTTTTTACTTCTCATTTCTGTAACAAAAATATTTTTAAACTAAAAATTTGTTTCAAAAATAAAAAAAAATGAAATTGCATTATAAAATGGATTTCTGTTCCAAATCTATTCATGGGAACTAAAAAATAGATTTGGCCAGAGATAGAGTAGTTATTATGCGCACCATTAGTGGCTTGGATTCTACTTTAAAAGAATATTAACAAAGTTATGATGTCTAGAACAATTATTTACAATTTCTCTCTAAAGTTTAGTTTCAAATAACGCCCCATCATATAAAATTTTCTGGTTCAAAGTCTTTTCAAAGTGGAATTCTTTAGTTAAAATTGTGAGCTTTTTATGATTATAGCTTAGGTTTGGGATATGTTAATTAATAAAGATTAGCAAGAAGGTTCGAACTTATCACAAACAATCCTTCAATAGATTTCACCTTAAGTACGTTAGTAAGTAGACGAATAGAAAATAACATAATCTGGTAGAATAAAACGACATTGTTTTGATTAATACAAATAGTCTTTCGTGACAATGTGCACGTTTTATATTTTCAATAAATAACAACTTTCATCATTTTCAATTGTGATTTTGAACAATAAATTCTCTTGAGGTTATTTCGTCAACTCAATAAATTATGGTATAAAGCAGCCATTAGGGTCTGAAAATAGTGTAAGCCTAAGATACTTTGGGTTTTTAATAGAAAAATCATTGACTATCAATACTTGCTTATTCATAAGCATATCTTCCCTGAGAAAAATAGACATGCATGTACTATCCCATCGAGAAAAACAACCCTAACTACATTTTGCGTGAACCCACTTTCTAAAAAAATATATGACACATCAAATCACAACATCCTTGGCTCAAGCCACGCCCACCATCCCATTTTTTAAGCCTTAGGCTATGTTTGATAGTAAGGATAAAACTTAAGATATGATAAAATTTATCGTATCTTATAGTTGGTTCTCACCCAAGACAAAATAAAATTGGATATAACAAGGATATAACTTTGATAAAAATATCCCATGAGGGAGGTTGGACAAAGATGGATAAGATTTCTTATATCCATGGTATAAAAGTTATTTTTCTTGAATAACAAACTTCTTAAATTAATAAAATTAAATAAAAATAAAAATTAGCAACAGAAAATAACAACAATTTTCATTTTTATTTATTTCCATATAAAGGCTTGAAGTGGACATTGTTTCAATAATGACCTGCAGTGCTATCATTTACTCAAGTAATGGCCTAAAGGGAATCTTGTTTTAAATAAGGGTATGAGGTGGTTATGTTGGTCTCAAAAAAAGATCTGACTTCACTGGATTCAAGGGCATTTTCGTCTTTCAATTTTTTATTTTTTATTTTTGTATTTTTCTTTTCATAAAAAACAAATTCAAAAAAGAAAAAAAAGCTAAAGTTAAAAAAAAAAAAAAAAGAGAAGAAGGAAAAACCAAGTAGGAGGTCTGCCCACCAGCGATGTGGTGGTGGCCATAGGTAGCCCTCTCGCTTGCTTTTTTCTTTTTTTAATTTGTAATCTAATTTAACAAAAAATTATTTTAAAATTATTTTTTGGACAAAAATGCCCTTTACCGGCCTGCAAGCCGATGGGGTTATGCCTTTATTTGGGATTTTCCTTATACATTATATATTTAGTAGTTATATTTATTACATAGTTTAAGTATATTAGTATAGTTTATTATTTAATAAAATATCATTTAGGAATGATGGAAGGGAATAAAAATAAAATAAATAAATAAAAGAGAGGGAAAAATAAACAATAGTATGTAAATAAAAATGAAGTATGCAAGAAAATCGAAGCATTATACTTTTCGAAATCGCGAAGGTGAATGTTCATAGTTTCTCTCTCCAACTAGATTCGGCATTCGCTAGGTGATCTACCTTGTCAAGGCTGCTGTAGCCCGTTTTTATTTATTGGGAAAAATTATTCAAAAAATCATAAACCTATTGCATTTTTGCTAATTGAGTCATAAACCTTTTAAGTTTTTCAATTTAGTTTTAAACCTTTTCACTTCTTGCCAATTGAGTTCATTTGATCAATTTTGACCGGTCGGTGGTGACGTGGCCATTGGCCGGCGTCGGTCGTTTGGCCAACGTTAACGTGACAATTTTTAAATATTTTTTTTTTCGAATTTTTTAATAATTTTTTTCTACCCTTCTTCCCTCTAGCAGGCGAGGCTGACCTTGCCAGCCTCTGGCGAAGCTCTGCCCCATCGGCCACTGGCGAGGGCGAGCCTCGCCCGCCGTTGCTAGGCCAAGCTCACCCAACCAAGGGGAGGCCAACCTACGACGACGCTAGCTAGCCTCGCCTTGGTTAGGCGAGGCTCGACCTTGTCGGATCTAGACAGGTCCAGCCTTGCCTAGCCAAGGCGAGGCCAGCCTGTGACGGCGCTGGTCGACCTTGCCTTGGTTGGGCGAGGCTCGACCTCGCCGGATCTAGGCGAGGTCGGTCTAGTAGCTGTGTGCGAGGCTCGCCTTTGCTAGTGGCAGGCGTGGGCGAGCTTTGCTAGAGACCGGTGAGGTAGACCTCGCCGGCCTGCTCCTCCGGCCGATCGTCTAATCGGCCAGAGGAAAGAAGGGCAAAAAAAAAAAAAGAAAGAAAAGAAAGAAAATATTAAAAATTTTGAAAAGAAATTATTAAAAAATTGCCACATCATTGTTGGTCGGACGTCCGGCGCTGGCCGGCAGCCATGTCAGCGTCGACTAGTCAAAATTGGTCAGATGGACTCAATTGGCAAGAAGTGAAAATGTTTAAAACTGAATTGTCAAACTTAAAAGGTTTAGAACTAAATTGGCAAAAGCGCAATAAGTTTAATACTTTTTAGACAATTTTTCCCATTTATTGTCATAGTTGAACCAATAGCTCTGGAATGCTACAATGAGCTCTTCTACTATTTAAGATTTAGATCGTACAATAATGATTGATTTATCGACGAGCATTATCTCTACTTGGACATTGGTGGTTTCTTTAATAGTGGATCGTGAGAGATTCTTATCATCTCTGTTTGTGCATTTTTCAAGTTCATTTACATTCATATGCTATTCATATCAAATAGTGGACATGATAGAATATGAAAATATCCGGCCTTATTACTGATATTCACCAAACTATAGATAGTATATAACAAAATCATTTGTTTTCATATCATATTTGATCCAGTCTTATTTTGGTTTGAAATCCAAGCGAGCAAACGCATCCTTACTCATTGTAAATGAATATTAATTATATGATGCCATGTTGAATATAAGCAAGTTCAGTAAACTTCAACCAAACACATCCTGACCAAACACTCAAGACTCCATCATAACACAGATCATTGTCGATACCATCTTGCATGATTTCAGATTTGAGTGTAAGTACTGGCAACGTTCTAGAGGACAAGTTCCCCATGCATACGTGAAAGAACGGGCATATGGGCAAATACATTTGCTGTGCCCATTTATGTAAAGAATCAAGATTCGACCTTGCAACAACGCATGAAAAAGTGGGTAACAAAAGTCGAGCATCTTTTTTTGCATCCACGTGATTTTTGAGGAGGGAGAATACATTACTATGTGATCTTGACCTTCCACGAACATTATCTCTTTGACAAGTGTGGACGAAATGCAAATCTTTCTTTCTTTTGCTTTTTTGTTTTTCGTTTTTGGCCTTTTCTAAGAAGTACTAGGAGATCACTTTCCTTTAACGGATGAGAAAAAGCATTTTATATGACCATCCAATTAAAAAGGGATAAGATCCTTATGAGAGAGAGAGAGAGAGAGAGAGAGAGAGAGAGAGAGAGAGAGAGAGAGAGAGAGAGAGAGAGAGAGAGAGAGAACATCTCGGCTATCGAATTCAATATGACGATGTTCATCATAATCAATCTAGATGACCCAAATCCTTTATGAAAACCCACACAACATTTTCTTGTTAACATTGGAAAACCCAGTAGCCTAATTTAAAAAAAAAAAACGCAAAAGCATTCTGAGTATGTTGGATAAGTATGAATATTGACATTCATATATGCATAAAGATGTGAAAAGTCAAAATATCAAATTAAAATCAAAACTTATTCAAATTATATTTTATAGGAAAAATTGCAAAAACCATGTTCAAATTTACTTCATATCAAATGCCATAGTCACATTTCAAAACTTACAATTTATCCTCATTTTTTACAATGAAATTCAAGTTGCATCTCGCACCCACACATAATTTACCAAATTATCATTTTATTTCCCAAGCCGAGAGGTTTGCTCAGTCCAACACGCTACTGCCATGTCTTCCCCTCTCCACTATGCATGCCTGTGTTACACCTTGGGAGGCCATCAACGGTGGTCAACGGTAGCCATGCCAACTCAAGGCCAAAATGAGGTCGAACAACCTTGACTTAGCAGCCATGGCCTAACTCTGCCACATAGCTTGCGGGGCTCGCGAGCTTGTCAAAGAAACTCATGGCTGGCCTCGGCCCTTGTGAGCTTGAGGCCGACCTCGCACAACCTCAATGATTGTGAACCGCATTAGGCCAAGCTCATGTGGCCATGCTGTAGCAATATTGGAAAAAGTCATTTCAAACCTCTTCAATTTTCATGCCTATAACTCTTGCGACTCATATATGTTGATGATCATATATGCGCCATGCCATATTGAGAGTCAAAATCCAATGTATAAAGAAAGCATAACAAAGTACATATTCAAGAATAGAAGTAAAAGAAGATAAAATTGGGGACCTCATGACATTCATCTCCTTTTTCAATTTGGACAACTCTTTTTAGTCACGCCGGGTGCCAAAACTGCCAAAAGTTTTATGTCTTCACTCGATAGGAAAAAATTGAAAACAAAGAAGACGAAAAAAAAAATATAAAAAACCTAATATTAATCTTTTAAAAGTAAAAATAGATTGACTCAATATAAATATCCGAATAAACTGGTATTGTAATTTCTAAGGAAGAAATACTTTTTTCTTTCACGCATGGTGTGGCAAAACTGAGCTTCTCGTTGTAAGATTGCCATTTTTTTTTCTTTTTTCACGAAATAGATATTAGTATCTATTTTTTTGCAAATTCCACGAAAGAAAACTCATTTTACTAACGTTTCTTTTCACAAATTCTTTTTCAGGAATAGAATAGAAAGAATCTTGTGCATTTCGGTCCCAAGTGAATGAATCCCATTCTCTCTTTCTTCGACTCAGCAGATGCCTCCGACATCCCCATTAACATGGCTAATAATTGTACTATAGAAAAGACTCGTACGTACGCCTTTTTGTTCTCGAGATCTCTCTTTATAGATGCCACTTGCAATTGCATATCGGTACTCTTATAATTCCTCATCTAGATATTCAAACAACAACAACAACAACAATAACAAAAATAGTAAGAAATCTTTTGAATTTGAACAACGGCGGGTTAGAGTTTTATTATGGTGATAAGCAAGTTAATTAATAGTTTGTTCAATCTTAACATTCCATTCTTATCACGTTAAGATTACAATTGACACTAATGGGCTCGTGAATGAAAAATCCAACTACAAACAGAAGTTACCACTTCATTATTCCTCAGAAGTTGAATAAAAATTTGAAGAAATTACACTAAACTCTAAAATTGAACATTAGAGGAAGAAATAAAAATTATTATTCATTTGAGTCTAGAGAATTCAAGGTTTTCCATGAAAATAAGACCAATAGTATGCGCAATGTTAAAAATAATTAAGGATAGTGAAGAAAGACAATGTGAAGCAAGCAATATGAAGAGAACACAAAAGGGTAAGCCGTACGAAGGACACGCCTATAGCTTTTCCGTAAGAAAAGAATCGTCATCGTGCAGAACTTACTTTATCTCTATTCGCAACATGAAAATCGTTGTCAAAAAGATCATACGATGTATGGCAATATCTAGAAGAACATTCTCGTTCTCGTTCATCTATCGACCCCTTTTTTCCTAGCCAATCCAATCCAAACCAAATCCTTTACCCACCTCAAACCCAATATAAATAAGCTCCCAATGATCAACGAAGACATCAAAACTCGATCGTCATCCCTCACAAGCTCAAGAATTTGCTCTCTGTCTCTCTCCCTCTCATTTTCCTATACGTTCGCAGCCTCATCGAATTCGCTTCACATTTTGCCTTCCATTGTCGAGATAGTAAGGACTATTGATTTCAAGTCGCTCTGACGTATTCGAGCATCACTAGCTTGTGCTTTTGCCAATGGATAGAATCAATAGAATGGTGTTGGAGAGGCCCGTGGTGATCTTCAGCAGGAGCTCATGTTGCATGTGCCACACCGTCAAGATGCTCTTATGTGAGTTCGGGGTCAACCCGGTGGTTCACGAACTGGACGAGATCCCCAGGGGGAGGGAGATTGAGCAGGCCCTCTCGAGACTGGGCTGCAGCCCGCCCGTGCCTGCCGTGTTCATCGGCGGCAAGCTGGTGGGGGGAACCAACGAGGTCATGAGCCTCCGCCTCAACTAGTCCTCGGTCCCAAGGCTTATACAAGCCGGAGCAATTTGGGTCTGATCGATTTAATCAACTATGCGGAGGTTACTAATAAGTGTGATATCGAGCCACACAAGTTTTGGGGACTGTTACTTATCGAATGCTGTACTAGTAGGGTTCACGGCTTTTTATCTTCGCTATGTACTCACTTTCATATGATCTAATCCTACCACTGTGATGGTTTTTTTTCTAAGTATTGATCGATGGAAGCACGGAATTTGACTTTTTAATTTGTCTTCGTGGCCATCGTGGGGTTGTTGTTTACTAGATGATTGAAGTATATAGAATAAAATCTTTTGCAACAAAATGTAAGTATATATGTGAAGAAATTCAAATGGCCGAAAGAAAA
Organism: Syzygium aromaticum; assembly: GCA_024500025.1. Classification (NCBI taxonomy): domain Eukaryota; kingdom Viridiplantae; phylum Streptophyta; class Magnoliopsida; order Myrtales; family Myrtaceae; genus Syzygium; species Syzygium aromaticum. Next base: position 30,699,015 of record CM044892.1, read on the forward strand.
TTAAGATGCATTTTTCTAGCTAGGAAATGAAATGACTGATAATAAAAGGTAGAAACCTAGAATTTTAAGTGAAGTACTAGAGGGATATATGTGCATTTGGTGTGTCTAATTAAAATGCCGCATAGATGGAAGACAAGTTGTCTCGATTCATAAACAAGCGTACCGAGAATCATCGCCGTCAAGTTGAGCACAACACTACCTCAAAGCTGCTCGTCTCTTTGTCCGGAACCCGGCTTAGCTCTAGCTAGCTCGATTACATTGGTGGGTTTTTCCAATGGCATCGAACCCTAACTCGTGCTTCGTGGCATGGCATGGCCTTTGTGGTGGTGGTGGTGTGGCTGGAACAGCGACTACAGTGTCGATTATGTTGACTGGCAAGGTCATTGGGGGCGACGACGGAGATGAAAGAGAAGGGGAAGATGTATTGGGCTCTGATTACGGTTTAGGATTCCTTTGGCTAGTTTATTCTTGTTTCACTTATTTGTAATGATGAGACATGGATGCTTACCATATGCCCAAACTGCGGCATTCGGCTCGGCTGCAGCATTAACTCACCCTTTCTATGCATCTACAGATTCTCCACGGTGATAAATCTGAGTGACCATCTTCAATATTTTGCAGTGCATGAATCAGACCTCGCCTAGTGATTGAATTGCTGAGCCAAAGTAGAAGAAAGAATGGGTATCGCCATCTCATGCCGCTGCTCTTTCCTGATTTTTAAATGATATAGTTGTCGAGTGTTTAGGTGTAACAATTCGAACCAATAGCCCTAGCTCAAAACCATTTTGATTGTACTGTTCTCGCGTTCACGAGGAGTACTTAAACACGCAGCATCCCGATGCCAATGAACGCGAGCAAAGAATGGTATTGTTTGTCGATAAATGTTTTACTAGTGTATTAGCCAACAACAACCATACAAGTAATGTAATAAAGATTAGGACAACTCAAGCAAAAAGGATTGAATAAGTTCACACTATTGATGTTGTCTCGAATGCCATGAAGTTTCGATCAATTAGAAACTCGGAAAAGTCAATCGGGAAGTCTAAGAAGGCTTGGAGCTTGCAAGCTACACGTTTCAAATATATTTCCTATCTACATGGGAATTTATGGGAAATAGTCTTATTCAATGTAACTGGGATATTTCATGATATTCCTAATTTTGAGGGGATAATCACTAAAGATTTATTAGTTAGTTTCCTAAACTGATAAGATCTTTATGGTAGAATTTTTTGGGATAAGGAAAGTAGAGATCTGAGGATCTATTTATTAAGTATCGAACCTTGTATCAAATATGCTCAAAAATAAGAAATCTTCTCTCTCTCCCATAGAGGTAGGCAGAATTTTTTCGCCGAACCATGTAAATCTCTATGTTCAAATTATTCTTGTTTCATCTCATTTAGTTAGCGTGCTTTTCCACACAACAATTGGCATCGAAGCAATCCAGGTTCTTCGTTCCTGTATTGCGACTTCTGACTAAATGGCTGGAAAAGGTTCGATCATTCGACTTGATATTGAACGATTCACTGGGAAGAATAAGTTTACACAATGGCCAAGAAGGATGAAGGATCGATTAATTCAACAGGGTTTATCAAAGGTTCTTTTGGGAAGATCGAACAAGTTGGCCACCATTACAGACGATGAATGGGCCGACATGGAGGAGAGGCCGTGCAGCGCAATCCGATTGAACCTATTGGATGAGGCCCTTCAATACGTGGCGGAAATCGAATCTGCTCCGGAGGTATGGCTCAAACTCGAAAGCATCTACGTGACGAAATCTCTAACGAACAAGTTGTTCTTGAAGAAGAGATTGTATTCACTTTAGATGAGTGAAGTAGGAGATTTGTTGGAATACCTCAACGTGTTCAATCAGATGATCAGTGAACTTACAAACTTTGAGGTAAAGCTCGAGGATGAAGATATAGCGCTTCCACTATTGGCGTCATTGCCGGATTCGTTTGACCACTTGGTGACTACGCTCCTTTATGGCAAGGAAACCCTAGAGATCAGAGAGGTGACCATTGCCCTAATTTCAAAGGACACCCGGAAAAGGACAAGTAGTTTAAAATCTTTGGGAGAGGGACTCTTGGGGAAGGAAAAAAGCAATCAAGGAAGAGGAAGATCAACGGATTGAGGATCGAGCCGTAGGGGTCAATCAAAATCCAAGGGAAAGTTCAAAGGAAGATGCTATGAGTGTAATGAGGAAGGGCATACCAAGAGATTCTATCCAAATAAGAACGAGAAAAAGAAGAACAGCTCGAACGAAGCAAGTGCGGTCGACAGCACTGAGACCAATAATGGGGACGTCTTGTCCATATCGTTGGGGGAAGGACACCTTTGAAGATTCGTGGATTTTGGACTATGGATGCACTTATCATATGTGTTCTCATCGAGAAGCCTTCAATGAGTACAAGGCATGTGATGGTGGTTCAGTTCTCATGGGGAATGACATGATCAGGATGTTTGATGGCATGATCAGAACCTTGGCGGATGTGCATCATGTACCGGGTCTAAGGAAAAATCTGATTTCATTAGGAGCACTTGAATCCAATGGATGCAAGTACTTGGCTCAAGGTGGAGTCTTGAAGGTGATAAAGGGAGCTCTGATTGTTCTAAGGGAACATAGGCACAAGAACCATTATCTACTTATAGGAACCATAGTGGAAGGTAGAGCATTTATGTCCACGGATGTTAGCACGGAGATAGACAAGACCTATCTATGGCATATACGTCTCGAGCATATAGAGGAAAGAGGATTGATGAAGCTTCACAAGAGGAATGCACTCCAAGGTATGAAACATGCAAATTAGATTTCTGCAAATTTTGTGTGTTTGGAAAACAAAGCAGAGTACGGTTCAAAGTTGCAACTCACACGAGCAAGGGCGTACTTGAGTATGTACATACGGATGAACGGGGTCCTTCGTCGATAAAGTCAAAAGGCGGGAAGGAATACTTCGTGACATTCATTGACGATTTCTCTCGAAAAATTTGGGTCTACTTCATGTGACACAAAAGTGAGGTCTTTGACAAGTTCAAAGAATGGAAAGCTGAAGTTGAGACTTTAACGGGGAAGAAGCTTAAGTGCTTGAGATCGTACAATGGAGGAGAGTACAAATCAACACCGTTCATGGAGCTTTGCAAGAAAGAAGGGCTTAGACGCCACTTTACAATTCCGGATACGCCCCAACAGAATGGAATAGCTGAAAGGATGGACTGGACTTTATTAGAGAGAGCTCGGAGCATGAGGTTGCATGCGGGACTGAACAAGGAGTTTTGGGCAGAAGCTGTCTACATGGCATGTTATCTTGTGAATCGGTCTCCATCAATTGCAATTAAATGCAAAATTCCCGATGAGTATGGATTGGTAAAACTGTCAATTATTCTAATTTAAGAATCTTCGGTTGTCCTACTTTTGTACATATGCAGAGTTCCAAGCACTCAAGGTTGGATTCAAAGTCAAAACAGTGCATATTTCTTGGTTACGAAAAAGGAGTGAAAGGCTACAAATTATGTGATCCAAGTGAGAAGAAAGTTCTGATGAGCAGGGATGTTGTGTTTGATGAATTTGCAATGTTGAAGTCGAGCTACGTGCCACACGCGGCTGCTGAAGAGGAGAGTGATAAATCTATCATTAAGGTGGAGCTTAAAGCTAGAGAATCTGCAGAGAATGGTGAGTCATCCAATGAAGCTCCAGAAGTTAAAGAAATGGTAAAAGTTCCTCTTACCATTGTGATGGGTCGAGGAAGGGGCACTCCCAAAGCATCGGAGAGGTACGGTTTTGAGGACATGATTGCTTATGCTCTTACCGTGGGCTCCAACGATCCAAGCTCCTATCATGAAGCTTTGAAAAGTGATCACAAAGAAAAGTGGATGACCGCGATGATGGAGAAGATGGAGTCGTTACAAAAGAATGAGACGTGGAAACTTGTGAAGAAGCACAAGGATCGGAAAGTCATTGGCTACAAATGGGTTCTTTGAAGCAAGGAAGCAACAACAGAGAAAGAGCAAGAGAGATACAAGGCCCAACTTATTGCTAAGGGCTATACACAGAAGGAGGACATCGATTATGACAAGATATTTTCCCCGGTTGTAAAACACATGTCAATTCGTGTTTTACAAGCTATGGTGGCCGTGTATGACTCAGAGCTCGAGCAGCTAGATGTGAAGATGGCATTTCTTCATGGTGACTTAGAGGAAAAATTTACATGGAGTAGCCCGAAGGCTTCAAGGTGGAAGGGAAAGAGAATCATGTTTGCTTGCTCAAGAGATTACTTTACGATTTGAAGCAATCTCCGAGGCAATGGAATAAAAGGTTTGATTCTTTTATGCTTCATATTGGCTATATGAGGAGAGTGCATGATTCTTGTCTCTATTATAGAGTTTTGGATGATAAGTCGCTTATTTAGATAATGTTTTATGTTGATGATATGTTGATTGCTGTAAGAAAAATGAGAGACATCATTTCCCTAAAGTCTTAGTTAAACAACAAATTTGAAATGAAGGATCTTGGTGCTGCAAAGAGAATCCTTGGCATGGAAATCTTTCGAGATAGACAGGCAAGTAAGCTTTAGGTAAATCAGAAGAAGTATGTTAAGAAGGTCTTGGAGTAGTTCAACATGGGAAAAGCTAAACCAGTTTGTACACCCTTAACATATCACTTCAGATTATCGGAGAAACATTGTCCTAGTTCTCATGAAGAGGTGGTAAAGATGTCTCAAGTACCCTATGCCAGCGCAATAAGGAGCCTCATGTATGTTATGGTTTGTAGCAGACCGGATTTGGCTTATGCAGTGAGTCTTGTCAGCTGATACATGAGCAATCGGGGTAAGAAGCATTGGGAAGCTGTTAAGTGGATCTTTTGTTTTTTGGCTGGAACTATAGAAATGGGTTTGATGTTCAGTTCAAAGGAAGAATCAATCAATTTAGCAGGTTATGTCGATTCGGACTTCGCTGGTGATTTGGGCAAGCGAAGGTCCATCACGAGATACGTCTTTACTCTTGGAGTTGGAGCTATTTTGTGGAGGGCAATACTTCTGTAGCATTGTCTACAACCGAAGTTGAGTATATGGCAGCAATTGAAGCTGCGAAGGAGGGACTATGGCTGACCGGTTTGGTCAGAGAATTGGGTTTAAAGTAGGAAAGTGCTATACACTATATTGCGATAGCCAAAGTGCAATATGTCTTGCGAAGAATCAAGTTTTTCCTTTCAGAACGAAACACATTGAAGTTTAGTACCACAAGATTCGAGAATTTATGGAGAATGGTAGAATTTCTTTCAAGAAAATCCATACAAAAGATAATCTCGCGAATATGCTCACGAAGACGGTTACTACAGAGAAGTTCAAGCCCTACAGGGACTCGATTTCTCTCACCCATCATTGAAGTTGACGGAGGCCACACTGGTCTAGGTGTGGGCATACCTTTGCGAAGGTATAGTGAGGAGAGAGATATAAACGTTTTCTTGGTTCGAGTGGAGGCTTGTGGTTTGTTTAAGCCAAAGGTGGAGATATGTTGATGTTGTCTTGAATTACATGAAGTTTCAATCGATTAGAGACTCGGAAAAGTCGATCAAGGAGTCTAAGAAGGCTTGGAGCTTGCAGGCTATACATTTCAAATATATTTCCTATCTACATGGGATTTCATGAGAAATAGTCCTAATTCAATGTGATTGGGATATGTCATGATATTCATAATATTTATGGGACAATCACTAAAGATTTATTAGTTAGTTTCCGAAACTGATAAGATGTTTAGGGTGGAATTTCTTGAGATTAGGAAAGTAGGGATTTGAGGATCTATTTATTCAGCATTGTACCTGGTATCAAATATGCTCAAAAATAGGAAATTGTCTCTCTCTCTCTCTCCCGTGGACATAGGCGGAATTTTTTCGCTGAACCATGTAAATCTCTTTGTTCAAATTATTCTTGTTTCATCTCATCTAGTTGGGGTGCTCTTCCGCACAATACACACCCTCTAAAAGAATCTATCTAAAGAATTCAACTTGTCATAGACAAGATTACATGGGTTTTTTTTTTTTTGGGTAACAAAACTACATGGTTAGGTTGCCATGGAGTAGTGCAGACTAGCAGAACTCAAGGTAGAAATTAGTCGCTGCATGTGTCGGTTATGCTCCTAATGTTATAACCATGTTGTTACAGGGTTGGGAAGGTGAAGCTTTCGAACTGAATACAGGGTACTAGAAGTCCTATGTGTTGGAGTTGGCGAATACTTCGAGGACCCTTGTTTCTTACACCGAGTACGCTCATGTGAGCTTAAGGAAACTGAAGTATTATCCGATGACATGTGACCCACTGACAGAATATGGGGGTTCGGGGGCAACGCCGCTGATGGGTGCCCCACTGCTCGATCAGCGAGCAAGGGTTTGGGGGTAGCGCCCCTCGACGGGGGTTCCGAAACCTCAACGGATTTAGGCTTTTATTTAAGCTGGCTTGTATAGTACGAGACTAAGAGATTTCGTATAGGTTTTGGTTTTTGGCCTGTTTGGGACACATATATATTTTGCTCATTTTTCTGATCATTGTAAAGAGTTGAGTGGCTATAAATCGAAAATATAGTGAAATCTCTTTGCAGGACGTAGCCCTATTTGAGGGTAAATCTAGGTAAATTCATGCATCGTCTATTTTCTTTGTTTTCTGCGTGATTATTCTATTTCGGTTCTCAATACATCCCTTCAATTGGTATCGGAGCCAAAGTTGTTCGAGGAATTAGGGTTTATTCGAGATGTTAGGAGGATAATGAATTGAGATAGAAAAATTCGATGGAACGTGGTTTGATCTGTGGAAGATGAAGATGGAGGATCTTCTCTGTGATCGAGATCTTTGGTCGGCAATTGAAATGGAAAGATCTGTTGCTACACAACTTGGTGTCATGATAGGCAAAGAAGCGGTGAAGGAAGTGGATTCAACTTCCAAACAGGCAGATCCAAAGGAGATTGAAGACTGGGATTGGATTATCGGACAGCAAAGGGGTTGATTCGGCTTTGTCTCGCGGATTCAATTCTAACGAATGTGATGAGTGAACCTACAGCTAGAGATTTGTGGTAAAAATGAGAGTCGCTGTATCAAAGTAAGTCGTTGGTTAATAAGTTGTTTTTGAGGAAAAAACTATATAATCTTCGGATGCATGAAGACGACTCGTTTTCTACATATCTGTATAACTTTAACACATTGATTAGTCAACTTGTATCAGTCGGTGTTAAGTTCCAGGATGATAAGAAGGCAATAACACTGCTCTGTTTACTGCTGGATTCATGGGATGATCTGATTGTGGTGATCAGTGGTGGGGATAAGGAATTATCGTATGAAAGTGTTTGTTCTACTTTATTATCGGAGGAGATACGAAGAAAGGGATCGGGAAATTCCGGTAAAGAGGCATTGGCGGCTAGGGGAAGGCTAGCAGAGAAGACTCTGAATTAGAGAGGGTTCAGATCCAAATCTTGTGAGCGATCGAAGAGTAGGGAGAGGAGGGTACAGTGCTGGAAATGTCAAGAGTGGGGCCATGTGAAGCGGGATTGTAAAAACAAGCCAGTTTTTAAGAAAGAAGCTGAATCATTCTCGGGTAAAAAGGAGGTCAATATAGGAGATATGTATTTGGCTACTGTGTGTACGGCGCAGTCAGACAAGGATAAATGGTTGATTTATACTGGTGCTTCATACCACATGACGCCTCATAGATACTGATTTTGTGAATATGAGCAATATAATGGTGTGGATATCATGCTTGGAGATGATACTGCAGTTCAAATTGTTGGGCGTGACAAGGAGAAGCTGAGGATGAGTAATGGTACGGTGAAGACTATTCCAGACGTGATGCATATACCCTTGATGAGTAGAAATTTGTTATCAGTCGGTACGATGGCTGATTCGAGGGTTATTTTTAGTTGTGATAAGGATTTGTGCAAGATGACTCGAGGTTCTATTGTGATTGCACGAGGAGTCTATTACGGGACCTTATACAAGTTGCTCGGGGAAATAGTGACTGTTGGTAGCGGATTCGTTTCTGAAGAGGCCAAGGAAGATGGACATGATACGTCCATGTTGTGACATAAGAGGTTATGGCATATCGGTGAAAAGGAACTGTCTACCTTAGCTTCAAGTCAGATGGTGGAAGGAGTTCCAAAATACTTTATGGGTTTCGGGTTCTGTGAACACTGTTTCCATGGAAAACAGAACTGAGTTAGTTTCCAACACATTAGTATAAGAGCAACTGAGGTTCTCGAGCTGATTCATAACGATGTCCTTGGACCTACTCCGACTCCATCTATTGGAGGATCCAGGTACTATGTGTCGTTCATAGATGATTTTTTGAGATATAATTAGATTTATTTTATTAAAAGTAAATCAGATGTATTCGAGAAATTTTGAGAATTTAAGGTTTTTGTTGAAAACCAATTGGGCAGGAAAATCAAGGTCCTTCGTATAGATAACGGAGGTGAATTCTGTTCAGACAAGTTCGAGCAATTTTGTGTGGATAATGGTATTGTAAGGCAGAAGATGACTCCATATACGCCTCAACAGAATGGGGCAGCCGAAAAATTAAATCGGTCACTCATAGAAAAGGCAAGATGTATGCTGATTTGGGCAGATTTGGGGCCAGAATTTTGGGCAGAAGCTGTAGCCACAGCCAGTTATTTGAAGAATCGGTCACCGACCTCATTAGTGAAGGATCGTACATCATATGAGGCAGAGTTTGGGAAGAAGCCGAATTTGTCACATGTTCGAGTTTTTAGGTGTGATGCATATGTTCATGTACCCAAGGAGAAGCGGGGTAAGTTTGACAAGAAGTCTGAGAAGAACATATTTGTTGGATACAAGGAAGGAGTCAAGGGCTATAAGCTGTAGAATCCAGAATCAAAGACCATTGTATACAGCAGGAATGTTGTCTTTCGTGAATTACAACCCCAGATTGGCACACAGAAAGGTGATGAGCCCAAAAAAGTGATAGTGCTTGAAGAAAGTCCTAAAATTGAAACTGTGGAGATGGTTCCACAAGGCACACTAGTAGAGTCTGATTTTGAATCGGACCAAGGGGACTCGATTAATGAAGTCGAGGATGCAGATTCAGGTGAAGACTCGGATACAGATAGCATGCCGGCTCTCAGGAGATCGATGCGGGAAAGAAATGTACCACTTCGATTCTCACTTAGTGCTTTGAGTACGTTTCATGCTTTGAGCATTACTAAAGATGATCCTAGTTCTGTAAAAGAGGCGAGATCTATGGATGATGCGAATCAGTAGGAGCTCGCAATGATAGATGAGATGCAGTCACTTGATAAAAATGAAACATGTAGCTTGTGTAAATTGCGTAAGGATAGAAAGGCAATTGGATGCAAATGGGTGTTCAAGCGAAAGCTAAAGCCAAATGGGACTGTAGAGAAGTACAAGGCTAGGCTTATAGCCAAAGGGTACTCTCAGATTGAGGGAGTTGACTATGACGAGATTTTCTCTCCCATGACGAAGTTGACCTCGATATGGTTTGGTTTGTCTATAGCAGCTGCATATGATCTTGAGGTAGAACATATGGATGTAAAGACAACATTCCTTCATGAGGACTTGGAGGAGGAGATATATATGAGGCAACCAGAAGGCTTTGAAGTAAGAGGAAAGGAGAATTTGGTGTGCAAATTGAAAAAGTCTTTATATGGGCTGAAGCAGTCATCGAAGATGTGGTACCGGAAGTTTGACACGTGTATGCTCTAGCTTAATTTTGTGCGTTCAAATTGTGATCATTGCGTTTATGTGAAGAGAACAAGCGATCAGTCTGTCATTCTCACGCTATATGTGGATGATATGTTGTTGATGGGGAATAGTGTAAAAATGGTGAATTCCGTAAAGAGTTTGTTGGCCAAAAAGTTTGAAATGAAAGACTTAAGGCCTGCAAATTTTATTTTGGGCATGCAGATTAGGAGGGACCGTGAGAAACGAAAGCTGTGGCTAAGGCAAGAGAAATACATAAAAGAAATATTGAAGAAATTCAATATGATAGACTGCAAGCCTGTCGATACCCCCATACTTTTAGGAACCAAGCTATCTGCGGAACAATGGCAAAAAACGAATGAAGAAGCTAAAGAGATGGCCCAAGTTCCATACACGAGTGTAGTGGGTAACTTGATGTATGCTATGGTGTGCACGCGTCTGGATATAGCCCAAGCAGTGGGAGTCTTGAGTCGATACATGTCTAACCCAGGTAGAGAACACTGGAATGTGAACAAAAGAATTTTCGGGTATATTCGTGGAACTTTGAATTTTCTTTATATTTTGAAGGTATAGGGAACGGAAACATGCTTGATGTCATAGGCCATGTAGATGCTAATTGGGGTGGAGATATTGATAGTAGATAGTCTATTAGCGGATATGTTTTCACATTGTTTGGTGCTACGTTGAGTTGGATGAGTAGGAGGCAAAGCGTGGTAACGCTTTCTATTACGGAGGCTAAGTATATGACTCTTACTCATGCTGGAAAAGAGGCTGTATGGTTACGGCGGTTGTACTTGGAGCTCGGTTTTGAGCAAGGTGCCATAGAGGTGAGATGTGATAATCAAGAGGCTATTTATTTAGCTAAGAATCCTGCATTTCACTCACACACAAAGCACATTAATATACAATATCATTTCATTCAAGAAAAGGTAGAGAAGAAAGAGGTTCGGCTTGTAAAGGTCGACACAGTAGAAAATAGTTTTGACTTCCTTACAAAAGCCGTCCTAGGTGCGAAGTTTGAATGGTGCTCTACTGCAATTGGATTGAAGAAGAATGATATTGGAAAAGTTCTCATTTGCGTGAAATATCTACCAAGTGAGAGAATGTTGGAGTTGGCAAATACTTCGGGAACCCTTGTTTCTTACACCGGGTATGCCCACATGAGCTTAAGGAAACTGAAGTGTTATCTGACGACATGTGACTCCTGTGTGTGGAATGCGAGGGTTCGGGGGCAGCGCCCCTGACGGGTGCCTCATTGCCTAGTCAGTGGGCGGGGGTTCGGGGGCAACGCCCCCCAACGGGGGTTCCGGAATCTCAATGGGTTTTGACTTTTATTTAAGCTGGCCTATATGGTGCGAGATTAAGAGATTTCGTATAGGTTTAGGTTTTGGCCCGTTTGGGGCACATATATATTTTGCTCGTTTTTCTGATCATTATAACGAGTTAAGTGGCTGTAAACCGAAAATATAGTAAAATCTCTTTGCAGGACGTAGCCTTATTTGAGGGTGAACCTGGGTAAATTCATGCATCGTCTATTTTCTATCTTCTGCGTGATTATTCTGTTTCGGTTCTCAATATATCCATTTACTATGAGGAACGTAAAACGCCTAAACAATCAAAATGTGAGGATGCCAGCTTGATTTTAGATATGAAGTCGTAGGGAAGGGTTCAAGAAACTGAGCTTAGTTGCCATTTGCAGAACGAAGGTGCTGTGCCTATTAGTGATTGTTCCAATGACAATGATTCGCAGTAGCTCTAAGAATTGGATGCTAATGCCTTGCTTCAATGTAAGATCTATCGGATTTTTACCCTTTAGCTTTATGGTGCACTTTGTTGACGAAGCTTATATGGGAAGACGTTGGAGCTAACATCCATTTATATGTTCCCCTTTTTTCCGTTGACAAGAGGGCAGTGGTAGTTGGTGACAGACGCAGCTCCTAGCAGCCTTCATGGTCCTCCTGATATGATCACGAGAGGAGCCCTAGCTCCAAAAGTTTCTCTCATGGCAATTACCACGAGCGTTAAGCATCGCATAGTAAGAAGAACAAAGCAACGAGAGACGATCCCTTCCTTTCTTGTTTAATTATCGAGATATAAACTCAAACAATGGAGACTTCCAACAGAGTTTGCAAATTGGATCATATTGAACGCCTAGGAAATCACATATTTTTAGTGAGAAATGATAGTTATAAGCCCCGAATAAGATATTGGCTCACGCTATTATTGCCACATGCACCTTAAATAGCTTTATACACGCACTATAATTTAAATGGTCCAACATAGCCCTCTATAAGACCTCATTAATGACGAGATAGCTATGAAAGAGGAAAAGCATGCATCTATGTGCATAGATCAATCTCAAGATTTTTATTCACTTTTATCAAATATTGTTTCTTCTTCTTTTTGTGTGTGTCATTATGTTTTTTACAAGAGCCCTCTAAAATTCGAGTATTGTAACGAGTTTTTTTGGCTGGAATTCTATTTTAAAGTAATATTAACAAAGTTATGATGTCTAGAACAATCATTTACAATCTCTCTCTAAAGTTTAATTTCATTTAACTCCTCGTCATATAAAATTTTTGGTTCAAATTCTTTTCTAAGTGGAATTCTTTAGTTAAAATTGTGAGCTTTTTAAGATTGTAACTTAGGTTTGAGATATGTTAATTAATAAAGATTAGCAAGAAGGTCCGAACCTAACACAAACAATCCTTCAATAGAGTTCACCTTTAGTACATTAGTAAGTAGAAGGGAGGAAATGGAGTTTGTTAAAAAACGAATTGAAAATAATATAATGTGGCAGAATAAAACAACATTGTTTTGATTAATACTAATAGTCTTTTCATGACAATGTGCCGCTTTTATATTTTCAATAAATAACAACTTTCATTATTTCCATTTGTGATTTTTATCAATAAATTCTCTTGAGGTTATTTCATCAACTCAATAAATTTTGGTATACAACAGCCATTTAGGGTGTGAAAATAGCATAAGCCTAAGATATTTTGGGGTTTTAATAGAAGAATCATTGGCTATCAATACTTTCTTAGTCATAAGCATAGCTTCCCTGAGAAAAATAGACATGCATGTACTATCCCATCGAGAAAAACAACCCTAACCACATTTTGCGTGAACCTGCTTTCAAAAAAAATATACGACACATCAAATCACAACGTCCTTCGCTTAGAATAACATTAGGGTCACACCCACCAACTCATTTTTGAAGCCTTAAGATACGTTTGGTAGCCAAAGATAAAATTGAGAATATGATAAAATTTATTATATCATGTGTTTGGTTCCTATTAAAGACAAAATAAAGTTGGATATAAGAATGATATAATCTGAATAAAATATCCAAAAAGGGAGTTGGGGCAAAGGTAGATATGATTTCTTGTATTCATGGTATACAAGTGATTTTTCTCGAATAACAAACTTCTTAAATTAATAAAACCGAATAGTAATTTAATATAAATAATATTTTAATTGTAAAATGAAAAAGAAAATTAAAAAATAACAACAAAAAATAACAATAATTTTCGTTTTTATTTATTCCCATTTTTATTTATATATTTGCATTTCTTTTTAACCCGTAATATATATTATATATATTTAGTATTTATATTTGTTTACATGTTTTAGGTAATTAGTATAGTTTATTATTTAATAAAATTTTATTTAGGAACGATGGAAGGGAATAAAAGAATAAACAAATAAATAAAAGAGAGGGAAAAATAAAAAAAATAGTAAGTAAATAAAAATGAAGGCAAGAAAATCAAAGTTTTATACTTTTCGGAATTGTGAAGGTGAATGATTGTATTTTCTATCTCCGACTAGATTCAACATTCGCTAGGTGATCTACCTCGTCAACGTTGCCGTAAACCATTTACATTTATTGTCATAGTCGAACCGGTAGCTCTAGAATGCTACAATGAGCTCTTTTGCTATTTAAGATTTAGATTGTACAATAGTCATTGATTTATCGACGGAGGTTATCTCTGCTTGGACATTTGTGGTTTCTTTAGCAGTGGATGAGATTCTTACCATATTTATTTGTGCATTTTTTAAGCTCATTTACATTAATATGCCATTCATATCAAACAGTAAACATGATAGAACATGAAAATATCCAATCTTATTACTGTCCTTCACCAAACAATAGATAGTTTACGATAAAATCCTTGATTTTTATATCATATTCTATCAAGTCATACCTTGATTGGAAATCCAAGCGACCAAATGCATTATTCATTGCACATGGATATTAATTATGTGATGCCGTGTTGATTATAAGCAAGTTCAGTAAACCTCAACCAAACATATCTTGACCAAACACTCAAGATTCCATCATAACACAGATCGTTGTTGGTACTATCTTGCATGATTTCATATTTGCGTGTAAGCACGAGCGACTTTCAGGAGAACAAGTTCCCCATGCCCGAAAGAACAAGCATATGGGCAAACACATCTGCTATGCCTATCTACGTAAAGAGCCAATATTCGACCACGCGACGACGCATGAAAAAGTGGGAAACAAAAGTCGAGTGTCATTTTTGCGTCCACGTGATTTTTCACAAGGGAGAATACATTACTATGCGATCTTGACCTTTCATGAACATTATCTCTCTGACACGTGTGGAAGAGCGCAAATCTTTCGTTCTTTTGCTTTTCTGGTTTTTTGTTTTCGGCCTTTGCTAAGAAGTACTAAAAGATCACTTTCCTTTAACGGATGCGAAAAAGCATTTTACATGACCATCCCATTAACTAGGGATAAGATCCTTCTGAGAGAGAGAGAGAGCGAGCATCTCGGCTATCGAATTCAACATGATGATGTTCGTCCTAAATGCCAATTTACATCGTAATCAATCTAGATGACCCAAATCCTTTATGAAAACCCCCACAACATATTCTTTTTTAAATTGGAAAACCCAAAAGCTATTTTCACTTTTTCATTAAAAAAAAGAAGAAAACAAGTCGCCTTATTTTCAAAAAAGAAAACGCAAAAGCATTCTCAGTACATTGGAAATGTATGAATATTGACATTCATATATGCATAAAGATGTGAAAAGTCAAATATCAAATTAAAATCAAAGCTTATTCACATGATCCTATATTATAGGAAAATTGCAAAAATTATGTTTGATTTTACTTCGTATTAGATACCATATTTGCATTTCAAAACCTACAATCCATCCTCATTTTTTACAATGGAATTGAAGTTGCATCTCTCACCCACACATAATTTACCAAATTATCATTTTATTTCCCAACCCGAGAGGTTTGCTCAATCCAACACACTACTACCATGTCTCCCCCTCTCCACTATGCATGCGTGTGTTACACCTTCGGAGGCCGTCAACGATGGTCGACCGTAGCCATGCCAACTCAAGGTCAAAATGAGGTCGAACAACCTTGATTTACCAACCATGGCCTAACTCTGCTTCATAGCTTCCGGGGCTCGTGAGCTTGTCACAGAAACTCATGGCATTAACCCTTGTGAACTCGAGGCCAACCTCACATAGCTTCTATGACCGCAAACCGCAAGGTTAGGCCGAGCTCATGTGCTTCACTAATGCAATCCTGGAATGATCTCACCGAATACTATTTTAGGGATGTCGAGAGAGGGACATGTGAGAAGGGCATTTGATATAAAGAGCTGCAATTATCCCTAAATAAAAGTCATCTCAAACATCTTCAATTTTCTTGGCTAGAACTCTCGCGACTCATGTATGTCGATGATCATACACGCGCCATGCTGTATTGAGGAGTCAAAATCCAATGCATAAAGAAAGCAAAGCAAAATAAATCACATATTCAAGTATAGAAGTAAAAGAAGATAAAATTGGGGACCTCGTGACATCCATCTCCTTTTTCAATTTGGACAACTTTTTTTAGTGACGCTAGGAGCCAAATCTGCAAAAAGTTCTCTGTCTTCACTCGAATTGCGAACAAAAGACGAAAAATTAATATATAAAAACTCTAATATTAATCTGTTGAAAATAAAAAATAGATTGACTCAATATAAATATCTGAATAAACCAGTATAGCAATTTCTAAGGAAAAAATACTGTTTTTTCCCACGAATGGTGTGGCAAAACCGAGCTCCTCCCCGTAAGATTGCCATTAATTCTTTTCTTTTTCGTGAAATAGATATTAGTATATAATTTTTTAAAAATCCCACGAAAGAAAAATCATTTCACTCACGTTTCTTTTCGCGAATTCTTTTTCAGGAATAGAATAAAAGAATCTTGTGCATTTCGGTCCCGATTGGATGAATCCCATTTTCCCCTTCTCCGACTGAGCAGATGCCTCCTAGATAGATACATCACAAGGAAAAGCCCCATTAACATGGATAATAATTGTACTAGAGAAAAGATTTGTTACGTACCCCTTTTTGTTCTCGAGATCTCTCTTTATATATGCCACTTGCAATCGCATATTGGTACTCTTTTAATTCCTCATCTAGATATTGAAACAATAATAATAAAAAAATCTTTTGAATTTTATTATGGCGAGAAGCAAGTTAATTAGCGGCGTGTTCAATCTTACCATTCCATTTTTGTCATATTAAGCTTACATACGACTCTAATGGTTCGTGAATGGAACATCCAAATATAAGGACAAGTTGCCAATTCATTATTCCTCAAAAGGTTAATTAAGATTTGGAAAAATTACACTAAACTTAAAAAAATTGAACAGAAGAGGAAGAAAGAAAAATTATTATTCATTTGAGTTGAGAAAATTCAAGGGTTTCCATGAAAACTAGACCAGCAGTATGACTGTCATGAAATTTAAACATTGTCAAATATATTGCTTAAACTCTTGCTTGTGGGTGTTAGTGATTATGTGTAATTCCTCCAAGTTTCGTGATATCTCTAATTGATTAAATTTACAGACGTGTGCATTACGGTTGTATATGAAACAATATGAGTTTATATCGTAACCACGGTCTACATATAACCCTACACTCCTCATCTCTTTAACCTTCGTTGTCACATATAGTGTGTATCAAACACACACTTATTTCTATATTTCAACAAAGATTATTGACCTGCGTTGATACATATAACCATATAGGAAATCAATCGGACATATTGCACCGTTCCAAAAGAGATAATACATAAGTTCCGGCACCGGGATAGGATAGACGCACAAAATAAAAGCCTGAAAATCATTGTCACCCCTCAAAAATCAGTGAAATGGTAAACAAACAAATGAAGAGATAGCGAAGAGAGACATTGTGAAGCAAGCAATGTGACGAACACAAAAGACGGGTTCCATCTGAAGCCGTACAAAGGACACACCACCGCCCCGCCCCGCTCCCCCCCCCCCCCCATAGCTTTTCCGTAAGAAAAGAATCGTCATCGTGCAGCACTTTGCCTTATTTCTCTATTCGCAACACGGAAATCGTTGTCAAAAACGATCATGATATTTATAGCAACATCTAGAAAGAAAAAACATTCTCATTCTCGATCATCCATCAACCCCTGTTTTTCCTCGCCACGCTAATGCAAAAATCCTTCAACACCCCCCCCTCGGACACAGTATAAATAAGCCCACGATGCTCCTCGGAAACTCATCAAAACTCAATCATCATCTCTCACCAGCTCAAGAACTCACTCTCTCTCTCTTTCTCTGTCCCTCCCATTTTCCTATACGTTCACGGCGTCGCATTCATCCTCGTGAAGTTGAGTTCTCTTCGCATTTCACCTTCCATTGTCGAGATAGTAAGGACTATCGATTCCGAGTAGGTCGGCGCGTTTGAGCATCGCCAGCTTTGTGCTTCTCTGCCAATGGATAGGGTCAATAGAATGGTGTCGGAGAGGCCGGTGGTGATCTTCAGCAAGAGCACGTGCTGCATGTGCCACACCGTCACAATGCTCTTCCGCGAGTTCGGGGTCAACCCGATGGTCCACGAGCTGGACGAGATGCCCAGGGGGAGGGAGATAGAGCAGGCCCTCTCGAGGCTGGGCCGCAGCCCTACCGTGCCCGTCGTGTTCATCAGCGGCGAACTGGTGGGGGGGACCAATGAGGTCATGAGCCTCCACCTCAATCGGTCCCTGATCCCGAGGCTCATACAAGCCGGAGCTATGTGGGTCTGATCAACTTAAGCAACCGCGAGGAGGATACTAATAAGTGTGATTTCGAGCCACACTAGTTTTGAGGATAATATAACTTATCAAATGCACTACTAGTTGGGTTATGGACTCTTTACCGTCGCTATGTACTGACTTTCATATGATCTAATCCTATATCCATCACTTGTGAGATTTTGTTTTGCCGTAACGAGTGCTCCCTAGCTAATAAAATCAAGTTTGAACTTATATTTTGGATAGTTATTGTTGTACTCTCCCTTGTGAAATGATCTTATGTGTCTTCGTGGCCAAAAGAAAGTATTCATGAAGAGAAATTCGATGGCCAAAAGAAACAACCAATTGCTAAAGATAGAAACCGATCGATTTTGTCGTGGCCATTTCCTGTTGACTATGCCCCCGGCTGGTTAAAACCAGGAAGAAAAGAAATGGCAAACCTAAACTTTTAAGTGAAGAAGTGGAGTGATATGTGTACATTTGGTGTGTCTAATTGAAAAAATCCGCGTAGATGTTAAGCAAGAGTTGTCTCGATTCATAAACAAGTGTACGAACAATCGATGTCGTAAAGCCGAGCGCGACACTGTCTAAAAACTCCTTGTTTCTCCATCTGTAACACTACTCAGTTCCAGCTAGCTCCATTACACTGGTTAGTAGTTCCAATGGCATCGAACGCTGACCCCTTGTTCTTGGGAAAAGAGAGAGGAGGGCGTCTGTCGCGGCAGTGATGACGATGGAGATGAGAGAGAAGGGGGAAGATGTATCAGGCTATGGTTATGGATTAGGGTTTCTTTGGTTTGTTTATTTTGTTTAACGTCGAGTATACATAAGGGCAATGACGATGCTCATCACGGGTCTAAACAGCACTTCTGCTCAGCTACAGCATCGCCTCACCCTTTCTCTATGTCTTAGTTTCTCCTTGTTTAACGTCGAGTATACATAAGGGCAATGACGATGCTCATCACAGGTCTAAACAGCTTTTTTGCTCGGCTGCAGCATCACCTCACCCCTTTCTCTATATCTTAGTTTCTACGAGGCAATAATTCCAAGCAACTGTCTTCAATATTTTTGCGGTACATAAATCGGATTAAGACTAAGGATCGAATTGTCGAACTGAAGTACAAGAAAGAAAAGGTATTGTCATCTCGTGCCATTTATCTTTTGCCGATTTTCAGACAACATTGTTATCGAGTGCCCTAGTATAACCATTAGCGCCGTTGGTTCCGGCTCAAAAACCATTTCGCTCTGTACCATAATCGTTCACAAGCAGTTCATTGATTGACTCAAGCGGGCTATATACTCCCGATGCCAAGGGAACGCGAGCATAAGTTCCTTCACTGTGGAGTCTGTTCGCAAGCAAGCAAAAGATTCGGATTGTTTGTCAATAAACGTTTGTTCACTCGACCGTATAGATCGACAACAACCTTACGAGCAGCGTACAAGATTAGGACAACTCAAGTAAAATAAAAAAGGGTTTGAATAAAGTCAAACCCCTCTAAAAGAAGCTTTCTAAACCGTTCAGAAGTGGCAC
Source organism: Syzygium aromaticum (assembly GCA_024500025.1). Classification (NCBI taxonomy): domain Eukaryota; kingdom Viridiplantae; phylum Streptophyta; class Magnoliopsida; order Myrtales; family Myrtaceae; genus Syzygium; species Syzygium aromaticum. The sequence goes on from CM044892.1 coordinate 30,718,343, forward strand.
CACTTTAAAAAACGAGAAAAACGAGAACAAACCCTTGTTCAAAACTAGAAAAAATCCTAGTCTTGAAGAAAATGACCCCGCACAACTTGGACTCTTGCACCGCCTAAGCCATGATGGGCTGACTTGACTTGATCAAAGACCGATCCCGGCACTTATCCTAGGCCTGTCAAACAAGCATGTCAGATCGAAAAATAGTCAGACTTAATTAGATCCATTTTCATGCAATGTCAATATAGTGACTCATATCCGATCCGATCCGATCAATATTACTAAAACACTTACATATTTAAAACTATTTAGTCCATTATACATGAGTTAAGAATTGAATTTACGATCCATTTTGACAGATCTAACATCTATCGTTATACCATTACACTTACCAGGTCAATTTAATAAAAAATGTCCCGATCGTCAATGACACGATCACCGGAGCAAGGCATAAACGGGACCGCGACATCCCACATCCCACGTCGGAATCACGTATCGATCTCGTCGAGTGCTACATAACCTAACATCCCCTTCCGAATGATGAGAGCTCTTATCCAGCCCCATCCAAAAGCCCATCACAGGGAGGGCGGTGGGGGGGGAGGGCCTGGGGGAGCCCTTCCATTCCATCCATCGGCCGCGCGTGCGACGCACCGTCCACGGAACCGCGTGGGGGCTGGGGGAAGGTGGGGGGGGGGGCGCGGGGATTGATCCGGATGAGATCCTGGGACCCACTCCTGAGTGAGCCGAGCCGGCCAATCGCCCCCGAGTCCCAATAATAATAAGAGAAAGAAAAAATGAAAAATGAAAAATAAGAAAGAAAAGGAAAACCTGGAAGAGAGACAAAAAGGAGACCAAAAAGGCAGGCGGTGTGTCCCGAACGTGGCCCGCCAAAACCGCACGAATTTAATGCAAATCTTGTCAGGACCTTCACCTTTTCGTGCTCCGGGCCCCTCCCCCTACGCCCCCTCCCATCCAACGGTCACATTTCGCCCCCCGTTTTGAAGTCGAGCTGGACCGCCCCCACCACCTCCAAATATCGTATAAGATCTTAAAGATCATAACTTTATTCAATCCGATCCGACCGACATCATATTCGATAAAAAAAAAAAATGGTCCAGACAATCAAACGCAGTGTGCATTATCTAACAATCATTTTGTTCGATCATGACTTTAATTTTTTCTTATCGTCATTACAGATATCCTAACATGAATCTAACATCATAAGTTCTTCTTTCCGTTCATCAAGCCGGTCGACCGACATTGTTAGTTCCGCTACAAATCGCCTCGATGCTCCTCTCTGTTGCTCGTGTGAGTTCGAACTGTTCCTTTTTTTTGTAAACTAATTCAATATATAAGATAAGAAAAGCAGCAAAATGCACCGTCTCCCCGTGTGTCCTTGTCTCTCTCTCTCTCATTCACGCTCACACGCGCCCCTCTACTCTCTCTCGCCACCGTCACCGAGGCAGTGCGGCCTCCTCCATCGGCGCCCGCGCCCGCCGATCTCCGCCGGCGACGCCGGCCGTACGGCGCGCGTGCGCCTGAGCAGAATGCTGAATCCGAACTTGGCGTCCTCCTTCGCCGCCGCCGCCGCCTCCTCCTCCTCCCTGACCTGTTCCTACGCGCGCCGTTGCTCGCTCGTTCGGTGAGGGAGTGTGAGCTCAGCTCGCCGTCGACGAAGGTTTTTTCCCGAAGAGGAACTTGCATCATCTACCTTTCGGGCTCCGAGAGCGTTGGTTTGGGCAGGGATTTCGCGTGCCGACGCTGCTCTTGGCTTGAGCTTCGAGCTTCTGGAGTGTTGACGTGTCGGTGTCGAGATTCGTTTTAGAGGTTCTCGCCGGGTTTGAGCTGTTGAGGAGGAGAGAGGAAAAATGTTCGGAATCTCGCGCCGAAGGATGAAGCTCGGGAGGTAATGCGCGTCCGGGCGTTGCTTTCCGGTTTCTCGTGCTTTGGTGGCCGCTGTTTCGATTTCGTTTTGGCAGCTGAATGCTGCTGCTTGCTCTAGAAAATTCTTCGGTAGTTCGCTGTGAGAAGGTTTGAGTTATTTTGCGGATGTGGGTCGGTGTGATTAGCTTCATTTGTTTGTGATTACGCTGGGAAGTAGCTTGGAGTAGACTGTAGAAGGTCTGAGCTATAATGCTGATCTGGTTCCGCATAGTTATCTTCATGTGCGTGTTTGGAAGGGAGACTATGTACTGTTAGGTTGCCGGAGAACATATGTGTGGGGTGTAGACTAGAAGAAACTCGAAGTAGAAATCAGTTGTTGCGTGTGTCGGTTATGCTCGTAATGTTGTGACTGTGTCGTTACAGGGTCAAGAAGGTGCAGCTTTCGGACTCGACTCAGGGTACCATAAGTCCTATGAGGCAAATAAAACGCGCAAGCAATCAAAATGTGAGGATGCCAGCTTGATTTTAGATATGAACTCGTAGGGAAGACTGCAAGAAACTGAGCTTATTTGCCCATTTACAGAATGAAGGTGCTGTGCCTGCTGGTGATCGTCCCAATGAAAATGGTTTGCAGAGTCCTTCCTCTACCCCCGAGATTAGTAGCTGTACATCTGGAAGCTCTGAGAATTGGATGGCTTTATCAGTAGCTGGGGAGAAGCCAATGCCTCGCTTCAATGTAAGATCTAACGGAATTTTAACCTTAGCTTTATGTTGCACTTTGTTGACAACGGGCAAACACTGGAGCTAACATCCATTATATGTTCGCCTTTTTTTGTTGACAAGCAGCACGCTGCGACAGTAATTGAGAACAAGATGATAGTGGTAGGTGGTGAATCTGGAAATGGCCTACTGGATGATGTTCAGGTATAAAATTATTTCCTTGAAGATTGCATGTTGATTTTGAATTATGTCTCCATTGGATAATGATAACAATATAATTTATGCAACTTTGCCATCTACTAATTATTACAGGGAGCAATAAAGGTTCTCTTTTCCCTGTTCAGGTACTTAATTTTGACAGATTTTTGTGGACCACGGCTTCTTCAAAACTTTACCTGTCACCAAGCAGTCTCCCTCTAAAAATTCCTGCATGTCGAGGTCACTCTCTGGTATGAGTAGCTCTCATGCTGCCTTCTGTCGATCCTTCTTTTCAAACATAGTATTGGCGCTTATATTTTGCATTGTGTAATTTGAATCAGTTCAATATGATTAGTTTATGTCTTGTAAGGATTGCCTATTTACTTTATCTGGAAGCTTACAAATAAGATTTGCAAAGAGAAAAAACCTTTCTGGTAATAGAAGGATATTTCAGAATTAATGGGAGACAGGTGCATGACATTTCTTGGCTTTTTCCCCAAGGGATAATTGATTGAAAATTGGAAAACTAACCACGTTCATTAAAGTGATAATGGGACTATATCCAAGATACAGTTCTATAAGGGAAGAATCTCTGATAGGATGTCTGAGTAGAAACTTTCCCTTGTATTTTGAAATGGCATGAAAAGGCATGCAAACTGAGAATTCAACAATGGCTAGGAAGAAGTACTAGCAAGTAAAAGATTCAGCAGCTTCTGTTTCCACCAGAAGTCTAAAACATATCAAGTCAAAAATCTCCCTGGAAGCTGTGGAGCTAATGAAATTTTAAATTTGTTTACTGTTTCTAGGTTTCTTGGGGGAAAAAGGTGCTACTAATTGGAGGGAAAACTGAACCAGGGACTGATAGATTGTCAGGTAAGATCTTTCTTTCGCTGATCATGCTCGTATTGCTTTTTCCTTTTTCCAGTTGGTGCTGAATTTACTGCACTGGTCCTTCACAGTGTGGGTGTTTGACACTGAAACAGAGTGCTGGTCTCTGATGGAAGCTAAAGGGGATGTACCGGTACACCTGTTTACTTCAAAGAACACTACTTTGATTAAATTCTGCACACTTTGATGGTGATGATGATGATGATGATGATGATGATGTTGGTGATTTGATTGATCACCCCAGCAACAGCTGAATGCATGTGCTCATGTTCATTGCACTTGTTTGTTTCCATTTGTTTTCAAATATATCCTTGAATTAAAGCACGTCACCCCCTTGTGTTCTCTTTGAAAAGAGCTCCCATCTGAGTATAGATGACATGACATGATCAGAATTCTTAATTAGCTAGCACAAACTTGTTTTAGTGTTACTTGAAAAAGTGCATTACATACGCTTCTGTTTTCATGGCATCTTATTTGCAAAAATTCATATTTTTCCCATAGGGTGTTTAACGCTATCATAACAGCAATACACAAGTGTTTTTAAAACTATGTTGCCTCAATTAGTATAGTATTCATGTACATATTGCGTAAGGAAATGTTTACTTGTGTAACTTACCTGACCTTATAGTCTATTCTGTCCTTTTTTTTTTCTGATCTGTCAAAAGAGCCTCAAATATGGTAATGAAGGCCCATGATGCTGAGTTTTTATTCATAAAGTCAATTTGCATTGCAGGTCTCTCGTAGCGGTCATTCTGTGGTCAGGGCAAATTCTGTTTTAATCCTCTTTGGGGGTGAAGATGCTAAAAGGAGAAAGCTAAACGATCTACATATGTTCGATCTGAAATCATTGACATGGCTTCCTTTACATTGCACGTAGGTGGATTTCTTTTTTCTGCTCATCTGTTCATCACATTCCGGTCGTAACCCAGATTTCACACACATGCAGGGGTTCGGGACCATCTCAAAGATCTAATCATGTTGCTACTCTTTATGAAGATAAAAACCTTTTTATTTTTGGAGGATCATCAAAATCCAGAACATTGAATGACTTGTATTCATTAGACTTTGAAACGGTGTGTTCAGTCTCTTAAGTTACCATTGTCCCAGACTCAATTTATCTCAGCATTCTTGTCTTACTTCAAATGAAAATTAAAGTCACCAGCTTTTGGTTGACCTGCTTTTTGTTTAGATGATTTGGTTGAGAATCAAGATTCGAGGGTTCCATCCATCACCAAGAGCTGGTTGCTGTGGAGTTGTGTGTGGAACAAAATGGTATATCGCTGGGGGTGGGAGCAGGAAGAAAAGTATGCATCCCTGGCTAGAGATACCTTTTTCTCTATGCTGATACTCTTAAACTTTTAAACTGTACTGGCTGAGTCATTTAATACGTTTGGCCCAGATAGACTATAACCGTTCTGATTAGGCCCAAAAACAAATAATAATTACTCTTTTAACTCCACATTGCTTCTCAATGTATTAACTGGAGGATGAGAGAACTTGAGAACCGCCCCTTTTGTTACTTGAAGCATCATTTTCTCTTTATATTTGTTTGTTCATGTGAGTCGCGTTCTATGAAATTGGTGTTGTCTTTTAGCTCTGCTGAGTAACAACTTATGACAATGCTCAAGAAGTGTGGCATTGGGAAACTTTTGAATATATCTCTCTAATCATCAAGCATGCATTAGTTTGGTTAAATAATGGATTGGAGAAAGAGACTTATGATTGAAGTTCTCGCTGGTGTTCCTGGATGTCAAATTATTATCTCATCTTGCTTATTGACCATGTCTTTAACAAATTTCCCCAGGACATTTAGAAACAGTAATCTTTGATGTGTTAAAAAAGGAGTGGTCTGTAGCTGTTGCATCACCTCCATCTTCCATTGCCACTAATAAGGTGATTTATATGTTTCCTTTTCCTCTGTTTCTTCATACAAGATTTGTGTTGAAGGATATTACTGAATGCTTTTTCTTCTTTCTCAACTCTTATCTAATTGGTCAACCAAAAAAAAACCTCTTTATCTAATTGTATGGTTTGTACTCCTGCAATGCTGGGAGATATCACTGTAGTATATTGGCAATGCCATGCCAACATATCACAATTCCAAATACTATTTTCATACTTTACAAAGCACAGAACAAGTACAGCATGCTGTTTGTTTTGCAATAAAATATCTAGCATGTGGCAGGACTACCCTTTTTCTCGTTGACATTGCCTGTTGCTGTTGTTTACAATCTTTATAACTTCCAGGGGTTCAGCCTTGTGCTTGTACAGCACAAGGAAAAAGATTTTCTCGTGGCTTTTGGGGGGACCAAGAAAGAGCCATCAAATCAGGTTAGGATATTTTTAAATCGTTTTGAAACCAACAGTTCTTCCAATGATTTCTCTGCTTTTTTCCGCTTTTTGTCTGTTAGTGGTGGACTTCTTTTGATTTCTGAACTGTCAGGTTGAGGTACTAGTTGTGGAGAAGAATGAGAGTCCAATAGACCGAAGACCTGTTGCCAAAAAAGCCGCTGGACCCCTGTTTGGGAGACGGTCATCTTCTAAAGGTCTGGCTACTCAACTAAGCAACGGTTCTTCACAGCGTTCAGTTGATGCAGTTGCCCGACAAAATCTAGCATCTACCATTGACCAGCATGGTTCAGGCAGGAAGTCATTGTCGGAGTCCATACTCGTTGATCCAAATCCATCTTCTGGCAATGTCTCACTTCGGAAACAGTTTAGTAATGAAGAAGAATATAACAGGACTCAAAAGGTGGCTAAGCGTCTTGAAGATGAAGGTTCATCGTTACAGGTCAGTGGCATTACCTCCGGATTGCTTAAGTTGAAAGTGTTACAATTTTGCTTATTTCTTGCGTTCTTTCATAGAACTGAAAGCCTTGACCTTTTGGTTAATTATCGTTTTTGTTTTACATTGCAATTTTCGAAACTTAAAACCTAAATATGTCAAGCCGTGCTTGTGAAGTCATACCATCTCCACTCCAGCAATACAGCACCGGATCACCCTTAATAACAAGAAGGATGGATAAGGGAAGGAGAAAATAAATCACTAGTTTGGAAAAACAGAAGCTTGGGAAGTCTTCCTATTTCAGCCGACTCCTCTTGTATTTTGATATCTTATTAGTTCTTGAGAAGATGAACGAAAGTGGTCAAGTGAGCACATGAAAGGGAAAGCCTTCCACAGTGTCCTCTATAATTTGCTTGGAATGTGTACATCTACTGTATATGAAGGGCTAGGATATACCAATGTTGTTTAATAGAGGGAGCTTCTCATTCATTGTCTTGTTTTCAAAGTATATATTGCACCAAGTAAGAGATGGGGGTCCATGTAAGTGTTCTAAACAGGCTTCCAGGACTAATCCCCTGGCAATATTTGTTGTGCATCATTACCTCTCTCTCTCTCTCTCTCTCTCTCACACACATCTTTAAGTGAGAAAAACTCATAGAAAGGAATGGAAGTAGGTCTAATCATGCGGACTGCAAAAGTATCGTTTGCTGATGACTGTTTGTCAACATTAAGGAATTATGTCATCAACATTAAGGAAATATGTCATCAACATTACCTGAATTGTCCTGGTATTGCTTACTTTAAAAGTGGTTCAGTTACCTCAGTACGAATTTAACTAATAATAAGTGAATGATTTTGTTTGTTTCAGGCAGCGGAACACATGAAAAACCATTCTGATACTGTCCAAACCAACTCCAATGGATGTAAAAGCATTGGAGAAGAGACAGCTTTGGCATTTGAAGATGAAAACCTGAGTCCCTGCATTAATGGGAATGAGAGCCTTCCGGTTAACAAAGATGATTTAGTATTCATGGAAACTAATTGTAAAGTTGGTGCACCTCCCTCTACTTCAAGCATATACCAGTTCTACGAAACAAAAATAGCCTCCCTTATGAGAAAAAATGGAATATTGGAAGGACAGTTGGCGGCTGCATCCGCAAACCAAGAAGCTACAGAGAAAAGCTTCTCATCCGTTCTCAAGTCCAAACAGGAGATGGAGAAGAAATTGGCCGACACTGTGAAGGAGATGGAGCTGCTGAAGGAAAAGCTGGCTGATCTGGAGCTTACTCAGGAAGAAGCAAATAGTTTATCCAATATTGTCCACTCTGACAATGTTAGGCTCGAACATGATGTAGCCTTTCTCAAGGCCGTTTTAGATGACACTCAAAAGGTGCACATAAATTGCTAGTCAATTGGGTTGTATTCGTCTGTGAAAAAATCGCTTATGAAGTCATCTTAATTGTTTGTCTTAGGAGTTGCACTCAACTAGAGGAGTCCTTGCAGGAGAAAGAGCCAGGACTTTCCAGCTTCAGGTATGGCTCTCATTCATTTCAGAATTTGTATTTATAAGAGCAGTCTTTTTCACTTTTAGAAATTTCAATACGTGGAGGAAGACTTGCTCTCAATAGCTTAAGATTTGTATGCTTTTAAATAAAGAAAAGAAAATTGCCTGGTAGAAAAGGCGATGTAGCAGCAGATTGAATCGATGGTGTAATTCCTCTTCACCATTATGTGGCTTAGCTTCTACTCACGTTGAATTACAGTAACTGCTGATATCGGGCCCCATAATGGCGGTATTTCTTTAGTCGACAGTGCAATCGTGCCGTGTCCTTGTTCTTATCATTTTCCACTCGCAATGCAGGTTGAAGTTTTCCATCTCAAGCAGAGGTTGCAATCTATGGAAAATAGAGCACCCACCCCGAGGAAACCTTTTCATGTTTAGCAGCACAGGATCCTTCGGAATAATGAACAAGTTTTTTTCTCGGCAGTATCAAGATGGGCCTGACCCTTGCTATACTTCACTTTGACGGCTGAGTCTCTTGCCTGGGAAGGCAGTGGCGAACGTGCACGAACATGGGGCGAAGGACACGTAAAGACAAATCCTGTGATACATATGCTCTTTTGTATATATACGAGTCAAACAGTTGGAGTGGCCTATTAGGTAACTTGTAGTACATCGTCAATCAATTCATCTAGCGGGTAATTAGCGTGAATCTAGCCAATCCTAGTTGCAGAATAACAAACTGTAATGTCTATGTGAATATGTGATTATTCATATGCACGCGGGAGTCGGCAAGAATCACATTTTAGTTGTATCTGATAAGAAATACCGTGAAATCGGTCGTTGGTACTTAAAAGCAGATCGTGGATTCCCCTTCGTACCAAAGAGTAATGGGATGACTGAATGCGCGCACTGTACTGTCAGGTGAGCAAGGTGCGCTTTGAGCGGGCTATTATTTGGCAAATATCGGAGGCCGTCGGACCTGGCGGAATCCATGAAGAGATCTTTCTATTTTTGTGGCCATTCGTGAATAAGAGACTAAACTAGCAAAGCCTTGCTCGACCTGGAAGATGTTGTGCTGTTTGCGACTCCAAAAGCTTTAACAAAATCCGACGCGGTACCGCCAGATGACACCAATCTCTAACAAGCTCATCCGATCCGTCTTCAGCCAAAGCCCCGAAAGGAGTACTCGAATGTTTTCTGGGGTCGAAGTATGTATTCACAAAGTTCCGATTTTTTATGTTCTTGGAAATGGTTTATTACCAAGAAATAGAAAGAGTGGCCAACATAACCGTTTCAACTTTTGTCAAGCCGCATGACCAACAACGTAAATGGACTAACTCTATACCCCCAAATAACAAGATGCGCATGTCACAAATTGGGGAAGGTAATCCCCAAATGAATTTCCTGCCCAACACACGCGCATACACAACAGCCTACGTATCGAATGTTGCATCTTTCTATACTTGGCTGTATTTCTCTCTCTATTCCTTGAGTATATAAAATAGCCCCATTCATGCCCAATTCCCATCTCACGCGCAACAGTTTTTGAACTCCCAGTGAAAACCTAAAGACAAAAGAAGGATGAAGAACTTCCAAGTGGCAGCAATCCTTGTGCTCGTCTCTTCTTGGCGACGAGTAAGCTTCCTCTTCCAAATACGTGTGCTTTTTTATTTTATTTTATTTTATATGTATTATATATAAATCTAAATTTTATTTATTTATTTTGGTTGGGGCATGAAGGCGGGGTGATAGTGGGGAAAGTATACGGGGGCGTGTCCGTGCGAAGGATCATGCTTCTCCGAACTGCCACGATGACGCGTGCAATAACTTTTGCATCGACAAGATTGGAGCCATGGAGGGGGTTGGTGGGGTTTGTAGTAAGGATGGATCTAAGTGCCTTTGCTTTCAATCTCGTTAATAATAAGTAAAATGGCTCCCATGTCCACGAGGTCGTTGGCTTTTCTGTAACCTGCCTTCAATAAAGTGATCATTTTGTGACATTGAGCCCGTTTGGTTCAATTTTTCAAATGTTACTTAAGAAAAATACTTAAAGCTCATTGAGAAAATGTAAGTGGCGTTTAGTAAAACATCATTTATAAAGCTACTTTGACCCAAGTAGTGTTTGGTAAATTTTTTTTTACAAAAGAATTTTGGAAATTATCTTTTTTATTAAAAAAAAAAAAAGAAACCTACCCTACCCTTTGCCGAAGTTAGCGAAGGCCTACGGCCGCCGGTGAGCCAAATCCGGCATCGATGATGGTCGCCTGAGGTCGAGTGACCCCTGGCAAGCCAGATTTGCGGCCGGCGGCCATCGCCTGGGTCGCGCGACTTAGACAGCCGGCATTTGGGTCGCTCGACTTTAGGTGGCCGTCGCTTGTGGTTGTGCGACCCATGCGACAAACGGCCTTGCGCAACCCAAGCCAACGGCTCCTAGGCGGTCGCACCACCTTAGGCGGCAAATGGCCTCGCGCGTCCCAGGCTATTGGCGCCTGGGCAATCACACGACCTCAGGTGGCCGTCGCTTGGGTCGTGCAACCCCACCGGCCTCTCACTGGCCCGATCTGGTGTCGGCTGCCTCTCACCGACCACCTCACGAAGAAGATGAATAGTAACAAGAGGAGTAAAACCGAAATAAGCCAAAACAAGTTAGGGTAGTTTGAGGACAAAAAGTTTGAGTTCAGCATTCCAAATGCTAGCATTTGGTCAATATTAGGCCGAAAGGTAAGCCAAACGGTTTAGAATTTTGGAAAGAAGCTTTCAAAGCCGAAAATCCCTTCCCAAAGCTGAACCAAACAAGGCCATTCTCTCTTTCTCTCCCCCCAAATTATCACTAATCTCGATGTAAATTATGTCCGCAAGAGTTTTTTTTTTGGTAAAGTAAGATGTCCGCAAGAGTTATATATCAATATAACCAGTGATTTTGTTGCAATCGGAGCTTCATCTCTCTCTGGGATGAGCCATATGGACATAAGATGTAGATTGACAACGGCGCGAGCGGGTGGCTGATACTCATGTAACGAAGTAAATTGATAAACCGATTGTGCTGAAATTACTCAAGTTTGGAAAATGCCAGCCACGTTGGCTGTCGCTCGACAATCAACAAAAGTCGGAAATTTCGAGCTATCGCAATCCTTGTGCATTGAAGAGACATCGAAGGGAACTTGACTTGATCTTGGTTCTTGAAGTTGAGGTCTAAAATGATTCGAACACTCAGATTCTCGGATTCAAAGAAGTTGATGGCAAGAGATCTCGTGCGAGAAGTTTGGTTTTGCCTACATTAAACATGGTACAGGAAATTGAAAAACATAGAGCAAAGCAAAAGCAAATTGCATTTACATGATAGAAAATTGATATGCGGTTAGAGTAATATCTTTTACAGACTATCCACTGCCTATTTATAGGCTATTGGATATACGACTTTTTATCGTACAGACTACCACACAACATCATATAAAAATATAATGGAAAATGTCCTAAATTTTTAAATGACCAAATTAATTCCAAACTTTTTGACAATTTTTCAATGTAATCATTCTAGTCAATTTAGATTGGAAATTGATGACACGGCATGCAAGCCCTTGGCCAATGGCCAGCATGGGTCATTGCTAAGGCCCTTTTAATAAGATGAACAGTGGAAAAAGAAAGAAAAGAAAAGGAAAGAAAATTAAAAGAATAAAAAAATTATAAAAATTTTGGAAAATTCTATAGATTGCAAAAATCATTCACGTCAATGCCAGTAGTGCCACGGGGGATAGTCAGCAATTACTAGATCACTACGTCATTGATTTTTAGTCAAAATTGGCCAGGACTATGTTGGAGAATTGTTGAATGTTAAGGAAGAAAATGATCAATTTGAAAAGTTTATGATTAAATTGGCCTTCATACAATGGGTGTAGGACTTTTTGGATAATTATCTCAAATAAAATGTTACAAGTTTGAAATAAGACAAGTGCTGTTAACTTCTCACTAAAAGATAGGACTTTTAAAAGAATTCTAATAATGATGGAAATGCTTATGTTTTATTTTTCTGAGGGTGAGAGAAAAAATAAGACTAAAAAAATGGGTTCTTTCTAGTTTTTAATTATTAATCAAAATTCAAGCTTGAAAATCATGCTATTATTCTCATTTGCTTTTGGTTAACTTGAGCAAAAATGGTACACCACAAAGAACTGAACGATGAGCCATGCAAGGTAGGATATTGTCTGAGTACCAATGGGCGATTTGATAGGGAAACATGGAAATCACCAAGGCTTGATTTGATTAAGCTATCGAATACTTGCAACTTCCGTAAGCTCTATCCATTTATAATTAGCCGATTGAATTCGAACCAATGGCAACACGGTAGAAACTTTTGTCAACACATTTTTATGGAAGTAGAAGATAGATCTCGGTTAGATGGCAAACAAACCTCGTATTAGGCAAGTTGCAAAATCCAAGACTTGGGATTTTGTGGTGTCAACAAATGTTCCCCTAATTACTTGTAAATTACTAAATTAGTCCTAAACCTATTCTATAGATGCTAATTTAATCCTAAATTCTTGAATTTTGCTAGTGCAGTTCTGAACCTTTTGATAATTTTTTAATGAAATCTTTCCAGCCAATTTTAGCTGGAAGATACTAACATTACCGTGTAAGAACAAGAGTGTTTGATTCTGAATCTCCATCTATCGTTGTGGAGATGACTTCCACAACATAAAAATGGAGTTAATACCACTAAAAAATCAAAATTGGTGTAGCTGTGCCCCACTTAGCCAACTAATTTTTATATCACAAAAAATCACAAACCAGTACATCTGTGCCACATTTATTGTGCCCCCATACCACATTTACCCCCAAAAAAATCTATGTTTACCACAATTTGGGGAAATTTTGGCTTAATATGTCAATTTGAGGTAAATGTTGTGATGCCCCACAACGTCATGCGTGAATGTGTCCTTAACAAATATATTTTGTAACTATTATTAGCATGCGGAAGCACAAAGAATTATCCACATCATCCCAAACAACAAAACCAGCAAGTTTAATAATGTACATATACTTATTTATAAACGCCACTAGTTACCAACTTAATACAGAATTTAAACAAAATACAATACGTTAACCAAACCACCGTCCAACTTAGAGGTTGATGGTCTCCGGCATCTTCCGACGCCATCTTAATTGTTTGTCCTTGGAGTTGCACTCAACTAGGAGAAAGAGTTAGGATTTTCCAGCTTCAGGTATCTGCCTGTTTCATTTCGGAATTTGCATTGATAAGAGCAGTCTCTCTTCACTCTTAGAAATTTCAGTACGTGGAGGAAGAACTGCTTCAATGGCTTTAGATTAGTATGTCTGTAAATAAAGTAAAGAAAATTGCCTGGTAGAAAAAGCGGTATAGTAGCAGATTGAATCCATGGTGTATAATTCCTCTTCCCCATTATGTGGCTTTAGCTTCTACTCATGATGGGATACAATGACTGCTGATACCAGCCCCCATACCAGCGGTTCTTCTTTAGTCGATAGTGCACTCGTGCCGTATATTTGTTCTCAAAATTTTCCACTTGCAATGCAAGTTGAAGTTTTCCATCTCAAGCATAGGTTGCAATCTATGGAAAATAGAGCGACCACCTGAGGAAACCTTTTCATGTTTAGCAGCACAGGATCCTTCAGAATAAATGAACAAGTTATTATCGGCGGTATCAAGATGAGCCTGACCCTTTCCGATCTAAACTCACTTTGGCTGCTGAGTCTCTTGAGTGGGAAGGCAGTGGCGAACGAGTATGAACATAGGGCAAAGGACCACATAAGACAAATCCTGTGATATATATGCTCTTTTGTACATACGAGTCAACTGTTGTAGTGGCCTATTAGGTAAGTTGTAGTATCGTCAATCAATTCATCAAGTGGGTAATTAGCCTGGATCTGGCTAATACTAGTGCAGGATAACAAACTGTAATGTCTATGTGAATATGTGAAATTATTCATATGACATAGTAGTCGCCAAGAATTACTTAGTAGTTGAATTTGGCGATAAGTACCGTGAAATCAGTTGTAATTACTAATAGCAGATTGTGGACTTACTTCATTTCAGAGGACAATTGGACTACTGAATGCACTGAACTGTCATGTGAACACATGCGCGTTGAGCGGGCAATTTGGCAATATTGGAGTTCGAAGGCCATCAAACACGGCAAAATCCATGAAGAGATCACTTTCTATTTATCCTGGGGCCATTCATGAATAAGAGCCTAAACTGGCAATCCTTGTTATATTGCCTGACCTCGAAGAAATGATATTGCTTGTGACTTAAGCTTTAACAAAATCTCACACTGTACCGCCATATACACCATCTTTAATAAGCTCATTCGATCTATATGTCGATCAAAGTCAAAGGATATATTCACAAAGTTCTGATTTTTTGTTATTGAAATGGTTTGTTACCAAGAATTAGGAAAAAGACCCAACACGACCATTTGAACTTTCCTGATTGGTAAAGTAACATAAAATCGTACGAAACAACCTTTTCGTTCGGGTGCTAAACAGAGAGGCCGTAACACATCAAATGCCTATCGAGGGGTTGAAGATTCATGAACAATGCTAGCAAAATAGTCAATGCTACTTGCATTAGTATCGGTGGATGTTAAGTGTTTTTCAAGATTCATTCGCAAATTGGGGAAGTTAATCCCCAATTGAATTTTCTGCCCAATTCGCTGAATATTGCATCTTTCCATACTTGGCTGTCTATCTCTCTATTCCTTCAGTATATAAATAACACCATTCACAACCCAATTCCTATCTCACACACACAAAAAGTTTGAACTCCCAATAACAACAAAAAACAGTTAAGGATGAAGAACTTCCAAGTTGCAGCAATCCTTATGCTCGTTCTGTTCTTAGCGACAAGTAAGCTTCCTCTGCCAAATACGTGTGCTTTTATATCTTTATGTATATGTATTATATATAAATCTGACTTATATATATATATATTTTATGTATATATATATATATATATATATATTTATATATATATATTTTTATGTTTATTTCTTTTTTGGTGGGTGGGGGTGCATGAAGGCGAGGTGACAGTGGGGGTGTCTACGGGGAAGCATATCTGTGTGAAGAAATATAATTCTCCCAACTGCCAGAATCAAGCGTGCGACACCTTTTGCGGTAAATCTTTTGCAACCATACCGAAGCCTTGGGGGGCTTGTAGTCAGGATAGATCCCAGTGCATTTGCACTCAAATTTGCTAAGCCTGCCTCTGCTCACAATGTCATTTGGCTTTTCCTATAAACACCCATGTCCACAAGGTCATTTGGCTTTCCGTAACCCGTCTTCAATAAAGTGATCATTATGTGACCCCCCCCCCCCCCCACTCTCTCTCTCTCTCTCTCTCTCTCTACAAAATATCACTAATCTCTATCTACTAAACCGATTGCACAAAAATGCCCGGCACGCTGAAATTGTTCGGGTAATCGCGGTCCTTGTGGGTTAAAGAGACACCTAACGATTGAAGGGAACTTGACTTGATCTTGGTTCTTGAAGTTGAGGTCTAAAACGATTCCAAACAACTCAATTCTTGGGTTCTAGAAGCTGATGGCAAGAGATCTCGTGCGATATGTTTGGTTTTGGCTACATTGAATATACGCCGCTGGAGAGGTGTGGGAAATTGAAGAACAAAAATCAAAGCAAAATTTTCCAAAAAATCATAAATCTATATGTTTACACCAAAAAATGACCAAGTCGTCAACATGTATGAGCACATGGCTAATGTGTGGATATTATATATGCACGTGACACATTTTTTACAACCACAAGGATTGATATCAATATTAATGCACGTCAATAATCATCACCGATCGATTGTCGATATACGACGACAAATGATTAATGATTACCGACAAGGATATTGATTGGTAAGGATCGATAGGCTATTATGGCATTAGAAGAAAGCTGAATGCATAAGGAGCATCAAGATACGGTTACAAGTTTGATGTCACTGGAGAATAAAGCAAATAGGATCATGGGACAACTAGCATGTGTTTCTAAAAGGAGCGACCGTTCGAGAACAAGATCATGGCATCATGAGAATATAGGTACAAAATTCCCATAGATGGAGGAACATGGACACAATTGCTGGAAAATCAAACAAAAATGCAATATTTATATTATCTTTACTTTTTTGTATTGTACTTTTAGTTTCTAGACTCATGTCATCGATTAAATTATGGCTTAATTTTTTAGTTATAGCTTTCAGATTCACTTCGTCGATTAAATTTCAGCATGTATATTCATCCCGAGTGTTGCGTCAACAAAAAAATTCCGACTAGCGTAATATATTTGCGTTCCCAAGCTTTGTCGTTGACTAAATTCTGGCATAGTTTGTTTATACTGGGTTCCGTCATAGAGTCTGTATTTCCATGCCTTATGGTTGATTAAATTCCGATATAATTTGTGTTTGTATAGTCCTGTGAGGTTGAAGTTGTTGACTTCCTTATCACCTGTTATATTTTCTGCTTGGAGTCATTGTAGAACCTATCTCCTTTATTTAAAAACCAAAGAATGACTTTAAATAAAAGATATTTAGTGGCAAGAGAAATTTCGATGAAACTTCTTTTTTGGCATGCCTAGTGGCTAGTGGGACCTTTGTGGCTGATTTGAGGAAACATGATGGTACGTACGAAGAATTAACTTAATACCGATAATGCTAACGCTAACAATTCTCCACCGCCGCCTATCAATGAAAGGGTAACACATTCTAAGTCATTGACCAAGAGGATTGGAGACGATCGTTTGTTGATTATTTGAAAAATCTTGTTGCCATAGATAAATATTTTGAAAGACAAATAATGAAATATTTGTTACTTGGAGACGAATTATGCACAAGAACTACAGATGGGATATTACTAGATGCTTAGATAAATATGAGTTTATGTAGGCCATGGCAGAAGTGCATGAAGGAATATGTAGAGCGCATCAAGCTGGAATAAAAATGAAATGGTTATTGCATTACCATGAATACTTTTGGCCAACTATAACACAAGTCTATCTAAATTATGCAAAGGGACGTGAATCCTGTCAAAAGCACGACTTAGTTCAACATGTCCGAAAACTATTGTTAAACGATGGCCATTTATAGGATGGGCTCGTTGATCCCTAAATTTTGGTTAATCACTTGTTGCATAAAAAATTAAGGATCAATCCTAATCCCTAGAAAGAATAAATTTTATTAAATTGCATATAGATATAGAAGCATATTTCATTAAACTGTATATAGTTTTTAGGAATATTTCACAGCATATTGATAAGCTCATAAAGTTGTATTTAATTAGATTGGTGATGGTTAGTGGACTTAATGAATTATATGTACTGAGCCTGCAAAGTAGAAGACACGGAAGGAACTTTTGTCCACATAGTTTTGTCAAAGTAGAAGACATCTCTCTGTCAGATGGCGAACAAACTCTGTATTAGGCAAGTCGCAAAATCCAAGACTTAGAAATTTTGTGTTGCTAACAAATGCACCATTAATTAGTTGTAAATTATCCAATCAGTCCTAAACCCATTTTAGGAATGCTAATTCAATCCTAAATTTTCGAATTTTGCCTATGCAGTTCTAAATCTTTTGATGATTTCCTAATGAAGTCTTTCCGTCTAATTTTAGCCTAAAGATATTGACATACCATGTAAGAACAACAATGTTTGATTCTTGATCTCGATGTATCGTTGTGGAGATGACTTTCACTATATTAAAATAGGGTTAACATCACAAAAAACCTCAAATTAGTGCAATCGTGCCACATTTACTTAAGACTCATTTTTATAACACAAAAAATCATAAACCACTACACATGTGCCACATTTACCTCAAATTGGTGCACCCAAGCCACATTTATCCTAAAAAAAATCCTTGTTTACCACAATTTGGGTAAAATGCGGTATGGATTGATGGGTTTCAAGTAAATGTTGTGACACCCCAGAACATCGTGCTCGACACGTGTCCTTAACTAATATATTTTATAACTATTATTAGCATGTGGAAGCACAAAAATTTATCCACTTCAACCCAAACAAATAAAACCCGTGAGTTTAATAACATGAATATATTTCTTTATATTAATGCCACTAGCTACCAACTTGATACAGTATTCCAACAAATAAGATACATTAACCAAACCACCATCCAACTCAGGAATTGATGGTTTATGGCATCTTTTGATGTCATCTTAATTGTTTGTCCTAGGAGTTGCACTCAACTAGAGGAGTCCTTGCAGGAGAAAGAGCTAGGACTTTCCAACTTCAGATGTCGGAGTATATTTCATTAAGCTACATATAGTTTTTAGGAGTATTTCACAGCATATTGATAAGCTCATAAAATTGCATTTTATTTGACCGCTAAGTCTCTTGCCTGGGAAAGCAGTGGCGAACGAGCATGAACATCAAGCGGAAGACCACGCAAGACAAAGCGTCTGTGATATATATATGCTCTCTTGTATATACGAGTCAAACAGTTGTAGTGGCCTATTAGGTAACTCCTTGTACATTGTCAATCAATTCATCTAGTGGGTAATTAGCATGGATCTGGCTAATCCTAGTGCAGGAAAACAAACTGTAATGTTTATGTGAATATGTGAAATTATTCATATGCACGCGGCAGTGGGCCAGAATCACTTAGTAGTCGAATTTGGCGATAAATACTGTGAAATCAGTCGTAATTACTAAAAGAAGATCTCAGATTTACTTCATATCAAAGAGCAATTGGACTACTGAATGCACTGTACTATCAGGTGAACACATGCGCATTGAGCAGGCAATTTGGCAATATCGGAGTTGGAAGGCCATCAAACATGGAAAAATCCATGATGAAGTGATCACTTTCTTTTTTATCCTGGGGGCCATTCATGAATGAGAGACTAAACTAGCAATCCTTGTTATATTGCCCGACCTCGAAGAAATGATATTGTTTGTGACTTAAGCTTTAACAAAATCTCACATTGTACCGCCTGATACACCATCTCTAATAAGCTCATCCGATCTATACGTCGATCAAAGTCAAAGGATATATTCACAAAGTTCTCATTTTTTTTCTTGAAATGGTTTATTACAAGAATTACGAAAAAGACCCACGTGACCATTTGAACTTTCCTGATAGGTAAAGTAACATAAAATTGTACGAAACTACCTTTTCGTTAGGGTGCTAAACAGAGGCCGTAACACATCAAATGCCAATCGAGGGGTAAAGATTCATGAATAATGCTAACGTAACAGTCACCGTTACTTGCATTAATATCGGTGGCTGTTAAGTGTTTTCCAAGATTCATTCGCAAATTGGGGAAGTTAATCCCCAATTGAATTTCCTGCCCTTGGTTATATATCTCTCTATTCCTTCAGTATATAAATAACACCATATACCACCCAATTCCTATCTCACACACATAAAAAATTTGAACTCCCAATAACAACAAAAACCAGATAAGGATGAAGAACTTCCAAGTTGCAGCAATCCTTATGCTCGTTCTGTTCTTAGCGACAAGTAAGCTTCCTCTGCCAAATACGTGTGCTTTTATATCTTTATGTATATGTATTATATATAAATCTGACTTTTATATATATTTTTATGTTTATTTCTTTTTTGGTGGGTGGGGGTGCATGAAGGCGAGGTGATAGTGGGGGTGCCTACGGGGAAGCATATCTGTGTGAAGAAATATAATTCTCCCAACTGCCAGAATCAAGCGTGCGACACCTTTTGCGGTAAATCTTTTGCAACCATACCGAAGCCTTGGGGGGCTTGTAGTCAGGATAGATCCCAGTGCATTTGCACTCAAATTTGCTAAGCCTGCCTCTGCTCACAATGTCATTTGGCTTTTCCTATAAACACCCATGTCCACAAGGTCATTTGGCTTTCTGTAACCTGGTCTTCAATAAAGTGAAAATGACCTTCTCTCTCTCTCTCTCTCTCTCTCTCTACAAAATATCACTAATCTCTATCGAAATTATGTCTGCAAGAGTTATGTCTCAAAATACAACATAATTTTATTGCAATCGGAGCTTCATCTCTCTACGGGATGAGCCATATAGGCATAAGACTTGGATGGACGAAAGCACGAGTAGCCGATCCTTATGATAATATCGAAGTAAATTGATAATCTGATTACACAAGTTGGAAAATGCCCGGAATGCCACGCTAAAATTTTTCGAGCAATTGCAGTCCTTGTGGGTTAAAGAGACACGATGGAAGGGAACTTGACTTGATCTTGGTTCATGAAGTTGAGGTCTAAACAATTCGAAATACTCAATTTTCGAGTTGGAAATGTTGATGGCAAGAGATTTCATGTGAGAAGTTTGGTTTTGGCTACATTGAATATACACCGCTGTAGAGGTGCGGGAAATTGAAGAACATAAATCAAAGCGCAATTGTCCAAAAAATTAATGTGCGATTAGATTAATCCTTATTAAGACTATTTATAGGCTATTGGATCACAACTTTTTATCAGACACACTACCACACAACACCAGATAAAAAAAAATGAGAAAATTGTCCAAAAGAATCATAAACCTATTTGTTTACACCAAAAAATGACCAAGAAGTCATCAGGTATGAGCACGAGGCTAATGCATGGATATTATCATGCACGTGACACATTCTTGACAACCACAAGAATCGATATTGATATTAACACACGTCGATAATCATCACCGATTGATTGTCGCTATAAGACAACGAATGGTTAATGATGATCGACAAGGATATTGATTAGTAAGGATCGATAAGCTTTCAAGGGGTTAGAAGAAAGTTGAATGCATAAGGAGCATCAAGATACAGTTACAAGTTCGATGTCACTAGAGAACAAAGCAATTAGGATTGTGGAACATATGGCATGTGTTTTAAAAGGAGCAACTGTTCGAGAATAAGATCATGGCATCCCAAGAATATGGGCACAAAATTCCCAGAAATGGAGGAACATGGACACAATCGCTGGAAATTGCTCAGAAGCGGTTATGGCACTACCACCATAAATACATCCACTCATCTCCCCCTCCCCCATGCAAATCAAACAAAACTGCCATCTTTCAATTGTCTTTTCTTTCCTGCACTGTACTTTTAATTTCCAGACTCATGTTATCGATTAAATTCTTGCATTCCAACATGATTTTTAACTATAGCTTTCAAATATGCTTCGTCAATTAAATTTCGGCGTGTATCTTTATCCTGGGTGTTGCATCATCGATTAAATTCTAGCATAGCATTTTTGTATTCCCAAGCTTTGTCATTGATTAAATTGGCATAGTTTGTTTGTGCTCAATTCCTTTACAAAGTCCGTATTGTCCAATCCTTGTTGTCAATTAAATTTTATCACGGTTTGTTTCTCTACAGTCCTATGAGGTTGAAGTTGTTGACTCCCCTATCACTTGTGGTGCTTTTTGTCATAAATCACTGCAGAACCTGTCTCCTTTAATTAAACACCAAAGAACAACTGTCAATGAAAGATATTTCGTTGCGAGAGAAATTCTGACAAAACATCTTTTTTGGCATGCATGGTGAGATCTTTATGGATGATTCGAGGAAACACAATGGTCATGAGGAATTAACTCGATCCCGATAATGCTGGCGGTAACAATTCGCCTCCACCTCCTATCAATGAAAGGGTGGGACATTCCAAGCCATTGACCAAGAGGATTGAAGACAATTGTTTGTTGATTATCCGCAGAATTCGTTTGCCGTAAATAAATATTTTCAAAGGCAAGTAATGAAATAGTTGTTACTTGGCTACAAATTATACACAAGAACTATAGATGAGATTTTACTCAGATGCTTAGATAAATATGAATCCATGCAGACCATGACACAAGTGCACAAAGGAATCTGTAGAGCGCATCAAGCTGGAATAAAAATGAAATGGTTCTTGCATCACCATGGATACTTTCGGCCAACTATAACACAAGACTGCCTTAATTATGCAAAGGGATGAGAATCCTGTCAAAAGCACGACTTAATTCAACACGTCCCAGCATGGATGTTTAAAACTATTGTTAAACCATGACCATTTGGAGGATGGGTTTGTTGACACATAAATTTTGGCTAATCAGTTGTTGCATAAAAACTTAGGAATCAATCCTGACTCTTAGCAAAAATAAATTTCATTAAATTGCATATAGTTTTTAGGAGTATTTCATAGCATATAGATAAGCTCATAAAATTGCATTTTTATTAGATCAACAGCGGTTGGTGGACTTAATTGAATTATATGGACCGAGCCTGCAAAGACACCAGAAGTCGACCGAGCAACGGGGCGGACTGGCCGAAATTTTATGAGTAAAAGGACAGTCTTCTGAGCTTTTATTAAACTGGGTTTAACCCATGAAAATTAGAGTTAAAAGGCTTTGAGTTGAATTCTGACAAGCCTTTAAGGGATTAAGCCAAGCCCACAAGTGGGATAAATTCGGCCAAGCACAGGCACTGTGCACATGCCGAAATTCACAAGTAAGAGATGGGGGTCCATGTAAGTGTTCTAAACAGGCTTCCAGGACTAATCCCCTGGCAATATTTGTTGTGCATCTCTCTCTCTCTCTCTCTCTCTCTCTCTTATCTTTAAGTGAGAAAAACTCATAGAAAGGAATGGAAGTAGGTCTAATCATGCGGACTGCAAAAGTATCGTTTGCTGATGACTGTTTGTCAACATTAAGGAATTATGTCATCAACATTAAGGAAATATGTCATCAACATTACCTGAATTTTCCTGGTATTGCTTACTTTAAAAGTGGTTCAGTTACCTCAGTACGAATTTAACTAATAATAAGTGAATGATTTTGTTTGTTTCAGGCAGCGGAACACATGAAAAACCATTCTGATACTGTCCAAACCAACTCCAATGGATGTAAAAGCATTGGGGAAGAGACAGCTTTGGCATTTGACGATGAAAACCGGAGTCCCCGCATCAATGGGAATGAGAGCCTTCCGGTTAACAATGGATTTAGCATTCACGGAAACTAATTGTAAAGTTGGAGCACCTCCCTCTACTTCAAGCATATACCAGTTCTACGAAACAAAAATACCCTTCCTTATAAAAAAAATGGAATACTGGAAGGACAGTTGGTAGCTGAATTAGCAAACCAAGAAGCTACAGAGAAAAGCTTCTCATCCCTTCTATAGTCCAAACAGGAGATGGAAAAGAAATTAGCCGACACTATGAAGGAGATGGAGGTGCTGAAGGACAAGCTGGCTGATCTAGAGCTTCCTCAGGAAGATGCAAATAGTTTATCCAATATTGTCCACTCTGACAATGTTAGGCTCGAACATGATGTAGCCTTTCTCGAGGCTGTTTTGGACGACACTCAAAAGGTGCACTTAAATTGCAAGTTAATTGGGATTTACTCCGGTGATCACTCTCTCTACTTGGGAAGGGGGAGATGAGAAGTTCATTTCTCCACTTTCTCAAGGAGGATTAGGGATGTGATGTTTAATTTCAAATGTGGATTTCGACTCTCACACCTTACAAGTAGGCAAAACAAAAGTCTAAGAGTAAGTTGAGAATTAGAGTATGACAAACCAAAAAAAAAAAGTAGTCTTTTTTCACTTTTAGAAATTTCAGTACGTGAAAGAAGAATTGCTTTCTAGGGCTGTGGATTCGTATGTCTTTAAGTAAAGAAACAAAGTTGCCTGGTAGAAAAGGCAATGTAGCAGATTGAATCCATCGTGTAATTTCTCTTCACCATCACGTAGCTTAGCTTCTCCTCATGTCGGGATACAATAACTGCTGATACTGGCCCGGTAATGGCAGTTTTTCTTCAGTCGATAGTGCACTCATGTCGTGTAATTGTTTTTCTTTTTTTCCACTCGCAATGCAGGTTGAAATTTTCCATCTCAAGCAGAGGTTGCAATGTATAGAGGGCCCGCCCGCCCGCCCACCCCCAAGGAAACCTTTTCATGTTTAGCAGCACGGCATCCGTCAGAATAATGAACAAATTTTTGTCGGCAGAGTCCTAGCGAGCTGATGATTAACATTCGGGCCATTCTTTTCTCACTTTGACCGCTTAGTCTCTTGCCTGGGAAGGCAGGAGCGAATGATCTGGCGAAGGACGCCGTACGACAAACCATTTGATTTACCTGCTCTTTGTATAAATGACTCAACAGTTGAGGGGGCCTATTAGGTAACTTGTAATATATCATCAATCAATTCATCTAGTGGATAATTAGCACGGATCCGGCTAAGTCTAGTGTAGGATAGAAACTAGGCCTAATACCCTAGAAAACCTCAAACTTTAACTTTTGTTCCAATTTTACTTTTTATCTCATAAAAAACCTTCAACTTTATGTTTAGTTCCAATTTTACCATAAACTTTTATTTGTCTTATAAAAAATCCTCAATTTTAGGTCACGTCTCAATTCTATCATAAACTCTCTTTTTTTGTCCTACGAAAAACCCCATAACTTTTGGTCTTATCTCAATTTTACCGTTTAGTACCAATTTTATCCTGTTTTTTTTTTTTACAGTATCATAAAAAATTACAAACTTTTACTTGAGTCACAGACTTAGAAAGATCCACAAAGAGATCTCTATTTTTAGCAAACCTCATCCAATCCCCATCAATCAAAGTCCTTAAAGGGGTTACTTAAAAGGTTTTTCTTTTGGATTCGGCATTTATTCCATAAATCACTTTGCAAAACCCTCTCAAATAAGGAAATCTCCACTTCAAAATGGTTTATTACTTGAAAAATTAGGAAAAAGATCAGCATAACCATTTGAACTATCCTGACGGGTGAAGTAACACAAAACGGTACGAGGTAAAACCTATTCATTAGAGTGTGCTAAACAGAGAATCCCCAACGTGTCAATGTCAATCGAGGAGTTGAAAAGAGTTCATTAAATGCAAGAAAAAGAGAAGGGGAAGGTAATCCCCATTGAATTTCCTGCCCAATACACTAGTGTCCAGCATCTTTCCATACTTGGTTGTATAACTCTCCATTCCTTAAGTAAATAAAATAGCACCATTCACGCCCAATTTCTATCTCACACACAAAAAATTGTGAGCTCCCAATAAGAAAACAAAAAACAAAAGACGGATGAAGAACTTCCAAGTGACTGCAATCTTTGTACACGTTATGTTCTTAGGCTCCGTTCGTTTGGTGGAAAATATTCTCCCGGAAAATATTTTCCGGGTTTTCCGGTGTTCGGGGGGCGGAAAACGTTTTCCGTAGGAAAATATTTTCCTTCCCCCCTCACAAAATAGTCTAAGTCTATGGAAAATGACTTTCGCTTCTGAAAAACGGAAATCATTTTCCACTAAACTCCTCCTTTCCCCCTCCGGTCGCCGGACGCCGCCACCGGTCGCCGGCCGCCGCCGCCCCCACCGGAAAAAAATATTTTCTGAAACTTTTTCATATTGATTGCCGAACACAAGAAAATTATGTTCCGAAAAAACATTTTCTAGGAAAATGACTTCCGGGAAAACATTTTTCAAAAACACAATATTTTCCACCAAACGAATGGAGCCTTAGCCACAAGTGAGCTTACTCTTCCGGATACATATGCCTTCAGATGTATGCACTGAAATTTTTTTTTTTTATATTGGTGGGGGGCATGAAGGCGAGGTGATAGTGGGAAGCTATACGGGGCACGTCTGTGTGAAGGATTATGATTTTCCCAACTGCCAGGATCAAGCGTGCAACACTTTTTTTTTTTTTTGGCGGGGGAGGGGGGGTGGTTGGTTTGTAGTAAGGATGGATCCAAGTGCCTTTGCTTTCAACCTTGCTAATAAGTAAATGGCTCCCTCCTTCCTTCTTTCCTTCCTTTCGACACCCATGTTCACTAGGTCATTCGCTTTTCTGTAACCTGCCTTCAATAAAGTGATCATTTTGTGACATTCTCTCTCTCTCTCTCCCCAAAATATCACTAATCTCGGTATAGATTGAGGTGACTAGCAAGGATCACCTAGAGAGGGTGAATGGATAATTTGAATACTTTTTGATCAATTTAAAGCGGAAATAATTAATTGATCAAGGATAAAATCTGAACGTTGTTCAGATTTTGAAAAATCTGTAAGTAGATGTGCAATGTAATAAATAAAATGAGTTTAAGGGATGAGAAAAATTGCACATAAGACATATAGTGATTCGGCTTAGATCAAGCCTACGTCTACTCTTCCACGCTGACAATCTATTGGTTAAATTCCACTAGATGATCAATGAAGAGATTACGACTGTGAATGATAATCTTTAGTGTATGATAAGTCTCACTATCTCACTCAATCACTTTTTTCAGTGTCTCTCAAAGATTACACTTTAAAGCTCACGAAAAACAAATATATAGATAGAAGATCGCTCAGACTTTGGAATTCTATATTCTGGATCTCGTCTCTTACTTCTGCTCCTCAGTACGTTGGTCTCCTTTTATACTGCTCCATTTCCAAACTAATCGTTGAACAGTCTCTAGAGAATCATCTTCCAATCTACCCATTGGACAGAACTATGTCAAGAAGATTACGTGGCCGTTGAGGGACAAAATCTGAATCTCCGCTGAATCTAGTCACCCATACAACCAAAGTCTTGGTTTCCATAAGTAGAGCTTCTCCGTTTAGAAAATAGCTTGTCTTGAGATTAATTACCAATCAATCAAGATGTTTTGCATATTAAACCACTGCAAAACAATCTTCAAGATTGAGTCAATCAATTTATTTTAAATGTGAAATCCAAGCCAGATTATTAGCCGTTATGTACGTTCTGATATTGTCTTACGTTATGGACTTTACGTTATGGACTTACGTTTTGAACTTGTGTCTGAAGTTCATCACGTACGGTATAAAGTCTAAGCCTTTTTATCTGCAGTATAAAGTCTGAATCTCTTCATCTGTAGTATATAAAGTCTGAACTTTATCTTTTGCAGTATAGAATATGAACTTCTCCTTCTGGTTCATGTAAAGTCTAGTCCTCTCAAAGTAAAGATTTGCCATCTCCATAATATAACTTCCTGGATTAAATACTTCAAAGCATTTGTTAGACTTACAAAATTCTCATAGACAGTTTTGTCAACTTCAAAATCTATTGGGAAATTTTTCCAACATAGATTATGTCTGCAAGAGTTATATCTTTGGATACCACCCAATTTTAATGCAATCGGAGCTTCATCTCTCTCTAGGATGAGCCAATGGGCATAAGATGTAGATTGACAACGTCATGAGCTGCCGATACTTGCGATAGTAACGAAATACTTTGATGAACTGATTGTGCTGAAATTACACGAGTTGAAAAATGCCCGGAATGGCACACGTTGATTGTCGCTTGACAATCAACAAAAATCAGAAATTTCGAGCAATCACAATCCTTGTGCATTAAACAAACAACTAACGATCGAAGGGAACTTGATTTGATCTTGGTTCTTGAAGTGGAGGTCTAAAATAATTCGAACACTCAATTCTCGGGTTCAAAGAAGTTTGGTTTTGCCTACATTAAATATGGTGCAGGAAATTGAAGAACATAAAGGAAAGCATAAGCAAATTGCATTTACATGATAGAAAATTGATATGCGGCTAGAGTAATATTTATAAACTACCCACTGCCTATTTATAGGCTATTGGATATACGACTTTTTATCACACTGACTACCACACAACATCATATAAAAATAAAATGAAAAATTTGTCCAAAAATCCCAAACCCGTTGTATGGTGGCCAATTTAGTCCAAGATTTTTCAATTTGGCCAATTTAATCTAAAATTTTTTATGATTTTTCAATGTAAGCCTTCCAACCAATTTTGATTGGAAATTATTGGCATGGCATGCAAGCCCTCGTCCAATGGCCGGAGATGGTCATGTGTCATTGTCAAGGCCCTTCCAAGAAGATGAACAGTGGAAAAAAGAAAGAAAAGAAAAGAAAAAATAAATTAAAAGAATAAAAAAATTATACAAATTTTGGGAAAATTTGCAAAAATCATTTACGTTATTGTCAGCAGTGCCACATAGGATGGTCAACATTAACTGAATCATTACATCAGAGATTTCTAGTCAAAATTGATCGAGACTACATTGGAGAATCGTCAAATGGTTAAGACTAAATTGGCCAATTTGAAAAGTTTGAAAAGTTTATGATTAAATCGGCCACTGTACAATTGGTTTAGGACTTTTTTGATGATTATCCCAATTAAATTGTTACAAGTTTGAAAGAAGACAAGTGCCATTAACTTCTCTCTAACAGATAGGACCTATGAGAGAATTCTAATAATGATAGAAATGTTTGTGCTTTATTTTTCTGAGGGCGAGAGAAAAAATAAAACAAAAAAAAATGGGTTCTTTCTAATAAATAATGAAAATTTGAGTATGAAAATCATGCTGTTAATCTCATTTGCTTTTGGTTGAATTGAGAAAAAATGGGACACCGCAAAGAACTGAACAATGAGCCATACAAGGTAGGAAATTGTCTGAGCACGGTTCTAAGGGAAGAAATCAACCCACGTAGTCTAATCGGGGAGAATAGGCGGTTCGATAGGGAAACTCGGAAATTATGAAGGCTCCATTCGATAAAGCTGCAGAATACTTGCAACTTCCATAGTCTCTATCCATTTATAATGAGCCGATTGAATTCGAACCGATTGCAACACAGTAGAAACTTTTGTTGACACAGTTTTGTGGATGTAGAAGACAAATCTCTCGATCAGATGGCAAACAAACTCTGTATTAGGCAAGTCGCAAAATCCAAGACTTAGGTGCTAACAAATGCTCCCTTACTTAGTTGTAAATTACCCAATCAGTCATAAATCTATTTTACGAATACTAGTTCAGTTCTAAATTTTCGAATTATGGTAGTGCAGTCGTACACCTTTTGATGATTGCTAAATGAAATCTTTCCATCCAATTTTAGCTTGAGGATGCGAACGTATCATGTAAGAGCAAGATTGTTCGATTATGGATCTCAATGTATCATTGTGGAGATGACTTCAACTTTATAAAGATAGGGTTAATATCGCCAAAAAACCTCAAACTGGTGCAGCCATGCCACATTTACCCTAGGCTTATTTTCATATCACAAAAAATCACGAATTGGTATACTTGTGCCACATTTACCCTAAAAAAATCCATGCTTACCACAATTTGGGGAAAATGTGGCATGAATACATCAATTTGGGTAAATCTTGTAACGCCCCAGAACGTCACACGTGACACGTGTCTTTACCAAATATATTTTATAACTAGTATTAGCATGCGGAAGCACAAAGAATTGTCCACATCATTCCAAACAATAAAAACCCCCGCGTTTAATGATGTGCATATACTTTTTTATATTAATGCCACAAGTTACCAACTTAACACAAAATTCAAACAAATACAATTCAGGGGTTGATGTTCTCTGGCATCTTCTGATGTCATCTTAATTGTTTATCTTGGGAATTGCACTCAACCAGAGGAGTTCTTGCTGGAGAAAGAGCTAGGACTTTCCAGCTTCTAAGGGTCATCCTGTTTCATTCCGGAATATGTATTGATAAGAGCAGTCTTTCTTCACTTTTAGAAATTTCAATATGTGGAGGAAGAACTCTTTCAATGGCTTTAGATTTGTATGTCTTCAAAAAAAGATAAGAATATTGCCCGGTAGAAAAAGCGATATAGCAGCAGATTGAATCCATGGTGTATGATTCCTATTCACCATTATGTGGCTTAGCTTCTACTCAAGTTGGGATACAATAACTGTTGATACCGGCCCCCATAATGGCGGTTCTTGTTTAGTAGATAGTGCACTCGTGCGTGTCTTTGTTCTTATCATTTTCCCCGTGCAATGCAGGTTGAAGTTTTCCATCTCAAGCAGAGGTTGCAATCTATGGAAAATAGAGCCCCCACTCCAAGGAAATCTTTTCATGTTTAGCAGCATAGGATCGTTCAGAATAATGAACAAGTTTTTCTTGGCAGTATCTTAGCGAGCCGACCCTCTCCAATCTATAGTCACTTTGACTGTAGAGTCTCTTGCCTATGAAGGCAGTGGCGAACGAGCATGAAAATTGGGCAAAGGACCACGTAAGACGAATTTTGTGATACATGTGCTCTTTTGTAGATACGAGTCAAACAGTTTTAGTGGCCTATTAGGTAACTTGTAGTATGTAGTCAATCAGTTCATCTAGTGGGTAATTAGCGTGGATCTGGCTAATCCTAGTGCAGGATAACAAACTGTAATGTTTATGTGAATATGTGAAATTATTCATATGCATGCGGCGGTCGGCAAGAATCACTTAGTGGACGAATTTGGCTATAAATACCGTGAAGTCAGTTGTAATTACTAAAAGCATTTCGTGGATTTACTTCATATCGAAGAGCAATTGGACTATTGAATTCATTGTACTGTCAAGTGAACACATGCTCATTGAGCGACCAATTTGGCAATATCGGAGTTGGAAGGCCATCAAACATGGCAAAATCCATGAAGAGATCACTTTCTTTTTATCCTGGGGCCATTCATGAATAAGAGTCTAAACTAGCAATCCTTGTTATATTGCCCGACCTTGAAGTAATTGTATTGGTTGTGACTTAAGCTTAAACAAAATTCCACATTTTACCGTCCGATACACCATTTCTAATAGGTAAAGTAACATAAAACCTTAACGAAACAAGCTTTTCGTTAGGGTTCTAAACAGAGAAGCCATAACACATCAAATGTCAATTGAGGAGTTGCAGATTCGTGAACAATGCTAGCATAACAGTCACCGTTACTCACAGTTACTATTGGAAGTAATGGTGGCACGTGGACCACGAGTTATAATGGAGAGAAAAAGGGCTACTTATCGACATGCCACCTTACTTGCAAAAATAACGGTGGCCGTTACTCAAGTGTTTTCCAAGATTCATTCAGGTGTTGGAGGGCCAACAACTTTGGTCAAACCGCATGACCACCACCGTGAATGAATTAACGTTATACTCCAAATAAGAAGATGCGCACATTACAAAATTGGAAACCGTGAAAGAACGATATCCAGGCAAGCAAAAGAAAACGGGAAGGAAATCCCACCAAAGATTTTCTTCCCTATCCACAAGAGTACGTATTGAATATTGCATCTTTCCATACTTGGTTGTGTATCTCTCTATTCCTTCAGTATGTAAATAACACCATTCACCATCCAATTCCTATCTCTCACACGCAAAAAATTTTCAACTCCCAATAGCAACAAAAAACGGATAAGGATGAAGAACTTCCAAGTTGCAGCAATCCTGGTACTCGTTCTGTTCTTGGCGACAAGTAAGCTGCCTCTTCCAGATACTTATGCATATGTATTATATATAAATCTAACTTTTTTTTCGGGGGTGGGGGGCATGAAGGCGAGGTGATAGTGGGGATGTATGGGGGGCATCTCTGTGTGAAGAATTATGATTCTCCCAACTGCCAGAATCAAGTGTGCAACACCTTGTGCGCCAAGACTAAGACTAAGGGAGCCATATTGAAGCCTTGGGGGATATGTAGTAAGGATGGATCCAAGTGCATTTGCATTCAAATTTGCTAAGCCTGCCTTTGCTCACAAGGTCATTTGGCTTTACCTTCAACACGCATGTCCACAAGGTCATTTGGCTTTCTGTAACCTGTCTTCAATAAAGCGATCATTTTGTGACCTTCTCTCTCTCTCTCTCTCTCTCTCTCTCTCTCTCTCTCTCCCTCCAAAGAGTTATATTTCAAAATATCACAAGGTCATTTGGCTTTCTGTACCCTGTCTTCAATAAAGCGATCATTTTGTGGCATTTTCACTCTCTCTCTCTCCCCAAAATATCACTAATCTCCATCTAAACTATGACTGCAAGAGTTATATTTCAAAATACCACATATTATTAATGCAATCGGAGCTTCATCTCTCTCCGGGATGAACCATATAGGCATAAGACATGGATGGACAAAAGCACAAGCAGCCGATCCTTTTGATAATAACGAAGTAAATCGATAAACTGATTACACGAGTTGAAAAATGCCCGGAATGGCACGTTGAAATTTCAAGCAATCGCGGTCCTTGTGGGTTAAAGAGCCAACTAGTGATTGAAGGGAACTTGACTTGTTCTTGGTTCTTGAAGTTGAGATCTAAAACGATTCGAACACTTAATTCTCGGGTTCAAGAAGTTGATGGCAAGAGA
Organism: Syzygium aromaticum; assembly: GCA_024500025.1. Taxonomy (NCBI): domain Eukaryota; kingdom Viridiplantae; phylum Streptophyta; class Magnoliopsida; order Myrtales; family Myrtaceae; genus Syzygium; species Syzygium aromaticum. The sequence continues at coordinate 30,750,374 of CM044892.1, forward strand.
TCTCGTGGGAGAAGTTTGGTTTTGGCTCCATTGAATATACACCGCCGGAGAGGTGCGGGAAATTGAAGAACATAAATCAAAGCAAAAGCAAATTGTATTTACACGATAGAAAATTGATATGGGATTATAGTAATCCTTATTAAGATTACACATTGCCTATTTATAGGCTATTGGATGTACAGCTTTTTATCAGACACACTATCACACAACATCACATAAAAATAAAATGAGAAAATTGTCCAAAAAATTGTAAACCTATTAGTTTACACCAAAAAATGGCCAACTCGTCGACATGTACAAGCACGTGGCTAATGGGTGGATATTATCATGCACGTGGTGCATTGTTGACAACCACAAATATTGATATTGATATTAATGCACATCGATGGTCATCACCGATCAATTGTCGATATACAAAGACTAATGGTTAATGATGATCAACAATGATACTGATCAGTAAGGATCGATAAGCTTTCCAGGTGTTAGAAGAAAGTTGAATGCCTTACGAGCATCAAGATACAGGTACAAGTTCAAAGTCACTAAAGAACAAAGCAATTAGGATCGTGGAAGAACTGGCATGCGTTTTTTAAAGACGCAATTGTTCGAGAACAAAATCATGGCATCATGAGAATATGGGCACAAAATTCTCAAAGATGGAGGAACATGGACACAACCGCCAGAAACTGCTCAGAAGCGGTTATGGCGCTACCACTATAAATACCATTGCTCGTCTACTAAAGCGCTCGCTTGTGCACAAATCAAACAAAAATGCAATCTTTCGATTATTTTTAATTTCCTACACTATAGTGTTAGTTTCCAGGCTCGCACCGTCGATTAAATTCCAGCGAGTTTCTTTATCCTAGCTGTTGTATCATCAATTAAATTCTGGTGTAGCATCTTCGTGTTCTCAAGCTTTGTCGGCGATGAATTTCTGACATAGTTTGTTTGTACTCGGTTCCATTATAGAGTTTGTATTTTCCAAGCCTTGTCGTAGACAAATTCCGGTAAGATTTATGTCTCCACAATCCTGTGAAGTTGAAGTTGTTGATTCCCTTATCACCTGTGATTTCTGTTCAGAATCACTACCGAACCTTTCTCCCTTAATTAAAAACCGAAGAATAACTTTCCAGTAAAGATATTTCATTACAATAGAAATTCTAGCGAAACATCTTTTTTGTCCCGTCTGGTGGGACCATTGTGGCTAATTTGAGGAAATACGACGGTACGAGGAATTAACTCGATCCCAACAATGCTAGCTGTAACATTTTACCACCACCTCCTATCAATGAAATGGTGCAACAATTTAAGTCATCAACTACACAACCAATGGCGGATTAAGCACAAGGTGGAGATGTCAACATCCAAAGACAACTCACCAATGAGCAGAGAAGGCAGTTGGAACCAAGTCCAGTAATGGTAGCTTCTATAAGGAGGTTGCTTAATGAACGCTATAACAAAACACCTAACCACCTGATGAAGTACTTTCTCGATGTGGTTAAGCCAATGATTGTCCATACCTTCCATGAAGTCATGCACAGACAGGGAACATCAAGCCATTTAATTCAAATGCAGGCTAATCCTACTAATCCTGCACTTTCGAGGTATGTTCCTTCATCTACTACTTCCTAAGTTACTTTTGGTACCATAGGAAACAAACTACCAACTCACCACCACCAATTAGGATTTTGCAAATGGCTGAAACTTTAGGTACAACCCAGACCAATGAGGCAATTCCTGTTGAAGTAAACCCAAATGGTCATAACAATGGCAATTTGGTAAATCAAAACACTCAGTAAAATTTGCCATTGCCAAATATGGAAAACGTACAGCCAGTTGCCCCAAACCTCTAGTTGATAATGTGAGACCATTTGAGATGATGCCACAATTTAACATAGATCTGGTCCTAGAGAGACCTAATGTTGTCATCGATAACCAAGGTAGACTACTGTCTCCACCTAGGGGGTAGGATGGCCAAAGTCCTGTAATAGAATTAATGGCGATGCCCAATCTAGTATATGCTTCTCAAGGACCAAATATGGTGGTCGACAACCAAGTTAGACCACTACCTTTTCCTGGATGACAACCTTTTTAAGTGATCCCTAGTCAAGATCCCCAACAGGTCCAGTAATACTAGACTGAGTGATTCAAGGCATAGGATCTGACTCAATGAATATCAAACCCATATACAGAAAGCTATATCTAGAGTGGATGGATGTGGTTCCTTATCCAAGAGTTTTTAAGATGCTTGATTTTCACCTATTCTCTAGCGAAGAAGAGTAATCGACAGTAGAGCATGTTAGTCGATTTGTTGCACAATGCGGTGATGCATCTCATGATAATTGTTAGAAGGTAAAGCTTTTCCCCTTATCATTATTCAAGATTACTTTGACATGGTACACATCTCTACCGATCAATTCTGTACACTTCTAGGAGCATATGAAAATACAATTTCACCCCCAGTTCTACAGGTTAGTACCTGATGTGTTTATCGTTGATTTGGCTGCTATTAAATAACAGAATAATTAAATGGTAGGCAGTTTATGACTAGATTCAAAAAAAAGCAAGAACCTTTGTTTCGTTGCTAGAAAAACTTTCGTGGAAACAGCCTTTAACGGCCTGAAGTCTTCTTTAAGGGATAAACCGGAAGGTCAACCATATAATGACCTTTTTCAATTGGCCAGAAAGGCGAATAGCCACGAGAACCTACTAAAAAAAAGGTGAGAGACCTAGGAAACATGACGTGACCTTTGATGAAAGGTATTAATCTGAAGATGACTTGGACCAAGGAGAATATGCTGAGATAGCTGTGGCCAAAATGGTTATCGACAAGCCATATGTTTCTCAAGCATTGAGACCAGCCAGAATCAAAGAGAAGTTAAAAGAGAACATCGTGGTTTGAGGCATTAGACACTTCGTATTGCTCGTTTTTTTGTATTGTTAGACGTGAACAAAATGGACGAGATTTTCGACTTACTTTTAGCTGCTAGCCGAATTAAACTGACCGAAGGCCAAACCATACCGAGCAAAGAGAAATTGAGCGAACAAGAAATATTATAAATGGCACCACTTATGGAGCCGCAACATTGTCGATTCATTCTTTTAGGAAGAATGTCGAGGAAGCAATTCGGTGGGGGTGACATTAAGTTTTTTCGATGAAGAAGGAAAAGCCCCCAATGGAGATAGACGTCGATCCATTTCCTCTTATGACTGGGATGGTATCGGTTAACTAAAGTGTAAGAAGCCGCGGCAGCCAAATCTGTGTGCTCGGTGGAAGTGGGAAATTGGTCAAAGCTACTGTACTCCACCCAAAGATAGGATACCACAAGGAGAATTCCCTGGCCAGAGCACGCGATATAACTGTCGAATGAATCGTATTAACAGTCTTAATACTACGTCGCCCTAGGGTATTCGATCGAATTACCTTCCCTAGATGGAGTTTCTTCTTTGCCTATTTATGCTAAAGCATCAGCAAAATTTGACAAAGCAACCACAGTGTTGCTATGCAAAATTTCAAATTCGTCTCGTTGATTAAATTCCGGCGTGTATCTTTATCCAGAGTGTTGTGTTGTCAATTAAAGTCCTACGTAACATATTTGCGTTCTCAAGTTTTGTCTTCAATCAAATTCCAACACAATTGGTTTGCGATCGATTTCATTATAGAGTCTATATTTTACAAGTTTGTCCTCGATTAAATTCCAGCATAGTTTGTATTTGTACAATTCTATTGAGGTTAAAGTTGTTGAATTTCTTATTACTTATGATATTCTATGTCCGGAGTCGCCATGAAACCTGTCTCCTTTAATTAAAAATCAAAGAACGACTTTCGATGAATGATATTTCGTCACGGGAGAAATTCCAACAAAAAACTATTATACGACAGCTAATTCAATCATAAATTTTTCAATATGGTCAATTTAGTCATAAACCTTTTGACAATTTTCAAATGTAATCTTTGACCGAAATTCACTGACGTGGGGTGTAGGCCCTCACCCAATGGCCAGCGAGGGTCGTGAGTCATTGCTGAGGCCATCCCAAGAAGATGAACAATAGAAAAAAGAAAGAAAAGAAAAGACAAAAGGAATATAAAAAAATTCTGGAAAATCTTTAAAAAAAATGCAAAAATCGTCCAGGTTAGCACCGATAGTTCCACATAAGATGACCAGCAGATGGGCGGTGGAGAATGGACCACCACATCAGCGATTGGACTACGTTAAAAAAAGGTCAAAATGTTTAAAACTAAATTTACTAAATTGAAAAAATTTATCATTGAATTTGCCGCTATAAAATGTCACGAGTTTGAAAGAAGACGACTGCCATTAACTTCTCACTAAGGGATAGGACTTTTGAGAATATTCTAATAATGATGGAAATGCTTATGCTTTACTTTTCTGAGGGCGAGAGAAAAAATAAAACTAAATAAACGGGTTCTTTCTTATTATTAATCAAAATTCAAGTTTGAAAATCATGCTATTAATCTATTTTTCTTTTGGTTAACTTGAGAAAAAACAGAGGGACGGCACAAGAACTGAACAATGAGCCATACAAGGTAGGAAATTATCTGAGTACGGTTCTAAGGGAAGAAATCAACCCATCCGGTCCCAATGGGAGAACAGGCGATTCGACAGGTAAACTCAGAAAGGCTCAATTCGATAAAGCTGTCGAATGCTTGCAACTTCCATTGGCTCTATCCTTTTATAATTAGCCGATTGAATTCCGACCAATTGCAACATGGTAAAAAAGAAACCTTTTGTCGACACAGTTTTGTGGAAATAGAGACAGATCACTCAGTCAGATGGCAAACAAACTCCGTACTAGGCTAGTCGTTGGTCCTAACAAATGCTTCCCTAATTAGTTGTAAATTACCCAATCAATCCTAATCATATTCTATGAATGCTAATTCAGTCATTTGCCAATGTAGTGTTAAAACCTTTTAAAGATTTTCTAATGTAATATTTTTGCCCAATTTTAGCCTAAAGATGCTGACATAACATGTAAGAGCAAAAGTGTTTGATTCTTAATCTCAATGTATCGTTGTGGATATGACTTTCACTATATAAGAATATTACAAAGTTTTACACTGCACAAGTAGAAACTACAGCAAAGGAAATGGTAAATGAAAATATCCTTATATTACAAAAGCTGTCAATTCCTTGATTTTACAATTACCAATAACCTACTCGCAATTTTTTATTGTCATTTCCAGATTCTTCATCATTGTGCTCTCTCTGGTAATTATCTTCTTGATAGCCACATTTGTTGACAAACTAGTTCCTTCATCAAATAGAGAATTTGAAAATTTAAATCTTAATTAAGCAGTTGAAAAGTCATTTATGTGTTCGGAGGGCTATTAAATTTTGGTTGGTCCAACACACACATAGATGTACTTCCTGCACTTAAATAAATTAATGTCATACCATGAAAGGATTCCAAGGCAGAAAAAGATGGAAATTAAATTTGCTACCTACCATATGCATGAGATGTAAATTTTCTTCATTTATGGAATGTGGCATCTTTCCATATTTTGGCATAACCTCCATTTCTTCAGCATATATATAAGCTGCTCACCCAATTCCTTTCTCATGCTCATACACAAATCAGAACTTCCAAGGGCCGGAAAGACAAAACAAAATGAAGAGCTTCCAAGTTGCTGCCATCCTCGTGCTTGCTCTATTCCTAGCTGCTAGTAAGCTTCTGATTTCTCATACTCCTAACTAATTGTGCTTGCATAATCAGAAACAAAAGCTAGCATTAATAAGATCTTATGTTTAATTTCCTATGAGAAGTAAATTTAACCTTGTGCTTTTCCCATGTTATTTTTAAATGTAGGCGAAGTGATAGAAGGGAAATATACAGGACGCGCGTGTGGCAAGGACTATGACTTCCCCAGCTGTGAGGACCAGCCGTGCGATGCCTTTTGCAATAAAATCATTGCAGCCATCGAGAGGCCTCATGGCTTTTGCAATACAGATGGAACCAAGTGCCTTTGCTTTCACCCTTGCTAAGTGCCCCTGAAATAGCTACTAATGGGCCAGACTCGCTTTGACCAATAAAGGGCACTGCTTTATGACCTTCGGAAATTGTCTTTTCAATACAGTGAACATTTAGCTTTGTTACCAAAAATTTGTATCAGAATACACCACCTAACTAACTTGCGACACAGAGGTAAATGGCTGAATAGGACGTGTAGACTATAACAAGAAGCATCCAAACTCAAGATAGTGGTAAAATACGACGGCGAACTCTTTTTTTTTTTTTGGGTAAAGCGACGGCGAACGCTTGTTATCAGCTTGGGTGAAGATCTCTGGCCGAATCGTCCATTTCCTATCTCAGAACGTTCGACCAAATACTGGAACTTGCTTAGCAAAAGCCGATCACTACGACTTTTAATCTGGTAATCCCCATGGTCATCTTGGAAAAACGCATGGATCGACAGTCGCTTCTGCTGCTGATTCTGGCCGCCCGAGCACTTCTGCTATTTGATCGACTTGAAATTTTCTAATACTCATTGATTCATTTTCATGAATTCCTGATTAATAAAGTGGATTTTACTAATCTCCAATTGCAACATCACTATAAATATCAAAAGATATTCTACATGTTCAAGGAAAATCTAGTCCACGAAATAATCAACTTACGGTAGCATGGAAAAAACATTCCATGCCGGACAAGCAAGACAAGAATTTGCCACTATGGCAACTAAGAACTTAAACTTGCAGAAACGGTCGGATTGGGTAGCTAGCACTGATCGGCCCTCTCCACCCTTTTCCAATTAAATTTAGGACAAGGAAGAGACGGCTATCGACAATACTTTCAAAAGGAGGCTACATACAGAATAGAAAACTACACTTCTCTTCTTTTGATAATTACACCGAATTATCCGAAGAAACACGAAATCAAGAAGCCAGCTCCAAAAGCCTAAACTACACAATACTACACATGCCAAAGCAGACCATCAGTGTCAATGCAAACTACAAATCGCAACCAATGGTTGAGTTCAGACATCAGACTGGGGTTAGCATTAGGGACCACTCCAACAATGGGGGGACGTGCTTTGTCACTCTTCTTCAGGTTCTTCCTCTTCTTGCAATAGGTTCTCCCTATTATCATGGGCCCAGAAACCACGCACATCGATGAGCATACTGGCTACTGTCCCACCTTGCTTGCAGGACAGAAGATCGGCAGACGTGATTCTTAGCGGGTCAGCAGGTTTAACCATATCCCAGATTTCGTCCCTAACATCATCGATGCACAGCTCATAGTTCCCACCCTCAATCCATTTCTGATGCACATCCCTGTCCATTGAGAAAGAATAATGCATATATATATATATATATATAGAGAGAGAGAGAGAGAGAGAGAGAGAGAGAGAGATAAGTGTGAGTTAACAAACTCAACAAAAAGGAGGATTTCAAAGCATGCAGTAGTTTGCCCAAAGACTACAAGTTGGTCCAGCACTGTTCCCATCCCCGTGGCACTAAACATATAACATGCCTTCATAGTCTGTAAATCAAAGGATTTCAGCACTCGAGAGTTCACATTCAATAATCATGTCTCTGCAACTTTGAGACTTGCACAACTTCCTTGAGTTATGCTAGCAGGAAACTGCAGAACTTTTCTATAGGAAGACTGTATCAGGTAACATCTCCACATACAGATGTTTCCCCTCTTTTCTTCCATTTGCAACTTCGCTTTTAGGATACTCAGATATGACACTATAAAAAGGCATGTTCTTCAGTCTCTTTCACACTGTCAAAGCAGACTTTCCTAGTAACTAGATAATTTCATCAATTTTGGAGCATTGGGCATAAAGAATACAGTCTTAAGTAACCATATGACAGAGGAAAAGAAGATGGAAATCAAAACACATTTTTCACCTCATATAATGCTTTAGATTGAGTTTAAGAAGCTAAAATACTAAGAGGGAAACCGGTTTAGGACATGGGAGCAATTAAAAGCAACATCATGACAGTTGAAATAAAATATTGACCTGAACAGAGAGTGTATATCAGCCGTAGTGAGAAATCCTCTTCCATGGAGATCAAGACACCGAAAAAGATATGTTAATCCTTCAGGAGTGTCCTTGTTTTCCAGTGCCAGAACAAAGTCGAGAAAGCTCTCAAAATCCATCTCCCGAGAATTCCCTCCGCCACTTTTCCCACGACGTATATGCTCATCAAATACTATAAAGAACATTAAGAAAATAAGTTGAATGAAGCCAGCGGATAAACCGAAATTGGAAGTTAAGATTTCCAGGATTTTGCAATTAGCACAGGAAAGCAACTTTGTTTCCGACCTCTTTCAATGAAAATCTCTGTTAGTGAACCATCTGCATATTCTTTGAGCTCCTGCTTGCTCAAAGTTCCATTCATATCTTTGTCAAGTGCCAAGAACATATCTAGGAAAAAATGAAAAATGAAATGTGATGATGATATCAACTATGGGGAGATAAAAGGGCTACCAAATACAGAGAAATCCAAAGCACTCACCACATATGCGCTGTGCAGATGTCAAGGAGAACCAATTTTCAGCTTGTTCAGTGTCAGTAACTTCTTCCTCACTCTCCTGATGCAAATTTAGAAAAAGAAAATACCTAAGCATCAATACAAATCTTCAATATCAATCAATAAACCTTTAATGGTAAAATAAGTGATCGACTCATTGATTAGTTTAAGCTTTAAAATTTCCTTTCTTAACCAGCTCATGCAAGGGCTTGTTTCACTGCACATTGAGAAGAGATTGCTTCCTGATATCCTCCGATGCTAGACACAATACTTATCCGATCCCCAACCTCCTTATAAACCCTTCCCCTAAAGCATTGACAATTAAAGCTGAGCAGCCTCTCCCTAACATTTAACAGCCAGTACAAATCATTGGAAGTGCACCTGGGGGGGTGATTAGCCATCTAAAAGAGATCAAGTACAGGCAATGGTATACGAGAAGATTCAATTGAGAAGCCCTCTAAAAGATCGTAAACCAAGAATTGCAATATGCTGTGAAATGGCCTAAAGAAACAAGTGTATATGTTAATCACCTTCTACCCAGTCTACAAGAGGAAATGAACAGGCATCCACCAGCAGCCTATCATCAAAATAAGGTCTATCTAATAATAACTGTGGAAGAAGAACCAAATGTGTGTGAGACAAAATGTTGTCAACAGAAACTACACCTACTAAAACTAAGCCAATAAGACGCTCCTAGATGACTTTAGCAAGTTTCCTTCTCAAAGCTGTTCCAGGTGGCGTAACAAACTGGTATTTGCTCGAGTCTAGATAAGCAAGTATAAAAGAACTTATCCAGCTTAGAATGAAAAACAGGAACTAGGTGACAGCAAAAGGATGTGCTAATGATAAAGCCTTCTTATCATCAGGAACAGGAATTCCCAAATAAAAAGTGAGCAAATAATCTACAGCCCAGGGGAAGCAGGAAAAGACAGGAGGATTGACGGGTACAACAACTTAAAACCGTTTTATCAGAACATTTGAAAGCGTTGCAAGAAAATCTTCATTTATATCTACCTGGTGCAGTTCCATAAGTTCTTGTAGGCAGTTACTAAGCAGCACCTTCTTTATACATGCTTTCCCTGAAAGAATTTACGGAATCAGCTGCTTTTAACCGAAGAGGAACTTCAGAGTTCAGACCTAAACATCCAAATATCCTATCCGTACATGGAAAAGAATGTAATAAAAACTAATCCACCATATCTATATAGTCATGTTCCATAAGCCATCTAATATATCACAGCAATACTGTCACCAATTAAATTGGAATTTAAGATTGGTCAACACTGACTTAAAGAAATCCATAAACTCCATCTCGTAGCATTTAGAAAACTGCCAATCTTGACCATCATTAACCAATAAGAGGTCACTGGTATGACCAGAAATTTTATTTACACACCCTAGTATACCAGATTTAGTAACCAACATAAAAAGGACATGCACAAGCAAACTCACAGATTATTCTAAGGGTGCCACAGCAGTCAATAAAAGAGGAAAAAAGCTTCGATAACAAGTAAATTCAAATATAACTCCGATCATGATTCAATAAAGGAGACAACCATAGACACTACCAGTATAAGATCTAGCCACATACCTCGTCTATGAGGATCACAGAAGAAGAAGAACTTGCGTGCAGCAATGCGGCAGTACATTTGAACAAATGCTGCAGGCATGTCTCGTAGCTGCGCCAAATTAGGAATCAGACCCCTTATGTAAGCCTCCATTTCCTAAAACACAAAACCAGGTCAGCTTCTTCACAAATCCAGACAAGCGATAGCAGTTAGACAGACACCATTATGACACTGCAACATAAAAGTCCCCTGACAAAATAGAGAAGTAGAGTAGAAACGAAGCACGAAAAGGAGGTATCATACATGAGGTTGAAGGAAACCATCAGAATCTTCATCTAGCTCACTCATATCAATTCTGGCCTGCGTTAGTGAAACCTGAAGAAGAAAGGACACATACATTTTAGCAACAGATAGACTTATATGTTGTTCTAGATAACTGATTCAAGCCTAATATTAAGCTCTGCAATTTGTTAATAAGAATAGCATGATCCACAAGGGTTACCCTTTTCTTGACAAGATGGAATTTTATTGATAAACAAATTGTTCGAGTACATTAAAAATATAAAAGAACAGATAAGGATAAATAATCTGCTACACATCAATCCCAAGCGTTCATGTTCAATTATAGGCATAATTACATCCCTTACCAATACATATCCAACACACAGGACAGGAGTCAATACCGACACTGCCAATGCTCAATAACCAATATGCTGATGAAGCAAGAAATGACTTAGTTTAAAATTAACAAGTCATGCACAATGGCCTTGTACTTTTCTTCACCATGCACTTTTAGATTATACAGTCACGAAACTATTCATGTAGACTCCACTGACAATCAAATTTTCAGTGGACGCATCAATGAGTAAGACATACCGTGCGCATCACATAGAGGTAGAAAGGAAGAATGGCAATTCGTCCTGACTCGTCTTTCTCGAATTTCATGAAATTTGAAGGGCTGAAGAATCGTCGGCATTTGGGGCCTATTTGCTCTGTACATACAGATGCAATATGGCAAAAATCTTCATAGTTCATCTGAAAATGAAGGAATTTTCATAACTCATTCAGAAACCATTATTACGAACACTAAAAGGAAAGCTGCCTATACATGTAAAGCAACAACCTTTTGAAAGAGGTGCAAGGAAGGAGCACTTTCTTTAAAACAGTAATAACAAACTTATTAGAAAGGAAGGGGTACTGCTTGGAGCATACATTTCAATTAATCTCTTGAGCATTCCATCAAAAATCAGCAATACCACCAGTAACAGTCACTGAGAAAATAATCTTCAAATTGCATTTGAAGACGATCAGTACCATTGAGAAAGAGATTGTAAGAGTCAGAAAACAGCTGTCTATCGATGTAAAGCTCCATGGTTTTGAATATATGGAAGAGGATACGAGGAAGCTTTACAATAAGTATTCAATAAATATGAAAAAGAAGGAAAGGCGTAATGCTGGGAAAAAAACATTTGAATTGCTCTCTCTCTAAGAATTTGATCAAAAATTGACAATAAATCCCACCAGTAACTTTCATTCACAAAATGCAAAGAACACCGCAGACCTGTGAAGACAAAGTCATATAAAACAAGGTACGCAAAAATGGACGATGCTAAAATAAACAGACCTTTTCTGCCCCTGTAGCATCATCGATGACACAATTTTCTCTCAAGCAAACCCACATTGCATCTAGATCATCCGCGTTAAGCAAAAGATCCGATTGCTTCTGCAAAAGTGAGAGATAAATGTGAACTTCTTAAGAAAGAAAAGTACAAACTACTTGGAAGCTTCTTTAGATTTCTTAAGAACTCTGTTGCCAGTACAATAGATACATACCTTGAGAAACCGGTATTTTGCAAGCCTCTGTACTCTATGACTGATGGATCCTTCTTCTGGTTTCTAAGAGGGTGAGTAGAAAATCAGGATTGATTAGTCATCACACAGAAATATAAGTATAACAAGCAAATGAAATCACATTCTACAATAATTAAGGAAAATTCCTGCCCTTATACTTTTAAACCAGCTCTCTGGGAACTTGGTTCAACCAGTGAAAGCAAAACATGAGGCAAATACACTTGTTAACAGGGAATGAACAACTAAGTATCATATAACCATTCAAAACGATTCTATTGCATACCTTCTTATAAAAACTTGGAATGGTGCCAGCTTCAGCACTTTTTTGTTGCTTCTCCTTGAATATGTCAAGCAAAATCCTCTTGGTCTCAAGTTCTACAAGGGGGAGAAATAAGATGATGATCAACTCCATATGCATGCTATATTTTGCAAGTGCATGCAAGCCGTTCCAGGATGGAGGGATCAGGGAGGAAAAACTTCATCTACCCTAATTAACCTTCTCGGAACAGGCATGCTTCAAAAACTGTGTCCGAGTCTCTACACCCAACGTAGCTAAGGCCCCCTTCTGCTTTATACCATAGCAGCTGATATGTCGTGAAAGATTCAAAACTAAAACAAGAAGAATAAGGGCTCGTGTAATTTTTTCTTCCCAATTACGTAGCGATATAGAAAACTGGGGCTAATTCCCACTTGTCCACTCAGACACCTCAAGAATAGTCTCCGAAAAAGGGGTCACATTTACTCTCCATCGTCATGTTACCCCTACATTTCAATATTATAGGGAAAGCAAGACAACATCTACCAAACAAAAGAATATGATATCACCAAACCCATCAACCCTATTTTCAAGCCCAAAGCATCATGCTGCTTAACGAATACAATATCTCGACGCCACATAGCTTCAGCAGATCACTAATTGCTAAAATCGAAAAGGAATGCTAAGAAGAGGTCACTTCCGAAACGAGAGCTCAAAATCTTTCCTCCCCTCCCCCATTTCACGAGCTCCAATTTTGCCCAAACAACAGGTAAATTAGCTGCCTCAGCTCGTATACTCTAACGCCAAGATCAACCCTAAGATCAATCGGCGAAGTTCCACGGAAGAACGCGCGACACATCGAACGTATTGCATTGAGTAGGAAAAACCAAATCACGCTCGAACGGGGAGGTACGAATGTAAAGAGAAAAACGGACCCATCAAGGCCTCGGAACCGAGGCCGGCACCGGATCCGATGAAGCGGCGGAGGTTGCGGACCCAGGGCATGGAGGACGCCGGGGGGATCTTCCTCTGCGACGCCTCGTGGCTCTCGCCGTCGCTCGAGCCGCTGTACATGGCGGCGACGGGAGCAGCTTCGCGGCGGAGGATTTGGAACTGGGAACTGGGAAAACCCTAGGCGAAGCGCATTGCAGTCGAGGAGAGAGAGAGAGAGAGAGAGAGAGAGAGATGATGAGAGGATTCGACTGATGCAACTGAAGAAGATGATCGCAGCTTTTTCAGCTTGTGAGCTTCCTGGAAAAAGAAGTTGAGAAGCATTTTTTTGTTTTTTGAAAATCCTTTTTTTTGTAATTTTTTTCCAACATTTTCCCTCTCGAAAATGAAAAAACAATCTATTTCGAAATATCTATTTCAATTTTCACCCGTATTTCCCTGCCAAACATCACACGAAAATTATATTCGAGCATTTTCGCCTATTTGATTTTTCACTATGTGTCTTTCTTCGTGCTCTTAACGTATTTTTTTTGTGAAGAGTGTCAATGAAGCGCCTTTCGAAAATGTGGAACGATCTGGAAATCACGAAAATCGCAATCAATCACAACTTATGCAAAATGATAGTGAAATGTAAAAATGATAGGAAGATAAAATAGAATAATTTGTATTTATTGATTGATTGGCAATCCTTTTCTCCAATACAATCATAATATTATAACTGCCAGTGACATGATTAGCAATAATTACAAAGAAAGTAAATAACATCTTACGTGATTCCTATAATTCAACGATATGTATTTACAAACGGTTACCAAAATACCCATTATTCAACGATTTTGAACTCATCACTTGTGCCATGTTAATGATTTCTTCCGCAACTTGTAACTCACCTTCCTAACAATTTTAACAACCCATATTTCTCAACCATTATCATTAGCGGTTTTCAAGATTCATGTCTCTATGAACAGGTGATAGCGTCGGCTCTCACCTTAAAAGAGCCATTGATCACTCCTTGAATTTTGACACCATCAGATAATAACCCACGCACTTTGAAAAGTTATATACTACCTTTTAAATTATTAATTTCGTCGCACTCACTAGTTCTTTGGTCTACAAAACCATTCGGTATCATAAAAACTCTAGAGTGCCTCATTTTGCTCAACTAGAATAATCTCTACTATATACTCTTAATTTTGTTAGACATGCCGAATTCTCTATTTTAACTTATTTTGTATTTGTCATCTCGTTGTTTGGATAACAGTACTTTAATACCATGTTTGGTAACCGGCTAAATAGTATCTGATTCTATTCTTTTGTTTTCGGAAATAAAAAAAAGAACAGAAATCCATTTGATAAATTTTTTATTCTCAGGTACAAATTTGTTCCTAGAATCAGTTTTGAAACAGAATTAAAAATAAAAAAAAAGAAGTTAATTCTTGATTTTGAGAACAAGAATTAGAAATAGAAAAGAATTTTTTCTCTTCTTTTTCTTTTTTCCTGGCCGGCGGTCTGCCACAAGCTCAAGGCGGCGAGGACTGGACCCTCACAGCCTAAGCGAGGGCTAGACCCTTGTAGCTTGGGCAAGGGTTGCCTTCACCAGATCCGACGAAGGCGACTCGCGATCTAGCGAGGGCGACCCAGGCCGTGAGGGTCTAGTCCTTGCCCTTGCCAACTCTAGCTTATGGCCGGTCGCCGGCCATGGGCCAAGAAAGGAGAAGAAGAAAAAAATAAAAAAATAATAAATATTATTAGTAAAAAGAAATTTTGTATAATTACCAAACATATTTCTGTTCTTTTTCTATTTCATGAATAGAAATTTTAGACAATTACCAAAGGTTTTCAAATGCTCAGAAATTATTTTCGGGAATGGAATAAAAAAAAATCATTTCTGAACATAAATTATTTTCTGAAATGAAATGATTGCCAAACATACCTTAAGCTTTAGCTTGTTTCTTGCTCTTCATTACTCAATAATCATAACATATTAGTCATGTTTTAAATCCAAAATATATAATTAAATTATACCTAAACTAATAAATTATTTGTTCTTTTCAATATCATATTGTTATCAAATAAAATATACTTTTTGTGAAACTCTCTGATTTAATTTTTTCTTATTCTAATGAGTAATGAGCAAGCACTTTTCGTTTTTAACACAATTGACATAAGCTCATCCTAATATTAATTCCCGTATTCCATACAGTATAATTTCCGTATCCCAAACCGTATAATCTCCTTATCCTTAATTTTACCTCATTTGGATTGCACCGTATCCGACGGTACAGGACATGATAGGCTATCTTTTCCCTTCTCCACACGTGCGTCATCCCTAGCAGTCGACAGCGTGTAGTGTATATATAGTCTCGTTGGTGCCCACGGCCTCCTCACTGCATCTCCTCCGCTAACCTCAATGGCGGCGACCGGTTCTGCCCTCTGAGAGACGGCCGCTCCCATCGGAGCTCGCTCGCCGGCGACCGCATCTGCTCCGACTCCGAGCCTCGAAGGTCGGTGCCCAGAACAGAGGATTTTGCGGATCCACCAGTTTTAACCGGCAAAAGCAGTTTAAAGGGACCCTTCAGGACGAGATCGTGCGTGTTTTGTCTCGCTCCCTGCAGATCTTCCTTGTCGGAGTCGCCCGTGGATCGGTAAAACTCGCTTCCCTCTCGGCATTCTGGTCGACCCTTTATCGTGTTCATGTCCACAACTCAATCTTGGGTCGTTTGTGGGGGGAGGGTGGAGAGTTTTGCTCTGGCGATCGAAGGAATGATCTTGCTTGCGTTCTCGTGCTGAATGTTTCGTTAAACTGTTTTTGCCGGCTAAAACGGGTGGATCTGGGATTTTTTTCTGGTTTGGGTGGGATCTCGAGGCTCGGATTCGGAGCCGGAGCGGCTGCGGCGAGCATCCTGATGGGGCGGCTCTTTCTCGAGGGCAGAGCTGCTCGGGCATCGAGGTTAGCCGATGGGATGCAGCGGAAGTCCCGGGGTTTCGCGTCCCGGTTTCGATGCGCCGACGGAGGCCTTTAGCCTGCTCTTGCGGCGCTGATTATGGCCTTGTCGTGCTCTGGTTTGGTTCTAGTTGTGGTCGGTCTGTAATAAGGTTCGTGGCGGCATACCATTGAGTATGATCTTCCATTGCCGAGCCAGTAGGAAGATGCGCTGTTCTCGACAGAGACGACGATGCCGGCATTCGGAGCGGCAGCTCGACTTTTTCCGAGCCCAGGCTTCGCCGGTGAAGATCAATTTCTGGATGTATTAGTAGGTTGTTTGTTCCATATCTTTATGGCGTTTGTAGTCAACAAACTGTAGAATTTGATACAATGGTTTACCGGTGTAATTCTTGGTTGCGGGAGATATTTTGCTCTTTGATTTACTCGAGGCATGAAGCAATCTTTGTTCTAAAGTTGTTCTCTTTCTGTGGATCAAAGGCACATTAACGTAATGGGTACTAATCAAAAACTGTGAATTGTTATACCGGTTTGTGTTGGGTCAACCCAAATTGATCCATTTTTGAGCGATCCATATGCAACCCCTTAATGGATAAGGTACACTTGCACCTGTCGGATTGGATGATCCTTTTTTATGAAATACACAACCCATATCCGACCTAGATACAGTCTATATCGAACCAATCCGCGCTCCATTTGTAGCAATTTTTCTTGTCAAATTGTTGCCTCTGAAGATTGGGCGACTCTGTGAGTTGGCTCGCAGAGTGAGTGTTGGCGTGAAGGTGGTGAGGCAAAGAGGTAGAATGAAGAATGTGTTATGAGCAATCCAATTGAAGTACTAACAGTTGCTTCGCAAAATCATTTCCTCTTCGTGCTTGCGGCAACCAATTCAGAGGCCAAACGGTTGAAGGGCCTGATGATGCAACAAAGATGCAGGACACAAGACCAGATATAAAGAAGAGAAATCACACTCGATGAAAATACGAAATGCAGTCTCAATGTGTTGTCTGCAGAATAAGCAAAATGAGCTAGCAGAGCCACCACCACTCCACCTTTCAATCCTTTCAAAGGTTGGAAGTCGATCAAGGATTGCAAGCCGAAGTAATAAAAGCAAATTTAGGCGCATCATCTGAGAACTGCACCAACATATGCCATAGAACCTTTGCACTCTTGGTTCTTACGGCAGACCGATATCGATGATCAGGCTAAAGATTGATGGACTTTTGGAAGCTTCGTCCAAGCATAAGTGAAATTAGAGCAGCACGAGAGAGCCCAGATCGCCCTTATTAAGCCTGTGTTACCTTAACCAGGCAAAATTCACAAGAGTCCTGATCTCAGTAGAATATGCCACAGACGGTTAATGATAGAAGCAGTGTTCAGCGGGTCCTTCTAAGGCCAAGACCATCTTCATGCTCGGGAAGGCATGCATGCTTCCGTTTGACCTTAACTCCGCCTCTCCTTTCAGGATCTCCTTTCCACAGATAAGACCTACACTCCTGCTGAACATTGCGATTGACCATTTTGACGCAAATGGTTGGCGAGACTACAAATAACTGATTTAAGCAATTGTAGCTTGTTTGCATAGGAAAGCCTGCTGTCAGCACTTAAACCAAAGGCGCATCAAGGTACTTTACAGGTAACTTCCCTCTTTGAAACCCAGTTATAGTATGAAGTCCTGCAACAAACTCCTCAGTATAACCATCTGTGACTCTTTATATGGCTGAGTTAAGACACAAGATTCTTCTAAAATAACTAAAGACATAAATTATAAGCCTGAGAGCATCTATATTCCCTTTCAAAAACATGATCACATCATCCGCAGACAAAGGTGATTCAGCTGAAGCTTTGATCAGAAGGGATGATGCTTGATATCAGCAGCAGCAGCAGCAACTTCAAACAGTCCAGATAGCACTTCCTTAGCTATGAACAAAGGCTACGTTTGGTCGATCGAATAAAAGCCATGATAGGATATGTTTTTTCCTATCATGTATTCGGTGGTGGTTCGGAATAGGATAAGGTCGGCTATAGACCGGATATAGTTCGGATAAAAAAATCCGAGGGGGAGAGGGATGGGCCCGGATAGGATTTCTAATGCTTATTTTTCCAAAATCTCTACGCTCCACTCGCCGTCATCTTCATCCCTACACCTTGTGCGCTTTCATCAAAAAAATTTCTCGGTTTTTTTTCCTTCACCGACTCCTCCAAACCCGTGAATAGCAAAAAAAAGAGATAAAAATTATCATATCCGACTTTAAATCCGGAGTTCACCAAACAGTGGACAAGAATATGAAGAAATTTCATGATTTCTTATCCTATCCTGTCCAGTCTTATCTTATTTAAAAATCCGGTCGACCAAATGCAGCCAAAGGGATAAGGCAAACGTGGGTCACCTATTCTCCCACCTCACTTTCCAAGAAAAAATCCATTGAAGTTTACAGGGACCATTTATATTAGATCAGATCATCAAACGCCCCCTTTGGATGGCAAATTTGGTGGTGATGAGTGAGTAAATAGAGGAGAGACAAGGACGATGAAGAAGCAACGTTATTTGAGTTACTCAGTGCAGGTGCACGAAGCCAGATCAACTGGAAAGTAGGGAGTTCACCTCTTCGGAAGACTATCTGAGATGGGCGGCAACGATGCTGGAGATAGCTGGTGAGGGTGGCAGCGATGCCGATCAGTTGGGATCAAAGAGGAGGGCGAGTCATGACCAATGCAATCGAAGGGGGAGAGAGAAAAGAGGAGTGAAGCTCGAACACGGCTGACCCCTAATTTAAACTTGAGATGACTCATATACAACGCACTTCAATGAATTTGGTTAGAGTACGAGTTTGTAACCCATTTGGCAACTCTACCCCAATTTCGTGGTACAAAAAATCCCGGGTACAGCAATGCCGATTCTTTCATAAATTACTTATGTCCAATACTTTAAGCTAATATTGGACGAAAGTATCGATCTGCAATTCTTTTGCAATACGAAAAATTGTTCAAGGTAAATGTCGTATGAATATACTTGTAAGACAATTGCAGTCGAATACTATTATCCTCAAGCCGGAAATGGCATGTCCAGTCCAGACACAATTTCCTGAGTTCAAACCCAATCTAACCTGAGCCCGACCACACTTCAAGTCCTTCATGAATTGCTTAGGGCGATATATATGCCCGACTTGCGGCAATACTACCGTAGTATTACTACGTACCATTCGTGATTAGAATTTCTTAGGGTAATCCTCGCAAAGATTGTCGGTCGCCACCTTTTTTATTTTTTATTTTTTCCCGAGTTAGAATAACAAGGAAAAGGCTAGATAAGCCAATACAGGTGTGTAATCGGGTGAAGTCGAGTCGATGAGAGCACAAAGCTTGACCTCGATTGGAGTAGTAGAACGCTTCCCGCTCGCACTTGGTTTGAATAGAGCAGATCACGATGTTTGAATGGACCCTCGACTCAATATTCGTTTGATTTCAATGTTCATTTTTGTAACCGATAAATATCTATGAGTAGATAGTAGAAATTTGACGGGGGACGACATGAGTGGGCCTCTAAACTCTAGTTTAAAGTTCGATGTCGTTTCAGACTATTAATTTATTCTATGCGGTTTCTCTAACATTTATTATAATTCATGAAATTTTAAACATTCCCATATAGTATAAAGATTATATTGAACATTTTATAATAATTTAAGAATTATATTGAATAAATTAAAAATTTAGAGATGATATTACACATCGTGCGAAAATTCAGGAACCGTATCAAATAAATCGTAAATTTCAGGGTATCTTACAAGTTACAACACGTTATCCATTTTCCCTCCACACGAGTTCCTTCGGACTGTAGAACTCTTCCTTCCTCGAGCCCTCCAATATGGCGACCATGGCGTCCACGTCTCCGCTGATCCGCCTCCCTTCCCCGCGATTTCAAGCCCGTCCCGCGTCCCGAAAGCCCGCCGGCAGCGGCAACCGGCCTCCTCCGCGCCCTCGCCGGCGGCCCGAGAAGCCGGGCCTCCGCACCCGTTACGAGCCGCCGCCCCGGGCCCGGCGGCCCGTCGCTCCGGCGAGCTCCGGGCCCGAGGCGACCACCTACACTCGCCTCCCTCCCAGGGATGACTTCTCGGCCGCGTCTATGGACGCCGTGAGCGAGGTGAAGCTCTCCGAATCTCGCATTACCCTAATTGATCCTGAAGTTGATGGCGTTAGTGGTGAAGTAGGAGAAGAATGTGATTACGATGGCCAGGAAGATGGCACTGATGGGAGTTTGGGGCTTAACTATATGTCGCTCGATGTGTTTGAAGGAGACTCGAGTGCTCGAATTGATGATGGCGGCGATGAGGATGATGATGATGAAGAGGAGGAGGAGGAGGAGGAGGAGGAGGAGGAAGGAGATGGTGATTATGGAGAGTTTGAAGATGAGGAGGAAGTGTTAGGGTTTGACGGTGGAAAGATAGTTAGCGGTTACGACAGTGATGGCAATAAAGTCATGGCAATGCTCTACACCGTTGGCGATGATGATGATGATGAAAATGATGGCTTTGCTGGCGAAAAATCGGGGCTTAGGGACGGCAGGGCGGCGAATTTGGTAGATTCGGAGGGTGAATTGGATGATGAGGAAGCTCAAGTGAAGGAGAAGGGGGTGCCGGCAGTGATGAGGTGCTTCGACCAAGCCAAGATATATGTGAAAGCCGGGGATGGTGGCAATGGTGTGGTGGCATTCCGCCGCGAGAAGTTCGTTCCTTTGGGGGGCCCGTCAGGCGGCGATGGAGGGAGAGGAGGGAATGTTTATTTGGAAGTCGATAGGTCAATGAACTCATTGTTGCCATTTAGGAACAGCGTGCATTTCAGGGCTGGGAGAGGGAGGCATGGGCAGGGGAGTAAGCAGGCTGGGGCTAAGGGTGAGGATGTTGTGGTGAAGGTGGCCCCTGGGACAGTCATTAGAGAGGCGGGGAAAGAGGAGGTGTTGTTGGAGTTGTTGAATCCAGGACAGAAGGCATTGTTGTTGCCGGGTGGTAGAGGAGGGAGAGGGAATGCTTCGTTCAAGTCGGGGATGAATAAGGTGCCTCGGATAGCTGAGAATGGTGAAGAGGGTCCAGAGATGTAAGCTTTTAGTTCAGAAACTACACCGTGTCTTTGGAGATTGTTGATAAATATTTGGTTTGCATTGCAGATTGATTTAGTCTTGCTACCACGATGTTTTTGACATCTGCTCTGGTTTGACAAAGAACATAACTTTTGTGGACGAATAACTGTGAAAATTTATTGGCATAGTCATATCTTTATACAACGCATGGACAATAGAGGTGCTGGCCGCGGTTCATTTTTTTTCCTTTTGTCAGGAAAAGATATATTTATATTGTTACCACCTTCAGGGAGTGATAAGCAATACTTTGTGATTGAGCAAGCACATGGAATGACTATGAAGTAGAACTAAGACTTGAGCCAGATTAATTGCTAGTCACCCAGAATCATAGCAATTTCGAGTTAAATTATCAGGAGAAAAACAAAAAAATTCTATGATTAAATTCATTATTCAGGAATTGAAACTGAACATTGGTTTGCCAGCAATAGCTGAAAGGAGACAGAAGATTGGTTTGCCAACGATGGCTGAAAGGAGGCCTTATGTCATCATGAACTGGCTCTAATACATCATGATTTATTGAGCTTTATTAATTGGGCATATTAACATTGTAGTAGTTTCAATCAATGTTCTCCTCAAAAGGCTTCCTCAAGGGCGTGAAACTAAGGATGGTCTTTTGGTCAGGTGGTTAGAGCTGGAGCTGAAGCTGGTTGCGGATGTCGGAATTGTTGGTGTTCCTAATGCAGGAAAAAGCACCTTTTTAAGTGTGATTTGTGCTGCACAGCCGACAATAGCAAATTACCCCTTTACAACTTTACTACCTAATCTGGGTGTGGTATCATTTGACTATGATTCTACCATGGTTGTAGCAGACCTACCAGGTTTACTTGAAGGAGCGCACCGAGGTTTTGGTCTAGGTCATGAGTTTTTACGACACACAGAGAGGTGTTCTACTCTGGTAGGCTCCCTGTTAGAACTTGTTTCTCATTGTTGTCCACACTTCAGTAAGCAGACAATGTTGCAGCTCATGCATTTATCTGTATCTTGGGGCTTTTTATATTTTCCAACGGCGTGTGTTGTCTTCTGTTACTAGCCATAACCTTTACAGTTTCTATTCTATCCATTGGGAAAATACCAGGGAAGACTGAGGGTTCGCTTTGTGGTAATGCATCACATTTTATTTTGTTGCGTTTCTAGGAACTAATTCATATCCCACGAGCTGCAGAAGGTTTTTAGTTGGGGGTTTTGAGTTTTCTGATTGAATGCTTCATTTCTATTCTGGTTTTGACCTTTGAAGCCAAAGATACCACGACCTCATTGTAGATTGTAGATAAGTTTGAATCTAATGGGTGCACGACAAATATGATATGCTGATGGATAAAACTAGCGGGTTGCCCTGACTCCTCCTGGTGTTTCCTTAATTATTTTTGGCACAAATGACTCAGCTTCATTGGGTATATATAAGCTGTTCGTGGTTCACATTTTAATGTGGCATCATTTCATTGTTTAGTATGCTTCATCTGTCTCACAATGTCATGTCTTCAAAGTTGTCGAATGGCTAAAGTACTCGAAAAGTTGAAAAGAGAGAAAGGTGAAAGCCTAATGACTAATGGCATAGGAAAGTAAGTTAAACAAATTGCATCGACGGAGGTGGAAAGTCAACATTTGCCTATAATTACTCACTTCTACTTGATGCTGTTGTATGTTAGTTGATGCGTTACTGATACATTTGATCCTTAGGTACATGTGGTTGATGGATCATCAGAGCAGCCAGAGCTTGAGTTTGATTCTGTCCGACTTGAGCTGGAATTATTCAGCCCTGAACTTGCTGAAAAGCCATTTATAATTGCTTATAACAAAATGGATCTTCCAGAGGCATATGAGAGATGGCCATCATTCAAGGAAAGGCTGGAAGCTCGTGGGATTCAAACTTTCTGTATGAGTGCAGTGAAAAGAGAAGGCACTTATCAAGTGATTTCTGCTGCTTATGACGTTCTACGGAAGAGTAAGGAAGCAAAGAGCAGTTTTGAAGGTAAGGCTTGTTGCCTCATGTGCTTCCCCATCTAGCAGTTTTACACTTTTCTTAGATGTCTCTTGTTAATGCTTTCTCATTTTGTTTTCCCTGCGAAGGTTACAGAACAGGTATGATTCTATGATCTTTTTTTATCCATCTGATTTAATCTATGGACAATTGATGAGGTTTATTTGCATTAGGTTGGGTGGATCCCAGCAGTCTGAACCATGTAGCTGAAAAGGTGAAAGATCAAAGAAGTGCTTCAATTAGTGAGTTTGAAATCACTCACGACGGCAGTTCACGCACCTGGCATGTTATTGGATCTGGGTTACGACGATTTGTTCAAATGACAAACTGGAGGTAGAATGATGATTACTCAATGGCCATTGCTAAGCAATGTTATATAGTTCTCTTTCCCTTTTTCTGTTTTGATCATCTTAGTGCACGGTGTATTTTTAGGTGCTCATATTCAGATTGTGTAATGCAACTCTAAGACTAAAGAGACTAGGATTGTAAAGTTGCACTGCTTGTTAGTGAGGTTAATTTGGGATTCGCCATACAGAGGAAGGATGAAGTTCATACCATCAAAATTGGATTACTTGTCCCCTTCATCTTGGCACATGTGCTCCCCATATATGTTTGATTCACTGACTAATTAGTTGAAGTTCATCTTATTTGTTTTCAGTAACTAATTGTCAGGAATTGCAAAGTCCCTATCAATTTATCTGGACAGAGTCCAATCATATTTTTCATAAGTATTTGGGGAACCTAGGAACTTTTTAGGAGTTGGGAGTTATGAGAAGTCATGTTGCAAATTTTGTTGTTTTTGTATCTATTGATATCTACCTCTGAGAGCCAGATAATTTGACATATATGTTTGTGGGGATTAGATTAGTTCAACCTGTGTTGCCAGAAAATCCTTTTCCTTCGCAAATTATCTTCTGATCTATTTCGTGAAATGTAGTCAGTATGATTTCTTCACTTAAGAAGTGTTGTTGATATTTTCTATAACAGGTATCTCGATTCAGAGAAAAGGTTTCAGCACGTTTTGGAGGCTTGTGGTGTGAATAAGACTCTCATGAAACTAGGTGTAAAGGAAGGGGACAGAGTCATTGTTGGAGAGGTAGACATCTGTTAGCTGCTCTCTTATTCTCACATCTGATAATGCGTGGAGTATACATGAATATTGAAACATGCAGTGATAATGCTAAGTGGCAAACCTTGGCCCTGGTGCAATTCAAATTGACGTTCTTCAGATTGCATCCTATTGCAATCTCTAGATTCTTTACATCTATTTTGCCCATCCTTTAATCCAGTGTAGACTTACTTTCATAACGACAATATGTTCCAGAGTGGTCTTTCTTGCCTAAAAAGTATTACTAGTTACCAGCACCAAATGCGGTTTTGGATATTATTGTGGCTTGAATGAAGTTAATCCCATCAAGAAAATGAGGACTCTTTCTCTTTTATTTCTTTCGCCAGTCTCATGTAGTGACTTTTCATGCAAATGCTGGGAAATCCCACATATCCTGTCATTTCTGTGAATATTTTATTCTCTTCTTCATAATCAATCGAGTCACAGTAAGAGGGATTATGTCTCAAATTTTGTCAGATGGAGATGGTGTGGCATGATTCCGCTGAGAGAACTGGTCCATCAACTATAAACAAGGGAACCACGGATTCGATTAGATGGCCTCAGTGGAAATAGCTTGCCTATCTTATCAGGTAACTATGTTTTGATTCATGTAGTTTATGATCTGAAGACTCTTCTTTGATGCTCTATGCCTGCCATTCTCCTGCTTCCCTCATAAACACGTTTTGTTACTCCACTGCAGTTGGATTACGCTGCACGGCTAAGCAGCTGCTTGTATGTCATCATGAAAGTGGTAGTGGTACTCTGCCTTCAAAAGAATTTGCAGAATTGAGGGTGCAGATTTACAGGTATTGTCTTGTCTGTCTTCTGCATTTTATGACCCATTGGGCATTTCTCGACTACAAATTTGTCTAACAGGACTGTCATAAAATCTATGCATTGTCAACCCGAGAAGATTGATCTGATTCACTTTTTGGCCAATGGAAATCGGGAGCGACAACATGCAGGAGTGACTGTCCGAATCTTCGTGTCCGTCAGGGCGCAGTACTTCCTAATAATCAGTTAACTTCTGGTATGCTCTCAAGGATTACAAACGTCGGAACTGAAGATCTATGGAATATCATCTTAGTGCTGCATCTAACCAGACGGGCTACTGATGAAACAGTCTAGTCAGAGAATCTATCAAACTTAAGAGAGTAGGGTTTCTCTAAGAACCATTCCATTATCGTTATTTGTACCCCCAATCCTCGTCATTACGAGGCATGCACCATTACCTCCAGCATCGAATTTGATGCGGGAAAAAAGAAGACTGCATGATTTCTGGAAAAGTTGCTTTCGCCTTATAATGAGCATCCAAGGAGAACTGTCGATGTGCCAATGACTCGCTAACGTATTATGTTCCCTTGCGACCCAAAGAAGACGATGCAAAATCTATGTTACTGACAGTAGACAGAAAGAGAGCATTTCTTCATCCGATTGTGTTGTCTACGGAAGTGAACATGCTGTTGAAAACAGTCGCTTGATGTTGAAACATGAATCTTGCTACTGAGTACAGACGACATGGATGCACTCATTGGGGTGGTTGCCTACCGAGGTGAACTCATGCGATTCGGCAACGGACAAGATCCCCATGCGTCGTGTCGGATCCTGCACGTTAGAAAACGAATTTGACAGATGAAAAGGTCAACCTACCCCCGTCAATGGGGTTGATTCTTCTTTCCCAGATTCAATGCGTCCTCTTCTTCTGAGGTTACTGTGTCCATTGGGCCAACTTTGTACTTTGTTCCCTTAGCCTTAGGGACGTTTTGATTTGTCCCTGGGGAACTGCTTATCTTATTTACGTAGTGAACTAGGGCCAGGCAACCGGTCCGCCTTGGAAACTGATCCGGTTCTAAATTTTTGGAACTGGTTCCCTATTCCGAATAAAGAACCAACCGAGAACCAGATCAATTGGACTGAAATTAAAATTGTTTTCATAAAGTTTGAAAATCCTAATTTTTCATTTTGCATATTTTTCTTTGTTATCTTCAACATCATTCAAATACTTCATGACTCTCTCTTTTGCTCATGACTTGCCATCCCCGCTTGTTCGAGCTTTGCAACCCTCACTCGTGCCTAACTTGTCTTTGCTCGCTTGGCCACATTTATATTTTTTATTTTGCTGTAAAAAATGAAATAAAAAAAAAAGGAACAAAAGAAGAACTCATAGATCTTGAAACCGGATTGGAAAAATAGGATAGGTTCCATGGCTAATAGGATTAATTTGAGGGTCCAAAACTTATAACCGGTTCTAACATAGTAGGTTTCAAGTTTCGAGTTTGGAACCTGGCCACCCTCGAACCGATTATCCTTATCTTGAGTGAATGTTTGAAGCTGAGTAATGCTCGAATTTGTGTCCTAAACGCGTTGAAAGATTCTCAAAGAACTAAATCTGCAAAGGCATATACACGAATCCGATCGTACTAAAAAGATTTCGAATGCTTCGTAAGCACGGCCCTCTCATCCAATAGAACAATAGACTGGAACGCGGTACTCCAGAAACATCGAAAAATCTCCGACTTGCTCGTGCTCCGAGCAAGTCTTTCTCACCATGAGAAGCTCTAGTCGAACTCAGAAACTGTTGAAGGCACTTTTCCTATTCAACCTCCTTCATTTTGGTTCGGTTGCTCTTGATTGATGCTAAACACTTTGCGCTCTCCGTGCACGAGCCAAAATGTACGTGTGGGGGGTTGGGGGGGGCAACAAAATCCGGCGATTAGTAAGTACAACTCTCCCACCTTCCCAATCTCTTACCCGTCAAATCCTGCCCGGTTTCCCATCAATCAGACGGGCACCTCACTCGCGGTTTCTGAATCTTTTGACTTGGCCCCCTTCCCTCCCCTTTCGCTTTCGCACCGTTCGATCCCTCCTCCTCCTCCTCGTACCCTGGGGCCAACTCCAAACGATGGCCGTGCGATCGCGCTCCCCCGGCGCCACCTCACCGTATTCCCCCCTCCCGACAGCCGCGATCTGGGGCGGGCTGCCGCCGGGAGGGGCCGACACGTCGGCCTCGGGGGGGGGGGGGGGGGCCCGCCCGTGAGGTGAGGGGTCGATGGAGTGGCGTGGCAACAGTGTCCACGTGTCACGTCGGGTTGAAAAGCTTTTGACGGGGGGGTGTCGCACGTCCTAGGGGCAGGGTGGGGGATTAGCTGTCGATCGCTGATTTGCCTAGACGGTCAGAGTCAGCAATAAATCAGGTCCGGTGTCGGGGACTCGCCGTGGAGCCTGGTTCGTGACCGGAGGTACTAAGGTCATGAGATGTTCCGATGATGCACGGGCATTCTAAAAGCTTTTGGGGGCAATGAGCGGGAGAAAGAGGTTTTTTGTGAGTTTAGTGGTTGATTCGATCGAAAACAAGCAAGGTTGATATGAATGGATATATGTCGTGTGGAATCCGAGTAGTATTTCAATGATTGGTTACTTATTTAAGTCCCGTTGCCTATGCGGCTAATACGAAAGGTGCTTTCTTTCGTGAGAACGAGTTGGATGAATGAAATTATCGACGATGTAAGAATGGCCGGAGTCGCATCGTCGGTATCGTCTACTATGGTCCCAACATTTTTCAACTTACGATGATGAATTGATTGAATCCTCCATAGCCATCTTTCCTCAGGAAGCTTAAATGAAGAGGCTCGAGCTTTGAATTCTTGAAAACACGACGTGCGTTAAGTAGGGGAATATCGAAAAGATAAAATGACGTGATATATTTTTTTTAATTCGAGTCATGTCACTCGTGTTATAACAATTAGTAATAAGATAAATCAAATTTCAAGGCACCGTATTTGCGAGTTTTAAAAGAAGGCCATTTCCTTTGTACAAAAGAGGAAGTCGAACTAATTAGGTAGATATCAAACTTATGAAACATCGCATCAATCTTCCGTGAGGAGTCAAGAACTCAATGCCTCGAAAAAAGAACGTTAATCATTTGTTCTTACCAAGTGTTGTTTGATTTTGCTGGTGCGGATGCGCATGGTGAGGGGGATGACTAGACAACTTTTGGCAACCTCTGCGACACGTGATGAGCAGAACTAAAACGCAAGAGCATTGGCCTTTTCTTAAGCAAAAGGAGGAGACAAGTTGGCCGGATAGAAAAATGGGGTGACATGAGCCCGGCTTATAGGGTGGTGGCACTAGGATTTCTTGGCTTTTGGTGGAGGGACACGTGTGTGTTTGACCAGAAAGCAGCAGCAGCACAGAAGTTGAACCATGAAAAGGCTCAAAAAAAAAAAAACCCAAGAACAACAACCCCACACAAGTTCAGTCTTGGCAAAGATTGAATCATTCAAAAAAACCATTCTTTTAAGAAGTCTCTCTCTCTCTCTCTCTCTCTCTCTCTTTCTCTCGTCAAAGTCCAAGTCCTACGAAAAAACAATCTTTTTCCCAGAATTCCGGGCGCCCTTTAACAAGAGGAGGAAAAGAAAGAAGGGAGGAAAGGAGGGTTTGTGTGCTTGTGTTTGGAGAATGTGCTTCAAAAGTTCTCAGGCTTCTGACCTCTTTGTCAAAGAGAACTTGACAGGAAAGCAAGAGATGTTGTTGGCCCCTACCCGATGATTTCCACAAGGAGGGCCACATGCATGACTTGACCAGCCTTTCTGTCCCTTTAAATGGCAAAGTTCACAACAATAACCTTCCCATCCAAAGAAACTTCCACGTCCTCTCACTTCTTCCACCAACTCTTATGCATTCGGTTTGAGGTTGTCTGGTGGTGATGGTATTCGCCAACCTCGCCGTTCCTATTTCAAAGTCCGAGTTTGAATTACCATGCTTGAAAACCCATTTCGGAAGTACTCCGAGGAACACAGATCTATATGCTTCAACGGTGCATTCGTTGTATACATGAAACGAAAAAGTGATTGCTCCTTATAAAATTAAGTCAAGTGACTTGGAAAAGGCACTAGATCCATCATTGTTAGCAAAATTGTATACCTACAACCACTATCTTCCTACATCTGATATGTTTATCGTAAGGAATTTTTAAGAGGCTAAGCAAGCATTTGCCATTTAAAGTCGCGATACCGTGAAACCGGTGGGACAATTCACTAAAAAGTGTTCTTAAAGTGTTGCAATTGCAATGTGTTTGTCAAGTACAACAAAAGTTTCTATCCATGTACATGTCGATAGAGCAATGCTCGCATGAGAATGAGTCATGTGACACTCATTTGCGAGTTTTAACCCGCAATTTACTTATGACGGTCAATTTAGCCGATCTCCAATTTTTAGGCATATCTTGTGTGAGTGTATATATATATCGATTATATTATGCACTTTAGCAAGTTCATTTGCTAGATCGCTTTAGCGTATCTCTATTGATGCTTAGAGCTGAAGAATTGTCGCGAATTTTTCGAAAGAGATTAATGATGTAAAGATACCCATCATTACAAAAAGTTAATATAAAGTTTAAAAAAAAAGATGATATATTTTTTTTATAGGGTTCATTACATGACTGTCATACATGGAGTCCCGGTATTTCATGAGAGCATTCGATGTCACCGGGTCCACTTCAGTTTATGCCAGGCATGTCCCCCTTCCCAAATCGAAATTTTTAGTGGAGGAGTCAAAGGTCATGGATTCTAGTTCATGTTGTGCATATACAAATTATAACTTGATTAAAATTAGTTTATAAATTATGCACAGTGCATCTTGTGACCCTCTCTCCAAAACTAGCATTAGAGCGCCATGTGCGCATATTTTTATTTTAGATACTTCATTCACTTCATTGATAACATGTATGAATTTTATTGCTTGTGTAAATAATTAATTACGGTGGCTGGAATTTTTAACAAAATATATAACTTATGTTATGCTAAAGATATTTTCTCGAATGGCTTTTTTTGTGCGTAATTAATATTTTAAAAAATAACATTTTTTACATATATAGTATGCTTAACGGTGTCATTAACGTACACATTAAGATGGTTTATTTAATCGATATTACTTTAATCATTTAATCACCGTAATGCACAGCCACTTATGATGGTATGTAGGGCAGACGTCTCGTGTGTTTTTTCAAGAAACGACAAGAGACCCAATTAAAACCCTAAGAATTATGACTATAGTTTATGTAATTCCCAATGCCATTTACGTACGTGAAAGATTAATTAAAAGAGGGATGAAATCATGCTTTTTTTTCCTGCTGGAACTTTCAATTAAAAAAGGGTGTGAGTGCCCCACTAATTGCCTTTTGTTTGGGCAGTTTAATCCACATTGCTCATTAAAAAAGATTATTTTCTTAAGCTTTGATTGCTCTTTTTGACTATAGCCTTTTTCTGCTCCTTTTATTATGATCAAGTTCTAATAAGCTGACCCCTGTCTCTTTTGATTGTATATTATAAAATAAAAAATAAAAAATTATGACAATCAAAAGCATCAGCTTTGGGAAATGCAATGGTGATAAATTTTCTCCCACCTGCCATCAGTTTTTGGTAAGTGAGAACAATCATCATCATTCTTCTCCAACATTCATTTTCTTTTTCGCCCTTTTTAGAAAAACTGCAAAAAAATAACAATAATAGTTACGTGAAAATTGCGCTATATATAAATAAGTTCCTATTGCGCAAACTTCAAGTAGCGTAAGAATGTCCAATCTAAAAATTTGAGCTAAAAGGTGGAGGAAGATTACGTTCATATGAAAAAACATATAAATCTCATATACAAGCAATATGATATATTTTAATGAGTAGCAATTCCAAAATACCCAATTATATTCTCCTGAGCACTATTTTTATGGAACTTAATTAAAGATGTCATCGCAATAATTCAGTTAGGAAAATGGATAAACTCTAATTCTAGCTAAGTAATTAACAAGGGAGGAGGTTAAGTAACCAAGATATACAATATAATGTTACACCAAAAGGTTATACAAGGACGCAACAGGGTCCACGCGGGACCACTAATTTCAATGGTACAGATTTAGTTTAGTACATATTTGCATTCATGCAATAATTTTCATATACGAATAATTTTAATATGCAACGATTGCCATTGAAACGTCAAGAAGGTTTACTCTGAAAAGCTTCAAATTTTCTCCTCTCTTTTGGGCTAGAAAATGTCCTTTTCCATAGATTTTTTAGGTAGGACCAGACTAAGCAAAAGACTTTTGCTAAGCTTTCTCACACATTCTCCAAAGTTCCCAGAGATTTACCTTCCAATGACAAACATTTTGAGCATGGAATAAAGAAAAATCAGCACATTAAACAACTACTTATTTTCGTTTATGGTGAAATATTCATGGATAAATTCCATAAGGATACAAATGAAAAAGCACTGTAGCTTTGACTTCTTGGACCCTCTTTTCAAAGGAACTTGTTTTGTTTTGTGATTGATGTGGGGTTTGTTTCCAATTTCAATGACACAGGACAGGAGGAGGTCCAGAAAAAGAAGTTTCCTATATCATAGAAAAATATAACTATTCTTTGCTTTAGTTGGAGATCATCTCAACTGCTCCCTTTGAAAATCATGAAGCAAACAAAAGATGTCATAAGGGGCCATGGAGCAAAGTTTTGCGCATGAAATGCGGATTTTACATGTGCAACATGATGAGATAAACACTAAATATGATGTCGTACTTCAGTATCTTCGAAATTTCAAATTTTTGATATTCTCAAGGAATATGTGGACAAAAAATTCACGTCATGTTTCCATTTTCCTCTTCTGGCTTTATCTACCCAAGATTCATCTTGAATCCGTGTCCATTGACTTTTTCATTAACCAGCTCCTTTCAGTCTTTTAGCTGTTGTCTTATCTAATCTTCAAATGATTATTCATATGAGAGAGAGAGAGAGAGAGAGAGAGAGAGAGAGAGAGAGAGAGAGAGAGAGAGAGAATGTTTTACTGAATATATAATAATGCAGCAAATGGGGTTTATTCTTTTTAAGTATATGACACATGCATCGCACAAAAGCACATATTAAATATATTTAATAAATAAATATTTGTTTCTCAATACAACCAATAGTGCATCATCATGTTTTAGATGATTATCCTTCATGTAGACCAATGTGAGAAAGGTTCTAACTCCAGTCGTGTTTAACCTAAAAGGCACAAACTGAGAAATATTAAGGGAATTCTAAATTCTTCCCATACGTTCAATACAAGTTGTGATAATTCAGTGCCAAGGATTTGATTGAAGGGAAGAGGAAGAAAAGAAAGATCTTAAAGTAGGTGGAAAACGGAAAAGATGGTTTTCCAACAAAGGACATCCTTACGTCCTTTTTCTTCAATCTAAAAATAATAAAAATAAAAAAAGACCGTTAAATCAAGTCAATCACGTATCAAAAAATCGTGAGATTTATATTAGACACCATTTGAAATCATAAGTTTTCATCCTATTTATTTTATTGCGATTAATCGATTCGCTATATTATTCATGAAATGAGTCTATCTAATATTTTTCTCAAAGAAAATATATCAATATGAGGTAACACATCCACCTCCTTATATAAGGTCAGTGCAACTCCTCCACTCCATGCTCTTATTAGACTTCAGAAACCTCAGCTGTACATTCCTCCAGCGCATCTCTCTCTCTCTCTCTCTCTCTCTCTCTCTCTCTCTCTGCGCCATTTCCTTCATTCCTTAGTCAAAACTCCAAAAAACACCAGTCAAGATCCTACAAGCCCTTCATCGATGTCCACTTCCAAGGCCTCGGAGACACACTCAAATGGCCTTGAGCCAGGCTACGCTCAGCTGGGCTTCTGCATCCTCCAGAGGAACACTGCCCCGCCGCAGCCTGGGGAGAGGCGGGGCCGTCGGAAGCAGGCCGAGCCAGGGCGGTTCCTCGGGGTGAGGCGGCGGCCATGGGGACGGTACGCGGCTGAGATCCGGGACCCGGCCACCAAGGAGAGGCACTGGCTTGGCACCTTTGACACTGCCCAAGAGGCTGCCCTGGCCTATGACAGGGCTGCTCTCTCCATGAAAGGCACACAAGCAAGGACCAACTTCTTGTACTCTGACCACTATAACCAAATCCAAAACCCTAATAGCTTTCACTCTCTTCTTAGCCCCTTCGAGGTCCAAGCACTTCTAACACCTTCCTCACACTTCTTCACCACCACCGCCGCCGCCGCCAATAGTAGTCAAGCAAAGAACCGACCCACCAATCACAGCAATCCACCTCAGCCCACCAGCACTTACAAGACAACCATGATGCCAGACCAATCCTATGAGGAAACTTGTCCTGAGACTAACTCATGTGATGACTCTGACGCAAATCAAGATAGCAACTATAACGACTTCTTCCCCTTCGGTGATGATGATTATTCAAACTCCGGCTACTTGAACTGCATTGTACCTGACAACTGCTTGAGACCTCCTACTAGTGCTCACGATCCTCCCAATGCAAAGCCTAATATTCTTAGAAGCTACTCTAGCGCTTCAAATTTCATGGGATATTTTGAGGATAACGATTTTTCACTTCCACAAGATGTGATCCCTAATTCAGGAGGTGATATATTTGGTGCCAGTGAGCTTTGGAGTAGTGATCAGATGGCCTGGGGGATGGACTCGGGCGAGCTTGCCGCCGTGATCAGTGGCCCAGCGATGTCAGGGAAGACCGAAGAGGGGTGCATGGGAAGTTTGCACACCGCGGCCGAGAATAGCAGTTACAGCTTCTTGCCTCAAGCTGCTCCTAATTATTATGGGGAAGCATCAGTCGAATATGGAGGATACTCTCTCTATTGATATAGGTGCAATGCAACTGTGTCATTTGAAGAGCGTGCGTGTGCGCTTTGAGGTTGATCGTGTTATTACATCGCAAGAGTTCTCATTTGATTTTTCTTTCTAGGATCTTCGGTAGTAGTGCATGTGTAATTCACATCATCGTCAAGCTTTAATATAACCCATGCTTGATGGAAAACGATATGGCAATGTTGTCTATTTTGATGCAATGCTAATTGCTCATTAATTCATCTATTATGTATTGTTTGGAGCAAATCTCCACCGGCCTCCACATTTGATGTATAACATGATTGGCTGGCGCTTGTCTCTTGCATGTAAGTTGCTAGGGTTTTAGGAGGATCTTTGCATGTAAGCATGGTACATAGTCTCTCTTTTCGGCTGTTTAGCATTGAGGTGACTAAAACAAGAAAAAGGGTAAGGAAAAATGTTGTATGAACTCAACTTGGGCACACGGATTTTGCTTCACCCAAACAATAAACTTTTGATTTTGTGTGGTTTTGATTTAGCAGCGCCTTTGGATGCTTTTATCTAAATTCCAAAATGGGCAAGGAATAAAAGGAAGTTAAAAATTGAGCAAATACAAAAAACCATGCTTGAATTTTTACCCAAAAACCAGAAACTTACCCTTACCTTGAAAATACATGTTTGCACCTTGAGTTTTAGCTCTACATTTCACTTTACATCATGCATCAGTTTTTAGTCTTTTTATTAAGGAAAATGCCATTTTCACTGGAATAGGGGGATGCAGCGGTCGGCAACGATCGACATAAAGGTGGTGGATTGCACCACAATCAAAGGCTGAAGGGGATGGAGGATGGCGTGGCTAACGGTGGTGAGTGGAGAGATTAGGGTTTTCGAGGAACTTGAAAAAGAAAGGAACTTAAAATTCGATCTTTTCATGATGGACTATTCTTTAGAGGCTTGAAAATGCGTTTAAGAAAGTAGAGGTATGAAAGTAAGGCATGTTTTTTGGTTATTTTTCCCTAAAAATTTGACTTTTTGCATATCGATTTAGTTCCTAAAAGTCCATATCTGATGTCAATACAGCAGGATAAATTGATTGATGTCTATGCTTCTTGGTTGTGAAAGAAGGATATTTCTGCATAGAACGAAAATTATTTTCTACTGCTTCCTCTTAATTTATGATGGTCAGGTAGACAAATAATCAATCCCGTCAAGAATTAACCAATTAATGTGATTGCGAGAGAGAGAGAGAGAGAGAGAGAGAGCAATTAGGTAAGATGTGTATCCTCATGTCTCGTGCATATGATTTTATGAATCCGACGGTGTGAAACTCAACTAGTGACAAATTTGTTTTGGGTAGAACTCAACTAGTGACAACGACAGTTTGATGCCGCTCTTCTCCTGGTTGGGATCTACACGCATCTCTATCTTTCGAGAGATCGTCACGCCCGTTTTTCCTCCTCACAAAAAGGTCGAAAGGTCGATCGCGTGTCTTCAAAAGTCACACGGTACGCGGGAGAATCTATCCATTTGCCAAAGAGTATTTACTACTTTCAAGTATTTTCGGCAAAAATAATTGCTACATTTGGTTGGAGATTACCTATACTCAGCCAATGCTCGTGACAGCCATGCTGCGAACGAAGACATTCATCTTCTTGGTGCTTCATGGATGCACACAAGTACATCTCTGCTGATTTCTCACCGGTAATGTGATTGAACATGACATACAGAAATAGATTGTTTGCATGTGTAACACTAAACATCTGGTAGTCAATTTGAGTTCTGCCGAATAGAGCTGAGAATGACATTTCCCTTATGAGTTCTGTATCTGCAGAATGGGAAACCTTCTAGCCTCAAGGCTGTCCTTAACATAAAGAAACAACCACAGATCAGGATACAAAGGAAAAGCATCTTGTGAGGTAACGCAAAGTAAAGTCATAACAAAGCTTTGATTGTATTCCTCGTATGTGTATATCGTAAATAGTATAAAGGATCAAGTCTATCCTTCATTGGCACAAAACCGAAAAGTTACATCTTCTCTACAGAAATTTGCATTGCAGCAATGCCCTCGGTCGACAGATGGACCCAGGATGAACAGAGAAAACCAGAATGATCAAGCGTGACACGAGTTTCACTTCGAAGCTTGTTGCCTTAGTGGAAAGGCTTATAGGCAAACACTCAATTCCCATGATGAATGCCTAAGGACCGGAATTTCCCATTTCGGGGAAAGAATCGGATATAAATAACAAGCTCATGTAGAATCGTGGTGGGTATGCTACTGACTGCAGATACCTTTTGCAGTTATTTGCGAGGGAAGGTGGATGACTAGATGGGTTTTGCTTTATCTTTGAAGATTGACCATGTCTTATTCAAAACCTAGACTACGGTATGACCCTATTATTAAAGAGCAGAGAGATGACCTAAGAGCTACAAAGAAATAATGTCACCTATCTGTTGAATTGCTCATAAGAAAATTGTGACGGTTCTCACTTTGTGGAAGGTCGATCTAAGAGAGGAGCCAGAGAAGTCCTGCTACATTCTTTTAGCCAGTGCTATGACCATCTTTGGTGTTGCAGCTAGCTGGATTTGCAGAACTCAGATCAGGCATTTGGGCAGGCGCAGGCCCGCTACTTGGACATGCTGACCCAACCGATGTAACTGACATGCTTGTTGTCGAGGATGATCTTGTGGGCAGAGAATCTTCAGTGGGTCCGGAGATGATTTCGGCCCTCAACTCTGGAGATGAGTATGACGAATAGAGCATTCCAAAGGAAAACCCAGCAGGGAAGTGAGCGACGGGTATGTCTCCAAGAGAAGACACGGATGGATTGTAACTGAGGGACCCAAACGAGTGATCAAATTTGCATGCAGGACCAAATTTGCAGTCTCCACGTGCAAAGTGCATGCAAGGAGGTGCGCCCTGCAAAAGAAACAGCTACATAAGTTCAGGATCACAAGCAAATTGTAGATACGCAACTTCTAGAGCCTTAAGCACAATGACAAGTACTAGCAGTGATGTGAACAGAATGGCAAATACACAGTACATATCACAGATGTAGCTTGATCGGAACTTGCAGGAGCAAAAAGTAAGGGATGATTAGCAATTGGTGACACTAAACGAGAAGCAAAAGAAAAATGACAGAAAAAAATAGAAGAATAATCTCAAATAGCCACGGCCTGCAGGTTATTCCACAATTAGCAACCTGGGTGGAAAACCCAGATTAACCAGAACAATCAACATCTTTCCATAAAAAAGAGCACCCCACAAATGAGAAAGACTTAATGAAACTTCAATGTGTTTTTGATTGTCACATCCTTTCAATAAATCGGTACAAAAAGATCCATAAAGATATCAAAGGAAACATTCGAAATAGTAGTCACGGTTTATTGTGAGCATACTACCTATTCATATGCTATCAAAATACAAGTACCTATCCCAGTTCCTTAACAAAAGCAACAAGCAATTTTGGACTACGATTGCCATAGCCCACGGAATATTGGTCACATAATGTAATCTACAGCATCTGCTTTTTTGCAAGTGCAGCTGAGCCAGGGGCTTTGGAATGGAAGATCATCAAACAATTTAAACCTCTCAAATGTTCTCATTGCTTAAGAAGCACAAATTAGACAATTTGAAAAGGTGAAAACATTAGTATATTTTTCGGTAGCATTAGCACCTTCATCGGCACTAGACAAATGCATTAGGAGAATACATCTATAACTGGTACCAGAAAAAGTAGCAAATCAATTAAATATTTCTTGCAGCAAGCATCTCCCGTACTCAATCTCATGAAACACGAGAACATGTAACTTGTCATATATAATTTACTTCAAGTTATCCATGTGCCACACAGAAATAAGAATATGGCAAGTTGTCCACGAGTATACAGTGGAAACAATTCCATCATCTTTAGCTCCCTAGGCATCTGTACTTCGATGAAGAGTTCAAAAAGTTTCAAAAGGCTAAAAGAGCCAACCAGGGTGAAATACACGATCCAGAACTACCCGTCTTTATCTGAAGGATAATATATTTTGACATATCATTTGATGGTTGGGCATACCTCTTAATAAGTCAATGCAGCAATATTTCATAATAAAATATCCAACAGAATCCACGGGAACAAGAAAGGATTTAAAGCTGCACTTAAACGGACACTAAATGGTTATACAGATTGTCCTTGTAGATACTAGGAAGACCATTATTTTCATCCCATTCCATAAGATTTATTAGACTAGAGCTCAAAGCATCCAGCATATTGAGTTACAGATCCAACTGGAAATTGGTCGACCAAGAATTACCCCGAGGCCAAAAGAAATTTGCGCAACAGGAATTCCTCTTTCAGACTTGCACATATGTTTTCTTCGCCCCCTCTCCTTTTGGTATAACTAGCTTGGCAAATTTGTATGCACAAATTGAATGCCAACAATTCCTCTTTCAGAAAGACACTTAATGAACCATCCAGAAAATTTGATTCATCATAAGCCGCAACTGCTCTCAATCTTGAATATAACTATGTCCATACTTCACATAGAAATCTCGGCAAAGACAGAAAGCAGGAATGAGATTCTTACCGGACGAACCGGCAGACCAGTGGGGCTAAGAACAAAATTTACATTCGATGCATTCAAGTCCGGTGGATGATGGTATTTACACGAGGATCCATATTTACAGTCCCCTGTTTTCATGTAATGCTGGCATTCAGGTTGCCCGGGTCTTTCTGGAAATAATGGCTCCCTCCGGCCATTGACTGAAAGGCCAAGAGATGAAGGCGAAGGTTGATAAGGCCACGAAAAAGCCTGTGCAGAAGGAGACAACTGCGTTACCCCATAAACAGAACTTGATCCTGGACCAGCTTGAGGACCGGAAGAGGTTAATGGACTCACAGGTGCCTGAGCAAAAGAGATAAGTGACTAAAATGTGCTTAGATCTTGACACAAATGCAAGAAAATTGGATTTCATCAACCAACCTGATAAGGACTCCAGCTTGAAAATGGAACCATGCTTGGAGAAACCAGCAAAGGGCCATACGGGCCTTGTACATATGAGGGAACCAAAGGAGGCCTGGCCATGACTACCCCGTACTGCTGTGACGAAGGAACAGACGGGGATTGCACTGCTGGATACGATGAAGGCGCAGCTACAGGGATAGGTGCTGGTGCAACTGGAAGTGGCGGTGATGGCGCATGAACGTGTACGCCTGCCGGATGTGGATGATGAAATTTACACGTTGCACCGAACTTGCATTGTCCGGTTTTCACGTAGTAGGTACACTCTTTTTCACCCTGCCATACAATCATGGATGCCGCTCGGTGAGCATGAGAGTAAATCCAGCTCATATGAGAAATAGGATAGTAAGCTGCAATTCAAATACAAACCGGACGAAAGGGGTAACCATAGTAATTTAGCCGTGCAGGACTACTGGAACCAGCAACATGCCTAGGATGGTGGAACTTACAGGACACACCGAACTTGCACGTACCCGTCCTCACGTAGAACTGCGAAAAAAAAAAAAAGAAAAATCCATGTCAGACATGAGAAGAAGAAAGGCTGATTGAACAAGACCAAGAGAAATCCTTCAACATTCATAAAACGCACGAGCTGAAAGAGTTTCAAAAATGTCCCTCGCCCATAGCGAAAACTAAGCAGTGCAACATTAAACAAGTGAAACGATCATGTATGAATTACCTGGCAGATCGGCTGGCCTGCTCGTTCTGGGTACTCTGCTCCACCAGCTCTTGTCGCTCCTACGACCTGCGCAGCATCCGACATCAACATTTCAATTAGTAACAATCACCAAACCTATAAGGGTCATCACCTCGTTACCAATCCATATAGATCTTCTAACAATGCTCTGATCACTTTCGAATCCGTTGCTATTGAAATCAAATTTAGTAAGCTCGACAACAACGGACAATCCCACCTTATCAATTCTAGTAATAATCCAAAATCGCCAACAAATCTAATCAGAGCACCGCCGTAGCAAAGAAACAAAGACTACAAGATCGCCACCAAAGTGGCCTCGCGAAGCCAAGCGATCACACGCCGAGAGGCCGAGAAGCCAACCCTGAAAGACAATAAATGGCAACGAGAAGCAATTCCAACAGAGTTACCGCGCTCCGATCACGGGGATGATTGAACCGACACCTGGCGCCGTACCCGCAATAACCAGTCCTGAGGTAGTAGATACAATCGGCTTCCTCGGGCCGCTCCGGGTAGGCCGGGTCGGGCTCGCCGCCGCCGCCGCCGCTCCCCAGTCCCATCTGCCACATGGGCTCTGCATTTTCGGCGCAACCGAGGGATCAAAAACCCCGCCTTCACACCCCGATCACCCACAAAAAAAAAAAGAAGGAAAAAGCCGAACTTTCGCCCTCGCCCCTCCGAAACCCAAAATGCAGAGCGGCGGCAGGACTCACCTTCGAGGCCCGTGTCGGCCCCGGAGTCCTCGGGCCACTCCGGCGAGGGATCCGACCGCGCGCCCTCGTGGGCCCCAGCGTACCCATCCATCGTACGGAACCGGAAGCGGGGAAGAGGGGGCGCGATCTTCAAGAAACCAGACCCAGCTCACAGAGAGAGAGAGAGAGAGAGAGAGAAGAGGAGGGGGGAGGAATAAATACGGCAGCAAATGGCAGAAGCGCCGCTCAGCTGGTGCAAGAACCGGGCTCCGATCAAATGGGTGGTGGTAGGCTTTAAATTCCTCCTTCTCTCTCTCTCTCTGTCTCTCTCTGTGTCTCTCTTCAAGAATTACTGCTTCTTCACACCCAGACAACACAGAGAGACAGGCAGGGAGAAGGAGGGGGATTGGTTGGTCCTGTATACTCTGCTCTTCAGCTTCTCCTCCTCTCACACACACAAGAACTGTGCTCTCTCTCTCTCTCTCTCTCTCTCTCTCCCTTTTGGTGGTTCTGGTTCTGGTTCTGGTTCTGGTTTTGGTTTTTGTGGGTTCGCCCTCTTGTGTCCCCCTCCTCCTCCTCCTCCCCCCCCTCTCTCTCTCTCTCTCTCTCTCTCTCGTCACTCTGATGCTGTGTTGCTCCTGCAGTTTTT
Source organism: Syzygium aromaticum (assembly GCA_024500025.1). Classification (NCBI taxonomy): domain Eukaryota; kingdom Viridiplantae; phylum Streptophyta; class Magnoliopsida; order Myrtales; family Myrtaceae; genus Syzygium; species Syzygium aromaticum. Next base: position 30,791,337 of record CM044892.1, read on the forward strand.
AATGGGTCTTTTTTTCTTCTCTCCCTTTTTTTTTCCCCTCTTTCCTATTTCCCCCTTTTCTTTTTCTTTCTGCTTTTTTTTTTGTGGGTGATCTCTTTCCGCGCTCGTGCGCGCGTGGGCGACCTCACTGCTTTCCTGTGTCTCTCTGCGCGCGCGCGTGTGTGGAGGGAGGAGGGGACGTCGTGGTGGTTTGCGTACGCGCCAAATTCAGGAGAGATGTCCCCCCTGACCAAAAAAAGGAAGAGAAAACTCAACAGTCGACCTGCTGAATCGGTTATTATTATTATTATTAATTTATCGTTTTATTTAAAAAAAATTCACTTCCCTTTGATTTTCTTTTAGTTTTTTATTAATTTCTCGGCTTGGTGTCCTTTTTTTTTTTTTTTTAAATGAATGGGTCTGTCCGCGGGTTAGAACCGGTAACCAACGAGCTGTTGGTGTTCTGGTTGGTTGCTGAAATGTCGGAAATGGCCTCGCCCTCTACCTGCGTGTCAGGAGATCCGGGCCTGGTGGCTGGACAGATCCGTCATTTCGCCCGAGGGGGGAGGTGCTGCATGGGTGGTGTAATAAAGGTGGATCTGCCCTTCTCTTTTGGGAAAGATGGTATCGACGGACCGGCGTGTCCGTGTGCGTACGAGGAGGCACGGTCGTTCCATTTTATGGGTTGAGTGCTTCTCAAGTTACCCCCGACCCGTTGGACAAGTTCCTCCTGACCCCGCCCGGGACGGACGATTGGATTCGTGATCTCGTGAAATGCCGATGACCTTTAGTAGTCTTTGGTTATTCGTCATTCTCACGCAAAAAAAAAAACCGAATTTGACTCGGTATACCGATGCATTCTCTTAAAGTGATGGATGGTGTTTTCGTTTGAGCGAAAGGATTTTTCGCAAATTAATTTTATGAACTTTCGCGCGTTTTGGCTTGCTGAAAATGACCATTTGCGGTTTAAGAAAACATGTGTGCTTAAAGTTGGGAAGATGGATTCTCTAACTATAAAAAAAAAGGAATGCATTTTTCCTAAAACAAGGATTTTCTGGAAAGTATTTCTTTTATGATGAATTTTTTCCAAAAACAAAGACAAACTTATTTATTTTGATAATTATCGACAAGGGGGACTGCCATACCTTGTGACAATTGGTCACGTGCTTAAAGAGTCTGGATACCTTATTGATATCAAAAGAAATTAGACAACTTTCAATCTCTTCAACTTAGCCGAAACACTCATTTCCTCACAAAAACAAAACACACTTGAATGGTAAATCCAAATCACCACCATCAAAACTCTTGACTCTCTCCTTCTTCAACCCTTAGCTTAGCGACATGCCAAGTAGCCATTGCCATAAGACGTAGACAAGAGTCTTTCTGCTTCCAATCAACTTAACATCAACTCTTCCTCTCTTGCGGCCTCTCTCTCTCTCTCTCTCCCTGAGATTTAATGCGGCCGGTGTCAAGGGCAACACAGTAATGATTGGAGAGGATTGCTCAAGACAATTAGGGATCTGAAAGATTTGAATTGAGGACCTCCTACTTCGATACCATGTGAGATTTGCGAAGTCATTGTCAACTGTTTTAAAATTTAAGCTGTTAGATTAAGACATGATTTAATCACTGAGATTTGCCTCAGTGGCTATCCTTCCTACTTGGGAATGAGGATATGGAGAGTTAGAATCTCCATCTTCTCAAAGAAAGTTAGGGGTGAGAACGTGCAGTTTCAGATGTGGATTTTGACTTCCACACCCTACAAGAGACATGGCAAAAATCTGAAAGTGAATTGAGATTTCGAATAGAAAAGATTACAAAAAAAAAAAGGACTAACACGTGATTTAATCTTTCAATAGTGAAACAAATGGGATTGAAAAGGGGAAGTCAAGGAACAAAAGCAGAAAAGCGACAGGTGATAAATGAGAAGAACAAGTCTCAACCACTGAAAATTACACGCGATAATACGTCATTCATTTACAACGAGTATAAAGAAGATGTCAAAAAATGGAGACATCTCAATTTATCATCTCGCACGTTAAGACCGAAAAAGAACGATCATGCTTTTCATTAAATCAAAAGGAAATTCCATCACCGCAAGAGTCTTACTTTTAGGGGACAGTTTTGAAAATATCATTAGAAAGGATGAAGTATTGATACATGACTTTTGACTACACATGTTCATAGGTAACACCATGGTCTTTATGAAAGAAGTACAAACACAACTTTTGCTTGAAAGAGTATCATTTGAATTTCCTGAGCAAGACTCGTAACTACACGTGTTCACGATTGCTTTAGCTGCCGTTCAATTGATTGAATTATAGTTTTTTTTATGACATACACGTAGTGCCATGCATTTCTCGGTTTGCAATAATCGATTATTGCATAAGTCGTTGAAGGAGACTGTCTTTGTTGATTCATGGCCACGTCACGCACAGATTGAGCCAGAGGATCGATGTGGAGCTATTAATGAATATCGGTACGTGCTGAGACCATCCGAACTTTAGAAAGATTTAGAGAGCACATTGCGAAATCGCTCCATAGTTCCATGCTCGAGCGCAGAGTAAGCGAACGGGGCTTGAGTGGAGCAATGGACGTGCTCGAAATTAAACGTTTAGGGAATGTAAATTTGCACTGGGAGCGAAATTGCGTAGGATGAAGTACATGGAAAAGGAAACAACATGGAAGGGAAAAGTGTGGGAATTGGAAGTGCAAGGATAATGGGCTAAGCCCGGATTCGTTTCCTGTGGGATTTTGGGCTGGGGATTCGATTGATATCGGGCTGTGATTTAAGCCCCAGAGAGAAGCAAAGATAGCTACATCCATTTAAGCAACAAAATGAAGGGAAAATAGTCGAAAAAATCATAAATTTATTATGGATGACCGTTCAATTCAATCTTAAATTTTTTTAATTTGATTCAATTTGATCCTAAGTTTTTTTGACGATTTCTCAATGTAGTTGTTCTGACAAATTTTGGCCTTGAATTGCTGAGGTTGGGGTTATGCTATGCAGGACGGCTGATATCTACATTGGTAATTTTCAGTCAAAATTAGCCAGATGGACTATATGGGCAAATCGTCAATGGGATGAGAACTAAATTGATCAAATTAAAAAGTTTATAAACGAATTCGCCGATATACAATATGTTTAGGGTTTTATGGACAATTATCTTACAAAAAGAAACATCAAAGTTAAAATACGCGTCACTCTTTACTACGCAAACAAATAATTAAAAGAATTTTTTGGAGCAAAGATAATGAAAACTCCTAAGAAATCTAGGAGACATCAATAAAGCTTTTGCTTGTGGTTAGGATAAGTAAATGCCGTCGTCATTAATATGTTAAAAACCACTTAAAATTACTTTTAAAAATGTAATCAACGGAAAGACTTGATTAGATCAATTTGATAATCTTTAAAAAGTTTTATGGCTCAATTATATTTTTGTGATACGTTGTAGGGCTTAATTACACTTTATAAAAATTTTAGAATTTAATTATACTTTTGCAATACTTTACCAAAAAAACACTATATTTTCACGATAAATTTTAAGATTTTCAACCAATGCACTTACCCCTGAATTTAAAAGACTATTTGCCGCATTTTCCCCTGCTTGAGAGGCATGAGCGGCGTCCGTTCGTCAACACGAGCAAAAACCAACGTAGTCCTCGTGCGCGCCCCGTCCTCGCCGCCTTCCAAAAACCCCCATGCTCAGCCTCGCTCGCAAAGCCCTCCGCCGACTCGGGGCTTCTGCGCTTCCTCCACCGCCACGAGCTCCAGCTCCAGCTCAAGCTCTCCGGCTGCTCAGACCGGCCTCGACTTCCTCGAAGAAGAAGGCGCACGCCCCCCGTTCACGGTCTCTTACCTCATCGGCTCTTGCGGGCTGTCCCCAGAATCCGCTCTCTCCGCCTCCAGGACCGTGCAGTTCGCGAGCCCGTCGAGGCCGGATTCCATCCTCGATGTCTTCAGGAGCCGAGGTTTGTCCCCGACCCAAATCTCGTACGTCGTCAGGAGATACCCCCGGATGCTCGTCTCGGGCCCTGGCAATCTGTCCACAAAGCTCGAGTTCTTGTGCTCCAGGGGCATTTCGGGTCAAGAACTCGTCAAGCTCGTGGTCGCGGTTCCTGGGGTCCTGACCAGGAGCTTGGGCAACCATTTGATACCCACTTTCGAATACATAAGCGGCTTGCTTCAGTCCGATGCTAAGGCTGTACAATCCATCAATAGGAATCCGAGGATCTTGTATAATGACCCTAAAGTGCTGCTTGTCCCTTGCATTGCGATTCTGAGGGACTGTGGAGTGCCTGAAGCGAATATTAGGTGGTTAGTCCTGTTCCAGCCGAGCACGTTCTTCTTGAGGTCGGACGTGCGGTTCGACGAGGCGGTGAGTCGGGCGAAGGAGATGGGTTTCGATCCTTTGAGGACGAATTTCCTCCTGGCTTTGCAAGTGATCAGGGGGATGAACAAGTCGACGTGGAGCAGGAAGGTCGATGCTTTTGGCAAGTGGGGTTGGTCCGAGGAGGACATCGTCTTGGCTTTTTAGGAGGAATCCGTGGTGTATGTCGATGTCGGAGAGTAAAATCGCGGGGGTGATGGACATCTTCGTGAACGAGATGGGCCTCGACCCTTTATATGTGGCGCGGCATCCGACAATGATGATGTTGAGCTTGCAGAAGCGAATTGTTCCTCGGTGTTTGGTGTTTTGTGTTCTGCTGTCCAAAGGTTTGATCAGGACGACACGTAGCTTGAGTGGATTCCTTGGTGTCCCAGACAAGTTGTTCCTGGAGAAGTTTGTGACTGCTAATTTGGGAAAAGCACCCGAGTTGTTAGATCTGTATAATGAGAAGATGCGTACCAGTTCTACCACCTTAACTTTGGGTACTTTGTGAAACCAAATGATTCCGATGACCATGAATCCAGTGGAAAAGTACTGCCTTTCTGAAAGCCCTTAACTGAAGATGGAAGCTTGAGGTCTAGCAGGGAAGCGTCTGGTTTTCCCTTCTCTCCGCATTCGCATACTTAGCTAGCTCGCTGATTTGTAATTCTTTTAAATTCTTCTTGTTAACTGTTTTCCCCTGATGCACATTTATTTTTTAGTTCACTTGTACGAGGAATAGCACATTTCTAATCAGTTACCGATGGAGGACTTCTTTAATTGTGCCTGCAATTTAATGAAGTGAAACAGAAGTGATTGGTGTGCGGCGGCATCTCTTAAATTGATGAGTTGGAACTTGTTTTTTGTACTGAAACTGAAGTAATCTGTAGCATCTTTTAATGAGGATGTTGCTGTGCGTACTAGTCCATTGAATTTTCTGATGTTCCAACTTCTTGAAATTCTGCATCACTGCTGAGGATATTGCTGCATCGCACTCTTCCCTGATATCCTGAACCTGAAGTTACTTGTCGCTCAAGATTGTGGAGTCTTAAAATACAATTATGGGAATACACGAGGTTTCTGAGACACAGATGTTGGTTTTAATACAATGCTGTTTCATCGGAGGCCGGAGTTTTTTTCAACCCGAATTTGCTCAATACAGGTGTGCTGGATGCTACGGATCAGAGGAGGAGACAATGACAGAAAATGCTGCAACTGATCCACTTTCACCTATCTTGTCAGAAGTGTAGGGCATGTTTCCTCTTTTCCATTGTTAAGCTGCCGGAACATGCATTGTAGAAAGCATTTGAATTAACTGCCGACCAGTTGATAGAAGGATCACCTGGATTCCTTGGAGCCTTCAGATTATTAGTACCGGCAGGCCCTGCTAAGCACGTCCTGTTTTGTGATTGCGTCTCTTGAGGATGGAATCTTATTGGCTGCTGCGGAGTCGGCAAGACTCTTGAGGTGGTGAGTTTTTCAATCTTCTCAACCAGAAGCTTCCTAAAGTGGGACTTCATTTGCTATGGTTCAATCCTAATATCTTGGACTCGAGTCAAAACAGAGATGTGTTCGATGATGCTATGGACCAATCGAAGTTGCCGGCGTTAATCCTTTTGGATGCGCGCCTGTCTATGCGGGAGATGCTAAAAGAGGAGAAGTGATATGCTACGAGTTGCTGCAACTGATTCATCCATCTCGTGACGGAACTGATTTTCCCGGCCATCGTTCAAGCTTGTGCAGAAAATGCTGGTTCATCGGCTTCTGGACCATGGAGTACTTTCGAATATTTTCACTTTTCTATGGCTCACCAAGGCTAGTATATTTTTGCCTGAATACAAATAGTTAAGTTTACTAGAAGGCAAAATTTCAACAGAAACTAAAAGGTGGTAATTAGACAAAGTTTTTTTAAGAGTGTACTGAAACTGAAAATTGAGGTTTAGTTTTTCTTGTCGGAGTTGGGATGGAGCGGCATGAATTGAGACAACAGTTGTCGCTGCCACTACATAACCAACGTGATTACATTGCCAATTAATTCATTTTGTTTCATCCTTCTCCGAGTCTGTTTCGCGTATACAGTCAATGTCAACGACGGAGACGGTAGCTTTACTCGACCAGGTGACCCCAGTGGTCACAGCATCAGATGCCTCCGACATGACTCTCAAAGCCCTGTTTTACAATTAGGGATCTTGGGCTTCCCTCCGCAAACTGAATCGCTTCATCATCTGGTCTGATCAAGTATCGGCCTCATCTGGGTGGGTAACATAGTGATTTATATTCTCTCACCTCGTAAAAATTCAGGTGGGCTGTCTCCAGAATCGGCTTTTTTAGTATCCAAGCTCGTCGATCATAAATCCATATCAAGACCCCGATGGTCCCCAATTTACTCGAGGACGGAGACTCGGGGATCCGAAATTCGGATAAGGTTTGGCCGTCGCATCACGACAAGCTACTCATCAAACATTTCCGATGAGATCGACGGAGCAATTTTCCTGTGATCAAAAGGTGGATTCTGATTTCAAAGGCAAGGGCCAACACGATTGGGATTGACTTTTAGTAAAGTTACCTTGCCTTACGAAGAAGCAATAGTTGCATCCTGCACATTGCATCCATGTATCAATGCTGCCCGTATCCACCGCCAGGTTTGGAGCATATGGACGAGTGCCAATGGACAGGGTGGTTATGTAGTACTTGAGATTACTCCTAATTACCACTGGTTGTGGTGCATTGGGGTTATCTTCTATCGACCCCTTCTGATCCATCGAACTTGAAGAAACCATGGATTCGAATTGGCACACATGAGCTCAGGATATCACATAGATTCTTTGGTGTCTTTTTTCTAGGATGAGGTTCTTAGGAAAGACGTCGTGTCAAATCGGTCTATGGGGATAAGTTCGATACTGAAACTATAAGTTCCATAAAGCTTGGTGGTGATGAAAAAGCAAATGAGGAAAGCTAATAGAGTTAAATGTGACATTGTCATTGTTTCTGTGTATTTTTTTTTTTTTTGGGGGTTGTTGTGCTGGCATATGCTTCAGAATTGGTTATAAAAGAATCACCATGTTGTGCTATTATTATTCATCCTTTGTCACTCCTAATAAATTATGTTGGAGAAAAAAATTAAATGCAACAGGTCATGCACGTATGGTAGATGTATATCGGATTTACCCTTAATTAATCAATATACTCCAAAAGTAGAGATAATTTCAAAGTCAACTCATCTATTATGTGGACGCTTGTTCCAATTTTAACCCACAACCCACCCAGCCCATAGGTTCTCAAAAGCTATCCTGCGTAGAATTTGTCAATTTTACATATTTTTGGAACTTATGTTGCATTGTATTTTTCTATTAAACGAGAATTTGCATTAATTGCTAATATATATAAAGAATGAAAAAAAAGTTACAATACACACTCGAGCACATGTTGTCAACAACCTCTTAAAGTGATAAAACATAATAACATTGCACAACTAAAATACAAACAAGCATCTTTTTTTTTTAATTCTCATAAAAATATATACTTCGCATGTTATATCAAGCATATCCTTCTCAACCTTCTACTGCTTCTCAAATATATATTTGTATCTATTCATTTTCCAAGGCCTGGTGTAATTCAATAAAATTCATTCCTAGGATTAACACAATTTGTTTGGGTGTCGAGAGATTTTCAACCAAGGAAATGGAGATCACCAAGATGTTACATAGGTCTCTAGGTAGACGGATATCTACGTCCGTACCCCTAGATTATCTACAAAATGATGATTACTTAGTTAGAAGTCTTACTTATGAATCGCTCAAGAACACATTTCCTATTCTGCATATTGCTTCCCCGTATTTCTCATGATGCACGGTGCATTTTGAGATCAAGTATTTGTTGTCAAGAATTATAACTTGTTTCAACTTTTGAAAAGTCAGAAGAAATTCTTTAATTTTCTGACAAAATTCAAAATATTATCTACATTAAAAAATACTATGAAAAAATTTGCGAATCCGCAGGTTAATATAAGACCATTCTAAGCGTTTCAAGCAATTTACATTAAGAAAAAAATCGAAGTGCGTACATCGCAAGCTTTTAAGAAAATATGTAAAATGTAAAACGTAAAATTCACTCCAAAGAGGGTATCCCCCGAGCTTTCTGAAAAACTGGCCAACCAGAAGTTTTCAAGTAGTACAATTATATTTGTTTTTTTTTTTTGGTAAGGGTACAATTATATTTGTTGCACTTCTTTGACTCCTAAAATCTTATTTTTATTTCTTCTTCATCAAAGGCCTCTCGTGACTAAAATTAAGATGACATGCACCCAAGTAATAAATAATTTGACTCGAAGAAACTTTCGTCTGACAGTCCACATGAACTATTTGCAAATTTGAATGGCTTATTTCTTAGTCTAATCTAGCCTTACATACTATTTGCAAAATTCTAAATGAGGGTATGCCTGAAGTGTTGTCATTTTCTCAAATAAGGGTCTGAAGTGGACTTTGTTTCAAATAATTACCTGAAGTGTCCTCATTTTTTCAAATAAGAGCCGAAACGGACTTTGTCTCAAATAAGGGTTTAAAGTGACCATATCAGTCTCAAAAAAGGACCTAACTTTACTGGACAAAGGGCATTTTCGTCATTTACTTTTTTGAATATATTTTCATTTTTTTCCTTTCTTTTTTCTTATTTTGTTTTTTCTTTTCCTTTTCCGTTTCTTTTCTTTTTCAATTTTCTTTTTCCTCTTCCCTCCACTAGCCATTGCCTGGCCTTGTTGATGGCCGGCAAAGGTTGCTGGACACAGGCGAGACGCCGACAAGGCTCCTGGGCTAGGTGGACAAGAACCGCCCTCGCCAGCCTAGGTCGCCGACATCGGGCAAGGCCTTGCCTAGGCCGAGGCAAGGGTTGGTGACCTTCGCCGCCCTCTTCCACTTCTAGCAAGGGGTTGCTAGCCCTCGCCTCTGGTTGACAAGGGTTGTCAGCCATCGCCGTTGCTCCATGGGTGATGGGGTGGCGGCCATAGGCAGGAGGGAGTAGCCAGCCCGCTGGCATTTTTTCTTTTTTTCTTTTTAATCTTTCTTTTTTAATTTTTAATCTAATTTAACTAAAATTTATATTAAAATTATTTTTGCACGAAAAAATCCTTGACTAGCCAGAAAATTTGGCTAGCGAGATTAGGCCCTTTACTTGAAACTATTATAGCCACTTCAAATAAAGGTCCATCTCGAGCACTTATTTAAAAAAATGATAGCATTTCAAGCCTTTATTTGTAATGTCCCAAATAACAAACTCTCTTTACCTGGGTATGTAACAAGTACTCTGCATCTACTTGCTAATAAAATCCTCAAATTAATTTAGTGATATGCGACGATTACATATTGGCTTTGGAATTTCTTCTTATTTGGTTCGCGACTGCTAATACTTGTATCGTAATATAAATAAATGATAACCAAGTTCATGAATTAGCTTTTGGATTCGCAAAATATTTTTTTTTCATTTATGTACATCATACTTCGGTTTGTAAATTTTTATAAATTCAAAAAATTTCTTCAAAGTTTCTTATTTCTTGTAAATTATATTTACTTGGTTAGTGTAATTTTACCATTCGTTGTTTTTTGGGTTATTACCAAAAAAATGATAATCAGTTTAGAGTTTTACCTTTCTGATTCTCATATATTTACCATTTTTTTGATTTTTCGTAGTATTAATCAAATTTAATGGAGGGTAAATTTGTCATAACTATATCAGTTTGGAGTTTTTGATGGTTAAAATATTAATCTGGTATAAATTTATCACGAGTGTATCAATATGAGATCGTGATAAATGCTAGTTTTGGAATTTTTATGGCATTAACCTTGTTTTTTCTCTCTGCTTTCAGGAAGCTCTGGAGTCTCTGATGGTTCGTGACCGGATGTAGGGCTGTTAAAAGAACCCAACTAAACACGAACCGACCCGAAACAATCAGGCCCGACCCTAAAATTTTCGGCCTTTTCGGGTTGGGCTTTAGCCCGTTTCGGGTAAGAATAATAACAGTTGGGTATCGTTATGGATATGTTGGGCTCATGTTATGCCCGAGCCCAAACACAGAAACAATATTTAACCCTACCCTCAACCTTACGAACGAAGTGCGCGCCTTCTTCTTCAATCGGCGAGAACGGTTCCTTTCCTCCTCTCGCTTGCACGGCGCAGTCGCGCTCTCAACCGTCCGATCGAGCTACTTCCGCCTCGGGCCCGTCGATGCTCCCCCCCCTCTCTGGAGCTTCGTTCGTTTCCCTCCCTCTCTTGCCAGTCACCAATCAAAGGCAACAGATAAAACAGGAGGCGCCCGACAAGCTTCACAACCTCTCTCTCTCTCTCTCTCTCTACAGATCTCTCTTTTCTCGCTCTAAAATCGTCTTGCGGTTTCGGTCATGACGGGTCATTATCCAGCCGGCGATTTTGGCGGTACGTGCGGTTTCGGTTTTCTGCTTTTAACGATGCTGCTCCGCTCCGGGATTCGACTCCTGGTTTCGTGTACGATGGTTCTTGTTCTCTCTTTCTTGGGATTGTTTTCGTTTTCCTCCATCCGGTCCGAGGGCCTTCCGCAGGCTTGCCGGCGGCGAGACCGTCGAGTTCCAGATTGAGTCTGATGGCAACCTCACCAAGGGCCGTCGACGTGACCGGCCACGGCAGCGCCGCGGTGCAGGGGAGCGACCGCAGGGTAAGGGAGCAGGGACGGGCTACGGTGGCTATCCTATGTCCCCCCTGTGAAGTAAATATTTTAATTTGAAGTTAGAATTGCTTTGACAGAGAAAATCAAATTTAGGACCGGGCGGTATTTTGTATATTTTGTGAGGTAGAAACACGAGGCGATTACCTGTTCAGAGCATTTTTTTAGATAGAACTAGGATAATTTACTTCGCATCCACCGAAATTTGGAACCCGAAACCGACCCGAACCGATCCGGCCCGACCTAATCGTGTGACTATATCTTTGTTTGGATATTATCTCGGATCGGGCCAAGCACACATATTCAATATTTTTGGATATTAGAATTTCTAAGCCCAATATCCAAAAAAATCTCAAACTTTAGAATTTGTCTCGATTATATCTAAAAATAATTTTTATGTCATAAAAAATCTCAAAGTTTAACTTTTGTTTCAAATTTATTGCGATTAACTTTTCTGTCCAATATGGCCGTTAATAATCCTATGTGGAATTTTCATGTCATCAATGAAACTTACCCAGGAAAGCTGACGTGGATAAATTCTTTGCAAAACGACGTTTTCTTGAAGGAGCCTTAGGGTTCCAATTGCTTTCTTCTCTTCTCTTTCACGTTGCTCAAATCTTCCGCTCACTCCTCCATCTCTCGTGCTCGGAGTCTCCCATTTCTCGCGCTCCTACCCTCGAGACGCTCGGAATCCACCATCTCTCGCTCTCCCAGGCTCAAGACGCTCCAAGTCCTCCATCTCTCTCACGCGGACTCCCCCATCTCTCGTGCTTCTAGGCTCGAGACACTCAGATATCTCTCGGTTGGGAACAAGATATTTTGAAATTTGCTGATCAGAGACTTCATATATTGGATAAAACGATGGTTCTTGCATAATTGTTCTTGCTCTGTTTTGCCTTTTGCCGAGATGCACTCAATGTGTTCGATGATTTGCCTTTGTGATTTTAGTGTCAATTTTCTTGTGCTATTAATCAAATTTGGTGATACTTGCACGATTTGGATGACTTCGTCTAATGTGTTGATCGTTTGAGATACTTCTTGGTTTATTCTCAATTAAATTTCAAAATATCTTGTTCCCAACCAAGAGATGTTCGAGCGACTCGAGCCTAGGAGCACTAGAGATGGGGGAGTTTGCGCACGAGAGATGGAGGACTTGGAGCGTCTTGAGCTTGGGAGCGCGAGAGATGGGGGACTTCGAGCTTTGGAGATGGAGGACTCCGAGTGTCTCGAGCGTAGGAACTCAAGAAATGGGAGACTCCGAGCACGCAAGATGGAGGAGTGAGCGGAAGATTCGAGTGACGTGAAAGAGAGAGGAGACATGTGAAGAGGAGAGCAATTGAAAAGCCAAACCCTAAGGCTCCTCCAAGAAAATGTCGTTTTGCAAAGAATCTGTCCATGTCAGCTTTCCACTGTAAATTTCATTAATGACATGGAAATTCCACATAGGATCATTAACAGCCATATTGGAAGGAAAGTTAACGGTGGCAAATTTGGGATAAAAGTAAAATTTTAGAGTTTTTTATGAGATAAAAAAAAGTTTAAGATATAATTGGGATAAAACCTAAAGTTTGGGGTATTTTTCGGTATTGGGCCGAATATCTCCTTGTGCTCTTTTTCTTCTTCTTCCTTAACTGCAACCTCCCTTATGTTCTTTCGTCTATTTCCTTGCTCGACCTCCATTGATTCTTCCAACTGCTCTAACAGAGAAATTCATTCTCAACCTCACAAAGATGTTCTCTTTACGGCCAATCCATCTGAAGCAGCAAAGACCATATGAGCACTTAGAACAGGACCCGTGTAATCGCATCTTAAAATCTCGATTGCTATCTGCGAAGTTACGAACGTGATAAAAATTCGGGACACGTTTTATTAGGGAAATATGGTACAGCGTGTATCACTTGCAGACATCACACGCTCAACTGCAGAGAATCAGGGACATCAATCTAATATCTGACCTCGTCGAACAAACTCCAATACTATACTGCTAAAGGCTTGCATGTCTTAGCTCAGCCAGTCAACCTCAAGGAAAGAGAAACACCATCATCATTAACAGCCACGATTTTTGTCCTTACTCCTTTTTAGACTATACATACCACCTAGGAGGTCAAATTGAAAAAGCAGTCCCAAGAAAAGATCTATCGCTGCCGCCAAACACCTCTGTATCAGTAGAAGAAAAACTGATATCACGAGCGGCGCCAGGCGCAGCGCATTCTCGTTTGCCAGACTACCCACTGACGTGAGCAGCAAGGACAACGCGAAGGTAAAGTAAGTCAGAACCATCGCGATCAGGGATAGCATAAGCGGCCGCCTGACGGGGAGATCTTTGGTAAGGCAAATGATCATCTGGACCGACACCAAGAATCCTAATGTGTTGCCGCCGAGGAAGAGGGTGTACACCAGGCCCGCCCCATAAGTTTTAGTCACATTTTCCACGATAATATTTCTTCCCGCATAATGATAGTCGGGTTTATCCTCGTCGGGTTTAGCCTCGTCGACTTTTATAATGCTTGGAGGCTGAAGCACGGATTGGTAGGTAGCGCTCGCGATGAGCGTGGCAACGACCAGCAGGGCATTGCGTATGTCGCCCAAGGACTCTGTATCTTCGTTTAAATTTTTCGATTGCAAATGTGATAATGATCGAGGAGCATTTGTGACTGGTTCCCCATCTGATTGTTGACTGTTAGCTCCCTCGATGTCATTGTCGTCCGCGGCCAAGACTGGTCTGGAAGCGGGCGAGTTTGATCTTCCTCTTCCGTGCTTGGCTCCAGCTCGTGGGAGAATTTCTGTCATCTCTCTATCTCCTGTTCCCCTTGGCGAGAGAGTTGAGACATCGAGAGGCGTCGAGCCACTCTCGTTCGAGGCGTTCACTTCCACGACCTCGTACTCCAGAGCAAGCCCACGAAGCATGACGTCAACCACCTGCACCTCTTTTCCCATCTTTGTTTTATTCTCAGTTGATTTTCAGAAATTAAGTCTATGTTCATTTCACGAAAAATACATCATTCTTAAAAAATATTTTTCAAAAAGTCATTTCTTAGAAAAATAATAATATTTTTTAGTATTCGACTGAGACCTGAAAATGAACTAAAAAATATTTTTCATTGTTCGATATAGAAAATCTAATTTGATTTTCCTCCCTGTACTCCTTTCAATTATTTTATTTTATTTTTTAATAAAATCGAATTTTTAATTATTTTGGTTTTTGATTTTTTAATTAATTTTTTTTTATATTTTTTCCTTTTTTTCTCTTCTTTTTTATTCTTTTATTTCTTCCTCTATAGATCGCCTGCCTCGCTTGAGGTTGGCGAGGCGACGATCGAGCTTTGCTGACCTAGCATGAGGTCAAGCTCGAGCCTCGCCAACCTAGCCTTAAGCTCAGCCTCACCTCACCAACCTTGAGCTCGGCCTCGCTTGAGGCCAGTGAGGCGATGCTCAAGCTTGTCAGCCATGAGCTCGGCCTCGCTCGAGATTGCCGAGGTGAGCCTCGCCGGCCTTGGGTGAGTGAGGTCGAGTCTCACCTGTGACTGATCACCAGCAAAGGAAGAAATAAAAAAAGAAGAAAAAGTAAAGGTTTAAAATAATTAAAATTTGAATTTATTTTAAAAATAAAAAATAAAAGTAAAAGTAAAATATGTCTTGCGAAAGAAAGTAAGGAGAAAGAAGATATGGAAAATGTTTTCCGCTTTCTAACTAGTGAGGAAAATGCAAAAAATATTTTTCTCATTTTTAAAAGTATTTTTATCATTGGTGAAAAATATTTTTCATGATTAATTTATTATCCGTAAAATAAATGCTGAAAAATCCAAAATACTTTTTTTTGAAATTTGTTATCCTTTAACAGAATGGAGTTTTAGACATTCCATGTTATTTTATTTTTTGCATAGACGAGACCATCCTGTATTCCCGTGATGATCGAATTAAATAAATTCCTTTGCTTAAAAGATTTTTGCATATTCTAGGGACACCAAATTAACACCCTCGCTGAAATAATGCACAAAGAAAAGTGCCACGAAATAAGGGAACGGCGGGACTTGCCTCGAAATTTTTGCCCTCGGCAGCGAGATGCAAGGCCGTGTTGCCTTCGTGGTCCTTCCAATTGATCACCTGCTCCTTCTTATTCTGCTTCAGATGCTCCACCAACACAACGACCGCCTCAAACCGGTTGTTCTTCACGGCGAGGTGAAGCGCGGTCTCCTCTCGGGCGGTAGTCTCTTCGATGGATTCGGGCGAAGCGGAGAGCAGTAACTTCATGACGAGGAGCTCCCCGTTCACGACGGCATAATGCAAAGGGATTCTTCTCTCCCGTCCCTTCACAGAGCACAGGTGTCGACCCACTGTCAACAGCTCCCGTGCGACCTCAACATCACCTTGAGCCGCCGCGATGTGCAGCGGGCTGAGACCACCGGCGTTCACTTTTTCTGCGAACCTCGGCATCAACTTCAGGAGCTCTCGGACGAAATCCGAATGGCCGGCCAGACAAGCGACGTGCAGCGGCGTGTGACCGGCTCCTTCGAGAGCCATCTCCTCGAGGATGAACGCATTGCTTCCGATCAAGTCATTCAGCTCATCAATGTTGCCCTTTCGAGCTGCTTCTAACAACCTTCGCTCCATTTTGATCGGAACTAACGATGGTCTCTCTATAATTGGGACACCTTTGGACTTGGACATCTGTTCAATTATTGATCCACTTTATAGAGTTTCCTTGCTATTTGCTTGAAGCTCGTCGGTGGAGTCTTGGGGTAATAAAAATAATGAGACAAATTGTTGTCCATGCAAGTTGAAGCAAACAACTGTCAGAAGCACATGTTGAAATAAGACTAGCAACAGTAAAGTTCCATGCATATGGCCACTTTTGACGACCCAACTATTCGATGAGATTCCTTGTCTAGTCTCACTGTTGTTCCATGTGCCGAGGATCCCCACAGATCTTGAGATGTCAAAAAAAAAAAAAAAATACTGACAATATCAAGCACGGAGTAGGACCACGTATTAGAGGAAAACCAGCATTGGATTCGTGTGACACTGGTTTGCGGCCAAAGGTTTGTTTTCTGGTCATAAAAAGGCTTTTTAAATATGATTAATATCACGAAAAATTTTAAACTAGTACATTTGTGATAAATTTATCCCAAATTAATTTTTTAACAACCAAAAATCTCAAACTAATACATCTATGATAAATTTACTAAAAACTAATATTTTGACTATCAAAAACCAGAAATAGATACATTTGTTTCCGTTAAATTGAATCAATACCATAATAAATCACAAATTAGTATACTTGTAACAAATAGAGGGTAAAACATAAAGCTGATACATCAGTCAACTGCCGCGTGTCATTTAACAAAGCAACTTGACATAAAATTTAATGGAAATAAACTGAGGGTAAATTTATCATAGATATATCAATTTGGGGTTTTTTATGATCAAAAAATTAGTTTTGGTAAATTTATCATAGGTGTATCAGTTTGGAGTTTTTCGTGACATTAACCCTTTTAAATACATAAGAAATTAAAAAAAGTGAAATAATCTTGAAAACCCTCTTGAAGCAAGGCATTTTTCTCAAAGCACCTCCAAGATCGGTGTTTGCCTCAAAGTAAGCTTTGTAATTGGTCATTTCGTCTCGATTGAACCCTCCCAATCATCACCGTCTCGATTGAATGTGCACCGGTAGAATTTTGACATACTCCGATCCCTAACCGCTTGCTTACATACAATGGTCCTCGACCACTGTCTTCACATACCATGACCTCAATTGCTAGGTTCACAATCCCCTGACTGTCTTGCTTTGATACCACTTGTTAGACGCGAGTAGATATTCCAACTAAAAAATAAACACACTTCTTTTATTGTTATAAGCACGGTCAGATTATGTCCCAGTTGCTCCACTGTGTAAACGTAGAGGGACCCAAGATCAAATAATGGAGTGGATTCTGTAGTTGTCGCTTCTTTAGCGATGGACAAAAGAACTCAAGGGGATTGAACCGACAATGCAGAGCGGGCTGAAGATGGACCCCGGGTGACGGTGGCCCGGGAAAGGCGAGATATGCGAGTAACCGAGAGATCGACGAGGGGAGAGGCCAAGGGATGTTAAGGTCGATTGGTGGTGTTTGGGGGGGCATCCGGTGGGGCGAAAAATTATTAGGTAATTTCAGGCTTTGTTAGCTTGCTTCACATGAGCCGTTAGATGTAGGGAGCTCATAAAAAAAGAAAAAGAATACTGCATGACATGAGTTATGTGAGATAACTAAGATGCAATGTGAATTGATTCTTTTTGGGTTTTCTTGTTTATGAAATGAACTCCCAAAAAGTAACATGGACATGACTCAATTAATACTATGATTGTGTGCACTAATCTAACATGCATTGATGAACTGACATAAAATCCTAAATGTTTTGCATGCCATAATGAATTAACTGTATGCAATGCTATGAAATTAATTCTTAAAGCTAACAATATGACATGAATGCTCTATGAGAATTAACCATAGATTAATCCTATGACACAAACTATATGAAATGTTATATTTTATGAAAAACAGCAAATTAAATCCTAAGACTTTACATGTGACCTAATGACTTCCCATTAAATTATTTATGATGCAATGCTTATCCATCTTCTTCATTTTTTGTGTTTTCTTTCATGGTGAACTATAATGCGTGGCACTACACCAAGTGAGCTTGGTCACAAACCAACTGATCACAAACCTTGAATGTGCACCGGTAGAATTTTGACATACTCCGATCCCTGACCGCTTGCTTACATACAATGGTCGTCGACCACTGTCTTCGCATACCACGACCTCAATTGCTAGGTTCACAATCCCCGATTATCTTGCTTTGATACCACTTGTTGGACTCTAAGTAGATATTCCAACTAAAAAATAAACACACTTCTTTTATTGTTATAACCGGATGTGCTCTAATCAACGAAGGTGAATCTGCGAGGGAGAGAAGGAAGAAGAGAGAGGTCGGTCGAATCGAACTGTGATCTTGACTGTCATTGTACTCGCCATTGTCTCAGTCTCTAAGCCCCATGTTCAGTTCGCTCTCTAAAACCCTCCTTCGCGCCCCCCGGTTCTTGCCCACCACCGCTCTCAGATTAATCTCCGCCGCCGCCGCCGCCACCACCTCGAATCGATCCTCTTTCGCGGTCTCTTACCTCGTGAATTCATGTGGGTTGTCCCCGGAATCGGCGTTGTTCGTTTCCGAACGCGTCAACTTCGAAACCTCGGCCAGACCCGACGCGGTCATTGACGTCTTCAAGAACCATGGTTTCTCTCAATCCCAGATTTCGGGTATCATTAGGAAGTTGCCTGGGCTGATCTTGGCGAGTCCTGAGAGGACCCTCTTGCCCAAATTGAAGTATCTGCGCTCTGTTGGCTTTTCCGGCTCTGACCTGGCGAAATTGACCACTGCTGCACCCTACGTATTGGCTAGGAGCTTAGAGAAGCACCTCATCCCCAATTTCGGGAGGCTTCGGGACTTTCTTCGGGGGGATAAGTATGCGGTTACAGCTATTAGACGCAGTCCGAGAATATTGTCACAAGGTTTCGAGGCTACAGTTGATCCTTTCGTCAAGATTTTGAGAGATAAGGGAGTGCGTGAATCGAGCATTGTGTGGTTAGTTAAGTGTCAGTCGAGGACGATGATAACATCGTGCGATCACCTCGAGGAAATTGTGGAGAAAACCAAGGGGATGGGCTTTGATGATCCTTCTGCAGCAAAGTTTGCTGTGGCTATGTTAGCGGTCGTGGGGATGAGCAAATCGACGTGGGAGAGGAAATTCGATGCTTATGGCAGGTGGGGTTGGTCTAGAGATGATGCCATGAGAGCTTTTGTGAAGATTCCTTGGTGCATGACGTTGTCTGAGGAAAAAATAATGGCAGTGATGGGATTCTTTGTCAAGGAAATGGGGTTTGAATCTTCATTTCTTCTGCGACATCCTAGGTTGATGTCGCTGAGCTTAAGAAAACGGATTCGTCTTCGATGTATGGCTTTTAAACATCTATCGTCGCATGGTTTGATGAAGACAAAGATTGGCTTGACTACCCTGTTGACGTTTTCAGAAGAAGATTTCCTGGAGAAGTTCTTGACCCCTCATATCGAGGAAGCTCCGGAATTGCTGGATATATATCGAGAGAAGAAGCATATGGCGACGGGGACACTGGTTCCATGAAATGGCACGGGCTACCAACCAATTCGTTTATCCCTCTTTCCTTAAAGGTTGTCATTCTGTTTATTTTGTGGCTCAAGTTTTGGCTGTCGATTCTTTAAAACTGTATTGTGTATCGATGGAGAACAGCTGCCTGCCATTTTTCTTGTGCAACCATGGGACAATGTCCATTGTTTCGCATTCTCCCTTTTAAGTCGGTTCTTTATTCGTAGACTTCCCGTATACCTTGCCTTAAGGTTTAATGTTCATTGGAAAGCATGGCCTATATGATCCCTGATTGTAGGCTTAATATGATAAAAAAGTTGCTCATGTATGCTGGTTGGTTCATTCTTTATTTGCACATATTTTTCCAAATTGAGAAGCTTGTGGAAAGCGCGAAAAAGAACGAGGAAACCATAGCTCTAAATGCTTGGAAGCCTGATTCTTCTGATTCACAAGAACTCTCCAGAGTGACAGAAAATTTGTGTGCTTTGTTACGACTACTGTGGCTGTAATGTGCATTGATGTTCGGCATAATGGTTGTACAGCAAAGATAGATTGGAAGTTTGCTTTGGCAAATCCTGCTTCACCGCCCATCATTTTCACCTCCTGCACTCAGATTCATCTCCAGCGCCGCCGCCACCTCGAATCAACCCTCTTTTGCGGTCTCTTATTTCGTGAGTTCATGTGGGTTGTCTCCTGAATCGGCGTTGTTCGTGTCCAACCGTGTCAACTTCAAGGCACCCAACTTGGTCATTCACTTCTTCCAGAACGATAATGGCCTACTATCGATCCCAGATCTGAAAGATCATTAGGGACACTTCCTCAGCTGATCGTGGCCAGTCCTGGGATGACCTTCTTGCCCAAATTCAATTATTTGTGCTCTCTCGGCTTTTACCACTATAAACCTGGCCAGAGTCATCACTGCTCCAGGTATGTTGATGGGAGCTTAGAGAAGGGTCTCATCGCTCTCCGCTCTTTATGGAACGATTGTTATCAGAGTTTCATTTTTTCTGCATTCTGCAGTCCCATCATAAGGAAGGACAGTACTGCCCAAAAATGCAAATGGTTCAAGATAACTGGTATTTTGCAGAACGTATTTAGTATAACAGAGCTCTTTATATAAGCTAGAGTGAGTAGGAACTGGGCATTATGCGAATTAGTGAAAGCTTTACTGCTCGTTGTATTCGTCATGAGATGATGAATAGGAACCAGATTCGGAGGCCGGCAGGTCCACTTCGTGTTTTCTCTAGAAGGCGACGAATAAAGAATGCCCATATGAGGAAAAGAGTAATGGAAATTTCTCTTTTCTGAATCATTTGTATAGAGGCTTCTGCCTCTTCATTTCATTGACATATTACATAAAGATTACTCGCTGCCCAAAGCCCAAGCCAAATATCCCGGCTGCGTAATTGTTTTGCTCGCTCCTCGCCCAACACATATCATAGTTGTCTAGGCCGCAATGTCGTCTTCATATAGCTCAGGAAAACAAAGGGGACTGCCACGAGGGAAGGACCCGTATGTTTGCCATTGACTTTCTGCTGAAGCTATCTTGCCTTATATGGAAGCAATGGGTGCATCCTTCACATTACTACCATGTATCGACGCGACCCAAATCCATAAAAAAAATTCAGAGCATATGAACAGGTGTCAATCGACATGAAGGTTAAAGAATAGCCAAGATTACCCCTAGCAATAAGAGGTGCAGCCCATCAGGGTTGCGTGAAATGGACTGCTTCATATTCATGGAACTCCAAGAAACACATGGATTCGAGTTGGCGGACCTAAACTCGATCAACAAATCTTGGAAATTCTTTGATATCTTTCTTCTAGAGTGAGATTCTTAAAAAAGAGTTTGGTATAAGGGATGAGCTTGATGCCGAAAGTATAGGCTTCATGAGGCTTGGTGGTAATGAGAAATCGAGTGAGGAAAGCCACTAGATGTGGTATTGTCATCGTTTTCTTGTTATTAGATGTATTCGTATGCACTTCAGAATGGATCATACAAAAATCCCGTGTTGCTAATCCTTTCTTGCAGTATTTAATTTACCGTGAGATTAACAACATATTATGTATCACAAAAATATAAATAAAAAATAATTGTAAATTGCTGCGAGATCCACTCCTTCAAGAATTTTTTACTCACGACATGTTGTTACTCTGTATGTGGCCTAAAGACTATTACACTAGCAAAGTCCTATCCTAAAAAATCTCAATCTTTAGATTAAATCTCAATTTTACCATAAACTTTTTTTTTCTTCTCAAAAAACCCTCAACTTTCACTCAAATCCGCCCCTTAACCATCCATCTTACATGTTTGACGTGGCAATTCCACGTTGACGATAAATCCACCTCAGCAAGCTAACGTGGATTTAAACATTGTTCATCGTCTTTGCTCTAGAGTCCTTGTTATTCCCCCTTTTTTATTTTTTGGCGTTTTCAGGGTTTCTTGTAATCTTGAGGAGCTGATTTAGGAGCCACGCTTGACCAAGAGAATCAAATTAGTTCTACCTTTGATTCTGTTTTCAATGCTTCACTTCACGATCTTTTTGTTATCCTCCATGGGTTTTGAGGTAGTCAAGCCCCCATGAACTCTATATGAGGTCGTCGTCCGTGGCCACTAGACCTTAAATTCAAGGTCGATGAAGCCTCACAACCTCGATCCAAGGTTGTGGAAGCCATGGACAACCTCGACCGAGGTCGTGGAAGCCATGGACATCCTCAACCGAGGTCATCAAGTATGGGGAGGTTGAAGAGCGGAAATGATCGGTACTTAAATTAATGTCAGCTTGCTGAGGTGGATTTATCGTTAACGTGGAAATGCTATGTTGGATGCGTTGGACTGAAGGTTTATGTCGGGCTAGATTTGATATATGAGTAAAAGTTTGAGATTTTTTTTATACGAAAAAAGGCATAGAGTAAAATTAGAATTGAAATTAAAATTTTGGGGTTTTTTTTTAAGGTTTTGGCCTGCTCTCAATTAGAGATATATTGAATTACCGTCTAGTTAATGCACTCTAGAAGTAGAGAAATTTCGTTCGTGATCCAAATTTAACATGAAATCTGTTCTATCAAAGTTAAAACTAGTCTTGAATTTTTCGTGATTTTTTAGAAAGATATGGAATTTATTGCTCCATGTCCATTTCTGTCTTTGCAAAAACATAACAATGATAATTTGCTACTGAGGTGGTATGAATGTGTTCACCAATTAAAAACACTTAAAAAGGAGTTTCACATCACGGCTTTATTAGCGAGAGACGGTGAAAATAACGGATTTTTTTTTCATCTGAGTATGCAACAAGTATACTGAATTTACCTGTTAATAAAATCCTTATATTAATTAGAGATTTATGATTATTAAATATCCGCTTTGGAATCTTTCTACGACTGATAATATCCGTATTGTGCTATTAATGATAAACCGAATTCATGAATTAGCTTTTGAATTCGCAAAAAAAAAATATATATATATATATTTTCGTTTGTGTACATCATATATCAGTTCGTAACTTTTTATAAATCCAAAAAATATTTCTTAATTTTTTTATCTGCCGTGAATTACCTTATCGGGAAAATTCCAATTTTGGGTCCAAAGTAGGGCCATTTTCTCAATTTGGGGTCTCAAGTGGACTTAGTGCCAAATTGGTACCCAAAGTCCTTAAAAAGTGTCAAACAAGGGTCTGGGTCACGGCTGGCGATCCCACGACTGTTACGGCGAACGAAAACAATGTTTTTATATATTTTTTTCTTTTTTCTGTTCCTTTTCCTCTTTTTTTTCTCCTTGCCCTCTGCTAGGGCTGGCGGAGGTCGCTAGCCTTAGGCGGAGGCGATCCTCGCCGGTGAGGGTGACCCAAGGCCAGGCGAGGGCCGCCCTCACCGACGTCACGTGTGGGCCGCCCTTGCCGGTGAGGGCCGCCTCCGCCTGAGTTTAGCGACCTCCGCCGGCCCCGGCAGAGGGAAAGGAGAAAAAAAAAAGAGGAAAAGGAACAGAAAAAAATAGAAAAGAGAAAAAATGCATATAAAAACACTATTTCTGTTCGCCGGAACAGTCGCGGGATCACCGGCCGGCGACCCAGACCCTTGTTTGACACTTTTTGGAGACTTTGGGTACCAATTTGACACTAAGTCCACTTGAAACCCTAAATTGAGAAAATGGCCTTACTTTGGACCCCAAATTGGAATTTTCCCTTATCTTTATATGGATTGTAAATTTCCTCAGCGGAAGTGAAAATTTCTAGATGCTGCAGAAGGACCATTTACTTGGTTAGTCCTCTCAGGAAGCCGTGGAGCCTTTTGATGGTTCGTGACCGGAAGTTCTCTGTTCAACGAAGGTGAATCTGCGAGGGAGGGAGCGAAGGAAGGAGAGAGAGGTCAGTCGAATCGAACGTGTGCCTTGAGATTGTGATTTGTACTCGCCGTCGTGTGTCGGTCTTATAAGTCCAATGTTCAGTTCGCTCTCCAGAACCCTACTTCGTCGCCCCCTGTTCTTGCCCACCTCCACTCTCAGATTGATCTCCACCACCACCTCCACCTCGAACCGACCCTCTTTCGCGGTCTCTTACCTCGTGAATTCATGTGGGTTGTCCCCGGAATCGGCGTTGTTCGTTTCCGAGCGCGTCAACTTCGAAACCTCGGCCAGACCCGACGCGGTCGTTGACGTCTTCAAGAACCATGGCTTCTCTCAATCCCAGATTTCGGGCATCTTTAGGAAGTGGCCTCGGCTGATATTGGCGAGTCCTGAGAAGACCCTCTTGCCCAAATTGAAGTATCTGCGCTCTGTCGGCTTTTCCGACCCTGATCTGGCGAAATTGATCACTTTTGTTCCCCATGTATTGACTAGGAGCTTAGAGAAGCACATCATCCCCACATTCGGTAGGCTTCGGGACTTTCTTCGGTCCGATAAGAGTGCGGTTGAAGCTATTAGAGGCAGTCCGAGAATATTGTCACGAGGTTTCGATACCACAGTTGATGCTTTTGTCAAGACTTTGAGAGATAATGGAGTGCGTGAATCAAGCATCGTGTATTTAGTTAAGTGTCAGTCGAGGACGATCATAAAGTGGTACGATCACCTCGAGGAAATTGTGGAGAAAACCAAGAGGATGGGCTTTGATGATCCTTCTGCGGCAAAGTTTGCTGTGGCTATGTTAGCGGTCATGGGGATGAGCGAATCGACGTGGGAGAGGAAATTCGATGCTTATGGCAGGTGGGGTTGGTCTAGAGATGATGCCATGAGTGCTTTTGTGAAGAGTCCTTGGTGCATGACGTTGTCCGAGGAAAAAATAATGGCAGTGATGGGATTCTTTGTCAAGGAAATGGGGCTTGAATCTTCATTTCTTCTGCAACATCCTCGGTTGATGTCGCTGAGCTTAAGAAAACGGATTCGTCCCCGATGTTTGGTTTTTAAACATCTGTCGTCACATGGTTTGATGAAGACGAAGATTGGTTTGACTACCCTGTTGACATTTTCGGAAGAAGATTTCCTGGAGAAGTTTGTGGCCCCTCATATCGGGGTTGCTCCGGAATTGCTTGATGTATATTGGGAGAAGAAGCATATAACTAAGGGGACACTGGTTCCATGAAATGGCACAGGGTACCAAATAATTCGTTTGTCCCTCTTTCATTTAAGGTTGTCATTCTGTTTTTTGTGTGTCTCAACTTTTAGCTGCTAATTCTTTTGAACTGTATGGTGTATCGATGGAGAATGCCTACCATTTTTTTGTGAAACCATGTGAGAATGTCCATTGTTTCATATTCTCCCTTTAAGTTGGTTCTTTATTCGTGGGCTTCCTGTATACCTTGCCTTGAGGTTTAATGTTTATTTGAAAGCATGGCCTATATGATCCCTGATTGTAGGCTTAATA
Organism: Syzygium aromaticum; assembly: GCA_024500025.1. Lineage (NCBI taxonomy): Eukaryota > Viridiplantae > Streptophyta > Magnoliopsida > Myrtales > Myrtaceae > Syzygium > Syzygium aromaticum. The sequence continues at coordinate 30,816,390 of CM044892.1, forward strand.
TGATCAAATATTCAAGTTGCTTATGCTGGTTCATTCTTTATTTGCGCAAAATTTTTCCAAATTGAGAAGCTTGAGGAAAGTGCCCAAAAGAACCATAGTTCAAAAGGCTTGGAAGTCTGAATCTTCTGATTCACAAGCACTCTTCAGAGTGACAGGTTAAAATTTGTATGCTTTGTTACGACTACTGTGGCTGTAATGTGCATTGATGTTCTGCATAATGGTTGAACCGCAGGGATAGATCGTAAGTATGCTCTGGCAAACCCTGCTTCACCACCCACCATTTTCACCTCCTGCACTCAGATTAATCTCCAGCGCCGCCGCCACCTCGAATCAACCCTCTTTTGTGGTCTCTTATTTAGTGAGTTCGTGTGGGTTGTCTCCTGAACCGGTGTTGTTCGTGTCCAACCGTGTCAACTTCGAGGCAGCTAGACCCAACTTGGTCATTCACTTCTTCCAGAACGATAATGGCCCACTATCGATCCCAGATCTGAAAGATAATTAGGGACACACTTTCTCAGCTGATTGTGGCCAGTCATGGAATGACCCTCTTGCCCAAATTCAATTATTTGTGCTTTCTCGGCTTTTCCCACTATAATTTGGCCAAAATCATCACTGCTCTTCAGGTATGTTGATGAGATCTTGGAGAAGGGCCTCATCGCTCTCCGCTCTTTATGGAACAATTCTCGTCAGCGTTTCATTTTTTTCACAGCTCTCCATACTGCACTCACGTCATAAGGATGGACGATGCTACCCAAAAAAGCAAATGGTTCAACATAATTGGTATTTTGCAGAATGTGTTTTGTAGAACAGAGCTCTTTATATAAGCTAGAGTAAGTAGGACATGGGCATTATGCGAATTAGCGAAAGCTTTACTTTCCCCTGCTGCAGCAATTGGAACGTCCAGATCCAAGATAGGTCTTGTTGTAGAGATGAATGTCGTCTTCACGTAGCTCAGGAAAACAAAGGGAACCGCCACGAGGGAAGGCTACCATCTATCAACACTACCCGCATCCATCAATAAATTCAGAGCGTATGGACATGTGCCAACTGATAAGGTGGTTAAATAATAGCCAAGATTACGCTTAGCAATCAGAGGTCGTAGCCCATCAGGGTTGCGTCCTATGGACTCCTTCGTATCCATTGAACTCCAGGGAAAACATGGATTCGAGTTGGCGGACACGAATCGATTGGGAAATATTGGAGATGAACATGACCAGACTGATTGGAGGGGTTTGAGGGGGAAGGCTTTAGCAGTTGTCGGTAATGTTGCTGGCGGAATCTTGCCTTCTTTCGTGAATGCATAAATAAAGATTTACCAAGCCACACCTTGATAAAATAAAGAGTGTTCTCTATTTTTTTTTTGTCCTTTCTTTTTAAGTTGAAACACAGTACAATCTTTTCAACAGGCTAGGCATCGGCTTAAACTGCAATTAAAAGTTAGCGCTAACGAGCAAGAAAAGGTCCCTTAGCCATCTATCTAAGGGGCCTTTAATAATATTATATAATAAGAGTTGGCCTGACGATATTGATTGTGACCTTGATATGGAGCTGGAGCTTCTAACTAGGATGAATGCGGTAACTACGGATATGAAATCTGATTTTGAAACTGTCTTTCGTTTAGTAGTACACGTAGACTAGTAACTGACACGGGAGCATCTCCATCTTGATCCAAATTTGCCCTGGCGGAGAGGCAGCATGTAGTCCCAAATTAGTGTATGTCAGTGCGGATTCCAGAACATATGAATCCCATCCCTCAAAAGCGCGACGAACCTGTCAAAAGGCTAAGGCAAGGAAGTGATTTAGAACCATTTTTTATGTTAACAATGGAAATTTCTCTTTTTGAATCATTTGTGTAAAGGCTTCTGCCTCTTCATTTCATTGACATATTACATATAGATAACTCGCGGCCCAAAGCCCAAGCCAAGTATCCTGGCTACGTAATTATATTGTTCGCTCCACGTCAATACGCGTCGTAGTTGTCTAGGCCGCGACCAGCCGCGGTGATGGAGATCCCCTATCGTCCTTAAAGGTGAACGGGTTTGGCCCGGCTTATCCCCTGCTGTAGCAATCGGAACGTCCAGATCCAAGGTACGTCTTGTTGTAGTAGAGATGAATGTCGTCTTTACATAGCTTACGAAAACAAAGGGGACCGCCACAAGAGAAGGACCTGTATGATTTTCATTGATTTTCTGCTGGAGCTATCTTGCCTTATATAGAAGCAACAGGTGCATCCTTCACATAACAATCATGTATCGACACTGCCCGCATCCATCAGTAAGTTCTAAGCATATGGATAGGTGCCAATTGACAGTGGTTAAAGAATAGCTGAGATTCCACCTAGGAACCAGAGGTTGTAGCCCATCGGGGTTGCATCCTATGGACTCCTTCCTATCCATAGAACTCAAGGAAACCATGGATGGGCAAACACGAACTTGATTGGGAAATTTTGGAGATTCTTTGATATCCTTCTTCTAGAGTGAGATTCCTAAGAAAGAGAATAATGTCAAATCCGTCTATTGGGATGAACTTGATGCCGAAACTATGGCCTTTTTTTAATTGTTTCTAGTTTATTGGTGGTGTTTGTATGCACTTCAGAATGGATCATATAAGAATCCCTCACGTTACTAATCCTTTCTCGCTCCTAATAGATTAAGTTGGGGAAACAATAAATGCAACAGCTCACGCACGCATGTTAGAAATACATGAAATTTCCTTCTAGTTAGTGCACTCTAGAAGTAGAGAAGATTTGCTAAATGATCCAGATTTAACATGAAATATGCCTTTCTAAAGTCAAATTAATCTTGAAATTTGTGTGATTTTTAAAAGATATGGAATTTATTGCTTCGTGCTCTCTCTGCAAAGACATGACAATTCTAATACGGCTACGTTCGCGCGTGTTTGCTAGGATGGTGGCTAATCATACTCATGAGTGAGACAATACGTACAGCGAACTTGTAGTACTCTTAAATCGACTCGCTAGCAAAATACTTATATCAATTTCAAGATTTGCGTCCATCACATATCGACATTAGAATTTTTTATTGTTTGGCTTGCAACCGCTGATAATACTCTTAGTTTATTATAAATGGTAAATCGAATTCATAAGTCAGCTTTTGGATTCTCAAAATAATTTTTTTTTTATTGGTGCACATCATATTTCGGTTTTGAAACTATTCACAAATGCAAAAATAAATTTTTTTAGGAATAATGACATAAATAGTCTCTGAACTTTAGCTTAATGTATAATTTGGTTCATAAACTTTTAATTTGTTCAATGCAGTTTCTGAACTTTATTCTAATGTTCAATGCGGTCCATGAACATTTAATTTGTTTAATATAATCACAGGATTTTTGGTACATGTTCAATTTAGTCCCTGAATTATATGAAAATATTCAGTGTAGTCCTTCCATTAATTCAAGTTTAGGAACTACATTGAACATTTTTATATAATTCAAGGACTAATGTAACAAAAGTTCAGAGATAATATTGAATAAATTAAAAATTTAGAGACTAATGTATCGAAAATTCAGGAATAATATTGAACAAATTAAAAGTTTATGGACTATATTAAATATTAGAATAAAGTTCAAGCACTGTATTAAATAAATTAAATATTTATAGATCATATTTCACATTAAATCAAAGTTTAGAGATTATTTATATCATGTTACCGACTTTTTACTTGGTTAGCGTATTTTTACCGTTCGTTGTTTCTTCCTTCTCTTGTTCAGGAGGAACCTCGCGAACGCTCGCAAAGAACCTGCGAAGTCTTGATCGTTCGGGACTGGAAGTCGTCTCTTCAACGAAGGTGCATCCGCGTGGGGGAGAAGGAAGAAGAGAGGTCAGTCAAATCGAACGTGTGCCTTGACATTGTGATTGTACTCGCCGTTGTGTGTCAGTCTAAACGTCCCATGTTCAGTTCGCTCTCTAGAACCCTACTTCGCCGCCCGCTGTTCTTGCTCACCACCACTCTCAGATTGATCTCCACCACCACCTCCACCTCGAACCGACCCTCTTTCGCGGTCTCTTACCTCGTGAATTCATGTGGGTTGTCCCCGGAATCGGCGTTGTTCGTTTCCGAGCGCGTCAACTTCGAAACCTCGGCCAGACCCGACGCGGTCGTTGACGTCTTCAAGAACCATGGCTTCTCTCAATCCCAGATTTCGGGTATCTTTAGGAAGTGGCCTCGATTGGTCTTGGCGAGTCCTGAGAAGACCCTCTTGCCCAAATTGAAGTATCTGCGCTCCGTCGGCTTTTCCGGCCCTGACCTGGCGAAATTGATCACTGCTGCTCCCTACGTATTGACTAGGAGCTTAGAGAAGCACCTCATCCCCAATTTCAGTAGGCTTCGGGACTTTCTTCGGGGCGATAAGTATGCAGTTACAGCTATTAGACGCAGTCCGAGAATATTGTTACAAGGTTTCGAGACTACAGTTGATCGTTTCGTCAAGATTTTGAGAGATAAGGGACTGCGTGAATCGAGCATTGTGTGGTTAGCTAAATGTCAGTCTAGGACGATGATAACATCGTGCGATCACCTCGAGGAAATTGTGGAGAAAACCAAGGGGATGGGCTTTGATGATCCTTCTGCAGCAAAGTTTGCTGTGGCTATGTTAGCGGTCGTGGGGATGAGCGAATCGACGTGGGAGAGGAAATTCGATGCTTATGGCAGGTGGGGTTGGTCTAGAGATGATGCCATGAGAGCTTTTGTGAAGATTCCTTGGTGCATGACGTTGTCTGAGGGAAAAATAATGGCGGTGATGGGATTCTTTGTCAAGGAAATGGGGTTTGAATCTTCATTTCTTCTGCGACATCCTAGGTTGATGTCGCTGAGCTTAAGAAAACGGATTCGTCCTCGATGTATGGTTTTTAAACATCTATCGTCGCATGGTTTGATGAAGACAAAGATTGGCTTGACTACCCTGTTGACGATTTCAGAAGAAGATTTCCTGGAGAAGTTCTTGACCCCTCATATCGAGGAAGCTCCGGAATTGCTGGATATATATCGAGAGAAGAAGCATATGGCGATGGGAACACTGGTTCCATGAAAATGGCACAGGTACCAAATAATTCGTTTGTCCCTCTTTCATTTAAGGTTGTCATTCTGTTTATTTTGTGTCTTGGGTTTTGGCTGTTGATTCTTTAAAACTGTATCGTGTATCAATGGAGAACAGCCGCCTACCATTTTTCTTGTGCAACCGTGGGACAATGTCCATTGTTTCGTACTCTGCCTTGAAGTTGGTTCTTTATTCGTAGGCTTCCTGTATACCTTGCCTCAAGGTTTAATGTTCGTTTGAAATCGTGGCCTATATGATCCCTGATTTTAGGCTTAATAAGATCATGAAATTAAGTTACTCATGTCTGCAGGTTCATTCTTTATTTGAGCAAAATTTGTCCAAATTGAGAAGATTGAGGAAAGTGCCAAAATAATTTTAGGAAACCAAAGCCATAAAGGCTTGGAAGTCTGAATCTTCTGATACACAAGTACTCTTCAGAGGGCCAGGTTAAAGTTTGTGTGCTTTGTTACAACTACTGTGACTATAACCTGCACTGATGTTCTGCATAACGGTTGTAAAGCAAAGATAGATTGTATGTCCGCTCTGGCAAACCCTGCTTCACCGCCTACCATTTTCACCTTCCGCACTCAGATTAATCTTCAGTGCCACCACCTCGGATCAACCCTCTTTCACGGTCTCTTATTTCGTGCGGGTCTGTCTCCTGAATCGGCGTTGTTCGTGTCCAACTGTGTCAACTTCAAGACTGCACGACCCAACTTGGTCATTCACTTCTTCAAGAACAATAATGGCCTTCTGTCGATCCCTGATCTCAAAGATCATTAGGGACACTTCCTCAGCTGATTGTGGCCAGTCCTGGGATGACTCTTTTGCCCAAATTCAATTATTTGTGCTCTCTCGGCTTTTCCAACTATAACCTGGCCAAAGTCATCACTGCTCTTCAGGTATGTTTATGAGAGCTTGGAGAAGGGCCTCATCACTAATTTGGTGCAGTAAGGGATGATCTTCGGTGCCGTAAGCAGGCGGTTGTGGCTATTAGCCGCTCTCCGCTGTTATTATATGTAGATTTCGAGACTAGAATTGCTCCTTTTGTCAAGATTTTTAGGAGAGAATGGTTCTAATACATTCATATGCTCTATGGACTGGATAATCGGTGTCTGTCATCCTTTAACTCCCTTCTGAGTCTATGGAAAAAGTGCTTCATGATTTATTCATGGGCAAACTAAAAGCTTTGCGGTATCTTGTTCTTGTGAACTGGTTGTTCAACGACAACATAGCCATTTGTGCTCATTAATACTATTTAGATGGAAAATTTCCACATTTGTTCTCTTCAAATGCTTGCATGGGCTTGGCATGAATTTGTAAATGCAGAAGCGGCGTTGGTGTGTAGATTTGGTATAATGTCCCGTTTTGCACGGGGAAAATAGCTCAACCCTTTACGACACTGCATAGTCAGAGAATCCGAGTGTTGTTCATAGTTCTCGACACGCCATTTGCGGTGGTGGATAATACAAGAAGATCCATCCCCGGGCAATACCGAAGTCGTCATAAGACCCTAGGTTGTTCATAACACGTGAGTTGAGTATTGTGTAATGCAACCACCTATGGTTTGCTTCGTACAAACTGAACAAGGTCTCCTTCAGAAGAAACTTTAAAGGTCGCCTTTCTTGTCGAGCTTCAATCAATAATCGGATGGTCGCTTCGTAACTGCTCTTCATCTGCCATGAAGTGAGAACTGGATTAATCAAATCCTTGCTCACACGAGCTCGGAAGTACAACACATGAACCGCATCATTTCATGAAAACATAAGTTTTCGTTTGACGTCGATGTCGTGCTCGTGCCTTTTAGCTTGGGTAGATTGTAGTACATACTCACGACTCGTGCAGAAAACTATCATCACCCACTTTTGATCACCGGCCAGTCAAATTGACCGGTGAGCAGTTCCCAGTCCATCCGGTCCCACCCAAGAACCAGAAACCGGTTCAGGAGGACCAGTTCCCAATTTTTAGGACCGAGAACCGGACTGGCTAATTTTGAGACCGTGGATCGGGCCGGACCATCGGTCCGGTCTGGTTCTAATGGAACCAATCGTTTATTCATTTATTAACCTAGGATATGAAATAATAACCTATTGCAATATGACAAAAGCGTTAATTATAGTGCTGTGGCAAAATCCAAGCTTGTTTCTTAATAGAATGTCTTACGTACGAAATTGAGGAGAGCTTCAGTGATTAGGGTTTCTATTTTTTAATCTCAAAGCATTAAACTGTCTTTACTTTATGGGAAACAGTAGGGACATTTGCTACAAAGGTAAACTTTCTATTTTTTTCATAAATTTTTAAAAAGTAAATAAATGTATATTTTCCAAGTAAAATAAATAAATATATATTTATTGATCTAGTCCGGTCCGATTCCCACCCTAGAACCGAAAACCGGACCGCCCGAAAACTTGTTCCATTTTTAGGAATCGAAAACTGGACCGATACTCCCAAGAATCGGACCAAACCAGCTGGTCCGATCCGGTCCCAGTTCGGGCCATCCATTATGCTCGCCCCTCCAGTCAATCTCGATGGAATTTCTCTTTGGTTTTGTCAATTGCAACATCAGGCCGATGGAACTCTTATTGTCTCTTTTAGCAAAGCAGGAATAGAAAACACCTATTGTTGTCTATTAGCCATCAATTAGACCGCAGTGTCAATTCGGTCGCTCCATCTAGCCACATCCCGCTTTAACAAGACTATCATTGACTAAGTAATTTAACGTCACATGGAATGCGCGTGCTAGGAACGATTGGATTGCCAAATGTATGTCACACATCACAGATCGGAGGTTGTTCCCCAACGTGAAATGAAGACAGAAATCGACTCAAATATGCATATGCATCTTCAGTTCAGTCGTTGAATTGTTTCCTTGGCATATTCAACTGCGACAAGAATATTCACAAACCTGGGACCCACAGACATCAAAAGTATGCACAAATACACAATGACTAATAATTCAATGTCCCTCTCCATATGATTTGCTTTGCAATTTTTTTTCCTTCTCTTTCCTGACTATTACAAGCCCCAATGCTCCCAAAACATATACAACCACATAAATAATCAGCACATTGGAGACAAAACACCATGGGAGGGTGGAATTACCACAAATCTTGAGAGAGAGAGACAGAGAGACAGAGAGACAGAGATGAATTCTCCAAATTTTCTGAAGGACTTCATCTTAAACCCGAAATAACTTTGAAAAAGCCAGCTAGCAAGAGGCTGACCCAATTTTAAGGATTGAAGAAGAGTAGTTTGATCGAGTCAGCCGTGGTAAGTCTCCCGTGAAGAATGGCCAGCCGTTGGAGTCTAGACATTGTGATCTCTGCATGGTCGCAACATATGCCTTTCCGGATAATTCCACTTGTCGCCTCTCAATTAACCAAGTAAAAACTTGAAAACATCACCAAGTGTTACAATACCTTCCACGCAATTGCTGCCAGCCTCAACAATGACAAGTCGTCTGATACCTGAAGAAATAGCCATCTCCTTTTTAGCACAATGCAGGGCTCATATCTAGATCTCGCTGTAATATCAGCCATGACAATTACATGCTTCCATGTCATTCTACATCCTTCCATGTAAATATATATAATTGTCCAAGAAGCAGCCCAAGGTTTTCTAAGTACAAAAAATAGAGTGGAGGAGAAAAGACAAAGCAGAAAACTACATCTCCAGGACACAACCCAAAACCGATCCAGTGAACACGCTGATCAATTTGGAAGCCAAATTTTCCCTTTGTCTAAAACACAGGCATGAAAAAACAAGAACAGCTTATCTGGCTATGCCAACCGAGGACAACCACAACATGGGAACCATGAGCACGTTCCAAACTTACGGCAGAACCCAAGTAGACCAATACAGTAGACACGCAAAATGAATTTTCCAGAAGATGTGACATATATTTCCTTCTTCTAAAATTCAACCAAAAAAGCATGTCCAATCATGTCGCAAGCAAAAGCTAGGACTAGTCTTCTTATATTAGGAAGACTTGAGCACCACATGAGGCCGCTCCACACATGTCAAATTTGTGTTTGTGCACTAACGTGTGTTAATAAATCGATGCATATTAGTAAAGCAACAAGTAGCTCAACAGACACTGAACTCACTTCTCAACTATGTGTACAGCAGTGAGAGCAAGGACAATACATGATATGACTGACAAAACACACATACCTGGGTTTGACAATCGCTCCATCACCTTGTGCAGTGAATCAGAGGGCAGACACATTTGACATCTTTGGCTTCTGAGATCATAAGGAGTATACGAATCTTGTCCCAACTGCAGTGCCTAATAATAAAAAAAGAAGCAAGTCACTGCAGATGAATATTTTCAAACAAAAAGTCGCTTGTTTGGACAGATTCAAAAGAGAACTTCTAAATGCATTGATAAGAGAACTTCACGATCCAACAATAGAACTATTCCATGTACCCCACTCAACATGGCAAACAGAGCACTCGAGCTGTGCTGCAAACTGGAAATAGATTCATGTAGTTGCACATCCTATTGTGCTTCACATTTCAATGGTAGCTGTCATACTGAATTCCATCTATAGATATCTACTGAATATATTCAGCTCGAGAAAACCAGCTTCAACAACCTAGTTCCTAAACATTCCATCAAAACCCTAACCCCAGAGCTACAAGAAGTTTGATTTATGAATGAAGAGAGAATGCAGGGGGTTTCACATGGCTCACTTTATCGCCAGTACAAATTCTTCAAGCATGATCAAAAAATGGAACAGAGAACAGAAATCATCATTGATATGGGGATATAACCATCACTTGTATGCATATTAAACACTTCGTACCATGGTACAATTAACCACGCAATCAAATGTAATGAAATCCTTCATCAGATACTCTTTCCTTCCAAGAAAAACTAGTTCGGTTTTTTCAATAAAAAACCAGACATCAGAAGTGATTCTCTGTTTAACAGGAAGAGGCACAAATCAAGTAGCGATTAGTATTCCAACTGGCATGCCCACCTTAAGTATGTGTAACATTCCAAAAATAACCAAAGTAGATGATCTAACTACCCAAATCCAGGGCTCATTAAAGGATAATAACCTTAGAAGACAATCGAACTACTCAAAGCCAGGGCTCATTAAAGGATAATAACACAAGAACTACTCAAAGAAAATAAAACTTAAATGACAATCTGCTTCCTTCTAGACAGAAAACGATCGCCATTCAATTGGAACAAGTTTTTTTCTGTTAATATCATCAAAAATATACCAACTCTGAGCATACACAAGATCAGTTTATTCTTTGCTAAAAAATTGACAGGTTAGGTACTTATGAGAGATAAATAGAAGACAAACAAAAGAAATACCTGATGTATGGTCATTTCGTTGAGATTAATGTGGGTATAAGCTTTGTCCTTTGCCAAAGCAGTGATATCACTGCCAAAGTCAAAGCTAAATGTTTAACATAAAAGCAAAAGAGGAATATGATTCCAGGAAATGCTAATGTCATTCTCTATATAGAAGGAAATCATGTAATCCTGGTGGAAAGAAATGACATACCTCCGTGAGTAAATGTCCAACAAAGAGTCATTGTCATCCACTATGGGAATTGAACTAACTTGTGCTGTCAAAGCATACAGTTACATAGCATAAGAACCAAAATCTAAAAGCACCTAATTAATTATTTTTTCCCTCTAGAACATCCACATTACATCAACAACCAAAACAAGCACTTACGGACGCAAAACACTTTTCCAATGGTCGTACAATAGTTTCTGCTTTCAAAAAGTTAAAAACAAACAAAATACAACAATCATGGCTTAAAGTACTCTGTTAACCTTTTTTGCATTTTACCATAGGCTGGGCTTTTCCACCTTCAAGCACCTTCCATAGGTGAAGGGAGAAAGTCCACCTCTTAGCAACAGCTTTGAACAATTAAGTAGAACGAAAGTTTCGAGAAGCATATATCACAGTGAAACCTTTTTATCATGAGAATGCAGAAAAGTATGTATCCATAATTAACTGGCAGTAGAAAGCACATACTTTCCAAATTGAAACAACCAGGGCAGTCAAAACTACTTAAAACTAAGGTAATACCTTGAATTAACAAATTGAGGGCCGAACTAAGTGAATCACTAGATCGCAACATGGCTAAAGGCGGTCGATTAGGTTCACCAATTTTCGGAATCCAAGTGCCGATTCGAATTGCATACATTGGCAACTGAAGCACAGGCAATGAACTAGAACAATGTCTGAAATAACGGCAAAGACCTGTACAAAGAAACAAACATTTCCATCAGTAAACGAATGGAATTATATGGCCATACTCACTAACAGATGCAGCTTACATTTTAGAATCCCAGAAAGAGAAGCCATATGCAGTAGCTGCGGAAATGAACCATCTTCTGAAGAAGAATGAATAACTGGAACTGAGGCCACGTCATTTTGCAAAATTTTCAAAGTGACATCTTTCAAGTTATCAAATGGCCCAGCCTACACATCAGAAAAGAAAAATCCTATCAAACAAGAAAGCACAACAAAAAAGTCGGCAAAGATGTAGAATACACAAGGTTTGAATCCATACGAGCTGTCAGTCAAACTCACTCTACAAGCCAAATGAAAAGGTCAATGACACATGAACTCGAGCAAGCGACAAGGTAGTTCATGAACATCATATTCAACAAAAATACACTCGTCCACCAACCATCAGTGGACAAGTGTATTTTTGCAAAAGAAAAACTGACAAGATAAGGATATCATACACCGGCCACTATTTCTGGAAGAGTTCAGGCAAACTATAAAGATGGGCTGCTGGTAAGTATCACATGCAGTTCACATCAACCTTTTTTTGGTAGGAAGCAAAACTCCAGCCACTATTTTTTCAAGTGTTCAGGCTAACTTTCAAGATGGCCCGCTTGTAGGTTTCACATGCAGTTCAATTTCAGACACATTATTTCATCTACCTTTTCCATATAAGAGAAATCCCTTCCCAAAGGGGGGGCTCTGGAAAGGCTCCACGAAATATAACATTATACAAGAGCGATTCATTGCCAACAAACTTCATTTTACAGATGTATATCGAGGAAGAACATAATCAAATTGCAAAGAGCTATAGTCCAGACCAAGACTGATGATCCAAGATGTTGAAGAACTCACATGGACAAGAGGCCTTGAAAATGCTCTTCCATGCCCATCAACTTGTCTGTTTAAATATGCTTTCCCCTCTTTCCATGCGGCTATTGTGTGTGTTTCAAGCTCCTCCTCTGTCAGATTTGATCCATGATTTCCAAGCTGAAAAAGCAGGACAATCTTATGGAAACTATAAAAATTGAGGCGAAACTTAATCAAAAGGAAGAAAGTGAGACTAACATTCAACAGGGGCTAACAACTTTCAATGCCCATCTAATATTTGAAAATCATTACTATCCTAAAAACTCAACGGTGGAAAGAAGATTTATAGAATCCCCTCATTGATTAATACATATATAATGTCACATGGCTGGTTCTGATGAAACGAGAAAAATCTTAAGCCAGCTCTCAGGACATATAAATCTGCATAATGTTTGATTGAAACATTTGGGCTGGAAGAAGAATACTAAAAACGAATATGCTTAGAGAAAAATATGCAAGTTGAGCGAACATCAACTTCAATTCGATTTAGTACTTACCTCTCTTAAAATCAAAATAAAATCCATCGGACTTAAAACTCCAACAAATTGTCCCTGGCGGAAGTCCCAGAGAGGAGCTGTAGGGATCCCCTGCAGACATTGAGCGAAAACAAAGAAATTCCAGATTCTTCATCTTCAACAGAAAGATAAACATGATTTACAGGATGGCGTCAACAAATGGTCATAAAAAGTCCAAGCTATGGATGTTGTCATGAAATATCTAAACAAAAACTGTCCAAAAAACACAAATGCAATGGCTCTTTGATCCTGCAAGGCATCACCAAAAAAGAGCACTTTAAGAACGCTGTGAGGGCTACAATCTTTATTAAAATACTTTACTAACTCAGGTGAGGACAATCTTTGTGGGATCCTCACGGACAACATTTACATACCCTTAGTCAATTAGTCCAAGATACGTAAAGTCTAACTAGAACAACACCCAAAAAAACGAAGAAGAAAATTAATGTGGAAAAGAATACCTGCTCGTATAAAATATGAAATGCTTGCTTCACGGGTAAATCAATGTCCAAGGCAACTACCTGCCATGCATGTACGTATTTGGAGAAAGTCTGACTAAGAAAGCTCAAATGGCAATTGAAGTTGCATATAGCCAGAGATCAAGCATCCAAACCTTGCCTGACTCCGGAAGTAACTCATATGCAGTGTGGTTAGTCAAGAATGCAGTAACGCGGTGACGAGAAACCACTAAGTCAGTGTCTGAGATCCTTGGTACAGCCTCCATTAATGTGCCATCCGTTACGCGGACCTGAGTTTTCTTTAATCAAAAAGCTAATTAGTCTACTTGTAGACCAGATATATTAGAAAAAAAAAAACCTGTAGGCAGATGTAAAAACAAGCAAAAGGAAAATTGGAGCAGCCTTTCGGCCATGAATTAAGAGATCTAGTATCACAGAGGGAGAAACGGTAGCGTCGAATACTTTTGACATTCTTAAGGGACATCTGAAAGACATAATGCACATATCAACTGAAAATCAAACAAACACAAAGTGCAACGCACACACTCAATTTAATCATCGGATTGAATACAAGCACCTAGCTCTCTATGGAAGAATCTCCATAGAGAGTTTCCCCCCGACACAAGATGTGCCCCTACAGCCAGTTAACTTCAATCAAACCACATAAAACAGAAGCCGGGAGGTATGACAATTGCTGTTGGTCACAAGCTCTCACCAAACGCCGTGCCTGTTCATCAACCTCCATGTTCGAACCCGGGGGGGTATCTGGGCTGGGAGTCCCTGGAATATAATTAGCCTCTCTCCACAAGATAGTGTTCACTATCCCATACTCGCTAGTTGCATAAGGTTGGTGTTCATCATGTCTCCATTCTCCATCAACAAAAAATTTATACTGCGCCAAAGATGTGCAAGATGTTTAGTCTGTTGAAATTGCATCTTTGAACCATAGAGAAACGAACTATGCTGATGCAGCAAGCCCCGCATGCACCACATCTCAAATTTAACACGTCCATAGGCATCACATACTTGACTATCTTATCGCCAATCACATGACACTAGCATAATCGAAAATGCTTCCAATAATGAGCAAAGAAAGGAAATCCACTTCTCAAACACCGCGAACTTATTGCTAGTGCTAGTGGAGAAAAGTTCCCAAATCAACCTTATTCCCCTCACATTTTACACCTCTACGTCTCCCTTCAGAATACCTAAATCTGCTGCAAACAAAAGAGCTCACAAAGGAGATGTCCAAGTGGAGGTATTCATGGATCTTTCAGGTGTTCTCTCCTAGAAAATCTAAATCTCATGAATCTAACACTTCCTATAGACACAAAACCTCCAATAATTGTCATTACATGACAACAGATCAAAACCACATGTTGAGAGCCTAACACAATGTCCACTATCAAACTTCACTACAGCACTTTGGCTCTACGCTAATCTTCGAACGTATGGTGCAGAAAATTCAGAGTATATATGCATTCACAAGCTGTGAAAAAATGCATATCTTCTTCCATTCATACCACGAAGGTACAAACAGCCAGAATGTAAACACACGTTCCGGATAACAAGAAGGAAGGAGAAGCAAGCATAGTATAGCAATCTGACCTGGTGGTATCCAGGAGGTATGCTGCAAATAACCTGAAAGACCGTGGGACAACCCTCCACTGGAGTCATCGGCATCAACTCAGACCATCTTCACATAATTAACAAGGACAAAAGAAACAGACAACCAATTCATCAAATTCAGCAGCAGAGAAATACAACCCCATCAAGCCACTCGAAGTAATTCTTCTCTTCAGATTCGAAATCAAAGGATTTTTTTCAGCCTTGCCTGCTAAAGGAACCGCACAGGAACACGCTCGTACCGCCGTAAGGCCACACGAACCTCGACGGAATCAGAACCACGCCCCCGATTCCCCCGGATTCCCTCGCGGTGTCCATGCCCGGACCCTCGAATCGACCTCCAATCGGGCAACAGATTTTCGATCAGCACGCTCCACCCCGCGGCCGCGAGGGCTCGCGCCTCATACCACCTCCTCTTCGCTGCACGACAGAGAATCGAAAACGAGCTCAAAAAGACCCCGCGAACCCCGCCAGCGAGAAAGGAGGAGGAGGAAGAAAAAAAACCCAGACCCGAATTCCCACCGATACCCAACAGCTCCAGCTCCAAATCCACCGCCACAGAAGCGAAACGCGCCCCTACCCAGCATTCTTTCCCCAAGACCCAGATGAAAAAAGACCCATCTTTAAGGCCATTCCGCACCCGGCCAATCGCGAAGCGCACGAAAGCCGCCCAATTTCTCACGACCCAGTACGCACTACATCCCCCAGAACAGCAGCGCGCATGCGCGAGCTCGAAAGACACCCGCAAAAAAAAAAAAAAAACAAACAAGAAGACAACAACAACTCACCCGCGGCAGAATCACGAGCAAGAGAGGGGGGGGCCCCGTCCGCTGCGACGAAGAAGGACGACAAGAACAAGAACAAGAATCCGCGAGAATGCGAGGTGGGTGTGTTGGGGGGAGGAGGGGGGGGAGAACGGGAGGAATCAGCTCGTGAATCAATGGAAACTTCTGAAGCGATTGGGACGAGAGAGAGAGAGAGAGAGAGAGAGAGAGAGCGAGAGGGAGGAGGGGATGGAAGGGGGAGACGTGAAGATCGAGAGACGCAGAGAGAGAGAGAGAGAGAGGGGAAAAAGACCCAGCTGCGATTACGATCGAATCTGAATTTTTCGAGCCCTAAAATGCCAAAAAAAAAAAAAAAAAGGAAGGGCGAATTTTTTTTGCCTTTCTTTCTTTTTGCTCCTTCCTCCTTCTCCTTCCTCCTCCTTCCTCCTCTTGCTCTTGCTCTTTCGATGGGCTCGAGTATTTCGGGGTTGCGAAGCGGAGGATAGATATGATTGAATAAGCGTTTGCTGTATCGTTGTTGTTCTTGTTGGGTCGTAAGGTTAGAGAGAGAGAGAGAGAGAGAGAGAGGGAGTGGGGGAAAGGAGGGGGGTATTTAACCCTAGCCTTTTTTTTCTCTTGATTTTTTTTTCCCCATTTTTTTTCTCTCGGGAAAAGGGGGAATAATATGATTAAAAAAAAGGGCGGGGGGAGGAAAAATAAATTAATAATTAGACAAATTGGGGAAATTAGTTGGGGGGAGGGGGTGATTTGTGCGCGCGCGGGCGCCCGCGCGTGTCCTGCGATTGGGAGTAGCTGCGGAAAGCCAATAAAAAAAAAAAAAAGAAAGGAAGCAGAGAAAGAGAGGGGGGGGCGAAAAAAAAGCGAAACGAGATGATTGCGTTTCGTTCTGTTGCGAGGGGGCCACCCTCCCCCCGGTCCCTCCTGTGTTCGCCGCACCTGCGGATGTGCCTTTCGGAGACAATTTGAGGAAAAACTGAAGGGGAGGGGGGTGTGAAAAAACAGGGGAGATATGTTCTTAAACACTTTAGGATTTAATTACACGAAAAATCTCAAATTGATATGCACGTAATAATTTTATTCCGAACTAATTTTTTGATCACCGAAAATCCCAAACCGGTACTATCGTAATAGATTTAATCTCAGTTTGGTTCCGTTAAATTTTACTGTCGAATTGCTTTGTTAAATGACACGCGACAGTTAACTGATGTACCGGTTTTACGTTTTATCCTCCATTTGTCACGGGTGTACCAGCTTGTGATTTTTTGTTATGTTAATTCAATTTGATGGAAACTAACGGAGAGTAAACTTGTTATAAATATACCAGTTTTGAGTTTTTAGCTATCAAAATATTAGTTTTGAGTAAATTTATTACAGGTGTACCGGTTTGAGATTTTTTATAGTAAAAAAATAGTTTAGAATAAAATTATCACAGGCGTACCAATTTGGGGTTTTTCGTGATATTAACTCTAAAACTTATCGAGTCAAAAATTATAATCGAATTCTAAAACTTGTTAAATTGATTTAATCGAGTCCTAAAATTGACATTGTCAATTTAGCTAACGGAAAATGTTGACGTGGCAATTTTTAATCATTTTCTCTCTCCTATGTGGTGATTTTTTATTATTTTCTCTTTTAAATCGAACTAATATTTTGACTACTAAAAACTTCAAACTGGTATTCCGGTGATAAATTTACCTCAAACTAATTTTTTGACCATCAAAAATTTCAAATCGGTACACTTGTGACAAATATACCTTGTGTAAAATTAGCTTAATACCACAAAAAATCACAAACTGATAACCACAAAAAATCACAAACTAATAAACCTGTAACAAACGAATGGGTAAAATCCCAAAAATAGTATATCCGTCAACTGTCATGTATCATTTAACTTAGTAATTTGACGATACAATTTAACGAAAACTAACGAAAGGTAAATTTATCACAAGTATACCAGCTTGGGGGTTTTCATTATCAAAATATTAGTTTGTAATAAATTTGGCACAAGTGTATTAATTTAGAGTTTTTCGTAGTATTAATCCAAATAAAAAAAAATAGTGGTTTGAACTGGAGTCTCGAAGCTAAAGGTAGTAGACCATTGGGAGCCACTATAGTGACGGTGGTCAGCCGAATGAGCACCACCAACTCAATCGTGACCACCGCAGCAAATGGCAACCACCACCTCCTAGTTGCATGGCAACAATAGCGAGGTTGGTCTCAATAGCAAATGTGACGATCAACCACCCACAACAGAGAGAGCACTGTGGTCGCCAACAAATTTTTGTTTTTGGTCGCTAGCAATTGGGTTGTGAACATTTTAACGATTTATCAATATAATTCATCCAATCAATTTTGATTGGAAATCACTAATATAAACACTGGTCGTTCTATATGGCACAGCTAACGCTGATGTGGACAATTTTTGCAATTTTCCCTTGCTGAGCTTTGGTGAAGGTCTTAGACCCTCATTGGCCATGGGCACGGGCAGCCTTGTATAGGCCCTCGCCAACTGTGGGCAAGGCAAACCTCACCCAACCCTTGTCGGCTGTCACCTAAGACTAGCCACCGACATAACGAAAAGAAAAAAAAACAAAATAAGGAAAAAAGGAAAAAAATTAAAAATTATCCACATCGAAGCCAACCACATCACAAAGGACGGTTAGTGTTGACTGGACCGCTACATCTACAATTTCCTATCAAAATTGGCCGAATAAACTATATCGTAGGGGAGAGCAGTTCTTAAAATCTAGAGCCTACCCATTGTAACAAGTTCTTCATTTTTTGAAATTTGAAACCTATTATGCATATTCTAAAACCTAAAATCTACCTTGTCATAGGTACTACATGTATTATTAATGGAGACATTTTATAATCATCACTTACTACTATAATCAACTGACCACAACTTATATATAAATACATGAAAAGTATGAAAACATTAACAAAATAAAGTTCTTAGTCATATAATGAAAGTTTATACTGATGATTTCATATTATACACTAATCATCAAATGCCAAAAAATACCGCAAAAACATGCGAAAACATAGACCAAGAAAATAACAAGTTACAAGTTCTACTTACCTAAAACTTGGAACCTACTGGTCGAAACATGTTCCTACCAGTTCGATTCTCAAGTTCCAACCATACTATATTAGTAAATCATCAAAAAATTTAGTACTCAATTTACAAACTTGAAAAGTTTATAACTGAATTAGTACAAATTCAATAGGTTTAAGATTTTTTTTATACTTTTCACCAAAATCACATGACGTGGTAACTTTATTCGTCAGAGGCTTCACATCGAGTCAAATTTGAAAGATTGAGGTATTTAATAGAAAAGAAAATTTTAGGTACTTGATTGTAAAACGGACAAAAATTTGAGTTCTTAATTATCCCCCCAGCGTATTGATTGAGTACCCAAGACATACGGTTTATATGCCACGTCTATCATACTATAGTGAGAGCTCCTAACTATCATCTCTCCCGTTGAAATAGATGAAAAAGTAATTGGGAAAGATCTAATCGACCCTTGATCCTAAGTAAGATCGAAAAATGCTTCATTCTGGGTCTTGTCCGGATTTCGGAATCCTCGGAATGCAAAGTAACAAGAGGGTATTTTCACTTTCTAGAGAAGACAAATATTTGAGGGGAATGTGGGGGGGAGAGGGGAAGGTGCACAGATATTGGTATATTAAAATAAGAAACGTATTTAGGGAGCCCGTCATTATTGCAAAGCAAACAAATAGGTTGCAGAGGCCTTGATCGGAGCTTCGGTTCCCTCTCTTTGGTGAGGTTACACTTAACCATAGGCCAAGGATCATTAGCTATGTAATTAAGTGAATGTTTATCTTTATATAATCTATACAATGATAGACATTAATCAAAGGTGTATCCATGCATCAAATGTTCCGATTTTGTTTTTTGATAGGTGAGTCATGCTTTTTCAATGATTCAAAGTGAGAAATGTGGGTGATAAACCCCACTATATGCCTCAAGAAAACCCAGCCAACAAAATTAACTGTCTCAGAAACCGAACCACATGACCAAATTTGCACGAACCATCGAAGCAGGGTAGTGCAGATGGCATAATCTCTAGGACGGCTGCATATGCTCATCGGTTGTCGCCTTTTTCTTGATTCGTTGAAGACCCTCGAATCTGCTCTTTACGACAGATCGAACAGCCGTGATGACACTACCAAATGGACGAAGAGCTTCGAGAATGTAACTTGCCTTTTCTGGCTTTCCCTACACAATAACAGCAAGCATTCTAGCCAAGCTTGATAAGATGTTTCTGCAAATCTTTCCCCTTGACCCAACTGCATCAATCTCCAGTTGGATCTTCTCAGAATGGCAAAGTTTTAGCACCTCGGGCCGGATTCGAGAAGAAAAGTGGCGTTCGAAGGACAAATGCGACCTTCGTTCAGGACACATGTTACACAAAAAACTCGGAGAATCGACAGCGGCAAACCCGTCGCCAACCCTATCGAATGTAGGCAATCTGTTCAGCATCGACAACCGAGAGATAAAAACAACCGAGAGATAAAGCAATATGGAGGCGAGCCGGGGGAGAACCAGAAAACCAAGAAACTAGCACAACTCTGTTCCTGCCTGCATTCCAAGCATCTACTTGGAAAACGACCCACTGGAGGAAGATGTACAAACCACCCCATCAGAGTGAGTATCGTCACGCAGAATGACTCCACAGTTGATTCTTGAATAGCCATCAAATCGTCTGATCGTGCTCCTAGCCGTCTCCATTCACTACCTTCGATATTTAACGAACGAGTATTTAGGTAATGATGAGCTTGTATAATACGTCTAGACAAGCTTGTATGAAACTCAGATTTTGCAAGCGTTTTTATTTGTTCTACAGACTTTTATTAGGTCCCCTGCCGGCATACAAAATTATTAGTATATTCATCGTTGGATGATTAGCGGGAAAAATTACCCAATCAGTCATAAACCTATTGTGCATATGTCAATATGGTTCTAAACTTTCCAATCTAGCCAATTTAGTTCTAAAC
The DNA here is from genome assembly GCA_024500025.1 of Syzygium aromaticum. Taxonomy (NCBI): domain Eukaryota; kingdom Viridiplantae; phylum Streptophyta; class Magnoliopsida; order Myrtales; family Myrtaceae; genus Syzygium; species Syzygium aromaticum. Next base: position 30,836,993 of record CM044892.1, read on the forward strand.
CTTTGAAATTCTAATTTAATTTGTCAGACCAATTTTCTCAAAGAAATCATTGATATAGTAGTATGCCATATGAGACGGCCGACGATGAGTGGACCCACCATGTCAGTAATTTCTAGTGGAAATTGACCGGAAGAATTACATTGTAATTTCGCGTAAAGATTTACGATTAAATTGACAAAATTAGAAAGTTTATGATCGAATTGACATCCGTATAATAGGTTTATGACTGATCGAACAATCTTTCCTCGATTAACATGTGAAAGAATTCAGTTCCAGACTCAACTCTAATTACACTTGCCACTCATCCATCAGTAAATACGTAAAAATACTTTACATTGGCGATGGACTTAATTTTCTGGCTGAGGCCCTAGATCCCAAATGAATGTGATCTAATCTGGTCACGAATGTGCCCACTTGGTCTCTTGATAATAAAGACATCAAAATCGAAGGTACACTTCTAGCTTCAGAAGCTCCAGGAAATAAAAAAGCAAAATCTGCTACCTAATCAGCACACGTGTTACCTTCTCGAAAACACCTCCTAATTAAGCGGTCCTATGATATTTCAAAAATATGATTGTTGATTTCAATCTTCAATCGTGTGATCTCTCTCTTTCTTTAAAACCTAAAAAAATATAAATAAGTCTCGTGATATTTCATGATCGCATAATTCACAACAATTCGCCGAAATCAAGAAAGGACATTGTATAATTTTTTCAGGGGATATTTATCATATACTAACTAACAAGACTGAAAATCCGTATCTTCCAATACTTCAACTATGATAAGTAGAAAAAGCAGATCTTTCTTAACGTGGGTCGAGTCGGGTAAAAAATATGTCGACTTGAACCAAACTTGGAAATTTTGAGTCAGGGTTTGAACAAATCTTTCTTTGTTCAAGTTGGAAAAGGTCCATCCATACCCTATTTTTCCGAGAGGGTTGGGCAGGCTTGCGAGCCCGGTTCAATTTTTTAAACCGGGTCTACTTGAAGCTTATAATTTGATTTCGAGTTTATTAATTTATAGCATTAAATTGACATGAGAAATGCAAATATAAGGTCATTTAAAACATTGTGTTTGCAATGGAGAGCATTAAGATATTTGAGAGTCTGCTTCATTCTCATATGCTCGGAACGTGTTTTGTGAGTTTTGATATATTAAGGGAGTCGATGGAATTATTTATCAGAAGTTAGGTTAGAGAAAAAATTATTTAGACAAATTACATATCCGTCCAAATACGAAATGAAACCACGGCAAAGCTCTTCCTAAATGTTAGAGATCACAAGCCTACGCGAGAAGGACTCAAATGTAGACTCATCAAACGAGTGAATTGGGTTAGGTTGAATTTGGATTGGGTCGGGTTGAATTTGAATTGGGTCGAAAATGGTCCCATCCAAATTGCCCCATTTAATCTATTTTGATCAATTTCTATGCAATACAAATTTAGCGACTTATTTTGATCCAACTCATACTCAACCCAATCCATATTATTAAACCACTTCAATATTCAATTAAATTTAGGAAAACTCATACATAAATGAGAATACTGAGTGAGTAAGAGCGAGATTGAGTGAGAGTGAGAATGAGTCACAAAGGTAAGTTAGATTTAAGTAAGTTGAGAATCCATTTAACAACCATATTATATTGAGTTTTGCTATTCTAAACCTATTTACGATCCATTTATTGAATATAACTAACTCATATAACAATTTAACCTATTACACATGGGTTAAGAAATGAGTTTATGACTCATTCTGACATGTCTATTTAAATGCGAATTTGCCACATCAACAGCCGCATCAGCCCGTTGTAGCCTAGTCCACCCACATCAAACCCAAACGTATATCCGCCTCGCATAATTTGTTGACCTTTTTTCTACTATCATTTGATCAAACTATTGATGTCTTCACTAGAACACATTGATTCGAGTGCTTTGGTCTAAATTTTATCTCCAAACTACTTTTATGTCACCTTATATCTAATGAAAGTTGTTAGATACATATCTTGGAGATTCTCCATATCTTTCGTGATCCCCATATCTCTTAGAGGGATTGTACATACATCTCGCATGATTGGGTATTTTTTTTTTATTGATCTCAATTAATTATAATTGATACCATAATTTTTCTTACTTTAGATAGATATCTTACAAAGCCTATAAATACATCCCTCTCCTGCATTTCCTCATCTTTCCGCTTTTTTGAACAGTATTAGAAGATTGACTTCTATCCAAAAGCTCTTATTCGTCTCTTCATATTTTACTTTCTTACACCTTCTTCTTTATATAAAATATTAAATTACGTGTCCGAAGGATCTTTTGTTTTACCATGATGAATAAAAAATCTTTCCCATCTATCCTGATTTTAAAACTGCTTTTGTGTGGTGCTTGTTGCACTATTGTTTTTACCAGTTTACCAGCACACTGAATTTATTTCAGCATTTTTCAAGTGTCATCAAATAGTTGAAAAGAAGAAGAAAAAATCAGAAGAATTCCAAATAAAACAATCTCTGTGATGCCTTTAGAGAAGAGAACCATCCTCCTTAATTAGTACAAGACATCGGCCAGCACCAACGTGAATAACTTTTACATTTTTTCGAGCTGGCACAGAGTAGGGAAAAAAAGAAAAAAGAAAAAATCAAAATCAAAAAATAAAAAAAATTGAAAAAAATTGCAAAAATTATCCGCATCATCGCGGTCACGCCACGTAAAACAACCAATGTCAATGTCAGGTCGAAAGGACTTCATTCGAAAATCATCAAAAAGTTTAGGACTAAAATGGTCAAATTAAAAATTTTAGAATCGAATTGGCATCTTTACAATAAATTTACGGATTTTTTTTTTGTTGTAATTATCTCTATAATTTCTAGCTTATCAACCATTTTTAACTTTCGATCTGCAGCCGCAAACTCCTGACTGCGTAACTCCTCCCCGTGTCGTGGCTAAACGAAACCAATGGCGAACGGCTTAAATTCAGTAACCGATGAACGCGCGCGCGAGTGCAATATCCAACCGCATTAGGAAAAGAATCTCCCTGGGTCCGTCTTCCGAAGTAGATCGGATTTGATTCATTCTAAAGATGCAATGAGATGTAAGAGTTTTTTTTAACGGCGAATCCATATCATTTAAGACTCCGGTATTTAACGGCTCAATCATTTCGCACGAATAAAAAACTTGGCTGGTTAACCTCTCTCTCTTTTTTTTTTTCCACTTATTCAAACCGGCAAAACGCACGGCAAATATTAAAAAAAAAAAACCGATATTTCCGTCCGTTTCGCGCCGAAAACAATATATTATTCCCCGACCAAAGCAACGGCGGCAGCAGCCAAAATAACTGGTAACGCCAAATCCTGCCCGAAACGCCGCCGTTTCGCCAGCAAAACCACCAACTTCCACCTTCCCCCTCCCTCCCTCCTCCACCACCACGCGCCGCTTCCCACGCGCCGTCTTCGACACCCCCCGACGTCCACCGCCCACCACCGCCGTCCCCCGAAGGTGGAGAGGAGCGAGGCGCACGCACGAGCCGCCGCCGCACGCGCGCGCGCAGAAATAAAAACGGATTTTATAAAAGAAAACGATCGGAAATTTTCCTCCCCTTTTCGCTGCCCCCAGAAAGGGAAAAAAAAAAGGAAAAGGTGGAAGGAAAATGAAGGGAATAAAAAGCAAGAATATTAAGGGGGAGGGGGGGGGAGGGGGTGCAAATAAAAAAAGGGGAGGCAATTAAATAAATTATAGTAATTAATTTGTGTGCCCGAAAAAGAAAAAAAAAAAAGGCACAGCTCCTCCTCCGCTGTTTGTTCGAAAAACGGAAGAGAGAGAGAGAGAGAGAGAAGAAATTCGAAGAGATTTTTCGAACTCTCGCCAATCGCGAGCTTGGCTCTCGAAACCTCCCTCCTCAATTCCGAATCATCGCCGCCGATCGGCGCCCCCTCCGATCCTCTCCGGCGCGAGCCGCTCCGGATTCCGGCCAATCCGCCACTGCCCGATAATCTCGCCCGTCGTTTGTCCGGTCGCGTGGTTTTTTTTTTTTTTTTTCGTGTACCCCCCTCCCTTCGTGTTTATAGGACCTGCCGCCGGTGGGCGGGCGGCCAATGAGGGTCTCGGGTGGGGGGCGGCGGAGGCATTGGCGGCGGCGAGCTCTGGCGGTTCTCCTCCTGAGGGTTGGGAAAGTTTTCCGTCCCGGGGTGGGGGCGGGGGTGTGAGTGATGTTGGATTTCAGGGAGGGGGGATTAGGGTTAGGGTTTTGGGGGTAGCTTGGCTTTTTTAGGGCGGGTCGCGGGGGGGTTGCGTGCGAGATGGATGAGAGCAATACCGAGGTCGAGGAAGGAGAAGCTTGCTATTACGGCGCCGGGGGCACCGGCGTGGACAGCAACATTGACCCTGATATTGACCTCTCTTACATTGTAAGAGCCCTTTCGCCTTTTGATGTGCCTGCTGGAGTAAAGTTTGAATTTTTTTTTTTTTTTTGGCTTGATTGGAATTCTGGTTGATGCTGGAACTTTCGGTTAGTGGGGATTATGAGGGAAGTTGGTTTCGTTGAGCAGGTGTTGTTTTTGTGCTTGATCAGTCGAGCGTCACTGGCAATTGGGGGGCGAAGTTCTTTGATTGTCTTAAAGGAACAAGGGAGGCCGGCAATAGGGTGTGAATTGCTTGGCTCTTAATTTAAGCGGAATCTGGCGAACTGAACTTTCACTTTAATTGAGACTCGTTGAATTGGTTTTGCGGGAAGTGAAAATCATTTGCGAAGTGATGGACAGGAAAAGTCGACTGTAGAAAGTGCCTATGAGATAGTGAGAACCCTGGATTCTCTTGTGCTGGCTTCATCATTGGTCTCAAATTATAGGCTTTTCAACACGAAATAAGGCTAAAAAATTTCACAAATCACTATTGTAAGGAACTTTTTTGGCAATTGCTGTCATCAAGCATTCTTTTGGATGAGGTCTTGGTAACTGCAAAATTCTTTGATGATCTTCTCTCTCACGAGTTTGTAATGCAATTACAAGTGAGCCTCAAACACAATTTAAACCCAGAAGTGGAGACTTTCGCAGTGCTGGGATTGTAATGCACGGTTCAGATATCTCTTCAGTTATTTCAGTTTAATAGCCATATGACGGGAATCGTGCTCTTTAGGTTGTTCACGTCTGTGAGGGTTGACAGTCCTTGCGGCTGGTAGCCATTTCAATGACAATCATGCCATTTACTTTGTTCACCCGAATGAGACAACAATGAATACACCCACTCCTGTAAGCCTCAGTAGACTCCCCAGAGAGTTCTATCTTAATCAAGAAGTGAGAACTTGGCTGAACTTCTGTTGGTTTGACTGCCAAGTTGCGCTAGCCTCATTTTACTGCATACCAGTTAACCAATTTAATTTTCTGACAAGAAAGCTTTTGTAATGAAGAGGATATGTCTTGTGATGCCTGTAGCAATTCTTGTCATTTTAGAAAATTATAGAGTCCTCATCTTGATTCTTGCTTTTAATTTTGCTCTTAACATCTGGCAAAACTGATGAGAATGATATTTTTCACCAAAGGACGAGAAAATTCAAAATGTTCTGGGTCATTTCCAGAAAGATTTTGAAGGTGGGGTTACTGCAGAGAATTTGGGTAAGTGATGTTGATGGTTATAATCGTAGAAGCAGCAAAGCAGTCAATGACTGAAAGTAATGGCGTGACATGTATTTAATCTGACAGGGGCAAAGTTTGGTGGGTATGGCTCTTTTCTGCCTGCCTACGAGCGTTCAAATCCTATCCGGTCGCATCCAAGGACTCCATCAAGAAACAAGATCATGGCTAAATCACCAAATCATTCTTCCACAGAGGTTTGCGGACATTTAGCTCCTAATTTATCATCTTTGGTTGGAAGGTGGAATGCATGTGCTTACCTTGGAAATAGTGTGCTAAATAGTGTTATGGATTCTGTTGCCATGCAGGGTGTGCATTTTAAAGCTCAAGCAGCTGTATCCCCCTTAGGGAAGCCTGGAACTGCATCTGGTGCACCAACTTTACATAATTCAAAGGTTCCACCAAATGATCCTTTGAAGCAGGACTCGGCGTATTGCTCTGAGCTGGTTCCTAACTGTATAATGAAAGAAGAAATTTCAAACAAGCCAGGCAATCAGTCTGATCAACGAACTCTAAAGGTTCGAATTAAAGTGGGTTGTGATCGGAATGCCCAGAAAAATGCTGCAATTTACAGTGGTCTTGGGCTGGATAATTCTCCATCTTCATCATCGGAAAGCAGCTCTGGAGAAAGCGAGGACCTGTCAGCATCATCTGGAGAGATTAGTGAGGTGTCTCCTGCTAGCATTCTTCAGGTGAAGATTCCTTTTGCTCTGGTGTTCTTTTATCTAAGTGGGTTGACGGATGATGTATTGTTATGGACTTATGTATTGTCTATTTTGGTTACACTTATTTCTGGGACAGGTCATGACGTCCTTTCCATTTGCTGATGTTGGCTTGGTATCTCCTCTTCATGAGAATTTGCTTTCCTTGACAAGAAAGGAAAAATTCTTTGAGGCTAGTAAACCTTTTCAATCCCTTACGGGCAGCAGAAAAGATGTCGCTATATTGGAGGATCATTCAGTCATCCTTCCGGTTGATAAAGAGTTGTCTAAGGGGATTAAGACAATATCAGACAACAGGAACGAAAGTTTAATGCTACAGAGGTATGAAGTGGGAATTGATTTTGGTGCTAATAAGACGATATCAATGAAGAAAAAACTGAAGAATGGGATGGTAGATGGCAAGCAGACGTTCAGTGGCAATGTCAAAAAGATGCCTTTGGCTGATTCTAGCAATGCTGGCGACATTGAGAGGCCGGCTTCTAAGCCATCTGAAAATCTTCAATTAAACAGAAAGGATAAGGCGAAAGGCAGATCAATAACAGTTTCGGCAAAGGATTTATCATTGAAGCCAATTACTAGCCAGGAGAATGGCGCACAGATGCAGAATGGAAGGAACAGTTTGACTGAGAAGGCGCAAGATTGTGGGCCCGTGAACTCCCTAAATGAGGTTTTGGGTCAACCCAAGGTCAATGGTGAGTCGAAAGGTGAAAAAATTGTTCTTTCAAAAGGTCGACCTCATTTAACTGAACATAGGGATGATTTTGAGGCAGGGGCTGTGGAGCGTGCAAGATGGGATGCTGTGCAGGATGCTGCATTTGATAAGCTGACCGACACTGACATTTCTCATCATAAGGAAATGCCAGTAATGGAAGTGAAGAAAAAGTCAAAGGATCTTGAGAGCAATGGCAGGGCAACTGATCTTACGTCGACAGAAAGACCAAAGGTTGCTGTTGGTGCTGGAGTAAAAGATAAAAGGGGCACTAGTAATGCTAGCCGTCCCGCTAAAAAGAAAAAGTTTAAGTTAAAGCCAGATAAGCATATTTTCAAGTCTTTCGCTACTCCAAAAGATCCACTAGGGAGCATAAATATGGGACAGGTAGAGAAACTGATGGAATCTGTAACTGTGCCTTCCACTGAAAGGCAGAAGGCAACCGACTCTAACAATCTTCCTGTGGCGCATGATATACTCTTGAATAAATCCAAGGAAAGATTTAGTGGTGGAAATACATCTGTATCTGGGGTATCGGTGAAAGATGGTCCTGCACGTCTCAGTACAGAGAATGGACTCAATGCTGAAACTACGCCAGCTGTGGTTCAACCATATATGGAAGATTGGGTTTGTTGTGATCTTTGTCAGAAATGGCGGCTTCTACCCTTTGGTAGGAGACCTGATGACCTACCTGAGAAGTGGGTCTGCAGCATGCTCGACTGGCTGTAAGTTCTCTATACAGCTCTTGGATTGTCAACAATCATGAAAAAATTAGTATGCCTACTGGTATAACTAATTCTTTTATTCATAAGCCCCAGTACTTTGTTCAAATTCTATCATCTTGCAGGCCTGGAATGAATCACTGTGACATTAGTGAGGATGAGACCACGAGGGCCCTTAATGCTCCAGTTCCTGAGATTCAAAGTCATTTGAATGGATCTGCACCTGCAGTCATTCCTATGAATGATCAAGCCCTTGGCAAGAGCAACCAGAATCTCGGTGGTCAAGCCACAGATGGTCTAGGAAAGACTAAACATAGTCTGAAGGATGCTCTGCATTTAGGCAACAGGACCATTCAGCTTCCCAACCCCAAGAAGAACCAGTTCTCAGAGCCTGGCAGAAGCAGAAGCTTGAGTGACATGAGTGGGCATCCTTCTGATTCAACATTGAAGAGATGTGATTTGCCTCAGTCAGGCAAGTCAAGTGTTGTGGTCATGGAGAAACAGTTACCTACATTGAAAAAAAAGAGTGCAGATGGAGGTATTGATGTAAACAGTGGCAGTCTTTTTACGGGTCTCACACAGGAGTTTTCTGTCAAAGTATGTAATTTACTCATTCCCTTGTGTAATTTATGATGTGCAGGTGTTGCCAAACTAATAAAGGTGAAGGGTAAGAGGATGCCCGATCAATATGAGTCTGGACACTCTAAAAGAATTAAGCCAGATAAATCCATTTGTGCTGCTGAACGAGAAAATTCGGCTGCTGAACTTGGGAGAATGGATCTTAGTTTGAGGACTCCAGGATCATCTACAGATATTAAGAAGAATAAGCATCTTCAATCCTTTCCTCCTAGGGAGGCAAAGCAAGATTCAAGAAAAAGAATATTGGTCTCCATAAAGACTCTTGGAGATCAACCTCAGGTTTCTGCAGGTAGTGCATCGGTAGATTCGAGAGGTGAAGGTAGCAACTCCCGTAGGAAGCGGAAATTTAACGATAGCATGGATGATGAGAATCGTGATGGGACATTTCATCACTCAGCTCAGAACTTGAAGGTTTTACCTGATGAGATCGGTGATCACATGCTTAGAAAGGAAAAGAAGCTGCGGATATCGGAGACTGCCCTAAAGGAGTCTGGTAGGAGCGATGGTAACAATAAGTCCAAAAAAGAAATTAGGGTCATGAGAGATTTGTTTGGAAGTGATTTCGCTGATTGTGCAGAGGATTTCAATGTGGATAAGGACCAGAAACGGAGAAAAGCTAGAAAGAAGCTTCAATCTGCACATGATTTGACAAGAGGCAATGGAAGACATGAAGAGGTTCCACTTGCTGCAGCTTCTAGCTCTTCAAAAGTATCGGGTTCTCAGAAGATGAAAGGAAACAATGAAGAAGTGAAAGGTTCGCCCGTAGAATCTGTTTCCTCATCCCCTATGAGGGTGTCCAGCTCAGTGAGGTTTAGATCTGTAGGAAGCGATGTCAGAGGTAAAGGTAATGCTGCAACTGGTGATTTTCTAGCGATGGAAGCTGCCAAAAAAAGTGGGGAGGAGAAAGCTAGTAGTGGTAACAAAATTCCTGTGAAGATAAAGAAAGAGAAAGTTTCAGGGGGCTATAATTCCGAGTCTGTAAGGTGTGGTACCGAAGATTACAGAGACAGAGGTGCTAACTACAATTTTACTGAAGATGCTAAGCCAACATCTGGATTGGGAACTGGTCATCTAGATAGGAAAGGTGATTATTCACAGAATGGTGAGTTTCACATGGAAAAGCATGGTTCAAGTCCTAACTCTTACGAGAACAGGGCGCGCAAGAAGTATGGTGGCAGCACTTTGTTTCCTCAGAAGCAAGGGAATGGTTCTATCTTGCGAACTAAGGATAGTGACATGGATTCTGCTTCTGACTTTGACAGAGACAAGGTAAAGGCCATAGATTTCTCATCGAAGAAGGAGCCTGTGTATCAAACTAAGGAGCAAAGGCATGACTCGGTGGTTGTTCTGGACCATGTTGCAGTCAGCCATGAAGCAATGCATGTTGATAGATGTAGTTCTGTAGAGAGGAATGATAAGAATGGTATTAGCAGGAGGGGATCTTTAGGAAACCTGTCAAATGGCAGTATAAGGGATGATCTTCTAAAGCAAAACGAGTGTGACTTGTCAGTTGGGAGATTAAATGCTGAATATGGGACAAACATATTGGCTTCTCCACCGCCGAAGCTGGTCCAGGATTCTACAATAGGAAATAAAGCTGATTCCCTGCAGTTAGAGATGAGAAGTGGGAAGTCAATGTCATTTTTATGTCGTAATGATGATGGCAAACAACAAATATCTACTCATGATTCCTTACCGGAGGGACTGCAGCAAGGTTTATGCATTGAATCTCCACCTGATGCTTCTGGCCATAGTGGTCCATTGAAGGCAATGAGCAAATTGGGTATTGCTGGTAAAAAGAAAGGAGCCTACAGTAGTTCTGGGTGTGCTACACCTGAACAGCATGAACTCAAAGATGTTGCTTCAAGTCCATTGAGAGCTAATTTTTCCATTCAGGCTGCTGCTAGTGTGCTGAAAGAAGCAAAAGATCTTAGAAATTATGGTGATCGTCTTAAGGTTGTGTTTATGATTGGTCTAGTTTTTTTAGTTTTCAGAAACAGATATGGCTATCTGTTTATTGTTGTCAGAAGACTCTTTAATAGATGTTCTACTATTTCCTGTAGAGCTCTGGATTTGGCTTTGAAAGTAACGAGGCATGCTTCCAGGCTGCCCTGAAGTTTCTTCAGGGAGCTTCACTTCTAGAAACTTGCAATGGTGACAGTGGCAAACATGGTGAAATGACTCCAATGCAAGTGTACAATGCTACCGCCAAACTTTGCGAGTAAGTGGAAGTGAAAAGCAGTGAATGTTGAGCTCTTGGAATAGCAGAAGCCTTGATTTATGCCAGTCCGCATTTTCTTCAGGAGACATTTTATTGTGTGAGGCACTTCTGATGTTTGTGTATAAACAGATTACACCTAATATAATTTTATTTATTGTCTCCATTGCTTACTTAAATTGGGCTAGACTCTTTATGGGGAATTTTTGCTCATAATCTGCTGTATATTATGGTAATACCCCCAAGAAATGCTTTTTACTAATAATCTGCTGTATGTTATGCTAGTACCCAAGAAAATGCTTGCACGGAGCATCTTTGCCTGTTTCATTCATTATATCTATGTAACTGTTTTGAAGCCCCCATTTCTCATCTGGGGTTAATTTGAACATGCAGCCGTGTGTTGCTAGTTTAAATTATCAGGGCAGGTTGTAGGGTTGAGAATGGGATGGTCCTCTTATGTATGGTGCGTGCGTTTTTCAGCCTTTTGCTGAAACTTTTGGTTTGCAGATCATCTGCTTATGAATTTGAGAAAAGCCGAGAAATGGGTGCTGCTGCATTGGCCTACAAGTGCATGGAGGTGGCGTATATGAGGGTTGTCTATTGTAAACATTCAAGTTTGAGCCGAGATCGGCATGAGTTGCAAGCCACACTGCATATGGTTCCTCAAGGTATTCAAGCTGAGAATTCTCGTGTTTGCTGTCTCTTTTTTTGCCTCCTTCTACCTTGCGTTCTTTTAAGCTTTTTGACTTGTTGTCTTGGTTCCAGTCTCTACTAACTTTTAAGTGGACAGGAAGGTGGAAATGTCAAATCTTGATGCTGTCTTATTCATGGTCTTATCAGGAAATTAGCCTAGTGGAGAGAATATATTAAAAACTAACAAGTTCAAATAGCTTATCTAATGTGCTTTAGTTATCCGTATGGAATAATCGAAGATGCACTGGTATATAATTTTTTAAAATCTGGACCAAAGTTCAAGCTTGAGTGGTTATATATGCTCTTTTTGGGAGTAAAATCTGGTTGCATACTATCACGTTTTTTCTCGATGCTGTCAACATTTAAGCTAATTATATATTCATGGAAGATATGTTATTTAGAAATTCTGACTGCTGCTCTTCCCTCTGTGGATTGGGGGATAAATGAGACATTTGCTTCATAATCGAGAGTGGCAATTTCGTCTTGAAGGGATTAAAAATCTCATCCTCATTTGCCATTTCTTACACTTTGCTTGTTAACAACGGGAAGGGGGGCAATGAATGGTGGGTGTGGAAAAAATGGGTTTGAACTTGAAGTGCTCCTCCCTCCCTCCCCACAACATGTCAAATTTAATCCTATTTTCAACACCGTCCTCTCGTTTCAACATCTTACCAAACATAGCCTACTGTGATTATAGGAGATGGAACTGGAATGCGATAATCCTCTTTTTTTTTTTTTTGGTAAGAAAAATGCGATCATCCTCTTTATACTCATTATTTTTTACTTTTTAGGTGAATCACCATCGTCTTCAGCATCAGATGTTGATAACTTGAACAATCAAGCTGCACTTGACAAGCCTAATTTATTGAAGGGCGCTGCATCACATGCTGTAGGAAATCACATTGTTGCTGCTCAGAACCGTCCCACTATAGCTCGGCTGCTTGATTTTGTAAGTTCACTAAAAATTCCTTGCATTTCCTTGGTCGTACTATCGAACTTGCAGCCACTCTCTTCTGCCCTATTTAGGTTGGAATTTTTGTGGCATTTTAGGACTCCGGAAGCTGCTAATAATTTGCTGTCCAATTCTAACACTGGATACAGAAAGTAACTAACATCCTTATTAGAATAGAAGATGTCAGTCTATTTGCATACACATAGTTGTATTTGGAATGAGTAGTTGCCATACTAGAGCCATGCTTCGTTGCTGAGGAAATGTTTTGGCTGCTTACCTTTTCGGAGACTGCTATGTGCTTTTCATGATAATTATGAATTGCAGGGATATTCAAGGAATTGTGATGCTCTTAGTTTTCTTCTTTTCTGGATGCTGTCACAGAGTTTACTGGCTGGATCATGTACACCCATCTTTAACCACCATGAGTATTGTTAGGATTGTAAATGATTTTGTCCATCTCTGATGGAGCCTGGGTTTCTCCCATCACGTGATTTAGATATCCCACCCCATGGGGATGAAATTGTAGGTACTTTGTTGGAAATAAATGGGTGACATGCTAGTGTTTTTGCAGACATTTGACGTTAATTGTGCGATGGAAGCCTCAAGAAAATCACAAGTTGCTTTGGCAGCTGCTACTGCCAACCTGGAAGAGGCACAAAACATTGAGCAAGTAACTTGCATTAAAAGGGTAATTGACTTCAGCTTCCAAGATATAGATGAACTATTACGACTGGTTCAGCTCGCAAGGGAGGCCATAAGCCGGTCAGGTATCAATGGTGCTAGGGATTAAGTCTTCTCTGTACATATGTGTTTATTGCCCTTGGTGAGCAAGGATTGAGATGGGTAAAATGCTGCCATAAGCACATGGCAACTTGCAGGAAGGCAGGTCACCTAGAGTTACCTCTCTGTACATGTGTACAAAGTGAGATTGATCTGAAATTTTGTAATGTAATTTTAGTGTTTAGATAATTCTAGACGTGGATAAGGCACACAGTTCTCAACCTTAAGTTTCAGTGGTTGGGATAAGAGGAATGAGTTTTTTGCTTTTCTGGCGGTACGATTCAGAATCGTGTAACATATCTTTATTGTTTTTTTGGCTCCACCGACTGGGAGCAGGAAAGGTGAATTATTGTTGAGATCAAAACCAAGTCCACTTTTTTAAGGAGGTTCCCTACTGTCTTGGTGAAATTGGCCATTTATACGAGATTCTGACAATTGGTGGCTGTTCTATTGTTTATTTTTTGGTTCAAATTATAAAGCAGTTAGATGGAAATAGAATATACAATTCTTGGAGACAACGAACTGTGTATGTTGATGCTGTTTCAGCTTTTCTCTTTAGTAACTCCGACTTTCCAGTCATTCTAGCTGCGGGTAAGTAGTTTCTTTAATATGGCGGCACCTCTTTAATCTATTTCTACTATTCTTTTTTAAGACAAGTTTTGAACCTTTTACATCTGTGAAGGTTGGTTATAGAGCTTTGCACTTTTATTCTTGCTATTCGATTTTTCCATGTGAAGGGAAGAAAGCTGCAGATCTTCTCCAGATGACACTACATCTTCCATGAGATGTTCTGTGGCGTGTAATTCATTTGACTCTTGATATTCTTTTGTTTTCCATGTTTATATGGTCTCTCTGTTAGTGTACTTCTTTTATTATTAACCTGTGTTGGTCCTCTTTAAATTTTCTCAGGGAAAGTAAGACCTGCCGGGCCTGCATGGATGAAGTAAGCTGATTTTGTCCAACGTCATCAGCGTCTATGCTGAGGTAAACTATGAGGTAAACTAACAGCATCTTCTGTGGAATAGAGCTGTCTCTTTGGTTCTTGGAAGGTGTTGGCCTCAGTCGGCTATTTACAGAGATGAGCGGAATTACTTTATGATGAATTTTATTTAATATAATCCTTACCCTTCTTTGTGCACATTCTTTGTCAGTTTAATTCCTACTGTTTGTCTTGTTGCATGCAGGTTCAACTGTATCTGAGAAAGTGTTTTCTACATGGTGCCCGGTTAGTTCACTGTAATACATGCGTTCTACTATGAGACGTCGACATGAGTCACCTGAATAAACGTCTACAAACATGGAATTTTATGAGACTACTACGTTTGGAAGATGGAGCCGGAAGTTGGTGAGAGCTTTGGTTGATAGCAATGCGATGTCAGGTCCTCCAAAAGTTGTTATATACATTACCAGGCAATTGTTCAATGGTGTAACTTTTTGAGCAGACAAAACTCACTAGCAATTTCAGCCGATAATCTATACATTATACACATTGTTCTGATTCTGGAAAAAAAGGTGCCGTGGGCATTGATTTACATGTTTCCATACTTGAAATGGATCATCAAGAAAGTGCAGATAGTGGGAATCATGATATCATGAGGCAGGTTATAAGTTTGTGGTGTTAGCAGCTGTCCTCTGGGGTTTGGGTTATTATGCTAGAAAATACCTCTCAAAGTCAAATTGAGTTCTCTTCTTGTTCACTCAGCATGACTGTATTTAGACGGCAAATTTTCCATAACAAGATAGCAATTGAAATTCCTTCTGTTCTCTCTCCCCCTGGTGATTTATTTATTTGACTATGTAATCTGGGCTGTATCTCATGTTCAGCCTCTTGCCATTTCCTCTTGATTGCATGTGCTGGCAGGTGTTCGGTCAAGACGATTACATTTAGTTGTTCTTGTGATGTTTTCAGCGACGAAGAGAACTTTTTACTTGAGATTATCTACCCCAAATTACCTATTACCTGTGCACGGAATAAATTTCAACCCCGAGTGGTTCACCGGATGAACTGACCTGAAGTGGCCATTTTGGTAATGTTGCAAGTCATGCACACGGGCACGAGTACTAAGCATGTATTGCATGTCACGGTACCATTCAACATACCTGCATGTTCATTTCCTGCATTTCCGTTAGATTTATTCCATTAAATGCTTGTTGGATTTACTGTCATGGTCGCTGGTGCCTGAATGATCAATGTGCATGGTGCGCTTGGACGAATTCGCAGTTGCTTTTGTCATCAGCAAGGGATTGATTCTGTGACAGCAGAAATAAAACCTGATTCCGTGGTCAGACGTCTCTATACCTATGCAACTCGTGTGGCCTAATGGAGTTGCATGAGTTGCAAAAGTTATTGTCCGAGATTCTGAATTCTAGAGTGACGAGCGATATTTATGACATTGATTATGGAGCGAAGAGGATTGAGAGATGCTTCGTAGGAAGAAGGTTCTCATCGTTCTTAATGACACTGATAATAGCAAACAAATGGAATCTCATGAAAAAGCATGCTTTGTGTTTAGGAACAAGGATTATTATTACAAGAATGAATTCAAGTGTGTTGCAATTGAAGGGATATAAGCATGAAATTTTGGACTACGAAGTGAAGGAGATGAGTCCTAATCACACGCTTCGGCTTTTCGGTAGGCGTGCATTTGGGATGGACTCTCCTCCAGATGATTATGACGCCCTTTCATGAGACATGGTCTATGCTACGGGAAGACTTCCTTTGGCTACCGAAGTACTAGGCTCGTTACTTAACGGAAAAGGATACCAACATGGAAAGAGAAGCTGGACAAAGTGAGGTAGATGCCTCGCGAGGATGTCTTGGCAAAGTTGAAGGTTAGCTACAATGCCTTGAGTACAAATCTTTCTTGATATTACACGTTTCTTCATCCACGATGATACGACACTTTCCTAAAGCTATGATAGAGGACCTAATTGATCAGTTGTGTATATGGAGCCATAATTCTTTGTTCAAATTCGTCCTTGTGTAATGGGTATGCAATATGCAGTCTGTTATCAACAAGCCCTCAAGGTCAGTCATTTACAATTTTAGTAATCCATGAAATATGTAACAAATCAAACAACTTCAGACATCACCAAAAATCCCTGCATGTGCAGGATCCATTTTTAAAATGATGAAATCTGTTCACATCCCTAACAATAAATTCTCTTTCCACAATCTCACTAATGATCTTGAAGGCCTCATGACAAGCTCCACACATTCTCAAGTTCTTCATTATTCTTATGGTAACCCATTTTGGTGTGCTTATCAGGCCAAAAGCCAATGCCAGTCTTTCACTGTGCAAACTCACTATTTCCTCTTGGCCCTCCTCTTCCACTTCCACAAACACCAATCCCTCAATCCCACCCATATATCCCTTCACCTTCATCTTTCCCTCCAATTCCTTCAGCAAACTCACTACCTCGTCGCGCCTTGGACACCACAGATCTCCGGCATAGAATGTATAGGTTGTATTCTTAATCTCAATCCAACTGCAACCGCGTGCCTTATGAACTCCCGCGTGCTTCATACGAAATCTAAGACCATGAACATTTTTCCAATCTCCAACCATTGCATAAGCATTAGAGAGCATAATATATGCACCAGAGAGTTGTTGATTGGACCCTATTAACCAGTTACTTGCTTCCGTGGCAATCTTGACCCGTCCGTGAAGCCTGCTTGCGGATAGAATAGTTCCCCACAAGAGAGCTCCCTCTTCGGGCCTCATCTGGATAGATTTCGCCAACTCATAAGCCTTGTCAAGTCGGCCTGTTCGACCAAGCATATCAACTACACATGTATAATGCCTTGCGTCTGGGATTATTCCATGGTTTTTATGCATGGACTCCAACATCTCAAGGCCATTATCAACGAGTCCCGAATGGCTACATGCATGCAGTATCCCGAGAAAGGTCACATCGTTGGGTTTTACACCTCTATCAACCATCTCTTCCAACAGACCTAAGGACAAAATGCCGAGTCCATACTTTGCAGCACCCACAATCATGGAGGTGTAGGGAATGACAGATGGATTTTCTATCCTCCTGAAAACTTTCTCGCAGTAATTGAAGTACCCGCACTTGGCATACATGTCCACCAATGCACTCGCAATAACGTCATTAGTATCGTGACCGTAGCGAATCACCACTCCATGAGCGATCCTTCCCGAGGCTA
Source organism: Syzygium aromaticum (assembly GCA_024500025.1). Taxonomy (NCBI): domain Eukaryota; kingdom Viridiplantae; phylum Streptophyta; class Magnoliopsida; order Myrtales; family Myrtaceae; genus Syzygium; species Syzygium aromaticum. The sequence goes on from CM044892.1 coordinate 30,854,218, forward strand.
GCGAGCCTGAGCTTGAACAAGCATTCACAACACTAGCCAGCATGAAATGATTCGGCAAGCCACATCTCGAATAATTGAACTCCCAAAATAGATGAAGCGCCTCTTTGCCTTCTCCGCTCTGTGCATATGCCACGATCATCGACGTCCAAGAGACAACATTCTTGTCGACCATCGAGTCGAAAACCCGTCTAGCCTCGTCAACTTCATTGCACTTCCCATACATGTCCACCAGCGAAGAACACACCACGAGATTACCACGTCGTCCAAACACCTCGACGTGGGCATGAATTCTTCTACCCATTCCAAGGTTGGCGAGAACCGAGCAAGCATTGGCCGCGGTCGCAAGAGTAAACTCATTAGGCGACACGTCGCTTCCCCGCATCCTCCCATACAACCAAAGAGCCGTCGCGGGTCGGCCCACGGCGACGTGCCCGGCCATGAGCGAAGTCCACGACACGACGTCCGGTTCGGGCAATTCGTTGAACAACCGGCGGGCGTGCTCGATTTCCCGCAGTTTGACATAGCGGGTGACGAGGCGATTCGCGGCGGCGGGGTCGCGCAGGAGGCCGGATTTGAGGAGGCGGGTGTGTGTCGAGAATGCAGAGCAAAGATCGTTGCTTTTGGGGCGTTTCCGAGCGTGGAGGGTGGCGTTGCTGCGGAACTTGGACAGTTGAAATTGGCGCCAATGGCGCGGGTCCTTCAGGGCAAAGAGGAGTTTCCATGCGAACGACGTCGTCTTCATAGGCGGAAGGGCGCCCCCGAAGCTCAGCTCGTTACTCTTCTTATAATGTCGTCGCGGCAAAAACGGACGTGACTGATACGACGTCGTTACGTGTTTAATATGATTCGCCGACTTTATTCGACACATATGTAATTAAATTGAATATCGTTATATCAATTACACTCATTTTTTTTAACCTTTTTTTTTAAGGAAAGCGCTTTCATGAAATTAAGGTTTGCTAATATCGCCTTACTAAGAAAATTACCCGTCAACTATTTGGACTTTATTAACTACGCTCAACTCGTGATCTGGGTCGTGTGGACGGACTTATAAAACTCTACCCGTTTTAGTGGTTGTGCTGTTGTCTTATTTTCTCGAATCGTGAGATCACAACTTTAAAGTAGGAGAAAAAACGAGAGAGAAAATTAACAGTCTCTGAACTTTAGCCAAATATGCTATTTGATTAATGAATTTTTAATTTGTTCAATGTAGTCCATAAACTTTATTCTTATGTTTGATGTGGTCCCTAAACTTTTAATTTGTTCAATGCCGTCCTTGAACTTTTGGTATATGTTCAATTTAGTTCTTAAACTATATGAAAATATTTAATGCAGTTCTTTCATATAGTTCATGGACTAAATTGAACATGTACCAAAAGTCCAGGGACTACATTGAATAAATTAAAAGTTGAGAGACTACATCGAATATTAGGCTAAAGTTCAGGGGACTAAATTGAACAAATTAAAAGTTCATGGATCAAATTACAATTGGATTAAAGTTCAGAAATTGATTGTGTCATTATATAAAAAAAAGATCATTGACAATACGGTCGGTGGAATAAGAACCACCTCTTTATTCAATCAGAAAGAAATTTTGGACGACACGGTCGGTCGAATCATTAAAGCTACAAAACCGCGTGGAATTCTCGCGTTGGATTGTTTCGACGAGAGTCGGTCCAGAAGGGAATGTCACAAACTGGAAAAAAAATGGGCAAAGGCAAAGGCAAAATATAAAAAAAGAGGCAAAAGATGGGAGGATCACAAAGTTAGGTCAGAGGCAGGACCTAAACTTAGGTTAATCATGCAAAAACCCCAATAGCCTCCAAAGGTCATCATAAACCATTACAAAAAGTCAGAGACGGCAGTCCATCCCCAGGAACTGAAAGAGGCCAATGGGGATAATTTTGTTGGTTACAAACTCAAATGCACCCAGACCCCTCTTCAGTGATCATATAGCTATAATTTGGTGCATGTGTGACACAGAGAGAGAGTGAGAGGGGGAGGGTCCTTTAGCCGGGATGCTGTAATGTTACTCTTTAGTTCTGCATCCCGAATCCTGATTGTCCAACAAATAGTCTGGAAATTGTCGTGAGCCCCATTCAAATTGAGTCTATTGAGATGCATGTGTGAATTGTATTCGAAAAGTCTTATATCGGATAATTAATATGGTATGCTGCAATTATTATATCCAAATTGACTTATAACTCATTAATTTAAGTTTTTGAGCGAATGTATTTGATGGATTTGGAACTGGGCTTCTCCTTGGCAATTTCTCTGGACGAAAGGTATTAGGTTTCTACTGTGTCTTTCCAACAAGTTCAAGAGCAGAAATGGATTCTGCTTTAACTTAGGACCAGGGCTTGCAATTCAATCATGCGAGTTGGCCAAGTTATGCACATTAGAAGACAAAATGAAGGGAGGGCGGTGGTGGGGGCGGTGGTGGTGGGCGAAGAAAAAAAGGAACAGAAAGACAAGAGAGAGTGAGGCCCATTAGTGCAGAGTCCAATAATATATGACTTCACTGCCTCTTTTATTCCTCTGTACTGATCCGAAAAGGAGCCAGAACAGTCTTTCATGGATTTCTTGATCGCTAAGATTTTCAGTAATGTCGCTTGTAGGCGTACCCCTCAGCATTTCTTCACTCACTCTCTTTTTTCCCACATTCACCTGCCCACTGCATTTTAAATAAGAGGAATCTACGACCATCATGCATACAGGAAAACTTTTGCATTCCATAATCATTGTGTCTACAACTTGTCATTATTCTATGCATTTAGTGAAAGGAGCAAGCGCAATCGTCATCGTTGCTCAAGGTTGGAGTACGAATCACCGCACTTATGCATCCTCTAGGGACCGCCCCTGGTAACATGGACTTGTGTGCTACTGCAAATTGTCCGATGTGTGTCGGGTGATGAAATGGACACATCGAGTGAGAGATTAGTCGGTTGCCTACTGATATTAAAAGCCACATATAATGACATGAAGACAATGCAAAATTTCTCCGGGCAAAAGCATGTGTCCTGAATTTCTGTTTGCTCAGTCTTGCCCCCATGAGAATTATGCATCAGGATTAAAGAGATTTTGATTATATTCATCTGCTTAGCTCAATAATTGCCTTTGGAGTCCCAACGAGAAGTTCCTGAAAAAGGGACAAAAAAGATAGAGGGGCCCTGAACTGGGGAGGTAGTACTAGTGCTCGACTGCTAGTAATGGTACACTCATTGTATAGCAAAAGAGAAGGGCATGATGATAGTAACACTAGATTTGGTCTTCCAGTGATGGAGGTGCCTGCTAATTACTCAAGAAGGGCCCTTCCTTTTATCACACCACTCGTAAGAGGAAAAGATAAGAGAGTCCGTCACAAGGGATAAGTGAAAGCCACGCACTCACTTGTACCAATAGATTCCATTTTCAAGAGGGCGTGGACTTTCTCAATTCTTGACCATGTTCATTCACACGTTGGGAAAGATTACAATACGAGAGAGAGAGAGAGAGAGAGAGACAAATGAGGCAAGAATGTTGTAAGTTGGTACATGTGATGTACCAAGAATGATTGATGATGCTGTGAAATATCTCACGCATGGTGTTAGTGTCGTCATAATGAACCAGACCTGCGCTCCTTGTTGGTTGACGAGCAGGTTTCTCCTTAGTCTGAGGATAGAAAGGGTCCAATGTCCACATGATCTACACATGGAGAGCAACAATTGAGGAGAACAAAAGATTGATCCAGGAATGCATGAGATCAGCAGTGTCCAAGCAACTGTGCAAATTGAGGTCGAGTAATCTGAAGCAGTCTCTTTTGCCAATGTTTACCCAATGGCCAAAACCAAAACAAAGTAGCGGGGGTCGCTGCAGTCGCGGTATTGTGGTATAGTCAATGGTTGGGTCAGTGCCCCCAGTAGAGTGATAGCAGTACCACTAAGACGAGCCTTGGTCACTTTTCGTAGAAGTTAAGAGAATCTTGCCTACATCTCTTGGTGGATCCTGCAATCCAAATGGAATTATGCAGCATAGTTCCTTGGTTCAAGGACAACCAAGCATCATGACTGACTTCATCACAGCAAGAGCTATGTAACATACGTGACTAGACTATGCTATAGTGCTATCAAATTGGTCCCACACACCATGAATAAACAAAGCCCATAAAGTGCAAACATGTTTCATTTCCCTCCATCTATAAATTCAGACCCTTCATGGTTTAGACCTTCATACCCAGAGCTTTAAAAAAAGAAAAGTTGAACAAAACTCATTGCCATCTCTATAACTGTGCGATGTCTCCCGTACCCATTACTCCGATTAGGGTCGGTCACATAGACGATGTTCAAGAACTCAGAAGGTCTAAGCCTATGAAAATCCCCACGAGATTTGTCCGGGATATGGATGAGAGGCCGACTCTAGATACTGTCGCTCTGCCTCCACCTCGTGCAGTTCCGGTCGTTGATTTGTCTAAGCTTATGAGTGGAGAAAAAGATATGAGCAACGCTGAAATTTCACAACTCGGAGCTGCCTGCCAGGAGTGGGGATTTTTTCAGGTACAAATGGAAATAATTTTTTCCCCTTCTTTAGCACTTGAAAGATAGTTTATAGATAGTCTCAACATTTTTGTTGCTCTGCTAGGTGGTGAATCACAGTATTGATTTGGGTTTGCTCGAGAGAATGGAGGAGGTGGCGAAGGATTTCTTCATGCTGCCTCTGAAGGAAAAGCAGAAATACCCAATGGCTCCAGGAACTGTTCAGGGGTATGGTCAGGCCTTTGTGTTCTCCGAAGACCAGAAGCTCGATTGGTGCAACATGTTCGCTCTTGGCATCGAGCCGAAGCTCATTCGGGATCCAAAGTTATGGCCTAAGAGTCCAATTGAATTTAGGTAATGATGTTAATGCTAATGTGTTGGTACATATTTTGATTCTTGCGAGTTTATTGACGGTTGAAGCTTATTTTTCAGTGAACTTGTGGAGACTTATTCGATGGAAGTAAGGAAGCTGTGCCAGAGTCTGTTGAAATACATAGCTACGAGCCTTGGGTTGAGAGATAACGTATTCGAGGAGATGTTCCGGGTAGCCGTGCAAGCCATCAGAATGAATTACTACCCTCCCTGTCCAAGGCCTGATCTTGTTCTTGGTTTGAGTCCTCATTCGGATGGAAGTGCTCTGACTGTGCTACAGCAAGGAAAAGGTAGCTCGGTGGGACTACAAATACTCAAGGACAATAAATGGGTACCGGTTCATCCTTTTCCGAATGCTTTCGTGATCAACATTGGCGACACGATTGAAGTAAGGAACTCGGACCTCATTTTCATGTTAATCCTGATCTAGGCATCGGGATAGTCTTTCTGACCGAAATATCATATACAGGTCCTCACAAACGGAAAGTACAAGAGTGTGGAGCATAGAGCCGTGACACATCCGGAAAAGGACCGTTTATCAATGGTTACGTTCTACGCCCCTAGCTATGACGTAGAGCTCGGCCCGATGGCAGAATTTGTGGACAAGAGCAACCCATGCAGGTATAGGAGATACAATCACGGTGAGTACAGCAAGCACTATGTGACCAACAAGCTGCGAGGGAAAAAGACCCTCGAGTTCGCGAAGGTTCAAATCGAGAACTCGAGTTGAAAGCGGTTCCATCTTAGTTCGCCACCTTAGGGTTTCCAATAATTGGAGGAGGCATGCACTATTATTACCTTGTAAATTACCATGTGTCTGTATTGCTTCAGTTAGTCACTGTACATGACATAGGTAACAGCTCAAAGCTGGACGGTGTATTGTCGAAGAAACAGATGTAATCATTTGCGGACGGTATCGTTAGTGGGAGTTATTGCCGGTTCGTAAAGCGAGTATCATTAATGCTGCAACTATGTGAGGTCTTATAGTAAAAAACTTTTGCCTTTGAGATTCTCCATGTAGTCCATGAGGTGATCCACTTGCAGCATTGAGGGAGAAACACAATTAAAACACGCAGTGCCACTGTTGCTTTTTGGCCTACCAGATTGCCAATATGGAAAAAAGCATCAAACGACAACGGTACCGCAGACAACAAGGCAAACAATTGTTGTCAAGGGTAATTACATTAAGAATCATGCTATGGAGGAAAACTGAGCTCCATGAGTACTCGTCCAGTTTACAGAAAAATCATGCAGAGGCTGCACTAAGAGCTACATAGCACCGACACCGACACGCTCTGACATGTGGTTAAATGGGTGTCGGATTTCCAACATGCGGTCAACACGCCTTCGACATGCGAGTCCAAAATCCCGACACGCGATTCCAACATGTACGGGGTCAATTTTCATAAATTTTCAAAAAATTAAGGATCAAAATGTAAATTTATAAAAAAATAAAAAAAGAGAAAAATAAAGGTGGAAGAAAAAGGGCTAAAACACGCTAGGTCTTTATTTTCTCTATCTTCTTTGCTCGACCGACGACCTCCCCATCTCAAATTCTCTCCTTTCTTTTTTTCGTCAACCACCGGTCCATTGCAAGGCTCTCTACGCGCCGGTCGCGGCTGCAGCTAGGTAGCAGGTACACCTCTCTTTGTTTCTGCTGAGTGCCCCGGTCACGGGCTCTGGTTTTTCTATCGTTTGTCTTGGTGTCAGATTTGATGGTGTAATTAGGGATGTGTAAAGGAACTAGGAACTACTTGGATCGCCCAAAATCGGACCAGACCGGCATGGAACTAGCGATTTTCGTGAGGACCAGTCTGGTTCCTGGTTCTAATTTACTAGAACTGGTGAGTATTAGTTCGGTTCCCGGTTTTAGACGTGGAACGGCCCATCCGGATCGGATTAGTAATATATATAATTTTTTAGAAAAATTTCAACAAAAAAAAAGAAAATATTTTTAGAAAAATCAAAACCATAAAATCCCTAATCTAAAGCTCGACTCTCATCAATTCACACCGCGTCTTTAGCCGTTCATTGCCTCCCTCTCTCACTCTCGGTCACCTTCATTTGTGTGAAATTTGGTGAGACCGGTTTTATGGCTTTACCCAGGAATCGGACCGGATCGGCGGTCCGCTTCTCAGATGGATCTATGGAACCAACGGGCGATTCTCGGTTCCATGTTAGGAACCGCCCTTCCGGACCATGCTCACTCCTAGCTCTAATGGTAGCTTGATGAGAGAAGAAGTCGTGGTGGGTGAGTTGGGGGGAAGAAGGAAGAAGTCGTGGGGGCAGTGTGGGTGGGTTGCGGGGGAAGCGGGGGCGGGGGCGGGGCCGTGTGGGTGGTTGGGGGGAAGAAGGAAGAAGTTGCGGGGGGTGGGGGGGGGCGTGGTTGGGGGAAGAAGGAAGAAGTTGTGTGTATTTATTTGTAGATTTGAATTAAAAATGATAATTTATCATGTTTATATAAAAATATATATTTAACATATATGTTCCAGCGTGTCAGAATTCTTTATTTTTTGAGAAATGACGTGTCGCGTGTTAGTGGCGGTGCTACGTAGAATAAGAGAACCCATATGAGCATAAGAGTTAAAGCTGGCCAGAAACAGAAGCAAATTGACACAAGCCAACTACGGTTAATTATGGAGTTCTTTCAATAGATTATGCCCAAGTTGGAGATTCTGCACATATTCCATATGAAGTTATGACAGACCTCGAGAGAGGTCACGGGGGAATTCTGATATACACTTCATGATCAAGAATGATTGTGCGGAGCTAATGTAGATTCTATGGTTAAAAAGATTGACATCATTAACCCAAGTGAAGACTCTTTTTGTCAGCATCCAATTCGCATAGTTGAAGTTCGAGTCGAAATTTCTCTGTTCAGCCAGATTCTAGCATCGAAAGTTCAGGGACGATGAAATAAATGACTGCAACTGACCCTAATGTGATTAAGCCAGCAACCACTCGTTATACCCTGTAGTAACTCAGGAGTGGAATACTAGGGGCCATTGGCAAAAAAATAAGTGATTGATGCATAATAGCATAAAGCAAGAACATGTCGGAAACATCATTGACTAATTTTAGGAACATCGAATTCAACTAATTAAAGACGGGAACTTTAATGGAACAATGTGAAGACAGATTAATGGGATTATGAGAAGCAAAGGAATCTGACGCACCGTTTAAGTTGTGTTTAACGTTGCTATACCGCAAGCAGAATTTAAATGGCTTTCTACAATTATACCAACTGATCTGGTATAATATAGGAGCTGTAATAAAACCAAATAGAGATTGGCTGCCTCAATGTTGTTCCATCGTATATTCCTCACAGTATCTCGTATTTTGTCTTTTCTCGGTTTGCTTCTGTCATCGCCTCGGCCCGTTTCCAATCAGTTCATTCATTCCATGAATTTGTTTTTTCTTTTCCACCCAAATGGCTCAACCAGTTGGGAGCAACAGCTTTTCCTCAGTGGAACGAAGAAAACGGAGAGCCCACAATTATATGTTGTATCTTTAGTTGTTCATATTATTGGTTCTCGGGGAAGCACTGACCGAGCAACTTGAGCGTGGGCTTCGCTGATTCTTAAGCTGAAATGACGCTAGTGTCGACGCAAATTGAGCATAAAAACAAACACCGGAGAAGCATCTGACATTGAGATTGCTCATAATAAACTTATTAACAAAGCAAGCTACTATACTCTCAGTGGCAATGTCCCACCTCAGAGCTCAGCTCACACCATGTTCTTTAAAATATGCACACAGAGATCAATTCAGGAGACATAATGAGCAAATAAAATGATGATGCAATCAGCAACGTGAGCAGGAATGGAAAAATCAGTGCACTCGAGGAAGAAAGGGGATGATGATGCAATGCAAACAAGAACAAAGTGGAGGAATATAAAAATTGTATTATTTCACCAAAAACCAAATTGCTTCAAATGATAACCTCACCGCCCATCCTTTCAGCAGAGCCCGTGGGGAACAAGAATGTATACCCCCATTATTTTCCCTGTAAATTCAGACATTCACTGAACTACTCTAGACGCAGTTTCATCATCAAAGGTACAGGGGGAAACAATAAATTTTGGAAATAGTTATTTGTGTTAGTCAAATTTCGTTGAGTTGTTAAGCGCTAGTTTTAGATATGAAATATCCCGTGTTCAAATCATACAGCTTTATATTTAGAGTAATCTGTCACCTATTACTCAGCCTCATTTGATGGCACTTGGACGGTGCTACTTGTGCATAACGATTATGGAGCAGATCGAGGATACTGCATCCCTAGGAATGTTACCTGAATGAACAAGCTATCGAAAGTATCTTTTTGATTGGTAAAAAGGCGAGAACGAGTGACCAATGCTGCCGACCCGGCTGACTGTTACCGAAAGTATCTGTACTGGTCCATCTCCATAATTTCAATCCACAAGAAGGGATTCCACTTGCAGTAGTCAACAGGAAGGGCAAGTAACAAAACAAAAGTCCCACTTGGGAACATTAAATTGAAAACTTTAATTGTCACAGTTTGATCTGGATGGGACCACAAGGGAGTTAGAAACTCTGGAACCCGTGTTTGAGGAGCAGAGAAGATTTTCTAAGCCAAAGAAGTTGACTCATGTTGATGTGACTATGACAAGCACTGAAATTACTTTTTTATGTTAAACAAGCATGTTCAAAGCAAAGTGTCGGTTGTCAATAACTTGCCAATGCATCTGGGAACTTCGTCCCCCCGTCCATTTCTCACCTTCGCTTTTCCTATTCTCCATCGTGTTTTTGGGGGTGAGATCATCAAATGGTGCCCTAGTTCCATGCTCAAGAAAGGAACTTTTCACGAGTTACAAATGCCTAACCTTGCATTTAAATATCAGTCTTGCTTAAGATCCCTCCAGAGTACTTGCTAAGATCCCTCCAGAGTACTTGCTAAGCATGCTAAAGCAGTGCGTCAAAAACTGCATACGCTTCTTATATAGTTGTTTGACAAGTGTTTCAAGAGCAGTCATTAACGAAAAATCTTTGAAAGTTTAGGTTTTATTCGGAGCGGAGAAATCTTCGGAAACTGGAAATAGTGCCTGTTGTTGTAGGAGACAAAAAGAGCTCTAAGAGTAAGAAATTGCTGCTGGTCTTTTTCTTTATGAGATGAAACGAGTGACTAATGATCTTGTCATACAGAAAAACATGTGAGGATGGCCGTCTATGTTGCTTTGTTCACTACCTTTGGCACTTGCACACACGCAATAAATAAAGAAAACGCTTCTTTTTTGCACGTCGTTCACGCATATTCATTGAATCTTGTGGTAGCAACCGAACCCCATTTTCCAAGCACAGAATCTCCTCCACACTGCAAAATAATGAGGACAAAATAGCTGACAAAAACTTTTGATTGCCCTCTAGTTATTTGATGAAAGGCGTGTTAGGCTTGGACCACCCGGGTTTCTTGTTCATGTCAAACTCCAATGCTGTCGAGATCATGTCATGAGATCATAACAACGAACAAAAGAAAGAGGGAAACTTTTATGTTGGTAAATGAGAAGAGGCTCACAACTGTTTATTGAATGACTATAACACTTCCTAATTTATCAAATTAACGACGATAATAACCGCGAAAGAATTAACTAATTATAATAACAAAGGGAAGGGTGAAAGTTGCTAATTATTGAAAAACAAAAGCCGTATATTGTCATGAAAGTAGAAGACCGTCCATATTAATCAAGGCAATAATGCTTTATTCCACCACCTTATATATTTTCTTGTTCATATGTGTACCAATTTCAATACCTCTCTTCTACTGACTAATGTGCTCAAACTGATTTCTATAAGCGATATTTTCTAATGAGTTTAAATTTTGTTGGTAATCTTTGTTAAGTTACATATCTTAAATATAAATCATAATCATAAAGAGGTCACAACTTTAATAGAAAAATTCCCCTAAAAAAGCTTGAACTGAAGAATTGTATATCACAAAGAGTTATTAGAGATTGAACTTCATAGAGACTTTGTAGATAGATGTACTTTATTAATATTTTTTTAAATTAGAATTCTCATCATTAAATTTATAGAAATGCTCAAGTCTTAGATGATTCACGTAAAAAAGGGATGAAGGGCAGGTTGATAAAGATCAACATATCAACCGATCAATACTAAAGGTATATTTTTTTCACTTTCATCAATCTTACGATTAAAGAGGTCCCAGCGAGAGCTATCGGACCAGGTCAATTTTAGGGCGTGTCTAGATCTATTTTAGGGGTGGAAATAGGGTGAGCCATGAGAAAATAATAGAAAAAATCAAGGGTTACTATCACAAAAAAAACGTAAACTGATATGTCTGTAATAAATTTACCCAAAATTAATTTTTTGACCACTAAAATTTCAAAATTGGTACACTTGTGACAAATTTACCATCCATTTGTTTTTGTGAAATTTTATTGTTAAATTATTGAGTTGGATGATATATGATAGTTGATGGGTATACCGGTTTAGGGTTTTATCCTTCGTTTATCATAGGCGTACCGGTTTATGATTTTTCATGGTATTAATCCAATTCAACAAAAATTAACGAAGGATAAAGTTGTCACAAATATACCAGTTTAGGATTTTTTGAGGTAAAAAAACTAGTTTAGAGTATATTTGTGATAGGTGTACTGGTTTGGGATTTTTGGTGGTCAAAAACTTAATTTGGGGTAAATTTATCACATGTTTATCAGTTTGAGATTTTTCATGATATTAACCCTAAAATCAAAGGCGATTTGTAATAGTTAGCGATATTTATGATCGAAAGATTTACGAGAGATTGCTTTGCAAATCAACAAAAAGTTTATGATTAAATTGATACAATTGAAAAGTTTATGACTAAATTGGCAAAATTGAAAGATTTATGACTGAATTGGCCGCCGTACAACAACGAAACAAAAGGCTCACAATTCACTCACTCCTGATCTTCTGCCTCTCTTTTCTTCTCTCTAGTTTCACCCAAAAGCAAAGGAATTGAAAAACACTAGAAAAGAAACATAAGAGGGGGCCAGTTTCACGTCCTCCCTAGCACGACAGTTTTTCCCTTCTCCCTCTCCAAGAAGCAACGGTGGAAAATCCCACAAGCAACGTCATGGAGCTTGCTTGCTGGTCATCGCCCAACAATCGTTAGTGGCATGAACATGATAAGTGATCCCAACGATTAGAAAAGATGGCACCTTCCTCAGTTCCAATCTCTCGTCTCTCTGCCCAAAAGAAAAAAGCCCTTTCTTTCCTTTTTGGCAGCTAGTCAGTGTATTTGAGCTCGTGGTTCTTGCCACAGTTGACTAATCACGATCTTCATTTTGACAATTTGCAGCCGAGAGAGAGACCGTGCCGTGTGGGCAAGCTCATTCCCCAAACACTTCAGAAAAGCCGCACCCAAATCTCTCTGAAAGCTATCTCCACACACAACGAAAGACATAACCGCACTCTCAGTGCTAATGCCACGGATCTTGCTCTCGAATTCTCGGGATTTCCTGATCAATTGTGTGGTTTTATTGGCGTACAGAAACTTCGCAGGATCAAGTGATTCAGCATGAGTGTGTCAATGCACTCATCATGATCAGATTGTTTAAGTTACTTTGCCATCAAACAAGTACAGAGAGATGAACTGATTATCATAAAATTACCCTTCCATGAAGAACCAGTATAAAACAAGGCTGTAAAACACCTAAGTGCAGCTCCAGTTCGGAAGATAAGAAAGTTAGAAATTGCAGTGACAACTTGTGTTAAAACAAGTAGTTTCATTCTTGAATATTTGGGACTAAGCACAAATCAACCTGCAAACATCAATAATCATTTGGGTGCTCGCATGCCGGCGGAAGACGCTGGTTGGTCCTGTTCTAAGTATCGGACCAAATCAATCACTCCCTGATATCTTCCGGGACGGGCGCATATTCTTTAACCATTCGTACTTGGCTCTCAAGGCAAAATATACAGGCATTTTTCAGCTCATGCGCTCCCAATTAATCAAGTGGAAGAGGTACAGCTGAACATAGGTCTTCCAAAACCTTTGGTAGGGAAATGATTGAACCGCTCCGCTATTCCCTTATCTGCAGCAACTTCTATATCTGGACGGTCAACTAGCAGATTTTCATGCAAGATATCTGAACAAATTAGGATTATCTTTGTCCCTCTCCAGATAGTCCCGAGTGATCAAATCTTCTATTCGCTTTTTGATTGCCTTGAAATCAGGCTGCAATGGACAAGTTCTCAGTTAATAAAGATGAGCCAAAATTTGCAACGGAGATGGGCCAAAAAACATTAACTAAGGGAAAGGATAGAAATCATCATCAGAGACCTTAAACATGCGTCCTAACTGCTCAACACACTCCATAACCAGCTGCTGATGACCTAAAACTTTCCGACTCTTCATGATGCGCACAATCGACGCATCTATGGCATAGCGCCGATCCTTATCAACGTCTTCAATTACTCTCTTTTTCTCGTCCACAGGAGGGAGTGGAATCTGGTGATTGGAAGATTGCAATCATTTCACTGCATAGAAATTGAAAGCTAAGGAAGGAAAAATGTCAGGCAACAATAGATACCTTGATTCTCCTCATTTTGTCCGTGAATTTTGCATTAAATTCAAAGTGATCAGTCGATAATATTGTCTTTGTATTTGGCTCTTTATTGAGAATTTTGTACTTGGCACATGACAAAGAGTGCAGAAGTCTAACAATGTCATCGTCGCTCAGATTTAACTGGTTCATGATCTCCGAATAACTCAATCTCTCCGAGGTGTTGAAAAGCAGCAAAGCAGACGCCTATCCATAAAACAGAACAAGGATTAACCCCATTTGTGTGTGTCACCTTGTGGTATGTAGCCTTTTCTATCTATCCTGGTGACTTTGGAGGGGGGAACAAAAGGAAAAGACAAGGGCCGAAAAGAGGTGAATAATTCCATTCAAGAAACCTGATAAGTTGTGACAATCAGCTCCATGGTTTTTGGTTCAAATTTTCCGATGATGTTACAAGTACCCAAGGAGTATATCCACGTTAGTTTTCTGTGCTTTGTTTTTGTCTGATAGAATTCCTTGAAAACTTCAACGCACTTTACCTACAATAACACAAAAACGAAAAAGTGACATGAGCAACTCCTGCAAAAGCAATTTTTCGTATGTAAGGCAACAAATGGGGAAGGGGCTACTCATAAATAGACTTGTACGGGCACCGTACAGAATTATTTCCTGAAGAAACAGAAAAAGATAAAAAGGCTGACACCATGCATACCATCTCTGCTGGAAGGTTCAGATCAAAAGATTTGTAGCTTGGCCAGAAGCCAGTTGTCAGAACAGTAACCGTCAAGTCAATCCCAGGATTTGCATTAGGATTGTTGCTGAGATACTCTTCAAAACTGGTTTGGTTTTCCCTTGCCAATGTCAAATCTGTCACCTGAAAGAAGAGTAAATCAGCAAATTGTGGAAAATAGTCGGCCTAGCATCAAATGTAGAGGAAGTCAGTCATTTCAGTGGGGACAACTAGGGCAACCAACCATTCCCTCCATCTTTGAGGTGAATTGACCACCACATTGTTGCTTTAGCTTGGTCAAAATACTTCTCTCATGATCATCATTAGCACTCTTATCAAAAAGAAGCCGCCTCGCAAGCTTTTTCCTGCAAGAGTTCACAAAAAATTGATTCTGTCAATATGGTTTGCCCACAGAAAACTTCTGATTGCAGGCAAGTAATAGTGAGAGATGGATAAAGTTTCACCTATAGAACTCAGCAAATAGATCTTTATCACTGATATAGGCAAGCAGCTTCACCACCTGTTCAATGACCAAAGAAAAAGGAATTAGAAGCAGAAGAATGTCATGTGATTAGCTCATTGGGGGTCTAAGTGCTGAATAATACCTTCTCAAGTGTTTCCTCAATAGCTTCATCACTCAACTTCTCACTGCCACCTTTCTTTAGTATGTTGTCACAAAAAGTGGCCAACAGTTCTGCACTTGAGCTTCCACCGACTCCCTTATTGCAAAAGACCTCAAAAGCCTCCTTTAGAGCCTACAGAAGAGCAGAGAACTTGACATTAACCATAAACATGGGATGCCCAGAGGCAGAACAAGCAGCAGCAGCATACCTTATGAAAAAGAGTGTGGTTCTGGAAACAATCATTGACATATGCTAGGTACTTATCATGTAATTCAATCACTTTCCTCACAAAAACCTGCAAAATGTGCACCCATATAAGCTTCCGGTCAATATTTAGATTCCTTTATCCAAAGTAAGATATGAAAAAACCAGATAAAATTACTTGTTCTTGCAGACCAACCACATCCTTCTTCTCAGCCTGCAAATAAACCAACAGTCATCAGATCACCACTTCAAAGAAACAACTGTTCAACAGGATCTTGAAGTGAATACAACGTAACTATGCAGTGTGTACATCTAACAGTTTTCGGTAATCTCCACGCTTAGCAGCAACAGTCTCTATTTTATTTTTATAGGCCAGAGAGAGAAATTCAGGACACTGGAGTTTCCAAGCTACTAATAAGCAATGGTGCAACAGAATGCTTTGACAGCTAGTTTCAGTGGTCTTAGTTCAAGTTTCCCACTCCAACTTCAGAGGTTCAGATTTAGCAATTATTTGGATGCATGCCCCTTTTAATCCTTCAGTCCCTCGAAACTCACATCAAGTGATGAAAAAATAAAAGCAAATGGTGCATTGCACGCACCGGTTAAACATGCCTGCTTATTTAAGAAGCATCGAAACATCAATAGCAAAAATCCTATAGGATGTGCCAAATTTACTATAGAAGTTCGAATAGGAGCATGCATCAGTTGACCTCTAATGACCTCTTAAACTTGCTTTCTCATGACTAATTCAAGACAGTAATTTAAATTGTTCATCATGAAGTGTATTCTCTTTTTCCAAACCAGAGGTCTATCAACACACATACAAATGCATATATGCGTTTGTGATATGTGTTCCACAAAATATGTACAATTCTGTCACTTCATTGTGTTGACTTGTACACTTCTTATGATTTTTACTAAAGATGAAGTGTTTTCTCAGACACTAGAGTCCAAAATCTACAAGTAAAACTCTTTTAAGATAAATGAAACGAGATATCCTTCAAAGGAGACACTTTTCGAAGAATTACTAAGATTCTAAACATTATGAAGCCCTATAAAAGCATGTACTTTAGCAGCTTGAAAAGCTAAATGAGTACAAGAATCAAAATAAATGTGCATACTTTCTTGTTGCTTGCTGCATCTTCAGCTTGTTTGACCAAGGCTGTACCTTCAGCAGTAACATGCTGCGCAACACGACGAACATAAGTTTGAGAAAATGTAAAAAATCTACTTCCTTAGAGAAAGCATGAGTCTAAAGTTAATTACCTGTTTAAATATATTTGCAACAGGATCCAAGCCCCTAGGTATTTTAGAAAACAGCCTGAACATTCTAGACAAGTCCTCCACCTGAAAAACAAACATTCAAGTCAGTAATAAAGCATCTCCCTCTAAACAACTTAGAAGTTCCAAATGGAAAATTATTAAGCAAAGCAAAGAAACCACCTTATCATCTCTAAGCAATGCATGACATCCGGAGTGCTCTTTCTCAAGTAGTTGGTTTGCATAGACAGACAATAATTCATGTTGAACTTTCTGCAGAAAACAGGAAGTAAAAGTTGCAAATTGAGTTGACAGACTGAAAAAGAAAAAACGATACACTGCAACGCCATCCAAATTTGACATTCCAAAAGTAACACCAATTACCAACCTCAAGTAACTTCGGCTCACTACTTGAATGCAGGTAATGAGAAACCCTGTCTCTTTCACGTTTTAGACACTCTTCAGCCTGTGATCACCAATAACATGGATTAATAATGGTAGAAACCATCCACCACAACATCTCAGGCTAATGGTATAGAATGTAAGCATTGCCTTCAGCATGTAATCTGGACAAGAGTCTTCTAGTATCCAATTTGAAGCTTTCCTAGAATAATAAGCAGCAGTATCTTCAAGCAGTGATGCTTCAAAGTCACTTTCATAACGATCCATTTGCCCCATCCCAATTTCAACAAATATATCCAAAACATTCTTCAGTAAAGCTCGGTCAATTTGCTCTCCCTCACGTTCTTGATCAATCTAATCAAAATTCAAGCCGGTATAAGAACTAACGAGATTTCTTGAATTAAGAAACCTGTCAAGAATAAGAGGGTTTGGAGTACAATCATACCAGAGAGATAACAGCATCCCTCACTTTTGCATATAACTCCTTATATACCTGAAAACATCATCAATGAAGTGCACTGAGATAATTGTCGATAACATACGAAAATAGTCGACATCATGAAACTGCAGTCAGCATTATTCTGGCACATTTCTACCACGAAATTTTCCGCGGATGATCAACAGAAAGATGACATCACACACGAGAGGTCACTGAAGACGTACCAGATCACGAAAGCAAGTCAGGCCAACTTCATTAAGGGGCGGCAATGATCTTCGAGCAATGAAGTACCGATCCAGATAATAGAAGAAACGAGATAACCACCTAACCATCACCTTATGGTTTGCCCACCTATTAACAAGTTCTCTCAGCATAAACTCATCATGCTTCTCCCTCAATGAAGGCAATACCTAAATCGAAGGCAGGCCTCGAAATTAATGGAGATAGAATAATCAAGAACCCAAAGGATACGTCGTCCACAGTGCAAAGTAGGTATTCCAACATGGAAAGGTTAATTATGAAATTTTTAAGCCTTATATCATCAGGGAAGGATGTCCATGCCATGAATACTACCATCTCACTTTCAGCCATCAGCGTGATTAAGTACCAACAAAATAGTTTCTACCTGAAGATGCAATGATTAAGGGAAAGGGGAGAATGTTTCATATAGCATTTCAAGAGGTCAACAAGGACTTCATAAGTACACCGATTCATTTCTTATCTTCCATCAGAAGAATCAATGAATTAATCGCAGTAACTACATCAGATTTACACCAAAGAACTAATTGGTGTAATACAAAACACTTCTTGGTAAGCCATAGCTATTTCCCATGTCGCACGAGGAGACAGCATTCAAATTTGATCTCTGCGCTTTATAGCTCAAAGCTTCTTGATAACTCTTCCATATAACTCGAAACTTGTTGTTTATTAGTGTAGTACTTTTCTCAGATCATTTCGAACTGATGATCTTATCTTGGCATAATTTTCCTACTTCAACTACAAAAACGAGATCCAGTTTTTCACTCGAAAAAGGAGTTGCCATTATATCTATGAATCTGACGCCGTTTTGCTATGAAAATTTTTTTGGTCAAAAACTACTTATCGATCATTCACTATCCCCAAACCCAATCATTTGAACCAATGCCCACTGGCACCTCAAAACTAGCATTAATTTTGAGGAACATCACCCGGAATTTTTTTTAACATACATTAATGGCAACTCATAGGCTATACAATAAACGGATGGAACTTCAATTTCCAGAGCAGTTATTAACTATCACTGTATCTTGCATATTTCTCATATGCCCATCATGGGAAAAGAGAACACACAACACGATTTCTAATTCCTTACCATTGATGTGATGTACTCTTCAAAGGACTCTCTGTACTTGTCGTACAATTGCTGGGAGTAGTCATGAGGAGGCTTCTGAGTACACATATTGTAAATCGTTCTGCAAATAACATCAACAGAGTCAAACAACCGTCGACAAAGTGCCACAATTGTGCAGCTCAGCGAGCAGGCATGCACGGGGAAAGCAGCAGAGAAACAGAGGCTTAAAATACGTGTAGAGCATCATGTAGTCCTCGGAGCTGAATTGGGTCTCGGGAAGCCCCTCGAGGAGGTTCTTCAGCTTTGTGATACCCTTCTGCATGAACTCCCATCCTTGGTCCAGGTCGATCGTCCTCCTGTCGTTCATCCCGCTAGGACCCCACACCACCTTCGCTCCCAATTCCTCTGCAGGAAGGACAAATTCATAGCTAAGAATCCCGCCAATGCGCGCGCACCCCAAAAAACGCTTAAAAACCCGCGCAAGGCCCGACAACTAAGAAGCCCCAGCACGACGCAGGCAACAAGCTCCTACTTTCACCGACGATATCCGCAAGCCCTAAGAGGCAACGCAGGTACGTTTCTCCTTGCCCCCCCCTCCCTCTTCGGGACCAATAGAACCCCCACGCGCTCAAGCCCTAAATAGCATCAGAACATCCATCACTCCCACTCCCCCCTCCAACCGAAACAATCGCCCAGCCCAAACAGATCACGGCGGCGACGCGACCGAAACTCCCGGCGCCGGACGAGAACCGGGGACAGCCTCGCGACCGGAAACCTAAGGAACCGGAATCCAAAAGGGAGGGGCAAAGAACGCACACGCGAAGAAGGGAATCGACAGACGGACGCCAGGCGTGGGCGGGAGGAGAGAGACACCTGATTCGCGGGGCAGCGACGTGAGGAGGAGGAGGAGGAGGACCGATCGACGATCGAGGCCGGAGAAGAATCCACAGCTGCCGCTGCTGCTGCCGCTGCTGCTGATGATGATAACGAAGACGAAGGAGGAGGGAGGAAGAGGGAGGAGGAGGAGGAGCTCGCAATCGCAGCGGAATCAGTCCGAAGGAGAGAGGGAGAAGAGAGGAGAGGAGACGAGGGGACGAAGATGAACATAGAAAAACTTTTGGGGGTCGATATTGATATTGACATCGATGTTGATATTTATTATATATATACGGGTACGTCATTCCCACTCGCTAGTCTCCTTGGTTCTTTTTATGTTGATATTTATTCTTGAGCTCTTCGAGCTTACTCTGTCTTTGCATATATATATATGTGTGTGTGAATGAAGAAGAAGCACTTTTTTTTAATTGACAATTAAAAAAAGATATTGAGTCCACGACTGATTAGGATGTCTCGCGACCCTAGGCCAGCCACTATCGATGTCCCTCGACCTCCTCCAGCAAAAGCTTCGCAGCTCTGTCTTTGAACGCCGAAGCGCGATCTATGCAAGTATGCATGATTTAATTCGGGCGCAGCTCTTCCAAAGTTTGATGGAGTGTTTGATAATTCAAATTTCAGATCCACTTTAGCTTCGGTTCGAATTCACTTAGAAAACTTATTTATGCTCGAATTTACATAAAATTAAGTTCACTCGTCAATTGATTCTCTACATTGCGTTAGCCAATCACTGATCGACGGAAACTCTTTTTGACATGGTTACGATAAATTTTGTAAGGAGGTTGAAATTTTTTGCTGTTAAGAGTTAAGAGGTGTTCGAATAATTTCAAAAGATATATTTGCCACTCTAATGACATATTTGATGAGATGTATATCTATTTGCCGAAAACGATGCGAAAAAAAAAATATTTAGGAGAAAATATAATCTTCGAATATTTCAATCACTTCAAAACAAAAAGTTAGATAAGTCCACGATGAGAGAAATTTGCAATTTCACTTTAAAATGCATGAACGGATTTTGGGAGATTGCCTTGCACTTATCTTGACTATTTTAAATTTACAATGTTGTGCATTATAGATTAGCATCCCAACATTTTGCACCTGCTAATAATTCTTTACAAAAATCCGAAGAATATAAATATTTATGTAATTATTATTCCATCTCTCTCATTCTTTTTAATTTTGTAGCTTTTGCATGATTTATTTATGATTTCAGCAACAAAATCGTTATATATAATAAATTGAAAATAACACGTTAGAAAGTGGATTTTAGCTAAGTTTTTTCCAGCTTCCGAAAAACAATTAGGAACAATACATTTAGGTAATATAAAAATCTCAAGGCTCAAGTAAGGGATACACCGAGTTTAGAGGTTTCTTTCAATCTTGATATGCTAAAAGTAATGTTGAAATAGCTTTGAATAAGAATAGTGTAGTTAAAATATACATACCTGTGCATATACCCATCTAACAAAATGACGTGGGTGTGGGAAAATTATCTAAAAAGTTATAAACCTATTACATTTTTGTCAATTTAGTCCTAAATATTTCGATTTTATCAATTTAGTTCTAAACATTTGTATTTGTGCCAAGTCAATCCATTCGGCTAATTTTGACTGACTGGTGCTGATGTGGTAATTTTTTTAATATATATATTTTTTCAAATTTCTTTATTTTTTCTTTATTTCTTTCTTGTTTCTACCCATCTTCCCTCTAGACGGTCGCTGGCTTTTGGCAAAGCTCACCCCCGCTGGCTGCTGGTGAGGACGAGCCTTGCCGTCACTAGATTCTACTCAACGGTGGCAAGGTTGGCTTTGCCATGGTTGGGTGAGGCTTTGCCATGGTTGGGCGAGGCTTTGCCATGGTTGGGCGAGGCTTGACCTGGCATTGGCTGTATGACATCCCGAATTTTGACCAATTTTTGAGATTTATAAAACGTGTAATTTGTTAATGTGCTTAAATAAAATCTCGCCCAGGAACTGATCACTCTCAGTTATTATTTTTAAAATAGAGATTTCGCTAGAATCGCATTCGATCGAATTTGGCCGTTATTTAGAGTCTAAATTTTGGTGTTAAATTTCTCGGGTTCTGGGACAAATTTAATTGGATGGTGTCGATATTATGGTGGCCAACGTAAAAATTTGATAGAAATAGTGGAAAAGTGAAATTTTGACCGGGTGCGGATTTAGACTAGTAGATCTCCCTTGGGGTAATTTGATTTAATTAATTTGGCATTTGCCCCTCATTATATTCTAAGATTAATTTGGACCGTAGGATCATTTTCAGATTTGAATTTTGACCGTTGGATCACACTTAAGTGCGTTGACCTCTTTCTCTCTCTCCTCTGTGCCGCACACCCACCCCCATGCAAATGTCCCCTCCATGCACGTCCCCCCTCTCCCCTGTCAGACTCTCTCTCCTCTCTCTCTCTTCTTTTCCTTCTCTTCTTTCCTTCTCTATCTCTTCTCCTTCCTTTCTCCTTCCCTTCCCTAACTACTTCGGGCTTCTGCTTTCCCCTGCTTGCCCGACCCATCACCGCTGATTGCCGAGCTCGTCCGTCCAGCGTCATTCGCCGCGCCATCGCCACAAAAGCCCCTTACTCTTCTCCTCCTTTGCAGCTCCTCTTAGCCTCCGTTTGACGCCACCACCTCGACCGTCGCTTGCAACTCGCCATCACTGGCCGCTCGTCTGGTGCCGCCTTTCTCGCCAGCCGCCGCCCCCGATCGACTGCCCTCTCATTCTCTCTCTCCTCCGCGCCAGCTCGCGGCTCGAGCTAGTCGCGCCCGATTGCCGTTGCACTTGTCGCGACCAGCGCTGCTTAGCCGATCGTCTTGCCCCACTCCGCCGCTGCGACGTTGCCGCGCCGCCCCATCGCCGCTGACTCAGCCATCCCCTCTGCCATCGTCTCCGCCGTCCAACCTTCCTCCTCTCTCCCTCTGCGTTGTCGCCGTGCTGGCTCGTCGGGAGCAACTCGCCACCGTTTCGCCATCGCCGCTGCTTGCCGCTGCTCGCCGTCGCCACTGTCATCGCATTGCCATTGCCGCCACTGTCACCGCATCGCCGTTGCCGCCACTTGCCGCCCCAGCTGGCCAACCGACCAGCCGGCCAACCCACCCAAGCTATGCCCGGGCCGTGGTCGAGTCGCCCTGGGGTGTGCCCGTCGTTGTGCCCATGCCCGTCATCGTGACTGGGCATTTTGCTCGTGGCCGAGCCCGTGACAGAGGATTTTGCCCTTGGCAAAGCCTGTGACAGAGAATTTTGCCCGTGGCTGAGGACCGCACCAAGCATTTTGCCAGTGGCCGACCGCCGTGCCCACCTCGATGCCAATTTGACTAGCCATTTTGCCCATCCTTTCTTGGTCTCCATTGGCTTGGAACTTAAGTAAGTGACTTCCTAATTCCTATTTATTACAATGGGTATTGTTAAACTCGTTTAACGATTAATTAGAATTAATTTAGTGACTAAGTTAGAGAATGGATTATTTGGTTATGATTAGTACATTGATTATGTGGTAGGTGATATATTAAATTGTGGTGATCGCGTGGCTAATTATGGTGTAATAAATGACCGTATTGTCGTGGTATGTATGGGTGAAATTGACGCTTGATTGGGCTGACTTGAGTGCCGGATTTATGGGCCAGTGTGATGGGCTTGGGATGTATTTTGGATTTGTACGACGTATTGGATGACGAATTTGATGTGGTGAGCATATCTTGAGATTGAATTGTATAATGTGTTGAATGTCGAATCATGTTGTGGTGCATGTGCATGAGAAAAGCTCAGATCGATTGGAGGGCTACCAACCTGAGGAGTGGTTACGCGGTGTGACGAGAAAGGCATGACTAGACTTAAAGCGTAGTTACGTTGGTCATTGGAAGGGGAAAAATGTCACGAGGTGTGGTTATGCGGGATCGAGCCCGGCTTGATCTGAGAGCTGAGCCTGAGGTGCAGTGGCGCAGGTTGTGAGATTGGGCTTGAGGCGCAGTGGCGCGGACAGAATGAAAGGACCTGGGAGGTCGTTGAAAGTTGTTCGGCTACGCATGCGAATTGAATGTGATTGAATTGACTGATTGAATGCGTGATCGAATTGGTTGGATTGATCGAGTGCTAGTGTGGTTGGCATTTAAATGATTGTGATATGTTATTGAATTATTATTATTGCATTATCATGTTTAACTAACGTGCAAAGTTGGCATGCGTTTGATGGCAAGGTAAGTACAATTGTGTGAATTTTTTATGTTAGGGGTTAGACTGCACGTACTACTAGTCTGGGTATGCATTGGCCTACGTGGGGTTTAGGATGTTACTTATTGAGACTCGTTCTTACGGTTATTATATATTCATTTCAGACCCCCGACCATGAGGATGGCTAGAGTGCCTCTGCGTTTTGGGATTCCGTATCGCATAGAGCGTTCGGTGATCGAGTACCCCGTAGGGAACGAGAAGACTTATATTAGGCATCTTACCACTGTTTGGGTTGACGTAGGCGAGTATCATTTTCAGGCCCATCAGTATCTGGATTGGTGTTTTTGGAATCCGTTTGGTGTGTACGGACCTCTTAGGACCTTCGACATTCCGTTCAACTAGTTAGGGCAGTGGGACCCACAGTCAGCTGACGGGGAATTGGCAAGCCTCGAGGCCATGTCCGAGGAAGATTCCGACCCCTGACTTGTTATCTTCGAGATGGAGTTCGATCTCAAGCCAGAGGAGCTAATGGAGTGGGAGTCCAACCCCGAGCTAGAGCCGATGGAGATGGAGTCGGAGCCGGAGGAGCCACCGGAGTCTGAGTCCGAGCCGGAATCTATGGACTTCGAGTCGGAATCTATGGACTCCGAGTCTGAGTTGTCTAATGATTCGTCTGAGTCGTCGGGAACCGATCCGGATTAGGAACCATAGGGTTTACCTTAGAGCCTAGTAGGTAGGGTCGACACTTTTTGACAGGGGCCCTTGTTAGATGTAGTCCCTGATCGTCCGAGTCACGTATCCCTTTTGATGTTAGTGGCTCCCGACCCGTTTTTGGTGTATGTATATTTCTGTTAATGGATATTGTAAGTTCTCCTTAGTTTTATTGTAAGAATGTTCATTTGTGATGTGGATGCTACCCTTGGTCATGTTTTCTATGTTCGAGTGTATGACTGTTTCAGCACATGTATTATTCTCTGATTTGGGGTTGGGTTGGCGACGCGCTCTGGGACGTCGCGTTCAATACGACCGTGGATGGGGTGTTGCAGGCTCGGTGGGGTCCGGGACGTGATAGGCTGGGTGGGGCTCGGCCTCACTCCATCGCTGTTGGGCCAAGTTGAGCCTCACCCATCCAAGACAAGGCTAACCTCGCTGTCGCTAAGTTCTCCCTTGCTCAGTGAAGAGCCTCACCCAACTAGGGGCTGATGAGGCTTGCCCTTGCTAGTGGTCGGCGGGGGTGAGCTTTGCCAAAGGTTAGCGAGGACAGCCTTGCCGGGCCTCGCCTCGACTGACTAGAGGGAAGATGGGTAGAAACAAAAAAGAAAGGAAAGGAAAAAGAGAACAAAGAAAAAAATTCGAAAAAATATTAAAAATACTAAAAAATTGCTAGTTGGTTGGACGTTCAATGTCCATGTTAGCGCTGACTGGCCAAAATTGACCGAAGGGATTGAATTGATACAAATGTAAAATGCTTATGACTGAATTGATAAAATTGAATGGTTTATAACTGAATTGACAAAAATGCAATAAGTCTATGACTTTTTGAACAATTATCTCTATTGAATGTTATGTGCATGCAAAGAAAATCTCATATATCTTTCATAATTAATTGATTTGATAACGTTTGACATTAATATTTCCATTCGAATGAAGTTTACTATCTGAAAACCAAATAGATAAGAGTTAATACCATGAAAAATTCTAAATTGATACACCTGTAATAAATTTATCCAAAACTGATATTTTAGCCACAAAAAACTTCAAATGATGTACTTGTGATAAAGTTATCATGTTAATTTTTATTATCAAATTGCTTAGTTAAATGACACGTGACAATTGACAGATGTACTAGTTTTGGGTTTTACCTTCCGTTGTTACATGTGTACTAGTTTGTGATTTTTTTTTTGTATTAGTTCAATTTAACGGAGAGTAAATTTATCACAAATATACTAATTTAGGGTTTTCTGTGGTAAAAAAATTAGTTCAGGTAAATATGTCACAAGTATACCAATTTGGGGTTTTTGGTGATCAAAAAATTAATTTGGGTAAATTTGTTATAGGTATACTAGTTTGAGATTTGTCGTGATATTAACCCAATAAATAATGCTGGTACCTACTAACATTAAGATTTCAACTCATAACTTGGGTGAGCTGGGATCATGAGATGAACTGGGAACCGGGTGATTCCCGTGGAAATTGGTCTCGTTCTTGTTTAAAAAATAACTGGTTCCTAATTTTAGGGGTGGGATCGGACCGACGGAAGCTGCCCAATTTTTTTTTTTTTTGTATACATTTTATTTGACAAACTCTTTAAACTCACAAAAAAGCCCGCAGCCACCTCCCTCAGTTGCCACTCTCACTCTCAAACTCACCCACACGGTCACCTTCCCACAAGACCACTCTGTAATTTACGCAGAGAGAGAGAGAGAGAGAGAGAGAGAGAGAGCCTTCCCAAAATTTTCCTAAATTCTTTTGGTATCTTTTTTTTTTTTGGGTAGTGGTGGATTTGGGTGCCTTTTAATTGCTTAATAATGGGTGGAAAAGTCCCACAAGTTGTGCTGGGATAGAGGAGAAGATGCGTTAAATTGACGTCCAACCATGTATCCAGATTCATCTCCTCCTTCAGTAAAAGTTACGACCCCCGATTATACTCGCACAAGAATAGGCCTCGTGAGCTTAAGATTGCTTCCCCATCCATTTTCAGCACAGGCCCTTCAAACCTTTAACGGAGGACCCCAAAAGTTGAGTCTTTCCTCTTTAGATGATGAAGCAGAGAGGGAGAGAGATACTCCAAGGAGCCGTGATGCATGAGGGCTGTAGAGTTCCTTGCAGGGAATAGAAGAAACCCCAAAAAAAACGAAAAAAAGGAAAACACCGTTTTTCAGGTCAGGTGGTCTGATTCCTGGTTGTACAAGCTGATAACGGACCCTCTACCAGGTCCAATTCTAGATTTCACGGATGTACGTTGGAACCAATCCCCTACTCATGTCACATATATTCTAGATCGATATAGAGAAATTATAAATGACTCAAATATTGAAAAATATTATCTATCCAAAAGTACAACAAGCTAGAGGCAAGCACAAGCACTTGCAATAACCTTCTCTTAGTTTTATTAAATTCAAAATTAAAGAGATAGACATTAAGATATCGCCCTCCAACGAAAACAATGAAGCTCGATGGATTGGTTTTCTATAGATAAATAGAATGATTATGACAATTAATAACCCCTTCCAAGGGGTATGGTTTTACATGGTCACTTTGATTTCATTTGAGTGCGGTTTCTATTGGGGAAATTTGATTGTTGATGAAAATAGAGCTGTGATTATTCATGTTTGATGCTTTGATTCATGATGACAATCACCGCCTTTAAGGTATTATTTGCCCTGACTATTATTATTGTCAGGTTTAAAACAAATATACCTCCAAGATGCACATCAAAACCGTAAAGAAACGAGTTCAGTAATTATCTTTCTTGGAATTTCACCTTAAATTTGTTATCAAAGTTGTGTGCATAAAAAGAGAAGAAGAGAGCGTTACAAAGAAAAATTATTGTTTTGAATAGTTGTGATTATTATGAAGGGAAAAAGTCATAAAACCTCCTAAATTATGCCTACTATAACACATTTACCCTAAACTATTTCTTGGGACATAGAAAACTCCAAACTTATACCAATGTGACAAATTACCTTTCATTAAAGTTTCGTCAGATGATTTTTTAGTCAAAACAATATCGTTTTTATCTCACTTAAACCTCGTGAGAGTCGTGTTAACAACGTTTCCTTTCCGATGTCCATGTAGGCAGATTTTTAACGGTCCTCATTGACAGAAACGGATCGTAAATGTGTCACACATGTACAAGTTTGCAATTTTTGGTGTCATAGAAAAAAATTTAGGGTAAATGTGTCACAGTAAGTATAATTTTGGGTAGTTGGTGGCTTTTGCCCTATTATGAATAATGTGTGATTTGGTGTTATTTATAAATAACTAATCAATACGTCTCTTGGGAATATGTATCTTATCCTGACCGTCACCTCTCACCACTTTTTATGTCAACAATAACGTCATTTCATAACCAAGAGTTACTTCTTTTCATCACCAAGAGTCATATCTTTTCATGATAAAAGTCACATCTTTCATGATAATAAACTATTTTAACAATTCCCCACTTAGTTTGTTATATGTACTAATTTACATAAATTCATACATACAAGAAGGTATCTGTTAAAATTTGAACTTGCAATTAGTGTAAATAATTTTGTTAATGAAATCAATGGTTGATAAAAACTTTGAACCATAATTCCATTTATTGTTCGAATTATCACACATATGATTATACACACATTCGATTAGAAATTTCTAGCACTTTATGACCTTGTGCTCTCTCCTGCATTCGTGAACATTTATAAAAGTTAATCCGACTTTTATTAGAAACGGCACCACTTTTTATGTTCATATATGTGAAGTTCTTAACTTATTACCTAAGTATTGTTTTCCCAAAACCTTGAACTTCATTAGGAGTGTTTTCTTGCATTCATCCTCCTAACTTTCCATGAATACTAACCTTGTGCCATAGTATTTGATCACCGTCAATATACAATAGCTTGTTGTTACCTATTGAACTTTAATAATTTTGTTAGAAATTATGGAGTTGGGTTTCCACTATGCTTGACTATTATCAATTGGTCTAAGACACATTCCTTTGGCAGCATTGCTTATTAACCTCTCGAGAGTCCCTTAGTGAGTGGATCAACCATGTTATTATTTGTCAGAGCATAAATTACTGAGATAATTCAATAAATAATTAATTGTCGAACATACTCATGTCGCAAACTAATATGTCTAGATTTTTCATTGTATATTTTACTATATGCCGTCAACATAGTTGCCTCACCATCGCATTATAAAGATATGGTTGCCATTGGTTATGGTCACAACACTATATCCAATAACAAAATCCACAGCTATTTAGCTTGTTTACTAGCCATTGATACTGATATAAATTTAGATTCCATAGTTGAATGAGTTGTACATATTTGTTTCTTTGATGCATTAGAGATTGCACCATTTGCCAGCTTGAAAAACTCATCCAAATGTCTACTTATTGTCAAATTGTGCTAGTTATCTAACTAGCATATGAATATGCTTTTAGTACTAGTGGTTGTCTTTCATAAAATAGACCATAATATATTATCGTCTTTAGTAACCAAGAATTCTACTTACTAGGATTACTAGTAAATTTTGACAATTTACACACAATAAAGGTTATATCCGATCTAGTGCAATGCATAGAGCACATAAAACTTCCAACTACATTAGCATATACTAACTGTGCTAAATGTTCCTAGTATTTTCCATCAATTTAATTGATACATCATATGATACATGTAACTCTTTAATTCCAAATGCTGATATTTTTTTAATGATTTTCTACATATAGTAGTCTTTACTTAAAGTATAACCCCATTATGTTTGATCACTTTAATACCTACAATTATATCCAGTTTTCCCAAATCTTTTATTTTAAACTGAGAAGACAAATACTTTTTTAGTTTCATCAACGCCATGCACATATCTACATATAAGCAGATTATAACTCCATGCTCTTTGGTAAACTTTAAATAAATGCACTAATTAGCATTGTTATGCTTAACTCCATATGGTAATATCACCAAATCAATTTTCTCATGCCATTGTTTTGGTGCTTTCTTTGTCTCTGCTCATGTTGCCATTCTCAACAAAATGCACCTTATTTGCAACTTCTTTCACATCATTATTGTCACGATTTCGAGAACCTTCCTCAATTCCAATGTGCTTTATCAAATTATCCGCAATCAGGTTCTCAATCATATGGAGTGGTTTCCTTTGATAATCATTCCAAGTTGAAGTCAATTTTAATATAATTGTATTAACTTAAAGGGGTTTAAAAACGTCAATCATAAGGTTTTGAGTTTGGCAACAAATATTTGAAGTTCCTCCACTTGCTTAGAGACAGATTTTCCATTAATCATGACAAATTCAAGATATTTCAGAGTAGTAAATCTATCTGTACCTTATTTATAAATATTATATTTGGTCTCCAAGGGATTCCAAATGTCTTTGGAATTTGTGTGAGATCGAAAAATTTCACACAGACGATATGATAGAGCATTGAGAAATCTTCCTCTGCACCTACTTTCATCATTATTTTCTTATCAAGATCATCACATGATATCATACCATTTTTATTCATAAAATTTAAAGTACTACAACAACATGAGATAATATGTTATGTCACAAGGAAGATGACTCAAACATATAAATAGAAACACAGTTTCACAAACACTTATCCGTCAATATTGCAAGCACTTGATGCAATTACTATCTCCGTTTTCATGAAAATGATACCTAAAGATTGTTGGGGAAATTTGATTGCTGATAAAGATAGAGTTGCAATTATAGATGCTTGATACTTTGATTCATGATGATGATCACTGCCCTTAAAATATTATTTGCCCCCACTATTGTTACTGTCAGGTATAGAACAATTATACTTCTAAGATATACATCAAAGCCATAGAGAAACGATTTTAGCAATTGCTCAATTTCTCTCTTGGAATTTTATCTTGAATGTGTCATTAAAGTTGTGTGTATGAAAAGAGAAGAAGTGAGTGTTACCAAGAAAAAATTTGTTGTTTTGAATAGTTGTGATTATTATGAACAATGTGTGATTTGATGTTATTTATAGACAATCATTCAACATATCTTTTAGAAATAGGTATCTTATCCCAATTATCACCACTTTTCATGATGAGCCATCACACTTTTTATAGCAGTAATAACTTTTTTTCATAACAAAGAGTCGTATCTTTTCATGATCAATAGTTACGCCTTTTTATGATAACAAACTATTCAACAGTTTCTTAGATTGACTTAGTAGGATGTTTCATAATAGTGGAGCTTATGAATTTAAGGTGAGCTTTATGGATCTTTTGGAGCAATAACATGGTGTTCGTACAGGCGGCTGATTTACATTGATACACTTCGGAAAAAAGCTAAATAATCGACACGTATTGCCAAGTCCGTTCTTTGTTTTCGTCCGACTATCATTTATGAGATTCACTAGAAATTACTGCCTTGTTTCAGGCCATGTCGAGTAAGAATTGAACTTGTGATATTAAACGACTTGAAGCCAACACTTTAAATCATTTTATCACTCGACGAACCGAATCAACTCCTTGGGATTTAGGTAGGATTATTGATTAACGTATTCTCATTGAATTATCTACCTCTCTACTGACTTCCTATTTCGATTTTTCCAGTTATGCATTTTTAGCTCTTCTTTTGTGGCGGTGCTCTCTCCCTGTTTCTCCACACCTACCATGCCTCCACCACATTGAACCTAAGCTAAATTATCCCCATAAATTTGAACGGACTCCGCGGATTCAATCCAAAGAAGCCACTCGTCTAAGCTTGCCCATCTGCAGCGCTTAACATTTCCAGGGGTCAGCCTAGCCGTGGTCAAAGTCTGCTCTATGTTAATAGCAATAATGGTAATCAAATAGAATGGTTTTGAAAATATTTTCTTAAAATATAATTGATCGTATCGATTAAAATAATTAATTAATAAAAAAATATTTTTATCATCAACAACGATTTTTATGTCTAAACATTTCCCAGGCGATGAAAATATTTTTTCTTTTATTCATTTTTGTAAACAATGTAAGCAATCATTTTTAGGAAAATAATTTGTAAATCACTCATTTTCCGCGAGGCTCCGTTAGTTTCTTGAAAAATTTTATGTTGAAAAATATTTTCCTTTTTTTATGGCGTTTGGATCACTTAGGAAAATGAGTCAACAGAAATTTTAAGCTAAAATTCAAGAAAATAATTTCCTTCTCTAAAAATCATTTTCCTTAATATCACTAGATAGCAACGCTTGGATCGGAGATCTTGGTGCTTGAGCATGAGAAACCCTACGCTAGTGTCTGGGTCCTCAGCGGCAAGGACCGAGTAAACACCGGCCACACCCACGACCACGGTGCCTTGACACTTATGCTCAAGTTCTCAGTGGTTAGGCTTGGGAAATCCCTGCTCCTGCAACAGGATCCCGGTGGATGAGTATCCCTTTTATCACACGAATAGTGCATGCCACTTTAGGAAAATAAAATCAAGTTTTAGTTTCTAAATGAAGGAAAATAATTTTCTGTTCATATTTAGGATTCAATCAAACACAAAAAATATTGCCGTCTTGGAAAATGACTTGTTAAAAAGTATTTTCTAGAAATGTCAAATTTTTAAGATAGGACAAAATATTGATTTGCAAAATTGACGCGTACAGTTATATTACAGCTGTATTTCAGACAAAGAAAAGTTCTTAATTTGCCTCACAAGAGAAAATCTAGTAATAAAGTCCTCTCGTTGTTCGAAAATGGAGTAAAGTGACTGATCTCGGCAATTAATGTATGTCTTATTTTGTCCTTTCTAAAATTAAAATCTCAAAAAAAAAAAAAAAGAAGACACACACACACACACATACACACTCATACACGACATCGATGGATTAATGACCATTAAGTATGGTATCTTTTGTTTTCATAGACAGAGATGATATTTTCTTTTTTAAAAAATAAGTCTTTTGTTTTTTTTTTTTGGGAAGAAAAAAAAGAGTCTAATTTATTATTTTTTTCTCTCCTATTTTAACTCTTAACTCACTCTCACACTTTTACACTACTTTTTTGCAGAGTGCAAGAGTCGAAACCCACATCCGAAATTAAACATTCTCACCCCTAACCTCTTTGAGAAAATGGGGAATTGAACTCCCGACTTCCTCCTGTCCAAGTAGGAAGGGTGGCCACTTGGGCGAAAACGAAATGATAGTTGGACGAAAACGAAGAGATTAGTTGGAAAACTTTCTTAATCTTAATGGTCATTAATCCATTAATGTCTTTTTTGAGTTATCGATGTGGGAAAGGACTAAATAAGAGCAAGGAGACGACTTTATCACTAAATTTTCTCTTCTAAGGTAAATTAAGAACTTTCTTTATGACGCCATGAATTGTAAGTAAAACGCTTCAATGAGAAATTGTTTTCGTCCGACTATCATGGCATCATAAAGATTGGTTGGAAAACTTTCTCCAATTAGGAATAGAAGAACACAGACTCTCTCGAAGCATCTCACACACCGATGCCTTTTTCCAAAACTCGAAAAGACACCCTATTACAAAAACAAAAAAGATTCGGGCGTTTTCACGAGAAAGATCATCAATTTATTATAAATTAAATGGTTTTTTTTTCATGGAAACTCGAAAGGGGGTGTATCTGTTCAAGCAGGTCTACACGTTTGCGCAAGAGATTTCTATGGAAACTAATCGATACCTCTCCTTCTTGGTTATTTCCTATTGGCGAGAACCATAAACACGGAAGAAACGCGTACCCTTCTCCCTCATCATGTTGACTCACTTTTGATTAGTATCTCCTAATTCGTTTACATCCACCCGTCATTCTCTCTTCAAAATCCTGCATTCCATTTGGAGCATAGCAGGCCGAAAGGTCTCGAACTTCCCCTCTTTTAGACGTGCCAGTACATTCTCTTCTTCCTTTTCTGGATTTCGCGTGATACGATGTATTATAAATTCAATGCCATTCAAGTTTGGTTTTGTACCATCGTTCAGATTCCTTGGTACATCTATTTCTTTTCTTTCCCTTAGTGATGCGTGACTGTGTGTTTCCCCTTTGAAGCAGGGGGTCACGTAATTGTTCCCTTTCACCCATTCTTCATCTCACCCTCTGATTCTTCAATGGAGGGCGATGGTATAGCAGAAGGAGGGAGGCTGAAGACTGTCGAAGTTGACTCAACTGACAGACACGACGATGGTCGCGCAGAGATAAACGAGGGATTGAGGAAAATCAAGAAATTGGATTCGTTTGATATAGAGACTGCCCGGCTCAAGTCAGACCACGGCCATTCATCGAACCAGGTCGGTTTTTATCCTTTTTTCTTTAGAAAGGCAAAAAGAAAGAGAAAAGGGTTTTCCTTTCAATAAAAATACTCCGGTTGAAAAGAAATTATTTGCAAATTACCATTCGGGCAACTGTTCCCAAATTTGTTGTTTTTTTTTGCATGAACGTGTACGTAATAAAATTTTTAAAACTCTATAGAGAATTTATTCTCGGAGAAATATATAAATTGAAATGATTTTTTCATTTTCTTTCGATTATGGGAGTCGTAGCACACTCTAATTGTTGAATGCGTGCAAATATTAAAGATTTTTTTTTTAATGTGTAGGGTTCCGGAAAACTCTCTAACGATTTCCATAGTTTAAGGATAGAGATTTGAAATGATTATTATCCGATGAAAGGGATTTAACAAATTGAAAATATGCCAAGAGGTTCATGGATTCTACAAACACTTCAACCGCAAGAAAAGATGGACAAAAGCGAGAAAAGATTTATTGGTTCCCCACAAATTGCTTGCCTTTGATTAAAGATACTTTGATTTAAATTTTAAAGGGGCATGACGTTTACAATTTTTGAGATTGCATCATCACTCGAATTAGCTAGACGTAAAAACGCATAGGGAAGAGGATGGTTAAAAGTAGTGCGGTTTGCTATGTCTTTGATACATATACCTAGTAAAATATAAAACAGGAGAAAAAGAGATTCTCTCGAATTGATAGTTTACACCATTTGTTTCCTATGTTTGTTTTTGGGCTGTGTATATGTAATCAATCGAAAGTTCTAACAAAATCGTAGCAAGAGTGAATCTAGGAAATGCTTTCATGATCATGATTTGGTTACGGTCTTTCCAAATGCAGAATCTGCCATGGGCGATGGTAATGAAACTTGCGATTCAAAGCATTGGGGTGGTGTACGGCGATATAGGCACGTCCCCTCTCTATGTCATAGCAGGAATTTTTCCAAATGGGATAAAACACGAAGAAGATCTCCTCGGAGCACTATCTCTGATCTTTTATTCGATCATCGTCATTTACTTGATCAAGTATGTCTTCATCGTTCTATCGGCAAATGACAATGGCGATGGTAAGTGATTTCTCTTTCACCGTGTCACCACGGAATTCATTTGATTCATAGCAGGTTCTTTATTCTCTCTCTATGCCAAATCTTGTGCTAATGTCGTTAGGGTTTTGGCTATGACAATATAGGAGGGACGTTTGCTTTGTACTCTCTAATATGCCGCTATGCCAAGGCGAGCTTGACCCCCAACCAACAAGCCGAGGACAAGGAAGTCTCGAACTACCGCCTTGAGGCGCCAAGCCACCGCCTTAGGTGGGCCTCTGCCATGAAGTCCTTGCTTGAGAATAGGAAAATGGCCAAGTACTTGCTCTTGTTTGTAACTGTGTTGGGCACCGCCATGGTCATTGGAGACGGGATCCTCACACCATGCATATCCGGTAGTAATTCTATCATCGAGAATTTCTTTATAAGAAAAGGATGATGCACAAATAGGTTTTTAATTTTTCCCTTAATCTATTTTGAACATATATCTATATCCTAATGATTTTTTATGGTACATTCAATCACAGGTAATATTACAATATAAAACGACACACTATATTTAATGTCTCGGCTCATCTATAGATCTAATTAGTTCTCTTGGTTGAATTTCGATAGATGGTTCTGATTCTTTTCTCCTTTTGTGGGGTAGTATTGTCGGCTGTTGGGGGCATAAGAGAAGCTGCAAGTTCACTTGGAGATGATCAAATCATGTGGATCTCTGTGGTGATCTTGATCCTTCTGTTTCAAGTCCAAAGGTTCGGGACTCACAAAGTTGGATACAGCTTCGCCCCGATTCTCACTTTATGGTTCCTCATTATCGCATTGATCGGCATCTACAATTTCGCGAAACATGACCCGGGAGTGATCAGAGCGGTCAATCCGCTCTACATTGTCCAATACTTCAAGAGGAACAAAAAGGAAGCATGGATTTCTCTTGGAGGGATCTTTCTCTGCCTAACTGGTAATCCAAACATTTAGTCTTTCCGTTAATTAATTATTCATAACTGATAACATATAGCTAAACATCATTCAAATGATTCATCTATTAGTCAATTCTTTTTTCATTTTAACCAAGATATGCAACTTTTTTTCATGAATTGACTCTGGTTTTACGCTCTGAGCCTTTTGATTATAGGTTCTGAAGCATTGTTTGCTGATCTGGGGCACTTTAACATTCTCTCCATTCAATTGAGTTCTTGCGTAGTTGTCTTTCCTTCAATCATCTTCGCCTACTTTGGTCAAGCGGCATATCTCCGAAAGCACACCGAAGATGTTGCTAGCACTTTCTATAGTTCGATACCAAGTAAGCTTCCTACTGCTACTTCATCTGATGTATCATTTATTCTGTTGGGTCATCCAATGAATCTATCTAATGTTTTGATGCAGAACCGGTCTATTGGCCAATGTTTGTGGTAGCGGTGTTGGCAGCAATAATAGCTAGTCAAGCCATGATATCGGCCACGTACGCCATAGTGAAGCAGTCGGTCGCGCTTGGGTGCTTCCCACGCGTGAAGGTCGTGCACACTTCGCAAAACCACGAGGGTCAGATCTACATACCTGAGGTCAACACCCTGCTCATGTTGGCCTGTGTTGGTGTCACCCTTGGCTTCAAGACCACATTACAATTGAGTAATGCTTACGGTAAGCAAAAAGGATCACACTCAATACACACATTTAGTGTTCTTATGCAGATTCCCTAATTCATTGAGCTACCAAGTGGTATTGAAAGAAAAATTTACATTTATTTGTAAATTTCTATCACAGGAATTGCGGTAGCATTTGTCTTCACTATTACATCCACATTCCTCGTTATTGTGATGGTCATGATTTGGAAGACCAACATACTCCTTGTAATCCTCTATGTCCTCACCATCGGGCTCGCAGAGTATATGTTTCTAAGCTCGGTCCTCTACAAATTCATGGATGGGGGTTACGTCCCACTCGTCTTTGCTGCCGTGATGGTCACCATCATGTTCGTATGGAATTATGGACACCGAAAGAAGTACGAGTACGAGTTCGAGAACAAGGTCTCGAGAGAAGCCCTTGTCACGATCGTGTCGAACACAAACATCCCCCGGGTCCCTGCGGTCGCCCTATTCTACACCGAGCTCGTCCATGGCATTTCCCCAATATTCACCCAATACGTCGCCAATGTACCTGCATTGCACTCGGTTCTTGTCTTCGTCTCAATCAAGTCGCTAGCCATAAGCAAGGTGCCCCTTGAGGAGCGGTTCATCTTTCGACGGGCGGAGCTTCAGGAGTCAGGCATCTATCGGTGTGTTGTGAGATACGGATATCGAGATGCGAAGATGGAGCAGGAATTCTTCGAAATGGTCTTGATTGACCGATTAAAGGATTTCATTCGGAACGATGAGCGAGGCGAGGCTAGTGACCATGGAGTTGCAATGGTCAATGAGGAGAGAGTGCGGAGAGAGATTGGATTGATGGATGAAACAATCAAGAATGGAGGGATCATGTATCTAATGGGACAGAGTGAGGTGATAGCTTCGGGTGGTTCAGGCTTTGCAGAAAGGTTTGTGATCAATTGCTTGTACAGCTGGTTGACGAGGTGCGCGAGGCAGCAAGAGGAAGTGTTCAACATTCCCCACAAAAGGCTGCTCAAAGTAGGGATCACTTATGAGATCTAGTGGATAATGTCCCCCTAGAGATACAGTAAAAATTGAAAATCTATGTTTGGTTGTTTGCTTTGTCCCCCTATAGACTATCAAAGCAAAGTTCGTGAATTACTTCGGTTGTCTCCTTTGCCCTTTCAAAGACTATTTAAGCATAGTTTGTGTTACTTTATGAAACTTCCTCACGGTATTCAAAATATAGCGAGAGTGTTTAATTTCATATTTTGTGAAATTGTTCTCCATAACACATTAGTTTTATACAGTTGGTATTGATTACAACTTACATTTATTTGATGAAAATTATGTAACATATACATGCTGAATGTAAGTTGCTTTTGAGAAGGGCTTGACAAAAATCGGATATAGAAGACCATTGCTACATCACCAAGCCTCCATTAACTGCTTGAGTTGGAGCTTAATATAATTTCTCATTATATGCACGTAATAGTTTTTGCCCAGTTCCTCTCTAATTAGTGAACCGTAAGGTCAAGTAGCGCGCCAATACATTGATGTCATTTCAATCTTATGAAAAATTTATGAAAAATATATTAACTCATATTAAAATAATATATATACTAATATATAATGTAGGGGTGTTTTACAAAGTATTTGTCACTCATGCTGATAATTGAGGTATATATGCTACAAGACTTCATCAATGGCTGGAGGAGCTGTAAGGTATGCTACAATGGAGTTCTTTCAATTTTTACTCTTTTTTAAAAGAGTTATCTCATTGATACACCTCATTAATCAGAGGAATCAATCTATTGATATTCAAAAAGGATTTTTGTTAGAAAGTACACACACACACACACACACACATATATATATATATATATATATATATATATATTCTATTAAGCAACCGACTAATAAAAGTTACAATTTAGAGTGCACTAACGTTTTATTGTGAGACGTGAAATCGCTATTTAACAATCCAACATCACCTTATAAATATATAAATATGAGTCAATTCTATTCTATTTTAACGAAAACCAAAGACTGGGATGAATAATTTTCCACATTCTTGTGTGTAATAATGGTCCCATTTGATGTCCTTTTAGTTAGATATCGACGACGAAGTTACTATTTAAGGTTCATTTATTTTGGTAAAAATTTACCATTGGAAATATTTTACTCATTTGCACCATTTGGATTGCTTTGAAAATGTGTCAATGAAAAATCTTTTCATTGTTACAAAAAAAAATTCTGCTTAAATATAGGCAATAGACTTCCTCTTTAAAAAAATCGGAAACCATTTTTCAAAATACAACAAAACCTTGGCACTTGAAGTCATGACGTTGCTTGAGCCCGATCCCCTAAGGTTGAGCCTAGAGTCCTTGAGGGTTGGGCTCGAGACTGTGGCGATAGTGCCCAGGTCCCCGGTGCCCATGCCTAGAGCCCCAGTGAACGGGCTCTAGATGTTGATGATCGCGCCAAGTCACCAGATTTGTGCTAAAGACCTCGGTGCCTAAGCCAAGGACCACGGGAGTTGAGCCTTGGTCTCCTGAGGCAATCCCAGTGCCCGAAGTTGGGACAACAATCCTAGTGCCTGAAGTCGAGATCTAGGATTGTATTCGAGACTTTTTCTCAAGTGTATGTATCATTTTTTCTGTAATATAAATACCAGAAAATAATAGACAAAATAGAGCCAAACGTAGGAAAATGAATCATGTTCCTTCAAAATAAGTTCCTTTTAGAGTACCTTTGAACAAAAGCATCTATACAATGCATCTTTATCTATATACTCTACATACAAAGGGAAAATTGTCTAATTGGTCCCAAACCCATATTATGAATGCTAATTTAGACCTTTACTTTCCAATGTTACCAATTTAGTCTTAAACTTTTATGCGAAATTTCATTATAGTTCTTTTGATCAATTTTCACTGGAAATGCTGACATGGCGATGCCACATAGGACAACCGTCAACAATTGGACCGTTAGGTTAGCGATTCTCGACGAATGTTGACCAAAAGGACTACATTAGAAATTTATGCAAATATTTATGATTAAAATGACAAAATTAGAAAATTTACAACTGAATTGACATTTCTATAATAGGTTTAGGACCAATTTGGTAATATTTATTATGTCTTTTTTGGTCTGTCATACTCTAACTCTCATATCACTCTCAAACTTTTGCTCTGCCTCTTTGTAGAGCATGGGAGTCAAATCCTACACCCGAATCTAAACGTCTCCAATCTTAACCCTCCTGAGAAGATGGGGAGTCAAACTCCCCACCTCCCCCTTCCCAAGTGAAAATGGTTGGCTATTGGGGAAGTTTTCCTATGTATAAAATGTCACGCCTCGAACCCCATCAACCTCGCGACACCTCTTTTCGGTCGAAATAATGCGACGTCCCAGGATGCGTTGTCGACCCAAAACGACGAATCAGAGAATATGCACATGCGGAAACAATCATACTCTTTTACAAAAATTTAACATGACCAGGATAGCTACAGGAAGCAAATATATATAAAATACACATCATCATATAAATAAAAGAAATATACAACATCCATTAGTCATAGGGGCATATACATAGGCCAAAAGGGTCTACCAGCCACCTTTAACAAAAAGGGGCTCGTGACTCTGTTGGGTTAGACCTACGATCACTAGGGATCATCTCAAAAAGTGTTGGCCTTAACGCTAAGTAAACGCCATGCTAACCCCTAAGTGGAACCCAGTCCGAATTTGATCCTAAAGACTCAGACTTGGAATCCATTAACTTGGGCTCGGACTCAACCTCTGGTTGCTCCTCCTCTAGGTCATTCTCGGACTCCGGTACCACCTCGAGATCCTCCTCCGGCTATGGCTCCAGCTCCATCGGCTCCGAATCGGAATCGGACTCTCACTCTATGGCCTCCTCGTCTGACTCGATGATGATGGGCCGTAGATCAGAATCCGTCTTAGACACCGAGTTGGGGCTCTCTACCTCTCCATCAGCTGTCTCCGGGTCCCATTGCTCTAATCCGTTGATTGGGATATCAAATGTCCTAAGGGGCCCATGGTAGTTGGTTTGGTCTCAGAAACACCAACCAAAGTAAAGGTGGGCCTTAAGTTGTGGTCCACTCTCGTCAACCCAGACTATGGTATGATGCCTAATATAAGTTTCTCCAAACCTAAAGGGGTACTCGATCACCGAATGCTCTATATGGCTCGGGATCCCAAAACGTATTGGTACATTAGTCATCTTTAGGGTTAGGGGTCTGAAATGGTTATATAATAATCGTGAGAACGAGTTTTAATAAGCAACACCCTAAACCCTGCGTAGGCCAATGCGTACCCAGACAAGTCTAGTATGCAATATAACCCATAACGTATATAATTCGCATAATCACACTTACTTCGCTTGAACCACACGCCTACTCTGCATATTAATTAAACACCATAATGTAATAATAATCCAAAAACCTAACATTACCACTCAAATGCTATAACCACGCATGTTCAATCAATTCAATCACACTTAATTCGCATGTGTGGCTAAACAACTTTCCACGACCTCCCAGGTCCTTTCACACTGCCCGCGTCAACACGCCTCAGGCCAGCCCTTAGAACAAGTCAGGCTTTGTCCCTCACTGGACATTTTACATATTTACACGACCCGCGTCAACATGGCTCAGGTTAGCCCTCACATCAAGTTGGGCTCAGTCCTGCATAACCACGCCTCAGGACATTTTTCCCTTCCAATGACCTGCATAAATATGCCTCAGGTCTGTTCATGCCTTTCCCACCACACTCGTGTAACCACGCCTCAGGTTGGCAGCCCTCCGATCAATTCGGGCTTTTCTCATGCACATGCATCACAACATAATTCACCATTTCACAAGTTGCACCATTCAAATTCAAGGCATGCTCATCACATCAAAATTCGCCATTCAACATGTCGTACAAATCCGAATCACATCACAAGCCCATCACACTAGCCCACAAATCCGGCGTTCAAGCCGGCCACATTCAAACATTCAATTTCACTCACAAATACCATAACAATACGGTCATCACACTCCTATAAATCAATCACTAATTATGCCACATAATCATCACAATTTAACCTACCAATTAACCACATTCATATATTGACCCTACTCCAAACTTAGCCACTAAATCGGTACTAATCACACCCTAAACAAGTCTAAAAATATCCGAGGTACTAAGTAGGGTTTAGGGAGTCACTTACCTAAGATCCAAGCCAATGGAGACCAAGAAAGGATGGGCAAAATGACCGGTTAGGTCGGCATTGGGCTCGGCTCGGCGATCAACACAATGGTTGGCCACAAGAAAATTCTCGGCGTGGCCCATGGCCACGGGCTCGACGCTCGGCACGGTCCTTGACCACGGGCTCAGCCATGGGTAAAATGCTTGGCCACAGCAGGGCACGGTGACGGGCAACGGGCA
Source organism: Syzygium aromaticum (assembly GCA_024500025.1). Taxonomy (NCBI): domain Eukaryota; kingdom Viridiplantae; phylum Streptophyta; class Magnoliopsida; order Myrtales; family Myrtaceae; genus Syzygium; species Syzygium aromaticum. The sequence continues at coordinate 30,895,722 of CM044892.1, forward strand.
CAGCAACGGGCAGCGACTGGGACGGCTTAGCCACGGGCTGGGCAGTGGCCTGGGCGTGGGCAACGGCTTGGCCACGACCGGGAACTTGGCCGAGCAGGTGGCTGGGCGTGGCCTAGTTGGCCGGCGGGCAAGCTGCTGGTGCACTAGGTGAACGGCGACTGTGATGGCAGCGAGCAGCAGCGACGGCAACACAGCAGTGAGCTCAACAACTACCTCAGCCAGAGCAAGGAGGGGTAACAACGTCGTCGTTGGGTAGTAGGGACGACGGCGGCGCGGCAGCGAGTTGGTCCCTGCGAGCTGGCATGGCGATGGTGCGGAGAGAAGGAGGAGGAAGGCTGGGCGGCGGCAAGCTTGGCTAGACGAGCGGCGAGCACGTGAGCGAGCGGTGGTCACAACGGTGAGCTTGCTGCTTACGCGAACAAGGACGGGGGAGGAGTGGCTAGGGGGGTTTGGCAATGACGGTGGCGGCGAAAAGCGATGAGTAGAGGTCGGGCGGAGGCGACGACGCACGGCGACAATGGGCTACCGTATGTGCGTGAAGGAGAGGGGAAAGGGCAGTCGGCCCAAGGAGCATGGCGGTGGACGGGTGGCATGGCGACACTAGACGAGCGGCTGGCGGTGGTGAGTTGCGGGTGGCAGTTGGGCGGATGAAGAAGTAGAAGCTAGAAGCCAGAAGCAGTTGGAGGGGGAAAGGAGGAGAGAAGAGGAAGAAGGAAAAAAAGGAAAAGAAAGAAGGGAAGAGAGAGAAGGAGGGGTTTGCATGGGTATGGGCGAGGACGTGGATGAGGGGATGTTGCATGGGAAGGAGAGAGAGAGAGAGAGAGAGAGAGAGAGAGAGAGAGAGAGAGAGAGAGGGGACATGTAGGGGGTGCGCGCGGCAAGTAGGGCGCACAGAGTAGAGAGAGAGATATGTAATGATCGTGATTCAATGGTTCACGTTCGAATTCGAAAATGATCTAATGGTGTACGAAAATCCTAAATAATAATTAGGAGAAAGGGCCAAAAGAAAATAACTAAAACACACTACGAGAGAGGTTTATTAGTCCAAATCCGCACCCGGTCAAAATTTCACTTTTCCACTATTATTGGCAATATCGACGCTGGCCACAATAATATCGATACCGTCCAATTAAATTCATTTCGGAATTTCAAGAAATTCGATACCAAAGTTTGGGCTATAAATAACGGTCAAATTTGTTCGAATGCAATTCTAGCGAAATCTCAATTTTTAAAAACAATAATAAGGAGTAATCAGTTCCCGGATGAGATTTTACTATAAGCACACTGACGAAGTACATGTTTTATAAATCCAAAAAAAAAAGGGTTGAAATCTGGAATGTCACGTAAAGCAATCTTCAAAGCAGATTTCTATCTCAAACTTTTGCATTAAAAAAACAAATATAATGGGAATTAGAAATCTAGAAAAGATGAGATAATTATAACTCAAAATAGTCTTAGCATATGCTTATCTTATTTCCACGTAAAACTTGTTTGCTACAATACCATTTTTTTCGAATATTTTCTTTTTATTTGCAAATTTCACGTGTCTCTTTATCCGTTAATTATTTATATTCTTTAGTGTTATCTTCTAAAATGATTTATGTCTTTAAACATGATCACTTGTGTGTTAATCTGTGTTTGAATTTTTTTTCGCAAGTATGTATTGTTGAGACCCACTCTCAGATGGTGAACAAGGCGTCCATTAGGACAATGGCTTGCCATGCGAGGGTAATCGGATTCCTATATGCACAACTTGACTTGGGTTCTCCAAACCCTACTAATTCATGACACATGATTGACTCAGTTTATTATGATTAACATGATCTTTCATTTTTGGGAGTCGCCACTAATTTATTCTAGGCCAATGAAGTCAAGTGAAATGTGGGAATGCCCCTCTTTGAAGAGGAGCTTGCAAATGTTTTATTTAAAGACAAAATGATACCTAAATTCTGACCATGCGAATGCAATGTCATGAAAATGCATCTTTTTGTCGGGCACATGAATCTCAATGAGCTCATACCCATTTTCTAATGCAATGAAATGTGGTGAAAATAGAGATGTTAATGCAAAGATAGAGTACATATCCATTGTTACTTACCTGGGGATCCGGGAAGCACACTCAGATATAAAATATGGTTAATATCACGAAAAATTTCAAACTGGTATATCTGTTACAAATTTACCTAAAACTAATTTTTTTATTACAAAAAATCCTAAATTGGTACACCTGTAATAAATTTATCCTTCGTTAGTTTTCGTTAAATTTTATTGTCAAATTGCTTTGTTAAATGACATGCGGTAATTGACGGATGTACTGGTTTTGGATTTTACCCTTCGTTTTTATAGGTGTACTGGTTTATGATTTTTACGGCATTAATCCAATTTAACGGAAACTAGAGGGTAAATTTTTCACAAATGTACAAGTTTGAGATTTTTGGTGGTCAAACAATTAGTTTGGGATAAATTTATTATATATGTATTTGTTTAGGGTTTTTCGGTGTATTAACCCTATAAAATAATCTCTTGGAAATCCTTGGATACCTGAGAAGGTCTCTCACCTTCAAAAAATCAAATATTAGAAAATTTGAAATATCCAAAATGTACCTTGGATATTCGGGAAGATCTCTCACCTCCTAATAAAAATAAACATCTGAAACTTAATCTGGAATTTTAGAAATTGGTGAATATGAAGGACATACCTTGAATATTCGGGAGGGTCTCTCACCCTCTTGGTAGAAATAAACATCTAGAACCTAATCCAAAAGTTTAGAAATTGGTGAACATTAAGGATGTACCTTGAATATTCAGGAAGGTCTCTCACCTCATAGGAAAAAGAAATGTGAAAATATCTAGGACATACCTTAGACATTCATGACGGTCTCTCACCTTTTGGTAGAAAGAAATTTTGGAATATCTAGGACATACCTTAGACATTTGAGAAGGTCTCTCACCTCCTGGTAAAACAAAATTTTTGGAATATCTAGTATGTATCTTAGACATTCGGGAATGTCTCTCACCTCTTGGTAAAAAGAAGGTTTGAAATATCTACGATGCACTTTAGATATCAAGGAAGACACCTGGAACTCATCTCAAGAGTTTAAATTCGCCTGGAGGGTCCTCGTCTCTAGGCCTTTAATAGAGTCGAATAACAAGTAAATGCACATGGGGTTCCTCACATGAGGATTTGATAGGCTGCCTGAAGGTCTTTGTCAAAGGGGCTTGAAAAGACTCAAATAATGAGCACTTGGGAGTTTTTACCCGTAGATTTGATAGGTTGCTTGGTGGATCCTTGTCAATAGGGCTCACAAAGATTCAAATATCCAACATTTGGGGTCTTCGCCCGAGGATTTGATATGTTACCTAGTCGATCCTCACCAGCAGAGCTTGAAAAAAGAACTCAAATAATGAGCTTCTACGGTTCTTGTCTAAGAATTGAATAGGTTGCTTGATGGGTTCTCACCGGTAGGGTTTTAAGAGACTTAAATAATGAGCACCCGGGGGTCCTCACTTGAGGATTTGATATATTGCCTAGAGGGTCGTTGCTTATAGGCATTTTGAAAATTCAAGAATGTTTGAATTAATCACGAGACTTCATAGAGAAACTTGAATGTCAATAACTCTTTGGTTTTTGAGGAAACATTATTTGTCAAACATAATTAAAGCAAATATACATATGCATTCGTTAAAGAGATAGACAGCGTAGCTATTCTAGAATCCGTATTTCAAGATTCATTGACGGGGTTTTTTTTTAATCAATTCAATTGAGGTTTGTGCATAATGATTTTATCATATTTGCATCACGCAGGGAGAATTATCATCAAGATGATTTTCACTCATAACATGTATTTCTTGAAAATGCTAAATTAAAGACTTTTAGTGTAAAAAAGGCTTTTCACTCACTCTTATTTAGATGACTATTTTGTCCTGACCATTGATGCGAGAAAAGAGAGAAACACTCGATCTTACCATTATTATCATGTCAACAAGGGTTCGAGTTTTCTTGCAAGTAGTACGATCTTACCAATCTAAGAGGTTTTTATCAAGGCCATAATGTAGGCTTGGTCAACGGCTTGTCAAAGGGATAATCGTTGACGCCTAAAATTTGGCGATCCATTTAAGAATTTTTCATAGAAAAAATTAGGGATCGACTAAAGCCCCTCAACAAAAATATTGGTTGAATTGCATATAGATATTATGAGTATTTTCATAAGTAGTTAATTTAGCACATAAAATTGCATTCAAATTGGACCTGCAGTGGATGAATTTAAATAAAGGTTATGAGCTTAATTTAATCATATGGACCGAGCTTATGAGGAAAGCCAAATTTGGCCAAGCCCACATAAATACACATTGGCCGAAAATCGCGTGGCAAAAGGGGGGTTTTGGACTTAATAAATTGGGTTTGGCTCATAAGAGCCAAAATTTATAAAAGGTTTTGAGCTTAAGGTTAATGGAGCCCATTATTTCTTAATATGGCTTGAAAGTAAGCCTGAATGATAGAATTAAATCTAGTTTCCACTATATAAGGACTTTTAGGGCTTGTTTGATAATGTGTCTGTTTCTCTGTTTTTTTGTTCTTTTGTTCATCGAAATAGAAAAAGAGCAGAAATCCATTTAATAATTTTAGTTACTTTTTTTGTTTTTTGAAATATAAAAGTAGTAAGGGAATAGATTTGAAACAGAAACAAAAAGTAAAAAAAATCTACTTCTTGTGTCTTGACCAAAAGTGAGTAACAATTTTTTCCCCATAAACCCTAATATCTCCACTCTCACCCACTTGCCTCTCCAGCTCGTGCACGACATCTCCATCTAAACTCATCGCCTCTAAAGCGTCCCCTATGTTCGGTTGGCTCTTTGTGGTGGTGTTGCCTTTGTCGCCTCTCGTCTAGTCCATATTTGCACAAAGCTCACCTCCAGCGGTCGCCTCTGTCCAATCGCCCTGTCCAGTCGTGTTGCCTCTCTCTAGTAGCCCTGTCTTCGTTCGGCTATTGATTGCATTAATTGTGCTCGCCTCTCTCTCGATTGCTTCTCTCGATTGCCTAATTCTAGGTTTTTCACTTCGATTCCTTATAGTTGTACATTTTTTAGTTGTGATTCTCACTTCTTGAAGTTGAATGGCCGCGTTTTGCATATGGATTTGTTAGGATTGTTTGTGTTGAAAAAACTTCCTAATAGATTTAATGATAGCAAAACTATTTATGAGTAAAGTCTGACATATACTTTTGAAGTATTCTAAGTCCAGGCAATTACATTATAGAAGTCTAGACTTTAAGAAGAAATCCAAGTTTCACACCGCAAAAGACTAAGTATAAACTTCATATAAAGAAGTTGAAGTACTTAGTTTATATATTGGAATCAATATATTTAGAATCTATCGAACAAGCCACATTGACGTCAAGTTGTGAGCACAAGGACTTTATCCAGACTTTATCGCTTACTTATAATATAAACAATGACTAGTGATCTGGTTTGGATTTTACAAATGGAAAGAAGTGATCGATTCGATCTTAAAAGGCTATTTTGCAAGGAATATTTATATAGCAAGATATCCAAAATTAATTGATAATCAAATCCCACGACATGTTTATTTCTAAAATGGAGAAGCTCTACTTATGAAAACAAAATCTCTGGTTGTATGGGCGGTCAGATTTAGCGGGATTCTAATTTTATCACTTATTGACTACTCAATTCTTTGTATATTAATCTGTCTAAGATGAAGATTAGAAGATAATTTTCTAAAAATTGTTTAACGGCTAGTTTGAAGTGGAGGAGTATAAAATGAGACAAATCGTCGAAGAATAGTAGTATAGAGACGAAATCCAGAATTATTAATTCCAAAGTCTGAGCAAACTTTGACAAATTTTTACTTATCTTTATTGAGCCTAAATTTGTGATCTTGAGAGACTTGTTGTAAGTAAGTAAGATAAAGTGATCCTTCTGAACATCACTTAAAACTTGTAATTTCTTGATCAATTATTTAGTGGAATTTAGTTAGTAGGCTATCAGCGTGAGAGAGTGGATATAGGCTTGCTATAAGCCGAACTACTATACATCTGTGTGCATATTCTTTATTCCCTAAATCTCTTTATTGCATATTTGTTTGTTTATTATTCAAAGTCTGACTAAAATGTGAACGTTGTTCAAACTTTGCTCAAGATCAATTACTTTTGCATTAGAATTGATCAATTTGCATTCAAATCACCTATCCACCCATCTCTAGGTAATATTTGCTAATCTCATCAGTTTGTAAATTTGAAACCCTAACATCGATTGAAACCCTAGCGTTGATTTGCTCTGCTTCTAGTTGTTGTGCATATCTTATATAAGTAAATTAGTTGATGTAAAAAATGTGAGAGTCGTTATTGGTCCTTCCACTTGATTTGGACGAAAGGAAGCATCGAGCATGTGCTAGAGTTCAGTTGGTGAACTTGGGAGGGATGTCGATGATGCTGCACAACTTGCTTCATTGTGATGGAAATGCAAAACCTTGTGCCATGGTCCGGTAGACAGATTAGGCAAACAAGCTTGACAAACTTAGTGCAGAGAAGTGTTGATTCTTAGTTAATAATATAACTTGAGCTCTTCATGGACAGAACAAATATTTGCTGAGATGTTTAGTAGCCTGCTTTCCAGATTGATTCTTTTACATATGATTAAAGAATTCGGATAGTAAATAATCTGTTTTAATCTATACCTTTTGGCCATGAGGCCTTCTACAACTGTCACGCTCCAAACCCCGCGAGCATGCCAACATCACTCCGAGGTTGTCAAGTATGCGACATCTCAGGATTTATCACCGACCCAAACTTAATCATTTACGAATAGCGTAAGCTAAAGCAAAATTAACTCTCCATACTACATGTAATCCAACGGGATAATAGAGAGATAATCGAAATACATCAATAAATACATTTTATAAACATAGCGTTAAACACAAATAAGTAATTACAAGTCTTACTAAAGGCCACCATCCAGACACCACTCATAACAAAAAGGATTGGGTGATGGGTAAGCTTAACTCCTCTACAAAAGGGGTACTCCAAAAAGAGACAAGGAGAATAATCCCATCCTTAGATCATCACGGTACCCTGGTAGCATCTCCGGATTAGTCATGGTCGTGGGTCTAAAATGTTTATAATTCAACAATGAGAATAAATCTCAATAAACAACTACTTAAGCCTCTCTTAGGCTAACATGTACCTCTGGACAATCCTAAACGTGCAATTCTAACAAACCACGTGCCATAAATAATTACAGGCGTCCTTACCTCGCCTTGGCACATGCACTCGCACTGCACGTTAGAATACCGTCATAACATGGCAATTCGCTCCTCGAGCACATAATACAATCATATGATGCAAACATGCATAAAATGGTTGTTAATCCAAACATGCTCAATAGCAACACAAGCACATTGCATTCCTCAATGCATAATACATGATTATAAATGTCCAGATTATTAACGGCCCCTCGGGCCATCGAACCTCCGCCGGTCTTCTGGCGTAACTAGGCATCGTCCCGCTACTTCGGCGACGGCAGCGTTCAGAACCCCTGCCCAGACGGCATTCCATAAAGGAGTATCGATTTGGCCTCCACCGTGATTGGCAATGTCTAAAACTCCCGCCTAGACGGCATCTGAACCCCCGTTGGGCATCATCTAGAACCCCCACCTAGACGGAATGTGTCGTGACCATGCACACACTCAACAACCATTACCGATTCTTATCTTTATGAATTAACCAAATGCCAACTAAGTCTGTACTCATCAATTAAAAAGCCTCGCCTTTCTTTTGTAAAAAATCTCCGAAAAGTCCCCGAGAGAGAGAAAAAGCGAGTATGCAAAGAATCGGGGCCAAATTGGGCAGTAGTGTAGTGACAAAAATCCGTTTGAAATAAATAGTAAATCAACTCCAAAAATTATAAAATTTGGATATGTTGTATAAAACATCTTGATAAACATTTTTTATGAAGGGCACAAAATCCAGTTCTAACTGTAAATGCCTCGTTTTGACACTCAAATCTGGACAGAATCCGATTCGCTTGGATAGCCCTTCAGACCATCAAAATACAACTCATTTAGTACTCAAATCACTTTGGAAAGCTTTGAAATTTTTATATGTCATAGAAACAAGTGTTTTTAACAATTTTTGTGAAGGAAGTTTGTTGAAATAAGGTCTAAAAAATTTTATAAAAATTCGGAAAGACAAGAATGTCGGGTGAACAGTAATTCTAGCAGGCCTGAGGTAGTCTAGAAATCGACTTCCGAATGACCCCAAACAACTTCCAAAAGTTCTGAATTTAAATTATGTTATACTTAAAGATGTTGGGAACAAATTCTATGAAGAACACTTCCTCAGATTCGGCCCACAATGATCACAAAAAAAAAAAAAAGCGTAGAGGTGCAGTAATAACCAGAAATACGATAATCATTAAACTTGCACCATTAAGCAAATCAAGCTTATACAACCACTAAATCAACTATCCACAGCCCCTAATCCATCCCTAGACATGCCATTAGTAACCCACTAGCCTAACTAAGGATTAGGAAATCACTTATCAAAGGTTTAAGCGAGAAAACCGGTGAACAGGCAAACTGAGCTCCGGCGGTGAACAGGGCTGGACGGGAAGCTTCGGCGATTTTCCAGTGACCAGGCTGTGATGGTTGGAACGAGCACAAGATGGTGGTGGTTGGGGTACCAGGAGTGAGGCCTAAAGAGAGATAAAGAGGGAAAAATTGGTGTTTTCTAGTTGGTTTCTAGGCTAGTTCAGGCTTTTGTGAACAGTCGGCACTCCGGCGGCTGGACGGGTGGCTAGCTGGCGACTTAGGCGGCGTATGAACCGGAGAAGCAAGGTGGAGGTGATGGTGCCTGGAGCTTCGGTCGATTCCAAGGAGAGAGAGAGAGAGAGAGAGAGAGAGAGAGAGAGAGAGAGAGAGAGAGAGAGAGTGACAAGAGTGAGGGTGAGAGTGATAGACAATGGTGATGTGAGATGACTTCTAAAAGCCTATCAATGGCCAACATTGAATTACAATCAAATCAAGACATTCAAGGGCCACAATTGAGTCTTCTAATGCAAGATGGGGAAAATATCCTAGGGCAATTAAGGAATAAGCAAAAAGGAGAGAGGGCAATCTTGTCCAAATTTTCACTTATGGAGGGAAATGCAATTGTCCGAATTGCCCTTCAATATTTCAAAAGTGCTCAATTAACTCAGGGGCAAAATGGTTTTTTTCCACTCCCGATCTAAATTTCGATTTTCTGATAATTCTAATCGATTCAATAGTTGGCCATACTAAATAAGACGATGTCCGATAAATTAGTCGTGGAAATCTTAAAAATTCGACATCTCAATTCAGATTCTAATTAATGGACAAAATCCAACAATCACGACTTTGGTGTATCTCAAATTAACGGGCAACTTTTAGAAGTTATGTGTATCGACACGTGGCCGATGACATCGAGCTACATCCAAGTTTACTTGAACCATGACGACCTTGGTGATCATGTAATTACGAGGGTCAATCACTAGTTCCGAAGGACACGATCTTTCAAATTAGGTTTAGGACCGTTCAAAACTCATACAATGGTTAAGTGGAATCACCCGAATTCCGATCGTATAAGATTTGCGAATCATTCCATAGTCATCCTTGGATTAGTTTATAATGGCACAAAATATTCCCTCGTCAATTCTTATGGTCGAAGTGCCAATCCATAATCAAGTTCTTAGGTCCACGTACTTAATTTCTAGTTAGCTTTTCCCTAATGGTTAATATATCGAGAGCGATCAATTTTCGAGTGAGATTTTATTAAAAATGCATTGAAGAAATATTTATTTCATAAATTTTGAAAATTGATCGAATTTCAGAATGTCACAACAACTTCGTTAACTTGAACTACCCACTGCATATTAGACCCTTCTAAAGTCCACTTGTGCTCTCGACCTGTTCATCATGACCAAGGGAACTTGTGTAAAAACAAACTACATATATTTTTAGGTCTTCTCTTTTTGGTTGGTTTTCACTTACTTTGCATTGTACATATTCATTCCTTGGTTGCAGCTGAGCTTACACGCACTCCCACGACACACAGATGTGCTGCTGATTGTTTCTCTATCCATGCAATGTATTCAAGAATATGTCTGTATTTGGTGTGACACTTTTTGAACATCTTTACTTAAAAACAAGACAGAAAGTTATTTTCCTTCTATATGATTATCATGAACTCATATGATGCTCAACTAGTGAAGGTTAAGGGTGCGTTTGGTAACGTTTCTATTTATCTGTTTTTTTGTTCTTTTGTGCCTTGAAATAAAAAAAGAATATAAATCTATTTGTGTACGTCATATAATATTTCTATTCCCTAGAATAAAAAAAAGGTTAGGGAATAGATTTGAAACAAAAAGAAGAAGCAAAAAAAAAATATACTTTTATGTTTCCATAAATAAAAAGAGAAACAATGTCATTTTAAAGAAACAATTTCATAAACCATTAAATCCCAAAACCCCAAACCCTAAAACCCGGAACCTTAAACCCCAAACCCAAAACTCGAAACCCCCAACCCCTAAACCTCAAATCCAAAATTCGAAACCCTAAATCCTAAAACTCTAAACACAAAGAACCCAAACCCTAAAACCTGTAATTTTAAAATCCTAAACTCGAAACCCTAAAATTGTAAACCCTAAAACATAATACCTGAAACCCCAAAATCCAAACCCTTAAACCCAAAAACCCAAACCCTAACCCATGAACCCCAAAACCCAAACTCTAAATCCTAAATCCCAAACCCAAACCCCAAAACCCTAAAACCCAAAACCCTACCCCAAAACCAAAAATCGAAACCCTAAATCATAAACCCCAAAACCCCCAGCACCGAAACCCGAAATCTTAAAACCTTAAACTAGAAGCCTAAAACCCAAAACCTAATACGCGAAACCCCAAAATCCAAACCCTAAAACTCAAAATCCAATCGCCAAACTTGAAACCCAATACCCTGAATCTTAAACCAAACCCAAACCCCAAAACGTTAAACCCCAAACCATAAAACCTAAAATACTAAACACAAAACCTTAAAAAACATAAACTATAAATGCTAAATCCCAAACCTCAATTTCCTCAACTATCATCTGGTATTTACTTTGTCTATTAGGAGTAATTTTCTTTATGATTGTATTAAAGTCATCCAATTTTATATTATAATATATTTTGATTATATTTCTAGTCTAGTTTTATTCAAACATGAATTGTTAAGTCTTCACTAATATTTTTTTATTAAATAAAAAAAATTGGGAATAAAAATTTTTAGGATTGTACCAAACGTATTTTTAATTTTTTTTATTTCAGGAATAGAAATTTTTATGTAGTTACCAAACACATTATTCTACTAAGAAATTTGTTTAGGGAATAGAAATAGAAAAAAACTATTTCTAAATAGAAATTATTTTTGGGAACAGAGATGTTACCATACACACCCTAAATGGCATCTCAGGAAAAGGCATTCACTGCAAAGTGGATTGAGTGTTTAACCAACTTGTATGTTGGTTTGTTGGTGTTGACACTTAAATTTTGCTCAATTATTTAGGGTTTTATCACATAAAAAATCAGGTTTAATTCTTAACCACTAAAAAAATGTGTGTGTTTCATGGCACATAGACTTTAGGTGCATTCACATAAGGTATATTAGAACATGCTTTCTTGGTTTAAATTCAAATTAAAAAAAATTCTTAAAAGAAAAAAAAATATTAAAAAAAAAATTTCGAAAAGGGTGGGGGCCAGCATTATTTAATGCCGGCCAGCACAGCGTTGTAATCAAAAGGAAATTTCAATTTTTTTTTTAAATTATTTAAAAATAAAAAAAAGAGAGAGAAGCCAGCGTTGAATTAGTCAATGCTGGCCCACTTCACTGACCCCGCATCGTGCACTTGCGTGAAAAAGGGAAAACGAAGAAGACAATGCAGAAACACAGAACGCGGAAGCGAGAAGCCGGAGCAGGCAAACGGAGGTGTGCTCTGCACGAGGAGGCCGAAGCTGCGACGCCAGAAGCAGGAAGCAGCGGCACAGCACTACACCTTGATGGCGCAAGGACCCGAGAGATCCCACAGCTGCTTTAGCGAAAAACGAGCGTGATTCAACCCCCCTGAGGAGACGATCGGCTGATGGCATGAGCTCAAACGGGGAGGACACATTGATCCATGGCTCCCCTGAGCTCGAAATGGAAGGAAGGCGTCGCCCGAAAAGGGGAGGAGGAGCAGAGTCTCCTCCTTCTCTGGATGTTAAAAATGGGGGGAGCCATTAGAGAAAGGGGAGAAAAAGAGGGAGACCGAGAGGGAGAGAGCGAGTGAGAGTCCCCGGAGACCGAGGGCTCCCGAGAGAGAGATCCAAGAGAGGGGGAGCTCGACCACATCCCCCGACACTCGTCAATTGGTGTCGTGGCCGAGAATCGCCCTTCTTTCCCCTCACGTCGTTTTCTTTGGTAAGTTTAGATTCGAGTTTCCGCCAAGTTTTGCTTGACTTGGAGGGTCGACTTTCCGAGGATCTCGGCTCGGAAGCGCGCGAGGCGACTGGACATAGTCCGATCTGTCAAACTCGTCCTCATCCGTCGCTCCCGAGCCAAGTAGGGAACTTCGTCGATCCCCCTGTTTTGCTCGAACCGTGCTGGGTTTTGGCTGACCGGGGTTGAGACTCGCCGGCGCCCGACCGTACGCGGTTTCGAGCGTCGGCAAGCCTTCCCCGGTTGTCGTGGTTGTTATCCTTAATGCTGTGTTCTTTGTGGTTGTGTGTTTTGAGCCTCAGTTTTCTCGGTTTTTTATCTTTCGATCGGCACCCGCCAAGTATTTGATGAAATGCTTGAATGAGATCTGTCTGCTACATCCATTCTTGCGTCATTCCGTTCCATTCCGAGACGTGTTGTTATTTCATCATGCTGATTCAGACTTTATTCAGTCCTGTTTTGCCATCCCGATTGTCGTTTGTTGTATGTTCTGTGCGTAGCTTGAGGTGAGAAGACGTCTCGCTCTTCGTATATTGGCTTCTGGACAACGTGGGAGAAGACGTCTTGGTCTTGGGGAGGAGATGTAAAAAAAAAGAAAAGGGGAAGAAAGGTCAACAGTGAAGAAGGGGACGTTCTGGGCAGTTAGACCACGTGAAAAAAAAAAGAAGGAAAAAAGAAACAGAAAGAAAGAAAAATAGAGGGGAAAGGGAATTACAAAAAAAAACAAACAGAAAAATGGAAGAGAAAAGATAAAAAAAAGGGGAATAATAATAAAAAAAAAAGCGATTCTGGATGGGCAGATTTTTGTCGAGTCGAGTTGATGGTCGCGAATCGGGTCGGGCGACCAAGTCACAACCGGGTAGATTTTCCTTTTTGTTTAATGTTTGGGCTTGAATTTAGGATTTAGTCTAGAATTAGAATAGTTTTCTTGGTCTTGGGTCTTTCGTGTATGGGCCGAATTTGGTCAATTTGGGCTGAAGTGTTATTTAGGTTTTTTATTTGTAGTGGGTTGGGCCTAGGTGTTTTTTAACATTGTTTTTGGGTTGTAGTTTTTTTTTATTCCGAAGTGGGCCTTCGCCGCGCCCACCTCGCGGTGGACCCGGGCCGGCGAGCCCAGGTCAGCCCCGATCCGAGGTCGGATGTGGAGCTCCGACCCGGACCCAATTTTATAATATTTTAATATTATATTATTATTTTAATATTAAAAAAATATTATTTTTTATAAAAAAATAAAAAAATTCGAAAATCAAAATTTGCAAATTGAGTTTTAGAATTGCTTTTCCCTCCCTTTTTGTGTGATTAGCGTATGTTTGATTGCTCATCGTTTGATTCGCACGCTTTGAATTACGCGTTTAATTTAATCTTGCATGTGGTTGATTGTGCATGTTAGGTTCATATAGTGATTGTTGCTTCCCTTAGCTTGGTTAGGAATGAATTTTTGAGACTCCTAGTTAGTGTGAACACGTTAGGTGGTGAATTGAACAAGATTAGGTATCGAAAGGGTATTAATTGATCAATTAATGTAACCAAGTCCCCAGACCCATTGAATTTCTGGTTCGTAGAAGTGAATCATTTCTCCCGTGTTTCACTTGGGTGTCTAATCGACCCATCAAAAATTGATTAGTGGCGACTCCTGAAATTGATTTGCATGTTAATAATTTAAATTTAAGTCCGAATTGGTATGGGCATGGGAGAGCTCGAGCTAGGTTTAACTTGGTAATCCATTAGCCAAACCACCTTAGGTCGACGGGGCCGGTTCGGGGAGGTCGCGACAGCTTGGCGACTCCGCTGGGGAATTCTTAGTGGACTTAAGTCGTTTTTCTTGTTCAAATACATCCCTAACATGATTTTTTGCCATTGACCCCCTATTTTGTAGGTTTGAGATTTGGGGAATAAACGTTTATTTTTTTTCGAATGCTTGAGGCATCGTTTGCCTATAAACTGTTGTGCATGCTTTAAATGTTTTAGCACTACACCGTTGCACACACAACCATGCTGCCGGACTCGGGCTGCACTAGGAATGTCTAGGATGGCATTGAGTTGGATACGACTTCGACCGCGAGGCCGCGTAGTAGAGGTTGCCCAACTCAATCCCGAAAGTTTCTTTCTTGGTATCAAGAATGCTTACCTTTGCCTGTGAGGCCACGTCGCATCGGGGTATCATTCTTGACCAAACCGGAGTTGTGAGGACTTGGCTTAGTGCGCGAGACCGCGACTAGTCATCCCACCCTTGTAACTTCAATTTGTCAAGCCATCTAGAGTAGAAATCAAGCATCACGTTTTATGCGCATGTCTATATTGCTTGGTGAAGTAAGTTTCATACCCTTTACTTTTGCAATTTACTTACCTTTATGCTTTGGCTGGTCCATGACATTTAGGTTGGTTGAGTCTTGGTCTATATGCAATGGGAAGATCCGACATTCGATTCATTCCTACTCCGAAGGCCGAACTCAAGCAATGGTGGGATTAATTGGATCGTGAGGGCCGAGCCTATGTGGAGAACAGACTTGGTCGCCTTTTGCCTCTCCTCGATATTGACATCCAAAGTGGGTTATGCAAGCAGTAGCTCATTTTTGGTGTCCCCAAACATCCACGTTCATATTTGATAAACATGAGTTAACTCCGACTTTGGAAGAATATAGCATTGCCATAGGAAAACCTTTGGATTTGGAGCTAATTGATCCACCCCTTGGGATAGAGCCGGAATCGATTTTGTCTGACTTTCTTAGGGTGAATAAGAATCAAATAGGAAGAGTACTAAAAGATAATTGCCATGCATGCCCACTCCCTTTCTTAGGTCAGTGTTTTTGCAAATGCCGTGCCCCTTCTGAGAGGAAAGATCTTTCTTCTAGCTTTCTTTGGGTCCATAATATTTCCCTTTCGTAAGAATGCTATCGATCCTTTCGTTGCGTGGGTGGTCAGACAAATATGTGGTGGAGTTAGCTTTGTCAACACTATTTTGGCCGAAACATTTTTGTCGCTTACCCGATTTAAGGAAAATGAAGGAAAGGTTTTTCGTGCTCCCGTCGAACTTTTACAAATATGGTTCTTTTCCCACATAAATAGGTTCGGTATTCACATGAACATTAGTGTCATTAGTGAGGCTAATCACCCTATTGAGGCATTTAGGAATCATCAGGATCGCACCCCAAACCTTTCTTTCTCAGAATGGGTGAATTTGTTGAAAAATCCAAAAGCTAAGGTTTTCATATGGCAGGCTAAATGGTTCCGACTTCACGAGGCATGTCTCTCTCATGGCGATACTGAATCGATCCCGTTGTTGGGAATTACTGGCATCACTTCCTACTACCCACTCCGTGTGGCCCGACAATATCGGGTTGTTCAGGATTTACCACCCCCTCTTAAGCCGGATTCGTTCCATGTCCGATTCGTTAGAAGGGGAGAAGGGGAGAAGATTACAAAGGAGAGCTTCGCCGTGTCGAACAAGCTTGGCTTGCCTGCCGTGCTCGAAGGTTGAATTGGCCCGAAGACGAGCTCGAAGGGAAGGAAAAGGCATACTATGCCACGACCCGATACATTCGTCGACATAAGATCCCGACTGAGCTCCTCCCAAAGATTCCGGATGTGACAGAGAAGCCGACTCGCCAAGCGGAAATCAACTATCTCAAGAGGAGGGCGGAGAAAGCTGAAGGAAGTCTAAAGAGCGTTGCTAAGGAGAATAGGCAATTACGTCGAGTATTGGCTTCCCATTCGCATATAGATCATGAAGAGTAAAATGGGTTGAGTTAGTTATTTTAAGATCTAGTCGCTCCTTTTCTAAGTTCATTTGTTTTAGGATTTTATTTTTTTGTTTTTCTTTATTAGCTTCATGTTTAGGGTCTTTGAGTTTCTAGCTCGTCTTTTGAGTTTAGGAGTGTTATTCAGTCAAGAACCATTTAATGATTCAATAAAAGCGGCTAGGCCATTGTCATGGACCGGTCTTCTATATGAATCATTGCACTTATGTATGTTTGCTTATTCATGATTCAGGGGATCACAAATCGTCTGTATTTGCCAAATTGAGCTCATTCAACACGCGAAGAGAGGAATCGAGAAACCAGAAGGCCGGAGAGCGACTCCTTCCGACAATCGCTGTGTCCACACCGAATCTAACGACCCGCCAACACTCCTTTCCACCATTAAGTCAAAGCTACGGCTTCAAGGCAATCGCCGATTCGAACACGATCAAGGGCCGCGCAAATGAATATTGAGGAGCAAAACGCCCGTTTCACCGCTCTCGATGACAAGATCAATGATCTTGCGGCTCAGCTCACTCAATTCGCCAATGATATGAGGGCCGCGTTGGCAGCACCAAATGCTGGTCAAGTCGCACCTCAAGCTGTTCCCGAGCCCGTAGAAGGACCCGCGAGAAGAAATGTCACTAAGGAGGCATTGGGTTCTACACCTGTAGTAGTCGAACTAAACCCTATTTCGGACGCCGTCACCGCCCGTTTGGAGGAAGAACACAACAAAAGGTTCACGAAGATAGAGGAGAAACTCCGTGCTCTACGAGGATACGAAGAGCACATGATCGAGGACTTATCTCGATACGCACAGATGAGCTTTCCCGAGAAGTTCAAGATCCCTGATTTCACTAAGTATGATGGGACTGGAGATCCAAAGATCCATTTTAAATACTATTTGAACAGGATGGTGAGGTATGCTCAGAACGTCCCATTAATGATTCAGACCTTCCAGGAGAGTCTAACGGGGCCGGCATTGCAATGGTACGTGTTGTCGGAGCCCGAGAAGTTCGAGAAGTGGGAGGAGTTAGTTGAGGCGTTCGTCCTGCAATACAAGTACAATACAGAGATAGCTCCGACACGAGAAGTGTTGACTCGAACCGAAAAAAAACGAAGTGAGTCTTTTAGAGCCTTTGCTCAAAGATGGCGTACTGTCGCCGCTCAAGTTCGACCCCTGCTTAGCGAAAAGGAGCTACTAGATCTTTTCCTCAAGGCCTTACCTAGTGATTTCTATTTAAAGTTGGTGGGTTTTGGATGCTTGACCTTTTCTCAGCTGGTAGATGTCGGAGAGAGGATAGAGGGGGCTATGCATGATGGTAGATTGAGCGAAGGGACTAGTCGAAAGGTCCTGAATAGAAAAGAAAAAGATGTGGAGATCGCGTATGTACAAGCGCCGATGGTGACGAGGCCCCCTGCCTTGTCCTCCCAAGGCCCGTCTATGTTTCGAGATAGGGCATATCAAAATCATGAATTCAAAAAGAAGGCACCAAGGCAATTCACTCATTTACCTAGACCTTTATCTAAGTTGTTGCCCACGTTGTTAAGAAGGGGAATGATAGCCAAAGAAGTACCTCGAGATGATCCCCCAAAATTCCCTGGGTTTGACTTGTCGAAGTCTTGCGAATTCCATAGAGGCGAGAAGGGTCATGATGTAGACAACTGCTACACTCTCAAGAACAAAGTTCAGAATTTACTCGACAAGGGCATTTTATCCTTCAAGGATCCATCCCCTAATATTCAACAAAACCCGTTGCCTAATCATGCTGAGAATGTCAACGTGGTTATTGAGAAAGGTGATGAGAGTAAGCAAACCTTTAATGTGGATGACCATAAACTTTATAAATTACTAGTGTCAGCTGGACACTTTGAAGACAGGGAGGATATTCCGATGGAAGAAAAATGGAAACGTATCACCCGGATGGTGGACATGGGAGTGATCTACAGTACGAAGGAAGATAGTATGGTGACCATGACGACTGTTGTTAATTCATTTCACGAGGAAGAGTCGGAAGAGACACTTGCTGAGCCTATAGAAACTGACGAGCCACCTAATGAAGGTGCATCAGAAAGTCTAATTGTGACCAGCGGCGAAAGAGAAGAGGACTTTGGGCCGCAAGCTAGCAATGTGGATTGGAATCATGAGTTCGTAAAGCTCGCTCATGAGAATAGGGAAGTAGTCGACTCACTAGGTCAGCCCAGCGGCAAATTCGACTATCTTGTGAAGTATTCACCGCTACCCAGTTTCTTCATCGATCCCAAGGATGTTGCTCCCGATAGGTGGGGAGGTATGGACGACCCGCTTGAACCCGAAGAGATGGTTGGCATGATTACCCCTGTGGTGATTGACTTATCTGTTGAGGAGGATTTATGGATGCCGGACGAGGGAGACGTTGAGCAGTTAGTCGTCGACCTGGCGGTCGAAGAGTTCACTACCCTAGAGATCGATGATTGCGTCATGGAGCCAATGGTGATTGAACTCCCGCTTGAGGACGAAGAAGATATAATAGTAGACCGAACCCCGAGTTACGACCCCAAGGCAGTTCCTTGGAGTTATAAGACAAACGAAATCGACGTCGTCACACGTTCAGGCCGTTTCTATGCACCTATAGGGGTCGTTGAAAAGAAAGCCGTCTCAGATGAAGAGGCGAAGCAATTCTTGGCGATTGTGAAGACGAGCGAATTCAACATCGTGAATCGGTTGAGAAAGATGCCAGCCCAAATCTCTCTTTTGGATCTCTTCAAATCATCCGAAAAGCACAAGAATGCACTACTCAAGGTTTTGAATGAAGTGCATGTTCCCGAAACTATTGATGACACCCAATTGGAGGAGTTTGTTGGGTCCATCTTGCTGAAGGATTGGATTTCTTTTGCCGATGAGGATTTTCCTCCAGAGGGTCGCAATCATACGAAGGCCCTACTAATCTCAGTAAAGTGTCGTGATAGAATGGTGGCGAAAGTGCTGACCGACAATGGATCGGCATTAAACATTTGCCCACTTGCCACCCTTCATCGTCTAGGGGTGAATGAAGAAAAAATGTTGGTATCTAAATCTACCGTTCGGGCTTTCGACGGTATGAAAAAGGAAGTAATTGGCGAGGTTGAGCTTGAACTCATGATTGGTCTAGTCCTTTTTCTGGTCAGCTTTCAAGTCCTAGATATTCCAAGTGCCTTTAACTTTCTATTGGGATGACCTTGGATACATACCGCTGGAGCCGTACCCTCGAGCCTGCACCAAAAAGTCAAATTCATCGTGGATGGGAAGCTGATAACTGTTCATGGAGAAACTGATTTCAAGGTTTTTCACGACACGGCGATCCCATACGTAGAACCCGAAAACAAGGCTGAATCAAGTTATCAAACTTTAGAATTAGTCTCGATGGTCCATGTGCCCGTTGGGACTGTCATGCAAGACCATGAAATGACTAAACCTTCAATCATGTCGAGCAGGGTGTTGCTCGAAAATGGTTATGCCCCCGGAGCTGGTTTGGGATTGCATGGCCAAGGCATTAAAGAGCCTCTTCAGGTCTTCAAGTGGCGCAAAAGGATAGGCCTAGGTTACTAGGGAGGCGATTTTGGTGGCCGAGATAACCGTGGAGGACGAGGCAGTTTCGAAGCTTGAGGTTAGCATGGAGGCCGTGGTGGTCGTGTTAGTTATGGAAGTTGCGGAGGTCGGGGGAGTTTATTTGGGCTAGGAGAAG
Source organism: Syzygium aromaticum (assembly GCA_024500025.1). NCBI lineage: Eukaryota > Viridiplantae > Streptophyta > Magnoliopsida > Myrtales > Myrtaceae > Syzygium > Syzygium aromaticum. Next base: position 30,915,648 of record CM044892.1, read on the forward strand.
GTCGGAAGGGCTTACTCCTACCGGAATTAAAAGAGATCTTTCCGGGTCCGCCTAAGCTGCTGCAGGAAGAGGAGGCCATCCTTGGCCTAGTCGAGTTGTTCGAAGAAGAGTTTGCCTGTGCTATCATGGGAAATGAGGAAACCAAGCCCTCCACTACTACCACCAACCCTTCTGAGTAGGGATGCTGTTTTTCTTTCCTGTTCCATTAGTTTGAGTCTATGTCTATCCCTTGCATGGGAAGTCTGTTTAGGTCTAGCTGCTGCTTTTCTTTGTAATCAAAATCTTGGACTGTGAGCTGTCGGTCTAAGACCTTGAGTCATGTAAACGGCCCTATCCTGTTAATAGACTCATGATCATGTTTTATTAAGGACGTGTGGAAGTACCCAAACCAGACTGATGATGATACTTTGAAGCCTGGACTTCCGCACGCTTTCTGATTTTCAAAATCATTTGCAAATAGGGGCGTCCAAGGATATGAGGACGAATCCTTCATTTTCAAAAAAACTCTTTCAAAACAACTTCAAAACACATGCATATCAGTAGTTGTAGTAATGTTTGCCAATTTAATCACTAACCTTCTTTGTGGCATTTCGGGCATAACATGTCACATGATCATGATAGGTGCATATGTGAGTCGGATTCGCTCGACGAAAATTCCTCTGGGACCGAGGATGACAAGGATGATTGTGACCGAAAAAGTATCGATCAAGATTGGATTCGACATGAAGAGTCTAAGCCGTTGACCGCAGAGCATACAATCACAATAAATCTGGGCGATTCGGAGAATGTTAGAGAAATCAAGATTGGAGCTGGCCTTTCTGAGACCAACATCAAAAGGATGGTCGACCTTTTAAAAGAATACCAAGATGTGTTCGCATGGTCATATGCGGATATGCTAGGGTTGGATAAAGAAATTGTAGAACATGCTCTACCAACTGATCCAAGTATCCCGCCAAAGAAACAAAGGCTCAGAAGAACAAAGCCCAAATTATCTAAGAAGATCGAAGAAGAAGTTATGAAGTTGTTGAAGGTGGGCTTTATAGAAGTGTCGCACTATTCTGACTAGATCGCTAATGTAGTCCTTGTCATGAAGAAGGATGGTCGGGTCAGGGTTTGTATTGACTATCACGATCTGAATCGAGCAAGTCCGAAAGATGACTTTCCGCTGCCTCACATTGATGTAATGGTCGATAGCACCGCGGGATTTGAGTTATTTTCTTTTATGGATGGATTTTCGGGCTACAATCAAATTTGGATGAAAGAGGAGGATAAAAGTAAGACCTCCTTCATTACTTCTTGGGGGACCTTTTGTTACAAGGTAATGCCTTTTGGCTTGAAGAACGCCGGGGCAACGTACCAAAGAGTGATGGTCACCCTATTCCACGATATAATGCATAAGGAGGTAGAGGACTACGTAGACGACATGATTGCCAAATCCAAACGCGGGGAGGACCACGTTGAGGTGTTGTGGAAGCTGTTCGACCGACTTCGAAGGTTCAAGCTAAGACTTAACCCCGCCAAATGCGTGTTTGGAGCAAAGTCTGGGAAATTATTGGGGTTCATGGTCAGTAGTCGAGGCATTGAAATTGACCCATCAAAGGTTAAAGCTATTTGTGATTTGAAGCCTCCTTCTACTGTCAGAGAGGTTCGAAGCTTGCTAGGGAGACTGAACTACGTGGCGAGATTTATTTCTCAATTATCTGAAACGGCTAAACCTTTTTTCAAGCTCCTGAAGAAGAACGCCAAAGTTAAGTGGGATACCGATTGTCAAGAGGCATTTGAGAAGATAAAACAATATCTTTCTCATCCGCCGGTCCTATTGCCACCTGTCCCTAGAGTGCCCTTAATACTCTACCTGACTATTCATGAGGAGTCGTTGGGGGCCTTGCTAGCTCAGAAGAGACCAAGCGATGGTAAAGAATGTGCGATATACTATCTCAGTAAGAAATTTACTTCCTCCGAAATAAATTACCCCGGGGTTGAAAAGATGTGTGTGGCTTTGGTGTGGGTATTGCGCCGCTTACGCCAGTACACACTTCATCATCGAATCTTGCTTGTAATTGAGAATGATCCAATCAAATATTTACTGAAGAAACCTGCGTTAGTTGGAAAATTAGCAAAGTGGCAAGTGCTGGTGTCCGAATTTGACGTCCACAGCATGACGCAAAAATCTGTCAAGGGAAGAGCTATAGCTGACATGTTGGCAGAAAGCATCGAAAGGTCAGAAGACCATCATCAGTCAGATCCCATAGAGGAGCGCGTTTCAGAGGTAATGAGTGATAAGTGGACTATGTACTTCGACGGCGCCGTTAACCTGGCTGGTTCTGGGACTGGGGTAGTTCTTATCTCCCCGACGGGTCAACATCACCCTGTGGCCGCCAAGTTGGTATTCCCCTGCACCAATAATATCTCAGAATATGAGGCTTGCATACTGGGATTGCAATTGGCCGTCGACATGAAGGTTAAGAAGCTGCAGGTTTACAGCGACTCTGCCCTCATCATCCTTCAGACAGAGGGCCAATGGCGAACCTGCGACTCTAAGTTGATTCCTTACCACGAATTCCTTGAGGAGTTAATAAAGGAATTTGAAGAGATTTCTTTTGAGTATTTACCCCGATCGCAAAATCAATTTGCCGATGCCCTGGCCACGTTATCATCAATGTTGCAGGTCATGGAGGGGTTAGACATCGAGCCACTGAAAATCGAAATACTGACACGTTCGGCTTATTGTTCGACGATCGCAGATGAACCTGATGAGAAGCCGTGGTATCACGACATCATGAACTATCTTCAGAGGGGTGAATATCCTCCTGGAAGTGCACTAACGGATCATAAATACATAAGGAAACTAGCGTCGAAGTTCTTCATCAGTGGCAATGCTCTTTACAAGAGGTCCTTTGACTCAGTTTTACTGAAATGCGTCGATGCCGGAGAAGCTAATCGGTTGATGAGGGAAATTCACGAGGGAGAATGCGGTCCGCACATGAACGGTCATTTCTTGGCCAGAAAGATCATGAGATTGGGTTATTTCTGGATGGCTATGGAGACTGACTGCATTCGGCATGTTCGTTATTGCCATCGGTGTCAAATCTATGCAGATAAAATCAACGTGCCGCCAAATGAATTGCGGCAAATGTCCGAGCCATGGCCTTTCTCAATGTGGGGGATCAATATGATTGGGCCAATTAATCCCATGGCTTCCAATGGACATCGTTTCATCTTGGTGGCCATCGATTACTTCACCAAGTGGATCAAGGCAAGCTCATATGCCAATGTCACCGCCAAGAATGTGGTCAAGTTTATTCGCCGTGACATCATTGCTCGCTATGGAGTCCCGGAGGCAATCATTACTGACAACGGCTCAAATTTAAACAACAAGATTGTAGATGGCTTATTCGGCGAGTTTCATATTCGTCACTTGAACTCCTCACCTTACCGTCCACAAATGAATGGAGCTGTGGAGGCAACCAATAAGAACATAAAGAAGATCTTGTCTAAAACTGCCGACAACTATCGAGACTGGCATGAACGGTTGCCCTACGCATTAATGGCATACCGAACTTCGATTCGCACTTCGATAGGAGCGACTCCTTTCTCGCTCGTTTATGGTATGTAAGCGGTCTTACTCGTGGAAGTCGAGATCCCTTCATTAAGAATTCTCTCACAAGCGGAGCTCTCTGAGGAGGAGTGGGCTCAACAGAGATGGAATCAGTTGAATATGATCGATGAGAAAAGGTTGAAGGCTCTATGCCACGGTCAATGCTACCAAAAGCGAGTTGCAAAGTCCTTCAATCGCAAGGTTCGGCCTCGGCACTTCGAAGCCGGAGATCTCGTATTAAGGAAAGTGTTGTCCGCCACACCCGAATTAGGTGGGAAGTTTGCCCCAAATTACGACGGTCCATATGTCGTTAGGAAGGTTCTACCTGGGGGTGCTTTACTTCTTGTAGAAATGGATGGCCAAGAGTTGCCGAAGCCTGTAAATGCCGATTCGGTGAAAAAGTATTTTCCTTGAATGAAATCCAAGGCCCGAGAGCCATTTTCGATGCAATCCGAATCATTGTAGGGTATTCACATCATGCATATCATGCATACATGCATACATGTTTACGTTGTAGGCCCCAAACAATCCATAAATTGATCATCGAATGATTGAGCCGTCCTAGCAAGCATCCAGCGAGCTAACTAGGGGGTTGCCGAGTCACCAGGTCACAGGTAAGTACCCTTTTTCTCAATACCAAAAGAAAGTAGAATGGAAAATTTGCTTTAAAAAAAAAAAGAAGAAAGAGAAGCACAGCAGTCAAAACTTTGAAAATAAACTTTTGATAGTTATCTTGAGGCTGGGTGGAACATTCATTTTAAATCTAAATTCCCTGTAGAGATCAATCAATTCATGATGATCTCAACGAAATGAAAGAGAGATGTTAATTATGCCAAGTGAGAAGTACTTGCGATGAAGAAAGGCAAGCCATTTCTAAACACATCCCGTAAACACTTTGAGAGTTGAGTGAAAAAAAAAAAAACCCTGTGTTGTTTAAGGACGAGAGATTCATTCGCAAGTAGTACAGGGATCAAAGTAAAAAGAGGCATTTCTTTCCTCTACCCTATACACTACAGGTGACCATAGTCAAGCCCCTTTGAGCCTTTACATGTGGAGAATTTCTACAAAATACCCCAGTCAAGAACCACCCTACAGTGGGGCAAATTGGGATGTTTTGGTTGACATTCTTTAAGCGAAAAGATGAGATAGATTTCTTCGCTCTCACTGGTATCAATCTTTTTGTAATAACTTCAAGTAAATCCTTGTGGAAGCTCGAAACATCCCAAAATGAAGAAGAGCATTCATTTCTCTACTCAAACACTCATACCATTTGCTTAACCAAGTTGAGCCTGAACATTCATTTCTAAAGCCCGAGTGGTGATTGTCTCCCTATACTGGGGCAAGGCACATGATTTACCAGGGGCAAGGCACATGATTTACCAAAGCAACTAGTGCTTGTGGGACAACGTGTGGAAAAATCTCGAAAATCCTAAAAGCCCAAAATAGTCAAAAGAGAAAGAGTCAAGTGAAGACTAAGGGCATAAAAAAGCAGTGTGCCTGGTAAAAGCGAGGCCAATGCCCATCAAAAAAGAAGAGAAAAGAAAAGAAAAGCAAAACAAAAAGGGTAGCATCAAGAGAATAATTCCTTCGCAAGAAAAAGTGTCAAAAGCAAAATGCTTGCATGAAGAGAAAATCATTACAAATGCAAAAGTCATTAGAGAAAAGAGCAAAGCTCTTGCATTGAAATGATTAGCAAATGGACTTTTGAGGCAAGTTGGATTTCAAAAAATCAAGTGCCTTAGAAAAGATTGGATGATATGGTAATGATGTCATGGTGATCACCAACTTTTGAATCCCTTTTAAAAATTTCTAAGCCTTTCTAGCCTCTACCCAAACCAATGTTACAACCCTTTCCCGAAGTCTCTTCTGATTGAGATGAGTCAAGTGGAAGTGGGGACTTTACACAGAAGCCGTTGCTTGAAGAAGCGGGGGCATGGTTGTCTTATCTCATCTTAAGGTTTCTTGACTTGTAAACCTGATGGAGATGCTAATTGACAATTGTTTCATTTCTTGGCCGATAGTGCTAATTCATTGTTAAAACCAGGACCAAACCTACATCACAGTCCTTAAAAGACCTCTTCGATTGGTCAATGCGTACTTGTTGCAAATGATTTTCGAAACCTTTGACACTGGCAGCGTGAGCTATACAGAGAGATCATGTTTACTTCCCACATCAATGGATGGGATTAAATAGCCTTTTTGAGAGTATATGAGAAGTCCTTTCAGACTAAAGAATTCTTGTTTGGCATTCTTAACGGACTCTCTTCGTAAGTTAATATCATTTTGATAAAAGATTTTCTCCTAAGGGAATTTGATGACTAATGATGTCTTTCATGCATAAAGGTGATTTTGCAACATTGAAGGATGTTGAATGCTTGCCAAACAACTGGATCGATTTGAATTGTTCGTACAATTAACACTCTCTTAATAATGATGTTCTTCGCTATCAGGGAGTTTGTTAAGACACATTTTGTGCAGTGATCACTTTGATAGCTTGCGAATCGACAAGTGTGATGAGCTTTGACGGCTCGGAATCATTGCAATACGGTAAGTTTTCCCGGTGAAATCGACGGGCATTGAGCTTCAACAGTTGCTGGAAGCACTTTTTCTACATAAAACATTGCTATGGCGTGATATCTCTCTTGACCTGTTCATCGTGGAGATTTCTCATATTTTGATTCGGGGTTTTATTCCCTTTACCGTTCATAGGGTTTTAATCCCTAGGCATTCCTTCCGGGTTTTATTCCCTTTGCTGTTCAATAGGGTTTTAGTCCCTAGGCAGAATCTTAGACGTTCATAGGGTTTTAATCCCTAGGCGTTCCTTCCGGGTTTTATTCCCTTTGCTGTTCAATAGGGTTTTAGTCCCTAGGCAGAATCTTAGACGTTCATAGGGTTTTAATCCCTAGGCGTTCCTTCCGGGTTTTATTCCCTTTGCCATTCATAGGGTTTTAGTCTCTATACGGGATCTTAGCTGCTCATAGGGTTTTAATCCTTAGGCAGAATTTCTGACATTTATAGGGTTTTAGTCCATAAATGTCATTTTAGTTTTGTCCCCCCCTCTCATGCATCTTTTCATACCCTCTGTGAACAAAATTTAAGTGTCTCTTATCTTTGAAAGGAACCTCTTCGAGCTCCCCTTTCAAAGAGGGGCAGCTGTTGACACTTAAATTTTGCTCAATTATTTAGGGTTTTATCACATAAAAAATCAGGTTTAATTCTTAACCACTAAAAAAATGTGTGTGTTTCATGGCACATAGACTTTAGGTGCATTCACATAAGGTATATTAGAACATGCTTTCTTGGTTTAAATTCAAATTAAAAAAAAATTCTTAAAAGAAAAAAAATATTAAAAGAAAAAAAAATATTAAAAAAAAAAATTCGAAAAGGGTGGGGGCTAGCATTATTTAATGCCGGCCAGCACAGCGTCGTAATCAAAAGGAAATTTCAAATTTTTTTTTAAATTATTAAAAAAAAAAAAAGAGAGAGGCCAGTGTTGAATTAGTTAACGCTGGCCCACTTCATTGACCTTGCATCGTGCACTTGCGTGAAAAAGGGAAAACGAAGAAGACAACGTAGAAACACAGAACGCGGAAGCGAGAAGCCGGAGCAGGCAAACGGAGGTGTGCTCTGCACGAGGAGGTCGAAGCTGCGACGCCAGAAGCAGGAAGCAGCGGCGCAGCGCTGCACCTTGATGGCGCAAGGACCCGAGAGATCCCACAGCCGCTTTAGCGAAAAACGAGCGTGATTCAATCCCCCAAGGAGACGATCGGCTGATGGCATGAGCTCAAACGGGGAGGACACACTGATTCATGGCTCCCCTGAGCTGGAAATGGAAGGAAGGCGTCGCCTGAAAAGGGGAGGAGGAGTAGAGTCTCCTCCTTCTCTGGATGTTAAAAATGGGGGGAGCCATCAGAGAAAGGGGAGAAAAAGAGGGAGACCGAGAGGGAGAGAGCGAGTGAGAGTCCTCGAAGACCGAGGGCTCCCGAGAGAGAGATCCAAGAGAGGGGGGAGCTCGGCCACATCCCCCGGCACTCGTCAATTGGTGTCGTGGCCGAGAATCGCCCTTCTTTCCCTTCACGTCGTTTTCTTTGGTAAGTTTAGATTCGAGTTTCCGCCAAGTTTTGCTTGACTTGGAGGGTCGATTTTCCGAGGATCTTGGCTCGGAAGCGCGCGAGGCGGCTGGACATAGTCCGATTTGTCAAACTCGTCCTCATCCGTCGCTCCCGAGCCAAGTAGGGAACTTCGTCGATCCCCCTGTTTTGCCCGAACCATGCTGGGTTTTGGCTGACCGGGGTTGAGACTCGCCGGCGCCCGACCGTACGCGGTTTCGAGCGTCGGCGAGCCTTCCCCGGCTGTCGTGGTTGTTATCCTTAATGCTGTGTTCTTTGTGGTTGTGTGTTTTGAGCCTCAGTTTTCTCGATTTTTTATCTTTCGATCGGCACCCGCCAAGTATTCGATGAAATGCTTGAATGAGATCTGTCTGCTGCATCCATTCTTGCGTCATTTTGTTCCGTTCCGAGACGTGTTGTTATTTCATCATGCTGATTCAGACTTTATTCAGTCCTGTTTTGCCATCCCGATTGTCGTTTGTTGTATGTTCTGTGCGTAGCTTGAGGTGAGAAGACGTCTCGCTCTTCGTATATTGGCTTCTGGACAACGTGGGAGAAGACGTCTTGGTCTTGGGGAGGAGATGTAAAAAAAAAGAAAAAGGGGAAGAAAGGTCAACAGTGAAGAAGGGGACGTTCTGGGCAGTTAGACCACGTGAAAAAAAAAAGAAGGAAAAAAGAAACAGAAAGAAAGAAAAATAGAGGGGAAAGGGAATTACAAAAAAAAACAAACAGAAAAATGGAAGAGAAAAGATAAAAAAAAGGGGAATAATAAAAAAAAAGCGATCCTGGACAGGCAGATTTTTGTCGAGTCGGGTTGACGGTCGCGAATCGGGTCGGGCGAGCAAGTCACAACCGGGTAGATTTTCCTTTTTGTTTAATGTTTGGGCTTGAATTTAGGATTTAGTCTAGAATTAGAATAGTTTTCTTGGTCTTGGGTCTTTCGTGTATGGGCCGAATTTGGTCAATTTGGGCTGAAGTGTTATTTAGGTTTTTTATTTGTAGTGGGTTGGGCCTAGGTGTTTTTTAACATTGTTTTTGGGTTGTAGTTTTTTTTTATTCCGAAGTGGGCCTTCGCCGCGCCCACCTCGCGGCGGACCCAGGCCGGCGAGCCCAGGTCAGCCCCGATCCGAGGTCGGATGTGGAGCTCCAACCCGGACCCAATTTTATAATAGTTTAATATTATATTATTATTTTAATATTAAAAAAAATATTTTTTATAAAAAAATTAAAAAAATTCGAAAAAAATTCGAAAATCAAAATTTGCAAATTGAGTTTTAGAATTGCTTTTCCCTCTCTTTTTGTGTGATTAGTGTATGTTTGATTGCTCATCGTTTGATTCACACGCTTTGAATTACGCGTTTAATTTAATCTCGCATGTGATTGATTGTGCATGTTAGGTTCATATAGTGATTGTTGCTTCTCTTAGCTTGGTTAGGAATGAATTTTTGAGACTCCTAGTTAGTGTGAACACGTTAGGTGGTGAATTGAACAAGATTAGGTATCGAAAGGGCATTAATTGATCAATTAATGTAACCAAGTCCCCGGACCCATTGAATCTCTGGTTCGTAGAAGTGAATCATTTCTCTCGTGTTTCACTTGGATGTCTAATCGACCCATCAAAAATTGATTAGTGGCGACTCCTGAAATTGATTTGCATGTTAATAATTTAAATTTAAGTCGCGAATTGGTATGGGCGTGGAAGAGCTCGAGCTAGGTTTAACTTGGTAATCCATTAGCCAAACCACCTTAGGCCGACGGGGTCGGTTTGGGGAGGTCGCGACAGTTGGTAGAAGAGGTCAAAAAGGGAAGACAAGATGGACAAATTTACATTCGTGAGGAAGCATGATGGACAAAATTACATTTGTGAGGAATCAAGATGCACAAAAACTTTTCCCTATATGGAGATCTGGAGTACCCGTTCGGACCTACACAAGCGGAGGTTGCAAATGATACATCACCTGACAAGGCAACTGAGATAAACATGATTAGGGAAAATATTGCAAATAAAATGGTAAGGGATCACAATATGCATGAGATCCCATGACTTTGTATTTTCGACTTTTGTAATGTGTTTGTAGACTATTATGAATACATTTTTGTTAATCGTATAAAGGTCATCCACAACTTTTGTAATGAGTTTGTAAACTATTATGAATATATTTCGATTAATCGAATTAAGCCATCCAATTCTACATCATATATGTTATGATTTTATTTATTAGGCCACGCCACTCTCATAATGACCTCATAAAGGTATTTGTTTTAAACTTAAAAATCATGAATTTAGGAATGTTGAAGTGATTAAACATACCAAAGAAGTTATCTTCTTCAAAAACTTTCAGCAGATAATCATATAAAAATATTGGGAATAGAAATTTTTGTACTCCAGGAATAAAAATTTTGTGTAGTTACTAAACGCATTTATGTTCTTTTTCTATTCTAGGAATAGAAATTTTGTACAGTTACCAAACACGCTTTTTTGCTCAGAAACTGTTCTAGAGAATAAAAATAGAAAAAGCTATTTCTGATCGGAAATTGTTTTTGGGAACAAAAAATGTTACCAAATAGACCTTAGTCCTCACAAGTAAAGAGTTCAAAAACATCATGGTTGGAAAACATAAAGATCATACAAGTAAAATACAAGAAAAGGGAGAGGGAGTTTACAGTCAAACAACACACGGCCGAATTCTTTCTGCGGTGGTGACTTCCATCACCGCCATTTAGCCAGCCGCGCTCTACACAGCCGTCACTCCTTCCCTCGGCCCAGCTCCTGCTCCTCTGAGGATCTCCTGCTGCTTCCTGAGTCATGACCGCAACGACACTACGCCAGCCGTGAGTGCCGGCCATCGTGACAGCACCAGCAACGAGTCCTGACGGCCACCACCGCATCCTACTCGTCATCGGTGTGCCCATCAACGACGACCAACATACAATGACGACCTACTACTAATTCCTTGCTCCACCGCAACACCATAGACCAGCCGTGACCAACCTCAGCCTTGCCGTGAACCTTTCGACGACGATGCTGCTGCCCTGATCTACTCCACCGTGACAGCCAACATCATTGCCCACCTATAGCAGAGAAGCCGAGTCTAAAAGGTACGACAAAATATTGAATCACAAAATTGATTCGTACAGTGATATGAAAACTGCATTTGGTCGAATATGTCTCATTCTAATTGAAGCGTTTTACTTACGATTCATGGCGTCATAAATAAAGTTCTTAATTTACCTTAGAAGAGAAAATTTAGTGATAAAGTCCTCTCCTTGCTCTCAAATAGAGTACGATGATGGATCGCGGTTATTAATGTACGTCTTATTTAGTCCATTCACACATCGATAACTCAAAAAAGACATCAATGGATTAATGACCATTAAATATGGTATCTTTTGCTTCTAGAGACAGATATGACCGGTTTTTTTTTTTTTAAATAAGTCTTGTTTTTTTTGGCAAGAATAAAATGAGTCTAATTAACATGTGGGAATTGGTTCATCTAATCATATAATTAGCCATGTAAAATATTATAAGACTAATTAAGTAATTTATGGTCCACGGCATTTTGAGACTTACCTATTCTAGTATACACATTACAAACATAATGAAGTGATTTCTTTAGATTGAATAAGGCGACAAATGAAATGCTGTAATGGCTATATGTTGGAGGGTGGAGGAGGTTTCCTCTGATCATACTTCAGATCGATGCGTTACGGATATTTGTTGGCATCAATCACATGCAAATTAACTCAAAACAAAAAGGGGGATGATGTCTATAACTTAAAACCTACAAATTAGAAAGATTGGTTGGAAAAACTTTCTATGATTAGGAATAGAAGAACACAGACACTCTCTCAAAGCATCTCACACACTGATGCCCTTTTCTAAAACTCGAAAAGAGACCCTATTACAAAAACTAAGAAAGATTCGCGCGTTATAATGAGAGAGATCATCAATGTATATAATTAAATAAATAAAAATTTCGAAATTTGAAAGGGAATGTATCTATTAAATAGGGCTACAGGTTTTCGCGAGAGATTTGTATGGAAAAATAGGCCGGTTTCTATGCGCAAACTAATCAATACCTCTCCTTCTTGGTTATTTTCTATTGGCAAGAACCATAAACACGGAAGAAACGCGTACCCTTCTCGCTCATCATGTTGACTCTATTTTGATTAGTTTTTACTAATTCGTGAACGTCCACCCGTCGTTCTCTCTTCAAAATCTCCATTTGGGCCATTGCAGGCCGAAGGTTGTGGCACTTCCCTTCTTTTAGACATGAAAATACATTCTCTTCCTCCTTTTCTGGATTTCGCGAAACGTATTATAAATTCAATGCCATCAAAGTTTGGTTTTGTACCATCGTTCAGATTCCTTGGTACATCTATTTATTTTCTTTCCCTTGGGGATGCGTGACTGTGTGTTTCTCCTTTGAAGCAGGTGGTCACGTAATCCTTCCCCTTCACCCATCTTCATCTCTCTCTCTCTCTCTGATTCTTCAATGGAGCGCGATGATATAGCAGAAGGAGGGAGGCCGAAGGCCGTCGAAGTCGACTCAACTGACGGACGCGGGGATGGTTGCACAGAGGGAAACAAGGGATTAAGGAACATCAAGAAATTGGATTCGTTTGACATAGAGACTGCCCGGCTCAAGTCAGACCAAGGCTATTCATCGAACCAGGTTGGAGTTTATCCATTTTCCTTAGAAAGGCAAAAACAAAGAGAAAAGGTTTTTCCTTTCAATAAAAATACTCCGGTTGAAAAAAAATTATTTGCAAATTACCATTCGGGCGACTGTTCCCAAATATTTTGTTTTTTTTTTTTTTTGCATGAACGTCTACATAATAAAATTTTTGAAACTCTATGGAGAATTTATCCTCAGAGAAATAGATTAATTGAAATGATTCGCATATATTTTTTTTCATTTGCTTTCGATTATGCAAGTCGTAGCACACTCTAATTTTATGAATGTGTGCAAATATTAAAGAATTTTTTAATGTGTAGGGATCCCGCAAAATCCATAACGATTTCCATAGTTTAAGGATTGAGATTTGAAATTAAGATTATTCGATGAAAGGGATTTAACAAATTCAAAATATAGCAAGAGATTTATGGATTCTACGAACACTACAACCGCAAGAAAAGAGGGACACAAGTATCTGTTCCCTGCAAATTACTTGCGACTAATTAAAGATACTTTGATTTAAATTATAAAGTGGAATGTCGTGTACAATTTTTGAAAATGGCATCATCACTCGAATTAGCTTGACGTAAAAACGCATAGGGAAGAAGATGGTTAATAGTCGTGCGGTTTGCTATGTCTTTGATACATATAACTAGTAAAATATAAAACAGGAGAAATAGATATTCTCTCGAATTGATAGTTACATCTTTTGTTTCCTATGTGCTGTGTATATGTAATCAATTGAAAGTTCTAGCACAATCGTAGCAAGAGTGAAGCTAGGAAATGCTTTCATGATCATGATTTGGTTACGGTCTTTCCAAATGCAGATTTTGCCATGGGAGATGGTAATGAAGCTTGCGATTCAAAGCATTGGGGTGGTGTACGGTGATATAGGCACAACCCCTCTCTATGTCATGGCAGGAATTTTTCCAAATGGGATAAAACACGAAGAAGATCTCCTCGGAGCACTATCTCTGATTTTTTATTCGATCATCGTCATTTACTTGATCAAGTATGTCATCATTCTATCAGCAAATGACAATGGCGATGGTAAGCGATTTCTCTCTAGCCGTATCACCACAGAATTCATTTGCTACATAGCAGGCTCTTTATTCCCTCTCTATGCCAGATCATGTCCTAATGTAGTTAGGGTTTTGGCTATGACAATATGGGAGGAATGTTTGCTTTGTACTCTCTAATATGTCGCTATGCCAAGGCGAGCTTGACCCCTAACCAACAAGCCAAGGACAGGGAAATCTCGACCTACCACCTTGAGGTGCTGAGCCGCCACCTCCGGTGGGCCTCTGCAGTGAAGTCCTTGCTCGTGAATAGGAAAACGGCCAAGTACTTGCTCTTGTTTGTGACTATGTTGGCTACTGCCATGATCATCGGAGACGGGATTCTCACACCATGCATATCCGGTAGTAATTCTATCATTGAGATTTTCTTTATAAGAAAAGAATGATGCACCAATAGGTTTTTAATTTTTCAATTAATCTATTTTGAATATATATATATATATATATATATATATATATATATATATATATATCTATTTCCTAATGATTTTTTACAGTACATTCAATCACAGGTAATATTACAATATAAAATGACACACTATATTTAATGTCTCGGCTTATCTATAGATCTAATTAGTTCTCTTGGTTGAATTTCAATAGATGGTTCTGATTCTTTTCTCCTTTTTTGAGGAAGTATTGTCGGCTGTTGGGGGCGTAGGAGAAGCTGCAAGTTCACTTGGAGATGATCAAATCATGTGGATATCTGTGGTGATCTTGATCCTTCTGTTTCAAGTCCAAAGGTTCGGGACTCACAAAGTCGGATACAGCTTTGCCCCCAATTCTCTCTCTATGGTTGCTCAGCATCGCAATGATCGGCATCTACAATTTCGCGAAACATGACCCGGGAGTGATCAGAGCCGTCAATCCGCTCTACATCGTCCAATACTACAAGAGGAACAAAAAGGAAGCATGGATTTCTCTTGGAGGGATCTTTCTCTGCCTAACTGGTAATCCAAACATTTAGTCTTTCCATTAATTAATAATTCAAAACTGATAACATATAGCTAAACATCATTCAAATGATTCATCTGTTTGTCAATTCTTTTGTCATTTTAACCTAGATACGCAACTTATTTTCATGAATTGACTGTGGCTTTACGCCCTGAGCCTTTGATTATAGGTTCTGAAGCGTTGATTGCTGATCTGGGGCACTTTAATATTCTCTCCATTCAATTGAGTTCGTGCGTAGTTGTCTTTCCTTCAATCATCCTCGCCTACTTTGGTCAAGCGGCATATCTCCGAAAGCACACCGAAGATGTTGCTAGCACTTTCTATAGTTCGATACCAAGTAAGCTTCCTACTGCTACTTCATCTGATGCACCATTTATCCTGTCGGATCATCCAATGAATCTATCTAATGTTTTGATGCAGAACCGGTGTATTGGCCAATGTTTGTGGTAGCGGAGTTGGCAGCGATAATAGCTAGTCAAGACATGATATCGGCCACGTACGCCATAGTGAAGCAGTCGGTCGCACTCGGGTGCTTCCCACACGTGAAGGTCGTGCACACTTCGCAAAAGCACGAGGGTCAGATTTACATACCTGAGGTCAACACCCTCCTCATGTTGGCCTGTGTTGGTGTCACCCTTGGCTTCAAGACCACATTACAATTGGGCAATGCTTACGGTAAGCAAAAAGGATCAATCTACATACACACACATTTAGTGTCCTTATGCAGATTTCCTAATTCATTGAGCTACCAAGTGGGGTTATTGAAAGAAAAATTTACATTTATTTGTAAATCTCTATCACAGGAATTGCGGTAGCATTCGTCTTCACTATTATGTCCACATTCCTCGTTATTATGATGGTCATGATTTGGAAGACCAACATACTCCTTGTAATCCTCTATGTCCTTACCATCGGGCTCGCGGAGTACGTGTTTCTAAGCTCGGTCCTCTACAAATTCATGGATGGGGGTTATGTCCCACTCGTCTTTGCTGCCATGATGGTCACCATCATGTTCATATGGAATTATGGATATCGAAATAAGTACGAGTATGAGTTCGAGAACAAGGTGTCAAGAGAAGCCCTTGTCATGATCATGTCGAACACAAACATCCCTTGGGTCCCTGCGGTTGCCCTATTCTACACCGAGCTCGTCCATGGCATTTCCCCAATATTCACCCAATATGTCGCCATGGTTAAAGTCTACTCTATGTTAATAACCATTATGATAATCAAATTAACTTCCCAAATGAGGGTTTACCCTACTGAAAATATAACTTAGGTTTCGTTCGTTTGGCGGAAAATATTCTCCCAGAAAATATTTCCGGATTTTCCGATGTTCGGGGGGTGGAAAATGTTTCCTGTGGGAAAACATTTTCTTTCTCCCTCTCACAAAATAGTTTAAGTTTATAGAAAATGACTTATATTTTTGAAAAGCAGAAATCATTTTTCGCCAAACTCCTCATTCCCTCTCTGGTCGCCGGCCGCCGCCGGTCGCCGGCCGTCGGTCGCCTGCCGCCGCCGGTCGCCAGCCGTCGGTCGCCTGCCGCCGCCGGTCGCCTGTCGCCGCCGCCGGTCGCCTGCCGCCGCCGGTCGCCTGCCGTCGGTCGCCTGCCACCGCCGGTCGCCGGTCGCCGCCGCTTACTGGTTGCCGGCCGCCGCTCGTCGGTCGCCGCTCGTCTGCCGCCGTCGCCAGCCACCGGCCACCGCCATCGGTCGCTCGCCACCGCTGGTTGCCGGTCGCTTGCCGCCACTGCCGGCCGCCGCCGTCGCTGCCGGCCGCCGCCGCCGCTGCGGGTCTCCCGTCACCGGTTGCCGGCCGCTGCCGGTCGCCGGCCGCCACTGCCGCCGGCCGCCGTTCGTCGTTTGCCGCTCGTCCGCTGCCGGTCGCCACCGCCACCGCTGGCAAAAAATATTTTCCGAAACTTTTTCATATTGATTACCGAACATCGGAAAATTATGTTCCGGAAAAATATTTTCCAAAAACACAATATTTTCCCCCAAACGAGCGGAGCCTTAGGGCTACCAGTTTGTATTTTTCTTCACTAACGCACTTTCTCTATTACCTTAAATATAACTTTCCAAAAGTGGGTTCTTAATTTACTAATGAAGTCCTGGGCTTGCTAAAAAAGGGATTAAGGTGATTGATCTCGGTGATTAGTGCAAATCTTATTTAAGTCCTTTCACACATTGATAACTAAAAAAAAAACAAAGGAACACACTCATACACGACATCGGTGATTGAATGACCAACAAATATGGTATCTTTTGCTTCCAGAGAGAGATATTGTTTTAAAATTGAGTCTTGTTTTATTACCAGAAGAAAACGAGTCATATTAACGCGTGGAAATTCGTTCGTCTAAAAGCAAAAGACTTTTCTACCTAGTTATACGAAAACTCGAAAATTACACTTTTCAAGAAAATTATGTGATAGGCCCGCACCGCTATTTTCAACTCTCCTACTTAATTCCCTAAGTAATGACGACAAGACCTTATAGGCTTATACGATTAGCCACGAAAAAGATATCATGAGACTAATTAGGTAGTTTCGACGACAAATGAATAGCAAATGAAATGCTATAATGGCTATATGGAGGAGGCTGGAGAAAGTTTTTCGGCTGATGGCTTACCAATATTTATTGGCATCAACCACATTCAGATTAACACAGATTAAAAATGGGTGAAGGTCATAATTTATAACCTCCAAATCAAAAGATAGGTTGAAAGATGGCTCTCTCAAAGTATCTCATACGCTAATGCCTTTTTCGAGAGACCCTATTGCAAAAAAAGAGAGAGATTCACGTGTTTTCACAATACCTATTATCGAGGGGGTTAAATCAAATGCTTTTTTTTTTTCCGACACTTGAAAGGGAACCTATCTATTAAACCGACTGAAAAGAGTTATGTATGGAAGAATCGGCTGGTCTCTATGTGCAAACTAAGCAATACCTCTCCTTCTTGGTGATTTTCTATTTGCAATACCCATAACCACGAAAGAAACGCGTATTCTTCTCTCTCTCCCGTCTCGTTGACTCTATTTGAGTAGCATTTCCTACTACCAGTAAGTCCATTCATTATTCCCTCTGCAATATCTCCTCTATTGGGTCCACACCAGAACGAAAGGTTGTCTCTTACCCTTCTTTTTGGCATGCGAGTTCTCTCTTCTTTCCTGGGTTTCGCATGACACGATGTATTATAAGTGCAATGCCGTTGAAGTTTTGTTTGGCCGGCGGTCAAATCCCTCGGTAGATCCTTTTATGTTCTTTTCTTTGTGATGCGTGACTGTGTGTTTCTTGTATGAAGCAGGTGGTCACGTAATTATTCCCTCTCACTCATCTTCATCTCTCTCTCTCTCTCCCCGTGATTCTTCAATGGAGCGCGACGGTATAACAAAAGAAGAGAGGCCGAAGGTGGTCGATGTTGACTCGGCTGACGAGTATGAGGGAGACAAGGGATCGAGTAAATTCAAGAAATTCGATTCGTTTGACATAGAGACCGTCCGATTCAAGTCGGACCACGGCCATTCCTCAAACCAGGTCAGTGTTTTTCCTTTACCCTGAAAAAGAAAAAAAGAAAGAATAAGTATTTCTTTCATGGAAAATACTCCGGTTGGGAACAAATATTTCATTTTACTACTCGGGACACTTAGTTCGAATATAGTTCCTACATTTTTTGTTTTCTATTTTTTGCATAACACAATTTTTAGAAGTCGATAGGGAAGTTATTTTCGGAGAAATGGATCAATAGAAATTACACATTTTTTTTTGTCAGTTCCTTTCGATTATGCGAGTTAATAAAAAAACATTTTGCTTTGAAACGGATATGCTGTTTAATATTAATTGCGTTATCAATAGAATTAGCTAAATGTAAAAATGCAGAGGGGAGAAATGTAGAAATAAAAAAGTGGATGGGTAATAATCGTGGGGTTTGCCATCATATATTAGCTAGAGAAATTTCCAGTTGCACATAATTGCGTGGATATAAAATATTGATCTATATATTCGCAAATTTTAAAGTGCTGAAATTGGTAGAGGTATGTGGAGTTTAATGTCTATCATTCTCTCAAATTGTTAATTTACACCTTTTGTTTCCTATGTTTGTTCTTGGACTATTTATTATAACCAATTGAAAGTTCTAACAAAATCGTAGCAAGAGTGAAACTAGGAAATGCTTTCACGATCATGATTTGTTTAGATCTTTCTAAATGCAGAATTTGTCATGGGTGATGATACTGAAGCTTGCTATTCAGAGCATCGGGTTGGTGTACGGCGATTTAGGCACGTCGCCTCTCTATGTCATGTTAGGAGTTTTTCCTGCCAGGATAAAACACGAAGACGATATTCTCGGAGCGCTATCTCTAATCTTCTACTCGATCATCCTCATTGGTTTTGATCAAGTATGTCTTCGTTGTTCTATCAGCAAATGACAATGGCGATGGTAAGTGATTTCTCTCTCACCATTTCACCACAAAATTATATTTGACATAGAAGGGTTTTTTTGGTTTAGACCAAATCTTGTACTAATGTAGTTAGGTTTTTGGCTATGACAATACAGGAGGAATGTTTCCTTTGTACTCTCTAATGTGCCGCTATGCCAAGGCGAGCTTGACCCCTAACCAACAAGCTGAAGACAGTGAAGTCTTGAACTACCGACTTGAGGGCTGAGCCACCGCCTCTGGCAGGCCTCTGCCATGAAGTCCTTGCTTGAGAATAGCAAAGCAGCCAAGTACTTGCTCTTGTTTGTAACTATGTTGGGCACTGCCATGGTCATTGGAGACGGGATCCTCACACCATGCATATCCGGTAATAATTTTCGTGTCGAGATCTTTTTAACAAGAAAAGGATGCACCAATAGTTTTTTAATTTTTCCCTTCATCTACAAAGGAAATGGGACACACACATATATATCCAAATGTTTTTTTTATAGTACATCCTATTATAGGTAATATTACAATATAAAATGATACACTATATTTAATGTCTCGGCTTATCTATAGATCTAATTGGTTCTCTTGGATTGAATTTCGATAGATGATTTTAATTCTTTTCTTTTCTTTTGGGGCAGTATTGTCGGCTGTTGGGGGCATAAAAGATGCTGCGCGTTCACTTGGTGATGATCAAATCATGTGGATCTCTGTGGTGATCTTGATCCTTCTGTTTCAAGTCCAAAGGTTTGGTACTCACAAAGTCGGATACAGCTTCGCCCCGATTCTCTCTGTATGGTTCCTCAGTATCGCTCTCATCGGCATCTACAATTTCGCGAAACATGACCCAGGAGTGATCACAGCTGTCAATCCGCTCTACATCTTAAAGTACTACTTGAGGAACAAAAAGGAAGCATGGATTTCTCTTGGAGGGGTCATCCTCTGCCTAACTGGTAATAGAAACATTTTATCTTTTCATTGATTAATTATTGACCACTGACAACACACACACACATAACTTTATTCGGGAATTTTCACTCATTGAGCCTTTGATTATAGGTTCTGAAGCATTGTTTGCTGATCTGGGGCAATTTAATATTCTCTCAATTCAATTGAGTTCATGCTTAGTTGTCTTTCCTTCGATCATCCTCGCCTACTTTGGTCAAGCGGCATATCTCAGAAAGCACACTGAACATGTTGCCAGCACTTTCTATAGTTCGATACCAAGTAAGCTTCCTCCTGCTACTTCATCCGATGCCTCATTTATCCTGTCGGATCACACAAAGAATCTATCTATTGGTTAGATGCAGAACCGGTGTATTGGCCAATGTTTGTGGTAGCGATGTTGGCGGCGATAATAGCTAGTCAAGCCATGATATCGGCCACGTTCGCCATAGTGAAGCAGTCCGCCGCTCTCGGGTGCTTCCCACGAGTGAAGGTCGTGCACACTTCGCAAAACCACGAGGGTCAGATCTACATACCTGAGGTCAACACCCTCCTCATGTTTGGCCTGTGTTGGTGTTACCCTTGGTTTCAAGACCACATTGAAGTTGGGCAATGCATATGGTAAGCAAAAAGGATCACATTACATACGCACATATTTAGTCTACTTATGCAGATTTCGTAATTCATTAAGCTACCAAACTCGGGTTATTGAAAGAAATCTGCATTTATTTGTGAATCTTTATTACAGGAATTGCGGTAGCATTCGTTTCACTATCACGTCCACATTCCTTGTTATTGTGATGATCATGATTTGGAAGACCACCATAATCTTCATAATCCTCTATGTCCTCACCGTCGGGCTCGTGGAGTACGTGTTTCTAAGCTCGGTCCTCTACAAATTCGTGGATGGGGGTTATGTCCCACTCGTGTTCGCTGCTGTGTTGGTCACCATCATGTTTGTATGGAATTACGGATACCAAAAGAAGTATGAATATGAGCTTGAGAACAAGGTCTCGAAGGAAGCCCTTGTCACGATCACGTCAACCACAAACATCCACCGGGTTCCCGGCGTCACCCTATTCTACACCGAGTTCATCCATGGCATTTCCCCAATATCTACCCAATATATCGCCAATTTACCTACATTGCACTCGATCATTGTCTTAGTCTCGATTAAGTCCCTACCCATAACCTTGAGGGGCGGTTTGTCTTTCGACAAGTGGAGCTTGAGGAGTCGGGCATATATTGGTGTGTTGTGAGATACGGATATCAAGATGCAAAGAAGGAGAGGCAATTCTTCGAGAAGGTCTTGATCGACCGATTGAAGGATTTCATTTGGAATGACGTGACTTCCGCCACCGACAAGCGAGGCGAGGGTAGCGACCATGGAATCGCAATGGTCAATGAAGAGATAGTCAAAGAGAGCTTGGATTGGTGGATGAAGCAATCAAGATTAAAGTGATCATGTACCTAATGGGTCATAGTGAGGTCATAGCTTCGAGTAGTTCAGGCTTGGCAAAAAGGACGGTAATTAATTGCTTGTACGGCTGGTTAAAGAGGTGCGTGAGGCAGCAAGAGGAAGCGTTCAACATTCCCCAAAAGAGGCTGCTCAAAGTGGGGATCACTTACGAGATCTAGTGGATAGTGTCCATGACTTTAACTAGTAGCATACGATATAGTTGAAATTGAAACTTTGCATTCGGTTGTTTGCTTTGTCCTCCTAGAGACTATCAGAGTAAAGTCCGTGAATTACTTCAGTTGTCTCCTTTGTCCTTTCATAGACTATTTAAGCAAAGTTTGTTTTACTTTATGAAACTTCATCACGGTGTTCAAAATACAGTGAGAGTATTTAATTTCATATTTTGTGAAATTGTTCTCCATAACACATTAGTTTTATACATACCGTCTGTATTGATAGCAACTTACATTTATTTGATGAAAATAAGGTAACATATACATGCTGAATGTAAGTAGCTTTTGAGAAGTGCTTGACAAAAATCAGATATAGAAGACCATAGCTACATCACCAAGCCTCCATTAACTGCTTGAGATGGAGCTTAATATAAATTTCTTATTATATGCACGTAATAGTTTTTGCCCAGTTCTTCTCTAATTAGTGAACCGTAAGGTCAAGTAGCGCACCAATACGTTGATGTCATTTCAATCTTATGAAAAATTTATGACAAATATATTAACTCATATTAAAATAATATAGATACTAATAAATAATGTAGGGATGTTTTACAAATTATTTATCGCTAATGCTGATAATTGAGGTATATACACTACAAGACTTCATCAATGGCTGCAGGAGTCGTAAGATATATGCTACAATAGAGTTCTTTCATTTTTTACTCTTTTTTAAAAGAGTTACCTCATTGATCCACCTCATTAATAAGAGGAATCAATCTATAGATGAATAAATAGGATTTTGTTAAAATATATAAATATATATTCTAATAAGCAACTGACTAATAAATGTTACAATTTAAAGTGCACTAACTTTTTATTGTGCGATGTGTAATCGCTATTTAGCAATCCAACATCGCCTCATAAATATATAAATATGAGTCAATTCTATTCTATTTGAACGAAAACCAAAGACAATGAGTGCGATTGAATATGAGGAAATAAGCATACGTTTTCTTGAACAGGGTTTTCTTGATGCCTTTCTACAACTGTTGATAAATAATTTTCCACATTCTTGTGCGTAATAATGGTCCCGTTTGATGTCCTTTTAGTTAGATATCGACTATGAAGTTACAATTTAAGGTCCATTCATTTCGGTAAAAATTTACTATTGGAAATATTTTAATCATTTGCATCATTTGGATTGCTTTGAAAATGAGTCAATCAAAAATCTTTTAATTTTTTTTAAAAAAATTCTGCTTAAATATAGGAAATGGACTTCCTCTTTAAAAAAAATGGGAAACCATCTTCCAAAATCCGACAAAACCTTGGCACTTGAACTCACAATGTACCAACCCAAAAAAAAACTTACACGTTACTCGAGCCCGGTCCCATGAGGTCAAGCCTAGGTTCCTTGAGGGTTGGGCTTGAGACCCTAGCGATAGCGCTCAGGTCCTATTGGCCAGGATGCCTAGCACCCACCCCTAGAAACCCGATGAACGGGCTCAAGACATTGATGATCGAGGTGGGACACTAGGGCGCGCATGGAATCCATTATGGAGTAGAAATTCTGCTCAATAATGGATTTCAAAATAGAAATGCGTTTGTTAAAAAATTTTCGGAATGCATTCTGGAGTAATTTTTGTATTCTGGAGTAAAAATGCGTTTGTTAAAAATACTTGATTCTAGAATGAGTTTTGGGCAAGAAAAAGAGAAGCTATTTTTTGTAATTTCTCTCTTCCAGAATGCATTCTCCTTATTTTCTCTCTTTTTCTCATTAATTTTTTTTTTCAGAAAATGCATAAAAATTGAATAATTCCAGAAAAATTCATAAAAATTTCCAGAAAATAAAAAAAAGTTAGATTTTGGGAAAATAGGAAATTTGGTGAATTTTTTTCAAAAAATATAAAAAAATTAAAAATTTCAAAACTTTACAAAATGGCTTATAATACCTTTGGGCATTCACTTTGAGTGAAATTTAATTTTTTTGAAGTGCCCAAAAAAATCAAAAAATAAAAAATTTCAAAACTTCACAAAATGATTTAGAATACCTTTGAGCACCCACTTTCAGTAAAATTTAATTTTTTTGAGGTGCCCAAAAAAAATTTAAAAATAAAAAATTTCAAAACTTTACAAAATGGCTTAAAATACATTTAGGCACCCACTTTGAGTGAAATTTAATTTTTTTTGAGGTACCCAAAAAAATCAAAAAATCAAAAATTTCAAAACTTCACAAAATGGCTTAGAATACCTTTGGACACCTACTATGAGTGAAATTTAATTTTTTTTAGATTCCCAAAAAAATAAAGATATAAAAAAATTTCAAAAGTTCACAAAATGATTAAGAATACCTTTGGGCACCTACTTTGAGTGAAATTTAATTTTTTTTGAGGTGCCCAAAAAAAAAATCAAAAAGTCAAAAATTTCAAAATTTCACAAAATGGCTTAGAATACTTTTAGGCACCCACTGTGAGTGAAATTTTTTTTTTAGGTGCCTAAAAAAATAAAAATAATAAAAATAGATTTTTGCTCCAGAAATCAATTTCTAGAGTAGAATTAGTCATGTTTTACCAAACAAATTTCTCCTTTAGAAATCAATTTTTGGCAAGAATTCTAGAAATCAATTTTTGGCAAAAATTTAATTTCTGGAGCAGAATGGTTACCATTCGCATCCTAGACTTGTGCTTAAAACCTCAGTGCCCAAGCCAAGGACCACAGGAGCTGAGACTCGGTCTCTCGAGGCCAGGACCGAGTCTCCTGAAGTCGGGCCAACAATCCCCATGCTTGAAGTTGGGACCCAAGATTGTACTTGAGACTTTTTCTCAAATGTGTGTTTCTTTAATATAAATACCAGAAAATAATTGACAAAATAGAGCCAAACATAGGAAAATGAATCATGTTCCTTGAAAATAAGTTTCTTTAAAAGTACATTTGAACAAAAGCATCTATACTATGCATCTATATCAATATACTACATACAAAGGGAAAATTATCTAATCAGTCCTAAATATGTATTACGAATGCTAATTTAGTTCTTTACTTTTCAATTTTACTAATTTAGTCTTAAACCTTTGTGCAAAATTTCATTGCAGTCCTTCCGATTAATTTGCAGAGCATGGGAGTTGAACTTTACACTTGAAACTAAATATCTCCACTCTTAGCTCTCTTGAGAAGATGGAGAATCGAACTCCCCACTTCTTACTTTTCAAGTAATAAGGGTGGCCATTGGGGCATTTTTCTTATATACAAAGCAAGCTTCGAAGGAGATTTCTATCTCAAACTTTTGCAAAAAAAAAAAGAAAAAACAATCACAATGAGAAATTGGAAATCTAGAAAAGTTGAGATAATTATAACTCATAATAGTCATAATATATCGTTATCTTATTTCCACAAAAAACTTGTTTGCTACAATACCATTTTTTCGAACATATTCTCTTTATTTGCAAATTTCGCACATCTCTTTATCAGTTAATTATTTACATTCTTCAATGTCATCTTCTAGAATGATTTATGCCTTTAATATGATCAGTTGTGTGTTAATCTATGTTGGAATTTTTTGCTAATATTTATTGTCGCGACCCTCCTTCAGATGGTGAATAGGGCATTCATCAGGATGATGGCTGGTCATGTGAGGGCAATCAGATTCCCATGTGCACAACTCGGCGTAGGTTCCCCAAACCCTACTAATTCACGAGATGTGATTGACTCGATTTATTATGATTAACATGTTCTTTCGTTATTGGGAGTCACCACTAACTTATTCAAGGCTGACAGAGTCAAGTGAAATGTGGAAATGCCCCTCTTTGAAGGGGAGCTCACAAATGTTTCATTCAAAGGCAAAATGATACCTAAATTCTGACCATTCGAATGCAATGTCATGAAAATGAATTTGTTTGTCGGGATCGTGGATCTCAACGAGCCAATACCCATTTTCTAATTCAATGAAATATGGTGAAAATGGACATGTTAGTGCAAAGATAGGGTACGTATCCGTTGTTACTTACCTGGGAATCCAGGAAGCACACGTGGATATAAAATAATCCCTTGAAAATCCTTAGATACCTGAGAAGGGCGCTCACCTTCAAAGAAGCAAACAATAGAAAATATGGAATATCCAAGATGTGCCTTGGATATTCGGGAACGTCTCTCACCTCCCAGTAAAAATAAACATCTGGAATATAATCTGGAAGTTTAGAAATTGGTCAATATGAAGGACATATCTTAAATATTCGGGAAGTTCTCTCACCTCCTAGTAGAGATAAACATCTAGAAACTAATCCGAAAATTTAGAAAATGGTGATTATCAAGGACGTACTTTGAATATTCGGGAAGGTCTCTCTCACCCTCTTTGTAGAAATAAACATCTAGAACCTAATCCGGAAGTCTAGAAATTGGTGAATATTAAGGACGTATCTTGAATATTCAGGAAGGTCTCTCACCTCCTAGTAAAAAGTAATTTGGGAATATTTAGGACATACCTTAGACATTCATGAAGGTCTCTCACCTCATGGTGGAAAGAAATTTTGGAATATCTAGGACGTACCTTAGACATTCGAGAAAGTTTCTTACCTCCTAGTAAAAAAGAAATTTCGAAATGTCTAGGACGTACCGTAGACATTCGGGAAGGTCTCTCACCTCTTGGTAAAAAGAAATTTTGAAATATCTAGGATGAACTTTAGATATCAAGGAAGACAACCGGAACTCATTTCAAGAGTTTAAATTCGCCCGGAGGGTCCTCGTTTGCAGGACTTTTATAGATTAGAATAACAAGTAAACGCACATGGGGGTTCCTCACCCAAGGATTTGATAGGCTGCGTGATAGGTCCCTGCCAATGGGGCTTGAAAAGACTCAAATAATGAGCATATGAGGGTCCTCGCAAGAGGATTTGATCGGTTGCCCGGTGGTTCCTTGCCAACATGGCCTAAAAAGACTAAAAAATTCAGCATTTAGGGGTTGCCCAAGGATTTGATATGTTGTATGGTAGGTTCTCGCCAGCAAGGCTTGAAAAAGGAACTCAAATAATGAGCATCTATGGGTTTTTGCCTGAGAATTTGATAGTTTGCTTGATAGGTTCTCATTAGCAGGGCTTTAAAAGGCTTAAATAATGAGGACTTGAGGCTTCCCACCCGAGGATTTGATAGGTGTGCTAGAGGGTACAGGCATTTTGGAAATTCAAGAATGTTTGAATGAATCATGAGACATTATAGAGCAAGTCGAATGTCAAGAACTCTTTGGCTTTCGAGGAAACATTATTTGTCAGACACAATTAGAACAAATATACATGTGCATTCATTAAAAATATAGACAATATAGCTATTCTAGAATGCGTATTTCAAGATTCATTGAGGGTTTTTTTTTTTCCAATTCAATTGAGATTTGTGCATAATAGTTTTACCATGTTTGCATCACCAAATTTCCACTAGGGAAAATTATGATCAACATGATTTTCACTCATAACATGTATTTCTTGAAAATGCTAATTCAGACATTTTTAGTTTAAAAGGGCTTTTCACTCACTTTCATTTAGATGACTATTTTGTCCCGACCAGCGATGCGGGAAAAGAGAGAATTACCATCATGTCAAAAAGGGTGCGAGTTTTCTTACAAGTGGTACAACCTTACTAATATGAGAGGTTTTTATCAAGGCCGTAATCAAGGCTTTGTCAATGGCTTATAAAAGGATAATTGTTAACACCTAAATTTTGACGATCCATTTAAGTATTTTTGCCTAGAAAAATTAGGGATCGACCAAGGCCCCTCAACAAAAAGATTAGTTGAATTGCATATAGATATTATGAGTATTTTCATGGGATAACGATACAAACAGTCCTTAAATTTTGGCTCAATGTGTAATTTGGTCTTTGAACTTTTAATTTATTCAATATGGTTTCTGAACTTTTAATTTGTTCAATGTGGTTTCTGAACTTTTGGTACATGTTCAATTTTGTACTTGAACTATATGAAAATATACAATATAGTTCCCGAATTTGAATTAATGAAAGAACTATATTGAACATTTTCATAAAGTTCATGGACTATATTGAACATGTACCAAAAGTTCAGGGACCATATGGAATAAATTGAAAGTTCAGAGATCACATTTAACATTTGGCTAAAGTTTAGGAACTATATTGAATAATTTAAAAGTTTAGAAACCAAATTGTATATTAAGTCAACGTTCAGGGACTATTTGTGTCGTTTTTCCCATTTTCATCGGTAGTTAATTTAACCCATAAAATTGCATTCAAATTGGACCTGTAGTGGATGGATTTAAATAAAGGTTATAAACTTAATTTAATCATCTGGGACCGAGCTCATGAGGAAAGCAAAATTCGGGAAGCCCACAGAAAAACACACTGGCCAAAAATCACGTGGCAAAAGGGGGGATTTTGGACTTAATAAATTTGGTTTGGCCCATAAGAGCTAGAATTTATAAAATGTTTTGAGCTTAAGGCTATTGGAGCCCGTTATTTCTTAATGTGGCTATAAAATAAGCCCGAATAATAGAACTAAATCTAGTTTCCACTAGATAAGGACTCACAATTAATGAGTTCAAAAACATGAAGGTCGGAAAACATAAAGATCATATGAGTAAAATACAAGAAAAGGGAGAGAGGGAGGTTACGGTCAAACAACACATAGCCAAATCCCTTCTGTGGCCATGACTTCCACCGCCGCCATCTAGCTAGTTGCGCTCTGCACCGCGGCAGCCTCCCGAGCCGCCACTCTTTCCCTCGGCCGCGCTCCTGCTTCCCCGAGGATCTCCTGCTGCTTCTCGAGTCCCGCCTTCAACAACACTAAGGCAGCTGCGAGTCCCAGCCATCCATCGCGACAGCACCAGCAGTAAGTCCTGACCCCCCACCGCGTCCTGCTTGTCATCGGTGAGCCCATCAACGATGACCAACCTTCAACGACGACCTACTACTGATTTCCCGCTCCATCGCAACACCATAGACCGGCCACGACCAACCTCAGCCTTGCAACGAGCCTCGCAACGATCACGCTGCTGCACCAATCTACTCCAGCGCGACAACCAACATCATTGCCCACCCACAGTAGCGAAGCCACGTCTAAAATGTAGGACAAAATATTGATTCACATAATCAATTCGTACAGTGATATGATAACTGCATTTGGTCGAATATGTCACACTCTTATTGAAGTGTTTTATTTACAATTCATGGCGTCATAAAGAAAGTTCTTAATTTACCTTAGAAGAGAAAATTTAGTGATAAAGTGCTCTCCTTGCTTTGAAATAAAGTAATATGATAGATCACAGTTATGAATGTACGTCTTATTTAGTCCTATCACACATTGACAACTCAAAAAAGACATCAATGGATTAATGACCGTTAAATATGGTATCCTTCTTTTTTTAAAAAATAAGTCTTGTTTTTTTTTGGCAATAATAAAATGAGTCTAATTAACATGTGGGAATTGGTTCACATAATTATTGTTAGCCATGTAAAATATTATGAGACTAATTAAGTAAATTATGGTCCACGGCATTTTGAGACTTACCTATTCTAGTATACACATTACAAACATAATGAAGTGATTTCTTTAGATTTAATCAGGCGACAATTGAAATGCTATAATGGCTCTATGTAGGAGGGTAGAGGAGATTTCGTCTTATCATACTTCTGATTGATGCGTGACCGATATACGTCGGCATCAATCACATGCAAATTAAGAGTGATGATGTCTATAACTTCGAACCTACAAACTAGAAAAGATTGATTAGAAGAACTTTCTCTTATTAGGAACGGTAGAATACAGACACTATCTCAAAGCATCTTTCCCACTGATGCCCTTCTCTAAAATTCGAAAAGAGACCCTATTAAAAAAACTAGGAAACATTCGAGCGTTATCACGAGATAGATCATCAATGTATTAAATTAAATAATTTTTTTTAGCAATTCGAAAGGGAATGTATCTATTAAACATGGCTACATGATTTTGCGAGTGATTTGTAAGGAGAAATAGGCCGGTCTCTATGCGCAAACTAATCGATACTTCTTCTTGGTTATTTCCTATTGGCAAGAACCATAAACACGTAACAAACGCGTAGCCTTCTCACTCATCACGATGACTCTATTTTGATTAGTTTCTCCTAATTCGTGTACGTCCACCCGTCGTTCTCTCTTCTTAATTTCCTGCATTCCATTTGGGCCATGCCCGGCGGAAAGGTTCTGGCTATTCCCTTCTTTTAGACATGCAAGTACATTCTCTTTCTCGTTTTCTGGATTTCTTACGACGTATTATGAATTCAATGCCATCAAAGTTTGGTTTTATACCATCGTTCAGATTCCTTGGTACATCTATTTATTTTCTTTCCCGTAGAGATGCGTGACTGTGTTTTTCTCCTTTGAAGCTGGGGGTCACTTAATCCTTCCCCTTCACCCATCTTCATCTCTCTCTCTCTCTGATTCTTCAATGGAGATCGATGGTATAGCAGAAGGAGGGAGGCCGAAGATTGTTGAAGTCGACTCGATTGATGGACATGTCGATGGTCGCGTAGAGGGAAACAAGGGATTGAGGAAAATCAAGAAATTGGATTCGTTTGATATAGAGACTACCCGGCTCAAGTCAGACCAAGGCCATTCATCGAACCAGGTCGGTGTTTATCCATTTTCCTTAGAAAGGCAAAAACAAAGAGAAAAGGTTTTTCCTTTCAATAAAAATACTCCGGTTGAAAAAAAATTATTTGCAAATTACCATTAGGGCAACTGTTCCCAAATTTTTTGATTTTTGTTTTTGCATGAACGTGTACGTAATAAAATTTTTAAAAATCTATAGAGAATTTATTCTCGGAGAAATAGATTAATTGAAATGATTTTTTTCATTTTCTTTTGATTGTGGGAGTCGTTGCACACTCTAATTGTATGAATGTGTGCAATTATCAAAGAATTTTTTTTTTAATGTGTAGGGATCAGGAAAAATCTCTAACGATTTCCATAGTTTAGGGATTGAGATTTGAAATGATTATTGTCCCATGAAAGGGATTTAATAAATTGAAAATATGCCAAGAGATTTATGGATTCAACAAACACTTCAATCGCAAGAAAAGAGGGACACAAGCATCTGTTCCCCGCAAATTGCTTGCGACTGATTGAAGATACTTTGATTTTAATTTTAAAGGTTTATGTCGTTTACAATTTTTGAAAATGGCATCATCACTCGAATTAGCTAGACGTAAAAACTCATAGGCAAGAAGATGGTTTGCTATGTCTTTGATACATATACCTAGTAAAATATAAAACAGGAGAAATAGATGTTCTCTCGAATTGATAGTTTACATCTTTTGTTTCCCATGTTTGTTTTTGGGCTGTGTATATGTAATCAATCGAAAGTTCTAACAAAATCGTGGCAAGAGTGAAGCTAGGAAATGCTTTCATGATCATGATTTGGTTAAGGTCTTTCCAAATGCAGAATCTGCCATGGGGGATGGTAATGAAGCTTGCAATTCAAAGCATTGGGGTGGTGTACGGCGACTTAGGCACGTCCCCTCTCTATGTCATGGCAGGAATTTTTCCAAACGGGATAAAACACGAAGAAGATCTCCTGGGAGCGCTATCTCTGATCTTCTATTCGATCATCCTCATTTACATGATCAAGTACGTCTTCATCGTTCTATCAGCAAATGACAGTGGCGATGGTAAGCGTTTTCTCCCTAGCCATATCACCACAGAATTCATTTGCTACATATAAGGTTCTTTATTCTCTCCCTATGCCAAATCTGGCGCTAATGTAGTTAGGGTTTTGGCTACGACAATATAGGAGGAACGTTTGCTCTGTACTCTCTAATATGCCGCTATGCCAAGGCGAGCTTGACCCCTAACCAACAAGCTGAGGACAGGGAAGTCTCGAACTACCACCTTGAGGCGCCGAGCTGCCGCCTCCTATGGGCCTCCGCAATGAAGTCCTTGCTTGAGAATAGGAAAACATCCAAGTACTTGCTCTTGTTTGTAACTATGTTGGGCACTGCCATGGTCATCGGAGATGGGATCCTCACACCATGCATATCCGGTAGTAATTCTATCATCGAGATTTTCTTTATAATAAAAGGGTGGTGCACCAAAAGGTTTTTAATTTTTCCCTTAATCTATTTTGAATATATATCTATATCCTAATGATTTTTTTATAGTACATTCAATCACAGGTAATATTACAATATAAAACGACACACTATATTTAATGTCTCAACTTATCTATAGATCTAATTAGTTCTCTTGGTTGCATTTCGATAGATAATTCTGATTCTTTTCTCCTTTTATGAGGTAGTATTGTCGGCTGTTGGGGGCATAAGAGAAGCTGCAAGTTCACTTGGAGATGACCAAATCATGTGGATCTCCGTGGTGATCTTGATCCTTCTGTTTCAAGTCCAAAGGTTCGGGACTCACAAAGTCGGATACAGCTTTGCCCCGATTCTCTCTTTATGGTTCCTCAGTATCGCATCGATCGGCATCTACAATTTCGCGAAACATGACCCGGGTGTGATCAGAGCCGTCAATCCGCTCTGCATCGTCCATTACTTCAGGAGAAACAAAAAGGAAGCATGGATTTCTCTTGGAGGGGTCATTCTCTGCCTAACCGGTAATCTAAACATTTAGTCTTTCCATTGATTAATGGGAAAATTACCAAAAAAGTCCTAAACCTTTTGCAATTATATCAATTTAATTCTAAACATTTTATTTTTTGCCAATTTAGTTCTAAACCTTTTGTAATTGTGCTAATTCAATCCATTCGGCCACTTTTGGTTGGCCAACGCTGACGTGGCAAATTTTAATAATTTTTTTTATTTTTTTTATTTTTTTTAAATTTTTTTCTCTTTCTTTTTTTTTCCCCTATCTTCTTTCCCCTGTCGCTGGTCTGGTGATCGGCGACTGGTGACCGGTGAGAGGCTAAGGCCGGGGAGGTCATGGGCAAGGCTGGCCCTCGCTGGCACTGGGCGAGGTTGACCTCGCTGTTGCTGGGCGAGGTCGACCTTGGCCTGGCCATGGCGAGCTCAACCTCGCCTGGCGACGGCAAGGCTGGCCCTCGCCAGTGCCAGCGAGGGCCAGTCTCGCCCATGGCCGGCAAGGTCCACCTCACTGGCCTCAGCCTCTCACCGATCGCCAATCACTGGATTGGTGACCAAGGAAGAAGATAGGGGGAAAAAAAAGAAAAAAAAAAAAATTCGAAAAATAATAAAAAAGATTATTAAAAATTACCACATCAGCCGGCCGGCGTCCACATTGGCACCGGCTGGCCAAAAGTGGCCGGATGGACTGAATTGACACAATTACAAAATATTTAGGACTGAATTCACAAAAAAAAGTTTAGGATTGAATTGGCATAATTGCAAAATGTTTGAGACTTTTTTGGTAATTTTCCCATTGATTAATTATTGATAATTGATAACATATTGCTAAACATCATTCAAATGATTCATCTATTATTCAATTCTTTGTTTTTTTATTTTAACCTAGATATGTAACTTTTTTTCATGAATTGACTCTGGTCTTTACGCTCTGAGCCTTTTATTATAGGTTCCGAAGCGTTGTTTGCTGATCTGGGCCACTTTAATATTCTCTCAATCCAATTGAGTTCGTGCGTAGTTGTCTTTCCTTCAATCATCCTCGCCTACTTTGGTCAAGCGGCATATCTCCGAAAGCACACTGAAGATGTTGCTAGCACTTTCTATAGTTCGATACCAAGTAAGCTTTCTACTGCTACTTCATCTGATGCATCATTTATCCTGTGGGGTCATCCAATGAATCTATCTAATGTTTTGATGCAGAACCAGTGTATTGGCCAATGTTTGTGGTAGCGGTGTTGGCGGCGATAATAGCTAGTCAAGCCATGATATCGGCCACGTTCGCCATAGTGAAGCAGTCAGTCGCGCTCGGGTGCTTCCCACGCGTGAAGGTCGTGCACACTTCGCAGAACCACGAGGGTCAGATCTACATACCTGAGATCAACACCCTCCTCATGTTGGCCTGTGTTGGTGTCACCCTTGGCTTCAAAACCACATTACAATTGGGCAATGCTTACGGTAAGCAAAAAGGATCACACTATATACGCACACATTTAGTGTCCTTATGCCAATTCCCTAATTCATTAAGTTACCAAACTAGGGTTATTGAAAGAAAAATTTAAATTTATTCATAAATCTCTATCATAGGAATTGCGGTAACATTCGTCTTCACTGTCACGTCCACATTCCTCGTTATAGTGATGGTCATGATTTGGAAGACCAACATATTGCTCATAATTCTCTATGTCCTCACCATCGGGCTTGCGGAGTACATGTTTCTAAGCTCGGTCCTCTACAAATTCGTGGATGGGGGTTATGTCCCACTCGTCTTCGCTGCCGTGATGGTCACCATCATGTTCGTATGGAATTATGGATACCGAAAGAAGTATGAGTATGAGTTCGAGAACAAGGTCTCAAGAGAAGCCCTTGTCACAATCATGTCGAACGCAAACATCCACCGGGTCCCTGCGGTCGCCCTATTCTACACCGAGCTCGTCCATGGCATTTCCCCAATATTCACCCAATACGTTGCCAATGTACCTGCTTTGCACTCGGTCCTTGTCTTTGTCTCGATCAAGTCACTACCCGTAAGCAAGGTGCCCCTTGAGGAGCGGTTCGTCTTTCGACAGGCTGAGCCTGAGGAGTCAGGCATCTATCGGTGCATTGTGAGATATGGATATCGAGATGCGAAGATGGAGCGGCAATTCTTCGAGCATATCTTGATTGACCAATTAAAGGATTTTATTCGGAACAACGTGCCACACGCTGCCGAGGAGCGAGGCGGGGCTAGTGACCATGGAGTCGCAATGGTCAATGAAGAGAAAGTGAGGGGAGAGATTGGATTGGTGGATGAAGCAACCAATATTGGAGGGATCATGTACCTGATGGGTCAGAGTGAGGTGATAGCTTCTAGGAGTTCAGGCTTGGCAAAAAGGTTTGTGATCAATTGCTTGTACAACTGGTTGAAGAGGAATGTGAGACAACAAGAGGAAGTGTTCAACATTCCCCACAAGAGGCTGCTCAAAGTAGGGATCACTTATGAAATCTAGTGGGTAATGTACCCCTAGAGATCCAGTAGAAATTGAAAATTTGTATTTGGTTGTTTGCTTTGTCTCCTTAGAGACTATTTGAGCAAAGTTAGTGAATTACTTTGGTTGTCTCTTTTGTCCTTTCAGAGACTATATAAGCAAAGTTTGTGTTACTTTATGAAACATCATCACGGTATTCAAACTAGAGTTCTCCATAACACATTAGTTTTATACATACTGTCGGTATTGATCGCAGCTTACATTTATTTGATGAAAATAAGGTGACATATACATGCTGAATGTAAGTAGCTTTTGAGAAGGGCTTGGCAATAATCGGATATAGAAGACCATAGCTACATCACCAAACCTCCATTAACTCCTTGAGTTGGAGCTTAATATAAATATCTCATTATATGCACGAAATAGTTTTTGCCTAGTTCCTCTATGATTAGTGAACCGTGTGGTCAAGTAGCGCACCAACACGTTGATGTCATTTCAATCTCATGAAAAATTTACGACAAATATATTAACTCATATTAAAATAATATATATACTAATATATAATGTAGGGATGTTTTACAAAGTTTTTATCACTAATGCTGATATTTGGGGTATAAATGCTACAAGACTCCATCAATGGCTGGAGGAGTTGTAAGTTATGCTACAATATAGTTCTTTCAATTTTTGCTCTTTTTTAAAAGAGTTATCTCATTGATCCACCTCATTAACCAGAGGAATCAACCTATAGATATACAAATAGGATTTTTTCTAAAAACACACACATATATATTGTTGACACCTATTTTTAATTTGCCCAAAAATCAATTGCACAAAATTTGAGAATTAAATTTCTTTAATTCCTAAAACAAAAAAAAATATTTCTATTTAAATGCATTGCATATAGAAATTAGGCATGTTTGTATTAATAGGGTCTATTAGAGTGTTTTAAAAAAAATTTCAATTTTTTTTAAAAAAAAAATCGAGTTAGGCCAGGATGGGGCCGAGCAGTCCCAGCCCTTTTCTTTTTCTCTTTGATTTCTCCCCGCGCGGGCCCAGCCCTTTCCTTCTTTCCCCCACCACACCCCCCCCCCCCGCGCGGGCCCAGCCCGCCTTTCCTTTTTATTTTCCTTTTCTTCTTGTGCAGGCTGGGCCTAGCCTGGCCCAGCCCCTTTCTCCCTTCTCCCCCTTGCTGCTTGTCTCTTTCTTTCCCCTGTTCGCCCCTGTTCCTGACCGCAGAATGATGAACGGTGAAGCACGGCTGCGTTGTCACTATCAGTTCAGAATTTTACCAGGGGAGCATGCCAATGGGACTGGCCAATGCCAGTCCCATCTCCCCCGATTTCCCGGGCCATCTCTCCCCTTTTTCCTCTCTTCCCCCGGTCTCTCTGCCCTCACAGAATAGGCCCCCCCTCTGCACCGGCTTATGGCCACGGAATTTGCGGGGTACCATAGGCCGGTGCAGGCCGTCATCATGCAGACGCAACAGAGTAGGGGGGCCCATCGTCGTCGGCCATATAAGCCAGAGAGGGAGACTGAGAAGGGGGTTGGCCATTGAGAGAGAGAACAAAGAGAGAATAGAGAAAGAGAAGGAGCAAACCCAGGTCACGCCAGAGCATCAGCAGCATCGCTGTCGCCCGCGGAGTGGCAGGAAAGCCACCCAGCCGCGTCGTCAACTGGTTAGCCTCCTCGCGTCCTTACCATCCATGTTTTCCCCTGTTTTCTAGTGCGGTCTGGCCGGGACTCGCGCTGGCCGTGTCGCGCGATTCCTGACCCATGATGTCGCTGATCCCGGTCCTTACTCTCAGTCGGGAGCGAACTGTAGTTGTCGAAATTGACCAAGTCGCCGGAGGAGGTTGAAAGCCTCTGATTTTCCCTGTGCATGCCAGATGTTCGACGAAATGCTCCAAAGAGGTCGGTTTTGATTTGGTCACCGGCTGGTGAACTGGCGATCGGACAGCAACCCAAGTAGTTGGTGAGGTTTGGTGGTGGCCCTAGGGGCCGATTTGGGTTGGTGCCGGTCTAGGTTGGTCGGCAGATGGCTAATTTTGGCTCCGCTAGCGTTCCCCCCCTGCGGGTCTGTGTACGCGGGTTAGTCTCGACCTGAATCAGCCGATCCGACCAGGGTCAATGCCTTAGGTCGGATCTGTTGACTCGGGTCAGTTCCAACCGACCCGGATCAGTCGACCCGATCCGAGTCAACGCCCTGGGTCGAGTTCGTTGACTCGGATCGGTTTCGACCGACCCGAATCAGCTGATTTGACCTGAGTCAACGCCTTGGGTCGGATCCGTTGACCTGGGTCAGATCCGACCGACCCGAATCTGCAACCCAACTCTTTTTTTTTAAATATTATTATATTATATTATATTTAAAAAATTTTAAATTTTTTTTTTAAAATTTTTTTCCTTTTCTTTTTCTTCCGTATTTATTTATTTAAAAAAATTTTAAAAATTATTAAGTGGCATGTCTAAGTGTGTTAATTTATCGTTGTATTATTATTATGCATGTTGATTTAATTGCATAAATCGTCATGTTTTTTTAGATAAGCTTATAGGATCGTATACTATTTTATTATTATCGCCATACATATTTTTAATTTAGACTTTAACTACATAATTTGTTGCGTTTTAAATATTGGTTACCTTAGTTAGGGCTAGAACCTTAGGCTGCATTTTTACTTTGACTGCTAATCGCTTTTGATTATGCATTCGCTTGATTATCTCACATGTTAGGAGAAAGGTCCTAAAATCAATCCAAATTACCTGACAAACGTTTTCAGAAATGAACATGGTAAAAATATACCAAAAAGGGCATTAGTTGTACAACTAGTGTAACCAAGTCCCCGAATTCAGTTAATCTCTGGTTTGTAGGAATATGGTGATCCTCCCTTAATTCTATTTGGGTTTCTAATCGACCCATCCCAAATCGATTATTGACAACTCTTTGATATAAACCACTTACATGTTAAACATTTAAACCCAAAGTCGCGATATGGTATGAGCATGGGAGAGCTCGAGTTAAGTTCCGAACCTAGACTTAGCACGTACTAGGTGTAACTTCCAATTTTTTCGTCGTACGCTAAAAAAATCGGGAGGTCAATTGCGACTGACTGGCGACTCCACTGGAGACCTTTTTTGTAAAAAGAGTGGACTTAAGCCAAAATTTTTGTCATGTTCAAAATATCTTTGTTTGGCAGCGAGGACTCCAAGTATGACCATAACATTATGGTGTTATTTGTTCTTGCAGGTTCACATTGGTTAATTTTAAATTTTTGTGCATGTTTTTATGATTTAGCAATACACTGTTGCACAAACAACCACGCTGCCGGACCTGAGCTGCGATAGGGCATTTTAGGTTGGTGTTAAGAAAGTTACGACCTCGAACGCGAGCCCGCAATGTAGAGATTGTCTTTTTTTTCCCCGAAATTTATTTCTAAAAAATCGTAAAGAAATATCTTTAGCCGCTATTCGTGTGACTGTAAAATATTTCTTTCGATTTGGTCGAAGTTAAAAGGACTTGACACCAACACAAGACTGTGACGGTCAGGCACCCTTTTAATTTCATTTTGTTGAACCAGTCTAAAATAGAAGTCGAACATCACTCTTTATGTGTATGTCGTTGTGATTGACACTGTTCAAGGAAAGGTATATATTCAATCCCTTCTTATTTTATTATGCAGTCTACTTACTTATTTAATTTGTTACTATTAGGCCACCCGTTGATTACATTCTATACCCGATGGGAAGAGCTGATGTCAAATTCATCCACACCCCTAAAAAAGAACTTCTGGCTTGGTGGGACCAACTCGATCAGAATGGTCAACAGTATGTCAAAGTAAGAATTGGTCGCCTACTTCCACTGCTCAAAATCAACATCTATTTTGGCATGATGCAAGCATTAGCATATTTCTGGTGCCCACAGACATCCACTTTCATATTAGGTAAGTTTGAGATGACCCCTGACTCTGGAAGAGTATAGTGTTGTCATTGAGAAACCTTTGGAATTTGAGCTCATCAAATCGCTTTTAGGCGTGTCCCCTCTGCCCGAATTATCCCAATTTTTGCTAATCAAGAGCAATACCATGAAGAGAGTCGTTAAAGTTCAATGTAATGCATACCCATGATTTTTCTTAAATGAATGTTTTAAAAGTCAACCTATAAGCCAAAAAGCCAAGATTTTCATCCTTGCTTTTATTGGGTGTGTCATTTTCCCCTATCGCAAAAATTCAATAAACCCCTTGATTACGTATGTGACCAAACAAATTTGCACCAGCTTGAGTCATGTTAATTTGGTTTTGGCAAAAACGTTTTTGTCTTTAAACCGTTTTAAACAAAATGATAATAACATCATGCGGGCCACCTAGAAATTTTGCAAATTTGGTTTTTATCCCATTTGAGAGAATTTGGGCACCTTATGTAGCTTTTTGAAATGGATGACCTCATGCACCCGATACAAAGATTTGAGATTCTAAAAGGTCATTCCCCTAATAAGGATTACGTCACATGGATAAACTTTTTGAAGACCCTGATCTCAAGGCATTCTTATGGCATATTAAATGGTTCCATGAAGGTTAGGCTTGTTATGCCCACCAGTTCCATAACCCCGTTCCGCTGCTCGGTTTATCACGCATCACTTTGTACTACCATTACCAAGTAGCCTGCCAGTACAGGGAACTTCAGGAAATCCCACCACCCCTCAAGATAGACCGGTTTCAAGTTCGATTCACCCGCTCGAACTACAACTACGCTGGTGAAATTCATGCCACCCAGGGAGTGTGGGCTGAATGTCAACCTGAGAACATTCTGGTGCCTAAGCTATTGAATGGGTAGGAAAAGGTCCACCATGCCTCTCTGTTCTACATTTTACATCATCAAATCCCGGCAGATCTGCAGCTAAGGGTTCCAGATGTAACTAACAAGCCCAGTCGCCAAGCACAGATTGATCATCTCAAAAGAACTGTGGGGACGAAGGATACGCTTATTGCGAAATTTATCCGAGAAAATAAGCGGCTCTGGGAGACTGTAGCTTCTCCATCGTTTATAGAATGAGCATTCGGGAAGGGCGCCCTTTTTGTTAAAAACCCATGTATTTTATATTTTCTTAGTATTTATGTTTAGGGATTTTGATTTTCTTCTTTAAAGGTGTTTATAGGTTGTACTAATGTTAATGTAGTTCGGACCGCTTTTTATTCTATATATAAATTTTTTTTGCGCCTTAATGACACCACCGTGGCCTTCGGCCCAGTGTTATCCAAGATGAAGCGAAAATGGTCTGAGGCGATCGGGGTTCCAACCCTAGGGACGCCGCCTGTAATGTTAATATTAATAAAAACCTTTTTTTGTTTTTTTTTTTTTCAAATAAAGAAAATATGTAATAATATCATGATTAGGTTATGAAATGATTCTTTATTATACTCATTCATTTTAACGTTTTCACAGGTAGTTACAAAAAATGGCTGAAGAAAACGCCCGCCTCGATAATATGGAAAATAAAATGAAAATGGTTTTTAGTGCATTGGAAAACCTCACTAAGCAAATAGAATCCATCAATGGCAAGCTCACCCCCATGTCTGCAGCAATTGAGATGATGTTACCACCACCATCTACTGGAAAAGACAAAACCTCTACCAGCGATAGTAAAATGCCCCTGCTAGAGGATGATCCGCTTCCCCTGGTTGTTAGGAAGGTTGAACTCGAAAGTGCACTGATGACAGAATATGACAAACACATTGCAAAGGTCGAGGAGATGCTGAAACAACTATAAGGTCCGCAGCATGCTATCCCACTTGACCTGTCTATATACAAACAGGTCAAAGAACCAAAAAAGTTCAAGATGCCAAAGTTCGAGAAGTATGATGGCACTTCATGTCCCAAGCACTATTTGCATATGTATCATGTGTGGATGACATAATACATGGATAATAAACCTCTCATGATGCAGACATTTCAGGCAAGTCTGACGGGACCAGCTTTGACATGATATATGTCAAAGACGTGGATGCTTTTAAATTTTGGGATGATGCTGCTGATGCATTCCTCAAGCAATATCAATTCAATCTTGATGTCATCTTTACTCGGGACGATCTAGAACGCACTAAAAAGAGGAAGAGTGAGTCCTTCAAAGAGTATGCCACCAGATGGAGAAACCTGACTGCTTAAGTTACCCCGCAACTCACTGATCATGAACAAGTGAAGTTGTTCATTAAGTCCATTTCGTATGAATACAGACATCGCCTAATTTGTGCCACTACCGAATCTCTTAATTGCCTTGTTCCTGTGGGCGAACAAATTGAAATGTGATTACGTGACGGATGGTTTACATACCCCGCTTCCACAAGCAAGAGACTCAACACAAGGAAAGAGAAGGAATTCTTGACAGATGCGAACATTGCATACACGCAGACTGTTCATCCTTCCCGGACAATCCAGGTGAGTAGTGAGCAGCAACTGACCTCAAGTCGCCAGTCTCTGAAACGATATAAGAAAATGCAATTCACCCTGTTGCCTGGATCCCTTTCTCAAGTCCTGGCCATACTCCGAAAGAAAAACCTGCTTTCTACCAAGTCAAAACGTCTCAACTCAGAAAGCTTTTCGAATTACGATCTGTCCAAGAAGTGTGACTATCACATGGGCGTGATAGGATATTCAATAGATGACTGCTACACTCTCAAACACCGAATCCAAAATTTGCTCGACACCAAAACCTTTTCGTTCCAAACATCTAAACCAAATGTCCAAAACATCCCGCTACCCGAACACGAAAGCATAATTAATGCCGCATCCACTTTCGACGCTGGACGAATCAAGAGTGAGAGGGTATACACTGTTGACGCTTATAATGCCCTAGTGAAAGCAGGTTATTATCCTACTGGTGAAGTACTGCCTCTGTCCATGATGAAAGAAAAGGTTGCCAGTATGGCGAAAGCAGATTTGATTGTGTATGCCGACTGTACCGGCATAGTGGCCACCATCTCTGAGGTTATCATCAACTGGGACAAAGAACTCTCAGCATTGAATGTCGAAACAAGTGAATCCATCCCCACACTTGTGAACAAATCTTTGTTTGATAGCCTAGATAGAGAGGAGGAGTTAACAACTGAGGTACCCCTAACTGAGGAGCACATAGTGATTGAGATACCTCAGCTTTACCGGTACGAGAATGACAAAGCAGTCCCATGGTCTTATAAGCTGGATGTCGACCTAGTTACTAGGTCATGATGAATGTATGCTCAAACTGATGCGCAACCTCCGAAGCTTGTCGCTGACGAAGAAGCCAAAGAATTCCTAGCCATTGTCAAAGCCAGCGAATACAATGTGGTAGATCAGTTACGCAAATTGCTCGCCCAGATTTCTTTGTTGTAACTACTCCAAATGTTCATGAAACATCAGAAGTCCCTGATGAAAGTACTCAGCGAAGTAAACGTCCCAGAGACAATTGATCATGACAAGCTCGAAGCTTTTGTGGGGTCCATCCTTTTGAAGGATCAGATAATATTCTCGGAAGATGAATTCCCCACCGAAGGAATGGGACATACCAAGGGTCTTCACATCTCTGTTAAATGTAGAAACTCTCACATGGCTCGAGTTCTGATAAACAATGGGTCAGCTTTGAATATATGCCCGCTGACAACCTTACATTGTCTCAATGTAGATATATCTAAGCTTCGTAGCTCCAAAACATCCGTCCGGGCGTTTGACTGGATGAAGAAAGAAACTATTGGCGAAATTGACCTTGATGTCCAGATTGACTCAACCATGTTCAGTATTCTATTCCAAGTAATGGACATCCCCACTGCGTTTAGCTTTCTACTGGGCCGTCCCTAGATTCACTCTACTAGAGCTGTACCTTCAAGCCTTCACCAAAGCGTGAAGTTTATTGCCCAAGGGAAACTGATTACTGTCCTTGAAGAAGAGGACCATCGAATTTACCAAGAAATTGTAACCCCATACATTGAACCAATTGGCAGGGAAGAATCTAGTTATCAGTCCATCGAGCTCGTATCAACCGTGCATGGACATCGAGGGATTTCTCCTCTTGTCCCTGATATGTCAAAAGCCTCAATCATGGTAGGGAATGTTATGGTTGAAAATGGCTTCACCCCAGGCTAAGGACTCGGCAGAGGGGGTCGGGGCATTCGAGAGCCTATTCAGGCCGTTAGGAATCATCGTAAAGCTGGTCTAGGATATTGCGGAGGAAACCCACAGGTCAACAAGGGGAACACGAAGGGTCAAATTGGCTTGCTACTTCCCCATATTCGGGAAACTTTCCCGATACCTGCTAAGTTGCTGCAGGATGAAAAAATTTATCTTAATCTCTCAGGACAATTCGGTGAGGGGTTCAAGCAGCCGGCCAAATGTTCAAGTCACCTGAGCTCTTCAACTCTTCCTGTAAATGTTACTGTTGACTGATATTGGAACCCAGACAAGCTATCGATTGAAGAAGATTGTGGACGAGAAGAAGCACTGGATAGTATGGTCACCCTATTTGACGACATCTTTATAGGGGTCATACATGAAGTCTCAACCTCAGAAACGAGTGCAAACCCTCTTGATTTGTTTGCACATTTACAGTATCAGTTAGGCGAGTTTTAAGATTTGTTCACATCCTTAATGAATACCATTCGCCAAATCTCGGGTATGTCATCACCGTCGTCCGATTAGGAGCAGGTGACCTAAGTAAATGGTTTGGGAGGAGACCAGTCGTCAGGAATCCTTCCTGACATGATTTGACGAGATATCCAA
Organism: Syzygium aromaticum; assembly: GCA_024500025.1. Classification (NCBI taxonomy): domain Eukaryota; kingdom Viridiplantae; phylum Streptophyta; class Magnoliopsida; order Myrtales; family Myrtaceae; genus Syzygium; species Syzygium aromaticum. The sequence goes on from CM044892.1 coordinate 30,958,845, forward strand.
CTCTTACAGTGGCAGGACAATGTATGACGATACTCACCGGTTCCTAAATCCATAAATGTGATATTCCTCATCCTTCTACGGAAGGGGCTAATCACAAAGAGGCCAAAACACCATACTTCTGAATACTTCATTAACTATGATCTCTCCAAATCTTGTAACTATCATTTGGGAGAGATCGGGCATTCGCTGGATAATTGCGATACTTTGAAGAATAGAGTTCAAGACCTACTAGATGCCAGGGCATTCATTTTTCGTGCCCCATGGCTGTGTCATGGTGAAGATGATCTTTTGGTAGTACCTAGCATTCGTGCTACTGCTCTTGAGCTTTCTGATACAGCGCGTAAGGGAAAGACGATTATGGTTACCCTAAGCCAGCCTAATAGTAAGTTTGACTATTACGTTGACCACCAAATGCCATCAAGTTTTTATGAAGATAAGCATAATAGCACTCCCAGTGGATAGGATGACATGGAAAAGCTGACACCATTAAAGAGGGGAGTTGAGGAGCTGGATTCTTGGAACGATACTTTTGAGGATTTTTTCATCAGCGCAATAGACGAAGGACCAATGGAGGGAATGGGCGTAGGCCCGCTTGAGTATAATTCCTCTCCTCTCTTTTGCATAAATCCTTGGAAAATGGGCTATCATTGTATTTTGTTTTTTATCGTCATTTCTGTTGGAGGAAATGTCTTTTTGAACTCCCCCTCTTTTGAGATTGTAAATCCATGTGTTGTAAATAAATAATATTTTGAGGGCATGAGGTAGTTTCCCAAACTGGCCGATTAAAGATATCCAGCCACGAAAAGGAAGGTATTATGAGGCCCGGGCTTTCTCACACTTCCTCGTCTCTAAAACTTTTTGAAAATCAAAGACATTCTTACTATTTCTTCAAAAAAAAGTGTTTTAAGAGGAAAATGACAATGAAAAATCCATATCCCCATTTGTTTTTCTGATCAATTTACCCTGTGTTCTAGACATGATCTTGCGACTTGCGAGGGAGTTAGTGCGGTCCAGCTCGATGATGTTGATATTGACAATAGCGATTCTGACGATTCAAGTGATGACCCCGCTGAAATCCAAAGAAATTGGGAGCAGTATGAACAATTCAAGCCCTTACAACCGAAGATACTGTTACCATCAATTTGAGCGGTACACAAGATCCAAAAGAAGTGAAGATTGGAGCCAACCTTTCTAAAGAGAAAACCATATGTCTAATTGCTTTTCTCAAGGATTATCAAGATGTATTCGTATGGTCTTATTATGATATGCCAATATTAGACCCTTGGATTGTTGAGCACAGTTTGTCTACCAATCCCAACATGCCTCCTAAGAAGCAAAAGATCGAAAAAGAAGTGATGAAGCTGTTGAAAGTAGAGTTCATTGAGGTTTCGCAATACCCTGACTGGGTTGCAAATATCGTGCCAGTGAAGAAAAAGAATGGTCGAATTCGAGTTTGTGTTAATTACCGCGACTTGAATAAGGCCAGTCCAAAAGACGACTTTCTACTCCCCCACATAGATGTCCTTTGTGGATAGCACTGCTGGATTCGAATTATTTTCTTTCATGGATGGATTCTCCATATACAACCAGATAAGGATGAATGAAGAAGACAAGGAGAAGACGGCGTTCATCACTTCATGGGGGACCTTTCACTATAGGGTTATGCATTTTGGTTTGAAGAATGCCAGGGCAATATACCAACATGCTATGGTCACTCTCTTTCATAACCTGATGTACAAAGAAATTGAAGTCTGTGTTGACGACATGATCGCCAAGACTAGATGTGTAACATCCCAGATTTTGGGCCTAGGAAGCCGAAGGTTGATAATGGTGGCATCGTGGGTAAGTCAAGTTGAGAGTCGGTATTGGAAAAGATAGTATGATCAGAACGAGTGTACTGAGAGTTAGTCGTGGTTCGATCGAAAGATCGTTCACGAGTTGGCCTAGGATTCGACAATGGAATGACCCTGACTACGCAAATGATTAGAGTGTTATGACCATGGAATAACCTTTCGACCATAAAGACCATTAGTGGAACAGTTTGGGATAACTGCGGATCAGTCCGGTGTCGACATGTGTCGGTCGCAGGTGATACTGCACGGCCATGCAATAGTCCCGGGTGACCATGAATTAATTCTGAGGTACTAGATTTCATAAGGTTACATGACAACCGAGGATCGACCATGGGTCGCTAATACTCGAACGTGGCCCGGTCACGAATCAGCCACGGATTGTTGTGCCAAGTCGGGAAGGCCATGGACGAGACGTGTATCAGGCCATGAGCCTAATGGCTTAGTTGTGACTCGGGCAAAATTGCCGGTCGCTGCAGCCAAGGCCGTATGCCCAGTCATGGCCGGCCATTGTGCTGTCAGCCAAGCCATGGACCGGCCTTGTGCCCAGTCGTGTGCTAGCCATTGTGCCCGACCCTTGTGCCGTGAGTTGTGCCCGTGAAGTCCGGTCCCGATCTTATCCTGTGTCCATGAAATGAGGCCCTGAGTCGTGTGTCGTGCCATTCTCGGACCAATACGCGTGTTTGGTCATAAACCGACTCTTCGCCCGAATGACTCGGCACAGTGCCCATGCGACCGGCCAAGCACTAGGCACACCACTCATGCGGTCCGGCGAGCCGCTCGGCGCATTGCCCGTACAGCCCGGCGCGGCGCTCGTTCAGCCTGGCCGTGTGCCTGTACGGTCGGCCACGCGCCCAGCCACTGGCCCGGCCCTGAACGGCCACTGCGCCCGACGGCCCGTCCGTGCGCCTGTAGCACCCGAGAAGGCCAATTTGGGTTTATATTGGCTTAAATGATTGTGAAACCAAGTTTGGGCATTTTTAGGGCCATTGCACATTAGGACCCATATTGAGGGGTATTATGGGAATTTATTTTTATTAGAAAAACCTCGAAAAAGACTTGAGGATAAGTATGATGCGGGGTTCGTTTTAGGTGATAAGTGCGTATTTCGCGAGGCCCGTTTGATCCGAAGAGCTCGGGATGGAAATCAGCTGCATTTTTTAGAAAACCCTAGAAGTTTGACCTAGTCAAACCTTATCCACACCATTATTACACTCATTTATGGCTTGGTCTTCTTTTCCACCCATCATGATGGCCATTTATGAAGCCATAATTAGCCTTGCCCTTCAAGATTGGACCAAGGGGAGACGAGAGGAAGGCTCACGTGCAGCAAGGGAAGAGAGAGAGAGGACATTCGGCCATTGGGGAGGAGAGAGAGAGAGGAAGACATAATGGCCATTAATGATTTTCTTGACTTTGGGGTTTGGCTCATTATTGAAAGGTGACATGTGCGCTTACCTCATCGCCCCAAATGACACGCACGCTTACCTCATTCACCCCATGACACGTGCGCACGCATCATCCCAAAACCCTAGCTTGCTCTCTCTATAAATAACATCCTTTGTAGAAACTTTGGATTATTTTTCTTCACTTGCAAAACCAACCAAGAGATAGAGAGAGAGAGAGAGGCCGAAATATAGAGAGAGGGAGAGAAAGCCGAGAAAACCGAGAGAAAGAAAGAAAATCCAAGAGAGAGAAAGAAAAGCAAATACCGAGAGTTGTTCGAGCCGAGATCATCACTCTTCCGCCGTTCTCATCTTTAGTTCTTGTTTTATCAAGTGTAAGTGGGATTTTACTACCGGGAAATGACGTTGAAATACGTTATGTCACGAGCCTTCCTCGTTTCCGGTTCTTGGTGTTCCGATATGGTGTTTCTCTTTGACGGTTTGCCTTGTTTTGTATTTGCATATTGTGTAACACAAATTAGAAACCCGAGGCGCAACTTGTGAGGTAACTGTGATTTAGCCATGCTTGAACTCCTTGTTTCATTTTGCATGCCATGGTTGATCGGCCACGAGGCCGGTACGGTAAGATTGTTTGTGTAATGACGATTGATATGTCATCGCTTGTTAGTAAAGTTTTACTTACCGGGTCACCTCGACTCACTCCCCGTTGTTTTCTCTTTTAGGTCCGTGAGATGGCGTCCCCTCCAACCCGCTTCGGAAACCCCGTCGAGATGCGAGCCGAGCTTTTGACAGTAATAGATGCCCGGGAGAACCGAGCCTACTGTCGGATTACAACCTACGTGATGGTCGACGAGGGCCGCAGTGAATTGGTCGCTCACTTGTACGAGGCATAGTATCACCTGGCGGACGGGGAGTGGATTGGACCTCTTGGCGGTTTCCGCGGGCCGTTCACAGGACAGGACGGGTCGTTTTCGGGACAAGCCGGGGGTGGAGCGTGAAGACGGCCATAGAGACGAGGACAGGGAGGAGCGAGCGAGGACGAGAAGCTAGCAACCGTAGAAGGAGCTAAGAACCCAAGCCAAAATTTTGTTGTTATATATGGCTTGTTGTTTGACCATCGGAAGTGCCTTTGAAATAGGCATGTGAAAAATATGGTGAAAAGCTGACTAACCCGAGTTAGGGTTTGTAAGAATAAGCACGAACTTATCATGTAAATACAACGTGCAAGGTTTGCCTTTATTGCTTGGTTGTCTCGTTGAATTGCTTCCGTATGCTTTTATCTTATTAATCAACGGGACGTTTTAATGATGGCTTTCACTTCATGTGCTTGTTTCAGTTATGACGATGGACAAGTATCGTTCATGATTGGTTCGGGACGTGACAAGATGTGGAGGGGACCACATTGAAGCCTTGAAGAAGCTATTCAGCCGGTTGCGCGAGTTCAAATTACGTCTAAACCCTGTAAAGTGCATATTTGGGGCGACCTCTGGTAAGTTACTCTGGTTCATCGTGAGTAGCAAGGGGATCGAGGTCGACCCCTCAAAAGTCAAAGCAATATGTGAATTGCAACCGTCGTCCATAGTAAGGGAGGTCAAAAGCCTTTTAGGAAGGTTGAATTACATTGCTCGGTTCATCTCCCAACTTTCTCAGACTGCACGGCCTTTCTTCAAACTTCTTAAGAAAGATGCTCAGATTAATTGGGATGAGGATTGTCGGGAAGCATTTGAAAAGCTGAAGCAATATTTGATGAATCCCCCGGTACTAGTTCCACCAGTCCCGGGGCATCTTCTAACTCTCTATTTAACGATTCACAGTGAATCATTAGGAGCCCTGTTGGCCCAGAGCTACCATGATGATGGAAAAGAACGTGACATTTATTATCTAAGTAAGAAATTTACTATTTCGGAATAGAATTATTCTGAATCAGAAAAAACATGTATTGCGTTGGTGTGGGTGCTGCATAAGCTTCGACAATATACTTTGCACCACCAGACATTCCTTGCAACTGAAAATGACCATATCTGGTACCTGCTTAACCGACCGGCATTAGTGGGAAAATTAGCCAAATGGCAAATTCTAATTTCAGAATTTGACATCCAAACATCATCACAGAAATCAAAGAAAGGTCAGGTGATCGCTGATATGCTAGCTGAATGCCCTGGGGAAACACATGAGGATGATCTCTTAGATGACCGTATTTTATCAACAGAGGAACACACATTGACAATATTTTTCGATGGAGCAGTAAACCTGTCTGGCTTTGGCACTGGGGCTATCTTGATATCCCTAGATGGGTAGCATTATCCTGTAGCCACGAAATTGGTGTTTCCTTACACCAACAACATTGCCGAGTATGAAACATGTATTCTCTGCTTACAAGTAGCAATTAATATTGAAATAACCAAACTAAAAGTGTTCGGTGATTCTGCCTTAATCATACTCCAGACTGTGGGTGAATGAAAGACTAAGGATACTAAACTAGTACCCTATCATGATTATTTGGAAGAATTGGTTTTAGAATTCAATGAGATCTTGTTTGAATACCTATCTAGATCTCATAACCAATTCACCGATAGACTGGCTACATTATCATCCATGTTACAAGTTACTAATGGTTTGGAAATAAAACCTCTGAAGATCGAAGTCTTAACTAGACTAGCCTATTACATAACCGTGACCGAAGAGTCCGATGGTAAACCATGGTATCACGATATCATGAACTACATCAAGGAACAACAGTTCCCTGAAGGAATTAGCTCTGCAGACAGAAGATACATAATGAAGATGGCAATAAAGTTTTTTTATCGATGGTGAGAACTTGTACAAGAGGTCCTATGACTCTGTTTTGTTAAGATGTGTGGATGCAACTGAAGCAACATGAATCATGCAGGAATTGCATGGAGGAGTATGCAGTCCATACATGAATGGACACATGTTGGCCAAGAAAATAAAAAGATTATATTATTACTGGCTTTCCTTAGAAGGTGATTGTATTCGACATGTCCGAAATTGTTATCGTTGTCAGATCCATGGAAACAAGATAAATACCCCACCAACTGAATTATATCAATTGTCAAAGTCATGGCCATTTTCAATGTGGGGCATCGATATGATCTGCCCAATCAATCCAAAAACATCAAATGGACATTGTTTCATCTTGGTCGCAATTGATTATTTTTCCAAGTGGATCAAGGTCGCGTTATATACCAATGTTACTGCACGGAATGTGATGAAATTCATCAAACGAGATATAATCGCCCGTTATGGCCTTCCTGAAGCCATTGTTACAGATAACGAAAAAAATTTGAATAACAAGCTTGTTGATGATTTACTCAGTGAATTCAAAATCCGTCATCTGAATTCATCTCCTTATCGTCCCCAAATGAATGGAGCTGTTAAAGCTGCTAACAAAAACATCAAGAAGATCTTAGCCAAAACTGCTAAGAATTATCGAAATTGGCATGAAAGATTGCCTTTTGCATTAATGACATACCAAACATCAATTCGGACATCCACCGGGGCAACCCCTTTTTCCCTGGTGTATGGCATGGAAGCAGTTCTACCTGTTGAGGTAGAAATTCCCTCGCTACGGGTATTGTCCCAAGTGAAACTGTATGAGACAGAGTGAAAGCAGCAAAGACTAGAGCAGTTGAATATGATCGATGAAAAACGGTTAAAGGCTCTTTGTCATGGGCAATGTTATCAACAGATGGTAGCCAGATCATTCAATCGAAAGGTGCACTCAAGACACTTCAAAGCAGACAATCTTGTCCTGAGAAAAGTACTACCACTACCCCTCAAACTTGGAGGTAAGTTCACTCCAAACTACAAAGGTTCCTATGTTGTAAAAAAGACACTTCCTAGAGGTGCTCTAATTCTGACTGAGATGGATGGATGCCAATTCTCCAACTCGGTCAACTCTGATGCTGTAAAGAAGTACTATCCTTGAAATAATTTCTATGTTCCTATTGATGACAAGGAAATTGACAAAAAAGTTATCGATGAAAACACTCCTAGCGGCAAATTTAACTGGAAAGGACTTTGCATATGGCAAAGTAGTGTCAAGGCCGAGCTCGACAACCTCAAATATCTTGATGGTAGTCATGCCCACATTCGTCAAAAACTTTTAAAGCAGAAATTACCTTTGCTGCGAAGATTCCCATGCAAGCAATTGCACATGCCCTGGACATGTCAGGAATCATATGACTCCCGAGAAACTCCTCAACATGCTAGGACCACATCGACATAGCATGCGTCGATAATAGGATAGTCTATTTAGAAGCACCCATAATTATAAAGGATTTCATTCGAGCTTCATGCCCAACCATGAGAGGAGAAAAGACTCTACTAGTTTTGAAGACAAATTGGAAGAAGGGTAATTTGCATCGTTCTCAATTTACCCTCAATCATATCATTTCTAACATATGCTCATGTTTTGTCAGAAAGGAATTATCGATATTCGAGAAAATTCAAGGAGTTGTCAAATGAAGGGAATTACAAAGGGTAATGTTGTATTATTCCCAATTTCTATCCTCTAAAAATGCCATCCATTAACATGGTCATTCTTATTAGCTTGCAGGTTTGCCTTGCCATTACAACATAGGTAAGTATCTCTTTTCTTACAAACTTTTCGCATAAATAAATGCTTAACCTTCCTCCGAGTGCATCACATACCTTTTCAAAAGAATTTTGTATGGTAATTTTACCTGTTTAATTCACCAATTCCTTGTGAAAATCTTGACAATTCGACAGATGGTGTTGAACTGCTTCGATGTCTTGAATGAGATGTGTTAGGATGATGAGAGGCAATCCTTAGTTTATACACATTCTCACGTGCCAAACCCTTGCAAGATGAGTGAAAAAGTTTCATTTGTGCAAGGTAAAGGGATTTCTCCCATAAGGTACAGTAACCAAAGTGATGAGAGGCAGTTTATTTTTTTGCCCCATACACTACCATTGATCATTTGCTTGACCATTTTTGAGCCCATACATTCGGAGATTCCTTTTAAATTACCTCTATCAAGAACCATTCTACATTGGGGCAACTTGAGATAAATCAGCATCACATGAAGGATTCAAACTCAGAGGAAACAAGAAAAACGTCCCTTTCCTTCAATCACCACCCTTGTGACTTCAACCGTATTGCCTTCATAGACCTGGTAGTCCTCGACAGGGTCCTCCAAGACAATCACACCATCGACGGCAGGATGGTCAAGGCTGAGAGTGATGTTGTCAAAAAAGGAGCAACAAGCTAATTAGAACCTGTTCGAAATATCAATATGTCATTGATAATAGTGATGTTCTTACCTAGGAATTAAACAAAATAAGAAGGATGAGGAATTTATAATATCTAAAATTTTCTATGATCATCAGCCGCAGCAGCTCGCACAAGATGAAAAAGATGAGTAAAAATTTTCTTGCTCTCACTTGCATTAATCTTTAAGTGTTATTTTTGCAGATGAACTCTCACGATGATTTTAGTGCCCTAGAATGACGAAGAACAATTCTTCTTTTATCCCATACACTTATATCCCTTGCTAGCCTAATTGAGCCGACGACTTCATTTCGCATAAACCTAGTTGGTGATCATCCCCCACACCGGGGCAAGGCAAAAGTCACTATAGTTTGAGCATCATGGTCCAAAGTACCGAATGAAGATGGAGACTCCAAGAACCTTCCTGACATAAAAAAAAAAAAAAAGTGGGGAGACCAACGCCCATGAATAAATAATAAAGAAAAAGAAAAAGGAGAAGAAGAAAAACGATTACAAAGACAAAGAGAAAGGAGTTCCTAATTTCTGGATAACTGCTGTGAAAAACAATGAAGTTTTAGCTAATGAGATCTCCGAACGTGATAAAGGGTGTTCTCAAATACCTCAAAGTTGTTAAGTGGTGTAGAATAGACGACCCTAAAGAGTTTAAACTTGAGTTCTTCTTCGATATAAATCTCTACTTTAAGAACTCTGTCTTGACAAAGATTTGTCATGATGGATGAAAACGAACCTATTTTGGAGAAAGCAATTGGGGCAGAAATTGAATGGTATCCAGGAAAATGCTTGACACGGAAGCTCCTCAAGAAAAAGATGATGTGGAAGCCAAAGCATCGAATTACTCGGGGAGTTTTCCAAAAGGATCTTGACGGTAGAGAAAGGACTCGTGACAATGCCAAGATGATCACCAATTCTCACCCCTTACACGCATTTTGAGCCTAACGATCATTTCGTTCCCCAACCCGTGAACCAAGCCTACGTTACATCCCTTACAAAGTCTCTTCTGACTATGGTACTTGAATTAATGTGGAGTTTCAAATGTTTATAAATAACGCTCGAGGAAGTGCGAGCAGGACTACTTCTATCTCGTTCTGCAGGGTTCTTGACTTGTAAACTTGAAGATAGTTGTAGGATATTTTCTTTCATGGCCTTAACTTGGACAGTCTCCTTTATTAAGCCATTGACCAAGCCAGCATTACGACCCTGAAGAAAACCTCTCAGATTGGCAGCGTCGTACTGCTTGCGAGAAAACTCAAATTCTTGTTAATGTGATGATGGTCAGATTGAGTGTTCTCGATGTTCCCATCTCAATGAATGGGACAAACAACCCTTTTCAATGAGAGCGAGTGGAAAGTTATTTCTAACTAAAGGTCTCTTGTTTAACATCTCGAGAAGTCCACATTGGGAGTGAAAATTGTCTTGATTGACCCTCGGTGGATGTTTGGTGACGTAAACATGGCAAAATCACCTTGCATAAATACACATTTTGAAATAGCCTAGCTTGTCTATCCTTGATGAAGGCGTGCATGTTTATGCTAATCGTCTTTCACAACTCAGATTTTAATCCCTAGTGATAGGACACGAAAATTCGGGTACTGGAGAAGCTCTCATTATCATCACAAGAGAGATACCCCAAAAAAGATCGATTATTTAGCAGATAATATATCAAACCTTTGGGTAAGAAACATTAGGTATTTCATCAAGATTTCTTTTCAAACTACCCAAAAGGTAAATTAGGTGTTCCTTTGAAAAAGAAATGTATCTTGACTTGCGGTCAAGATATTTCATACGATATTCTAGAATAGCCGCAATTGTCTATTTCTTTGATGAATGCGTATGTGTGTATAGGAACGTGCCCAGGTAAAATACATTCTACTTTTGCCCGATTTCAAAATTATGAATTCTTTTCAAACTACCCAAGGAGTCAATCGGTTGTCTCTTTGAAAGAGAAATGCATCTTGACTGGCGGTCAAGATATTTCATATGATATTCTAGAATAGCCTTAATTGTCTATTTCTCCGATAAATACATATGTTTTTGCACAAAACTTACTTGTCTGACGGGAGACATGCCCTTAAGAGGCAGGAACATGCCTAGGTAAGTATACTCTACTCATGTCTGGTTTCAAAAATCTTTGTACCTACGATTATTATGGTACTCTTTGAACATTACACTGACCTCTTTGTTCCCCTCCTGAGTATGGGATTAACCCCCTCTGTTCACATCAAGTCCTTTCAGGTACCCCTTATAAGATGCAGGTACTTTGATAAAACGAAATTCAGCTGGTGACCGAAGATAAGTTCGGGTTCTGTGTAAACGATTTCCCCAGTCAAGGTGACCAAAGAAAGGTTTGGGTCCGAGACAAATGAAATCTAGTCAAGGCGACCGAAGAAAAGTTCGGTTCCTGTGCAAACGATTTCCCTAGTCAAGTTGACCGAAGAAAGGTTCGGGTCTGAGACAAATGAAATCTAGCCAAGGCGACCGAAGATAAGTTTGGTTCTTGTGCAAACGATTTCCCCAGTCAAGGTGACTGAAGAAAGTTTCAGGTCCAAGACAAATGAAATCTAGTCAAGGTGACTGAAGATAAGTTCGGTTCCTGTGCAAGCAATTTCCCTAGTCAAGGTGATCGAAGAAAGGTTCGAGTGTTAGACAAACGAATCCAGTTGGCGACCGAAGATAAATTCAGGTTCTGTGCAAGCGATTTCCCTAATCAAGGCGACTGAAGAAAAGTTCGGGTCCTAGACGAACGAAATCCAGTTAAGGCGATCGAAGATAAGTTTAGGTCCTAGGCAAACGATTTCCTCCAGTTAAGGAGACCGAAGAAAAGTTCGGGTCCTAGACAAATAATTTCTCTCGTCAAGGCGATCGAAGATAGGTTTAAGTCCTAGATGAAGGAAATTCAGTCTAGGCGACCGAAGAGAGGTTCGAGTTCTCGACACATGATACCAACTATCTGGAATAATTTTACCCTTCGGCAAGATAAGTAGTCACAGGTATGTTTTTATTTGCTTTAGCACGCATCATCTTATCGTATGAAAAATGGGACTCACAATCTCGCCAAAAATAGCGTTCAGTGAGCATGCATGGGCCAAATTTAGGTGTCATTTTATCTTTGAACGTAATCTCTGCGAGCTCAACTTCTATAAGCTCACCTTCAAAGAAAGGCAGCTGTTGACACCTATTTTTAATTTGCCTAGAAATCAATTGCACAAAATTTGAGAATTAAATTTATTTAATTCCTAAAACAAAAAATATTTCTATTTAAATGCTTTGCATATAGAAATTAGGCATATTTGTATTAATAGGGTGTATTAGAATGTTTTAAAAAAATTCAAAATTAAAAAAAAAATCAAGTCGGACCGGGTCGGGGCCGAGCCGACTCAGGCCTTTTCTTTTTCTCTTTTCTTTCCCCCCGTGCGAGCCCAACCCTTTCCTTCCTTTTCCCCCCTACAAGGGCCCAGCCCGCCTTTCCTTTTTCTTTTCCTTTTCCTTTTCCTCTCGCACGAGCTGGGCCTAGCCCGACCCAACCCCTTTCTCCCTTCTCCCCTTCACCGCCTGTCTCTTTCTTTCCCCTGTTCACCCCTGCTCCTAGCCGCAAACAATGAACAGCGAAGCACGGCCATGCCGTCGCTATTAGGTCAGAATTTCACCGGGGGATCACGCCATTAGGCCAGTCCCGTCTCCCCAAATTTCCCGGGCCATCTCTCCCCTTTTTCCTCTCTTCCCCCGTTCTCTCTGCCCTCACAGAATCGGCCCCCCCCTTTGCACTAGCTTATGGCCGCGGAATTTGTGGGGCAGCATAAGCCAATGCAGGCCGTTGTCATGCAGACGCAACGGAGTAGGGGGGCTCGTCGTCGTCAGCCATATAAGCCAGAGAGGGAGATTGAGAAGGGCGTTGGCCATTGAGAGAGAAAACAGAGAGAGAGAACATAGAGAGAAGAGAGAGAATAGAGAGAGAGAATGAACAAACCCAGGTCACGCCAGAGCACCAGCAGCATCGCCGTCGCCTGCGGAGTAGCTAGAAAGCTGCCCAGCCGCGTCGTCGACCAGTGAGCCTTATCGCGTCCTCACCATCCCTGATTTCCCTTGTTTTCTGGTACGGTCTGGCCGGGACTCACGCCGGCCTTGGCGCGCGATTCTCGACCCATGACGTCGCCAGTCCTGGTCCCTACTCTTAGTCGAGAGTGAACCGTAGCCGTCGGAGCCGACCAAGTCGCAGAAGGAGGTCGAAAGCCTCTGATTTTCCCTACGCATGCCAGATGTTCGACGAAATGCTCCAAAGAAGCCGATTTTGATTTGGTCGTCGGTCGGCGAGCTGGCAGTCGGATAGTAACCCAGGTAGTTAGTGAGGTTTGGTGGTGGCCCCAGGGGCTGATTCAGGGTCGGCGTCGGTTTGGGTCAGCCTGCGGACAACCAATTTTGGCTTCGCCGGCGTTCCCTCCCTCCCGCGGGTCTGTGCACGTGGGTCAGACCCGACCTAAATCAGCCGATCCGATCCGGCTTAACACCCTAGGTTGGATCCGTTGACTCGGGTAGGTTCCGACCGACCCAGATCAGCTGACCCGACCCGGGTCAACGCCCTGGGTCAGGTCCATTGACCCGGGTCGGTTTCGAACGACTCGGATCAGCTGATTCAACCATGGTCAGCGCCCTGTGTCGGATCCGCTGACCTGGATTGGATCCGACCGACCCCAATCCGCAACCCGACCAGGTTTTTAATATTATATTATATTAAAAAAAAATTAATTTTTTTTTCCTTTTCTTTTTCTTCCGTATTTATTTATTTATTTAAAAAATTAAAAAAATTATTAAGTGGCATGTCTAAGTGTGTTAATTTATCATTGTATTATTATTATGCATGTTGATTTAATTGCACAAATCGCCATGTTTTATTTAGATAAGCCTATAGGATTGTGTATTGTTTTATTATTATCGCCATGCATGTTTTTAATTTAGACTTTAACTGCATGATTTGTTACGTTTTAAATGTTGGTTGCCTTAATTAGGGCTAGAACCTTAGGCTGCATATTTACTTTGACTGCTAATCACTTTTGATTATGCATTCGCTTGATCATCTCACATGTTAGGAGAAAGATCCTAAAATCAATTCAAATTTCCTGATAAATGTTTTCATAAATGAATAGGGTAAAAATGTATCAAAATGGCATTAGTTGTACAACTAGTATAACCAAGTCCCCGAATTCAGTTAATTTCTGGTTCGTAAGAATAGGGTGATCCTTCGATCATCCTATTTGGGTTTCTAATCGACTCACCCTAAATCGATTAGTGGCAACTCCTTGATGTAAACCACATGCATGTTAAACACTTAAATCCTAAATCGCAATATGATATGGGTTTGGGAGAGTTCGAATTAAATCCCGAACCTAGAACTTCCCCTTTTTTCGTTGTACGTTAAAAAAATCGGGAGATCGGTCACGAGTTATATATATATTCTATTAAGCACCCCACTAATAAAGTTTCAATGTAAGTGCGCCAACTTTTTATTGCGAGATGTGTAATCGCTAGTTAGCAATCCAACATCACCTTATAAATATATAAATATGAGTCAATTCTTTTCTATTTTAACGAAACCCAAAGACTATGAGTGCGATTGAATATGACAAAATGAGCACACATTTTCTTCAACAGGGTTTTCTTTATGCCTTTCTACAACTGTTGATAAATAATTTTCCACATTCTTGAGCGTAATAATGGTCCCGTTTGATGTCCTTTCAGTTAGATATCGACCATGAAGTTACAATTTAAGGTCCATTCATTTTGGTAAAAATTTACTATTGGAAATATTTTATTCGTTTGCATCATTTGGATTGCTTTGAAATTGAGTCAATGAAAAATCTTTCCATTTTTACAAAAAAATTGAGCCGCACTTTTTCCACTTATAATTTGGTTAGAATACTCCTCAACAAAGTATTATAACCATTTCACCCGTTGTGGATCCCACCTTTTATCTTAAACTTTACCTTAGTGAATTTTTTTTTTCTTTTTATGTGGGTGTCACTTTTCTTCCTCTTCATCCTATCTTTCATCATATCTCTCTCTCTCTCTCTCTCTCTCTCTCTCTCTCTCTCTCTCTCTCTCTCTCTCTCTCTCTTATAGAGAAAATGCCATCATAATCGCCTCCGTAAAAGCACTGAACTCATTTGAATGACATTTTCTCGATCTAATTGGTGGCTAGGCAACATATGGAAGCCCTTCCCTATTCAAAATCAACCCAATATAATACAAAGGAGGGATCCAATTAGACTTTGCACTGCCCCCTAGACCTTACAAGGTAATATGCAAAAATGCATTTGGCGTTCCCATTGATTTTCCACTTTATCAAGAACTAAAAACAAAATGGTAAAAAGTTACCATCAACCTATGAGAATGAGAAGAAAACTGAAATTTATTGGATAAAAACCCTTCTCTCTTTACTGAATGCGAATTATAACTAGTCCAATATTATGGGAAGATATCAAAATGTGCGTCTTGAAATTATTTATGACAAACAGATTGCAAAAGAGAAGGAGGTTGAAGGAAACAGTCCGGGGAAATTTTCAATGAAAAGAATACTAAAAATATCAAATGCATGCTCTATCAGTAAGTAGTAAGTTCAATCGTTAGAAGCTAATGGGATGATAAACCTTTTTCACTTGGTGAAAGCAAAACTCTTTAGGTTCAGACAAGACCGGCTTTTCTTCTTTCCAATCTTCTCCACGAAATTTCAAGAATTTCAACTGACAAAATCCTTAGAAGGATTTAACATTAAACAAGAAGTGAATCAATATGCACTTTTCTCAACAAAAAAAAGGAGATGAAAGAAGAAAAAGAGAAAAAACACCTTGAAACTTTATTGACTTGAACCCATCACAAGGAAATTTAACATTAACCAACATTCCGGATTTAATCAATTCATCTAGCACCCCACCTCCGCCACCCCCCCCCGAAAAACAATGCAAAAACCATCTCAAACATCGAAGAATAGAAAGTAAATGGAGAGAGAAAGAGAGGACCAAGATGAAAGAAAGTGAGACCTGCAAAAGAAGAAACTAAAAAGAGGACACAAAGAAGATGCAGAAGATGCTAAAAGGTGAGACCCACAATAGATAAAATGGTCACAACATTTTGTCAGGAGCGTTTTAGCCAAATTAGAAGTGAAAAAAGCACGGCCCAAAAAGTTCTGGTTAAGTATAGGAAATGGACTTCCTCTTCTTAAAAAAATCAAAAACCATTTTTCAAAATACAACAAAACCTTGGCACTTGAACTCAAGACGTTGCTTGAGCCTAGTCCCCTGAGGTTGAGCCCAAGTTCCTTGAGGATTGGACTCGAGACCCTAGCAATAGTGCCCAGGTCCCATTGGCCTCGATTCCCGGCGCCCACGCCTAGAACCCTAGTGAATGGGCTCAAGATGCTAATGATTGAACCAGGTCACCGGAGTCATGCTTAAGACCTCGATGCCCAAGCCAAGGATCGCGAGAGCTGAGCCTCGGTCTCTTGAGGCCAGGCCCAAATCTTCTGAAGTTGTGTCGACAATCCCAGTGCCCGAAGTCGGGACCTAGGATTGTACTTGAGACTTTTTCTCAAATGAGTGTTTCAATTTTTCTGTAATCTAAATACGAGACAATAATTGAAAAAATAGAGCCAAACATAGGAAAATGAATCATGATCCTTGAAAATAAGTTCCTTTAAAAGTACGTTTGAACAAAAGCATCTATAGTATGTATCTATATCTATATGCTACATACAAAGGGAAAATTGTCTAATCAATCCTAAACCCATATTATGAATGCTAATTTAGTCCTTTACTTTTCAATTTTTCCAATTTAGTCTTGAATTTTTGTGCGAAATTTTATTGTAGTCCTTTTAATCAATTTTCGCTGGAAACACTGACATAGCGGTGCCACATATGACAGTCATCAATGATTGGATAGTTACATTAGTGATTCCCAACGGATATTGACCGAAAGGGCTATATCAGAAATTTGTGTAAATGTTTATGACTAAATTGGCAAAACTAAAAAGTTTATAACTAAATTGACATTCCTACAATTGTTTTAAAACCAATTTGGTAAATTTTCCTTTGTTTTTTTTGTCTAACTTGAAACTAAACATCCCCACTCCCGGCCCCCCTAGGAAGATGATTAATCGAACTCCCCACCTCCCTTTTCTCAAGTGGAAATGGGAATTTTTTCTATGTACAAAGCAAGCTTTGAAGAAGATTTTTTTCTCAAACTTTTGCACAACAAAAAACAATTATAATGGGAAATTGGAAATCTAGAATTGTTGAGATAACTATAACTCGTAATAGTCTTAATATACGCTTGTTTTATTTCCACTTAAAATTTTTTCGCTACAATACCATTTTTTTGAACATTTTCTCTTTGTTTATAAATTTCACGCATCTCTTTATCCGTTAATTATTTACATTCTTCAGTGTCATCTTCTAGAATGATTTATGTCTTTAAACGTGATTAGTTGTATATTAATCTGTGTTTGAATTTTTCGCTAGTATGTATTGTCGTGAGCTCAGATTGTAAACGGGGCATTTGTTAGTACGATGGCTTGCCATGTGAGGGCAATCGGATTCCCATATGCACAATTAGGTGTGGGTTCTCCAAACCCTACTAATTCACGACATGTGATTGACTCGGTTTATTATGATTAACACGTTTTTTTCGTTTTTGTGAGTCCTCACTAACTTATTCTAGGCCAATGGAGTCAAGTGAAATTTGGGAATGACCCTCTTTGAAGGGGAGCTTGCAAATGTTTCATTAAAAACAAAATAATACCTAAATTCTGACCATGCAAATGCAATGTCATGGAAATGAACCTTTTTGTTAGGAACATGGATCTCAATAAGCCCTTACCCATTTTCTAATGCAATGAAACGTATTCATTGTTACTTGCCTGGGATTCCGGGAACAACACTTGGATATGAAATAATCTTTTGGAAATCCTTAGATACCTGAGATGGTCTCTCACCTTCAAAGAAGAAAACATTAGAAACTTTGGAATATCCAAGATGTACCTTGGATTTCGGGGAAGGTTTCTCACCTCCTAGTAAAAATAAACATCTGGAACTTATCTGGAAGTTTAGAAATTAGTGAATACGAAGGACGTACCTTGAATATTCGAGAAGGTCTCAAACCTCCTGGTAGAGACAAACATTTAGAAACAAATTCGAAAGTTAAGAAAATGGTGATTATCAAAGACGTACCTTGAATATTCGGGAAGGTCTCTCACCCTCTTGGTAGAAATACAAATCTAGAAACTAATCTGGAAGTTTAGAAATTGGTGAATACTAAGGATGTACCTTGAATATTCAACAAGGTTTCTCACCTCCTAGTAAAAAGAAACTTGGGAATATTTAGGACATACCTTAGACATTCACGAAGGTCTCTCAACTCTTGGTAGAAAGAAATTTTGGAATATCTAGGACGTACCTTAGACACTCGAGAAGGTCTCTCATTTCCTGGTAAAAAGAAATTTTGAAATATCTAGGACATACCTTAGGCATTCGAGAAGGTCTCTCACCTCTTGGTAAAAAGAAATTTTGAAATATCTAGGATGAACTTTAGATATCAAGGAAGACACCTGCAACTCATTTCAAGAGTTTAAATTCGCCTGGAGGGTCCTCGTTTGCAGGACTTTTATAGATTAGAATAACAAGTAAATGCACATAGGGTTCCTCACCCGAGTATTTGATAGGCTGCTTGATGGGTCCTTGCCAACGGGGCTTGAAAAGACTTCAATAATGAGCACCTAGGGTTCTCGCACGAGGATTTGATAGGTTGCCTAGTGGTTCGTTACCAACAGGGCCTAAAAAGACTCAAATATTTAGCATTTAGGGGTCGTTGCTCGAGGATTTGATATGTTGCCCAGTAGATTCTTGTCAGCAAGGCTTGAAACAAGAACTAATATAATGAGCATCTAAGGGTCCTTGCCCAAGAATTTAATAGTTTGGTTGATGGGTCCTCATCAACAGGGCTTTCAAAGACTTAAATAAAAAGCACTCAGGGGTCCTCACCCGAGGATTTGATATGTCTCCTAGAAGGTCCTAATATGTAGGCATTTTGGAAATTCAGAAATGTTTGAATGAATCATGAGACTTCGTAAAGCAACTCGAACATCAAGAACTCTTTGGTTTTCGAGAAAATATTATTTGTCAGACACAATTAGAGCAAATGTACATATGCATTCATTAAAGAGATCATAGAGAGTATAGCTATTTTACAATGTGTACATCAAGATTCATGAGGGTTTTTTTTTAATCAATTCAATTGAGGATTGTGCAATGTGATTTTACCATGTTTGTATCACCAAATTTCCACCAAGGAGAATTATCATCAAGATGATTTTCACTCATAACATGTATTTCTTAAAAATGCTAAATCATAGACTTTTAGTGTAAAAGGATAACTATTTTGTCTTGACCATTGATGCAGGAAAAGAGAAAAACACTCGATCTAAATATTACCATCATGTCAACAAGAGTGTGAGTTTTCTTGCAAGTGGTACAACCTTACCAATCTAAAAGGTCTTTATCAAGGCCATAATGTAGGCTTGGTCAACAGCTTATCAAAGGGAGAATTGTTGACACATAAAATTCAGCAGTCCATTTAAGTATATTTGCATAGAAAACTAGCGATGGATCGAGAACGCTCAACAAAAATATTAGTTGAATTGCATATAGATATAATGAGTATTTACACCGGTAGTTAATTTAGCTCATAAAATTGTATTAAAATTGGACCTTTGGTGGATGGAGTTAAATAAAGGTTATGAACTTAATTTAATTAGCTGGACCGAGCTCATGAGGAAAGCAAAATTCGGCCGAGCCCACAGAAATACACACTGGCGGAAAATCACATGGCAAAATGGGGGATTTTAGCCCATAAGAGCTAGAATTTATAAAAGGTTTTGAACTTAAGGTTATTGGAGCCAATTTTTTCTTAATGTGGCTAGAAAAAATTCCCAAATAAAAGAATTAATGTTAGTTTCCACTATATGAGGACTTTTAGTCCTCTCAATTAAAGAGTTCGAAAACATCAACGTCGGAAAATATAAAGATGACATGAGTGAAACACGAGAAAAGGGAGAGAGGGAGGTTACGGTCAAAAAACACAGCCGATTCCCTTCTACGACAGTGACTTCCACCGCCGCCATCTAGCCAGCCGCGCTCTGCACCGCAGCAACCTCTCGAGCCGCCACTCCTTCCTTCGGCCGAGCTCCTGCTCCCCCGAGGATCTCCTGCTACTTCTCGAGTCACGACCGCAACGACACTACACCAATCATGAGTCCCGTCTATGGTGACAGCACCACAACGAGTCCTGACCGTCACCATTGCGTCCTGCTCGTCATCGGTGTGCCGATCAACAATGACCAACCTACAACGATGACCTACTACTGATTCCCTGCTCCACCACAACACTATAGATAGGCCGCGACCAACCTCAGCCTTACCGCAAGCCTTGCAACGACCACGTTGCCGCAATGATCTACTCCAGCTCGACAACCACATTCAATACCCACCCACACAGCAGCGAAGCCAAGTCTAAAAAGTAGGACAAAATATTGATTCACAAAATCAGTTCGTACGGTGATATGACAATTGCATTTGGTCGAATATGTCGCACTCTTATTGAAGTGTTTTATTTACAATTCATGGCGTCATAAAGAAAGTTCTTAATTTACCTTAGAAGAGAAAATTTAGTGATAAAGTCCTCTCTTTGCTCTGAAATGGAGTAAGATGACAGATCGCGGTTATTAATGTACGTCTTATTTAGTTCTTTCACACATCGAAAACTCAAAAAAGACATCAATGGATTTATGACCATTAAACATGGTATCTTTTGCTTGTGGAGATAGATATGACCGTTTTTTTTTTTTTAAATAAGTCTTGTTTTTTTAGGCAAGAATAAAATGAGTCTGGTTAACATGTGGGAATTGGTTCATCTAATCATATAATTTGCCATGTAAAATATCATGAGACTAATTAAGTACTTTATGGTCCACAGCTTTTTTAGACTTACCTATTCTAGTATACACATTACAAACATAATGAAGTGATTTCTTTAGATTGAATCAGGCGACAAATGAAATGCTATAATGGCTATATATATGTAGGAGGGTGGAGGAGATTTCCTCTGATCATACTTCATATCGATGCGTTACCGATATATGTCGGAATCAATCACAAATTAACTCAAAATAAAAAGGGGTTGATGTCTATAACTTAAAACCAACAAATTAGAAAGATTGGTTGGAAAAACTTGCTCTGATATGGAACAGAAGAACACAGACTCTCTCGTAGCATCTCACACGCTGATGCCCTTTTCTAAAACTTGAAAAGAGACCATATTACAAAAAATAAGAAAGATTCGCACTTTGTCACAAGAGAGATCATCAATGTATTAAATTAAATAAAAAAATTTTGAAATTTGAAAGGGAATATATCTATTAAACAGGGTTACAGGTTTTCGCGAGAGATTTCTATGGAAAAATAGGCCGATTTGTATGCGCAAACTAAACGATACCTCTCCTTCTTGGTTATTTCCTATTGGCAAGAACCATAAACACGTACGAAACGCGTACCCTTCTCACTCATCAGTTGACTTTAGTTTGATTAGGTTTTACTAATTCGTGTACGTCCACCCGTCGTTCTCTCTTCAAAGTCTCCATTTGGGCCATGCCAGGCCGAAAGGTTCTGGCACCTCTCTCTTCCTCCTTTTCTGGAGTTCGCAAAACGTATAATAAATTCAATGCCATCAAAGTTTGGTTTTGTCCCATCGTTCAGATTCCTTGGTACATCCATTTATTTTCTTTCCCTTAGGGATGCGTGACTGTGTGCTTCTCCTTTGAAGCAGGTGGTCACGTAATCCTTCTCTTTCACCCGTCTTCATCTCTAACAAGGGATTGAGGAAAATCAAGAAATTGGATTCGTTTGATATAGAGACTGCCCGGCTCAAGTCAGACCAAGGCCATTCATCGAACCAGGTCGGTGTTTATCCATTTTCCTTAGAAAGGCAAAAACAAAGAGAAAAGGTTTTTCCTTTCAATAAAAATACTCCGGTTGAAAAAATTATTTGCAAATTACCATTAGGGCAACTGTTCCCAAAATTTTTTATTTTTGTTTTTGCATGAACGTGTACGTAATAAAAATTTTAAAAATCTATAGAGAATTTATTCTCGGAGAAATAGATTAATTGGAATGATTTTTTTCATTTTCTTTCGATTGTGGGAGTCGTTGCACACTCTAATTGTATGAATGTGTGCAATTATCAAAGAATTTTTTTTTTAATGTGTAGGGATCAGGAAAAATCTCTAACGATTTCCACAGTTTAGGGATTGAGATTTGAAATGATTATTATCCCATGAAAGGGATTTAATAAATTGAAAATATGCCAAGAGATTTATGGATTCAACAAACACTTCAATCGCAAGAAAAGAGGGACACAAGCATCTGTTCCCCGCAAATTGCTTGCGACTGATTGAAGATACTTTGATTTTAATTTTAAAGGTTTATGTCGTTTACAATTTTTGAAAATGGCATCATCACTCGAATTAGCTAGACGTAAAAACTCATAGGCAAGAAGATGGTTTGCTATGTCTTTGATACATATACCTAGTAAAATATAAAACGGAGAAATAGATGTTCTCTCGAATTGATAGGTTTTTTGTTTTGGTAAGTATTAAGGATAGCAATGCATGACTCGTTCAAATTCAAAATATTTTGAATTAGTCCATTCTTATCTTAATTAGTTATTACTATAGTTATTACTGTAACGGATGTAGTTATTACTCTAGTTACTTCTGTAACGGACTAATTCTGTAAGAATTATACTCGAAGTTTGAGTTTGAGTTTTTCTTGCTTATCCTTTAACTCTAGGATAGCATTTGTATTTATAGAGTTTTTCTTCTAACTGTTACAGCAATTACATGATATAAGAATGGACTAATTCAAAATATTTGAATTTTGAATTAGTCAGTTACAGAAGTAACTAGAGTAATAACTACATCCGTTACAATAATAACTATAGTAATAACTAATTAAAATAAGAATGGACTAATTCAAAATATTTTGAATTTGAACGAGCCATGCATTTCTATCCTTAATAGTAAGGTTCTCTCGAATTGATAGTTTACATCTTTTGTTTAATATGTTTGTTTCTGGGCTGTGTATGTGTAATCGATCGAAAGTTCTAACACAATCGTAGCAAGAGTGAAGCTAGGAAATGCTTTCATGATCATGATTTGGTTACGGTCTTTCCAAATGCAGAATCTGCCATAGGGGATGGTAATGAAGCTTGCGATTCAAAGCATTGGGGTGGTGTACGGCGATATAGGCACGTCCCCTCCCCTCTCTATGTATGGCAGGAATTTTTCCAAACGGGATAAAACACGAAGATCTCCTCGGAGCACTATCTCTGATCTTTTATTCGATTATCGTCATTTACTTGATCAAGTATGTCTTCATCGTTCTATCAGCAAATGACAACGGCGATGGTAAGCGATTTCTCTCTAGCCGTATCACCACAGAATTCATTTGCTACATAGCAGGTTCTTTATTCTCTCTCTATGCCAAATCATGTGCTAATGTAGTTAGGGTTTTGGCTATGACAATATAGGAGGAACGTTTGCTTTGTACTCTCTAATATGTCGCTATGCCAAGGAGAGCTTGACCCCTAACCAACAAGACGAGGATAGGGAAATCTCGAACTACCGCCTTGAGGTGCCGAGCAGCCGCCTCCCGTGGGCCTCCGCATTGAAGTCCTTGCTTGAGAATAGGAAAATGGCCAAGTACTTGCTCTTGTTTGTGACTATGTTGGCCACTGTCATGGTCATTGGAGACGGGATTCTCACACCATGCATATCCGGTGGTAATTCTGTCATCGAGATTTTCTTTATAAGCAAAGAATGATGCACCAATCGGTTTTTAATTTTTCAATTAATCTATTTTGAATATATATCTATATCCTAATGATTTTTTATAGTACATTCAATCACAGGTAATATTACAATATAAAACGACACACTATATTTAATGTCTCGACTTATCTATAGATCTAATTAGTTCTCTTGGTTGAATTTCAATAGACGGTTCTGATTCTTTTCTCCTTTTATGAGGTAGTATTGTCGGCTGTTGGGGGCGTAAGAGAAGCTGCAAGTTCACTTGGAGATGATCAAATCATGTGGATCTCCGTGGTGATCTTGATCCTTCTGTTTCAAGTCCAGAGGTTCGGGACTCACAAAGTCGGATACAGCTTTGCCCCGATTCTCTCTTTATGGTTCCTCATTATCGCAATGATCGGCATCTACAATTTCGCGAAACATGACCCGGGAGTGATCAGAGCCGTCAATCACTACAAAAAAACATGTTTTTTCCGACAAAATTTCCAACAAAAAATTTGGAAAAATTCGTTGGAAAACGAATTTCCAACGAAAAAAAAATTCATTGGTAATAAGTCGTCG
This sequence comes from Syzygium aromaticum, assembly GCA_024500025.1. NCBI lineage: Eukaryota > Viridiplantae > Streptophyta > Magnoliopsida > Myrtales > Myrtaceae > Syzygium > Syzygium aromaticum. Next base: position 30,982,842 of record CM044892.1, read on the forward strand.
GAAATTTTTCCAACGAAAAATTTCAATTTTCGTTGGAAATTTGCGATAAATTTTTTTTCGTTGGAAAATTTCGTTGAAAAACTCGTGGCTAAATTCATTGGATACGAATTTTTTTTTCCGACGAATTTTTTTCGTTGGAAATTACAAATTTTTTTTTGGTCGAGCTAAAAATCGTGGAAATTTTTTTTCCATCGAAAAATAGCCCACGCCGCCGACGAGGGTCAGCCTCATCGCCGGCGAGGGCCGACCTCGCCCAGATCTGGGTGAGCTCGAGCTCGCCGACCATGGCGAGCTCGGCCCTCGCCATGGCCGAAGATGAAGAAGAAGAAGCAGCAACAGCAGTAGGGGCGGGAGCAGGCTTCAGGGCCGCCGCCCGTCAAGTCCGTCGTCGTCTCCTAGCCTCGCCGGCGACGAGGCTTGGTGGCGTCAGGGGCGTCGGGGCCGTCGGAGGCTTGGTGTCCATGGCGCCGGAGCCGGAGCCGGAGGAGGATGGGGGGCAGCGAGGGAGGAGGCGGAGGGGGAGGCGAAGGGGGAAACGGAGGGAGAAGGTGAAGGCGAAGGAGAGAGAGAGAGAGAGAGAGAGAGAGAGAGAGTGTGTGTGTGTGTGTGTGTGTGAATGTGGAAATTGAAAGTTGTGGGAATAACGAGCGCGAAAATATTGAATAAGAAAGAAATAGGGTTTTCGTTGTAAAATTTGTGGGAAATTTCCCACGAATTTTGCAACGAAAATTGTACACACTAAAATAATTGCCCGGAAAATTGAAATTCGTTGGAAATTTTCAACGAATTTTTCAACGAAAATTATACACACTGAAGTAATTGCCCGGAAAATTGAAATTCGTTGGAAATTTTCAACGAATATAAAAAATGCCGAACGGTACTGGGTTTTTTTTGGAATTGTTAGAAAATTCATTAGAAATTTCCAACGAAAAAAAATTCGTTGGAAATTTCCAACGACTTTTCCAACGAAAATTGTACACACTGAAATAATTGTCCGAAAAATTGAAATTCGTTGGAAAATTCGTTGGAAATTTCCAACGAATTTTCCCAACGAATATCAAAAATGCTGAACAGTAACGGGTTTTTTTGTAATTCGTTGGAAAATTCGTTGGAAATTTCCAACGAAAATTGTACAAACTGAAATAATGGCCCGGAAAATTGAAATTCGTTGGAAATTCGTTGGAAATTTTCAACGAATATAAAAAATGCCGAATAATACCGGGTTTTTTTGAATTCGTCGCAAAATTCGTTGGAAAATTTGTCGCAAATTTGCAACGAAAATTTTTTCATCGCAAATTTTCGTAGCAAAAATCCAGTTTTTTTGTAGTGAATCCGCTCTACATTGTCCAATACTTCAGGAGGAACAAAAAGGAAGCATGGATTTCTCTTGGAGGGATCTTTCTCTGCTTAACTGGCAATCCAAACATTTAGTCTTTCCGTTAATTAGTTATTCATAACTGATAACATATAGCTAAACATCATTCAAATGATTAATCTATTAGTCAAATATTTTTTTTCATTTTAGCCTAGATATGTAACTTTTTTCATGAATTGACTCTGGTTTTACGCTCTGAGCCTTTTATTATAGGTTCTGAAGCATTGTTTGCTGATCTGGGGCACTTTAATATTCTCTCCATTCAGTTGAGTTCCTGCGTAGTTGTCTTTCCTTCAATCATCCTCGCTTACTTTGTTCCAGCGGCATATCTCCGAAAGCACACTGAAGATGTTGCTAGCACTTTCTATAGTTCGATACCAAGTAAGCTTTCTACTGCTACTTCATCTGATGCATCATTTATCCTGTGGGGTCATCCAATGAATCTATCTAATGTTTTGATGCAGAACCGGTGTATTGGCCAATGTTTGTGGTAGCGATGTTGGCAGCGTTAATAGCAAGTCAAGCCATGATATCAGCCACGTACGCCATAGTGAAGCAGTCGGTCGCGCTCGGGTGCTTGCCAAAACCACGAGGGTCAGATCTACATACCTGAGGTCAACACCCTCCTCATGTTGGCCTGTGTTGGTGTCACCCTTGGCTTCAAGACCACATTGCAGTTGGGCAATGCTTACGGTAAGCAAAAAGGATCGCACTATATACGCACACATTTAGTGTCCTTATGCCGATTCCGTAATTCACTAAGTTACCAAACTGGGGTATTGAAAGAAAAATTCACATTTATTCGTAAATTTCTATTACAGGAATTGCGGTAGCATTCGTCTTCAATATCACGTCCACATTCCTCGTTATTGTGATGGTCATGATTTGGAAGACCAACATATTGCTCATAATTCTCTATGTCCTCACCATCGGGCTCGCGGAGTACATGTTTCTAAGCTCGGTCCTCTACAAATTCGTGGATGGGGATTATGTCCCACTCGTTTTTGCTGCCGTGATGGTCACCATCATGTTCGTATGGAATTATGGATAACGAAAGAAGTATGAGTATGAGTTTGAGAACAAGGTCTCGAGAGAAGCCCTCATCATGATCATGTCGAATGCAAACATCCACCGGGTCCCTGCAATCGCCCTATTCTACACCGAGCTCGTCCATGGCATTTCCCCAATATTCACCCAATACGTTGCCAATGTACTTGCTTTGCACTCGGTCCTTGTCTTCGTCTCGATCAAGTCACTTCCCATAAGCAAGGTGCCCCTCGAGGAGCGGTTCGTCTTTCGACAGGCAGAGCCTGAGGAGTCGAGCATCTATCGGTGCATTGTGAGATATGGATATCAAGATGCAAAGATGGAGCGGCAATTCTTTGAATAGGTCTTGATCGACCGATTGAAGGATTTCATTCGGAAGGACGTACCACACGCCGCGGACGAGCGAGGCAAGGCTAGTGAGCATGGAGTCGCCATGGTCGATGAAGAGAGATTGGTTTGGTGGATGAAGCAATCAAGGTCGGAGGGATCATGTACCTGAATGGTCAGAGTGAGGTGTTAGCTTCGAGGAGTTCAGGCTTGACAAAAAGGTTTGTGATCAATTGCTTATACAACTGGTTGAAGAGGAACGTGAGGCGACAAGAGGAAGTGTTCAACATTCCTCACAAGAGGCTGCTCAAAGTTGGGATCACTTATGAGATCTAATGGATAATGTCCCGCTAGAGGTACAGTTGAGATTAAAAATTTCTATTTGGTTGTTTGCTTCGTCCCCCTAGTGACTATTCAAGGAAAGCTCGTAAATTACTTCGGTTGTCTCCTTTGTCCTTTCACAGACTATATTAGCAAAGTTTGTGTTATTTTATGAAACTTCTTCACGGTATTCAAAATATAGCAGGAGTGTTTAATTTCATATTTTGTGAAATTGTTCTCCAAAACAGATTTGTTTTAAACATACTGTCGGTATTAATTGCAACTTACATTTATTTGATGAAATTTGGTAAATAGCTTTTGAGAAGGGCTTGACAGAAATGGGATGTAGTAGGCCATGGCTACATCACCAAGCTTCCATTGGCTGCTTGAGTTGGAGCTTAATATAAATTTCTCATTTAAATACATTACAGCTTTTCCGACCTTTGCAAGAACCCCTATAATTTTGCTTAGTTCTTCTCTAATTGTTGAACAATATGGTCAAGTAGCGCTCCAATACGTTGACGTCATTTCAATCTTATGTAAAATTTATGACAATTATATTAACGCATGATAAAATAGTATATACACTGATATCTAATGTAAGGATGTTTCACAAATTACTTATCTCTAATGCTGATAATGAAGGTATACATACTACGAGGACTTCATCAATGAACATACGAATATTTGCCAATAGGCATGCGGTCCTTAAAACAAGGAAAGTAGGCACGGTGAACATGCTAACATTTAAAACAAATAAGTAAATTTATAATTTTTATTTCCTAAAAAATTGGCTATAAAAACTCCTTGCAATCTGGAAACAACTTTGACCGAAAAAAAATCTGGGAAACCACGTGCTTGACCACAGATTTCCAATTTTTTAGTACTAAACTCGAATACTTGAGCTCATATCTTTCTTCACCTAAATTTGTCATTATGTAGGCCATGGACACCCTACTCCCAACAAATTAGATAGTTTTTCTCATTGCATATAACATAGACGACCGCATGAAATTAGCACTTTTAAAAATGGTTATTATCACGAAAAACTCTAAATCAGTATACACAAATTTACCAAAAACTAATTTTTTAACTACCAAAAACCCAAACTAATACACATATGACAAACTTACCATCCGCTAGTTTCCGTTAAATTTTACCGTCAAATTGCTAAGTTAAATGACACATAATAATTAACAAATGTATGATTTGAGGTTTTACCCTATGTTTGTCGCAGATGTATTAATTTGTGATTTTTTTTGTATTAATTCAATTTAGTGGAGGGTAAATTTGTCAAAAATATACCAGTTTATGGTTTTGGTGATCAAAAAATTAATTTATGGAAAACTTATCACAAGCGCACTAATTTGGGATTTTTAGTGGTCAAAAGATTAGTTTGGAGTAAATTTATTACATATATATCAATTTGAGGTTTTTCGTGGTATTAACCCATTTTAAAATAAAGGAAGTAAATTTAGTGGAATGTGAACTTTCAAAACAAATTGGTACTTTCATAATTTTCTGTTTCCAATAAAAATGGCTAAAAAGTCTCCTTGGAATCTGGAAAATCATGTGCTTAGTCATGCGCTTTCAATTTGTTTATTTCTAAGGACAATTGCTTGAGCTTATATCTTTTCTTTTTAACCCAAATTTGTCATTATGTAGGCTGTGGATCTTGCTCCCAAGAAATTAGGAAGTTTTTCTCATTGAGTATAACATAGATGATCGTGCGCAATTGGTACTTTTAAAACAAAGAAAGCAAGCACAGTAAACATGTGAATATTTAATACCAAGTGGCACTTTTAAAACATTCTATTTTCTAAAGTAATGGCAAAAAAAGCTCCTTGCAGTCTGGGAAATCATGTGCTTAACCATGGGTTTTTTAGCCATAATTATTGGAAACAGAAAGGTATAAAAGTACTCGCACATAAAAAAAGAAAAGAAAGGTATAAAAGTACCAATATGTTTTTTAAAGTACACATTTTCCCTATGCTAACTTTCTTTGCTTTTAAAGTACCAATTCCGCTAAGTCGTCCATCCTACAAGAGCCACACCCAAGCTCTCTGATTTCTCTGCAGGAAGAGCAAATTCACAGCTAAGAATCTCGCCAGTGCACAAGCACCAAAAATACTAAAACCCGCAAGAACGACAACTACGCGCCAATAAGACGTAGATAACATGCTTCGACTTATGGTGATATGTTTTTGATATTTTGGTCAATGGATTTGCACACTAACAATATCAATAAGAACACGGATTTGAGCACAGAGGGTGAAATTCGCACGCAAAATCAACCCTTTCTAAGGAGGAGGGTGTCACGTGGTCTCTTTGTTTTCATTTGAGTGGGATTTGTTCGATTGAATTGGTGGGATATTTCATAATACCGGAATTTAAGAATTTAGGCTTTGTTTTTTTCACAAAAAATAAATAATTTGCAAAACATTTTCTAGAAATTGATCGCTTGTATTGCTTAAAAAAATGAATAAATGAAAAATATTTTCACTATTTACAAAAATATTTAGACATAAATTGTTATTGATAATGAAAATATTTTTTATTAACTAATTATTTCAAGAGATACAAATGATCATTTTTAGAAAAATATTTTTCATATCATTCATTTTCATTGAAACGAACGAACCGTTAAGCGAGCTTGTTGATCTTTCGGGAGCAATAGAATGGTGTTCTCTGTGGGCGGCTTATTTACATTGATACACTTTGTAAAAACAAACTAAATATTCCACATATATTGCCAAGTTCTTCATTTTTGTCCGAACTATCATTTATGAGATTCTCAATATAATACTTCCTCGTACCGTGATCCAAAAGGTTATGTCAAGTAAGAATAGAACCTACAATATCAAACAACTTTAGATAAACAATCATAATAATTTTATTGTTCGACCAACCCAATCAACTCCTTGGGGATTAACTAGGAATATGAATCAATCCAATTCCCTTTTACTAGCTACCTCTTTTCTAACTTCCTATTTTGATTTTTCCACTTATGAATATTTAGCTCTTCTTTTATGATAGTACTCCCCCCCCCCCCCCCCCCCCCTTTCTCTATTCTTGTTGTAAAATTAACGCAGAAGGCCACAAGATCTTACAATTAAATCAATGTGAAATTACTTAAGAAATAAACGAGAAATAATAAAGGATACTAAAGATTTACGTGATTTGATTTGAATGTTGATATCTACTTCACGGAAAGAGCCAGTAACAAATAATTCACTAATAATAGGAGAATCAAAGAGTTATAATCGTTGACACGCTTTAGTATTTCCCACATCTAAATTATACCAAAACTCAGAGTGTTTTCAAATGAACAACTTAATTGAATGTAAACTTGCGGCACAAAAGCCACCTGTGTTTGGAGCTCTTCATGCAACTCGAAGAAGTCACGTCCGAGCACGCACAAAGTTCCCCTTGAACTCTCTTCAATAGCACTCAAAGTGCACGCGTGCTGTTCTCTAACTTCTTCAGCCCAGCAAACCCATGAATTCTCTTTTTCACACCTGAATATTTGTGCGCCATTTTATTTCGTCTTTAAGTGGCTAGAAGAGTCCAATGTCCATCAATTTGGCAAGGAAAGTCAACCACCGCTGGGACTATCTTTATTCGGTCAAAACTATGTATTAATCCCACCAAATAAAAACAAATCTCAACATACATATATTTATATACCCTCCAAGAGATTCTTAGTACTTCTTTCCTAACATATTCGCTTTTACCAACTGATCTACATCTTTCAATCGAATTGGGTTTCATGTACAAGCTCAAACTCGAGACATAATAATAACAATCTCCATGTTAACTCAATGTTTGAAGCAAAGTCATAGTGGTCCATGTCAGCTCCCCCAACGCCTCGATGGATGCTTAATTATCATAGAAGTTTATCGAGCCCAACCTTAGCTTGAACTTGTCTAAAGGTATAAACTTGATCCACATGCCCACTGGCTTCTCTGCTGCGAGAAACTTTTTACGATCATATCCTCTATTGACATGCTATATCTAACATAAATTTCGGTGTCCAATGAGCTTAGTTCTCTAGTGATATCTCTGACTTTTACCAAACATCACATCAACTGAATGTCCTACACCAACATCACTAATCAAGTCATTAGGCCACACCGCCTTTTTAGCTTCTATCATAATCACCATGTCTCTCAACAAAATCTTCTAAAGCACAACAAAACTAACAAAAGCAAAGGCATAACTATTCAATAATAAACCATATTTTATGTTCCTTGCGTGACTTGAATTCACAAACCCAGTTACTACCACACTACCTGAACTACATCCTTTGAAACATACCCTAATGTCTATCATCCCTAAAAAAATCAGGAGGATTCACAACATTACAATGTACACCTAAATTAATCGTATACATTTTTCTCATTGCATGTGATAGATTAAGCCTAGTATTATCTATGACATAACTCAGACAACCAACGGTACTAACATGTGAAGCATAGGGCAAATGCTCTACCTCCATCCAAGTAAGTTGTGACTGACTATACAATTTATAATAAGTAGCAAGCAGGGTACTTACAGAATTTCTTAACTAATGTTTAAGCACCTTGACAGTTTCCTAATGTAAATCTTTGGAATTACTCAAACATCCCAATAGTCTCTCTCTACATTTGCACACCGATGTTGTCTTTACTGCACCCAAGTTATCTATTTCAATATCCACATATAACTATAGCTCTATCTCATCCACCTCCGTAGACCATCTCGATGTTTTATCAATCGTGACTTCGGAACAATTGATAACTGCCATGGAATCTAGTGACTTTGCAAACATTGTCATCTCTACTATAATCCGAACATCTCTATGCTCTATATATAGCTCCACTTGTTTATGAAAACTATCCACATCTTTCTCCACATTTGATCTCTAAATCATTTTTTTTGGTGACATCCTCGATTCAGACTCCTATTCCGGGCGCAAGGAATGGACTAAGGATCGGTGCGCCAATAACGAGTGTCGATCATGGATAAACATGATATATTCCTGCTCGGTTATTGTGACACTTAGTTAGCTCTCATAATTGCCTTTAGTTCCCTTAACCTTGGTGAAATTCAAGAGAAGGTGACCCATCATTCTAAGTGTCAATTGAAGCCATCATTTCTTTTGGACAATAGTACATTAAGGCTTAGATGACTCACATGGCAAACTTGAAGAACAAGCTCGGTTTCTTAATGGAGAAGAGCCAAGAGTCATCATTTGAGGTGTGAGTCACATACTTATGTGTCCAATCTAGAGGTTTAGGCCATCATTACCTAGAAATCAGACTTGCCCGTAACGTTCCCAATAGAAAGCCTTCTTGAGATCAAGACAAGAGAGTTCAATTAATGGTGGACTTGAAGCATAAGGAGGAGGTGCCACTTTAAGTGAAAGTACTTGGGAAACAAGTTTCATCATTAGTTTTGGAAGCTAGCCATTGAAGGACATTTAATGCACCAAATGATTCATAAGCTTAGGTGTCCAATTAGGGACTTTAGGACTATAATTACCGTAAAAGTAAGACTTGCTCACCAAGTTTGTCCCCCTAAAAAGCTTCTTGAAGACAAGACAAGGAGGAAACCAATAATTGATGGTCTTACATGAAGGGGGCGCCACTTCTAAGAGGAAGAAAGGGAAGAGTTACTTGTCTTGAAAATATTAGCATTCATTATTTTTGGAAGTTAGCCAATTAATGCAAATAAGCTTATGTGTCCCTTAGCCTTAGGCAATGAATTAATCTATCTTGAGACTTGGAGGATAAGTTTTGCCAAGGTTAGTTCTTGCAGTGACACTTGCTCACAAGATGCATAAGGAATGATCTTGCAAGACCATTAGGCAAGACACCTCACCCTTTTAGACTAGCCACGTCTTATAGTTATGGCCATCATTATAAGAGTAATGATTAGTCAAGCAATAATTAAAGTTTTACCTAATAAGTAGAAGACATCAATTACAAGGACAAAGGTGTAACCATTCTTCTCTCTCTCCCCTTCTGCCTCCTCACACCGCCCCCATGCTGCTCGCCGCCATGCGACAACCTTTGCTCGCCTTCGTCCGTCACCATCCGACCCCCATTCCGTCGAGTAGTAAGTAGATCCTCTAACCGTTGGATAGGGCGCTGTGTTACGTGGTCTGGACATGGGATTATAGTCTTGTTGTGCTTGTAGGTATAGGTTGTTTGATTGTTCTCACCTAGTTTGCTTATATACAATTTTGTATGATTTGCTCATGTCTTTGCTTGCATTGCGAGGTTCGAAAGTTAGCTGGGTTCTTGTCACATGCTTCTTGAGTTGCAAGCAATTGTTGTTGCTTGTTGGACACGGTTTGCTCTTATATTATTGTCTATGCTTGAAAGCATGCCCCAAGTTCTAGAAAGAGTTCACATTGGTATTGGATGTGCGTGGGAGCATGCCGGGCCATGTCACCCTTGGTTTGGCGATATTGAGGCATATCGCTTTGAACCGGGTTTGGCCTAGGTCGGTGCTCGAACGTATCGGGTCAAGCCATGGTTCTTGCTCCGTGCTCGGCATGTTCTAACAACGTGGTTCCTGTAAGTCATAACACATACTGTGCATGGCACGCCTTTGAGGCCTCTTGCATTTGCTTAAGCTAAGATAAAAACCGGTTTGTGTGCTTGCTTGCACGTATGATCACACGAGGGGTGAAAGCCATCACCGATGGATTTTGGGACGTTGCCGTCATCGATGGATTTCAAGACGATGTCCGATGGATCTTAAATGCCGTCCACGATAGATTTCGGGACGAAGCCCAATGGATTTCCGATGCCATCCAAGATGGATTTCAGTATGATGCCGTGCCTGACAGAGCGGGACGATACCTGGTGGATGCCGGAAGAACCGATGGATTTCGATTAAGTAATAATTGGAAGTCCGTTTGATTTATTATTGATGCTTGTGTGCATAATTTATGAATTATCATGTGGCTCTTGATCATGTTTGCATTTTAGGCACTTGAGAGCATTTTCTTGTACATAGACAAGGTAAAGCAAGTATTTTGTTATTAATCTACCATCGACGTTTTTAGCATCAAGAATCGCAAGTTTTTGATACGAGGCATCTTCTTATACGATAATTAGGTGATTTACTTATTGAGTTTCGACTCAATGTTGTTGTTTCGCTTTTTTTTCAGGCCCGTAGGAATAAATACCCCTCCCATTCGCTTTGGTGTGCCCGTCGACTTGAAAGCAAATGTGCTGGAGATAGTGAATGCTAGGAATAATATCTCGCATTGGAAGTGGACCGCCACAGTATGGGTGAACGAGGGTTTAGGGCACTTGTTTCCTCACCGGTTTGAGGCTTGGTATGTTTGGCTCGATGGGGATCTTTTTGGACCATCTGTGGGTACGACGGACTGCCCAGTGGCCTCAACGAATCCTCACCGGACCCCATGGTGTCAAATTCGCCGGATGGCACTGTGATCAATTCAAACCCCGAGTCTTAGAGATGCCGGCCTACCGATGGAATCATTTTTGGAAGCCGCCTTAATAGAGGAGCTAGGACTAACCCCACCTATCCTTTTGATGTAATCGGAAACAGCCCTAACAAAATGGGCTTGTAAATATAACTTCCGATAAGTATAAAGAAGCATAATATGACTAGTACGTTGTATGTGCGTTTTTCCTTACTATTCAATTTTTGTCGATGTTGTTGTTGTTGGGTGTTGATATTGTACGCTTCTGCATGTGCATGATCAAGAAATAAAAGAAACGGGATAGCAATGCACCCTGAGACGTCACAATTAACCCCTTGAGTCGTGTCTTTCATGGCTTGGAGAGCCCAAGGCGTGACATTTTTAAACAGAGCAAATTCATCAAAGGTAATATCTTCCCTGAAAATAAAACATGTGAATCTTCCTTAGTGCACCACCGCCTATATCTCTTCACCCCATGTGCATAGCCTAGGATTATGTCCTTCCTTGCCCCAGCTCCATCGCGCCATCACTCACACAAGCATAAGCAAGGCAACCAAACACTCTTAGTCTAGTGTAATCGGCATACTTAACTAACCACGTATTCCAAAGACTTTCCAATCAATTACTGGTGATGGTGATTTGTTCGCTAACCAACAAGTGATATTCACTATTTTAGCCCAAAAATCTTTATTTAATCCAGCATTAGAGAGTAAAGGGTAAGCTCTCTCCAATATAATTCAGTGCATCATTTCTGCAACTCCGTTTAACTATGGTGTGTAACAATTCAGTATTTTACTAATATCTTCCTCTATGCAAAACTGGCCAAGGTCATCATAATAGAATTCAAATTCTTTATCTGTTCTAAGCATATCTGATTTTCAATCATTGCCTTCCACGACTTAAACCAACCAAGCACCTCACTCTTGTGCTAAAGAAAATAAATCCAGACTTTTCTCGAAACGTTATCAACAAACGACATTATATACTTGGCACCACCTTTGGATGAAATTTGAGAATGTCCCCACAAGTGTGAGTGTAAGTAGTCTACAATCTTCGAGGTACGGTGAATTGCCAAACTTCACTTTCTATTGATTACCCATCTCGCAGTGATCACGTAAGTCCACATTCTGAATCTAATGGCCTCCCAGTTGACCCCTCTGATTCATAACAATCCCCCTCTCACTCATGTGTCCAAGTCTCCTATGCCACGATTGTGTCGTGTCCTCATTTGAAACCTTAGAGAATTAAGCAAATGAACCCTTCACTATCTTTCCTTGGAGGAGATACAACCCGAGTCTATCTTTCCTAGCATCACAATAAGCACACCTTGAGAGACCTTTAAAACTCCACCTTTAGTGGAGATCCGGTATCTGAATCTGCCAAGAGCACTCAACGAGATAAGATTCCTTTTAAACTTCGGTACATGCCCTACATTTGTCAATGTTCGTACCACTTCATTATTCATCTTAATCTGAAATGTTCTTACCTCTACTGCTTCACAAGTAGCACCGTTTTCCATAAACACCTTACCACCCCTTGTGCATTGGTAGGTAGTAAATTAGTGTCTATGAGAAGTTACATGATAAGAACATCTAGAGTCAAGCACCTAATAATCACCCAATGAACTCGTGGTGACTGTTCACATTATATCAACATCTCTAAAACTATTATCTATTATGATAACAATGTTACTATCACCTGTAGACTCCACCTTAACTCCTTTAGCCTTGTACTTTGAACAATCTCTCTTGGAGTGCCTACTAATAATGTCGACGGTTTCGAATGTTGGACCTCGATTTAGAACAGCTCTTCCATCCGCTACATCCAAACTCTCTTCGTTTGTCTCTACCTCGAATAACCAAACTTTACTCAATATTTCGCGCTATTTATCTTTTTATAACTCCTTTTGCCACTCCTTAGAAAATAAAACAGATTTTACCTCTTCCAAAGTAATCATAGTGCACCCTATAACAGTGAATTTATGAAGTACTCAAAAAAATTCGATAGAGATGCCAACAATATCATACCTTGTTTTTATCAGGCATGGCCTCATTGATGTTCAACTCCATTTGAGTTTGTTAAACTCATCTAAGTAGGTTCTAATGGAGATGTCTTCAACCATTCAGAATTGAAGCATCCTTTTCAGGGTATATAAGCGATTGTTCAAAACCTTCATCAAATAAAGTTCCTCAAGTTTTGTCAACAACGTTGCGACATCCTTTTCTTCAACCACTTCAATCAATACCTCATTCGACAGACTAAATAGGATTATGCTTTTTGCCTTCTCATCAACTCAACTTTATCGACCTCATTCATCATTTTTGGCTATTTATTCTTGCCATCTAACGCCTTCACCAAATCTTAAGTTGTTAACAGTGCATGCATTTTAGTACTCCATAATCTAAAATTGTTTCTCCCGTTAAACTTCTCAATCTCAACTTTTACTCCAGACATAATTGCAACAACAAAATTTTCAAATAGTGAGCAAAAACCCCAAATCAACTTTAGAAATCCTAACTTTACCTTTGATACCAATTGTTGTAAAATTAATGCGGAAACTAACATAATCTTGCAATTAAATCAATGGGAAAGAAATAAATGAGTAATGATAAAGGCCTAAAAGATTTATGTGATTCGGTCTGAGTGTCGGTATCTACTTTATGAGGAGAGCTGGCGATAAATAATCCACTATTCTTCAAAGAATCAAAGAGTTACAGTTACTTACATGCTTTCCCACGGTGTTTACGAATAAACAACTCACAAAAGTCACTGTGTTTAGTGCTCTTCATTCAACTTGAAGACATCACGACACGATAAGCGCGTGAAGTTTCGCCTGAATTCTCTTCAATAGTACTCAAAGTGCACAAGTGCTGTTCTCTGACTTCCTCAGCCCAACAAACCCGCGAATTCTCTTGTACACACCAAATTTTTGTGCCCATTTATGTTGTCTTTTTGTGGCCAGAAGAGTCTAGTGTCCATCAATTTGACAAGGAAAGTCAACCGCCTCTAGGACTATCTTTATTCAGTGACACCTTGGTACTTAACCCACCAAATCATTTCAACATATATATCTATATACACTCCAAGAGATTCTTTGGATTTCTTTCCTAGCATATTTGATTTTACAGACCGATCTACATCTTCCAACTGGATCAGGTTTCATATACATGATCAAGCTCGAGAAACAATATCAACAACTCTCACCACCATGTGTCTCCAAATACTCATTACTCGACCTATCAACGGGCGAGCCACTGACTACCGGGCCTAGATGTCCTTACTTGATGCCTCCACGAGATTAAGCTTATGCTAATTATGTATTCGTATATTCGTTGACTTTCTTTTGTTTTCTTTTTCAGACGACTCTAATAGGTCTAGACGTCTTGGTGCACACTATTGTCGAGAGTGGACCAAGGCAACAAGTCTGACTTTACTAGAGGGTGACGTCCGAACAGGCAACGGGACTAAAAGCTATCTGCAAGTAAGCATCTTCCCTTACTGGCCCACCTGTCTAATCTCGCCCCTCTGCACACCTAGCCACGGTTAAAGTCTATCATATGTTAATAACAATTACGATAATCAAATTAACTTTGCAAGAGAGGGTTTTATACCTTACTGAAAATATAGCTTAGGGCTACCAGTTTGGATTTATGGAAAATGGAGAAAGGTAACTCATCTCGGTGATTAGTGAAAGTCTTATTAAGTCCTTTCACACATTGATAACTCAAAAAAGAAACACACTCAGTTCGCAACATCAGTGAATTAATGACTAATACATATGGTATCTTTTGCTTCCAGAGACAGATTGTGTTTTACAAATTGAGTTTTGTTTTTTGGCCAAAAAAAAAGTCTTGTTAGCAAGTCGAAATTCATTCATCCAAACATAAATAATCGAAAATTACACTCTTCGAGAAAATTACATGGTAGGCTTGCATCACTATTTTTAACTCTCCTATTAAATTGCTTAAGTAATGACGACACAGTAACATATGATTAACCACGAAAAATATATTATGTGTCTAATAAGATAGTTTTGACGGCAAATGAGTAGCAAATTAATGCTCCATTTGTTTCATAAAAAATAAATGATTGAAAAAATATTTTTCTAAAAATAAACGTTTATATCACTTACAAAAATGAATGAACAATATATATTTTCATCATCCACGAAAAAGTTTAAACATAAATTGATATCGATAATAAAATATTTTTCATTAGCCAATTATTTCAAGTGATCAATTTTAGTAAATTTTTTTTATAAAATCATTCATTTTTCGCAAACAAATGAAGCCGAAATGCTGTAATGGCTTAATTATGGAAACTGGAGAAAGTTTTTTGACTGGCAGGTTACCAATATTCATCGACACCAACCTAATGATGGCTGTAATTTATAACCTACAAATCAGAAAGATTGGTTGAAAGACACGTCTCTCTCAAAATATGTCATGAGCTATTGTCTATTTTGAAATTCGAAAAGAGACCTTATTACAAAAACATAAAAAAGATTGTCGCATTTCACGAGATAAATTATTGGGGAGCGTTAAATCAATTGCTTTTCCAAGCACGAAAGGGGATGTATCTATTAAACAGATTGTCTATGTGCAAACTAAACAATACCTCTCCTTCTTAATTATTTTCTACTTGCAATAACCATAACCACGTCAGAAACGTTAACTCTTCTCCCTCGTCTCGTCGACTCTATTTGAGTTTCTTCAGCTGCGAGTAAGTCCTTCTGTTGTTCCCTCTACAACATCTCCTCTATCTGGTCCACACCAGAACGAAAGGTTCTGTCACTTACCTTCTTTTTGGTATGCAAGTAAATTTACTTTCTTCTTTTCTGGATTTCGCATGACACGATGAATTAGAGTTTGTTTTACCGTCGGTCATATCCCTTGGTAGATCCTTTTATGTTTTCTTCTTTGTGATGCGTGACTCTGTGTTTCTAGTTTGAAGAGGGTGGTTTCGCTCATCTTCATCTCTCTCTGTCGCTGTGATTCTTGAATGGAGCGCGAGGGTATAACAGAAGAAGAGAGGTTGAAGGTTGTCGAAGTTGACTCGACTAACAGATATGATCATCAGGATCATGATCAAGACGGTGATCGCGCAGAGGGAGATGAGGGATCGAGGAAAATCAAGAAACTTGATTCGTTCGACATAGAGACCGCCCGGTTCAAGTCGGACCATAGCCATTCATCAAACCAAGTTAGTGTTTTCCCTCGTCCCTGAAAAAGCAAAAAGAAAGAATAAAGTTTTTCTTTCATAAAAATACTCCGGTTGGAAAGAATTTCAAGTTACTACATGAGATGCTTAGTTCAAATAAAGTTCCTACAATTTTTTTTTGCATGAATGTGTAACTAGAACAATTTTTAGAAGTCAATAGAAAACTTACTTTCGGTGAAATGGATTAATAGATACGACATACTTTTTTTTTCAGTTCCTTTCAGTTACGCGAGTTGATAAAACAACATTTTGATTTTAATTTGAAAGGGATATGTCGTTTAGAATTTGAAAATGGCATTATCACTCGAATTAGCTAAATATAAGAATGCATAGGGGAAAACTTAGAAACAAAAAAGCTGATGGGTAATAGTCGTGGGGTTTGCCAATATATATTAGCTGAATCGTTAGAGAAATTTCCAGTTGCACATAATTGCGTGGATATACAAATATTGATCTATATATGTGCAAATTTTAAAGTGCTGAAATTGTTAGAAGGCGTAAAAATTGAAACTCTCTGCTTAGGAAAATATCGAGGGAAGTGAAAATAATGGAGCTGGTGAAGAGATACGCGGAGTTTAATGTTTGTCATTCTCTCGAATTGCTTAGTTTACATCTTTCCTTTCTTATGTTTGTTCTTGGACTATTTATCATAACCAATTGAAAGTTCAACAGAATCGTAGCAAGAGTGAAACTGGGAAATGCTTTTATGATCATGATTTGGTTACGTCTTTCTAAATGCAGAATTTGCCATGGGGAATGGTAATGAAGCTTGCAATTCAAAGCATCGGGGTGGTGTATGGCGATTTAGGCACGTCCCCTCTCTATGTCATGCCGGGAATTTTTCCTAACGGGATAAAACACAAAGAAGATATCCTCGGAGCGCTATCTCTGATCTTCTACTCAATCATCCTCATTTTCTTGATCAAGTATGTCTTCATTGTTCTATCAGCAAATGATGATGGCGATGGTAAGCGATTTCTTTCTCACCATTTCTCCACAAAATTCATTTGACATAGCAGGTTTACTTTTGTCTATACCAAATCTTGTACTAATGTAGTTAGGTTTTTGGCTATGAAAATATAGGTGGGACGTTTGCTTTGTACTCTCTAATGTGCCGCAATGCCAAGGTAAGCTTGACCCCTAGCCAACAAGCCGAAGACAAGGAAGTCTTGAACTACCGACTTGAGTTGCCGAGCAGCCGCCTCTGGCGCGCCTCCACCATGAAGTCAATGCTCGAGAATAGCAAAGCGGCCAAGTACTTGCTCTTGTTTGTAACTATGTTGGGCACTGCCATGGTCATTGGAGACGGGATCCTAACACCATGCATATCCGGTAGTCATTTTCTATTTAGATTTTTTTTATAAGAAAAGGATGCACCAATAATTTTTGACTTTTCCCTTAATCTGAAAAGGAAATGAGACGTGTGTGTATATATATCGTAATGATTTTTCCATATTACATTCAATCATAGGTTATATTACAATATAAATTGACACGCTTTATTTAATGTCTCGGATTCTTTATTGATACAATTAGCTCTCTTGGTTGAATTTCAATAGATGGCTCTGATTCTTTTCTTCTTTTTTGGGGCAGTATTGTCGGCTGTTGGGGGCATAAAAGAAGCTACAAGTTCACTTGGAGAAAATCAAATCATGTGGATCTCTGTGGTGATCTTGATCCTTCTGTTTCAAGTCCAAAGGTTCGGTACTCACAAAGTCGGATACGGCTTCGCCCCGATTCTTTCTTTATGGTTCCTCGGTATCGCACTCATCGGTATCTACAATATAGCGAGACATGACTCAGGAGTGATAAGAGCTGTCAATCCGCTCTACATCGTCCATTACTTCATGAGAAACAAAAAGGAAGCATGGATATCTCTTGGAGGGGTCATTCTCTGCCTAACTGGTAATCCAAACATCTAATCTTTTCATTGATTAATTATCGATAACTGATAACATATAGCTAGACATCATTTAAATACATAACCTTTTTTTAAGAATTAATTGTGGCTTCAAGCGTTGAGCATTTGATTGTAGGTTCTGAAGCATTGTTTGCCGATCTGGGGCACTTTAATATCTTGTCAATTCAATTGAGTTCATGCGTAGTTGTCTTTCCTTCAATCATCCTCGCCTACTTTGGTCAGGCGGCGTATCTCCGAAAGCACACTCAAGATGTTGCTAGCACTTTCTACAGCTCGATACCGCGTAAGCCTCCTCGTGCTACTTCATCCGATGCATCATTTATACTGTCGGATCATAAAACGAATCTATCTATTGGTTTGATGCAGGAACGGTGTATTGGCCAATGTTTGTGATCGCTTTGATGGCAGCGATAATAGCAAGTCAAGCCATGATATCGGCCACGTTTGCCATAGTGAAGCAGTCGGTCGCGCTCGGGTGCTTCCCACATGTGAAGGTCGTGCATACTTCGCAAAACCACGAGGGTCAGATCTACATACCTGAGGTCAACACCCTCCTCATGTTGGCCTGTGTTGGTGTCACCCTTGGCTTCAAGACCACATTGAAGTTGGGCAACGCTTATGGTAAGCAAAAAGGATCACACTATATACACTCACATTTAGTCTACTTATGCAAATTCCCTATTTCATTAAGCTACCTAATTGGGGCTTTGAAAGAAAAATTCTCATCTATTCGTATATCTTTATTACAGGAATTGCGGTAGCATTCGTTTTTGCTATCACATCCACATTCCTCGTTATAGTGATGATCATGATTTGGAAGACCAATATATTCCTCGTAATCCTCTATGTCCTCACCATCGGGCTCACAGAATATGTGTTTCTAAGCTCGGTCCTCTACAAATTTGTGGATGGGGGTTACGTCCCACTCGCCTTTGCTACGGTGATGGTCACCATCATGTTGCTATGGAATTACGGATACCAAAAGAAGTACAAGTATGAGCTCAAGAACAAGGTCTCGAGAGAAGCCCTCGTAACAATCATGTCAAACACAAACATGCACCAGGCCCCCGGGGTCACCCTATTCTACACCGGGCTCGTCCATGGCATTTCCCCAATATTCACCCAATATGTCGCTAATGTACCTGCATTGCACTCAGTCCTTGTTTTCGTCTCAATCAAGTCACTACCCATAAGCAAGGTGCCCGTCGAGGAGCAGTTCTTCTTTCGACAAGTGGAGCAGCAAGTGTCAGGCATATATCGATGTGTTGTGAGATACGGCTATCAAGATGCAAAGATAGAGCCGCACTTCTTTGAGAAAGTCTTGATTAACCGATTGAAGGATTTCATTCGGAATGACGCGACACCCGCTGCAGACCAGCAAGGTGAGGCTAGTGATCATGAAATTGCAATGGTCAATGAAGAGAGAGTGCAAAGAGAGATTGGATTGGTGGACGAAGCAATCAAGATTGGAGGGATCATGTATCTAATGGGACAGAGTGAGGTGATAGCTTCGAGTGGTTCAGGCTTTGCAAAAAGGCTTGTAATCAATTGCTTGTACAACTGGCTGAAGAGGTGCGTGAGGCAGCAAGAGGAAGTGTTCAATATTCCCCACAAGAGACTGCTCAAAGTAGGGATCACTTATGAAATCTAATGGAAATGTCCATGATTTTAATTAATAGTATATGATATATTTGAAATTTGAAATTTATATTTGGTTGTTTGCTTTGTCCTCCTAGAGACTATTTAAGCAAAGTTCGTGAATTACTTCGGTTGTCTCCCTTGTCCTTTTAGAGACTATTTAAGCAAAGTTTGTGTTACTTGATGAACCTCCTCATGATATTCTAAATATAGTTTGAGTGTTTAATTATATATTTTGTGAATTGTTCTTCAACACACATTTATTTTAAACGTACTGTATTAATTGCAACTTAATTTATTTGATGAAATTAGGTAACATATGCGTGTTGAATATAACTAGCTTTTGAGAAGGGCTTGACAGAAATTGGATGTAGAAGACCATAGCTATATCACCAAACTTCCATTGGCTGCTTGAGTTGGAGCTTAATATAAATTTCTCATTTAAACACGTTATGGTTTTTCCAAGCTTGGCAAGAACTACTATAGTTTTGCTAGTTCCTCTCGAATTAGTGAACCGTATGGTCAAGTAGCGCACCAATACGTTGATGTCATTTCAATCTTATGAAAACTTTATGACAAATATATTAACCCATATTAAGATAATATATACATTGATATATAATATAAGGATGTTTTACATAGTACTCTCTAATGCTAATACTTAAGGTATATATACTATGATGAGTTCATCAATGACTAAAAGGTATTGTATGATATGCTACAATATAACTATTTCCATTATTACTTTTTTTAAGGTTTAATACCACCAAAAAACCTAAACTTGTACACATGTGACAAATCTAGCCCAAACTAATTTTTTGACTACCAAAAACCCCAAATTGGTACACCTGTAATAAATTTACAATATAATTCTTCGCTGAGGTCCAACGACTGACTAGAGGAAGAAGGGAGGGGAGGAAAAAAAAAGAAAAGAAAGAAAAATAAAGAAAAATATAAACATAAATAATTCAAAAAATAATTAAAAGTTATCCACGTCAATGCCGGCCATGTCACATAAGCCGATTGGTGTCCACGTCAGCAATATCCGGCCAAATTTAGCTTGAAGGACTGAATTGGCATTATACCAAAAGGTTTAAGAGTAAATTGACACTAATATAATAGGTTTAGGCCTACGCTATGTAGGCCAACCGGGGGTTCGTGTCAGCAATATCTTGCTAAAATTAGTCGGAATGATTGAATTGGCACAACGTCAAAAGGTTAGGACTTTTCTGACACTTTTCTCATGTAAAATGTTCGGATCGATTTAACAGCCTAGGCTAAAATTACGTTGCAAAAAATTACACTATAGACTGATAAAACTTGCAATTCAAATCTAATATCTAAACAGTAATTAAATAATTAAATAATTTCAAAATAAATATTATGATTAACCTATCTTATAAATTCAAACTAAAAGGAACATCTGTTAAAACAAAACAAAACTATGACTACATTAGGCAAGTAGAATTAACACAGGAATAAAGTGAAAACACTTTTCATGCAATTCACATTACTAAAGCAAAGTGAAATCAAATCTTTCTCCAATTACATGCCTCAACCAAATGTAAACCGATCAAATGATATTTACTGAAAATTTCTCATTTGATAAAATTCTTAAGTCGTTCCATTTCCGGTATGAAATTAAAGCAAACAATGGTTTTTGACAACACAAAGAGGAGATGCTCTCCATGATTGCAAAGACCAAGACACAGCTCCGGTCTGGTGAAAGGTCTAACGGAAGTACAAACAGAGCAATTTATAAAATACGATATGAAGCACATAGGATTACGAAAAAGTGGCCAGCGGTTTTGCCCACAGAGGACTTCTGATTGTAGGCAAGTAATAGCGAGAGCTAAATAAATAATCGTCTATGGAACTCAGCAGTTTTACCCCACCGGGATGACCAAAGAAAAAGGAATCAGGAGCAGTAGAATGTGATTTGATTAGCTCATTGGTGTGTGAGTGCAAAATAGTACCTTATCGAACGTTTCCTCAATAGCTTCATCACTCAAATTCTCAGAGTCTCCTTTCTTCAGTATATTGTCACAAATGACCAGCAGTTTTGCAGTTGAGCTTCCACTGACTCCCTTAGTACAAAAAAATCCTTTCGAGCATGCAGAAGAGCAGAGAACTTGACATTAAGCATAAACAGGGATGCCCAGAAACAGGGATGCCCAGAGGCAGAACTAGCAGCAGTAGCATAATACCTTTTGAAGAAAAGTGGTTCTCGAAACTATCTTTGACACGTGCTGGGTACTTATTATGTACTTTAATCACTTTCCTCACAAGAACCTGCAAATTTTGCACCTATATCTGCTTCCTTTCCATATTTAGCCTCTTCCTTCCAAAATAAAATATGAAAAAAGTGGATAGAATTACTTGTTCTTGCAGACCAAGTTCTGAACACAAAAATTCATTCCCAAACACTTGAGACTTTCGTTCAAAACCATACCAAATCTGTCCGAGGCTGCTTCAACACACGACATCAAGAGATATAAATTCACTTGCCAGTGCTGAACGCCTAAATTTTGCTCTCAAAGTCTTAGGACCTCGTGAGTTTTGACCAATCTTGTGCTTTTATAGGGCACAGAAACTTTGCATGATCAAATGATTCAGCATGAGTTATGGCAATGCACTCAACCAAATTTCTAACCCAATATTATGATTGAATTCTTGAAGATATCTCACCATCAGACACACAAAAAATGAAGTGAGAATCATAAGTTTACCCTTTCATGAAGAACCAGTATGAAACAAGGCTGGTTCAGCGTGAGTTACGGCAATGCACTCAACCAAATTTCTAGCCCAATATTATGATTGAATTCTTGAAGATATCTCACCATCACACATACAAAACTGAAGTGAGAATCATAAGTTTACCCTTTCATGAAGAACCAGTATGAAACAAGGCTGTAAAAAACCTAATTGCAGGTCCAGTTCAGAAGATAAGAAAGTTCCGACATATTGCTGCACAACCCGAAATAGGAATTATAATTTGTGTTAAAGCAAGTAGAGTCTCATTCTTAAAGATTTGGGACTAAGGACAAATCAACCCGAAAACACCAATAGTCATTTGGGTGCTTTCATAACAGCGGGAGATGCTGGATGGTCCCGCTCTAAGTTTCGGACAATCATTACATGATATCTTGGTGCATATTCTTCAATTGCTGATACTCGGTCTTCAAGGCAAAATGTACAGGCATTTTCAGCTCATGCGCTCCCAATTAATCAAGTGGAAGAGGTACAGCTGAACTCGTGGGTCTTCAAAACCCTTCGGAAAGAAAATGATGGAACCCCCCTCTGCTGTTTCCCATATCTGCAGCAACTTCTGTAGATGGACAGTAGACTAGCAGTTTTTCATGCAAGATATCTGAACAAATTAGGATTATCTTTGTCCCTCTCCCAATAGTGCCGAGTGATCAAATCTTCTATCCGCTTTTTGATCGCCCTGAAATCAGGCTGCAATAGAAATGTTCTCAGTTAATAAAGATGAGCCCATATTTGCAAGGGAGATGGGCAAAAAACATTAATTAAGGGAAAAGATAGAGACCATCACAGACCTCATACATGTTTCGTAACTGCTCGACGCACTCCATAACCAGCTGCTGATGACCTAAAACTTTCTGACTCTTCATGATGCGCACAATTGACGCATCTATGGCATAGCGCCGATCCTTATCAACGTCTTCAATTACTCTCTTTTTTTCGTCCACAGGAGGGAGTGGAATCTGGTGATTGGCAGATTGCAGTCATTTCACTGCATAGGAATTGAAAGCCAAGGAAAAAATGGAAAAATGTTGAGAAACAATCTCAATACCTTGATCCTCCTCATTTTGTCAGTGAATTTCGCATCAAATTCAAAGTGATTGGTCTTTATTTTTGTAAACAATCATTTTTAGGAAAATATTTTTTAAATAATTCATTTTTTGGCAAAACAAACAAAGAGTGAACCACTTTTTCATAAAAGTGAATGCTCACTGCTTTTTGTAATTTATAAAGGGTACCGTGGCCATGTTTGTTCAAAGTTTTGGACCACAAAAAAGTTAATCAACCCTGATGCCAAAAGTAATTAAGGTAATAAGACTTTTAATTTTAATTTCAGTAAAACAGTAAGCTCAAAAAAAATGAATTATTATTCGAGTTCCCAAAATTCTAACAATTCAGAAATAAAATTCTCGAAAATCAAGGTTTAAAATTAAATTTCTTGTTTAATCAATGAAACACATGATAAAAAAAGGGAAATTGTGTACAAAGTCATACGCCTATTGTATGGCTGTTAATTCAGTCATAAATTTCCAATTTTGCTAATTTTTTTTGGTCGAAACAATTTTACCAATTTAATCCTAAATATTTTGATGATTTTCCAATATTCTTCACCTGGTCAATTTTGGCCGGAGTTTACTAACATGACGATTTGATCAAGTGCCAACTAGCCATACACGAGAGCCACACCGCCCTCACATGATGAGAGAAATTTTTGCATTTTTAGTTTGTAATGCATGACGAATTTAAGAGATTACCTTACAGTTATCTTGACCATTTTTTATTTACATCGTTGTGCATTATAGATTAATTAATATCCTTACATATTGCGTGTGCTAACAAAATCTTTAAAAATTTCGAAGAATAGAAATATCTAAGTAATCATTATTTCATTTCTCTTATTCTATTTAACTTTCTAGATTTTTCATGATTTGTTCATTATCTTAGCAATACCCACGCTATTATATTAAGTCTATTACGGAGAAATACAAAATAAATTGAAAATAACGCATTTAGAGCTTTGTTCATATAGCACTATAAGTTATCTTTGCCTTCCAAAATACAAATAGGAATATCACATTTGGGTCATATATGACTCTAAAACTTAAATAAAGGATACATTAAGTTTAGAGTTTTCTTTCAATCTTAGCATATTTAAAGAAATTTCAGAATTGCTTTAAATAAGTTTTGACAAGGTTGCATATTTCAAATATATGTCAAATGAATTAGTTACCTATCAACTCAGGAATAGAATAGTGTAATTGAATATCATTGCCTATCAACTCAGGAATAGAAGAGGGTAACAAACAATACATACATGTGCATAATGGTGATGATGATGATTAATTTACAGCTTTTACCAAATCGCAACTTACTTCATGATGATGATGATTAATGCATACTTAGAAGAGGTCACGAGTTGCTTTTCCATGCTAAATTGAAGTGTTTCGATTGAAAAAGATTCGCCACCACTTTTTTGTCATCAAATTTATTTTTGTATTAATATTTCTCTCTTTGTTCCTGCCTCAATGGAGTCTGGAGATACATTTTTGAAATTTTGATCAAGGCATTTGCAGGCTTTGGGCGAGAATGATAACGATTATATTTCTTTGTTTTTTATTTTTTTGATTCTAGAAACATGTTTGGAACAGAAATCCGTTTGGTAACATAGCTTCATTTTTTTATTTTCGGGACAAATTTTTAGCTCAAAAATAGATTAGGAACAGAAATATGTGAGGTGGATTTTTTTTACATTTCTATAAATAACAACTATTATTATTGTTCGCCACCCACCACAGCCCCCCACTGGCCATCCGCTGCCCCCCAATTGGCCGTTCGCCACCCCTTGCCGCCGCTCGCCGACCGTCACAAAATTTAAAGAATAACCTAGCAAACGAATTTCCATTTTGGGAACAAAAATTTTGTGTCATTATCAAATACTACTTTCCGCTTAAAAACTCATCTAGGGAGCATAAATAATTTTTCTCTAATTCTCGCCAGAAATGGGCCTGGGAAGAAAATGGTTTTCATTCACATCGTAACAATATCAATAAGAACCCAATTTGTGCAAAGACAGGGAAAATTCGCATACAAAACCAACCCTTTCCAATGGTGTCACATGGTCACTTTGTTTTCATTTGAGCATGGTTTGTTCAATTGAATTAGTGGGATATTTCATGATTTCGGAATTTATGAATTTAAGCTGAGTTTTATTGATCTTTCTGGAGCAATAACATGGTGTTCTATGTGGGCGGCTCATTTACATCGATACACGTCGGAAAAAAAAGCTAAATAATTCACGTATATAGTGAAAAGTTTTTTTTTTGGTAAGGTACGTACATAGTGAAAAGTTGTTCTTCATTTTCGTCCAAACTATCATTTATGAGATTCACAATAAAATACTTCCTTGTACCATGATCCAAAAGGTTCTGTCAAGTAATAATTGAACTAGCGATATTAAATAACTTTAGATAAAAACATTTTAATCATTTTATCACTCGACTAACCCATTCAACTCCTGGGAATCAACTAGGAATATTGATCAATATAATACCAATTTACTTGCTACCTCTTTTCTAACTTCCTATTTCAGGTTTTTCACTTAAATAAGGGGAAAATTACCAAAAAGGCATTATCACATTGCACGTGTGCCAATTCAGTTCTAAAAGTTTTTGCGTTTTGTCAATTGAATCTATTTAGCTAATTTTGATTAGAATCGTTAACGTGGACGTTGGTTGTCTTACGTGGCATAATTAGCTTTGACGTGAATAATTTTTTTAAAAAAATTTTAATATTTTTCAAATCTTTTGCTAATTTTTATATTTTATTTTCTTTTTCCTCTTCTTCTCTTTTCCTTCCTTCTTTTCTTTCTTTTTTTCCCACCTGGCCACTGGGGAGGCCATTGCGGCCGTAAGCGAGGCATGGTGACGTTCACGTGCGACCGGCGATGCCCTAGCGAGGTTGGCTCGCCCAAATCTGAGTGAGGCAAGCTCACTTGCAACCGCGGCTCATGATGGCCTCCCCTAGATATGGGTGATGGCCACGACCCCTGCTAGTGATCGGCAAGTTCATTGGCCATTGTGGGAAAATAACATAGAAAAGAAGGAAGGAAAAGAGAAAGGAAAAATAAAAGAAACAATAAATCAATAAAATATTTGAAAAAAATTATAAAAATTTATCAACGTCAGCTCCAATCTTGTCACGTAAGACAGCCAGTGTCCATGTCAAGGATTTCCTACCAAAATTGACGAGATAGACTCAATTGATAAAACGTGAAAATGTTTATAACTAAATTGATACAATTGAAAGGTTTAAAATTGAATTAACACAAGTATAATTATTTTAGGACTTTTTGGTCATTTTCCCTTAAATAAGACTTACATTAATCACCGAGATCAATCACTTTACTCCATTTTCGAGCAAGGCGAGGACTTCATTACTAAATTAAGAGCCCTCTTTCACACCTCAATAACTCCAAAAGGAAAAACACTCATACGCAACATCAGTGAATTAATGGCCAACATATATGGTATCTTTGCTTCCAGAGACAGTTGTTTTAAAAAATTGAGTCTTGTTTTTTTGTCAGAAAAAAAAGTCTTGTTAACAAGTGAAAATTCATTCATCTAAACGTAAAAAATTGTAATTACACTTTTCAAGAAAATTACGTGAGAGGCCTGCGCCGCTATTTTCATTTTCATACTAAATTCCTTAAGTAATGACAACAAGATAACGTATGATTAGCGAGGAAAACGATATCATAAGGCTAATTAGGTAGCTTCAATGGCAAATGAGTAGCAAACGAAATTCTATTAATGGGTTATATGGAGGAGGTTGAAGAAACTTTCTTGACTGATGGGTTACGTAATTTATAACCTACAAATCAGAAAGATTTGTTGAAAGACGGAACTCTCACAAAGTATCTCACACGCTAAGACTTTTTTCCGAAACTCAAAAAGAGGACTTATTACAAAAATAAAAAAACACGCGTTTTCAAGAGATAGATTATCGGGGAGTGTTAAATCAAATGCTTTCCAAAAACTCGAAAGGGGATGCATTTATTAAACAGAGAGATGTGAAAGGAAAATAGTCTGGTCTCCCCGTGCAAACTAAACAATACCTCTACTTCTTGGTAACTTCCGATTCTGTCACTTGCCTTCTTTCTGGCATGCAAGTAAATTAGTTTCTTCTTTTCTGGATTTCGCTTGACACGATGTATCATAAGTGCAATGCCATTAATGTTTCGTTTGACCGTCGGTCATATCCCTTGGTGGATCCTTTTATGTTCTTTTCTCTGTGATGGGCGACTTAGTGTTTCTCCTTTGAAGCGGGTGGTCCCTCTCTCTGTCTCTCTGTGTCTCTCTCTGATTCTTCGATGGAGGGCGGCGACGGTATAGCAGAAGAAGAGAGGCCGACGGTCGTCAAAGTCGAATCGACTGACGGATACGATCATTGGGATCAAGATCTTGATGATGGTCGCGCAGAGGGAAACAAGGGATTGAGGAAAATCAAGAAATTCGATTCATTCATCATAAAGACTGCCCAATTTAAGTCTGACCAAGGCCGTTCCTCAAACCAGGTAAGTGTTTTTCCTGTTCCCTAAAAAAAAAAAAAGAATAAAGCTTTTCTTTCATGAAAAGCACTCGGGTTGCAGAAAAAACTTTTTTTTTTGCGTGAGCGTGTAATTAATGCAATTTTTAAAAGTCGATGGGTAACTTTTTTTATGAAATGGACTAATAGAAATGAAACACTGTTTTCTTCAGTTCCTTTCGATTATGCGAGTTGATGAAAAACATTTTAATATAAATTTGAAAGGGATATGTTGTTTAGAATTGAGAATGGCATTATCACTCGAATTAGCTAAATGTAAAAATGCATAGGGGAGAAACGCAGAAATACGAAGTGGACGGGTAACAGTCGTGGGGCTTGCCATTATATATTAGCTAATTAGCTGGAGAAATTTCCAGATGCACATAATTGCAGGGAGAGTTGTCCGAAAATTCCTAAACCTATTGTACTTTTACCAAATTAATTGTAAACCATTCAATTTTGCCAATTATGTCATAAACATTTTTACATTTTGCTAGTTGAATTTATCGGATCAACATTTTGCCCGTTGAATTTATTGGATCAATTTTGCCTAGAAATCACTGACATAGACACCGATTGTCCAATGTGGCGTGGCCTTGGCCAGAGCTATCGCGGCGTTGCAACCCGCAGGTGAGGGCGCGAAGCCCTCACCAAATCTAATTTAATTAACAAATTGGCAAAATTGAAAAGTTTATGATTGAATTAGCAAAAATGCAATAGGTTAGGACTTTTTGGACAATTTTCCCATAATTGCATGGATATACAAATATTGATCTATATATTTGCAAATTTTAAAGTAATGAAATTGTTAAAAGGCATAAAAATTGAGAATTTGTGATTAGGAAAATGCACAGGGAAGTGAAAATAATGGAGTTGGTGAAGAGACATGCGGAGTTTAATGTTTATCATTCTCTCGAATTGTTAGTTTACATCTTTTACTTCCTATGTTTGCCCTTGTACAATTTATTTTAACCAATTGAAAGTTCAACTAAATAGTAGCAGAGTGAAGCCAGGAAATGCTTTCATGATCATGATTTGGTTACGTCTTTGTAAATGCAGAATTTGCCATGGGTGATGATACTGAAGCTTGCTATTCAGAGCATCGGCGTGGTGTACGGCGATTTAGGCACGTCGCCTCTCTATGTCATGCCAGGAATTTTTCCTAATGGGATAAAACACGAAGACGATATTCTCGGAGCGCTATCTCTAATCTTCTACTCGATCATCCTCATTGGTTTGATCAAGTATGTCTTCATTGTTCTATCAGCAAATGACAATGGCGATGGCAAGTGATTTCTCTCTCACCATTTCACCACAAAATTATATTTGACATAGAAGGATTTTTTTGGTCTATACCAAATCTTGTACTAATGTAGTTAGGTTTGTGGCTATGACAACATAGGAGGGACATTTGCTTTGTACTCTCTAATGTGCCGCTATGCCAAGGCGAGCTTGACCCCTAACCAACAAGCTGAAGACAAGGAAGTCTTGAACTACCAACTTGAGATGCCGAGCCGCCGCCTCCGGCGGGCCTCTGCCATAAAATCCTTGCTTGAGAATAGCAAAGCGGCCAAGTACTTGCTCTTGTTTGTAACTATGTTGGGAACCGCCATGGTAATTGGAGATGGGGTCCTCACACCATGCATATCCGGTAGTCATTTTTTGCATTGAGATTTTTTTATAAAAAAAAAGATGCACCAATAGTTTTTTAAATTTTTCCCTTAATCTACAAAGGAAATGAGACACACACACACACACACACACACACACACACACACACACACATATATATATATATATATATATATATATATATATATCCTAATGTTTGTTTATAGTACAACCTATCATACGTAATATTACAACATAAAATGACACTAGTTTTACTGTCTACGCTTTTTTATTGATCCAATGAGTTCGATTGATGGTTGTGATTCTTTTCTCCTTTTTGGGGGCAGTATTGTCGGCCGTCGGTGGCATAAAAGAAGCTGCAAGTTCATTTGGAGATGATCAAATCATGTGGATTTCTGTGGTGATCTTGATCCTTCTGTTTCAAGTCCAAAGGTTCGGGACTCACAAAGTCGGATATAGTTTCGCCCCGATTCTCTCTATATGGTTCCTCAGTATCGCACTCATCGGCATCTACAATTTCGCGAAACATGACTCGGGAGTGATCAAAGCCGTCAATCCGCTCTACATCGTCCATTACTTCAGGAGAAACAAAAAGGAGGCATGGATTTCTCTTGGAGGAGTCATTCTCTGCCTAACTGGTAATCCAAACATTTAGTCATTTCATTGATTAATTATTGATAACTGATAACATATAGCTAGACATCATTAAATTGATTCATCTATTACTCAATTCTTTTTTGCATTTAAACAAGATATATAACTTTTTTTCAGGAATTGATTGTGGTTTTACGCTTTGAACCTTTGATTATAGGTTCTGAAGCATTGTTTGCTGATCTGGGGCATTTTAATATCCTGTCAATTCAATTGAGTTCATGCCTACTTGTCTTTCCTTCAATTATCCTCGCCTACTTTGGTCAGGCGGCATATCTCCGAAAGCACACTCATGATGTTGCTAGCACTTTCTACAGCTCGATACCGGGTAAGCTTCCTCGTGCTACTTCATCCGATGCATCATTTATTCTGTTGGGTCATACAATGAATCTATCTAATGGTTTGATGCAGCACCAGTGTACTGGCCAATGTTTGTGATCGCGGTCATGGCGGCGATAATAGCAAGTCAAGCCTTGATCTCGGCCACGTTTGCCATAGTGAAGCAGTCGGTCGCGCTAGGGTGCTTCCCACGCGTGAAGGTCGTGCACACTTCGCAAAACCACGAGGGTCAGATCTACATACCTGAGGTCAACAACCTCCTCATGTTGGCCTGTGTTGGTGTCACCCTTGGCTTCAAGACCACATTGAAGTTGGGAAATGCTTTTGGTAAGCAAAGAGGATCGCACTATATATACACATTCAGTCTACTTATGCTGATTCCTTAATTCATTAGGCTACCTAATTGCGGTTATTGAAAGAAAAATTCACATTTATTCATAATTCTCTAACACAGGAATTGCGGTAGCATTCGTTTTCACTATCACATCCACATTCCTCGTTATCGTGATGGTCATGATTTGGAAGACCAACATACTCCTCATAATCCTCTATGTCCTCACCATCGGGCTTGCAGAGTACGTGTTTCTAAGCTCGGTCCTCTACAAATTCGTGGATGGGGGTTACGTCCCACTTGTCTTTGCTGCCGTGATGGTCACCATCATTTTCGTATGGAATTATGGATACCGAAAGAAGTACGAGTATGAGCTTAAGAACAAGGTCTCGAGGGAAGCCCTTGTCACAATCACGTCAAACACAAATATCCACCGTGTTTCAGGGGTCGCGCTATTCTACACCGAGCTCGTCCATGGCATTTCCCCAATATTTATCCAATACGTCGCCAATGTACCTGCATTGCACTCGATCATTGTCTTCGTCTCAATTAAGTCGCTACCCATAAGCAAGGTGCCCCTCGAGGAGCGATTCATCTTTCAACAAGTGGAGCCTGAGGAGTCGGGCATATATCGATGTGCTGTGAGATACGGATATCGAGATGCAAAGATGGAGCATCAATTCTTCGAGAAGGCCTTGATTGACCGATTGAAGGATTTCATTCGGAATGACGCGCCTCCAACTGCCAATAAGCGAGGCGAGGCTAGCGACCATGGAATCGAAATGGTCAATGAAGAGAGAGTGCATAGAGAGATTGTATTGTTGGATGAAGCAATCAAGATTGGAGGGATCATATACCTAATGGGAGAGAGTGAGATCATCGCTTCAATTGGTTCAGGCTTGGCAAAGAGGTTTGTGATCAATTACTTGTACAACTGGTTGAAGAGGAGCGTGAGGCAGCAAGAGGAAGTGTTCAACATTCCCCACAAGAGGTTGCTCAAAGTAGGGAGCACTTATGAGGTCTAGTGGATAATGCCCATGATTTTTATCAGTAGGATATGATATAGTTGTTTGCTTTGTCCTCCCAGAAACTATTTAAGCAAAGTTTGCCTTACTCTACAAACCAAATTGTAGTATTCAAAATATAGTGAGAGTGTTTAATTTAATATTTTGTGGAATTATTCTCCAAATATATTAGTTTTTAGCATAAAGTCGGTACTAATTGCAACTTACATTTATATGAGGTAATTAGCTAACATACTTGTGCTATATTTAAGAAGCTTTTGAGAAGGGCTGGGCAGAAATTGGATGTAGAAGATCATAGCTACATCACCAAGCTTCCATTGGTTGCTTGATTTTTTTTTTTTTTTTATCATATTCAAGTAAACATGGAAATTAGTGGATGTTCAGAACTCATAGTTATGACAAATAGTGAAAGTCTTTTTCTTGATTAGAAGGCATAATAATAAACTGAATATCATCTTATTTTCATCTAATAAGGTTCACCATTGATAGGAATAGCTGCGCACCAACACGTATGAAAAACTCATAACATATACAGCAACGCACGATAAGATAGTACACACTGGTATGTACTGTAAGGATGTTTACCAAGTACTTTACTCTAAACCTGACAATTAAGATATATATACTACAATATAAAATATTTACGCTTTCTTAAAAGAGTTATCTCGTTGATCAAGCTCATTAATAAGATAATTGATCTAATAATATAAAGATAGGATTTGTTAAATCTATGTAGGAATCGATAATAATGCTACAATTTACAGCGCACTAACTTTCATCGTGAGATGTGTAATCAATAATTGGCAATCCAACATCGCCTTATTAAACAATACGTGTCAATTCTATTGCATTTTACGAAAACCAGATACTATGAGTGCAATTGAATATAACAAAATTAACATACATTTTCTTGTATAGGCTTTTCGTTTTTACCTTTGGAATAAGGACATTATAAGTGCCATAACTTTTTTTCAACCATATAAGTGTCATAACTTCTAAAAAAATGTTTACTTGAGGGTTATCATTTTCAATCAATCAATTAAATACCAAAAATTTTTAAAAATGTTCACCCAAATGCCGGAAATCCGACATGGCATGGCACTTGTGGTAAATATTTTTGAAAAATTATGTCACTTAAGTGATTAATTGAAAAGTTAAATGACACTTAAGTGATCGGATAAATAGTTACGATACTTAAGTGAGCGCCATACATTAATTATGGTACTCAGGTGATCGAAAAAAAAAATTATGACATCCAAGTGAGTCTCGTATGAAAGTTTGACACTTGCGGTGTTCTTATTCCTTTACCTTTCTATAAGTATCTTCCATATTCTAATGCATATTGTGATCTCATTTGATGTCCTTTGAGTTAGACCTCAGCCACGGACTTACCATTTAAAGTAAATTTGTTTCACAAAAAATTTATTTTCAAAAAATATTTTTCTCACTTTATGTTCTTATGCTTGTTTCAAAAGATGAGTCGACGGAAATCTTTCCATAATTTGACGAAACAACTTATGCTAAAATTCAGAAATGGACTTCCTTTTATAAAAATCAAAAAGTAGTTTTTTTAAAATATGAATGGAGCTTAACGCTTGAACTTGAGACCTTGGCGCTCAGGCTTGGTCCCCCAAGGTTTGGCCGGGGACCTGGTGCCCACACCCAGGTACCCAAATGCTAGGTCTAGGACCATATATGGCGGCCAAGCCCGAATCCCCTGGCCTTATGACATTCTCGAATTTCTTCATTTTCCTAAAACTATATAGGAGACTTAGATGATAAACAATTTGTATGAATTATTCGATAACACAAAAAATTACGATTCGATCATTAAATTAGTTAAGCGAGGAAAACATTTAAAAAGAAAATTGGTTTCAAAGCCGTGATATTTAAGTATATGACTTTGTAGAAGGTTTTATTAAATCTTTTAAAGGATCGAGGAGGGCGACACAAAGTTAAAAAAAATTGATGAAAATGCTTTAAAGGTTTATAAAATTTTCAACACATTATTTGAACATAGAATTTATTGATTTATCGTAGTATTTGAGTTCGTTATAATTGAGAAAAATCAATTAGTAAGATTATTTTACTAACTTCAAGATGGATAAATGAATAGGAATTAGCGCATAAGTTGTTCTCGAAGCTTGACGGCGAAAGATGTGTTGACATAGTATTTTGGTCAGGACGAATATATATCCTGAAAGGCATATAGGGTAACTACCAAGAGTGAAAATTCATTGAGTTAAGGTTGCTCGGGCATTCTACAGGCCTTGCTAATAATATTGACGGTTTCAAAATATTTTTCCAACTTATCGATGTTCAAAACAAACACTTATTTTCTTGTTTATGCTCCAAAATACTAACATCAAGGTAACTTAACAAAGCATATCATTTTAGCTACTCACATTAAGCCACTTGTAGCTTTTGGATTACAACACTCATCTATCTTTTGCATCTAATGTTTTTAACCCAAGGTCACCGCTACTTTTAACCTTGGCCACTTGCTCTTATCCTCCTGTAATTCTTATATAGTTTTCTAGATACATCCCCTTTCTTGGCCCGTATAATTGGATCTTCAAGTACTTCAAGCTTCCAAAGAAAGAGTCCCCACATTACTAACTTCAAATTTCCAACTCGCCTATTTAATTTTCACTTTCCAATTTTCGAGTAACAGCAAAGGTCCCACTCTTGTGTTACCACAGATTTTAATTCCCTTTCAAGTGTTTACAAGGTGATTAAGGCTTTGAGTTATCGAGTCTTTTTTAATGTAAGTGAAACTTCACGGGCTGATTGATATACTTAATACTTTTGATTTGGTTGGTTGTTATTTGTTAACTTGGTTTGAACGGTAATCATAAGTGTGATCAGGCTTCGTCAATAGCATGTTGAGCTATTGTGTTAAGCTGATTTGAATATACAAGTATTGTCATGTGTAGAATTTGTTTGATCGACGTCACACAAAGCTTGGTTGTATATTATACAAGAAAGTGTAAAAACGTAAAATATGGACTTGAAAATGATATTCGCGTGATTTTTTATTAGGTGTTGGTTGATTAATCATCTTACCGATTTTCATTATTTAATTGATTTCTGGTCAAGTTTCCAAGTTTGGTGGTCATCAATTTTTAACAAATTACCAATCTTTAACCAAACTGTTGATTTACCAAATGTTCTTTTAGCCCACTGTAATAGGGAAGAAAAGGTGACAGATTGGATTGTTAAGACTCAAATGTGTAAATCTTTGCCCTATAATTGGGTCTTTAACCTTCCCGCAACCCTTTGGAACCTTGTATGTGCTAAAGCTTATCTTGATGAAATGAAATGATCTTATTTTCGACCAAAAAAAAAAAAAGCCAAACTGTTGATTTTATAACCTTTTCATCAAGTCTAGTTGTTCTACTAATTCTAACTACTTCGCCGATTTCAAGCATCTCGCCCAATTTCAAGCCAAATCAATTTCTTAACTTATCAATACTCACAAATTCACAAATTTTCAAGATGTCGATTTCCAAGGGCCAATCCCAAAGTCATCAATTTGTAAATGCCCATTCGAGTTGTCGATTTTTTAAGGGCAAAAGCCACAAAAAAATCATAAATTATGCCCAATGTGACATATTTATCTTAAATTTTTTCTGTGACACTAAAAATCTCAATTTTATACCCATCTCACGCAATTACCCTTCGTCAAAATTTTGTCAATGCAAACTGTTAAAAATCTACTTACATGGATGACAAAAAAACAAACAGTGTTGACATGGCTAAATAAAATAAAAATTTAGTTATTTTGGCTAAAAAATCATTTAATAAAATCTTGATTAAGGGTAAATGTATCACATAAGAAAAAATTTGCGGTGAATCTGTCACAATGGCATAGTTTGAGATTTTTGATGTTACAAAAAAAAGTTAAAGATAAATGTGTTACATTTGGCATAGTTTCAGGTTTTCTGTGACTTTTTCCGTGACTTTTTCCTATTATTTTAAATGCCAAAATTCAAAGTTGTTAAATTCAAAGATGTCAATTTCTAAATACAAGTCGCATGTTCTAAAGTTGTTGATTCCTCAATGTCCATTTCAAGTTTTCGATTTTTGAGTTGACTTGCCAATCATGACCCAGGTCGACAATGTCCATGTTATCGATTGTTAAATTGTGGATTCTCTATGTTATCAATTTTATAACTTCTCAACTCTTTGATAGATTTATTAATCTTTGATGAAATTATCTTTGATTATATGAGAAATGAAATGAAGTAAGCATGTCATTATCATTACCTATGCATATGATCCTGGAATGGACATGGGTTGCCGAACACGGGTCCCTTGAAGCCTGGACCTAGAATTTTTCTTAAGACTTTTCTTCAAATGCATGTTTCATAATTTTTCAATAATAAATATTGGAAAATGACTTCTATATTATTTTCAAAATACAACCAAATGCTAGAACATGTTCCTTGCAAATAAGTTTCGTTAAATATATATTTCAACAAAATTCATCTTTACTATGCATTTATATCTATATACTATGCACAAAGCAAGCTTAAAGCAGATTTCCATCTCAGTTTGTTCGAAAAATATTATGATTGTCCATCGAATATATATAGTTGAACTGTAATAGGTCTCATTATGACGGGAAAATGGACAACTCGAAATGTTGAAATATATATGACTGATAGTGTTAATATATGCTTATCTTATTTCCATCGAAAACTTGCCCGCTAAAGTACCAACTTTTCGAACATTTTTCTCTATAATTGCAAATTTCACGCATTTCCTAATCATTAAGTTGTTTAAATTCATCAGTCTCGTCTTCTAGACTGAATCATGTCTCCAAACATAAATACTTCATCTATTCATCAATTTTTGTACTCTTTTTGCTAGTATCTATATATTAATATTTTTTAACGACAACATCATTTTGTCTCACTTATTTAGCCTTCCCTAATAACACCTATATTAAATAACAGAGAGTAAAAATATGATCGCATAATTATAATTAAGGACGTCTGTAGAGCCACTCACTTTCTCCACTTCCAAAGATAATTACCCATGGAAACTAAAAAAGAACATTTTGTTAAGATCTAATTCACAATAATTATAAACTAGGAACATTTCAAGTAATCTAACGCACGCTCGTAACGCGCGCTTGAAATCTAGCAATCAAAACTGTGAAAATGACAGCTATATCAGTTAAATAGACTCCAAAAAATGAAGCAACACTTTCCATGGCAAGTGATTATCCATCTATCTTAATATATAGGGTTAATATCATGAAAAAACACATTAGTACATATGTGATAAATTTACTCCAAACAAAAAACCCCCAAACCCGATACATCTATGAAAAATTTGCCCTCATTAGTTTCCGTTAAATTTTACCGTCAAATTACTGAATCGGATTACTCGTGATAGTTGAGGGGTATACTAGTTTGAGATTTTACCATTCATTTGTCATAGGTGTACCAGTTTATAATTTTTTGTGGTATTAATCCAATTTAACGGAAACTAACGGAGAGTAAACTTATGTATCGGTTTGGGGTTTTGATGGTCAAAAAATTACTTTTGGATAAATTTGTCATAAGTGTATCAGTTTGGAATTTTTCATGGTATTAATTCATTTATATATTAAGGAAAAACCTGAGTTTGTTTCACTTTTAGTGATTTCTAATCTTATCCCTGCATAATATTTTCTCAGTGGACGAACAAAGTGAAAAGGAATAAATGCAAAGCGTCCTACAGCAATCTCCGGCTCCCATGTCCCTGGCTTGCAGTTGCTCCCAAACTGTTGTCTTCTCCAATCCATCCGCTTGCATGCCTCCATCCCACTCGAAGAGCTTGAAAGTAACGCCATCCGAAGTGCTTGTCTCTCTATCTATCCATATATCAAGGTTGGTTTGAAACAAAAGTTAGTCTTTAAGTCGTGTAATATGATGACTGCACATTGAATCTGTTAAGGAAGCACAGAACTTCGACCAAGCAATGGTATCATTAGACCGACCAAATACTTTTCGCGTGAGACTTTGGTCTCAAAGTCGCACCTCGACCTAGAAGTCCTCTACCAAGACGCTCCACCTACAGCTCGACTTTAGAAAAAGTTTAAATTCCGAAGATTTATAATAAAAATGTGATTTTGTCATCAATTATATGTCTTGAAAGATTTCAAGAGTTTAAATTAAAGATAAGAGAAAGTGTATGGATTGCAAAATTAACAAGAATTTGACAGTTAAAAATAGAAGTAGCCTCAAATAATATGAAAAGAAAGAATCACTTTACACTATGCGGTAGATCAGAGAGCTCAGAGGCATGGCTGGGTTCATTCCTAATTTATTTTGTCTTATATCTTATGTTACAGGACTACATGCAATTATGAATAATATTCACTAAACTTTGCTTTTCATTCACTACTAAACTTTAATGTGTGCTTTGCAAATTGAGCTTTCCATATTGTATTAATCTCACACCAAAACCAGTGTTAACAAACTTGGATTGCTCGTTTTGCTCTCTGGCTCGGCATCTAATTCACTTGATTTTGTATCATCAAAAAGCTTATGCATTTTATACTTTCTGAAAAATGCTTTGATTGGAAAAACTTAACGACACCAAGGCCAGACAAAACTAGTGAGAAATCGGCAAAAGGACACTATAAATGACATAATTTGTGTACGGAGATCACTTTGGTGCCATAATTTTTTTTCGGATCGCTTTGGTGCCAAGTCAAAGGAAAAACGATCACTTAAGTGTCATAAGTTTTTTTTGGATCACTTCAGTGCTAAAATTTTTGAAAAACGATCACTTAAGTGCTAATTTATTTTTTAAAAACGATCATTTAAGTGCTAAAATTTTTTAAAAACGATTACTTAAGTGCCAATCTCCGGCGAGCCACATCAGTTTCAGAAATTAATAAAAAAAAATGCCATGTTGGATTTCCTACGAAAAATTGTGTACGACACCAGAGTTGGCACTTAAGTGATCGTTTTTCAAAATTTTTAGCACTAAAGTGATCCAAAAAAAAATTATGGCACCAAGTGAGCGCCGTACACAAGTTATGATACTTGTAGTGTTCTTTTGCTGTGAGAAATCACAATCTACCTTTACGCAAATCAAATTAGACTGAATTGGATATCGCCAAGAATCTCTTTGAAAGATACACCCAGTAATACAATTTTTGATGTCTAAAAAATAGATTTGCATAGCATGGAGCAACCGCCAAAGTGGTGATCACTAATTATATATAATTAGGTTGTGAAAGAAACACTACCAAAGCTTAATTAGTGAACAAACCATGATATTCATCCCACAATCAATTGGGTTAAAGTACATAAGATTAATCGATTGTTAATTAAGTCAACACACCCAGATGCCGTATGCATAAAATGGTTGCTTAGCTAGATTCACCTTGATGGTATTTTTTTTCCGTTTCTTGAAAATATTGGGTGTTTCTGGATGGTTTTCATTCTCAATGGTAAGCCAAAAAGAGGCTAGTTGGTGGCCACTGCCCTTTTGGTCACTGGCATTTGTCGAGTTCAACTTAAAAACTTTTTATATAAAAGAAAAAAACTTTTAAGCAAGATTCTTATCTCAGCCAACCATCGCCAACTTTGGGCGAGGGCATTGCGGCCCTCACCCAGAGTCGGCGAGGGTTGGCCGGTGCCGGCCACCCTTGCCGGCCAACTCCAAAACCCAAAAAAAAAAAAAACAGAGAAAAGGAAAAAAAAGAAAAAATCATAAAAATTTCATAAATTTATTAAAATATTATTTTAAAATGTCCATGTCAGCGCCACGTGGTCGACCAACATCCACATCAGCAATTTCGGATCAAGATTGATCAAATGGACTCAATTGACAAGAAATATAAAAGTTTAGGACTCAATTGACAAGAAATGTAAAAATTTAGGACTCAATTGATAAATTTAAAATATTTAGAATTAAAATGATAAAAATGTAATAAATATAGGAGTTTTTGAATAATTTTTCTGGACTCAATTGATAAATTTA
Organism: Syzygium aromaticum; assembly: GCA_024500025.1. NCBI lineage: Eukaryota > Viridiplantae > Streptophyta > Magnoliopsida > Myrtales > Myrtaceae > Syzygium > Syzygium aromaticum. Next base: position 31,022,451 of record CM044892.1, read on the forward strand.
AAATATTTAGAATTAAAATGATAAAAATGTAATAAATTTAGGAGTTTTTGAATAATTTTCCCGTTTTGGCAAGTGTTTGGGTTTTGTTCCTCTGACGTTTTCCTGCACAACACCAATTATTCCACCCATCAAGAAACTCAAAAGAGACATCAAACAATCATTCTGGCAGCAAGGAAGTCTCTGCAACACTGTACGGACGACAGGGTGGGATGGGCTAATTCTTTCTTGGGTCTCTCCTTTTGTCCCCCGTTAAGTCCTTCAACTGGAACATTATCAATTTTTTTATGCTTAGGCAACCACAATTCTTTTTCTTTCTTTTTGAAATTAGAAAATAGTACAGCCCTTGTCATTTGTCAAGTTCAAAAAGAGACTCTCGACAGTTTGAAAGTTACTGTGAGTACAATGGGCATTGCTTTAAGAGGAAACCCGAGAAAACAATATATCCTTTGGAAGTCTATCCATCTGCTATATATGAACAGAAGAAACCCTAGGAATCCTCATCTCACTAATTAATCTATATAATGCTCATGTTCCCATGTAGGAATTAAACTCACTCGTCCTCTTCTTTTCAAGTTGAATGTTATATAAATGCTGGTTTTATTATTTTAATCTTCAATGAATTTGTCACTGCCCAACTAACATTGATTAGTGGTCCCCTAACAGCCCCAAATATTGAGGGTTAAACCCTAACCCCAGACAGAGATCTCTTAACCTCTAGTCAAACATATAGTAGGACAGAATGCTTAAAAGAGTTTGAAATTACTGTTAATAATGGAACCCTAGACAAGAACTTCATGACTATTGTATACAGTGTCAGTGACGGCTGAATACGATTCATGGCTTGCCTCCATACAGAAAGAAGCAAACTCGAAATTTATAATCTATAAGAATAATTAGTAATGTTTCAGAAAGGAACAACCCATGAAAATAATAATAGTGGATTTGCGATTTGCGTGTATTGTGGGTAAATTTTAGATACTTTGTGGGCTTTTTATGTCTCTTTTCTTAACTCTAGAGAAAATGAGGATGAAAGTGATTTACTGACCTTATATGTGTGTGAATCTTCTTCCGCAAAGTCGGGCTGAATGAGGGAAAGATTCCTTAGCACAGGTCTTAGGTAATAACAGCCTAAACATCAGAGCATTTAGCAAAAACTTTTCAGATCCAGATCCGCCAATCGCCAAATCCCCAAAGCTTCCACTTGCAATCGGGGATTCCCAGTTGAGAGATGAGCACAATCGACGACTTGGGCAGCTATGGAATCGGAAGCTAAACTCTACTCGACAAACTCTCTCTTGATCAGTACAAGATTTTGGATCCAAAACAAGACACAGCACAAAACTAAAAGAAAATGAAAAAAATTAATCAATAACCTTGTCCATCAACTCAAATAGTCGCGATCCCGTTAAAATTAGAAGGAACTAATCAAGAACAGTTTCAAAATGGCCTTGAAGAAGAACCGCTATTCCTCCTCTGTTCTGACGCGTCGAAACTCAAGAGCGAGCTTGAAGCTTCTTCCGCTCGATTATTACTATGATGCTGATGACCAATAATCGCATGCGAAGATTGCTCGTGCCAGTGATGATGATCTCTCCCCAATCCTTCGCTACCGCCGCTCGCAGCCTTCTCTTGATTCACTCTCTCTCCTTCTATTTCCCTATATCTATGCAAGTACCTCCTCAGAGCACCCGCGTAGTCGTCGAAGCCTAGGGTTTGCATTGCCCAGCAGATGTCGTCGCCGTTCACGGTCTTCCTCCTCTCCTTCCGGCACTTGTCAGATGCCTCGCTTGTGACGAAGCTAATGAACTCCGACACGCACTCCTGCATCGTCTCCTTGGCCTCCTTGGAGATCTTGGCGTTCGGAGGCAAGTTCTGCTTCATTATCCGGCCAACGTTCGCTATTGGCAGCAGCCGGTCTTGCTCCTTGAACCTCCCGTCGTCGCCCGGGGCATTATTGGCCACCCCAGGGTTGTTATTGCTCTCGTCCATCTTTCTGTGGATACAAAGAAAGCACACAGAGGATCCTGTTGAAGTTAGACTTGCCGTTCCGAGGTCAAAGGTTTTACCTTGTATATAAACATAGACTTTATACGTATACTTAGTTTAAATAGAAATAGTCATATGATGGTTTTGCTTTCTTGTGTCTTTTTGTTCAATGTGGCATGTGATGGTGCCGAACCAAGTCAGCATCAGTGACAAAATAGTGTTTGGACTGGGTCCACTCTCTCGGCGATGTAGACACAGCCCTAGATGGTAATACTCTAGTCACCAAAATGAATTAATTTACAATTAAATAAGGTTTAAATTTCCATTTGGCTCCCAAAAGAGGCCAGTGTGATTTGATGGAATTTTTAGTGCATTCATACTCCCCCCGACTTTCTTCTATTGTGTCCACCAATGAGCTGAGACTAGAAAAGCTCCAATAATTACGATGATTAACCAATTACACACGAGGAAAAAGCTCGAAAATTTCTTGAGTAATAACTTTTGTCCACGGGACTAAGTCAATCATGTTTCACCTATACATAAAACTTGTAAAAAGAGCCATTAATTGACGGACCTATTCGGATCTCACAAAACGACACGGTATTAAAAGATTTATGAAATGTGATTGATTCTTTCTGGTGATATGAATTATTAATAGACCGAGACCAATCGAAATATATTTAGGAAACTCAGCATCACGCGTACCTAACGAGGTAAATTCTTATTAGCCAATAGTCTATTTTGTGGTTACTCTTGATTTGCGTCACCCAATACCACCTCGATAGAATTTAATATATTTTTCTAATTAGGTGGGGTTCAGGGTTGGATTCGTGGAAGTTACCTACCAAATGAATTCGTTGTAAAGTTAGTTCGGGCGTCATTTGCCATTAGAGATTAATTCGTATGGGATGGCCGTCGTTGAATTGTGCTCGAGAAAGGTGGTCCACCCGTTCCAGCGAGGAAGCAAGTAGCCGGGAATCCATTTTTTGGATCAGAATGGAGCAGCCCCCTTTTGCTTTAGCTGGATCCCACTTTGCCATATCACTAGCATCACCCGAAGCCAATCACTGTAGTAAAGGAGTCAAGTTGCTGATTCTTTTTTCACTATGGAATTCAATTGAGAAAGAATAACTTTTCATTTTTTAGTAACTCCTCTCTTTGGCTGCTTCAAACTAGGGAAAGAAATACTGGCAACGTGATTATTCTCTTCGAATCGAAGACGGTTCTGAATTTTGGTAATTTCATGATGAATGCCTTGGAAATGGATTCGATTGTTGCGCCCTTTAATTCTAATTTAAGGAAAAAGCCAAAACAAAAAAAAAATTACTCTCGGGAACCAAATCAAATATGGGCATTACATTACATTACGTTACCTCTAATCAGACAACTAATCTTTGTTATAATCAGCTAATAAAATCAGGAGAATATGTGCAAGAGAACTTGCCCAATGATGCATTTTAATCACCTTGAATTGAGCAGGCCCACAATGCCAGAGAGCGCCATATCAACTGCTTTCCATTAAACTTACCAATCACCTACTTAATTAGCTAAGTACAGTTACTCCAATTATGAATTGATAAACAAATTATTAGCTCTTGCTGCCAAATGAAAACAAGCGACTCCGCTTCCACGAGAATGTACGGAGCAGTCTAATTCGTGGATGTTCTTTGTGGGAGACCGAGAAGGATTTCATTGGTACCTAATTAAGACTAAAAACAAAGAAAAGCATAAGCAGAAAAAGATTCCGCAAGATTTTCCTCCGTGTACTCATCAATCAATTGACCCTTTTGATTTTTCTCTTGTCTGCTTCCCGATTAATTATAATTAAAATCTCGAATTTCAACATATAGTGGGCCACCACCCAATTACATTGGCCTTGGTGCTAGGGGTTATATGAAAATTAAAAATTAATAATTAAGTTGAATAAATGGGATATGTCTAAGTCTCAATGACGTTTTGGTCATGTGTGGCTTTTCATTGGCATTTTCGTTTTGTCTTCTTGTCCTGGACAAATATGGGGTGAATGAGACTCTAGTAATGTACTTGGGAAGCTTCCTCCCCCAACAAGGGGAAAAAGCTCCAAGAAAAAGTGACAACATGTATATAGATTAATACAACAAAACTCTAAATTGATATATATAATAATTTTATCTTAAATTATTTTTTTACTAGTAAAAATTCTAAATTGGTACATCTGTAGTAAATTTACCCCAAACTAATAATATGCTTATAACAAATTTATCATCCGTTAAATTGGATTAATATCACGAAAAACTATAAATTAATAAACATGTGATAAATGGAGAAGTAAAACCCCAAATTAGCACACCCGCCAACTGCTACATATAATCCAATTCAATAATTTGACGTTAAAATTTAACAAAAACTAACGGATGGTAAATTTGTTACAGATGTACCAATTTTGGATTTTTGGTGGTAAAAAAATAATATATGTACCAGTTTAGGATTTTTCATGGTATTAACCTATGTATATAGAAATAGTTCAATAATTGAAATTAGAGCTCCAAATTAAAGCAAGCTACTTGGATTTTAGATTCTCTATTTCATCTTTAGTTGCCATTCTATTTTATTTTTCCCATTTTGGCCCCGAGTCTCCCATAATTATCAACCACCAAGATAATATTTTCATAGGAAGTCTTCTCACACATACATTAAATGTCAGAGTTATGTGTGGGAGGTATTAGAATAATAAAATATTAAACTACGCATTTATCTAATAACTTAGTCTAGTCATTTTGCCCAATACTAAGCATGAACATATTTAATTGGGGAGACAAATGGTGCCTCAAAAGATTTAAACTTGGGACTTTTAGCTTTGATACATATTGAGATTTTGTGAGACCACTAATGTCACGCCCCAAACCCTAACGGGCTCGCGACACCCCTTCAATAGCCGTATTGAACACGACGTCCCAGGACGCGTCGCCGACCCATACGAAACACGCAAAGGCGTACACAAGCGAAAGAGAAATTCAAGCAACCCTGACGATAGATAATGACAAGGGGCAGCATTACAATATTCACAAACACACTATATCAAGAGGAAACAGTGGTTAGGTAACCTACTTCACTATACAAAAGAGGGGCATCCAAAGAAGAAGCGAAGCATCAAATGCCCAAGGTCACTTCCGGTCTCTGAACCGCATGTAACGACTATCCGTCACTTCAAACCTGAAAATGTTTAACAACAGGGGATGGGATAAATCTCAATAAACAGACCCCTAAACCCCATATAGGCCAATGCGTACCCAGATAAGTCTCAACATGCAATCTAACCAATGACAAATTGGAATATACATAGACATACTTACCTCGCCTTTAATCACACACCAACACTGCATATTGGTCAAATACGATAACGCCAAACTAGCCCCAAGCACATATCACAATCATTCGAGCATCATACACACGTGCGTTCACCCAATTCGATCAAACACATTCTACATGCACATCCATCCAACTATCCACGACCTGCGTAAACACATCTCAGGTCCTTTTCCATAGCTCGCGTCAACACGCCTCAGGTCCATTCTCACAGCCCGCGTAAGCACGCCTCAGGCTCATTCTCACAACCCGTGTCAACATACCTTAGGCTCAACTTTCTTTTCAATGACCCGCGTAAACACACCTCAAGTCCAATTTTTCTTCCACGACCCGCATAAACACGCCTCAGGCTCAGCATCCTCCAATGAACCACGTAAACACGCATCAAGTCTTTTTCTTGCCCTTCTCGCCACACCCACGTAACCACACCTCAGGTTGGCAGCCCTCCGATCAATCCGGGCTTTTTAAGCAAACACACATGCCACTTAATTCTATCAATTTCACATCTTTTACATAATCAAATATCACGCAACCATTTCTAAACAACCACAACACAATTCGCCATACTTACACCAAAGAGGCCACAGCTCCACTAATTAAAGTCACACTCGCACACTCACAAACGGTCAATCAAGGTTAGCCATTACTCATCATCAAATCATCACGTGAACACACAATATCAAGCATTGAATCAACTCATAATTCGAATAACCACCAACCACACTTAGCTCGCCACACCATTATAATAAGGTCCACATTTTACTCCCAAAACTTGTCCGATATTAGTCCACCGGGCTAGCTACTGTCCCGGCTCATGACAATCCATAAGTCGGCCTTAAAACCAGCCAACAAATCGCCCAACAACAGCCCCAAATCAACCCCTAATTCAGCCACATATAAACAACACGAACAATCGCCAAGTCGGAATCACACACGAATAATCAATAAACTTGACATAAATTCCCAGCATTATATGACCCCTAAACCAACCCCAAAATCAGCAATAAACCACCTCAATTCAGCCTACGTTCCAACCCAATCATCCATCCCGAACTCACCACCATTTTCTTCACTAAACCGCACCCAATCAGCCACCCAATCCGCACCAAACAGTCCATAACAGCCACAATTTCTACTCCAAACGACCCCTAAACAAGTCTATTGATACCCAAAGTCCTAGAAAGGTTTAGGGTGTCGCCTACCTCGACTTGAGCAAGAAAACGAGGCTGGGCAGTAGGGGAAATTACCGGGACAGCAGCGGCAGTAGCGACCCGGCAAAGCTCTCGACCACAGCCGGGCAGTAGGACAACAAGGTGGGTCCCGGTTGAGGCTGTAGCGGCTCGGTGGCAGTAGGGGTGAGCAAGGTGCTCGCCGGAATAGCAGCAGTTCTGGCAGTAACAGCGGCGACGGGAATGAACAAAGGAAGGGGGGTAGCTAGCCCAAACAAGGGAAAGGGAAACAATCGGATCAAGGGGTTAGAAGTAATGGACGGCGGCTCTGAACTGGTGCGTACGGTGGCCGGACAAGTGACAGCAGCACGCGACAGACGAACGGGCGATGGCAACAAGACATGGGATGGCAGAACAGGGGATGGGGTGGCAGAGGGAGGTCTTGTCGAAACAGCAACGACTCCGGTGATTGAGGGGGGAAGCTGGGTGGTAATGACGAGCCGACGAGGGCGGCGGTGGCCAGCAGCAACAACGACTACCGGTCAGTCAGGCGCGGCAACGGTTGGCAGTGAAACAAAGGAAGGGAAGCTAGAACAAGGGAAGGGGAGGTTGGGGTGAACCGGGGAAGGAGAAGGGGGGCTGCGGCGGTAGTGGGGGCCGGCGACGCCACGGCGGCGCTGCAAGCGACTAGGCGGAGCAGGGCTACCCGATCGACGGCTAGGCAATGCCGAACAACGGCAACGAGCGAGTTGCTGCTCGCACAGAGGGGATGGTGGCCAACAGCGATGGCTAGTGGCTCATCGAACGACTGGGCGGTGAGCACAATGAGGAGGAGGAATGCGAGGCGATGGGAAAACAGTGCACGGCAGCTGGGCAGTGAACGGGAGGCAATCGTGTGGTGGAGGGGGAAGAAGGACAATTGAGGCAAAAGAGAGAGGGGAAAGAGAGAACGTGATGGAAGGAGGGAGAGAGGACAGTCAGAACAGAGGAGGGAAGGGACGTGAGTGAGCGGGACGAGAGAGAGAGAGAGAGAGAGAGAGAGAGAGAGAGAGGTCAAACAATGAGTGCGATCTAACGGCCATAAATTGATCTCGTTGATTGATCTAACAGTCCCAAAAATCTCAATTCAAAAATAAAGAAAAAACCAACAGACACCAAATAAAACACGCAACGAGGAGGTCTACTAGTCCAAATCCGCACCCGCTCCAAATTTCACTTTTCACTTATCCCAGACAATATTGACGCTGACCACAATAATATCGATACTGTCCAATTAAATTCGTCATGAAACTCCGAAAAATTCAACACTAAAGTTCGGATTCTAAATAACGGCCAAATTTGATCGTATGAGATTCTAGCGAAATCTCAATTTTAAAAACAATAACCGAGAGTGATTAATTTCCGGGTGAGATTTTACTATAAACACACTGACGAATTACATATTTTATAAATCCCAAAAATCAGTCGAAATTTGAAATGTCACAACTGATAATTGTTCTAAAAGCTTAAATTGTTAGATAAATATGTAATTTAATATTTAATTATTCTAACAGAAGGACTAGACTGGCGTGACGACCTTTATTGAGGATACACAAATTTACTAATCTCATATTGTATGATGAGAAGAATTACGTAGTATACTTGATACATCATGTATCCAATACGAGGTTCATGGCACACAAAGATCTTTTTTGTTAAAAAGAACAAGGGAAATTCCACAAACCCATATCTGGAGATTTTCTTTCACAAACCTACTTTTAAATGTGCATGACGCGCGAGTACCTTCTAGAGTTTAATGGTCAACGTAAGTGGCGGACATGGAAAGTTAAAAGAGTGAGATAAAAATAAAATAAATTGTGAAATCGTAATTCATGGGGCGAAACAACAAAATCTATATGGTATTTCATAAACCATATGGTAAATCGCTAAGAATTGGAACAAGCAACTAACAAACTAGAGGTGTGACAGTCCTAGCGTGCCTCCTTGGTCCGTTGTTATTCATATATAAATGTATCGTCTATGTGTCATTTGCATTAGCTTTTTTTGAATTAGTACCTTAAAAAGTGACAACTTCTCTTAAAATGACTATCATCAATCTCAATAGTCCACAAGATCTAGCTTCTTCTTCTTTTTATGGGATAAGTACACCTGAAATCCTAAAACTTATCACGAAAGTACAATTGAGTCTTAAGATTTTCAAAACATGCAATCAAATCCTAAAACTTATCAAAAAAGTTTAATTGAGGCCTAAAACTTTCAAAAGGTGTAATCAAGTTCTAAAATTTGTCACAAAAATGAAATCAATGAAAGGACTTTGTTGGACCAATTTAACAAGTTTTAGAAATTAATTGCACTTTTTTGAAAGTTTTAGGACTCAATTGAACTTTGATGACAATTTTTAAGACTTAATTTCACTTTTTGAAAGTTTTAGAATTCAAATACATTTTCGTAAAAATTTTTAAGATTTTCAGTATACTTATTTTTTTATTTTTTTATTTTGCTTTTGTGGGCAGCAAAATGACGTAATTTTGGCAAATCCTAGAAATGAGTATATATATTTTTGGATGGATATGACTAATAATAAGAAACAAGGGTAAAAATAATAACAACATATGATAAAAACAAAATGAAAGGTGTGGGAAGAAGAGATGCAGAATCATCATGCCCTCATGCACGGGAGATTCTCTCCTGCTATTTTCCTAAGATTCTGCTTGCCGCTTGGATTGACATAACTTCATGTATATTCCGACTTTAGGCCTGACCCACCTTAGGTCAATTTTTTGCATGAAATAATATGCTTATTTTATAAGTTTTTGAGCGAAATTTGTGGAACTTTTTAAGAAAGCTCCAAAATGAGCCACTCAAAGTCATCTGGTCTTTCTTGTATTATTCCCAAGTTCTTGTCCTTAGACCTGTCAAAACCTCAATGGATCTTCCATGACCCTTGAATGACTTATTGTCCTCATCTGATATGGACATGATGAATTATATTATTTGACTCCGGGGCTTAGATGATTGTACCGTCAAAGTAGACAAAACAATCACACGACAAAACTTATGTAGAGCCCGAAGTAATTGGTTTTTAGATGTGTCGTAATGATAAAACGAAACGATCGAGATCTAGTTACTCGAGAAATGTCAGGTCTTCCCTTTAATTCTGACAAATTCCATGAATCAATATATGTTGAAATAGTTTGTTATTATGAAAAAAACTTATTCTTGATTATGTAAAAAAGTTATTGCTAACATGAAAAGTAGTGATAATTTATCATAGAAAGTGGTGATGGTGGGAATAAGGCACTTATTCTTAAGAGATGTATTGATTGGTTGTTTATATATAGCATCAAATCATACATTGTTCATCGCAACTGTTCAAGGATCACAATGTTCAAAAACAATTTCTTTTTCGTAAATATATTTTCTTCTCTTTTCATGTGTACAACTTTGATAACACATTCAAAGTGAAATTTCAAGAGAGAAATTGAGTAATTACTGAACTCGTTTTTCTGCGGCTTTGATGTATATCCTAAAGATACATGTGTTCTAAACCCGACAGCAATAATAATGGGGGCAAATAATACTTGAAGGTCAATAATCGTCATCATGTAACAAAGCCTAAAAGATCTATAACTACCGCTCTGTCTTCATCAGCAATTAAATTCCCCAAGCAGTATATTTTTTGGATAAGAAACATGGGTAAAATTAAAACAAACAACGTAGAATAAAAACAAAACGAAAGGTGTGGGAAGAAGAGATGTGGAATCATCATGCGCTCAAGCACGGGATCGGAGATTCTCTCCTGCTATTTTCCCAAGATTCTGCTTCCGGCTTGGATTCATATAACTCCATGTACATTCCCACTTTAGACCTGGCCCACCTTAGGCCAATTTTTGGCATGAAATAATATGTTTTTTTATTAATTTTTTTAGCGAAATTTGTGGAACTTTTTAAGAAGACTACAAAATGATCCACTCAAAGTCATCTGGTCTTTTTGTATTATTTTCATGCTCGTCCTTCCCGTTGTCAAAACCTTGATGAATCTTCCATGACCCTTGTATGACTCATTGTCCTCGTTTGATATTATATGAATTCCAGTAGTTGACTCCAGAGCTTTACTTTATTGTAGTGTCCAAGTAGACAAAACATTCACACGAAAAAAACTCATGTAGAGTTCCATGTAATTCGTTTTTAGATGTGTTGTAATGATAAAGACCGATCGAAATCTCATTCGTCTAGAAGCGTAAGGTCTTACCATTAATTTCTATTTTGACTCGATGAATGGAGATTCGTTTAGACTCTAAATGGTCTGTAAATCAAATTGAGAAGGGAGATTTAGTTTGGTGCCCGAAAATGGACTTGGAACACTTACGAATCATGACAGCAGAGGAGGACAATTCTAGAATATGCCGAACTAACATGCCATATAACAATTACATACTTGGGCAGACGAGGTTGAAGAATATTTCATTATACTGAGTACAAGAGCATCTTACTACATCTCTATTCGTTTTGCGAAAAATAATTACCAAGAAAATATTTTCCGGATTTTCTGAGGTTCGATTCACAAAAAATAAATGAGACGAGGAAAACATTTTCTGTCAACAGAAAAAACACCTTCAAAAGTGGGCAAATAGGAAATCATATTTCCTCATCTTTCTTTCACCAAGACCAAGCACATTCTTCTCTTAGCACTCTTTTAATTTTTTAGTTCTTTTCTTTTCTTTTCATTTCTTTTTTGCTTCTTCTTGCCGAAGAAGAAGGGAAGAGAAAATAAAATAAAATAATTAAAGTAAAAAGAGAAAAAAATTAAAATTTTGAATTTTTTAAAAAATAAAATAAAAATTAATAGAACAAAAAATTATTAGAAGGAGTGCATGGAGGAAAATCAAATTCAATTTTCCATACCAAATGGCAAAAAATATTTTCTAATTAATTTTCAAGTTTCAGCCAAACACTGAAAAATTTTGTCATTTTCCTGAAAAATGACTTTCTCGAAAATATTTTTAAAAAACATCATATTTTCTGTGAAACGAACAAAGCCAATTTATATGTATGTGTATGTGTATGTGTATATGTATATGTATATGTATGTAAGCGTAGATCTCAATCTTATTTGTAATGCAATCCATCGCAAGACAAAAGGCTAGATGGCAGCCACTCCATCACCCTCGTTCCTCCCTCTGCCAAGCTGGAACGACCCTAGATGGGAACCAAACTTCAAGCCGTACGAAGATGGCGTTACACACAGTGCGATATCGGTTCGCCTTCCTGACCTTCCCATAGAATACTTTGATCGCGACATCCTCGAAAGTAATGGAAATTGTTAGGTCAGCCAATCAAATTCGACACCATCACTCTCTCCGTAGAACGCGAGCGGAACGCTCGCGTTAGCATCCGGATGGACATTACCACAACCTCTCCCCATGTCCACAGAAGCTGATAGCCTCGTATGGCAATTGATCTATGAAAACACTCAACTCTTATGTTGTTTGCGCAGTCGTGTTCGACACAAGCAAACTCGATGCAACTTCACAGCTGCCGCCAATCCCCGCAACCTCATTACAACCACCCGAACCTCCGAGATTGCCTGCAGTCTCGACACCGGCTCGACATATGGGCCTTGGCTCATTGTCAACACCGGGAGGAGCAGAAGGAACAATTCAGACCAGATGGGTCCAAGTTCAGCTCATGTGAACTCACCTCATCAAGCCAACATCCACAACCCCACCTGGGCCCATCACTCTTATCACCCACCATGCCTCCCAATGGTCCATCCAAGTCACCCATAGCTAGCATTGAGCACTAGGGGTAGTCAATTTACGCCTAGAATTGAGAATCGGACCAGTAGGGCCGGGAATTGAACCGGACCGGACCGGTCGGTACTGATTCGATTCCCGAGTTGGTCTAGTTTCCGAGTTGGACCCGTTTGGTTTAGGGTATTGGTAATTTCCTTTTTTTTATTCTTTAAAAGAAAAGGAAATTTAAAAGAAAAAAAAAACATATCAGTTCAAGCGGTTCAACTCTACACCTGAAACCAGGAACCAAACAGATTATCCCCAGTTCAAAAAATTTGGAGCCAGTTCCGGATCTGTCCGGTTCCCATGCACACCCCCATTACCACATCTACAGGTAGAGAGAAACGGCTCAGAGTAAGACCTAGCTACCTAGATAGCGGTATTGCTTCTTTCCATTTCTTTGAAGGTGTTGCTTCGTTCTTTTCGGCTTTATCTACGTAGCTAGAGATAATGCTTCGACTACAAGCGCGAGTTCATGTTTTCTGGGTGACTGACTCTCCGAATGGTGAATTCGCTGCGATTTTCTCGGGGATTCGTCTGCTCGAGTTCGTGCATGTGAACATTTGCGAATGGGTGTTCTGATAACAGCAAGCTAGGAGTCGTGCATTATGAAAACTGGAGAGAGAATTCCGGATGTGCCTCCCTCGCCTATGTCTCATTCATTAAGTAAAAGTTTCAGAGTACATAGGTTGTTGGGCCTTTTGTTCGTTGGGCCTTGACAACCCAATCCGCCACTTCGTTATATTCTCTACTGCAGTGAGCTAGCTTTAAATTTGCGAAATTCTTCAAGAAGGTGATAAGGGCGTGCAGCTCCCACCGAATTAGATCTGCACCGGTTAGAGCACTTATCAGTTCTAGCTGATCTGACGCCAACTCCAAACTCAAGTTCGATCTCCTTTAGAAAAAAGCTAGGGTGGTTTATCTACGGTGCAGCGAGTTGATATGACCCTGTTATTGCCAGTCCATGGCTGATTTGTATAATCGGCAGTGACCTTGTTTACTTGTGGAATATATGTGTATGTATGTGTACATGTATATAAGTATAGATCTCAATCTTATTTATAATGTAGATGGCTGGACTTTGAGTTCCATTTGCGAAGGCGAGGGTGATGGTACTTCAAACTCACTGAAGAAGTCATTACATTGTTGAAGAGCAAGAATAATTTCAGTTCTAAACCACTAGTAAACTCAAGAAGTTACAGTCGTAGATGTGCTGCTTAGACTCGAAATTTTGTAAATAACTGTTTGGTCCCTCGTTCTACCACTTGTTCGCCTCCATCTTTGACGTCCAATACCCTGTTCGCCTCAGGCAGAGCACTTCCAGCTTGCAGATGTTCTTGTTCGGCATGAGGGCCTATGCATCTGCAAGCTAGTTCTACACCCCAAATGCACGCACTAGTATCGCTTTGATCATTGTGTCGCTTTCAGAATATTATTGAGAGCTTTCCTAACACGAACTTCGTGGAGGAACGAGGGTCAGATTTACATAGACTTGAGGTCAAACACCCTACTCATGTAGGCATATGTTGGTGTCAGCCTCGCCATCAGGAAGAGCCAATGCTTGTGATATGCAAAATCATTTACACTATACTGACACATTAGTCTCCTTATGCAAATTCCCTAATTCATTAAGCTGCTTAAATTGGGGTAATTGAAAGAAATGGGCTTTTTATCCTTAAATCTCTATTATAGGAATCGTGGTAGGATCCATTTTCATGATCACTTCCACGTCCACGGTCAATATGATGGTCATGATTTGAAAAACTAACATACTCCTCATAATTCTGTGTCCTCATCATCGAACTCATTTTCCGTGAGTCCGAAGGCAAGGACATAGAGGATTATAAGAAGCATGTTGGTTCCAAATCATCATCATTATGATGAAGAAGGACATGAATGTGAAGACGGATGTTACTATGATTCCTAACTAAAGTATAGGTATAAAAAGTGAATTTGTCTTTCAATAACCAGCTTAATGAATTAGGGGATTTGCCTAAATAGACTGAATGTATGTATATACGGATGCTTTTGCTTACCATAGGCATTGCCAATCTTCAATGAGAAACAGCATCTGCAGCTAATCACTGTTGAGGAAAATTCCTAATGGATTTTAAAGATGACAAAACTCTGCATGTGTAACTTGTGAATCCGATATACATTTCTTTCCAGGTTAATGTATTCTGAAAGTTCAGAAGAAATTATCAGACTTTACAAGTTTTCAGAACTAAAAGTTTAGACGCAAACGCTAAAATTTTTCAGACGCTGAAGTTTTGCAGACACAGACACTGAAATTCTTTAAACGCGGAAGTTATTCAGATACATAAGTAATGAAGACGCAGAAGTTATGCAGACGCTAAAGTTATGCAGACACAGACGCTAAAGTTTTTCATCCGTAAAAGCAAAACTTATTCAGAACGAAACATAACAGCTAGTGATCTGGTATGGATTTCACAGAAGAAAAGTTTTGATTGACTCAATCTCAGTCAAATTGATTGACAATCAAATATTATGACAAGAATGCATTTACAACGGATAAAACTTTACTTATTGAAATCAAGATTCTGATTGTATAGGGGATCAAAATCAGCGAGATTCAGAATCTGTCATCCAACGGCTACTCGATCCTTTTTATACAAATCTGTCCAAGGTGAAGATTAGAAGATGATCCTCTGAAAGCTGTCCAACGGCTAGTCTGGAAGTGGAGGAGTATTTAAGGAGATCAACAAATAGCAAAAGAAAATGATAGAATCAAGAATCAACGAGTCCAAAGACTGACCATACTCTAATCATTTCTCTTGTCTTTCTTGTGCTGAATATTAAGATCTTGAGAGGCATTTTGTAAAAGTGAGTGTGTGAGATAGAGAGTCCTATCAAATACAAGAGTGATATCACTCAGAATCTGTATTTCCTCTTGATTACATAGCGAAATCCAGCCAGTAGGCTATCAGCGTGGGAGAGTGGACGTAGGCTTGCTATAAGCCAAATCATTATAAACTTATGTGCAGTTTTTCTATCTCTTATCTCTCGCTTTATATACTGCACATCAAGAGCACAGTCTATATAAACTGTTTTGATGCTTAATTGTATTCAGACTCAACTGTGATATTTCATTTCCGCTTAAATTTGCAAAAATTATTTAAGATCACCTATTCACTCCCTTCTAAGTGATCCTTACTAGCCACATCAATCACTGCATGTTTTTTTTTTGTTTTTTGATAAGGCTAATCACTGCATGTTGATACAAGGAAACCATCAAACTTATGCAAGTAGGCCCGTTAAATGATTTTGAAATAGCTCAGAGCAAATAAAATTAAATCGAACTAAATTCAAATTCAACCTAGTGACTCTGCTACCCGAAAAGATCATATCTACAAAAGAAATAAGGTAAAAACGGCTTATTCTATGGAATTGTCCGTAAGATCAACAATGATCTACGTTACAATAACTTAAACCGGAACGTGTTAATTATGATTTGTAGTGGTTTTTTTTTTTTTTTGTCCTATTTCTAATGAGAGCACTTCATTAAACAACCACAAGCAAATCGAGTAAAACCTTGTGTGCGGAAAGAAGTGCCGATTCATAATGCTGCATCTTCTCGACATCCCTTGAAACTATCATCTCGAGCTCCTTCTCAGTAGGAAGTCTAGTGTGGTAGCTATCATATCACAACAAAGGAAAACATCAAGACAGTGCCAAGGGAACATATGGTGAGTAGATGTAGTTGTGAAGTTCACATCAAAATCAACTCGGCCACATACCCAGGAATTATGTCTTCGAACACAGCCAACAAAGATAGAAGCCCAAGCTCAACGATTGCATAATAATCATCAACTGCACATCTGCAGCATTTCCTTTTTAGAAGTTTAAAATTAGACTCCTGATCAGCAAGCGTAGCAATTCCCAGCTCCCCAAGTTTACACTTCTTAGTTTCAAATGACTCTTCTGCAGTGATGTCCTCTTTCAACTCAGCCTAAGAAAACATGACATTGCGTACAGGTGAGAGGAAATGTCTTGATGGTTAAGTATTGTACAAAGGTTACGATAATACTAGTATGATACTAGCAAACTTGGGATAAACATTCAGGCACAACATCAAGACCAAATCTTCATTGCAACTTAACCAACGAATGCACCTAAGCAAGCAGCAAATGATCCCCCAAGATACACGCACAAGTTTTACCCAACAGAAAGCTAAACACTGAGAACAGAGGTACATGCACTTCCACACAACTCAGAAGTACAATGAGAACTCCAGGGCACGCTGCATCTCACCAACAACCAAAGCATAAACAGAAAGAAAATAAAAGGGTAAAAAAAAAGAAAACACTTTTTTAACCGTCCATCAATTTTAGCAAGTGTTCATGTTCCAGCCCCTTAAGAAGAAAAGGCACTCGATTGGAAGACGGGATATTTCGAGGAGACAAGAAGCAAAGGCCAAAAGATGGAGTACAGGGGTGGTTGGAGTGATGCGGTACCGAAACAGCTCTTTGGGGGTCGTCTCTCACTTCATCTGGAGGCAGCTCTTTCGCTTGATTCTTAGCCTCTTTCTTGCTTTTGTTGATCTTAGCTCGCCTTTCATCTTTAGATAGCTTCACCAGAACTTGATCTGTCTCTTTGGTGTGTTCTTCTCCTTCACCTTCATCTTCAGATGGTTTTGGATGCTTTCAACGCTGATTGCCAAAAGGCAAAAAGGCCTGAAAGTTAGCACCAGTCAATATTGAGCCGAAAGTGTAATTATGTTTCTATATACAAGAGGATGCAAATCCAGGTTGTGATAGTGCAAATATTAGGTGAATTAGTTTAAGACAATTGGCAAAAAAAAAAGGGATTTAGGATTGAATTGGCACAATTGCAATAGGTTTAGGACTTTTTGGGTGGAAGCGTAATTCTGTTTCTATACACGAGGGTGCAAATACAGGTGCAATAGTTGAGTTTGCCGTACATGGTCTTTACGGGCAGAGTATCCGAAGGACCAACTTGAATTCCAGGTTCCTCCTCCTCCTCCTCAGCTGTCTGCAAGGCCTTCTTCTTCTTCAATCTCTTCTCATAGAGAGCTTCCAGAGCATCTTCCTTCAGGTCAGCCACTCGCCTGACACGCCAGCCTTAGCTTCAGGTCAGCATCTTCTTTCGATCTCTCTGTCTCTCTCTGAACGTGTAGACGTGGTGAATGAGGGTAGTTGTGGGAGCTTCTCTCTGATCACGTAAATGTGGTAGGTAGTTGCTGGAGCTGAGATGGCCTCTGTTGACCATCTAGCAACTATGTAAATAAGATTAACAAAAATGTCTTGTACATGTGATTTTAATCACAGTTTTGTGGTTATATAATGAAAATGACAGCTTTCTATTTCACTGGATTTCTTTAAAGATGAACCATCGAGTATTCAAATTGAGAATAAAACGACAATATGACCGGCAAAATAGGCCAGATCTTGGCAAATGCTGACATGGTTTATGGAGGCCAAGCCTGGTCACCGAGGCAAATGCCGACGGTCATGTGTCCTGTTTTCCTTCGGTAATTCATTGTCGTAGGCCATGGATATATTTTAGTTGGACGAAATCCATGCAGAGATATAACAAAACTACCTATTGGCCTCCATACCTATATAATTAATCACTCATTTGAAGAGGTCGAAGAAAAGGTAATCGCATCTTACATTTGTTTAAGCTTGAGAGATCTTTCTACTCTAAGACTGATGAGAAAAACTGCCAAATGTATGGGCACTTCCACTCCAAAACATCATTGTCTTCGTACCTGAACATGTACCGACAACATCGTTTTCACCTCCCATCCTTGTCCTTCCTTATTATATATGTTCGAGATGTAACATATACATAATATGGTGTCCTTTCTTTGTTTTCTTACCAGAAAGTCTCTTGCTTGAAATGGGAATATCAAAAAGTCATTCCAAATAATGATATATGAATCTACAACTAGCTCACTTCACTCCTTAAAAGAAAAATTATTAGTTTTGGCTTTTCTTTTTGGTCTCTATTGATGGAAACGAAGGACCATCGATTACTATTCACTAGCATCATCATAGATAGAAACTATTAACCAAAACCAAGCACCAACCAGAACACTTTTTGCTTCCCTCCTTTTTCCAATGGTTAATTTATGATTGTTATATGCGAATGTTATTCAAATCATACATATTATGAGATCAGCATCATGAAGTTGCTCTTGCAAGGATGCTGCCAACATGTCAAGGCATCGCACCCATTTTCAATCATTCTGATCACATGCTCAACATCCTCAATTATCCAGGACCGGCGACCATGATTATTTGCCAATTTAGAGACCATGATTCAAGTCGTGGTCTCTTTCACTTTTCTAGGCTACTAGGAGACGATGAACCCCAAATGGGAGCTAGTCCTAGTTCTAGCAAGCTAATCGCTCGGCCGTTTATGCGTACCTTAGCAAAAAACTGCACCAACTTCTGTTCCCATTACAAGAAGTGGGAAGAAGATATTAGGAATTTAAGATCCGGTCAGAGGGGGTGCCCATACCATATCTTTTGCGGTGGAAGCAAGTTGGCAATGGCAAGTCTTGCGATTCGCGTTCATTGCTTGGGGCTTTACTAGCATAAAAGTCTTTGAGCCACTGTAAGAATAATAACTTATTGTGAGCTATAAATTTTTAAAACATAAAATTATTTTTTATTTATTTTTTTATGGTTCAGAACACGTTGTTATTATCACAGTAGATTAAGGATTGTCACTTAATCGTTTCTCCTTTCGATATATCTATTGATTTTAATTACTTATTTCTTTTTTGTTCGAAATTTTAAGCACTTATTTCACTTTGTATATCCAACACATGAAGAATGGCAAAATAATCACTCTTGTATTTATATATCCTTAGAGAGATATATAGTACTATGAATAAGCAATATAGATTCTCTCATATTATCTTAGAAGTTAGAACTTCTTTAGCACCTATAGATTTTTTGGAAAATTGTCCAAAAAGTCCTAAACCAATTCCACTTTTTCCAATTCAATCATAAACCTTTTAATTGTACAATTGAGTCATAAACTTTTTCACATTTTTTTAATTGAGTCCATCTAGCCAATTTTAACTTAAAAATGTTGAAATGAACACCGATGGTCCTATGTGGCACAGCCAACGCTGATATGGATAATTTTTAATAATATTTTTCAATTTTTTTTTTTTGTTTTATTTTATTTTCTCGTTTTTATTTTCTTTCTCTTTCCTTTTCTTTTTCCTTTCTTCTTCTTGCCAATTGCTAAGGCAAGCTTGCTATCCTCTAGCAAAGCTCGCCTTTGCCGGCCACTAATGAGGCTCAACCATCGCCATATCCGGTGAAGGTGAGCCTCTCCCGGGCACTGGTGAGGCCAACCTCGCCTAGCGATGGCGAGGTCAAGCCTTTCCAAGGGTGGGCAAGGCTTGCCATCACCGAGCTGGCAAGGTCAACCTTGCTAGTGGCTTGGTAAGGTTCAATCTCATTAGATCTAGTGAGTTCAAACCTCGCCTAGCGACAACAAGGTCTAACCTCGCTAAGGGCAGGCAAGGCTCGCCGCCTTGCTGACCCTTGCCTCTGGCCGATCGTCGGCCATCACTAAGGCTCGATAGCCAGCTATAGGAAGAAGAAAAGAAAAAAATCAAAAAAATAATAAAATATTATAAAAAATTATCTATGTGAGCGCCGGTCACACCACATAGGACAACTGGCTTCCACGTTAGTGATTTTCGGTCAAAATTGTTCAAATAGACTCAATTGGTAAAACGTGAAAATAATTAGGATTCACTAGGCGAGGGTCGACTGTAGTGATTTCCAAGGTCGACCCTTGCCTAAGCTAGAGCGACCTCGCCGGGAATCGCCTCTCGCCGGGGGTTGCCCTTGCCCAAGCGAGGCCAGCCCACTCGACCATGGCCGATGGCCAATCACCGGCAAAAAGAAGAAGAAAGGCAACAAAAGAAAAAAATAATTTAAAAAGTCACAAAAATATTAAAATATTATTAAAAATTGTACACATGAGTGCCGGCTGACATCCACATCAATAATATCCTGCCAAAATTAACCGAAAGGATTAAATTGGTACTAAGTTGAAAGGTTTATGACTAAATTGATACAATAAAAAAGTTTATGATTAAATTGACATCAATAAGTTTATGACTTTTCTAACACTTTTACTGTCAATTAAAATATGTTGGACTTCAATTAGTACAAGCAAAGTGTTAGTTAATTGTTAAAATACTCTCTCTCTCGTTTTTTTTCTTTAAGCAAATCGGTCGAACGAATTGCATTGTACTTTATAAAGCTCCTTATGTTTCCTTCTCAATTGAACATTTGCTCTTATTAGTTGAGGTCAATGCACAAAAATCCACAAATTAAATCATTGTCAGGTGTCTGTCTACTCATCCTGTTCCCAGGCTGATTATGATTATCGAGTGTACTAAAAGCTCTTGGACTTTTGGTGTGAGTTTGAACAAACCGTGCAATCTAGTCATCGCGATTGTGAGAAAAGAAACTATACATGTTAGATGAGTATGGATGATTGCCATCATTCTTTTGGTGTGGGTTTGTAAAAATGGGACACGCATAACTGATGGACTCTTTGCATGACGATTCAGTCATCGTCTGTGAGAAACGAGACTATATACGTTAGATGAGTGTGGGTCGGATTCATTTGCGTGATTGCCATCACTCTTTTTGTGTGTGTTTGAATAAACAAGACATGCGTAATTAATACATGTTAGATGAGTATAGGTCGGGTAAATTTTGCATGGTTCACCGGTATAAAAAGTCCTTCCTTCTTGATGAGTTGCTCATCTACTTCTCACATGGCCTCTTTGTTTAGATTTATAAAAGAACAAAAAAAAAAGTACACATCTCCATTTTCTCATCAAAATTAAAAATGTTCACGGCTTTTATAGAATTATGAAAAGTTACGCATGAAATTTTGAAATGTTATTTGATTTTTATAGGATTATGAAAAACTTACGTATGAAGTTTTGTGCTAACAATTATTTATTACGAAAATTTCAAGTGCTTAACTTCAAAAAGCTCTAATTGTGTGCGTTGCAACATTTGAAAGAAGCAAATAGGTCAATTCGCAAAACTTTTAAACCGCTACACTGAAACCTCTTTAAATTAATTTCTTCCGATTTGACTAACAAAAAACCTAACTTGATTTTTTTATAAGACACATGGCGAACCATGTAGGCACTTATTAAACTCAAATCATACATAAAACTTATCTTTTTCAATATTACCCAACTAGTTGTCAAAGAGAGGCAAAAAAAAATAAAAAATAAAAAAAGCCTGCTGGAGATGCACACTTGATCTTTTAAGAATCCTAGACAGTTGGCTTAACATTGCACAAGCTCAAATCCTCCCACAACCAAATATATAGAATCTCATATCTTGACAATAAGTAAAATGTTTAGATCAATTTCCCGTTACATGCCATGACCAAATGTAAGCCAATCGAATGATATTTACTGAAAATTCCTCGGTGCACTTTTTAAATCATTTCAGCAAGGATTTTAAAGCAAACAAGGGTTGCTGACAATACAAAGAGGAGATGTTGTCCATGATGAGTTTGAGTTGTCTCAAGCCCTGAAATGGCATGGATTGCAAAGACAGACGTTGGTGAAAGGTCTAATGGAAATACAAACAGAGGAATCTACAAAATAAGAAATGAAAAATATAGAATTGCAAAAAAGGAAATCAGGAGCAGTAGAATGTGATGTTGATTACCTTCTCAAGCATTTCCTCAACAACTTCATCACTCAACTTCTCACTGTGACCTTCACAATACCATCGACACTCTTATTGCAGAAGAACTCGAATGCCTCATTTAGAGCCTACAGAAGAGCAGAGAAATTGACATTAAGCATAAACACAGGATGTCAGGAGGCAGCAATAGTAGCAGCATACCTCATGAAAAAGAGCGTGGTTTTGGAAACAATCCTCGACATATGCAAGGTACTTATCATGTAATACACCCACTTTCTTGAGAAAAATCTGCAAAATGTGCACGTATATCAGCTTCCTTTCAATATTTAGCCTCCTTTATCCAAAATAAGATATGAAAAAAAGTAGGATGGATAACTTGTTCTTGCAAACCAACCACATCATTCTTCTCAAACTGCGAAAGAAACAGAGTCATCTGTTCAATAGAAACTATTTTACTTTGTATAGTAAACATCTAACAGTTTTTCAGATTCCCTGTACGTGTGAAAACTATGCTTAGCAGCAACCTATGCTTTCACAGCAAGTTCAGTGGCCTTAGTTCAAGTCTCTCATTCCATCTTCATAGCGCTTGGCAATTATTCAAATGCATACCCCTTTTTCATCTTTCAATCCCTTAAAACTCAAATCCCCAATTAACAAAGAAGAAAAAGCAAATGGTGCACAGTTAAACATGCCTGCTTATTTAAGGATATGGAAACTGTTTTTCCAAACAAGAGGTCTATCAACACACAACTAAATGCATCTGTGCATTTGTGATATGCATTCCACAAAATATCTACAATTCTGTCACTTCATTGCGTTGACTTGTACACTTCTTATGATTTTACTAAGGATTAAGTGCCTTCTCAGTCCAAAGTCCACTAGTAAAAATCATTTTAGCTAAGTGAAACAAGGTATCCTTCAAAATAGACAATTTTTAATGACTCACTAAGATTCTATACCTCATGAATTCCTATGAAAGCATGCAATTTAGCAGTTTGAACAGCTAAAAGAGTACAAGAAACACATAAATGTGCATACTTTCTTGTTGCTTGCCGCATCTTCAGCTTGTTTGACCAAAGCTGTACCTTCAGCAGTAACATGCTGCGCCATACAACGAAAATAAGTTCAAGAAAGCATAAAAGATCTACTTCCTAGAAAAAGCACGATTCTACAGTTAATGACCTGTTGAAATATATTTGCAACAGGATCCAAGCCCCTAGGTATTTTAGAAAACAGCCTGAACATTCTTGACAAATCCTCCACCTAAAAAGCAAACATTCCAGTCAGTAATAACGCATCTTCCCTAACAAAAATCAAAAGTACCAAATGGAAATATAAAAAGTAAAGCAAAAGCAAGCACCTTATCCTCTCTAAGCAATGCGTGACACCCGGAGGGCTCTTTTTCAAGTAGTTGGTTTGCATAGATAGATAGTAATTCATGTTGAACTTTCTGCAGAAATCGGGAAGTAAACCTTGCAAATTAGAGTTGATAGACGAAATAATAATGATACACCACAACTTCATGCAGAATTGTCATCCCAAAAGTCACACCAATTTCCAACCTCAAGTAGCTTTGGCTCGCTACTTGGATGCAGGTAGTGAGAAACCCTGTCTCTCACGTTTTAGACACTCTTCAGCCTGTGATCGCCAATAACATGGATTAATATCATTAAAAACAATCAACTACGACATTTCAGGCTAAGGGTGTAAAGTGTAAGCATTTCCTTCAGCATGTAATCTTGACAAGAGTTTTCCAGTATCCAAATTGAAGCCTTCCTAGAATAATAAGCAGCAGTATCTTCAAGCAGCAATGCTTCAAAGTCACCTTCATAACGATCATTTGCCCCATCCCAATCTCAACAAATATATCCAAAACGTTCTTCAGCAAAGCTCGGTCAATTTGCTTTCCCTCACGTTCTTGATCAATCTAATCAAAATTCAAACCGGTCATAACGACTAACGAGATTTCCAGATTTAATAAACCTGTCGAGCGTCAAAGGGGATGGATACAATCATACCAAAGAGATAATAGCATCCCTGACTTTTGCACATAACTCCCTATATACCTGAAAGCATCATCAATGAAGTGTAATGAGATAATTGTCAACACATATGAAAAAAGTCGACGTCATTAATCTGCATTCAGCATAATTCAAGCATATTTGAACCATGAACTCTTCTGCAGATGATCAGCAGAAAGAGGACATCAGGTCACTGGTGACATACCAGATCACGAAAGCAAGTCAGGCCAACGTCATTAAGGGGCCGCAATGATCTTTGAGCAATGAAGTACCGGTCCAGATAATAGGAGAAACGAGATAGCCGTATAACCATCACCTTATGCTTTGCCCACCTTGTCACAAGTTCTCTCAGCAGAAACTCATCATGCATCTCCCTCAATGAAGGCAATACCTAAATCAAAGACAGACCAAGAAGTTAATGGAAATAGAATACTCAGAGAACCCAAAGGGCATGTTGTCCACAGTGAAAAGTACGTATTACAACAAGGAAAGGGTTAATTGTGAAACTTCTAAGCCATATATCCATGTCATGAATACTACCTTCTCACTTTCAACCATCAATGTGATTAAGTACTAAAAGATAGTTTCTACCTAAAGATGAGATGATTAAGAGAAAGCTTTCATATAGCATTTCAAAAGGTCAATAAGGGCTTCATAAGTACACTGATTCATCTGCTATCTTCCATCAGAAAAATCAATAAATCAACTGCAATAATTATATCAGACTCACACCAAGGAACTATATGGTGTAATAGTACAAACTTCTTTGTGGATATTGTATATTCCAACGAGTGTTAGTTGTTTCTCATGTCCCACAAGGAGGCGGCATTCAAATTTGATCACTTCACTATATAGCTCAAAGCTTCTTGATAACTGCCATATAACTCGAAAGTTATTGGTCATTAGTGTCACACTTTTCTCAGATCAGGTCCAATTGATGATCTCATCTCGGCATTTTCCCATTTCCACTACAAGAACAAGTTCCAGTTTTAACTCGAAAGATGAATTACCATCACAACTAAAAATTTGATGCCTTATTGCTATAAAAGTTTTTGCCGTCGAGAACTTCTAAACAATCCCCAAACCTTTTTCATTGGACCACTGGCACCTCAAAACTAGCATTAATTTTGAGGAACATCACCCGGGAATTCTTTTAACACACATTAATGGCAACTCTTCGTGTCAGTATGCTATACAATAAACAGATAAAACTTCAATTTCCACAGCAGCTCCTAGGAATCACTGTATCTTGCATATTTCTCATATGCCCATTATGAAACAAATTGAAAAGAGCACAAACAAAGCGATTACTAATTCCTCACCACTGAATTGATGTACTCTTCAAAGGACTCTCCATACTTGTCATAGAGTTGCTGGGAGTAATCATGAGGAGGCTTCTGAGTACACATATTGTAAATGGTTCTGCAAATAACATCAAAGAAGTCAACAACAATATGATCATGCAGCTCAGCGAGCAGGCATCCACCCAAAAAACCAAGAAAAGCAGCGCACAGAGGCGTAATACGCGTAGATCATCATGTAGTCCTCGGAGCTGAATTGGGGCACAGGAAGCCCTTCGAGGAGCTTCGTGATACCCTTCTGTACAAACTCCCATCCTTGTTCTAGGTTGATCGTCTGCCTGTCGTTCATCTCCTAGAACCACACCCTGACCCTCAATTCCTCTGCAGGAAGAACAGATTCGCAGCTAAGAATCTCGCCAATGCACAAGCACCATAAACACTAAAACCCGCAAGGTCGACAACTAAGCGCGCATAAGGCCTAGGTAGCAAGCTCCTACTTTGTAAAGCACTGTAACAGTAACGGGTGGTCAACAGGTCAAAAAGGTCAAAGAGAGAAAAAGAAAAAAGAATAAAAAGAGCCCACTGCTTAAAGTAAAACCGAGAGTCATAAGAAAACGGGGGAAAGCTTCGTCCATACGAAACTGTCGGTAAAGAACACTAAAAGTGCCAAAACTTACGTACCATGTTCACTTTAGCGTTAAAAGTTTGTTTCGAATCACTTAAGTGTCACTTTTTTGAAAAAACAATAACTTAAATATCAACTCCGATTTTGATCGCCGAAAGTCTGACGTGCCACTGATGAGGACAATATTTAATAATTTTTTAATTTTTTTGATTTTTTTTTTCTATTTTTTCCTTTTTTCTTTTGTTTCTTTTCTTTCTTCTTCTTCTTCGTTTGGCCGGTGACTGGACACCGACCACTGGCCATGGCCAGTCGCCTAGCCTCGCCGGGGTCGCTCGGTGGAAGGCGACTGCCGAATCTGGCAAGGCTAGCCCTCGCCAGATCCGGCGAGACCGGCCCTCGCTCAGGCCACGGCGACCTCGCCGAGGGTCGCCCAGGGGAAGGCGACCGTCGGCGAGGTTGTCGTGGCTTGGGCAAGAGCCAACCCCGCCAAATTTGGCGAGGGCCGGCCTCGCCTCACCTGGGCGAGGGCGTGCCCAGGCAAGGCGAGGTCGGCCCTTGCCCAGGCCACGACGGCCTCGCCGACAGTTACCTTCCCCCGGCGATCCTCGGCAAGGCCGGGCGGCCACCGCCCAAATGAAGAAGATGGAAAAAACTAAAAAAAAATCAAAAAATAATTAAAAATTCAAAATTGACACGTGGAAATGCTACGTGGGACTGAGAAATTCGAAATATATACGTGGAAATGCCACGTAGATTAAAATTTTAATTAAAAAAGCGACATATTAATTTGGCCGGAATTTCTCGCCGTTGGCATTTAAGTAATCGTTTTTCTCCGATTTTGGCACTTAAGTGATCCGAAACAAATTTTTGGTAATAAAGTGAGCGTCGTACACAAGTTTTGGCACTTCTAGTGTTCTTCTCCCGGAAACCGTAGAGAGGAAGAGAAAAAGGAAAAACATAGAAAAATAAATTCGATTCGGAACCTCGACAAGCCAAATTAATTTCGTTTCACAAGATCTCGTAAGGATTCAAGCCATTTGGTCATCTAGTCGGAGTAATTTTCGAAGCTAAGGCATAAATTTAAAGTTATGTATATTTTGAATTGCAAAGTTCAATTTAGGAGTTGTTAAGTTGCAAAATTTTATGGAAATGATAGTTTGGAGTGTTGTGCTAGACACCGATTGTGAATTACAGTTTGATAGAAATTAATTTTTAAAGTTTTGCACGCAAGCTTGGCATAGCGAGTAGCCTACTTTGGGCGAGCATTTTGTTAGCGTATAAGCTTAGTTTAGTTGATTTGTGGTTAAAGTAGCAGGTTTTGATATTGCTTTCCGCTAAATTGATAGGATTTCAAGTTCGTGGACTTGAAATAACTTTCGAGGTTTAGTTTAGTCTTTCAAATTTGAGTGGTGCTTATATCTTTTCAAGTTATTCATATTTCGAAAGTGATATGAATTGTATTCTAATTTATAAAATGAATTCTGGATTTGATTTGGAATATAATGATTTGATGCTCATTATGGTTGTGAACCCGATCAAGATTTGTGGGTATGCATATTGATTTCAAGATATCTTTCTAGGGTGAGCCACTAGCTGATAATAGGTGGGGACCTTATCAAGGGGAATCTTGATTGCCTCGTGACCTAGTTCGATATTAAACAATGGATTAATCAACGAAATAAACCTTATGACCATAGTTGAACATTGAGTAATCGATTGATCGATGGAATGAACCATTGACATGTGATTTGATAAAGATTGATCAATGGATTTGACTATTGATATTTGATTTGTAAAGATGGATTAAATGAGTATTTATGATATATGTAAAGCACTGTTGAAATGAAACAATTCATGTTTAATTTGGTACGTATATTATATCATGGTATAAGATTTGGTATTGTTTTATATATATATATATAGTGGATGCTCGATCTGTTTAAAAAATATTATTCAGTGTGGTTACTCATCCCATTCATTCTAACCTTTTCATGTTCTTCGGTCAACGGCAAGTAGAACAAGAGCTCTACGGATGGGGACTAGTTGGATTTTGTATATGGTCCAAGAAAATTGTATGTATATCTGTTGGGAGTCGTTGCTTTTAGCTTCTGAGATGCCTATTTTCGTTTTTAAGAATTGTAGAAACCTTGATGCCATAACCAATTTAAGTTGGTTTCGGTCAGAGGCCAGCTATTTCGGGTAGAAGAACGGCCACGTCATTTATGTACTTTTTGTAAGATTCGGGATGTGACAAGAACAATAATTTATAAAACATAGAGTTTACTCTTTCTTTGTTGTATTCGAAGAAAAGGTTGTGCTACTGATTCCAGGCAAGCTCTGGTCTTTTCTTGTTGCCGGTGTTGAGGAATTTTCAAAGTGAAGATCAGTGAAAGAGGACCACTATCTTGATTCCGTGACTGATGTCTTGAGTGAAGTATAGCTTCAGAGCCAGGGCTTACTGATTCGGAAGAGAGTCAAGGATACGTAGCCAAAGGAGAAGATGGTTGGATCAATGAACCAAAATCAGGACACCGTTTCCATCTCAAGCCGCGAACTTCAAGCTGGAGTGCCAATGGCACGAAGTTCTACCGTTGCGGATATGAGCATGGCAAATGGCGATGTGCGCAGGTCCGAGAGAATTGAGAATCTTTCCGACCAAAATTGCAGCTCCCACACTTTGAGAGGTCATCCTGACGAAGATGACGGGAATGCTTGTGAGGAGCCAATGAATCGATCAATCTAGCTCAGCTGATTCGTTGAGTTTTAGCATGGTCGAGCTCGAGACCGATATCTGCAACCCCGTAAGATCTACAGCCGAAGAAGAAAGTCACTTGAAGCTGGGGACAGCTGATGCTCTCCGTGGTTCCGTGGACGTTTTCGCGAAGATCAGTGGCGAACAGAAGAACACTTCTGAAGGCAGCCATCTGGGAAAAGCTCCAAAATGCGAACAGAAGCTGAAAGTGAGACCTGAGAACAGGACACGCCCAGCTGGTGCAGAGAGAAAACTTGGAAAGTGGAGTTTCTGCAATATCAGCGAGACAAGCTGCAATATTTGCCAATTTCTCTGCTAATTCCAGATTTAAACAAAGAGGAGGGCCGGTAGATCCTCAAGCAATCCTATCGGTGCCGAGACGATGCACCTCCCAGCTGATCACTCTCCAGTAGTTTTCCATCATTCAATCATCACATTACATGAACGCAACACTATGAGCAATGAACTTTCTCAAGATTTTCTTCGAACCATGAAGCCGACATTGAAGTACGATGCCGGAAAATTTCGAAGGCCGCATTGATATATTGGACTCGGTTTACGGCTTAAATTTGCCTCGGCTGTCCTGTCATGTCTCTCTCGAAAGGTTGCAACATAAATCAGCATCTCTCCAAGATTGGAACCACACGTCTAACGCTGATGAAATATAATATTTCAGAATATCTTGTTAACTAGTTTACCAAGTAAGTTGCTCGAAATGATTAAATGCTACGTCAATATTCGAATCTTATAATATCAACTGCGTTAACACGAAATTTCCTTAGCCCTGAACCATATATATAGATTATCGTAAATTTATACAAAAAAGCCCAGATTAGATGGATTCTGACAATGTTTAATTTTGGACAAAAACATTCCAACTACTTATTATGGGCAATGTACTTTAATGGGTGTCTACATGTGAACTTTTTTGGGCACGAACAGAACCTTCAGGCCCATCAGTGAGCAGCCACATTGGGCTGAACTCACTCCCAATATCAGCCCAATTGACCTTTGTCTCCACAACATGGAATGATGATTTCTGGATCAAAACTCCACGTTGGCTGCTTAGGATAATCATAGAAAAAATTACTTTAATTCAAGGTTTCCCCTCATATTGTGACCCTCTAATAACTTTTCATCATTGATGAAGTGCACCACACAAATTTCCGGTGTATGCAATTCCATGCTAATAGAGTCATGATCGCATTTGGACCGTCATCGTCATGGTTGTACATTAACCTATCATGGAAATGAACTACTTCTATTTCTTCAATTTGATCGAAGAAATCCTAAACTTATTGCACAAATGCCTCTATCTAATTTGAGTCCTCAATTGAAATTGCTATACTGATGGCCATCCCCCAAAGCACGGATTTGTATGCTTCAATAATTATCCCCATATGCCTCGGATGAGGATTGCCACGAGCTCCAAACGTCACACTGTTAGGAGATAATTACCAAAAAAATCTCAAATTTATATATGGATGTCAATTTTGTCATAAATTTTGTAATTTAGCCATTTAGTCATAAACTTTTTAATAATTTACCGATATAGTCTTTCCAACTAATTTTGGTCAGAAATCACTAACATGGATGTTGATTATCTTGCGTGGCACAACTGGCATTGACATGAATAATTTTTTACAAATTTTCAAAATAATTTCTGAATTTTTTATTTTTCCTTTTCTTCTGTTTTTTTCATTGTGGAGCCTCACCCCATGGCTAACAAGAGCTGCGACCCTCGCCCACTATGGCCATAATGAAAAATAAAAGAAAATAAAAAAATTATAAAAAACTTCATAAAAATTTGCAAAAAAATGCAAAAATTGTCCATGCCAACAATTTTAGGCGAAAATTGGCTAGAAGAACTACATTAACAAATTGTAAGAAGGTTTATGATTAAATTGGTCAAATTAAAAGGTTTAAGATTAAATTGACATACGTACAATAGATTTGTGACTTTTTTGATAATTTTTCCCTAATAGTGTGATGTCTAGAGCTCATGGCAATCCTCATCAAGCATATGGGGTAATTATAGAAGCATACAAATCCACACATCGAGGGATGGTCATCAGTGTCACAATTCCAATCAAGGGCTCGAGATAGAAAGACAAACGCGCTTACGATTCAAGCAACCCATTGAATGTATATCAAACTTGAGTTCGGCTCGAACGCACCTATTAATGATGCAGATTAGTTCCACTATTTATTCAATAAATTAAAAAAAATACCAAATTATTATCCGTGTTAATCGAGAACAAAAAGAATATCTATTTGTAATAGAAGCCCCCATAAAACTATATAGTAAAAAAGAGACAAATAATAAAAATCCTTCTTCAGTAAACTTATTTTTTTCTAATACATCTTTCTTTTTATAGAAGGAATTAAGGTCACGGAAAGCTCGAGAAATAAAACTAGAACCTTATGTGCACGTTTAATTACTATGAAATTTAAAACCAACGAGAAAAAAAATAGATAGGATACTTAGTAAGCGAGGATGGGGTTAAAAATATTTCTGTATTTTTTTTTCATTGCCTTTTTAGAACAAAGGGGACAAAAAGGGCAAGATTCTGCATCATTGACATATACTTTATAGACCAAGTCAACGACAAATAAAAAAATAAAGAATAATAGTAATAATTAAATAATAAGAAAAAGTAGAAAGGCCGATGGAAATAACGGTGGGTGTGAGGGCTGCTCGCACTTTTTCAACCGTTGGATTGGCTCCTTTTATAATCGGGTTAATATTACGAAAAATTTTAAATTGATACATTTATAATAAATTAATCCTCTGTTAATTTCTACTAAATTTTACGGTCAAATTGTTGAGCTAGATGACACAAGTTCCCTCTGTTTGTCATAAATTTATCAATTTATAATTTTTTGTGATATTAATCCAATTTAACAGAGCGTAAATTTATCATAAATATATTATTTTGGAGTCTTTTGTAGTTAAAAAATTAATTTAAAGTAAATTTATCACAGATGTATCAATTTAGAGTTTTTCGTGATATTAACTATATATATATACATGCAAATTTAAGAGTATTTAACCACTTGTGCTCTTTTTACTTTTGTTATTCCGTCACGGCTCTAGCAAATTATTGTTTGTTTGACTTTATCTTAAAAGAAATTGAAAAAAAAAACTGGCTGTGGTTCCAAACGTGAAATGATAGCCTCGGACATCATTTCAAGGTTTATTTTGTTATTTTAAGGAAGCCGTAATTTAATTTGTGGAAACTATCGATGATCGACGATAGTGACGGTCCTAAAGGCATGTCACATTAAATTCCTGTTACTTTTGCTTTACTTTCCACATCTTTTGTGCTTTTTTTAGGCGTAAAATAAGAAAAGCATGGTTCATCGGGAATTATGAAATTAAATCTAAGTTCAAGTTAATTTCTTAATAAAACAAACCGGCCTGATCGATTAGATCCTTGAACACAATTTGACGTTTTACAAAGAAAAATAATAATTTTATTAAAACCGGTCTATAAAATTGGTATATTACACGACTGTAAGTGAACATTTGAACAAACAAGTCATATTAAAAATTTGACAAGAGTCTGCATGATATTGAATATATTCATTTCGTATATTGTGATCTCGATACATCTGACATTATATATATATATATTTTTTTAAAACGGGTTCTTCAACTTGTTTGATCTAATTTTCCAATTGTATGATAGCCCTGTCACCAACTGGTTTAGTGGACAACAAGAAGTGACATCCATTGTCTCTGTTTAAAAGAATTTCTTGTGCAGCTGTCTCATCTAATTCCCCCTCTCTACTCTATAGCTGGAAAAAAAAAAAAGAATATGCACCACATATTTGTTATACAAAAAATAAGTACATAATGGGCATTTACTTGCAGTCCAGCCCACTCCTATTTTTATATGCTAGAAAAAATGCACGTCCGTCGTGCAAGTACAAAAAAATTGACATTTTAAGAGATTTTGCACTATCAATTCATTGAGAAATATTTAAAGTATTGGTCAATGAGAAAAATATTATTGACACGATACGAAGATATCACATGTTTAAAGAGAAAATTATTTCTACCGTGACCTTTCTTTTATTTTTTTTTTTGGATAAGGTTGTCTGTAAGATGGATGAGATGTAATTTACAAAACTGAAATGCATGTAAAAAGTGAGAATTATTAATTTGCGCATTTGTCCATTCATTGAATATTTATAAATTAACTAATTGAGGACATTTCGAGAAAGAGAAAAAACACTGTAATCCCCTAAAAATAGAAGCCCTCCTGCTTTACATGATAATACCGATTGAACCATTAATTAAGGAACGAAAATATTGGTAAAACTACACGATCCAATGAAATTTATATGTAGTTTTTTTATATCGATTATGTAAATATTTCATACATAAGTGATATCACTAATCTTGCAAATATCAAGTTTTCGCACACATGTGATGTGTTTGCCCACTTCTATGGGCAAGTGCCAATCTAATATGATAATATTCCATCGAATTGCGTTTTTGGAAAATGATAACTTTTTTTCGTTTGTGAATTTTATCGATATTCATGGAACAAGATGCCTTTCTAATTGTCGCATTATTTAATTAAGAGCTAGCAAAGGAGAAATTCTACATTCCATCCGCCAGCTTGACCACTCGCTTCACCTACCAAATTAAAGTTGAAAGTCTGTGGACTAGAATACTTTCAGATGACATAAAACGTATATTCTTTACCATAAACTTGTCAATCTTCATCGTTCGAGATATCGACGCGGGGTCTTCGCCTCGAGTTTTGCTTGATGTATGGGATTTTGGTGGAGCATTTTCGTGGACCCGGAATTTACTTGCTTGAGACAAGAACGGCTTCATTGCCAAAAAAAAAAATTGTTTATATAATTTGTGAATTCGCCAATACCCTCTATCTATCTATGTAGTTATATAAATTGTGCCGGTTGCATACTGCATGCGGCTCGTCAAGTAGCCAAATCTAGTGGCTCATTTTAACGGTACTCAAAAAAAAATTATGGAGTCAGCCACGTATTTGCTAGCGCGACCTACTCACTAATGATCACGAAGAACTTCTAATCAAATACAAATTAGCTTTGCATTAGCACAGAAGAAGCTGCAATCTGCATAATCTTTTACATTCAATTTAGCTTGTGAGCAAACAGTGCACGTTTTCACCAAACTTGGCCCATCAGTTTGAACAAAGAGTAAATTAAAAAGTTGGTCAAAAAGACTCAAATCCACCCCCCACATCCTTACAAAAAGTGATACGGTGGTGTTGCTGCATTGGTCAACCAAAATTGCTTGACCAGAAATTTTTTAGGTAGAGCATGTCATCCTCAGCTCAAGCTAATCTTCGAGTTTTCTCATTTTCTTTTTCCCGAAATGAATAAAAAAAAATATGCATATAAAATTGAGTGAACACATGAGAACGTAGTGCTCAAAAAGCATAAAAAAAAATTAGGGGTGTGCAAAAAAATCGAGAACCACTTGGAATCGGACCGAAATTGGTGATTCCTAAGGGAACCAGTCCGGTTTCTGGTTCCAATATTTGGGAACCATTGGGTAACAGTCTAGTTCTCGACTCTAAGTGTGGAATTGCTTACCCGCCCATCAGGCCTAAACCGGACTGGTAAAATAATAATAAAATAATATATTTATTTTAACTTTAAATTTTTTAAAAAAGAAAAATCATAAATTTCCAAACTAAACCTAACTCGCTCAACGCTCACAGCCTTACATTGAGCCGAGAAATACCTTTTTTCGCTTTTGCTTCACGCTCACTCCCACTCTTCTCGATCGATGCTCATCTTATCGTTTCCAACTCTCCATCTCCATTCATGTCTTCATCTTTCTATCTCTATCCTTAGCTAGTGGAATTGATTCCATGGACCCACCTAGAAACCGGACTGGACCGATGGTCCGGTTTCCAAGTGGATCCATAGAACCAGTTGACGGTTTCTGGTTCAAATTTTTCTGAACTGATCCTTAGTAGGCGGTTCCTGATTCTAGGTTGGGAACCACCCACCCGGAGCATGCTCATCCCTAATAAAATCCCCCTCCATGACTCGACGGCCTCACCCAAAAGGAATTATGGTATAGTGATAAAATAAAACAAAATAAAAAAAATCATCAAATTGGCCAACCCAACTAGATATAATTTTAAATTGAAGTCATGCAATTAAATAAGATCAAAAAATAAATAAATAATTGTGATCACATAGCAACATCGTTTTCACCCCCCATGATTGTCCTTCCTATCTTATTTTTCAAGATATGTCGCTATACTTGAAATGGGATTTTGTTTTTGGGTTAATGTCATAAAAAATCTTAAATCGATATATACATATGAGATAAATTTACCTCAAACTAACTTCAAATGAGTATATCTGTAACAAATTTACCTTCCGTTAGTTTCCATTAAATTTCACTATCAAAATGCTGAATTAAATTACATATGACAGATGACGGATATACTAGTTTGAGGTTTTACCTCCGATTGTCTCAAGTGTACTATTTGTGATTTTTCATGATATTAATTCAATGTAACGAAAACTAAATGAGGTAAATTTGTCATAAGTGAATTAGTTTGAGATTTTTTGTGGTCAAAAAATTGATTTTGAGTAAATTTATTACAAATGTTCCAAGTTGGGGTTTTTTGTGGCTAAAAAATCAGTTTGGGGTAAATTTATTACAAATGTATCAGTTTGAGATTTTTCGTAGTATTAACCTTTTTTTTTCTTTTTAGTTTCTAAATAATGAAAATGAACTAAATTATTTTCTGGGCTTTTCTTTTTTGGTTTCTGTTTGATGGAGATAAAGGACCACCATTATCACCGGTCACTAGCACGACCCATAAATAGAAATTATTAACAAAATTTGGAATTGCCTTTCATCATCGAATTTTGTCCTTTCTCAGGAATTTTTCACTACTTATCCAAACTCAGCTTCCTCTTTCTCGCAAGATGCTTTTAGCACTTACAGATCCGTAATATCAACCTCTGTTGGTAACCAAATCAATGACAATCCAGTGTTTTTTTCTTTTTGAATGGATACGCACTATATTATTGCAATTTTTAAATTTTTTATCCTTACATTGTACCTACGGTCAAAGAAACTATGCATGCTTAGAGTTAGAAAAATGAATTCCCTAACCAGAAAAAGGGAAAAATATATTCCTGAAAAATGATTCCCTCAAAAGTGATGCACCGTTCAGAGAATAATTCAAGCAAAACTTTGCTTAGAGAAAGAAATCTCGAAATTCAATATTAATGATAATGTTCTGTTCTTCAAAAAGAACCCTAAAACAAACTTATATATCCTTAAACTAAACCCTACTAGGAATAGAAAACATAAAATATCAAAATTACAAAACTACCTTTGAAATTAAAACCCATAAAAATTATTACAAAATAGAAAAACTCATGTAAACAATCCCGAATCGCTAAAATCTATTGTTAGTCACGGTCAAAGGCGGTGAGTTTTGTTTAGAACGCCATTTCGCTTAAAACGACCGAATTTGAACCCGATCCGATGTCATTAAAGGGGTCCGCCAGTTCTAGTCACATCACCATTTTGCCATCCGTTTGGATTTCTGCTCGTCCAACCGGTCCAGAAATGCTTTACTAATAGATTCTGCATCAGAAAGTATTTTCTTTTATTATTAAAATTTTCCCGAAATAAACACACCATTAAATTGATTTGACAATTCCGTGCCCATTAGATAATTATCTCTGTTCTACGATGTTACAAATGACTTCTATCGTTACTAAAGTTTAACCATACACAAGTCCTTAAGTGCAAGAAGTAAATATATACTAGGCGAGAGCATGAATTGAATCTGTGGTTGATGCAGCTCCTTTAACATTTTGTAAACGTCAACAAGTTGAAAATTTCGTCAGCCAAAAAAGAATTTAAGAAATTCTTCCTTAATATATTAGCATATCCATAGAGGTTTGACATGTATTCCAAACGAGAATTCCAATGGAACTTTGGCTTATTAAGCGTGTCAAAGCTGAATGCCATAGTTCTAGACCCCAAAGAACCTGACGAATTTGACTACAATAATAACCCCACAAATCGATGAACAAGGGAAAGGACTAAATTTAGCCATTGCTTGTTTTTGATGGGTTCATCTCAAGATCTATACCAAATCACATATGATTAATTAATTCTATTTTTGAAGGGATAATTGTCTAAAATGTCCTAAACTTATTGTATAGCAGTCGGTTCAGTCTTAAACTTTTCAATTGTATCAATTTAGTCACAAACCTTTTGATGATTCGTTAATTTAGTCATAAACATTTTAACTATCTGCCAAAGTAATATTTTTGGCTAATTTTGATCGGAATTCGCTGATCAATTAGCACCAGCCGTCCCGCATGCACGGCTAGCACTAGCGTGGATGGTTTTTGCAATTTTTTAAAAAATTTTGAATTATTTTTTTCTTTCCTTTTTCTTTTTCATTTTTCCTCTATTTCCCTCTGCCAGTTGCCAGGCCTCGACCATGGCCTCTAGCCACCAGCAAGGGCCGTGATGCCCTCGCCAAGGCGAGGGCTACACAAATCTGTCGAGGGTCGACCTTGTTGGCCTCTGTTGGGGGCATCCCTTGTCGGATCCGGCGTCCTCCATCGGCCATTGCTAAGGCCTAGCGACTGGTGGAGGAAAATAGAGGAACAAGAAAAAAGATGAAGGAAAGGAACAAAGAAAAAGGAAAGAAAAAAGAAAAAAAAATCGGAATTTTTTTTTAAAATTACAAAAATCATTTTCGTTAGGCCCAATCGTGCCACGTAGGACAACCAAGCGCTGACTGGACCACCACGTCAGTGATTTATTGTCAAAGTTAACTAAGATGACTATATTGGCAAATCGTTGAAAGGTTTATGACTAAATTGGCAAATTATCAAAAGTTATAGGACAAAATTGACATAATCAAAAGGTTTAAAAGTGAATTGGTCGCTATATAATAGGTTTAAAACTTTTCAAATAATTTTGCCAATTTTTGAAAAAAAAAAAGCAACCACGCTCTCTTCTCATGCAAAACTCAGCAAACCCCACGCTACCAAAACTCGGCCTCGACTCCGACATCACCGTGGTAGCCAAACCCTGCTGTCGATGCCCTTGCTGCCCACTAACATCCCTCTTTGTGGCAAGCTCACTTGTGACGGCATGGGCGCGTGGGTTCGAGGCCAAGCTTGTAGCCGCCACAAGCCATGCCAAGATCGGCCTTACGCTCACAAAGGTCACGGCAAGCCATGGCGGCCTCGGCGGTGTGGGAGTTTGTAGTAGAGCTCAATCCTAGCGGCCATGGCCTCACTTTTGAGAAAAGAAACGAAAAAGGATGAGGAAAAGTGGGAGATGAAGAAACAAGAAGGAGAGGGGGAAGGAGAGAGCCTTAAGCAGCCCCAAAAGAAAGGAAAAAAAATGGGGAGATTTCTCAATCTTCAGGTAGAGAGCGAGGGTCAGCTCATTCATTGCTAAGAAGAGAGATTGAGGTTCGAATGCAAAATTAAATTGTGTGATTAAGTGCACAAATTTATAACAAAATCAAACCACTTAAATCCTAAATCCTCACGCCACCAAAAACACTTAAAGCCAACTAAAAATCAAACCACTTAAATCCTAAACAATATGCTAAAACGATTTTGTAAGGAGGGACAATTTGATCTTTTCAAGGTGGGGTTTTATTTAAAGGTGTGCAAAAGTTAAAGTTATGTAAATGGTCATCGAATCCAAAGTAATTTATATATTTGCACGCAAATCCTGAATAGATCAAAAGTGACGAATTTGTACCAAAAATCAACAATACGTTGTGGTTTTCTTTTCTTCCACCTTGGAATCACATGACAAAATCGATACTTAGACATCATTACTCATGAATGAAATTGAAATCCTTCCGGTTAAGTTAGGGTTTCATCTTCAAATCGGATTTGGGGCAACAAAATGGCCAAAATGACGTCATTTATGCTCTCTTTTGCTGACTTCATATCTTCATCGAGCCATGTCAGCATATTTATATTAAATTAATGCCATGATGATTTTTTCGGTTATACAGAATGGCACTCGAGTGAATAATTTTTTATTAATGCGACACTTAATTAATCAAAAAAAAGTTATAGCATTCAAATAAGTGCCATACGAAAGTTGTGACCCTTATGTCACTACATTAACATCTACAAATTTCTTAAAGAAAATGATATTACCAACTATTTGGTAACTACTAGTTTCAGTGTGATATAGCTGTCATAACCATTATATTCTTGGTTTAAGTAATGTATTATATATTACATTGTTTAGATTCACGAATGAAAAATAATAAGGGAGAATATCATCAAAGTTCCCAAAATATCTCGAAAATCAGAATTGATGGAATACTATACTTATCACGCTCTTGATTGGCTACTAAAGTGATAATTACTATAATGTGATATAGATTTCATAATCATTGTTATGTGCTTAATAATCAAATAGATTGTTAAAATATAAATAAATACCGGATATGATAAATCATATATCTATATGGGAGCATTAAACTCATGAACGATGACTGATTATTCTAATAGTAAGGAACTCATATTATGCTCATTTTTTATATCACGGATAATTTTTATTATAGCGAATAATTACATATTATGAATACAACATGATTATCAACACATCAATTGTTTACTTATCCTTTAATACTCTTGCATTAATATTATCTAAGGCAACCATGCAAAAAATAAATGATATAAATAAGCCTACTAGCCCAACATTGCTAACGTGAGTGGGAGAAAAGAGACGAGACTATTTTGAAAATAGCTATTCGAGCCGGACTGTGATATATATTACTACGTCAGTTGTAATACGGATTATGCGGTGATTGTTATTATTGCAAGTGAACACTGCAATAGATTATTAATTTATAATAAACGCGTGATATAATAATTATTATGTTATCAAATGTGTTGTAAGTGTAACTATGGACCGTTGAATTTCTGAAAATTGTGGAACCATAAAATAGGAGGAGCAATTCCATGTGTGCCATGACCAAATTTCCTTGATTGAAAAGAAGAAGAAGAAGAATTTCTTGCATGCTTTAAACCCTTTTACGTAAAACAAAAGGGGGAAAAAATTAAAAACGGAAATTTGGTAATTTCTGAATTTGATATATGCAAATCGGGAAAAGTAATTTCTTCACCACGCGCTTGCGTTGTGCATGAAGAAACCAACTGAAAACTATGGGTGCTTAGCCTATTATGTTAGGGTTAATTCTAAAAAAAAGCACCAACTTTATGTCTAGAAACAATTCTGACCCGAACCTTTTTTTGTTTCATTAAAAAGCACCAACTTTAGGTCAAGAGACAATTTTGGCCCAAACCTTTTCTTGTCCTGTAAAAAAGTATCAACTTTAGGTCAAGGGACAATTCTGCCTCTAACTTTTTTCTGTCTCGTAAAAAAACACTAACTTTGATTTAAATCCCAAATCTGACTCACATTAACTTAAAACCATTGATTATCTAACTTAATTATTCTATGTTAGCAATAAATCAATGTAACTTGCTAATTGGATTTAAAGTAATATTTATTGTCTTATTTTTAAGCCACAATTTGAAGAATAATGGTAAAACTGTTTATCTCATTCACTTCATTGACAAGTAAAAAATATCTCTAGATTGAATCTCTCTAGCCAAACGTAATCTGAAATTGACTACTGCTTGTCGATAAACGTCATGGACGAGTTTGGCCAAGCTTATCACTATAACCTTTTTTCTCAAACAATGGTGAAAATCAACAGATGGTCAGATTTAGGATCATGATGAAAGTTGGTGATTTTTAAGGAGACAAAAAAAATTATGGCCGAAATTATCACTCAACCTTAAGTTTGTACTTTTTTATAGGACAAAAAAAAGTTTGGGTCAGAATTGTCCATCGACCTAAAGTTGGTACTTTTTTATAGAAAGTTTGGGTTAGAATTGTCCCTCAACCTAAAGTTGGTGCTTTTTTATGGAACAAAAAAAATTTCGGGCCAGAATTGTCTATCGACCTAAAGTTTGTGCTTTCTTTTGGAATTAGGCATATTATGTTACTAAAACTACTAATGCTTTAGTCCCGGAATTTAGATTTTTTTTTGTTATTTTCTTCCCTTCCCTTTTAATTATTTTTTCTTGAAGCAAAATGGAAAAAGAAAGAGGTTTATAAGGAACTTCGTCGCGATGCATGCTTAAATTGCGTTGCAACTTATTATGTCGGCTAGTTACATCGTGCCGGATCAATGTGCACTTGGGCAAGCTTGTGCCAAACCAAAAGAAGAGAGCTTTCACTTCTATGACAGCTTCAGCTACCTGTCTGTTTGTTATACAGAGATGGCGGGACTCTACGGATACGTTCTTTATTTTACGTGTCGATGCTCGTATGTCTCCAATTTTTAATTCTCTGTATATCTTTGTCTTTTCCATAAAGAGGAAATACTCTCTTGAAGTTTTGCGTCCTTGGATCTTGAGATCCGGGCGACAATCGAGATGAAGCCTTTTAAGGACATGCTTGATCCAACCAGTACTAATACTACTACGCTATTTAGTCCTAGAATTTAGATCTGTCTTTTCCCCTTCCCCTTTTAATTAAATTTCTTATATCAGAATGGAAAAAGCAAAGGTTTATACGGAACTACGTTGCAATGCATGCTTAAATTGCGATGCAACGTACTCTGTCAGCTAGTTAAACCATGCCGGATTAACATCCACTCGGCAAGCTTGTGCGTGTGCCGAATCAACGCCCACGCGGCAAGCTTGATTAATTTGAGCATCACGCTAACCCATGAGTTGATTCTACTTCCTTGTATACGTATCAAGATTTGTGCTAGGCACATTATGATTGATTTATAAAACCGACATATCTTGGGATGCCACGGATTCTTATTTAGTTGTAAAAAAATAGCTCACCTATGGTGTATCAAAATCATTTGATGCACTAATCTTTCAAACCGATTTTAGTATACCCGACATCACTTACATCTAGATTTCGCATCTTCAATATATATACTTTCGAGCAATGTCTCGCTTTGAAGTTTTTAACGGGGAAA
Source organism: Syzygium aromaticum (assembly GCA_024500025.1). Taxonomy (NCBI): domain Eukaryota; kingdom Viridiplantae; phylum Streptophyta; class Magnoliopsida; order Myrtales; family Myrtaceae; genus Syzygium; species Syzygium aromaticum. The sequence goes on from CM044892.1 coordinate 31,064,195, forward strand.
GTCCATAAAAACTCGAGTCTAACTTTTCGAAAGTTGTTTATAATTCCCCCACCACACCCTATAAGTTATACATTTTGATTCAATTGCAGCAAGGTCAACAATTGGGTTTTTTTTTCCTGACACTAGTTTTCTTACATATCGGACGATCAACAATTGTTGTTTTTGGCGGATATCCCACATTCGAATCAACATCAAACATGACTTATACTACCTTCTAGACATATCATGAATAAAATAGTCTATATTTCTCTAAATTTAAGAATGATCCCGTGCTTACTCGAGGCAAGCGTAAATTTAATATCGATTTAACCGATTTCAATTTCTCCGTTTTATGAGATGATGGGTAGTCGAAATTAGTTCGGTCATTTTTAATAGAAATATATATAAGATAATGATAGAAAAAATCGAAGTTTAGCATATTTTTTGAAACAATTTTGGATGAAATTTTTAAAAATATAATCACGAAAGTCGTAGAGAGGAGCAATTTAATATATATTTCAATGTGTTTTGAGACCCTTTGAGCAAAAACCAGAAAAAATGAAATAAAAAAAACCCCCAAAAAATTAGAATTTTGGTAATTCCAAATAGATAAATCCAGCTTAGAAAATGAAGTTTTCTCGCGCCACGCGCAGGCATGGCGCGTGGAGAAACCGAATTGCGCATGTTAGTTGTATGGGCTCTACTTAAGGCGCAAATCCAGTGAGACGCGCGTTCTTGAAATACGGTGCAACCTACGGCCATCGGCCAATCGGGTCGCGCCGATCCCACGGTCCGGGATTGCCGCGGATGACGTGGCGTCACGGGAGTGCGTCAATCCATTTTGCTTCCGTGGGATGGGAAGTACGGACGCGAATCCTCTCTTAGTTTTACTTCCTGAGGAATCAATTAAATCCATTGGGGCTTCGATTAGTTCAAGCGAAGTGTTAGTTAATTATTAAATTAAGTTAAGCAAATGGGGTGGAATGAATTGCATGGTACTTCAATAGAGCTCCATAAGTTTCCTTCTCAATTGGAACATTTGATCTTATAGATGAAGGTTTAATCCCCTACAATTCCCGAATCGGACTGCTGTCGAGTGCTTGCTCATCTAGTTCCCACATTGATCTTGATTATCGAGTGTACCAGAAACTCTCGGGATTTTCGGCGCGGGTTTCAATTAACACGTCGCGTTTGATTGGCGTTGTTCTCAATATGTTGATTTGGCCCATTGGGAGTCCTTTTTTTTTTTTCCTTCTTTTTGACTCAATAGCGTGGCTCCCTTGACACTAATATCTTTGATTATTGGGTGTATTTCGAGTTTGACGTGCGGGGGGTAGGGGGGAGTGGCATTGCGACGGTCCCCTTTTGGCAGGATCGATGCATTTAATCAAGGCCTCTCTAAATGGCAATCGAGCTGTCTCAAATGATGCAAAGTAAATCTGCACCCGTTGGATAAGCACGAATTAAAATCACCCGACAGCTGTTTCCCGAATAAGAACGGCTCCCAAATGCGCGTTGCTAGAATCGGATTACACGGCTGAAATCAATTGCGGGAATCCCGTCAAAACAATAACAAAAATTGAAAAACAATAGAAGCTCACGAACTGATCGGTCCTGTCCAGTGCCGTTCGGAGCGCACCTGCTCCGACCGTGGTCGAGGCACGAAATTCCGGTCCATACCGATGGAGTACCACTACCCTAATACCCATCACCCGAAAAAAAAAGAGAAAAAAGAAAAAAAAAAAGTTGTGGCATTCGAGCGGCTTCCGCTTCTCCAAAACCCATTTGCTTTTGGGTCTCGCGAGCAAACGGGGAAACCCGACCCGACCCGAAAAGAGGAACAGAAAAAAAAAAAAAACGTGGGAGGAGGGGAAAGGAAAACGAAGAAGGGGAGAGGAAAATATTGTCGTCAAGAAAGGGGCGAAGGCCGGAATCGAGAAAAGCAGGGGCGCCACGTGCATGAGAAAACCCCAACCCCACGCGCCGCCGCTCCGCGGGTGGCTCTACACTTCCCACACACCTCCCTCGCTATAAAAGCCACTCTCTCTCTCTCTCTCTCTCTCTCTCCTTCCATCTCCATCCAAACAGAGAACGACTTCGGCGTCGTCTTTGCTCTCTCTCTCTCTCTCGCTCGCGTGTTTCTTACCATTCTCCTCTCCTCTCTCTCTCTCTCTCTCTCTCTGTCTCTCTCGCTCTCGCGCGATTTGAAGCTTCTGCGCGTACGTGAAAGCTCGGCCTCCCCGTGGCGGCCCAGGTGAGTCTCCCTCCCTCCCTCCCTCTCCTTCTCCCTCTGTCTCGCTCTCTCTCGCCCGATATGGCTGTCGATACGTATCCTCTTTCGGCATGTCCTTGTTGTGTTTGTGTGTACGTATTTCGCCTCGAGTACGAATACTGGGTCATACCCTTTCGAGCATGTCGTGCGCGTTGTGCGTGGTGTGGGGGGTGTTGGGGGAGGAGGGGCGCTCGCGCTCCGCTCGCCGCCTTGCAGTCCTCTGGAAGTCGCGCGAATCGATGCATTAGCTGCGAAGGAAGACGACCCATTTCTTCTTCTTCTTCTTGCGCTCTCTCTCTCTCTCTCTCTCTCTCTCTCTCTCTACGTCTCACGTGGAAATTTTTTCCTCTTTTTTTTTTTCCTTTTAGTTTTTGACGTTGCTCGGAGGTCGACTACTTTTACCGTCTCCAAGGTTTTAGTCATGACAAGAAAGAAAATTTGTCTTCATTTTTTTTTTGTTGGGTTATTTTATTCGGTGCTTGTTGTTTCTTCTCCTCCTTCTTGGTAATCTTTGGAGTTTTATCCTTTGCTTGCCTCGCGATCTAATGTAAGTTTCCTACATGTGTTTCGTCGGCGGCGGCGGCGGCGGCGGCGGCGGTTCCTCGTACGGCGAACGACAGCGTGTTCGGCTCTGATTCTTCGTAGGATCGCTCCGTAATTCCCAACTCTAATCTGCGGTCCGTTCTTGTTCCTGCTTGCCCACTTCGGTTTTCCTCCTTTCTTTTGGCGTTCTGGCTCTGTCGCGAATCATTTCGGCTGCGTAATAAATGTGCTTCGCGGGGGCTTGTTGTGTTATTCGTACGCTTCGTATGGAGTTCCTGATTTTTGGAGGTAGCGGATGGATCTGAGCCTGGTCAGATTTCTTCCCAGTTTAAGTAACGCGCATTGCCTCTATTTTTTCGTTCTCTGTTGTCTACTTTTGCTCTCGGGGATTCTCAAAATTTTTTCCTTTTCCTTTACCATTTTTTTGTGTTTGAATTCCTCTTCCTCTTCCTCTTTTATTTTATTCATCTGGGTACAAATCAAATTTGTGTCCCTAATCAACTAAGTGTGATTACTGTTGTTTAGTTAGAGTGCCGGCAAGTTTTTCTTTTTCCTTCTTTTTGATGAACTATCGGCTGCTGTTACATCTTTGCGGAAATGGGGGCGCGAAGAGATTGCTTTTGGCCGAATGAGCCTTTTTTTTTTTGCTTTAGCCTGGTGGCATGAAAATGGGAAGATGCATTTCCGGGTAGCTTAAAATCCTTCCGCTTGAACGAGCTCTGCTTATAATATGTATAGTTGTGACCTCTGTGAAAGATGATCGCTTTATCTCAAATGATTCTGCTGCTATTTCTAATCTTCCCTACAAGTTAAGAAGGTTTTTTTCCGGAAAAATCATGGAACGGTTGCCTGACGCTTCCCGTGATCCAACATAGCAGTTAAAAGTTCTGAAAACTTAAATTGGAGTAGATAATAGATTTAAATACTCGATGTGTCAAATTAGTATGTCCAAAAGTGTGATAGCTTTAGATGGATCGGTGGCAGTCTGACGATATATCATGAGTCAAAACATTGTTCTTCAAGTATCTAGCTGCCCTCAGTTGCCCGATTTAGGATAAATAACCTAATTTTAGGAGATTGGCATCATAGATTCATGGGAGGAGATTGCCCCACAATTTCCTATCAGAGAGTAATCTGAGTATAAGGTGTACATGAAGATTTTGGTATTGCATCCGGTGTTCAATTGTTCAAGGATTGTGTCAGTTCTGTTGTTATGAACTTGATGCTTCATTGCTTGCTCACATCAACTTTGCGCTTCTGCATCTTGTGTTTATTATATCTCCAGATGGCACTTCTAAACACATTCTCTCTTTGTTTTTGCCTTTTGCAGATGGATTCAGTTGAAATGAGTTGCAACGGGGAATGCATTGACGAAGCAGCAGCCGAGCTGTTGCTTCCTTCTAATTTGTATGATGTGTTTGGAGAGCCGGAGATAATTCCTCGCGTTGGAGATGAATACCAGGTTGAAACTCCAAGGATGATGTCCAAATCTGATTATCTGTTGCTTCAAAAGGATCCCACTGAGGAAGAAGCTTTGGCTGGTGGTCCCGTTGGTTTCCTAATGGGATTGCCCTTATCCATCATGTGGATAAAAGGAGGAGTTGAAAATTTTAAGCATGATGATGACGCGCGTACTAAACGAGTTTCTGTTAAATCAAGAACCGATGTTGGTGTACATAATGACTTAAAAGTCAAAATCGAGCCCATGGATGTCAACTTGGTTGGTGAATTGCGAAAATCAATGTCTCGAGAAGAAGTACAAATGCAAATGAAAGATAGCACTAAAAGCTGCTTTCCTGTACCGGGTTCCCTGAAGAATTGCTTGAGCAAAACGGAAGAGTCAAGTTTCATCCTTGGATTGTACATATTTGGGAAGAACCTTGTTCAGGTGAGGAAGTTTTTGGAGAGTAAAGATATGGGGGATGTAATGGCACATTACTATGGGAAGTTTTATGGGTCCCTCGTGTATCGTAGATGGTCAGAATGCCGGAAAATGAAGAGCAGAAGATGCATATTTGGACAAAAGATATTTGCGGGACTAAGGCAACAGGAATTTTTATCTCGCTTGCTGCTGCAGGTGTCGGTGGAAAATCAAAGCAGACTTCTCGAGGTAAATTTTCCCTGTGAGCAAATAACATCTAATCGATGGCCAGCCTTCTCATTAGCAAACAACTTATTTTCCTCAGTAAATTGGTGGAGTGCTCCCATTCTGTTTCCCTTACTCTCTGAGCTCTATAATCTGTTTTCAGATCTGTTCTGCTCTGGCTGATTGGCTGCTCTGTATTTCTTAGCTTTGTTAGTTTGCTTCTGCATCATAATCTCACCAATACAAAACTATTATGTTGGTTCAAAGCTGAGCATAAGTTTGTCTCTATTGTGGAGAAAGCTGATGTTTCTTGAATGACACACAACGGTACAAGTTATTTGTGTTTCTGTCCAGATCTGATTAGGGAGATTTTGACTGTGTTCCACTAACTTGTTTTAGTCGATGGATTTAGCTTATCTCTCCATAACTTACGGTTCTTAGTGCGGCAATTTTTGACGTAGAAGAAACAAGGGAAGATGCCTCCAAGCTTCTTTTATTGGATATGAATGATGTGCAAAATGATCAAGACAAATGGGCTAAAACCTCTGATTCTGATCATGATGGTCTAGGGTTTCTTACTAAATTCTCGACTAGGAAAATAGGAAACCTCAAACTGCAAGGAATCTCCATTACCCGTATTATCAATTAAAATGCTTATGCATCAGGTGATACATCTTTCAGTTGCTATTCCTCCTACCATTTGTTGCATGCTTCAAAAACTGATTGATACTACAAGTGCAACGGATCTGTCAGTATTTCCAGCACCATTTCCTTTCTCTAGCTTCATACTCGCTATCATATCTCAGCCTCCAGTCCAGTGTTCACATTCACTCAATCACTTTTTTGATGTAACACTTGGAGAAGCGGAACTCTGTGAAGATCAAGTCTATATGGTTATGTACTTGGTAATGGTATCTAAACAGAGAAAATAGATAAAATTCAAGAATGCAGTGATTAAGCTGTCATTCGACGCCAGCTGAGATGAGATTGATGGACGATTCAGGATAGCATACTTAGGCGACTAAAGAGTTGTTCTATATCCCGTCTTTATACCTAATTTATCTATTACTACCGAGTTGTATCACCAAGAATCCTCACCTGCATAATTATTAAGATCATAAAGTGCTTTACTGTGCTCTTCTGTTCGCAACAATTGGCTGCACAATTCTGTTATTTAAGTGCCCTGAAAAGCATGATATGCATGTGGACTGTTGAGAAGTATCAGAGGTACGTCTGCGGACTCTGTGCCACATAAAAAGCACAGTGACCGTCCAGGATCAGGATAAAAAATTGTGATTTTATCTATTTCATGTCATTCACGGACAGATTCCTTGTTTTTGTAAGTGTCACTTTCTATGAAGTACCTTTCTTTTGGCTCTGCATTCAGGCATTTATCTTGTCAGCTAATGTCATTTTCCTGGGATCCTATATTGAGGCTCTCGATTATCTCATTCATTTCAATTTCTTGATAGGTGTCTAGGGCATTTGGAGAAGCAAGAATTTCACTCGAAGAATATGTCTTCACTCTTAAGGCCACAGTTGGTCTCGACAAACTGGTAGAAGCCATAGGAATTGGTCAGGGGAAGCGAGACCTCACTGGCCTCGTCGCAGAGCCATTGAAATCTAATCAAGCTATTCCTGCCTGCCCAGAAATACCTATTGGTAAAGCGTGCTCGAGGCTTACAACTGCACAAATCGTTGATTTTCTTACTGGGGGTTTCCGGTTAAGCAAAGCCAGATCTAACGATCTCTTCTGGGAAGCCGTGTGGCCCCGCTTGTTGGCTAGAGGGTGGCACTCTGAGCAGCCTGAAAATGGTTGTGTTACTGGTTCCAGGAATGCTTTGGTCTTTCTCGTTCCTGGTGTTAAGAAATTTTCAAAGAGAAGATTAGTGAAAGGAAACCACTATTTTGATTCCGTGAGTGATGTCTTGAGTAAAGTCGCTTCAGAGCCGGGGCTTCTTGATTTGGAAGTGACTGAAGGATACGGAGCCAAAGGAGAAGAGGGGTGGGCCAATGAACCAAAATCAGAAGATGAAGATTCAGCTGACGAGGAACGCCATTGCTATCTCAAGCCTCGAACTCCAAGTCGGAGTACTGATGGCATGAAGTTTACGGTTGTGGATACGAGCATGGCTAATGGTGACGCACGCAAGTTGAGAGAATTGAGAAGCTTGCCGCCTGAAATTAATGTCCCCAGTTTGAGAGGTTATCCTGAAGAAGATGATGGGAATATTTGTGGGGAGCCAATCAATCAATCTGGCTCAGCTGATTCGTTGAGTTTTAGTATGGACGAGACTGATATCTGCAAACCTGTAAAATCTACAGCCTCTAAAAAGGTCTCCTCCGAGAGGAACTATGAAAATATTGCTTCAAGCTGGGGATCAGCTGATACTCTCCGTGATGCTGTGGACACTTCTGCCAAGATCCGTGGTGGACTGAAGAAGAACATTTCTAAAGGCAGCTGTCTTGGAAAAGCTGCAAAATGCGAACAGAAGCTGAAAGTGAGACCTAAGAATAGGACCCGCCCAGCTGGTGCAGAGAAAAAACCTCGAAAATCAAGTTTCTGCAATCTCAGTGAGACAAGCTGCAATATCACCAATTTCTCTGCTAATTCCAGATTTAAACAGGAGGAGGCGAGTAGCTGCTCAAGCAATCCTAACGGTGCTGAGAAGATGCTCCTCACACCGGATCCCTCTCCCGAAGTCTTCCCATTTACAAGTTTGCCCTTGAGCCATCCCAATGGTGCCAAGAAGATGCACCTCACACCAGATCCCTCTCCAGAAGTTTTTCCATTTACAAATTTGCCCCCAAAGGGCAGCCAGGTTGTACTTAGCAGCTGTGACCATGCTAATTCTCAATTGGGTTTCGGTGTGTCGCACGAGAATTTTCAGCCTGGGCAGGAATTGATAGACTTGAACTTGCCTGTCCAGCCAGATGCCGAATTTAGCGACAATGGAATAATGGCAATTTCACAGAATGACATGAATGCAAGTAACACCACCTCGTCATGTGCAGCTAATCCCGAGCAGCAGCCTCACAATATGAATTCCAGGAGGCAGAGCACACGAAACAGGCCACTCACCACTAAAGCACTGGAAGCTCTTGCTTTTGGACTAATGGACACGAAGAAAAAGCGAAGAACCAGGGATGAGTTCTCCGCAGACATGATGCCGCGGCCTTCCAGGCGTCTGGCTGGCAGGGCCCAAGTTGATGAAAATAAGACGACCCCTCCTGTGAGTTTGAGCCCAGAGGAGCATAGGAAGGATGATCTTGGAGGCAACACAAATGACAATCTTTAGATTTGATTCAAGAAATAACTGGCAAAGTCATTGTTCATTCTCAGTGGTCTCTAATTTGCTGGTTTCGGACATGAGAAGCGCCTTTCTTCAACATGGCCTTCATTGGGATAAGCAATGAAGTCAGTTCTAATCTAGAGCCGAGCAAAGTATCGGTCTACTCCATTTAGGTTCACTGCTCTAGCAGGTCATAAATTCTAGCCCCACCTTCTGGACCGGAAGCTCTGGATTTCACAGAATTGTTGTTGTCATATATTTTCAAGTGCATTTGTATTTTCATTAGCATGAACTGAAGTAGGAATGCTGCAGAAGAGTTTATAGAGGTTTTTTTATTTGAACATAGGCCAACAAATTCTGGGATTGCTTATGCTTCTTATGTTCATGCAAAATCACCTGTCAACACAATCCATCAGTTCTTTTTCCTTTGTAATTTTTTTCTGGTGTTGAATGTGATTCTAATTCATGTGTAGAAACATATTTGCTCACGATTCAGTTCATTAGTTTTGACTAGAAGACTTGACCCACATACATTTACATCATATGCTTTCATACCTCAGCTGACCTTGTGTGCCCCGGATACTTCTCATATCTGTCACTACTTGGGTCCCCCAAGAAGCAGGTTAAAGTTATATGTCTGAGAAAAGGGTCATCTTTTTTTTATTTGAAAAAGGGTTAATGCAGAATACAAAAATTTAACACCGTAAATTTATTATCCCTTTTTTATCACCTAATAAAATATGAAGTAAATCTATTATGTCTGACTCTCTAATCTAGGAATTGATAAGCGCTCGAAGGGAGGGATTATTGATTGGGTGCTAGAAATACTCATCGAGCGAACTTTATAAGAAAAGGAAAGGCTTACCTTTCACGATACTCAATGTACATGTTGCTTCCTATTCCCAACCAATCAAATTCAGAGAAAAACATGTGACAATCATTCATTGAAATTTAAGGTAAAGAGAGTGAATAGCTTTTTGCAGAAGAAACAGCATCACAGGTAGAAAAGACAGACTGAGATTTGATGCCAGGTTAACTCAGGATGCGAAAGGGCAACTTTTTTTGAGGCCATTTGATTCGAGGAATTCTGGAAGAGATGGTCCAACGATGAATTTCATTGATGGTCAGGAAATTCTAGAAGAGATGGCTACCGGGCTGTTAAAACTCTGATTTCAATCAATTTATGTACTAATTTTTTTATTTTTTTTTCATCTTTTGTAATCAATACACCTTCATTCCAATTCAACTAATTTTTTCTTATGAAAGGCTGACGTGCCTGCTCACCCGTTAATGACATGGTGTCCAACGTCTACATTTTGTGGAAAGCTTGGTTGGATATATTGCAATCAAAGTTCATCGATTATAAAAAGGGTAAGCTCAATTGATTGAGTAATCGAAGCCAAAGCTGAACGAATTCACTACAAATTTTATAAAGAGGTCGTTTGTTTCACAAAAAACTTAAGATTTGAAAAAAATTTTCCGAAAAAATGATTTGTTATATCGTTTAGAAAAATCAGTTAACCGAAAGTGTCTTCGACAATAATTTATGCCTAATTATTTTTCGTGAATGATGAAAATATTTTTCATTCACTCGTTCATTTTTGCAAGTGATACCGATCATTTTTCGGAAAATATTTTTTTAAATCTTGAATTTTTGTTGTGAAAATTTACCAAAGGCCCAACGTGTAAAACATACAGAAGGTGTCTTCGTTCAAAAAGGGAGCGGACCGGTACACACCAACAGCGAACCTACGTGGCTTGCGAATCTCCCGTTCAAGAACTCTCCTTCTCTCTCTCTTTCTCTCGCTGTGCAGAGAATCGCGAAAGCTTCGATCTTTTTGGCTGAAAGTGATCGAGTAGAAGCTCCATTGGTGCGTCGGGAAGGCTCCATCGTCTTCCTGGTGGCGCTGCACTACCACAAGTGGATGAAAGATGGGTCAGGCATTTCGTCGAGCGGCTGGTAGGATCAAGGCGGCGCCGGGTTCGGGCGTGGCCCCGCCTTCCAGACCGAAGCCTGTCGCGGATGCGCGGCCGCCCGTCGCCTCCGCCGGCTCGACGGACGCCTCAGGTTACGTCCTGCGCCTGATCCCCCTCGGTTCCTCCGAAATTTGTAGTGCTTTTCTTGGGGAAAGATTGTCTTTCTCTTTTTTGCGAGCTGGTGGCTTTCCGCTTGCAATGTTGCTTCTGCGCATTCTTTGTTTGCTTGAGAGTATTTACCTGGGAAATGTCAATGGAGGGTATGCGCGTTCTTGGTTCAATCTTTCTGACAAAATGAAGAGCAGAAATTAGTCAATATGTTTGTTTCGTTAGACTCAAGAGCAGGCTTTACTGATTGCTTATATATATCGTGCACTTGATGGCATTTAGCTACATGTTTCTTCAAGAAAAGGTTATGGGAGAGAGATAGTCGATTGATTCTATTTCCTCTTTTCGGATGGAATTATTAACTAGTGTTTATTGTGTGGATCTTAGGTTTAACATGATGGTAGCATGTTCTAATTCTATTCAGTTGGTGTTCTGAATTATGTTCTCATTCTCCAACTCTACAATGATGTGATTTTCTGCATATCTTCATTGTTGTGGATAGATAATGTCTCGAAGGTCTCAAGCAATCGGCGGACAACCCCTCTTTGCATTTGCATTTGCTCAAAATTGTGATTATCTGGTTGTTTCCCTCCAGACTGATGATACAAATGCATTGATACCTTGTAGATGTGGCGGCTAAAGCTAATGCAGATAACGTCCTCGAAGAACGCGATCCCCAGTATGATGTGATGCTTAGCCAGATGGTGGGTCGAATTCAATCAAAACCTGGAGGGAAACTTGAGATGGGTGAGGTTTGTAAGCTGATTTTCTTTATGTAATTGTTGATGATTGTGAAGTATGTTATTTGCATTCTGCTCACTAATTGTAGAAGTGGTATACATCACACCTTTTCTTGTGAACTAGGAATATTGGGGTACAACGCAGCTTTGATACAATTCTTGACTTGACTAAAAGTTGATATTGTACTTGAGTAATTCACTCTTTCGACAAAGTGAACTACCTTTCAACCTTTCCCCCCGAGTGCCGTGCCTTGGTTTGACACTCGCTATGTTGCCGCTTGAAGTGTCTTTACGGGACTCTATCGTCTTTTAGGAGAAAATTTACAGAGTTTTTGGGTAGCTGGATGGAAGTAGAAATGGGTATTTGTTTGCTCTCTTTTACCTGTTGGTAGGCATGATTAACTCATTCTGTCTTCCTTATTAATTATGTGGTGCAGCATTGCTTTAGGATGTTAATGGAGTTAACTTTTTTTCTTATTGCTCCTCATGTGTGCTCGCTTAGTTCACCATCCATTTCTACACTTTGGTTATGGACATATACCTTTCGGATGATAAATGTCATTTGGAACTTATCTGCAGAGATTATAGGTATATCCAGCCCATGAATTTGCCAAAAAATGAGGCCAATGATGTTTGCGAGGCTCCAACTTCTGCTGAGATATCGACCATTGAATATTTACTCGTTGGCCTCATTCACCTCTGGAGTCCTGCTTTTCTGCTCAGTAAAAAATATGTAGAAATGAATCTCTTTGACCATTTTCCCGCATTTCAGCATTCCTGCTTTGTCTGAAGGCGATACAACTTTGCTTAAGTTTTCTTCTTTTGAATTGACACACAGCCTACCTCATCTTGTTGTACATTCTACCGTCACATAATATATGTATCTCAAGTTTGTTCTTCCCCTGCATTAATTTTGCAACTTCACTGAAATCTTCCTTCCAATACGCGTACAGGCCTTCGTGGTGGAAAAGTACAATAGGCCGATGCCAAAACTACGAAACACGAAACCAGATTCTGGTAGCTATGAGGAGCGGCCGGTCCCTCAGGGAACTCTCAATGTAGCACAGGTACGCCAAATCATCATCTTGCATCAAGGGAAAGCCGATGATCATAGCGGCCCCATGGGCATCCAGCAGATCGCCGAAAAGTTTCGGGTGGATGTCACACATGTTCAGAAGATCCTGCAGTTTGTGTCACTACCTCCAGAAGACAGCAGCAAAGGGAGTGCCAATAAGGACAGTTGACGATCCCCATGGACTTTGAAGCTTAGCTCGTGTATTACCATGCAATTTTCGTCAAATAAGAGACGATCAAATATGACAGAAACACCTTTTACACCGGGCAGAATTGTCTTCATAGTCATCGTATCAGTGTACGCGTCTATTTACGGCATGTTTGCTGATGTCGAGAGAATTTTTGTATGGTTTACGTTTATAGAACTGATATTTTCTTTGATACATCGGAGACGTAAAACTGACTCCGAAAATTCAAGGTTTATGCAAATTTTTTTGCCAGACCTTCGGTCTGATCAAGAGCCTCTGTGGCCAACGGTTCTAAGTACATTCACTATAACTTTTGCGCGTGTGAATTGTTCATCGCTAGATAAGGCCAAGCTTTTTGGACTGAACTTGACAATCACTCCAGGAGTGTTGGCAAAAGAGTCAGGTATTGCAAAAAATCATAAGACACGATAAGCAGATCATTTCGTTACCTCGATCAATCTTAAGCAACTTTACAACATTCTCAGAAAAATGTGCAACATTCCAAAGTCAAGAGTATCTAAGATGTCTAAGCAAAAGATTCGCCTGCTACGCTCAACTCTGAAATATATTTATAGTTGCCTTGCATCATAATTGGAACCTCTGCATTGAACACTATTGACTATTTCGAAATAATTTTTAGCCCCTTCCATTGAGTGGGGTACATCGACATATCCTTTTCAAGGGAAAAGAATAAGGGGGAAAATATGAACATCTATATCTTAAAAATGAATAAAAAGGGAAAAAGTAAAGAAGATAATCAGCCAAAAGTTGACTCGAACCAATGCGATGTTAATTCAAAAACGAAAAATGTTACAGCACCAGCTGGTGCAGCCTTGATAGTGGAAGGCACTATGCCCTTATAAAGACCTGACCAACCCTCCGACTGCGGGATTCTATATAGAGCATCGAACATGTTCCGGTAAGTACTTGGCTCGACTCGAGCCCCATATCTCGGATGCCTCTGAAGTCCCTCAATCTGCAAATTCAGTGAGCCGGTTGTCAAAAATTACAAACAGGTACCTAAAAGCATGAAGTATGCTGGACTGTCGAGCACTGTCACACTTTTCCATCATATCATAATAACGGAAAGGTCATAAATTCCAATAATTTGGTCCAAAACACTCGTCATGCTGGATAATCTGGTGCCGGTCAACCGATTCCAGGGTCAAACATTCCATACATAGTCATTGGCCGCTCATTGGGTATATCTCAACGCTAACTGAAACTTAAGTATGCTGAATCCTAAAGTTTTGGCAATATTGAGAAGATATATACCTGGAATCTCTTCTTGACAACATCCATCGGATGACAGACAAGTTTGGCACATGTCCCAGCAGCTAACCCACAAAGGAAAAGCTGAAAACTTGAAAGGCTATCATCCTCACTATGTAAGCCTGCTTTGGAGGATCTGTAATGGTTCCAAGTCTACAAATAGAAGGAGAAAACTAAATACACATACTGAACTTACACGAGCAAAAGATAGGAAAGAACATCCTATGAGCTCCCCCAATATTTTGGAACATGAAAGTCCTAAGTCCCAAGCGAATGCCATTAAAAACTTTTATAAACAACCAACAACCAGCATTAATGCAACTAAAATCAGCATAAAGATTAAAGGAAAACTAATAGCAGCTAAATACTACTGCTACTCTTGGACTCAAAGACAAACCCCCCCCAGGCCAAGAAAAAGAATCTCTTAATACATGGATAGTTCATTATATACAATACAGGTATAATGCCTTGATATTAAGGTAGATTATTTTCCAAGCATTACAAATTGTTCAACAGAATATTCCCTTACGACTATGAAAAGTAGAGAACAGGGTCCAAGGTCCATACCATTGTCCAGCGCTTAAATGTATCATATGTGCCAAACTGCAGGCCAGCATATGGAACAATCTCGATAAGCGTTGGAGATAATCCAGCATACAATCCTCGAAACCCACGAGTTCTGATTATATCCAGAAGTGCAGATCTCATGTTTGGGTATACCTGTATTCATGGAACCACATGTCAAAGCCACCTATAACCTGCTAAAGCCTCAGATCTTTGTAAAATATGACCAAAATCCACAAAAAACAGGAACCCTTCCGCATGACTATCCACATACAGGCAGTAGCTAAGCAATAGTGATCAATTTTCATGACAAACTTTAGAGGAGAGGCACAAACAAGTTCTCCTAATAAACAGTGCATGTAGAAGTTCAAACTACACAAAGAGAGGTTGCAGCACATTCCTTGTTTATTAATCAGTGTAAACCATTATTTTTCTCATGATCCCTAGCAGTAATTGACCAGCAATCTTTGTCTGATGTTTCTCAATCATGTACCCAGCATCTTTTTACTGGATGACTAATATCATTTACGTTAGGTCATACTTCCAAAGAAAATAATAAAGACCGTGAAGAAGAAGTAACTACTGCCAGCATTCAGAAATGATTTCTGCTCTCTATGACAATGATTCGACCATTAACTAAACAAAAAGGAATACATGTAAACAATATTTCTTGTTGACTTAGAAAATGCTAACAAACTCAGAATGTTCTATGCACTATCCTGTAAGAGAAGCTCTACCTTGGGTTCACCCTGCGAGGCTAATATTGTTCTTAGGAGATCGAATGGATATGAACCAAATGTAGCTGCACAACCCGCCAATGCCCCACTGACATAAGACAGATAGGGACTCAAATGCACTTGATCCTCTGCATCACAAAAGCATATTATGTTTTAAGGAAACAAGACATATGGGAAAAACAAGAGCTCGCACAATGGGACAAACAAATTCATATATTGTACTGGCACATCGTTATGCAGGATTTAATAGTTCTAAGCATATACCAGTAATCATTAATTTTAAGCCATATAGGCAGGGCAATTTGGCTACGTTCAAATCATGGAATTGACTCGATATCAGGAATTGCAAAATGTTCCAATAGTTAGTAGTTAACTGTAATGTACCTGCCTTTGAAGAACCAGCTGCGATAGTTTTCAGTTTTTGCAAGACAGTAAACTGTATCGCCGTATATGGCACGACCATTAGTAAAGCCGGGACATTGCCACGCCAGAAACCCTGTTACACAAGCTATTACAAGAGGAAAAACGAAACAGAAACGCTTCATATGTCATTTCTAGTAAGACAGTTCAGAGGGAATACAGCCTCTTCAAAAGCTCACCATAAAGGCAGAAGACTAGATAATATAAAGGCTTCGTAATCTATCTAATTATTCCCCAATTTCTTAAAGTGAAAGTATATTGTATCTGGGACCACCGTAACTGCCAACATCACAATCCACTACTTTGATTAATTTAGTTCATCTGGACAGTCCCATGACACTCAGGGACATGAAAGAACTCGAGCATTAACCATTAAGCCCAAATTCAAAGTTTAGTCTCCAACTGTCTAAACAAGCTTTTGCTCAAGCTTCACATCAAAGAACAAATAAATTAGCTTGGTCGTTATTTTTCACCTATCATCGAAATCAAACTTAATAACGGGTAACCCACAAATACCCAATTTCCGATTTGGTTGTATCCACTAATTCAGATATCGAAGGAATCGGCATGCAATGACAATAACTCAATAAGCACAAAGTAAAGATACAAATTTTCCACCGATAAAGGGAAAATTTAGCACCTCAAGGCATCATACCGGCAAACCTTCCTCCCTAAAGATATCCTTCGTCGCCTGGAAAATCCCCGTGTACTTCGACCTCGCGGGCACATTACTCCCCAGCAAAGCCCACGTAGATGTCGGCTCCAGCTGAACCTGCAACAAGACCAAAGAGTTCAACTTTCAGCATTTGCCCAAATCGCTGATCCCTCCGACACAGAAGCAGGCTCTCATCACAACTCGCACCACGGAACATCAATTGCGCCGGAAAACCCTACCCGACCAACAGAAGACGCACAAGAAAGCAAAAGAAAGGAGCAAAATGGTGTGCTGAAAGCGCGACCTGAAATCGGATTTTGATGACATCGAGCGGCGACGTCACCGTCCGGGACACCGCCCCGGCAATTGCGCCGCCGGCGGCGTCCATCAGCGCGCGCTTGACCTGCCCGGGCTCCTCCATTCGCCGAAGACCGATCCGACGGCGCCGCAATCTGCCCGGGAAGAAAACCATCAAGAAAAGCGTCGGAAATCGAGTAGGAAAACATCCGGAACGAGGAACGAAATGCGAACGGATTACGTTGTTCCTCGATTGATGGAAGACTTACCAGAGAGAGATAGAAAGAGAGGGGTGGGACGAAACCCTATTCAACAGCATTGAAGAAGAAAAAGAAGAAGAGGCAGGATAGGATTCTCATTGCTCTTTGATCCTTTTTGGACTCTCTTTCCTGTTCTCAGTTGCCATTCCTGAATAGGTAGGTAATCGCCTATTACAATGGGGATGCTAGAATGCGTATAGGAAAGCAAAAATAAAATACCAATATGGTTTAGATAGATTAGATTGTTCACTATGGAAACGGAATGATCTAATTATAAGTGTCGCGGGATTGGGAGGTGTAAGGGAAAAAGCGGGGATGAGTACAACTAACCTCTTCATGTACATCAACGAATATAAATTGAATTACCAGCGAATGATAGATGAATCTATAACTTCACAAAGGTATGAATATAATTACAAGAAAGATATTCTTGTTCTATAGCGTTAATACCGATCGTCTTCTCAAAATAATGATGGAACCCTTTGTGTGTGTTATATTGATAGAGAGGAAATGTACATTCTTTTTTGTACGTATGTTTATTGTCTATTTTCTCTCTTGTAAGGAAGTTATATTAACTTCGACAACCTGTAACATTCATGATTTTGGCCATGTGAAATGTCTATGGAATTGGCGTGCCGATAGTAGGAGAAATCGGCCATGGACCAATCCAAGGAATTGTCATAGACTGATCAACCCGACCAGAAGGGTAACCAAGGGTCAGCCATGGTCTGATCGAAGGATCAGTCCTAAAGCAATCAAGGGATCGGCAGTGAACCAATTCAATGACCATGCAAGTGACCCAAGCTATTTGGTCAAGGATTAGCTGCTCAACCATAAGGGTTGGTCGTGGAACAATCATGTACCACTGTGGATCGAGGGACGATCATGGATCGATCTCGCGCTGTCCTATTCCAGTCGCAAGTGATTTCTCACGGTCACGTACCGATCACAGACGACCATAGATCGATCCATGCAATCATGTGTCGGTCACAGAATGATCGATCCTACACAACTACATGGCAATCAAGAGTTGGCCATAGACCAAGTATGCTTGGCCATGGACCGACCATGAACTGGCCATGGTCCACTTGGATGAGTCATGGACTGGTCATGAATCGATCACGGATTGGCTTAGCGACCCTGCTGAATAGGCCATGTGCCAAGTGGTGAGCCAGGCTTTGTGCCAGGCCATCGACCGGCCATGTTTCTGGACTTGGACCCTGCCATAAGGCCACGAACCAATACAAGTACCGGCCAGGTGTCTGGCCAACTCGTGGACCCTGTTGTCAGGCCATGAGCCAAGTCAGGCATGGGCCATATCCCCAATCAACCCAGCCCTACGTCTAGCCAGTGTTAGCCATGGAGCCTACAACATGGGCCATCAACTTAGCCAACCTAAACAAGTTTGGCCATGTCCCGCCACATCCAATGGTAACTCAACTACGAACCTCGATTTGGTTGGCATGGTCGATCATGGATGGACATGAGAAACTCATATCCGATCAAATTAGCACTTCCATTGGCCTAATTCTCATACTTCCTATATTCTTGAAAATGAACATAATAGAAGGCTCTAGAACATTGGCCACTAATGCAAGGGGTGAATTATCATCTTTTGTGGCCTTATAAAGATTTGGTAATAATGGCCTAAGATTTGGCTTGGAGAAGAAGTAAGTGACTCATGGCCTAAGTGTACCAATTAGAATGACACACATCAGCCTTTCATCATTCCCCTAAAAACTTAGGCATGCCACCTCCTCCATGTAGACATGCCCACCTCTCATTAGTAGATTTGCCATCTCATTTGAGTAGGCTTGCCACTTCAAGAAAACTTAGTGGATCACTTGGACAAACAATGATGAGGATGGAGCCTATAAATAGAAGAACCCCCTTTTTCAATTCCACACTTTGGGTTCACTATCTCATCTTCCTCTCCCTTGCATGCCACCTTCTCCTTGTAAGCCATTTCTTGGCAAGCCTTCTCTAATTCATCTCTAGGCAAGTGGAATTACTAATCCTTAACTAGGGCGATATATTGCGTTGTTGAATTTGAATGTGTGCTCACCCGTATTTGTCATGTGTATGATGTTCTTTTCTATGGTTTGCCCATGTGGCATGTTTGAGTGTGTTCACACCCCGGAACAAGGTCGAGATTCGCTTGGCTTGGAATTAATGCTAAGGCAAGATAACCAAGCTGCAAGACCTTGATCTGCATTGAGGCGTGCCGGTTCCAAGTCTTGCTCAATACCGGGATCGACGCTAGGTGTTCGGTTCAAGTCACGAATCAAGGATTATTCCCAGCATACTATGTAGTGAGGGTCATGACACACACACACACACACACACACATGTTTGAGCATGCCAACGGGCATTGCGTATGTATTGGCTAAGAAACAAAGATAAGAATTCAGCTTGCGTGAATGCTTGTTGTGTGGTCATATAAAGGAAATAGCCGTCGCCAATAGATTTTGGTGACGTTTTCTGATAGATTCTGGATGCCAAGCTTGAAGCTGGAATCCCCTAAGAGTATGGGATGCTTAGCTTGAAGTTGGAAGTCCCTGTGAGTATAGGATACCCGATGGATTTTGGATGTCCAGCTTGAGGCTGGAAGCCCTTGAAAGTATGGGAATAATCGTGTGAGACGGTTAATGAAACTTTGATGCATGTTGATGTGTGTTGTTGTTAAGTTTATTGATAAGCCAAAGGTAATTTGTGCCTTAACGGCAAGTCGGCATTGATTGCATGCATTTAGTTGAGATACAACAATAATATTGCTATTGATCTGCCATCGATGCTATGGTGCAAGTGATGTTTATATGCTGGGTTCGACGATGAGACATCCTCCTAACTTAGGATTAGTGATTTTACTTACTGAGTCTTCAACTCACTCCGTTGTCTTTTCAGACTTGTAGGTATAGACGTCTCATCTCCTCTTCGTCATAGTGTACCAACTTTGGAGTGACAGCCTTGGTAGAGAAGACAGGAATTCCCCGACCTATATTTTTAGATAGGAAAATAATATAAACAAGGAGTGCCCATAGAAAAAGAGGATTGTAAATGTACCGAGGGAATATGGAAGTAATGTGTTCCACATAGTGTTTTTCTGGCTACTTGTTTGTAACTTATCTAGGAGGTTGTTTGTGCATATTTCCGTAGATAAAATAAACGGGATGGCGACAAGCCTGTGATGTCGCAACAATAACCCCTGAAGTGAGGTCCCTTACACAACCAATGGCACCTCTTCAAAGGATGAGGTGTTTGTGCTTACGAAGGTGATCCTAGGGAGGTTTTAGCATGGATGTGGGATATATTCTGTGAGCGGTGAAACTCGTTCTGCTAAATTTGTGTGATCTCATGTCGTCGACGGCTTTGTTGTTTCGATGACCGTCGAAATTTGTGAAAGACATGAAAACTCGTGTGGTGATGGCTAGCCACCACTTTGCGAGATCCTCGGCACCACTCGATATTGTAGTGATCCTCACCTGGATGAGGCACACCTAAGGCAAGTGTGCCCCTCTAGGGCATGCTCCTCTTGCACATCAACTCTCTCTCTCCAAAAAAAAGGGAAAAGAAGGTTAATTGAACATCACCAAATCGACAAAGTTGTCGACATCCAAGGACTCAATTGCACAAATCAAAAAAGATCAATGAACTCGAATTGATCGAGTAAAAAAAAATCCGAGAACTAAATTTGAATTTTTGTAATAGTCTGTGGACCAATGATATTGTAATTGATTAGTTATGTCATGTACATGAAACGGATACGAAAATACCTTTCGATGGTTCAATTTGTTTACAAAGGAGATGTCCGCTTCGTTTAACTGGCTACAATATTCTTCCTAGCACTCTCCAACCATGATTTTTATAAATTCCCATGTGCAAAAGAAGAAGAAGAAAGTCAGAATCATTTAAGTGTATAATTGAAGGAATGATTCATCTGATAAGAAGATCGATAGTCATTTGGAACTAATCTGCAGAGATTACAGGTATATCCCACTATTGATGCTTGCGAGGCTCCAACTTCTGTTGAGATCTCGACCATAGAATATTTTACTCGTTGTTCTCGTTCATCTCTGGAGTCCTACTTTTCTGCACAGTAAAAAATATATAGAAATGAATCTCTCTGACCATTTTCCTGCATTTCAGCATTCCTGCTTTGTCTGAAGGCGATACAAATTGCTTAAGTTTTCTTCTTTTGAATTGACACAGCCTACCTTATCTTTGCTGTACATTCTACCATCACATAATATACGTATCTCAAGTTTGTTCTTCCCCTGCATTGATTTTACGACCTCACCGAAATCTTCCTTCCAATACGCGTACAGGCCTTTGTGGTGGAAAAGTACGATAGGCCGATGCCAAAACTACGAAACACAAAACCAGATTCTGGTAGATATGAGGAGCGGCCGGTCCCTCAGGGAACTCTCAATGTTGCACAGGTATGCCAAATCATCCTCTTGCATCAAGGGAAAGCCGATGATCATAGCGGCCCCATGGACATCCAGCATATCGCCGAAAAGTTTCGGGTGGATGTCGCACATGTTCAGAAGATCCTGCAGTTTGTGTCACTACCTCCAGAAGACAGCAGCAAAGGGAGTGCCAATAAGGACAGTTGACGATCCCCATGGACTTTGAAGCTTGGCTCGTGTATTACCATGCAGTTTTCGTCAAATAAGAGATGATAAAAAATGACAGAAACACCTTTTACACCGGGCATAATTGTCTTCAGTGTACACGTCTATTTATGGCATGTTTGCTGATGTCGAGAGAATTTTTGTACGATTTATGTTCATAGAACTGATCTTTTCTTTGACACATCAGGCCGTAAAACTGACTCCCAAAATTTTAAGGTTCATGCAAATTTTTTTGCCAGAACTTCGGTCTGATCAAGGGCCTCCATGGCCAACAGTTCTAAATACATTCGCTATAACTTTTGAGCGCATGAATTGTGCATCGCTAGATAAGGCCAAGCTTTTCGGACCGAACTTTACAATCACTCCAGGAGTGTTGGCAACGGAGCCGAGTATTACACAAAATCATAAGTAAGAGACGATAAGCAGATCATTTCTTTACCTCGATCCGCAACTTTGCAACATCCTGTGAAAAATGTGCAACATTCCAAAGTCAAGAGTATCTAAGGTGTCTAAGCAAATGATTTGCCTACTCAACTCTGAAATATATTTATAGTTGCCTTACATCATAATTGGAACGCCTGCATTGAACACTATTGACTATTTTGAAATAATTTTTAGCCCCTTCCCTTTAGTGGGGGACAATGACATATCTTTTGCCAAGGGAGAAGAACAAGGGGAAAATATGAACATCTATATCTTAAAAATGAATAAATAAGGGAAAAAGTAAAAGAAGATAATCAGCCAAAAGTTGTCTCAAACCAGTGCGATGTGAATTCAAAAACGAAAAATGTTATGGCGCTAGATGGTGAAGCCTTGATAGTGGAAGGCACTATGCCCTTATAAAGACCTGACCAACCCTCCAACCGCGGGATTCTATATAGAGCATCGAACATGTTCAGGTAAGTACTTGGCTCGATTCGAGCCCCATATCTCGGATGCCTCTGAAGTCCCTCAATCTGCAAATTCAGTGAGCCGGTTGCCAAAAATTACAAGCAGATATCTGAAAGCATGAAGTATGCCATAATGACGAAAAGGTTATAAATTCCAATAATTCGGTCCAAAACACTCGTCATGCTGGATAATCTGGTGCCAGTCAACCGATTCCAGGGTCAGACATTCCAAACATAGTCATTGGCCGCTCAAACATTCTCAGCGGTAACTGAAACTAAAGTATGCTGAATGCTAAAGTTTTGGCAGAATTGAGAAGATATATACCTGGAATCTCTTCTTGACAACATCCATAGGATGACAGACAAGTTTGGCACATGTCCCAGCAGCTAACCCACAAAGGGAAAGCTGAAAACTCGAAAGGCTATCATCCTCACTATGTAAGCCTGTTTTGGAGGATCTGTAATGGTTCCAAGCCTACAAATGGAAGGAGAAAACTCAATAAACATACTGAACTTACACGAGCAAGAACATCCTATGAGCTCCCCCAATATTTTGGAACATGGCACTCCTAAGTCCCAAGCGACTGCCATTAAAGACTTTTATAAACAACCAACAACCAGCATTAATGTAACTAAAGTCAGCATAAAGAATAAAAGGAAAACTAATAGCGGCTAAATACCACTACTACTCTTGGTCTCAAAGACAAAAGCGAAAACACCCAGAACCTTTCCACGCCCCCCCCCCCCCCCCCCCCGGGCGAATCTCTTAATACATGGATAATGCATTATATACAATGCAAGTATAATGCCTTGATATTAAGGTAGATTATTTTCCAAGCATTACGAATTGTTCAACAGAATATTCTCCTACAATAGGAGTTTATAAAAAGTAGAGAACAAGGTTCATACCATTGTCCAGCGCTTAAATGTATCATATGTGCCAAATTGCAGGCCAGCATATGGAACAATCTCGATAAGCGTTGGAGATAATCCGGCATACAATCCTCGAAACCCACGAGTTCTGATTATATCCAGAAGTGCAGATCTCATGTTTGGGTATACCTATATTCATGGAACCACATGTCAAAGCGACCTATAACCTGCTAAAGCCTCAGATCTTTGTAAAATATGACCAAAATCCACAAAAAACAGGAACCCTTCCGCATGACTATCCACATACAGGCAGTAGCTAAGCAATAGTGATCAATTTTCATGACAAACTTTAGAGAAGAGAGGCACAAACAAGTTCTCCTAATAAACAGTGCATGTAGAAGTTCAAACTACACAGAGAGAGGTTGCAGCACATTCCTTGTTTATTAATCAGTGTAAACCATTATTTTTCATATGATCGCTAGCAGTAATTGACCAGCAATCTCCGTCTGATGTTTCTCAATCATGTACCCAGCATCTTTTTACTGGATGACTAATATCATTTACGTTAGGTCATACTTCCAAAGAAAATAATAAAGACCGTGAAGAAGTAACTACTGCCAGCATTCAGAAATGATTTCTGCTCTCTATGATAATGATTCGACCATTAACTAAACAAAAAGGAATACATGTAAACAATATTTCTTGTTGACTTAGAAAATGCTAACAACCTCAGAATGTTCTATGCACTATCCTGTAAGAGAAGCTCTACCTTAGGTTCACCCTGCGAGGCTAATATTGTTCTTAGGAGATCAAACGGATATGTACCAATTGTAGCTGCACAACCAGCCAATGCCCCACTGACAAAAGACATATAGGGACTCAAATGCACTTGATCCTCTGCATCACAAAAGCATATTATGTTTTAAGGAAACAAGACATATGGGAAAAGCAAGAGCTCGCACAATGGGTCAAACAAATTCCTATATTGTACTGGCACATCGTTATGCAGGATTTAATAGTTCTAAGTATATACAAGTAATCATTAATTTTATGCCATACAGGCAGGGCAATTTGGCTACGTTCAAATCATGGAATTGACTCGATATCAGGAATTGCAAAATGTTCCGACAGTTAGTAGTTAACTGTAATGTACCTGCCTTTGAAGAACCAGCTGCAATAGTTTTCAGTTTTTGCAAGACTGTAAATGTATCGCCGTATATGGCACGGCCATTAGTAAAGCCGGGACATTGCCACGCCAGAAACCCTGTTACACAAGCTATTACAAGAGGAAAAACGAAACAGAAATGCTTCGTACATCATTTCTAGTAAGACATTTCAGAGGGCATACAGCCTCTTCAAGAATTCACGATAAAGTCAGTAGACTGGAGAATATAAGGGCTTCGTAATCTATCTAATTTTTCCACAAAACTATAAACTAAAGAAAAGATGCATTTGCTATAAATACTTTCTTAAACTGAAAGTATGTTGTATCTGGGACCACCGTAGTGCAATCTGCCAACATCACAATCCACTACTTTGATTAAATTACTTCATCTGGACAGTCCCATGACACTCATCGACATGAAAGAACTCGAGCATAAAACTAATAAGGCCAAAGTCAAAGTTTAGTCTCCTGCTGTTTTAACAAGCTTTTACTCAAGCTTCACATCAAGGAGCACGTTAATTAGCTCGGTCGTTATTTTTCACTTCCATCGAAATCAAACTTAATCACAGGTAAACCCGCGCAAATACCCAATTTCTGATTAGTCGTATCGACTAATTCAAACATAGAGGGAATCATTCAATGAAAATAACTCAATAAGTACAAAGTAAAGATATAAATTTTCCACTGATAAAGGGAAAATTTAGCACTACAAGATAGGGATGTCAAAAATCGAACTGAAAACTGAACATAAATTGAAAACGAACCGAATTGAAATTCGTGCATTTTCGATTTGATTCGATTCGATTTCGGTTCAGATAATAAGTAAATTTATTTGGTTAGTATAACGGTTTGGTCCGGCTCGATTCAAATAGGATCAGATTTCGGTTTCTTAATGTTTTTTTCTTCCCTTCGCACTCTCTCTCCTCACTCTCACTGTTCACTACTGCTTACATCTCAGGCTTTCGCTCACTTTTCTCTCTCTCTTTCACTTTTTTACTTTATTCTCTCTCTTCCTCTATCTTCGCACTCTCGCTGCTCTCCTCTCTGCCTCTTTTATGTTTTAGGGTACATTTAGCATCGTCCTGTTCTCGCAAATAATTCCTATTAAAAAATAAGTTCTTTTATTTAGTACCTTTGAAAAATTTCTAAATATTTGAAAATATTTGGTGACTATTAAAAATTTATATTCTTAAAATAGAAAAAGAATAAAAATACATTTAATAACTATATAATTTTTTTTATTAATAATATTTTGAATTTTTTAATATTTCTTTCTCTTTTTTTTGTTTTCTTCTTCTTCCTTTTCCTTGGTTAAGGCCAGGTTGCCGGCGCCAGTGATCAGCCACAAGCCCAGAAGAAGAAGAAAATAAAATTTCCTTTTCAATTTCCGATTCTTGTTCCTAAGCTTTTTGATTATGTTTCAAAACTGATTCTGAAAATAAATTTTTGTAAATTTATGCCCGAGAACAAAAAATTTACTAAACGGATTTTTGTTCCAAAACTGATTATGAAAATAAAAGAGTAGAAATAATTACTGTTTGGCCGGTTGTCAAACGCGCCCTTATTCTCTCTCTTCCTCTTCCCTCAGAGCATTTTTATCTCCCAAAAAGTAACAAAACACATTTTTTTTTTCACAAAAATCGAGCTTCTTGAAGTTGGGCCAGGTGCCGCGCTTCAGGTGCTCGGAGGCGGTCTGCGACGGTTGGAGGCGGAGAAGACGGCCTTGCAGAGGGAGTGCCGGAACTTCACGGCCTTGGCGAGGCCAGTACTGGCGTTGTGGACGAGCATGGGCTCGACGTGCACCCAGTACCACGCGCCCTTTGCCTTGACGGCCGTTATCCATGGCATGACGAGCCCCTCGCAGCGCTTGTTCATGGCCTCAGCTGTCAGCTCGTCGTCGGCCGAGGCTGACATCGATACCAAGTCCACCTGGGCCGGCGACGGCGGCTGCGAGGTGTTTGTGGTGGCCGCCATTAACCAAACGGGTCGTCCGAGTCCCGGTCCTCACTTTTTTGTCATTAGAGCGGGTTCAGTCGCCGGAAGTACGGTCTCTGGTGAGTGTCCATGGCCGGCTCCGGTGATCTGGCGGGGGATTTCAATGGTGGGTCATCAATTGAGCTGCTTCATGACGGGAAGAAGAAAGAAGAAGCAGTTCCACAGAGAAGGGAAAAGACAGCGGAAGAAGAAGACGAGGAGGAGGAGAAAGGGAAGAAGCGCAACAAACAGAAAAAACCGAAACCCGAAAACCGAACCGAACCGAACCGAACCGAACCACGTTATCGGTTCGGATCATATTCAGTTCGTGTGGTGTTTCAGTTCGGATCAAGAACATGTCTAAATAATGATTCGGTTCAGTTCGGTTTTCTAGGAAAACCGAACCGAACCGAACCGGACCTTTAACACCTCTAGCTCAAGGCATCATACCGGCAAACCTTCCTCCCTATAGATATCCTTTGTCGCCTGGAAAATCCCCTTGTACTTCGACCTCGCGGGCAAATTACTCCCCAACAAAGCCGACGCAGACGTCGGCTCCAGCTGAACCTGCAACAAGGCACAGGGTTCCAACTTTCAGCACTGCCCAAACCGCTGATCCTTCCAACACAGAAGCAGGCTCTCATCACAGCTCGCACCACGGAAACGTTCCATCAATTGCGCTGGGAAACCCTGTCCGACGAACAGAACCCGCACAAGAAAGCAAAAAGAAAGGAACAAAACGGTGTGCTGAAAGCGCGACCTGAAATCGGATCTTGATGACATCCAGCGGCGACGTCACATTCCGGGACACCGCCCCGGCGATTGCGCCGGCAGTGGAGTCCATCAGCGCGCGCTTGACCTGCCCCGGCTCCTCCATCCGCCGGAGACCGATCCGACGGCACCGCAATCTGCCCGGAAGAAAACCATCAAGGAAAGCGTCGGAAATCGAGTAGGAAAACACCCGGAACGAGGAGCGAAATGCGAACGGGATTACGTTGTTCATCGATTGATCGAGGACTTACCAGATAGAGAGATAGAGATAGAGAGAGAGAGAGAGAGAGGGGTGGGACGAAACCCTATTCGACAGCGCGGCTTATTTTTATACAAGCATATTGAAGAAGAAGAAGAAGAAGAAGTAGGATGCTCGCTACTCTTTCTCTTGGATCCTTTTGGACTTTTCTTTTCCTTTCGCTCTTAGTTGCCATTGTTGAAAAAAAGTAAATGAACACCAACCACAAGAGGAATGCAAAAATGTGTATAGGAAAATAAGAAATAAAAAACAATATGGTGTAGATAGATTAGCTTGTTCGTCATGGAAACGAAATGATCTAATTGTAGCGCCGTGGGATCGGGAGGTGTGCGCGAAAACCGTCGTGCTGAATTTGTGCAATCGAACGGTTTGATCGTGTGTCATCAACGGCTTTTGTCTTTTTGATGATCGCCCGGAATTTGTGAAAGACGGGGAAACTCGAGCGGCAATGGCTAGCCACCACTTCGTGAGGTCCTCGGCACCACTCGATATTGTAGTGATCCTCACCCTGATGAGGCACACCTAAGGCAAGTGTGCCACTCTTGGGCATGCTCCTCTTGCACATCGGCTCTCTCTCTCTCTCTAAAAAATAAAGAAGAAGGTTAATTGCACATTGCCAAATCGCCAAAGTTGTCAACGTCGAAGGACTCAATTGCATAAATAAAAATTTTTTTAATGAACTTGAATCGATTGTGCAAAAACAAATCCGAGCACTCAATCCAATTTTGTAATAGTCCGGGGACCTGTGATGTTGCAATTGATTGGTTACGTCATGTACATGCAACGGATGCGAAAATATCTTTCGATGGTTGAATTTGTTTACAAAGGAGATGTCCACTTCATTTAACTGGCTACAATATTCTCCTCCTTGCACTTCAACCCCGATTTTTGTAATTTCCCGTGTGCAAAAAAAAAAAGAAGAAGAAGAAGAAGAATGAGAAAGTCAGAATTTTATGTGTATAATTAAAGGGATGATTGATCTCTTAAGAAGGTTGATAGAAATGCAGAAGGATAAACAAAAGGATAAATGTTTGGCCTCCAAAGATTTGAAGAGATTATATTATAGTTACCAACAGTAATTCTTTAGACGAGCTCTCCAAAAGAAAAGGGCACGGGCATCGACGAGGGGAATAATTGTCCAAAAAGACTTACGTTTATTGTACGGCAATCAGTGCAATCCGAAAGTTTATAATTTTGTCAATTTAATTTTTAATCTTTTGACGATTTGTTAATATAGTCTTTCTTGCCAGAATTCGCTAATGCTCATGTCGGCAAATTATCGAAAAATTTAGGATCGAATTGATAAAATTAAAAAAGTTTAATATTGAATTAACCGCCCTACAATAGGTTCAGGACTTTCTATACAATCTTTCCTCAACACATGTGTTGGAGAAAGATATGATTTGGTCTGTCACTGCGATTCTAATAATGGAGATTGAGAAATAACTGATTCAGTCAATTAAGATAAATTAGGAAAATGTATCATATTTATTCTTTCTTTGATTTCCTTTTGCGCTAAGTGGCATGTACATGTACAGAATACACAATACAGAAGATACAAAATTCCCTGATATTTCTTCTCTTACGTTTTTTGTCGGAATGTGTCGAAAAAGATGTTCATGAAAATTGATGTGCATCGAGACGATCTTGAATTTGGACGATTGAAAAGTGATTATGATTGTTCATTGGTTCCTCGTTTGAACATAGGGTACATGATGATATGGCTCTGCTAGTAAAGTGATTGAAGAGGTGAGGACACTAGTATCATAGGTGTGGGATTTGATTCACGCGCTTTGCAAGTCAGAGAGAGAGGAGAATTAGAGATAGGATAGACAAAAAAGAAAAAAAAACAATAGGGTACATGATGCATGGGGGCTCAGATGGAGTGCATTGAATCGGGATAAATTGAAAGAAAAAGTGCAAGAAACTGAAAAAGGGGCAAGGACATTTGTGGTTGATGTGCAATTGCCAAATGCTGGGTGTTCCTCCCAACTTTTCCACCCGCCATATTCAATTTATCCAATTTAACTTTAAATTCCCACAAGCACCTATCTGTCATGTGAACATGACGACATCCCACTATGACTAAGTCAAACATTATAAGGGGACCTTCATGAGAACTTTCTTAGGACAGGAAAAAATCTCAAATATCCCCTCAGCAACTCCATAAAAAAAAAAAAAGGTAGAACAAAGGGCAAAAAAAGAAAGAACTCGATGGCTAGAAGTTTCGAAAGAGAGAATATGACCGGTTGGGTGGTCAAATGTTTGACCCGAATGCGATAGATTCTGTATTTTGCGTGAATAGAGTTTGATTAGATGCACCCGAATAAGACAATCTGTGAGCATTTGTGTTGAAAATCGAACACGACGAAAAATTAGAAAAAGGGTATACATGAAGGGTCATGTCCCGCGATTGCACCCTGAAATTTTTCCCGTATTTTTATCTTCTTTAAGGAGAGAGAATATTTTCTGAAAATTTTACATTTTGATGATCTCGAGATTTAGGTGAAAATCAAGATGAAACCTTTGAAGGACTTTCTTATGTGCAATGAATATAGGTTGATTAGATGCACCTGAATAAGACGATTTGTGTGCATTTTTTGTTGGAATTCGGTCACCATAAAAGATTAGACGCGTGATAAATTATTATTAAAAAGTTAAAATATAAGAAAAGGGTATAATATACGGTATATTTTTTTTGTTGGAATTCGGTATCATTCATGGCCCACGATCGCATTCGCACCGCTCAAAAGTCAAAATCCCAAAGGACTTGGTCAACAGCCCCAATGATTCAATTGTTCCTCCACCCAAGACCAAGACTCGAAGACTCCTCAACCATGGTTGGGTTAACTTTAACCACGCACGCGGGTTGGACGAACCCCGCGGCGTTGACCTCTCCTCCTTTATCTTTCTTGCTCGCATCCCACCACCACCTGGCAGTCGCAGGCTCATCCAGAACTTCCACTTCTTCTCTCTCCCTTTCTCTCTCTTCTTTCTCTCTCTGCGCCGGCCGGCCATGGAGTACAGGAGCTTGGATCTGACCGTCATCTCGGCCAGGGACCTCAAGGACGTGAACCTCATCTCCAAGATGGACGTCTACGTGGCCGTCTCCCTCGACGGCGACCCCCGGGGCCCCCAGAAGTCCAGGTCCCCCGTCGACCGCGACGGCGGCCGCAACCCCGCGTGGAACTTCCCCGTCAAGCTCCACGTCGACGAGGCCTCCGCCCAGCAGGGCCGCCTCACCCTCCGCTTCAAGCTCCGCTGCGACCGCGCCCTCGGCGACAAGGACATCGGCGAGGTCGTCGTCCCCGTCAAGGAGCTCCTCGACTCCTCCGACGGCGGCGGCGGCGGCAAGGCGTCCTCGCACCCGCCGACAGTGACCTACCAGGTGCGCAAGCCGTCCGGGAAGCCCAAGGGGGAGCTCCACTTCTCCTACAAGTTCAGCGACAAGCTGGCCGCTGACGTGGCGGCCGCCGATCATCGTCCTCCGCCCGCCCCCAAGGCTGACGTGGCGGCGGTCACGGCTTACCCGGTCCAGGCCGGGCCGAGCGGGTCCTACGGCGCAGCTTACCCGCCACCCCCGCACGGCGCATACCAGCCCCCGCCTCCCGCATATGCATACCCGCCTCCTCCTCCGCCGGCGGCGGCTGCGTATCCGCCGCCGCCGCCGCAGTACGGTGCTTACGGGTATCCTCCGCCGCCCCCTGCGGGTTATGGGTACGCGCAGCCTCCGCCGCCGGCGGGCTACGGGTATTACCCGAACCAGCAGGCGCAACAGGCTCCGAAGAAGAACAAGTTCGGGCTGGGACTAGGGGCCGGATTGGCGGGAGGGATGCTCGGCGGGCTGCTGATCGGAGACATGGTGTCCGACGCAGGGAGCTACGATGCCGGCTACGACGCCGGATTTGACGATGCCGGCGGATTTTGAATCTTGCCAAACTTTTCCGGTGTGGAATTCTATGTAGATCTTAGCTTGCCTCTTAGCTTGCCTGATGTTGATGTATGTTGGTTGTTTCACAGTTACAAGGTATGGGACACTTTTCTTTCTATACCCCTTGCCAAAAAACACGCCAGTGGAATATAAATATATGTATTTTTTAATTACCATCGATTCAACAGCATAAGTTGATTTAATTTTTTTATGGTCTTAAGTTGATTTAACTAAACAGTTGACTCAAATATCATTCCCTAATTACTAGATTATAACTCTAATGTTGCTCTCTAATAATGGGTTATAATTACAATAATAGTTAGATCATTTCCAATTAGATTACAATCATGCATAATCTAATTAGAATAATTGAATGAGAACTATAGTGTAATGACACCATTAATGATCAAAATCATAATATAGCTAGTCAATTATAATAAATCATTGGATCTAATTATGGGAAGGTGATCGTATGATCGTTTTCTCGACTTGTTCGTTGTTTAGTTGTTATCGAGAGACGCATGAGCATTGGAAATTTCTTCTATTAAAAAGTTATTATTGTATTATATTTTTCCTAGGCAATGTGACATTATTGACAACGACACAGTTAGGAAAATGGCATGAGGCGGCAGATATACGTTGCTCGAATTTGTTGATTCCTTATTTGGTGTGACTTTTAACGTTTTGAACCTATCAACATTCGCCATTGGAAGTCACCAAACTTGATCGAAGCTATCTACACTGAAAATGGCTGCCCTGTGCCCTCCCATGGGTTTTAAACTTTTGAATTCGGTCAATTTAATTCCAAACCTTCTAACAATTTATCAATGTAGTCATTTCGTCTAATTTTTGCCGGAAATCATTGACATGGCAATCAATCAGCGCTGGTCGTCTCCTATGAGCACGGCTAACATTACCGATGACAATATTTGCAATTTTTAAGAAAAAATTCCAAAATTTTCTCCTTTTTTCCATCGAGCCTTGGCGATGGTGCCAACCGTAGGCAAGGGCCGATGAGGGCCCCGACTTATAGATGAAGAAGGAAAAAAAGAAGAAAGAAAGAAAAAGAAAATAAATAAGAAAACAATTCATAATTTTTTACAAAAATTATTCATGTCAACGCCGATTATATCACGTCGGACATTTGGCGTTTACATCGGATACATACGTTGCTTCGCTTGGGCTTCTCGATTCCTCCTTTTGTGCGAATGGCTAGAAGTCTCTATTCCTGTCTTGGCGTGAGGCTGACGTTTTGAACGTGTTCCATTTTCGCCATTTGAACTGATCAAAAGCTCTTTCTATGCAGAATGTATCCATCACACGAGAAAACAAAGTCAGGGTAACTTCATTTGCAGGCAATTAAAATTACGACTTTTAAATCACCTTTTGGAGAAAAAAATAGATCCAATAACAAATAATGACTCACCAATAAGGAGGAGACACCCGCCGGACGCACACATTAAATAGAATCTTGTTGATAACTGCTAACGAGAAACTAGAACGAACGTACACTACACGCATCACCCGTATTTCTTGGATAAATTCGAGTAATCTTTTACTTTTCTTTTTAAGATGATGGGTAGTTTTCGAATTCGAAATGTGAGGGGCAATTTTCTACTTTCGCCTTTTCTTTTTTTCTTACTATTTTTGGCTTTTGAAAATAGTCTTTTGATGAGAAGAATGCAATTAGAATGGAGATTAAAAGGGACATCTCTCTTTTCAAAGATAGTATAAATATTTCAGTTTTCAGAATACTAATTGCAGATGAGAGATGTATTGAAAAATTTCCAACATCCTTATTTTCTAACATATTTCCGCCTCTCTCATTCTTTTTTGGCTTGGGTGGAGAATAGAATGTACTCCTGCCTCATTTATCTCCTGTTTATTAGCCCATCTTCTACACAACAACGGGAATGGTGGCAAATATATGATTTGGACAGTTCGTGGATGCCAATGTCTACTGATCAATCCAATTTGCAAGATCAAAATCGAGACTAGTCTTCCAAAGGAAAACTCCAACTTTGCTTGTTCCAAACGTGACGTGCCTCGATTGACTCTTGGAGGCTAGTGTTGCTGGTCCCAACTTTCCCAAGAAATGGGCAAACTCAGACCGTTCAATGTCTTGGGTTGGGGGTGGGCGGTGGTGGTGGTGGTGGTGGTGTTGGGGGGGCTCACCTTATCATGTCAATCGGTCAAACCAAGTCGTGCACTTCCGTTGGCTGGAAACAGAGAGGAAAATACATAATCAATACGGTAATTTTAAACTAAGATTAAGAGAATATTACGATGTTCCATATGAAAGTTAAATCAACGACATGGAGGGGCACTCCACTTAGTTACGAAGTTGAATTCACAAGTGATCTTGACGCCCAATTCGATGAGGTCCGTAAATTGGTACCTGGAGAATGATGCGTGAACTTATGTATCGATTAGGTAATTGGGTACGTATAGAGGTCGTCCATCAACTAATGTCCACATGGGTATTTTTCTTTCTGAGCTACAACAATTTTGTCTTGTTTACATAAGATTTTTGTTATTTATTGGAAAAGAAGAAGATGTTGGGGCTGCTAAATGTTCATTTGATATTGAATGTAGATGGTGGGGCATTGGGATGCATTGACCATTTCTTTGAAAATGATTTCAATACAAAGCACGATGCGAGCATATGTAGTGATCTCACCAGCTGAATTAGTTAACCTGATTGGGACATGACCATGATTAACATACGTAAATACATAAATACAAGTTCACTAACATTATTATAGAGTCTAGTTTGTATCTCGTGTTGTAGCGGAATTTATCTCAATAGACACTTTAATTTTCGGGTTGAAAGAGAAAAAGAAATTCTAGATTCAATAAAGAAGCATCGGTCACTATTATGTGATATAGTTCACACATCAGGATTTTATTTATTTATCAGAAAATGAATGACTTGGAAAATATTTTTCCTAAAAATGATCGTATGTACCGTTTCCGAAATTGAACGAACGAATGATATTTTGATCATGCATGAAAATTTTTATATATAAATTGTTGTCGATGTTTTCGTAAAAGATGAAAATACTTTTTGTAGATTCAATAAGCGATACAAGCAATCTTTTTTAGGAAAATGTTGTCAAAATTATAAATTTTTCACGAAATAAATGCACCCTAAGGAGAAATATTCATTAAATTAACTTTCAAAAGACAGCCTCACATGATTATCCTTTGAATGGCTTTCAATCAAAGTACATAAAATGATGAAGAAAGGATAAAGGAAATGAAACAGAAAAGGCATACATAAAAGATACAATAAATTTCTACAGAAAAAAGTCACTTCAAGGGCGCAAAGGTAGCAATTTTTTTTTATATAGAGTTAATATTACGAAAAACTCCAAACTGATACACTTATGACAAAATTATTCAAAATTAATTTTTTGACAACAAAAAATGTCAAACTTGTACATTTGTGACAAATTTATTCTTTATTAGTTTCCGTTAAATTGAATTAATATAACAAAAAATCATAAACTAAATTGGATTAATACCCGAAACTTGATTATCTCTTTATAAGCACATTATAAGCACATTATAACACAGGCCAATCTAATGTCAACGGACTTAATTATCATGTAACAATTCACAAGATGCGAAGAATAAATTCACCCACACCCGAAATTGGGCCGTGCATGATTGATGCACAGACACTCCATGACATGATTATAATAATTTTCAAACGATTAAATTTAAATAGGTCAGTCGGCATTATTATTTTCTCTATATTAAAATTTGTCAAGAGGGCAAGCACATAATTCTCCATCACTTGAGATAATTGTTAGGTAGGACCGAACACCAACAACGTTCGTTGACTTAACTATGTGGGATATTTCAAAGTGCACAATTTTCAACAAGAACTAGTTCAAGGATCAACATGAAAGTAGACATTGGTAAGGTAATTTTATCTTATTGAAATAATTTCTATTGATTTGTACAAAATCCATGGTGAATTTCTTGTCGCATGAATTCGAAAATCAAATATTTGGCTATACGCGAATAAAACTCTCTCTCCCATCACTTAGGAAGATCATTGAAAGGGAGTTTAAGTTGGAGCCCATCAATGTCTGGTTGGACTCACATTTAATAAAAAAAATTAAGTTTGATTCATGAATTATTATATTTTATGAATTAAAAGGCACAAGGCTTAAAGGTGGATGGTCCACACAAGGAGAGTTAGCCCATTCACCTACACTATAAATACAAGATAATAATCCATTGCAAAGGTATGGCCTAGCAACCTGTTATTTCTCTTGCCCATTAAATAGACTTTCAACTTAAGTATCGGAGGGTCCTTCTAATTTAGGAGGGCTTCTTCTCTTTTTGTGGTGCTCAAATGCAACAGAAAGGAGCTCGACACGTCAAAGACACATCGGAGTATGCACACGTCAACACTTGCCGTACTTTTGAAACCTATCATTTGCACCTTGATGTTTGTTATGCAATTCCATTCTGGTCTGCCATCAATCTAATATAGTATAGTGACATTTTATGTTGACGACATGGAACTTCGACTTATTAAGTGAATGAATCATCACTAATTTCATAGATTAGATAAGACATAATCTAAAATCGATGTGGCTGTTCTAAGCACAAGATTGTCGCTGTTGTCCTTGTATAGATTCGACGGTGTAGCCGAGGTGCAGGCGGTTGAATGGGGGACACAGAGCAGGGCAGGGCACAGCTGAGTAAAAGAGAAGAGACAAGAGGAGAACTAGGATTTTTCAAAAATTATATTAGATTAATGTGTAAATTGGTCTTTTCAATTGCCCATTTAGGTTTTGTTTATTTCGCGGAATACGTGGTATTTCTGGAAAATATAATTTTGGAAATCAATTTCCAAGAAAATGATAATATTTTTCAGTATTTGGTTGAAACCTGAAAATAAACTAGAAAATGTATTTCGTCACTTAGTAGAGAAAATTTCATATGATTTTCCTAATAGATATACACTATTTTGGCGCTAATGGCTTGCACATGGATAGCCAAGAAACCTGGCATGGGCATTGGGGTCTCAAGCCTAGAATTCCGACTCTCGGGCATGAGCATGGGCACTGGTTGTGGATCCAATGAAACTGAGTTCAAGAACTCAGTGCACGTGCCCAGCTCTCTAGTGCCCTAGCCCTGTCTATAGGGCTGGGCCTCGATATGATCTAGGTTCAAGACCCCAACGCTCAAGAACGGGTCCCCGGCTCTCCAGCACAGGTCAATTGAGGCCAAGATCGGGACTCCGGTACAAGTGCCTGTGCCTGAGTCCATCGAGGTTGGGCCCAAGAACTTGGCACCCATGTATGGGTCCATTGAGGCCTAGCTTTGGTCCTTAGCGCTCAGATCCGAGCCTGATATTGATGGATTATGGCACTGGGGCTCGGAATAGGCAAGCAAGGGAGTCTCGAGATTGGCCTTGATGAACTCAAGCTCGGAAGTTGGGGGCCAGGGAATGATCGCTGGGGTTTAGGGCCTGCCTCAATGGATTTGGGCACGAGTGCCAAGGACATGAACCTAACCTTGATATTATTGGGCCTAGTGTCCCGAACAAGGGCATTAGTGTCCTGGCCCGACCTTGATAGACCTGAGCCCGACTGCTCAAGACTCGGCTTGATACAAAAGGCTCAAGAATGAGCATTAGGGTTTCTGTGCTCAAATGTTGATACTTAATCATATTTTAAAAAATGATTTTTGATTTTATAAGGAGAAATTTATTTTCCTAAATTCAAGTTTTGGTAGGAAAACCTTTTTCGTTGACTAAGAAAACACATTCCGTTGACTCATTTTTATAAGTGATTTAAATGCCAGAAAATTAGGAAAATATTTTTTGCAAAATAAACGGAGAGAATAAATTTTAAAAGCAAATGATAAAAAGTGTTGTATGGATAAAATTTTGGAGCCATTTTATTTTTATTTTTTATTCTGTTTTGGATCTTCCCCGTCAAGCTCAATGTAGACGAGTTCTCCATCCAGCAGGACCGCCTCACCCTCCACTTCAAGCTCCACTGCAACTATACCCTCAGCGACAAGGACATCGGCGACGTCGTCGTCCTCGTTAAGGAGCTCCTCGACTCCTCCACCACCGACGACAAGGCGTCTTCGGCGATGCCTCACTCGTCGGCGGTGACCTACTAGGTGTGCGAGCCGTCTAGGAAGCCCCAGGGGGAGATCCACTTCTCCTACAAATTCATTGACAAGCTGACTGTTGACGTGGCGGCCGACCCTAAAGCTGACATGGTGATTACAGCTTACCCAATGCAAGCTAGGTTGAGAAGGTCCTACGAAGCAGGTTACCTGCCTCCCCCGGTCCGGAGTATACCCGCCCCCACCACTGCCCAGATATGCATACCTGTCTCCGCTGCCGGGTAGACATGGCCACGGGCCGGTTTCGGCCCGGAACCGCCAATTTTAGGCCTGATTCCAAAATAAAAAAAAATTTGCAACAGAGCTTACACGTCTGCAAGCCCTGTTATAGCCTGCAGGCCCAGGGCAGGTGACCATTGGCCACTTGCCCTAGGCAATGGCTAATATATATATTTTAAAGTAGTCATTGCCACTTTAGCCATTTATTATTATTTTTCCCTAAATTTCCTTCTCATTTTTTTCTTATAAATTCTCTCAAATTTTCTTAATACTTTCAATTCCCTCAAATTCTCTTAAATTCTCTTAATTTTTTCAATCGGTGCAATTCTCTCTTCATTCTCTCAATTAATTTGCTCAATTCTCTCAATTTACTCGAAAAATAATAAGTGGAAGTCAAGCGGCAACTGGCAAAAGTAAGAATAGAATGATGGAATCCAAACATTCTTTTGATCCTCGTGTTTATATAGATTTTCAAGATAATGAAATCAACATTTTTCCTAATGTGAAGTGAGTCCCATCACAAAAAAGTCTTCATACCGAAATGTCAACAACAAAGGAGGTGGAGTGGAAACTTACATCTGACATTTGGGACCATTTCACGAAAATGGAAAGGTTTGATATTGGTCCAAAAATGTATTATTTAATTGTAAACATTGTGAGCAATATATTTAATTGTTTTCGACCAAAAAAAAAATTGTAAACATTGTGAGGCAATATATAAACATACAGGTGGATAAGGATATGGAATATTCAAACAACATCTTATGAGCAAACATCTAATCGAAGCGGGAATCAATACCAAGCAACAATAAATTTTCGGGTACGTCAATCCTAACATTTCTCATTTATTTCGTTTTAATGAAAAAAACTTAGAAGGAAGAATTAGGTAAATTTGTTTCCGTTGAGAATTTATCATTTAATTTTGGAGAAAGATTTAATTTTAATCAATTTGTACAAAAAGCTTGTGCTCTACAAGCAAAACATGTTCCTAGAAATACACTTAAACGAGTAATTAAAGATCTTTACAAAAATGGAAAAAGAAGATTTACAAAACTTTTTTATGCAATTTAATGGATGCGTGCATATAGGTAGTGATATTTGAAGTGATTATTGGAAAATTCATTGTTACATTAGCATAACATGTCATTGGATAGATGACAATTGGAATATTCAAAAAAGAGTCCTCGCATTTAGAGTTTTCGATGGTAAGCATATGACAA
This sequence comes from Syzygium aromaticum, assembly GCA_024500025.1. Lineage (NCBI taxonomy): Eukaryota > Viridiplantae > Streptophyta > Magnoliopsida > Myrtales > Myrtaceae > Syzygium > Syzygium aromaticum. Next base: position 31,102,761 of record CM044892.1, read on the forward strand.
ATAATATTTATAGAATAATTAGACAAATTTTAGAAAAATATTGTTTGCTTAACAAAATTTTTTCAATTGGTTTTGATAATGCCATGGCAAATACTACTTCAATTGTCGATTTTAAAATATTTGTAGATCCGCTTTTGGTGGAAAATTTTTTCATGTTAGATGTGCTTGTCATAATTTAAATTTATGTGTACAAGATGATTTGAAAACTCTTGATATTTTTCTTGAACCAATAAAAATAACGATTCAATTTTTATGGAAATATCTCCAAAAAAATGAAAGAATGGAGTAGATTTTGTAAAGCAAATGGAAAAAGGCCAAGACGATTTCCAAGAGATGTTTCAACTCGTTGGAATTCTACTTTCCACTTGCTTAATGAATTTTTTGCATATAAAGATTTATTATGTGCATTCATTTCTAAAAATATATCTCAGATTAATTTATATCCATAAGAGTGAGATATTTATAAAAAAAAGATATTTTCAAAGTTTTTAATTATGCAACTTATACTTTGTCAGGTGTTTATTATCATACTACGCATTTTTTTTTGTAGAGTGTACTAATATTATCAGAGTTTTTGAGGAATATAAAAATGATGTTGAATTACAAAATACTATAGTAACAATGAGAATGAAGTGGCTACATTATTATAGCGAAATTCCTATTATTTATTTAGTAGCTTGTGTTTTTTATCCACGTTACAAATTAGATGGTTTAGGTGATTATTTGCATATGTATTATCATTGTTTATAATATAATAAGGTATATATTATAACCATACTAAGAGAGGTTAAAAACGTAGTAATAAAATTATATAATGAATTTTATACTAAGGGATGTGATATTGGATTTTCTCAATCTACCGAGACACAAAGTGAGAGTACAGGTAAAATTAATAGAGGGTATTAACTTTTATTACATAGACAAAAAAAACAAAATGGAGTAATATAAAACATTTCTGAATTAAAAATGTATCTAACCGTTTCCTTTGAGTTTTTTGAATTCGAAGGTAGTACAAGTTTTTTAATTTTGGATTAGTGGAAAAGGCACACAAGCCAATACCCAATCATTTCTCTTATTGCAAAACAAATTTTTGCAACCCAATGTCCGACAATTACGGTTAAACAAGCATTCAGTACCGGAGGTAATATTTTGGATGAACAATGCTCAAGATTAGTTCTGAAATCAATGGAGGCTTAAGCTTACGTTGATGATTGGACTAAGACTCAATATCGACAACAAGAGATAGATCAGAATAATAAATCAGAATTCTTTGACGACGGAGATATCACCACTACCGGTACCGATACCAGAATGGGTAGCGACGACTAAGGATAAAAGAACTATATGGATTTTGATTCTTCTATCCCCAGGAAGATACGTAAGGCGCTTAATGATAATTCATTAAGTTCAAGCTTCATCTCTTTCTCTCTTTATTTTCCCCAAATTTGATTGCAATGTACATTTTGATTACATTTTATATTGAATAATTCATTATTTCATAATTTGATAATTCATTATTTTTTTATTTCATAATTTATTTTTTTAATTTTTATCGGCCGGTTCCGAACCGGGCCGAAATCGAAACCGGCCCGGAACTAGAACCGCCAGGGGCAGTTTCGATTTCGGTTCATACATGACCACGAACCGGAACCGCCGGTTTCAAATTGAAATCGGCTGGTTCCCAACCGTGGTCATATCTACTGCCGAGTGCATATCCACTGCCATAGTACGATGCTTATGGGTATCCTCTGCCGCCCCTGGCAGGTTATGGGTACACACAACCTCTGCCGCCGGACTACGGGTATTACCTAAGCTAGCAGGCGCAATAGGCACTGAAGAAGAATAAGTTTGGGTTAGGATTAGGGGTCGGATTAGCGAGAGCAATGCTCGATGGGTTGTTGATCATAGACATGACGTTCGATGCGGAGGCTTACAAATGCTTATTTTGTTATATTCAATTGAACTCATTATGACATCCTTAGATTAACTCATTGAGATATTGTGTGCTTTGACATGTCCATACGGAGTCTCACGATTTTGTCTTTTGTCATATAGGTTGGCATATTCCCAATAGATCATCCATTCTAGGAGTACTCCCACCTAAGCACACTTAAATTTGGAGTTCCAAATTTAAGCATTATCGTTATGTTAAAAGGCGCTTCAGTGAGTTAATTCCAATTTATATATATATACACATTCTAGAATTGTTCTCCCCCTATTCGATGCACAATTCAATTTATTCATGTCCTCTTCACCATCCTAGAAGCTTACCAAGAGCTGCTCTTTGTCTAGACTCTTTGGCCCTAACAACCACTCCCAACCCTCGTTGAACCGGGTTATTACAGGCCTACTAGCTTCCACGTGGTTTGTCTTCAAACCACACACTTACTAGAGGGGATCCCGCTCTGATATCATATTGTGACATTCTTAAATTAACTCGCTGAGGTATTATCCATTTTGGCACATCCATATTGAGTTTTGTCCTTTGGCGTACAAGTCACTCATCTTGAGAGTGCTCCCACTGGAGCATGCATAGAATTGGAGTTCCAAAGCTAAGTATTGCTGTTACGTCGAAAGGCGCTTCTATAAGTTAATTCCAGTTTCACATATATATCTTATAATCGCTCTCCCCTTATTCGGTGCATAGTTCGGTATATTCCTACCTCCTTCGCCATCCTAGAAGCCCGCCAGGAGTCACTCCTTATCTAGAACCTTTGGCCCCACGATCACTCTCTGTCTTCGTCAGATCGCATCGTTACACTCATAGTCTTTGTTTTTTGTATAAGTGCAATAGAATCAACTCACATTTATATTTTTAATAAGGCGACGTTGGATTGCTAATTATCAATTACACTTCTCACTATAAAAAAGTTAGTGCACCGTAAGTTGCAACTTTTGTTAGTTGGTTGCTTAATAAGATATATATGTCCTTTTTAACAAAATCCTTTATGTATATCTTTAGATTGATTCCTCTGATCAATTAGGTTGATTAATGACATAACTCCTTTAAAAAGGAGTAGAAATTGCGGAATTATTTTGTAGCATATCTTACAACTCCTTCGGTCATTGATGAAGTCATCGTAGTATATTTACCTTAAAAATCAGCCTTAGAGATAAGTACTTTGTAAAACATCCTTACATTATCTATCAATGCAATTATTATCTTATCATAAGATAAAATTGAAATGACATCAATGTATTGGTGCGCTACTTGACCATTTGATACAGTTCGCTAATTAGAGAGGAAATAAGCAAAATTATAGTAGTTCTTGCCAAGATTGGAAAAACTATAACGTGTTTAAATGAGAAATCTATAGTAAGCTTGGTGATGTAGCTATGGTCTTCTACATCCAATTTCTGTCGAGCCCTTCTCAAAAGCTACTCACATTCAGCACGCCTATGTTACCTAATTTCATCAAATAAATGTAAGTTGCAAGTAATACCGACAGTATGTTTAAATCAAATGTGTGTTGAAGAACAATTTCACAAAATATACCATTAAACACTCTAACTATACAATTACCATGAGTAGGTTCATCAAGTAACACAATCTTTGCTTAAATAGCCTCTAAAAGGACAAAGGAGACAACCGAAGTAATTCACGAACTTCGCTTAAATAGTCTCTAGGAGGACAAAGCAAACAACCAAATATAAATATCAAATTCCAACAATATCATATATTATTAATTAAAATCATGGACATTTCCATTAGATTTCATAAGTGAATCCCACTTTGACCAGCCTCTTGTGGGGAATGTTGAACAGTTCCTCTTGCTGCCTCACGCACCTCTTCAACCAGTTGTACAAGCAATTGATTACAAACCTTTTTGCAAAACCTGAACCGCTCGAAGCTATCACCTCACTCTGTCCCATTAGATACATGATCCCACCAATCTTGATTGTTTCATCCACCAATCCAATCTCTATTTGCGCTCCCTCTTCATTGATCATAGCAATTCCATTATCACTAGCCTCGCCTTGCTTGTCGGTAGCAGGTGGCGCGTTGTTCTGAATGAAATCCTTCAATCGGTCAATCAAGACCTTCTCGAAAAACTGCGGCTCCATCTTTGCATCTCGATATCCATATCTCACAATGCACCGATATATGCCATACTTCTGCGGCACCACCTGTCCAAAGAAGAACCGCTCCTCAAGGGGCACCTTGTTTATGGGCAGTGACTTGATTGAGACAAAGACAAGAACCGACTGCAATGCGGGTACATTGGCGACATATTGGGTGAATAGTGGGGAAATGCCATCGACGAGCTCGGTGTAGAATAGGGCAACCCCAGGGGCTCGGTGGATGTTTGTGTTTGACATGATTGTGACGAGGGCTTCTCTCGAGACCTTGTTCTCGAGCTCATACTTGTACTTCTTTTGGTATCCATAATTCCATAGCAACATGATGGTGACCATTACGATAGAGAAGACAAGTGGGACGTAACCCCCATCCACGAATTTGTAGAGGACCGAGCTAAGAAACACATACTCCACAAGCCCGATGGTGAGGACATAGAGGATTATGAGGAGTATGTTGGTCTTCCAAATCATGACCATCACGATTACGAGGAAAGTGGACGTGACAGTGAAAACGAATGCTACCGCAATTCCTGTAATAGAGATTGACGATCAAATAAATGCAATTTTTCTTTCAATAACTTCAATTAGGTAGCTTAATGAATTAGCGAATTTGCATAAGTAGACTAAATGTGTGTGTATATAGCATGATCCTTTTTGCTTACCATAAGCATTGCCCAACTTTAATGTGGTTTCGAAGCCAAGGGTGACACCAACACAGGCCAACATGAGTAGCGTGTTGACCTCAGGTATGTAAATCTGACCCTCGTGCTTTTGCGAAGTGTGCACGACCTTCACGTGTGGGAAGCACCCGAGCGCGACCGACTGCTTCACTATGGCGAACGTGGCCGATATCATGGCTTGACTTGCTATTATCGCCGCCAACACCGCTATCACAAACATTGGCCAATACACCGATTCTGCATCAAAACATTAGACAGATTCATTGTATGACCCGACAGGATAAATGATGCATCGGATGAAGTAGCGCGAGGAAGCCTACCCGGTATCGATTTGTAGAAAGTGTAAGGAACATCATGAGTGTGCTTTCGGAGATACGCCGCCTGACCAAAGTAGGCGAGGATGATTGACGGAAAGACAAGTAGGCATGAACTCAATTGAATTGACAGGATATTAAAATGCCCCAGATCAGCAAACAATGCTTCAGAACCTACAATCAAAGGCTCAAAGCGTAAAACCACAATCAATTCATGAAAAAAAAAGTTATATATCTTTGTTAAAATGAAAAAAGATTTGACTAATAGATGAATCATTTGAATGATGTCAGCTATCAATAATTAATCAATGAAAAGACTAAATATTTGTATTACCAGTTAGACAGAGAATGACCCCTCCAAGAGAAATCCATGCTTCCTTTTTGTTTCTCCTGAAGTAATGGACGATGTAGAGCGGATTGATGGCTTTGATCACTCCCGAGTCATGTTTTCCGATATTGTAGATGCCGATGAGTGCTATACTGAGGAACCATATAGAGAGAATCGGGGCGAAGCTGTATCCGACTTTGTGAGTACCGAACCTTTGGAATTGAAACAGAAAGATCAAGATCACCACAGAGATCCACATGATTTGATCATCTCCAAGTGAACTCGCAGCTACTTTTATGCCTCCAATAGCCGACAATACTGCCCAAAAAAGGAGAAAAGAATCAGAACCATCTGTCGAATTCAACCAACAGAACTAATTGTATCAGTAAATTAGCCGAGACATTAACTATAGTGTATCATTTTATAATGTAATATCACCGATTATGATTGAATGTACTATAAAAAATCATTAGGATATATGTGTGCGTGTCTAATTTCCTTTGTAGATTAAGGGAAAAGTTGAAAACCTATCGGTGCATCATTTTTTTATATAAAAATCTAAATGGGAAAATTATTACCAGATATGCATGGTGTGAGGATTCCGTCTCCGATGACCATGGCGGTGCCCAACATAGTTACAAACAAGAGCAAGTACTTGGCCGCCTTGCTATTCTCAAGCAATGACTTCATGGCGGAGGCCCACCGGAGGCGGCGGCTTGGCACCTCAAGTCGATAGTTCGAGACTTCCTTGTCTTCAGCTTGTTGGTTAGGGGTCAAGCTGACCTTGGCATTGCGGCACATAAGAGAGTACAAAGCAAACGTCCCTCCTATATTTTCATAGCAAAAAAACCTAACTACATTAGTACAAGATATTGGCATAGACAAAAAAACACCCAGCTATGTCAAATGAATTTTGTAGTAAAATGGTGAGAGAGAAACCACTTACCATCGCCATTGTCATTTGCTGATAGAACAATGAAGACATACTTGATCATGAAAATGAGGATGATCGAGTAGAAGATTAGAGATAGTGCTCCAAGGATATCGTCTTCGTGTTTTATCCCATCAGGAAAAATTCCTGGCATGACGTAGAGAGGCGACGTGCCTAAATCGCCATACACCACCCCGATGCTCTGAATAGCAAGCTTCAGTACCATCAACCATGGCAAATTCTGCATGTAGAAAGACGTAACCAAATCATGATTAGGAAAGCATTTTCTAGCTTCACTCTTGCTATGATTTTGTTGAACTTTCAATTGGTTATAACAAATAATCCAAGAACTAACATAAGAAAGGAAAGATGTGAACTAACAATTCGAGAGAATGGTAAACATTAAACGGTAAAATTACCAAAAAAGTCATAATCTATTGCAATTGTGTCAATTCAGTCATAAACTTTTTTTTTTGTGCTAATTGAGTCTTAAACATTTTGTAATTGTATCAATTCAAGGTGCTAATGTAGACAATTTTGTTTATGATGTTTTAATATTTTTTCAAAATTTTTAATTATTTTTTTCTTTTTCCTATTTTTCTTTTCTTTCTTTTTCTTTTTTTTTTCCTTCCTTCTTGCTCTGGATGAGGTGGAGGTTGCCCAGCCACTGGTGAGGCTCGACCTCACCATCGCACCATGTTAGTGTTGGCCGGCTAAAATTGGCCAGATGGACTGAATTGGCAGAAATACAAAAAGTTTAAGACTCAATTGGCACAAAAAAATGTTTAGAGCTGAATTGACATAATTTCAATAAGTTTAGGACTTTTTAGGTAAATTTTCCAACATTAAACTCCACATATCTCTTCACCAACTCCATTATTTTCACCTCCCTCTATATTTTTTTATCACAAATTTTCAACTTTTACGCCTTATAACAATTCAGCACTTTAAAATTTGCAAATATATAGATCAATATTCGTATATCCACGCAATTATGTGCAACTGGAAATTTCTCTAGCTAATCAGCTAATATATAATGGCAAACCCCACACACTATTATCCATCTGCTTTTTTATCTCTACGTTTCTCCCCTATGCATATTTACATTAAGCTAATTCGAGTGATAATGCCATTTTCAAATTTTAAACAACATATCCCTTTCAAATTTAAATTAAAATGTTGTTTTATCAACTCGCATAATCGAAAGGAAATGAAAAAAATGTGTGTTGTTTCTATTAATCCATTTCACTAACAATAAGTTTCCAATCTACTATTAAAAATTGTATTAGTTACACCTACATGCAAACTTTATTCGAACTATGGAGAAAATGACACTAAAAGTGTCATAACTTTCATATAGCACTCACTTTAGTACCAAAACATTTGACGGATCACTTCAGTTTCACTTTGGTAAAAAAAAGAAAATGACCACTTAAGCACCAACAATGATTTGGGATAATCCAATGTGACAACATTTTAATATTTTATTTCTTATCAATGTGTCTTGCCAAAAATTCGAAATGGCAAAGGTGAAAAGTGATCACTTGAGTGCAAATTTTTTTTAAAAGTGATCACTTATGTTTTTTAACTTTTTAAAAAGTGATTTGTTGGTTTCACTTTCTTAAACATGATTCGACCACTTGATTAGCAACGCACGTTGCGTACAAACTTGAAACACGTAAAAACATTTACTCCAACAATGGCTTAGATTCAAATCAAACAGCATTGCATTCAGAATAAGGATATTCTTACATCAACATAGAATCCCCAACAAGTCAAATGCCTCCCAAACAAAAACTTTCCCTAATAAATACAGCAACACCAGCAAAAACATGTCAAAAACCTACCCACCAACAATTCCCCAAATTATATGCAACAACACCAGCAAAAAACAAGTCAAAAACCCAACAACGACTTCCCCAACTCTATGCAGCAGCACCAGCAAAAAAACAAGTCAAAGTCAAAAACCTCCCCAACAAAAACCTCCCCAACTATATATAGCAGCACCAGCAAAAAACAAGTAAAAAACCGAGGCCTAATTTTTTCCCATGAAGTATCGAGCCCTAATTTTTTTCCACACCGATTGAGTGAGTGAGTGAGAGAAGATGACGGCAATTGAGTGATTGAGAGAGAGAGAGAGAGAGAGAGAGAGAGAGAGATTAAATTTGAAGGATACAACATTGCTTTGTCATGAACGGCCACATTATCATCTATGTTGAACTTGTATTTTACATAATGTATCAATAAAATTCTATTAAAAATGCTACGTAGAACTTTTTGCCGGAATTTATCACCGGAGGCACTCAGTTGATCATTTTTTCTCCGATATGGCAATTAAGTGATTCAGCAAAGATTTTTTACTTTAAAGTAAGAGTCTTACGAAAATTATAACAAGTGTACTTTTCCCTTGAACTATGTGTCTCAAGTAGTAACTTGAAATTCTTTTTCCAACCGGAGTATTTTCTAGAAAGAAAAACTTTATTCTTTCTTTTTGCTTTTTCAGAGACCAAGAAAAACACTGACCTGGTTTGATGAACGGCCATGGTCCGACTTGAATCGGGCGGTCTCTATGTCGAACGAATCGAGTTTCTTGATGTTCCTCGATCCCTCGTCTCCCTTTGCGGGATCATCGTCTTGATATTGATCCCGGTGATCATATCCGTCAGTCGAGTTGACCTTGTCAACCTTCAGCCTCTCTTCTTCTGTTATACCCTCGCGCTCCATTCAAGAATCAGAGAGAGAGAGAGAGAGAGAGAGAGAGAGATTTATGAAGATGAGTGTAAGGGAATAATTACGTGACTACCGATGAGGATGAGAGAGAGAGATGAAGATAAGCGTAAGGGAATAATTACGTGACCACCGATGAAGATGAGTGTAAGGGAATAATTACGTGATCACCTGCTTCAAACGAGAAACACAAAGTCAAAGAGAGAACATAAAAGGATCTACCAAGGGATTTGACCGACGGTCAAACAACAACACTTCAATGGAATCGCACTTAGTTGCATGCCAGAAATCCAGAAAAGAAGAACGTAAATTTAGTTGCATGCCAGAAAGAAGGGAAGTGACAGAACCTTTCGTTCTAGTGTGGATCAGAACCAGATAGAGGAGATTTTGTAGAGGGAAACAATTGGAAAAAACAAAAATAGAGTCGACAAGACGAGAGAGACGAGTACACATTTCTTACGTGGTTATGGTTATTGCAAATAGAAAATTACCAAGAAGGAGAGCTACTATTTGTTTGCACATGGCGACCAGCCTATTCTTCTGTACATGTCTCTCGTGGCATGTTAATCTGTGTAATGGATACATCCCCTTTCGAGCTTCGGAAAGCATTTGATTCCACACTCCCCAATAATCTAAATGTGGTTGGCATTAGAACGTGAGATACTTTGAGAGAGAGCCACTTTCAACCAATTTTTCCGATTGGTGTGGAAAATTACGGCCTTCATCCACTTGTAATATGAGTCGATCTAAATGTGGTTGGTGTGGAAAATATTGGTAACCCGTTAGTCAAAAGACTTTCTCCAACCTCCTCCGTTAAGCCATTATAACATGTTGGCTCGTGGAAAATGAATGATTTGAAATTGATCGCTAGAAATAATTGGCCAATAAAAAATGATTTCATTATCGATAACAATTCATGTCTAAAATTTTTCATGGACAATGAAAATATTTTGCATTCATTCATTTTTGTAGGTGATCATTTTTAGGAAATTTTTTTTCAAATAATTTATTTTCCGCGAAATAAATGAAGCCTTCATTTGCCACTCATTTGCCGTCGAAACTACCTAATTAGTCTCATAATATGTTTTTGCTGGTTAATCATAAGTTATCCGTGCAAGCCTATCACACGTAATTTTTTCAAAAAGTGTAATTTTTTATTTTTCCTATAACTCGGTAAAAATGTCTTTTACATTTAGATGAACGAATTTCCACTCGATAAGAAGGCTCGTTTTCTTCTGGCCAAAAGAAAAAGACTCGATTTTTAAAACAATATCTGTCTCTGGAATCAAAAGACACCATTATGGCATTATGTATTGGTTATTAAACTCAATGAGGTCGCGTACGAGTGTGTTTCTTTTTGGAGTTATCAATGTGTGAAAGGACTTAATAAGACTTTCATTAATCATGGAGATCAATCACCTTACTCCATTTTCCACAAACACTAATCACGGAGACCAATCACCTTACTCCATTTTCCATAAACACAAACTGGTAGCCTTTGTCTTCCTCTGGGCGTCCCCCTCTTAGTCGAGTCAGACTTGATGGCTCGGTCCGCTTGCGAATAACCTGCGCGTTAAGAAGTCAAGAAAGGGCCTACCAGACCTATTAGGGCGATATGAAAAAAGAAAACAAAAGAAAGTAAACAAATGTGCGAAGACAAATTAGGATAGCTAAGGGTTAAATTAAGAGTGAAAATTGCCAAATTGGCAACATGACAAATGATCAACCTCGACCTGTGCGATGATAGCGAGGAATTTTTCGATACGACAGCAGCTTTGGTCACGTTCGTGTTTGTGGTCGGGGGTGAATAATTTGTGCAATGTTCCAAAAAAAAGAGAAACTGGGAATGATATGTCTGGACTTACTTGTAGAAGGAAGAAGCGATAGTGAGAGGTAACCCACCAAAGGATTTTGAATGAAGAAATTCATGAAATGTTTTACAAGTGAAAAAGGGAACAAAGTGTTATCAATCTTTTATCTTTTCTCTGGGTCTGCCCTTTATTCATGGCAATCCGAGGGTAATTGTTGATAGGAAAGAAGCTTTTTCTGCTGCATAAATGGATTGATACCACCAAACCAAGATTGAAAGCTTCGATCTTTCCTATGTTTTCGCCATTCTTCCCCTCCGACCCATCGAATCAGCCTTTGCCCATAAGTTGGGAAATGTCCAAGCATACGCGGCGACCTGGATTGATGTTAACAAGGTACGAAACACGACATTTGATTAGTCCGAAATGAGGTCTTTTTTACCCCTCTGCATCAGGTCAATTCTTTGTCTCGTGTCTGGATGATAAACGTTAGCAGAGAATTCATCGGGTGGACCTTCAGCGTGCGAAGCGTTGCGGTCCGAAGAAGAAAAGAAATTGAAAAGCCGGATGTGGTATTGAAGCTTCCAAACCCGTCAAATTAAAGTAACATATCTGCCCGCAACCTATCATAGTATTCTATAGTAAACAATGATCTTACATTAAAAATATATATAAACAATCCTAAATTTACAAACATTACTATTTATTGGAAACTCATGCACAGAAAGAAATTAAGATCAATGATCACGAATATATAAGATCTAAAATGGTAATAGTCGTTGAAAGATGTTCAATCATACTAAATTTTGTTCTTAACGTTTGTGTATTATTACGCTCAAGTCGTAACATAGTAAAGGCAACATTAATAATTCCAAAAACAGTTACGAATCCTAAGAAGTTAATGATTATGTAAATTAAATAAATAATATAAGGAATATAATGGAAACAAGCATTTTAATGGTTATACATATTTAGTGCATTAATTATCATCATCATCAAGTAAGTTACGATTTGCGAAAAGCTATCAATTCATCATCTCAGGAATTTTGTCCAAAAGTCCAAACTTATTACAAGACAGCCAATGCAATCTCAACTTTTCAATAAATTTTTTAACGATTTTTCAATGTAACTCTTTTGGCCAATCTTGGCTTAAAATTGCTTACGCGTTAGTCCAGTTAGTGCTAGATGTTCTTTGTGGTACAATCGATGCTAACGTTGATAATTTTTGCAATTTTTTAAAATTTTCTAAAATTTTCCTTTTTTTTCCTTTTCTTTTCTTTTCTTTCCTTTTTTTTTCCCCATCTCCCTCCACCGGTCATTGGGGCCTTGGCAGGGAAAAATAGGAAAAAAGAGAACAGAAAAAGGAAAGGATAAAAAAGGAAAAAAAGAAAAAAATTAGAAAATTTAAAAAAATTGCAAAAATTATCATCGTCAGCAATTTCTAGCTAAAATTGGCCAAAAGAACTATATTGACAAATTGTTAAAAAGGTTTAAGATTAAATTGGTCAGATTAAAGAGTTTAGGATAGAATTGATCGTCTACATTTAGTACTTTTTGGACAATATCACCATTATGCTATCCATCAAAAGAAAACATATTCATTGAAATTTATTACTTTCATTAGAGGGCGATATCTTAATATCTATCTCTTCAGTTTTTAATTAAATAAAATAAAGAGAAGGTTAATGCTACGGCTTTTTGTATTTTTTGATAGACAATATTTTTCAATAGTTGAATCCATTATTATCTCTCCATATCGATTTATAGTATGTCTTTTATGAGTTGAATCTCAATGTTGGTAGCAACTAACATTATCAATGTCGTTTACCGAGAGTAAACTTCATCAAGTAGTATACATTTTTGTTTTAAAGTAATTGAATAATTTAAAGATTTTATCTTCTCCTAAATATTGAAAGCTTCTTTTCTCATCTTTTTCTCGCAAGGAGATATGAGCATCTTATAAAAAAAAATGTTATTAGAATGGTTTAATAAAGTGGAATAAAGTCATATAACTTATGAGTTCGTTTAAACAATTCTTAACTATTTGCCATTGGCATTTAGCGGCAAAAAAACTTAGACGCCTCACAAAATTATGCACGTATTGCATCGTAACCATGTGAAAAAGAGTTTCTGCTGATCATTGATCGTTTGACTCGATATAAAGGATCAATTGAAAAGTAAGCTCAATTTTCGGCTACATTCAAGCGTGAATCAGTTTTAAGTTAAATTTGAACCAAAACTCAATGAAACCTCAAGTTGAACTATAGTCACGGCCCAAGTTAAATCATGCATAGACAGATCTTGAATGTTCAATTCAAGTTTTTCTCTTCATTGCACAAGTACAAGTTTGGGGTTTTGTATTTCACTTAATTCACGTGGCTTAAGTGAAATAAAAACGATGTTATTTTAGCTGAAAAATTATGTAACCGGACCTTGTGTTGTGACCTTCCTCTCAAGGGCCGAACTCGATAAAGCGGGTTTAGAAATAAGTGTTTATGAAACGGTTTTATGGCACATCATAAAAGATGGCTTACCGAAGCGTCAATTTTTTAGTTATTCATACGGTCTGTATGGCACATCATAAAAGACGGCTTACTGAAGTATCGATCTTTTAGTCATTCATACAGTCCATTGATCATGAACGTGGATTTTCCCTAAATCTATATCTCACGTGACAGCAAATCGATTTTATCTTCTTTAGGAGTTGCCACTAGTCTAGGTCGGGAGTCGGCTAAAATACCCAACCGAAACGCAAGAGTTTCACTTCGGTTTCTACAAAAACCATAAATTATGGGTTCGGGGACTAGCTTATATTAATATTTCTATTAACGCTCTTTCGATACAGCTAAACTTATCATGGTTGTTATCTAAGTTGTCATGCATTTGTTTTTTTTTTATCATTTTTCATATAAAAGCCTTAGTCTACTAGGTGATCATGCATATTATTTTTGCATTTTCTTTTGAGGTTCTAAACTAACCATATCTTAGTCTAGAAAAGAAATAAACAAACAATTGAATTGAAAAGCATTGCTTAAAGTAAACAACCAAGGTTTTAAAAGTTGCAAGCTAGTCGAAGTGCAATAAAAATAAACCCGTAACTCGTCAAGTGTTTATTTACAACTCAATTATGAAATCTCGAGACATGATCAGCTAAAATGAATTAGGTAAAAATCAAGACCGGATTGGACATCGGTCTATCACCATCATCTTCAATGATCTTAGGGCCGCCTCCTCCATGGACCATTTTTCAAGTGTCCGTTTTTACATTCACAATATACATTTACGACAATAATACACAAGAGAACAACCAAAGCAAGGCAATGAATGCAAGCAAATTCATTAACTCAAACACGGGTCTCGGGATCGGCCTTTGCTTGGCATGCATTTCGATTAACCCACCCATTTAATCTTCTAACATTGTTTGATTAATAGTTAACGATAACGAGTTACCATTTGCATTCACAAAATGACAATTCATATCGGTTAACCCCTAAACTCAGGTTTTAAGTGACTATCATGGGTTACCTGCCGAACATACATCGGGCCTAATATACATCTAACAAACAGATGCATATCAATGAGTAAAACATGCATTCAGGCCCATGGGTCTTGCTCCACAACCAATCAAGCAATGGAAGGTAAGCCTTATAAGAGGACCATTTATTCAGTTGTTATTATCAAATTCGGATCCTTTCTATTTAGATGTGATTACAAATGAAGCGATTCAAGTGTCATTAGAAAGATAATATCATGAGGATCAAAAGTTAAGCAGACAACTTTTCCTAATTCACCACCGATTTTCATGAAAATGATAATTTTACCCTCGTGGACAACCTAGACTCAGTTTGAATTTGAATTCAAAAGAAATTGCGGGAAAAATAGTAACCATTATCAAAAGCCCGTCAAATGTTTTAGGCAGTTAGGATTTTCCCTGCATGACAGATTTCATATTTTTATTTTTTGCAAAAAATTCCTCTAGGTTTTTATAAAATTCGGTTTTCATCGAGGACAGATTTGCAAACTATTTTTTAGGCTGGGAAGACTTTATCCGAGATTTTTAGTAAATTGACCCCCTAGAAATTGCTATTAGGCCCCAAAAAATGTCTAGTATACATAATAAGACCGTAATGGGCAACTTTGTAGTTTTTAGTTTTTGCAAAAGAGGACCTTAACTTTATCAAATTCGAAAAAACATATGTTGGATTTCAGAGGAAGGAAAATCAGATACTGACTAAATAATAAAAATTCCTTTGAAAATCCAAATGAATTCAAATTTTTATAAAATTGATACCAATGGAAATCTCTTGATCTCAGTGTGAATTCTTATGGAAAAAAACTTTGTCAAATTTTGAATACACGAATTTATAAAAATCAAGGAACACATAAAGGTTGGTCAAAAACCCATCTACCACAGGAAGTGAGCCTAGATGACAATGCTAGTCATCCTAACCTTAAATACTCTGAATTTTATGAAAATTTTATAGTGAACATATCTGAATGTTCTTCACAACTTTCACAAAGGAAGCTTTGTCAAATAATGAATGTAGAAAATCAGAAAAATCATTAAACCGAGAAAGGTCATTCAATATCATAGAAAAACATAATACAATATGATCATTCCAAATTCTGATCTCGAGTTTCGAAGGAGTTTTGACCTGGTAAACGATGTCCGTTCAAGGCATGCAACCTATCAAATAGAAGCTTAAGACGTATTCTATGACTTTCTAGTTCATTACTTTGCAAGATCCTAACATTTTCGAAGTCAAATCATCATCACAAGCAAACTGACCAACAAGATCCGAGAATGACAGATTCGAACTCATCTTGTGTAATGATACTTTGATGCACCACCTAGCGATCCAACCTCTGTATTCAGCTCAAGGATAGCACAGAGAAGCCTTGGAAAGCTCGACAAACCTATGAGAATCAAGCTTACAAGCTAAAGTGAGAACCGACTCAATTTTGCTTAAATAAATGTTTAATCGAAAAATCAAAAGAACGAGACGATCCAGTGGCCGTTCAAAGGAACCACGGCCACCACAACCTTGGAAGGATGTTGGGGTGAATCGCAAAGAGGTCAGAATCGTCAAAAGGAGTGCCAGACAGCCCGTTTTAATCGGTTGAACCGACTAGAATCAACACCGGCTCGATTGTTGGTGTTGTGATTGACAAAAAGAAGGCACTGGATGGAGCAGCTCCAGCTACTAGCAAGGGCGGTTGGTCTTGCGACCAACCTTGGGCCGTCATGGAGGACGATGGTGAGGCGGCAGCTTGTTGGAAAATGGCTGGCAAAGGATAGGTGAGAGAGATCCCAAGAAAGAGAGAGGGCGTAAGTTAGAGAGAGAGAGAGAGGGAAGTGAAGAGAGGGAAAATTCATATCTAAAAATGAGAGTCCTTATCAATTTTTGAAGGGAAAAAGCTTATATACCTTTCCCAACTTTGAATCCTAGCTCTAAATCAATCTAATAGCCTAACTTAATGATTAAGAATATTCCTTAAGGGCTAAGGATATGTGACATGGCATTTTAAATTGTCATAATCTATTCTAAATGAATTGTCATGATTGATTTGTTTACCCTCTAAGTAATTTGCTTAATCCTTAAGAATGACATTTTGGTAATTTCAATTAGGGGCATTTTGGTAATTTCCATTTAAGGTCATTTTTGTCATTTTGAGCATAAAGGGATGTGGCTGACCAAAATGGACTACTGGCTGTGACATTCTAAATTTTGACCTACTTTTGGGATAAATGAAATGTGTATATTCTTTAATGCATTTGTAGTTAAATCTCGCTTGGCACTGATTATTCTCGGAATACTAACCTTTAGGGAATGACTATCTAGGGAAATGTATGTGGACGTAAGAACTTGACCATGAGTCGACCTTCAGTGACGATCGAGGTCGCCATGACTTGAGTAATCGTAGGACGATACGTGTAAATCCTAAAAAGCCGCCCATTAATTAGAGATACACTAAAGTCACATTTGAGTGAAATTGACCGTCATTTGAATCCGAACTCGGATATTGAATTTCTCGAAGTGTCACGACTAATTTATTTAGACAACGTCACATAAGCGTGGCCAAACTTAAGGTTTATTAGATTTGTCGAAAATTTGGAATTTGGACCAATAGTGGAAGATGACCATTTTACCCTTGAGATTATTTGAATTCATTTGAATGGTTAAAGGACAATTTGGACTTTTGATATTTCCCTCATTTGGCCAAAATTCATGAACAAGTATGTCCCTCCCCATCTTACTTATTTATTTTGGTTGCCATTTGTAATTTTGGGATAATTCATGTGAGAAAAATTAGGAACTCTTGAATCTTAGCTTGGGAAAGAAAGTAGATTTTGAGCCCTTAGATGTGTAAGTGGGGTGGGTGATGGGTTTTTAACGATGGTTAGTAGAAAATCTAATTAAGTCTTCTCTCTCTCTCTCTCTCTCTCTCTCTCTCTCTCTCTCTCATTTTCCCCTTCCTCCTTTGCTCAACCGAATCCTCTCCCCTCTCTCTCTCCCTTGTTGCTCGACCTCCACTAGCAGCCACCGCCAGAGCCACCATCTCAACGCCGTCCAACTGCTGCCGCCCTTCACTTTGTTCGGTTTACTTAGACTCTCTAGGTAAGTGCCATTCTAAACCTTGTCTAAGCTAAATGTTTACCAATGGGATTATTAGGGGTTGATTAGTGGCTATGGTTAGTTGGTTTAAGGGCTAAACAAATAGATTTGCTTGTTGGTTGTGTTCCCGGATTTCGTTACTACTGTGTTGCCAAGTTTTGTTATTTTTTTCTGAGATTTGTGTGGGCCGAATCTGGGGTAATATTCTTTATGAAAGTTGTTTAAAACATCTTGAAATATAACATAATTTAATTTGAGAATTTTTAGAAGTCATTTAAGGCCATTCGGAAGTCCATCTTTGAACTGAAATTAGTCTGCCGGAAACACTGTTCCTCCGACCTTCCGGTCTGTTCGAATTTTTATAATTTTTTTAGACCTATTTTCAAAATACTTCCTTCACAAAACTTGTTGGGGATATTTGTGGCTATGGCATATAAAAATTTCAAAACTTTCTAAGAAGATTTGTTTACTGCTTGAAATGCATTTTGACAGCCAAATGGCCAGTTCGAATGAAATATTTTATGTCTAACTTTCTATGACAAAAAGAGGTGGTTCTGGGCAGAACTGGATTTTGTGTTCCTTATTGAAAAATGTTCATTAGGATGTTGTCTAGGACATATCTAAAATTCATAATTTTGGGAGTTGAATTACTATTTATTTTAAAAGGAATTCTAAAACTATGTACTAGCCCAGATTTGCCCTGATTCTATATATTCGATTTTCTCTACCTCTTGTGACTAAGTTGTGGTGCTTGGTGGCTGAGTTGAATGTTGTGGTACTTGGTGACTGAGTTGAATGTTATGGTTCTTGGTGGCTGAGTTACATGTTAGGATGTGTGGATTTATGCCATTGAGTGTACAACTTGAAATGTGTATTGAAAGGTGTTGAAATGATTGGGTGATATAGTTGAGCTACATTGCTGCCCTTATGAATGGATTGGTTGGGCTGAGTTGTTAATTTAAAATTGAGCATGTTTGTGTGTGATTAGGGCATGTGGATGTTGTGTGAAGGGAATGAGATAGGTATCACATATGATCGATAGACCCTGGAGCGTGTTGACGCGAGGAAAGGCATGAAATTGAATGAGGATGTACGTTTGATCCTATAATCCTCGAGGCGTTTTTACGCGAGGAATTGGATTTGTCTTGAGACGTGTTACGCAAGACAATGCTCTAATAAACCGGAGGACCGTCGACTTGATGCGTCTTTTCGCGAGTTGTGCCCTAGAATTGATGTGTGTTACACGAGTCGTACGATGAGGTGGGCCTGAGGCATGTTACGCAGGTCGGTATTGATCAGGGTGGACGTATGTATGTGTCGGAAGTTGAAAGATGTGGGCATGTGTAGAGATTGAGATTAAAATATGTTGGAATGTTATTATGGATGCATGTGTAGAAAATTGGTTGTATCTTAGAGTACATGTGCATTGAGAAGTTGGTTATGTTGTCGTGATTCAAGGCATATGCCGAGGTAAGGCTGAGTGCCTTTAAACGTTATTGCGTGTGATTGAGTATGTTTGATGTTTACTCTTGTCTGGAGGTACGCGTTAGCCTAGGTGGGATTTAGGGTATTTGCCTATTGAAACTCGTTCTCATGGTTATTATATACCTATTTCAGACCCCTAACCCCAATCATGAATGGTTCATCACAGCGTTTTGGGATCCCGAGGAAAAGCCGATGGAGCAAGACCCCGAAGAGGAGCTAATGGAGTTGATGGACCCTTTTTGTATAGCTAGGCTAGCCCACCCGATTTTTTGTCCCTTTTTAATGATAGTGGTTTTAATTCTAATAGCCTTTTGTATGTAAGGTTGGATTTTGTAAGTACGTGCCGTTGAATGAGTATGTGGTTGATTTGTTCAAGTGTTTTCCTATTACTCTTTGTCTTAATCTCGTATGAGTGCTTTTAATCGTTTTCGCTTGCGCTTTATGTTTTAATATTCGTTTAGGTCGGCGACGAGTCCTGGGACATCGCATTCGAAATACAACCACAGAAGGATGTCGCGGGCTCGGTGGGGTTCGGGGCGTGACACCAGCCGCCGGATTCTTGATCGGAAAAATGGCCAGTTCGATCAAACCGGTTCAATTCCGATCAAATCGGGTTAGACCGGTGTGACCCGAGTTTGACTGGGTTGAACCGATTCAATTTTTAGCCCAATTTGTTTCAATTTTGTACAATTTAATCCCTGTCATGATTAATTAACCTGATTGAATAGAATTTGATTAAATTGGATTGAGCTAATTTGAAATACAAGCACAAATTGATCCAACTTAACTTGTTTGGCTCAATTGCTCTTCAATTTGAGTTAAATTGCATAATCAAACTAAACTAATGAATTTAATTGAAATCCAATTGGCTAAATTGAGCTTCAATTTATCAAATTGGATGTTAGTCTAGAATGGGTCAAGTTAAATTGCCTTAATTAGACCAATTACTCTTAGATTTTTCAATCATTAGATCACTAGATTGATCAAATTGACTCGAATTTATGTGAATCTTCCAAAATTGATTTCGGATTTGAGTTTCATATAAAAAATTAAGCTCATCCGTATCTCAAATATACAAATTATGAAGAATCGATCGAAATCACTTATTATGACCCAAATTGGTGGTTTTTTTCCTTTGGCTTGAAATTACAAAATTGGTTCCCAAAATTGAATGCAATACGACCTCTAAATCAAATGTCGTGAAGGAAACTATCCTAAAAAATAACCAGAAATGAAGTAATTTCATTTTTGGCATATTTGAACCAAATTCTATAAATTGGGGAAAAGTTTATTCAAAACCGATTTTTGCAAAATTGATAATTCCAAAGTGAAATTAAACTAAACATGAGTTGATTTATAGGTTTTGAAAATTTTCAATTTTTTTAGACAAAGTGTTGACCAAAAGTCAACATTTTAGTACTTATATACTAAAATGTGAATTAATTGGTCAAAATTTCAATTTTTCGAAAATTGATTGTGCAAAAGTGAAATTGACACTATTTTGGGGGGTTTTTTTTATTCAAAAAACTGAATTTTGACTTTGGGTTGACATTTAGTCAAAGTTTGATAAAAAAAAGTCAACTTAAAAGTCAACTCTTTGACTTTTTGAAAATTGAAATGCAAAAAGCTAGAAAATAAGTGGCTAATGCTAATTCAAATGCTAAATCACTCTTTTTGGTTGAGGATTAGGTTATGTCGTGATTAGAAACCCTATTCTCAAGATTTTTACCATTATGATGCATCGGCTAAAAATCAGATGTCAACACCTTAATAGATGGTAAATATGTTGCACAAGTACAAGTTTGTGATTTTTTCATATTGCAAGAAAAAATTAGGGTAAATGTGTCACAATGGATATAATTTGGATTTTTTATGTTACAAAAAAGTTCATAATAAATGTGTCAAAATGGGTATAATTTGAGATTTTTTATGACTTTTTTCTTAAAAATTACTATTACCATCGGGGATTTACTTCTAGGAAAATTGAGGATTTGTATAGACTTTAGAGCTAAGCCGCCACTGCCACAAGCTTGATGAAGCTCAAGTGGCCATGGCCACAAGCTCGAAGCAGCTCCAATTGCCATGATCTCGAGCTCCATATCTCCTTTGCTCCACGAGGAAGCTCAAGTGGTCAAACTCGAGCTTGACGAAGCTCGAGCTCCTTCTGCCATGGCCCCAAGCTCCAAATCTCCTTCTCTCCACGAGCTCGATGAAACTTGAGAGTCCATGGTCGAGCTGGACCAAACTCGAGCGGTCACAATCGTGCTTGAAGAAGTTCAAATTGCCATGGCCGCAAGCTCCAAATCTCCTTTGCTCAAAAAAGATCGAGCACCCACGGTCGAGCTCAATGAAATTGGAGCGACCATGATTGAGCTTCACGAAGCTCGAGTGGCCTTGGATGTGAGATTGAAGAAACTCCGGCTAACACCAAAGAAGAAGAGAGCGAAGCAAAAGGATAGATCAAACAAGGTTATAGTTTGGAGAAACACGGCATCTATTTTGAGCATTGGTCCACACTTGATTTAAATTGAGAGCAAAAGCCACCAAAAATCGTAAATTATGCCCACAGCAACACATTTACCATAAACTTTTTCTGCAATACTAAAAATCCCAAACTTGTATCCATGAGACAGATTTATCCTCCATCAAAATTCTATCTATAAAAACCGTTAAAATGTGCCTATGTAGATGCCATAAAGCAAACAATGTTGACATAGTATCCACGTAACTTAAGTAAAATAAAAATAATGCTATTATGATTGAAAAATCATCTAACAGAACATTGACGAAGAGTAAATAACTTAGGAATAAATTTAGAATTTTTTATGTCACAAAAAAAAGTTTATGATGAATATGCTACAATGGGCATAGTTTTGGGTTTTTGATATCATAAAAAAAATTTAGGGTAAATGTATTACAATGGACATAGTTTGGGGTTTTTCATGACTTTTTTTCCTTAAATTTAATAGCCATATAGGAGAGAGAAAATAATTAAAAAAAAAGCCACGTCAACATTTTTTGTTAAGTAAGCAAATTCAAAGGAATTCGGAAGAATTTGATTGCGTCAATTTGATAAGTTTTAGGATTTGATCGTACTTTCCCAAAATTTAGGACATTTTTATCGTTAAAATAATTAAATATTAAATTGTTCTTTCATCTAACAGCTTAAATTTTTAGAACAGATGAAATTGGTCCCACAAAATCTTATATGGTATCAGATCAAGATGTCTTGAATTTAAATCTTTCCAGACCCTATTTGCTTTTCCAATTATACATTGGAAAGTATTATACAGAAATCGGAGAGAAACCATGTGAGTCCAGATGCTTTAAATCAATAAATCTATTATTGCTTTTAGAGTTCAATGTGGAAGGCCCACGTAAAAGTTCTAGGCATTGCAATATACTTAGATTTAATAACATGTCCTCAACTTAATTGTCTCTTTCACCGACGACTCGCGGAGTCAACCATGCAAGGCTGATTAATCGACTTTCATAGCTTTATGAAGTACAAAACCCCAACTTCAATAATAAATTCAATTTGGCAAGAATCGCTTCTTTGCTACATGGCCCCCTTCTTTTAGTCGAACTTGAACCTCATGCCACACTCATGCGAGAAGAAATTTTGTGCATCAAGTACATCACGTGATAGTGACACATTGAGAAGCCAACCCACAATACTATTTAGAATTCAAACATTAGGTTGGTTGAAATACATAGTGTGTTTTAAAATTCAATGAAAATTTGGTTAAAATACATTATTATCACGGATGGATCGGTTATGCTATACTAATTTTGTAATAGATAGATAATATACTTTCTTGTCATAGAGTTTAAAACACTCTAAGAACTTATTAGCTCTACATTTTAATCCATGAAAGCACAAACTTGCCGTTATATATACCCTACTATAGACTCAGCATCACCAGTACTACCTCATTTTTAATCTCAACCACCACATTTCTCATCATTCTTTCTACACCCCCAGCAATTAGATCTCTCATCAGCAATGTCTGGCGTTTGGGTCTTCAAGAACGGCGTTGTTCGCTTGGTCGAGAACCCCGGTGCCAATCCATCGTCTGGCTTGAACTTGAGGCGCAAAGTGTTGGTTCACTCACTCACAAATGAAGTGATAACATCGTACGCTGATCTTGAGAGAAAGCTGGTTTCACTTGGATGGGAAAGGTACTACAATGATCCAGATCTCCTTCAATTCCACAAGAGTTCCACAATTCATTTGATATCCCTTCCCAAGGACTTCAACAAGTTCAAGTCCGTGCACATGTACGACATCGTCGTGAAGAACCGCAACATATTCGAAGTTAAGGACGCATGATCTTTATTGCATACATGACGTTGCTCTGTCGTGTGAGTTTATCTTAGCCTTTTTATGATTAAATGGATGAGACTGTGGTGGATTTATGTACGAGAGATTTACAGGACTTGGTGAACAAAATGAAGTGTTGGTTTTGTACATTAAGTGCGTCCCAAATGGTTATGAAGATGATGTTATATTGTTGGAGTTTCTTCCGTGGATGAACATCACATTCTCATGCATGCCTCAAACATTGTACCGACGAAACGTTCTTCACGGTAGATTATTTTCTGGTGACTTTACATTTGTGGAAAGTATTTTGTCTAAAGGATTGATATCCCGTGCATGGCAAAACAAGTTAATAAGATGGTTGACAAAATCAGGCGAGTGAATTTGTGAGACAAAACCACTCCCCTATGGATGAAATTCAAAGCTTATCATTTCATGATTTATTCACGCCATGACATGGACGAGTGAGGCTGCGGCCCATCACAATTAAATTTGAATGAGCAGCTGTCGTTTTGATCTGATTTTATGCGTTGTCCCATGTTATTTTGATCAGGTATGGCTTACACATTGCAAGTCATGCCATTATGCCGAATTGCTAATCCCTACATCTTAAAACTACATCACGTTTCTTCTGGTCCGGAAAACTTACGAACCTTTTTGAGCATCCATCCCCTAATATGTTGCGAAATCCAATACTCTTGACATTGTTAATATAGATCAACGAAGTACTTGCGGATGCCCACATTGAATCAGCTGAGCTTGAATTATTGTGAGACTTGAAACTTCAGTTGGAGAGTCAACACTCAGAGCGGCCACAAACGAGAACCTCAAAGCTCGATTCCTGTTGCGAATAAGCCAGAAATGCCTTAGAATCAGCAAAAGTCTGTTCTTTCTCCTTTTTAGGGTTAACGCTGGGGGTGTACACGCGGAGTTGAGAGCTTTAACATCTGAATATAGAAACAAGCTTTTTTGTCGTTTCTCTTTGAGAAGTAATCTTTATCCTAAAGCATGGAAACTGACAAGCTATACGAAATTGTAAATGGTTATCTCAAACTTTTGATGCCCCAAATAGAAGCAAGGACGGAGAGAGAGAGAGAGAGAGAGAAGTGAAATTATTGAGTTTTTCCACACGGTGTGTATATTGATTCTGAACTTAGATGACATAATTATACGTTCATACTCAAGATGATCAAATCACAAGTTCAAGACATAAGAGCTCTAACATGTTCTCACTTTGAAAAATTAGCATTAGATTGGAAATAAGTTTCCGTCTAAGTCCGACCGTACAGACGGAACCGATCACGCTGTAACGAATTGCAATCATAAGTGCGTGTGAACCCTCTTCCTTTTTAAGTCCCGACATGATATATCAGTACCTTCCTGAGGAGAGAGTTCAGTCTTTGCACGTCTTTGTGGTGTATCTTATGTGCGTCACCAAGCTCAGATTCCTCAACAAGAGGGTTTGAAATTGATTTCTCCCCTTTTCCGGGTGCCACTTTTATTGAAAAGCACTGCCTACGTGGAAGGTGCTATAAAAAGCCTTTCCTTCTTTCTGATTTCTCTTTTGAATCTTGCGTTCGCCATCGTCTGCCTAAATTTTGATGGGGCTCGAGAGGAGAAATTCATCTTCGCACTTGACATTGTTGGCATTAAAAAAGCTCGAACATTTCAATTGTTTGTGTTGTGGTCCATTGAGTTTGGCAAGCCATGACTTTGTCATGCTTATGAGCCATAGACCTCAAAAGAAGAAGGGCCCCTCATTGCAAATGATTAATTATTTCTTGTTCGGCATGTTGCAAAGTCTTTTGATATATAGTTGTTTATTGTAGAGTAAGTCTATCATCACCAGTTTGTGAAGCAGTTGTGGAAGAATGAGTTGGAAAAGGAAATTTGTTGGAACTTGAAGCACATGATCGAGAAGGGAGAAAAGTATCAAAAAAGTCATCAACATATTGTATTTGTATTAATTCAGTCACAAACTTTTCAATTGGAATAAATTAGTCATAAATTTGTTCATATTTGTATCAATTCAATCTATCCAGCCAATTTAAGTTGGAAATTGTTGACATGGATGTCGATCGTTCTACGTGGCACGGCCAGTGAATTTGGTGAGAGTTGCCCTCGCCAACCCTCACTTGTGGCCATCGCCAACCATGGCCAAGTACCAGCCACAAGCCAAAGGAAAGAGAAGAAATGAAATGAAATGAAAAAAAGGAAAAGAAAGAAAAAAAGGATTTTTTAAAATTAATAAAAAAATTTAGAAAATTATTAAAATATTATAAAAAATGTCTATGTCAACTTTGGCCATCTGCCGGCCATACCACGTAAGATAGCTAGCGTCAACATCAGTGATTTCCAGCCTAAATTGGTCAAATGGACTAAATGGTATCAATATAAAAAGGTTAAGGACTAAATTCGTCAAATTAAAAGTTTTAAGACTGAATTGGTATCAATGCAATAGGCATATGACTTTTTCTGTACTTTTCCCACCGAAAAGATGACCATTCTATTGATGAAGTATACGTGTAACTGTGAGAAATGTTAGAGAGGTCCTGTATCGGAAATATGATTTGATGTGAATAAAATAATGAGAAATGATGAAGTAACGGCCCTTTATTCTACCGTAATAGTTAGTACCCTTTCTCGGCCACAAATTTCTTCCAAGAAACCTGAACACTTGTTTGTCCGATTTCCTCTCTTAAGTTCTAGAGCCCTTGATCAATTGACATAATTAATGTGACGCTCCAGCTACTCCTTCCTTTTATTTGCTCCTTTTTTTGTGCTGTAGACCTTTTCGTTTTGGTGGTAATATTTCTTCATTTTTTTTTTACCTTAAAGCCTACCTACAATCTTGTTATGTAGCGATTGGTATAACTAATTTATACGCGGTATTTTCATCCTTTTATTTATTTATAATTTTCAAAAATTAATTTCCATTTTAGAAATTTCTGACACAACCTGAAAACACACTAAAATTTTGCGATAAGGATGTACTGCAAGCTATATAATTTTACGCAGTATTGCAATCGATCATATGATTTTTGTATATGGATACTTATACAAATTGAATATTTTCTCAAACAAGTCACAAACAATGGATTCACTAGTTAGAGCGACCCGCTTGTATTATTTAATAAGATTAAAAATTCCGATTGTGCCTCATTAATTACTAAATACTGGAAATGCTCTGTTCTAATTGATCAGTCAGACGGTGGCTTACGGTAAGCATGCTTGATTGGCCTATTGTGAAATTAACTTAATATAATGTGCAACCGTGAACAAGAATGTTTTTCACAAATTTCAAGTAAAATAAAGATGTACATCCTTGCGAATTACGTATCGTACCATCTTCATCCAGATATTACAAACAAAGTGTTATAGAACACATTTGATTTTGGAATAAATCGACAGCCTGAAAATGGGGGTTGAATATCCCATGGATTTCTTTGGCTTAAATAACATCCTTGGATTCTTAAACATAACAAACTATCACTAATCCACGGTTCTAGTTGCCCATCTTCCACAAATCGCAATATGTGATCGGCATTGCAACGTCACTAATGTAAAGTAATCGTATTGTCTTGCTAGCAAGACCCTTATTTAATATATCATAATTGATTTATAACTCATTTATATTAACTCAAACTTAGGTTGTTTCTCGATGATCTCTCTAGTTGAGCTCTTAAATCAGGAAAAGTAGCTAAAAGTTGGTGAGTAACTCAAATGGGTGATGATAGCCTACAATTAGTTGGTAATTCAATATGATAAAAGTTGGTAATTCTTGATAAAGGTTGGTAATTTCATATAAGAATTAGTAAATTCAAAATACTCATAAGTTATGCAAATAAAATTCGGTAAGTTAGTAATGAAAATGGTAATTTACAAACTACAAAAAAATGGTGTTTTTATGAAAATATTGATAAGTTACCAAAAAAATTACCTTGAAAAAAGTCACAGGTTCTTTTTTTTTTTACCAATTTTTTTAACTCCATCAACATTTATCGAAATTCATCAACACGCATAGATAACCCGTATCTTTTAGCACGGAATAAAAGGTTTCTGGATTGTCAGGCTGCACTAATTAATTTCCATATGTTAGGAACAAAGATTTTGTCAAAGCTTGGTTATTTCCTTGTTGTTGGGCTTCTTCTACTTCATTTCTTTCTATATTTCTATAGAACTTCGGTACAGGGTTGACCCTTTTGCTGCCTCCTTTTTCCTTGTCCAATTTTCAACACCAAATGAAGTTCCAGTTTCCATCCCCTTCGATTAATCAAACTTAAAGAGAACTTTAATTCCTAAATCTTAACACTAACGAATGTAATGGCTTAGTGTAATCGTGTGTATTTTATACCACGGAACTATTGCAACGATGTCGACTCGCCAACATTGACGGCTCATGTCTTAACTCACTCGGGACCCCATTTTAAATAACGAACAATGACCCGACTCAACAATCGGTCATACGATTATATCTATCTTCAGGAGCAAACTCTTTGAAAAATCAATTTACTATATGAACAAGAACAGAATACAACAGTCAATATGTCCCTCCAGGTACAAGCACTCGTGTGTGCTAGCGCACAAGGAGTGAAATTTTGACGATGACAAAACTCTCAAGCCGACTAGAAGAGATTGAGAAAGTGTGTAGATTCATGAACGTCGCAAGACTCGACTATAGTCGGCACGTGCACAAACGTGACTAATTGCTGCAATTGAACCCTTTGCATATAGAGAGCCAGATTATCAGCACGAGAAGCAGCACGATCCCGAGCACAGCCAACTTGATCTTCATGTTCTGATACCACATTTTCCGCCGGATTGCTCCCCCCGTTGTCTTGAATCTCTGAGCCTGCATTAGAGGAACCCGCGTATTTACTACTAATAGACTCGAGAAACACGTGAAAGCTGATTTGCGTTATGACAAGTTTGCTCTTTCTCGATTGTTGCTAGCTTTACCTCGTTACGGAGATTCTCAGCTTTGTCCTCTAGAACTGTAAGTTTTATGCCCCTATCCATTGCCTGAAAAACACAATTAGCAGATGGTACTGTGGGAATCATTGGCCAAGTTCAAGAGGTAAACAATAGAGGTAGGCCACTAACGAAGCAGTGGGTTTAGAGATAGCAAAAAGCCACCTAGTTTTTCATGGGTCAAACCAAAAGTTCATGATTGGGTCATCCGAAGAAAAACAAAACAGAAAAGCAAACGGAAGTTCTTGATTAGGGCTGTCATAATCAATCTTTTTGAGACATTTACAAGATTCTTCATATAGAGGTACAATCTAGAGTACAATTCAAGAAAAGAATGCCATCATACATAAGCAAAGGACATTTGCGGCGCCTTATTCTCACAATCTATCTGTATTTATTAAAATTCATCATTGTAGCTTAAATGGCTTACTAGGTACTGCACCATTAAGACTCATTTTGAGTTCTCATCAAGCAATTCTACACTCAGCGAAATTTCGAAAAGATACACTACATGGTAGGACGAAAAAATCACAGTACAAAAACAAGTGGAGATTATGGCTTTCTCAATTACTGCACAGAAAATTGGTAATGATTCCAGGTCCACATAAGATTGCGAAAATACGAACATTATCAAACACGCGTTCAAGCTTAGTTAATGTACCTGGTCGATGTTATTCATCATTATGTTCTTGACTTGTGAAACTTGAGCCTTCACTTTCGTCATCTTATCAATCTCCTCAGCATGGTCTATGGTGTACTTCATCTGCTCTTTCATTACAGGCCTGCAGATTCATATTTTCATTATTTTTCATTGAACTTTTCGGTCTGTTGAAATTGTGTTCGATATATACTACACATGGACAAATTGCAATGTGAACCAAGATAGTTCTTGATGCTGACCGTACCCGAACTCCTTACTGAGACTCTTGGCGACAGCTGTATCCGCTTTCCCGCCTCCGTATCTTTTCTTGAAGTCCTCTTTTAAACGCTCCAAAAACGCAAACGGGATTTGCTTGCCCGCAGATTCAGTAGCAACGATGCAGTAAGCTGCAAATTCATATATTGGAAACTTAGCAGGATTAGGAGATCCTAAAGTCTGCGAATCTGATATATGTTCGAGACCATTTCAAAGTTGTACATGTGATGAATTGTTCTAGTATGATGTCCCATGAAATTTCTTTATCTGGCCTCCTAAGTTAAGATTGAGCCGCCGTTGATTACTATAATCTCTACGAATTAAAATTGACGTAAATAATAAATTTAGCATTCTCTCTTTGCTCCAACCAGCTAACCCATCACGTGTTAGCTAAACATCTTCACAAACACACTAACAAAATCAAGCAAACGAAGAACAAAATAACTAACACAAATCCTTACCAAAAAAAAAAAAATAAATAACTAACACAAAGATCAAACGTTTTCATTTAATTACCGTAGCCGTCCTCGACCAGGAAATTAAAAGTATGGCCGTCGCAATTGTAGGTGTACTTGCTGCTCCCGGAGGGGAGTCGCTGGAGGCACTCGGTGGCGATGGCTGGGAAGTTTCCGGTGAACTGCGTGTACTCAGCCAGCACCACCGTGCCCCGCGCCACGAAGCTGTATATCAGCGATCCCTCTTGTGACCAACTCATTTCGATCCTCGTCGCGTCTTCGCTGAGAGAGAGAGAGAGAGAGAGAGATTGAAAAAATTAAAGGGTGCTCAAAGTCATGTTATGCTTTTCCTATATGTCTGCATGGTCTGGCGCAGGTGCTTAGCGTCGAAGGAAGCGTTGAGATTTGTTTAACGAGTCTTCCTTTGGGTTCGCATTGTACGAGTAAAACAGCGCGTCTTCTAGTTGGTTTATTGCTGACTTGGACTTTAGTATTTTCTTTGATTTCTTTCCTGACACTCATGTCCAAGTTGGGCCTGGTCAGAGACAAATTCATACACGTACCCACATAACTAAGTCAAGCTAGGATGAATATACTATATAATTCTTGTTGGTATTATTGCTTGAACGCGTTGAGAAACGGAATATAGTATGATTCAAGCAAGAGACAGAAAAGGAGAAAGAAGCTCTCCCCTTTGGCGGCATTTAATAGATATATTATGTGCTTTTAGGAACTACAAGAACAGAAGATGAGAAAGGAAAACTGTTTAAAATGTCTCAAATCTATTGTACGGTGATCAATTTAGTTCTAAACTTTTCATTTTAACCAATTTAGTTTCAAACCTTTTAACAATTTGTCGATGTAGTCAATCATTGACATGAACGCTGATTGTCCTACGTGACATAGCCGGTGCTAACATGAATATTTTTTTTTTATATTTTTGTAAAATTTTTTCTTTTTTTTCTTTTCCTTTCTTTCTTTTTCTTTTTTTCTTATTTTTCTCATCCCCAACCTCAACAATACCCAATAAAAGTTGCCAGCCACAGGCAAGGGTTATGACACCCTCACCTAGCCCAAATCTGGGTAAGGAGCCGACAAGGGAGTTGTGGCCCTCCCCTAGAGTAGGTGAAGGCCACTATGCTCTTGCCTGTGGTCGGCAACCTTTGTCGGTCATCATCGAGGTCGTAGAATGGCAGAAGGAAATAGGAAAAAAGAAAAAGGAATGAAAAGAAAAGAAAAAAAAAGAAACAAATTCATAGTTCTTAAAAAAATTATCCATGTCAGCACTGATCGTGTCACTTAAGATGACCGTTGTCCACGTTAATGATTTTTAGTCAAAATTGGCTAGAAGGACTATATTGACAAATCCTCAAAAGATTCATAACTAAATTTGCTGAATTAAAAAGTTTATAACTGAATTTTTTACCGCCATACAATAGGTTTAAAACTTTTGGATAATTATCCCAAAAATAGAACATTTTCCCCCTGCACACCCTTGTTCTCTCAAAAAATATTCATGCAATCTTTGTTCTTTTTTCCTATATTATTATTATTATTATTGGTATTAGAGTACTCTTGGTTCATTACTTTGGTTTCATGGATCTAAAAGTCTAGACTCATCTTTCGAAATTTAACGTTGCGGGCTCCATGTGGTTTTTCTCGTTCCTCGGTGGATGGTTTGGGTCGGTCGTGGCCCCTTTTGTTCTATGTCTCATAAAAGAAAAAGACAACAAAGTAGGTTGCAATTATGGATTTTCATATGCTGCCTGATATCCTTTGTTACACAATCTTATAATTTGGAAAATTTGACCAATTGTTTAAATATTATTTAATTGATGTGCATCGCTTAAAAAATGTGTTTTATATATATCCTGGAAGTATTAATATTTGAAGAATTGTAGCGATAGAGCATTTAATTCTGTTTGGATGAAAGAAATATCGAAATTGAGAAGACACAAAAGGAAACCTATTTCGTACATTTAAAATTGGATTCGTATCTAGGCCAACCTGAGCCGGGGTCTAATTTGAGCAGTACTTGTTAGGAGGACATTGAAAAGCAACATAAATCGCGCTTTTGTCATGAAATTTTTATACAATACACAGCCTGCTTAACTTATTTGTTACACAATCCACCTCCGTCACCGTTCAACAATAAACCTTTATACATAGTAGGTGAGTATAGTTGGGAAATCATTGAGTGACACAAAAGTGTGAATGACAATCACATATGCAAACAGTACCATTATTGGCCTTGCAGCCTAACTGCAAAATCTTTCCCATGTACTCTATTTCTTTGCTGATCATGTTTAGTGTTGACACTCGATGGCACGAGACTTATTTATTAACTTGACCCAATCATACTTCATTGCGCCACTCCGCATAAAATCTCTAGAGGCTAACAATCCAATAGAAATGACAAAAGAAGCATTTGATAGTTCATTTTTATCCGAAGGAGAAAGAGACACCACAAACATCACATCTAAGTGATGTCTAGATATGACTCAATCATCCAAGGCCATAATATGTCGTCATAAACCACTCAATCACACTAAAAAATCATAGTAACAACAACTCGAAAGCGACTAGCAACACCATGTCGATCATTCTTTATTGGCTTATGTGAAGTCCAAAATCGTCCTGACATGCCCATAATGGGACTTCCGTAATTTCATCAGGCCGCGGAGATGAAAGTTTTCCTCTTCCTCTCGAAGCGAGCCTTGAAGAAGGCAAAGAGTTGCTCTCTCGGAGGCAAATTTTCCTTGATGATGGGGAAGTTTTGGAAGTCGTAGGACCACTTGCATAGCAGGGGGAACTTGTCCGGGGTGAGGAGACGGACCGCGGCCACTTTTTGGATCACTCCGATCCAGTAGCCGATGAAGTTGCTGGCGATATCCACGAACCCGATGGTGTCTCCTCCCAAGAACCTCGTCTGCTTGTCCTTGAGCTCGGCTTCAAGCACATTTAGGAGTGCACACGCTTCCTCGAATGCGTGCTCTCGTTCTATCCCCGCGTGCCGACAAGATCGCCATAGAGCTGGAGCACACTGCAATCCAAAACGGCATGATCCACAAGCTTTTTCTTCAGGGTCACTTAACTCTCACTTCCCTTTCATGCGATGCCACTGAATTATGGTTCAACATTCAAAAAACGGTTCACTTAGCTTTAGTCTAACTTGGCAAACAAATGAGATTTTCAATGGCTTATTGGTGGCAAAATGA
Source organism: Syzygium aromaticum (assembly GCA_024500025.1). NCBI lineage: Eukaryota > Viridiplantae > Streptophyta > Magnoliopsida > Myrtales > Myrtaceae > Syzygium > Syzygium aromaticum. Next base: position 31,135,612 of record CM044892.1, read on the forward strand.
ATAAACCGATTTACGAAAAGTATAACTAAAGTCGAGTGACCTGAGAAACGTCTGGACATACCTGAGAACAAACATGTATAAGTGTGCAAACTCATTGCTCTATAGTCTCAAGCGGGGAAAATTATCTAAAAAGTCCTAAATATATTATATGGCAGCTAATTCAGTCCTAAACCTTTTAATTGCGTCAATTCTATCTTAAATGTTTTGATAATGCACCAATTTAGTCTCAAACATTTCTACCGTACCAATTTAGTCCTAAACATTTTCACGATTAGTCAATTTTGTTCTAAATCTTTTTATGATTTCCAGCCGAGGCCCAATGATTAGCGGAGGAAGAAGGGAAACAAAAAAGGAAGAAAAGAAAGTCATAAAATTTTATAAAAAATTTAGAAAGTATAAAAAAAAATTTGTCCAAGGCAGCAAATTCTGCCAAAAATGGCCGGAATGACTAAATTAACAAAAAAAGTTAATGACTAAATTGGCAAAATTGAAAAGTTTAGAACTGAATTGTACAATCAATTTATGATTTTTTGGATAATTTTTCCATTTCAGGACCAGTGACTTTTGATAAAGCCCGAACTCAAAACTTTCACCTCGTAAGACATAAACTAGAGACACTATTGTTGTCCATGCACGATAAAAAGATGATCAGATAAAGGCACTGGGGCCAAAGGTAGATATACCTTGTCATCCATGAACTTGGCCCAGAAACGCACGACGGCTCGGTCCCGTGGATCTTGAGGCAACAAAACCACGGGGCGGTCATTTCAAGTCTCGTCGATGTACTTGAGAATCACCAGCGACTCGGCAATGGGCTTGCCGTCGTGGACAAGCACAGGTACCTTCTTGTAGACCGGGTTGTACTCGCGAAGCAAAGAGCTCTTGGGGCAGTTCATCAGGTCCTCGTCAATACGCTCGTACCCGACTTCTTTCATTTTGAGAGCCACCTCCACTTGCCAGCTGAACGGGCTCCCCCCTGCACCCAACAGCTTCACTTCTTCTTCACCCATCTCAACACTCTCTCTCTCTCTTCTTCTGTGGCCGTGGACGTGCGAGAATACACACAGTTACACACTTCTGTTGTGTGCTGCGCAAGTGATAGCGAGGCAATGGATGATTTATACTAGTGTGAGTGAGTCTCCGCACCGATCAAAGATGGCCAAGGACACTGTGGCTGTCTATAAGAGCCTAAGCTGCCGGATAACGATGATATTGTATTTGCGAACTGTAATATTTGGGCCCATAAAAACCCAGCCATGTCTCTTAAAAGCCCAAGCCCAGCCAATTTATTTCTGCTCCAACAAATGAAGTGCAGAAGCCCGCAGAATAAACGAAGAAAGCAGGAGAAGACGCGCGACCGTGAAGAAGGAAAGAGGGAAAGAAGAGAGGAGAGAGAAATTGACACACGTAGCCGACCCGGACACTCCAACTAGCCGATCAACTATGAATCGCAACGCCCGGTAAGTATTCGAGCCAATTGTTCATCTAATCAATGTAATTTTGGAAGATAGGGCTCATGTTTCGGAATTATATGTTATTCGAGCGGCCAAATTCGATTTTTGAGTCGTTAAGCTATGAATATTATACAGAATTAGTAGTTTAAGGTGTTATGGGGCTGTAGGATTTACGAAACCTGATTTGAACTTATGGTTTACTAGATATGAATTTTTAAAGTTGCGCACACATGGTGAACAATGTGCGACCAGCGGCTTTTAGGCGTATTTTCGTCAGTTTTCCGCTCGATTTTGGGTCAGCCAAGTTAGGGTTCTTGTAGTTTTTTGAATAGGCTTTCTTTTGACTATAGGCTCGCTTGGAATGGGATCGATGGAGGAAGTTATGGTGCAATCTAATTTCGCGTTTAAGCTTCGCGTTGTGGACAGCTTGGGATAATCGCTTTCGACAAGTGATTTGTGGGCGCCTTTGACTTGTTTCGTTAGCGATTAAGCGTCGTTTAGCCATTTCATAGTTATCATAATATTTTACTTGATTTTGATGTCGATTCTCATTTAATTATTAGGATTACGAGATTGTCGGTTCAAATAAACGTTGTTGTTTGGTTTTGAGGCATTCCTAGGTGAGTGGTACTATTTCTTTCATGAATTTACAAACTCATATTTTGAAAATGAAAATGGTAGAGTTTTAATAAAGCACGAGTTATTAAAAGCATGTTTCTTGCATAAATTGGATTAAACTTTTACTACATTTTTAGTCGATTGAAAAGGGATTGAGAAGGTTTTACGAAGTGGTCTAAAATGACCAATTGTAAATGTTTTAGTTAAATGTTTAGTGAAAGGAATTTCCAAAAGTAGTTCGTATTGATGACGAAATGTTTTATGAAATGCATTTTAATTGATAAATGGAATTGTGAAAAGTTATATGATTCGGTTTGTAAAACTAGCCTATGAAATAACTTTCTAGTGTTAGATCATGCATTGTTAAAAAAATGTTATAGTTAATAAAGCTCATATCCCTATGACGAGAACCTATTGAGGGGGGAGTATGCATACTGTCAGGACGTTATTCTGGGCTGAACCGCCATCTATATAGGTGGTGGACCTAATCAAGGTGGGTAGACTCAGTCGCCTTTGTCACGGCGTTAAACATGACAATAGTTTGATTATGAGCATAAGATTAATCTATGGAATTGACTATCGATGTGTGAGTAATGAGATTAATCAATGAAATAGATCATTGATGATTATTTGTTATTGTTGAATAAGTTTTGATTACTAATGTTGTAGGTATAGATTTTTATTGGAAAGTTATCGTATATTTTCAATATTTTACTTATATCGTATATTGAATTTGAGATGACGAGTTATGATATCGTTTTATAACGATGCATAATGAATGTTCAATCCGCTTGAAAGAAATGTGTCGCTCAAAGAGTTGTGGTTGCTCACCCTATTCCTTCCAATCTTTTTCAGATTCTTCAACTAGTGATGAGTAGTATGATAGCGATATCTGAGAGGACTTTTGGAAGTTAGCTTTCGGGTAGTTTGAGGCTGCATCCTTCGAGTGAAAGAATGGCTACGTCATCCCATCTTTTGCTAGGAATCGGGGCGTGACACGAACAGCCGAAACGAAAGCTCAGCTCAAGGCACATTTATCATCCCTTTCTCCTTCTCTTTTGGTACCCACGTACATTGGATCCAATAAAAATGAAGGACGAAGTGCATTTGATCAGATAGTCCCACCAAATTGTTTTTTTGAAGAATACTTTCTATAATTTGATCAGCACATGAGCGAGAGGTAATCAGTCCAGGTTTGGTCTAGTAATTAAAAAACGAGTTTGTGGATTGGACGCATAGTATAGGTTCGCTTAATTACGCACAAAATCACTTGCTAACGAATTATCTAGCTCGTCAGGCAAGTGCGTACTTCACGAGCCTAGAGTTTACTTATTCAAGATAGGCTTTCTCCGTGTAAAAGGCAAAATAGGGGGAAGGGTATCAGAAAAAAGTCCTAAACTTATTATATTTGTATCAATTCAGTTCTAAATTTTTCAATTGGGCCAATTTAGTCCTAAATCTTTTCTCATCGATACCAATTCAATCCATCCAGCCAATTTAGACTTGAATCATTAATAAGAAGATCAACCGTCTTATGTGACACGGCCAGCGGATGGCCAACACTAGTACACTCATGATAAATTTACCCTTTGTTAAATTGAATTAATATCACAAAAAATTACAAATTGATAAATCCGTGACAAATGAAAGGGTAAAACAAAATGGAATGGTAAAATCCCAAACTAGTATACTCGTCAATTGCCATATGTCATCCAATTCAGCAATTTGATGGTAAAATTTAACAAAAACTAACGGAGGGTAAATTTATTGCAGGCATATCAGTTTGGAATTTTTTGGTAGTCAAAAAATTAATTTATAATAAATTTATCACAGGTGTACTAACTTAAGGTATTTTGCAGTATTAACCCTGTTCAAAATGCTAAAAGCCGACTGACCCACTTGAAATTTAGGGGTTGACGACACCTGTTGTTATCTATGCACGATAAAGAAAGATTGGACGAAGGCAATGGGATCAAAGGTCGAGATACCTTCCCGTCCATGAACTTGGCCCAAAGATGTGCGACGCACTCGGCCACCCGGGTCTGGCAGCAACAAGATCATGGCGTGGTCGTCCCAAGCCTCGTCGATGTACTTGAGAATCACCAGCGACTCGGCCGGGCAAGGACTGGTATCTTCTTGTGGACCGGGCTGTACTCAAGAAGCAAAGCGCTCTTGGGGCAGTTCATCGACTCCTCATCAGTATACTCGTACCCGACTCGTTTCACTCCTCGAGGCACGTTTGTCATTCCCTATCTTCTTTTCTGCCGCCGGCCTGATGAGGTCCCTCCCTCTCGTTGACAGATCTTGTCCCAGGACTCCAGCTAAGATTGGGTAACCAATAAAAACGAAGGACCACATGCATTTTATCAGATACTTGCACCAATTTTTCTGAAGAGCAGCTAGAAAACAAGCCTGCCGGGATTGGCTTCGTAATTAAGAAAATCACATATATAGGGATTAGACGAATAGGAGGAAATTACCAAAAAAGTCATCAATCTATTGTACGGATTTCAATTCAGTTTTAAATCTTTTAATTAAGATTATTTAGCTCTAAACATTTTGATAATTTGCTAATGTAGATCTTCCAACAAAGTTTGGCTGCAATTGCTGAAGTGAACGTCGGCCATCCAATATGGACACTGGTTGTCAACGTGGCACAATCGACACTAACATGAATAAGTTTTTTTAAATTTTTTTCTATTCTTTTCTTTTTCTTTTTTCCTCTACCTGTTACCATGGCCAGTGAAGGTTGACCCTAACCAGAGGCCGATGAAGCCTTGCCGAATTTGGCGAGGCACACCCTCTCATGAGGCTGATGAGGTCAACCCTCGCTTGTGGCCATGGCAACCAGTCGAGGAACAAAGGAAAAAAATAATAAAGAAGAAAGGAAAAATTTATGAAAAATTTTAAAAAAATGTAAAACATCTTCTACGTCAACGTTAGTCAGACATGGACTAGCATCCACATTGGCGATTGCTAGTCAAAATAGGCCGGAAGATCTATATTGACAAATTGTTAAAAGGTTTAGAACTAACTTGGCCAAATTGAAAAGTTTAGAACTAAATTGATCAAATTAAAAAGTTTAAAACTAAATTAATGCCTGTATAATCGGTTCAAAACTTTTTGGGTAATTATCTGGTGAAAAGGTTCGCTTGGCTTCGCACATCATCAAGTGCCAATGGTCCTAGAGTTTACTTACCAGGGATGGGCTTTCTCATCATAAAAGAAGCAAAAAATAAGCGAGGGGGTCCATGCATTCATCGAGGAGGAAATTTCGATATGAGGAGGAAAGTTAGGTAAACGATTGTACGGTAGGGATATTCTTGGGCATATCGGATCGGATCAGGGTGAACCTAAGGCTACGCATGACAACCATTCTATATCTGGGAACTATTTCTGAACAGAAATTATTCCTTTTTATTCTGTGCTCTGGAACTGATTCTGAACATTTGCAGGCATTTGGTAACGGCTCAAAATTTCTATTTCTAAAATAGTAAAAGAACATAAATGTTTTTGGTAACGGCATAAAATTTTTTTTATTAATAATATTTTAATATTTCTTTCTTTTGTTTTTTTCTTCTCCTCCTTCTTGGCCACGGCTAGTAAAATATTTTTTAATTAATAATACTTTTATTAAAAATAATTTTTTTATTTTTTTTGGCCATGGCTGGTAAAAAATTTCTTTTATTAATAATACTTTTATTCAAAAATATTTTTTTTATTATTTTTTGCCATGGCTAGTAAAATTTTTTTATTAATAATATTTTTTTTGCCATTGCTGGTAAAATATTTTTTAAAATTTATTTTTAATTTTTTAAAAAATTAAAAATACTTTTATTTTTAATTTTAAAATTTTTATTAATAAAAAAAATTATTTTGAAAATATACTTTTAATTTTTTTTTCATGGCCTGGTCACCGGCCGTGGCCGGTAAAATATTTTTTATTAAAATATTTTTTTTCCTTTTTTTTCCATGGCCTGGTCACCGGCCATGGCCGGTAAAATATTTTTTTATTAATAATATTTTTTATTAAAATATTATTTTTTCTTTTTTTCCCATAGCCTGGTCGCCGGCCATGGTCGGTAAAATATTTTTTTTCCTTTTTTTTTCTATGGCCTGGTCGCCGGCCATGGCCGGTAAAATATTTTTTTTCCTTTTTTTCCCATGGCCTGGTTGCTGGCCATGGCCGATAAAATATTTTTTTATTAACATTTTTTTATTAATAATATTTTTTTAAAATATTTTTTTTCATTTTTTTCCCATGGCCTGGTCGCCGGCCATGGACGGTTAAATATTTTTTTTATTAATAATATTTTTTATTAAAATATTTTTTTCTTTTTTTCCCATGGCCTGATCGCCGGCCATGGCCGGTAAAATGTTTTTTTTATTAACATTTTTTTATTAATAATATTTTTTTCTTTTTTTTTACCATATCGCCAGACATGGCTAATAAAATATTTTTTTATTAATAATATTTTTTTTTTCATGGTCACCGACGACCAGCCACAGCCTAGAGAAGAACAACACAAAGAAGAAAAGAAAAAAAAGAAAAAGAAGAAAAAGAACTCATTCTTAAAATTGTGCCGAGAAACAAGAAGCAACTTTTTTTTACTTTTTATTTCTCTTCCAAAACTGTTTCTAGACACAAATTTTTGCAAAAATGTGCCCAGGAACAAAAAGTTTACCAAACGCATTTTTATTCTCAAACTATTTTTGGGAACAAAAGAACAGAAATTTTCACTGTTTGGCACTTTACCAAACGAACCCTAAGCAGCTAAAGCAGACCTACAAAATTGACTGGGCATATCATAAGTATGCAATTAATGCCATTGCTGTACGAGCAAGATGATCACGGTTACGATCCCCATCAGGCATCTTTCCGATTAGTCATATTTTTCACAACCACTTTAATTTAAATTAACGGAAAAAATGACATAAATAATTTTTAAACTTTAACTCACTATGTAATTTAGTTTCTAAATTTTTAAATTATTCAATATAGTTCCTGAACTTTAACCTAATGTTCAATGTGATTCCTGAACTTTTGATTTATTCAATGTGGATGGACTGCATTAAATATTGTTATATAGTTCGGGGACTAAATTGAGTATATACTAAAAGTCCATGAATTATATTAAACAAATTAAAAGTTCAAGGATCATATTGAATATTAGGTTAAAGGTCTGAGACTATATTGAATAATTTAAAAGTTTATGAATTAAATTATATATTGGATCAAAATTCAAGGATTATTTGTGGTATTATTCCAAATTAATGTTGTCTTTTGAAGTCATAGGCCCCTAATGAAGAGAAAACGACACCCCCAATTCAGTATTGATCACAACGATATGGCTCGGCATGCACTTTTCTTCAAAGTTGCTCTTGTAACTCTTTGCTTTTGCTAAGACCAAGAAAATATGGACCAAAGGCTATTTCGATTCAATAAACGAATCTCAACATTGTGGTGTCAGGTCAAAGTACAAAGAATTTCTTCCTTTTTTAATCAAAATATCTTGGATTGTCATGTTTTTGAGTGAGAATCAGAACAAAGGTACGGATACGGAATACTCTGCTTCTCACGTGTATATGGTGCTAGATAGGGGGGTTGGAAATATACGAACCATCAATAATAGACAAGCGAAAGCATGGTCGGCAGAAGTATGCACACAAATGCACCCCGAGAGACTGTATCCGATCTATGGACTAGAAGAGGTAAAGATGGGAACGATGAAAGCACTCCATTTTAGTCGTTGCCCCTTCTAGATAAAGCATGCCCACAGATAGATGTATAGCTTAAAACCATGTGTGTAAAGTGGAAAAATTGAGTAGAAAACAAGTGTTTTCTTCCTTCTCTCAGCCGCCAAGCTTGAGTCATCTTTGTTGAAGATACGATTGAAGATTTGGAGGATATTGAGGATATTGATTGTGATTAGATTATAAACTAATTGATTCAATCTTTGATTGATTTTGTAGAATGGGAAATTGAAATTTTATGTATTTTCTTTCCAAAATTTATCTTTCATCACTGTACTATAAATTGGTGAATGTACATGTACACAATATAATACAATAGAAAGTTCCTCCGATTTCTTCATTTTCTGTCATGGTGGAAAATTCTCTTTCTTTTTTTTTTTGTCATTTGGCTTTCTATATAATTTACAACACGTATCAATAATATGATGTGGACATTTGCAATAGTCGCAAAATTTACTTTTTGTTTTTGTGTTTTGCCCGCCATTCTTCTGTGATAACGTGACACCTCGTGGACCATTGAATGGTTTATAAACGGGCGCTGCTATGGCTTGATATAAGCCATTGGTTTCAATGGATTAAATGATGAAAGTATGGCCATTGCATCCAGATTTCACATCCTAGCCATCCATCCGAGAAAACCCTTTAGAGTTTGCGTTCTCTTCCGCTCGAGTAGACACCGCGTGATGCTCCCCTGGAATTGCTACGTTCTCGAAGTTTCCGACTGTCCTGAGGCCTCGATACAAGAGCTCCATTAGAGTTGCGAGGGCGACGCCTTCACTTCGCCCGTGTTTAGCCATGGCCAGTCGCACATCATCAAGTGCAAAGATTTGGGACCTTCCAAATATTTTCTTTAGAACGAGATAGCTCAAATCCGATAAGGGAATCTGTCTCAACCAATGGAAATTTGTCTTGGAGATTATCTCAGAAGCAACTGGATATAAATGAGCTGTTATATCGATCAAGCAGAATATCAAGTTGACGACACATGAATATGATACGGGGGATTCATCACCTAAAGAAGATACATTACTTAAAGATCCATCAGCATATCAGTGGCTTGTTCGAAGACAAATTTATCTTACCATAACAAGACCTGATATATATTACGCAGTGTGGATACTCAACCAATTCATGCATAACTCAAAACAATCCCATATGAATGTTGCACTAAAGGTCGTGAAATATTTGAAGGGATTTCTAGGACTCGGTATACTTTTATCTCGAGATTGTGATATGAAGATAACAACCTATTGCAATACGAATTATGCCACTTGTCCAATGACAAGAAAATTTATCACTAGTTTTTGCATCAATATAGTAAGTTCACTAATTTCATGGAAGACAAAAAAAACAATCAACCATCTCTTTATTTTTTGCTGAATCAGAGTATTGAGTTATGGCAAAAACTGTTTGCAAAATAACTTGGATACGTGGTCTACTCTCGAATCTTGGAGTACAAGTTAATGGACCAAGTGAATTATTTTGTGATAATGATGATGCACTCAAACTTTATCACCAAACCATTATGTCAAAGACGACATTCATATCTATTGAGCAAGCTAGGCATTTTTTATTTATACAAACCACTAGCTTGAGGGAGAGTGTTGAAGATATGATTGAAGATTTGAAGGATATTGAGGATATTGATTGCGATTAGATTATAAACTAATTGATTCAATCCTTGATTGATTCGTAGAATAGGAAATTGAAATCTTGTGTATTTTCTTTCCTAAAATTGTCTTTCATCATTGTACTATAAATTGTTGAATGTACATGTACACAATAATACAATAGAAAGTTCGTCCAATCTCTTAATTTTCTGTCAATCTTCATGGCTTCGTTTTTGTATATATGCCCGAAGGATAGACCTAAACATTCCATGATAAAACGTCGATATAATGAACACAACACTAAAATAAACACAGTTGAAAGCAATTATATCCGTTATTCATATATTAATACCGCATGTAGTACACAAATTCAGAGGAGACCGGTATTGTCGCACCACCAAAATGACACCCTTTGAAGAACAAAATCAAAACAAACTAATTGACGAGGCAGTTATCGAACATTTCCACGAAACGTTTAATTTATCACCCTGCAATTCTTCCTGATTTCGCCTTCCGCGCCGGTGAGGACCTCGATCGAACCCATGCGCACCATCGCAGCCATGAACCTCCCAGCCCAAGCGCTAGGGTGGTTCGCGTTGTCCTTCACTAACCCCTTCGTCAATGGCGTGTCCCACAGCACTTGGTCCGAATACAACAATCCCTTGTCGCTCTTTAAATTGTTATAGTAAGCATTATCGAGTACATTCGGCGTCACGGGGTCAAATGGCACAACTGGGTCGGCAGGGCCGTTTCGCGGGCACTTGGTCTTCAAAAGATGGGCATAACTAGGATTAAGGGAAGGATCTTGCGAGTACGTCGAGTTGAAGGAGTAGAGTCGCTTCGTGAATGCAGAGCAATGAGAGTCCCCGATGGAGTGAGCTCCGGAGAGAGTCACCATGTCTTGGAGCGAAAGCCCTTTCTTCGCAAAGTTTGCTTTGAGTTGCACAGCGTTAAAAAATGCGCCAGGGAGGTTTTCGTTCACCTCCGATGCGAGGGAGACTCTCCCATCCCGCCTCCCACTAGGGACGGCATAGTGTAAGCCCCCGGCAGCTCGAACCCCATCGCGAGCGGCGAAGGCCATGACGTCGGCACAAGAGACAGTGTTAGGGCATTCAGCTTCGATCTTGGCCTTGGCATCGTCGATCACCTCAAAGCCCCCGATGCCAAGGTTTCCCATGCTATCTTTCTCCACGGTGTTCCCTTTGGTGGAGTCGAGAAGAATGGACCCATCACAACCCTGAGTACCAGAAGAACATACATCACACCATAGAAATATCCAATTTTTTACATGATTATTTGGAATTAGATATAGGAACATCTATGACAGCTTTATTTAGATATCCATTTAGAGTTCGTTTACATCAATCAAGTATACAAACCCATCTTTTCTGCCCCTTGGATTAGTTACTCAACCGTTAAATGAAACCTGGCCATCTATGGATTTTGCCAAAAAGTGGGCCAATTTGCAAATATGATTGACATCACAAGAGATTACTCAATGATGTTGCATAAAAAAACACATAATTACCCTGACAAAACAGTCATGGAAATGGAGTCTAATGAGGGCAGCAGAAACTCCAGGATCGGCAGCGAGAGCCTTTTGTACTGTCTCTCTCACTATGGCCTCAGCTGATGGGCATTTCTTTTGATAAAACCCAACCTTCAATGGACCTGAAATTGGACCAACCAACCAAAAAAAGAAAGTTGTGACCAAGACGAGAAAATGAACAATGCACCAACTCAAGCACAAGTGTCGAAACTGCTAGCATTAGGGAAAATGAAATAGGACCTGAAATTGCCGGTGAAATTAGACAGATGACCAAAACAAAGCTCAAGTAAGTGCCCAAGCTCGCCATTGATACAGATCAGCCAAAATGAGCTCTTCACTCAGAGTCTTTAGAACTTCAATGACTAGGGTTTTTAAAGATGGAGAGGAGAAGAGAAGTGTGGATGCACAAGCCTTGGCTATGATGGCCCCTTTTATAGAGACTTAGTTGCAGTAAATTTGAGTGTGGGAAACCAAGAAAGATGCTTGAAGAGGCAAAGACTATTGAAGCTTCGTGTCATGAGCTGTCTTTAAGAATTTCGACACAAAAAGTACGTCAACATGCAAATAGATTAGATTTAAAAAATGAAATGCGTGTGGCCTCCACACGACTCCCTTTGCGAAAGCACACGTCTCATTTATTTAGACGTCTCATATATAATAAGAGGGAAATGGGACGCAAAGTTTGAATTGTGGGAATAATCTGAAATGTCATCCCTTGGATTTTTGTCCTCAAATCTCATGGAAATCGATGTATTCTATGTTTACTCTTCCCAACGTACCTAAAGACGACAAGGGCACTTTTATTTATTCATTTATTTAGCTAGTGCATCGTACATGTAAGGAACATTTGAGCTTGTGCATCATTGTTTACTGTCCCAATTCGTCATATTCAAATGGAGCGAGGAATGTTAAGATAGGGAGACGTATAATTGACCTTAATTAATGGGTGACATCTCGTGATGGACCACAGTATCATATGCTCAATCGATTAACTAGATGTTTCTAGAGAACGATGATACTACGAATTATGCATGATGCACTGAGGAAATGCACTAATCGTATGCTTTGATACCGTCAATTAAGCTCTACCAACGTTTGATAATATCCATCTATTTGTTATTGTGGGGACGACACAACGGACAATTGATACTTTGTCTGGGAAAATAACCGAGAGGGATTTCAAGTCCAATCCCATCAATATTTTCGATTGAACACGAACTCACTCAGAAGGTTAAATCAATAAGTTCTAGGCAAATCAAGATATATTAACTGTTCCATCTTACATCACATCATTGATGTAGGATATCTTAAATTATAGGATCGGCAGGTTAGCCGGGCACTCTTTTTTTGCAGGATCATCAATACGAGATTGTTCATGCTTAAGATTTATGCAAAAATTTTCGGAAAATAGATTAGTTAATCCGGGGTCGCTAAATGGGAGTAACTTCTAATTGCGACAGAACAGGATTACAACCCTAGCCCACAGAAAAACAAATTGAATTCAGCGTCAAACGTTTCGGCTGCAAATGGCACAAGGAAATGTATCTTTGAAGGAAAAGCGTTATTAAGCTTTGAGAACTTTCCACGTCTTTTCGTTCTTTGTTGCTCACGACTTGCTTTCAAGCTTTTTAACACATGACGACTTTCCAACCCAAAAGCATAATTAAAGTGCTAGTCGCAAAGACGAGGAACAATGAATGATGAATTGGTGAATACAAACACCGACCGCTGCTACGGCACGAGGCGATTGAATGGCCACGAGAGTGCAGCATCGGCTGCAGAGCGTCGGGTGCTGTGGAAAAGAACCGACTATCGGCTAGTAGTTCCAACATCTCTCGCGTTTAGATCCTATATCTATCTGTATGAAGAAGTAATCATGTAACGTAAGGGGATTATTATATGTACAAATGGTACTTCGAACGTGGAACGAGCATGAAGAAATTAACCATGCTTCTTTGTCTTTTGAGTTGTTCCGCTGGATTGATCCCTCAAGACCCTTGGTAGAGCGCGCCCCTGATAATTGTATTGGGCTGTGAGAGCTCTCAACCATATGGATAGTTCCATGTGCTCATCAGCGCCTGACCTTGAGATGGGGATCATCCGAGGCACATTAGCATGGCTCACTTCTCCTGTTCTAACCGGTTTGAGTAAGGAACATCAGCGGTCAGTTCATCCTCCAGAGACGGAATTACCTCCGCCCATATGCGCAAAATGTACGTTATGGTTAATCTGAGTGTGGATGACAGGCTCAAGTTTTCATCGATACAGGATAGTGTACTTACACAACGTTTGTCGAGCAATTTTTATCTCGTTTAAAGCAGATCAAGCCTTGGAGAAATGACAAGGGCAGAGAATCTTTTAAAACTCGTGCAAACGAATTTATGCGATGCAAGTTGTCTGCACCGTTCGTGGCTGCGCTCATTTTGCACAATAGAGGGGCAAGATTTGCATCGGAGGTATGTAAAATTACTTTTGCCTCTAAGCTCGAACCAAGCAATTTCCCGCCCCGAGCAATTTCCGGAACCTTATTTGCCTCTGCCTTAGCTAGAGACATTGGATGCAGAATAATATCAGAGCAAGAACTGAAGAACCTCTAGATGGACATCTTAAAACAGAGCTCCGTAGTGCTAATATCCCTTTCTCTCACTTCAATGAATGAATATTCACAGAAATACATCCTATTTGGGTAAAACCGAGATGCTGATTACCTCAAGAATTTCTGCCCAAAGGTCAAACTTCTTAAGGCGATGAACCAAGCCGTCTCTCATTTGAGGCGGGCCATCTCAAATTGAAAACAAATCTGGTGACGGAAACGTCTTCATTGGTTTACGGGAACCGAAAGTTCTGCCATCCATCCTCCGGTAAGTGAGGCAAAAGATGCGCAATAACCATCACAAGTGAAAGCAGATGCTCTGCAAGGACTGTCTGACAACTTTCTCCTTGTGAAACTCTCTATGCCCCTGTAAACTTAACTACTTAGAAAGAAAGATCTCCACAGTCCAATGTCAAACGTAATATGCAACGTCCAAAACGTATACATATGGTGTATGAAACTGCGGAACTTCACATTGCCAAAAGCATGTTGCACATAAATCAAACTAAAGTAAGCACCATTATAGAGGAAGGTGGAAAGACAAGGGAATACATTGGGCTAACCGCTGGCATCTTTCTCGCAGAAAAAGAAGAGGTTACCCAACATAAGTCGATCCCTGGCATCATCAAAATAAAAGTTTGATTCAACAATTACTAACCGCTGGATGATCGGAGAAATAGTAGAACAAAGACATTAAATCAATGGTCGAAAATGTTAACATAGTACAAAGGACGCATTTACATCCATTAGGCATGAACCACTCATTCTAGTAAACATGTTACGCTGGCTCCATGTCAAAGGCATAACAAACCACTAACAAAAGATGCATCACTGAGAAGTTTAAGCAAAAGAAAATATGATTAAGAATCTAAGGTAGACTCCCTATCAGATAATTCCAATATGAGTGTAGCTCAATGAGAAACAAACCTGGAAATTTTTGAAGAAATGAAAATTCTATTTCTCATAAGTCTCTTTAATGTTCTTCCCAACATTTTCAAGCTGATATAATGCATGCTTGTTAATCATCCGAAAGTTCCCGGTAAGAAACAGCATCTTCAGCCAGCCAATGACCCGATTCAGCTTGAGCGAATAGAACATGGATGCCCTTTGAATAAGCAAAAGAGATCTTCCTATCCTGACCTGCCGATATACTATAAATCCGATGACCTACCAGAATGGAGGCACACCTTCAAATCATGCAGATTCCCTAAGAGAGGTATCTCGATGTCCCTCGCAGCTTTCTACAAATGTCAGACATTTGACGGAGAATTTGAGGATCAATCATCACATCTCCCGTGTAATCTACACTAGAAACCCACAACCGCAGAACATCTGCTCCATAGCCAGGTGCTTCCTGCCAACCGAAAATCAAACTTTTAGCTCAACAGATAATGACAGGCATATCCGGGAAATGACTTTAGCGACTAACCTTTTGGTTTTTCCCTCCGTCAATCCCCGTGTACAGGTCTACAACGTTACACAAAGATTTGCTCATCTTTAAACCTCTCTCATCGAGCACAAATCCATGGGTTATGACGCCTTTGTATCGAGCCCTTCCTGTACATGCAGAAAAAAATAATTCTTAGGGCGTAATGTTCTTGAGCAAAATCATAGTGGGTATCACTGTGAACTAGTATCTGTCGTCTAATTTCTCAAGGGAAATATGCAACGCAAATGGAAGCCAAGATAAAGAAAATTAAAGAACATTGCATTAACAATAGTGCATCTCCATTGCCTTTCGTAGCAATACTTGTTAGTAAAAGGAACTCTGAAACCAACCACAATGTTGATATGTACCTTCAAGGTACAAGTCTGCAGGGAAGTTAAGGACGCGCATAGAATCTATTCTTGAGCAGAAATTCTGCTCCAGAATGCATTCTGAAACAGAAATGTGTGTGTTAAAAAATTTTCGGAATGCATTCTGGAATAATTTTTGCATTCTAGAAAAAAAATACGTTTGTTAAAAATAATTGATTCTAGAATGCATTCTTGATTCCAAAATGCATTTTTTATTCCAGAATGAGTTTTGGGCAAGAAAAAAAGAAGCTACTTTTTGTAGCTTCTCTTTTCCAAAATGCACTCTCTCTTTTCTCTCTTTTTCGTGGCCTTTACAACACATTTTAAGATCTCACTAATTTTTTTTTCAGAAAATGCATAAAAATTGAAAAATTGCAGAAAAATTCATAAAAATTTCTAGAAAATAAAAAAAAAGTTAGATTTCTGGAAAATAGGAAATTTGGTGAATTATTTTCAAAAAATATAAAAAAAAAAATCAAAAATTTCAAAACTTCACAGAATGGCTTAAAACATATGTAGCTACCCTTGAGTGAAATTTAATTTTTTTAGGTGTCCAAAAAAAATCAAAAATTTCAAAACTTCACAGAATAACTTTGAATACTTGTAACCACCCACTTTGAGTGAATTTTAAACTTTTTGAGGTGCTCAAAATAAATCAAAAATTTCAAAACTTCACATAATGGCTTAAGAATACATGTGGCCACTCATTTTGAGTGAAATTTAATTATTTTGAGGTGCCTAAAAAAAATTAAAAATTTCAAAACTTTACAAAATGGCTTAGAGTACCTTTGGTCACCCACTTTAAGTAAAATTTAAATTTTTTGAGGTGCCCAAAAAAATCAAAAAATCAAAAATTTTAAAACTTCACAAAATGACTTAGAATACCTATGGCCATCTACTTTGAGTGAAATTTAAATTTTTTTAGGTGCAAAAAAAATTAACAAATCAAAATAGATTTCTGTTCTAGAAATCAATTTTTGGATCAAATTAGTTATGTTTTATCAAATAGATTTCTCCTCCGGAAATCAATTTCTGGCATGAATTTGATTTCTAGAGCAGATTGGTTATCATTCGCGCCCTAAGGGTGTGCATGCAATCCATTTTAGAGCAGAAATTCTATTCCAGAATACATTCTGGAACAGAAATGCGTTTGTTAAAAGATTTTCGAAATGCATTTTGGAGCAATTTTTGCATTATGGAATAAAAATGCGTTTGTTAAAAATACTTGACTCCAGAATGCATTCTTGATTCCAGAATGCATTCTCAATTTCAAAATGAGTTTTGGGCACAAAAAAGAGAAGCTATTTTTTGTAGCTTCTCTCTTCTAGAATGCATTCTCCCTATTTTCTTTCTTTTTCGTGACCTTTACAACACATTTTGAGATCTCACTAATTTTTTTTTCAGAAAATGCATAAAAATTGAAAATTTCTAGAAAAATTCAAAAAAATTTCCAGAAAATAAAAAAAAGTTAGATTTCGGGAAAATAGGAAATTTGGTGAATTTTTTTTCAAAAAAAATAAAAAAAAAACTTCAAAACTTTATAGAATGACTTAGAACACATGTAGCCACCCTTGAGTGAAATTTAATTTTTTTTTAGGTGTCCAAAAAAATATTAAAAAAAAAAAAATTTCAAAACTTCACAAAATGATTACACTTTTGGCCACCCACTTTGAGTGAAATTTAAAGTTTTTGAGGTGCCCAAAAAAATCAAAAATTTCAAAACTTCACAAAATGGCTTAAAATACCTTTGGCCACCCATTTTAAGTGAAATTTAATTTTTTTGAGGTACCAAAAATATCAAAAAATGAAAAATTTTAAAACTTCACGGAATGGCTTAAAATACTTATAGTCACCCACTTTGAGTGAAATTTAAATTTTTTTTAGGTGTAAAAAAAAATCAACAATTCAAATCAGATTTCTATTCCAGAAATCAATTTCTATAGTAAAATTAGTCGTGTTTTATCAAACAGATTTCTCCTCTATAAATCAATTTCTAGCAAGAATTCTGTAAATCAATTTTTGGCAAGAATTTGATTTCTGGAGCAAAATGGTTACCATTCGCGTCCTAAGGCCCCCTCTTTTCCCCAATACAGCAACTTATGAAGAGCCTGAAAAAGAAAACAAGGAAAAACGCACCACCATTGGTCCACATGGATAAGTGTACTACAATGTATGTAGTGTTTTAAGTTAGAAGATAGAGTGCACAAAAAATTTACTGGCTTAGTAATTCTCTGGAAAAGTAAGAGACATCCATGAATGCTAAGAGACCCAAAGAAGAATTCCAGTCAACCACAACAATAAACTTAGCCAAATAAGGAACTCTATCACTATGTATTCCATGGCATTATCAGTATGGAAAACCTTAAAATTTTGAGAAAATTGTGTTTTGATCATGGTAATAAAATTACGATAGATATGAGTAAATCCACATTGATTCTTCATAAGATAAAACCATGTATAACGAGAATAATCATCCACAAAATCACAAAATAACGAGATCCTCCCATAGTGGAAGTACCAGATGATCTCCAAATATCATAATGAATTAGATCAAAGGGAGTATTAGAGACAGATTCATTAATATTGAATGGTAAAGCATGATGTTTTCCCAACTTACAAGGCAAGCAGTCAAAAGTTTTATTGTTAGTGGAACCTAAATGACCACTTAAAATCAAAGGACCTAAAAAATGATGACCCAATCGAAAATGCCAATTTTTAGATGATACCGTGGCAGCACAACCAGTGAAAGAGCTTTGAAGCTTCAAGGAAACAAGTTCAAACAAGCGTCCCACTTTACATCATATCACAATAGTCTGTCTCGTCCGTGGATCCTGCATATGACAACTATTTGAGGAGAAATGAATGTCAAAACCAAGTTCCCAAAGTTGTCCCGCAAATATCAAGTCTACTGGGAGTTTGGGAATCATAAATGTATTAGGCAAGGACAATTTGGACATCAAAATGTTTTGTGTATGACTAACTATTATCTGAGAGTTATTAGCTGTATGAATTATAGGTGCTTGTGAAGTATATGCTTTTGACTTAAATAAATTGGAATTGAAAGTCATGTGATTACAGCAAGCAGAATCAAAGAACCACGAATCATGAGCACTTAAGGCAACTAACAGAGTAGAAGGGCTAGGTACAGAGGAGTTAGAAGTACTAGATTCTTCAATAATGAAACGAACTATGGACCAAAGATCATCTAATGATAGAGTAACAGATGAACTGTTGGATGAATCCTCAATGGTAGCAGCAAAGATGGATGGGAGTGCATGTTGACCTCTGAACCGAGATCGGTTGTTCGTTTCCATAGGTTGTTTAGGTTGTAGCTGATAACAATTGGATGCATGGTGACCAAGGTGGCGACAATGCATACAGTAAGGCTTGCACCATGAGGAGGAAGCAGAAGTGGCAAATATTGCATCTATAGGAGTGGAGATGATAAAGTAGCGCATTGCCCCTTTAAAATAGCAAGTCGAGTCTATTCATTGAACAATTCCAAGACAATTGCCTTAAGATGAGGTAAAGGATCTCGATGCAGAAGTGAAGCTCACACGGGTTCAAACTCGTTATTAAGTGCCATCAGAAATTGCTTGATACGTATACGATTGCAATATTCAGTAAACTTGCGAGGATCAGAAGTTGACTCCCATTTAGGCTCAAACAAAGCAATTTAATCCCATATAACATGCACGGAAGATAAAAAGTTGTTGATAGACTAACATGTTTCCCTAACAATTGATATTGATGAGCAATATTTGATGTGGAATAATGGCTAGCAAGAAGATCCCAGGCCTCCTTTGATGTATTTAGGCAACCAAATTGAAGTCTCATGGATGGAATCAAAGTATTTCGAAGCAACTTGAGTATATGATGAATTTTGTTATCCCACTGCTCCAAACATTCAACAAACTTATCACCAGCCTCATCAGTACCTTGAATAGGCTCACGAATATTGCCAGTGAAATAATATCAAAGCTTGCATCCTTTTAGAAAACTTGATATTTCTTGATCCCATAAAATATAATTTGATCCATTCAAGATGGTTTGAATGGGTAGTGAGGCTTCTAATTTGTCCATTGTACTTACCCAGCATATATAAGTAGGACCGATAAAGAAATGTGAAAAAAATCAGCACTTGGAGGGCAAATATGAACAAAATAAGGCCAAAAATGGACTCAGCACGTCAAAATACTTCAAGAATCGGTCGGTCAACTTTTAATCAACGGTCAACTGTCAATGGGTGACGTGGCAGATGACGTCTACCTTTAGTGGGACACGGTACTCGTGTGTGGCATGCTTAAGATGACACCAGCAAGCCGCAGGAGGTCGGTCACGTGAGAGACACATGGGCGCGTGGATCACACACGCAGAGGACTTGGGCAGCGCGTGGAGGCGCGTAGCAGCGGTTCCGGCGATGGCGTTTGCGCGGTTGCACTCGTTGGAGGATGAGGACTCTGTTTTTGGTTTTTTTATTTTTTTTTTGTGGAAAATACCTACAAAAAAGCATTTACAGGGAACGATGTCGATGGACATGTGACGTGGCAGCATGTGATGGCATTTGCAGCGGCTTCCTGAGTCTGGTGGTGACGAATTTTTAGGGTCTGGCTCGCCTAAGGGCAAGGATTCTATCAATGTTGTTTGTTTTGCAAAATAAGCAATGGGATTATCTCAACAGCAACAATCAAGGGCGGCGATTCGATGATGAATAGATATCGGCACAGTTGTTACAACGTTTCTATAACACCGTGTAACTCAATGGCCGCTTCCTAAAACAATAGTAGCTCTTGAATAGAGCTGTCACATGCGCCAACCCGCCTCGGATCCGTTTAGTGCTGAGATCAAGCGAAACAATGCCATGAAACTTGTTTCTTCACGAAATCAGCACTAAACCGGGGGGCTTGCTCTTCTGACATTGACGAGTTTGGTGGTGGTGTCGGCTTCTCAAAACGAGAAGTGAAAAGTCGAGAATTGAAGGTCAATAGTATGCGTCCTTTGCGAGCAACTTTGCCATCTGAACAGTAAGTGAACAAACGTGGCTGATACAGCTAACGTGGCTACAACAAATAATATAAGCCAGGTTTTGCTAAACGAACAGCAATGAAAAATACCTCCATGAAAAAGAAAAGCTCAACTTGGTGATGCGTCGCTGACGTTATAACATAACCACCATGGCGCTTGGTCAAACTGCGTTGCCGACGTTGTAACATAATCACCATGGCGCTTGGCCAAACGAGAATGAGGCACTTGGGATAATTAGTTGTCTCGAAAAATGAGGCTCTGATACCAAGTTAAAAATAATACGGAAAAGTGAATTGAAGAATTTTCTATATATTTTGATGTGTAATACTGAACAGCACATGAGCCTATTTATAAGTTGTTTTGGATGACTTATCTAAAGCAATAGAATATCCCAATATCAAATACAATCAACAGAATCAATCAAAGAAGATATTTGTATCTTTATCGGATTCAATAAACGAATCTCGTAATAACGTTGTGTTTTCATGTCAAAGCACTTATCGAAATATCAGGGATTGACATGTTTTGAGTGAGAATCAAAGTAAAGGTATGGAATACTTCAGCTTCTCACGTGCATACGATGGAAGAGGGGGACTGTAGACGACCGCAACGAAAGCAATATATTTTTCACATGAACCCTATATGTGATTGTATCCTATCTATGGACTAGAAGAGGTAAAGATGGGACTAACGAAAGCACTCCGTTTTAGTCATTGCCCATACTAGAAAATCCATGCCCACAGATTGAATGGTAGCTGAATACCATGTGTGTAAAGTGGAAAATGAGTAGAAAACGAATGTTTCTTGCTTCTCTCAGCCGCCAAGCTAGAGTCATTCTCATGGCTTTGTTCATATATTTGCCCAGAGGATAGACCAAACCAATCAATGATCAAACGTCAATATAATAACAAAACACTAAAATAAACACAGTTGAAAGCAATTACATCTGTTATTCATTTACAAAGACCGCATGTATATGCAAATTCAGTGTTGAAGAATTTCACGAAAAAGTTTAATTTATTGCACTGCAACTCTTCCTGATTTCGCCTTGAGCACCGGTGAGCACCTCAATCAAACCCATGCGCACCATCGCAGCCACGAAACTCCGAGCCCAAGTGCTAGGGTGGTTCGCGCTGTTCTTCACTAACCCCTTCGTCAATTGGTGTCCCACAGCACTTCGTCCGAATACAACAATCCCTTCTCGCTCTTTAGATTGTTATAGTAAGCATTATCAAGTACATTCGGCGTTCTGACCAAAAAAAAAAAGGTACCTTCGGCGTTACGGGGTCAAACGGTACAACCTGGTCGGTGGGGCCATTTCGCGGGCACTCGGTCTTCAAAATATCAGCATAGCTAGGATTAAGGGAAGGATCTTGGGAGTATGTCGAGTTGAAGGAGTAGAGTCGCTTTGTGAATTTGGAGCAATGAGAGTCCCCGATGGAGTGAGCTCTGGAGAGAGTAACCATGTCTTGGAGCGAAAGCCCTTTCTTCGCAAAGTTCTCTTTGAGTTGCACGGCGCTAAAAAATGCGCCAGGGAGGTTTTCAATCACCTCCGCCGCAAGGGAGACTCTCCCATCCCGCCTCCCACTAGGGACGGCATAGTGCCAGAAGAACATACGTCACACCACATATGACAGATTTATTTAGATATCGATTTAGAGTTTGTTGCATCAATCAATTATACAAACCCGTCTTTACTGCCCCTTGAATTAATTACTCAACCGTCACATGAAAGCCGGCCATCTATGGATTTTGCGAAAGAATGGGCCAATTTGCAAATACGATTGACATCACAAGAGATTACTCAGTGATGTTGCATATAAAGTACACGACGAGTTAGATAATTATCCTGACAAAACAGTCATGGAAATGGAATCTAGTAAGGGCAGCTGAAACTCCAGGATCGGCAGCGAGAGCCTTCTCTACTGACTCTCTCACTATGGCCTCAGCTGATGGGCATTTCTTTTGATAAAACCCAACCTTCAATGGACCTGAAATTGGACCGACCAAACATAAAAAAGAAGTTATGACCAAGACGAGAAAATGAACAATACATCAACTCAAGCACAAGTGTTGAAACTGCTAGCGTAAGGGAAAACGAAAGAGGACCTGAAATTGCTGGTGAAACTAGACAGATTACGAAAACAAAGTGTGACATCCCGAATTTTGACCTATTTTTGGGATTTATTAAAACGTGTAATTCGTCAGAGTGCTTGTAGTAGAATCTCGCCTGGGAGCTGATCACTCCATGTTATTGTTTTTAAATTAGAGATTTCGCTAGAATCGCACTCGATCGAATTTGATCGTTAATTTAGAGTCCAAACTTCAGTGTCGAATTTCTCAGGTTCCAGGACAAAATAAATTGGACGGTATTGATATTATCGTGACTAGCGTCGAGATTGTCAGGAATAGTAGAAAAGTAAAATTTCGACCGGGTACGAATTTAGATTAGTAAACCTGCCTCGGGTTAGTTTGCCTTAATTTTCGTGGACATTGTCCTTTATTATATTCTAGGAATTATTTGGACTGTAAAATGAATAGTATAAAAGTAAAATTTCGACCGGGTACGAATTTATACTAGTAAACCTCCCTCGGGTTAGTTTGCCTTAATTTTCGTGGACATTGTCCTTTATTATATTCTAGGAATTATTTGGACTGTAAAATCGTTTTCAGATTTGAAATCTGACCGTGGGATTACATTCGAGTGCACATTGACCTTCTCTCTCTCTCTCTCTCTCTCTCTCTCTCTCTCTCTCTCTCTCTCTCTCTCTTCTTCTCCTTCAGTTTTCCTTCCCCCGACGAGCCTGCGTGTGACTCTGCTCTGTTTGACGCTGCCCCACTCGTCGCTGACGGCCGCTCGCTGGACTGACCTTCGTTGCTTGTCGCAACCGTGCGCCGTCCGACCGCTGCCTCTGCCCAGTCACCGCCACCATAGTAGTCTCTCTCTCTCTCTCTCTCTCTCTCTCTCTCTCTCTCTCTCTCTCTCTTTCTCTCCTCTCTCCTCCGCTGCCCCCCAGCCCGTCCGACGCCACCTCTACCAATCGCCGCCATGCTGCCGCCTCGCCAGCCAACTGTTGCTCCCAGTCCACCTCATCGCCCTGATCGTCACCGCCGCCTTCGCTGCTTCAACGACGTTGCCGCGAGCAAGCCAGCCCGTTGCTCGAGCTCGACGCCAGCCACAGCGTCGTCGTTGTGCCAGCCCAACTCGCCGCCCGCCAGCTCGGCCAGCCTGACCACCGTGCCACGCCACCGTCCAACTGTTTCCCTTCTCCTTTGGCTGGACTGTTCTTCTCCTCCTTGTCGCACGCAACAGCATGTCGCCGCCGCAGTCCAGCGCTACCCAGCCATCCAGTCAGCTCCCCAGTACTGCCTCGACGTCTAAGCGTCACCATCACCGACGTTGAACGCCCCTAGCCACGCCACCCCACCTCGGCCACCTTCTTCTTCTTCTTCCTTTGCTTCTCATTGTCGCCGGGGAGTAGCTCGCCGCTGCTTGCCGTCGTCGTCGCCGCCGCTGCCGCATGCCACCCCTAGCCGACCAACCGGCCAGCCTGCCCAGCCATGCCAACGCCTATACCGTCGCCGCGCCCATGGCTAAGCCCGTGGCTGGGCCTCGTGCCATGGCCGAGCCTGTGGCCAGGCCTTGTACCCGTGGCCGAGGACTGTGCCCATGGCCGAGCCCTGCGCTCGTTGCGCCCTTGCCCGCGCCTAGTGCGAAACTATTCACTTGGGCCATTTTAGGCTCGAGCCGATTTTTACCGGGCCAAAATTTGGTAAGTGATATCTTAACCCCTATTTAGTATTATGGGTACTATTTAACATGTTTAGGAATTTATTTGATTGACTTTAGTGATTAAATTAGAAAAATATATTAGTCGGTTAGATTATGATTAGTGCGGGAGATTATGTGGTGAGTGGTGGATTAATTTATAGCGATCACGTGGCTAATTGTGATGTACTAAATAACCAGATTGTCATGGCGTGTGTGGGTGAAATTGAAGTTCGTATGTGACCGGCTTGGATGTCGGGAGTGTATGGACTAGTATGACGGACTTGTGATGTGATTGGGATTGGCATGATACATTGATTTGACGAATTGTGAAGTGATGAGCATGTCTCGAGTTTGATTGGCATGACTTGTGAGAATGGCGAATTGTGTTGTGGTGCATGTGCATGTGAAAAAACCCGGATCGATCGGAGGGCTGCCAACCTGAGGCGTAGTTACACGGGTGTAACGAGAAAGACATGACTAGACCTGAGGCGTAGGTTACGTGAGTTATTGAAAGAGGAAAAATGTCCTGAGACGTGGTTACACAGAACCGAGCCCGGCTTGATCTGAAGGTTGAGCCTGAGGCGCAGTGGTGCGGGCTGTAAAATTGGGCCTGAGGCGCAATAGCGCAGGCAGTGAGAATGGACCTGAGGCGCAGTGGCGCAGGTTGTGAGAAAGATATTCAACCACGCATACGAATTGAGTGTGATTGAATTGGCTGGTTGATTGTGTGATTGAATTGGTTGGATTTGATCGAGTGCAAGTGTAGTTGGTGTTTGAATGATTATGACATGTTACTGGATTATCATTGTCGTATTATCACGTTTGACTAACGTACAGTTTTGGCATATGTTCCAATAGCAAGGTAAGTTAAATGATGTGAGCTCGTTATGTTGTTGGCTAGATTGTATGTACTACTTGTCTGGGTATACATTAGCCTACATAGGGTTTAAGGTATTACTTATTGAGACTCATTCTCACGATTATTATATAACCATTTCAGACCCCCAACCGTGAGAATGGCAAGAGTACCCCTACAATTTGGGATCCCGAACCGCATTAACTGTTCAGTGACCGAGTACCCCGGCTGGAACGGGGAGACATATATTAGATATTACACTATCGTTTGGGTAGATGAAGGCGGACCACAGCTCAAGGCCCATCCCTATCTTGGGTGGTGTTACGGGGATGAAAATGGATTCTACGGACCCCTTAGGATCTTTGACATCCCGTTCGACGGGCTATGACAGTGGGACCCGTAGCCGACTGATGGGGAATTGGTTGGCCCCGAAGCCTCATCTGAGGCAAGTTCTAGTTAAGGCCGCAGGCCGATTATCTGGAAGATGGACAAGCTGAATCCAATGGATGAGGAGCCGGTAAACTGGGATTCCAACCTGGAGCCTATGGAGTCGGATGGAGAGCCGAAGCCCATGGAGTAGGATTCGGAGCCAGAGGAGAATGAGCCCGCAAAGGAGCCCGCAGATACCGAGTCCGAGGCGGATTCCATGGACTCTGAGAACGAGCCCTCTGATAGCTTTTCCGAGTCTTCGGGATCCGACCCAGATTGGGTGGCGTAAGGTCGAGCTAACCGCAGCTCTAGTTGGAGGGACCGACACTTTTTGAGGTAAGAGTTCTCTCTTAGTTTTTTTTTTTTTTATATCCGACCGCCCGAACCACGTGCCCCTTTTTAATGTAGTGGCTCCCTGACCCGCTTTTGGTTTATGTATATTTTGTTGTATTGAATATTGTAAATCTCCCTAGTTCTTATTGTAAAAATGGTGGTTCTTG
The DNA here is from genome assembly GCA_024500025.1 of Syzygium aromaticum. Lineage (NCBI taxonomy): Eukaryota > Viridiplantae > Streptophyta > Magnoliopsida > Myrtales > Myrtaceae > Syzygium > Syzygium aromaticum. The sequence continues at coordinate 31,161,569 of CM044892.1, forward strand.
ATATTATTACTATCATGGGTCATTGTCTTTATTATGTACAGGTGTCAATTGCTTCCGCATGTGTATTATTCTCCGGTTTGGGTTTAGGTCGGTGATACTTTCTGGGACGTCGCGTTCAATACGACCGATAGCGGGGTGCTGTGGGCTCAGCGGGCTCTGGAGCGTGACACAAAGCTCAAGTAAGTGCTCAAGCTTGCCATCGATACAGATGAGCAAATATGAGCACTTCCTTCGGTATCTTTAGAACTTCAATGACTAGGGTTCTTGATGATAGAGAGGAGAAGAGAAGTGTGGATGACACAAGCCATGGCTACAATGGCCCCTTTTATAGGGACTTTAGTTACAGATAATTTGAGTGTGGGAAACCAAGAATGATGCTTAAAGAGGCAAAGTCTATTGATGCTTCGTGTCATGAGCTGTCCTTAAGAATTTCAATACAAAAAGTACGTCAACATGCAAATAAATTAGATTTAAAGAATGAAAGGCGTGTGCCCTCCACTCCATTCTCTTTCAAAAGCGCGCGTCTCATATATATAATAAGAGGGAAATGGGAAGCAAAGTTTGAATTGTGGTCATATTCCGACATGTCATCGCTTGAATTTATCTCCTCAAATCTTATAGAAATCGAAGTATTCTAAGTTTACTCTCCCCAACGTAGCTAAAGACAACAAGATACGTTTAAATATTCATTTATTTGACGGTCGATAGTAGCCAGTTCATTGAACATGTAAGGACATTTTTAGCTTGTGTATTATTGTTTACGGTGCCAATTAGTCAAATTCAACTGGAGCGAGTAATGTTAAGATAGGGAGATATACAATTGACCTTAATTGTTGCGCGACAGCTAGTTATGGGCCATGGATATCTTAGAGTCAATGAATTGACTAGATGTTTCTAGAGAATGATCATACTACTAATCATGCACGATGCATTGAGAAAATTCACTAATGCTATGCTTTGTTATTGTCAATTAAGCTATCAAACACGCATTCACTCAAAAGATTGAATTAATAAGTTATAGGCGAACCAAGATATATTAATTATTCCATCTTATCTACCACATCTTCGATGTTGGACTTCTTTCAACTGACATCCTTGTATGTGCATCTCAACAGTTGCCTTGGCCTACATTACCCAATTAAATAACACAGCAATTTTTTTCCATCTTAGATGAGTTGGTATAATAATTTTGCCTAAGTAGCCTATCTTTTCACAAAAAATTTCCTAGTACTAAACTCGGTGAGGACCAATAGGTTGGCCGTGCACTTCTTTTTCTTTTTTTTTTTTGCGGGATCATCAGTACAAGATTTTTCGCGCTTGAGATTTATCGAAATTTTTTCGGAAAATAAATTCTTTAATCGCGTGTTGCTAAATAGGAACAAATTCTAATTGCGACAAGACTAGATTACGACCCTAGCCCACAGAAAAATGAATGCAATTCAACGTCAAACTTTTCGGCTGCAAAAAGAGTTATCTACACTCAATCTCATGTAATTTAAACAAGAAGCCAAAAAAAAAAAAAAGGCGAAATAAATTTTAGCAAATGGAATAAAGGAAAAGCGTGATTAAGCTTTGAACACTTCCACGTCAAGCTTTGAGAACTTCCACGTCTTTTCGTTATTTGTTGCTCACGACTGGCTTTCAAGCTTTTTAACATGTTACGATTTCCAACCCAAAAGCTTAATTAAGTGCTAAGTCGCAAAATATTGTAAAGACGACGAGGACAACATTCTTGCGAGTGGAATGGGAAGAACGGCATTCACGCGCAAAATGAACGATCAATTGGCATTTAAAGAAAGTGTAAACAGATTCTTACGATGTATATAGAAATCTTCAATCCAAAATCTTGAATCATTGTCCAAAGTCGGATAGTGTTGACATCTATTTTTAATTTGCCCAAAATTAATTGCATAAAATTTAGGAATTAATTTTCTTTAATTCCTAAGGAAAAAAATATTTATATTTAAATGCATTGCATATAAGAATTAGGCACATTTGCATTAATAAGGTCTATTAGAGAAAATTTTCTATTAAAAAAAATTTTTCAAAAATAAAATAAAAAAAAAAAAAAAATTCGAGTCGGTCCGGGTCGGGGCTGGGCCGACCTGGCCCTTTTCTTTTTTCTCTTTTCTTTTTTCCCTTTTGTGCGGGCCTAGCCCATCTTTCCTTTTCTTCTTCTCCCCCCGCGCTGGCCCAGCCCACCATCTCCTTCCTTTCCCCCCGCCCGCATCTGTCATTTTCCTTCCCCTGTTTGACTCTGCCCCAGCTGCAGAGTGGCGAACAGCCGAGCGTGGCCACGCCATCGCCATCACGTCAGAAGAGAGCCAGGAGGGCACGCCAACGGGACTGGCCTTAATAGCCAATCCCGTCCGTCCTGAAAACCCAGTTGCACCCCCCCTCCCCCCGCCCCGTTTTCCTCTCCTCTCCCCTGTTCCTCTGCCCCCTCTGCACCAGCCTAATGGCCGCAAAAGTCACGACCAGAGTAGGCCGGTGCAGGTCGGTCGTCACGTAGACGCACAGAGCAGGGAGGGGGGCCCGTCGTTGCCGGTTAAAACCGGAGAAAGAGAGAGAGAGAAGGGGTCAGCCACAAAGAGAGAAATAGAGAAAACAAAGGGAGAACAGAGAGAATAGAGAGAGAATAGAGAGAGAGAGAGAGAGAGAGAGCGACCGAGGCCTCGCTGGAGCAAACCAACAACGTCGCCGTCGCCGTGAAGCAGCCAGAGCCACGGTCAGCCATTTTTGAAGAAACAGAGCAGAGAGAGACAGCTGAGAACAGAGAGAGAAACACAAAGAGAGAAAGAGAAAGAGAGAGAACTAAGAGAGAGAGAGAGAGAGGAAGAGCCAAGCATATGTCGGAGTCGGAGGAGAACCAGAACCGCCACCGTCGCCCTCCAGACCAACCGGAAGCCCCCAGACGCGCCGTCGACGGTGAGATCTTCCTTCGGTCCAAACTACCCCTATTCTGCCCTGTTTTTATGCTCGGTTTGACTGGGACTCGCGCAAGTCCCGGTCCATACAGCCGTCCGTGTGTCGTCATTGAAGGTAGGTTTAGTTGCCCGAATTCCCGGGTTCGCCGGAATAGGTCAGAATCTCCTGTTTTTGGTTATGCACACCATTTGCTGGACGAAATTCCCCAACGAAGCCGGTTTTAATTTGGTCGCCGGCCGGTGAGTCGACGGTCGGATGGCGACCCGTGTGGGTGAAGGGGCTTGGTATTGGTCCCAAGGACCGAATTGGGGGTGGCGCCAGTCTATTTTGGCCGACGGACAGCCAATTTTGGCCCCGCCGGCGATTCCCCCCTCTATTCTATGAATTCAAGTCAAATTCAACTCGAATCAACAGATCCAACCCGGGTCGGATCCATTAACTCGGATCGGTTTCGACCGACCCGAATCCAGCGACCTAATTCGGTTTAATATTATATTATTATTTTATTTTATTTTTTTAATAAAAAATTTAAAAAAAATTGTAAAAAAAAAAAATTTACCTTATATTTTTTTTCTTTTTTTTCCCGAATAAGTTTTTTTTATATGATTTATCTGATTGCTTTAATTTATTGTTGTATTATTATGCATATTATTTTTGCATAAATTGTCGTGTTTTAATTAGATAAGCCTATAAGATCATGTACTATGGTAATCATGCATGCCTTTAGTTAAATTTTAATTGCATGAACTACCGTGTTTTGAATGTCATCTGACTTAGTTAGGGTTAAAACCTTAGGCTGCATATCTACTTTGACTGCTAATCGTTTCTGATTATGCACTCGCTCGATCACCTCACATATTAGAAGAAAGATCCTAAAATCAATCCAAATTGCTTGACAAATATTTTCAAAAAAATGAACATGGTAAAAAGATATCGAAAGGGCATTAGTTATCCAACTAATGTAACCAAGTCCCCGAGCTCAGTCAATCTCTAGTTCGTAGGAATAGGGTGATTCTCCCATCACCCTGTTTAGGTTTCTGATCGCTCCACCCCAAATCGATTAGTGACGACTCATTGATATAAATCATTTGCATGTTAAAGACTTAAACCCTAAGTTGCGATATGGTATGGGCTTGGGAGGGCCCAAGTTAAGTCTCAAACTTAGACTTAGCACATACCAGGCGAGCCCCCTCATTTTTTGAGCATGTTAAAAAAAAAACCTCAGGAGGTCGGTCGCGACAATCAAGCGACTCCGCTAGGGACTCTCTGTTTTTAAAAATGGACTTAAGCCAATATTTGCCCTGTTCAAAAATAATTTTTGTTTGGCAGAAAGGACTCTAGGTATGATCTTAATATTAAGGTGTTATTTGTTCTTGTAGGTTCAAATTGATTATTTATAAATTGTTGTGCATGCTTTAATAATTTAGCACTACACTGTTGCACACACAACCATGCTGCCATACCTAGGCCGCTATAGGACATTTTAGGATGGTGTTAAGAAATATATGACCTCAAACGCGAGCCCGAGATGTAGAGGTTGCCTTTCTTTTCCCCGAAATTCATTTCTAAAAATCGTAAAGAAATATCTTTAGCCACTATCCGCGTGACTATAAGATATTCCTTTCAATTTGGCCGGAGTTAAGAAGGCTTGACACCAACGCGAGACTGCGACGATTAGGCACCCTTTTAATTCCATTTTTTTGAACCAATCTAAAATAGAAATTGAACCTCACTATTCATGTGCATGTCATTGTGATTGACATGGTTCAAGGAAAGGTATATATATTCTATCCCTCCTTATTTTATTATACAGTCTACTTACTTATTTGATTTGTTACCGACAAGCCACACGTCGATTGCATTCTATACACGATGGGAAGAGCTGATGTCCAATTTGTCCCCACTCTTAAAAAAGAGCTTCTAGCATGGTGGGATCAACTCGGCCAGAATGGCCAGCAGTATGTCAAAGCAAGAATCGATTGCCTACTTCCCCTACTCAAAATCAATATCCATTCCGGCATGATGCATGCACTAGCGCATTTCCGGTGCCCACAGACATCTACTTTCATATTCGGCAAATTTGAGATGACCCCGACTTTGGAAAAGTATAGTGTTGCCATTGCAAAACCTTTGGGATCTGAGCTCACCAAACCTCTTTTAAGCGTGTCCCCTCTGCCCGAATTATCTCAATTTTTGCGAACCAAGAGCGATACTGTGAAGAGAGTCATTAAAGCTCATTGTAATGCATGCCCATGGTTTTTCTTAAATGAATGTTTTGAAAGCCAACATATGAGCCAAAAAGCCAAAATTTTTATCCTTGCTTTTATCGGGTGCGTCCTTTTCCCCCATCGCAGAAATTCAATAAACCCCTCAATTGCTTTTGTGGCCAAACAAATTTGCACCGGCTTGAGTTATGTTAATTCGGTTTTGGCAAAAACATTTTTGTCTTTAAATCGTTTTAAAATAAATAATGATAAAATCATGCGGGCTTTCCCAGAAATTTTGCAAATCTGGTTTTTAACCCATCTGAGAGGATTCGGGCACCTCATGCAACTTTTTCAAATCGACAACCTTATGCACCCGATACAAAGATTTGAGGTCCTAAAAAGTTATTTCCCTAATAAGGATTATGCCACATGGATAAATTTTTTGAAAGACCCCGATCCCAAGGCATTCCTATGGTATACTAAATGGTTCCATGAGGGTCAGACTCGATATGCCCACTAGTTCCATAACCCCATTCTGCTACTCGGTTTATCAGGCATCACCTCATACTACCCATACCGGGTAGCCCGCCAATACAGAATCCTCCAAGAAGTCCCACCGCCCCTCAAAACAAACATGTTTCAAGTTCGGTTCACCCGCTCGAATTACAATTACGCTGACGAAATTCGCACTATCCAGGGGATATGGACTAAATGCCATCCTTAGAACATTCTGGTGCCTAGGCTATTGAAGGAACAGGAAAAAGTCCATCATGCCTCTCTATTTTACATTACACATCACCAAATCCCAACAGATTTTCAGCCAAAGGTTCCAGATGTAACCAACAAGCCCAGTCGCCAAGCACAAATTGATCAACTTGAAAAGGCTATGAGGACGAAAGATACGCTTATTGTAGAGCTTGTCCATAAAAATAAGCGACTCCGAGAGACTGGAGCTTCCCCATCGTTTATAGAATGAGCATCCGGGGAGGGCGCCCTTTTTGTTAAAAGCCTTGTATTTTATTTTTAGTATTGATGTTTAGGGAGTTTGTTTTCCTTCTTTAAAAGTATTTTTAGGTTATAATATTGTTAATGTAACTCGGATCGTTTTTATGTCTTATATAATTTTTTTGCGACTTCACGATACCACCGCGGCCATTAGCCCAGTGGTATCTGGGTGTGAAGCCGAACAGTCCGAGGCGACCGGGGTTCGAACCCTGGGGATGCCACCTGTAATGTTTATATTAATAAAAACCTTTTTTTCTCATTTTTTTTCTTTACAAATAAATAAAATATGCAATAATATTGTGATTAGGTCATGAAATGATTCTTTATTAGACATTATACACATTCATTTCAGCATTTTCACAAGTAGTTACAAAAAAAAATGGCTAAAGAAAACGGTTAAAAGCCTCGATAATATGAAAAACGAAATGAAAATGGTTTTCAACGCGCTGGAAAATATCACCAAGCAAATAGAATCCATCAATGGCAAGTTCACGCCTGCGCCTGCAGCAATTGAGGTGATGTTACCATCACCATCCACCGGAAAGGACAAAGCTTCCGCTAACGATAGTAAAATACCCATACTAGAAGACGATCCGCTTTCCCTGGCTATCAGAAAAGCTGAACCTAAAAGCGCCTCGGTGACAGAGCATGACAAACGCTTTGCAAAAGTTGAGGAAATGCTGAAACAGCTACAAGGCCCGCAGCATGCTGTCCCACTTGACCTATCTATATACAAGCAGGTCAAAGTACCAGAAAAATTCAAGATGCTAGAGTTTGAGAAGTATGATGGCACTTTATGCCCCAGACACCATTTGCATATGTGTCATGTGCGAGTGACTCAATACGTGGATAATAAACCCCTCGTGATTCAGACATTTCAGGCTAGTCTGATGGGACCAGCTTTGACATGGTATATGTCAAAAGACATGGACGCTTTCACATCTTAGGATGACGCCGCCAATGCATTCCTCAACCAGTACCAATTCAATCTCAATGTCACCTTTACTTGGGATGATTTGGAACGCACCGAAAAGAAGAAGAGTGAGTCTTTCAAAGAGTATGCCACCAGATGGAGAAATTTGGCCGCCCAAGTTATCCCCACAACTCATTGAGCATGAACAAGTGAAGTTGTTCATTAAGTCTCTTCTGTATGAATACAAACACCGCTTGGTTGGTGTCACTGCTGAATCCCTTAATCATCTTGTTCCTGTGGACAAATGAATCGAAATGGGATTGCGTGATGGATGGTTTACGGACCCCGCTTCCACCAGTAGGAGGCTCAGCATGAGAAAGGAGAAAGAAACCCTAGCAGACACAAACATTGCATACACCTAGACCATTCAACCTCCCCGAACAGTCAAGGTGAATAGTGAGCAGCAGCCAACCTTAAGTCACCAACCTCCGAAGTGATACAATAAAAGGCGATTCACTCCGTTGCCCGAATCTCCCTCTCAGGTCCTGGCCATACTCCGAAAGAAAAACCTGTTGTCTACCAAGCCGAAACGTCCTAACGCAAAAAGCTTCTCAAATTACGATCCGTCCAAGAAGTGTGACTATCACATGGGCAAGATAGGACATTCGACGGACGACTGTTATACCCTCAAACACCGAATCCAAAATCTGTTTAATACCAAAGCCTTTTCATTCCAGACATCCAGGCCAAATGTTCGGAACAACCTATTACCCGAACATGAAAACAGAATTAATGCCGTATCCACTTTCGACCCTTGTCAAATTAAGAGTGAGAAGGTGTGTATTGGTGACATCTATAACGCTCTAGTGAAAGTGGGGTATTATTCTACTGGTGAAGTACTGCATTTGTCCTTAATAAAAGAAAGGGTTGCCAGCATGGCGAAAGCAGGTGTGATTATGCGTATCAAGCACACCGGTATAGTGGCCACTATCTCCAAGATCATCATTAATTGGAACGAAGAATTTTCAGCCTTGAATGCCAAAACAAATATATCCAGCCCCACACTTCTAAATGAACCTTTGTCCGATAACCCAGATAAGGAAAAAGAGTTGATGATTAAGATACCCCTAACCAAGGGGCATATAGTGATTAAGGTACCTCAACCTTCCCGATACGAGAGTGACAAAGCAGTCCCATGGTCCTACAAATTGGAGGCTGGTCTAGTTACCAGGTTTGGACAAACGTATGCTCAAGCCGACACGCAGCCTCCGAAGCCCGTCACTGATAAAGAAGCCAAAGAATTCCTGGCCATCGTCAAAGCCAGTGAATATAGTGTGGTGGACCAATTGCGCAAGTTGCCCGCCCAGATCTCTTTGTTGGAACTACTCCAAACGTCCATGAAACATCATAAGTCCCTGATGAAAGTACTCAGCGAAGTAAACGTACCAAAGTCAATTAAACATGACAAGTTGGAACCATTTGTGGAGTCCATCCTTCTGAAGGATTAGATAACATTCTCAAAAAACAAGTTTCCCGCTGAAGGAAAGGGGTATACCAAAGGTCTCTACGTCTCCGTCAAATGTAGAAACTCTCATGTAGCTCGAGTTCTTATAGACAATGGATCAGCGTTGAATATCTGCTCTCTAGCAACCCTACACCGCCTCAATGTGGACATGTCCAAACTCTGTGTCTCCAAAACATCAATCCGGGCGTTTGACGGAATGAAGAAGGACACCGTAGGTGAGATCGACCTTGACATCCAGATCGGCCCAACGGTATTCAGCATTCTGTTTCAAGTAATAGACATTCTCACTGCATTCAGCTTTCTACTGGGCCGTCCCTGGATTCATTCCGTTGGAGCTGTACCGTCAAGCCTTCACCAAAGTGTGAAATTTATGGCCCAAGGAAAGTTGATCACAGTCCTTGGGGAAGAGGACCATCGAATCTACCAAGAAACCGCCATCCCGTATGTTGAGCCAAGCGGTAAAGTGGAATCTAGCTATCAATCCATTGAACTCGTGTCAATCGTGCACAAGTATCGAGGAACTTCTCCCCCTGCTCCTGATGTGTCAAAAGCCTCAATTATGGTAGGGAAGATTATGATTGGAAATGGCTTCACTCCAGGCCAAGGACTCGGCAGAGGAGGCCGGGGAATCCGAGAGCCTATTCAAGCCGCCAGAAATCATCGTACGGCTGGCCTAGGGTATTGCGGGCGAAACCCACAGGTTAATAAAGGGCACGTGAGGGGTCAAACTAGTTTGTTATTTCTCCATATTCGGGAGACCTTCCCGCCGCCTGCTAAATTGCTGCAATATGAAAATATTTATCTTAATCGCTCAGGAGAATCGGAAGAGAAGTTCAAGCAGCCTACCGAATGTTCAAGTCACCCAAGCTTCTCGGCTCCTCCTGCAAATGTTGATACTAACAGACATCAGAACTCAGACAAGCTCCCTATTGAAGAAGATTGTGGACGAGAAGAAGCGGTTGATAATATGGTCACCCTATTTGACGACATCCTTATAGAAGCCATACATGAAGACTCAACCTCAGAAACAAGTGCTTACCCGCTTAATTTGTTTGCACGTTTGCGGCATCAGTTAGGCGAGTTACAGGATTTGCTGACATCTTTAATGGATACCATGCATTAAATCTCAGACATGTCATCACCGTCGTCCGATCAGGAGCAGGTCACTCAAGAAAATGGATCCGGAGGAAACCCACCGTCAGGGGTCATTCCTGACATGATTTGGCGAGACATCCAACTCTTACAGTGGCAGGGCAATGTACGATGATACTCGCCGGTTCCCAAATCCATGGAAGTAATATTCCCTACCCTTTTGCAGAAAGGGTTAATCGCAAGGAGGCTAAAACACCCTACTCCCGAGTACTTCATCAACTATGACTCCTCCAAGTCCTGTGATTATCATTCGGGAGAGATTGGGCACTAGCTGGATGATTGCGATGCTTTGAAGAATAGAGTTCAAGACCTACTGGACGCCAGGGCATTCACTTTTCGCGCCCCGTGGCTGTGTCATGGTGAAGATGATCTATTAGTTGTACCTAGCCTTCGGGATGCTGCTCCCGAGCTTTATGATGCGACGCGTAAGGGAAAGGCGATTATGGATACCCTAGGCCAGCCTAGTGGTAAGTTCGACTATTACGTTGACTACCAGTTACGGTCAAGTTTTTATGAAGACCAGCAGAATAACATTCCTAGCGGATGAGACGACATGGAAAAGCTTACATCATTAAAGAGAAGGACCGAGGAACTGGATTCCTTGAATGATACTTTCAAGAATTTCTTCGTCGGGGAGATAGACGAAGGACCGGTGGAGGGAATGGACGCAAGCCCGCTTGAGTAGAGCTCATCTCCTCTCTTTTGCATGAATCCCTGGAAAAGGGACTATCCTTGTATTTTGTTTTTGTTATCTTATCGTCATTTCCGTTGGAAGAAATATCTTTTTCAAATTTCCCCCCCCCCTATGGAGGTTGTAAATCCATGTATTATAAATAAATAATGTTTTGAGGACATGAGGTAGTATCCCAAACTGGCCCGTTGATAATAACCAGCCATGAAAAGTAAGGTATTCTGAGGCCCGGGCTATCTCATGTTTCCTTCTCTTAAAAGCTTTTCGAAAATCAAAGACACTTTTACTATTTCGTCAAAAAAAAATGTTCTAAGAGGAAAAAGATAATGAAAAATCCATATCCCCATTTGTTTTTCTAATCAATTTACCCTGTGTTCCAGGCGTGATCTTACAACTTGCGAGGGAATTAGTGCGGTCTTGCCCGATGATGGAGATACTCACAATAGCGATTTAGATAACTCAAGTGATGATCCTGCTGAGATCCGAAGAAATTGGGAGCAATACGAACAATTCAAACTCCTTACAACCGAAGACACTGTTACCATCAATTTAAGTAGTACTCAAGATCCAAAAGAAGTCAAGATTAGAGCCAACCTTCCCGAAGGGAAAGCCATGTGTATAATTGCTCTTCTCAAGGATTACCAAGACGTCTTCGCATGGTCTTACTCTGATATCCCAGGATTAGACCCCCAGATTGTTGAGCACAATTTGCCCACCAATCCCGACATACCTCTCAAGAAGCAAAGGTTACGAAAGACCAAACCCGAGCTATCGAAAAAGATCGAAGAAGAAGTGATGAAGCTGTTGAAAGTAGGGTTCATCGAGGTTTCACAATACCCTAATTAGGTAGCAAACATCGTGCCAGTCAAGAAAAAAGATGGCCGAATTCGAATTTGTGTTGATTACCGTGACTTGAATAGGGCTAGTCCAAAAAACGACTTCCCACTCCCCCACATAGATGTTCTTGTGGATAGTACTGCTATATTCGAATTATTTTCTTTTATGGATGGATTCTCCGGGTATAACCAGATAAAGATGAATGAGGAAGACAAGGAGAAGACTGCGTTCATTACTCCATGGGGGACCTTTCAGTATAGAGTTATGCCTTTTGATCTGAAGAATGCCAACGTAACATATCAACGTGCTATGGTCACTCTCTTTCATGATCTGATGCACAAAGAAATTGAAGTTTATGTTGATGACATGATAGCCAAGACCAAACGTGGAGAGGACCACATTGAAGCCTTGAAGAAGCTATTTAGCCGGTTACGCGAGTTCAAATTACGCCTGAACCATGCAAAGTGCATATTTGGGGCGACCTCTGGAAAGTTACTCAGGTTCATCGTGAGTAGCAAGGGGATCGAGGTCGATCCCTCAAAAGTCAAAGCCATATGTGAATTGCAATCCCCATCCACAGTCAGGAAGGTCAAAAGCCTTTTAGGAAGATTGAATTACATCGCTCGATTCATCTCCCAACTCTCTGAGACTGCACGGTCTTTCTTCAAACTTCTCAAGAAGGATGCCCAGATTAATTAGGATGAGGACTGTCGGGAAGCATTTGAAAAACTGAAGCAGTATTTGATGAATCCCCCGGTATTAGTGCCACCAGTCCCGAGACATCATTTGACTCTCTATTTAACAATTCACAGTGAATCGTTAGGAGCCCTATTGGCCCAAAGCCACCCTGATGATGAAAAAGAACGAGCCATCTATTATCTGAGTAAGAAATTCACCATCTCGAAACAAAATTATTCTGAATTAAAAAAACCTACGTCGCACCGATATGCGTGCTACATAGGCTCCGACAATATGCCTTGCACCACCAGACGTTTCTGGTAATTGAAAATGACCTTATCCAGTATTTGCTTAACCGACCGGCGTTAGTGGGAAAATTAACCAAATGGCAAATTCTGATTTCAGAATTTGACATCCAAATGTCATCACAAAAATCGGTGAAGGGTCGGGTGTTCGCTGATATGTTAGCTGAATGCCTTGGGGAAATACATTAAGATGATCTTCCAGATGACCGTATTTTATCAACGGAGGAACACACGTGGACTATGTTTTTCGATGGAGCAGTAAACCTGTCTGATTCTGGCACCAGGGTGGTCTTGATATCCTCAAATGGGTAGCATTATCCGGGAGCCACGAAACTGGTGTTTCCTTGCACCAACAACATCGCCGAGTATGAAGCATGTATTCTCGACTTTCAAATAGCAATTGACATGAAAATAGCCAAACTAAAAGTATTTGACAATTCTAGCTTAATCATACTCCAGACTGTGGGCGAATGGAAGACTAAGGATACTAAACTAGTACCTTATCATGACTATCTGGAGGAGTTGGTTTCAGTATTCGATGATATTTCATTTGAATACTTGTCTATATCTCATAACCAATTCGCCGATGCGCTGGCTGCACTGTCGTCCATGTTACAGGTTACCAATGATTTGAAAATAGAACCTCTAAAGATTGAAGTCCTGACTAGACCAGCCCATTGCATGATTGTGACTGAAGAACCCGATGGTAAACCATGGTATTACATTAAGGAACAGCAATTCCCCGAAGGGAGTAGCCCTGCAGACAGGAGATACATAATGAAGATGGCAACAAAGTTCTTTGTCGAGGGTGAGAACTTGTACAAGAGATCCTACGATTCTGTTTTTTTAAGATGCGTGGACGCGACTGAACCAACACGTATCATGCAGGAGTTGAACGAGGGAGTATGTGGCCCACACATGAATGGGCACATGTTGGCCAAGAAAATAACAAGATTGTGTTATTACTGGCTTTCCTTAGAAGGTGATTACATCCGACATGTTTGAAATTGTTACCGTTGTTAGATCCATGGAAATAAGATAAATGCCGCTCCAATAGAATTACACCAATTGTCTGAGTCATGGCCATTTTCAATGTGGGGTATCGATGTGATCGGTCCAATCAATCCGAAAGCATCAAATGGATATCATTTCATCTTGGTCACAATTGATTATTTCTCTAAGTGGATCGAGGCCGCGTCATATGCCAATGTTACCGCTCGGAATGTGATGAAATTCATCAAGCAAGATATAATTGCCCGTTATGGTGTCCCTAAGGCCATCGTTACAGATAACGGAACAAATCTGAATAACGAGCTTGTTGATGATTTACTCAGTGAATTCAGGATCCGTCATCTGAATTCATCTCCCTATCGTCCTCAAATGAATGGGGCTGTTGAAGCTGCCAACAAAAACATCAGGAAAATCTTAGCAAAAACTGCTGAGAATTACCGAAATTGGTTTGAAAGATTGCCTTTTGCGTTAATGGCGTACCGAACATCAATTCGAACATCTACTAGGGCAATCCCTTTTTCCCTAGTGTATGGCATGGAAGCAGTCCTGCCTGTCGAGGTAGAAATCCCTTCACTATGGGTATTGTCCCAAGTGAAACTGTCTGAGGCGGAATGGAAGCAGCAAAGACTGGAGCAGCTGAATATGATCGATGAGAAGCGATTGAAAGCTCTTTGTCATGGGCAATGTTATCAGCAAAGGGTAGCCAGATCATTCAACCAAAAGATACACCCAAGACACTTCGAAGCAGGCGATCACGTCCTGAGAAAAGTGCTATCACTACCTCCCGAGCTCGGAGGTAAGTTCACTCCAAGCTACATTAGTCCCTATGTTGTGAAAAAGGCACTCCCTGGAGAGGCTCTAATTCTGACTGAGATGGTGGGCGCCAATTCTCCAACCCAGTCAACTCTAATGCAGTGAAGAAGTTTTATCCTTGAAACAATTTCTACGTTCCTATTGATGACAAGGGAATTGGCAGAAAAGTTATTGATAAGGACACTCCTGCAGTAAGTCTAACTGGAAATGACTTCACATAGGACAAAGTAACGTCAAAACTGATCCTAGCAACCACGGAAGTATTAATGGTAGCCATGCCTACATCTATCGAAGACCTTTAAAATAGAGATTAGCTTTGCTGCGAAGTTCCCCATGCAAGCAATTGCACATGCCCTGTACAGTCAGGAATCAGAGCATCCACGAGAAACCCCTCAACATGCTGGAACCGCATTGACACAGTTTGCGCTGACAATAGAACCCTCTATTCGGGAGCACCCCTAATTATAAAAGATTTCATTCGAGCTTCGAGACCAAGAGTATAGAGGAACAGACTGAGATAGAGAAGACTGAACAAAGTAAAGAGGAGAAAAGACTCTGCTAGCTGTGAAGACAAATTGGAAGAAGGGTCATTTGTATCGTTCTCAATTTACTCTCAAGTATCTTATTGCTAACATAAGCTCATGTTTTGACAGAAGGAAATTATTGACATCCGAAAGAACTCAAGGAGTTATCAATCTGGTCTCAAATGAAAGGAACCATGAAGGGTAATGTTGTATCATTCCCAATTTCTGTCCCTCAAAGAGCCATTCATTAACATGGTCTTTCTTATTACCTTGCAGGTTTGCCTTGCCATTGCAGCATAGGTAAGTAACTCCTTCCTTACAAACTTTTCACATGAAAATAAAAAAAAAAAAAAACAAGAAGGAAGAAACGTGTCAAAATAAATAAGTGTTTAACCTTCCTCCAAGTGCACTGTATATCTTTTGAGAAGAACTTTACACGGTAATTTTACCTATTTAATTCACCAATTCGCTGTGGAAATCTTGACAATTCAACGAACGGTGTTGAACTGCTTCGATGTATTGAATGAGAGGTGTCAGGATGAGGAAAGGCAATCCTTAGTCTATACACATTCTCACGTACCAAACCCTTGCAAGATGAGTAAAAATGTTTCATTTCTACAAGGTAAAGAGATTTCTCGCATAAGGTACAGTAACCAAAATGATAAGAGGCAATTCATTTTTCTTTGCCCCATACACTACCATTGATCCTTTGCTTGACCAGTTTTGAGCCCACACATTCGAAAATTCATTTTAAATCACCCCTGTCAAGAATTACCCCACATTGGGGCAGCTTAAGATAAATCAGCATCACATGAATGATTCAAACTCAGAGGAAACAAGAAAAACGTCCCTTCCCTTCAATCACCACCCTTCTAACTTCTACCTCGTCGCCTTCACGGAGCCGATGGTCCTCGACAAGGTCCTCTAAGACAAGCACACTATCAATGGCAAGACGGTCGAGGCTAAGAGGACTTTGTCAAAAGAGAAGCAGCAAACTAAAGCTTGTCCAAAATGCCAATATCTCATTGATAACAGTGATGTTTTCACTTGCGAGCTTAGCATGACAAGAAGGATGAGGAGTTTGTAATATCTAAAATTTCCTATAATCATCAGCCGCAACAGCTCGCACAAGGTGAAAAAGATGAATAGAAATTTTCTTGCTCTCACTTGCATTAATCTTTGAGTGTTATTATTGCATATGAACTCTCGCAATAATTTAAGTGCCCTGGGATGATGAAGAGCAATTCTTTTTCTATCTCATACATTTATATCCCTTGCTAGCCCAATCAAGCCGGCGATTTCATTTTGTACGAACCCAGTGATGATCATCCCCCACGCCGGGGCAAAGCAAAAGTCATCATAGTTTGAGCATCAAAGTCCAAAGTACCGAATGAAGATGAAGGTTCCAAGAGCCTAATAATATTGTTCTATTCAAATTTGTTTAGGCTAGTCCTAACAACACCAAAAGAACAGCACAAATGCTGAAAACTAGGAACATGAAAAAGCAGTGTGCCTGGTAAAAGCAAGGCCAATGCCCATGAATAAAAAACAAAAAAAAAGAAAAAGGAGAAGAAGAAAAACGATGAAAAGATGAATAGACGACCCCAAAGGGTTTTAACTTAAGTTCTTATTCGATACAAATCTCCACTTTAGGAACTCTGTCTTGACAAAGATCTGTTATGATGGATGAAGACAAACCTATTCTGGAGAAAAACAACTGATACAGAGATAGAATGGTATCCAGGAAAATGCTTGACGCAGAAGCTTCTCAAGAAAAAGTTGTCAAAGAAGCTAAAGCACGGGATTTCCCAGGGAGTTTTCCAAAAGGATCCTGACGGCTAAGAAAAGAGTGATGGCAATGCCCAGATGATCAACAATTCTCATCCCTTACACACATTTTTTTAGCCCAACGATCATTTCGTTCCTCAATCTGTGAACCAAGCCCACGTTACATCCCTCATAAAGTCTCTTCTGATTAGGGCACTTGGATTAACGTGAAATTTCAAATGTTTATAAATAACGCTCGATGAAGTGCGAGCAAAACTACTTCTATCTCGTTTTGCAGGGTTCTTGACTTGAAAACCTGGAGATAATTGCAGGATGTTTTCTTTCATAGCCTTGACTTGGACAATCACCTTTTGTTAAGCCGTTGACCAAGCCAGCATTACGACCCTAAAAAAGACCTCTCAGATTGGCAGCGTCGTACCGCTTGCGAGAAAACTCAGACCCTTGCTGATATGATAGCGGTCAGATTGAGTATTCTCGATGCTCCCACCTCAATGGACGGGACAAATAACCCTTTTCAACGAGAGCGAGCGGAAAGTCCTTTCTGACTAAAGGTGTCTCAATCCGTATCTCGAGAAGTCCACCTTGGGAGTGAGAATTGTCTTGATTGACCCTCGATGGATGTTTGGTAACGCAAACATGGCAAAATCACCTTGCATAAACACACATTCTGGAATAGCCTAGCTTGTCTATCCCTGATGAAGGCATGTATGTTTGTGCTAATTGTCTTTAACAACTCAGATTTTAATCCCCAATGATGGGACACAAAAATTCGGGCACTGGAGAAGCCCTCATTGTCACCCTAAGAGAGATGCCCTGAAAAAGGTCGGTTATTCAGCAGATGATGCATCAAACCTCTGGGTAAGAAACACCAGGTATTTCATCAGATTTCTTTTCAAACTACCCAGAAAGTAAACCAGGTGTTCCTTTGAAAAGGAAAAGCATCTTGACTTGCAGTCAAGATATTTCATACGATATTCTAGAATAGCCTCAGTTGTCTATTTCATTGATGAATGCGTATGTGTGTATAGGATTATGCCCAGGTAAAGTACATTCTACCCTTGTCCGATTCTAAGATTATAAATTCTTTTCAAACTATCCAGAGAATAAATCAGGTATTGTTTTGAAAATGAAATCCATCTTGACTTGCAGTCAAGATATTTCATATGATATTCTAAAATAGTCTTAATTGTCTATTTCTCCGATGAATACATATGTTTTTGTACAAAACTAACTTATCTGATAGGATACATGCCCTTAAAAGGCAAACCATCAAATCCTCGGGCGAGGACCCCCAGGTGCTCATTGTTTGAGTCTTCCCAAGACCTGCTGGCGAGAACCCGCCAGGCAAATCATTAAATCCTCGAGCGAGGACCCCCAAGTACCCTTTGAACATTGGATTGTTCCTCTGTTCACCAAAGCTATTATGTAACAGCCTCAATTTCGATATAATTCTGGGATCAATAAAACTGATATTATTTCGCATTTCATTTTAGTAAGTCTCGCCCATCGCTGATCACTCTCGAGATACTAACCAATGGGGTATGGCTAACTAGAAAATGGTACGTGGACCGGGGACTCTGTCGCGAAACGGACAAAGATCACGAGAGACGCTAAGGGAATATTTTGGGCCAACGTAGGTCGATCTTAGGAAAGAGTAATAGATTGGGTTTGGCCAAGGCCAACGATGTACAATAGGGACGCAGGTGATTCTGCAAGACCAAAAGTACACGTGACCAACCAGTCCTGAACTTAAACCGAATGATCGTGACCTCTGGAACTAGTGATAATTTCTCATTCTCTCAATGATCGAGACCATCATGATACAGATAGCCCTAGGTCGATACGTGTAACCTCTAAACAGCCACCCGTTAGTGAGAGACCCTAAAATTGAAAGTTTAGCGAGTTTTGATCACGAAATTAGACCCGAATTTCGATGTCAATTTTCGAAGGCTTAAGAGACTATTTTTGGGAATCCGACGTCATATTATGCTAGCCACACACATTTGGAGTTAGTACGAGTAAAAATTGGAATTTCGGTCCGAAGGTGAAAAATTACAATTTTGCCCCTCTGGACATCAGCGTTGCTTTTCGAGGCCAAATGAGATTATTTTTCGAGGCCGATGCCATTTTAGGGTGGCCACGCATACCAGGAGTCGTTATGGCCAAAAATTGGAATTTCGACAAAAATTAGAAAAATTGACGATTTTGCCCTTCAAACTTTGACATGGATTTTTGAGGGCTTGCGCGATGAATTTCGTGACTCTGACACCACATTATGTTGGCCCCGCCCATATAGGGTTGGTACGGGCGAAAAATGAAACTTCGACCCAGGACCTGAAAAATGATAGTTTTGCCCATGGGCTATTTTCAGTTTCGAATTTTTGAAAATTAACTAAGGTATTAATTATTTTGGATAAGCATCAATTATGAGGACCAAAGACCATTTTACCCTTCAATTTTTGGATAAGGATAAATTAGAACCGTTAGATTAAGGGCGTTTTGGTCATTTTCGTGGATTGGCGACACTTGGCACTCCTAGCCCCCATTATTTAACCAGAATTGAATTCTCTCTCTCTCTCTCCTCACCCTCCCTCTCGGCTAGAACTCTCTCTCTCCTCCCGATCACTCTCTCTCTCATTTTCTCTCTCAGCAAGCCTTGCCGGAGCTTCACCGCTGACCATCGGAGTGCTGCCGCCGTCCAACGTGCCCCGCCGTCAACCACCGCAGTCCCTAACCTCAGCCTCGCCTCTGTCCGACCCCTTTCTCTCTCCCTTTCTCTCTCTTTCTCTCCCTTTTTCTCTCCTGGACATCACCGCTGCCGAGACAAAGCCCGATCGACCGAGCTGTTGCCACTGTGACGTTTTCGACATCCGTACGTCACTGTACGTCGTCGTCCGTACGGTGTCCGTACGACGTCTGTACTGTCCGTACACCGCCGTCCGTACGTCATCGCCAGGAATGCTGCCGCCGGTTCCACCGTTCACCAGTGATCGGCCGCCGTTCCTCGTTGTCGTGACATTGGATTAAGTGAGTAAAATTCCTAAATCTGGATTAGGACTGATAGTGCATTTTCTGGACTGGTTTAGGAATGCTAGTACAGGCTGAGGAAATTTAGTGTACCAATTGGTGAAAATTGTTATTAGGAAAAATTTAGTTGATCAATGAGAATTATTTGGAGAGGTTAATTGAATTAAATGGCCAATTTAGGAGCCCATTGATAACATTGCCGGGTATGTCCGGATTGACTGATTGTACGTAATTTGTACTTAATTGTGATTAATTGTGTACTACCATGTTGCATATTGTGTGGCCACCTAATGTGGGGTGAGATTGGCCAATGATTGGCTTGAAATTAATTGTCGAATTATGAATCGCATGTTAGGCCACACGGTATTAATCGGGCCAATTGAGAACGTGTTGTGACATTGAGTATTTGAATTATATTGATACTCGTGGTGCATTGTACTGCATAACATGGACACGAATTGTGTATGCCTAGAGTGTGGCATGTGGTGAAATTGTGCGAGAATGCGTGCCTTCCATGAGCATGTGATCACTTAAAATACCCTGAAGCGTTTTACGCTGGGCTCAGATAACAATTGGTTGTGTGATCACCTAAGGACCTTTGGGTCGATACCGTCCTCATGCACTTTGAAGCAGGACGATACCCAGTACGTCCGAAAGACGACCATCCTCATGCACTTTGAACCAAGCTCTGGTTCATAAGGAGATCATTATTGCGCCTCATGCACTTTGAAGCAGGCTAGAGATACTGGGCCAGATCGGTGCTGCGTGTCATGCACTTTGAAGCAGGCTAGACGCACCGGGCCGTGAATATTGTTGACTTGAGTCGTAATAAATCTTAATAAATTGGGCAATTGCCAATGTACCAGTGTGGGCTAGTGGGCCAAAAAATGCATATGACATATCGACGACAATTGCATGCATATACATGTACGGACTAGCATGCGAGTGTGTGAAACTCGGAGTATGGCATGCAATATGAACACTGAATAGCATAAGCATGTGTTTGGCGTACGTGTGACTATGCGTGCCACGTATGTGCCATGATTATTATATATTGAACTATCTAACCTGCAAGATCAGAGAATTGTTTGATTGTTGTTGTATTGTGGTTTTAAATGTTTGTTTCCGGTCAGGAGATTACATGCTAGCCTAGCCTAGGTTTAGGGGTTAAACTCGCTGAGATTCGTCTCACGGTTGTGTAAACCGAAACTTTTCAGACCCCCAGCCGTAAGGATGGCGAGACTACTGCCTCTTTTTGGGATCCCTATGCATATCCAACAGTATACCAGTACCAACCCCTCAGGAAATGGGGAGGCTTTTGTGAGGTATCAGTCAGTAGTATATGTGGATGTATGCGACTATTTCTACCAAACGCAGGGGTATGTGGCCTAGTGCCACAGGGATGCTGATGGGAATGAGGGACAGCCCCTCAGAACCTTTGATATCCCGGTTGGCGAGACGGGGTTGATGGAGTCAATTATAACTGATGGGGGAGGTGATCGATCCCAAGGTCACACCCGAGTGGATGATGTAGGAGAAGAAGATGGATAAGGAGCCCGATGTACTAGCAGAGGACCCCGAGCCGATGGATGAGGAGGAGGATGAGCCCGAGGCCATGGAGCAGGACGTAGAGGAGGACGGAGACGTTGCGGAGTTAGGATCTGACGATGAGGGGTTCGAGCTTTACCGTGACCTAGAGTTGGAGCCGGACTCTGAGGATGAGTGAGCACAGGCTATGGATTCGAAGGAGTCAGGGTCCAGTGAGGATGCCTCCGAGGAGTCGTCAGATGATTCTACCGAGTCGTCCGACCCTAATTGGGAGCTTGAGGGTCACCTAGTGTCCATAGCTAGTAGTGAAGACCGTTACTTTTTGGACTGTAGCCCTCTCCCTGAGTTTAGCCTAACCTGCCTAGCCGCTTATCCCTTTTTGACCGAGTGGTTGCTGACCATTTGTATCTTTTTGTTGTTCTTGTAAATATTGTACAAATGGTTTTAATAGTATTATAAAATGTGTACTTATTTTCTGTTATGGCAATTGGTATGTGGCTATCCTTGGCTCGTATTGTAGTTGTCCGGGGTTTGTTTATTTATTGCTTCCTCTTGTGCTTTGATTTCTGTCTCGGCGTTGGGTCGGCGACGCTTCCTAGGACGTCGCAAGTATATTGACCAAAGTAGGGATGCTGCGTGCTGAGGGGTTCAGGGTGTAACATGTTAAGTGCACCAGTCAAGGCAACCGAAGAAAGGTTCGGGTCTTAGACAAACAATTTCCCTCGTCAAGGCAACCGAAAAAGGGTTCGGGTACTGGACGAAGCAAAATCCAGTCGAGGCGACCAAAGGTAGATTCGGGTCCGCGACAAATAAAATCCAGCTGGTGATCGAAAAAAAGTTCAGGTCCTGTGCAAGTGATTTCCCCCCAGTCACGGCAACCGAAGGTAGGTTCGGGTCCTATGCAAGTGGTTTCCCCCCAGTCACGGCAACCGAAGGTAGGTTCGGGTCCGCGACAAACGAAATCTAGCTGGCGATCGAAAATAGGTTCGGGTCCTGTGCAAGTGATTTCTCCCAGTCAAGGCAACCGAAGAAAGATTCGAGTCCTCGACAAACAAAATCTAATCAAGACGACTGAAGATAGGTTTGGGTCCTAGGCAAGCGATTTCCCCCAGTCAAGGCGACCGAAAAAAAGTTCAGGTCCTAGACAAACAATTTCCTTCGTCAATGTGATCGAAGATAGGTTCGACCCCTAAACGAAGGAAATTCAGTCGAGGCAACCGAAGATAGGTTCGAGTCCTCGACACCTGATATTAACTATCTAGAATTACTCTACCTTTCAGCAAGGTAAGTAGCCTCAGGTATGTTTTTATTTGCTTTAGCACGCATCATCTTATTGTATTAAAAATGGGACTCACAGTCTCACCAAAAAAAGCATTCATTGGGCATGCATGGGCCAAATAGGTGTCTTTTTATCACTGAACGTAATCTCTGCAAGTTCCTCTCTATGAGATCACCTTCAAAGAAGGGCAGCTGTTAACACCTATTTTTAATTTGTTTAAAATTAATTACATAAAATTTAGGAATTAATTTTCTTTAATTCCTAAGGAAAAAAATATTTATATTTAAATGCAATGCGTATAGGAATTAGGCACATTTGCATTAATAAAGTCTATTAGAGAAAATTTTCTATTAAAAAAAATTCAAAATAAAATAAAAAATTCGAGTTGGGCCGAGTCGGGGCTGGGCCGACCTGGCCCTTTTCTTTTTTCTTTTTTCTTGTTTCCCTTTCGCGGGGGCCCAGCCCACCTTTCCTTTTCTTCTTTTCCCCCCGCGCCGACCCAACCCACCATCTCCTTCCTTTCCCCCCACCCGCACCTGTCATTTTCCTTCCCCTGTTCAACTCTGCCCTGGCTGCAGAGCGACGAACAGCCGAGCGTGGCCGCGCCATCGCCATCACGTCAGAAGAGAGCCAGGGGGCACGCCAACGGGACTGGCCTTACTGGCCAGTCCCGTCCGCCCTGAAAACCCGGTTGCACCCCCCCTCCCCCGTTTTTCCTCTCCTCTCCCCTGTTCCTCTGCCCTCTCTGCACCTGCCCCCCTGCACCAACCTAATGGCCGCGAAAGTCGCGGCCAGAGTAGGCCGGTGCAGGCTGGTCGTCATGCAAACGCACAGAGCAGGGAGGGGGGCCGGTTGTCGCCAGTTAAAACTGGAGAAAGAGAGAGAGAGAAGGGGTCGACCACAAAGGTAGAAATAGAGAAAATAGAGGGAGAATGGAGAGAATAGAGAGAGAGAGAGAGAGCGTGACCGAGGCCTCGCCGGAGCAAACTAGCAGCGTCGCCGTCGCCGTGAAGCAGCCAGAGCCACAGTTGGCCATTTTTGAAGAAACAGAGCAAAGAGAGAGAGCTGAGAATAGAGAGAGAAACAGAGAGAGAGAAACAGAGAGAGAGAAACACAGAAAGAGAAACAGAGAGAGAGAGAAAGAGAAAGAGAGAGAATTGAGAGAGAGAGTGAGAGGAAGAGTCGAGCATCCGCCGGAGCCGGAGGAGAACCAGAACCGCCGTCGTCACCCTCCAGACCAACCAGAAACCCCCAGACGCGCCGTCGACGGTGAGATCTTCCCTCGATCTGAACTGCCCCTGTTCTACCCTGTTTTTATGCTTGATTTGACTAGGACTCGCGCCGGCCGTTTCGCGCGAGTCCCGGTCCATACCGCCGTCCCCCACCGTCTGTGTGTCGTCATCGAAGGTAGGTTTAGTTGCCTGAATTCCCCGGTTTGCCGGAACAGGTCAGAATCTCCTGTTTTTGGTCATGCACACCATCTGCTCAACGAAATTCCCCGATGAAGTTGGTTTTAATTTGATCGCCGGCCGGCAAGCCGACGGTTGAACGGCGACCCCTATGTGTGAAGGGGCTTGGTATTGGTCCCAAGGACCGAATTGGGGGTAGCGCCGGTCTGTTTTGGCCGATGGACGGCCAATTTTGGCCCCGCCAGCGATTCCCCCCTCGGTTCTGTGAATTCGGGTCGAATTCAACCCGAATTAGCAGATCCGATCCGGGTCAACTCCCGGGTCGGATCCGTTGACTCAGATCGGTTTCGACCGACCCGGATCAGCTGGTCCAACCCGGTCAACAATCGAGTCGGATCCGTTGACTCGGATCGGTTTCGACCGACCCGAATCAGTTGGTCCGACTTGGTCAACAACCGGGTCGAATCCGTTGACCCGGGTCGGATCTGACTAACCCGAATCTGGTGACCCGACCTTGTTTAATATTATATTTTTATTTTTATTTTATTTTTAAAAAAATTAATAAAAAGATTTTAAAAAAAATTTACCTTATATTTTTTTCTTTTTTTTTCCCGAATTAAAAAAAATTAAAAAAAGAAGTTTTTTTATGTGGTTTATTTGATTACTTTAATTTATTGTTGTATTATTATGCATGTTATTTTTGCATAAATTGCCGTGTTTTAATTAGATAAGCCTATAAGATCATGTACTGTGGTAATCATACATGCCTTTAGTTAAATTTTAATTGCATGAACTGTCGTGTTTTGAATGTCATCTAACTTAGCTAAGGTTAAAACCTTAGGTTGCATATCTACTTTAACTGTTAATCGTTTCTGATTATGCACTTGCTTGATCACCTCATATATTAGGAGAAAGATCCTAAAATCAATCCAAATTGTCTGATAAATGTTTTCAAAAAAAATGAACAGGGTAAAAAGGTACCGAAAGGGTATTAGGTATCCAACTAATATAACCAAATCCCCGAGCTCAATCAATCTCTAGTACGTAGGAATAGGATGATTCTCCCATCACCATGTTTGGGTTTCTAATCGCCCCACCCCAAATCGATTAGTGGCGACTCATTAATATAAATCATTTGCATGTTAAACACTTAAACCCTAAGTCGCGATATGATATGGGCTTGGAAGGGCCCGAGTTAAGTCTCAAACTTAGACTTAGCACGTACCAAGCGAGCCCCCTCGTTTTTTGAGCATGTTAAAAAAAACCTCAGGAGGTCAGTCGCAACAGATAGGATAAGATAAGAAATCCTGAGATTTCTTCACATCCTGTCCATTGTTTGGTGGACTACGGATTTAAAGTCGGATAGGATAATTTTTTGTTTTTGCTATTCACGGGTCCAGAGGAGTTAGTGAAGGAAAAAAAGCCGAGAAATTTTTTTGGTGAAAACGCACAAGGTGCGGGGATGAAGATGATGGCAAGTGGAGTATAGTGTTTCTGGAAAAATAGGCATTAGAAATCCTATCCGGGTCTATTCCAGCCCCCCCGGATTTTTTTATTTGGGTTATATCCAGTTTATATCCGATCTTATCCTATCCTGGACCACCACCAAATACATAATAGGATAAAACATATCATATCCTGACTTTTATCCGGTCAACCAAACGCAGCCTAAATGTTTCCATCGATGATGTGGGCGCTAAAAGATTGTAATTGGATTATTCTCATTTTAGCCTTTATTTGTTCGATTTGAGCAATCGTCTTTGAATCTTTGGTGATTTTCTTACGTAAATAAGATTGCAGTTGTCATTGAATAAGATAATAGTTATCTGATTAGGTTATACATTTCCAATTTATTTTTTTATTAGATTAGGATATATATTTATACTGTTCACTCAATGACCAATCATGGCAAACAAATTAGTGTTCTCTCAATGTCATGGCAGACCAATCACTATTCACTATCTAGTTACTATGTTCTACTATGATTACATTTAGGAACTAGAAATCCAAATATTTTTCTTTGATTGGCTTGAAGAACATATTCTTGAATCATGAGAAATCCAAGTCTTAATCATGTTTACAAATGGAAGTTAGATAACGATCAAACTGTCGAATCTAATCATCCTCCTCACAGTAAAATAAAATGCTAACATCTAAGAATCAACATCTTCATACCATTGGAAAACAAGTAGACAGGATAGAATTATCTATCCAACATTCCTCTCCCCAAATTTTATTAAAACCAGAAACCTTTAAATCACCAATATTCAAAACATTTGAATCCCTTGAAAAATGTAATTCGGAATTTTCCAAAGTCATAGAAAAGAAAAAAGAATTTTTAGAAAAATCACCCATAATTGACACCTCCAAACTAAAAGGTCTAGTCATAAATGATACTCCGGATTAAATAAATACTTTTGATAAATCCACCGCTAAATCAGATAATGAACCTACTCCTGAAGTTAATAACTCACATGGAAAAATCCACAAAAACTTTATTATTCTATGGCCACTCCCCCTGGTGTAACCCTTGAGGAATCCTCCTAGTTCAAAATAAATATTCTCCTTAGGCAATCTAAGAATCGAACATAGACGGAGTTGCTAAAAATAATATTATTAACATATTAAATCAAATGGTCATTGTTGCCAATGCTTATAAAACTCAACAAAATGTTTTTGATCACTTTGTAGCTCATCTTTTAGTTACTGTTTTAATTGGACAATTAAAAGGATGGTGGGATAATTATATTAGTAAAGAACAAAAAAATCAAATTTTAAGTGCATACTAAAGAAAATGGTCAAATCATTCAAGATGCTATCAAAAGGTTTATCTTCTCTATATCACAACATTTCATAGGAGATTCTTCACACATAATGGATAGACATCAGAACCTCTTATTAAATATGACATACAAATTCTTAGGAAGATTTGAAGAAATCTATGTCTAACAAGATCCTAGTTAGGCAAGCTGTGATCAACCTTTTTAGAAAGAAAAATTCTTAGCAGTATTACCTTACCTAATAGAAGAACAAGTTGGTAACAAAATAAGAAAAGAATATAATGGTCACATCCCTTGTCATCTACTATCTTATAGAGAATTACTATCATATGTCCAAAAGCAACGTATGCAAATATGTAAAACGATCAAATAATATAGACAACTTAAGAACGAAGAATCAATTACAAACAAAGAATTAGTTGACTTCTGTGCCTAATATGACCCTTCTTATACTGAGCCATCCAACAAAAAATGCAAAGAGACTGTCCTCCATGACTAGGAAAAGGAAAACCAAAACCTTATAAATTAAAACCTCAACAAGATAAACCTTAACAAAAGTTTCAAGATATTAAATGTTATAAAAGGACATATTTTCAAATATTATAAAATTAACAAAAGGTCGAATGAGTTATCCAGAGATGATGAAATCATTCATCAACTCGATGAAAAGCCGCATCCGATGATGACACTTCTTTAGAAGACTTTCTTGAAGAATAAGGCCTTCAATGATTTGAATTGAAACTTCTTCGGAATCAGAAACAGAAAATCCCTCTCCCAATAAACCCACTAAATTTGTTATATGTTATATATATCTTCATTATAGAATGACTAGGTAACATTAAAAAAAATTACTGCAAAAACCTAGTGCAAAAATTATATTAAGGAAACATCAACAAAGGTGCGAAATCGATCAGACAATACCTTGAACCTCTACGCAAGAAATATCAATTTGTTTAGAGTATTGCTCGACTCTAGAAGCTCCGCCGAAATTCCACCACCTTCCAATCGGTCTGAATCACAGCTGCGACGCTGCCAAAGGTTCGCCGTCAGCAAGAAGCTTCCCGATCGGAGTCGGAACCAGTGAGTTCCTGCAACACGGACATGACGGGTTCGACCTCAACCATGCATCAACGCACTTCAAGTGGAAGTAATGGCCACAAACCGGCAACATCCTCAGCACGTCAGTCTCCTTGTAGTCTGACAAGCAAATCGAGCAGCAGCTGAAGCTCGCGGATGAGCCGCTGATGCCTCCAGCGGCCTTCGCCTGCAAGTAGAGGAGCTTCGGGAAGCTCTCCAGGGTGGTGTCATCGAGGCCAAGTGCGATCACGACCGAGTAGTCACTGTTCTCTGCCGATGCCAAGGAGGACCGGGGGGACCGCGGAACGCAGACACAGACACGGACGTGGGTGCAGATGTAGCAGGCGAGCTTGATAAGGATGAGAAGGGCGAGGACGATGAGCATGAACCGGATTCCCTTCGTGAATTCACCCCTGTTCTGCTCAGGGTTCAGGTAATCGGAGGTGCTGTTCATGTCGCTGGCGGATCAATCAATCGAGGAATTAGGGACGTCGTTTGAAGTCGGAGAGAGAGAGAGAGAGAGACAAGATGTGGAGAAGGTGGAGCGAACCCTGCTATCAAAACGCCGCAATCATAAGGCAATCTTTAGCATTTGTTCCTATTGCATTTTCTCAAGCTGAAGGAATTGTCAGCGGAACTTAACTGCATGATTTGTTTCCATACAAGCATACAGAAGTTTACTCGGTATTGTTATAATTCTTTGCTTAAGAGTTGTTAGACCTGGAAAATGTGGACAGAAGGCTATACTTTTTATTCCATAAAAGAAACTTGTAATACCATTGTAGCCTCGAGTTGAAGTACAAAAAACTTTTTTTCCATAAAAAATAATGAAATGAATCAAGTAGTTTTTTGTGAGAATCAAGACATGAATGAAACCCATGGACTTATCATGTATATATGACTTATAGGAGCTTTGGAAATATATGGATTATTGATAATTGATGAGTGAAAATCAAGCATCTTGGTATGTACTATAAGTGACAAATGGTTGGGTTAGATTGAGTTTGGGTGCCTCTTAAATGGGTTCAACTCAAATCCATCCATTTAACTCATATTGACTCAGATTTTTTTATAAACAATTTAGATGGTCCATATCCAACCCAACCTAGATCCAACTCAAATCCACCCACATAGCCCATCAAAAAAAAAAAAACAGAGAAAAAGTCATTTTTAAAAATAAATAAATGAAAAAACAAATCTACAAAATTAATTGCTTGTTTCTTCCATCCGCCAGAACAGGATTTCAGCACCGCCATGGCGAAACCCTTGAAGTAGCATGCGTCGTCCGCAAGGCCCGGTCTGACGGCTCTGACGAAGAGCAACAGCAGCTAAATGAGCCAGGCAACGAGAAAATGAGGAGGAGCTCGAGGCCATCGCCAACTCCTCCGATGAGAACGCCGACCCCGTCAATGAGAATGGCGACCAAGGAGGACAATGAGGTTCAATGTTTGCCTGCCTCTTTTTTACTGGAATAGTTGGAATTTTGGTGCCGAATCTCTTTGTTTGCTTCTAGGTTTTGCGGGCTCGGTGCAGTTATAGGTCTCTTTGGTGTTTTGCGCTAGGAAAGTGGATGCGTGCTTCATGTTTGAATACGAGTTTTTTCAGAAGTTTAAGCGTTGGATTTCGCTCGAGGATGTTGAGTGAGGACACTTGAGTTAAGCTGTTGTTCTACTGATTTCTTGCGGTTTTTTTTACTGCATTCGATTTTTGCTGGTAGCTAGGAGGAGGACGAAGGTGGCTGCCCATCGGCGACGGCAACGGCAGGCAGCAGAGGTGCGATCAAGTCACCAACAGCAGAGGGGCACCGTCAGCAGGGGTCCCTCTCTTGTTCGACATAGAAGTTCTCTATTTCTTTTCTTACTTACGCTATTTCCACTATCTTAGTAGCTCGTCACACTCCTTAATCACATTGATTTGACTATATTATCTCTTGTGAGTCCCACCCTTAATTTAAGATTATTTCTTACTTTTTCTGTCTTTATTTAAACTACTCACATCCCTTTCAAACCACATCTTTTTCACCCTAGCCGCTTCTTCCACACCCATTACCTTTGAACATTTCCTTCATATTTGTTTTCTTCTAAACTTATTCTCCATTCTTGTAATCTGAGTAAGCACCAACCATATATCGAGTAAAGAAAAGTTAGTTTTATCTGTAGATTGTTCACTTTATTTCTATAGATTATCCTCATGATCGTGAATTTTTTTTACTACGATTTTCAGTACAAATTTATGAGAATTTACTCAAAGATTGAATATTGGGGTTGATGTATGCATTATACACAACTTACTCATTTTCATTGTATTATTTTTTTGTAGTGCAGTCGCTATGGAAGACAGTATTGACGAGGATCCAAATTGCAAAAATATATTTATTGATGACACTGCTACTGCTAATGGAATATAATCGGAAATGGGACTACTAGATTTTCCGAATAAAATGGAAATGGGATTAATTTCCTCATGGTCTTCATATTTCTCATTTCATGAACCTCATTACTCGGGTGTCGGTATTTGCTTTAGACAAGCTCTACAAGCAATATGAAAATGCTAAATATAGACTTGAGCTACCTACTTATACCAAGTATTTTATGCAATCCATGGGCCTTTCAAGTGCGCATGAAATAAGATTTAGGTTTTTCGATGGATTACCTTTAGATATAATTAATCAACAATGGAGGCTTGACGTAAAGTCCTTCCTGGATCATGATATTATGCAAATTAATGAAGAAGAATCATTTCTGCAACTACTTCATGAGTTGAAAAGGATGTATCAAGCATGCCTACTTTTTAAAAAGGAAATTGTTTGAAAGCATATTGAGCCATTTGTACGAGCAAATGATCCTTTCTTATACAAGCCCCTAGCTACATCTCATAAAGGTTGTCCTTCAATTTCGAAAACTAAAGTGGAAGCAACTTCTACACAATGTGATCCTTCTACACTTGAGACTATTAAAAAGGGGAAGAGATGCGGTACTTGTAAGTCGGACATGTAAATCGAAAGGCAAAGATCTCGGATCAAACTCACATTCAAAGACCATTGGAATTCATGGTGGTGAAATATAGTAGACACAAAGGACTCAAGCATGCAACAATTCAACTTGACAAACCTATTCTAAGGTTGGAGTGTCTCACACAATGACATTGACATTTATTCCTTGATATATATATATATATATATATTTGTTTTAAGTAAATAATGACTCTCCTATTAATGTAATTGAAAAATTTTATTGTCTGATTCAAGTTGAAGATTTTTCAAGAGAGTAGCCTTTTCGAGGGGAGCAAAGCAGCTAAACAAACAATTTCTTTTATTAATTTTCATATGCAACTTGTCATTATTGCAGAACATTTGTACTTTGAGGATAATTTTCTTTTCATTGATGGTTCTACAAGAATTCTGATGTATTTAGAATTGACAAAAATTGTATGTTCGTAAATGGTTTGAATGGGTTGTCTTATAATGCAATTACTATTGCCATAATTTCTTGTCAACGGATAAAGATAGTATTCTATGTAATAATGTTTAGGGAGCATTTTCTTTTGCATTTGCAAGACAATAATGGATGTCTAGAATTTTTTTATGTGCTTAACTTCGTCATATTTTTAGTTTTTCTGAAAGTCGTGTAAAGATGGCATGAAAAATACATGGAAATGAGACTACTAATAAAATGAAAGTTAAGCAATTAAAATACACAAACTACAATGTAATGAAAAATATTAAAGTTATAATTAAATGAAATGCGTACAAAAATGAAAGAAATAATGTTGTTTGAGAGGAATATGTGTATTCTCATCTCTAGTAAAATTCAAATAAAAGAAAGAGAAGAAAAAATGAAAGAAATAATCTTAAATTAAAAGTGAGACCCGCAAGAAAAAATATAGTCAAATCAATGTGATAGGAGGTGTTATGAGCCAATAAGAGGATGGAAACAGCGCGGGCGCTTATTTATTTATTTATTTTTATATATCATCGATTAATAACCTTTTTAAGCTTACAGGATTTGTCTTTATACCCACTAAGCCCCACATCTAGTTAGGCTTCGATATTGTGAACCCAATTTAACTTGTTTTGAAGTTTTCAAACAACCCATATCTGATGCAGCCCATTGAATTTGAACCAAAAAATTGGGCCTTGAGCCCATTTTGTCAACTCTGGCATGTACAAATGCACTAGCTAATGAACATGCGAGAGAAATGGGTCAAATTGGTTTTAGATGAGTTAAAAATGGGTTCGGCTCAAATTGACTCATTTAAACTTGTTTTATGCAACACAAATTTCTCAATCCATACTGAACCCAAGCTCAATATATGGAAAATAGCAAAATATTGAAAGATTTGAAAAAACTCAGACCCGTCAAACTCTCCATGGTTAAACCCTACTTCTAATTCTAGTCCCACACAGCAACTCAGCCATAAGGCTGTTGTGTAGCAACATGAGCACCCCACACCAAACAACCTTCCCTCAATCAAAAATTATTACTCCAGGAGGCTCTGCACAATCTTAAATGCAACTCGGAGGTAATTCTACTTCGAAAGTCCCCTCCCTACATCCTTCAAAGCGGAGTGTAAACGTGAATCTTGCGGCTCGAATCACAGCATCAACAAAAGACACTCCTGTAATACAACCAATAAGAGACCCGGTATCTACTTAATCTACTGATTTTTGTTGCTTGATGATTTCTGTAATACAACCAAGAGCAAACTGCAGGCCTAATCTCTACTTGGTACATGAAAGATGCCGATCAACATGTAAACTCAACATGAGTAAGAACAAGTCCTCCACTATTACATTTCTTTCCCCAATTGATTGTCTTGTCTAAAAGACAAGACGTAGTGTCCGGACAACCCTCTCTTTCTCTCTCTCTCTCTCCTGGCTAAGTTCCAGCCAACTCGGTGACTCCCTGCGAGTTCAAGCCAAACCCCACCAAGTAGACGTAACAAAAATGCCTCACCGTGAATTGGAAATTCACCCACCAGATCACCCAGTCCCACCGTCGCTCCGGCACAGAAACCTCGCCCTCCTCTGCCTCTCCATGAGCTTCATCATCATCCTATGTGGCGCCAAAGGCGCCATCTATTCCGCCACTGCCTCCGCAGCCATTTCCCCCACCACCTCCTCAAGGAGGTATCCCCCGAGACCAAGTTGACTCAGTCCCAGCCGTCTGATTTTAGTCAACAAAGGCGAGGACGAGAAGCCAGACCCCACCAAGCCCACAATTTGGGGCCAAAGGTGTCGGACTGGGATGAACAGAAAGTTGAGTGGCTGCATTGGAACCATAATTGCCCCAATTTCATCAGGCCCAATGATGCACAACACAAGCTATGTGATTGCAGTCTCTCTCATGTTACTTCCCCCAAAATCCCACAAAGAAATATATTGCAATCACCAAAATTTGCATAGAGCTCTTCCATAAATACATTTGACAAGGTCATTAAAAATACAATCTTGTGAAAATGTCAAATGTGTTTCCGAAAGCTAACATCATTAGCCTCATGGGGCAAAAAATGATAAATCGCAAACCTTTGTGTGGGCATCACCACCTTCCTTTTTCTAGGGTACATGTATAAGCTAATGAGCATCCTCAGAAAACTGCAAACCTAATGCTTTATTGCACAAATATGTAAGATATCGATCCTATCATCCCAGAAGTTGCCAGATGAGATCATACCCAATTAAAATGTAGCCGAAGATGCGACCAAACATGAACAACAATTGAAGTTCTGTGCAACAGTTTCAGCCTCTCGTTTTGAAACAATACCTCAGCTGACTGCTGCTACGGCACAAGGCGATTGAATGACCATGACAGAGTAGCATCGGCTGCAGAGCGTTGGGTGCTCTGGAAAAGAACCGACTTTGGGCGAGTAATTCCAACATCTCTCGCATTTGGATCCCTCTGCTTTGGAGGCACCAATCCAGACTTTCTTGCCATTAATCTCACACTCTCCAGAGTAAGGAACGTCAGCAGTCAGTTCATCCTCCAGAGACGGAATTACCTCCGCCTGTATGTACAAATTGTACGTTAATCTGAGTGCGGATGACTGCTCAAGTTTCACCGACACAGGGATAGTGTATTTATAAACTATTTGTCAAGCAAAATTATCCTGAACAAAGCAGATCAAGCCTTGACGACATGATGAGTGCGGAGAACCTTTAAAATAAATGTATAAAGAAACGTATACAAAAAATTCAATTCACATAATTCACCGCCTGATGTGCTCAGAAGCATTGAAGGTAGTTTCCATTGTAACGAGATAAATCAAATTACACAGCTTGCCAATTATTATACCATACATACAGATACTCATAATCTCACTTGTTTAATTGCATAGATAATACGTCATGCATTTTTCCAATAATGTAGGAACCGAAAACAGAAATTATGGCAATTGACCCACAAATCATCTATATCAGAACCGAGAATGACAGAACAAAAAATACCTGAGAAGTTATGAAGATGCGATGCAAGTTGTCTGCATCGTTTGTGGCTGCACTCATTTTGCATAATAGGGAGGCAAGATTTGCATCGGAGGTATGTAACAAGACTTTTGCCTCTAGGCTTGAACCAAT
This sequence comes from Syzygium aromaticum, assembly GCA_024500025.1. Taxonomy (NCBI): domain Eukaryota; kingdom Viridiplantae; phylum Streptophyta; class Magnoliopsida; order Myrtales; family Myrtaceae; genus Syzygium; species Syzygium aromaticum. Next base: position 31,195,637 of record CM044892.1, read on the forward strand.
CAATTTTCTGCCCCGAGCAATTTCCAGAACCTTATTTACCTCTGTCCTTAGCTGGAGACATTTGATGCAGAATAATATCAGAGGAAGAACTGAAGAACCTCTAAATGGACACCTTAAAGCATATCATAGTTGGGAAAAATGGAGAGTAGTACTAATATTGCTTTCTCTCACTTCAGGAAGCATGAATTTTCACAGAAACATCCTATTTGGGTAAAATGGAGATTCTAATTACCTCAAGAATTTCTGCCCAACTGTCAACTTCTTCCAGCAATAAAGCAAGCCATCTTTCATTTGAGGCAGGCCATCTCGAATCGAATACAAATCTGGCCACAGAACCATCTTCATCGGTGTAGGGGAACGGAAGGTTCTGCCATACATCCTCTGCTAAGTGAGGCAATATAGGCGCAATAACCCTTACAAGAGAAAGCAGGTGCTCTGCAAGAACTGTCTGACAACTTCTCCTCGTAAAACTCTCGGTGCCCCTGTTAACTTAACTACTTAAAAAGAAAGATCTCCACAGTTCCATGTCAGAAGCAAAATGCAACCTTCAAAACCTATACATATGGCATGAATGAACTGCAACTTCTCATTGCCAAAAACATGGCATCCTTGCATATGAATCATACTAAAAGAAGCACCATTATACGGGAAGGTAGAGGTATATAGTGGGCTAAGCGCTGAAATCTTTCTTACAGAAAAAGATGAGGAGGTTACCCAACATAAAGTCGATCCTTGGCAACATCAAAATAAAAGTTTGATAGGTCAACAATTACAAACCGCTGGATGATCTGAGAAATGGAAAATCGAGGAAATTAAATCAATGATGGAAAATGTTAACAAAGCACAAAGGACACATTGACATCTATTAGGTATGAACCACTCATTCTAGTAAAGACGTTACGCTTGCTCGATGACAAAGGCATATGAACCAATAAAAAAGATGCATCACTGAGATGTTTAAGTAAAAGAAAATATGATTAACAATCTAAAGTAGCACAATAAGAAACAGACCTGGAAAATTTTAAAGAACTGATAATTCTCATAACTCTCTTTAATGTTCTTCACAACATTTTCAAGCTGATATAAAGCATAATGGTCAATCATTGGAAGCTCATGGTAAGAAACAGCATCTTCAGCCTGCCAATTCCACAATTCAGCTTGAGAAAATAGAATAACTCAGACGGATGCTCTTTAAATAAGCAAAAAGAGATCTCCCTATCCTGACCAGAGGACATACTATATATTCGATGACATACAAGAATTGAGAAATACCTTCCAATCATGCAGATTCCCTAAAAGGTATCTCAATGTCCCTCGCAGCTTTCTATAAATGTCAGACATTTGACGGAGAATTTGTGGACCAATCATCACATCTCCGGTGTAATCTACACTAGAAACCCACAACCGCAGAACATCTGCTCCATATCCGGGTGCTTCCTGCCGACAGAAATTAAAACCTTTAGCTCCAACAGATAATGACAGGCATATTCAGAAAGAGGCTTTGGAGACAAACTTTTTGGTTTTTCCCTCCTTCAATCACAGTGTATGGGTCTACAACGTTACCCAAAGATTTGCTCATCTTTAAACCTCTCTCATCAAGCACAAATCCATGAGTTATGACACCGCTGTATGGAGCCCTTCCTGTACATGAAGAAAAAAGTAATTCACATGAGCATAATGTCCTCGAGAGAATCCAATAGAGAGTATCACTGTGAACAAGTATCACAAAAATGATTGTATCATCTGACTTCTCAAGGGAAGCGCATAAATTTTGTAATTGACGCAATGCATAAAGAAGCCAAAATAGAAGAAGATTAAAGAAAATTGCATGAACCAAAGTCAGTGTTCATTACCTTTCGTAGCAATACTTGTTAGTAAGGAACTCTGAAACCAGCCACGATGCTGATCTGTACCTTCGAGGTACAAGTCTGCAGGGAATTTAAGGCCAGCTCTTTTCTCCAGTACAGCAGCCCATGAAGAGCCTGAAAAAGAAAGCAAGCAAAAGAGCACCGTAGAAGAATTTCAGTTCAACCACCACACACTAATGTAAACAACCAACTCTAGTCAAAACCAAAGTGACCATTATGCTTTTAATTGCAGTCCAGTCTAGTGTTTTAAGACCAACCTCTCATTTATCTAATTCTGCCACTAACATGTATGTACCCAAGGTTTTGACTAATAATCATCTAGCAGAATACATCAGAACCACTATAATGATATATCATAATTGCTGAAAATTCCTCCATGGAAAAGACATGCATTTATCCTTTAATAACAAAGATTAGAAGTAGAGAATCACTTAATGAATCAACCAAAACTTGATTCCTCCCACTTCTACCTCAACGCCCTCTGATTATCAACAGAGCAAAGAAAAAAGTAAGATCATCATATCACAAGCATAACACCTGAGTCAAACCAGACATCCATTGTATCAGTGCCCTTTTCATAGTCCGATGCTTCATCACGATATCTTTCGGGAAGTAGATCCTCCACTTTCATATACCACCATGCATCGCTACTCCTTTGGGCTATTATGGCTGAAATCAAGAGTTTGTCTTGTTAACCAACATTAAGGAAGACAAAATGCATTGGCAGTAGGAATGTAAACCTTCAGTCTTGACATAACAAGTGGCAGGGGAATGCAGTATTTGTACCTTTATATATATAAAATAAAATAAGCCATAAACATATAAAGAAAGAGAGAGATCAATCTTGTCACTTTCATAGATTCTTACATTTAATATGATTAATAGTCTCTTCATTCATTAGAGGCTCCTTGGTTTGTTTATGATAAAAAACCGGAATGGGTACACCCCATGTTCTTTGCCGAGAAATGCACCAATCGGACCGGCTAGAAATCATTGCAGAAATTCTGTTCTCAGCCTGACAGAATACCAGTTAAAAGACAATTAGTTAGAATAACTACAGGTTGATCTTATTTCAAAGCAATTCAGACATACGAATAGTCATGCAGAAAGAAAACTCTAGGATCACTACCTGAGGTGGGATCCATTTGACATTCCCAATTGCAACCGTAGCAGCCTGACGAAACCCTTCCACTGAAGCAAACCACTGCTCAGTTGCCCTAAATATAGTAGGTTTTTTTGTTCGCCAATCATACGGATATTTGTGTTCTGCACGAGAACGAAGCAATATGCCAATTAATAGGAAAGTTTCCAGATTAAAGTGAGGAATTACTATATTGGGAGAAGGAACATCACTTACGATATGATTCTTCCATGACAATTGATGACTGTCCGTCCAAGTAGTTCACAACAGCAGTATTACCATCCCCAAGTACATCAAGTCCGCTAAACTGTCCAGCTTCTTCAGTGAACTTCCCATCATCACCTACAGGAGAAAGAATAGGAAGTCCATATTTCACGCCAGTGGCATAATCTTCTTGACCGTGACCTGGAGCTGTATGGACCAGTCCAGTTCCAGATTCTGTTGTGATATAATCTCCTCCAATGACAACTGGGCACTCCCTCTTGTCTATGGGATGGATATACCTGCATTCCACGTTAAGATAAACTGTGTCAACAGATTCATGAATCTACCAAATAAAGAATTAGCCACACTTAATAGATTATGTTCCATTATCTATGTATACCAATCTTTAAAACTTATAACCGATATGTGAAGCTGAAATGAGTGGCATTCACTTGGATATCATATCATAACTTTAAATTACTAACATGAACAATATCCTATTCAATTCAAGATGTCATCATTGAACAACCTGCAGTTTTCAAGATCGGAACCCAACAGAATTTTCTTCATGGAAAGCTTCACACCCCATTTTACTTCTAATGCCGACACAAGATCCGATGCCACAACAAGAAAAGGCCTCTTGTCACCCTTCAAAACCAGTCCAAGTTTGAGTCTTTCATCATCCTTAGGTACAGGAGTGTCCCCTGGAGAGGAATGTACTTCGACTATAGCGTATTGAAGTTTACCATTCACAGCAACCGCTGCAAACATCAACAAAAGGAGCATTTAGCATGTTCACCAACCAATGCGTAAATGGCATAAAACCCAGAGAACTATTGATTGCAGCTTTAATTTGATATTTGTAGGATAAGACAGCCAGAACAGTTTGAGAACATACTGTCGAAATGGTGAAGCAAAACATGGAAAATTTTTTAAACCCTCACTTAAGAATCATAAAAGTGATCCCAAGAGTTGAAGGTCATGACAAACCCCCTTGACACCGTATTAAGTTCTGTCCAAACTGGTCAAATTACTAACACCCATATGTAGTTCAGAAAACACTTCACACCCCCCCCCCCCTCTTGCTTTTCTAAATCAATTTAGAAATAAGCCTGACATCAATGAGGCAAATTCAAGCAATCACCACATTGAAATTAACCCCAAGTATGATCAAGTCCTCATCACTCCCTTTCTGCACCTCACGAGTCAAGATTCATTACAGAACGCATTGAGGATACCTGCATTGGCTGGAATTGTCCATGGAGTTGTTGTCCATATAGCCAAGCCCAGGTCAGGAAGGAATTCACTGATTAAGCTAGTGGATGATGGTGAGGCATCAACTAACTTGAAAATGGCATATATACTTCTTGAGACATGCCCTTCAGGATACTGCAAACATTATCCAGTTTAGCTACAGAGCTGTCTCAGAAACATCCTAAATGGAGAAGTAGGTTGTAGAGTCCATTGAATTGAGAACAATTACTGTGAATAAATGAATAGATTAGGCGTTCGTTGATAACAAAGTATAATTTTCGGCAGATAACACCAAAGAGTAATGCTAAACCATCACTACCTATAGACATGAGGACTCAAAAAAAACTGAATATACACCAAATATACTCCATGCATGTGCCTGTGCACAACATGCAACTCTCACGCACAAACACATAAAGATATATACAGAGAGAGAGAGAGAGAGAGAGAGAGAGAGAGTTTTCACCTCCAACTCGGCCTCTGCAAGAGCAGTATGCGAAGATGGGCTCCAATGAACCGGTTTCCTGCCTCTATAAATGTAACCTTGAAGGGCCATTTGGCCAAAGACTTCAATCTGGCAGTGAGGGAAATGCAAAAGCCCTTCCTTAGAATCGAAATCATAGAGGAGATTAATTAGGTTATCCAGTGCATTTTTTAAAAGATCCTTATAGGAATGAACATATTTTTCCCTTTCATCGTCCAGGAAAATTTTGCAAGTTAGAGTGTTAGTCACATATCTACAACCACATCAAGCTGGTAGCAGAGGGCTTCTGAAACAACAGTTGTCTCAGTAATTAGTATATTGTCAAATTGCAGTGTGTCAGGTCAGCAGTACACACCAATCTAGATTTTCAATCAAACTCGCCATTCACTAGTTACACCTACCATGAACGAAGATAGACTTTATTTATTAGCCTTATCACTCTATCATCGTACTAATCTATTTAGGATTTGGAGACCAAAATAGGTTCTATCGAGCTCAATCTGGCCCTATCCTTCAAGGTCAACCTAAGTGTTAAGCACAAAACTTGTCCCACCCAAAGAATCTAACTGGCACAGTGTCATCAGCATCTAGAAAGTGTCAATTACTCTTTTACAGGCACAAACTGGTGGAAAACTAGGATTTGCAAAAGCCGTCTCCAAAGGTGACATGCAGATTAAGCAAAGATATAGAATCCATCCTAGCAAAAGCATACAGAAGATTAAAGAAATTCAGCAACAGAAACTGACAAAAAATCAGTCAGAACTTCTACCTGAGAAGCTTCATACTCTGGATCAAGAGTTAGGTAAGGGTTGTTCCACGAAGCCCACACCCCAAATTGCTGCAAATATGACATAAATTGAATTTTGTGAAAAAGCTTTTCCCACCATCATGAAATTTCCTTAAGTAAAACTAGCTCCTTTTCATGAAAAAGTAAACTAGCTCCATCAGATAATGGATGAATCAATAACGGCAAGAATTAGGCAGGAACTAAGCTTATGGCTTCAGACCTTGAATGTTGCCATCTGAGATTTAACAGTGGACTTGGCAAATTTCGCTGCCTTTTCTCTCAACTTCATCGGAGTGAGATCTTTCCTGGCATCCTGGTCCAGTGACTGTAGAACTACAATGAAGGTATAAATGAATTCGTGTCACTAGTTGGAAGTATTTCACATGCACAAATACATGGTTGTGCTCCACATATTACTGCACAGATATAAGATTACAAGTACATGCCTTTCAGTTCAATTGGCAGGCCATGGCAATCCCAACCAGGAACATAGGATACTTTAAAATTCTGAAGAAGCTGCCAAAGAAAACAAACAAAAGTAAAATCATCACAAGTCCAGTTGGAACAGAAATACAGGATCTTTGAACACTACATGGAAGCTAAAAAGCAACAGAAGCAGAAGGTTGTTCTTTTTTTTTTTTTTCCTTGATAAAACATCAAATTGTCCTTCCACTCAAATTGATCTCATCCATTATAGCAAACTACCTTATACGATGAAGTGGTCATGTTGCCCATTTAATAAGACTAGTTAACCAGCCAAAAAAAAAATTGTTTTGTTGGAGAATCCCATTTAATATCACTATAATCTATATCCTTACAGATTGGTCTCTATACAACCGAAACCTGACTCAGTATTGTTTTGGAAATTTAAATTTTTCCAGACATTGAGTAAGGCTATGGCAGTTGAATTTTGAATCTAAGGCAAGCAATTTTAACAGCTACAAGAGCTATCGTTGCTTGGTTTTTGTTTAAAGCTAAGCATCATGCTCATGTAAAAGAAAAAAGAAAAAGGACAACAGATCAATTTAGAAGATGAGAAACATAAGTTTGTGAAGGCATGGGACGTACCTTAAATCGGTTGATTATGTCCTTCAAAATCTTATTTAAGGCATGACCGATATGCAGGTCACCATTTGCGTAGGGGGGACCATCATGAAGTACAAAACTCTCCTAATCAGCAAGGTAACATCAGCTAATAAGTACATATTCGAAAAGGGAGGGGAAAAAATCATAAGGAAAGTACAGAACCCACCCCACTATTTCTGTTGACAATCCTTTCAAACACCTGGTTTTCATCCCACATTTTCTGTATCTCTGGCTCCCTAAGAGAAGAATTTGCTCTCATCCCAAAACTTGTCTTAGGTAGATCAACTGTGTGCTTGTATTTGCCCTCATCTTGCTTCCCCCCTAAAAAATTCCCGATTGAGGCAGAATAGTCATAACTTGGAGTTGCATCTCAAAACTCAGCCATAGCTCAACTTAACAAAAACATGCAAAACCCGTCCATAGACTGCATATTGCAAACCAAAGTATTCAAATGATTTCCGGGACAATCAAACCCACAATATTTAAATGCGCCAAGCACCTTCAGCAGCTTTCTTGGCTGCCATAACCGGCCCTCGAGACCTCCGCTTGGATGAAGGCACATCGGCACCTGAAAAACTACAGATTCTCATCCTGCCCAACAACGAAAAATCTTCAAGCAAAGAGCTTCTCCTCGAGTAAAATAGGTAGTTGACTGAAGTCGTCTTCCCCAAGCAACTGCAAGTCCTTTGAGTGAGAACCTGACCGTGCACAAGCAGCTTTGTCAGTCGTAACAACAAGAATGCCATCAATTCAATTCGAGCCAATCACTCAAGTTCAACAGCTCAAGCAGACTTCCTATGGGCGAACTCAGATACGACTGGCTTTTTCGCGACAGGCCAATAAATGGTAAATGCCTTTACTCTCAATAGCATTAAAAGGGGAAATTCATCAGCAGAATTCGAAATTTAATGAAAACCAATAGAACCCATCTCAGAAAGCAGGAAAGAACTCAACCCCTCCTACAATTTCACCTAAAGTAATCATTTTTCAGCATCTCCAGCCACTCCCCACGAAAGCAAAACGGCGCAAACTCAAGACCCGCCACGCAGTTTGCGCGAGCGACAGAGAAAGAACCGACCCACCTTGTAAGGAGAGGCATGAATCACGACCATCTTGGGCTTCTCTCGGATTGGACAAAGCGGGGACTTCCAAAAGGCGAAAGCACACTCGAAGTGTGACCCTTCAGGATGGACACCCGGACTCTCGCTTGAACTGAACCGAATCACTCCACGTCTGAGGGAGGAGTGCTTCTGAAGAAGTATGGAAGCAGCAATGGCTGAGTTTCTTCCATTGAGTTGGGGGAAGTGGATAACAAGATGAAACTGAACTCAAACCTCAAGGCGCCACCGGACAGGACACGATAGCCTTCGGTTTTGCGTTCTTGGTTTCTCTTCTTCTCCTCAGGAAATCTTATAGGTCTTTTTTGTAAGTTCTAACTTTGACCCCTCCAAAGTTTTGATTTTTTACAGAAAGGTCCTATCATCTTTTGGCTTTTTTTGTGAAGATTTATTGTAGATTTCGATTTCGTTTGTAAAAATATAAATCGACGCCGAAAAGCATTAAAAAGTTGCGAATATTAACGAGCAATTTGTTTTTCAATTTTCAAAATTTCGAGAGGAAGAGTAAAAAGTAAGGGAAGAAAACTGTTTTTGATTAAATTATTAACGCTATCTTTCGAAATAAAGCTCTCAATTCTTGCCTCCACTCCCTTTTTTTCTCATCAAATAATTTTTTTCAATTACTTGATAACAGAAAAGCTACTGGAACACCCTTTACCAAATACACATGAATTAAATCGGCAATTTTTTTGGAGTTCGTTACAATTAACCCTTTGATAGATGCGTAAAAGTCGCGGTGTACGGAGAGATAGAGGCACGGCTGGTTTCGATCTGATTTTAGAACTTGGAAATACGATTAATCAAATATCCGTATCGTCACGCTCAGCACGATCAGGAGGAAGTTCGCGTCGAGTAACATCTTCATATTTGATGCTAATAACAGGATATTCGATCGGCATTTGTCATAAGGAATGCGGACTGAAGCGACTGCGCACGTGCCACCTCGTCTCTTACTGCGATATCAAGTGTCAATCAAATTCAAAGGTTTTCCTACTCGGATTTTAATGGATTTTTAGGGTGGCTGATGACGGTTCTCGAAGGTGAGACAACTTCCAGTACTCGAATTTCCTAGAAAGAATAAGTCACGCTTGACTAAAGGATCAAAGGCCCCCGTCAAAATAGGCCAGTCGAACAGTACAATACTTACAGACGCCTTACTTCGAGGACAGCCCATGGGCCGTCGTACCAATATCAGAGCCCATCGCCCTAAGACTCCTAAACTTCTACTAGGAATTGGTGGGGTGCGCCAGGCCAAGGCAGCAGTGCAACGCCAAGGCGACGCGCGAGAGACCAAGCAGCAAGCTACTGTGGCGGACTCTCCCCCTCGAAAAATAAATTTAATATCTTGTGGACCGATGGCCCACGTATCAGATATTAAACTGATAAGAACAGATACTACACTTGATCTTAGCCAAAAGGCCGAGAAAGGTATGCTTTAAAAGGGGCTTGTCCCTCGCTTCTTATAGTGGCGTCGTGGTTGTTATCCTCTTCTAGCAGCCGATGTGGGACTGATCAGAGGCTCCCTATCACAGTCTGACCGCTCCCGTCGTCTCTCCCTTCCCCTCCCTCTCCTGTAAGCGAGGACTCGTTGAGAGTTCTGATTGTTTTTGGGCGGTGTTTCTTCACCCTTGTTCCGGAGCGGAACAAAAATTTTGCCAAGGAGATTGCTGCTATCCCTCCCTGGGATAGCACGAATCGAGCCGAGGTTGTCGCTCCTCCGGATATATGTTCCCCTTTGTTCAAGCCCAATCTTGACCCCAGTCACTGTTGAAATTATGGAACAGCTTTTATAAGACACGAAGTTTGCCTATAACTCACTTTCCTGGTGAAAGAGATCCGTCCATGGTCCAAAAATTCAGAAAATTCCTCGATCTCATTTACCCCTTTTTTTTGGTTTTCTGATCATTCTCCCGGAAATTTGACAGAAGGACTTGAATTGTATCATGAAGCCGGTCATGAGCACCACCAGGTCTGGTGGACAATCAAGCATAATTCTTGACTAACTAGCCAAGTGTGGTTGAAGGGCAAAGTTGAGTTCGTATCCAGTAGAATAACCACACCCCAACTATATATCACTCCCTCTGTCTCTCCCCCTCACCAGCAAGGGAGGACTCATTGGGTTGTCTTGATTGTTTGGGTGGTGTTTCTTCACACTTTGGTTCGGGAGCAGAATAAAAGTTCGCCATTCTGCTGCTAGTTCATGAATATCTCCCTGGGATTGCACTAATCGAGCCAAGTTTGTTGCTCCTCCCCTGATTTAGGTTCCTTCTGTTCAAGCCCAAATGTCTTTTACTGATCTCATAGGTCACCACCACTTGCCCCAGATTCTGTAAGTTTGCTTTTTTCTCACTTTTCTGGTCCAAAATTCAGAAAATTGCTCCATCTCATTTACCCTTTTTCGGTTTTCTGATCATTCTCTCAGAAATTTGTCAAAAGGACTTGAATTATATCATGAAGCCGGTCATGAGGGCCACCAGATCTGGTGGACAATCAAGCAAATTTCTTAACCAACTGGTAGCTAAGTGTAGTTGAAGGACAAAGTTGAGTCCGTCTCCAGCAGAAGAACCACAGCCCAACTTTATATCAAGAGACTGTGGGATCAAATAAATTAATCTTCATCGGTATCATTTTATCTTACACAACATCAATGGGATTGAGTGAACTGCGAGAATTCCCATGGCAAATTACTATATTCCAGAATCTTAAATTATACAAGCAAAGAAGACAATCATGTAAATGCCAATTTACATGATGAACCTTAAATTAAGACTTATGACCTTATCACCACACTTCGAGGGCTACTTCTGCTATTACATCAGCAGCTACTGCTTCTCTCCCTGACCCCTACACTACTGAGAGGATACAATTTTGATCATGGACTGAACATGCGCTGGAGGTAAACTGATCTGGCAAAAGCTTTGCCAAGATTCCTGCTTCTGGTCTTGGTTCTCTGTGACACGCTCATACATCGCAACCACCATGCTTCTCGCCGCCTCTCTCGCCTCTGGCAGCCGATCATTCAACAACTCCACAGCCATTTGAAGAAGCGACGCCAGCCCGAATTCTTTCATCTTCTCTAGGCCCTAAAAAGAGCAAACCCATCATCATCACCTTTGAAACTCAAACAATGAAACGACCGCAAGAAAGGGAAATTCTGATAAATTTACCATCTTGGAGACACAGTTGGAGATGGAAACAGCAGCTTTTGCCCGGACTCGGAGATTGAAGTGGCTGACATAGGGGCGGAGTTTATGGAGAAGAGGCAGAGGAGTCAGCGACCCCACCATTGTGCTCAGCGCTCGGTCCGCTTCTTCGCACACAAACCGCTTGTCCTGCGATGCCTTCAGTAACAGCTGCAGCAGCTGAAATGCCACAAAAGAAGGATCACGATCAAGTTCCTCAAAAGAATTAAATGAATTAATCATTAAACAGAATTAACCAAAATAAACAGAAACGATATGATACTTCCGGAGTCACACCATTTGGTCAAGGGCACTGGAGTTAGCTGCATCGAGCAGCTTATCGCCATAAGCCTTGAAGACATCCGATGCTGCCATGATGGAGGTCTTACACAAAGCACTTCTGGGGTTCTTCATGGCCTTCACCAGAACCAGCATCACCTTTTCCCTGCTCATATAATTCACGATATCGAAACCTCATCACATTCAAATTACGCATTCGATGTCTAGTGAACAAAGAATGAGATGAGAGGGAGCTTACAACAGAGGAAGCATGAGATCGGAATTGTACAATGCGAACCGGCGAGCATTGTTCAGCGAATCGCAGACCTTTATCCAATCCTTCGACTCCAAACCCTCCATCAAGCACTTCACAAAAAGAAGAAAATAACCCAATCACTCGAAAAACAGAACTAATCATAATCAATACCCTTTCTGATTTCCAGGACCAATTTGAGCATTTCCTAATGCCACGATAACTGTCGCCGGAAAAGTTCAAGACTTCAACAATTGGAAAATGCAGGGACGAACGCTAAAATCAGGGCCGGGAGGAGCTCACGTGGATCTTCGATTCGGGATCGGTAATTGCCACGAGATTCTCCGAGGAGACGTAGTCGACGGCGGAATCCCCAGACGGAGGCGGCGGCGGCGGCGGCGGCAGCAGCGGGGCCCTGTTCTCGTCGTTGACGGGGGCGGCGGCGGCGGCAGCAGAGGGCGGTTTCGGGAGAGGAATTACGACCTTGGCTTGCTTTTTGGGCCTCTCCGGAGTGATCGGGAGAGCATTGTCGAGCGATCTCAACGCCATTTTTCTTAGAGAAAATCAGAGAGAGAGAGAGAGATGGGGAGGTTTGCGTTTACAGGGGAGAATGCCTTGAATTCATTTTATTCATTTTTTGGAGTCGTGTGGAAAGATGGACAGGGATCGGGTCGAACGTTGCGATATGTAACGGTCACATTTTGGGACGGGCCGGGCCGGGCCTGCTCCCTTTGTTTTTTCCTTTCTTTCTTTCTTTTTTCTTTTTTCAGCCGCTATTCGTTTTCTTTTCTGTCCGTAACCTATTGAGAGTCTTCCCTGCTCTGCTCTTTTACTTAAGTTATTATTATTATTGTTATTATTACTATTATTATTATTATTCCTCGGGCTTTCAGGATATTTTGGATACGCTAATTGTCCATTGACATGATAGATAGGGTAATTACAAATCCTTGATGGAGAAATGTCACGTGAATTTATCCATTTGAATTTACATCTTAGGAAATGACTAGACCCCGAAGAAAAAAATCATGTGTTATTGCCGCAATAAAAGTGCTAAGAATTTTTTATATTTTAGCCACTAATTATACGATTAAACCGTGCCACCGTCACAGCTTTTTGAGCGAGATTCTATTAACGAGAGTCCAAAAAACATAAAACTTATCGGGCAATCAAAACACAAAGCTTTCGTAGTCAAATTCCCTCTTACATGAGAAAAACAATAATACGAGTTTAGTACATAAACTAAATTAAATATGAACTATTGAAGATAATGAACCCCATCAAATTTGACAATCTAGAATGAATTTAGTATATATGTATGTGAGTGCACGTGGGGTTTACAAAATATTTTCTTGTCCTGTTCCTTTCTCTTTTGTCCTTCTCCACACAATTAGTTGGTATTTCATTATTCAAGACACAGAAAACACACATTTGGCATCGGATGATTTGTTCTCTTCACAAGACATTCTGGCAGCAAGGAGAAATATACAATGAGGATGGCAAAATGCCACATATTCAGCGAATAAAAGGAGCACATTCTATCTTTGAGAGTTTTCTCTTTTCCTTTCAAGCAAAGTGTTTTTCAAATTTCCAATCAACAGACAAACAGCAGCCCGAAGGTCCTCATGATTCACCTTTACAGCAAAGAGAGAGCCACCAGACTTGTTCGATGATTACAATCGACACCAATAGATCTACCCACCACGAGCAGTCGCCGAGAAGCAATTCTCATCGCCACTTTTCACTTTAAGCAAGTCCGGTTGCGAACGGCATTGTTCAATAATCAACTGCTGCAATTCCTCCCCGTGAATCGCCCTCCAACACAATACCTCCCTGTGCACCTACGCAGCACGAATTTAAGTACAAACATGACCCCACTGACTTGTACCTGCGCCCATCAGTCAATACAAATGAAAGGGCAAAGTTCAACCATGCAGCTTTAATCTCCTCAATACAAGACGAGTCGTTAATCGTATAAGTAATAGCAAGTAACTAGCGACGGAGATTACATTACAGTAAACTGTGCCATCGCTGGAGCAGAACCGCGCCTCCCTTAACGAGGCACCCTCTTACGACTAAGTATCTCTTGCTCTTTCAGTCGATGCTGGAACCTGGCAAGACGAGCTTGGAGACTCACGAGACTTGCCGCCTTGCGTGAAAGCACAAAGCTCAACTGCGTCACGTAGTTGTCAATGAGGCTACCTGGTTGGTCCACTTCTGCCAACAACTTCATTTCCTGACCACCAGAGAGTATTATCAAATGGTACGGGCAATATGGACAAACTAAGCATTAGATCCCATCTAAAATAGTGCACAACAGATTAGGGTTGATATTTGACAGATATCCATCCTATAGTAGATGCAACATGAACCAAAGCAGCTAGCACTATCACAAGCGACTATCACCACCCAACTCTCATTTCATCCTTGACTCGCATTAGTGGCGCCATTTGTTATTGCCCTAAAAGCTAAGAATAGAACTGTTCGAGTGTAGAAAACAAAGTCATCGTGCAGAGAATAACCAAAACTGAAGAGAAATCTTGATTATGAGCTTACTTCGCGAACAATCTCCATAGTATCCTCAATTTCCTTTCTGTGAGCTGCAATAAGGGCCTCTTCCTCCTGGACAACAGTTCAAAAGCAAATGAGAATAATAAAAAGGCATCCGAGAAATTTTCATGCAACTAAAGATATATAAGTTAAAGAAAAGTGCCTTGATAGAAACAAACCTCAAGGATTGCATTAATATTCCCATCTATCAATTCAGATTCATGTTTCTTAGAACCAGCATTACTTTGACTATAGCTGCCTGCATTCTGCTGCAGGAAGCTTGAAGTGGGGAGATCCGATCCCATGACTTCTTTCTTCATCCAGTTCCCAGGCTTCTCTTGCTTCTCATCCCTAGGCCCTTTTCTACGTGGAGGTGACACCTTTTGCACCTTCTCTTCTGCATCAACTGAATTTTGGTAATAATTTGCTCTCTGACTTGTGGAACTGCCATAAGTGTTCTTCATGTCGACTCTGTCCCTGTCAATTGGCGGAAAGGTCACACCACCAGTTTCCTCCCTACCATTGGATGCGTAGTTTGATGAAAAAGTTGAAGGCAGCTTTTCATAATCAGTTGCAGAACTGTGAGAAACATTTTCTTTTTCTACAACCCTTCTACCCAAATCAACTGCTTTAACCTCTTGGTCCTCCAGGTCAGCAGAATTCGGCAACAGTGACAGCGATGAAGAATCCTTACTACCAGGAGCTGAAGTTACAGCTTGATCCTTTCTTGAATTTCCACTTTTGGAGAGACTTTTGACACTGTTCACAAGTATTTACATCAAGTTAAAACACAACAAACTTGGGACCCGAGGAAAACCATAGTAGCTTCCTTTCAAAGGTCACAGAAGAGAGTAGTAGCATACCGATCAGCATATCGCAAGGTATTGAGTGTGTGCTCACATGAGCCTGCATTTGGTGATATGCAAGATATCATAACAGTCCTTGAGTTGCCAACAAAAGAGTCCCGGAGCACCTCAGTGAGTTTGCTTCCGCGAAAAGGAATGTGAATCTGATCATTATCCAGAGCACGAATGCACTCCTTGAGAGCCAAAAGACTCTTATTAATTTCTGCACCCTCAATCCTACAATATGTCATGGGAAAGGGCCAGTTTTAGAGAACCAGAAGATAAACAACAACAACATTTCTATTGGCCTCTTACAGGAATTGACTACTGCTGCTAGGAAATAGGCAAACATACTAATCTGTATGCAGTACCCCTGCTAATCAAGGGAAGCAAGGCCAGTAATAGATGAGTTCCTGTTCAAGGTATGAGACAGACATGACACAGAGGCTGAACCTTTTCAATTTAGTATTATCATTAAGACACCACCAGAAAAGCTAAAAACCCAACCACCTTAGCTTTAACAAGTTATATGCAAATACACTAATGTGAAAACTATACCGTGTTTGTCGATCATTGTCAGTTGTATCGGCACCTCTTTCACTACCAGCAAGATCAATAAAAGATATCTTGCCAACAACCTTCCCATTTTTAGACTCATTTCCATCATTGTTCCTCCTCGATTCTTTCACCTCAGTGTGCTTCTTTACTACCAGTTGTAAAATAGCATGAGATCTGGAGGACTCTTCATTGGCACCAGTTGAGCCAGTACTTCTTGCTGCATTTCCTCTCTCAATATATTCTTTAACAATTTGCACATCTGAAACTTCAAATTCTTGCAGCCCAACAATGCAAACCTGCTGCCGTCCATCCTCTCTCATACAAAGTTTCCTACAATAAAAAATGCCATGTGAATAAAGTGCATTTATACATCAACAATCAACAGACTACAAAAGGGAATTGCTCCATATAGATTAAATAATATATGAAGCATTAGCCATGACCATGTTTATACAGAAACATACATATATATTTATCATGCATGTGATCATTTGTAAATTACCATAAATCCAGTCTTATTCATGCAAAATGAACTTATTCAAGTGTGTCCGATTGTTTTTAAGAATGCATCTAGCCCCAACCCTAGTGCTATGACAATGTCTGTATCCTGAAATTCTGTGTCCCCAGGATTAAACAGCATGCACGAAACATGCTGTGAGGAATAAAGCCAGCCAACAGCATAATTGCCAATGGAAAGAACTAGTTGATACAGTGACAAAGGAAAGAACTAGTTGATACAGTGACAAAGGAAAGAACTAGTTGATACAGTGACATCAATTTTCATGCATTCCGAATCTGAGCGATTAACAAGATCAAGGAGATGGCTCCAAGGTCCACATGTGAACGAAAATCATCCAGTTTGCAGATTGTGAAGGTCCTGAGGTACACAGAATAATCAAAACTTAATATGAATGTGTGTAGCATGCAAGTGGGTGGGTGCTTGTGTCTACAAGATAGAGAGAGCCTCATGATTGATAAAAGTACATGAACATCAACAACTGAAAGTTCTCCAAAAGAATTATAATAAGTTTGCTCAATTCATGGCATTACAGCTCTAAAGGTTTCATTCTTCTGAAATGCATCAATAAGCGGTCACCTTGTGTCAGAAAGTTACAAATGTGATATCATTAACCAATCAAGTATGAACATTCGTTACAATATTCGACTGTAAAATATACACACACTTTACTGGGTGGAAACGTGTAATGCTACATTAACATGCCGTATACTATCAGCACTACAAAAAAAATGTCGTGTTTTAAACAGAGCAGGGCTCCTCTCTTTCTACCTTCTAACAAAAAAAAAAAGAACAGTCAAGGAAAAATAATCTGTAACATCTAATGATTTTAGTCAACTGAGTACAAAGTAATTATCCATTGTCATGCGGCATATATTCCTAAAATATACTTACTTTCTCTCACTGAGAAGATCAAAAAGCTTTCCTCCATAGATTTCAAAATAGCTAAGCCACAACTTAAATCTTTGGCTTCGGTAAACAGGTTGATGCAACAATCTGACAAGGTCTTGGACAGCTCTTAGAGGTAATGGTTGCATAGTGTAGGTCTTCCCACTACCTGGATATAATAAAATTATTGGCCATACATCAGTCAAGGAACGACGACAACAAAAAAATATGCACGCACACACACACACACATATATATATGTAGAGACAGACAGAGACAGAGACAGAGAGATGGAGTCTAACATTCTGATGCTGATCATCCAGAAACTTGTGTAGCTACAATCTTGGAAAAAAAAGATGTGGAGGCTTTACAATTCAAGAATGGGGGCTAAAGTACATATTAACTACTGCATTTCCTACTCTGCCCACACCAACATTAAAAAGAGAGAGCACTGGTCATAACCCTAGAAGTGCAAAGACGTCAGACATGATCCCATACCATGCAGTGAGCTTTTTCCAACAAAGAAAGCTGAATGAGACACAGTTTCTAAAGATCGGTAGATGTTAGTGGATCAAGAGCAAAATTTAGTAAGGAAAACACTTCCATGTACCTGTCTGACCATAAGCAAAACAAGTAGCCTTGGTTCGCTGAAATATGATGGGAATTATCGGTTCTACAGTTTCCCGATACACCTGCAAAAGCAATTATATCTCTATCAAGAGTAAGAAAAAACACAGTAACTACAAAATGCTACTAATGCATGTTAACAAGGAAACAGAAATGCCTCCCACATAGAAATTCAACACAATGAATTATCAATGCTTATTAACATATTCATACTCTATAAGAATGTAAGCATGTTACCTCATCATTGGTGACATGCTCATTGAGAACAGCATCAAAACAAAACTCATGCTTCTCAACATACGCGGTCAAGTCCACCTTAAACATCAGAATTAAAAACCATATAATCAGAATAAATAAAACAAAAGGTGTAAAACAACAAGAATCATACAAATTTAGCACAATCACAGGCATACATCCAAAAATTATCTCAGAAAAAATTCTGCCCTTGTTAATTCTACTTTTTCTAAAGAAATGTTCATAGAGGCATTGCAATTTCAAGGCAAGGGCCCGAACTTCAACAAGAACAATCTTAACTACATTAAACCAGTATACTACTGATGTTTTCCTACTCCAGCCACTGTCAATGTAGTATAAGTGAAAAGTCGGGAGACTCAATTGAGCAGACTCAAAAGTATAAAAAGGTACAATAGAATCTGCAGATATAGTTTCTCCAAGGAGAGAGATTAGATAACCTTTAGCTTAGGCTCGTGGACAGTCAAGTAAGCGTTGTCATACACATTGACAATGTCATCCTCCTTCCTGGAAAGCTCTTTCTTGTTTAAAGGTCTTTTACGGACCTAAAACAATAATAATATCACACAGATAAGAATATTGTTAACAAACTATGCGTAATCTACAGGTCTATTAAATTAAAGGAAAACAGAATGGCCGTCTGTACAAAATGCCACAAAGAGCAATGACAATGCCACATAAATATCCATAATTGCCACAAATATACTGATAAAGGAACGAGATTCCACAGGTTGAAAAAATGTATTAAATTCGTATATTTCTCTTTCAAAAAATTAATTAATTATTAAGTGCATGAAAAATCAAAAACAGGTAAAAAAATTCTTTAGCTCCTCAGAAGAGACCTGAAGGCACATGCAAAATGCCCTGTATATATATTTTCGAATTTTCTTAAAATTTCTTTAGCTCAATCTGTCGTTCTCTTTGACAGTCAAAACTTCGGCTGCAAAAAGACAACAAAATAAACAAAAAATGAGCAGCAGACGTCTGACACATATTCAAATAAAAGTGGGTTCAGCAAGCCAGCATACCACAACTTTAATCTTAGCCACATTATTTTCCTTTGTGGTGTTTTCCTTCTCACTCGTGGGAAAGGAAACTGATGTGTCTGCATCCACTTGTCCTCTTTGCTGGGTATCAACTCTCAGATTTAAGTCATTCTCAAATGCTCTAGGGCCACCGGTCATGAATGGCGATGGCTCAAAGGGTTCATCAATGACATGCTGAAAATAAACATCTTTTATCGGGTAAAATGAACAGGAAAAGTATTGGACAAGATACAAAATCAGATAATGGCAAGTGCAGAATCATCATGAGCATTATCAGAAAACCAGCAGCTTATGGATGCATCTATTTTATAGGGGAAACAAAGCAAATTCCACTGGCCATGAAACTAGAAACAGGTGTCACGGATCCACAGGAATTAACACATGCTTGAAGGATTAAACGGATAGTTGAAACATCACTCTATAGACAACTATCCCCAACTGGAGTATGGACACATGGAGGGAAAGCAAATCAAATGAAACCCTTTAACGAAAGCAGAGATAAAATCAGCTCGCAATAAATTTCATTCATGATTCTTCCTTTGGGCGCCCCAACTACTTCCTCGAGTATTGAAAATGGTTCTTTCCCAGTAATACGAACAATAATTTACACACAGAAATAAAGAGATAGACATATAATGTTAAAAGAAATTTCTTCTTCTGGGAATTGCTGGAACAGCAAGGATGATATAGATGGCAACTAAATGCTAGATGGTAATTGATAAAAATTATAAAATGAAAGGAGAATGGAGAATTAGGGTTATCGGTAATGCAAGAAACTGGTGCCATTAGTCATTGCGCTGTCTAAAACAACATAATAAAACTATGGATTGGTATAGTTTTGGACAAGGTTAGAGAATCAGTGGACCATGCATTATCAAACTTTTGGAGTCAGGCACAGTGGAATGCTACTTTCTGGTTAGATACATTAATAAAGCTTGAACTCCGTTGCTATAAATGGCTTCTACAGCTGTTCTATTCTTTCATATATTGGCTATGCCGTAAATGTAATTATTATAGGTGATTCATCAAAATATAAGAACTTTGATGGAAATTTACCCTGAGAACTACTCTCCAACTAAAAGTACATGACACTAATATAGTTTCATATCTCCTAGATATCCACTTCTATCCGGCACATGATGAGAATCATACCTCAGACAAAAGCTCTGTGTCATCCATAGCATGAAGATCCAAAAGCCCAGCCCCAAAATCACCCCTGAATTCAGGAGAGTAGAAGCCATCTGATTCACCCACCCCTCCAAAACTCTGAGCTGTGGGTGCATATGTCTCTGATCCAGATTCCCCATTGAAATTGAGGTTCCTCATCAGCTTAAATAGCCTCTGTTTCTCTTCAGCAGATTGTGCTCCATATCCCTATGACATGTCACCATAGCACCTATCAGCTGAATTTTCTGAACAAAATAGTAAAACCATGACCATAAACCACAACAACCCTGAGCTGCATTTAAGTATAGCAAACATGCCAACTGCTAAACTTCCCAAAATACCGTGTACCCCAAGGTTGCCGAGTAAACGGTTGAACTTACTCTACATTTGTTTCTAATAATCTCGAATTTTGACAGATGCCCACGATTAAAAAATGATCACCCCTCTAAACTTGCCATTGTAATGATTAATCAAAAGTGGAAAGCAATTGACGCGTCACTGGCATGATCATGGAGAACAGGAAAACAAGATGAAATAAGGGGAGAGATACCTGCATGAGGAGATTGGGCAGGAGGCGGTGATCCACTCCGGTGGATGCCGATGGCGAGGCCAGATGCTGCAACCCAGCAGACTGCAGCCATCGAGCCATGACCGCGTCACCGGTGTCGCTCGGCAGGCCCGCATTGAGCAGGGACCCGTCGTACAGAGCAGTCGCAGCCGCGGCGTTGCTCTGCTGCATCTGGCCACCCATGGGGCGCTGCGAACGTCTTTGGGGAGCCAATTTTCAAGATCTGTTATTAACTCTTGGCACACAAACAACACGCAACGAACAAAAATTCAAAATCCACCCCTCCCAAATCAATCCAACTCACATAAATTCTTCAAACATCCAACGATCGCGATCGCAATCGCAATCGCAATCGCGCACTCCTTTCCTACGATCCAGCGATCAGTCAAGCGAACTACAAGACGGACGAACAAAAACAACAACACCGCCGACTTACAATGAGGTGAGAATTCAGACTCGACGCAAAACACGAAAGGCGGGCGAGACTCGATTCCGAGAGAATCTGCAAATTCAAGCGCAATCGATCGGGTGAGCAATCTCTAAACCCCGCGGAAACCACTCCCGGCAATCCGAGACCGCATCGTTTCATCGGGAATCGAATGCATGTTCCGCGAGAGCGAGAGAGAGAGACCGTTACCAACCGGGATGAGTCGGGGCGAAGCAATCGCTCCCGGGGAGGGGAGGAGGGGGGGGAGAAATTCGAGATCTGTGCTCCGCAGATCTGAGACCGGCGGCCGGCGGCAGCAGAAACCCTAGCGCTCGATCGCAGCCTCCCCGCCGGAGACGAACATCAATGCCTCTCCGGCAGCAGCAGGTGATCGCCGGGAACGAGAACGCCGGAGAGAGAGAGAGAGAGAGAGAGAGAGAGAGAGAGGAAGAAGATTTTTGCGATGAAATGTATCTTCCTGTGAGCGAGAGAGAGAGAGAGAGAGAGAGAGAGAGAGGATAAATTGACAGACGAGAGAACTATTTGGAGTGTAAGTGCGGATCTTCGTTTTTTTTTTCTTTTTCTTTTTCCAAATTCGAAAAAAATATAAAGATGATAATTAAACGGGATAACGACGCGAAACAGTCCCCAAACTCTAACTCGACATGAAATGTGATCCCTGATTTTTTGCTTAATATTTAATGTAGTCCTCGAGTGTAGTCCTTCCTTCAATTAACATTTTCATATGATTCAGGGATAGAGGCTAAATGAAACATCAATTATCGAACAAGAAAATAGTCCGGAAACCACATTGTAAATTGAGTTAAAATTTATAGATCACATTAAATAAATTAAAAGTTCATTGATCATATTACATATGATTTAGAAACTAAATAA
The DNA here is from genome assembly GCA_024500025.1 of Syzygium aromaticum. Lineage (NCBI taxonomy): Eukaryota > Viridiplantae > Streptophyta > Magnoliopsida > Myrtales > Myrtaceae > Syzygium > Syzygium aromaticum. The sequence continues at coordinate 31,217,635 of CM044892.1, forward strand.
TTCGAGTTCAAAAATTATATCAAACATTTTCATATATTTCAGGGACTACATTGAACAGCTTAAAAGTCCGAAGATCATGTCAAATATCGAACAAAAGTTTATGGACTATATCGAACAAATTAAAATTTTAGAGATCGTGTTGCACGTCGAGTTGGAGTTTAAAGGCCGTTCGAGTCATTTACCCTGATCAAACGGCTAATTGAAAAACCGATAGTAAATGTGACGTTGTGATTTACCTAATTTTTTTTTTGCGAGTTTTGCCTTCTTTTTCTGGCCTTCGGCCGAGTGCAGATTTTTGCAAAAATCTTTTGCTTTTCGGCTCCCCAATCGTCGTACCGACGAAAACGACGAGCCGGTTCGGACAGGCGCCACTTGCTGCGCTGCGTAGAGGAGACAGGGACGCAACGGGCCCCACCGTTTGGAGAAAGTCGCTGCCCCCTGCTGCTGTGATGACCACCAAAATTGCTCAAGAAGAGTTCATCTCTTTAAATTACCCCATTCGTTTAAAAAAGATTTTTTATTATTTTGCGTAAACTTTTTTTTTAATTTAATCCGTATTTTGGAAAAAAAAATATTTACCGGCGAGATCATAATGTCTCGCTTGTTTGTGGATTAATCGAATCAATGGATGGTGATTTCTTGAATCTCGAGAGCACAGACATTTTATTAATATAATTCGTCGCGAAATAACGATACCGAGTATAATAATATAAAAATTATATGGGCATTAATGTTTTATATAGGTTAGTAGGATTTGGGTACGTTCATCCAATTTAAGATTTAATTTTAGCAAAAGGGTAATAATACCACAAGTCTTTGACCTTTTGGTTAATTTTTATTATTGTCCCTCGAAAATTCTGTTTTATTTAATGCAATTTCTAAACTCTTAAAATACTGCTCAGTGAGGTTGTTTCTTTGAACGGAGCATCATGTCGTCCATTCTTTTACACGTGGATCGACATATCAGAAATAACAGGTAAAAAACTAAGTAACAAAAATTGATGGCTCGATTAAAAGAAATGGGATTCTTTCAAAATATAAATCTCAAAAAGCAAATCCTTTGGCTCTTTTTCTTCTCCTTTCATCCACTTCGTTGATTCTAAACATCGCCTCAGACGTAACTACCAGAGCTAACTCGTTACGACTCTATAGTAGTGCCTTACAACCTCAAACAAGATGCCGTGTGACCTCCGATAAATTTTAGTTAATTTATTTTTCTCTGTTGTTTCATTTTTTTTTTAATATCTTCTTATTGACTTTAGAGAAATTTCCCTAAAAATTACGATGGAATTATACTTTCACCCCTTAAATCATATTTATTGCATGTGTCAACAGAAAATATAACGGAAGGTTAACGGGCGTAACATGTACTATTTCTGATGCGTTGAGGATTTTTGTGTAATTTCACCCTGTCCTGATGTTGACTTTTTTTTGGTTACTTTCAGATAGCTTCCTTGAGAATTCCGTTAGATTTGTCTCCACAACAACAACCAGATGGAAAAAGAACGAGAACAAAAAAGGAAACTCGTACAAAATTCAAACGAAAGAGGAATTTTCGAGCTTTTATTTCTAGAGGACAAATGCCAAAAAAAAAAAGAAATTTTTTTTCATATCGCAACATCAAGTTCTACGCAAAAGCCCTTTGTGAAAAGTTCTTTTTTAGTCGGACTTTATGATTCGGCTACTTATCCACGAACCCTAATAACCGAATCGAATCGAATTACACAAAGTAATTGAACGTTCACATTTTCAAAACGTAAGAAATAAAAAGAACAAAATAAAGTTTCCTTGAAAGTGAAATCGGGGCTTCAAGGATAGCTAAGTTCGTATAGTTCACTCCCAAGCAAAGGAAATAAGTCAAATTAAAAATATACATTTTTTTAAATGATGTGATTGCTTTTCTGGCACATCGTCGTCTTGTGAATTCGAAGTTAGCCAGCATCATCGCTCCCGCACTTTTTTTTCCACCCAAGCTTCACTAGCTCAAAAGAGGATCGAGGTTGTATGGTATTTGCAACGGAATTATGGATGTTATTTCAAAATTAGGAAAATCACTCAATCACGAAAAGTGAGGAAAATTAGTAACAAAAGGTTGGGAAATAATTGATTTACGGAGGAAGACTATAAAAAAAAAGATGATTAATATCATGAAAAATAAAAAACCGGTATATTTATGACAAATTTACTCAAAAGTAATTTTTTGACCATCAAAAACCTCAAACTGATACACACCGTAATAACTTTGCCGTTAACTAATTTTTTAATCATAAAAAACTCAAAACCGATACATTTTGATAATTTTACCATCCGTTAAGTTAGATTAATAATACGAAAAATTATAAATTAGTACATATATAATAAACGAACAATAAAACCTCAAAATGGTACATTCATCAACTGTTACGGGTTATCCAACTTAGTAGTTTGACAGTAAAATTTAATAGAAGCTAACGGATAGTAAATTTATCACAGGTGTACTGGTTTGGAGTTTTTGGTGATTAAAAAGTTAATCTTGGGTAAATTTGTTAGATATATATTGGTTTGGAATTTTTCAAAGTATTAATCCAGAAAAAAGATCGAAAGGGACACAAGGGTCAAGAAAGAGATGTTCACAACCTGTTTCGGTAAGGCACGTCGGGTCATTCCAAACGTAATTTTAATTTAAAGGGCAACATGTAATGGGAAGACGGCACGAATCTTGGGAACCGTTGCATAAATGTGCGTCCCTAAGATATAGGACTTCGCGAAAAGGCGACAACGAGAACAAGTGTCTCCGTGCCAACACCAAAAGGTCAAACGTAATTTAATTACGAAACAGGACAAGCCCATGTGGATTTTTCGATTTTGGAGATCCACATCCTCATCGCCCATTCGAGAAAAAAATAAATTTTTTTCGATTATCGTAATCATTTAATAATTCATTAATTAGTAGTGAATTTGTGGTCGTGGCTGCCATTTTTTGGTGAACAAGGTCAAATCATTTCGTGTACCGCTAAATTAAATATAGCATTAATATCATAAAAAACTCAAAACTGATATATTCGTGATAAATTTACCTCGAATTAATTTTTTTATCATGAAAATTCCAAAACCGATATATTTATGATAAATTTATCCCAAATTAATTTTTTTACCATTAAAAACACTAAACTGGTATATTTACGATAAAATTACTTTCCGTTAAATTGAATTAATATCACGAAAAATCACAAACTGGTACACATGTGACAAATAAAAGGTAAAACCCTAAATTGGTACATCCGTCAACTATGTCATCCAATTCATAAATTTGACGGTAAAATTTAAAGGAAATTAACGGAGCGCAAATTTGTCACAAATAAATTAGTTTGAGATTTTTTGTGGTCAAAAAATAATTTTTGGTAAACTTGTCACAAATTTATAAATTTAAGATTTTTCGTGATATTAATATTTTAATAATTCATTAATTAATAGTGAATTTGTGGTTGTGGCTGCCAGGTTTTGGTGAACAAGGTCAAATCATTTCGTGTACCGCTAAATTAAAATATAATCCAAGGGTCACATTTCCAATGCCCATGATGGCATATCCCGAAAAAGATAGGAAGGGAAATTATTATGATTGGCCAAATTAGCTATCTCGTGATAAAAAAAAACTGATAAATAAATAAATGATTGGTTTTTTCGTGAAATTGGATATGTTTTTTTTTTGGATCCTGGTGTTGAATGCAAGAGATTACAGGGTGGAAAGGCCCGAATCCGACTGACATCCTTAATCATGTATCAACACGTGATTCGAGTAGGCTTTGCGGGGGCCAAACAAGGCAGTCCAATTCTCCAGAGCTATACTTTATTATATAGTTCATACACTGTATTTTTTTACTATAAAGCCAGTGCATAGCACAATAATGGGTATTTGCACGCGACTCGTGATTGAATTGTTAAATGTGCTCGCACCAAAGTGATGAGGGAGAGATAACCCTAACGTAGAATTCCAACCCTTGATATGAGCTTTGTATCAAGCTATTTTGGAAACTTGAGAATTAACGTTCTTATTGAAATAAAAATACCACGAAAAATTCAATCGGATTCTATCCTGCTTGGTAAAGAGAATTCTCGTCACGATTCTTAATTTAAGAGACGTAGACATTGATGTCGTTTCGTGTTTCCAATGAGTTTCGATGAAAAAACCATTTGGTTGGTGAGTTGGTCCAGTTTTGCATTTCCCATGTTTAAGTCTCCAAATCTATCTTGGCGTGCATTTCTTTTCTTTATCAATCGGTATTATAGTTAAAAAAAAAAAACCTGATGTTCTAATGGTGAACGAATCATATTTTAGCTCCGACACCAATTAATGAAGAAATTCCACACAACGTCGTCGTTTTTACAACAGTTTTTCCATTAACGATTTGAATCGTTTACTGGTTTAATCTTGATAACAAGTGAGTGAGGTAAACCAATTTTGAGTAGGGGGTGAGCACCGGGCATAAGAATTTGGTTCTTTAACCAAGGTATAAAATAGGCCAATTTTCAAATAGAAATGAGCCGAAACTAACTGCTTTAGAATCGATTGGTTCGGTTCCTTAGAAACCGATAGTCACGGGGTCGGTTTCCCATTGGGAAATCGACCCGCTTTGAAATCGATCTCCCTTGATTTCAGGAGAACGCATGACCCAAAAAAAAAATTTCAATGAACCGCCCCCATTTCAACCAAAACCAAAAGCGAAGGCCAGCAGACACGACGCATCATCCGCCGTGTTCGGCCACCGCGCGGGGCCCGCGAGATAGGGAGGAAGGATGATGAGGATGATGATGGATGATGATGGATGGTGGTGATTGGTGAGGGGGGCGAGGGTGGGTCCCAGCACGCGTGGGGCCCAGGTTGGGCAAAGTCCTTTTATTATGAAAAAACGTAGCGCCTCCCCTTGACCTAACCATACCTTGCGGTACACTTCTGTTGAAATAGAGCCTCGCTTGGACTCAAAGCATGTGAGGGTGGTAGAGAGATTGTCTTTTGAGTAATGAGGTCCAGCTAATTGAGATTGCAAACTTGAAATTGGGCATTAGTCCCCAGTGTTTAAGATTTCATATTTTCGGCCTCAAGAGGCATTGTTTGGTTAGTCTCGATTGTCCGGTTAGGGCTGCGAATGCAGGAGTTGGAACGACCGAGTGTAAGAAAGCCGTGTTACGGTAGATGCTTGCTCGCTCTGTTTCTGCTGGGATGACTCGACACTCACTCATTAGACTAAAGACATTATCAATTCGTGGTAATGGCTGGAAGGCTACAGGAAAAGATGATTCGGTCTCATGCAATACGAGCTCATTTGGTGCTCGGTGTATAGGTGTTAATACATATTTCTATTATAAAGTCAAAGCGTGATTATTGATCGTATGAGGAAAATATCTTGCATCCCTAATTTGGAAAGGAAAAGAAAAACAAATTCTTGTTTTATTCGGCTTGGTCAATGCCCCCCACTCCTAGATACGGTTCCAACAGTTGATTAGCAATTGATGACCAAAACTTATGTGGTGGCAAGCAATTCTTCGGTCCGATAACTCGAAGCCGACATGTTGATGGTTAACAAGACACGCCGTGGGAAAGCAACAAATTCGGAAAAAGGCCAAAATTCAAGAGAAACTCGTTCTTCCCATGTTTACCTCATTCCTACCGACCATTCTACACCACGATCTCCAGTTCCAATCATCGTTTCGGGAACTTATCCTAGCACGCCACGGGGCCCTAAATCGGGACCAACTCAGACCCGCTACCCCAGTTCGGAGCAAGAATAAAACTCCAACCATTACAGGACCACACGCGACTTAAATGTGAGCGCAGGACCTAAAAACCCGTAGTAATGTCCCTTTCTTTTGCCCACGGATTCTCCTTGGACACGAGCAAGCTTTGTCCTTGCAAAAGCCGGGCAATCAATGCCCTGATCTCCATGGGGCCCGACTTCTTTATAAGGTTATTCAATTTGGGAAGTACTAGGGAGTCTCCTCTTCTGGACCACCTTCGAAGCTCTACGAAATAGGCGTTTTTGGTAAAGTTCCACGCATCATATCATGATTAATTTGATTATGACTCTCCATTTACGGGTTGGAACAGAGGGTTGGCCGAGTTATTCCTTCGTCACTAGCTTTGGGAGAGACGTTGATGATTAGAATGGTCCATTGGCCCGAACACGGCGAGGAGCGAGATCGAGCCCGTTGTATGCGCTTGAATCATTTCACGATGATTTAGTGTGTTTGTTCGATGGATTTTTTTTTATCGGGAATCAATATACTAAAAATGGAACATATAAGAGATTACTCTGAATGTTGCGTTTTTGTTTTCATCGTGCATCTTTAAAGATCTGTCTTTTTGCAATAAGAGAGGGACAAAGGTTGGGATTGGACCCAAACGGGCAAGGTCCCAAATTGGACCCAGATGGGAGCGGACGAGAGCAGCTGTGGCTTGGCCGCCCTCGAGTGGACTCTCGATTGCTTGTCCGGCGCCTCGTGAGCCGAGCCAGCCCTACCGCGTCATCAAGGTCCACACCGAGGCCCTCACCTTCTTCAATCCTCTAGATCTCCAGCCTCGGTGCGACCGCCGTCCTTCCATGTTTCGCCGTGCATGCATTACAATGTCGATAAAATTCCGGGGATGATCAGCCCATTTTTCTAAAAACGAAATAATTTCATGCATTGCTTTTGCAAGGTGATTTTCAGATTAACTCGGGATTTGAGTCGCTACACAAGCAAGATTAGTGACATTCCATGACTAAATGGTGAGGTTTCTTTATACTTCCTATTCTATTTAGGAAATGATTGAACGAATCAATATTCTCGTCGGAAAAAGTATCAAAAAATTTTAAACCTATTGCATCGATACCGATTCAGTTCTAAACCTCTTAATTGATCCACTTTTTCACTTGATACCAATTGGGTCTATTTAGCCAATTTAGGAAATAAATTGCAAATATAGACACCAGCAGTCCTATATAGCTATGTAGCACAACTGACGTTAACATAGACATTTTTTTTTTCCCGTATAATGTTTAGATAACTTTTTTTGAATCTTTTTCTTTCTTTTTCTTCCATGACCCAAAAGGTGAAACTGTCTCTCTTTCGCAAGCTGGAAAACCTCAGACACATTCCCTTCTCCTCAAAGCAAGAACCAAGACTTGAAATGGAGATTTCTACAGTTGCTGCATAAACTTTGCCCTCCCCAGATGCTGTTTTCAAGGGTTTAAGCGAAACCGAAGATGCCAACATCGAGTACGGGGCTGTTCGTGCAGAAAGTGATCACAAGGAAGAAGGCGATGGGAAGTTGAAGTCTGAAGAGAACTCTCTGTTGGTTTTTTCTTTTTTGGTTGAATGTTTCAATTTCGGTGTGCTGTGATTTCGATATCCACGGTGCAATGTGCGAGCTATCGGTTTCGTTTCGAGAGGTAGGGGAGGGGAATGGAAGACGAGAGAGAGGCTTGCGTTGGAAACTTTGCATGCCGTAAGGCTTCATCATACAATAGGAAGCTCCATATTTCAACAAAAGATTATCGGATTGAAAGGCTTATGAATGAATAAAAAAATATCCCGGATCTTCATAGTAGGGTTCTGTGTGCCGAAAAAGGGCTTGTATTGCATTTCAGACGGAAGAGCCACGTTATAATAGAAGCTCTCCTCAGTCTTCACCAAATTATATGATTAGCTTGATGCGAACAGCAGAAGTAGTTGTTGCATATCTGAGCTAGTTCATCATTGGGTGAAGATAATGATGTTCTTGAAATAGAGAGGACTCACTTTGCTCGAATGTCTTAAAGCAATGCAGGGCCCTCTTTCTCACTGTAGGTAAGCTAAGCTTGGGCATTGGAACCTTTCTCTTAGCCACAGAATGGCTGGACAGTTTTTAATGCAAGAGATTGCCCTATAAGAACTCCTGGCAACTCTCAGTTGAAGACAGGCTCGTTCGGTCTCTCCGCCCGGATGGAAATTGAAGCTCCGAAACAGCCCGAAACCTCATTAGGCAGACCTATCCTAAGGTCGACTATGCAGGCATCATTAGGAGCGAATGGAATACTCCCCAAGCATAGTATTATCGCCTGGATGGCCCTCATCTCCGGGCTCCTTACAGCAGATCGAGTTCGGCAGATTCTATCCCAATCCGTTTTGTCGAATGAGCTAGTTTTTCATTTGTATGATGAGAACAGGGGCTCTCCATTTTCCAGATCTTTTGTACATCTTCCGTGCTCGAATGCCTGGATTCCATCTTGAGGAACTCACTTTGCCCTCTACCATATTTCATGTAGAACCTAGTAGTAAGAATCGTTACACATGCTATTGTTTTATGAGCTATGCTGACCATGAAACATTGGAATGATAGTTATAAACAATCTCTCATCCCTTAAATCATCCTGAGCATGACGTATTTTCTTTACCTCCACTTGCAAACTGAGGCCATTAAGTATCAACATACCGTCCTCACAGCAGGACGATGGAATCAAATAATCGACCGTTGCAGCTTGACGACTTCATGCAGATCGCCATGAAGTGTGTTTCGACTCTGATCCATGCTGCAGTCAATTAAACAGAGAGAATCTAATTCCAATTCTCTTCCGACCACACACACTTCTGCTGCTGCCAAGAGATGTTCGAGACAAGAAAAAAGCAAAGACCACCCGGTACAGATTGGGGATGACCGTACAGAATCTATGAGTATAATATCTAGAGGTATGTAAAAGTTAATCAAAGAGGAACTTTCGAAGAAACGACACAGCAAACCACGGGAGTAACATTTGATCAAAACACCGGGCTTATTGAAGCCACGAGTCATCCGATATAAAACATCCGAAATAATGTCCTTCAATCAATAGCCTTCAATCAATAGCTAAAACTACAGATAACATAGGTAACATGGGTTGACTTGGCAGCATCGCCCACTTTCTTAGCACTTGATTTCCTTCAGGCCGTGACCAAAGTACAAAAATGTCGGGTCGGTGGCACCATCCTTGTAGTAAGCAAATACCAGACTGCCATCATCATGCATGCTCTCGCCAACAAAGCTGCAAGAAGAAAACAAGACAATCGCACAATTAAGAACCCGGCAGTAGTGGAGACATTGCAGGACAACTTTGTTGTTCATTCCACTTACAATTGAAGGTCCTTGAGCATAGACAGAAGGAACTTAGTTGCTGCCTCAATGTTCTTCTTGAACTCTTCTTGTTGCTCCCCCTCCAGCTTGGCTGTCAACAACTTGATGTACCTCTTCATATAGGTGACAAATTGCTTCCTGTCAAAGGGGGGTTGCTCCTGCTCAAGGTTGTAACCACAATTTATCAAATACCATACTCGAGGAAAAGCTAAACAAGTATGCAGGCAGTAGTAGAGTGATCATAACCTGGAGTCTGAATGTGTCAACAATGTCGACCACCTTGACAGCTTGATCATCAACACCTTCATCCTCGCCACCCTCAGCTGAGGGATTGGCACCAATGTCAAAATCGACCGCACCCTTGACAACCCACTGTTCGAACAAACCACAGTCAATTTAAGTGTTCACGACATTGTGAGAGCAGAGAAAAATCCACCAATTTATGAATTCACATATCACGACAAGTCTCAAACCATAGAGAGCAATGATTAAACAATCCTCCCAAATAACTCATCCAATCTTAAAAATGAACAAATCTCGACTGACTACCCAAAAGAATCACCGTGATTGAACAGAAACTACCTGAAGACCATACACTACTTTTTCTACTAGCTACTCAATCCAAAATAAAAAGCTACAACCTGAACCATGAAAAAATCACAGCATAACCACGAGTAAATACGATATGTTTAATAAATTAACTTGTCACAATAAACTTAGTGGAATTTCTCAATGTCCCACTGACGTATTAGCCTAACATAACTGCACTCACTATCCCATGGATATGGATGTTGAGATATTATATAAGAGCTATTTAGGTATAGTACCTTTCCCTCAACTTCCCACAGTGCTCCATTGTGGATTTCCTTGTAGGGAAACGAATCCGAGAGAAGCTCATCACCTGGAATAAGCATTTATTGCAAACATTCGATCAATAACAAGTAACAGCTATGAAATTCAATGAAACAATCGCTCTACAGTCTTATTCCACCTTCCCAATCTCAAACTACAAAGATGGACACACATATGTACATATTGCATCCCTCTATTCAATATGTTCCTCTATAATATCTTCCCTTTTCCCTGTTCTTCTCTTAATTACTTTTCCATCTGCCCCCAGAAAAAAGGAGCGAAATTGCAACACAAGTCGGGTCAGCTGCGACCGCAACTTAAAGAGGCACAGTCTCTCAGGCATGAACCCTCATAGAATTCAGAAAGAAACATAAACTTCAACCTCATGAGATGATCAATCACACCAATTCCAAAGACACAAAACTCAACACGCAATTCGACCGAAAAGTCGGCGACTTTCATGCTCGCATCCACAAACCCATGACTCACCGCATCAATTAACAGCATCAATCAACCGCTGAACCCAAAAAAACATACGGAAAAATCAGATATTTCAATCAGATCATCCCCTCATCCCCCCATCCAAAGCCAAGAAACCCAGATCCCAACACGCTACTCGATCGACGACCCACATAACACCCAATACATCGCCGCAGATCTAGACCCGGATGATCAAAACGAAACCCACCAACTCGAAAGCGAAGAAACCTCGCCACCCACCGACGGGTGCCCCCCCCCCCCCCCAACGCAATATCCCAAAGCTACGCGCAAGAATCCATCGAATTGAGCCCGGCGAACTTACCGGTGAGGAGATCCTGGTAGACCAACATGATTGGAGATTCGCGACGGCTCTCTCGGATCGCACCTACGACGAATTCGGGAGCGAGGGAGAGGGGGCAGATGGCGATGGCGAGAGCGAGAGAGGGGTTGAGATCGCCGAAGACAGGGAGCTTATATAGGCAAGGGTTTCGGACCGAAGAACGTGCCGCGGCATCGCCCGGAAATTACGATTTTGGGTCCGAGGAACGCGAATATTCCGAGGAAGTCCCTTTCTCTTCTCTCTCTCCTCAATAATTCACATGTTCTTTCAACCGACGACGGCTCCGGCGGGGGGGGGGGGGCGGTGTGGTCAGACGGCCAACTTTGGCAGCGCACCCGGACCGGCTCGGAACCGTTCGGCCCGCGGTCCATCAGGCCGATCCGACCGGGCTCGATAGACACCTCTAAGTCAATGTCAATTAGGAACTATGATGATTTCTCGTGCATTAACTTTTCTTGTGAAATGTCTAAATGTAGCATTTTTAAGAGAAAAATGACATTCCTAATGCAAAGCCAAGATACATCAATAATTGAGTGAAGCAATTCCAGGTTGAGATATGTACAAACATACTTGGGGCGGTAGATTAGGAAGATGATGATCGACTAATCTATCTAACCGACACTAATGTCTTGAAGAAATCAACCATAGGGCCATATAAATAAAATCGACTCACGGTGTCATCATATAGTTGGGTCACAAACACATCTAAAATGCTTAAGCAAATAAAAGGAACTCAATAGCTCAAAACATTATGACCAAAGGAGTTCGAGATAAATGCATTGGGAGTCCTAAAACGCGCTGCAAAAGTGTAATTAAGTCCTAAAACTTGCAAAAGATGCAATTAAGTCCTTGTTGACGCCTAAATTTTTGGCCAATAAATTGAACATGCATTTTTTGTGTAATAAAACATTATAAAACAATATAGAATAACCAATAAAAAATAAATAAGGTGGCCTCCACTCATTTCTTCTCCGACAAAGGTGAGTTAAATGTATTCCATCTCAGTTTATCATGAGCAAGAACAAAAAATCTAAGATGTTGTCTCTGTTTGCATGATTTCCGAGTAGACTTGAAGATATATTGGTGATTCATTCAACACTAACACGTTTGGCGTCAACCGGAACGTTAGTTTTTCATGCGCTTTGAGTATATGAACACATTCATAAATATGCTCACTTCCTGTTGGCCAAAATGTTTGAGTTACTCCAGAATCGTCTAATTCATTATTACGCGCGTGTTTAGCTTCGTTGATTGCCAGATCTGGTCGAACCGTGTTTGAAACCGAAACCATTGATGAAATAAGTTGCCAAATTTGACCAGAGCCATGTTGATTCTCATGTCCATTTTGTTTGTCAACTAAATCTACTACGCTCTCCGTGCGTTGGAGTAGATCTGTTGGTTCCTTGGTCGTGCTATGTTGCAACGATTACCGGACAACTTTCTTTGTGAATGAGTAGTTGAAGATTCATTGCATATGCTGTCAAGAATTTCTCTGAACTGTGTACATTTGCTTCGAAATTGTATTCTGTGCATGAATGATGATGGTGTTCGGAATCGGTCGCCGGAGGGGGACGGTCTAGTTTTGTGGGTTGCCGGCTAGCGGACCACGGTGGCAGTACTATGACTGGAGGTGGATGATGGTGATGTCAGTCTAAGGCTTGGATATGTTGATCATTGACAGGGTTTTGTTGATGGTGAATCAGTAAAAATGGAGTTCTCAATATAGGAAGAAGACCATGGATTTAGAATGGTAATGATGGGCCATGGGTTTAGTATTGTAATTAAGGTGAGCTTAGTGCGATTATAGAAAAAATGGGCTTGATGAAGCTACACAATAAAGTAGGTTTGACTTGGGTTTTAGAAATTTTGGACTTGATTAGGGAGTTTAAATGGTCAGAATTAGACCTTGGTGGTTTGGGTTTCATTCTGTTGAAGGTGCTTGTAATAGAAAGCCCAATTCATGTCCAAAGTTCAGTCCACATTCGGACCAGGCCCAAGGGTCCAGGCCGTGTCCCTTTTTTATTATTTGCAATTGTAGATACTAAAAAATATGCGGCATTTATAGTGTTGTAATTAATTGTGTGTGAATGATGACATATGATGAAGACTTTTGCCGCATCTTATTCGCCACCGAGCAAACTACGAAAAACATTACATTGGTCTCTCTTCAATAATTTTCTATATATTGAGATCGATTTGCAAAAATAATATATTGAAGGGTTAATATCACGAAAAATTCCAAACTGGTATACTTGTGACAAATTTATCATAAACTCATATGAATTTCCGTGTGGACTTGCCACATTAATTGAATTATTGACATGTGTCATCCAGCTCAACCATTTCACAGATAAATTTGACAGAAGCTAATGGTTGGTAAATATGTCATGAGTGTATCAATTTTAAGTTTTTGGTGACCCAAATATTAGTTTGGAGTAAATCTATCTCATGTATACTAGTTTGGGATTTTTGAAGACCTAAAAATTAGTTTGAGATAAATTTGTCACATGTGTACTGGTTTGGATTTTTTCCTGATATTAACCCTATGTTGAATGATGTACCATATATATATATATATATTCATATTGAATGCGATCCATTTGTAATTTGTTAGGTTAAGCATTCTATACTTTTGTAGACCAGTGTCAAAATGTAAACCATTACTCATTTGTTTAAATTTTTCCATGCGATACCCTTTTCAGGTAAGAAGCCCAAGTATTTTTCGACTAACCATTTGAAAAGCATTGCCTATAACCTTGAATTGAGCAATTGCAAACAAAACCCGATAAATTTTTTCCGAGGGAAAAAAATAAGTGAAGAGGTAGCACGCAAAATCAAAATGATAGTTTCGATTGGTTTAGAAATATTTACTTTCAAAACCGCGAAGCGCATTGGGCTTTTTGCTTAAATTCTGTTCCGCCTAAACTATGAACATATACGTGATTGGGAAAATTATCGGTGTTTTGAAACTGCAATGTTTTCTTCCATCCAAATTAAGTATTTACATTAATTGTTAGGGATCACGTTCAACAATGTACAAAGAATCCAATAATGGCAATTTTTCTCTCACGAATGATTATTTTTTTTTTTTGATCGAATTGTCATGATTGATATAATTGGCTGATAATGTGGAAAGTACCTAAAAACCTCCAAATCAGGTTTCACTCTCTAAAGCCAGAGTAACTTAATTAATGCACCCTAATAACCGAAAATAGCCAGCTATGTTCCTCCACATTCAACCCACGATATGTTTGGAAAAAGATTTAGTCTCCAAAAATAACCAAATGTCATTTAGAATCATTTTACTAAATCAAGCCAATCATATAATTAAAAAAAAAAAATGCAAGACTACCATTGCTTCCCACAACGAAACACAAGTTTATTTTACCGGTGTGTGGTTGGCTCTATGATTCTATCCATTCAATCGCCAACGTAGTTGGCAAAAACCAAGAAAAAGAGAAAAAAAATTGCACATCGCGTGAGAAACAAGCCCTGTTAATCTCAAGTCAATTTGAGAAATCGTTAGATGAGTGTAGTATGTGAATCAAACTGACTTCAAACCATTGCGATGGATGGGTCTTATCCAATTTGACGATTCAAATTTGATTTAGCATCTAGGCGACAGCTTCAATCAGTAATTTTTCTGTCATTTTTCACTAGTGTCATCATAGGAATTCTGGGCCCAACCCCTGAAATCAGCAACTAAATAGTGAAGAAATCCACAATCCATGTCAGATTCGTTATGTCTCATCCTTCGCATTGAATGCACTTCCATCCATGGCTTCCATGTGCCAACCCAGGTCATGCATACCTTGTATGAAATTGCCCGATTCTCTCATTACCATCGCTATGTGAGCCCCCCCTCAATATATATATATCATTCCCCTCTTCCATTTTCACCTCCATCGCTCTCAATCAAAACCCTAGTAAAGCCTGTGCGTGTTTGTGTGCGTGTTTTGATCTTTTGTGTTTGTGAAGAAGAAGCAGCTCCTGAAGAAAATGGCGGCTGCACCATACGCCACTGTGAACCACCAGAATCAGCGCACCGTTTGCTTGGAGAGCCTGGCCGTGCGCACCACTGGGATTCTCTGTTGCCACCGCACCTTCTATTTGGATAGGTGTATCGCGTCTTGCGTAAATCCGCATATGCATTACGTACTTTTCTTCTTTTTGCTTCTTTTTTCTGTGCTTGTGTTTTCGCTGTGTACTTCTTTAACAGACCGGTATATCTTAAGCCAGTGTGTCAGTAATCCAAAGATCTTTGATTTTAGAAATCCATGTTGCTAGATAAATTGTCAAAGGAAAAACTGCTGATTTTTGTGAATTTTGCACTGTTTTTCTTACGCATAATATTTCAGGTTGAAAAAGAAAATCAAAAAGAAAAAAAAATAGAGGAGGTTACATTTCAGCCAAATAAATAAAATGTGTTAATGTGTTCAAAATAAAAAGGGACAAATATTTTTAATGAAGAGTGCATCTATTTGTAATAGAATTACTGTTACTTCCTTTATTTTGGGCTTTTATCATAAATCAAAACCGATCACGATTTTGTTGACGGTAAGCATATGGAATCTTCGGCAAAAAAAAAACATATGGAATCTTAAGTTTAATTTTTCAAAAATAAAAATTGTCGACTATTTTTGATTTGTAGCAGTTAAATAATGACCCACATCATTGGTGATGGATGGGGATGTGTAGAATTTTCTTGTTATGAAATGCCATAGTCAAGGTCAAAGCAAGAAGCCTTATGATTGATGATGGTTTAGAGTGGTGTTTGGTGCAGCGGCCATTTGAAACTTCAACTAAATCAGGTACCTTATAAATTGGATCACTTTGACTATATTAAGCATACCTTTGTGTCTAGTTTTCGATTATTATCATTGTGATTCCTTTGTATAAGCTTTTTATGTTGAAATGTATCGCGCGTTACATTTTATGTAGTGATTTTTAAAGACCTGATTTTTTTTTTGAGTCAAAGTAATGAATCCCATATCTTTAATTAACTTTCATTTTCTGTATCGGAGAGAGAGATCGTGAAATTAGCGCTATACATAAGGAGCAACACAAATTCAATAGTGTTGTTTCCCGAGCAAGACATATCAAGATTGCCATGACTCAATATTTATAAACTCGAGCTCATATATTTTGAGGACCAATACCAATTGCATGGTTTGAAACTTTGCAGTTGATGGCCAAGCGAGGCAAATCATTTTTACGACTCATGTTTTTACGATGCTCGTGACTGCATGACTGGTTAAACTGTTTGACTTACCTTTGGTTGCATGATTCATGCTCCGTAACTTACCGACCAAAAAAAAAAAGTTCTGTAAATCAAACCTCGCATTTGCAATGATTGATGAATTTAAGTCGCATGAATAGTATCACCTTACTATAGTTGTGACTCATCGAGCTTTAGTCGTGGCAAGTCTAATTAACTAATTATTACTGGTGAGGAGATCCTGATAGACCAACATAAGTGGAGATTTGCGCAACTCTCTCGGATCACACCTACAACAATTGAGAGAGAGAGAGAGAGAGAGAGAGAGAGAGAGAGAGAGAGAGAGAGAGACGGGCGGCTATATTCACGATACATGCAAAGAAGCTCTCCCTTGACTGCCACGTGTTGACTCCTCCTCATGAACGACTATTGCTTTACTTCTTGCGGATGACATTACGCCCCACTCTGCACCACCACGCTTCCAACGTCCGGAGTTGTCCCTGCCTCAGCCCTTCACGCCTCAGACGCTGCTCCAACAGCCAGCGAGCACCCAGAGATACTAGCCAGTGAGCGCGAGCGGCTTCCAGTAATTCCAAACAATTTTCTGCAGATTCTCGGCGAGCCCATCCTCTCCGACGTTCAGCACAGCAACCCAGCGGAACTAGTGCTCATCGCCAGCCACCATGGCACCGTTACAATCCCGGCGAGCCACTGTTCCTGACTTGATGCTCACTGCAGTCAAGTTTTCCAGCAAGTCCCTGTAATTCGGCCATTCTCCAGCAGGTCTGGCGTGTCTCAATCAATTTGGACGACTCCTGGAGGCCTGAGAGGCTATCGAACTACTCCTTGGCCAAGTCACACCGCAAGCCACCAACCATTGAGTCCCGCGATCCGCAATACGGATTCTTCATCTGTCCAAATTTGGAAACGCTATTCGAGCAATATCGCGGATTAGGTAAGAATTTTCATTATTCAATTTTCATATATTTTGTTGCCTAATTTGTGAAATTGCAATCTTGTTTAAATCTTTGAGTAATATTACCATATCCATGAAAACTCCCGAGTACCCTTAAATTAGGAATTATTTCCTAATTTTGTAACTTGCTATGATCGACAGTCTGATTTCATGCCTGAAATATGACTCGCGATGGTATGGAAAATTGTCAATCCGATCTCCTGTTCGAGATATGATTCGCGATTGTGTGGAAGATTGACCAATCCGTTCCTCATGCCCGAAATATGATTCGTCAATCTATCCTTTCTAAATTTAAAGGGATATGGATAATATTTCTTTTGATTGGGTGTCTTGTTCATTGCTATTTCTTTCCGTCTTTTGTTTGAATTGAATTGATTGTCTTTCCATAAAAAAAAAAAACACAAAAAGATTAGGTACAATTTGAGTAGATAAAATATTGCATGTTTAGGATAAATTTTGATTATTTTCTTAAAATAGATTAGATTCTTTTCTTAGATTTTATTATTACACGTTTAAATTAGGTTAATTATTTATTCTGAATTTAAATTAAAAAAATATAAAAATACCACGTGCATGTCATATTAGAGTAGTTGCATATTAATTAATTCTCGTCATTAGAAATTTCACGTCTAGGTTCATTTGCGTGCTACATTAGAGATAATGCATTTAATTGTTGTTAGAATTATGACATTTAAATAAATCGTAGGTTGCATGTCATACTAGACGTAGAATGCATTGCATAAAGTTTAGTTTTTATTAAATTAGAGAAAACCCTAAAAAAGATTTGAGTGAAATTGCGTGTTAATTAGAAATCATATGAGGATTGTCAATGCGATTTTCTAACTAACATTGCAGATGCTTTCACTACTTTGAGGTAAGTCCCTATCTTGCGATTTATTTATTGCTTCGCATTAGTGAGTATTATATTATTGGTTACGCACCAGCATGATCACATCGCATGTTAGTGGATAGATTTAAAATCAATCCAAGCTACCTGCAAATATTTTTTTGAAATAAAAGAGAAAAGATATTGAAATGGCATTAGAGTAATCTAGTGTAACCAAGTCCCCGAATCCATAAAATCTAGTGTAACCAAGTCCCCGAATCCATAATCTCTAGTTCGTAGGAGTAAAGTAATTCTCCCGATACTTTACTTGGGTTTTCAATCGACCTATCAAAAATAGATTAGTGACGACTCCTGATTGAAATGATTTGTACGTTAAGAACTTGAATCATAAGTCGCGAATCGATATAGGCTTGGGAGTGCTCGAGTTAGCTATTGCGACCTCACCTCCTGCGGTGCACCACTTAGGGATACTAATTCGCGACTTAAGGTTCACATTCTTAGCATGCAAATCATTTCAATCAGGAGTTACCGCTAACTTATTTTTTGTGGGTTGATTAGAAACTCAAATAAAGTATCGAGAGAATTACTTTACTTTTACGAACCAGATATTATAGATCCGGAGACTTGGTTATACTAGATTACTCTAATGCCCTTTTAATACCTTTTCTTTTTTATTTCAGAAAAATATTTGCAGGCAGCTTGGATTAATTTTAAACCTATCTACTAATATGCGAGGTGATCATACAAGTGCGCAACCAACAATATAACACTAAATAATGCAAAGCAATAAATAAATTGCAAAGATAAGGAGGAAAACTTACCTCGAAGTAACGAAAGCTTCTGTAATGTTAGTTAGAAAATTACATCAACAACCATACTATAATTTCTAATTAACACATAATTTCACTCAAATCTTTTTTAGGGTTTTCTCCGATTTAACAAAAGCTAAACTTTATGCAATGCATTCTACGTCTAGTATGACATGCGACATACGATTTATTTAAATGTCCTAATTCTAACAACAATTAAATGCATTATCTCTAATGTAGCACGCAAATGAACCTAGATGTGAAATTTCTAATGACGAGAATTAATTAATATGCAACTACTCTAATATGACATGCACGTGGTGTTTTTTTATATTTTTTTAATTTAAATTCGGAATAAATAATTAACCTAATTTAAACATGTAATAATAAAATCTAAGAAAAGAATCTAATCTATTTTAAGAAAATAATCAAAGTTTATCCTAAACATGCAATATATTATCTACTCAAATTTTACCTAATCTTTTTGTATGTTTTATGGAAAGACAATCAATTCACTTCAAACGAAAGACGGAAAGAAATAGCAATGAACACGACACCCAATCAAAAGAAATATTATCCATATCCCTTTAAATTTAGAAAGGACAGATTGACGAATCATATCTCGGGCATGAGGATCGGATTGGTCAATCTTCCACATAATCGCGAATCATATCTCGGGCGGGAGATCGGATTGACAATTTTTCGTGCGATAGCGAGTCATATTTCAAGCATGAAATCGGACTGTTGACCATAATACGTTATGAAGTTAGGAAATAATTCCTAATTTAAGGGTACTTGGGAGTTTTCGTGGATATAGTAATATTACTCAAAGATTTAAACAAGATTGCAATTTCACAAATTAGGCAACATAATATATGAAAATTGAATAATGAAAATTCTTACATAATCTGCGAAATTGCTCGAATAGCGTTTCCAAATTCGGACGGACGACGGATCCGGATTGCGGATCATGGGACTTGACGGATGGTGGCTTGCGGTGTGACTTGGCCAAGGACGGTTCGATGGTGAGACAAGTCACGTGGCTGCGGCGCCACTAGGAATTGCTTCGTTGTTGTTCAAATTGTTGGTTCCGGCGTCGCTGAAGTAATGAACTTCGATGGTAGGAGCAACAAGGCGCTACGGCTGGACTTGGTGAACGTCGGACTTGCTGTGTCCGTAAATCTGAGGAAGAAAGAACGTGATGATGGGATGTGAAAGTGAGCTCTTGGTGAAGCATCGGCACGATGGTCCTCTTGGCCGCAAGCTGTGGGCGCTATATATTTTTTACTCGCACACTGATCCACTCACCCAGCAAACCCACCGAAGCTTTACCCAGAGAACTCCCTCAACATTCACGCCTCTCTCTTCTCTGACTCCACAAGAACGTGTACTCCCCTCAATGGTGAACGTCTCGCCCTCCCTCAATTATTTGCCGTGTATTCTATTACGTGGTCTCCTTCGATTGCGAACCCTAACACATCTATTAATAAAAGTTAATCAGGGTTGTCTTGCAAGAGCCAAGATATATTATTTTCTAATTCTGATACTCAACTTAGGCAATTTTTTGATTATTTCCTCAAGCTAAATATTCATAGAATAATATGAATTATCTTATAAGTATATTATTTAATAATTTGATAATTCAATTATTCAAACTTGCTCTATAATGCAAATTTCGGCCATATATGTAATCAATGGGCTTGGACAAACATTTAATCTTTTGGGCTGATTCTAATCAATTAAGCTCAAAACCATTCACTTAAGTCTATTCGCCGTCGGTCCACTGCAAATGTAGCTATATGAGCTTAAATACCAATTCAAATGCTCCTAATCTATATGCAATTTAACTAATTTTTTTTTTAAGGATTAGGATCGATCCCTAATTTTTATGCAATGAACGACTAATCGGGTTGTCAAAAATTAGATGTCAACATCCAACTTTTTATTTTAACGATATATTAGTGAAATTTACATATATTAAGTTATATCTTGGAGGACGTGATAGAGATTAGACAACTTGATGAATAGTTGAATTTCAGATGATGTTATCCCTGACTTAGGGCATCGTTGGCTCCACAAGCAAAGTCCCTTGACTCCCTCCTTTTCCCCACTCTCCAAATTGATCCAAGGTCATTTATAAGGTTACCAACTGCGAAAAACATCACAACGGATATTATTATTGTATTTCTCAGTTCAATTATGTTTGATATATTAAGATCGTTTTATAAGAGTCATATACAATATGATGTAGCAAAGTTATATGAGTATTCAACGTTATTCGCTTGTAATTTGTTAGGTTACCTAGTCTATACTTATGTAGACCAATTTCAATATATATTTTTCCATGTGATACTTTCGTGCTGACTTAAAAGCCCAATTAATTTTGAACTAATAATTTGAAAAGCAGAACTTGACCTTAAATTATTCAATTGCAAACTAAACTCAATAAATTTTTCTTTTGGCAAACCTTTACTTTTGAAACTACAAAGCATTATGCTTTTTACTTGACCTTGTTCCAACTAAATTACGCACTTGTATGTGATTGGAAAAATTTAGGTGCTTCGAAACTACGATGTTTTCTTTCATCCAAATTAATTATTCACATTAATTGCTATGGATTAAGTTCAACGTTCAAAGAATACATTTATGGTTGATTTGTTTGTCATGATTGATTCAAATGGTTGAAAATATGGAAAGTACTTAAAAACAATCAACTTAGGTTTCACTCTCTAAAGCGAGTGGCTTAGTTAATGCACCATAAAAATGGAAAATGGCCAGCTATGGTCCTCTACATCCAAGCCCATGGTATGTTTGGAAAGTGATTTAGTATCAAAATATATCCATATATCATTGACATTCTTTTTATTAAATCAAGCCAATCATATAGTTACAAAAAGGAAATTCTTCCTCTACTCCCAACATAAAACACAAGTTAATTTTACTGTTCTTGTGTTTCGGTCCACGAATCTATCCTTTCAATAGTCGATGTAATTGGTTAAAAAAAAAAAAGAAATTCACTTTCAGCCAATTAGTTCAACAGTTCTAATTTCTAATGGCCAATAAGTGCACATCGTGTGGGAAGTGAGCTCATTTATTCTCAAATTAATAAAAAAAATTGTTAGACGAGAATATTATATGAGTCAAACTAAATTCAAATCACTGAAATTGATGGATCTTATCCTATCTGTTGATCTAAATTCAAATCATTAAAATTGATAAGTCTTATCTCATCTGACCGTCCAAATTTAGTTTAAAATATAAATCATAGGTCAAATGAGTAATTTTCTTCCATCATTTGTCGCTATGTCATCCTCTGAATTATGGGCCCACCCCCAAAATCTGCAACACCCACCCCCAAAATCAATGGAAAAATGCACCACCCATATCGGATTTAGTCTGTCTTTTCTTTTGCATTGAATGCACTTCCACCCATGGCGTCCACGTGCCAACCTAGATTATACATGCCTTGAATGGAGTTGCCTGATTCTCTCGTTACCATCATTGTGACCCCCTCGATTTACATATTCCCCTCTTTCATTCTCACCTCTTTTGCTCTCAATCAAAACCCTAGCAAAGGCTGTGTGTCTGTGTGCGTGTTCTCAACATTCGTGTTTGTGAAAAAGGAGGTGAAGAAGAAACTGCTTCCGAAGAAAATGGCCGCTGCATCGAACGCCACTCTGAACCACCAGAACCACTGCACAATCTGCCTAGAGAGCTTGGCCGTGTGCACCACCATGACCAGCCACCCTTCGCTGCCGCCCCACCTTCCATTTGGGTAGTCATTTCGTTATAGATTAATTTGTTTTTCTTTTTTCTTCTTTTATCTGTGTGTCTCTGTGTTTTCAATGCGTGCTTCTTTGATTGACGTTGTTTCTGTTGTTGAGAGAGAGAGAGAGAGAGAGTTGTTCATGGTTCAAACTGATGTGTGCTGTATTTTTGGTGTTACTCTACCGGCACATGAGCAAATGTATGCAGGTTTGTGCATGAAGATGCGCTTGCTCGATTGAATAACGTGTAGATCTATGTGAAATACACATGGACTTACGTTTTCATGCATTTTTTGCTGTGGGTGTTCGGTGTTGTGGATGGTCTACGTAGTTTTTATCAGTTATATTTCGTTGGGATACATGAGGGATTATTTGATCGGAAATCAAAGATGCTAATATTTAGGTAATTAGATCTAGGACTACTATATCTTGAGCTGTGTGTCGTAATCCTAAGGTCTTTGTCTAGTACCAAAGTTTAGCAAGCCTTGTTGTTAGATAAATTTTAAAAGGAGAAACTTCTGATTTCTACAAAATTTGCACTGTTTTTCTTATGTATGACATTTCCAGGTTCTTTTTTATAAATTAAGAAAAAGAAAAGAAAAAAAAGAGGAGGTTGCATTTCAACAGAACAAACAAAATGTGATGATGTCTTCAAAATAAGACGAGATAGCTATTTTTAATGGAGAGTGCATATAATTGTAATAAACTTAGGGCGTGTGAAAGAATTTTTTGAGAATTAGTTTACTTCATGTGTTCGATTTAAGGAAAATGAAAATCCATTTATGGTCAAGAAAAATATGCATTAATAAAGTTAGGAAAATAAATTTTCTAACTCGAAAATGAAAAAAAAACATTTTTTCTTCTTAAAAATATATTTCGCGGAAAACATTTTTCTTTATTGTGAATACATCATGTTACTTTCTTTATGTTCGAAATTTACCATAAATCAAAACCGATCACGATTGTTGTGGCGTTATATGCTGAGCTCGTGTCAAACCTAATTGCCCATGTACTTAAAATGGCACTTATACTTGCTTACTGAACAAAACATATTATGTAAGCACTTGTATTAACTATATGGTCTGTGTACTTCTTTTTAGCAAGTACATCCTCCTCCGTTGATCGGGGTAATATATTTGTGGCAATTAACTAACCACCCACACCAGTGGTGATAGATGAGGATATGTGAAACGACAATACCTAGTATTTGCTTATTATGAAGCACCATATTTAAGCTAAAATCAAGAAGTCTTATGATCGATGATGGTATACAACGGTGTTAGGTGCAGCGGCCATTAAGAACTACAACTAGACCAAAAACCTTATTAATTGGATCACTCTGATTGGATCTTTGTATCTAGTTTTCGATTAGTATCATTATGATTCCTTTCTATAAACTTTATATGCCGAAATATATAGGGCATTACATTTTCGGCAGTGTTTTTTACACATTTGAGTTATTATATTTTTCACACTGAATTAATGAATCACATATCTTTGGTTACCTTTCATCTTTTGTGAGAGAGAGAGAGATTACATATCATCACTATACGTGAGGAGAGAGATTTTGAGTGAAGTTTCTTACCGATCGAGAATATATATCGCACTCTATCTTAAGGTAGAAAATTGAATTTGTCGATTCGTCTTTATACGATCTTAAAACTTATTAGCTGAGTTGACATAATTGATAAATTCGTGTTAATTAAAATTCAGTAGGCTTGTTGGCTAGCCAAACATATCAAATTTGCCATGACTCGATATGGATGATCCCCAGCTCATAGGGGATTTGGGTTTCAAAGACTAATTTTAATGGATTGGTTTGAAACTTTGTGGTGAATGGCCAAGTGACGTAAAATATTGCATGAATCTTGTTCTTTGTGACGTTGATGACTGCGTGATTGGTTAACTTTGTTTAGACTTACCTTTGACGGTTCTGTACGATTCGCATCATATCATTATTTAAAGTTGTCAAAAAGTAAAAGTATCCACATTAATCGAAGGTGATACTAATGATGTGACTTAGATTCACAATCATTGCGAATGAGAGGTTTAATTCATGCAACCTGATCTCATTGAACTATTGTCTTGGTGAGTATAATTAACTAATTGCAGGTGGATCTAGGTTGGAAAGACATTAACCATAGTCAATATCGTCCTTTAGCTTTCCTTTTCTCTTATCTCAGATTTTCCATTTTTTTTTGAGAGAGAGCGGGTGAATGCAATGTCCGGATGATGCATCTTCGTTCCTGGTAATTCCTGTCAATCTTAGTAGGATTCATTAGCCTTATCGAATACTCATCAGCGCTGGACCTGGCAAATTGAAGGATGGATGATGCACAATCTGATTATGAGTCTCCAATTGCATTCTTTGAATGTCTCGATTCGTGAATGTATACTGTTTTATTACCTCACATTTGTCATCCGGATGGTGGCATCGCTTGAGTTTATGCACCGCAGTAGTGTTCCAATTTAGCCATACGACAGTGTACTCGTTCAAGTTGAGCCCTTTTGGTTTTATTTCAGTAAAAGAACACTACAAGTGCCATAACTTGTGTACGGCGCTCACTTTGGTGCCATAAGTTTTTTTTGGATCACTTTAGTGCTAAAATTTTTGAAAAACGATCACTTAAGTGCTAGAATTTTTGAAAAACGATCACTTAAGTACCAACTCCGGCGCCGTACACAATTTTTCGCCTGAAATCCAACCTGACATTTTTTTTTTATTAATTTCTGAAACTAATGTGGCTCGCTAGAGGCTCGCCGGAGATTAGTACTTAAATGATCGTTTTTCAAAAATTTTAGCACTTAAATAATCGTTTTTAAAAAAATTTAGCACTTAAGTGTTCGTTTTTCAAAAATTTTAGCACTGAAGTGATAAAAAAAAAACTCATGACACTTAAGTAATCGTTTTTCCTCCGACTTGGTACCAAAGTGATGCGAAAAAAAAGTTATGATACCAAAGTGATCTCCGTACATAAGTTATGATACTTACAATGTCCTTTTGCTGTTTTATTTCTAACGATGAATTGTTTTTGCTTTTTGCGATTTTTTCTTATTCAGATTACCCGGGATTGGATTTCAATGCTGTGCCCCTTGTGCCGGGCAGGGAGGAAGGAGTCTGGAGGAGCTTCCCGACCACAGCTCCTCGGAGCAGCAGAGCGGGTGCCCATACGACCCAGGAAGATGTGCAGGAGCCACCTGTCCGAATGATAATAAATAGTCATCCTTATACGCCTCGAGTTGTTTTGCCACGTCAATTATCAGTTTCATGGGATCCTGTAAATTCATTTTCGCCGTAATGCTAGAATCTGCTATGACTGTACACTCGTGGCTTCTTTCCTTTTGGATTTTGATATTGGCTTTGCTAGATCAGTTTGATAAGTTACAGGTGAAACTGATGGGATAGGGGCGATGTGTTGTCCTCTTTCGCTATGGTGTAATGTGGATTGAGTTATCGCTATGACTCTGGTCTCTGCACTCGAGATTTAAAATTTCTTTGTCTTGTGGTGGAAAGAAAACAGACATTTTCCTAGTTTCATGAGCTTTGTCTCGTTCTTCTCATAGTGAGCTTGAGTTGATCTGTTTTTACCTGTGGAAGAATAGCACTGGGGAGCTGTATACTTTTGGAGTGGACTGCAAATCAGCTAGGGTTAAAACCTCCACGGTCCTTCTCTATTCAATGAGCTCTCCGATGTACTTTCATGCAATTTTCATCTCGGTCGAGCTCTTTGCTCCTCCTATCTGTTTTGCTCTCCGTCTTTTTAGGCTTAATTCGTTTTACGAAAAATAACTTCCAGAAAAATATTTTCTGGGTTTTCAGTGTTCGTTTCATGAAAAATAAACTAGTCATGGAAAACATTTTCCTTCAATGGACAAAATAACTTAAAAAATGAGGAAAATGTTTTCCACTTTTTGAAAAGAGGAAAAAATTCCCCCCCTTCTTTCATCATTCATTATAATTATTTTTGCTTTTTTTTAATTCTAATTTTTTAATTATCTTTTTATTTATTTATATTTATATTTTATTTTTTCTTTCTCTTTTCTATCTTCTTCTCTAGCTGGTGATTGACCACAGGCGAGCTCCCTCCTTGCCATACAGCCTCACCCGCTTGTGGCGAGGCCGAGCTCGCCTGAGGTCAGCGAGCTTGGGCCTTGCCAAATTTGAAGAGCTGGGCAATGCTTGAGCCTTGCCTGAGGTCACCAGAGCCTCGCAGACGTTTGGCGAGGTTCGATCTTGCTGGAATCTGGTGAGCTCAAGCCTTGTTGGCCTGTGGTGAGACTTGAGCTCGCCTGTGGCCGGCAATTGGCCGATGAAGAAGAAGAACAAGGAAAAAAAAAGAAAAAAAAAAGAAAATTAAAAATATTTTTAAAAAAATAAAAATAAAAAATTATTAAAAGTAGTGCAAGGAGGAAATTCTTTTCCATACTGAACAACGGAAAATATTTTCTGAAACTTTTTCATTTTTCAGCCGAACATCGGAAAATTATCATTCTCCAGGAAAGTGGCTTTCTAGAAAACATTTTCCAGAAACGTAAAATTTTTCGCAAAACGAACTGAGCCTTAGTATGTTGTTAGAATCCGATTCAACGTGATGAAAGGCCAGGTGTATGTGAAGGAAATTACTCGTTCACATCGAAGAAAGGCGAAGTTAAGGGGCTTAACTGAACAACTGTAAGCTGTGACAAGTGCAAGGGCAATTTGATGGAGCGTGCAGAATGGGCTTGGATTTGGGAACGAGATTAAATAAGTCTACTGAGGAACAAGCTGGTTTTAAGAAAATGACTCGTCAAAGCTTACAGTTGTTTTCTTGACCTATTAAACAAATATGCTTTTTGCTCGACCTTGTTCCGCCGACATTACGCACTTGTGTGTGATTGAGAAAATTTTCGGTGCTTTGAAACTATGATGTTTTCTTTCATCCAAGTTAATTATTCACATTAATTGTCATGGATTAAGTTCAACGTTCAAAGAATACATTTATGGCAGATTTGTTTGACATGATTGATTCAAATGGTTGAAAATGTGGAAAGCAGTTAAAACTGACCAACCCAGGTTTTACTCCCTAAAGGGAGTAGCTTAGTTAATGCACCTTAATAATGGAAAATGGCCAGCTATGATCCTCTACATTTAAGCCCATGCTATATTTGAAAAATGATTTAGTCTCAAAATATATCCAAATATGATTGAGATTCCTTTTACAAAATCAAGCCAATCATATAGTGGTTCACTCTATAATTCTATCCACTCAACAGTCCGGTGTAATTGGTTGAAAAAAAACCGCTTTCAGCCAATTAGTTCAACACTTCTAGTTTCTAATGGCCAATGAGTGCACATAATATGGAAAACGAGCCCCGTTAATCTCAAATCAATTAGAGAAATTGCTAGATGAGTATAGTATACGAATCAAATTAGATTCAAATCATTGAAACCGATGGGTCTTATCCTATTTGTTAGTCCACTATACCAGAATATTATACGAGTCAAGCTAAATTCAAACCATTAAAATTGAAGAGTCTTGTCCCATCAAACGATCCAATCTTAGTTTAATATATAAACCATAGGTTGAATGAGTAATTTTTCCATCATTTGTCACTAGTGTCATCCTCGAATGTGGGCCCATCCCCAAAATCTGCAACAAAATAATGAAAGAATGCACCGCGCATGTAAGATTTGGACTGTCTCTTCTTTTGCATTGAATGCGCTTCCACCCATGGCTTCCATGTGCCATCCCAGATTATGTATGCCTTGTATGGAGTTGCCTGATTCTCTCATTACCATCATTGTGATTCCGCTTGATTTACATATCGTTCCCCTCTTTCACTCTCACCTCTTTCACTCTCGATCAAAACCCTAGCAAAGGCTGTGTCTGTGTGGGTGTTCTCATCTTTTGTGTTTGTGAAGAAGGAGGTGAAGAAGCTTCTGAAGAAATGGCAGCTGCATCAAACGACACTTCAAACCACCAGAGCCACTGCACTATCTGCTTAGGGGGCCTGGCTGTGCGGACCACCGTGACCCTTCGCTGCCGCCACACCTTCCATTTAGGTAGGTGTTTCGTATTGTGTAAATCTGCATATATAGATTGCAATGTTTTTCTTTTTCCTTTTTTTCTCCATGTCCATGTGTTTTCATTGCATGCTTCTTCGATTGATGTTATTGCTGTTGTTGAGAGAGAGAGAGAGAGAGAGAGAGAGAGAGAGAGAGAGAGAGAGAGTTACGTTGAGTTGTTCAAACTTCAAACTGATATGTGTCGTCCTTTTGCTGTTGCCCTATGGACACATGCGCGAGTATATGTCGGTTTGTGTGCGAAAATGGGCCCGCTTGACTGAAAAACGTATAGATCTACAGGAAATACATGTGGACTTACGTTTTCATGCATATTTTGCTCTGGGTCTTTGGTGTGGTGGAGGTCTAAGTAGAGATTATTATTTATTTTTAATCGGGATACATGAGGGATTATTTGATCGGAAATCAAAGATGCTAATATCTGGCCAATTGGATCTAGGACTGCTATAGCTTAAGCCAGTGTGTTGTAATCCGAAGATTTCTGTGTAAAACCACAGTTTAGCTAGCCATGTTGTTAGACACATCTTCAAAGGACAAACTGCC
Source organism: Syzygium aromaticum (assembly GCA_024500025.1). Taxonomy (NCBI): domain Eukaryota; kingdom Viridiplantae; phylum Streptophyta; class Magnoliopsida; order Myrtales; family Myrtaceae; genus Syzygium; species Syzygium aromaticum. The sequence continues at coordinate 31,246,634 of CM044892.1, forward strand.
GATTTCTGCTAAGTTTGCATGATTTTTTTTTACGTATGACGTTTCAAGGTTCCTTTTTCTTTAAAAATGAAAAAAGAAAAGCCAAAAAAGAAGAAGAGGAGGTTACATTTCAATCGAATAAACAAAATGTGATGATGTGCTCAAAATAGAAGAATTTAATTGAGTGAATTTTTTTTGAGAATTAGTTTTTGGGACTTTCATGCTTTTGATTTTTTGAAAATGAAAAATCATTATAGCTAAAAGATATATATGCGTACTTAATTTTCCTTACTTGAAAATGGAAAAAACATTTTTCTTCTGAAAAGATTATGTTCAGAAAAACATTTTACTTTATCGTGAATACATCCAGTTACTTTCTTTATGTTGGGCATTTATCATAAATCAAAACCGATCACAATTTTCTTGACCATAAACATATGGAATCTTAAGGTCAAGTTTTCAAAAATAAAAAATCGTCAACTATTTTTCTGTAAAAAGTGCACATAGTTGTAGTAGAACTTTATGAATGAGATAGATCCTTCTTGACGTGGGGTTTTATGCTAAGCTCCCGCCAAACCTAATTGCTCATATACTTATAACCCATATTATAAACTGGCACTTATACTTAACATACTTAACAAAACATATAATGAAAGCACTTGATGAGGGTAATTTGTTTTGTGGCAATTAACTGACCATCCCACATCAATGGTGATAAATGGGGATGTGTAGAAAAGACAGTACCTAGTATTTGCTTATTATAAAGTACCATAGTTGAGGGAAAATCATGAAGTCTTCTGATCTATGATGGTCTACAACAGTGTTAGGTGCAGTAGCCATTAAGTACTTCAACTAGACCAAATACCGTATTAATTGAATCACTCTGATTGGATCTTCTTATCTAGTTTTAGTTTTCAATTATTATCATTGAGATTCATTTCTATAAGCGTTTCCATAAACTTTATATGATATATCGTGCAGTACATTTTGTGCAGTGTTCTTTACGCATTCGAGTGGTTATTTTTTTTCACATCTATCTTTGATTACCTTTCATCTTTTGAAATGGACAAAGATCACTATATCAGCACTATACGGTAGAAGAGAGATTTCAAGTGAAATTTCTTACTACGTGAGAATATATGTCACGTTGTATCTTAAGGTAGAAAATTGAACCAATGGATTCATATTCAGACAATTGAACCAGTGGATTCATATTCAAACAATCTTAATACTTATTAGCACCGAGCTGATATAATTGATATATTTGTGTTAATTTAAATTCAATAGAGTTGTTGGCTAGACAGACATATCAAAATGGCCATGACCCGATATCGATGATCTCGAGCCAATGGCTTGGTAGATATGGCACGGATGTATCAGTTTTGGGTAAATATGACATATGCGTGGAGTTTTTATGATATAAAATTAGTTTAGAGTAAATATGGTACAAGTGTATCGGTTTTGGAATTTTGGCATTTATTCAAAAAAAAAAAAATCAAAGAAAGAACAAGATGAAACGACATGGCATCGCTATTTAACAATCCTCGCACAGAAACTGAAACGGTAGAGAAGAACGTTGATCAGATGGTGAACGCAGCGATGCGACGTTGAGCTTTCCTTCGAGTTCAACGCAGCATGTTGCGGTCGGTCCAAGAGAGAGAGAGAGTTGAGCTCTCCTTTGAGTTCAACGAAGCATGTTGCGGTTGGTCCGTGAGAGAGAGAGAGAGAGAGAGAGAGAGAGAGAGAGAGAGAGAGAGAGAGGGTGAGGGTGAATGTATCATGCTTTGTTGCCTCGCATTTGTCGTCCCGATGGTGTTATCTCTTGAGTTTATGCACTGTCAGTAGTGTTCTAGTTTAACCAGACCAAGCCCGCATTGTGGTGTGCTCGTTCAAGTTGAGCTGTCTCGGTTTTGTTCCCGGGCGATGAATCGTTTTTGCCTTTTGCGATTGTATCCGATTCAGATTGCCTGGGCTCGGTTTTCAATGCCGGGAATGCGATGCGCTGCCCCGTTTGCCAGGCACTGGAGGAAGGCGTCTGGAGGAGCTTCCCAACCAGAGCTCCTTGGAGAAGCAGAGTGGGTGCCCGCGTGGTCCAGGAAGATGTGCAGGAGCCCCCTGTCCGAATGGTAATAAATAGTCATCCTTATATGCCTCGAGTTGTTTTGCGCCATCATTTATGGGTTTCATGGGATCCTTTGAATTCATATTCTCTCTAATTCTACGATCTGCTATGACTATAGACTCGTGGCTTCTTTCCTTTTGAATTTTGATCTTGGCTTTGCTAGAGCAGTTTGATAAGTTACAGTTGAAACTGATGGGATGGGGGCAAAATGTTTCCCTATTTCGCATATTGTGTGTTGTGGATTGAGTTATCGCTATGACTCTGGTCTCTGCACTTGAGATTTGAAATTTCCTAGACTTTGTGGTGGAAAGAAATCACATTTTCCTAGTTTCATGAGCTTTGTCTCGTTCTTCTAAGAATGAGCTTGAGTTGATCTGTTTTTACCTGTGGAAGACTGGGACTGGGAAACTTTATACTTTCGGAGTGGACTGCAAGTCAGCCAGAGTTAAAATCTCTTCGGTCCTTCTCTATTCAATGAGCTCTCCAACGAATAATCAAGCACTTTTCAGCTCTGTCGAGCTCTTTGCTCCTCTTATCTGTTTTGCTCTCTGTCTTCTTAGTATGTTGTTGCAATCCAATTCAACATGATGAAAGGCCATATGTTTGTGAAGGAAATTACTCGTTCACATCGAAGAAGGGCCCTATTAAACTAAATTAGCAGTTAAGGGGCTTAACTGAACAACTGTCAGTTGTGACAAGTGCAAGGGCAATTTTGAGCACCTTGTTGATACATAAAAAAAAAAAAAAAATGAAAGGTAGAGAGAACAATGACAAGAGAAAAGGCAAAACGTGAAAGGGTTGTTCCTTTCCTTCAAACCCTTAACTTTTAAGCGTTCTGCGTGTTCGCATGATATCACTACGCCTTTCTTCGTTCTGGTCTGGATCATTAAGAGAGGTCAGTGAAAAGAGACCTTTTGATAGGGAGGACATGGATGAGATCTTTTATGGAGCATGCGGAATGGGCTTGGATTTGTGAAGGAGATTAAAGATGTCTACTGAGGAACAAGTTGGCTTTAAGAAAAGGATGAAGTAAGATTCTTGAGGAATCTAGCAGGTTTGAGGACTTGAATAGTCCAATTTTGTCACTGCTGGTCTTGTTAAATTGCTTTACACATTGATAACGCTAGGAGAAGCTTTCACCATTAGATATCTTTCTTTGGCCATTTTTACGTCGATAACCTGATGAATTTCCATTATCATTATGTGAGATGGGATTGACTCATTTTCTTTCTTATTTGATCGTTGGACTTTTGGAAACATTCAATAGCACTATCAATCGAAAATCTGTTTCTGTTGTTGGAAATATAATTTAACCAGAGGCTACTCATTCACGATATATATATATATATATCTTGAAGATAATTTCGAAAGTTTCCATCTTTTGTATTTTGATTTGCGAAAGGAAAAATTGTACTAAATAGGCACTAAGGAGGTGCAAATGCACATTTTACAAGAGTGGAAAGACCAAAAAACAACCTTATTTACATAAAAAATCCCTATATGAATAATACACATTCTAGTTGACCAAGCTTAATTCTAATTGTTTTGTTCCAAAGCAAAGATATCCATGTTACGGTTAGTACTATTCAGATATTCATGACCAAGAAGTACTGGATTATCTTACCAATAGGCCCTGAAAGGAGGAAGAAATGCTGGAATACCAATAGGTGTCTGGAATTGAATGTAGGGAAAGTTATTGTCTCTATCAAAGCTTTTTCATCCATGAAAATCTTTATGCCATAGGACTACTCCCTCAACAATCTTTTTTTTCCTTCTGTTCCAAATTAACCAAAATATGGGGAAAACAAGTTCTTGTACCAAGGTGCTTTGTGAAGTCCGAACCTCTTTCCATGACCAATCTATCTCTTGGAAAACTCAAGTTGTCTAAATCTACCATGTCCAAGGGTAGTGTGGACAAAGCTGCACAACAATTTCCTCTTCGCTCCGTTGAAAGGTCATTGTTTTGCCAATGTTACTCAAATTGCAATATCGGGCAATGTTTTATAGGTAAAAGATGATCTACTAGCAAGGCACAAAGGAGGTGCCAACCGTATACAAAAAGAGCTCGAGAACCAAACAAGAGCTCTGCCTCAGTCACTAGACAATGCATCTACAATGTTGATCAAAGTGTTTACATCCAAAAGTAAGCTTCTATTATACCAAAAATGTAGGATTCTTAGCCAATTTTCAATAATTACATTAAAAGAGGGTCCTCTCCTTTAATGATCCTCTTGTTCCACTCTTTACAAATCAAACAAGAGACAAAGAGGAGACAAAGAAATGTCAAAACCTTAATACTTTATTATTGGGAAAAGTGTCAAAAAAAGTCTTAAACCTTTGGCATTGGTGTCAATTTAGTCATAAACCTTTTTTTAGTACCAATTCAGTCCTAAACCTTTTTTTGATGCAAATTTAGTCCTAAACTTTTTGTATTTGTGCCAATTTAGTTATAAACTTTTTTTGTGCCAATTCAATCATTCCGACCAATTTTGGCCGGATTTTGTTGATGTGGATGTTGACCGGTCACCGACGTTGACGTAGGCAACTTTAATAATATTTTAATATTTTTTGAATTTTTATTTATTTTTTCCCCTCCCCTCCCTCCTTTCTCCAGTTGGTCACCAGACCGGCATTCGGCCAACATTGGCAAGGCTCGCCTCAGGCTTTGCCTAGCTATGGCGAGCGGCTGGGTGAGGCCGACCTTGCCAAATCCAACAAGGTCGGGCCTCGCCTAGCGTGAGGTTGCCTTTGCTAGTGGCTGGCGAGGACTGGCAGATGAGGTTGACTTTGCTGGCCTTTGGCCTTTGGCCGGTCGTTGGTCCGGCGATCAGCTGGAGGAAGGAGGGAGGGGAGGGGGAAAAAAAGAAAAAAAGAAATAAAATTTTTAAAAAATATTAAAATATTATTAAAGTTGTCCACGTTAGCGTCAGTGACCGGTAGCCAACCGGTCGACGTCCACGTCAGCAAAATCTGGCCAAAATTGGCCGGAAGGACTGAATTGACATAAAAATAAAAAGTTTAGGATTGAATTGGTACAAATACAAAAAGTTTAGGACTGAATTGACGCTATAAAAAGGTTTAAGACTAAATTGGCACAAATGTAAAAGATTTAGGACTGAATTGGCACCAAAAAAAGGTTTAAGACTAAATTAGCACAAATGCAAAAGCTTTAGGACTTTTTTTGACACTGTTTCCCTTTATTATCTGTTGCAATTAAGCTCTTGTCATGAAGCTTGCAAAGCTCCATGTATTTTGTAGGCTTTTATTCCCTAGGAAGACAAATAAGCTTACCCAGCAAGATACCCATTATGCGGGTGAAATTGGAGAAGTTACACATCATCCATATGATGATAAGATGGCTTTTTACTCTACTCGAGTGGTTCTACTATGATCAATGCTAATTGAATCAGATCTTGGGCGTATTCGAGGGGTTAAATGGATTAGATCTCAACAAGACTCATGTTTGGACTTTTTAGTTAATGAGGGTGGCAATATTGGACATGACCTATTTATGAGTCAATTGTCATGAGGCAAGGTGAAATATGTAGAGAGTAATCACCAAATATGTCACTACATGGTACTTTTGACTCATCTACAAGGATCACAACGTGTTTTTGTCAAATAAATAATCAATCAATTGACTTTCTAAATTATAATTATGATGTCATCAATGAACATGAATTGACACGAATTACCATAAACGAACTCCTTTTTTTTTCCAAAGTGTCCGAAGGAAGAAAGTGTTATATCACTTCTTTCTCCTTTCTCACTTCTTTTGGCATACATATAGATATTACATGATGATACAAATTTCTAAGCCTTTATGTAGTTTTCCAAACATCTCCATTTTTTATGAATGCATTGCACACTCTTGGTAATCTTGTCAGACCATACATGAAAAAAAAAACCAGCTTTCACACAGTGACAACCGCTTTTTTATCTTGTTTAGCGAATCGAAGATGCAACTTTACGAATGTAATCGTCATAAAGGCAATCGGAGTCCTTTTCTATCTCTAATATACATTTTTCGGGTTAGCCTTAGTGGAGCAGTAAAAGGTTGCTCCACTGTAGTTGAGGTTACGAGTTCACTTGAACCTACTCTTTGGGAAACTAGAGGTAGGTTGCACATTTCAACTTCTCCTTGGACACTCAGTATGAAGAGCCTTGTGCATTGGAGCACTCTTTATGTTTCTAGATGCATTTTGTTCATCTATCACTTTGTCCTCAATTTAGTGTTTTTGTGGACTATAGATTTTATATGAGGAAAGTGCTCATTCTCTTCCTAGGTCTAGCTTGACCTAAACGTAGCAGGACCTTTTATATGCTAAAGTAGTATTATTTGCTAGAAGGATGCATTATGTATCTCCTTGGATATGCTTTGGCTATTTCATGAAAGAATATGTTTGAAGTAATGCATTGCCGTCAAAAAACATGCACCTTAAAAAAAAATCAAATTAATTGTTCAAAATTGGCATGATTGGTTGGGATGTCGGAAATTTGCAGCTTTAGAGTTGGAGATCACCCGTTCAAAGCCCACCAATTGTGTGTAATCTGCTTTAGGTTAGGGTTACTTGCACAAACCAAAGGCCTGGACTTAGTCAGTTCATGGGGCTTGCGGGCCATTTCATGGGCTTCATGTAACTAGGCTTTATGCAACTGTGTCCTTGAGTCATAAAATGAAATAGTCAAAGTACATGTGCCACGATGTTTGAAAAAGCAAAAGGTAAAAGCCATTCCAAACAAACTCTTATACAACCAAGAAGTCAATTTATTGCTTGGAAATTGTAGCGTAGGGGTATAATTTGTTCTTTGCCATTGTTACACTCTCTTGTCCTACATCAACATTGGCAAAGTTTGTCTTTCATTGTTTTCACTCTTGGGTGATAATTGTACCGTCATACCTGTGACATTGTCTAATAGATAGTTGTTTTCTCAAGTCGAATTTTTTGTTGATTTGTGCAGCAGCCACCACCATCTGGAATTTACTGGAGCCTTGATCAGGGATCGTAAGTGTGGATTTTCCTTGAGCTTGCAGAATGTTTACTTTTGCCATGTCTGTAAGAAGAGTAAATGCTTGTTTTTACGATTAACGGTTACTATCTCTTACATATTTTTGTGGAATCTTCATTGTTAATTTTCTTTTCCTTATATGTCAAACCTTGGTTACATGATAAAACTAGCGCTACATAGACCTTAAGCTTCCTTCTTTGGCTCTGCAGCAACTTTCTTAAAGTAGACAATTTCTCCAATTTTCAATCTTCTATACCTGGTATACTATTCCAGCTTATGTTGATGATCTTCAATAACAAAGGAAAATTGGAGGAATTACTAGATATTGGATTTGCAATGATGGAAATACCCAACTTGTACTGAATATAGCTACGTGTTCGGTTTTGGTACTCTGATTTATGTGATCATCAGTTACTATTATTGAGTTTTAGACCTTTTGGAGTATACGTTGTTAACATGATGCATTAGCAGATGTTCATTGTCTTTCCTCCTGTTATAAGTTTCTCGAGTTTCCATAGAAAGCCAGTTGGGTGCATCATTGTTGCCAGATACATTTTGAGTTTATTATGGACAAGAACATGAATCTTTTGTGTCTGAACTCTTCTTAAAATTGTTTGATTGTCGTCAGGCTGTGAGGTCCAAATAGGAACCTTTCGAATAGTTGTCACCTATTCCGTGAAGAAGTAATAGAAATTTAAAAGTTTTTGTCCCATCTCTGGATGGATTTACTTCAGGGGTCCTATGGTGGAGTGGGCAGTGAGTTCGTGGCTGTCTCGTATTTGATAGGTCCAGGCTCTTGAACGGATTGAATATTATGCCATAAATAAAGGTTCTCTCTAGGATACAATTCAGCGTGAAATTTTATTTTAGAGGAGCAATTTCCACATTGTAATTGAGGTTATATAAAATAAATGCCATCGTAGTGCTAAGCTGCTAGCAAATTTGTTGGTTTGGGGATCTTGTTTTCCCCCCTACGATATCACATAATTTTGCAGCTTAGCTGATCTCCATCTGGACTCTTTTGTTAAGTAACAAATTTTCTAGAACGCTTGTTTAGATAGGTGGCCTGTCGATGCGCCAGGAAAAACTAACTGGAAAGAAGTCCCTTTTAAGTCAATTACTATTCGTTATATTACTTTTACATGGTGATCAAGGTCATTATAAAAGGATGCATCAGATTACGCAAAAAAACGTACGGATGTTTAAGTCTAGCGTTCTTCATCAATACTCAAAAGAAACGGGCTGATGTGCAGACGGAATGAAGTATATGTAGGAGGCAAGACTGCTAGTTCAAGTTCTTATTATTTTTGCTTCATTTTTTTCCTTCTTATTGGCTTTCTTAGCACATTGGCGTTTTTTATTTTGCCAAATGAAATGCAGTTAAACTGTGGAAAGTTTTCATTGAAGTAAGTAGTCAGGAAAGAAAAAGTAACTAGTGTGTTTTGCCAGAATAAAGTAAATGGTTGCAAATTAACATAAAGAACATCAGAAATGCAGCTCTCTTCTTAGATATACTTGTTAGTCTGATGTTGTTTCAAGTGAATATATTTTCTTTTTATTAGGAGTTAGAGAGGTCATATGTGGCATGTAAGATGTGATCAAACGCATAGTCATTAGTCTTGATCATTGGTTGGATGAAACATAGCCTGTATTTGCACTGACTACATTCCATCTTATGATTTTTTTTATACGGAAAATATTGCTTAGTTCTCAACCTGCATGCTCCAGGCAAACTTGATCTGCGTCCCGGACTTTTATTTTGGGTTTTTCCCCTTTGGTTCAGACTAGTCATTTGACACTACCAAAATAGTTATGATGTGTCCATTCAGTGGTTTCGAGAACTAAAAGAATAAACATCATTATTTAGCTAATTGAATTAGGCTACCCTGCTAGTCTTCTGTTTCTTTGCTTTAAAACTCGTCTTCCTTATATAGTGTTCTCTCCTTTCCACTTACAATATCTTTTACTTATGCAGGTTCAGCGGATCTATATCTCTTGGAAGTAAGTTTTGATGGGCAGTGTGCTGATGAGTGTGCTGCCTTTTGGTGGGATACTAATGAAATGCTATATTTTGCAGATGGCGGTCCTATCAGACACCCCAACTCCTTTCGACGCCGCCATAGAGAAACCGCCCATATGAGGATGGGTTCATTTAACGGTTCTGGTCAGGTCTCAGCGTCATCTCATGTGACAAGGATCACTCATCTTCGTCTTAGCATCATCAGAAGGCCGGATAATGGATATTCATTTCAGGGTAATGTTGGCCCCAATGAACACTATGATCCATTTCCTCAAGAGATGAACAGCATCCAACCTGTTAGATTTGAAGCACCAGATGTTGCATTCTTGGGGGAGCCCGTTTTCAATAACAGGTAAACAATCATCAAATTAGAGGCTCCACCGCGTACCCAAAAACATCCTCCTCATTATTGATTGGTAGAAGAACAGATGCTGTACTTACGTAGCACACTTGCATTACTGCCCTTCTTCCTTTTTCTTTTCTCAGCATGATTTTGTTGGTAAAAAATATCATCAACTCACAAGTCAAAGGTAATGATCTAATTCTGTTATTGGTTACACTTTGTCCTTTGGAGACCCAGTGCTGGAAGCTTATTTGGACGCTTAGCTGGTGCAAATCCTGGGGGGCAGTCAATGAATTTACCATCTCCACCAGAGCGGGCCATGATGCCTGCTGCAAACAGTCCTTCCAGCTCAAATGGCCTGCTACCAGCTGAGCAGACGGCTTTTCAAGCTGAAGGATCTGGAACGGCCAACATCGAGTTACCCGACGTCGGTGAAGTGGTGCTGGCTTTAAGTGCGGATGTTCCTCCGGTAGATGGAATAGATGGTTTCGAGGATATTATGTCAGATGGCGAGCAATCTGTTGAGGACCTGTCAGAGTGATCGGACGGAGGAAACCAGATGGAAGTTCTGTTTCTGAACTGATCTCCTCAGTATGGCTGAGTGAAGAAGCAGCCTGGGCGAATAAATGATGTCCTGAAGTTGATGATTGTGGTATGGACGTTAACAACAATTCGATGCGAAAACCTTATATGCTTCGTCTATGGTCGGCAATGAGTCCCACACCTGGGATTTCTCGTTTATTTCCATAATGCCGCTCAGCTAAATGCTGAAACTCCGCGATGCTTTAATGCCTTTGAGGAGAACATTAGTGAATTTCAATAGAACTCGCTGCTTTCGTGAAATTCTTGATAAATCATTTCTTGTTGCCTAATCGCCGTTCGGAATAGATCTCTTCAGCATTTGCCGTAGAATGAAGTTATCCGGTTAAAGAGTCTCATTTCAATATTGTTTGATATACTAAGATCGATTTAAATAAGTAATATACTAAATGACGTAGCGTATTTGTATGAGTATTCAGTATTTTCCACTTGTTATTTTTTCGGCTATCCAGTCTATACTTTTGTAGACCAGTGTCAGTATATATAGCACCATTCATTTATTTGAATTTTTCCTTGTGATACTTTTATGATGGCTAAGAAGCCCATTCGACTAATCATTTGAAAGGCATAGCCTTACCTTAAATTGATCAATTACAAACTAAACTCAATCAATTTCTTTTGCGATAAAAAAAATTAAGTAAATTGGTGATGACGCAAAATCAAAATAATAGTTTTGATTGGTTTGAAATACTTTCACTTTCGAAATCACGAAGCGCATCATATTTTTTGCTTGACCTTATTCTGCCTAAATTACATAGTTGTATGTGATTTGGAAAATTTTAGAGTTTTGAAACTACATATTTTCTTCCATTCAAATGCATTATTCACACATTAATTGTTATGGATTATGTTCAATGTTCAAAGAATACAATAATGGCATTTTTTTGTCACGATTGATAATATGGAAAGTACCTAAAAGAGTCCAACTCATATTTCACTCTCTAATTGGGCAATTTAGTTACAGCAACATGATAATGGAAAATCCAATCCCAAGGTATGTTTTGAAAATCATCGAGTCTCAATATATATCCAAATTTCATTGAGATTATTAAATCAAGCCAAATCATATAATAAGAAAAAGACAAGACTTCCTTTACTCCCACCATAAAACACAAGCTTATTTTTCTGTTCTTGTGGTTTCGCTCTATGATTCAATCCATTTAATAGTCTATGTAATTGGTAAAAAAAAAATTCACTTTTGGCCTATTGGTTCAACAATTCCAATTTCTAATGGCCAATAAGTGCACATCGTGTGGGAAACGAGCTTTGTTATTCTCAAATCAATCAAAGAAGTTGTTAAATGAGGATATTATATGAGTCAAATTAAATTCAAACCATTCAAGTTGAAGGGTCTTACACTACAAAAAAACTGGATTTTTGCTACGAAAATTTGCAACGAAAAAATTTTCGTTGCAAATTTGCGACAAATTTTCCAACGAAAATTAAAATTCGTTGGAAATTTCCAACGAAAACGTTTTCGTCGCACATTTCATTGGAAATTTCCAACGAAAAATTTTTCGTCGCAAAATTCGTTGGAAATTTCCAACGAAACAATTTTCGTCGCAAAATTCGTTGGAAATTTCCAACGAAAAAAAATTCGTTGGAAATTTTCAACAAATTTTGTGACGAATTCAAAAAAACCCGGTATTGTTCGGCATTTTTTATATTCGTTGGAAAATTCGTTGAAAATTTCCAACGAATTTTCCAACGAATTTCAATTTTCCGGGCCATTATTTCAGTTTGTACAATTTTCGTTGGAAAATTCGTTGGAAATTTCCAACGAATTTTTTTTCGTTGGAAATTTCCAACGAATTACAAAAAAACCCATTACTATTCGGCATTTTTGATATTCGTTGGAAAATTCGTTGGAAATTTCCAACGAATTTTCCAACGAATTTCAATTTTCCGGACAATTATTTCAGTGTGTACAATTTTTGTTGGAAAATTCGTTGGAAATTTCCAACGAATTTTTTTTTGTTGGAAATTTCCAACAAATTTTCCAACGAATTACAAAAAAACCCGTTATTGTTCGGCATTTTTTATATTCGTTGGAAAATTCGTTGGAAATTTCCAACGAATTTTCTAACGAATTTCAATTTTCCGGACAATTATTTCAGTGTGTACAATTTTCGTTGGAAAAGTCGTTGGAAATTTCCAACGAAAAAAAATTCGTTGGAAATTTCCAACGACTTTTCCAACGAATTCCAAAAAAAACCTAGTCCTGTTCGGCATTTTTTATATTCGTTGAAAATTTCCAACGAATTTTTCAACGAATTTTAATTTTCCGGGCAATTATTTTAGTGTGTACAATTTTCGTTGCAAAATTCGTGGGAAATTTCCCACAAATTTTACAACGAAAACCCTACTTCTTCCTTATTCAATATTTTCGCGCTCGTTATTCCCACAACTTTCAATTTCCACATTCACACACACACACACACACACACACACACACACACTCTCTCTCTCTCTCTCTCCTTCGCCTTCACCTTCTCCCTCCGTCTCCCCCTCCGCCTCCCCCTCCGACTCCTCCCCCGCCGCTCCCCCTCCTCCTCCGGCTCCGGCTCCGGCTTCGGCGCCATGGACACCAAGCCTCCGACGCCACCGACGCCATCAAGCCTCGTCGCCGGCGAGGCTAGGAGACGACGACGGACTTGACGAGCGGCGGCCCCGAAACTTGCTCCCGCCGCCGCTGCTTCTTCTTCTTCATCTTCGGCCATGGCGAGGGCCGAGCTCGCCATGGCCGGCGAGCTCGGCCCTCGCCGGCGACGAGGCTTGCCCTCGCCGGCCATGGCGAGGGCCGTGCTCGCCATGGCCGGCGAGCTCGGCCCTCGCCGGCGACGAGGCTGGCCCTCGCCGGCCATGGCGAGGGTCGAGCTCGCCATGGCCGGCGAGCTCGAGCTCGCCCAGATCTGGGCGAGCTCGGCCCTCGTCGGCGACGAGGCTTGCCCTCGCCGGCCATGGCGAGGGCCGTGCTCGCCATGGCCGGCGAGCTCGGCCCTCGCCGGCGACGAGGCTGGCCCTCGCCGGCGACGAGGCTGGCCCTCGCCGGCCATGGCGAGGGTCGAGCTCGCCATGGCCGGCGAGCTCGAGCGGCGAGAGCTGGCCCTCGCCGCGACGAGGCTTGCCCTCGCCGGCCATGGCGAGGGCCGTGCTCGCCATGGCCGGCGAGCTCGAGCTCGCCCAGATCTGGGCGAGCTCGGCCCTCGCCGGCGACGAGGCTGGCCCTCGCCGGCCATGGTGAGGGTCGAGCTCGCCATGACTGCCGAGCTCGAGCTCGCCCAGATCTGGGCGAGCTTGGCCCTCGCCGGCGGCGAGGGCTATTTTTCGATAAAAAAAAAAAAAATTTCGACCAAAATAAAAAAAATTTTCGATGGAAAAAAAATTTCCACGATTTTTAGCTCGATGAAAAAAAAATTTGTAATTTCCAACGAAAAAAATTCGTCGGAAAAAAAAATTTCGTTTCCAATGAATTTAGCCACGAGTTTTCCAACGAAATTTTCCAACGAAAAAAAATTTATCGCAAATTTCCAACGAAAATTGAAATTTTTCGTTGGAAAAATTTCCGACGACTTATTACCAACGAATTTTTTTTCGTTGGAAAATTCGTTGGAAATTCGTTTTCCAACGAATTTCTCCAAATTTTTCGTTGAAAATTTCGTCGGAAAAAACATATTTTTTTGTAGTGTTATCTCATCTGTCGGTCCACTATATGAGAATATTATATGAGTTAAACTAAATTCAAATCATTGAAATTGATGGGTCTTATCTCATCTGACAGTCCAAATTTAGTTTAATATATAAACCATAGGTTAAATGAGTAATTTTAATTTTCCATCATTTATCGCTAGTGTCATCCTCAGAGTTGTGCGCCGCCCCCCGCCCCCCACCCCCCGAAAAAAAAATAACGTGCAATAAAACAAATGGAAAAAGTGCACCAGCCATATCGGATTTGGTTGGTCTCTTCTTTTGCATTGAATGCCATTCCACCCATGACTTCCTGCCAACCCAAATCATCCATTCCTTATGGAGTTGCCTCATTCTCTAATTACCACCATTGTGATTTCCCCTCGATTTACATATCGTTCCCCTCTTTCATTCTCACATCTTTCTCTCTCGATCAAAACCCTAGCAAATTCAATGCTATCCTTTGGCCTAGCCAGACATATCAAGCTTACCACGACTCTATTGATGATCACAAGTTCATAAGGGATTGGGTTTTGAAGACCAATATCAATGACATGATTTGAAACTTTGTGATGATTGGCCAAGTGACATAAATGATTGCAAGACTCACGTTCTTTGATTGGTTGCATTGTTTAGACTTACCTTTGACTGTTTTGTCAAATTCACATCGAATAATTATTTATAGATTCAAAAAGTAAAACTATCTATATTAATCAAAGGTAATACTAGTCACGTGACTTAGATTCATCAGTCATTGTGAATGCGAGATTTAATTCACGCAACTTGATCGCATTGAGCTATTGTTGTGGCGAGTCTAATTAACTAATTATTGCTAGATCTAGGTATCAACCATAGTCAATATTGTTCCTTTTTTCTTTTCTCTCTCCACTTGCAATCACTAGATCTAGGTATCAACCATAGTCAATATTTGTGACATCCCGAATTTAGGCCCATTTTTGGGATTTATAAAACGTGTAATTCGTTAGTGTGCTTATAGTAAAATCTCGCCTGGGAACTGATCACTCTTGGTTGTTGTTTTTAAAATTGAGATTTCGCTAGAATCGCATTTGATCGAATTTGGCCGTTATTTAGAACCCAAACTTTGGTGTCAAATTTTTTAGATTTTCGGGACGAATTTAATTGGACGGTGTCGATATTATCGTGACCAACGTCGATATTGTTGAGAATAGTAGAAAAGTGAAATTTCGACCAGGTACGAATTTGGACTAGTAGACCTCCTTCGGGATAGTTTGTTTTAATTAATTTGACATTTGTCCCTTATTATATTTTAGGATTAATTTGGATCGCATGATCGTTTTCGGATTTGAATTCCGACCGTTGGATGGCACTCAAGTGCGTTGACTTCTCTCTCTCTCTCTCTCTCTCTCTCTCTCTCTCTCCTTTGCGCCGCACACCCACCCCCATGCAAATGTCCCCTCCATGCACATTTTCCCCCCTCTCCCCTGTCAGACTCTCTCTCTTCTCTCTCTTCTTTTCCTTCTCTTCTTCCCTTCTCTCTTTCTTCTCCTTCCTTTCTCCTTCCCTTCCTCGACTGCTTCAGGCTTCTGCTTTCCCCTGGTTGCTTAACCCATCACCGCCGACCACCAGAGATCGCCCGTCCCACGCCGCTTGCTGTGCCATCGCTGCCACTAAAGCCCCTCCCACTCTTCTCCTCCTTCCCCCGACGTTTCCCCTCGGTTGCTCACCAACGCACCAACCCTCGCCGGTCTAAGCTCGCCGGGAGCTCGTCGCCGCCACTGTTGCCGTCATCCAACATCCCCGTCGCCGCCGCGAGCCCAGCTCGCAGCCGTAGCTCACTAGGCCAAGCTTTCCCCTGTTTGGCTCCGCCTCGTCCAGCCACCGCGTATCGCCGTTTCGACCGCCGTCTCTGCTTCATCCGCCACCACCCAGCTTCCTTTCTGCCACTAACTGCCGCTGTGCCGTCCTGTCGCCATTGGCCCGAGCCCTCGCCACCCCCAACTCTCTCTCTCTCTCTCTCTCTCTCTCTCTCTCTCTCTTGCCATCACCACCCCCGATAGGATTTCCCTCCCTTTCGAGCCAGTCACCGGGACCAGCTCGCCGCCCCCCGCCGTCCTCCCGCCACAGTCGCCCTCGGCCGCGTCGTCGCCGGTCAGCTTGCCAGCTAGCCAGCTTGCCGGCCAGCTAGCCTAGTCGCGGCCAAGGCGCCTAGGCCATTGCCCAGCCACTACCCGGTCGTGGCCGAGCAGCACAGGTAGTGACCGAGCAACCCAGGCCATGGTCGAGTCGCCCGGGCACGTCGTTCGTCTAGCCGGCCTGTCACCCAGGCGCGTCGCCTGTTCAACTCGCCCGTGCGCCCTGGGCACGCCGTTCGACCACCGCGCTCGTGCACTAGACACACCGTCCGGCCACCGTACCCGTGTCAGCCGGTCAGCGCGCCTGCTTGGCCCACGCCTATGCCGAGTTAGCCGCCGCTCTGACAGGCCCCTTGGCTGCCTTTGTGGCATTTCTTGGGCTTGAACTTTGTAAGTGACTTCCTAATTTCTATTTAGTATAATGGATATTATTAGACTCGTTTAGAGATTAATTAGAATTAATTTAGTGGCTAAGTTAGAGAATAGATTATTTGGTTAGAATATGATTAGTACGTGGATTGTGTGGTAAGTGGTAGATTAAATTATGGTGATCACGTGGTTAATTATGGTGTGCTAAATAATCGTATTATCGTGGCGTGTGTGGGTGAAATTGACGCTTGATTGGGCCGATTTGACTGCCGGATTTATGGGCCAGTGTGATGAGTTTGTGATGTGTTTTGGATTCGTACGACGTGTTGGATGGTGAATTTGATGTGGTGAGCATATCTTGAGATTAAATTATACAATGTGTTGAATGGCGGATCGTATTGTGGTGCATGTGCATGAGAACAGCCCGAATCGATCGGAGGGTTGTCAATCTGAGGTGTGGTTACGCGGGTGTAGCGAGAAAGGCATGACTAGACCTGAGACGTAGTTACGCGGGTCATTGGAAGGGGAAAAATGTCCTGAGGCATGGTTATGCGGGATCGAGTTCGGCTTGATCTAAAGGCTGGGCTTGAAATGTAGCGGCGCTGTCACAGCCCCAGACCCCGCCAAGCTCGCGACATCCCGCCATAGGTCGTATTGAACGCGACGTCCTAGAAAGCGTCGCCGACCCGAGCCCAATTCAGAGGACAATACACATGCGGAAGCAATTAACATTCGTACATATTAAGACCCATGACCAAGGATAGCAATCACATCATAAATAGCATTTTAAAAATAACATCAAGGAGGAGTTACAGCATTCATTACAGACAAGTACGAACACCAAAAGTGGGTCAAGGAGCCATTAACAATGAAAAGGAATATATGGCTCGGCGGTCGGGTATAAAGACTAAGAGGGATTCCTATCTCCAAAAAGTGTCGGTCCCACCAAAATAGAGCTACGGTTGGCTCGACTCTACCCAATCAGGATCGGAGCCTGAAGAGTCTGTCTCCGAGTCTGAGTCAATCTCAATCGGGTTCTCCTCCTCATCTTCTTGCTCGACCGCCATGGGTTCTTCTTCGCCTTTGGGCTCGAGTGCTAGCTCGGGTTCAGGCTTAGGGACAGGTGCCGGTGCTGGATTGGGGTTCACCGGTGGACTGTTGGGATCTGACACCTCGCTGTCGGGAGCGAACTTGTCCTAGGGCTCCCAATTGACCGCATTCTCATTGGCGTGCTACAACCCTTCAAAACCTCGAATTGGCCCAGAGTTTACCAACTCGACCCTATGGGACCAAGCCAAATAGTCATGACACTCCGGCTCGTCTCATCCTACATCTGCCAAAACATAAGTACGATGCCTAATGTACGCCTCACTCGGATTCAGACCCGGGTACTCGTTATCCTCGTACACCATATGCACGGGGACTCTAAAACGCCTAGGTGGCGTCATGCTCAAGGGTGAGGATTTGAAAATGGTTATATAATAACCGTGAGAACGAATCTCAATAAGCAATACCCTAAACCCTACGTAGGCCAATGCGTACCCAGACAACCAGTACGTACAATCTAACTCTTAAATATAACGAATTCACCTCACAGAGCTTACCTCGCCATTTAATACATACCGGCCCTGCATGTCAGTCACCCATAGCAATATAATAATAATAATAATGATAACAATAAAAATTCAACAACAGGTTGTAACTATTCACATGCTTGCCACAATGGCACTCAATCGATTTCAACAATTCGATCAACAAATAAATCAATTGATTCAATCAATTCAATCACACTCAAGTCGCATACGTGGTCGAACAGCCTTCAACGACTTCCCAGGTCCTTTCACTCGACGCGCGCCACTGTGCCTCAGGCCCCATCTCACAGCCCTCAGATCAAGCCGAGCTCGGTCCCGCGTAACCACGCTTCAGGACATTTTTCCTTTCGAATGACCTGCGTAACCTACGCCTTAGGTCTAGTCATGCCTTATTCGCTACACCCGCGTAACCTACGCTTCAGGTTGGCAGCCCTCCGATCGATCCGGGCTTTTTTCACATGTACATGCACTACAGCACAATTTGCCAATCTCACAAGTCATACTAGTCAAACTCAAGACAAACTCACCACAACACAATTCGCAATTCAACACATCATACCAATTCCAGCAAAAGCTAATCTCAGTCACATCACCAGTCCAATCCACCGATCCGCATACTCGGCATCCAAGTCAATCACATCCAAACTTCAATCTTCCAACCTCATGCACCACCACAATTCAATCAATTAGCACACCACAACAAGCTACGCGATCATCCTAATTCACTCTTCCATTCTCCGCACAATTCCTGCGCTAATCGCGTCCCATCGACTTATCAAATTTCTAATTCAATCACTAACTTAATTTAAATAAATCCCTAAGCATGTCAATAGTACTCATTATACTAAATAGGGATTAAGATATCACTTACTAGGTTGTGGCCCGGTAAAAATCAACTCGGGCCTAAAATGGCCAGAGTGAACAGTGCTAGCTAGGCGTGGGCGAGGGCGCAACGGGTGCGGGGCTCGGCCACGGGCACACACACGAGCGCGGGCGCGGGCGCAGGCACAGACGTGGGCACGACTCAGGCGCGGCGGTGGCTGGTCGGCGAGGTGGCTCCGGCGGCTGGCGGTGTCTGCGGTGGTGACTGTGGCTGCGAGCAGCGGCGGTGACGGGCACGAGCACGGCTGGCCGGCTAGTTGGGCTGGCCAGTTGAGGGGGCTGGCGGCTGGGGTGGCTGGCCGGCTAGAGGGGGGTGGCGTGTGGCAGCGGCGGCGGTAGCGACGGTGGCGGCGAGCAGGGCGGCTCCCCGGCGACCAGCTCGGAGAGAGAGAGAGAAGCTGGCCGAGTGGGGGTGGCGACGAAGAGAGAGGCTGGGGCGGTGAGGTTCGGAGCCGGCAGTGCTCAAGCAGCACGGTGGCAGTCGGTGGTGGAAGGAGGATGCTAGGTGGTGAGTGAGGAAGTGACAGCGGTCACTGGCGGTGTGGGGTGGCTGGGCGGAGCGGAGCTGGACGGGGGAGGTGGTTAGGCCCGGCGAGCTGTGGCTGCGGCTTGGGCCTGCGGTGGCGACGGGGCATCAGGCGACGGTGATGGAGGCGGCGGCGAGCTCCTGAAAGCTCAGATAGCAGAGCTCGCAATGGTGACGGCCATGGTGGTGTCGGACGGAGTAGGAGAAGCAGTCGAGAGGAAGAAGGAGGAGGGAAAAAGGGAGGGGTGGCGGCAGCTGAGGATGGTGGCGATAGGGCGGGGGTAGCGGCCGGACGGCGCGTGGTGGCGATGAGCGGCGGTTGGCAACGAGTGGAGCGGCGTTGGACGGAGCAGAAGTTAGGTGTGGCTCATCGGGGAAGAAGGCGAAGAGACGCGGCGAAGAGAGAACAAAAGAGAGGAAGCAGAGGAGAAAGAGAAAAGAGAAAGAAAGGGAGAGAGAGACGTGTCAGGGGAGGGAAGGAAAAACGCACGCGTGCATGCGAGGGAGGGAAGAGAGAGAGAGAGAGAGAGAAGGGGAGAAAGAAGGAAAGAAAGTGGGGGAAGATGCACGGGGAAGAGAGAAGAGAAGTCGTGCGAGCAGAGGGAAATTTCGGCGCGGCAGGAGGAGAGAGAGAGAAAGAGAGAGAGAGAGAGAGAGAGAGAGAGAGAGAAAGATAAGTATTCAATCAAATAATTATTGCGATCTAATGGCCCAAATTTAAAATAAAAAACGATCCAGCGGTCCCAATTAATCCTAAAATATAATAAGGAACAAATGCCAAATTAATTAAATCAAACTGCCTCGAGAGAGGTCTACCAGTCCAAATTCGCATTCGGTCAAAAATTTACTTTTCCACTATTCCTGACAATCTCGACGTTGGCCATGATAATATCGACACCGCCCGATTTATTTCATCCATGAACTTGAGAAATTCGACACCAAAGTTTGGGCCCTAAATAACGGCGAAATTCGATCGACCGCGATTCTAGTGAAATCTCAAAATTTTAAAAACAATAACCAGGAGTGATCAGTTCCCGAGCGAGATTTTACTATAAGCACATTGACGAATTATGCGTTTTATAAATCCCAAAATTGGGGCAAAATCCGGGATCTCACACCTTGCTCTGATATCAATTTGGTCGAAACTTAGAGTGATAAGGAGCGATGACCTTGGGTAGCCAATTAAGGAGACTTGTATGCCATCCGTACCCCAGACTGTTTGATTGTTATTGCTGAGTGGCGTATGCCATGACGTGTGAAGTGCAGGTGCGTCAGGACCTTAGGTAAGTGCATGAATCATTTTGGTTGAGACCGATTGATGTGAGTGATTGCTTGCCTACTTGATAAATCATAGTTGCGAATGATTGCCTAGGGTTTTGAAACTAGGATAGTCGGCTTAGGTTTCTAATTCCTGTGTGGAATTATAACA
Source organism: Syzygium aromaticum (assembly GCA_024500025.1). NCBI lineage: Eukaryota > Viridiplantae > Streptophyta > Magnoliopsida > Myrtales > Myrtaceae > Syzygium > Syzygium aromaticum. The sequence continues at coordinate 31,267,307 of CM044892.1, forward strand.
TGTAAGTTTCTGAGAGATTCGGTAGATGAGTGGACGAGGCCGAGGTAGAGGTCGAGGTCGAGGTCGAGGTCGAGCTCGTGTGGTTCCACTGGCTGAACTTATGGGAGATTCCAGGGTAGACGAGATCTGGAGGGTGCTGGAGGAGGTAAGGATATTGTCAGGACTACAATCGGGAGAGAGGAGCGTTACTGTTGCCGCTGTAGCTGCCAGCGAAGTTGTTGGGAATACCGAGGACCAAGGGAACAATGTGATGGGTGGAAACCCTAGCCTGGCGCGAGTGAATGCGACCAGACCAATGTCCAAACTTGTAGAGCAGTTTCTGAGGTTGAAGCCCCTGAAGTTCAATGGTAAAGGCGATTCTGAGGCTGCGCCAAGATGGATGGAAGAGCTAGAGAAAGCTTTCGAAGTATTGGGTTGCACAGAGGAGGAAAAAGTAACCCTAGCAGTTTACCAACTACAGGAAAATACAAATGATTGGTGAAGAGCCACAAGAGGTCAAGTATTCCCCGCTGGTACTGCTCTAAATTGGACCGTCTTTACTGAAGCCTTCAATGGCAAGTACTTCTCGGAAAGCACCCGAGAGCAAAAACTGGCCGAATTTATGAGACTGCGCTAGAGTCAGATGTCGGTGGATCAATATGAAGCCAAGTTTGCCAGATTGTCCAAATTTACCCCCAGGATGGTGGAGGACCCAACAGACAAGGCAAGGAGGTTCTGGGATGGGTTGATATCGGACCTTCACAGTTGAATGATTTCATTAAACTTGAAGGGCTATCATGAGATCTATGAGAGGGCTCAGGCGATTGAGCGAGACCAAACGGATCGGGCCACCGCTTCTGGATCGCGGTATGCCCCGGCTAGGGACAACCGCCAACTCGGGAAGAGACCTATGGCAGGGAATAGTCGCTTCGCCCCTCCCGCTCGAAGGACTATTGGGAAACCAAACCGCTATCAGAATGCCCCGTGTAGGCTATGCGGGGGAAGGCACGGGAGCGGACATTGCCCAAGAAGGGGTGGGGCATGTTTTACATCTGGAGGGAAGGGCCATCGGATGAGGGATTGCCCTAACAACAGACAGGCCAGGCTATTTGCATTACTGCCACTACCGCCCCGAAACGGAAATCAAGGTGGAGCTGCCCAGTCGGCTAATCAGAATAGGTCGCCGGCCTAAGGACGGGTACATGCTATGGCAAGAAGGGAGGCTGAAGATGCGCCTGGCGTGGTCACAGGTACAGTTTCTCTTTGTGATCATGCTGCATATGCCTTGTTTGATCCGGGAGCGTCGCATTCATTTATATCTGAGCAATTCGTTAAATTATCTGGGATCATGCCAAAGTCGCTAGGAACTGCACACATACGCCATTGAGTGATAAAGTAATGATTGAGTTTGGAAGCCCTGAATGTAAGATAGTGATTGGCGATAGGGAAGAAAGAATAGATTTGACGGTCTTAACTATGCATGATTTTGATGTGATTGTCGGGATGGACTGGCTAGTGAAACAAAGAGCTGTTATAACTGTAGTAACAGGGCGATCCAATTTAATCCGGTTGGACATCCTAAATTCAAGTTTGTGAGGAACCGAGGAGGGGCCTCGATCCCCTGAATTTCGTCACTGGAAGTGACTAAGCTGCTAGACGAATGGTGCCAAGGATTTCTGGCAGCTGTACTTGATTAGACAGTTGAAGAGCCGAAGTTAGAAGATATTGCGGTGGTGTGCAATTTCCCCGATGTCTTTCCCTAGGAATTACCAGGACTGCCACCTGATAGAGAAGTAGAGTTTGTGATTGAGCTAACCCCAGGGACAACCGATATCAAAGGCGCCCTATAAGATGTCACTGTCAGAATTGAAGGAGTTGAAAGTCCAAATGCAAGAGTTGCTAGATAAAGGCTTCATTCGCCCAAGTGCGTCTCCATGGGGAGCGCCAGTATTATTTGTGACGAAGAAAGATGGATCCCTGAGGTTATGTATAGACTATAGGTAGTTAAATCAGGTGACTATTAAGAATAAGTACCCTTTGCCAAAGATAGACGATCTATTTGATCAGTTGCAGGAAGTATCGATATTTTCAAAGATCGACTTAAGGATGGGATACCATCAATTGAGGATCAAGAAGGAGGATATACCAAAAACGGCATTCAGGACAAAATGCGGACACTATGAGTTTACAGTAATGCCGTTTGGATTGACCAACGCTCCTGCAGCTTTTATGGATCTCATGAACCGGGTATTTAAGGAATTTCTAGATCAATTTGTGATCGTGTTCATAGACGATATCCTAGTATATTAAAAAAGTTCCGCTAAGCACGAGTTACATTTGGAAAATGTTCGGTGAACCTTAAGGGAGCATGCATTTTACGCTAAGTTTAGTAAGTGCAAATTTTGGCTTCAACGAGTGGCATTTTTTGGGACATGTAGTATCCGACGAAGGAATCGTAGTGGATCCGACAAAGATCGAAGTTGTCCTGAATTGGCCGAGACCGACAACAGTAACAGAGGTTAGGAGTTTCTTGGGCTTGGCAGGCTACTACAGACGCTTTGTAGAAAGGTTTTCGGCATTAGCGATGCCTTTGACAATACTACTTAAGAAAGAAATGAGATTTGAATGGACCGATAAGTGTGAAAGGAGTTTCCAGGAGCTAAAACAGAGGTTGATAATTGCACCAGTGTTGACAATTTCATCGGGTCTAGGAGGATATGAGATTTATAGTGATGCATCGTTAAGAGGACTGGGGTGTGTACTAATGCAACATGGGAGAGTAGTGGCCTACGCATCACGGCAATTGTGACCACACGAATTTAATTATCTGACTCGCGACTTGGAATTGGCCGCTATTATTTTCGTCTTTAAGATTTGGAGACACTACTTGTGTGGGGAGAAATTTCAGATTTATACCGACCACCAAAGTTTAAAATACTTATTCTCCCAAAAGGAATTGAATATGAGATAACGCCGTTGAATGGAACTCCTTAAAGATTATGACTGCGAGATTATGTACCACCCCAGGAAAGCTAATAGAGTAGCGGATGCACTAAGCCGGAAATTAAGTATCGTGCAGATGATGGTCAGGGAATGGACCCTGTTAGAGGGAGTTCAAGATTCAGCATTTAAGTTCGAGATGAGTCAGGCCTCAAGCCTGTTTGCAGCCTTACGGATTGAACCGGAAATTCAAATTAAGATCAAGGCATTGCAGTCAACGGACCCAAAAATTTAGAAGATTATGAATATGGATGTTACAAAAAGGAAATCAGACTTTCAAGCATCTGAGGACGGGATTCTGAAGTTCTGCGAACGATTGTGTGTACCCAGTAATGCAGATCTTAAGGAAGAGATTTTATCTGAAGCACATCGTAGCAATTATGGTGTTCACCCGGGTAGTACCAAGATGTATCAAAACTTGCGACAATATTATTGGTGGAACGGCATGAAGGTAGATGTAGCCAAGTGCTTGACCTATCAGCAGGTAAAGGCACAGCATTGTAAGCCGGGTGGGATGTTGCAACCTTTGGAGATTCCTGAGTGGAAATGAGAACACATCACCATGGATTTTGTGATGGGGTTACCAAGGAGTCAAAGGGGTAATGATTCAATTTGGGTGGTAGTTGACCGGTTGACAAAGTTAGCGCATTTTCTGCCAGTGCGCAAGGATTTCGCCTTGGACAGGTATGCCGAGATCTACGTGCGACAAATAGTCCATCTGCACGGGGTGCCGGTGACAATCACCTCAGATCGAAATCCTAAGTTTACTGCCGCTTTTTGAAAAAGTCTTCATACGGCATTAGGAACGAAGTTACAATTTAGCACTGCCTATCACCCACAAACGGATGGCCAATCTAAAAGGACTATTCAGACTCTGGAGGATATGTTACGGGCATGTGTATTGGATTTTAAAGGTAACTGGGAGGAACAATTGCGCTTAATGGAGTTTGCTTACAACAACAGCTATCAACAGAGCATCGGAATGGCCTTATTTGAAACATTGTATGGTAGAGCTTGCAGAACCCTGGTATGCTGGGATGAAATTGGTGAGAGGAGTATCACGGGTCTAGAGTTGGTTCAACAGTCAATCGAGAAGGTCAAGGTTATTCGGGACAGACTTAAAACCGCTCAGAACCGCTAAAAGAATTATGCGAACTGGAGGCGTAGGCCGTTGGAATTCCAAGTGGGGGACCATGTCTTCCTCAAAGTGTCACCAGTGTCACCAATGAGAGGATTGTAGAGGTTTAGCAAGAAAGGAAAATTAAGCTTGAGGTACGTGGGTCCATTCGAAGTCTTAGAGAGAATTGATACTCTGGCATATCGTCTCGCTACCACCAAATTTATCTCACATTCATAATGTGTTCCACGTGTCTATGCTAAGGAAGTATGAACCGGACCTGACACACGTGCTAAATTATAAAGAAGTAGACGTAGATGACAGAGTGTCGTACTTGGAAAAGCCAGTTAGAATCGAGGACAGAATGGAACGGGTGCTGCAGAACAAGATAATTCCGATAGTGAAGGTGATTTGGGAACATCATGGGACCGAAGGTGTGACATTGGAAAGTAAGGAATTGATGCGACACCAATATCCCCTTTTGTTTGAATAATTGGGTATGGTTGTAAATTTCGAGGACGAAATTTTTGTAAGGGGGGAAGAATTGTGACATTCCTGATTTTGACCCAATTTTGAGATTTATAAAACGCATAATTCGTCAGTGTACTTATAGTAAAATATCGCCTAGGAACCGATCACTCCCGGTTATTATTTTTAAAATTATGAGATTTCGCTAGAATCACGCTCGATCGAATTTGGCCGTTATTTAGAGCCCAAATTTTGGTGTCGAATTTCTTGAGTCCAGGGACGAAATAAATTGGGCGGTGTCGATATTATCGTGGCCAACGTCGAGATTGTCAAGAATAGTGGAAAAGCAAATTTTTGACCGGGTGTGAATTTGGACTGGTAGACCTCTCTCGAGGCAGTTTGATTTAATTAATTTGGCCTTTGTTCCTTATTATATTCTAGGATTAATTGGGACTGCCGAATCGTTTTCGATTTTAAATTTGGGCCGTTGGATCGCAATAATTATTTGATTGAATAATTATATATATTTTTCTCTCTCTCTCTCTCTCCTGCCGCGTCGAAATTTCCCTCTGCCCGCACGTCTTCTCTTCTCTCTTCCCCGTGCATCTGCCCCCACTTTCTTTCCTTCTTTCTCCCCTTCTCTCTCTCTCTCTCTTCCCTCCCCCGCATGCACGCGTCCTTCATGCATGCATGCACACATTTTTCCTTCCCCCCCTGACACATCTCTCTCTCCCTCTTTTTCTCTTTTCTCTTTCTCCTCTGCTTCTTCTCTTTTGTTCTCTCTTCGCCGCGTCTCCTCGCCTTCTTCCCCGACGAGCCACGCCTGACTTCTGCTCCGTCTGACGCCGCTCCACTCGTCGCTAGCCGTCGCTCGTCGCCACCGCGCGCCGTTCAGCCGCCGCCTCCTCCCTGTCGCCGCCACCTTTAGCCGCCGCCACCCCTCCCTTTTTCCCTCCTCCTTCTCCCTCTCGACTGCTTCTCCGGTTCCGTCCGACGCCACCATGGCCATCGCCGTTGTGAGCTTTTCTGTCTGAGCTTCTAGGAGCTCGCCGCTGCCTCAGTTACCGTCGCCACCGCGGGCCCAAGCCGTAGCCGCGGCCGTAGCTCGCCGGGCCGAACCCCCTCCCCCGTCCAGCTCCGCTCCGCCCAGCCACCCCACACCGCCACCGACCGCCGTCGCTTCCTCACTCACCATCTGGCATCCCCCTTCCGCCACCGTGCCGCCCGAGCACCGTCAGCTTCGAACCTCGCCGCTCCAGCCTCTCTCTTCCTCGCCACCCCCACTCGGCCAGCTTCTCTCTCTCTCACACTCTCTCTCTCTCTCTCTCTCTTCGAGCTGGTCGCCGGGGAGCCGCCCTGCTCGCTGCCAACATCGCTATTGCCGTCGCTACCGCACGCCACCCCCCTCCAGTTGGCCAGCCACCCCAGCTGCCAGCCCCTTCAACTAGCCAGCCCAACCAGCCGGCCAGCCGTGCCCGTCGCCGCCATGCCCGACCGCCGCTGCTCATCGCCATAGTCACCACTGCAACTACCGCCAGCTGCTGGAGCCACCCCGCCGACCAGCCACCGTCGCGCCTGAGCCGTGCCCTCGTCTATGCCCGCGCTCGCGCCCGCGCCCGTTCCCGTGCGTGTGCCCGTGGCTGAGCCCTGCGCCCGTCGCGCCCTCGCCCACACCTAGCCAGCACTGTTCACTTGGGTCATTTTAGGCCCGAGTTGATTTTTACCGGGCCAAAATCTAGTAAGTGATATCCTAATCCCTATTTAGTATAATGGGTACTATTGATATGCTTAGGGATTTATTTAAATTAAGTTAGTGATTGAATTAGAAATTTGATAAGTCGGTGGGACGCGATTAGCGCGGGAATTGTGCGGAGAATGGAAGAGTGAATTAGGATGATCGCGTAGCTTGTTGTGGTGTGCTAATTGATTGAATTGTGGTGGTGCCTATGGTTGGAAGATTGAAGTTTGGATGTGATTGACTTGGATGCCGAGTATGCGAATCGGTGGATTGGACTGGTGATGTGACTGAGATTAGCTTTTGCTAGAATTGGTATGATGTGTTGAATTGCGAATTGTATTGTGGTGAGTTTGTCTTGAGTTTGACTAGTACGACTTGTGAGATTGGCAAATTGTACTGTGGTGCATGTATAAGTGAAAAAAGCCCGGATCGATCGGAGGGCTGCCAACCTGAGGCGTAGGTTACGCGGGTGTGGCGAATAAGGCATGACTAGACCTAAGGCGTAGGTTACGCGGGTCATTGAAAAGGAAAAATGTCATGAGGCGTGGTTACGCGGGACCGAGCCCGGCTTGATCTAAGGGCTGTGAGATGGGGCCTGAGGCGCAGTGGCGCGGGCCGAGTGAAAGGACCTGGGAAGTCGTGGAAGGCTGTTCGACCACGTATGCGACTTGAGTGTGATTGAATTGATTGAATCGATTGATTTATTTGTTGATCGAATTGTTGGAATCGATTGAGTGCCATTGTGGCGGGCGTGTGAATAGTTACGACCTGTTGTTGAATTTTTATTGTTATTATTATTATTATTATATTGCTATAGGTGACTGACATGCAGAGCCGACATGTATTAAATGGCGAGGTAAGCTCTGTGAGGTGAATTCGTTATATTTAAGAGTTAGATTATACGTACTACTTGTCTGGGTACACATTGGCCTACATAGGGTTTAGGGTATTGCTTATTGAGACTCGTTCTCATGGTTATTATATAATCATTTTCAGATCCTCACCCTTGAGCATGACGCCACCTAGGCATTTTGGAGTCCCCGTGCATATGGTGCACGAAGATAACGAGTACCCGGGTCTGAATTCAGGTGAGGCGTACATTAGGCATCGAACTTATGTTTGGGTAGATGTAATTTTGGAATCCCCGTGCATATGGTGCACGAGGATAACGAGTACTCGGGTCTGAATCCGGGTGAGGCGTACATTAGGCATCGTACTTATGTTTGGGTAGATGTAGGGCGAGACGAGCTGGAGCGCCATGACTATTTGGCTTGGTCCCATAGGGTCGAGTTGGTAAACTGTGGGCTAATTCGAGGTTTTGAAGGGTTGCAGCACGCCAATGAGAATGCGGTCAATTGGGAGCCTTGAGACAAGTTCGCTCCTGACGGCGAGGTGTCAGATCCCGACAGTCCACCGGTGAACCCTGGTCCAGTACCGGCACCTGTCCCCGAGCCTGAACCCGAGCTAGCACCAAAGCCCGAGGGCGAAGAAGAACCCATGGTGGTTGAGCAGGGAGATGAGAAGGAGAACCCGATCGAGATTGACTCGGACTCGGAGACAGACTCTTCAGGCTCCGATCCAGATTGGGTACCGTAGAGTTGAGCCAGCCGTAGCTCTATTTTGGTGGGACCGACACTTTTTGGAGATAGGAGTCCCTCTTAATCTTTATACCCGACCGCCGAGTCATGTATTCCTTTTTGTTGTTAATGGCTCATTGACCCACTTTTGGTGTTCGTACTTGTCTGTAATGAATGTTGTAAGTCCTCCCTGATGTTATTTTTAAAATGCTATTTATGATGTGATTGTTATTCTTGGTCATGGGTCTTAATATGTACGAATGTTAATTGCTTCCGCATGTGTATTGTCCTCTGAATTGGGTTCGGGTCGACGACGCTTTCTGGGACGTCACGTTCAATACGACCTATGGCAGGATGTCACGAGCTCGGTGGGGCCTAGGGCTGTGATAGGCGCGGGCTGTGAGATTGGGCTTGAGGCCTAGTGGCGTAGGTTGTATGAAAGGACTTGAGAGGTCGTGGAAAGTTGTTCAGCCACGCATATGAATTGAGTGTGATTGAATTGACTGATTGAATATGTGATCGAATTGGTTGGATTGATCGAGTGCTAGTGTGGTTGGCGTTTGAATAATTGTGATATGTTATTGAATTATTATTATTGTATTATCGCATTTTGACTAATTTGCAGAGTCGATATGCATATGTTGGTGAGGTAAGTACAATGATATGAATTCTCTATGTTAGGGGTTAGACTGCATGTATTACTAATCTGGGTATGCATTGGCCTACGTAGGGTTTTTGGTGTTACTTATTGAGACTCGTTCTTACGGTTATTATATAATTATTTCAGACCCCCGACCGTGAGGATGGAAGGAGTGCCCATGCGTTTTGGGATCCCATATCGCATAAAGCATTCGGTAATCGAATATCCCGTAGGGAACGGGGAAACTTATTTTAGGCATCTTACCACTGTCTGGGTCGACGTGGGCGAGTATCATTTTTAGGCCCATCAGTACCTGGGTTGGTATTTTCGGGACCCGTCCGGCATGTATGGACCTCTTAGGACCTTTAATATCCCGTTCAATGGGTTAAGGCAGTGGGATCCACAACCAGCTGATGGGGAATTGGTAAGCCCCGAGGCCATGTCCAAGGAGGATTTCGACCCCCAACCTGTCATGTTCGAGATGGAGTCTGACCCTGAGCCAAAGGAGCAGATAGAGTGGAAGTCTGACCACGAGCCAGAGCCGATGGAGATGGAGCCGGAGCCGGAGGAGCCACCGGAGTTTGAGTCCGAGCCGGAGCCTATAGACTCTGAGTCTGAGTCGTCTGATGATTCGTTTGAATCGTCGGGATTTGACCTGGATTAGGAACCCTGGGGTTTACCTTAGAGTCTAGTAGGTAGGGCCAACACTTTTTGACAGGGACCCTTGTTAGTTGTAATCCCTGACTGCCCAAGTCACATATCCCTTTTTGATGTTAGTGGCTCCCGACCCGTTTTTGGTGTATGTATATTTCTGCTTATGGATATTGTAAGTTCTCCCTGGTTTATTGTAAGAATGTTTATTCATGATTTGGTTTTTGCCCTTGGTCATGTTTACTATGTACGAGTGTATGACTGCTTCCGCACATGTATTATTCTCTGATTTGGGTTTGGGTCAGCGATGCGCTCTGAGATGTCACGTTCAATACGATCGTGGATGGGGTGTTGCGGGCTCGGTGGGATCCGGGGCGTGACAATATTGTTCCTTTTTTCTTTTCTCTCTCCACTTACAATCGGAAACTCTTTTTGTCTAACAAAATTTGAAGATATAAGAAGCCTTAGTTTCTAGAATGACAAAACAGCCAAAATTGAGAAATTTAGGCTATTATTAAAGATATGCATACTTTTATTTTAACAATCTATAGAAATTCTTTCACTATCTAATACAGTACTTGATCTTGACTGTCATGTTGCTGAGTTTGTCTATAACAGCCTATGAAATCTCATAAGCCTAACAAATGTTCTTCCTCAGTCAATTTTGTTGCGGATCGAGTCTATGCTACCACCTTCAAACTGTGGTGGTGATGACTTATTGATTTGGGGTAACAATAGCGATGGCTCTTTTAGTGTCTTGTTTCATGAAGTTTTTCAAACTTCAAACTGATGTGTACCGTGTAACATCTCGAATTTCGATCCATTTCCGGAATCGGTAGAATTGATTTTATTTCTCATTTAATTTTGGTAAGTCTCGCCCGGAATTGATCACTCTTGGGATACTAACTGATGGGGAATGGCTAACTAGGAAAATGGTGCGTGGACCAGGGACCCGATCGTGAATTGAGCTCTGATTCCGATAAACGTTGAGAAAATATTTTGGACCAATGTGGGACGATCATAGGAAGGTGACGGATTTAGTTTGGCCAGTGCAGTACGATTGGGTCGCGAGTGATTCCACTCGACCGAGAGTACGCATGGCGAACAAATCCCGAACTTAAACCGAACAATCGTGACCTCTGGAACTGGCGATAAATTCTCGTGTTTTCTTGGAATTGAGACAATCATGACTCGAGTAATCCTAGATCGATACACGTAACCTCTAAACAACAGCCCGTTAGTGAGAGACCCTGAAATTCTAATTGGGCAATTTTGATCGTGAAATTTGATCCGGACTTGGATGTCGATTTTTCGAGGACGTATGCGACTATTTGGTGAAAACGACATCATTTTAGTGTGGCCAAATATATTTGAGGTTGGTACAGTCGAAAAATGAAATTTCGGCTCGGAACGAGAAAATTACCATTTTGCCCCTATGCCTTATTTTGGTATTACGAATTTTGGGACATTTTGGGAGTTAATTGGTAGATAAAATCAGCCCAATAATTTAGATTGATAATGTACATTAATGCCCATCAATTATTGGACTAAGTTGAACCACAACCCTTTGATTGAAGGGCATTTTGGTCAAACTTTAGGAGATTGTGACACTTGGACTCCACTATATTCCCCAACAAAACACTATCCATTCACTCTCTCTCCTCATCTTCTTTCTCTCCAAGCTAGCCTCTCTCTCCCTCTCTCCCGGCCCTCTCTCGACCGCCTGCCGCATGCCGCCGGTGTCGCCGCCGCCCAAGCTGCTCCGCCATCACGCCACTACCATTGTCTTCATCCCTCTGTTCCACTCCCTCTCATCGTCTCTTCTCGCTCCCCCTCTTGGCCACGTGAGGCCCCTCGCCGTTGCCACCGCCGAGTGCCGCCGAGGGAGTCGCCGTTCATCGCCACTAGTCCGGCATGGAACCGCCATTGCTCAACCACCCTCGCCACCTGTCCAACCTTCAATAGGAGCTTAAGACTTGGTGAGTATAACCCTAAACCCTAATTAGGCTAATGTACATTTCTAGATGGGTTTTATGGGTTATTTAGGGTATTTTAGGGGTTATATTGTAGAGAATGTTTAGGGCCGATCTTATGGCTAAATTGGTGGCTTAGCATGGCAATTTAAATAAGGTTTGGCAGCCTAGAATGTGATGTGTGATGGCTGGGAATATTTGATTGAATTGGCCTGAGTTCAGTTAAGTTAGGGTTCAATTGTGGAATTCCGAGCGTGCCTCACATTGTTCTCGAGGTGGCTGATTTGGGTGATGTCTTGGCGAGTCTAATGGAGTATTTTGAGGATAATTATTGGCATAGAATGACTTATTTGGTGGCTGTCCATATTGTGATTAATTGGACTTAGATTGATTAATGAGGAGCTTAATTGTGAAATTGCTGTGATGTTCCATGTTGTTCGATTAGTGGTTGATTTGTGCTGAATTTTATCACGCCATGCCATGTGTTCGTGTGGTCGGATGATGCGGTATGCGATTGGCCAATAATTGGCATGAATTCCATTGATTCAGTATGTGAAATGTGAGTGTCCATTTGTGTGATGTACCGAAGGGAATTAAATCGGATAAGCGAACACGTTGAGATGCGCTTGAGTTGGCCTTAACCAATTGTGTGCCGTGTGAAATTGAGTGCTCATTGTGTGTGGCCGTGCATTTCGTATGTTGAGCATTGACATGAAATGAGAATGGTGTGAGGATGCGTGTCTGACATGAGCATGTAATCGCCTAATTGCCCTGATGCGTGTTACGCGAGGTTCAGATAAAAAAATTTGTGTGTGCACGTGTGATCATATAAAGCCTTAATACGTGTTACAAGGGGTATTGAGCCTATCTTGATGCGTTTTACGCGGGACGATGCCCGGATTGTCGGAAGACGGCTAGCCTGATGGGTTTTACGCGGGTTTTAGTTCGTATATGGAGATTAGTGTTGCGCCTGATGCGTTTTACGCAGGCTAGAGATATTGGGCCTGATGCGTTTTACACGGGCCTTGAAGTGTTGGTAATGACTGAAGGACTTGATGCGTTTTACGCGGATCGGACCTAAGGCGTTTTACACGAGTCAAATCTTAAATAGAAAATGGCAGTGCGCATTATTGAGTTGGATCATGAGCATGGGCATACTGATGACATGCTTGTGCTTGAATGCTTTAGCTAGTGGGCAGGCGTGTGCATGGCATACGTGTGACTAAATATGTTCGTATGTAAGCTATTACCATGATATTATGCCTAACCTGCAGGGTTATCGGTGTGTTCGATCTGGGCCCGAGGGCCTAGGTTATTTGATTGTGATATGAGTTTTGTGTGGTTGTTTGCCTGTTAAGAGGTGTATGTTAGCCTAGTTTAAGTTTAAGGGGTTTTACTCGCCGAGACGTGCTCTCATTGTTGTATAAACCAACATTTCATATCCCTGGCCCTGACAATGCCTGAGGTATCAATCCGTTTTGGGATCCCGCACCAGGTGGAGTGTGCGGTGACGGTGCACCCCGTAGGAAATGGGGATGCGTTCGTTAGGCATTATACTATAGTTTGGGTAGATGTAGGAGCAACATACTATGAGACTCATGAATATGTTGCCTGGACATTTAGGGATTGCGACGGAGAGTATGGACCTCTCCGATCTTTTGATGTCCCTTTCAGCGGGCAAGGCCAGATCAAGCCGCAATGCCTAGACGGAGACGTGGTAGATGCCTCGATCAAGGACAACTCGAGCTCTGACGATGGACCTACCCCATGGGAGGTGGAGGAGCCTGATGCGATGGCCGATGATCTGGTAGTTTTTGACGTGGAACCAGAGCCGATGGATGAGGCGAAGGACGAGCCAGAGTCTATGGAGGAGGACGCGGATCCGGAGGGTGAGCCCGAGCAGATGGATTCCGAGGCGAAGCCGGCTGAGATCGAGTTCGAGCCAAATTCCCTTGACTCGGTGATCGAGCTGTCCAACAGCTCATTAGAGTCATCGGGATCTGACCCGGACTGGGCCCCGGGACCTAGGCACCAAGCACTTGTGTCTTGAGCAAGAGCTCAAGCACCGGTCCCAAGTCCATAGAGACTAGGCTTGAGGCCCCAATCGATGATTGTGCTTGAATCCCTAGCACCCTAGCCCTAGTCCATAAAAGCTGAGCGCAAGATACTAATGCTTGAGTCCACAAAGTTCGAGTTGGGGACCTAGCACTCCCGTCGACCAAGTCAATCAAGGCTAGGCTCAGGATCCTATTACCCATGCTCAAGACCTTAGTACCTAGGCATTGGGGCCTTGAGCCCAACCTCCATGGACATGGACCCTTGCACTGGCGCTAGGGACATAATGTCACGCCCCGGACCTTGCCAAGCCCGCAACATCCCGCTACCGGTCGTAAAGAACGCGACGTCCCACGACGCGTCGCCGACCCCAAACGAACAACGCAAGCGGAAGAGAAATCAAACAACCAAGACAATAAAGTATAACAAAGGAATAGCGCAAACGCAACTTAATACGCACACGACAATAACTTGAATTCACAACGTGCATACATTTGGCTGCTAGGGTTAAAACCACCTTTGTCATCAAAAAGGGACAGGTGGCTGGACAGACTACTGACGGCGCAAAACGGGACTCTACCAAAAAGGTTCCTGGCTCCGCTCCTAAACATCCTTACGGTGCTCAATCCGGATCGGACCCTGAAGATTCTGTCTCTAAGTTCGAGTCGATCTCGATCGGGTTCTCCTCCTCATCTCTCTGCTCGACCGCCATGGGCTCTTCTTCGAGCTCAGGCTCCGGTGCTAGCTTGGGTTCAGGCTCAGGGATAGGTACTGGTATTGGACCGGGGTTCACCGGTAGACTGTCGGGATCTGACACCTTTCCGTCAGGAGCGAACTTGTCCCATGGCTCCCAATTGACTGCATTCTCATTGGCATGCTGCAACCCTTCAAAACCTCGGATTGGCCTAGAGTTCACGAACCCGACCCTATGGGTCCAAGCTAGGTAGTCGTGGAGCTCTAGCTCATCTCGTCATACATCTATCCAAACATAAGTGCAATGCCTAATATATGCCTCGCCCGAATTCAGACCCGGGTATTCGTTATCCTCATGCACCATATGCACGGGGACCCCAAAACGCCTAGGTGGCGCCATGCTCAAAGGTGGGGATCTGAAAATGGTTATATAATAACCGTGAGAACGAGTCTTAATAAGTAACACCCTAAACCTCACCTAGGCTGATGCGTATCCAGACAAGTTTAACATGCGAATCACCAGACGACACGATCAATTTCACACGACAAGCTTACCTCACCTCAAATCACGTGCCAACTCTGCATATTAGTTCAAATGAGATAATGCAAGAATAGTTCACCACCATATCACAATTACCCAACACACACACACTCTCACTCGCATTCAATCAATCCAACTAAGCAACCACACGTACATTTAGCCAATCCAAACAGTCACATCGCACACACATGTCCCACCGACTTTTCTCTCACGGACCACCGTCAACACGTCTCAAGTTCGGTCTCATAGGCGCACAAGCGACATAATTCAATCAATTCCAATGGCCGCCGTCAACACGTCCCAAGCCATAGTATTCAATCAATTCCAGTGGCCGCCGTCAACACGTCCTAAGCCACACTATTCAAGCAATTCTAATGACCGACGTAAACACGTCTCGGTCCAACACACCATTAATGGGCCACCGTTAACATGTCTCAAACCCGCATCCAATTGGCACATCGACCATTCATGCCTTCACACGAACTGTCGTTAACACGTCCCAAGTCTGTAGCCCTCTGAACAATCTGGGCTTAAGATCGACAAGCAAGCACACGCCATTCAATTTGATCGATTTCACGTCAATTGCATCAAATAACCTATATTCACAACTCAGTCCAATTCACAATTCGCCACCTCAATCCACGAACCCGACGTTCAAGTCGGCCACGCATAATCACCCAAATCAAGCATATTATTTAATCTAATTCAAATAGCATAATTATATCATAATATAATTAAATTAAAACACGCCATAACCGTTCTAAACCCGAGACAAGTCCATAAAGTACCAAAAATACTAGGTACGGTTTAGGGAGTCACTTACCAAGTTTTGGCTCGGGAAAAGTCGGCTCGGGCCTAAAATGGCCTGAGTGAACAGTGCAGACTAGGCGCGAGCGAAGGCATGACAGGCATGGGGCTCGGCCACGGGCACAAGGCCCGGCCATAGGCTCGGGCTCGGGCGTGGGAGAGGGCACGGCGGGGCAGGCGGCCGGCTGGTCGGCTGGGGGGCGCGTGCAGCAGTAGAGGCGACGACGGCGGCGGGGACAGCAGTGGTGACGGTGGCGGTGACGACGGCGAGCAGCAGCAACGTGGCGCGGCAGCGGGCTGCTCTCTGGCGACCGTGGGACGTGAAGGAAGGGGAAGAAGGTGGTTGAGGCGGGGTGGCGTGGCTGGGGCGTTCGGCAACGGTGACGGCAACGCTCCGACATCGAGGCGGTGCTGGGGGGGCTGCTTGGACGATTGGACAGCGACTGGGACTCGTCGGGCGCGGCGGCGAGCCCGAGTAGCGGCTGCTTGCTCGCAGCGGTGTCGGGGAAAGCAGCGACGGCGGCGGCGACTATCGGGCGGTGAAGCGGACTGAGGATAGTAGCTGGGGAGGGCGAAGAGTGGTGGCGGTGATCGTGGCTGGTGGAGGGTGGCGTCGAACGGCTGGGGGCTGCGGAGGGGGAGAAGAGAAGGAGGAGGATAAGGGGAGGGGTGGCGGTGGTTGAGGGTGGTGGCGACGGGGCAGAGGCGGCAATCGGATGGCGCGCGGTGGCGACGAGCGGGGTGGCGTCGGACTGAGCAGAGGTCGGGCGCGGCTCGTCGAGGGAGGTGATCGAAGAGAAAAGAGGAAGGGAAGAGAAGGAGAGAGAAGAGAAAGAGAAAAGAAAAGGAAGAGGGAAGAGAGAGAGCGGGGGAGAGGGGTACGGCTGTATGGGGGTATGGGCGGATGGGATTGCTGCATGGGGGGGATGTGCACGCGGCAGAAAGGAAGAGAGAGAGAGAGAGAGTCAACGGGTACTCGAGTACGATCCAACGGTCATATTTCAAATCTGAAAACGATCCTACGGTCCAAATAATTCCTAAAATATAATAAGAGATAAATGCCATGAAAATTAAAACAAACTAATCCGAGGGAGGTCTACTAGTCTAAATTCGTATCCGGTCGAAAATTTCACTTTTCCACTATTCTTGACAATCTCGACGTTGGCCACGATAATATCGACACCGTCCGATTTATTTCATCTCGGAACTCGAGAAATTCGACACCAAAGTTTGTGCTCTAAATAACGGTCAAATTCGATCAAATGCGATTCTAGTGAAATCTCAAAATTTGTAAACAATAACCGTGAGTGATCAGTTCCCGGGCGAGATTCTACTATAAGCACACTGACGAATTATACGTTTTATAAATCCCAAAATTGGGTCAAAATCCGGGATGTCACACATAAGCGCTGGCGCCGGTCAGGCCCGAGCTCTATGGACCAGGCACTGGCACTAGGATCTTGAGCCCAGGCGCCGGAGACTCAGCCCTAGATGCTGAGGATCCAGGAATGAGCGTTAGGGTTTTCGTGCCTAAAAGTAGAGTTTTTGGTCCAAGTGTCGATATCTAGTCATATACTGGAAAATAATTTTCAATTTTTTAAAAAGGAAATCATATTCCTGAATTTAAGTATAGATTTTCTGTTGACTCATTTTTCTAAGTAATCCAAACGCCGAAAAATAAAAATTATGTTTTCCTAAAAAATATTTTCGTGAAAAAAAAGAAACCTTAAAATTACCATATTTTCCCTCATCCATATTAATTATTCACATTAATTGTTATGGGTTACATTCAACATTCAAACAATACATTTAGGGCATATTTATTTGTCATGATTGATTCTTTTTTGTCTTGTCATCATGATTGATTAGAATGGTTGAAAATGTGGAAAGTACATAAAAACGATAAATTGGTTTCACTCTATAAAGTGAGCAGCTTAGTTAATGCACCCTAATAACGGAAAATGGCCAGTTATGATCCTCTACAATTTAAGCCCACGGCATGTCTGGAAAGTGGTTTAATATAAAAAAAAATCCAAATATCATTGAGATTCATTTTATTAAATCAAGCCAATCATATAATAAAAAATGGCAAGACTTCCATTACTCCCGTCATAAAACACAAGTTTATTTTACCATTCTTGTGGTTCGCTCTTGGGTTCAACACTTCTAATTTACATTGGCCAATAAGTGAAAATCATGTGGGAAACGAGCTCCATTAATCTCAAATCAATCAAAGAAATTGCTAGATGAGTATTATAATATATGAGTCAAACTGAATCCAAACCATTAAAATTGATGAGTCTTATCCCATTTGGTGGTCCAAATTTGATATAGTATATAAACCATAGGTTAAATGAGTAATTTCTACATTATTTGTAACTAGTGTCATCCTCGGAATTATGGGCCCACCCCCAAAATCTGCAACTAAACAATGGAAAAATGCACCACCTATATCGGATTTGGTCTCTCTTCTTTTGTATCGAATGCACTTCCATCCATGGCTTCCACGTGCCAACCCAGAATATGCATGCCTTGTATGAAGTTGCCTCATTCTCATTAACATCATCGCGACCCCCCTTGATTTACATATCGTTCCCCTTTTTCATTCTCACCTCTTTTGCTCTCGATCAAAACCCTAGTTGTGTGTCTGTGTGCGTGTTCTCATCTTTTGTGTTTGTGAAGAAGGAGGCGAAGAAGAAACTGCATTTGAAAGAAATTGGTTGATGCATCAAACAACACTCTAAACTGAAGTAGCTAGCAAGGATCACCTAGAGGGGGGGTGAATATGTGATTTTAAACAATTTATGCGGAAATGAAAGAACACAGTTGAGTCTGAATAAAATTCAGATTCAAAGCAGTTTATATAGACAATGCTCTTGATGTGCAGTGTGCAAAATAATAGAATAGAGATAGAAAAACTGCACACAAGTTTATAGTGGTTCGGCTTATAGTAAGCCTACGTCCACTCTCCTACGCTACGGCCTACTAGCTGGATTTCACTAATCAAATCAATGAGAAGTTATAACAAGTTGCGCCGCTAAAACTCAAGCACTTCTTCCCGAAGCTGGTGCTGCTTTTGCCAAGCCGATAGATCACACTATCTCACACCTAAGCACACACTTATAACACTATCTACACCTCTCAAATGATTACATGTTTAAGCTCACGAAAGACAAAAGATTGAATCGGAGTATGCTCAGACTTTGGACTTGTTGATTCTTGATTTCATTCTCTACCTTCTGCTCCTCGTTGATCTCATTTTATACTCCTCCACTTCCAAACTAGCCGTTGGACAGTCTTCAGAGGATCATCTTCCAATATTCACCTTTGGACAGATTTGTATAAAATGGATTGAGTAGCCGTTGGTTGATAAAATCTGAATCCCGCTGATTCTGGTCACCCATACAATCAGAATCTTGGTTTCCATAAGTAAAGCTTTGTCCGTTGTAATACATGCTTGTCATAATCTTTGATTGTTAATCAATTTGATTTAGATTGATATCAAAACTTTCCTTTTGTGAAATCCATACCAGATTACTAACTGTTATGTTTGGTTCTGCATTTTGTGTTTGCATCTGAAAAACTTCTGCATCTGTATCTGAAGAATTTCTGTGTCTACATCTGAATAATTTCTACGTTTGCAAAACTTATGCGTCTGAAAATCATAAGTCTGAATCTGAACTTTTAGTTATGAGTCTGAACTTTTGGATCTGAGTCTGAACTTTGAGTTTGAACTTCTCGTTCTGAGTTTGAATCTCTTTTGCTTGAAGTTCTTTCACAATCTGAGCATGAACTAGATCAAGATTGACATATGCTTTTTGTTGTGGGGGTTTGGTGTTGGCGATGGTATACATAGAGATTAATATTTATTTTTGGGTTAATACCATGAAAAATCACAAACCGGTAATACTGTAACAAATTTATCATAAACTAATTTTTTACCGCAAAAAATCCCAAACCGGTATACTTGAGGCAAATTTACCCTCCGTTAGTTTTTGTTAAATTTTACCGTCAAATTACTTAGTTAGATGAAATGTGACAATTGACTTAGATGAAATGTGACAATTGACAAGTATATTAATTTGGGGTTTTACCCCTCTATTTGTTACATGCTTACCAATTTGTGATTCCAATTTAATGAAAGGTAAATTTGTCATAAGTGTACCGGTTTGAGGATTTTGGTGGTCAAAACATTTGTTGGAGACAAATTTATCACAAGTGTAGCAATTTGAGATTTTAGTGGTAAAAAAATTAGTTTGGGATAAATTTGTCATAAATGTATCGATTTAGGGTTTTCTGTGGTATTAACCATTTATTTTTATTGGGATACATGAGTCATTATTTGATCGGAAATCAAATATGCTAATACAAGGCCAATTAAATCTTGGACTACTATATCTTAAGCCAGTGTGCCGTAGTCTTATGATCCTTGTCTAAAAACACCATTTAGAAAGCCATGTTGTTAGATATATCTTCAAAGGAAAAATTGTTGATATCTAAGAAGTTTGCACTGTTTTTCTTATATACAACGTTTCCAGGTTTCTCTTTTTATGAAGAAAAAAGGAAAGCAAAAAAAAAAAAAAAAGAGGAGATTGCATTTCAACCAAATAAGCAAAATGTGATGATGTGTTAAAAATAAAGAAAATAAAACTATTTTTAATGAAGAGTGCATATAATTGTAATAAACTCAAGAAGTGCATGTTCGAGCGAAAGAATTTTTTGAGAATTAGTTTTTTTGGAGTTTTATGCGTTGGATTTGTTGAAAATGAAAAATTATTTATGGTTAAAGAAAATATGCATGCTTAAAATTTTGAAAATGAATTTCCCAACTGGAAAATGGAAAAACATTTTTCTTTTGAAAAAATGATTTTGTGGAAAATATTTCATTTGTCGTGAATATATCCTATTACTTTCTTTATATTATGGATATATCATAAATCAAAACCGATCACAATTTTCTTGATGATAAATGATTTTTAGCAAGTACATTCATCACGTTGATCAGGGTAATTTGATTAACTAACCACCCACAACAATGGTGATAGATGAGGATGTGTAGAAAAAACAGTACCTAGTATTTGCTTATTATAAAGTATCGTAGTTAAGGTAAAATCACTAAGTCTATGTCAGGTGCACCGGCCATTAAAAACTTCTACTATACGAAATACTTTATTAATTGGATCACTTTGATTGTATCTATGTATCTAGTTTTTTTATTATTATCATTGTGATTCCTTTCTATAAGCTTTATATGTTGAAATATATCATGCTTTACATTTTGTATATTGTTCTTTACACATTTGAGTTATTATTTTTTTGCATCGAATTAATGAATCACGTATCTTTGGTTACTTTTCATCTTTTGTAATGGAGAGAGATCACAATATCAACTCAATATGTGAGGACAGAGATTTTAAGTGAAGGTTCTTGGTGAGTGAGAATTTAAGTCACATTCGTATTAAGCTGACATTATCGATGTATTAATATTAACCCAAATTCTTTAGTGTCATTGGCCTAGCTAGACATATCAAGATTGCCATAACTCGATATTGATGATCTCAAGCTCACAAGTGATTTGGGTTTTGAAGACTAACATCATTACCATGGTTTAAGACTTTGTGGTGAATGGCTAGGTGACGTAAAATATTGCACGACTAATGTTCTTTGCGATGTTGACAACTCCACGATTGGTTACATTGTTTAGACTTTCCTTCCACTATTTTGTCTAATTAGCATCTCATCATTATCTATAGTAGTCAAAAAGTAAAAAAGTATCTACATTAATCAAAGGTGATACTAGTCATTTGACTTAGATTCATCAATCAATGCATATGTGAGATTTAATTCCTGCGACTTGATCTCATCGAATTATTGTCGTGGCGAGTCTAATTAACTAATTACGACTGGATTGAGGTTGGGAAGACATCAACCATAGTCAATATCGTTCTTTAGCTTTCCTTTTCTCTTAACTCGAATGTTCCATTAGTTCTTTCAAGAAAAAGGGCCGACATATGTATCTCTCCCACGATTGTCCATGCTGTCCTAATGTTCCAAAACGTGTTGGGAGAAAGTTATAGACACGTTGATCTCAGTGATAGCATCTTGTGTTAACATAATTCTGCTCCTCTACTAAATATTAGTAGAAGCATTATGGTTAGCATGGTTATCAATTGGTGACTTAATCTGATGTAATTAGAAGAAGCTTCTTCTTTTGATGTAATATCATCTCATTATGGAAATATAATTCTATGCTATACTAAATATTAGTGGAAGCATTATTGTCGACCCTCTCTCCGCAAAAAAAAAAAGAACTCCAAGAAAGAAAGAAGATGAAACGACATCGCTATACAAGGATCCTCGTACAGAAACTGAAAGTCAGCATGTTGCGGTCCGAGAGAGAGAGAGAGAGGGTGAGAATGCGATGTCCAGATGATGCATCTTCCTTCCTGGTAATTCCTGTCAATCTTAGCAAATTGAATGATGGATGATGATGGGCAATCTGTTGCGTTCTTAGAATGTCTAGATTCGTGAATGTATCATGCTTTGTTGCCTCGCATCTGTCGTCCTGACGGTGTGATTTCTTGGGGTTTGTGCATCGGCTATAGTGTTCCAGTTTCCACCAGATGATGAATCGTGTTCAAGTTGAGCCCTTTGGGTTTTATTTCCGGCAATGAATCGTTTTTGCCTTTTGGGATTGTTTCTGATTCAGATTGCCTGGGTTCGGCCTTCAATGCCGCGAACGCGATGCGCTGCCCCGTGTGCCGGGCCATGGAGGAAGGAGTCTGGAGGACCTTCCCGACCAGAGCTCCTCGGGGCGGCAGAGCGTGTGCCCGTGCGGCCCCGGGAGATGTGCAGGTGCCTCCCGTCGGAATGGTAATGAATAGTCACCCTTACTTGTGTCGAGTTGTTGAGCGCATTCGATTCTCGGTTTCGTGGGATCCTGTAAATTCACATTCGCCGTGATTCTAGAATCTGCTAGGACTGTAGACTAGACTCGTGACTTCTTTCCTTTTGGATTTTGATCTTGGCTTTGCTTGATCTTGATCATTTTGATAAGCTGCAGGTGAAACTAATGGAATAGGGGCAATATGGTGCCCTATTCCGCATGTGGTGTAATGTGGATTGAGTTATCGCTATGACTCTGGTCTCTGCACTTGAGATTTTAAATTTCTTAGACTTTGTGGTGGAAAGAAATCACAGTTTCCTAGTTTCATTAGCTTTGTCTCATTCTTCTTGTAATGAGCTTGAGTCGATCTGTTTTTTACCTGTAGAAGACTGGGACTGGGGAATTGTATGCTTTTGGAGTGGACTGCAAATCAGTTAGAGTTGAATGAGCTCTCCAGAGTATTTTCAGGTAATTTTAGGCTCTGTTGAGCTCTTTGCTCCTCCTATCTGTTTTGCTCTCTGTCTTCTTAGTATGTTGTTGGAATCCGATTCAACATGATGAAAGGTCACGTGTATGTGAAGGAAATTACTCATTCACATCGAAGCAGCAACCTATCAAACTAAATTAGAGGTTAAGGGGCTTAACTGAACGACTGTAAGTTGTGACTAGTGCAAGGCAATTTTAAGCACCTTGTTGATACATAAGTGAAAAAAAAAAAGGCGGAAAGGTAGAGAGAACAATGATTAGAGAAAAGGCAAAACGTGAAATGGTTGTTCCTTTCCTTCAAACCTTAACTTTTAATTGTGCAGCATGTTCACACGATGTCACTATTGCTTTCTTTGCTCTGGTCTGGATCATTAAGAGAGGTCAGTGAAAAGAGATCCTTTGATGGGGAGGACAGTTGATGATGGATGAGATCTTTTATGGAGCATGCAGAATGGGCTTGGATTTGGAATGAGATTAAAGAAGTCTACTGAGGAACAAGCTGGGTTTAAGAAAAGGATAGGGTAAGATTCTTTGGGAATCTAGCAGGTTTAAGGACTCGAATAGTCAAATTTTGTTGCTGCTGATCTTGTTAAAGAGCTTTAGACATTAATAACAATAGGAGAAGCTTTCGCCGGTGGATATCTTTCTTTGGCAACTTTTACGTTGATAACCTGATCAATTTCCCTTATCATTATGTGGGATGGGAATGACTCATTTTCTTTCTTATGTGGTCATTGAACTTTTGGAAACATTTAAGAGCACTATCAATCAAAAATCTATTTCTCTTGTTGGAAATATATTGTAACCAGAGACTACTCATGCACAAGATAGATATATCTTGATGATCATTTCGACAGCTTCCATCTTTTGTGTTTTGATTTGAGCAAGGAAATATTTTACCATATAGGCATTGAGGAGGTGCAAACACGCATTTAACAAGAGCGGAAAGACCAAAAAACAACCTCATTTACATAAAGAATTCCCATGTGGATAGTAAACATTCTAGTTGACCGACCTCGATTCTAATTGTTTTGTTCATAAGCAAAGATATCCATAGAACAGTTCGTACTATTTAGATATTCACAACTGAGAAGTACTGAAGTGTCTTTCAGATAGGCTTGTAAAGGAGAAGGAAGGCTAGAATGCCAACAAGCGTCTAGTTTTGAATTCAGGAATTTATTGTCTCTATCGAAGCTTGGGCATCCCTGAAAATCTTTATGCCATAGGACTACTCTCTTAGCAGTTTTTTTTGTTCCTTCCATTCCAAATTGGCCGAATATGGGGAAACATAAAGATGGATCCGTTCTTGTAGCAAGGTACTCTATGAAGTCCGAACCTCTTTCCATGACCAATCCCCCTCTACGGAAACTTAAGAAGTTGTCTAAATCTACCATGTCCAAGGGCAATGCGGACAGAGGTGCACAACAATTTCCTCTTCTGTTCAGTGAAAGATCGTTGTTTTGCCAATGTTACTCAAATTGCAGTATCAGACAATTTTTAATAGGTAAAAGATGATCTACTTCCAAGGCACAAAGGAGCTGCCAACTGTATATAAAAAGAGCTTGAGAAACATAAAAGAGCTCTGCCTTAGTCACTAGACAATACGTCTGCAATGTTGATCAAAGCATTTACATCCAAAAGTAACCTTCCATTGTACAAAAAATGTAATACACATTTACATAAAGAATCCCCATATGGATAATACACATTCAATTTGACCAAGCTCGATTCTAATTGTTTTGTTCCGAAGCAAAAATATCCATAGAACAGTTTGTACTATTTAGATATTCACAACCAAGAAGTATTGAAGTGTCTTTCAGATAGGCCCGGAAAGGATAAGGAAGGCCGGAATGCCAATAGACGTCTAGTATTGAATTCAAGAATTTATTGTCTCTATTGAAACTTGGGCATCCCTAAAAATCTTTATGCCATAGGACTACTCCCTTGGCAGTTTTTTTGTTTCTTCCATTCCAAATTGACTGAAATATGGGGAAACACAAAGATGGATCCGTTCTTGTAGCAAGGTACTCTGTGAAGTCCGAACCTCTTTCCATGACCAATCCCCCTCTACGGAAGCTTAAGAAGTTGTCTAAATCTACCATGTCCAAGGGCAGTGCCGACGGTGTTGCACAACAATTTCCTCTTCCCTTTGGTGAAAGGTCGTTGTTTTGCCAATGTTACTGAAATTGCAATATCAGACAATTTTTTATAGGTAAAAGATGATCTACTACCAAGGCACAAAGGAGGTGCCAACTGTATATAAAAAGAGCTCGAGAAACATAAATAAGCTCTGCCTCAGTCACCAGACAATGCGTCTACAATGTTGATCAAAGCGCTCACATCCAAACGTAAGCTTCTATTATACTAAAAATGTAATATGCATTTACATAAAGAATCCCTATATGGATAATACACATTCTAGTTGACCTAGCTTGATTCTAATTGTTTTGTTCTGAAGCAAAGATATCCTCAAAACTGTTCATACTATTTATATATTCATGACTGAGAAGTACTGAATTGTCTTTTGGATAGGCCCGGAAAGAAGAAGGAAGGCCAGAATGCCAATAGGCATCTAGTATTGAATTCATGAATTTATTGTCTCTATTGAAACTGGAGAAGTTACACATCATCCATCTGATGATAAGATGGCTTTTGACTCTACTCAAGTGGTTCTACTATGATCAATGCCAATTCAATTGGATCTCGGCCATATCTGAGGGGTTAAATGGATTAATTTCTACGAGACTCATGTTTGAACCTATTAGTTAATAAGGTTTGCAATATTGGACATGACCTATTAATGAGTCAATTGTCATGAGGCAAGGAGAAATATGTGCAGAGAAAACACCAAATATGACATGACATGATACATTTGACTCATATACAAGGATTATAACATGTTTTGATCAAATCAATAATAAATCATTTGACTTTCTAAATTATTATTATGATGTTGTCAAAGAACACGAATAGACACAAATTATAATATAGCTACTACAAAATGATTCAAAAAACCTTTTACGTAGTTTTCCAAATATCTCCATTGTTTATGAATGCATTGCTCACTCTTGGTAATCTTGTTAATCCATACATGTAAAAAAACATCCTTCACACAGCAACAACCATTTGTTTATCTTGTTTAGCGAATCGAAAATGCAACTTCACAAATGTAATCATCATAAAGGCAATTAGAGGTAGCCTTAGTGTAGCGGTAAATGGTTGCTCCATTCTAGCTGAGGTTATGACTTCTAGTCACGAAAACAACCTCTCTAGGAAACTAGAGGTAGTTTGCACATATTAACTTCTCCTTGTACACTCAGTGTGAGAAGCCTTGTGCACTGGAGTGCTCTTTATTTTTCTACCATGCATTTTGTATATCTTCCACTTTGTCCTCAATTTAGCTTCCTTGTGGACTATCAATTCTATATACGGAAAATGATCATCATTCTCTTCCTAAGCCTAGCTTGAATTAAACATAGCCGGACCACCTTTTATATGCTAAAATAGCATTATTTGCAAGAAAGATGCATTACGTATCTTCATGGATATGCCTTTGTGATTTAAAAGAAATAATATTTATGAAGTAATGGATTCCTCTCAAAAAGTATGCACCTTTAAAAAAGTCAAAGTAATCCCTCAAGGTTGGTATGATTGGCTGGGTTGTCAGTGAATTTGCAGCTCAAGAGTTGGAGATCATTTATTCAAATCCCGTAAAACTACTCTACTTCAAGGCCGCTTGCATAAAGCAAAGCCCGGGCGTAGTCAGTTCATGGGACTTGGGGGACTATATTCCATGGGCTTCATGTAGCTAGGCTCTCTGCAACCATTCCGCTGAGTTGTAAATGAAATAGTCAAAGTACATGTGCCGCGACACTTGAAAAAGCAAAAAGCAAAAGCCACTCCAAATAAACTCTTATATGACCAAGAAGTCAATTTATTGCTTGAAAATTGTAGCATAGGGGTATAATTTGTTCTTTGCCATTGTTACACTCTCTTATCCTACATGAACATTGGCGAAGACAAGATTTCTCTAGTAGAGCATCAGACTGATATTGGAAGTGTCTTCTTGGACCACAAAACACATACTTTTCATCAAAGTCGCTTGTAATAACCAAGCATCATTTAGGCCAACTGAGGCCGGTATCGTTGCTTTGGCTGTTTAATAAAAGCTGGTATGGTTACTGGACAATTATATAAAAGTCCTGTTTTGAATTGATGCTAAATTTGTTGTTACCTTCTATGCTTTTGTTGTTCCTGACCATATGGAGCGAACAGTGGAAGAGAGGTTAAATTTTTATGAGAAATTGATATTCAACAAGTTTCTAGACTGACTTTACCCAAAAAAAAAAACAAGTTTCTAGACTGAACTAGTTACTGAGACTACTCATTACTCATGCTTTTCTCTAGAAGTTGGAGAAGTTGGCTAGGAAAAAATGAACAGTTTCAGTGTTCAAAAGACAAAGTCGATGGAGACGTATATCATTTTGGCAATATGATTGGCTAATTACTCCACGTCAACCACGCAGCTAGTCATAAAAATATTTTTTACATTAGTTATAAGAGAGGACTTCTGCTGGAGTACTTATCCAAAAATGGTTGATCAGTAATAGTAGAATATTTTCCCATGTATTATCATAGAGGGAGTGGTCTGGAAGTCGTAAAAGAGCCTGCATCATTGACAATTGAGATGATAATAGGCTTATCTAGTTACTGTGGACTTCATTCTGTGTTTAATTGACTGCTGCCTCTTGCTTTATGGAAGTTCTTTGAATTGGTCATGATCTCTGTATTCTGTTATGCCGTTATTTTGACCATAGTATGATGATTTTATCTGTCTCTTGCAACCACACTCTTGCCTCTATAATTTTGCTTCAGTTTGTCTTTCATTGATTTTACTCTTGGGTGATAATTGTTTTGTCATACCTGTTACATTGTCTAATAGATAGTTGTTTTCTTAAGTCGAATTTTTTGTTGATTTGTGCAGCAGCCACCATCTGGAATTTACTGGAGCCTTGATCAGGGATGGTAAGTGTGGATTTTCCTTGAGAATGCAGAGTGTTTACTTTTTGCCATGTCCGTAAGAAGAGCAAATGCTTGTTTTTATGATTAACGGTTACTATCTCTTATATTTTTGTGGAAGCTTCATTGTTAATTTTCTTTCCCTTATATGTCAAACCTCGGTTACATGATAAATACTAGCGTTACATAGACCTTGAGCTTCCTTCTTTGGCTCAGTAGCAACTTTCTTAAAGCAAACAATTTCTCCAATTTTCAATCTTCTGTACCTGGTATACCATTCCTGTTTATCTTGATGATCCTCAATAACAAAGGAGAATTCGAGGAATTTCTAGATATTGGATTTGCAATGCTGGAAATATCAGCTTGTGCTGAATATAGCTACTTGTTCGGTTTTTTTTTTTGGTACTCTGATTTATGTGATCATCAATTACCATTATTGTGTTTTTGGACCTTTTGGAGTGTACGTTGTTAAAACTTGATGCATTAGCAGATGTTCATTTTTTTTATCCTATTATAAGTTTCTCAAGCTTCCATAGAAAGCCAGTTGAGTGCACCATCATTTCCAGATACATTGCGAGTTTATTATGGACAAGAACATGAATCTTTTGTGTCTGAACTCTTCATGAAATTGTTTGATTCATCAGGCTGTGAGGTCTAAATAGGAACCTTTCCGATAGTTGTCACCTATTCCGTAAAGAAGTTATAGAACTTTATAAATTATTGTCCCATCTCTGGATCGATTTTACAGCAGGGGTCCTATGGTGGAGTGGGTAGTGAGTTCATGGCTGTCTCGTATTTGATTGGTCCAGGCTCTTGAACGGATTTGAATCTCATGCCATAAATAATGGTTCTCTCTAGAATACAATTCACCATGAAATTAATTTTAGAGGAGCAATTTCCACACTGTAATTGAGGTTCTTTTAAATAAATTCCATCGTAGTGCTAGGCTGCTAGCAAATTTGATGTCTTGGGGATCTTGTTTTCCCTCCTACTGGTATCACATAATTTTGCAGCTTTGCTATCTCCATCTGAACTCTTTTGTTAAGTAACAAATTTTCTTGTCTAGAATGCTTGTTTAGATAGTGGCCTGTCAATGGACTAGGAAAATTCAACTGGAAAGAAGTCCCGTTTAGGTCATTACAATTCGTTACATTACTTTTACATGGTGATCAAGATCTTTATAAAAGGATGCATCAGATTATGCAGAAAAACGTACGGATATTTAAGTCTAGCATTCTTCATTCAATATTCAAAAGAAAAAGGGCTGATGTGCAGACGAAATGAAGTAAATATAAGAGGCAAGACTGCTATAAGTAGGGGACGTTCAAGCTTTTATTGTTTTTCTTAATTTTTTCTTTTTTATTAGCTTTCTTAGCACAATGGCGTTTTTTATGTTGCCGAAGGAAATGCAGATAAATTATGGAAAGCTTTCATTAAAGTAGTTGCAAAAGAAAATGTAAGTAGTGTTTTTTGGCAGAAGAAAAGTAAGTGGTTGCAAATTAAGATAAGGAAGATCAGAAATGCAGCATCTCTTCTTAGATATACTTGTAGTCTGATGTTGTTTCAAGTGAAATATTTTCTTTTTATTAGAAGTTCAAGAGGTCATGTGTGGCGTGTATGGTGTGATCACACGTTTAGTCATCAATGTTGATACATCATTCTATTTTATGATTGTTTTGTACGGAAAACATCAATTAGTTCTCAACCTGCATGCTCCAGGCAAACTTGATCTGCGGTGTCTCAGACTTTTTCAGGGTTTTGCCTTTTGGTCCAGACTAGTCATTTGACACTATTAAATTAGTTACGATGTGTCCATTCAGTGGTTTTGAGATCTAAAAGTATAAACGTTGTTATTTAGCTGATTAAATTAGGCTACCCTGCTACAGTCTTCTGTTTCTTTGCTTTAAAACTCATCTTCCATATGTAGTGTTCTTTCCTTCCCACTTACAATTTTGCTTACTTTTGCAGGTTCAGCGGATCCCCATCACTTGGACGTAAGTTTCGATGGCCAGTGTGCTGATGAGTGTGCTACCTTTAGTGGGATATTAATTAAGTGCTATATTTTGCAGATGGCAGTCCTATTAGACACCCCTACTCCTTTCCACGCCACCACAGAGAAACTGCTCATATGATGATGGGTCCAGTTAATGGTTCTGGTCGGGCCTCACCGTCATCTCAGGTGACAAGGATCACTTATCTTCGTCTTGGCGTCAACAGAAGGACGGATCATGGATATTCATTTCAGGGTAATGTTGGCCCCAATGAACACTATGATTTATTCCTCAAGGGATGAACAGCATCCAACCTGTCGGACTTGAAGCACCAGACCTTGCGTTCTTGGGGGAGCCCATTTTCAATATGAGGTAAATCTTTATCAAATTAGAGGCTCCTCCACATCCCTAAGAACATCCTCCTCATTGTGATTGGTAATGGTTAATCATTCTTTTATTTTGTGCCAGCATCTTTTCATTATCCTGTCAATGCTCCACCGTTTCTTAGTAGATACTGACATATTTATGGTGAAGAATAGATGCTATACTTAAGTAGCAATCTTGCATTACCGCCTTCCATTCTTTTTTTTTCCTCGGCATGATTTTGTTGGTAAAAGGTTTTATCAACTCACAGCTCAAAGGTGATGATCTAATTCTGATATTGGTTACACTTTGTCCTTTGGAGAGCCAGTGCTGGGAGCTTATTTGGACCCTTAGCTGGTGCAGCTCCTGTGGAACAGTCAATGAATTTACCATCTCCACCGGTGCATGCCATGATGTGTGCTACAAGCAATTGTTCCAGCTCAAGTGGCCTGCTACCAGCTGAGCAGATGGCTTTTCAAGCTGAAGGATCTGGAACGGTCAACATCCAGTTACCTAACGTTGGTGAAGTGGTGGTGGCTTCAGGTGCGGATGTTCAGCCGGGAGATGGAGTGGATGGTTCTGAGGACATTATTACAGATGGCGAGTAATCCGTTGAAGACCTGTTGGAGTGATCGGACAGAGGAAACTAGATGGAAGGTTTGTTTCCAAACTGATCTCATGACTATGGTGGGGTCGTGAAGAAAACTGCCTGGGCGAATAAATGATTTCCTGAAGTGGATGATTGTGGTATGTTAGTAAACAGTTGGAAGCGAAAACCTTGTATGCTTCATTTATGGTCTGTAATAAGTCCCGCCGCTGGGAACTTCTCAGTTATTTCCATAATGCGGCTCAGCCATATGCTGAAAACTCCGCGATGCTCTAATGTCTCTAGAGAACATCAGTGAATTTCAATAGAAGTTGCTGCTTTCGTGAAATTCCCGGTAAATCATTTCTTGCTGCCTGATCGCTGTTGGGCATAGAACTCTTCTGCATTTTTCCGTCGAATGAAGTTATGCAGTTGAAGAGTATCAATGCTTTTCAGGGACTTTAAGTGTGATTTAGCTATCGGTCGATACCCCGGGCGGCCGGTTCACTTGGCAGTCGAAGCTGCCCGTGGACTCTATACTTCGGTGGGCAAGATGTGTCAAAATCTTCCCTTGGATAGTACTTATTTGACATTGATTTTTTCTTATTCTTCGATTGCAATTTTCACGATTCCTTTAGTAACATGCAACGTTGGTAGGCTCATGTTCATGTCAGCCTGTGCATTGCCTCAGCACCTGCTTGCCAGGCTTGTGCTGCATCTGAAATGAATGTTAATGCAACACGACCACATGCAAACAGAGGCTACGGGGAAATTTACTTGGCTATAAGTTATAGCCTGGCAGGCTTCACCTAAATATATGTGAAGCATTATTATCTTCTTTTTTTAATAAAATTTTTCTCCATCTTGGACTGTATCAACTGTTCACGATCTCACAAATCAAACCCTTTTGTCCTTTCTTCAAATTAAAAAAATTTAAATAAAATAACTGTTGGCTTGTAGAATATACTATGGGACGTCGTCAGCATGGAACAACTTAGACAAGCGTGGTGGAATCTTGGAATATTAAGTAAAATCAAGATGGCGACAGCCAAAAAATTAAAAACAAATATATATGTATATCATCCAGTAAACAAAACAGAAAGAAGTAAAGAATGGACGCACGACACGAGAAAGTCGAAATAATTGAACATAGTTCAGAAAACCCCAAGCGTCGTTGACTCCTCTTGTGATCCGGAGGACAGAAGGGTCCGTATAAATTTCACTCTCGTATAAATACATGGACTCGGAAGAAATAACAAATTTTAGGGATGGGGTTTGTAGAAAACTGTAAGATGAAGATTGGGTCCGTCTAAAAAGTTCAAATCGCTAAATGAAAGTGAAGTTGATCGCGGAATGCTTCAAACGGATGGAGACGAACGGCGTCGGTGAGACGACAGTCTGACCATATGAATCCGACTCATAAGCAAATGAAATCGTACATCCCAAAATAGGTTTTACCATGGAGCGAGGATGTTTGTTTCGGTACCGATACTTTGATACGAAACTTGAAATAGACTAAAAGGTTTTACATTACCATAATTTAAGGTACTCGCCATGTAGTTTACACCGGAAAAATGCCAAAAAAGTCATCAACTTTTTGTATTAGTGCCAATTTAGTCCTAAATCTTTTTTTTGTATCAATTCAGTCATAAACCTTTTGCATTTGTGCCAATTAAGTTCTAAACCTTTGTTTGGTGCCAATTAAGTCCTAAACTTTTTAAATTGGTAACAATTCAGTTCTAAACTTTTTGTTTTTATGCCAATTTAATCATTTCAGCCAATTTTGATCCAAATTTGCCGACGTGGACACCTGCCGGCCAGAAACCGGTCACCGGCGCCGACGTGGTGCTAACGTAGATAAATTAAAAAATATTTTAATATTTTTTGAATTTTTTATTTTTTTCCTTTTTTTTCTTTTTTTCACTTTTTTTTTTGTCTTCTCCTTCTTCTGGCCAATCGTCGGTTCGGCGACTAGCTAGAAGCCAGAGGCCCGCGAGATCGCCCTCACTGGCCACTAGCGAGGCTCAAGCCCTTGCCGGAGGCTGCGGCAAGGGCGAGCCTCGCCATGGTCAGGCAAGGCCCGACCTCGCCGGATCTGGTAAGGTCGAGCCTTGCCCAGCCACCGACGAGGTGGCTACTATAAAATGTTTAGGACTAAATTAACATTAATGCAAAATGTTTAGGACTAAATTGGTACTAATGCAAAAGATTTAGGACTTTTTCGGTACCGATACTTTGATACGAAACTTGAAATGGACTAAAAGGTTTTACATTACCATAATTTAAGGTACTCGCCACGTAGTTTACACTCATATTTTTCATATTCCATATCCACCTCATCCCCACCAGCACCACCAGCACCATCCCATTTACAGGCCCTTGGGCATTTACGTATCTCTCTTACAAAACAAAATCTACACTGTCACCCTACGTAAAACTCATACCAAAGTCAACGACGCAGAAAAACAAATTTGGCCAAAAAAAAGAAAAAGCAAAGAGAAGCTAACACTAATGGCGATATCACAATTATATTGAGAACTTAGATCAACCCCTACCAAGTATTTTCACTCATCGTCTCCTTCCTCCTCGCCCCCACCAAAGAGAGATATCTTGTTCTGCAGCAGAAACAAGACCAGGATGAGAACCAATGCTACGCCAACCGGTGACGGCGACCCCCCGAAATACCGCTCGAACCGATCTGGTTCGTCATAAGGAGGATAGCCTCCGAGGCAGAAATGCGCACGGCGGTTGGACGAGATGAATTGGATGGTGAGGAGGAGGACTACGGTGAAGATGAGAAGGCTAGCGGGCGAAAGTAGCTCTATAACGGAATCGAGCATAGCCTGGCCTTGCTCGCCGATGATGTACGGGCCAAGGACCACCACGCCGACCACCACCACAAGGAGGAGCCCTTGCTGGGATGGTGCACCGCCACCGCCATAGCCATATCTCTCTTGTATCATCTTTTTGTTGTGTGACTTTTGTGGAGGTTGAGGTTGTAGTGTTGTTTCTTGGTGCTTATGTGTGCGGGGTTGCAAGTACTTATGTTTCTTGTGGGTCACCTTTTATGGAGTTTTAAATTGTGAGTCAGGTCTTAATATATGGTGATAGCTGTACTGAGAGGAGGAGGACAAGTTTCTCCAAGTGAGGATTTACTTAGCCTTTATGATACTTAGCATAATAATAATTTCTATAATGAAGATACATTTTCAACCCATTTGTCGGTCCACACAGCTTGCTGCTTTTTCACCTTTTACAGTTTCTTTTACCGTACTGTTTTGAGCATCAAATAAGCAGTTGAATTTGCAAGGGCAACAGTATGGCAAAATAATATCTAAAACGATGAAATATCTGGAAATACTCATTCTCAGGCGCAATACTCATTGAAGAAAAACAAAGCATTCCAGTCAAAAAGTTAAACAGATGATTTTAAGGAAAGAAAGTGGTGGAAACATGGTTTAACAAAGCAGTCTCGCAATGATATTGTTGATATACGTCTGATTAGTAGATGGTGAGAACAGATTGTAACAAAAATGGACAAATTATGAATGTTGGAAATTAATTACTCTACTCAATGATCCTAATATCTAGTTCAATAAGCGATAAGTGCATTTAAACCATTTAGAAAAAATTTCTTCTTCTTCTTCTTCTTCTTTTTGGTAAATTTCCTCCATCAATTTAAAGTACATACTTAGCTCTGCCATGGCATAGTGTTGGATTATATATAAACAAAGGGTTAGGTTGCGTAAAGAAACTTCAGATGGCTTTAGTCAACAAAGCTATTAAAGAGGATTTCCTTGGTTTTTGTTTTAGGGGATGACATGCATGTGAGGTCGGAGACAACACAACAGATTTCGAGATCTCAATACAGATTGTTCCAAAGAGATTTTCTTATTAGTTAATACGTGATCATCCCAATAATCTTACCGATACTGAGTAGATCTATCTTAACTAGGCTGATTAGTACTCATTATTTCACCGATCTCCTTGCCTGTCATTAGCAGCAACTTATCACTAACTTATTACCCTCTCTTCAAACTTCAGTTGGGTGTTTAATATGGTTAGTTGGTTGATTTATTAACAACTACTGATCAGTAGTTGTGGTCTGCAGGAAGATGTCAGCAGTGAGCTGGGAAGTTTAGTCTAGAATTCAATCGTTTGGTGAACCGAGCCTTTTTTTTTTATTGGAGCTGGAAGAAAAAATAGCCAATCGCCTGCCCATTTGGTGTATCCCTTCTGTTGATTACTCAAGCTGTCTCTAATTGATCTTGTCAAATTCCCAAAGTATAGCTCTTGATTTTACTCTTTCTTGTAATCAAAATTTGGGAAGAGACAAGGAAGCAACTTACACAAGGAAATATACACAGTTTGAACGACCCAATTTGGAAAGGCTAGCTGACCTCCAGAGTCGTGCATAACAGAAGTCGAACGCTCGAATTTGTTTTGTCGAAATTAAAATAATACGAGGCGATTTTAAGTAAATCGGATAATGTCACTGATGGAACACATCGTGATCTTCTTTTTTCATGTCTATGTATTTGATACTAATATGTTTAGATAGATTTGGTTCTCTTGCTTGATTTTGAGATAATGTTGGTTAATTATCTTAGCCATGATCACTTAGCACTGATTATAGTGATAAGTATCCATTTTTAGTCCTTTCTCAGATGAATGGTTTATTTTAATCCGAAACATCGATATTAAAAAATTGCCAATACACCAGCATGCGCAAGAGGTCCTGATCACCTTCAGGCTTCAGCATGCTTCTTGCACTTTCGTATTTTCTGGAGTTTCCTCTTCATTTGTTTATATTCTTTCCTTTTCAAAGAGATCATACTGAATTATGTTAGGTCAGCGGTCGAATTACAGATCTAATTCACAAAATAATATGATAGATTCCAATTGGGTGTGGAATACGATTTGTTTCTTTAGATGCTTACTTACTATTTATCACGTAATTCTTCTTGTACTAATTTTGTAAAACAGGGCTTTTATAAAATACAATAGAAAGGCGTAAGCAAAAAAGAAGAAAAGAAAAGCATAAAAAATGAAAGAGTATTTAAGAGGGAAGAGATTTCATAAACTTTGAATGAAATGGCAAGCAGGTAAGCTGTCGGCATCAATGATGGTTGACTTAAACTTTTGTGGGTGATCAGTACTGTGAATCTGTGATTAACCTCCAAGGTGCTCTTCCTGAACTCACACGGTACTAGATTTTCCAATCTGTTGAAACATCGAAAGGGCCTAGCTCCACTGGTTTATACTTCAAATCATAACCAAGGTAAAGAAAGTATGACATCAAACAACAGAAGCAATTGCAAAAGTTGCTCAATTACAGCTTGACCTGCCAATTGATGGCATATCTCAACTCATTGTTCACAAGACTAATGATATACAAGGCAGATTGCCAAGAAATACCATGCTTATTTGCGAAGAAGGTCGCTTACTTTCATAAAAGAAAATTTTCTTCAGATTGGTGAAGATCTGAATGCTGAAATAGCAGATGATCATCACCAGTTTTTAAGAATTTGTGCTTCGCACATACAAAGAAATGTTTTTCAGAAGCTTTGATTGTTCAACAACTATGCACCATAATCACACATTGCGTATGAGCACCTACTTTGTGCAGGGCACTCCTCAAAACAGGAACCGCAGTTGTGAGGATCAAACTGAACGTCAACACATTCCCCACCACAGCATATCAGGCCATAGGCACAGGCGTGGCCGCACGTGCCACAGTGGCTCACATCCCTTGTGGTGTCCTTGCAGTACTGGCCAAAGCAACATGTGTCCCCACCCCACGGATTCTGCTCACGGTCGGCACAGACCATGGGATTGCCGGCGCAGGATAGCACCCTCTGCCTCCCCCTCAGCGCAAAACGGAAAAAGTTGGAGTGCGTCGGAATCGGAACCTCGGAATGCTGCAAATCCATTTTCCGGGCCGCAATAACTCCATGGCAAGTTCCTATCGATAGGAAGAAAATCAGAGGCCAGTAAGATTTAATAGTGGCACTGAGTGTGGGAAGCTTGAAGGTGTCTCCAGAATGGACATTTTCAGGTAGCAAATGCATGGAACTTTACACGGCAAAGTCCACATTTGTGTCATGCACATAACATTTTTTGTTAGAGAACAGATTATAGAAGGCGTCAGGAGGAGCAATACCTTGTGTCCTGGAAAGGGTCATCGATAATCTGACTGGTTATATTAGGTTTCGAGCTTATTAAGATTCGCAGCATGAGGACAATCCGATTACGTAACGGATCGACCTAACATTTCTGCAAACTACTAGTAGAGTACCTATGTGAAGTTAAGGACTAAGAAAACAAGATGACTATTGATTTTTTTACACTGTTGGTTGATGAGAATCTTCTAACTACTGAATTGTTATTTAGCATCAGAAAAGGACCGGTCATCTAAATGGGTTGAAAGGACAATGCTAACGACTATGGAACTTTATCTGCTCTCAGTAGAACTAGTATCACGTGGGAATGGCCAGCCAGAGAGCTTCATTTTGCCAAATTAAAAAATGAACACGGAAAATGATGTAGAGATAATATAAGGGTCATAAGTAGACTGAACAAACAGATTACGATACAAAATATAAAGCAGTTGAGTGTCGATTGCCATATAGCTGGAGCAAGCACCTGCGTGCACGCTTTGAATTTGAAGAATTCAGCATATCATCCATGGAGAAAGCAGAGGAGGCACAAAACTAAGAGTTGCACTGGAAGCTGATAGGTATAAGATCATGTTCAATTAGAGCAAAAACATTAGTTGTTAAGCCAAAGCTCATTACTAGCAGCAAGAATTTGGATCATCAGTAACCACATAATTTTAATGCATCGTCAGGTAATGACTGATTTTGCACTCCAAGGAACAAAGTTGTTATACTTGCGGATGTGCTGAAACTATAATAAAATGAAAGAAACAAAGTCATGCCAAGTTATTCGAACAGGTCTGAGAGCAAATAGTAGTTCTAAGACCGGTCGGTAGCTGACCAAAACTAGTGGAAGCTGCATCAGCATCGGATTGCAGCAGAGCTCTGGGTGGGTGGTGATCAAATGTTATGGCGACAGGGGTGACAGTTAAGTGGTGGCCGTGGCGACATTGATCACGACTGTGGGTGGCAATGAGTTAGTGATGGAGGTGCTGTGTCTTGGGTGCTCAAGATGGTAGTGAAGCAATGATGGAACAGTAGTCACGGTGATGTGCCGCTGGTGGAGGTGGTGTCAGCTTTGACGGCTCTAGTAAGATGATAATATATTAACCAAAAACTCTTTAACAACTCGAAAACGCTGCATTACTACCTTATCAGATCATTAAACTCAAATCCAAAACAAGAAAACGAATTTTCACTCAAGAGTTTTAGTATTACAACATTCAGCGCCTCAGCTCCAAAACTTTCTATACTGACCATTACGTTTTATAACACAGTTCAGACTGAGTGTGGTTTAAGAACAAATTATAAACTTGTTCATTTTTTTTTCCAAACATTTTTGCGGTCTCGCCTGGCTCCATCAATCGCAAGCCTCGGACGCAGTTGCAACATATGCCAACTTCACTCTCCATTGAACCTGAACGAAAGCCTCCATTTGGAATTTCAGTTTTTTCCAGCATAAAGAAATGACAAAACCTCTTGGACAGACCAAGGAACCCTCGGACATACATACCAGGTTGTAAGATTGTATGAGCTTGCTGGAAATTGTGGCCACTCTTATAATCCTGGAACCGCCGGAACCATAAGCTCCCAATTGCCAACTTCAACAGGACATCAAGCACGCAGTGTCAGATGGCGAAAACAACGTGAATAGGACGGCGGAAAGACTCCAAGAAAGTCTTGTACTGATTCACAAACTCTCCCTTGGAAAAACGGTGTTTTCCCTGTGGCGTGTTTAGAGTCGAGGTTCTTAAGCACGCGAAAGCTTATCACTAGGAACGCCAATTGCTTCGCAACAGCTTAAAGTGTTGTTGGAGGCTACGGAGTCCAAGATAAAAGCAGTTCAAGACACGCAGTCACGCACCTCGGTCATCACCAGAACCCAATTCATCATTCACGGCCACTGTCATGCTGACCCCAGTTTAGCTTATGGGAGCCACAACGACGACTCGAAAAACGTCAATTTGTCTGAGCATTGCTCTGCTAAGGAATCAAACAGAGAGTCGACCTGCATCGTGCTAAAGGAATGCTCCCAACAAATCTTGATCTCATTGTCCTGTAAACATTGCACGCGCGGATTTCGCAACCCACATGTTCATTTGGGAAGATCAAG
Source organism: Syzygium aromaticum (assembly GCA_024500025.1). Taxonomy (NCBI): domain Eukaryota; kingdom Viridiplantae; phylum Streptophyta; class Magnoliopsida; order Myrtales; family Myrtaceae; genus Syzygium; species Syzygium aromaticum. The sequence goes on from CM044892.1 coordinate 31,306,148, forward strand.
GATTCATCTGTGCTTTTCTTTCAATCAATCTCCAATACAAGGTTTCTTAGCCTTGTCCAACACATGCCACCTTCATCACTGTCAACATATGTAGTTTTATTTCATTGGCTAGCACTCAAAATGGAGTGCTGCTCCGGACTTTTCCATATGGCCTTCGTTCATAAGCTAAAAGCAGTGCACCTGTGGGTGAGAAGCGCTATTTATTTTACTAAATTGGCCTCACGTGGAATTATTATTATTCAGAAGATAGTATTTCGTGTAAGATTTTGTGGATATCAAGATCGATGAGAAAAATTCAAATGGATGAACTAAAGAGAGGGAGAAACAGGCATGAAGTCGAAAAAGGAATCCCAACCAAAGGAAAGGAGCCGAACCTCTTACGGGGGGTCTCTGCTGCCTGTCCCGTATTCAAGCGGACAAATGGAGACCATATTTAATTTCAAAATTTATGAGGAGGGGTGAACTAAAAAGAGGAACGAATAGGCATGAAGTGGATGAATATTTGATTTTGTCATAATTTTTTCAAGGGAAAATATCACCAAAAATCCCAAATTATGTCATTTATGACAAATTCATCACGAACTTTTTTTTGTGACACGACAAATCCCAAACTATGTCACATATGACACATTTATCATGAACTTTTTTTGTGACATGAAAAATCTCAAATTATGTCAGTTGTAACACATTTACCTCATAATACTTTAGCCCGTGAGCATTTTTGCCTTTTTCATTTTTCTTTTTTTTTTTCCTTTTTTTTTTCTTTTCTTCTTTCTTCCCTCTACCGGCCATGGCAGAGGAAAGCCGGCGAGGGCCCCTCGCCGACACTGGGTTGGGCGAGGGTGACCCTCGCCGGCGTCGAGTAAGGTTGCCCTCGCTTGACACTGGTGAGAGTGGCCCTTGAACGATGCCGGCGAGGGTGGCCCTCGTCAGTGCTGGGTTAGGTGAGGGCGACTTCGCCTGACTTAGGCGAGGGCGACCCTCGCCAACGCCGACGAGGGTGGCCCTCTCCGGCTTCCCTCCGCCGGAGAAGAAAGGAAAAAAAACATAGAAAAAGACAAAAGACAAAAATGCCCATGAATCAAAGTATTGTGAGGTAAATGTGTTATAATTGGTATAGTTTGGGGTTTTTCGTGTCACAAAAAAAATTTAGGGTAAATTTGTCACAAATGGCATAGTTTGAGATTTTTCATATCACAAAAAAAGTTCAGGGTCTTTACCCAAAAAAAAAAAAGTTCAAGGTAAATTTATCACAAATGACATAGTTTAAGGTTTTTTGTGGTATTTTCCTTTTTACAAATTACAGGTTTACCTTTATTCAATTTCTAAATCTTTTTAAAAGGGCATTTAGGAAAAAAAAAACAAAGACCATATTATTAGGGTTAATATCATAAAAAAATCCAAAACTGGTACACATATGATAATTTTATCATAAATTAATTTTTTTACTACAAAAAATCCAAAATTGATATACTAATGATAAATTTACCACAAACTAATATTTTGACCACTAAAAATCTCAAACTGGTACATTTGTGACAAATTTACCCTATGTTAATTTCTGTTAGATTGAATTAATGCAAAAAAAAAATCACAAACTGGTATACATGTGACAAATAAAGGGTAAAACATAAAATCGGCACATCAGCTAACTGTCACGTGTCATTTAACAAAATAATATTCTGGTTCCTTGATGTTAAGGAAATCAATCGATCACCGAAACTCAAGAAATCAGCAACAATCGAGCAAATCAACAATATTTAGGTTCCACCAACGATGGTAACACCAAAGAAGGAATATTGGAAGAATCAAGCAAAGAAGGAAACCCATAACACAATCTCCACCGAAGAAAGAAACAAATTGACAGAATCAAATCCCCACAAACCAAGCATCAACAAATCACTACATCAATTCCCAATAAGTGAATTGCATTTCCTTTCAAAACCCCCTTAAGTGTAGACATTGGTTTTCTTGTGAAAGTCTATAAATAGAGCCCCTGTAATTATACAAAGACACGATAGAAAAATACAAAATACAAAAAGATTATTCACGCATTCCTTTCTCTGTTCTTCTGTTCAATTCTTCCTCATTATTCTTAGTTTCAACATGGTATCAGAGCATACCAGCGAAAACCCTCGATCCAACACTAACTCAACTCCTGTATTCTCAGAAATAATCACCACCGCTGCCCTTCCACATCTTGCAGCTCCAAATTCGACACTCAATCTTCACTCCCCACCCACCATAGGGGAAAAACTCATTGGGCAAAATTACCCAATCTGGAAAGCCCAAATTACCTCATATCTTCTTTTAGCCAATCTTCTCTATGTTCTTGATGGCTCAGAAGCTCAGAACCAACTCCTCTGCAACACATCTCATATGCTTCCAACGATGGTATACTGGTGCCCAATCCCAAATACAAGGCATGGTGAATCCGTGACTTAATCGCGATGGGGTGGATTCTCAATTCATCCACCTCTCCTGCCGTCGCTCAATTGACGAATCACGCCTCTGTAGTAGCCATCTGGAGATACCTCTCCAACTCTTATGCTGCACAATCAACAGCACGGGCATCGGCTTTGTGACTTCAATTTCAATCCATTACAAAAGGAAGCTGCACAATAACATAATTTCTTCACGAGGCAGCCACCATCATAGATCAATTAGCCACCATTGGAGAACCCTATTAGCAAACGAGTACCACACACACATCTTCCGTGGTCTTGGACTAGAATTTTCCGAGTTGGACACAGTGATCTCCGTCGTCTCTCAATCAAGAGCACTCTCACATGATGCCCTTCATGGTTTGCTCCTTCAACACGAAGGAAGATTGGAAATCAACAAAATGACCTCCAATACTGCTCCACCTGCTGCGTTTGTATCTCATCAGTCGAGATTCACGTCTCAACAGTCTAAAGGGGGCACCCAAAATTTCAACCCATCAATTGCAAGCAGCGGTTTAATCCCCAGTTTATTGTACCGACACCACCTCGGGCACATTATTCAACCCCAACTAGAACTGCTCAACCCATAGCTTATTATGCCTCACCTGCTACTCCACCTTCTGCACTGGATATTCAGTCTTGGTATCCAGATTCTGGAGCCACCCACCACATCACCGACAGCATTTCCGGCCTCTCCTAGGTCACTCCATACACCGGGAATCAACAATTGACTGTGGGTGATGGAGTTTCCCTTCCCAATACTCACATAGGTATATTTGTGCCTACAACTAGTCTACAATTTTGTCTCTCAGATATCTTAGTTGTTTCTGTCGGAAATATGGGATAAATTGATGAGTGAATGAATAAGAAATTGATACTCAAAGAACACCCTTGAGTTGGAAGTGAGAAGTGGAAAAATACAGGTCCCACATTGGAAAAGAAAGAAGGTTATTGAGTGTTTTATATACAGTTACATTCTTTTGAAGTGGTAACTATCATAACACAAATACTATGCCTTGCATGCAGGCGTAGGGGTGCAAATCCGACACCCGACAAGCTAAAACTTGGGTGCGAACGCATGTCCTGTGTACACGATTGCAGGGCCAAAAGGTGGGCCTCGCGACGAGCCTAATTTTGCCTTCTAATTTATTTTTCAACTCAAGCTATTACAAATTTAAAATTTGTAACATATGATTAATAGCAGGTGAATGGCGTTAAATTATGCTGTTACGGAATTAATTTTATAACGGCATATTTTGGTATATTTAATCGGCTGTTATTCCCGATGCATATTAATTTTATAACGGCAAATTCAATCGGCCGTTATTATTCCCAAAACACTCCCCCTAACCTCGTAAATAGATGCCTTCCTATTCTAATTTTAAAAATTATTGAATTATTCCTCTCTTTCAAATCCCTGAATTTTGTATTGTTTTTCGATAGTGTTCGGTTCCGGTTTGTTCAAGTTCGCTGAAAGCTTTGAAGTGTCGATTTCTTCGTAACTGTTAATCGTTGTATCCTGGGAGACAGATGTTCGCGAAACTTTATACGAGTGCCGGAGGAAACGAATCTGTTTTAAAAAAACTATATTGAACACAGGCCTCGGTATCTATTTATATCGATTCCATTTATGTTATTGTAATTCATTTCTTTATAATTCTGTATTGTTCATAATATTTATACTAATGCCAATTTGAATTTCGCAACAATCTTAAAACAGATTCGATTCGATTCATGCTTCCAAATGGCTATTGGAAACAAAGTTGTGGACGTGGCTGTTGACAACATCGCCAAAGACTCTGCCTATGCCTCAGCTGTCCAACTGCCTAGCTCATCCTCTGTTCCTTCTGTGGTTTCTATCCACCATGGTGAGAAACCTGAAAAGTTCAACGGATCGAACTTTAAAAGGTGGCAGCAAAAGACATTTTATTTAACAACTTTGAATCTTGTGAGATTATTGACTGAGAGAGCTCCTAAGTTTTCCGATGGAGAGACGAATAAGCAAGCCTTCAACGCTGTTGAAACCTGGAAGCACTCTGACTTCTTGTGTAGGAACTATGTCATGAATGGTTTACATGACTCTTTGTACAATGTCTAATGTGCAATAAAAACGGCAAAGGAGTTATGGGAAGCCCTAGACTAGAAATATAAAATAGAGGATGCCGGAGCAAAGAAATTTGTTGTCCGTCGATTCCTTGATTATAAAATGATGGATTTTAAGACTGTGATAAGTCAAGTGCAAGAAATTCAAGTGATCTTGCATAAAATTGAGGCTGAAGGAATGAACTTGAGTGAAACCTTCCAAGTGGCTGTGATTATTGAAAAGCTACCTCCTGGGTGGAAGGATTTCAAGAACTATCTCAAGCATAAGCGAAAGGAAATGAACCTGGAAGAGCTGATTGTTAGACTTCGAATCGAAGAAAACAATAGAGGATCTGAACACAAAGGGTTCAATCCTACTACATCTAAGGCAAATGTTGTGGAGCTTAGGTCAGGCCACAAGAACAAGAAGATTGCCAAGCCAAAATTGGGACCAAAAAGAGGAGTATCCAAGAACAAGTTTCAAGGAAAATGCTTCAACTATGGCAAAATGGGGCATAGATCTATGGATTGCAGACTTCCAAAGAAGAAGAATTATTAGACAAATATGGTGAGTGGCATCGCTCAAGACGTGTCAAACATAAACCTTTTTGCAATGATTTCTAAAGTAAACTTAGTTGGGTCCAGCCCGAAGGAATGGTGGATTGACATTGGTGCCACTAAGCACATATGCTCTAATAAAGACCTATTCACAAATCTTGAACCAATTAATGGGGAAAAGGTTTTTATGGGAAACTCTACCTCTTCTGCTGTCGAAGGCCAAGGGAAGATACTATTGAAGATGACATCTAGAAAAGAGCTGACTCTGAACAATGTCCTATATATGCTAGAAATTCAAAAGAACCTGGTCTCTGGGTCTCTGTTGAACAAGCATGGATTTCGTATGGCGTTCGAGTCAGACAAAGTTATTTTGTCTAAATCTGGAATGTATGTGGGGAAGGGATATGTATCTGATGGGCTTTCTAAACTCAATGTAATGACAATTATCAATAAAGATAATAAGTCTTCCGTTTATTTGCTTAAGTCTTCCAATTTATGGCATGGTAGACTACAACACGTTAATTATGATATATTGCATAGATTAATTAACTTGGAACATATACCTTCATTCCAAATTGATTCAAAACATAAATGTGAAATTTGTGTTGAGGTAAAATTAATGAGATCATCATTTCAAACAATTGAAAGAAACATTGAATCCCTTGAATTAATTCATAGTGATGTTTGCGATTTGAAATTCATACAAACGAGAGGTGATAATAAATATTTTATTACCTTTATCGATGATAACACTAAATATTGCTATGTGTATTTGCCTAAAAGCAAAGATGAAGCATTAGAGAAATTTATTCTCTATAAGAATGAAGTTGAAAATCAACTTAATAAGAAAATTAAAAGATTGAGAAGTGATAGAGATGGCGACTATGAAGTACCAATTGGTGAATTCTGTGCACAACATGGAATTATACATGAAATAACTATGCCTTACTCTCCTCAATCAAATGGTGTTGCTGAACGTAAAAATCGTACATTGAAAGAAATGTTGAACGCGATATTACTAAATTCAGGTTTGCCTCAAAATATGTGGGGAGAAGCTATATTGTCAAGCAATTACCTTTTAAATAAGGTACCTCGAAAGAGAAAGGATAAAACCCCTTATGAGTTATGAAAAGGTAGAAGACCATCCTACAAACACTTATGAGTATGGGGGTGTTTTGCAAAAGTGGTGGTTCCAACACCAAAGAAGACAAAAATAGGTCCTAAAACGATAGACTGTATCTTTATAAGCTATGCACATAACAGTAATGCATATCGATTTCTTGTACATGAATCTAAAATTCCAGATATACACAAGAATAAGATCATGGAATCTAGGAACGCATCATTCTTTGAAAATGTATTTCCTTGTAAATCCAATGATGGATCAAGTTTATCTAAACAAAAGAATGAAACTATGAATGAAGAAAGTCATGATTCGGCTCATGAAATTCATGACTTGGATCATGAACTAGAACCGAGACGTAGCAAAAGAGCAAGAGTACAAAAATCTTTTGGAAATGATTTTCTAACTTATTTGTTAGAAAATGAACTATTAAATTATGCAGAAGCTGTGAATTCTTCTGAGGAACCTCTATGGAAAGAAGCAATAAAAAGTGAAGTTAATCCTATTTTGCAGAACCATAGTTGAGAGCTAGTGAATCTTCCTCTTGGTTGTAAGCCTTTAAAGTCCAAATGGATTTTTAAAAAGAAAATGAAAGCAAATGGCTCTATTGATAAGTATAAAGCCAAACTTGTGATCAAATGATACAAATAATGAGAAGGTTTAGATTACTTTGATACTTATTCTCTTGTGACGAGAATAACCTCCATTAGGATGATACTTGCAATTGCAGCATTACGAAATCTAGAAGTACATCAAATGAATGCAAAAACAGCTTTCCTAAATGATGATTTGGATGAAGAAATCTATATGAAACAACCTGAGGGTTTAATAGTTCCAGGACAAGAAAGGAAAGTCTGTAAATTTGTGAAATCATTGTATGGCCTAAAATAAGCACCAAAGTAGTGGCATGAAAAGTTTGATAATGCAATTATTACCAATGGATTTAAGATCAATGAATTTGATAAATGTGTCTACATTAAAGAGACAATAAATGGCTATGTCATTTTGTGTATTTATGTAGATGATATACTAATTGTTGGTAGTGATGATAAAATGATCAAATCTACCAAATATATGTTGAATTCAAGATTTGACATGAAAAATATGGAATCTACTGACATGATTTTAGGAATTAAAATCATAAGAACGTCGGAAGAACTTATTTTAAACCAGTCACATTATGTGGACAAGATTCTTGAAAAATTAAACATGAATGATTCTGGTATTGCTAGAACACCATTAGACAATAGTCTTCATCAGTCCAAGAATAGAGGAGAGGGTATTTCTTAAGTAGAGTACTCTAGAGTTGTTGGAAGTCTAATGTACTTAATGAGTTGTACTAGACTAGACATTACCTATACGGTTAGTAAATTGAGTAAATATACGATCAACCCAAATGTTGACCATTGGAAAGCAATAGTGAGAGTATGTAGGTACTTACGATATACTTGAGATTATGGCCTACATTATACTAGATACCCAGCTATTCTATAAGGATATAGTAATGCGAACTTGATATTTGATATAAAAGACTCAAAATCTACTAGTGGGTATGTATTCACACCAACAGGAGTAACAGTATCTTAAAAATCCTGTAAACAAACTGTTATAGCCAGATCCACAATGGAATCTGAATTTATAACTTTAGATAAATGCGGTGAAGAGGCTGAATGGCTATACCATTTTTTAGAGGATATTTCAAAATGGCAAAAACCTGTGCCACCAATAAATATACATTGTGATAGTCAATCTGCGATTGGAAGATCACAGAGTAATATGTATGATGGTAAGTCTAGACATATACATCATAGACATAATACCATTAGACAACTACTCTCAACAGGAATTATCTCTATTAACTATGTAAAGTTAAGGGATAATATTGTGGATCCACTAATCAAAGGGTTAAACAGAGAGTTAGTTGAGAAATCGATAAGAGGAATGGGACTTAAGCCTATGAAAGAATAAATTGGTATAGAGGAAACCCAATCTAGTTGATTGGATATCCCAAGATTTAGGTTCAAAGAGACAACCTAATTATATAAACTTAATGATGCCATTGTAGGGGTTATCCCTAAAACCATTCATATATAAAATATCAGTGATATTGTAAAGAAAAGGACATCAATTTTGCTTTAATGATTCTTAAGTGGAGTAAACAGATGACTCATAAATTAAGTAATCACCTATGTGAGAGAGAAGTAGGGCTACTTCAAAGGAGAATTATTTAAGGGCTAAATTCTTTAGAAACTCTTGCGGAACCAGGTTGATGTTCATGGCCAAAACGAACATAACTATGAAAACCGAACAAATATTTAGATGATTTGTGTATGAAGTGTATGGTTCATTTACATAAGAAAGCTGGATAGTTCAAGGACATCATGTCTACTGGACAACTAGTAAAGTAAATATACTTTCACAAGGGAAGGTTCAAAGGGTAACACCTACCTATCCTATGCAGGTTTCAATTGTTGAATACTATTACAGAGTCAAAACTAAAACAATTTTCATTCATGTAAAGGATTGTTGGAAATATGGGATAAATTAATGAGTGAATGAATGAGAAATTGATATTCAAATAACACCCTTAAGTTGGAAGTGAAAAGTGGAAAAACACAGGTCCCACATTAGAAAAGAAAGAAAACTATGGAGTAATTTATATACAGTTACATTTTTTTGAAGTGGTAACTATCATAGCACAAATACTATGCCTCGCGCACAGGCGCAGGGTGGATGCAAATCCGACACCCGACAAGTTGAAACTTGAGCACGAGTGCACGTCCCATGTACACGATTGCAAAGCCGAAAAGTGGGCCTCGCAACGAGTCTAATTTTGCCTTCTGATTTATTTTTCAATTCAAACTGTTACAAATTTAAAATTTTTAACGTATGATTAATAGCAGGTTAATTGCGTTAAATTGTGCTATTACAGAATTAATTTTATAACGGCAGATTCAATCGGCCGTTATTATTCTCAAAATGCTCCCCCCTAACCTTGTAAATGGATGCCTTCCCATTCTAATTTTAAAAATTATCGAATTATTCCTCTCTTTCAATTCTCTGAATTTTGCACTGTTTTTCGATAGTGTTCTATTCCGGTTTGTTCAAGTTCACCGAAAGCTTTGAAGTGACAATTTCTTCGTAGTTGTCAATCCTTGTATCCTGGGAGATAGATGTTCGCGAAACCTCATACACGTGCTGGAGGGATCGTATCTGTTTTAAGGAAACAGTGTCAAACACAGGCCTTGGTATCCATTTGTATCGATTCCATTTCTGTTATTGTAATTTCATTATTTACAATTTTGTATTGTTCGTAATATTTATACTAATGCCAATTTGAATTTCGCAACAGTTCCTCATATTACAAAAAATCTGCTGTCAATTTCTAAATTTTTGCGCGATAACAATTGCGTCTTCTTATTTTATCCCACCTCATTTGTTGCTCTGTGTATTCATATTAGTCAGGTATTCCTCCGAGGTCATCTTGAGGATAGTCTATATAGGGTCTCCACCTCTAACAAGTTTCTGTCAACTTTCCTTAGTTCCTTCAACTTATGGCATCAATGCCTGGGTCATGTGTCATCTAATCGAATAACCCATTGGCTTTAATTCACTCAAAGACAATTTTCCAAGTCATCTCCCTCCCATTGTACGGCCTGTGCTCTTAGCAAGAGTAAACGCCAACCCCACCCCCATCCCCTTCTAGAGCTAAATTCCCCCTTGAACTTGTTCACTTTGATGTCTAGGGACCATCCCCTGTCACTTCTGTTTCAGGAAATAAATATTATATTGTTTTGTCGATGACCATTCTTGGTTCACTTGGTATTATCCTTTCACCACTCATAATCAATTTGCAGACATTTTTAAGGCTTTTCACAAATTTGCAGAAACTCAATTGCAACGTACTCTTAAGACAATTCAATGCGATGGCGCACCAAAATTTTGCCGCTCTACTAAAGTGCGAAACCATCTCCTCGAACATGGTATTCATCAACGAGTATCTTGTCCATATGCTCCATTCCAGAATGGCACCGCTGAACACAAACACCGCCACATTGTTGAGGCAAGCCTAGCTCTTATGTCCCATACTTCAGTTCCTTACCGGTTCTGGGAATATGCTTTTTAAATGGCGGTAAATCTTATCAACTGGACGCCGACTCCTCTCTTCAACAATCTCACACCCTGGCTTCCAAATACCACAAGAGATTTCACACCTCAAAGCATTTGGGTGCGCAGTTTTTCTATACTTGCGGCCCTATACCACTCACAAACTTGCCCTTAGATCACACCGCTGCATCTTTCTTGGCTATCCTCCGAGGTACAAAGGCTATCGATGTTATTGTCCACAAATTGGCAAAATTTACATTGCGCCTGATGCAGTTTTCGACGAACACACCTTTCCATTTGGCGATACACCATCAACAAAGAAGGAAGATTGTTGAGATAACACTAAAGAAGGAAGATTGGAAGAGTCAAGCGAAGAAGGAAATCCACGATACAATCTCCACCAAAGAAAGAAACTAATTTACATAATCAAATCCCCACAAATCAAGCATCAATAAATCATTACATCAATTGCCAATTAGTGAATTACGTTTCCTTTCAAAACCCTCTTAAGTGTAGACATTGGTTTTCTTGTGAAAGTCGATAAATAGAGCCTCTGTAATTGTACAAAGACACGACAAAAAAATACAAAATATAGAAAAATTATTCATACATTCCTTCCTCTATTCTTCTATTCAATTCTTCCTCACTATTCTTAGTTTCAACACTTGAGAAGCGCTATTTATTTTACCAAATTGACCTCATGTGGAATGTTTTTAATTCTTAAGATAGTATTTCGTATTAGATTTTGTGGATATCAAGATCGATGAGAAAATTTAAAATGTGTGAACTAAAGAGATGGAGAAACAAGCAGGAAGTCAATAAAGGAATCACACTAGAGAAAAGGAGCCAAAGCTCCTACAGGGGCCTCTACTGCCTGTCTCGTAATCAGGCGGACAAATAGAGACCATATTTAATTATAAAATTTATGAGGAAGGGTGAACTAAAAAGAGGGACAAATAGGCATGAAGTGGATGAATATTTGATTTTGTCATAATTTTTGCAAATTACAGGTTTACCTTTATTCAATTTCTAAATCTTTTTAAAAGGGCATTTAGGAAAAAAAAACGGAGGCCATATAGTTAATACCATAAAAAACTTCAAATTGATACAACTGTGACAATTTTACCCCAAACTAATATTTTGACTACAAAAAACCCTAAACTAGTATACATGTAATAATTTTATCTAAAACTAATATTTTAACCACTAAAAACTCCAAACCGGTACATTTATGATAAATTTACTCTCCGTTAGTTTCCATTAAATTAAATTAATACGAAAAAAATCACAAATTGTTACACTTGTAACAAACTGAGGGTAAAATATAAAACTGACACATTAGTTAAATGCTATGTGTCATTTAACAAAGTAATTTGTCAGTAAAATTTAACGGAAATAAGTTGAGGGTAAATTTGTCATAGGTGTATAAGTTTGGGATTTTTGGTGCTCAAAATATTAATTCGAAGTAAAATTATTACAGGTACACCAATTTAGGATTTTCCGTGATATTAATTATTATTATTATTATTATTATTATTATTATTATTATGGTTAACACTACAAAAATCCTAAACTGGTACACGTGTGATAAATTTACCCTGAATTTTTTTTATCACAAAAAACCTCAAACTGGTACACCTATGATAATTTTACCCAAAACTTTTTTTTGATCACCAAAAACCTCAAACTAGTACACATGTGATAATTTTACCATTAACATACCACAAAAAACCCCAAATCGGTACACCTGTGACAATTTTACCCAAAATTAATTATTTTTTAATATTTTTATTTTTATTTTTTCGAATTTTTTTTATTTTTTTCTTTATCTTCAACTTCTAGCCAATCGTTGGACCGGCAACCGACCAGGGGCGGAAACCAGCGAGATTGGCCCCGCTGGCACGAGCGAGGGCGTTGCCTAACTCGGGCGAGGGCTACCCTTGCCAGATCTGGCGAGGGCGGCCCTCGCAAGCGTCGGGCGAGGGCTATCCTTGCCCACCCAGGCGAAGGCGTCCCTCGCCCGACGTCGACGAGGGCGACCCTCGCCTCTCTCTCACGTCTATTCATCATGTCCCTTTCCCCTTTTTTCCATCTCCGCGGCACCATATAAATCCTAATCCTCTCGTGCTCTGTCCGATTCTTATTATTTAGTGATTCTTTCCTCTATTTTTTTTTTTGCTGCCGTTCCTCTTGAATTTTTGTCAGAGGAGATTGATTTCTTTCCTTTGTCTCTCTTTTGTTTTTTTTTGTTCGATTTGGTTTCTCATCGTTTCGTTTTCTTGCTGCCGGTCTCGGATCGTCTTCCATTTTTTATATTTTTTCCCACGAATCAGAAGATGTCTAGATTCTCTAGTTCCTCGTTTTCCCCCGATCTAATTCCCTAAGTAGCTTACTTGCTTTTCATCTACTTCTAAAAAAAAAAAAAGAAAAAGAAAAAATCAAAAATCAAAAAAATAAAAAATAATATTAAAAAATTATTAATTCTGGGTAAAATTATCACAGGTATACTAGTTTAGGATTTTTTGTGGTATGTTCAGGGTAAAATTGTCACAAATATACCAATTTAGAGATTTTTAGGATATGTTCGAGATAAAATTATCACATATATATTAATTTGGATTTTTTAGCGGTATTAACCCTTATTATTATTATTCTCTACTCTTCCTCTCACATAGCTACCAGTACAGTGCAGAGAGAGGCAACGCCAGCACAAGCTGGGCAACGCCAGCACAAGCTGAGAAGCTATAACCCTAAGGCATTTCCAGCCAGTGTTGTCCGCCGGAGGATCGGAGCGGAGGCAGAGGCGGAAGCGGCCGATGCCGGGGGCGGTGGTCGAGATGGAGCCGGTGGAGCCGCAGTCGCTGAAGAAGCTGAGTTTCAAGTCCCTCAAGCGCGCCCTCGACCTCTTCTCCCCCGTTCACGGCCAGATCGCTCCTCCCGACCCCGAGAGGTAATCTTTCTTTCGGAAACCCTAATCGCTCTTTTGGTGGTTTTGCGGGTAAAAGCTGACCGAGGTTTGTTCTGGGTGCAGCAAGAAGATGCGCATCAGCTACAAGGTTAGTAGTGGCTTCTTCTCGTAGTTACTCTTCTGGGCAAGTACATTTCCTTTGAAAGAGCTGGTTTTTTTTTTTTCTTTTGTTTATGTGGGGTTTGTTTGTCGTTTGGTTGCGGCTTGTTGATTGGCGAGGCCTTTTTTGAGCGACGTTCTGGTTTGAAACTCTGTAGCTTAATTTGGAGTATGGAGGAGCTGGTGGGAATGAGAGCCAGGCTCCCAAGGGGAAAGAGACAGGCGCTGCGCAGGATCAAGGCCAACAGGTTGCTGGGGCTTCCAATGCGCTTGCTCTTCCGGGTGCGCTAAGTTTGTCTGTTTTCTAGATCATGGGTCCGCGGCCTTCTTCCGGGCAATGTGTACTTGACTGTGCATTTGTGTGCATAAAAGGGTTGTTACTAACATCTGGAAATCAACACATGCACCACTCAAAATCGATAAATGGAAAGCTGTTAGCGTCTTCGGGTCCTGGGATCTAACTACTTTGTGTTCTTTCAATGGTTATCGTATTATTGATGGCTTTTAACATATTTAATCTGTTGAAAGAGCAATTGTAAGTTAGCGCATTTAGTCACCCTTTGAACTAATGTTTCTGATTTGGTGCAACCAATTGGCTTCGGCATGTTTTTTTCATGAGGAGTTTCCTCTTGTTTTGGGATAAGAGACTGTCAAATGGCATACTAGACATAGTGGACCGATCCCGTGTTGACAACAGTGTATCTGGGAGAGACCTCAGTGCTGTCATTCTTAATGATACCATTTTGCTATAATTATCAGAGGAAAGAAAGGAGAGTGTCAAATTCTAATTGCATAGTTTATGTACCTCTGAAGTTATGGACGGTTAGAAGAGAACCGAGGCTTTAATTTGCTTGTTAATATATGTTTCTTCCCTTTGTTAAAGAAGAGAAGGTCATTCTTTTCTTCTTTGTCTAGCTTTCCTTGAGAATCGCATTTCAAACTTCGAGTGTCGAATTCAATTATAACTGATCCTTTGATACTTTACTAAATCATAGACAGAATATATGTAGTTAGTCTGTGTGTGCAGTGTTGAATTCTTATGACAAATTTTGTTAATCTGTCAAGTTGTTGTGGATCAGAAGAGAATTTATGCCCTAGTATGCTGTTGATTGACATGTGTTTCTTCTTTGGTTAAATAAGAGAAGCTCTAACTTCTCTTCTTCTTTTTGTTTTCCATGATGTGCACATTATTCAAACTTTTGATGTCAAATTTAAATTTTGATGAATCGTTCAATATTTTTTGACATTTCAAGAATAATTATGACTCATCAGAATGTTCTTTGTGATTTTTTGATATTGAAAGAAGAATTACAACTCAAGAGAATGCTCACTATGGCTCGCCAAAGTAAACATTGTTTGATATGTTCCTTTCTCTTTTGCAGGTCCAGAAGGTTCTAGAAATCCACCAATGGAAAAGTTTCAAAATGCTTTAACTGTTGGTCCATCATTACGACCACAAGGATTGTTAGTACTCTTCTTCTCTTTCAAACAAACATCCCTTGGGCATGAGAATCGAGTTTCCTCACACATTTTACGCTTTTTAAATTTATTATCAAAAAACAAAACATCAGATTTTTGGCCAATGTATCTGGCATTACCAATTTCCAGCTTTGTGTTTTTATGTGTTTCAGGTCTTTTAATTTGTAGCTTTCTTATATATATTTTTTTAATTTGTTTGTAAAGCTTTTACGGTAGAGCGTTTGACATAATGTCACTCATGTTTATGCATCTTCCTCAGAAACGATGTTGGTCTACATGGAAAAGGCACTGCTATTATCTCTGCTTCTGGGTCATCAGAAAGGTAAAAATGTTGTATTGCATTCTATTTTAGTGTCTGTTTGGAGTGTCTTTTTCTTCCTTTTTTTCCTTTAAGTCAAACGGTTCTCATAATTGGACTTTTGTTTGACAAGAAATACCTAAAACATTTTAAAAGAACCTTTTTTTTGGGTTTAGACACAAAACGTTACATATAGGAGGAGTTTAAGGTCTACATATGTTGGTAATTCTTCCTTTTAGTAGTTAAGATATCAAATTTGTATAATTTATCAAGCATTTGATTTTTAATTGTTTGATTCTCTGAAGTACTATTTGTTAAGCCTAAGGAAATTTACTCTTTGTGAGTTATTGATCATTGTAATCACTCTGCGAAATTCTAAACTGAATCAGGAGGACTAGTTGTCCTACATCACCTATAGTTGGACCACTAGCAGCTGTAGTGTATGTTACATGGATCAGTTGCTTATGCTTTGTAATTTTTCGGATGGCATTGACAAACTAAAGTAAATACTTCCGTATCCTATATTTTTTGTCAAAATAGGACTTTCATAGTACTGTTGCCTGGTTATAAGTTGGCATGCATCTATGTGTAGATTCCACTGAGGTGACATCAGGGCATTTCTTGATGGTTTCTGAAAAGCTGTGTTGTGGATTCTCATAATTTGACTTGTGTATTCAAGGATCACTGAGGCTTCTAAAATTGTGATCCAAAATCTTTTATTTGGCCTCATGCTCTCGCTCTGTTTTTAGGAATTTTTCTACCTCAGCCATTATGGAAAGAATTCCAAGCAGGTGGCCACGTCCTGTATGGCATCCTCCATGGAAGAACTACAGGGTGAGAATTGTGGCCTAATTTTTCTGGCAGCTGGAAGAAAGTACTCATCTAAATTTATAATACAGCTGTATCTTGTCCATGTTATAGCATCTGCACTTATTTGCTTGCTTACTTGGATTGTTATGTGTTTTCGTTTTCTCCTTTTTGTATGGGCAGGTCATAAGTGGGCATTTGGGATGGGTTAGATCTATTGCATTTGATCCTAGCAATCAATGGTTCTGCACTGGCTCTGCAGATCGGACAATTAAGGTGTTAAGCTTTACAACTGTGCTTTTTGATGATTCCTGGTCTTCTTTGGTTTGAACTGAAGTTTGCTGATTACAGTTGGTCGTGTTTGAGCTCTTTGAATGCTACCATTTACTACTTTACACTTATATGAATAGTTCTGTTGGTTATTTGAACAAGATGATTGCTACAATCATTGAGTTGCTGGAAAGTTGATCGCTCTTTTCTATGGCAGCATTTTGTTCTAAAATATTTTTAAGTGATTTTCTTCATTTTAATGATGTGTTGAATTACATGATCTCTACGATTTAATTGTATAAAGTTCAATTGAGATGGAAATTTGCTATAAAATTTTTTGTAATAGATGAGTGTGGACATTGCAGAGACGAACTCTAAATGTCCTCAACCAAAGGGTGTCTTCAGTTATCCCTTTTTCTCTTCTTTGCATGTATTTTGGTTAAACATATGCTTTCTTCATCAACTTCCCTTTTTGTTTGTGAAATCTGTGCAATCAAGCTCTCTTTATTGATAATATTCTTTTCCTAGATATGGGATCTAGCAAGCGGAAGGCTAAAGCTAACGTTGACAGGACATATTGAACAGATCAGGGGTGAGTGCTTGACAAAATAAACGCTTAGCTGTTTGAACTTGTTTCGGCTAGCTACTTTTTAGATTCTGACAGTTCTGAGTTTACATCTTTAATTTCAGGCCTTGCAGTGAGCAGTAAGCATACTTACATGTTCTCCGCTGGTGATGACAAACAAGTTAAATGCTGGGACCTTGAACAGAATAAGGTTGTGAATCTATCGCCGCATCAAATGTGAAGCAATGTTAAATTAGTTAAACACATTATTAAAGAATGTTTTCTGCTATTTCAGGTTATCCGGTCTTATCATGGTCATCTTAGTGGTGTCTACTGCTTGGCTCTTCATCCTACTATTGACATTTTGCTCACTGGGGGGCGTGATTCTGTCTGTCGGGTATGGAAAAATAAGTAGTGATTCACTAATTAAATTGAAATTCTTAACAGGAGCATG
This sequence comes from Syzygium aromaticum, assembly GCA_024500025.1. Taxonomy (NCBI): domain Eukaryota; kingdom Viridiplantae; phylum Streptophyta; class Magnoliopsida; order Myrtales; family Myrtaceae; genus Syzygium; species Syzygium aromaticum. Next base: position 31,323,402 of record CM044892.1, read on the forward strand.
TTTTTATGTTTGATTAATTTCTTAGAAGAAAGATGATTACTGATGGACAAAAATATCTAGGTATGGGACATCCGGAGTAAAATGCAAATTTATGCACTGTCCGGACATGATAATACAGTTTGTTCGGTCTTCGCTCGACCTACGGTATGCAAACTATTCATTCTCATTTCACATAAGAATAATTTGGCAAAGCCTTTTGGTTGCAGCCTTTTGTTACCCTTTTATCTATTATTGGTTATTCTAAGTGCATAATTGAAGCTTATGGAGAAACTGGAAAGAGGATAGTTTGAATGCAAAAGTTTATCTATTTGGGAACATTTAGGGATGAATATTCTGATTCAGTTGATGGTTGAGTTTTTCTACATTTCAAAATTCCACTTCGGAAAGAGAGAATTAATGAGGACTATCATGTGCTAAAGTGCCAGAGATGCTTGGATTTTCAAGGGTGATGTAAGTTATTTCGTTGAATATTCAGGGGGGTTTGTCCATGGCCATATATTGTTTAGGCAATCACAAATGCCAACGATGAAACTTGTGCTTGTCTCCTCTAGAGTGTAAGATCTCTTGGTATTGTTATCACTGCAGCATGTTGCATGGATAATTCAACATCATGTAGTCCATGACTGTTAGTCTCTTCTGGTTGCAGTTCTCTGTGACTCGCTAGTTATTGCTCATGGGTCATAAGGTGATACTAACGAGAGTTTTCCTCTTAGCACTTTTGACTTCAATGGATGATCCCACATTTAGAGTGAACAAAGAATTTAGTCTTGGTGATTTATGTTGTTGTAACTCTGATAAATAGAGAAGTAGAATAAGGTTTTTGGTCGAAGCAGTGATGATGCGTCTCTCTCTCTCTCTCTCTCTCTCTCTCTCTCTCTGTGAGACCGTAGGAAAAAGTTTCGGAGGGTCTGGGTGACGGATCAACTGGTATACTGTGTTGAACTGCTTCTGGTTCAGAATTTGTGAATGTGTTGGAGACTCGCTGTTGTCAAACTTGAGGGAATAGTTTGTTCCCCCAGTCCACATGCTTCATCATTCATTTTTAAAGTTGAGAGAGAAGCAATTAGTAAAATCACCAAAGAATCTTTTAAGAGGATGCTTACTCAGCTGAGTCGTGAGCAGCACAGTGGGAGTTCTTCTTCTTTTTTTTTAAGTGGGACTTATTTGAGGGAGGGGGTTCTATTCTTAACCCCAACCTCAACAAGTCACTTTTGTTTTGTAGAAATTAAGTCTGTTTAACATTATTGACATCTTTTTCGTTTCACCTGTTGAACTGTGGTCCCATTTTCAACCAAAAAAAAAAACTGTGGTCCCATCCGGGTTTTTTCCAGCAAGGTATTTAAGAAAACCAGACCAGACTCAAGCTTGGTTTCCAGTTCAATTTGTTGAACTGACCAATCCATTTACTCTTTGTTTTTCTTCTCTAACTCTTTTAAAAATATAGGACTGGATGGTCGGATTTTCACAGTGTACTTCAACTCATTATAATTTGAAGCAGCGGTTATTTTTTCTCTAACTTATCTCTGGATAATGCTTATATATATGGCAGACATTTCTTCTGATACTTTTGACTCTGGATAATGCTTGTATATGTATCTCTTCTGATACTTTTGACATTCAGGATCCACAAGTCGTAACAGGCTCCCATGATACAACTATCAAGTTCTGGGACCTTAGATATGGTGACATAATGTTATTTGCAATTCCTTTCCCTATGAGTTATATTTGTTAATCCCATCATTTTCATTGCATGATGTGATTTTTGGTCTCTTTGCAACCTGCTTTAGGAAAAACGATGACCACTCTCACTAACCATAAGAAATCCGTGCGAGCAATGGCCCTGCACCCTAAGGAGTAAGCATTTTGCAAGAGATTTAGCTAATACTTGTATTAAACCTGTTTAATGTGCTTCTAATGTTGTCTTATGCTTTCCCTTATTACAGGAACTGTTTCGCATCTGCGTCAGCTGATAACATCAAGAAATTCCAGCTGCCTCGAGGGGAATTTCTCCACAACATGCTGTGAGTATTCAAATAAGCCTTGGCTGTCTGTATAGCATCTATTTGATGGCTGACTCTTAGTTGGAGACCTTTTCTTTTCATGTCTGCCAAACACATTATCTTTATGAGAAGAAGGGTGTCTATGATATTGACACACGTATCAGTGAATAATGTTGAAAAACCTTTTGTCCACAGTGCATGATAAAATGTTCTCTGTTTATTGAAAAAATCGATAAAGGCATCTCTGTAGAAGTTCAGAGGGTGGTGAGTACAGCTAGGTTCTCTACCCTTGTATCTTCTTGTTTTCTGTTGAAGCAACTTCACTAGATTACTCTGGTGCTTAGCCTTTTCAGGGACAAAGGTCTCAACCTTTTATGTTTATGTAGTAGAGAAGTTGCTTTCTGCATTGTTCTTAAGTATATGCTTTGTTTTTTGCACAATTTAAGTTGGGGTATATCATGGTCTAAAAGCCTGAGGCTTTGAATGAGTTTTTTCATTTCTTGAGTGCGGTGTCTACGGTCTAAAGCTGTAAAAATTACACTCCATCTATCTAAGAAATTCCTTAAAGCAACAGTCTAATGTATTGGCAATGTTTATGTCATTTAACAGCTCACAGCAGAAAACTATAATCAACACAATGGCAGTCAATGAGGAAGGTGTGATGGCTACAGGAGGTGTGTTTCTTGACTGACTTTATTTCTTTTTCATTTTTCTTCAACTTGAAAATGTTAGGTGGTGTTTGAGATCTTAAGCTGTTGACAAGCATCTACTTCCTTCACTAACATTTAGCACACTTGAAGACCTTGACTTAATGTGGGTGGGAAAAATATTCTTCCCACCCTGCCTCTTCTCATCCTCCTCTTGTTGATGCTTTGATAGAAACCTTTTCAATTTTTATTTTTTCTTTTTGGTTTTAAGGTGACAATGGGAGCTTATGGTTCTGGGACTGGAGGAGTGGCCACAATTTCCAGCAAGCTCATACAATCGTACAACCTGGTATGTGTGCCAAAGACATTTCTATCGTTTCAAGAGGTTTTTACTGATGTATTATTGCACATAATAACATAAAAATTGTAATTTGAGTTGCATTCAGGATCCCTGGAGAGCGAAGCTGGTATATATGCTCTCTCCTATGACGTAACTGGTTCAAGGCTGGTGTCATGCGAAGCGGACAAGACCATAAAAATGTGGAAAGAGGACGAGCTTGCTACCCCAGAAACTCACCCTCTCAATTTCAAGCCTCCCAAAGATATCAGGCGGTTCTAGTTCTTGGTGGCCATCCTATTGCAATTATATGTTACTGCTTGGCGACATGTCCGTGCTTCCATGCAGTCTGTTGCTCCAACAGATCTTCTGCATCTGCTCTTCGAAAGAAAGCATCTGTGGAATGGCACACAGAGCCTGCAAAGATAGTTCTATGAACGTTTTCTTGATGGAGCAGAATTGAGCCGGAATGAAAACCAGAAATCAGGTGGACAGCTTTGAGTTTTCCCTAGATCATGTAATTGTATCTCAAATTATAGTAGCTGTATTCTGTACAAACGCTCCGGAAAGTTGTGAGGACAGTGTAATGATCGTTATATGATGTTTGTTAAGGCCTACGAACCTTGAAAATTTGGGCGTTTGAGAGAGAGAGAGAGAGACAATGCATCCATGCGTTGCGCGCTTTGCTCATGAGACGGTGTAGCAATTTTGCAAACTGTGAAGGAATGGCATTTTTCACTAGCGAGGCAACTCAACCCTGGTCATATTGTTGTGTCAACTTTTTGACGTATTTAGATACACATTGAAGAGAAAATGACTCGGACGACAACGAGGTACTGTTGGGTTTGGTAGAGGTTTTCAAGTTGGATTCTTTAATGAGTTGGTAAGAAATGGTCACTCTTTTGAGATACATCAAGTGAGCAATGTTGTGACGACGTTCAATCGACTGTGGTCGAATCATGGGACATGGTGGAATGCAATGAATGCAGCCATCTACCTTCAATGTTATCATGATAAGTCAATGCTCATATTTAAAAGTCATGTCAAAATCTCGTTAGTTCATCGTGGAAGATGGTGATGGATTTGATTAGATTCCTACACTCCTTTGGACTCCCCCATGCAAGTACCATGAAATTTCCTTGTTTAATCCTGCACGATTGTTGGCATGTCTGCTATCATTGTGCGCTAAAAAACGAACTCCCAAAACAGAAAAAGGTCATCACCTTCACTAGTTTTGCTTGCCCCTTCCCTCATGGACGTGCCATTTTCTCCAAACCTGCCGACCATCAAGTAACATCAAAAAAAAGTAAGAATTGATTGAAAGAGATCGACACCTAACAAGAGCAACATCATCTGCTTTCCTCAGAGGCCATGACTGGTTCCCACTGCCCAGCCTATCCTGCCGCCATGGAAAGAGAACTTTTTTGGCCAATCAAAGGGCGACTTTGCCGCCATTCTCAACCGAGTTATCATCGAATGATTCCGGTGTATGTGAGACCAACGCACGCGACGTTGTTACCATAGTTTTTCTCTCGGACCAGGACAATAGAGAGACCCAACGGTGCTTCCTACGTGGCAAGGTGGGTCATTGTCACTGATCATGAATTGCTCTTTTTTTTTTAATGATTTGTTCGGGTCTTATTAACTGGTCATGAATCATCATGATGTGTGGACTACACACGAAAGGAAGGCGCGAGAGATCTTGAAATGGGAGAAAATCCTAGTACGCAACTTGCACTCTACACAAAGCTAGTTCCCTGGGTTGAATCCTCGCTGTATTCAAAGAAAGGGAACTGCTCAACAACGCCACACGTTTTGTCCCAAAGAAGGAAAAAAAAAAAAAAACACTGTCCTTATCGCGCTTGCGGCCTTTTCTTCAGAAAGCCCATCTTCGATAGACGAGCCGCCCCGGATTCACGAAATGCTCCGCAAAGTTATCACAGATCTCGTGCGCCATCGCCGCGACTGCTCGATCGGCATGAATGACAAAACAGAAATCGTTACAGATGCGCTTAGTATGTAGTCCTAAATGTAGGAGCTTTGTGCAGCTCGATGAACCTGACAAAGCTTATTAGAACTAGGGCCATGAGGTCCAAAGATGGAACCCAACACGTGATGCGACATGAAAAGTGGGAACGGCGCGAAAGTTGCTTCCACCACATAAAACTGTCACTAGTCAAGAATTCTCCCGTGCATCCACTCCCCCCACGCCCCCCAAAACCCCAAAAAATTATATAATAATGGTTGTATAATTTAATAACAAAAAAATGGGTCTTCTTCCTTTTGTGCCTGAGGGTTTGGCATTTCCTTAATAATTATTAATTATTGATATTTTGGCAGAGTAGTAAACTGCAAATAAGGTGGTATCAACGTTAATTTCTTTTTGTTTTTGTTGATCTTTGGTTTGCTCCCTCTCTCTCTCTCTCTCTTGAGAGCGCCAACGAAGCAGTCTTACACGCGTTCTTGAGCGACTCTTCGCCTACAATTCATGCACGAATCTCACTCCCCTCTCCTCTTTCTCTCTCTTGAACCATTCAAATCTCTCTCTCTCTCTCTCTCGTTTTGATCACACACAGACAAACGCGAAAGACAGCCCCAGATCTTCTTCCCATAGAGAGCAAAGGGAAACGAGGCATGGCTTCCGAGCTCACTCACCGTAGCCAATCCCATCAGCCTCACCCACCTCCTCCGCCGCTGCTCTCTCCCGGAACGGCATCGACGTCGCCGCCGTCTCACTCCCGCCTCGTCGCCGCCGCGCTGCACCGCGTCTTCTTCGTCTTCGTCGGCATCGGCATCGCCACCCTCTTCTTCCACGCGGTCCTCCCCAAGCATTCTCCTCTGCCGCTGCAGCATCCGCAGGCTGCTGCCTCCGAGCTATCCCATCGCCGCATCCTGCACGAGGCGGCCCCCGAGGAGGACGATGAGGCGGGCACGAGCCTGGCGATGGGGACACGCCACCTCGGCAGCATGAACGCGGGAGGGAAGGTCCCCCTGGAGCTCAAGAGAAAAGGGCTGAGGATCGTGGTGACGGGCGGGGCCGGGTTCGTGGGGAGCCACCTCGTGGACCGGCTGATCGCGAGGGGGGACAGCGTGATCGTGGTGGACAACTTCTTCACGGGGCGGAAGGAGAACGTGGCGCACCACTTCGGGAACACCCGGTTCGAGCTCATCCGCCACGACGTGGTCGAGCCCATCCTCCTCGAGGTCGACCAGATCTACCACCTCGCCTGCCCGGCCTCCCCGGTCCACTACAAGTTCAACCCCGTCAAGACCATCATATCCTTTCTACCTACCATTCATTATTATTCTTTTAACTGCAACCCTAATGCAGCATGATATGCCTGAGAATGAGATCTAGATTGGTACATCAATACCAGAACAGAGTTATTCATTCCTTCAAATGGTAAGAGTTTATCTAAGTGATATCTTGGAAGCCATCCAAGAAGTTCTTTTATTAGATGGTTAATAAGGGGACCAAATCCTAAGTACTTTGGATTTTCCTTAGAAAGTACGAAAGCGACGAGGATTAAAATAATGTCTTGGTGATGGTCAACTACCGGTAATGGTCTGGTTTCCTTAATACGAAGTGATGATCATCACAAGACAAATGTGGTGGGAACGCTAAACATGTTGGGGTTGGCGAAGAGGGTCGGGGCGCGTTTCTTGCTCACCAGCACCAGCGAGGTTTACGGCGATCCCCTTCAGCATCCCCAGGTGGAGACCTACTGGGGCAACGTCAACCCCATCGGTCAGTCTCTCTCTCTCTCTCTCTCTCTCTCTCTCTCTCTCTCTCTCTCTCTAAAAAAGATGTGTACAAATTATTGGCCATTAGGTGCATGATTAGGTCTAGGTTCTTAATCGGGTTTATGTTGGCTTGGGATTGGCCACTTCGGATGCCTATCATTCATCATGTGAGATTCATGTGAGACCTAAATTTCGTCCCGCTGTCGTAGATTAGAGGTGATCAATGGATGGGGTAGCCCTAGAGACCTGAAAAAGCAAATGGGCGAGGCTGGGCAATGATTAAAGCCCGGCCCACTCAACCTTGGCATAGGTCCGACCCGATCCACCAGTCCAAGGTTTTGTATGTGAATTTTATATTATGAGCGGGCTTGAGCAATATGTTACGCCCGACCTTCAATCCTTGGCCGGCCCAATGATCACTTCTAACAAAGGACCACCCCACTCTCATGCATTGAACATCTAGATAAGGTTCGATCGAATGGAACCAATGTGAGCTTCCTCGGACAATGTTTAGGTGCCGGGCGCATTTGATTTTAAGCCCACCTGTAGATCCACCCTTCGCAACCAAGTGAGCATCCTTAGAAATTGGAGGGTGCATCAATTGCTACGATACAGAAAGTTCATTGACTAGACTCTAACCGATTCCAATAATCAGGAAAATAGACATTACTATGCCAGTAGAATGGAAAAAGCTGGGAGATTCATACCATAGACTGTGTAAATGATTGATCCTGTTACATTAGTAATTTGGTCCTGCTGAGCAACTTCTCCCTCACCATTAGTCTGCACCATATCATGAATCAATCTGTAAATATACCCTATTTGGATGGTGGCAGGTGTGAGGAGTTGTTACGACGAGGGAAAGCGCACGGCGGAGACTCTGACCATGGACTATCACAGAGGTCTAGGAATTGAGGTACACAAATCAATCCATTGAAAGAAGCAATTGCGATGGGAACATGGAATCAAAGTGACAGTCGAAAGTCCTACTTCTATGCAGGTGAGAATTGCTCGGATCTTCAACACCTACGGACCCCGTATGTGCCTCGACGACGGTCGCGTCGTGAGCAATTTCGTCGCCCAGGTACTGTTTCTCTCTTTTCCAGACGCAAAGAGTTGTGCAGCTAGGATCAGTATAGCCTCGGCACAAATCCAATTCCAGTCCAGGACTTGGATTTCTTTTCACAATATGATGATGTTCATAATCGAAACAGGCTTTGCGGAAAGAGCCGTTGACCGTTTACGGCGATGGGAAGCAAACCAGGAGCTTCCAGTATGTTTCCGACCTGGTACGCGAGCTTCTTCGTCTAACGTTATCGAGTTACATCGTGTGGGAATTGGAGCATTAGGATTAGCCTTTCATCTGTTTACATTCTGTGTTCAGGTGGAGGGTCTGATGAGGCTGATGGAAGGCGAACATGTCGGTCCCTTCAATCTCGGGAATCCCGGCGAGTTCACCATGCTTGAACTTGCCAAGGTAAAAATCAATTTGCATGCTTAGAATTAATTAAGCACCCATCCTTTGGTGCTGGGTTCTTCAATTTTATTCGATTTTCAAAATTTGTCCCTTGTCACGTCAAAGTGCTTATCATCCGGCGAGCCCGGGCCGACCCTTCAGCTGTTGCTCGGACTTTTGGTAATTCGTTCAGGCTTAACTTGTTGCTCAGACCTGTCTATATTGACACAAAATACATACCATTTATCGAGTCGCGCCGGACGGGGCTTTACAACTAGATTTTCTTAGCAAATGCTGCCCGAGTTGATCCTCGAGCCCATCCCATTGATTTTATGGACGATGAACTTTCGAATTGGTCAACGTGCTATATCTGGGCGCAGGTGGTGCAAGAGACAATAGACCCGAATGCGAGAATAGAGTTCAGGCCGAACACAGCAGACGATCCACACAAGAGGAAGCCCGACATCTCCAAGGCCAAGGAGCTCCTCGGCTGGGAGCCCACGATCTCGCTCCGCCAGGGCCTCCCGCTCATGGTCTCCGACTTTCGGCAGCGCATCTTCGGCGACCAGAAGAGCACCGCGGCCTCCGATTCCGCCACCACATCGGAGTGACCGCACAACCGCATCGCGGACACACGTATAGATAGCATGGCAATCGGAGGAACGGTAGAACGTCCGTTCCCCGTCCTTCGAAACACATAAGAGGGTAATAAAGGGATCGGATGTTAGTCGCGGAGCGCTTCCAGGGTCACGGCATCGAGACCTCGAGAGGAAGGAGCAGAAGCCTAGAGGAATAAACAACATCACGGTCTTCATGGTTAGGCGATGATTTCTTACTGTAATAGTAGGTGAATGATGGGTGTGAGACTTATGGATGTTCAGATGTTTTTTCCTTTTCCTGGTGGTATGACAAGTTGCATAGTTTCTCTTCCATCGCAAATGCTCACTTCTCTACATGCTTCTTGCTATGGTTACTCGTATGGTCAATGCATGCAACGATTGAAGCTTTGGTGGGTGGGGAAATGTTGCAAAGAAATCAATGTCAACTGCAATTAGATGACTCAAGAATGGAGTTTAGCAACTCAATTACTAATTATTTATTTGTGCTATAGTATATGAGCATGGATGGGATTTAACATTATGTGGTGGTCACAAACTTAGCCGTATCTGCCCGATTTTTATGCCCCTTGTTCATTCGTTACGTTAGAGGTACTTGGAAAAGAGAATATGGAGCGCCAATTTATATAGACTTTTGATAGATGACTATCTAAGGAAATCAAATTAGATATGCATAATAAAAATAGATATTGAAAATAAGAGGAAATATATTAAATACATCTAGAAAATATATAAATACCTCTAACGTCTTCCCTCGAATTCAAAGTTACTTGAAAGAAGTCAACTGAGTTTGAACAAATATCGAACAGTGCCATAGAAACTCGTTTCTCCAACGACACTAAATGGCATTGGGCTTGGTGGATCCGCGAGCGGGGCGGTGTGTGAGGTAGCGTCTATCAGATATGGTTCATTTGAGGGTGGCTAGTCTAGTGGTGGTGTCGGCTTCTCGAAACAAAAAAGATGAAAAGTCCAGAATCACATTGGAGCTTAACAACGTACGTCTTTTTGCGATCGATTTTGCTGTTTGAGACAGTTCTTAACAAACACAGCCCGATACAATTGGTGTGGCTATAGCAACTGGAATAAGTCATGCAGATGAAGGCATGATTTATCATTTAAAATTATGACACGTTACATCGGAGAGATTTCGGAAGGTTGTTCATTTATTATCCCTTTGCTCGTTCTATTGTGGACGATGTGGTCCTTCAAAGGCAAGCTAAAATCCCTCTTCGTCCCTCGATCTGCAATAAGAATAAGGAAGAATTAATGCGCCGATCGCACGGCTGACGGGCTACAAACTGACACGTGATTTGTAGTTCGACTAATATTTCCGTTTGAATTTCGAAACTCTCATTTTCTTACGAGGGAAAAAAGTCACAAAGAAATCTCAAACTATATATACCGTAACACATTTATCCTGAACTCTTTTTCGTAACATCATAAATTATAAACTATGCTTACTGTGACATATTTACCTTAAATTTTTTCTTGTAATATAAAAAACCTCAAACTATACCCAATATGATATATTTACCATAAGCTTTTTCTTGTGACATAAAAAATCTCAAATTTATACCTATATGACACATTTACTCTCCGTCAAATTTTCATTAGATGATTTTTTAACTAAAACAACATTATTTTTATTTCGCTTAAGCCACTTGGGTGCCATGTTAACACATTTTGCTTTCCAGCATCCATGTAGATAAATTTTTAGCGGGTTCTTTGACGGATGGTAAATATACCACACTGACCCAAGTTTGAGTCACAGTAAACGTAATTTAGGAGTTTCAGTGGGCTGCTGCCCTTCTTTTTACTAGGGGTGATCGGTTCTTGAACCGAGAGGATCAGTTTCCAATTTTGAGAATCGGGGACCGGACCACAATTCCGATCCGGTCCAATGGAACTAGTCACTATTTTATTTTTTTCCTACCAGAACAAAAGAGAGCGACAAATTACAACATATTGACGGAAGCGGCGATGAGTGAAGCGTCATTGTGGTGCAACAATAAGAGGAAAACATTGTACGTGAGTTTAGTTCACATTTTACTAAGTTTTTGAAAAAAAAAATAGAAAAACGTATAGTAGTCGGTCTAGTCCGGTTCGATTCGAGTTCCCCTTAGAACCGGGAACCAGAAAATCGAACCGCCCGGATATCAGTTTCACTTTTAGGAACCGAAAATCGGACCGACACTTTCGAGAACCGGACCCCACCGGCGAGCGATTTTCGGTCCCGGCGGTCCGTTTTGCACAACCCCCTACTTTTTACCATCCAAACCCCCACTCTTCAAATAGAAGAAGATCGATGTGACAATCGACCGGGCATGGCAATCGCCAATTCGGGTCGGGCCCGTGAAGCCCAAGGCAGAACCCCATTTCCAAAAAACCCAGTCGGCCCACCGGATCCGCCCCCTCCCCCTCGCTGCCATCGCATCGCATTGATACGACGCTCTTTCGATCCCTAAAACCTCCTCCTCCTCCTCCGTCTCCTTCCTTCCTTCCTACTGCGCTCTCTGCAACGCCACCACCGCACAGCCTTCTCTCTCCCTGGCGGATTCGTCGCAGGCCGAGGAGCGCAGCAGGTAAACCCCTCTCCCCCCACCCTTCCCCTTCCCCTTCCCGCTCCCCCGTTCCGTCCTCCCCCCGAATCCGCCGCGGCGCTCGCGGGTTTCGAATCCGCCGCCTCCCGAAACCTCTCCTGCGAATCGGGGGACCGAGCGCTTTCGCAGATGGTGCTGCTTCTCCTATGCCGCGTCGTGGGTCTCCGGTTTGGCCGGAGGGCGCGCGCTCTCTTCTGTGGGGTTTCGGCGGAGGTTCGGGGAATCCGTAGCTGAGCTCGAATGAGCTTGTGTCTTCGCCGGCGCCGCCGTCGTGAGAATCCCGGGTGGATAGCAGATTGTCGGAAGAGATCATCTTGAGGCTTCGCTCGCGTTCTGCGTGTCGTTTTGGGTTCTTGGGTCGATTGAGGGAGTTGGCGTTGGGCCTGCCGGGTTGTTTGCGTAGGTTTGAACCGTGGCTGTCTTTTGCGGGATGGATGTCGACCTTGTAGTTACGCCTGCGTTGGGTCGTGCTGGTTGACCGGATGTTAGTGAGGTTTTTGTCTTTTCCTGGGTTCGGTTCTTGCGGTTCCTTGATGCTTTCTTTTCTTTTGAGGCAGAGGGTTGTCTTTGGGTGCCGGCGAAGATGTCGAGGAAGGGCTTGATGGAGCAGGACCTGAGTAAATTGGATGTGACGAAGTTGCATCCGCTCTCTCCTGAAGTTATATCCCGCCAGGCCACGATTAACATTGGTAGCTATTTGCGCCTGTATTTTCATGCTTCCTGTTAGTGATAGGTTCTTGCGTTTCTCTTCGCCGCGATATTGATGGAACGTATGTTTATTGTCCTCAGGTACGATCGGCCATGTGGCGCATGGGAAGTCGACGGTTGTTAAAGCTATTTCTGGTGTCCAGGTGAGCGTACTTGCTGTATCTTTCTCCACCATCCCCGCTATACGTGATACTTGTTAGTCTGGGAATGCTTACACTTGCCCCCCTCTGGAGTTTCACTAACCGTCTCACTTACCATGTGAAACACAACAGACACAACATGGTTGAGAAATGTTTGTAAACTGAGTAATTTGTGACAGAAGCCATGTGCCTCATTACCATTAAATGCAAGACATCTTCACTCCATGTGCTGCTCATGTTGTGGTATGCTGGTTATTCTTTGAAGTAAAGAAAGAAGTAAGCTTTGCCTTTGAAGGGTAACTGGTGTTGACTGCAATAATGTTAATGCTGAGTTGGATGCTCGCTGTGTTGTAATAGGGTTTTCTTACTTTTTCATAGGATAATTACTTCTACTAGTCGTTAGATCCTTTATTTGGGATGTGCTTGATGTTGGATGCTTTGTATTCACAGACTGTTCGTTTCAAAAACGAGCTAGAGAGAAACATCACAATTAAGCTTGGATATGCCAATGCAAAGATTTACAAATGTGAAGATGAACGGTGTCCTCGGCCTATGTGCTACAAGTACGTTGATTTCCAGGATATGTTTTAGTTTTTACTACTCACAATATGCTTCTAATTGCTTATACTTTTATTGTGTTTTTCCAGAGCATATGGAAGTGGAAAAGAAGATAGCCCTATGTGTGATGTACCTGGGTTTGAAAATTGCCGAATGAAGCTCCTCAGACATGTCTCCTTTGTAGATTGTCCTGTAAGTCCCCCACCTCCCACATGTCAGTGGTCTGATATTTCTTATGGTGTCACGCTCAATTAAGATAGTGTGTTTCACTGTAGGTCGAATTAGGTGAATATTAACTTAAGCCTTGCCTTTATTGTGTTCTAAAATATGGAAGTTTTTTCTTCAAACGTTGATCCTGCATGGCGTGTTTAGCAGGAGCATGTAATTTCTTGAGTCTAAATGAGTAGCATATCTTTTTGCGTGCAGACACAAGTTCTTCGAAATCCAGTGTAATGGTTATGCCAGCTAGTTTGGTGCTGCGCTTTTCTGCCGTATGGTTTCTGAGTTTCTTCGTCTTAATAGCTCATGCTAAGCACGTCGTTTTTAATAAAGGAGATGCACCTAGAATCGCATATTCATTTTGTCGCATCTTGGACTCTTCCACTCACCATTACTTGTCTGCCTTTGCTCTACCTGTCCTTTAATTTACCTCTAAGTGGCATCGATATGCACTGCATGTTAGTAGAGCCAGACTAGCATGTAGCCATATATAATGTTTACGCAGTACTCACGAAGCAGCATGTAACCATTTATAGCATCTTCGACTGTTCCTTTTGTCTTCACTTGTCTGCATTTGCTTTACCTCTAAATTGCATCATATGCATCACACATTATTAGGACTAGAGTACATGGTTGTTGTATGTGGCATTAAGGCGGTACTGATAAAGCGGTAATGGGAAAATTCCAACAAATTAATTATGTTCAAGACTGTATAGACTATGGTTTTAAGTTGGTCTAGATATAGCACGAATAGGAATTTGCAGAATAAGCATGTGGATATTCTTTCTTTTTATGTCCTTTCATTCCCTATAACTGTTACCTTTTGTGTACTCGTGTTGATAGGGTCACGATATTCTCATGGCTACTATGCTCAATGGAGCAGCTATTATGGATGGTGCATTGCTGCTCATTGCTGCAAATGAGAGCTGTCCCCAACCGCAAACTTCTGAACATCTGGCTGCTGTTGAAATTATGCGCCTCCAACATATTATAATCTTGCAAAACAAGATTGATCTGATACAGGAAAACGTAGCTATCAACCAGCACGAAGCAATTCAGAAATTTATTCAGGTAAGTCGTCTAATTACACCCTCGATGTACAATAACCTCCTGTCAGTAGTCTGACTTGCAAGCGCATAATTTTGCCACCAGGGAACTGTAGCTGATGGTGCACCAGTTGTCCCAATTTCCGCCCAGCTAAAGTACAACATTGATGTTGTTTGTGAGTACATTGTGAAAAAGATTCCCATTCCGGAGAGGAACTTTATCTCTCCACCAAACATGATTGTGATTCGATCTTTCGATGTCAATAAGCCCGGTTTTGAGGTTGATGAGATAAGAGGCGGTGTGGCTGGTGGAAGTATTCTCAGAGTATGTTTTTCATTTGCTAATTTTTCTCCTTATGCATGAATAGTACTTGTGCTCTTAATTTCAGGGCAACATGTGAAGTTGCCTCATAGCCATTCTATATCACATTCACATGGCACTAATTTCTCTCTCTCTGTACAATGGGTTCTTCTAGGGCGTTTTGAAAGTAAATCAGATGATTGAAGTTCGTCCAGGAATTGTTGTTAAAGATGCAAGTGGTAATACTCGCTGTACACCAATATACTCCAGAATAGTATCCCTGTTTGCAGAGCAGAATGAGCTCCAGTTTGCTGTGCCTGGAGGTCTCATTGGAGTTGGTACTACCATGGACCCTACCTTGACCAGAGCTGATAGATTGGTGGGTCAGGTTCTTGGGGAGGTTGGATCTCTCCCCGAGATCTTCGTTGAGCTTGAGGTATAACATTGGACGGATGTGATTTTGCTTTGATGCTCCCTGTTTAATGCGGGTCATTTTGCCTGGGTATTTCCGGCTTCATAATTTCACCTCCATCTGTTTTGCAGGTGAATTTCTTCCTTCTGCGACGACTTCTAGGTGTCAGGACAATCGGATCAGAGAGGCAAGGGAAGGTGTCGAAGCTGGCCAAGGGTGAGATCCTCATGTTGAACATCGGCTCCATGTCGACCGGCGCCCGCGTCATTGCCGTGAAGAACGATTTGGCCAAGCTGCAGCTCACTTCTCCAGTGTGCACGAGCAAAGGCGAGAAGATCGCCCTCAGCCGGCGAGTCGAAAGCCACTGGCGCCTGATCGGGTGGGGCCAGATCCAGGCTGGAATGACGCTTGATGTCCCGCCGGCACAATTTTGAGCGAATTGTTACGTCGAAAGATTCGAAGCGCGAGAGAGATAGATTTGTGAACAGAGTCGTCTGGTGAAGAGTTTAAAAAGGATGTGGGAAGGCAGAGAATTGCTGGGTACAATTTTCGTCAGATGGAGGAGAAAACATTTATCTGGAACTCCTTTATTGCTTTTGCTGTGTGATTCTTTTCTTACTCGTTCGGGAGTCAAAGCGATTTTTGTTGACAATATCCCCTGTCGAGGGGGGTCGGATACACACTCCTTTCTGGGCGAATGTGGCTCAATTCTTTCATAAAATCACGCTCGATGAGGCTCACAAGTTGTATGTTCATTGAGATGATTTGGTCTTCTTTGATTATGCCATCGTGTAACGCTGGATCGTCCCCGGCTCTTCTGGATTTGAAACCCTCAAATGTTCATCTGTCGGTTGTTCGATCTACATGTGCACCTAAGCTTGCTTGGCACGGATGTTTGATCTCCGAAAAGCGGTTTGCCAAAGCTCGCACACCGGCTCCTGCTCGCTCTTCACGCCGCCACTGCCGATGACGTGGAGAACCGTTGCCATCCCATGAAATCATCACTCGACGGGCACGACACCTGCCAACGAAACGTGTTTCCTTTTGTTTTTCGCTCGACATATAGAAAAGGGAGGCCATTTTCTGCTTGTTGGCGACATAGGGGCAAGAACGCCTCACGGATGCCCGTTTATGCGTGTCCAGTGGGAGCGGAACTCTTGCGGTCCTCTCTTACAAACAAAAGATAAAAGAAGATTTTAACGAACGCAATAATTTCATACCACCAGGATCAAAAAACATTCTTTCTAATGATATCTTCATTTCAGATTGGTGGATTACAAATTATGAATTTACAGAGATTTCTCCTATCACAAGAAAATCGTTGCTACCCTTTTAACGAAACTCTGGTGATTAAAATGAGTGAACGCGATGAAGAACTATCCAAAATGGTCAACTCAAAATCCCTTATTTATACTAAAATAATGCGTTTCAAAGTGAAAAGGACACTAATGACAATCTTCAAAGGCAAATGGCCACCTTCATTTTATTTTATTTATTCATTCCCTCTTTTTCAGAAACATCATCAGGCCCAAATCAACTGCTCCGGCCCAACCCAAAACTCGCCAGGCCCACCAAGGAGACGCCTAAAACCCTAGCTTTCCTCCCTCCTCCTTCTTCTTCTCCTCTTGCGATTCTCAACGGCACGCCATCACCAGAGCAAACCAGACCAGGCAGCTTGCTCCCAAGGTCTCTCTCTCTCTCTCTCTCTCTCTCTCTCTCTCTCTCTCTCTTCCCTTCTCTCTCTGCATTTTGGGACGCTTTCTCGCTCACCCTTTGGCTCGGTGCGGTAGCAGGAGGCGTACAGTGAAGAGGCGTGTAGTCCGAGGTTCCGGTCGGAGAGGATGAGCAGAGGAGGGAGCTCGGGCGGCGGCGGCGCCAAGGTGGCGAAGAAGAAGGGGGCGACGTTCGTGATCGACTGCGCGAAGCCGGTGGAGGACAAGATCATGGACATCGCCTCCCTCGAGAAGTTCCTGCAGGAGCGCATCAAGGTCGACGGCAAGGCCGGCGCCCTCGGCGACTCCGTCACCGTCTCCCGCGACAAGTCCAAGATCACCGTCACCTCCACCAACGACTTCTCCAAGCGGTACTCCCCAGAATCGATCCTCCCTTTGTTTTTTTTCCCCTCTTTTATCGATCTAGTTCTTGCGCTTGTGGTGATGCGATGCTGCTGCTGCTTCGTGTGCACGGAGCTGCGGTTATAGAGAGTGCCTAGGGATGCGCTTGTTGAATTGCGGTGCTTTTTCTTTGGAAATTGGAAAGAGCTTTTAGGGTTTTGGTGTGCTCGATCGTGTCGCGATGTGTGAAGATGCTGCGTTTTTTCGCTTTCGTTAGTCGCGATTTTTGGCAAAAGATTGCTTTTTGAGTTAATCTGCAGCTGCTCTTGGGTGTATAAATTGCTGTTTCCTGCTGGAGTCTGGATTTTTCTGTGTGCCTTACTGGGACTAGGCGCCTAGGCGGCACTCCTGCCGTCCCTCTGCCAGCGAGCGGGCGGGTGGTTGTTTACGCCGTGTGATTCACAGCAAGTCTGTTGTTGTGGTGGGATTCCGGCACGTCATGTTCGTAAACTGTTGCATATCGCACTGCAGCGAATCTTTGTGCAAAATCGTCTAGCTTACGCGTATGGTTTATCCGGGCCTTGAATACTGGTGGATGATCTTATGTGAAATGGATACAGTTTGAGAGGTTTTGGGGTTTGCATGACAAAACTGATGGTTGAGTGAAACATACTTCTATGGTGTAGTTCTCGCTTTGAAAAGTTCAGCATCTGAAGCCGGTGTCGATGCTGCCCTGTAAACTCTGTAGAAAGCGACTTTTAATTCTGCCTAGGGTCGATACCAGTTGAGGTCAAGGTTCAGCTAAACAAGTTACCTAGGCTTAAGTCTCTGATCAACACAAGATTGCCCATGTGGAATGTTGAAACTCGAGTCTTCATAATTTTTTTGTTTACTATACCCTAGGTTGCCCCATCTGATACGGTATGAGCAAATGCTTGATGTGCTATACTTTGTGAATTTGAAGATTTCTCCGGGATTTGCCTTGAATTGCCTCAGTTTTAACTTTAGATTTGTCACTGATCATCCTGTTTGCATCTATTAGGTACCTTAAGTACCTGACAAAGAAGTACTTGAAGAAACATAATGTCCGGGATTGGCTCCGCGTGATTGCTTCAAACAAGGACCGCAGCGTCTATGAGCTTAGGTACTTCAACATTGCTGAGAACGAGGGAGAGGAGGAAGATTAAGAATCTGCTTCCACATAAGAATATCATGATTCGCTTGCTCAAAAGATTTCGTTCGCTGTTTTCCGACTTTTCAATGTTCTTATTGGGTTTTGGTTGTAACTCTGGTTTTCGGATTGCAAACGGATTTTCCTTGTCCTTTCACTATGAATCGAAATAGAGTTTTGAGTTCCAACATTATTGAGCTTGGGACATAAACACCTTATGATGAAATATGCCTCTTAGAGTATGCTGGAGATCTGAATTGAAAATGCATCTCAGCTAAGAGCAGAGGCTTATAATTTGCCCTGCTGAGATTGAAGAATGGTTACAATGTTACCCGTTACTCTGGTTGATCTTAAGATAAAATTTGCATCTTCCTGGAGATAACTTATTCAGAAATAGAACTGCAAGCTTATGTCTGAAAACTCGGTGAGGTCTCATCAGATCTACGGCGCGTCAACTCCGTCTGCCTCCATTTTGCCTTCCCACACTTTGGCTCCCTGTGATCCTGCAGGGTTTATGCACCTCCACACAGCACTATTGCACTTAAACCCACTCCCTAAGGCGATCTGCCATATTCTATCCCCCACTTTCACTCTCCCTTTTGCTTCTGTGTAAGCAAGCTCGTACCAGATGGAAGAAGCTGAGGTGTTCCCAAACTTGTATAGAGTCATCTTCGATGCTTCCAGAGCTTCTTCACCCAACTTCAAGTTCTTTCCGATGGCATCTATGACGGATTTCCCTCCGGCATGTATGCAGAAGTGCTCAAAGGCTCTCCTGAAGTTCGGTACGTAAATTTCTGTTTTTCTCCTGGTGCCGAGCTTTCGCTTGATGATGGACCATGCATATCGGCACTGCTCCGTGTAAGGCAAAACCAGAGGGCCCAAGGAAGCCACGTTTGCCTTTAATGCGTCCCCGGCGACATTCACAATGCTCTTGGATATCGACACCCCAATTTCGTCCTCGGAGTCAACATCCTGGTACACACATGCATAAGATTGATCGTCGTGAGCTCTGGTCGTCCGGACGAGGTGTTGAAGCTCGTACTTGGCCGCCTTCTTGTCTTGATCTCGGCTTGACATGAGCAGGGCCGCGCTCCCCATTCGGAAGAGACAATTGGTTATCAACATGGATGTGTTCTTACCCTTGTACCAGTTCATGTTGAGAATTTCAGTGCTTATGATAAGAGCCAAGGAGTTCTTGTGAACCCTCAACAGGTCTTGTGCTAGGCCTACCGACACGACACCGGCGCTGCACCCCATGCCGGAGAGGTTATAGCTTTGGATATTGCTCCTCATTCCGAACTCGTTCACCACCATAGCAGTTAGAGACGGCGTGGGACAAAACATAGTACTGTTGCAAATCAATATGTCTATGCTTCTAGGGCTAACGTTGTTCTTGCTCAGCAAGCCATGAACGACCGAGAAAATGACCGTCTCGGCTTCCTCTAGGGCAGAAGAGAGCGATTTCTTTATGGGTAACTCGGTAATCGATGGGGGAATGCTGGTCTCTTCGCTGAACCCTGCCTTCTCGAAGATCTTGCTTAGGAAAGCTTTGCTTTTCTGATCGACCTTCTCGTCAAGAAAGAGATGCTCCTGGAACATGCACTTAGGTAGCCGGAAAGAATCGGGCGGCCTGTAGCAATTGAAGTCCAGTAAATAGACCGAGGCTTTCCTTTTACTTACGAGGAAGAATATAGCCACAAGAATGAGCATCACCAGCGGAAAATGGCGATGGGCGAATGCGAGAACAAACCCCAGTAAACTGACGACATGTCTCAACGATGCCATGGCCATGAAGTGCAAAAACTTGAAATGATTCAGCTCTTGCATGGGGATGGATTAGGGTATGGAGGCTCTGAAGAGAAGGACATCAAAGGATTGAGGGAGGTGGTTTGCCCTGTTCATTGGAAATTCTGTCATTTGGAACTGGGAACTGAAACACCATTTTGGTGCTTTGTCCCGAGAAATCAAATTTGTCACGGCAAGTAGGCTTGTTGGTTACAAACGTTGTTAGTGCTTGGAAAGGAATCTTTTGCTTTATGGAATAGATATCTCTACTATCATGAGCGAGAGTCACAACACGTTTTTTGTATTGGTGATGTTTGAACACAAACCATCTCGGCCACGAGCAAATCATTCATAAGAGATCGGGAATATGTCGTCGCTTGAGATGTCACAGCAACTATGCACGCAACCGCAAGAGTCTTATCCCCATGCTCAGTTTTACATTGCAAGAATGAAGGTCAGAAAAACGGAAACGCTTAAGATGGGAGATCTCTCTCTTTCTCGGAACTAAAAACAATAAAGACTCAATTATTTACTCGGGCATGTCATTTTCGCTTGGAGAAATAGTTGGACTCACATTTGCGCCTGATCAACAGCAAATTATGTGAATCCTGCGCGTTTTTCTGCAATGTCTTCGACTATGTTTGTCACACTGGCAAACGAACAAGCACATCCGGCTTTCTACATTTAAACATTAGACGAATGCAGACAAGACTACTGCTCTTTCATAGCCTCTTTGTCAGTTCACCTGACTAAGGGGGAACCTAACGTTAGAGAGAGAGCAGAAGAGAGATTCTCTTTACTGCTACTTTGCTCTCAAGCAAACCAAATCCAATATTCTCAGAGACCTCTCCATAGTCTGTCCAAGTTCTTGAGGTGCATCGAGTGCTTAATGGCTGCGGAAACTTGATTATTTGCCTAAACTGAGCTTATATGCTCTTGATCACTGACTAGAAGAATGCGACGCATTCATAGCAGCGACTTGACTTGATTTCTTATTTACTGCATTTTAGTAAGTTGAAGCTCCGTATGCTAATTTTTGGACTTGACATCGATTATAGAGTCCATGTTATAACAGCAATCTTCTAGGTCCAGATGATGAAGGATGCTGATGAGATTTTGCGTAGGTTCACACAATGTGATAGACCATCCTAGCGTGCAACAGTGACCACCTTCTCTGTGTTGTTTGTTTTTGTGAGTTCTCATGCCAGAACGACCACAGCAATAGGATCATTGTCAATTATCACGGCAAATTGTTCTCTTCAATGCCCTTTGCTCGAAGCAAATCCTTCTATCAAGAACTCCGAAATTTCTGCAACTCAATGATTTTTTTTGGTCAGACAACTCAATGATTTGAATGGGGCAAGTTTAGAGTAGAATTCCTGGGCCTGCATTCAACACCATTTCCTTTGAACTAAGAGAAAAAATTGCAGAGGGTTTGGAGCAGGACTAATTTTCATACCCTTCCTTTCTATTGTAATAGTTAAATTGAACTCATCCCCGAAATTAAGGACTTGCTGAGAATCTCATTCATCAACTTGGCTTGGTAACAACTTGCACAGTAACATACACAGGGCCATTTAAAGAAAGAAATTCTGAACATGAAATCCAACTGTGAAGAGGTTATGTGAGAGAAGAAGACAAAAAGCATCTTTTTCATCTCAGTCAAATCGACGATTCGCATTGAACAATGATCATTACAGTTATACACGCATGAATGGAAGCATGCTTGTACTGTTTTGTTTGTGTGCTGTGTAGGTGGAGACTGAGTGGACAAGATAGAGTGAAGCCCACATCAATGAGCACGCTCAATGTAGGTTTATGCAAATATTTTGACCAAACAAGCCATATATGGAACTTCAAGTACTGGACATATTGTTCTGTAGTGGACGTGATAAACTGAGTCGATCATAGTGTTAAAGATCATGTGGGTCCACCCGTGTCTTATTCCCCATCAAGTGGAGGTAGTAGATTATAATTGTAGATTGCAACGGACTTGTTCTACAAAGATTATACGATGAGCTTAAGCGATTCTTTTCGCACCACAGTTATCATCTTATTCAACTCCTCTCTATTGGCCAAGGAAAAAATCCCATCTCTCTCTGTGGTACCCCAATGACGCAATTTATTTGATCAACATGACCTGAATTTAGGCACTTCTTGGAGTACTCATAGATACTGATTTTTAGCTTGGCTCCGAACAACACTTGTAAACTATGGTAATGCTGCTATGTATGAATTAAGCTTTTGATCCTTTGTTAATAGATACATACTCGCAATCGATGGAAATCTTGTGGGTAATTTGAGAATATCAGTGTCATTTTTCGAACATCAAGACCACTCTATTTTTGGACATAACTAGGACAGCAACATGTATAGCTAGTCCAGTTCTTCTTGGTTGATCTTTCTGTGGTCATACTCTTCTTCAACTTGCGCGTGGCTCATCCAAAACTACACTCTCCAAAGCAGACTCATATGTCTTCTGCGTGTTTGTTTGCGCACGCACGCGTGTATTAGAGAGAGAGAGAGAGAGAGAGAGAGAGCGGCACATTCAGAAAATGCTGCAGCAAGTTGGGCCTTTCCGGCCCCTATAAAATGACTGCAAACCCACCGGTCTCTTGCAACATACACTCACTTCACTGCTTGAATAAGTCCACCAACGCACTTCACAGAGCTCTTCCAATAGTGACTTCCAATAATGACTCTGAAATCACTTTTCCTGATGTCACTCATTGTTGGGGTGCTTGTGGTGGGTACCCCAATGGCTCAGGCACAATTAGGAGGACCGGGAGGACTCATTGGTTCCCTCCTTGGCCTGATTCGGATCAATGGGATCGTGCCGTGCCTTCTCAGTAGCACCACTTCACTCATAAATGGCACAATTCCGGTTTTCCCTAGTAAGTCACTCCTCTTGTGAATCAATACAATTCTATTGCCGCCCCACATTTGCATGCTACATAGTCGAGTTGCGTTGCTAGCAAAGCACAGTTCCTGTACCTCATATTTACGAGGTCCAAACCTTTTGCAAACTGCACAATTTACTTATATCGGATTGGTGCCCCGTACAATATCGTCTAGTTAACTGAGTGTCCAAATCTAGTTAACCATCTTTCATGTCGCCAATTGCATTCTGCATAGACAAGCTCTATTAGCAATCCAAGTTATTCAAATGAATGCATTGGCAATGAGGAAAAGATTTGGGATAACCAGTACGATGTGCATGGCTCTGGTGTAGATGTCACATGAAATTCTCGAATTTGATTAAATGAATCGTGTTTTTTGCACAACCTCTGCTGCGAGCCAACAAACCTGTTATCTGTCGTGTACTCCGCATATGCAGTGTTTTGGCTCTGCTCATTCGAGTGTCAAAAGAAGAAAAATCGATGGTTTCTTCAAGGTTGCGTCATTATTTTACATTTTTGCGATAATCGTATGTCCTTCGAGATGGATTTGATCCAAAACAAATAAAATTTTCTACGCTGAATAGTTTTGTCCTTGCCCATTCTATTATATGCAATTGCAGATGCAGTGGTACAACTTAAGTGCGGAGGCAATGTGGTGTCCTCTGCAACCACAAATCAGAATGGTGTTTTCTCTATTCTGTTGGACCCTCTCCAATACATCCTCTCTACAGTACTCAACACCTGCCAATTGGAGGTCCCAACTCCTCTCTCGACCTGCAACTCAAGCTTGCCCATCACTGGAGTACTCCGGTCAGCATTGCAGTTTGTCGGAAACACGCTCCAGGGACTCCTCAGCATTGCCAACATCGTTCCTACTGGGTTCAATCTCATCGGCTGAGCTGTATGGGCATGCAAATCAGACCCAACCGGAGCTTGTTCGGATGACTATAACAATATGTGATACCATATGTTAGCAAATAAGGTCATATTTATGAATGTGGCGTATGTTGAATTAAAAGGAGGCATTTTGCAAAATGATGCTTCCCTAAGTATTAGATGATTTTCCGGATTGTGTATTGCAATGATTTATAATCTCCCGCAGCATATAGTCGACAACAAAATACAACTACTTTTCAATGGATACTTGTCATCTCATTGTCCTCCTCTAGTAGATTTCTTGATCTCGAAAATGTTTGTGCAGCAACTGACCTTCCGAGAGCAAATTACCGACTAACATCATCTTCTCCATGCGAGATCTTCATCTTTGGCAGCAATTATAACCTGAACTAGAAGGGTAAACGGCATTGCGCATTCTTTCGCGCAATATAACATCATGACTTGACGAGAAACTGCTAAACCCTGTTTAGAGGGACGACGAGAAGATGCAAGATATAATGACTCGATTATCTTCGCATTATACCACAAAGCGAGATTTCAATGTGCATTATTATCGACGACTCCAACCTATTTCTTGCTCTACTGTCCGATCTGGTCGTGCGAAGTCATCACATTAGAACATGTGTGATTCACGTGTCATATTCTCTGATTTCTCAATCCAGAGAGCATGTTGGTGATGAAGTTTATCAGGGACAAGATCATCAGGACATGGTAGGCTTGGTTGTGATTCTTCTCATGAACTTGATAGGACACATGACCTCGGAAATATTACAGAGATTCTAGGATTAGTACTCCCGGGTTAGCATCCACCTTTCATTTTACCCTCTTTCTCAGTCGCTCTCTCTCCCCCCCCTCATAGACTTAGACACAGAGACCCACGGTTGGTCTCCCACTCGCTGCCGTGTATGTCGCTGTCACTCCAACGGCGACTGCCGTGATCACTGTCAAGCTCAAATATAAGGCCATGATTGCCATGGCCAAGCTCCGTCACAGAGGCTGGTGTGCCCTATCTCGGTCCTCCACAGCTCGAGAGCAACCTTGCACGGCCTCGGCAACCATGAGCTCGAGTGACATGGCCGTGTGCAAGCTCGCCATGGATGTCAACTTTTTTCAACTATCATTTATACTATCAAGTTTTGACAAGTTGGAGCTGGCAGAACCAATCTCTGTCCGGCTCGAGGAAATCTTTTGCACACCTCCATTACCTTTAGGGAGGACTACGCCCCATAAAAATTGTCTACCTAGGACTTTTCCTTGGCCCATAGGTCATGACACAAAGTTAGAATTCTAGTTCTTCATCTCACTGATGGCTCGGGCCATCCCAAAAGGAGGCCTTCTTCGCCTTCCACCTAAGTTGCACAGGAAAGGCCCAAAGCCAATCCAATCCCAGGGAACAGTAAACCTGCATAGGGTCTTTTTATTCAGGTGTAGGTGGTCCACATATTCACAAACATATCTATTTCGATACATGAGAGCTTTTGTAGATTTGTGTATGAATTTAATAAAGAAAAAGAAAAAGAAAAGTTTACCTACAAAATTCGTATTATTTCATTTATTTATTGTTTGAGATATGTTTTTATTTTATTTAACATTAATCACGTTCAAATCTTTAAACAAAAAACATTTTTTGATCTGAGGTCACAAACGCAGAGTAAAGGCCCGGCTATTTAGAGCATTTCGCTCACATTTTACTTTTCCTTGTCAAAAGGAGATTGTATTCACTTCCAGTACGCAATATTGTCCTTAAACTTTTCATTTATTCAATTTAGTCATTAGATTTTTGGTATTTTGTTCAATTTAATCCATAAATTATAAGGACATGTTCAATTTTTTTGCCAGACCATTAATTGAAGATCTTTTTCTTTTGTCAGATCATTAATTTAAGTTCAAGAACAACATTCATGCATCCACTGTCCATTCATGGAAATATCAATGCCTAAGTTTTCTCTTTCACACATCCTAAATTGATGAAATAATTTCTCCACATTTTACGGGGTGGGGGCTGGGGGGCGTGGTCCCTGAGCTTTTATTTGACCCTGTCCTTTTTTCTTTTCCGCGTTGTACTTCACTCCCTCTTCCGTCGCCATCTCCGTCCTTCCAAAACTTTCCAAGCATCATCACCAGTCCCTTTCTTGGTTCATAATGATACACGGGATCCACATTTTCACTCCCCTTCTTTCTTTCTATTCAATTCCAGGGTTTTTGGCCAAGCAAAAAAAAAAAAAAAAGAAAAGAGAGAAAATTCAATGAGAAATACATATCGAATTTGACATTTCATGCTTGTTTATTAATGACTTGTCGACCCATCCGGTTGGAGTTTTTGAAATGGAATTAGTAACAAACAAATTTGATTGCTTTCCATACATCTTCAAGAATTCTATAGGTTAATCAATTACATTTGATGACGACAAAGGTTAAGATTAACATGGTCCTTTAATGGAGATCGGCGATGGCTCGAGGGGACGAGGATTGGAGTTCTCAGTCGAGCAACCCCAACTCTCGAACCTCCACCCCATTCACTCCTCTCGTCAACCTGAGTTGCCAATCAAAAGGTTATGCAACTCCTATGCGACTCATGCCTCCACCTTATTTGCCTCATTAGCCTTCTTCGGGTCGAAAAAAATAAATTCTTAATTTCGATCTTTTGTCGCTTCGTAAAATAGGAGCGAAAAATATTTTCATTAATACCAACGTACGCCTAAGCAGTTCTGGTAATCATGAGAACACGTTTTTTCATTAACTCATTTTCCCAAATGAAAGGATAAAATTACGAAAATCTTTTCGCGAAATAATCACGGCTTAATTTTACCAATGGAGGGTCCTCCAACAGAGAAAAAGTCCAGTAGGTGGGGAAGCAAAGGGGAGGCCGGACCGACACATTCCTATCACCTCCCCTCCCTCTCTGTTCTTCCATGCCCTCTTACTGTTACAACAGAACAAGCTGGACCAGTTCAATTTCTTCCACAAGTTTTGTCATCGTTCATTAATGTTACCACCAAATTGTCTTTGGTTCTGCATTCTTTGTGTCAATCATGACCAAACAACAGCGAGAGTTTTCTAATACCAAATCAGTGAGCTACTTGTAAATGCTCCGCGTACAGCTGCACAACATGCCACACAAGTCTGCTGCTTACTTTTGTATTAGCCCAAGACCAAACATGTGTGTCCATGTGAGGCCCCAAGTAAGAGGAAAAAACCCTCCCAGTCCCCCTTCCAACATACATCGTTATTGTAATCAATAAACACTCTGTGCCATTGACCATTCAATTCAATCAGAGGCAACAACTCAGAAAACAATTAACACTAGAATGAATACAAAAACCAAGAGGATGAACAATGGAACAATCACATGGGACTCTTGGATGCTCTCTCTCTCCCCAGAAAGAGGACACAGAGAGAGAGAGAGAGAGAGAGAGAGAGAGAGAGAGAGAGGTGGCAGGTGGGTCAATCTCAAAACCAACACATATAAGCATTTCACTGAACAAGAAACATAAATGAGCTCAGAGAGAAAGTGGGAATTAGGTGCTACATTGTGATGCAAGCTGAAACTAATGAAACAGAGACTTATCAACAAGCATTGTAAATGACTGATTTATGTATAGGACCAGACACGGACTAACAAGCGCCTCCTGTCTCTCAGCCTCCGACAGCCAGTAAGGAAGCTCTGTTCATGCCTGAAGTTGGTTTGATAGCAGCACTAGCGTTTCTCTTCCCTGAAGAAGGCCTGCTAAAAGCTCGCATGGGGCTTGCAAGAGCCCAGCCCCAACTCTTGCTCCTGCCATGATGATGAGAATAAACAGTGGGCTTTGATGACACACCACCGTGATTGACATTGTCTTCAGCTGAATTGGAGGATGATGAGACCCAGTAGGATGAGGAAGATGCTGAGGATGATGAGATGGAGGAGGATGAGTTGGTGGCGTTGGCCATCGCAAACCCACCAAAGATCCCTCCACACCTGACCCTCTCCTTCAAGCACTGATGAGGATGATGATGATGAGCCTCTGAGGTGGCGGAGGTGGAGGCTCTGGGTGGCTTGCCTTCTCTGTGAGACTCCACCCTCCTCAGAGTTGTGCAGTCCCCAATGAACCCAGTGGAGATCCTCTCAAAGAAGTCCCCTGAGAAGCTCCTGCTCCCACACCCCACAGATCTGGATCTCGAGACCTTGTTGTTGTTCTCAAAAGACGAAGCAGAGACGCCATTATTAGCAGCGACAACAACATTATCTTCTTCCACCACAGCTTGTCCTATCCTGGACAGAGAATGCCTCGAGTCTCTGTCTCTTGCATTGTGCGGCCTTGAGGAGGAGGAGAGAGACATGAAAGACCAGAACCCACCCCTCTTCCTGGGGCTATAAACATGCCCACCAACGTCATAAAAATGGCAACTTTGAGGAGTAGCAGCAGAGAAGGCGATGGACCTGCTCCTCTGGAACACCATGCCCGGCGCCGCCGCCGCCGCCTCCTCCTCCACCGTCACGTTCTTCTTCTTCTTCTTGGCCAGAAAGGAGGCGACCCTCGAGTACCTGGCGGGGTGCGCGTCGCGGGCCTGGTGGGGCATCGAGGAAGACGCGAACAACAGCGCCGGAGGAACGACGTCGTCGGATCTGAACGAAGGGGAACGCGACGGGGACGAGGAGTTGCGGTGGCTCGGGAAGGCGAGTGAAGAGGACACCAGCTTGCCGAGCTTCTCCTGGAGGCAGAAGGCACAGATTCCGCCGCCGCCGCCCGCGGCGTTGAAAGGGTGGAAGCTGCAGTGCATGCCGTCGGCGCCCACGTCCGCCTCTGCTGCGGCGGCGGCGGCGACCGCCTTGAGATGCTCCATCGGCCGCCCCGCTTCAAACGCGCATGTGGGTCGCCTGCAAGTTTCTTTCTTGGTGGGTGCTTCTTGGAGTCTCGTTGCTTCTGCAACGCTGCAGTTCTTGATGCGAAACAGAGAGAGAGAGAGAGAGATGAAGAAGAAGAAGAGGACAAGGAGGACAAGGGGTACAAGGCTGGTCAGAGCAAGCGAGAGCAGAGGAGAGGAGAGAGGAGGAGGGAAGTACGATGGCGTTGGAAGAGGGAGTGGACGGGGGAGCTCTGCTGATATGCTTGGGGAAATGGAAACGATGCTCGCTCTTCATTCATGACAAACACTACTCCTCCTTGTGCCTTTTAATTTATGGATTTTTCTTTCTTCTTTTTGTTTTTCTGTTTTTTTGGTTTTACTATATGGAGTTTTCTTGGGGGGTTTTTTTTAACTTTTTGTGCTTTTTTTTTTTTGCTTCGAAATTAGATGAATGGATAAAATTATGTGCTTGATTCCACAAGCACCAATATTTTTTAGAAAAGGACAAAAACTCACTTGCCTCGTCCAAAAAAAAAATAGGTTCGTCACATATTTACCCTTCATCAAGATTCTGTTAGTTGATTTTTCAACTAAAATAACGTTGTATTGATTTCACTCAAGATACGCAAGCATGCATCAATGTAGGCAGATGTTTAACTTGGCTTTCCAGCATCAACGTAGGCAAATTATTAACGGTCCTCGTGGACAGAACTTCGACGGGAGGCAGATATGTCACACAAGTATAGGTCAGTAACTTTTGGGGTCTCAAAAAAAAATTAGGGTAAATGTATCACGGTATGGTGGACATGATTTGAAGTTTGCAACGACTTTTGCCCTTTATACAAATAACTGTAACAAGGTCATCAAATATCCCTCCAAATAAACAATGAGAGGTGGCATTCGTGAAAAATGATAGACACAAATTCCAAAACTAAAGTATTTTGGAAAAGGGAAAAATCTTTTAGAAGAAAAAAAAGATTAATATCACAAAAAACCCTAAATTTGTGCACATATGATAATTTTATCACAAACAAAATTTTTTACCACCAAAAACCCCAAATTGATATACTTATGACAAATTTACCCAAAACTAATATTTTGACAACTAAAAACCCTAAACTGGTACATTTGTGACAAATTTACTCTCCGTTAATTTCCGTTAAATTGGATTAATACCACAAAAAAATCACAAACTATACACCAAGGATAAGCAGAGGGTAAAACATAAAATTGGTACATCAGTCAACTGTCGAATATTACTTAACAAAATAATTTGATAGTAAAATTTAAATGAAATAAACTGATGATAAATTTATTATAAATATAACAATTTGAGATTTTTTGTGACAATGAGAGACGGCATTTCTGAAGAAATGATTTATACAAATTCCAAAACCGAAGTATCTTGAAAAAGGACAAAAATTTTTAGAGGAAAAAAATGAAAGAGAGAAAAAAAAATGATGGGAATGAAGTAATGGATAGATCATGACCAAAAAACAAAGCAATGGATAGAAAATAATAATAATAATAATAAAAGAAAAAAAGTAATGAATGGCTGGGGGAGAGAGTCCCCATGAGCACGTGAAATGCCGTGTCCTTTCAGCCTTAAAAAAAAAATTTGGCAAAACCAAACGATGCCAGCCCTAAATTTTGGGTCAGGCCTACCCCTTTTGGGTAGGCGTTCAGAAGAAAGAATCTATTAATCTTTTTAAACCTACAAGGCCCCATAAACAGAAATTTCTTCTCTCTTTTTTTCCATTCTTTTTTTGGGTCAATAACTTTTTTTTTTCCATTTAACAGCTTCTTTCTTTTTCATTTTTTATTATATATTCTTTTCTTGTGCAGCATGGTCATGAAAGTTTTTTTCACTGCTGCTCCCTGACCCCAAAAAATTCTGAACTGAATGGCAGGTATCCCGGGAAGAAAAAAGTTTGCTGCGCCGCGCAAAGATTCCTCTCCCATCAAGATCTTCCTTATTTTGTTACGGGAAAATCAATTTGAATAAATACATGCCTCGAATATTTTGCTAGAGATATACAGGCTAAAATCGGAATAAGTATTCCATATATATATATATAGTATTTTGTACTTGCTGATGTGAGGATTGAATTTATGTCGAGACAACATTCCCGTTCAATTTTAATAACTGGATATACCTTAGCTACGGGAAATAGGAAAAGTCTTTTATTAAGGGCAACTTTTTTTTTGGTCGATATAAGAGCAACATTTTTTTGCTAGACATATCAGAAGAAACATCATGAATTAATTTATAAAGAGATGATGTTGCAAACTGATTTTTGTTGGTTGCTTAAATGGAATCTCTCACTTGAAAAAATGGATTTGTAGCGATCATACAATTCGAATGAATAGTATTGTCCCGGGTCGATGTAGTAGGAATCCATATCTTCGTTTAGGGAGATCGCTATGAGGGAAATGAAATTCAAACTTATTAACATATTTAGTTGAACTCATCTTTGTTAAGAAAATTTAGGTTAATGAGTTATGAACTAATTAGAAAATATTAACCACTCAACATTAAACCACATCCCCCATTACGGTACTTCTCGTGTCCAACGCCCTTACACATGTACCTTAACAAACCATGGGTTATGTACATGGCATGCATCTTAATACTCCACAAATTAAAATTGTTTCTCTCGTTGAACTTCTCAATCTTAACTTTCACTCCGGACATAATTGCAAACATGATATTCCACAAAGTGATCAGACAAGAAAAGGCCTCAAATGAATTCTAGAAACCCTAATCTTGGCATGGGTAACAATTGTTGTGTTGGATCGACACAATAAAAGCTTTAATACCAATTGTTGTGACTGCGAAAGTGAAAATTTCTTGCAATTCAGTATCAAATGCGAGAGGGCAAAATTACTGGAGAAATAAAAAAATTGATGATAAAGAAATCAACTATTTACGTGGTTCAACCAAAGTAAGATGAGCTCTACTCGTTTTTACACATAAGTTTCCACTGCAATGTTTAACTTCTATGGTGTTATCCAAGGCTGGGAAATACTTGAGCCATCAAGTGATTGCAGATTTTGTAATTCTCTGGATTCATAGTAACTCTTTCCCCATAGAAGATATCGACACTCAAACAGAACAATGTAAGCACCTTATGTCTTTTCTCTTTCTTTATTGGTTTCTGCAGTTTTCTCTCGTTCCCTCGCGTTTGTTATCTAATTGCAAGATCCGTCAGTAAGACTAGTCGGCAAATTCTAGGGCTGAAGTAGATAACTCTGATGCCCTTGTCCCATGCTCGACATAAGTAGAGTCCCACATTCTCCAAACAAGACCCATAAACACGACACGATCCGAAAGTAAAGGAGCTCTCAAGCGAAAACATTGGTCGAGCGAAGCTTCTCGCTATCCTTTCCTATTTGCCTTTTGGGTCCCTAAAGCTTTGAGTCGTCTTGACGTTTTCCCGTTGACCATCAATACGACAATGGACGTGACGAGAACGCACGGATATCGTGCTCCAACGTGCGTCATTTGAATAACATGTCTTCGAAGAAAGTTGAGACCATGTTTCATCGTACAAGAGGAATTGAGGCCATAATTTGAACTTATATCGTCAATTTAAGCCTAAATCAAAGGAAGAGGCTCGTAAGACACAGCATAAATCTTCTTGCTTGCAGAGCAGCCAAACAAAGCACGAAGACCGTCTGGTACGACCATCGACCATGCTGCGTCGAGGCTACATCTGTCTTGGGACATCGAGTTCGGCCAAGTGTGTCCTATACGTGCCGCACCTTAAAGATGGGCGAGACAGTATTCCTAGATCGCAACAGAGTTATTATGATCGAGAACGTCGTAAAGTTTGTGGCGCCCATTCAAGACAAATGTTTGATACCCGCAAAGACCATCTTCTGGATCGGCACCAGGCGAATCTTCCGTTGTACATCCTGTTTAAGAGTAACTCGCAACCTGAACTTCAGAATGAGAACGGTGTAACCACGGATCTCCCTCTATGGTAACGCAGATGGATTCATCAAGTTGCCACAAGAGAGAAAACATTTTCCGTTCGCGTGGTTTGATTCGACATTAACCACACAACACTGAACCGAAAATGGTGATGCCTAGACGGACAAATCAGCCATACTAACTTCAGTTCTTTCACGCTAAGCTTGAAAGCGAATTCGATAAGACTGGACAGATCGTTCTCTGACTTGTTAATTTTGTATTTACTATATCAACTTGAGCCAAACTCACATCGAAATCATGAAAGACCAACCTCAAACCAAGATCAAACTCACGGTATCTACTTCTAGTTTTCAAGGAGCACACTGGTTCGTGGCAAGCTCGTCTTGAGAATCACAAGGGAAAAAAATGTCAGAGTCTACACTCTAAGTGGATCATTCCACCGCAAAATTGAGAACAACAATCGTAGACTCAAAACTGAGAATGACTCGACCCCGCTCCTATTCATCAGTCACTGTCGGTTGTGATTGTTGTTACGAGTTATATGGTTAACATAAATAAGCAAAAGCAAAATGCAGCAAAACCATCTAGAAGGTCAGTCTCGAAATTTTGATGGATGGAACAGTAGAGAACGGAACGCATTCGAGATGAAGCTGTGCATAATTATTAGACACCAGTGCCTGTATAAGACTAAAAGCTCAGATAATTCCTCTCTTTCTCTCACTTTCCCTCACTTTCCCCACAATAACATTATTAAGAATTCCTGAGAACTGCATATTGAAATAACAGACCTGAAAGAGAAAAGCTTCGCACTGACGCAAACGAGCGAATTGAATCTCACATCCGAGATTTTGCTTGCCCAGATGGAGCACCCTGCAGCAGTACGGTAGAGCCCGTGTTAGAACAGAAGATTACTAGTCACGGGTAAGCAAAATTGTTATGCTCTCATTTCAGCATGACTAACATCAAGATGGGCACTAAATATATGCCTAATTAAACCAATTCATGGATTCAAACTCTCCGTTGGAATGAAGACAAATTAATGCTCAAATTGTAAACCAGAAGAAGCACGTCAAGTCAAGAAACTAGCAGATCTCAGATGCTAAGCATGACATTTGACAAGCTATGAATTTGCAACTCTTCGAATTAGTAATATACGTGTGTACATAACCATACTGTTATATAGAGTATAAGAATTCTCACCAGGGGAATTCCCTTGGCTGCCCTGTTCGCCAAGTAAGCACAAGGCTTGAAGAAGCCTCCATACAGCTTCGACCACTCTTCCAATCTCGAATAAATGTACTTGGATCCAAGAGAATCAGCCCAGAATATTATGCCTCCCCTGTCAGAAACAATATTCAACAGATACTTGGAAGTTTCAGTAAAACAAATAAAGGTATGTACAAATGAATCCAATATGCATACCTGTAAGGTGGGAAACCCATGCCCATTACAGAAGCTATGTCAAGGTCAGCTGCCTTAAC
Organism: Syzygium aromaticum; assembly: GCA_024500025.1. NCBI lineage: Eukaryota > Viridiplantae > Streptophyta > Magnoliopsida > Myrtales > Myrtaceae > Syzygium > Syzygium aromaticum. The sequence continues at coordinate 31,357,239 of CM044892.1, forward strand.
AGCGATGCCTTCATCAAGAACCCGGCATGCCTCATTCACCACAGGAAAGAATGTCATCTCCACGATGTCCTTCTCCGGCAACTTCACAAGCTGTTTCCACATTCACTTATGTAAAATTTCTCCACTTACTTATAGCTAAGGAGGTCTATTATTGCGTGTGAGAGACAGAGACAGAGACACAGACCTTCGGGTCAATAGAGACTCCAGATATACTCCTGGCTTTCTCAACATACTTTTTTAACTCGGGATCAGGGCTAGCTTTTCGCCTATCATCATATAAGTAGAAGCCTTTACGGGTTGCTTCACCTGCCACAAGTGCCATAAGAAATTTACAAAGTTGTCAGATGTCATAGGATGAAAAAGATGCCAGCCAGCACGTCACGAGTCCCCAAGCTCGAGAAGCTTTAATCCATTCTCCTCTCTTTTACCTAGTCTCTTATCTTCCTGTAGAAGTGGAGTGAGCATCGACTTATAAGTTCGTTCATGAAAATTCTGGATGAATTGTGCGCCAGTTGCAATAGCCACGCCGAATCCAACAAGGTCAGCCAATCTGCATTGAACCAAAATGCGAGACAAATGAGATCATCTCAGCAGAATGATAGAGAGTTTCTTTTTCAAAATAACAGCTCAGATACACCCAAAATGTGTTAGCCACCTGAATGGACCCATTGGCATCCCAAATTTGGTAATTACTCTGTCAATCTGATAGACATCGGCCCCGCGCTCGACAAGCAGCATAGCTGCCATCGTATAAGGGAAGAACATCCTGTTGACAGCAAAGCCAGTGCAATTCCCAACTACGACTGGGGTCTTCTTTATCTTCTTCCCAACATCTAACAGGTCAACAATAACCTGGGGAGATGTATGCTGAGTACGTACAATTTCCAGTAGGGGCATGACATGAGCAGGACTGCAATGGAGAAATCAGTCAGCAACTGAGCCAAAGCAGAGGTGCACAGAAGAAGAAATTGGCAATGACCAAAAAACAACGAATAGAACCCTGCATATCATGTTACCTAAAGAAATGAGCACCAATTATCCTGTCCCGTGACCTGCTCTTCTCACCAATGAGGTTCAAGTCAATTGTGGAAGTATTAGTCGCAAGAATGCAATGAGGTGGGCAATTTCGCTCGAGATCCGCAAAAATTTGTTGCTTCAGCAAAACATTCTCTATCACGGCCTGTTTAAAGCACCACCATGTAACAGTTAATACTTAACCCTTTCCACATTTAAATGTGTCCATGGGCCTATATTAATACTACCTCAATAACCATGTCCACATCTTTGAAGCTCTCATAGTCTAGCACACCCTTAAGAAGAGACATTGTTTTTTCAAACTTCTCTTGCGTCATGTTTCCTTTCTTCACACGGCTCTGCAGATTAGCTGATGCCAAGTACTTTCAGTTTAAACATTTTCCAACACACAATTAAAGCAATCTGGAAAATGCATCCAGCCATTCGCAAACACAAAGTGCTCTGACCTTTCACTCTGCCTATGCCAGCCTGCAAAAATTTATCATTCACTTCTTTGAGTATCACGGAATAATTGCTGAGTACCAATGCTGTTGCTATTCCTGAGCCCATCAATCCTCCACCAACAACAGCAACCTTCCTCACTTGCCTAGGCCTCAAGCCTCTGTCAGTAACGCCTGGAACCTGTTCATAATTAGGACAAGAAGTGTTGCCAGATTACATAACAAAGGGTAGAAAACGGAGGATTATCAGGAAAAAAAACGTTAAAGAAAATAGTTCAATTGAGATACGCACTTTCTGACCAAAAAAAAAAACTGAGATATGCACTTGAGGCTCATACATTGCCTAAAAGGACTGAAGATAAACATAAATTCTCACTATCTCAAAGCAATTTGACAAACAAGGTCTCCCATTGTTACATTCAAAACAACCATATTCAAGGTTGCGTTAGTGGATTTACACAGGTTACACCTCGTTAGGACTTCATGTATGACTTGGTTCACCTTCCCTTTGTTTTAGTGGGATTTAAGAATAAGGAGACAGAAGCAGTTCAGTACACTGAAACTTATATATAATTGTTAAGAAGTTGAAGATGCAAAATGCTTTTGAAATGGATCGGAAGGCAGATTCCTATTCCCAAATACTCGTAATAAGAAAATTTTCTTTAGGTGGTTTTTTCTACCTTACCAGCTTTAAACCTGCTCCTACAAATAATTTCATAAAAGACAAACAACAGATGCCACATTCTCTACAGGTAAAAGACTTTCAAGTTAAATCTCTACAATTTCACAACAGGCAACATTATATGGAAGAATGAAGACTCCACTCAAACCTTTGAAGTTCCACGTTGAGCAAAGAAAATATGCACCAAGCTCTTGCACGTCTCAGAATGTAGAAGCCCTTGAAAAGCTTCAGCTTCCTGCAGCACCGAACACATAGCTTTACAGATCCACATCTTCTAATATAAACATAATTAATTGACAGAGGTGTGACCTTCCAAAGTCCAGCAAGTGGACCAGAGACTACACCCTCTTCAACAACGTCAATGCAAACCAACGGATGAGTGAGATTAGGAGCTTGTTTCTTAGTTTGAACTCTTGCAAACTTAAAAATCTCCCTGGCCTCTCCAAGAGGCTCTAACTTGTCAGTCCTGTGAAGACTGGCAACCCATGGTCTTCTACGTTCCAAGATATCCAGCACCCACCGTCGTGCAGTGGCAACCAACTCATTTGGTGAAACAACAGCATCCACGAGACCCAAGCCACACGCTTCCTCCCCTTTTACTGGCTTTGAGGTCTACAAAAGAGCCAATAATAGGACAGGATGAGGGAGTATCCAAGTAAACTATACAGGCCCACATGATGTGGTAAAATGTAAGTTGAAGATTAAAGAAGGCGATCTACCAGCATCATTTCAAGAGATTTGGATAAACCAACAAGACGTGGAAGCCGCTGCGTTCCTGAACCAGTTTACATGCATAAGAAAAGGAAGCTACAGAATTGTAAAGAACACGTGTGATGCCATAATGTCCTTGCTCTAAAACAGAATTTTATGATTGAACTCAGGCCATCATGAGATGAAGGTATAAGCAGGAATGTTTTTGCCTGAAGTATTGGTTATACTTTTCCATCCATCAGTTAACAGTAAATCAAACATAAGTTTTCACACGCATATATGATAGAAAATCAAAACCAGCCCGAGAACACCATTTAACGCTTATGTCAACTATGCATTTGAAAGCTTATATATAATTTCCATGCTGCTTCTAAGTCAACACCTCACAAGGGTTTCTGACCTCCAATGTATCGCAACATCTTTTCTTGAAAAACCCCTTTTCTTTGCAAAGTTAATGCTACTGCTATACAATCTAGAATCAAGACACATATGTAAATTTCTGACAGTAAAGCTTACTGAACGGATTAGGAGAAAAATCACATAGGCAATAGCACTTCTACTTGAGCAATTACATACCTCCAAATCCGGGAAGAACCCCAAGCTGCAGTTCGGGGAGGCCTAATTGTGCAACAGGAGTGCAAATTCTTGCATGGCATGCCTACAAAGTAAAATGGAGGGAAAAAGAATTGACAATGCCAGAACATAACGCCAGAGAGCTCTTTACATGAAAATGAAAGGTGCCCAAAAAAAGGGAATACATACCATAGCAACCTCTAAACCTCCACCCAAGGCCAGGCCATCAATGGCAGCAACTGAAGGTTTTCTAGCAGCTGAAAAGAAACATGATCAATCAAATAACCGAAAACAGCTCAGCTCAACTCAAAGATCTTGAGAAGTATCTTCTGCATACCTTCAACAGTCTTGGTGAGAATTTCAACTGATACGAAACCAGGCTTTGGTTGCTCCACTGACAACACAGAACCCACGTGAATTTGAAATTGGCAACAATTTTTACCATATTTAAAGAGCATCAGCTCATAAACATACCCTTGCCAGTTTGAATTCCACCAAAGGCTGTAATGTCAAAGCCACCAGAGAATTTGCCATTTGCACCTGCTCGAGCACAAAAATTATTAGGCTTGTCTCAGTTTTTCCCATTGATTAGTTATTAGGCAGAATATCTCTTTCTTGAACATTTACCTGTAACAACAATTGCTTTCACATCATTTCTTCGCAAGGCCTCATCATAACTCTGCTTTAGGCTGTTCAAAACTGGAGTGGACAGAGAAATACAAGCTATAATATTACGTATTGTAACAGAATTTAACAAAAGAAGTTACAGAAATGTGTGTTAAAAGCCATAAGTTAAAGGTTACTTCAATAACATCGGAGTCATTATATCTGCACATATGTGAAAGCACAATGGCTAAAAGTACAAGGTCAGTATACAATCCCAGTTTTGCTTGCATTATTTTTTTTTTTTGGTAAGTAATTTTGCTTGCATTATTGTGTTGCATAAAACCCAAGAATCCACCACAATGAGCTTAGAATTCAACAAGCAAACACCAAAGAGGAAAATCTTGAAAGAGAAATAAAAGCTTTCCATGCGTAAGCAATATGATCAATCAGACTACAATCATCAACTGAATCCACTCCTAGAAGCAAAAGTCTAGCACTCTCGCAGGCCAAGATATAACCTCCTGTAAGCAATTACCCACATTTCAAGTTGTAATCAGAGATCACAGCAGACTTCTTGTCGTAAGTATCTCCTATTCCAATAGTACACCCAAGAGCAATCTCACGAGAGCAGCTCTGGGAGGATACATAGGAGAATCTAGACTTCAAAATGCCACTTTTTGCAAAACCTGTTATTTAAACCACTCTAGCATCCAAGCTTCAATCCTAAAAGCCTAATAGTTTAATGGCAAAGGTATCGGCTTTTGTTGACACCTTATCTCTTAACCCTGCCGGTATCCACTCACTACTACCATAACCGTTAGACTCACAACACTTCCATCTAACAATAAAGATGAAAAATTCAAGACATGTGTGTGTCACTGAGATCTGCTATATCTCTTTATGCAAAGCAGAGCACAGACACTTCACACACTCGAAAGAGCAAATTTAAAACTCCAAGAAACTACTGAAAGCAACAAGCCACCAGCAAATTCACTAGTCAAACCTACGGAAGCCACTAACGATGAGAGGGACAAAAAAGCACACATGAGCAATCAAGCTGATCATAAACAAACCCATGAGCGATATCAGCAACGAACATCAAATCACAATTTCAAAAGGAAAAGAAAAAACCCCGGCTGCGAAATCCCCAGTCCACACCATTTCACGCCATCCGGGTCAAAGAAAACAAGAAAAGAGGGCTCAAACAAGACCTGTCAGATCAAACACTCGCAAGATCACCCAAGAACTGATCAAGAAAGAAAGAGTGGGGTTACCATCAAGAGAGAGAGAATTCACAGGAGGGTTGATGATGGTGATGAGAGCCACCCCATCAGCTCCCACTTCGAGGGTTGTCCTTCCCTTTGGGTTGCTTCCCATTCTTGCTCCTCCTTTCCCCAGAGACAGACGGCCGCTTTCTCCCACCCGAGAGGTCGTTTCGATGCAACAATTCGAGGAATGAAGCAGACGAGGAGGAGAAAAAGTGTTGGATCTTTCCTGGGTCGGGATCGATGCGCGAGACTATTTATGGAGGTGTCGTGTCGTCCTGGGAAAGAGAGCGACGCTTGCTCAGCTTGTAAAGATAAACTTCAAGAATTCGCCCAGGATTTGTTTTTTTAGCATGAGAAAGTACGGTTCAAGAAAATCAAAATCACGAATTATATAGTAAAGATCAGATATTTCATTCTTCATGGACGAGCATTCACTGGCTTTGGTAAGTTCTACCGCGGACGCCTCAGGATCATCGAAACACATCTTCACGAAGGTGGGGAGGGGAGTGAGAAGAACGCATCAAGGAGACGAATATCCTCGCACCAGCTAATTACTCTTTAATTTCGTGTCCAAAAAGAATCATTGATTTGGGCCTTTTATAACAAAAAAAAAAAGGTGATTTAACGTACGAAATTCCTCGTCAATCTCATCTAAAATTTGAAGCAATGCTCCAAGATGAATTGCACTCGGTTACGCGCCTACATATAAAAGTACGAGGTTTATGCTTGTCAATAGAAAATCTCGAATTGATATATTTATAATAAATTTACCCTTCGTTTATTTTTATAACTTTACTGTCAAATTATTGAGTTGGATGATACGTGACAGTTAACGAATATATCGGTTTGAATTTTTTCTCTCTGTTTGTCATATATGTATTAATATATAGTTTTTCATAACATTGATCCAATTCAACTTAAATAAAAAATAAATAAATTTATTATAAATATATTAATTTAGAATTTTTAATGATGAATTCTAGGAAAAATTTATGACAAGCGTAGTAATTTGCGTTTTTTGAGGTATTGACTCCGTTTTTTTTCTCTCAGAAAAACGGCCTTATAGGCACCGGAGAAATTAGGAACCGAGGCCGTCGGGCACAATGATTTGTTACGGATCAGATTGGATGTTATTGCGCCTTTTTATTTTTCTGATGAGAAGATGAGATTGATGTTTCCCATGTTCACACGCGCCACGAGGCGATATCATCCGACGGTCCTGGAGTGGGTGTGGGTGGGACCCACGTAAAAATATGTATATTTTTTTTATAGCGCTCTGTTTTTTGTTCCATTGAAAATATATATTTGTTTTCCTCAGCAGTATATATATGAACCCGTGCCCCAACCTAGCAGCACCGCGCACCGTGCCGGCCTGCTAATTTTGGAAAAGATTTGATGAGAAAAATTTGGTTGTGCAGGAGAAAAATCAATTGAGGAAAAAAATTGATGGCAAAATGCTTATTCAATTGAATCAAATTGCAACACTAAAAATAGGCGCAGCGGCGCCTTAGAAATGATTAGCACGAACTTACATGCCCTAAGACGGTCATTTCCAAATTTCTAACAGGCATATTAAACGCGTTATCTTTCAAGATCTATTGGCTAAGATATCATAAACGTCGGTGGATGAGCAAATCAGGAGCCGTGGTGGAGAGATCGAAAAAGTAGTGGTTGGCCTCCTTCATTATTTCTGTGCGCCGGTACTTTTTGCGCTGACTCTATCAATTGAAGTAATCTTTTTCCAATGATGTTTCAAACTCAATGGTAGTTGAAGACGAAGACCTAAAGAAAGGATGTGGGGGTGCTCTTCTTCTTATGACACTAAGGCCATACGGGTTTCCTAGGCATTACTCGACGAGGGTGTGTTTTCTATCCGTGCCGTGGAACTTGTCATTTCGAATTGATCGATGTGTCCAACATGCATATTTCGATGCCAACTTATTGTCATTCCTACTAGGCGTTGCACTTGGACCCCTCATCTGGTACCAAATTTTTATCGGGTTATTATGTCTCATAATTGTCGAATCAGGTTGTTTGCAAGGGCAAAGGCAAAGGCAAAGGCAAAGGCAGCACATATACGTTATTATGATCATATTCAATAAACAAGTTCCATGACAATTACAAGATAAGACCGAATTAGATTGCGATTATTGGACACGCTAGTGTCATTGTTGTTCTCCATTGTTAAATTTAGAACGCGGTTATTCTTTCTAATGAGAAAGAATAAATGAAATTGAGACATGGTTTTAGAAAAGCAATAGCTTTTGAAAGTGACACTTGAGTAACAATCGAGGAATGGTGAAAAATGAGAGGAGGGGAGTCAATTCATAGAGTTTGGGATTCTTTTCCCCAATGGTCACTAATCAGTGATAGAAGTGAATGGTTTCCAGTTCGGTCCGGTCCTACCTAAGAATTGGGAACCGGATCGGGAGGACCGGTTTCCAATTTTTAGGATCAAGGACCAGATTGGCTAGTTTTAGGACCGTGGACCGAACCAGACTAATGATCTGGTTTGGTTCTAATGAAACCAATCATTTATTGAAATGAATTCAAACTTTATGTAGTATAGCTTTCACGGCTAGTATCCAAGGTTGATGCCGGAACTTAGCCTAACAGAACTAGATGCAGGTGAATTAGATACATAACTAGAGGAACATTGAACAATTATCCCAATTGGAACTCCACCCAATACGCAGCAAATATATATATTTATCTATAATTCTATATTTTCTGACGAAAAATATATATATTTATCGGTTCGGTCCTGTTCTCACTCTAGAATCAGGAATCGGATCACTCGGAAACTGGTTCCACTTTTAGAAACCAGAAAACGGACCGACACTCCTGAGAACTGGACCAAACCAGCTAGTCCAGTCCGATCCCGATTCGGGCAGTCCATCATGCTCATTCCTAATAAGTGATTAGTGAGTAGCAATGACCCAACAACTACTTGTTTTCTTTATTTTTATTTTGGGTCACTATCGTTGATCCAGCGAGATACATGGGCCAACCATTTGATTCGGCCACTAGGCTAATTGGGCTTGGGCTCATGAGCACGACCGGCTCAGGCCCATAGTGGGGCGCTGCCCAGGCATGGTCCACAACCTAACGAGTCGTGCCTAGGCACGAGCCCATTTAGTCGAGCTGCACGGGGCCCATCCTCTCTCCAATAAGGTAATTTATTTTCATGGTAGCATGATAATTGATCGGGTGATCCAAAACTGAATTTGCAAGCCGATGTTCACAAATTCGACTCCTATCTTCTATTCCTTGACATCTAGGTTACCTTTGTAAGCGACAGACCGTGGCATGGATGCATCAACCTTGACTCCCTATTTGCACTCTGGGGAGGCAAGAATGGGGGCCAGGCTGAATCCACAACTTTAAAATGGGCGAAAAAGCTTTTTGATATGATCATCTAAAGTTTTGTCCCTAAGCAATTATAACCTCGTATTAATAATCAAATTGGTCACCATTAAGGTGATTGGACATACTAGTAAATGGGTCATCCGTCTTTTGTAAAATCACAATTTCGATTCATACCGTGAGCAAATTTTTGAACAGCTTACGCTATATTATTTAGCTACAACATACCTCATGTGAAGAGATTTCATTTACGTCAGAATCTTAATGGGCTGCACGGATGGGCTCACTAGCCTTAGAACTTCTGATCCCTAGATGGGCTGATTCGAACATTTCGTAACTGAAGCGAGATCTTCCTATTGATGCTGGCGCTAATGCTGGTCGTCCATGCCCATTTAATAATAAAGCTAAAATTAGGCTTGGCTATCGATTGAAAAGGAAAACGAAAAGGCTCAAGAAGCCTCAGAGCACAGCAAAATCTACTAAGGCCCAACGGGCTGCAACAGTCCAAACCGCAAAGGACTTCCTGTTCCTGGTAAGCACAGACATGTGGTGAATAGATTGGAGGGCAATGCCCGTTCATTATGGGCCTAGCCCAATTCGTGATGGGCCTTACAAGGTCCAAGAAAAACCCAGTTTTTTTCCCCTTCCCATCCTTCAAAAGAAGTCATGGTGTAATCATCTCGTAAAAAATCACGATATGAAAAATATTTTCCTCGAAATAAAACACGCTTACAAAGATGAATGAATTGATGAAAAATATTTTCACCATCAGCGAAAAGACACCGTGTCCATTGTGTAGGAATCTTAATTACGATGACTGTTGCTCGATGATCGCGAGGGGCTGACTGATCTTTACCCGTGGCTGCGAGTAGTGACCTTACCACAAACGCTAGATGAGACGATCTTTCATTTCATCCCGCTTTTCATTAGGAACTCGGGCATCATATATTGAGCGATCCGTAATTTATAACCGGATTCATCTAGACACTCCCCCGCACATTGTATAAGCAGGCGACCCGACCCGGCTCGTAAAATACTGGCGAGCATGTGGTAAAATTTCTCTTTTTTTTCCTGACAATCATATCAAAACAAATGTAGTTACCAAATCTTTATGCTACTCCAATATTGCCCTCCGCCTCTGACCTGTCGTCCCTTTCGTTTTTGTTGGAGCACATAACGAACCTTAAAGCAATATAAATCGGTCGAATTAATTTCCATCTCTTTTTTTTTTTTAACGGAGACCAATCTTCGAGCCATCAAATTCGAAATCGAACCAGCGAAGCTCGAGGGAGAGAGAGAGAGAGGGAGCCTGCTTTATTCTCTGGGGCTTGGTCTGTACCTCTCTCCCTCTCTCTCTCTCTCTCTCTCTCTCTTTGCATTCTACGGTATCGGTTGAGCTCTGCTCTGCTTCCTCCACCCAATCACCACCGCCGAAGAAGTACCCCCCGCAGGAGTAGGTCCGGGAAGAATGAGCGCAGCCGCCGCCGAGCCCAAGAAGAAGTCGCCCGAGCCCCCGGCGGCGAGGCCCGGCTCCGACGACCGGAAGCCCCCGTCGGCCTCCTCCGCCGGCCGCAAGACCGTCATCAAGAGCGCCGACATGAAGGACGACATGCAGAAGGAAGCCATCGACATCGCAATCGCCGTAATCCCCTCTCTCTCTCTCTCTCTCTGTAATTCGTCGTGTCTATTTGGCGGATCGCTCCAATGGGTGTCTCCTTTTTGGGCACGGGGTTCTATGCTCTGCGATTCTGAAGCTGATTGGTGGGTTTTCTTTTCTTTGTTTTCTTGGGTGGGGGGTGGATAGGCGTTCGAGAAGCACAGTGTAGAGAAGGACGTGGCCGAGCATATCAAGAAGGAGTTCGACAAGAAGCACGGACCCACTTGGCATTGCATCGTCGGTCGCAACTTCGGTAAAATCCCATTTGCTGTTCCTGGGTTTCTCTCTTGCGATGTGTTCTTTTTTGAGGAAATCGGTGATTCTAGCAAGTTCTTGATGCCGGGATTAAGCATGGTCTAATGCATTCGCTGAGTAGAGGGGTAGATCTGGTCTTCGGTGTGGTCTCTACCATCGTATCCGCATAGTTTGCCGACTCGACTTTCCTTTCGCGGTTGCTGCTGCTAATTTACTCATCTTGAAGCAATTTGCTTTTGTGGCTGTGTGGTTAGTCTACCCCACATTTTGACTGTGTGGGAACGATGCCTTGTGCTGACAGTGGAGTGATAGGACATTCAGTTTTGCTGGTCAATAAATCACTTAGTATCTCGAAACAGAATCCAGATTCTGGGTCATCAGTATAAGCTCTCTAATGATCGGTGACGGCTGTGTTGGTAGTCGTAATAGTGAATGATGTTTTTTTTTTTTTGGTAAGGAGTGAATGATGTTCTTTTGATATCTGGTAGTCTGAAGAAAAAATTGAATAGATGTCAAAAGATTTATATGAGGTTCACTCTCAGTGGAAGAAACAGATATCCATGACCAGGAGCATTGTTAATAAAATGATGCATTTCAGAACTTGGTTAACAGACTTAATTGTTTTGATGTGCGTGCATCAATACTTCATTGCTAGTGTGGAAAAACCTTTTGCTTTGTTGATGATACTGGACAAATGATGATTCAATGTAAGATTGCCTGCACAAATTTCTGCCTTTCTGTGTACTAGCTGGATTCCACCAAGCAATAGGTGATGGTTCCTAGATCGATGCTAGCTTGAGAGTCTGTGATCTTCTTAGAGCAGATTACACATCATAGTTCTATTAGAAGAAGGAAAGGACACGAAGCAAGAACTAATTAGAGCATGTTTTAAGGGGATTCAATGAGGTTAGGAAATGACTATGTAATTCTGCCCAGTTGAATTCTGCATGATTAGTTCTTCAATAAAATTGGACTAGGAGCCCGTTTAACTTTATTGAACTCTCAAGCCCCTTGTCTTAAATATAGGAGGCAGCAGCGGGTTAGATCGAATCAATTCCATGGTTGACTTGTTTGTCCTTGTTTATACTATATTTATTACTGCATTGTATCAATTGGATCACAACGCCTTGATCTGTCAAGGAGCTGTTGGGTGCATGGCTAAGGTGCAGTCTTTCTTGAACATGAGGGGTGATTATTTGCCTTTGTTTCTCGAAATTTTATGGTAGGCTGATGTATTGTTAGTGGTGGGAAACCTAAACACTTTGGCATTTATGTACCTTGTTTTCATGCACTGTTTTAAATGTCTATCAAGCTCATACCATTGGCTTGATTTTTTGAAAACCATTCTGCTGTAGTGAAGGAGGATAAGGTCTTGAGTCTTGGCATCGTTTAATCTGAAGAAATTATAGAGCCATATTAAATGACTGTTGGGACATGTGGAGTACAGAATTTGAATCCTCCACATTTCCTAAATCTCTGCATGTACTTTTTGTTTTTATATTTTGGGTTATGTATTTATGACTAATTGTAGTCATTCTTGTACAATAGGCATCTGATTTAGGTGTTATTGGAATGCTCAATGATATTGTTTCTGACTTCCAACAAGAGGAAGGATTGTACTGGTTCTGTTGCTGCATGGCCCGAATGGTTTTTCTTTGCAGAACGAGTCATTTTTTTAAATAAACCAGCTGGTCCCGCCTTTCTCCTTTGGACCCTTTGGGGCCCTTCTGGTCTAAGAGGATAAAAGTGCAGTTGAACGTCATAATCCTTCCGTTTGGATGCTAACAATGTTAAGTCGGCTGCTCAAGAAAATTCTTGAGATGTACTTTTTTGGCATCAATTTGAATGTTTCATATGAAAGCGCCAATTACAAGCCAACTTGGGTAGCAAGTGACCCAATAGGGCAAGTAACCAGGTTATCATTTTCTAGCTATTATGATTGAACTAACTTATAAGAAGTGTTAACTATTGGGATGACAAGTATTATTGGCAGAATAAAGGTGCTATTCATTTAGAATTTAGGGGTCAGGAACCTTTGTGATAGGCATGTATTCTCGTTTAGATTTCTTGATCTTATGGACTATGCATGGCTTGGCAACCTCTGGGTACGAACTACATATCAAATCTTGTCTCCTTAAACATGTTTTTTTTTTTTAATTTTTATCTTAAATGTCCATAATTGCTCACCTTTTGACTATGAACGGTGACCCATTTAGTTTTGCTTGTGTTGTGAGGAGACAGGTTGTGGTCCAAGTTATTTGGAGGTGCATGTACCCCTGTACTATTAAACATAAGAGAAGAAGTGCATCTGCTAGTTCTGATGGAATGACTTGAACAACATTATATTTTGCAAATAATTGTCATTTTGACAATATCTGTTAACAGTGCATACGCTTATCTTAAACTGGATTATGATGATTGCGATAGGTTATCTTTTTGAACTCTCAAATTGATTGCCACGTATGAATAGCTGATAATCCAGAAAAACAGTTGAAAGTTATTCACTCCTATTTTACTTGGGTGAAATCATTGCCATTAGGTAGTAGGTAGGATATTGATAGGCAATACATAGACCTTTTTCTGGGCATGATACAAGTGTTAGGTTGATTTGGCTGACGTTCTACTTTGAATCAGTTAAGTGAGGGGTGATGTTGAACAGATTACACTTGGTTGCGTAAATAAGTTGGTTTCTATCAATTAATACATTAATTTATGTATGATAATCATCTGCACTTTATGTTGACTTGCAATTTCTTATGCTTCACTGAGTTCAATTAACCAGTTTTGCGTTTTGATGTAGGTTCCTATGTGACCCACGAAACAAACCACTTCGTTTACTTTTATTTGGATCAGAAGGCGATTTTGCTGTTCAAATCTGGATGATTTTATCGTTCTGAGGTTGACGTTCACCAGAGGATGATGATCCGACGCAATTATGGTGCTATAATTTGCATCTGTGTGTATTACGCTGCATTAGACAACCATCGGTAAAAGTAAGGACCTTGTGGTACATGAAGCTGTATATTATTATTTTGCACTTCGCCTGGCATCTTAATGTTCTCTGAAGTTTGACATTATAATGAAGAAGGTAATCACGGTGTCCTCTCTCTCTCTCTCTCTCTCTCATGTGAGTCCCACGAATGTAACAGCAGCGATTGCACTTGGTCCTCGGATCAACAAGGGGGTTCCTGAATGACTTCCTAGTTTTGCTGCTACATCGCGGATAACTTCCAAATCCAAACCCACATGGAAATGGGGATGGAAATGGATATTGAGGCCATGAAAAGAAACTGTCCTTTTAGGTTTGCTATAAATTGTACTGAGAGAAGTAAAAACACAGAATTTGTAACTACATTAAGTTATCATGAAGTATTTCAGGAAAGTGTCGGGACTTCTTATTGAGGTTTTGATGTCTCTGAAATATCTTTGATATACAAACGTTTGTGCTATCAAAGGCCACAGGTTAACCTGCTAAAAGGTGTCTTGGTGAGAAGACACCCTGCTTGGTCAAGGAAGCCGTGAAGCTAGGAGGCTGAATCCCCACAAAACGCTGTGATCCACGACTGAAAAACGAAATATGTCGACTACACTTTTGTCCTCCGCTCGTCGATATTGCTTGTCAAAAAACTAGGTAGAGAGAAGTGCTCGACAAATACATGTCATCCCCAAAGTGGGCGACATATGATGAATAGACGACACCTTCATAAAGAAAGGAGAAATCCTCATCAAAGGACATCTTTTGATCCTAGGAGAATGAATTCGTTCAAGGGCTGAGAGGTGCACAATTCAGTTCAAATAAGTGCAAATTCAAAATCCCCACCCCAAAAACCACCTCAACCAACTTCCATTCCACTCCAATGAGAGAGAGAGAGAGAGAGAGAGAGAGAGAGAGAGAGAGAGAGAGAGAGAGAGAGAGAGAGAGAGAGAAGAAGAAGAAGAAGAAGAAGAAGAAGAAGAAGAAGAAGTGTTAGGGCGCGAATGGTAACCATTCTACTCCAAAAATTAAATTTTTGCCAGAAATTAATTTTCACAATTCTTGCCATAAATTGATTTTTGGAGGAGAAATCTGTTTGATAAAAATGACTAATTCTGCTCAAGAAATTGATTTATGAAACAAAAATCTATTTTATTTTTTTATTTTTTGGGCACCTCAAAAAAAAATAAATTTCACTCAAAGTGGATGCCCAAAGATATTCTAAGCCATTTTGTGAAATTTTAAAATTTTTGATTTTTTGAGCACCTCAAAAAAATTAAATTTCATTTAAAGTAAGTGTCCAAAGGTATTCTAAGCCATTTTGTGAAGTTTTGAAATTTTTTATTTTTTGATTTTTTTGGGCACCTCAAAAAAATTAAATTTCACTCAAAGTGGGTGCCCAAATGTATTCTAAGCAATTCTGTGAAATTTTGAAATTTTTGATTTTTTTATATTTTTTGAAAAAAATTCACCAAATTTCCTATTTTCCCAAAATCTGACTTTTTTTTTTTATTTTTTGGAAATTTTTATGAATTTTTCTGGAATTTTTCAATTTTTATGCATTTTCTGAAAAAAAAAAATTAATAAGAAAAAGAGAGAAAATAGGGAAAATGCATTTTGGAATAGAGAAGCTACAAAAAGTAGCTTTTCTTTTTCTTGCCCAAAACTCATTTTGGAATAAAAAATATATTCTGGAATCAAGAATACATTCTGGAATCAAGTATTTTTAACAAACACATTTTTATTTCAGAATGCAAAAATTACTTTAGAATGCATTTTGGAAATTTTTTAGCAAACGTATTTCTGTTTTGAAATGCATTTTGGAGCAGAATTTCTACTTCAAAATGGATTCCATACGCGTCCTTACTTTCGAAGGAGAATTTATGAACTGTAGCAGCAGATCAGGACAGTTTAAGTGGCAACGCTATTTTTATTCCCACTAAAACATAATTTCTCCTTAAATCTCAGCACCTAGTGCTCTCTCTCTCTCTCTAAAAGAGTTTCAAGACAGCAAAAGGGAAAGGAAAAACCCTATTGGCCGCACATACTAGGAAAGCATTAGATTCCATGGTCCTCCTCTTCTTTTTCTTAATGTTCCTTTGAACTGTAACTTTAATGCCTACCTTTTCTAACAAGAAGTTTGTGATATCTACCAGAAAATTTTGTTCCAACTTTCTAACTCCTCCTTCATTTTCCTTTTGCTGGACTGACCCCACTCACCATTTGGCTATCATCTTCTGTTTCCCTGGTTTCCCATTTGTATTGCTTGCAACAGTTCAGCTCAATTAACCTCCATATATGACCCCTAATGCACAATTAGCACCCTATGTAAAGTAATTTGTTGTGTGAAATTCCATTAAAAAAAGAAAAAAAGAAAACACCGTCCACTTTCCCTTCGGTTTGCTTTGCATCCTCTAATGCAAAACCTCTATGCCATACTTTATAATTTCGAAATCCGGCAAGTTTTCTCTAGCAGCGTTCGTGGCTGGACAACCGTTCATAGCCATCTCGAGTCTTAGGCAAACCAAGGTCGCGTGAAGAATGGGAGAGTCCGTCCAAGATTAGAGGAGGTGCTCTACCGTGTAATTACATACTATCTCAAAAGGGGACTTTCTAATTTCAAAATCTGGCACTTTGCACGGGGATTAAACTTCGGTGTACCTTACAGTTCCTTTAAAATCAAAGTGCCAGTTTTAGATTACTTGAGACTCATGATGCTGTGTTTTATAAGTAGAATATGCAAAATGTACTTTAAATTTTGGGTTATCATCTTTGTTTTAGCTTTGGAAAATGAAAGAGTTTATTTGGGCAGATCTTTGCTATTTGCTATCTTCAATGATGGGTCATGTTTTCCATTCAGGAAACTCGCGTTTCACAATGACAATTCGAGTCGAGTCCCCAATTACTTTTCACCCCACTCTATTAGAAAATGCGACAGTGGGTATTGGAGATGGAGGGATGGATAGAATGATGAACATATGATATTTCTTTGGTTTGCTTTGATTTAACCGGTTTTGCAGTTTTCATACAAGAACATGTGAGGCTGATCTATTACACTTGGCTCCCAACAAGTGACAGTGCGAAATGTCGGCTCTACACGGAATGCTAGGGAGCTGATGTTAGTCGGTGCTCGTCTGTATCGATCTAGCTCTCTTATAAAAACGTCTGCCTCTTCCAATCCTGTGCAGAAATCGAACCTTAAAAAGCGAAAGTTAAACAAGAAAAAAAACTAAGAAAAAAATAAGGAAAGGTAGGGCTTGTGATGAAACTCTCTAGGAGACTGTCATGCGTCTAGGAGTATTTTCATTATGAGCTTTCCTTGATGCTGATGGAAAGGTGTAGGGTTGAATATTAGGTTTCATGTGTTTGGCTGAGGAAGGATAACTCACTTTCCTAAGTTTCAAACTCACCTCTATAAGTTGAGGTGTTCTTAGGGTTTTCTCACCTCTTACGCATTAGTGAGTTTCAAAGGTTAGGTTGCGAAGATATCAGAATGAATAAAATATGGCGATTCCACATGTCACAAGAAATTAAAGTACATGCTAGGTCCAGATATGCAATTGAGAGGGGATAAATGGTTTTTTAAATATATAAAGACCGATTTTCTGTAGAGCCGAAACACAGATGAACTAGAAACATATAATGCAGAAATTAAAGAGTTTAGGATAAGAGAAATTAGAAATGAGATATATAGAGGTTCGGCTTGGGTGTGCCTACTTCTCTCTTCTAGCTCTAGCATGCCAATTGGGCTGAAACCCAATAGTTTAGTGCAGGTATTGCCTTGTGACAGGTGCAGATTCTTCATCCACGAGGAGTCAAGCTTTGCTTCTGCCCCACTATAGTCTAAGTAACTATTTAACCCTTCAACAGTCGTTTTCATACTTTGTACACACAACACTATAGACTCACTCTCTCCAAACAATGAATCACACATCTGATTGTTTACAAAGATTCTCTCGCATAATTTGCCGATCACTTAGACAAATGTCTTCCATCTAATTACAGCCACTTCTGTCGCGTGTTTACAAATGGATATGCCGCTCTTGTTAACTCTTGGGATCAACAGTTAATCGACTACAATACAACAAAGAAGAGAGATCTCAAAAACACTCGCCATGCTTCAATTTCTCTTGTTTCGCGCATTCGTCGACTTACACTGCCCCGCTCGTCGTTTTGGTCTTCTTATAGATCTCTAAATTCGAACATCAAGCTCGGATCGACTAGCTGATATGTCCTTCCATCCACCGGTACAAGATCTAATCGGAATTCCCCCTAAATCACGTGTAGAACTTTTAATCAATCCGGCCATTGAGACAAAAATTTGTACATATGGCAAGTTTTGATCACATCTGTTCATCATTCTCCAAATGGAATTAGTCCATGATTTTGGCCCCAATATTCATGGAAATATTTCTTGAATATGCACTAGGTCTTCTAATTTAACAATCCAATGGTCACGAAATCTACTAATAGTGAGTTTGAATCGCCATGATTCGTTGTGCCGTTGCTTTTGCATTTTTTTTTTTTTTTGGCTAAAACAAACCTTCTTTGCTGCTTCTACACTTGCTTTTACAGTTTGCTTGTACTATATGCAGTAGGGGTGTGCAAAAGAATTGAGACCCGCTCGGACCGCCTGGGACCGCCCAGAACCAGACTGGAACCGGTGGTTCTCAAGGGAAACGGTCTGGTTCCCGATTCCAATTTTTTGGAATTGGTGGGTATCGGTCCGGTTCCCGGTTCTCAATATGGAACTACCCACTCGCCCATCCGGACCGGACCGGTAATATAATAATAGTATATTTTATTTGTTTAACTTTTAACTAAAAAAATCCGATAAAAAAATTTTAAAAAAGAAGAAAATTTGTTATCATGTTTAAATGTTTTGTGTAATTGGGATAACCTTGATCATTTTTCCCAATAATTGATGGGTACCCACTTGATTTATGGATGATGTGATTAATATAACTGATCATAGTGTATGAATTGTATGGAAAGTCATGTTATTTTCTTTTTGTTCAATTGATCTGATATTGGTTCACAAATTTTTTTTTATTTGTCCAGAAAAACTTGTTGGGACCAGTTCTATAGACCTACCCGGAAACTGGACTAGACCGGTGGTCTGGTTCTCGGGTGGATCCATGGAACCGACGAGTAGGTCTTGGTTCCAATTTTTGGAACCGGTCCTGTAGCGGGCGGTCCACAGTTCTAGGGCAAGAACTGTCCACTTGGACCATGCACACCCGTAATGTATAGTTGTCAACACATCCCTTCCAACATGAGTATCGATTTTAATTGCCAATGAATTCTTCATGAATAGCCTTCGATTATTTTCATATCGACATTTATAATTAAAAAAAAGGAGCTGTGCAATTAATCAAATAAATTAAATATCGATTAAGAGATGCTTTCCAACAATACGCAATGCTTACTGTTTATATATTTTGAATGCACGCATTAAAATACAACAAGGGCACTGATCAACACTTCCTATTATTATAAGCATACCCTTTAAATTGTCTTTAAAGTACTCCTCAAAAAGACTCTTTTCAAAATGTGACTCATGGAATTTCTTAAGACTTAAATTAGGTACAAGGATCTTTCTTCACTACAAGTGAGCGACAAACAATATTGGGAAAAATCAAATCATTCCCTGCCTGAATTGTAAAATACAGACAAAAGGAAGTCCTTAGGGATGCAGCTAAACAGTAGTAGATCAGGGGGTTCTCAGAAAAAAATTTAACGCTCGAATCTTAGTGGATCCCTCGTGGCAATAATAATATTCTCCTCAGAGACCACAACACATCGAAATGATTCCCGAGTACTTTCTTAATCTCTCGGCTTGATTTGTTCATTCACTTTTGTAGATACTAATTTACATATCCAACGTTATACTTGTCGAGACACTCATTAAGCACATCAAATTAGCAAAGATCGAATCTTCAAACTATTAACTACGCATATCATAAAAAGGAATCGCCTACTCAAAAATCAATAGCTTTTCTATTTCCATTAACAAACGAACAGCCTCGAGAGTACTTTTTAACTTACTTTTCTTTTTTGCTTGCTAATTTTTTTGGGGAGGTGGGGGTTTAGAGAATCTCTTTCCGGTACTTCAATTATAAAAGCATCGCTCCTAAGTCCTAAGTGGGTAATCTTGCCAAGAATTCGCCAACCCCACTGAAGATGCTCAAATCAGATTGAAGCTTTTGCAATAATTTAAATTTGACATCTTGTGTGCAAGTACACACCCCCACCATTGGTTGTCCCCCAAGGGAAACGTAAACTTTCATGTAAGTTCATCTTTTAAAAAAATCCTCTCTAACTTTAATGCATGATTAATGAAGGCAATTGATTAAATTAAGGGGCCTTGGGGAGCATTTATGCTTGCATGGCTGAAGTGAAGTTAATAAGTCTCGTGCATGCCATTTTTGTGAATCTTATAAACTACTCGTCAAAACCCTAATCTTATTTCTTCTTATTTTTATTTTTAAAATGAAAAATTGCTGTAATGGAAATATCAGAGCAGAGCACATTCACTGAATTGCGCCAAAGTCAGACCAACCACAAACCATGGGCGCACACAAGGAACTCACAGATTTGTGGGGGCAGAAAAAGTTGGAAGGCACTTTTGGCTCCATACCAGGAAGCAAAAAAATGACAAGAAACAGGAGGATGTGAAATTCACTACAGATTAAAGGCCAAAGGGTGAAACAAAAGAGAGAAAAAAGTTAAAACTAGTGCACTTGAAAAACCTCCCCCAGAAAAAGAAAAGAGCAAAAGAAATTTCTCTCTTCTTTTGGTTCTTTCTTGATGATTTTGCACAATCACTCTCTCTCTCTCTCTCTCTCTCTTGTAGAGACTCAATAAGCAAAACCACCAGGTTTGTTTCTGGTTCCTTTGCTGTGCCTAGAGGAAGATGGAGAGGAAGATGATGAGGAGGAAGTGGGTTTTATGGCAGCCATTGAACAGTTGTCTTTCCTCAGTGTCTCTTCCTCGTCCATGAAGATTTGCCTGCACCTACACTCCACACTACAAAATGCCCTGTCTCCCCTGCCAAAAACCCACACAAGAAAAAATTTGTCAAAACCGATTCATTGCCAAACACAACATTTCAAACGATTCAGGCAAATCATACCCAGGACAGGAAAAGAAACAAAAAAAATCCCCCCAGAAAAGAACTGTCTTTCATCAATGTCTTGATGTGTATACACACAGCAAGCTGCACAACTTAAAAATGATCTAAAACTATCTCATGTCATTTAATTATATAAGCGAGGAACGAATGCAAGTCCTATCACTTTGGTAGGTTGGCCGATATGAACCATTTTTGCAAGATCTGACGATCAACCAGAAACTAGAAAGTCTCTCAACCCCTACAAATTCAGTCAGGTCAACCTTGCATAAATAACCAATAAAACAGTCACTTAGAAGCGTGAGATTGACATAAAGAAGAGAGCTTTGCGCGAAAGGTTAACGGAGGAAAGTCAGTTTTTCTTTTTTCTTTTTTAAAAAAAAAAAACTTACTTGTACATGTAAATGTCTTTGCCTGTCAAGAGCTTGTTCTTGCAGAGAAAACACTGGTCCAAGAAAGCAGGTGCTGGGAAAACACTGATGGGCAGAGAGTTTCTACGACAGAATGATGATGATGATGATGATGATGATGTGGGCGTTGGAGAAGGAGGGGCTGCGCCGTTAATCACCATGGACATGGTGGCCTTGTTGATGACCTGTGGACTCTTCTTGCTGTGGACACTACTGCTCCCACTCCTTTGACCCTCCAAAACAACACTCAAACCCACCATCTCTCATCCTCCAGATGCTCGAGAGAGAGGGAGAGAGAGGGAGGCTTTACTTTGATGTGAAAACGAGAGACATAAATAGAGAGAATAAGAGGGGAGGGGGGTGGGTCCTGTAGAGCAATAGGGAGCAGCAGTAACAAAGGACGGATTGAAGGAGCCAAAGAGATTTTTAACTTCTAGTGCTGTTAAACTGCCACGTGCTCTCCTCCTTTCAGTTTCCACTTCGATCTCCCCATTTTCACTTTTTCAATTTTTTTCAAAAGATTTTTTTGTTTTCTTCATCCTTTCGTCCATCTGTCGATGAGCCATTGCGGAGACAAAATTTTCGTACGTGGTTATGGAATTTTTAAAACAGCATGCTGTTCTCACATCATTAGATATTGATTTTAATCATTAATTATATTGAACTTTCTTTTTTCTCATCAAAATAGCGTATTATTAATTGAAAGCCGATCAATTTTTCTAAAAAATGCTGACGTGACAACGATATGCTCTGTCATTACAACGTGATTGTCTAAAAAAAATGAACCGAATTCTAGTCAAAGTGCATTAATCGCAAAGAAAAGAGTTTTTATTACATAGAGTAATTGAAAGTCAATTTCAATGACAGTCCATTTAAATTTAGTGACCACCACCACAAGTACTAAACCTTGTATGCGGAAAACAATAAAATCCTAAATTCTAAATCTTTTTAACAAAGTATAATTGATCCATCTCGGTGAACGGTACCTAAAATTGCCTAACTGTCACATTAAAATTGCAATTTTCAACATAAATTTTAAGCATTAATTGTATTTGTTCTATAAAGACTTGAGATTAATTGAATCAATGAAAAGATTTGGAACTCAAGTTCAGCTTTTGACAAAGGTTTAAGACAGTACCATACCAATCCAGAGGTTTTGCAATCAGATTACTTCCATGCATAGGGTTTAAGACTTGAGGTGCAATTTTAGTGACCACTAAGAAAGTTCCAGAAAAAAAAATACACCATGAGTACTAAACCTCGTTTGCGGAAAGCAATCAAGTCCTAAATCCTAAACCTTTTTTAAAAAATTATTATCCACCCGTCTTAAAGTTGCCTACGTCATCCTTAAGTTGCACAAATTTCAAGCATTAATTGCATTTTCCTATAAGTATTTTAGATTTAATTGCATTAACGAAAATATTTAGAACTCAACTTCACTTTTTGACAAAGGTTTAGGATATTATTGTATAGGTTTTGCAATCGATCACTTCCGTGCATAAGGTTTAAGACTGGAGATGTGATTTTCCGACTATTGATTCTGGCAGAATCTGCTAAGTTCACTCCTAAGCTATATCGTATTGATACAGATGGACTCACACAGTACATCAGGGACTCCTTCCATGCTGTGATTCTACCCCCACCCATCACTTCATTTTGAAAGTCCCTCCTCTCATGAATGCAGTAATAAATAACAGTGGGTTGTTCAATCTAGGTTAAGCCCCAGCTGCAGCAATGGAATGCCAACGTACAGGGGTGGGCTTGGCCTGGGCTTTCATGGGATTTTTCTTGGGTCAATTTTCTCTTTTGCCCCCCCAAAACACCTCATGAATCTTGAACCGACCCCCGATTGACAGGGACAGAAGAAGGGAAAGAAAGTGTGGATGCATTGGAGGGGGTCATGGAGGAGAGGGCGTAATGAATGGACCCATCAGTTCTCTCCGAGCCCTGCGGGTCTATCGCAGCTTCCATCGACGAGGGCGTACGGACACCGCTTGCATTGAAACCTCTAAGTGCACTGGCTCGATACTATTCGGTGAGAGAGAGAGAGTAATTGCCCACCAAGTGTTTGTGGAAATGTGGAAAGATGCCCGGAGCATTGGTCCCCCGAGCCATACACAAAACTGGCCAAGGAAAAAATAATTAACAACAAAACTACCATTCTCATGTGACAAAGAGAACGGGAAAAACGAGATATGTCGGTCCTAAATTGTCACCAAATTTTTTGGTAATTTCAAATTTTTCAATGAGACATTGAACCTATACTACATCTCATGTTAAACATAACTTAGGTACGACGAATGCACATTGTTTTTCTTTGATACAAAAAAAATGAGGGAGTAATATTATCTCCTTAATTGGTGATAAACCTTTCAAAATGGGTCATAAATCCATTTCTTAAACTATATTTGATAGGCTATGTTGTTATATAGGTTAATTATATTGATAAATGGGTTACAAATGAATTTAAAATGGTAATGATCAAAATAATATAAGTGTTGAAGGGGTTCACAACTTAGACTCAACCCACCTTATGATTTTATCTTCACTCTCTCACTTCCTATCACTCAATCTCGTACTCTCACTTCAGTTTGGATATGAGTTTTCCTAAATTGGGTTAAATATAGAAATGTTTTAGTAATATGGTTTGGGTACGAGTCACTAAATTTATTTAATATGAAAATTATTCAAAGTGGGTTAAATGTGTCAATTTGAATTGAACTATTTTCAATCAGATCCAAACCCTAAACTGGACCTTGTTATAAAGGTCTAATCAGTGGTTAACTTTTTGAGAGTTCTTTGCGTATTGTTAAATTTTCTTTTTGGTGGATAATTTTTTTAAAGGGTTTATCCTATGCCAATTGAAGACATTGCAAAAGCTAAAAAGAGAAGGAGATAAGGCATGGTGAGCACAATATCTTTTGGAAACTATATCGTTTCCTATCATGGAGCCTGCCAAGGGGGACATGAAGTACTGTTGTTGGCAAGACCCATGAGCGGCATAGATGAGAAGAGCAAACAAGTTAGAGATTACTTGGTTCTTCAAATAAAATGTGGAGTGAGAATAGAATGCTTTATGCTATGCCAATAAGAGAAACACGAATACCATAAATCATTAACAATAATCCCACGTCACTTAGGAAATGGCAAATCATAGAATCATCTTGAGATGGCTCGATTTTACATGGATCTTTCATTAAGATGGGTAAATCTGCTTTCTTATTTTCAACTCTAATATCTCTCGTGTGTACTTGTAACTTTTTCACCTCCATCACCTTGATCTCTTTGGCTTTACGACCACCACCATCATCATCATCTCCGTCGAGTTACGTCATCTCGCTCGTATCTTCTTCACCTCCCCCACATTGATGTCTTTGCCTTTGCAACCACCGTTATCATCGTGTTGAATGAGTTATGTCATCTCTCTTTGTTAGTAATTTCTCTCAAATCTGTTTATCTTCTCCGTTTTTCTTTTTTAATAGCTCTCTCCCACAACACACTCAGAAAGTGTTGGAGTATATTTATGGATATGAAAGAATTTCCTATTAGAGAATATTGTTAGAGATAACATTTGATGTTTCGTTATTTTCTAAGATAGCTAATTCCCTTACTAAATTATTTCCTTTCCTATGCATATTATTTGGGTACAAATACCATTCTCTAATAAAGTACAAAGTCAAGATAATTGAGTAAAAATGTAGTATTTATTGATGTTCCAAATCAATACCCTAATTTTTTCTTCTTTCTTGCCATCAATCTTCATCAATGTCTATGTCGCAACCATCATCTTCTTTGTTCCCTTCTTGTGCCTGGCGACATCAGCATCTTCATCTTTGTCATGGTGTGGAGCTTCATTCCAACCTCTGCTCATCGTCAAGGGGGTCGTGCCTTACCGTCGTCAGCCACCTCATGTTTAATAAGTTCCTAATTTTGTCTACACTCAACGATGCCTACCATGGGTGTTATTCGTTGTTGGACTCTCTTTCAATAGAGAGCTCCTCGACAAGCGAAGTTGCCGTCAAGTATCCAGGTAACTGTGAGCGCCGGTTCATCAAGCAACCAAAGTTGAGCGTCGTTGGGTGATACTGTTTAGTTTGCTGCAATTCAAGTTGGGTTTCCACACAATGTGATCAAGGTTGTATGAGAAAAATGTGTCAACTTTCTGATTATGTGTTTCTTTAACCCTTATCATATTCGGTTCGATATATCCACATCCCTTGTTTCGTATAAGGTCTGGCTTCACAGAATCGGAAGAAAGTTGCACTTATTAGGTACAAGCTGGATGCTCTGATTTGAGGGGGAGTGTTGGAGCATATTTATAGAATTTAGAGAATTTCCTATTAGGGAATATTGTTAGAGGTATTATCAGATATTAGAGATATTATTTGATACTTCATTATCTTTTAAGATAGCTAATTTCCTTATTAGATTATTCCCTTTCGTGTCCATATTGTTCGGGTATAAACACCCTTATCTAATAAAGTATAAAGTCAAGTCAATTAAGTAAAGGCGCGGTCTTTATTAATTCTCTTTTCCTCTTACTTGAAGATCTTCGAATACTTACGTAGAGAAATGTATGATATCTAGTAATTTTCCTACTCAGCAAAAAGCAAAGGGCATATCCGACACATACTCCAGATGTCAATAGTCGGGTCAAAGTGAAATTGCCCCAACAAGCCCAACAACTATAGAAGAATATCTATCAATCAATAATTGGCCGACGATGCAACAGCTAGCGACTCTCTCTCAACTAAAACGTGCAATCACCTCCAACAATCGGCAACGGAGAGATAAGCTCATGCCGGACTTTGCAGCAATCCGAAGCAGGTTAGACAATAATATCAAGCGAAAAAGCAAAAGGCTGGAAAGCTACGTGTCTGTGCTGAATCTTTGTCAAAGTCATTGTTAAACGTCCCATCGTTGCTTAATGCTAAGGTAAAGCTTCGATAAGAACTCTTAAAACGACGGTGGACAAAGCAGCAGATGGACATAACCTTAACCCTCTGAACTGTAACAAGATCATGGCATCGCCCGTCCCATTTCGATGTAATGACCGACCCCCATCGAGAAGATAATCGCGGCTTGAGTCACGAAGGAAGAATACAATCTCGGGCGCGAAAACGACGGGCGGGAGCTGACTAAGCGATGAGTTCCGACTCTGCCGCAGAAGCTAATGGTGGAAGGGCTGCTGGCTACGGCGGCGCGGCTGTTGGACCGACAGATATGGCACATGACACGAACTTGTCATTGCAAGCGAAAATGCCGTATAGGACAAAGTGAAGCCAATCGAATTAGTATCAAAATGTTAGCAAGTCTTTTGAGGACACTTTTGTTGAATATTCGAATTTATTATTATAATTAAGTAAAATAATTGAATATATGAATTCTTATAAGCACAACATAGACGAGAACGTTATCGACTGAATGTATCTAAAGTTGTTGTGTTAGTACAAATACATAGGTTTAATTCTCGAGGCACCCAGGGAGCCATCGCGGCCCGTCCATTTGATATACAGTAATAACTCCCCAGATGTGATCATTATTTTAATGTGCCAGTGCTCGTACACCATCAATTTCCTTCAAATCTTTTTCTTCCTTGGAGAGACCCTCTATTTATTTTATATCTCGGTATTTCGAGGTCCGGACGTGGACCAAGATAGTAGTAATGTAAAGATGGAAATCCACGATGCACGCGTGCGTTAGGATCGACGCTGAAATGGATAGTCTCAGTGCATGCACGTTCAATCCCACATCGGCGAACAGGTTGTGAATGAAATCGGGGACTCCAACGGCGGAGGGTACTCTCGATTGGACGAAGAAGACAGATTGGGTCGATGGCGTAGCTAGATTGGGCTAGCATAGTACGAGGAACATTGAACCGAGCATGTCCCAAAAAATGATCTAAATTAAAATTAAAATTAAAATCAAAATTTAAAAAAAGAAAAAGAAAAAGAAAATAGAAAAGGAGGAGAGGGACGATGAGTTGGTGCGAATCATTGAAGAGATATGGATTGACATGACTGTGTAAGGTAATGCATGCCCAATGTTTCGCCTTCACTCGAGGAGAAAATATTCAGTAATTAGCAAACACTTTCGGTCATTGCGATCTAAATCAACATCATTCGGGATGCGGTACCAGACGTGTTGCCTTTTGCCCTTGTGCTGTTGTTGTCCTTCGTACCACTTTTCATGCCACAACGAAATAATAGCATAAAAGATCTATTGATTCTAATCTAACGTGCGATTT
Organism: Syzygium aromaticum; assembly: GCA_024500025.1. Lineage (NCBI taxonomy): Eukaryota > Viridiplantae > Streptophyta > Magnoliopsida > Myrtales > Myrtaceae > Syzygium > Syzygium aromaticum. Next base: position 31,384,595 of record CM044892.1, read on the forward strand.
TATCCCTGAATATTTCGTTTGTGCTATTGATATGTAACATTGTTCCTAAATTTTTGATTTATTTAATGTGACCCCTAAACTATTAATAAATTATTTGATGTAATTCTTAAATTATATGAAAATGTTTTGAAGGTCAAAGATCATATTGAATATTGAATCAAAGTTAATGGTTTCACATTGAATAAATTAAAAGTTTAGGGACGATATTGCATATCTAACCAAGGTTTAGAAATCGCATTGAATAAATTCAAAAAGTTAAAAGAAATTTAGTGATAATTTATGTTATTTTTCATAAATGATTGATAACGTGAAGGAAAAAAAAACAGAGACAAAAATACAAAACGGAGGCGGAGATCGCCTAACGAGAACCGTTGATTGATGACGATGGCTCCTAATGATCCAACGGCGACGTCTCTCATCCTAGATGGGGGTGACAAGGGAAAAATATGGAGAGGGCCCAGATTTCATTTATGGGCCCAATTTCCAGGCCCCAATTAGAGATTTTTATGGGCTTTTGTGGGCCCCCATGTTGAAGAGGACGTGACGTGGCATGGCTTCTTATCATACCATGACCTGTCGAGATCCTATGCCGTAGGGTTTTTTGTTTTGTTTTGTTTTGTGTTTTGGTTGCTATCCATATTAAACAGTCCCTGTCAAAGGCAGACTCCAAAGGGCTCTGAGGAGTTTTCTTTCTTTGGCTACTCCCGGTTTACGTCGGACCGCCTTACATGGACCGTTGGATCGCGCAGATCCTACGTGAGCCTGAGCTCATTTGACGGTTCATGTGAAGTAGGCTAATGATAGCTGGGGGAAATACCCGAAAACTTCTCTTGTTAGTTTACATGTGACAACAACCTAAACTACCAATCACATTGTCCTTGCTATCATTGCTAACTCGCCAATATTCCTTATTGTTAAATGTGAATAACTTTGATTGATCGAGCTTCATGTTGTTTGCCTTTTAGAGTTTTACCGGACTTTAGGGGGCTTATGTGACCCGGAGGGACTTAAGAATGATACACTTGTACATGTTTCAAATTAGGCCGAATGGGTTCTTATTCTATTATACTAAGACTAGATGACTATTTCTCGTGTAATATGATTGATTCTACCTTCATAAAATACTAGGGTTAAGGCACACGCTATGCAGTTAGGTGATTACGCATAGATAAATTGTGAGCGGTGATTACTTGGTTGGTTAAGGATGCAATGTGAAGAAAATTTTTGGAAATATGTGAGTGAGACAAAATGCTAATTTTCCTTCAATAGCATAGATGATAGATACTAGGCAAAACTCAAAAGCATGGGGAGATAGGGAAGACAAATTTGCATGATGTTACAATATGTGATCTCTTCTGTAATTAATGGGATGTCAGTTGCTACCAACATAATACAAAGCTACCCAGAGATCCCCCACCACAATGAGACCCAAGTCCAATCCCTCCCTTATAAAGAACGAGCAAAAACAGAGACAAGCAATTACAATTTATAAACGATAGTCACTTGAAAAAAAAAATTGGGTCAAAAGTGTTATCTTTGAGTTCTCCTTGGCTTCGACACTGCATCAGATAAGAGTTTCTTCAACAGTCTTCTTCCTCTTCTTCTTTTTTTTTTTGTTATCACCTTTTGGAATCTACTACTTTCAGAAACCAACACCTTCCTTCAAACTTAAACAATTTGGGCTTCATGTCGTGCAAAATCACAAGCCTCTCCCACCAAGTCCGAGGCCTTCGTCGACTCTCTCTCCCAATCAGTCCTGTATATCACCAACAACATTGAGGCCACACAAACAATCTGAGCTGCCAAAAGCCCATAACAAAGGCCCAAAAACCCCAATCCCCACATAAAGGCCAAGACCAAGGCCACTGGTGCACCCACCAGGTAAAAAGAGCAGAAGTTGATGGCTGCCCCAACGCTAGGCCTTGCACTCCCTCTAAGAACCCCACAGCTTGTGGTTTGTGGACAATTTGCAAGCTCACACAGTCCTATTAATGGCAGCACAACCATGGTCAGCTCTAACACCTCACTATCACTTGTGAACACTGTTCCCCAAGCTCTCCTACCTAAGGTTGTCCATAGTAACCCAAACAGTGAAGCCACCAATGCCAATCCTAGGGCAGTAATGGTTGCCAATCGTGCCCTATATGCCCGTCCCGCTCCAAGCTCGTTCCCAACCCTGCTCGAGACCGAGGCGCTCAAAGCGGTCGGTAGCGAGTAGAGGAGTGAGGTGGTTTGGATTACGATTGCGGCGGTTGCGAGAGCGACGCGGGGGCAAGGAAGATAGCCGGCTAGAATGGTCATGAGCTCGTACCACCACCACTCCAAGCAAACTCCTAAACAGCTAGGAATGGCGAGGCTGAGTAGTTGCTTCCATTCCTTTTTTAGTGAGGCATTAGAGGTACCTAAAGAGATTGGCCACGGGCGGGATGATATTAATAAAACTTTCATATCAATCTCCTCCTCATTGGGAGTGATGGTCCTAGTCCTAGTGTAGAGCATGAATAGAAGAAGAAAAATGAGGGTGTTGAAATTGGTAGCGAAGTTCGAGATAGCGATGCCGGGGATGCCAAGATCCAAAGTGAAGGCCAAGAAGATGGTTAGAGGAATGTGCACAAGAACAGCTAGTAAGGAGCACCACATTAGTGGCCGTGTGGTCCCTTTGCTTCGGAGATAGATACGAGATGGATGGAGAAGGCTATTGGCCACAAGATCGGGCAGTGCGAAGCGGCAGAAGAGGCCGGCGACCTGCGCGATGTCAGGGCTTTGGTTGAGGATGAGCATGAGGGACTCGAGGTTGACCCACAGGAACCCAATCGGGATGGAGGCAAGCAAGAGCATGAGGATTGTCCTTCGTAAGGTCGAGTGGACTAGGGACAAGTTGTTGGAACCAAAAGCCTGGCTGCACAAGGGCTCCATCCCCATGGCAAGGCCCGAGAGGACGGAGTAGCCGGTTATGTTGGTGAAGCCGATGGCCAGCGCTCCCCCCGCCAGCTCGAGGCTCCCGAGCCTCCCGATGGAGGCCACCAAGACCATGTTCTTGAGATAATTCACTATGCTCACCGCCAGAATTGGGATACCAATGTCTGCCATTCTCTTCAGCTCCTCCACTGCCTGTTAAACAAGTCAAGAAGAAGAAGATTCAAGAACAAGCATAGGCTTAACATAGCAGAGTTCTGACAAAATAAAATTTCAAGGATTTCATAAGGGTCATTCGTATATACCTCGTGCACCGTCGGGTACTTTTGATGCTGTTCTGCTTCAACCATACTTTCCTTCGGGTTTCTGTTTGGCACACTTTTCTCTGTTCTTGTCTGGTGTTTCTGTGTTGTCGGAGACAGTGAAGTAGCAAGGAGAGCAGTATTGTGCAGGAGGTTTCTGTTGTTGTTAGGAACAATCGAGATATCATCTTGGTTTTTATAAGGTGGCAATGCATGGTGGTGGTCTTGTGGCTGAGCACAGCAACTTATCATCTGTGCTCTCTCTCTCTCTCTCTCTCTCTCTCTCTCTCTCTCTCTCTCTCTGTATACAGAGACAGAGTCCTCCATAATATAATCAGACCCTTTTAACAATCAATCCTAATTGAAGATATAATGGGACCCACCAGCCATAAGAAACGACCCATAATCCAGAATTTAATGTGCAATTAGACGACCACTTGTATGCCTACCAGCTCTTGCAAAACCAAAACATATTCAAAATCTGTCGATTTGCCCAATCAATAAATAACGAGTTAACATGACTCGTCCAAAGAATAGAGCATCATGGATTGTTTTAAACTAAGGTGATTAGAGCAGAGTCATCCACGTTCCGCCACTTCAAATCTTGGCTTGTCATTTTTCCAGCATCAATGTGCATCTATTGAAAAAAATATCGATAGCACACACATGCTGTATGACTAAAACTGGTATGATCACGTGAGGGAACATGTCATTTGTTTCGATGCATCTCTCAAGGTTCCTTTTCTCTTATGTGTATGGTGATTGAGGACAACTGTAAGGCATGTACTCCTCCGAAAGCTTCTGAGATATCCCCCTTGTGTTTCCTTTATATGAGTGTATGAAAGGCACTTGAACTGGATGATCAATTTTGCAAGCACTTCTTTCTCTCTTTGTTTTGGTAGAAGTACCAAAAACTACAATTTGACTTTTAGGATATGCCAACCCTTATCCATTGGAAACGTATTATATTATATGATGTGGTGAACAAAACCAATTAAAGCAAAAACGAATTCATATTGATGATTGTGGGTTAGGATCTTCGTGTGAGTCTCAATACTTCAAGTTAAGTGATGGCTTGATCTAGAAGAAAGAGAGAATCTTGAGTCTATATTAAGAGGAGATTGATCGTCCTGATTAGTGGGTTTCTTTTGACCACGATGATATGGCCAATTTTCCAAACATATCATGCCTTTCGAAAATCAATGAGTCTTGACTATATGGGGCAAATCGTGAATATAATCACATTATCATAGGAGAGTGCGAAACATTTTGCTAAAGTGAGAAATTTCCCCACTCTTGCGTAGGGCCTCAAAACAATAAGCAGGAAGTAGGAGGAGGGTCTATTGCTCTACATTCACATCAACCCACATATCAAGCAATTTTTGGTTAATTAGATCACAAGCAAAGAGTCCTTCGCTTTGTTTTATCCAAAAAAAAAAAAAAAAACCAAGCACGTGGAAGTCTTTTCTTTCTTTCTTGCCTTTTCGATTGATTTGCAAGATGATATCTTGCCCTGCACTTCTGAACTTTTCAGCGTGGTCTGGTGTTAACAATAGAGAAAATCTCTATAGCTGCACCTGCACTTATGTAACTGTTCTAGGTCTCTTGTTTCTGTAATGTCATGGTTCTATAGCTCATCACGCTTTTGAGTTTGAAGTGCATGTTGGAAAAAGCCGTTTCAACACTTCAGTCAAAGATTTTGTACGGCTGCCTATCCAATAGGAGTTTTAAAACATTTGAACCGTCAAATGGTAATATTTCATGGTATATTCCGCCCTAACCCTAGTTCTACTGTGGAAAAGCTAGTTTACTGATGACGGAAGTCCTCTCTCTCTCTCACTCTATCTCCATAATGACCTAAGTAATCAATGCTAACTTGAAAATCCTTGGCCTGTCACACTTGAATGGAGCCACATGCATGTGCGTCTAGTTACACCAACTAATCTAAAAGCCATTCTATCCTCATCAAACAATCATTATGCCCGGCTTCATTCCATTGTTCTCTCCATTTGATTTCATGTAGTCTCTTTACCTAAACGTGTTATGCGAATCAACATGCACTTAGTACATAACGGACCACCTCGAGCATCTCTCCAAATGCCTTAAGACACCGTGGCGGTTCATGTGAAGAACGCCTGTTAAAGTAATAGACATGCTTTCGTATCGGTAAATCAATGCGAAATGCACCGTTCCGAATAACATTCCTGTGTGCACACTGTGGAAAACTTGACTTGATATACAAGGCAAAGTAGGGAAAAGATCCCATGATAATATGAACGGGTCATTCTTGTGATAGCAACACTAGCCTTTAGCTTCTCATCATGACGAAAGGAGCTGGTCAACGGTAACATCTCCTTTGCATTTGATTTAGATCTGTTAATAAGCTTTTATCATTGGTCCAAGGTCGGTCTCACCTATAGCAAGCAAGAATGGCTCAAACCACCACGAATCCAAAAACACAAAAAAAGGAGGAAAGAAAACATCAAACAACCCTTCTCCCCCAACCAATGACAGAGCATGGATCATCAAGTAGTCTAAAGGTCAATCCTTCCATTATTGACTAATATCTAATCGACCACCCCATTAAACTTTTTCCTTCTTCCTCTTGAGTATCTCGAGCTTTCCATTGATATCGATAGCAAAAGATGTTCGGGTGTATGAATTTGTGTACACAAGCATGCGTGTCTAGAAATCCTTGATCATTCATATGGCACATCGGATATGTGTAGTTGGATTTCGTGAACATGTTTGTCGCACTCTAATGTTATTAGAGAGACGTAAGGAGAATCAATAGTAATATTGCCGACAGGTGATCAATAATCCTATTTATAATTTGACTAAAAATTGTTAACCTACATACGTCTCCCCTAACATTAAGTGCCACTGCCCCACTCCCATATATAGCCACTCTCTTCCTGTTAGAAAGGCAAATGTTTCATAGCCAACGGGTATAGTCTAAATAAGTCATCAACCATGAGCTGGTCAAGAACATGAGATGATTACAAAGATGTACTGAATCAAATTAGGGTTTCTGGTGGGTCCATGAGCTTGACATTTCTTACTAGATATAGCACTATGATCACATCGTACACTACATGGTCAACTTACTTTGTTTTATTTGGATACAAAGTGTGATGGTCTCCTCCCAACAATCGGAAAACGTTAGTGGGGGAGCATCTCCGTCAATGCTCAAAGACATCGTCCACATTGTCTGGTCTCATCAACTTCCCATGCTAATAGTGTTTACATCTACCTATTTTGCTCATCCGTAATCTTGTCAAAAAAGAAAAGAAAAAGCACACACCCAACAACAACGAGAATCAACGAGTTGATGCTGCTCACCATTCCACTATTTACAATCTTGGTATATAAGAATAGAACTAACGATCCATTTCCTTGAAGGAAAACTGTTCTCGGAAGTTTGTTTTTCACCTTTCTAGTGTTTGGATAATGAAAAACTAATCAATTTATAGAAAATATTTTTCATGAACTAAAAATAAGAAGTTTTAGGGGAAAACAACTTCTCTTTCTTGTAAGAATGAAACCGCTTTTCTTAAACTACAAAACAAATGAAAACTAAACAATTTTCTTGAAAATGATTTTCATGAAAAATATTTTTCTCTATCACGAAATTTTCTGTGAAACAAATGCATCCTTGAGATCGGTTGATCTTATATATGATGAGTCATAAGTTGTTAAAAGGCTATTTTGTTTGATGGTCCTTACACCATTTTTCCCGGGATAACATGGGGGTATCTGACTTTTAATCGCTCATTGTTAAAGTGTGCTACCATTTAAATCGTCTCAAGATATTCTTGGCACAGTACATTGCGCATCAACATCAGTTGAGGATGTGAATGATCCCAATTCAATGTGTTTGCCTTTTGCTACAGAGCTTGGATATTTACTACGTAATGAAGAGAAAAAATGTTTTCTTTGCAGATGTCCAAAACCATCAACAGGACTTATTTTTTGGGAAAGCACACAAATGGTCCTATCCATCCATGTGCATTGAGCAAAAGTACTCCACCACGGGATAGTGGGCATGTCCTCGAGGTTTCATTGAATGATAAACGTCGCGATTTGAACATGGATCCACCATATTTGAACCAAGTACTAAATCACTCAGCTAACATCTAGAGGATGAACAGAAACTGCCTCGAAGAATCGAAAAAACGAAATACGATAAGTTAGTAGTATACAGGTACTGTATCATTTCACAGACATGTCGAACACAGACATTTCATTCATGTACTTTGTATCTTCGAAAGTTCAGAACACTTGCTAGCGCAATGCAGTTTAGCCATATCCTTTGTCTGTGCTTCCGTAAACCCATCTTTTTATAAGCGATTTAAACATCAATTGCTGCAGAAGGAGAGAGAACCAGTGGGATCACGTCGTTTTCGGGCTGATCTTGATTCCACGACCCATCATTTTTCTTTTCAGTTTAGACGCATGGAAAGCAACCCTTCCAAGCTGAGGATTGAAAGGGCATATTCTCAACTACTGCTAGCTAGCTAGAGATGCTTCCCGGATCTGTCAAGTGTCAAGGAAGGTGCTATATACCAGAGCACATGCGTGGGCATGTGAGACGAACACGCCTTTAACTTAATCTAGCAATATGCTCACTCCCCCCTTTGCGATGCATTGTACTTTTCGCAAAAAGCATATGAAAATCCGAAGTGTTTCGAGGAAGGAAGGAAGTGAAGCTGAAATGGATGGACAAAGCGATAGTTCGCACGTTTATAACGAGGAACGTGATGTATGTACGTATATGCTCGTAGTAGAATGATGGTGATGTGGATGTGCAGTTCAATCGTGTTTGTCTTGCATGAATGGGGAAACACGTTCGTAGATTCCCACTTCACCATGGATGGAGAGCAAATGGTGAAGGAAGATCACCATTAAGGTGATTAGAGGGATAAATTTGTTACCGTCCAATGAAACTGAATCATACATTTTGAGCCATGGAATGATTGACCGTATTCATTGCGCTCTTTACTTTGATCGGATTCGATGTGTTTGGATATATGGTATTCGGTCATCACCTTTTTAGCGTTTGAATCGAAACGTCTCTTGTTCAAAGTAATCTTAAGGGCCACAGAAATTATCTTGTGGGTAAGGTCTTGTTCGATGCAAACGGCTGCGGCAATTTCTCAACCATGTTCTTTCTGGATTCGTTAAATGAAAAGTCAGGATAAACTCGCGTTATCCCGTAATAAAAAGGTGGGATGTTTCCTCTAGTCCGCTTCACGATAAGGCTAGTCAAGGAGTGCTCTGTAGAAATGAGTGGGGGCGCTCCTCCTTTTTCTTTGGTTGGTAAACCATGTGAAGCTTTTTTGACTTTTGTATGTTCAATGTTTACGTGCGTCTTCAGGGCCTGTGGACTCAACTCCGACTTGGGCTTCATATCGCTTTTTGGGCCCGCATGGCCCCTAGTTTGGGTCAGTACTCATCATGCAGGCCTATCCAAGGCAAAACCACTGTTGTGGTGTTTGCCTGAGAGAGAGAGAGAGAGCGAGAGGGAGGAGAGAGAGAGAGAGAACGACGATGAAATCTCATGCCACCACCGCCACCATCGCAAGGGTTACCTGAGGAACGAGACCGCGAGGTCTGTCAGCTACAACAACACGCGATCATCGAAAAAAGTCTGCTCGAATATCACCTAACTACGAAACAAATGATGAAACAACAGTATATTCGGAGATTTATACTCTCTAATCCAACTTGGCGTCTAGATTATTGTATGTGCCCTCCCAAGAACCCCCAATAGACATGCACAAAAGAAGTGCTTCTTTTTTCCTTTCCAATTGCCCCCCACACAAATTCAGGGGAAAATTATCAAAATGATCCTAAATCTATTGTAATTGTACCAATTCAGTCTTAAACCTTTTGTATTTGTGCCAATTCAGTTCATCCGGCCAATTTTGATCGGCTGGTAATGATGTAGATGTCGATCGTCCAACCAACGCTGATGTGGTAAATTTTTTTTTTATTTTTTTTCTCCATCTTGTTCAATCTCTAGTTGGACTGGCCAAAAGCTAGGGTCGGTGGGGATGAGCCTTGCCAAATTTGGCAAGTTCTTGTCCTCACCGATCGCTTTGAGCGAGGCTAACCTTGCCAGTTGGTAGTGAGGCGAGCCCTAGCTAGCAACGGCGAGGACTGCCTCGCTCGACTTGGCCAGCAAAGATAAGGACAAGACCTTGCTAGATCTGGCGAGGCTCGTCCTTGTCGGTTGCTAGCGAGGGCTCGTCCTCATCCTCGTCCTCGCTCGACAATTAGCGAGGTCAGCCTCGCTCGAAATGACCAGGGAGGACAAGACCTCACTAGCAGCCGGCGGGGCCGAGATCACCGCCTTAACCTTTGGCTGGTCGTAGGTCTGGTGACCGATTGGAGGTTGAAGAAGATGAAGGAGAAAAAAAAAAGAAAGAAAAAAATTAAAAATTAATAAAAAATATTTGAAAAAAATATTTTTTTTGCCATGTTAGTGTTGGCCGGACGTCATCCATGTTAGTACTGCTTTACCAAAATTGGTCGAATGGATTGAATTGGTATATATGCAAAAAGTTTAAGATTGAATTGACACAAAAAAATGTTTAGGACCGAATTGGCATAATTACAATAGGTTTATGAATGTTTTGGTAATTTTCCCCACATTAAGGGACAGCCTTCCCAAAAGAATGTTATAATTACAAAAAAATTATGAACTTATTGTGTGGATGTCAATTCAGTTTTAAACCTTTTAATTTGACAAATTTACTCATAAATCCTTTTAGAATCGAATTGGCACATGTACAAAGCAACAAATTCCAAATAAGGGCCCCAAATGCCTTGTCTTCTTTAACTATAATAGAAAGCATCGAGGTTCATAAAATCCGCATGTTAAGTTTAACTACGAAAGAATAGACCAAAAGAAAAAAATTTAGGGAAAATTACAAATAAGGGCCTAAAATGAACATTTCAATCTCAAATAAGGGTGTGACCTTGCCAATCACCAACCGGTTATATTCTAGCCGGTCAAGGGCATTTTCGTCCAAAAATAATTTTAACTTTAAATTATTTTTTATTTTCTTTCTCATTTTTTCTTTTTTCTTTGGCCAATTGCCCTTTGCCCCTCGCCCAGCCCTCTTTGGGCATTGCCGGTGGCCAGCCATCACTTGAGACGGCCACCGGCAAAGAAGAATGAAGAATCCAGAAAAAGGAAAAAAGAAAGAAAAAAGGAAAAAAGGAAAAAAAGGAAAAAAAAATCAGAAAGGGTAAATGACGAAAATGCCCACGATCAACCGAAAGTCATGCTTTTCTTTGAAATTATTTTAATCACTTCATGTCTTTATTCGAAACAAGATTCGCTGTATGACTTTATTTGAGAAAATAAGCGGTGCTCCATGCCCTTATTTAAATTGAAATAAGGTCACTTTACGCCGTGATTTGGAATTTGCTCAAAAGTCTACCTAGGAAAGGAAAGATATATCCAACAATCATCATAGGATGTTAATGACGTGGCAGATACAGACAGCCAGGTCATGCGAACGTCAGACACATATCGAGCATCCCTTCCCATGTTCTGGTCTTACACTCTTCGCGGTCTGCAGAAGACGGTGCCATAAAAACTAATCTTCCTCGTCTACAGCCAGGGCAACCTTGACAGCCTCGAGTCCGACCAAAACCGAATATTCGTCTTCCGATCGCTCCCTGACGGCATCGGATCCCGGCCGGAACGCCCCGATCGGCGACGGGGACGGCGATGATCGGCCGGAGAGCTTGGCACGGTCTGCGCCGGAGCTGCCGCCGGCGGTGGCCGATCCCGGCCGCCATTCAGGTTCCGTGTTCGGCGCCGGAGCTCGGGGGGCCTCCGGCTCGGGGTGGCGGCGCGAAGCCGGGCCGCTCTTCTCCTCTCACGGCCGCGGCGTTTCGCTCGAGCGGCCTTGGAGCGCGAGTGAGTTTCCTATCTCCGGCACGCCGGGGTGTGGTTTTGCTCGGGATTCTTAGTTTCTCTGAGTTCGGTCGATGCGGCGACGTGTGAGGGTCCTTTTGTGTGGGCGACGGAAGAGCGTCGGTGGATTCTGGTTTGAGGTGCGGTGATTACCGAAATCGATTGTTTTCGATGGTTTTTGAGTTGTTCTTTTCTGCTTCGGTTGTGTAGTTCGAAGATTTCTGTAGAATGAAGTCGCGTGGCTTTTCGAGCGATGCGTTGAGGGATGTTCCTGTGGCTGGAATGGTCGATGTGCCGTTGGCACAGACAGGCGAAGGCATCGCCGAGTGCGAGCTTCTCAAATGGTTTGTTCAAGAGGTGAGTCCGTGAAGCCTAGCTTTGAATTTTTACTCTGCTATCTCTGTGTGCATTTGGAGATGAGTACACTTGTCGAGCAGAACTTGTCTAGCCATAGATGAAGGGTCGCTGCGGAATTGTTAGTCTTCAAAGGTTGTTGTTGTTGCTACGTGCTGATAAAGGGAAGAACATTTATTCTCTTGCTAGGTTGATTGGTATAGATGAGTGATTTCTGCAAATACTGATGTTTGACCGAATCACGGAAGTACGCTGTATTAACGAGCATCTTGCCTCTGTTTATCCACAGGCACACGTGCGTATGGAGATATAAAATGCGAAAAATGAATTGCGATATTTAGGAATTGACATTTTATTCTGGCAGGGGGATCTGATCGAAGAATTCCAACCACTCTGTGAAGTTCAGAGTGACAAAGCGACCATAGAAATAACAAGTCGGTACAAAGGAAAAGTTGCCCATATCAATCACGCTCCTGGTGATATAGTGAAGGTAAGAATTAGCCAATATGTTGTTTTCTTCTGGAGCCCATGCCGGTGTTTTGCACGTGATTGTTAATCCAGAGTTATTATCTGGTGAAGCAATAAAAACATAGAGTGGAAACGGATAAAAAGGATCACTGCGGAGACATGGAACGAAATTGTTGTTACAGAATTTGGAAAGAATCGCATGTCAACTTTTAAAATAACATTACGTATTTGAAGGAATCACATGTCAAACCTACATGATCGGCATTGCATTCATAGGATGTTGTTGAGACTCTACATCCTTGACAAGCATATAGGCATCAGGAATTTGAGAAATAGGCGAAGTGTAGATCTTAGCATTAATTGGAGTTCATTTAGATTATATTAATATTTTAGGGATGCTTTTGTTATTAAAGATTTGTTCCTCCGTTTTCTGAGTTAACGTTTATCTGTAATCTACAGGAAGACACTCTACCTAGTTTTTATGCTTTAAAGTTTGCTAACTGTAGGTTGGAGAGACTCTTCTAAAGATGGCTGTCGAGGAGCCACATCTTCCGATGGAGGCTTGTGATCATTTAGAAAATGTCAATTCTCCAACTTCTGAGATGATAAAGAGCAAAAAATGCATAGTCCTGTCAACACCAGCAGTTCGAGGTCTTGCCAAAGAATATGGCATAGACATAATTGATGTGCATGGTACTGGAACAGATGGCAGAGTGCTAAAGGAAGATGTTCTTAGATATGCTGCTGACAAAAGAATTATTGAAGGTAGTTCTGCCTCTCTGGGTACTGATCACAAGGATCAGTTTTTGGGAGGGGCACCGACTCACCAAAATGTATCAGCTAAATCTGGATGGCATTACAATGATGAAACGATTCCCTTGAGGTAATCTTTGATTTAGCATCACAAATTTTTCTTCCTACTGCGCCTGCAAATGCGAGTTAGCGACAGAAACGTTGGTATTGATAATGTTTTCACTGTTTCTGTCTCTTTCCAGGGGTATTGCCATAACCTGGATTTTCTACAAATGAATTTGGGATCGATCAGGGCTAATTTTCCTCAGTTAGATTGTTATGTGTGAATAGTATATGTAAGCTTATAGATCTCTGATAAGATCTCATAGATAAGCCTCCTTAACTTGGTTGCGTAATTTAATCATTTGTTTCAGGTAGATGATATGGTTATATCCATTGTCCAGGTGCAGCTTTCTTCGTGAAGTTCTGCTTGACTTTTTGACATTATTTACTCTGTAAAGCAACGATAAACGATTAAACAAAATTAACTGCTGGGTTGCCTAAGATTCTAGACAATGATTAATTTGTTAGATTCATCTGTTACTGTTTTTGTCTTCCCCTCTTGTTGTTCAGCATTCTTGAGTGAAGAATTTGGGTGGAATGAGGTTCTTTTAGTAGCTCAGTAAAGTTTATTTAAACTGAGTAGGTCTAACGTGTCCTTCAGGGGATTCCAGCGAGCAATGGTCAAATCAATGTCCATGGCTGCAAAAGTACCCCATTTTCATTATGTGGAAGAGATAAACTGTGATGCTCTGGTGGAGCTTAAAGCATCTTTCCAGGACAATAACACAGATCCAGATGTCAAGCACACTTTTCTACCGCTGTTGATAAAGTCACTTTCAATGGCTTTAAGCAAATATCCCATTATGAACAGTTGCTTCAATGAGGAATTATTTGAAGTCATCCTTAAAGGTTAGCTGATCTTTGGCATGGGGATTGCTAGTTTGGCTTTACCCTGTGAATGCTAGAAATTAGTCTTGATTGAGCTATTTGTTTCTGGTTTTCTTAGGATGACAAGAAAAACTAAATGTTCTTTCCTGCAGGTTCACACAATATAGGAATTGCGATGGCTACTCCAAACGGTCTTGTTGTACCAAACATTAAAAATGTTCAGTCTCTGTCTATCTTGGAGGTTAGTTTTAGTATATTCACATAAGTGACATTGTATGTTACCTCTCTTCATGCAATTATTAAATTATTTATTTCCAATTATCTGGAAGTTTGTAACTTCTTTATTGTGAAAAATTAATGACGAGAAAATTGAGGAGACAACATGAGGAGTGAGTGACCTTTTTTTTTGTAATCCAGATTCCAATCTGTTTGATGTTGTTCATGCAGAACACATAAAAGAAGTCCTTGACAAATGTTTCTTGCCAGCATTTACCTCTTTCGATATCTAAGCCCACATCCAGTTGCTAGAATTGCTCATGCACTATAACATTTAGGCGACACACTGCCGCTTAATTGAACTGCACCTCTCCCCCAGTGACAGATGAATCTTAAAATGGTTTGAATCGTGAAGTTTTCCTTTTACTAGTAAGAACCATACCAGCAGGCAACAAGAAGCCACTGTTTTAAAGCTAATGCTTGTTTATGATGTGATCAGATAACAAAGGAGCTGTCACGGTTGCAACAATTTGCCTTGACTAACAAGCTCAACCCGGAAGATATATCTGGCGGAACAATAACATTAAGCAACATTGGAGCAATTGGTGGGAAGTTTGGTTCCCCCCTTCTGAACTTGCCTGAAGTTGCCATCATTGCTATTGGGCGGATCCAGAAGGCTCCACAGTTTGCAGATGATGGAGATGTGTATCCAGTATCTATCATGACTGTAAGTACAACAATTTTCAGAAGGGAATAGAAAGAACATGTTGCATTGCCTGTAAAGAATAGCATCTCGATCTGGTTAGCTGCATTCAATAGGCCACGCGACATAAGTAATGGGACAGCATGAAATCTCATCATTTGACGAGTAAATCATCCTGTCCGACACAAGTCTTGTTCCTTGAATCAGGTAAACGTGGGTGCGGATCACAGAGTCCTGGACGGAGCTACGGTGGCCAGATTCTGCAATGAGTGGAAGCGATACGTGGAAAAGCCGGAGTTGCTGATGCTGCAAATGAGGTGATCCTGCAACAAATACAGGTCACCATATCTTCTTAGTTGTCTGTGTATATGCTGTAGATGGCAATAGAAAGAGCAGTTGTAGTTGCTCGGGTGAACCAACAGAATACCTACATGTCCAAAAGGACGAAACATCAATTATTATGCAAGTGCTGGGGTTGAAATGATTCCCTGGCGAAACCGAGAAATGCCATCGGACTTTCCCAATGACAAGACAGGGCGAAGTTGTCTTAGGACACTGTTGCGTCCCACATAGGGATTGAGCATGAAGAGAGAGGAGGTAGGGAGAGAATAAGGGTCGATCTTGCGTGCCATTGTGATGTACTTACCTGGACGGGATTGTTGGGCGATCAGGAAGGTCCATGGCCTAGGTCAGTGACCTCTATTGCACTTTGCGGAGGGGTGCTGCTCTAAGGTCAGCCCACAGCGGCTGAGCCTATGTCATAATTTGTGGCAGCGGGGGCCTGCGTTCGCGCGGCCCCTGTCCAAATCCTCAGTCCAATTATCACATTGGGTCACGTTGGGTTAATTCGTGCATGCAAAGCTTAAATCTCTGCTTATCTGACATTGTCTTGGGTCTAGCGTCCTTGTTGACTCTGTAGTCAGAGTAGATCTGCATGTGTTGGTACGAATTGGTCGCAGCTTCAAAGAAAGTTGGACTATTCAATTGCCATTTTTTTACCATCTGCAGGGGGCAAGTTCCAATTTGTCGAACGAACGCGGCCGAAAAGAAAGAAATAATGTTTCTTCGCATCAAAAGAAATGGTTATACGAAAAATCCTAAACTGGTATATATGTGATAAATTTACTTTAAAATAATTTTTTGATCACCAAAAATCCTAAAATTGTACACATTTAATAAATTTACTGTTTGTTAGCTTCCGTTAAATTTTACGGTCAAATTGCTTAATTAAATTAAACATGATAGATGGTTTTACCCTCCGTTTATTATAGGTATATTATTTTGTGATTTTTTTAATTAATTAAATTTAATAGAGGGTAAATTTGTCACAAATGAATTGGTTTGGGGGTTTTTTGTACTCAAAAAATCAATTTGAAGTAAATTTGTCATAAGTGTACAAATTTAGGATTTTTCATGATATTAACTCTAAAAAAAAAGTAGCGTGCGATCCCCTCTATGTGCTCCGTCATGGCGCTTTAATGGCCAACCCGTTCGTTGCCGTTTTGATAGCACGCTAGTGATCATTATGTCTAGATTTATAGATTGAAAAAATTGCACCTACCAAAATAGGATTTCAAATGCGACCCATCATGGAGAAAACATGAGATAGAAACAGTTTCCACGCATGAATAAATTGAAAAGGGAAAGAGCGGACGGCAGTAACCTACCTATAAGGTAGTGGGGATTTTTATTTATTTTTTATATAGTAAAATGTTAAGTTAAATAAAGTTGAATTGAGTAGTAGTCAGACATGGAGGTGAGCATGGTCCAAGTGGAAGGTTCCCACCCCGAAACCAGGGACCATCCATTAAGGATCGATTCTAAAAAATTGGAATTTGGAATCGGACCGCAGACCTAGATGGGTTCATGGAATCGGTCCTCAATCCCGATCCCTTTAGTAGGATAAGTCAAGCCATGAGATAAGACTCGTGAACTCCAAAGTCCATACAACACTCAGATTAGATTGGCTCTTGAAAATGCTCTGTGACGAAGGTCGTTGAGGGCCCTCTCCATATGATCGTCCTTTGGCCCTGACTTTGAGAAATAATCCAATTGAACCCCCTCCAAAATAATCCAAGTTGTTATATACCCCTCGTGTTCTTTCCCGTCCCTCACATGTTTCGAGTGGGATGGAGTAGCTAAGATGCCAAGATGCGGGCAACGCTCATCTCTCACCGCCCCTTTCGCTGTTGGCGTGGAACGAGGTCTCCTCCGTTCGATCGCGTTCTCCAACTATCACAGCCAAAAGAGAGAATTTTTAACGCGTTGGCAAGAAGAATTTAAGGAATCGAATACAAGACGTCACGACTTCATTTTTACATTAAATAGAGTGGGCAACTGATTACTTAAGGAGTGTAATTAACTTTCTAGTAAATGACATGAAACACACTTGAGTTCTTAATATTTTGAATTGTGGGTGCACTTGTGTGTACCTGCCGGTCCGGTTTGGATCGGCGGGTGAGCGATTTCACGCTTGGAATCGGGAACCATACTATTCCCCATGAGAACTGCTGGTTCCGATCCAGTTTCGGGCGATTTCCGATTCCTTTGCACACTCCTAGTCGGAGACACCAAAAAGGTGATCATTCCCTTAATAGTAGTACTAGTTGTTATGGACACGCTAAGGTCGGAGGGAAATTATCAAAAAAGTTATAAACCTATTACATAGATACTGATTCAATCATGCACTTTTCAATTGAACCAATTTAATTCCAAATATTTTCATATTGGTACCAATTTAGTCCATTCGACCAATTTAGATCAGAAATAACTGACATGGAAGATGGCCGTCCTACATGATATGATTGGCGCCGATTTGAAATTTTTAAATAATTTTTAATAATTTTTTTGAATTTTGAATTGTTTTCCTTTCCTTCTCCTTCCTTGGGCATGTGGCAGGTGGCCATGGTCAGTGAGGGCAGCCTTTGTCAGGCCACGAGGGTCCAATCCTCGCCTTTGCTAGCAAGGGCAACCCTCCGCTATGGCACACGAGGGCCATGATGCCCTTGTTGGCCCTCGCCTATGGTTGATCACCGACCATGGTCACAGGCCCAAGGAAGGAGAAGGAAGGAAAATAAATAAAAAAAAATAAAAAAGGAAACAGACATTAACAATTCAAAAAAATTATTAAAAATTACCTACGTCAGCGTTGGCGGTACCGCATACGATGACCGATATTTATGTGAGCAATTTCGGGCCTAAATTAGTCGAATGGAGTGAATTGGTACCAATGTGAAAATATTTAGGACTATATTGGTCTAATTGAAAGGTTTATTACTGAATTGGTATCAATACAATGGGTTTAGGACTTTTTTGGTACTTTTCGCTAGGCTCGTACATGATTATTTATTATGCAACATCATAACCAATTGATAATAAAAATTCAAACTTATAAATAGATGCCGAAATTAAATACTTGACGTTATTCTCTTGACTACTATACCAATTCTATTGATGAAAAATAATCTACCAATTTTTCCTTCTATTTTGATTGTCAAGTAAAATTTTGGGTTTCAACCTGTAAATAAGGGAGAGGAAGACATAACCGTGCCACAAGCAATGCATCAAATGGGTAAGTGCAAGATAGACAAGAGATTGAAGTTGTTTTACATCTTTAACCTCATTTATTATTTGATGTCTTCGTGACAAAATGGATAATTTGGAAAGTAAAAAAATGACACCAACTAACTCTGATTTTTTTGTCAAGACTCCGTTTATTTCGTGGAAAATAAATAATTTGAAAAATATTTTCTTAAAAATGATCGCTTCTATCGTTTACAAAAATGAATGAGTAAAAAATATTTTCATTGTTCACAAAAATGTTCACACATAAATTATTGTTGATGATGAAAATATTTACTATCGACTATGAGATCCCAACCCTCTAATCTCTCCATTTATAGGGTAGCACAGATAGTATAAATAGATATATTGATGCGATCCTCGTGTGTCTAGTGTGATATAGTGTATAATTAGCACAATACTTTTGCTATGATTTAAATATGTTTTCCCCAAAAAAGAAAAATTGAATGCTGTTCTTTTGATATATAGAGTTTGGATTAACGTGTTATTGTGGGTTCCTACATTTTGATTCGTAACGCATTAATTACTTTGGAAAAATGTGGCCTCTTCCCCCTCCACACCCCATAAATACATCTCGTTCTCTATCTCTTTTATCCCAACCTCAACAAACCACATGAACTCCACTCTCTTTGATCGCATTGCCCATATTTCTCTAGCATCATCAACCTAAAAAAAAAAAAAATATCACGGGCGTGTTCAGCTACACGAATGAATACGTTTCGACAATTCCTCCGACAAGATTGTTCGAGGCCCTAGTTCTGAACTTTGATAACCTAATTCCCAAACTCATCCCTCAAGCCATCAAGAGTATCGCCAAGGCGATGGAGGGGCCGGAACCATTAAGCAGATCAGCATTATCAGAGGTAAATATTTGCTCTACGAATGCGCTTTTCTCTTTTTAGCTTAAGCATATATTATGGCATATGCACGTCCGCTATGTGTGATCTCCTGTTGGATGCAAGCAGTCAGCTTATCGGCGTCAAGAATCGTGTGGATGAGTTGAATGAGGAGACATTCGTGTAAAGGTACTCCCTGATCGATCGGAAGGAGAAGTTTGAATCTATTGTTCACGAAGTCAAACTTAAGCCAACGCCGGAAGGAGGGAGCAAGAACAATCTTACAAGCAAGTATTACACCAAGGGCGATGTTGAGCTCAAAGAAGAGGATGTTAAGGAGGACAAAGAGAGATTCTTGGAAATATACAAGGTCGGCGAAGCATACCTCCTCCAAACCCCCAATGCTCATGCTTGAACCTTCTAAGGCTCTCTTAAATAAGTTTGAGAAGTCCCGTCAATAAGTACTCACATTGTTATCTGCATTCTGTTCGAAGTAATCCAAGTTATGTCGCTTCTATACGCCTATAAACGTCCCTTAGATATGGCTTGTGGGGGTTTTTGCTATAATTTGTCTCATGCGTCATGATATGAATGTCATATGCTTCCTCACTCTTCTTTATATTTGAAAGTTCAACTACGAATAATACATGGGTGGATTATAATAAATTTGTACTCGGCATATATTCTCTGTGAGTATATATACTAGCATAAACCTCGCATTATTTTTCTTGTGTGATTATGTCAGTTTAATTCGTTACTAAAATCTATTATAGTCATATGATACAAGTGAAGTGTTTTATCAAATAGGGGTGAGCATTGGTCTAGGGTCAACCCAAGATCGGCCCAACCTAGCCTGTCTTGGTTCAGTTCCCAAGGGGACTAGGCTAGTCGTTGAACTTGTGACCCCTGGATCCTATATTGTGCGGATTGGTCCTCGGTTCTAAAACTTTAGGATTGGTCCGGGTTGAATCAACGCTGTATATATTTATATTATATATTTTTGTTTACTCTAAACCCTAGTGCCTCTCCCTTTGTTCTTTCTTATGCGGTTTTGTTGTGTGAATTAGACAGTAGAAACCTAGCCCTGATTCAACCAAAAAAAAAAAAAAAGAAATCCTCTTCGCTCGCCTCAGCCTTGCTTGTCTCTATTCGCTCGCCTCACTGCTCGTTTGTTGAGTATTAATTATGTGTGTTATTTGTTAGGTGTTCAAAAGTCAAAGTGATCATTTAGGAATGAACAAGATGCGACGTTGTATAATTCATGATTTATATACATATTTTTAACTTATTATGGTTTAATTGTATTTCACGTGTTCGTTTTTTATGATTTGTTGCTTTTAGAAAATGGAAATTTCTATTGTTACCTTATCTTAGATTTATGTTTGATATGTTTATAGTTTGATTGCTAAATGTCCCATTGTTGATGGATATGTTAGTTAAAAGAGTACATTTGTCCTATCAATGAATACAAAAAATGAAAGAAAAAAAAACCAGTTAGTTCCAAGTTGACCCTGGAACTAGATTGAACCCGGTCCTTGGTCCTAGGCTCAACAGGATCGGTCCCTAGTCCTAAAAATTGGAGACCGATATTGTGTGAATCGGTCCCTGGGCTAGGTGTCGGATCGGCCCAACTCGGACTATGCTCACCCCTACTATCAAAATGACAAGTGCCTATTATGCCAAAGCCCAATTGGTCATGTGCCTTATGTTTTGGAGGCCCAATTGGTCTTGGGCCTTGGTTTTTTACAGGACTAGAACTTAAAGGAATTACATTGGGTCATGTGGGTTAGTCATGCATAAAATCTCATGCTCTGTTTGTTATACGAAAAATGAATGATTTAAAAAATATATTTTTAAAAATAATCGCTTGAAATAATTGCTTAAAGAAAATTTTTTTCACCATTGACAATAATTTTTGTCTAAACATTCCCAACAATGATTAAAAATATCTTTTGTTCGTTCATTTTTTTAATTGATGCAAATGATCATTTTTATGAAAATCTCTTCAAAATCATTTATTGTTCGAAAAAAAAAAAGGAGCCTTAATCTCCACTTATCCGATATTGTCTTGGGTCAAGCATCCTTGATCCAAAGGCAAACTCTCTTATTAGAGCAGGCTTGTATGTGTTGCTACGAATCACTTGCTGTTTTTGAGTAATATCAAGCACATACTTAAAATCGCCGAAAAATTTCGGGACTATTCTATCGACATTTCCCATCTATGGGGAAAATTCCATTTAGTCGTCTTATTTAAAATCGACATTTTTCATGTTTCGTTTATTTCGTGAAAAATGAATAAGTTGAAAAATATTTTGCTAAAAAATGATCGCTCTTATCGCTTAAAATAATTGGTTAATGAAAAAAGTTTTCGCTATTAACAACAATTTATGTCTAAATATTCTCAGGATCGATAAAAAATATCTTTTGTTCGTTCATTTTTTTAAGCGACATAAGCGATTGTTTTAAAGAAAGTCCCTTCCAAGTCATTCATTTTTCGAAAAACAAACGGAGCCTTAATCTCTCCGCTTATCCGATATTGTCTTGGGTCAAGCGTCCTCTCGTTCCGAAGGCAGACTCTCTATTAGAGTAGGTTTGCATGTGTTGTTACAGGTCACTCGCTGCTTCTACGCAATATCGAGCACATACTCAAAATTGCCAAAAGACATTGGGACTACTCAATCGACATTTCCCATCTACGGAGCAAATTCCATTTAGTTGTCTTCTTTAAAATTGAGGGCAATTCCAGGGT
This sequence comes from Syzygium aromaticum, assembly GCA_024500025.1. Taxonomy (NCBI): domain Eukaryota; kingdom Viridiplantae; phylum Streptophyta; class Magnoliopsida; order Myrtales; family Myrtaceae; genus Syzygium; species Syzygium aromaticum. Next base: position 31,406,337 of record CM044892.1, read on the forward strand.
CAAGAATCGAATGCCGCAAAATAGAAGAAATGTGTTATTTATCATTTAAAAAAAAAAAACTAGCACGCAATCCGCGCTACGCGCGCGGTCACAACGTTTTTATTGTCCGTCCTGTGTCATGCCGTTCGACGTTTTAGATTTTACAGTTTGAAAAAATTGCTCCTTCTGAAATAGGAGTTTTCAAAAGCCCCCCGCCGTGGAGTAAAGATGACAACAAATTCAAAAGGGAGAGAGCGGAAGGCCGTTCACCAACCTATAAGGTAGTGGAGATTTTTATTTTTATTTTTATTTTCTAATCAGGTAAAATATCAAAGGAAAAATTCCAAATAAAGATATGAAGTACCCTTATTTTCTCAAATAAGAACTTGAAGTGGACTTTATGTCAAATAAGAATCTGAAATGTCCTTATTTTCTTAAATAAGGGTTCAAAGTAGATTTTGTGTTAAATAAGAATTTAAAGTGCCCTCATTTTTGTTTAAAATAAGGGCCTGAAGTGGTTCTGTTTGTTTCAAAGAAGGGCCTGACTTTCTGGATGGTTATGGCATTTTCGTCTTTTAACTTCTTTTTTAAAATTTTTTCCTTTTTTCTTTTTTCTTTCTTGCTTTCTTTTTATGGTTTTCTCGTTGTTCTTCGTTGATGGTAGGTTTTGGTGGCTGGCCATCGGTGAAGAACAAAGAGAAAACCAGAAAAAGGAAAAAAAGAAAGAAAAAGGAAAAAAGAAAAAAAGAAAAGAATAATTTAAAATTAAAATTGTTTTTGGACTAAAATGCCCTTGACTGACTGGAATATTTTGTTGGCCGGCGATCGGTAGGTCATGCCCTTATTTGCCACTGACATACCACTTCAGACCTTTATTTGACATAAAGTCCACTTTAAGTCCCTATTTGGAATTTTTCTAATATTAAATTAAATGAAAATTAAACCGAGAAGCAATGGGAGACACCAAAAAGAGATAAACGTGGCATGGAATTGGAAGCAATAGGGAGCTTTTCCCTCCATTTTGCCTCAATTTTGGCAATGCATCATCAAATGGGGGTAAGCGCAAGATAAGAAAGAGATTGAAGGTGCTTTACGGGCAGTGTTTGCTTTGCGGAAAATAAATAATTTTTACAAAATATTCGCTTGAATCACTTACGAAAATAAATGAATGAAAAATATTTACATTATTCATGAAAATATTTAGATATAAATTGTTATTGATAATGAAAATATTTTTCATTAACTAATTATTTTAAGCTATCCAAACGATATTTTTTAAGAAAATATTTTACAAATCATTCATTTTTCTTAAAACAGATGGATCCTACAACTTTAACATCATTTAACATCAATGTTTTCGTTTCAAAATTGATAATGTGGAAAGTCAAAAAGTGAGACTGACTACTCAAGTTTTACCCTTGAATATATAGATATGTTGTACAAATTAGTAAAAGACAATCAGCTCTTCCATGTTGGAAATTTAGCAGGAAATGAACTTCTAAGCAAGTGAGGATTCTAGATTTGATTCGCAACATATTAATTACTTTAGAAAAATGAGGGTTCTTTCACTCAATTTATAAATCCATCTCATTCTCATCTCTTCTATCACAAGCTCAACCAAACCTCCTGAACTACAATCTCTTTGATGGTATTGTCCATATTTCTCTAGTATCAACCTCAAAAACATCATGGGTGCGTTCACTTTCTCAGATGAATACATTTCCACGATTTCTCCGGCAAGATTGTTCAAGGCCCTAGCCCTGGACACTCATAACCTAGTTTCCAAGCTCATGCCTCAAGCTATCAAGGCAATGGAGGGGTTGGAACTATTAGGTAGATCAACTTCATTGAAGGTAATTATGCAGTTGCGATATATAATTGTGCTTTATATATTTTGTTTTAGATTAAACACATAGAATGACATATACACGTATACTATGATATGATCTCCTATTGAATGCGGGTGGTCGGTTTATCAGTATCAAGAATCACGTAGATGAGTTGAACAAGGAGAAATTCACATACAAGTATTCCATGATCGATCTAAACGAGAAGTTTGAATCTATTGTTCTTCAAGTAAAATTTGAGCCAACACTGAAAGGCAGGAGCAAGAACAAGGTTAGGGACACTTACTACACCAAAGGCGATGTTGAGCTCAAAGAAGAGGAAGTTAAGGTGGACAAAGAGTGATTCTTGGAAATATACAAGTTTGGCAAAGCATACATCCTTTAAAATCCTGATGCTTATACTTGAATCTTCAGAGGCTCTCTTAAAAAAGTTTAAGAAGTCCCATCAACGAGTACTTGCGATATTATCTGTATTATGCTGGGAGTGTTCGAGTTTTGTCGCTTCTATATGCCTATAATAGTCCCTTAGATTTGGTTCGCGGGGTTTTTGCTATATTTTGGCTCATGAGTCATGATATGAATGTCATATGCTTTCACACTGCTTATCGCATAATCATATGTCTATTCGAAAGTTCGACTATGAATAATACGTGAATGGATTGTAATAAATTTGTACGAGACATATATTCTCTCTGAGTACACATACTAGCATAGACCTTGCATTATTTTGCTTTTGTGATCGAATAAATTTAATTCATTGCCAAAATCTGTTATAGTCATCTGATACAAGTGAAGTGTCTTATCGAAACGACAAGCACCTATTGTGCCAAAGCCCAATTCGTCATAGACCTTACGTTTTGGAGGCCCAGTTGATCTAAAGCCTTGGTCTTTGACAGGTATAGAACGAAAGGGAATTACCTTGGATCAGGTGGGTTAATCATGCACACAAATATTAGGCTCAGTTCATTTCGTGAAAAATTAATGATTTAAAAAATATTTTCCTAAAAATAATCATTCATATCTCTTGAAATAATTGATCAATGAAAAATATTTTCACTATCGATAGTAATTTATATCTAAATATTTTCAGAAATGATAAAAATATCATTTGTTCGTTCATTTATTTAAGCGATACAAACAATTATTTTTGAGAAAAAATTTTCTAAGTCATTCATTTTTCGAAAAACAAACAGAATCTTAATCATTGTTTATCCAACATTGTCTTCGGGTCAAGCGTCCTTGTTCCTAAGGTAGACTCTCTGATTAAAGTGGGTCTGCATGTGCTGTTACATATCGTTCGCTCCTTCTACACGATATCGAGCACATACTCAAAATTGCTAAAGAAACGTTGGGACTATTCAACCAGCATTTCCCATCTATGGGACAAAGGTCCTGTTTGGTTCAGCTTTCAGTCTAGTATTGACCAAATGCTAGCATTTGGATCAGTTTTGGGCTTTCAACATTCCACAAATGCTGAAATTTTTTTTTCCCTTCCCAAACTACCCTTACTCAAATTTTGATATTTCGGTTTTGCCCCCTTGTTACTGTTAATTTTCTTCATGAAAGTGTAACCGGCAAGGGCGGCCAGTGATACTAGATTTGGACGGTGAAGGGCCGTCGAGGGGCCGGCGAGGTCGCTTGACCCAAGCAATGGCCGCCTAAGGTCATAAGATCGCCTAGGCGCCGTTGGCCTGGGTCACATGACCCTAGGCGACATCCGCCTAAGGTCGCATGACCTCAGACTCCGTCGGCCTCGGTCGTGCGACCCCAAGTGACGGCCGCCTAGGGTCACGTGAGTCCAGGTGATGACGCCTGGGTTGCTCGACCTTAAGCCTGGCTCCTTAGGGTCGGGCGACCCTCGGCGACGGCTGCTTGGGTTGTGCGACCCTTGCCGAGGGTCGCCCAAGGTTGAGTGACGGCTGTTGGTGCCAAATCTGACTCGTCGGCGGTCGGCCGATCTCAGGCGATGGCCGCTGGTGCCAGATTTGGCCCACCGGCGGCCGTAGCCCTTCATCAGTTCCGGGGATGAGCAACTTTTTTTTTAATAAAAAATGATCTCAAAGCCTTTTGTAGAAAAAAAATAGCCAAATACCACCTTGACCAAAATAGGTTCACAAAGAATTTTTTACCAAATACCATTTATATTTTTCTAATAAATTTTAACCTAAAGGTATTTACATTCTTCAAAAATCCATTCTCAAAGTTAAATCAAACGGGCCCAAATTTCACTTAGTCAATCTTCTTTAAATTTGAGGGCAATTTTAATGTCAAGGATCGAACGCCGCCAAAAGAAAGAAATGCATTTCTTAGCATTAAAAGAAAACTAGCACGCAATCCGCGCCAGTGGTAGCTATCTCTTAGATTGATAGTTTGAAAAAGTTGCTCCCACTGGAGTAGGACTTCAAAGGCGACCTGTCATGGAGAATATATGACATTAAATTCATCAGTGAGAGAAAGCAGTTCTCCTACCCAAAAGGTTGTGGAGATTTTTATTTTTATTTTCTTGTCTGGTAAAATACTAAATTAAATGAAAATTAAATTTGAGAAGTAGTGGGGGATGCCAGACAGAGATAAACGTGGAAGAGGGGAATACAACAAAAGAGAAAGTGTACCTGCTAAGAAAGAAGAAAGCAATTTTTCTGATTGGCTCATGCTTTTTCAAACCTCCCATGAGAACCAAATTGTGACTTTTATCCAGAGAATATCCAATAATAGCTTCCATTGAATGAATAATAAATCTGGATCCTGAAAACAACACTTTCAAATAAGCATGTGTAATCAAATGAAATAAAGCGATTGGATAAGAACCCATACCTAGGGCTAACATCATACAACCCCATTGAGACATTGTAAAATAAGTTAAACTACTTTTAATATCTTTTTGAGTAAGAGCTAAAGTAGGTCCTAATGATACTGTTATTATACCTATTAAAGATATGAAATTCATTATGTAAGGTATGATTATAAAAGGAGGAAGAACGTCAAGCTACAAGAAAAATGCCTTTTGCTACCACAGTAGCATTGTGTATAAGAGCCAAGATAGCAGTAGGGCCTTCCGTGACATTGGGTAACCATACATGAAGTGGGAATTGTCCCGATTTAGCAAGATGTTGGTCCAAAGATGAAATTCTTAATCATAGTTGGTTGTATTCACCTATCTTCACAATAATAGCTTCTTCTACAGCAAGATTAACTGCATTTTATATGTTTAGGATCTATTTACTTACTTTTGAGGGACATTTCGATGCTTATTTTCAAAATTACAGTTTCCAAAAAAGTAGTTCCTACTATTCAATATCTCTATGGGGAAAAGAAGTACAAAAAAACGATTAAAACAATTTTCGTTTATTAAGTTTATTAACAATGAATAATAATGAAAGGGCTTCTCTTTTTTGGAATAAGACATATCAAATTGGTGGTAATGGAAAAAATAGAATGCGGCCTTTTATTACTATTACTCATTTTGGTGCTAAAAATACTTTCTCTTCTCCTCATGAATTGGACAACATTATGCTATTTTCCATGGTCAAATTAGTTCTATTTACTTTGTTTGTTAGAGTCATAGGAATTCCCTTTCCTTTCAATCAAGAAGGAATTCATTTGGATATATTATCCAAATTGTTAAATCCATTGATAAACTTTTTACATCAGAATTCAAATAATTCTGTGGATTGGTATGAATTTATGAAAAATGCAAGTTTTTCTGTTAGTATAGCTTTTTTTGGAACATTTATACCGTCTTTTTTTTATTTTTTATATAAGCCTATTTATTCATCTTTACAAAATTTCAACTTACTAAATTCGTTTTCTAAAAGAGGTCCTAATAGAATTTTAGAGGACAAAATAATAAATGTGATATATGATTGGTCATATAATCGTGGTTACATAGATGCTTTTAATACAATATCCTTGACTCAGGGTTAAGAGGACTAGCGGAATTAATTCATTTTGTTGATTAATGAGTAATTGATGGAATTACAAATGGTTTCGATCTTACAAGTTTTTTTTTCGGAGAAGGTATCAAATATGTAGTAGTAAAGATTTCAAAATCACCACAAGCCTTGATTTTTTTAGGGAGATTTTCCCTCCTTTTTGCCCCAATTTTAGCAATGCATCAAATGGGGGTAAGAGCAATATAAGAAAGAGATTGAAGGTGGTTTATGGGGGTGCGTTTGTTTCATGAAAAATAAATATTTTGTACATAATGTTCACTCGAATCACTTACTAAATTGAATGAATGAAAAACATTTTTCATCATTCACGAAAATGTTTAAATATAAATTGTTGTTAATAACAAAAATATTTTTCATTGACTTATTATTTCAAATTATCCAAACGATCTTTTTTAGGAAAATATTTTTCAAATTATTTATTTTTTGCAAAACAAATGAACCCTACAACTTTAACATCATTTATCATCGATGTTTCCGTTTGAAAATGGATAATTTGGAAAGTCAAAAAGTCAGACCGACGACTCAAGTTTTTCCCTTGAATATATAGAGTGGTTGCACAAGTTAGTAATAGACTATTAGTCTTTCCATGTTGTAAATTTAGCAGGAAATGAACTTTTAAGCAAGTGTGGGTTCGATGTATAGGACCTTTTGTATGATTTAAAAATGTTTTACCCAAAAATAGAAGTCTAAAAAGCTATCGTTTGGTATATATAGGGTTAAATCTACTAAATGATGTAGATAGGAGATTATAGAGCTAAGCAATAGGGAGTAGTTTATGTGCTCGGATCGAGTTTGGGCTAATATATGTCGTTGTAGTTTCTAGATATGATTCGCATTACTTTGGAAAACGAGGGCTGTTCCACTCCAATCTATAAATCTATCTCATTCTCATCTAACTCCACTCTGAACGTGTTGTCCATATTTCTTTAGTATTAACCTCAAAAACATCATGGGTGTGTTCACTTTCATAAATGAATATATTTCCACAGTTCCTCCGGCAAGATTGTTCAAGGCCCTAATTCTCTGGACTCTCGCAACCTCGTTCCCAAACTCATGCCTCAAGCTATCAAGAGTATTGACATCATCCAAGGCGATGGAGGGGCTGGAACCATTAGTCAGATCAACTTTATTGAAGGTAATTATGCAGTTTCGCTATATAAATGTGTCTTTTTTTTTTTTTTTTATATTTTGTTTTAGATTAAACACATAGTACAACATATACACGTACACTATGATACGATCTCCTATTGACTATAGGTGGTCAGCTTATCGGCATCAAGAATCAAGTAGATGAGTTGAACAAGGAGATATTCACGTTCAAGTATTCCATAATCGATCTGAGCGAAAAGTTTGAATCTAGCGTTCATGAAATAAAATTTGAGCCAACACCGGATGGCGGGAGCAAGAACAAGGTTAAAGACACATACTACACCAAGGGCAATGTTGAGCTCAACGAAGAGGATGTTAACTAAGGCACGCAAAGGGATAGTCTTGGGAACGTTCAAGGCCACTGAAGCATACCTCCTCAAAAACCCCAATGCTTATGCTTGAAGTTTCAAAGGCTCTCTTAAATAAATTTAAGAAGTCCTGTCAATAAGTACCCGTGATATTCTGTGTATTCTGTTAGAAGTTTCCCGACTTCCTTCACTTCCATATGCTGGTAAACGTCCCTTAGATTTGGCTCGTGGGTTTTGCTATATAGCGAGACCCATGCCTCATCATATGAATTTTATATGCCATCACAATTCTTATCACATGGGCATCTTTCTGTTCGGATGTTCACTTATTTTGCTTTTGCGATTACGGGGGAAATTACCCAAAAATTCATAAACCTATTACACTTGTACAAATTCAGTCTTAAATATTTTAATTTGATTAATATACTCATAAATCTTATGACAATTTATCAATTTAGTTATTCCAGTTAATTTTGGCCTGAAAATATTGATATAGCGGTCTAGTCAGCGCCAACCGTCCGACGTGGCATGGTCAGTCCTAACGTAGATAAATTTTTGCAATTTTTAATTTTTTTCTTTTCCTTTTTATGTTTCCAACTCTTGGCCAACGACTAGACGAGGGCAACGCGGCTCTCACCCAAACAAGATGAGGGTCAGCCAACGACCTCATTGGCCAAGAGTTGGGAAAAGAAAGGAAAAGAAAAATGACAAAGAAAAAAAAATAAAAAAAATTCAAAATGATTTAATTTTTTTAAAAAAAAATTGTAAAAGTAGTCAATGCCAGCGTTTTCAACCAAAATTAAGAGGAATGACTAAATTGGTTAATTGTCAAAAGGTTTATGACTAAATTTGCAAATCGTCAAAAGATTCATGACTACATTAACACAATTAAAATGTTTTGAATTAAATTAACAAATCATTAAAAAGTTTAGGACTAAATTGGCCAAATTGAAAGGTTCGAACTGAATTGGTACAAGTGCAATAAACTTAAGAATTTTTCGATAATATTCCCTATAATTGCGTAAAGTTAACTCGTTTTCAGTGATATGATATAAGTGAAGCGCCTTATCAACGAAATTTGTCTTATCAAAACGACAAGCGCCTATTTGTACCAAATGCGATGTTGAACTCAAAGAGGAAGGCGTTCGGGTAGGCAAAGAGAATGCCTTGGGAATGTACAAAGTTGCTGAAGCATACCTCCTCCTCAATCCTCATGCTTATGCCTGATACTTAACAAACTATCTGAATTAAATTTTAAAAAGTCCTCTCAATAAGTGCTTTTGATATTCTCTGTCTTCTCTCAAGAGGGTATTGAGCTCATTCGCTTCCGTATGGATGTAAATATCAGACAAATTTGGGTTGCGGTAAAAATAGCACTTTTTGCTTGGTTGGTAATGGCAAGGATGTTAGCTAGTTTCTAAAAAGTACAGACTTCATAAGTACAAGGTGTTTAGATAGTACGATCTTTCACGACTATTTTGCGACAACTCTTAGAAAAGAGCTTCCTTTTCGAAGATTGAACCGGAACTGGTACGGAGTTGAATCGGATTGAATCAGACAAAGCATGGTTGAATAGGCGAAAACCGTATACAAGAAGCTGGATCGTTGGGCGGTACATTGTCTCAATATTCACAAGCAAATAGCTCCTTTAAAAATATAAAATTCATCTCCATAAAAGTAATATTTTTGGGGATATTACTCAAAACTCCCATGATGTTTTGGGAATAATATACGTTTGCTCCCAAATTCTCAATTGTTGTACAACACCCATCTAAACTTTCATTTTGTTGCGGTTGTTATCTTCGTTATTTTCTCCATTAACAAGTGCAATGCACATGATTTTTAAGGTATAAAAGTATATTTTCATCTCATTTTTAAGGAAATGTCTCTTTTACCCTTAATCGTTGTAAAAAATGAAAAATATAGAAAATAAGAGAAAGCTAAATTAACCAAAATACTACTAGAAGAAATAAATATTAATAATAGTTAACAATGAAAATTTGTCAAAATTTTCTAGCTGTAGCCATTTTAAAATACCTAAATAAAATATTTTAAGAAAAAGAATAAACACAAATTAAATAAAAGGTAAAATGCCTTAATAACAAAAAGGTTAAATGACAAAAATTGATTACTCATTATGTATATTTCAATGTTTAATTGATGCAAAAAATAAATGGTTGATTAATTATAAAAGGAAATGATATCCTTAATTCATAAAAGGAAATGACCAATCAGAATCCAATGTGATATCTGTAAATATTTTTATTAATTTATCATTTTTTACATTATTTAACCATTTAAAATACATAATGGGCATCTGATTTTTATAATATGACCTTTTTGTAGCTGCTGCCTTTTCCATTTCACTTAATTTGTTTTTTTTTTTTCTAAGAATCGATTTATTAGTATATTCATCAAATTTAACCATTTTTATTTTTAAGTACTACCATTGACATTGTTGTTACAATATGAACATTATGTAATTTATTTCCTCCATTATTTATTATTTGGGATAAGTGCACTGGAAATCTTGAAATTTGTTGCGAAAGTGCAATTGAGTCCCAAAACTTGTAAAATGTACAATAAAGTCATGAAATTTCTCAAATTGATGCAATCAAATCCTTCTGTTAACTCTGTCCAACTTGGCTAATGGAAAATATTGACGCAAATTTTTTTAATAATTTGTCTCTCCTACGTCGCGATGATGTGGCTAAATAATGAAACACCAAGCTAAAATGACGTCGTTTTGGCCCAAATCTAATTTTTAATATAAAATTTAACATAAAAATAAGCTAAATTAAAGAAAAAGGGAGGGAGATAGGCGGTGAGAGCTGCAACCCTTACCACCGCCGCCCCACCCTCGTAGGAGATGGCTGGTGACCCTCGTCGAATGCAGTTGAGGGCTTGTAGGGCCTTGCCTAAACCTAGTCGAGGTTGCCATTAATAACTGATCCCCACCAATGGTAGCCCTTGGTTAGGTCTGGGTGAGGGTCGACGACCCTTGCTTGTAGTCGATGAGGGTGGGGCAGCAATGGACTATATCCCTCATCGCTTATCTCTCTCCCCTTTTTTTTTAAGCTTATTTTTAAATTGAATTTAAATAAAATTTATAGTAAAAATTATATTTGGGTCAAAATGACGTTGCCATATTATTTCGACGTAGGGGAGATAAAATTTTTAAAAAAAAAAGCTATGTCAATAATTTCCGTTAGTCAAGTTGGATGGAATTAACAGAATGACTAGATTGAATCAATTTGATAAATTTGAGGGCTTGATTGCACTTTTTGTAAGTTTTAAGATTCAAAAGCACTTATGTAACAAGTTTAACGACTTCCGGTGCACATATTCCTTATTCATTTTAAAAAAAATCAAGGGTTAAAGATAGATTTCCCTAAGAAAAGGCGAGATAATATTGTGATTTGAAACTTTTATAATTTTTAAAAGTCATGCGAAATGCACATGCTAATCGAAAATATTACGGAGGGTTGACGACCGACCGTGATAAAATAAAAGTTTCGGGTTAATGTGTATGTGTACTAACCATAGAGTTCGGGGGAGTATGTACGATTTCGCTATCTCCATTTCACGCCCGTGTCTCTGCAAGGAAAATAGATAGGGAAAGAGACGTTACACACTTCCCTCTTGCGATGCTCAACCGTCGCTAACCGCTGAAAATCCAACGGCCACGATCACCCTCCATCTCGTCGCCTCTAAATATAATCCGCCCGATCAAAATAAACTTCTTCTCCAATGGCCCTGCTACTATTGAAAAGGGAAAAACTGAAACCTTTTCTCTCCCATTTCCACTCCTAACTCTCTCTTTCTCTCTGGTAATCATGGCATTTCACTCGAAGTACTCATCCTTACTCATGGCGGCAGCCATGGCTCTCTCTTCTCTTCTCACTGCCTTCTCGTCTCAACCCCAAGGTCACACTTACTCCCAACAATGCATCAACCCCCTCGAAAGTTTCCCATCTTTTCGCTTTCCCTAATTCATGAATGGAAGTTGGACATGTCGTGACATTCACTGACTCTCTCTCTCTCTCTCCCTGTAACAGGAAGAGGACTGCCCAGTTTTGCATTTAGTTGGTCGAATGACAACAACACCTTCCAAGCCGGTGATGCGGCGACCATCAACATTAAGGTTTTGGACGGTGTCGTGAGCAGAGACAACGCCACCTCGCTTGAAGCAAGCGGTTTCAGGCCCAGTCTCACCGTGAATGGCAAGACAGGGAATAGTTCCTACGTCTCGGGGGTACTTTTGGAATTCGGGGGCGATCCTAGCGACTGGAGGATTGTCTTCACTCCCATCCTGGCCGGTTTGTTCAATGTGATCGTCACTGAGAACAATTTCAAAGTGATGGATTCATCTCTCCATTTCCAAGTTGTCCCAGGTTTTTTTCCCCTTAAGAAATGGTTCTTTTAGTTTTTCTGTGCGGTGTCTCTGTGGTGTCTCTCTGTGTGCATTCTTATGCAGGAAAAAGATCGAGACTTATTGTAGATTATTTCAGAGTACTAAGGAAAAAAAAAGAGGGAAAAGGAAAAAAAAAGGAAGATTAGTCATAGCTTGCTTGGTTTGTCTTGAGTTGTCGGTCACCAGCTTGTGCGCAGAGAGTCCTCATGATCATTGCACAATTTCACAGTCAAATCCAATTCTGTAATTGATTTGAGGCCATGAGAGAAGCAGGAATTATCTAACAACATGAAATTTAGATAAGCTGTTGATGGTCCTGTGAAACTGATCCTCTTCTCGTGCATATGTTGTTCATCAATGTGTCATGGCCATGCATTGCTCTACTTTGGATTGCATGAAAACTAAATTTGATCTTAATGTTTCGTGTCTCGTAAACTGTTCAATAGCTCTCCTTTCTCGAAGGCTTATGTTTGTCCACGTAATGACTTTTATCGACACCACATCTGAAAAGCATCTGTCTCTGTTCTATTGAAGGTCCTGCCTACGCATCTGTCTTCCCTGTCTCGTGGCTTGGGCTTGTGCATGAATTTGTGGCAGGAACAAAAGCAGCCCTTTTGGTCCTTCCAAAGGACGCGTTTGGGAATAATATATCATCATCGGACATGCCACTGGACTCGTATAATTTCACGATATCTTCACTCTATGCAAATAATTCAGTCGCAAGCACACTAAACATCAGTTCCTTGAGTTGGAATGAATTTGGGTATATCATCATCGAGTTCACAGCTTCCATGGCTGGAAATTTCTCGCTACAGGTTCTAGGGCAAGGACAAAATCTCAATGGCTCTCCACTTCCCTTCCAAGTGAAACCAGGTCAGTGAATTTTTCTGCATATTTCAAAAGCAATAGTGGGGTTGCCAAAATCTTTGGCATTTGAACTGAATTTGTCAATAGAGAATGATCACCTGGGCAGTGGACAGACAGCTGAGATCACATTCACCATATCACTGTTTCACTTCCTTTCTTCTTTATGATTTATGATCGCACTGAGATGCTAGGTTGGTTTTTGTCGAATTCCAGGACCTCTAGATGTTTCCAGCTGTCTAGCTAAATGGAAGTCTGACACAACTGCTTGGCAAATATTTTCAAAGGTGGAAATCTCCATATACCAGCTAGATCTGAGCGGAAACCTCATTTTGGGACTATATGCATTCGATGTTGATGTGGTTGAAAATGGCACAAATATGTCCAGTCCTATAGCTGATTTGCACTTCGAAGAAGTGGCACCGGGAATACAGTTATTTTCCTTCAGCGCCATAGAAGTAGGCAACTTCTGGCTCAGAATATTTGATGCAAAGCATGGCAAAAGCATAGCGAACATGCCATATTCTTTCACCGTATTCACAGGTGCATGTGGCTTTTTTTACATTGGATATGGTAGCCCATTTTGCTATTTCTGGGCCTTTTGTCTGGCATTTCTTAATAAAGCATATGCCATATATTAGTGACTTAGTACACGTCTATTCATGCTTAGGAAATGCATACTAGAGGGGATACACTCCCATTCTTTTAGGTGTTGAAAGGATTTCATGCTAATACTACCGAGTAGATCCAAGGGCTCCTTGAGACTATTGAGTGGCCCAACTTTGAGACACTAGTTTATGGTGAAATAATCTCTGCAAGATAAAGAAATTCATTAAGGATCGCCTGCCATCACTTGTTTATTATGCTTCCAATTAATCTGTCCTCTTTCTAAGCCTTCTTTTGTGTAAAACTTCAATAGGTTATTGTGATGCATCAAAAAGCGTTGTAAATGGTTCTGGTTTAAACACTTCCATGGCGGGAGAGATTGAGGAATTTTCAGTCTACTTGAATGACCTTTTCCAGTACCCATCTCCAGTTGAAGTCGACATGGTTCGAGTGCAAATCGGAAGGGAATTCGACTCTTACACTTTATGGCCACACATATACCCTGTGCAGTTGATCAATGGTATGCGCATTGTGCATCAGCTGCACCCATCTCCTCAGTTTATCTTTGATAGTTTTTAAGATCATTTGTGCATGTGCACTTTTTATGAGATGCAATTGTGCTAGGAAGTGCAGTGAGTAGTGTACGAAGGTTTGGTGTTATGAGCCAGATAGCAGCTGCTCCTGGGCCTTCTGTTGACCTCACCAACCATGTAAGATGTCGCTCTGCTTGTTTGGTCAGTTAATTTTCATTTTATTTTCACAGGTTTGTGAATTATTTTTTGCTGTTGGAACCAGTCTGGCGGGAGCTCGAATGTGCGTGCCAGTGCTTTCAATGTTGTTTATGCACCTGATAAGAGTGGGGTCTACGATGTTTATGTCTACTGTGGAAATGTATTACTGAATAATGGTCATCCAATCAAAAAGGAAGTGAGAGCAGGTACATACAAGATTTTAAGTTCTCCAGTTTTCAGAAAGAATTAGAATTATCAATGTGAATCTTTTTCATTTTTTTTTTGGTAAGGAAGAATCTTTTTCATTTTGTTTGCTGCTTAATAGAATCTTTCTGTTTCTGGTTGCCAGCCAAATATTATCACGAATTGTATGAACATATTTGAATTCTCTAGTTTATTCATCCATCTGTGTTAAAAGTTGTTTTTAATGAGATACCTACTATTCACAGGTGAAGTTAACATGTCAGTTTCTGGAGTTGTGAAATATGACGTTAAGGTTCCGAAGCTGATTAATAACGAAGTCGTAGTGAGGCTGATGGATACATTCTACAACCCTATAGTCTCGCAACATTCAAGGTTGAAATTGGAGATTATTTCAACGAACAGTTCAGGATCTTCAAGTTGGGATTTTACAGACAACTACGATGGGTCATATACCGTTTACTACGTTGCACCAGATGTTGGAACTTACGAAATGAGTGCGGCACTCGATGGAAACCGCTTTGCATCATCTCCCCTGAGGATCAATGTGTATGGCAGTAAGGAAAAATGCTGAAATAATGAGATAATTGTGCTTTATACTTGAGAAATGTGGATTTATTACCGCTTTAATCATGCATTTAGACCAAAAAAAATCATGGACTTGTCTGTACATTGTTTGCACACAAGACCAAAGGGCGTAGTTGTCTTTTTGATGGGAGATCCATATGGCTAGTGGGTGAATATTTATGAATGCCCTGTTTCTTAGCCTATATGCATATATGGAATAATACTTTGTTACTTGTAAAGATGGTCATGAAAAGAAACATAGAAAATTCTGAAGCCCATGATAAGACCCCAAGCACAAAAAACCATTTGGAGCTTAATAAAGTTTCGCTTTGAAATACTCATGATCAACAGTTTCATTGTCTCCCAGGCGAGTATTTTCCAAAAGCTTATGAAGATGCAGTGTCTGTATGGGAGGACGAGTCCATTGCTATTGATGTCTTAGCAAATGATTACTTTGCAGGAAACAATGCTACTATCATTTACTTTTCTCAGGTAGAGAACCTTATCTGTAATGTTTTCCTTTTTCCCTTGCTTCCTTCTAGTTCTTAGTAGCCCAGTTAGGCAGTTGTGGGTGACCCAAATCTGTACTGTAAATTTCAATTTGTCGTGATCCTGCAATCCCATTGGCAAAGCAAATGGAAACAAACCATTCCCTTTTCTGTTCGTTTGGGCTGTGAATACTAACAAAAATCACCATATTGAGTCCATTTCTATGTTTGTCCTCTTGTCATTTTGCAATATGACAATGAAAGCATGATATTTGTAGGTAGATGCAGAGATTTTGTTGAAAACTTGACCTTCCAAAATGGTTCTTAGATCATACTTTTATGATACAAGTCTTAGGGTGCGTTTGGCAACGTGCCAAATAATAAAAATTTCTGTTCTTTTGTTCCCAGAAATAGTTTGAGAACAGAAATGCGTTTGGTAAACGCATTTGTTCCCGGGCATATTTTTGCAAAAATTTGTGCCGAGAAACAGTTTTGGAAGAGAAACAAGAAGTAAAAAAAAGTTGCTTCTTGTTTTTCGGCACAATTTTGAGAATTAGTTTTTTTTTCTTCTTTTTCTTTTTTTTCTTTTCTTATGTTTGTGTTTTTCTTCAGGGCTGGGCCGGCCACCGGCCACAGCCCAGGGCCTGCTAGGGCGTCACGGCCCTCGGCGGCCGCCGGCGGAGGCGAGGCTCGGCCTTGCCGGCGAGGGCGAGTGCTGGACCCTCGCCCAGAGACGGCGAGGCTCGGCCTCGCCCAGATCTGGCGAGGCCGAGCCTCGCCGTCGCGACCCAGGCCGAGGTCGGCATCGCCGTGGGTCGCAACGGTGAGGCTCAGCCTCACCAGATCTTGGCGAGGCCGAGCCTCGCTGTCGCGACCCACGGCGACGCCGACCTCGGCCTAGGTGGCAACGGCGAGGCTCGGCCTCCCCCGATCTGGGCGAGGCTGCCTCGCCCAGGCAGTGAGGGTCCAGCCCTCGCCCTCGCAGGCGAGGGCGACCCTCGCCTCCGCCGGCCGCCGGCGAGGGCCGTGACGCCCTCGCTGGGCCTGGGCTGTGGCTGGCTGCCGGTCGCCGGCGATCGGCCATGGCCAAAGAAAAAAAGAGTAGAAAGAAAAAAAAAATTAAATAATTCAAAATATTATTAAAATATTGTTTGGGAACAGAAATTTTGTGTAGTTAACCAAACGTATTTTTGTTCTTTTCTACTCTAGGAATAGAAATTTTGGACAACTTATCAAACGCCTTCAAATACCCAGAAATTATTTTTTTTTTGGGTAAGGAAAAATACCCAGAAATTATTTCCGGGCACAGAATAAAAAAAAATCATTTCTGTTCAGAAATAGTTCCGGGGCATAGAAACATTCTCATGCGCACCCTTACTTGTCAGCCAGGTCATGGTTCGCTACTTCAGTATGGACAGCTTCTTAGATACACTCCTTACAAAGATTACTACGGGAATGACACATTCCTTTACACAATATCTGATGTTAATGGCAATAATGCAACCGCTTCTGTAAGCATAGGAGTCCTAAAAATTCCGCCCCAGTTTGCCTCCTTTCCAACTCAACTGCAAGCCACTGAAGATATGACCTGCCCCAAATTCGGGTAATATTTTTTAGCTTAAACGTTCTCATCAGCTTTCTTCGAGGCTCTTTGATCTGATGTTGTTCGTATCTGATCTGATATTTTCCCTGACGCTTTGTTCTCTAAACACCGGTTGTTTTTACAGGGGTTATTCTGGTCTGAGGATAACATACGCAGACTTCACAGAGAACATATCTGTCAGTCTTAGTGCACGGTTTGGGACTGTTTCCTTATCTCCCATGCTGATGGAATTCTGGCAGGGAGGGATTTCAGTGAGTCGAGACAGTGGAGAAGCAAAGGAACTAATTTTACAGGGACGTGTTGAAGCAGTGAATTCGGCTCTAGAGT
The DNA here is from genome assembly GCA_024500025.1 of Syzygium aromaticum. Classification (NCBI taxonomy): domain Eukaryota; kingdom Viridiplantae; phylum Streptophyta; class Magnoliopsida; order Myrtales; family Myrtaceae; genus Syzygium; species Syzygium aromaticum. The sequence goes on from CM044892.1 coordinate 31,423,374, forward strand.
CATTCCAGTATCTCGGGTACTCGAAAGATTCCACTTGATGCTTTGTGTGAGAAGAACAGCATCGCATATTGGCTTGCTTATGAAGTTCTTTTCACTTCACAACATTTTGTGTCCTATTCAAATTTTCATCATCAAGATAAATGTTGTATTGTTAGTTATTTTGATGACTACGTCAAATGTTAAGAGTACTCAGAGAATCTAGTTACTTATGGGGAATTTTTTCCCCCTCTTTTTGCAGAAATCAAAACTTCAGTGGTGAGGATACAATCCGGGCCTCGGCAAGAAATGCAAACGGAAAAAACGACTTGGATATACCAGTGGTCGTTGAACCTCTTAATGATTCTCCATTCTTTAAAGTACCTGAATTTGTCATACTGAAGTTCAATGGTGATGAAGCTTTGATCTTTGATAGGAAAAGAGACAAGTTTGACTTCTTTGCTAGTGATCCGGACCTTCTTCACTTTCCAGGTTTTCATCCTTAGCTTGCTTCTTTATCTGTTTATTTATGGTCAAGTCGGACCATAAGAATGGGATATCAATATCTTCATGTAGCTTTTGGTTGAAACTCGAAACTGTTCTTTGACAATTTGTGGAACTTCACAATCCTATTTCTGCAATTCTGTAATATAATCAAAAAGTCTAACGAGTGGGTTTTAATTAAGTCAATAAGGAAACTTAAGATCTGTATAATGGAAATATTTAGTAGATCTCCAATTTGGGGTGCTAATTGTGCAAATAGTACATAAATTGTCTGAATGACCAAATATGAACTGTGACGGCAAAGTTATAAAGTGCAGATATCTTGGCTTTCCTTTTTTCTCGTCATCTTGGGATCCTATCTGGGGAATGCCAATTTAAGTTGCAGATGGTTGACACGATGCTTTGTCTGCGGTTTATATTTTAGGTGGCGGATCTCTTTTCCTAGTCGAATTTTCAGTGGAAGTAAGTAACGGCTTCTTGGTGACCAGCCTACCAGCCGAGCTCATCAACTCGACTGAGCTGAAGCTGAGGATCTCTTATCAGTGGCAACCTCTTCAGACTTATGTAGCTATCTCGAAACATTTTAAGGTCAAAGCTGCTGGAATCAGGTTCCGAGGAAGAGTCGAGGATTGCAACAATGTAATGCAGCAACTGGTTTATCATGTAAGTAGTTTTTTGTTTTTCCAAGACAAATTTATATGTTCCATGTCAACACATTTCTTTTGAATACACATTTAACCTGTGTGATGGTATTCATGCTCATTCCCTATCTCCAAAATAAATTATTTTCCAGGATAAACCCAGATGCCGTGGCTGCAATCTGTTCTTTTTTTATGCTTATATTGTGTGCAGGATCAATATTAACTAAATAAGTAACCTAAGAGCAAAGTGGCCTTTAATTTTACAGGGTAGAGAACATGGTGCCGTGTTAACCTTGTCGCTAAACGATTTAGGAAACTATGGTTGCTATCCAGATTGTGCTGAAATGTCATCATTGCCCCTGTACACCGAAGCATCAGTCAATCTGATCGGAAGAAATCCAATAAATCCGCTGCTTGCTCACTGTAAGCAGCCACAAATCACAACTTAATTTGCTTAGCTAGATCCGCTTGATTGACCCTTTGACTGTAGGGATTACTGATGCAGTTTTTATATTTTGAGAAGAAATGGAAACTAACCACTGTTAATGAATAAATTGTCAACTCAACAATGAAGTTGAGGTGACTTACATATGGAAAAAACTATAGTCTTAATGTTGTGTGGGCTGCAGCACTTGGATCAGCTATCATCATTGAATTCGTTCTGATGTCCTACCTCGGTGTTGCACTCTTATACTTCTCGTGCAAATGCGCAATTCTTCTGGTGAATGAAAGGAGACCCAGTGAACTCAGGAATCCAAGTCTAACCGATGTGCATGAAGTCCAAAATCAAAATGTAAGCGATTTACTTATCCTCGTAGACATTTTTCTGATCGCAGTATCTAGTAACTGGAGAAGATTCTGAAGCAAAAATTGTACATAATCCTAGCTTCTTAGGTTGAAAGTCACTAGCCTTTTTGAGCTGGCATGTTGGGCTTTGTATGCTTTGTTCGTTTTGGTTTTCAGAAATAGGATTCTGCATCCTTTACACTGCATTGTCCTTCTCATTGCATCGACTTTATTAAGTGTATGCCCTTTCTTTTTCTGCCATTTTCAGCCAAGTTCACGTTCTTTAGAAAATGCAAATCACTTCTCCGGACATCAGTCGAGCTGTTTGTTTCTCAGTGGCCAGCCTTCTATGTTTCGACAGCGGTAATCCGTTCTACTTTCAAACATTCTTGGTACTGTTACAACTATGCCAGTCTAGTTATTGTTCCTCCCTCGACAGAGAATTTCTGCAACATCTTTCTATTGAGACACTTAAACTAAAATTTTACTTTATCCTGGAAGAATATTTTATCTTTGTCAATTAAAATATACGTCATTTAATCTTTTTTACTACTAACAGATATTATGATCTTCTCTTCTCACCTGCATTGTATTGATGCTTGTTTATTTTGGTGGAAAAAAAAATACTCCGTGCTGAGACTTCCGGAGTTTGTTTGTTTTTTTTTTTTTTTGAACCATGTAGGGTATTTGTTTTAATGTTTATGTCAATATTCAGGTCGCGCCGCATTTCCCACAGTGAAGCATCCACCAGAGATGCACACTACTCACGATCAGCAAGCGACCCCTCTCATGGAACTCCACAGGGCAGCTATATTCCACTTTCAATTGAAAAAGGATACAGAGATGCGGTTTGAACTTTAAATTCTCGCAACTGGACAGTCTTTGGAGTTCAAACATCATGTACAGGCGATCAAAACTGATTGAATTCCTGCTCTTGAGTTTACATCTTGCATCATGTCTCTGATGAGTTACAAACCAGTAGAGAGCGCGGGCGGTTGGACCTGGACAGTAGTTCTTCTTTCTTTCGATTTGGTTAATACACGTAGAAGCATGCAATGTGCTTCCTTCGTAGTGATTCCACTTTGTACTAGTTCAATTCACCTTCAAATGAACAAATACCGATGCATATGCTCATCGATGGAATAAAAACCCATTTTGAGTCTCTAGGAAACGTGAAAATATCTTTTTAGCAGATAAAAGCTAGCTGCTTCAGAGTCATGTACATAGTTTGAGAAATTTCGGGATTGGGACTAAGCCACTGAACAATCTTATTCACGCCCACGTCATTTTACTAGGTTTCGACGATACCAACGCTTGATCGAGAAGAGGACAAGGCCCAAAACTTCAGAACATTTGGAAGAAGTCATGAATGTGTTGGATGACTTCTCGAGGTCTTTCCTCGTGGATGAAGTGAGCCACTCCTTCCATGACCACCACATCCTCAAGAAAAGGCACATACTTCTTGAGCCCGCCTTTGTGTATGAAGTCTTTAGTGCCTGGAGCATTGTAAGTGAGGTCCAAGTCACCGACCATGAACTTGGCCGGTACTCTGATCTGAGCCCCGGTCCACGGTGCTGTGACCTCCCAGTTCCTGCAACATCATCGCAGTGAAATTAAAATGAGTTGTCATTACTGGACGGTAGTTTGAGAAATTTCATTGGACATTGACATAGCTTCTGAGTGAAATTCTCGTGTCGTGGTTAACTCAGGACACCGCGTCGATGTGATAACTGATTAGTGCACTCAATTGTTTGGTCTTTCAGACTATTTCATAAGGAGACTTCATGAGATCAGTTGGTAATCTGTATTCAATTTTCTGGACTCGGCAATTTTCTACATAATATTACCATAACCAAGAAAGATGCACTTATTTTCTAGAATAAAATGACACTAGCATGCAACATATGCTTCTAATTCACAAGGCAAGAGTTGTAATGGGGTAAAGCAACATACAGATCCAAAGCTCTGTAGTAGTTGAATCCACCAGTAAACCCCGTCTTCTCATACTTGGAGGCATAATAGTCAATGTCTTCCTTGGTCAGCCATGAGGGCAAGACGATCGGGTCGTCCGTCGGGTGCCTGAACGCTTTCCCTTTCGGCAAGAAAAGTGGGCCCGGGTTTCGGTAATTAAAGAATTCCTCAAGGACTCTCCTTGTACCAATCTGAGCAAACTCAGCTTCCATCTCTCCAGGATCCTATACAGTGTCATTTAACTAGCTCAGCTTAACTCAAGGCTAATCATTTACACGCGCAAGATATCGATTTTTATAGATATCAAATGATATTTAATGCGCTATCGAATAATTCTAATCGATTCATGTGGCATTGATTGTCCTGTCACATTAAGTAAAATCTTGTCACTCAAATCATTCAGAAAAGAAAACTAAGATGAAATTTTTTGCAAGATGAATCGCAATGACATGACATCATTGGCTCCATCATTGTAGTTAAGAAAAGGTAAAGATGATACATGCGTGATAATGCAAGAATCCTCGCTGTTCCACAGAGTGACACGCGATTCTGTCGGATGGAGAAACGAGTCATTCTTGGACTTTTGAGCAAGGAACGATCCATTTATGTTATTACAAGTTCTTAAGACTGATTAACCAGATTATGACAATCAGTTTAAATATTAGGAAAGTAGACAAAGGCTGCACCTTTAACCAACACCAAACATTAAACAAATGCAGCGACAGTCACAACACATTAAACAAAGAGACCACAATGAGACATCACTTACCTAAGGAAAGGGAGAACAGACCCGCTTCGCCACGGAGGCAAAATACCTCTTGTTTTTCCAGTAGCAGGAAAAGCAATTTCGACTAACTTTTGATCTAAAATCAGTTCCGTTCAATTCAGTTTTATCTTTCTCTTCGTGGGTTCATCTTGCGTGGTCCGATTTCGGAGATCAAATGTTAGAATTTGCTTGTTTAGATCAGTTTTTCATATGTGGACATCATAGATCGGTAATTAGGACAACAAAAATGATAAGGAGCACACAGCAAATAGGTGATTAGTGACAATAAAAATTGATAACGAGCTCAAAATAATTTGAAGTATGGTCAGCATTTCCCAGAAAAACCAGATCGAATCAATCAGCAGAACAGAAAGACAAAATACTGTGAAGCCAAATCCTAAGAAAACCATCAAAATTATGTCGATCACCGAGCAAAAAACGACATAAGACCACCTCCTCTCACCGTCTTCCCAGAAAACACAGCTCAACGTCTATCAAAATCCAACAACCATGCGCACATAAACCACACAACTTCGAGGAGAATAATACTAAGATATGACAAGATCGAATTTTTCCTAATATATTAGATGATTTTTAATCTCTCGCGTCATGTGATATGCCCATTTTCGTGGATGAATCTTAGCGTTACGTGGGCAGACCCGATAGAGACTGAAATGGTAGGAAAAGAACCTGGAATCTGCAGATGTAGTAGTCTTCGCCATACGCGGCCCTGAGGCCCTCCAGGGGCTTCCTGGCAGGGTTGCGCGGGACGAACGGGACGCTGAGATTCACCAGCGCCTTCACCCGGTCCGGCCGGAACAGGCACAAGTGCCACGCCACGCTCGCTCCCCAGTCATGGCCCACCACGAACACCTTCTCCTCTCCCTTGGCCACGGCGTCCAGGAGGGCCACCAGGTCCCCCACCACGCTCAGGCCCGTGTAGGCCGAGGCCGAGGCTGGGGCGTCGGTGTCGCCGTAGCCGCGGAGATCCGGGGCCACGGCCCGGTACCCGAGGGCGGCCAGGCCCGCCATCTGGTGGCGCCAGGAGTACCAGAGCTCCGGGAAGCCGTGGAGCAGGAGGACCGTGGGGCCGCCGGGCGGGCCCTTGATCGCCACGTGCATGGCGATGCCGTTGACGGCAACGGTGCTGTGCTCTATGCCTTCCATCTCCAGCTCTATCTCTCTGTCTCTCACTCTCTGAAGCCTCAACTTTGAAGCTTTTGCGCTTTAAGCTTTGTTTTATGAAGTGTTACGAAGAAGGAACGAGAGGGAAGAGATGGTGGAGAGGAATCTTTGGGAGGAAGGTCAAGAAGGAAAATGACGAAGACCCACTTCCGTCGTCCGGATCACGTTAAATTCCGAGTGCACGTGACCTTTGTCCTCGTGCCAACATCTTATGCGCTCGAAGTAGCTGTCGTGACTTCATTATCGTCCGGACCACTGCAAAAACGCTAGAACGACCTGTAAACCCACTCTCTTCTGCTAGACAGATGCTACCTCTCGTCGCGTGCAATCACGAGCCACCGTCGCCGGGTCCTCGCCGTCGAGGTCACTCGGCGGACATCGGCAATCAGGAGATACTCATTCTGTGCGAGAAGATCTAGGTTCAGTTGTAGAGTGTTTCGGATCAATCGTCGTGCTACACTTTTCTCATGTTGCAACGTTTAATAAAATAATTGATATCATGAAAAATCCTAAATCGGTATTTTTGTGACATTCTTATTTCAAACTAATTTTTTGACTACTGAAGTTTCCAAACTGGTATACCTATGATAAATTTACCCTTCGTTAGTTTTTATTAAATTTTACTATCAAATTGCTGAGTTCAATAATACTTGACAGTTAATGGATGTACTGGTTTGAGATTTTACTTTCTACTTATAACAGATGTGTTAATTTGTGATTTTTTATGATGTTAATCTATTTTAACGGAAACTAATTAAGGAAAATTTACCGAAAGTTGTAAAGACTATAAAAATCTAGCATTGCTCGTCATTTGGATGGATGGCCAATCGGAAAGTGCCTTCTTTGAGATGGGGACATGGGAGACAAAGCAACAAGAACGTGTAACACGCATGACTTTGTCCTTTTTGGGTGCTTTTTTCTAGTAGTGGTCTTACGTTACTTAAGTGCTCGAGGCTAGATCAAACCAAAGAAATCTCAAATAGGCCATGGCATTAGCACAAAGCAAAGTTGCATTTTGATCTCAACTTCCTTTTGATCAGGAGATGTTAGAGAGGCCCCATCCATCATGACCCAGTGATCCCCCGTCCCGCTTAAGCCCTTCGTCTTTCGTTAATTCGCGACACCGCACGTGAACGGGCCAAAATGGAGCCTGATATGATAGATCCGAATCCAGATAAGTTTTTCCTGATTTCGTGAGGCCTGTGCAATGAGCTCAGTATGGCGTGAGTGCTACACTCTCTCGAATGAAATGAAAAGGGTACGGAGTATTGATCTCGATGTGATTGTCACACCACGCAAAACGATAAAAATCAAAGGGGCAAAGAGGAAACTTTCAATTGCTTGCTTTGACAGACCAAGCAAAACTTTACACTCCATTTATTGGGATTAGCTTCGTGAGGCAAATGCATGGGTAGAAGGAATCCGCGTGCCCTTTCCTATCCCTAGAAGGAGAAAATATCCCTCCCTTTCTTCCACCAAAAGAGGAGAATTTCTTCTTTCTTTTTCTCCAATTTCTTCTCGGTTTTGCACGTGAGGCCCAATTAGGTCCTCAATTTTTCCATAATAGATGTCTAGAACAAAGCTCAGTCCCTTGTCCAATCCAATACATAGTTTTGAGACAGCCATCATTATCACTTCAGTCTAGTTGGGTGTGCTTGCCCGTTTGGGACCAATTGTTTGCTTTGATATTTAGGGTTTGGAATCTAATCTCAATCAAACAGACAAGGGTTAAAGCCTAAAAGTTGCCTGCTTTTTCACTCTTTGAATCGACTTGGTTTGTTTCAACGGGAAAGTTAAAAGGGTCTCCTTGTCCTAGGCAGCCAAACAAGGTGTGCCGCACTCCCACCTGGGCTCTTCCCTTTCACATTCCAACATAAAAATACCTACCTATTAACCATATTTGATGATTTTAAAACTTGACATGCAAAAAGCTTATGATAGAGTGGAGTGGGATTTCTTGGGGGCGTGTATGCTAAAAATGGGTTTCAACAAGAAATGGATGACTTTGATTATGAATTATGTATCTTCTGTCACCTTCAGTGTAAAATTTAATGGGGAATCCCAACAATATTTCTAGCCATCTCGAGGTATTAGACAAGATGACCCTCTTTCTCCCTATCTCTTCATTATCATGGCTAATGTCTTGTCTTATCTTTTGCACAAAGCCATAGATGAGGGCAGCATAAAAGGGATTAAACTGAACAGCTTTTTCCCAACACTCTCACACTTATTCTTTGCTAATGATGCCATTTTTTTCCTAGACAGGAAAATCAATGAATGCCAGAATCTAGTAGGGGTTTTGAATCAATATTGCTTCGTGACAGGTCAAGCCATAAACTTGAACAAATCAGGAATTTATTTTAGTAATGGCTGCCCACCTAGCTTGAGGAAAAATATGGCTGAAGAATTGAGAGTTCCTATGATTGACAAGATAGGGGAGTACCTAGGCATTCCTTCTTATTAGGGGACATCAAAGAAGCAGATGTTTGCTTGGATACTAGCTCGAGTCAACATGAAATTAGAGGGATGGAAGGAAAAACTTATCTTTAGGGCGGGAAAGGAAATATTGATAAAAGCTGTAGCGCAAGCTATACCCCAGTATGCTACGTCAATCTTCAAGATTCCCATATTGATATGTAGAGTGATTGAGAAGAGAATAACGTCTTTTTGGTGGAAACAAAATGGATTAAAACCGGGCATTCATTGGAAGAAGTGGGAGGTACTCAAGCTAAAGAAAATAGAAGGTGGTCTCGGATTCAAGGATCTCATAACTTTCAACAAAGCCATGCTTGGTAAGCAGGCTTGGAGATTAATCCAATCCCCCTCAGCATTATGGAGTCTACTCATTAAAGGACTCTATTTCCCTAATGGTAATTTTTGGAATGCCAACAAAGGGCTTATACCCTCTTGGGGATGGCAAAGTCTATTAATGGGAAGAGACACTATTCAACCATCAATTAGGTGGGCAATGGGCAACGGAAAATTAATCAGAATCCGTGAAGATAGATGGGTATCTTAGGGTTTGATCGGTGGGCCAGCTAATTTAGGAGACCCCCAAAGAGTTGAGGAGCTATTTGTATAGAACAAGTAATGTTGGGATGATAAGAAACTGAACTCCCTCTTCAACGAGCAATTAGTGGAGGAAATCATTGCTATACCACTGAGTTCTATCCTGAAAGAAGATGTACTTGTGTGGGCAGGAAACAAAACAGGCAAATATACTATGAAAAATGCCTATACTGGTATGCATCCGATAGAAATCTAGCAAAATCACAACCAGGCTTCCTCCTCATACCAAATCCCCAAATCCCTATGGCAAAAAATCTAGAACCTCAACACTATGCCAAAAATCAAGTTTTTCATTTGGAGTGTGTGTCAGAATAGCTTACCAACTCGAGAGAACCTGTGTAAGAGAACGATAACGCCTGATCCTCTCTGCCCAGTCTGTCAGCAAGCCTTGAGTCTGTGGAACACTTTTTCTTGCTTTGCGATTGGACAAAAACAATATGGTCAGACTACTGACTCAAAATTCATATATCTATCTACGAAATTACTAGAATTGACAAGTGGATGTTGGAGATCTTCACACAGAACACTAACTTGCCTTCATCGGAGCTGGTCACTCGGGTATTGTGGAAAATTTGGCTGGCCCGAAACAGAGTCGTCTTTCAAAATTGCCATCCAGACTCGAGCTCAATAGTAGACAAAGCATGCACCATAGATAAAAACTTTAGGCGTTGGGGCCCTCTAGTGAACAATCGAGAGACGCGACAGGGGAACTTACCAATCTCGTGGATCCCTCCAGAGAGAGAGAGCATAAAATTGAATATTGATGGGTCGATCGTCGAAGGAGAAAGGGAAGGGGCGATTGCTGGGATTTGCCGAGACTCAATGGGGAGAATAATTGGAGGCTTTGCCGAACGTGTGGTTGCCTCTTCGGCGCTGGAAATTAAAACCCTCGCACTGCGAGCTGCTTTATTGTACTTGGAAGATGGAATTGATCTGTGGAGAAGAGAACACGAACTGTGGAGGAAATCTAATCAACACGTGGCCTTAAGTTCTGATAGCTTATCACTTGTGAATATTGTTGTGGGCCAGACCACAAGCCCACGGGAATTGCAGTCTATCTTGGAGGAATGCAATGAGATGCTAGCTCAATCCAAGTATGTTCAATTGGTCTATAGCCCACGCGAATCCAACCAAGTGGCAGACTGGTTAGCTAAGTCTCACCGCAGAAAAGGCCTACCGCATGACTGGCTTGTAGAACCAACTTTACCTTTATGGGATCTTTTATGTTTAGAAATCCATAACTTATGTTATCCTTTTTTGGTTAATGAATGAAACATTTCGCTTTTCGACCAAAAAAAAAAACCATATTTGATATAATTTTTGTTTCGGGCCAACCTGTTGGATTTATGTTTGTCCGAACGCTTCCGGAAAGTCATCAAGAGCCGCTTCCATCTCAATTAATGTGATTTTCTTTTAATTGCTACGCCACCGAGAATATTCATTCTCAAAATGATAAAGTTACGCGAGGCCCCAAAATCACGGGCCCCAAGATATAGCAATGGAAATGTTTAGGGATTGGCATTGAAGAACTTGAACTTGCATCAATTAACCCAGAATATCAAGAAAAATGACGCGATATGTCGAAGCCATCCGCTCCAGCTTGGCTGAATCTCACGATTGAATGCAAACTGTCTCGTCCGCGCGTACATTGGGTAAGGCCTTGCTAAAAAATTGATAGCATGGCCAACAAGATATATTGTTCTGAGCGGTAAAAATTGTGACTTGAATATTATATTTATCACAGCTGTTCAAATCCCTTACATATATTAAACAAATAGAAGAAGGCAAGGCACGCGTTTCTGGATTCTTCCGAGAGAATGCTGCATCCACGAAAATCAAATGACCCTCGCATAAATTCGACGAATGATTTGGTTATCTGAATGACACTTTGTATATAATATGAGCTGTAGTCTAGATGACAATGTCGAGTGCAAGTCAATGGGCCTCTCTATTTTCGTTTCTTCTTTCCCTAATTGTTATATCCGAGGCAGTTGGACTTACTATAACTACTGAGTTTTTGTCCTAATTAGTATGGTTGATGTGCACGTTTCTATGAACTGATTAAAAGATTTGAGTTTGGCTGCCAAACTCGATCGTGCACGTCAGGACAAATGAATGGCAGAGACAGAGACAGAGACAGAGACAGAGACAGAGAGGGGTTGCTGTCAATGGGAGCCGAAGCCCCATGTTCAACTGACAGATTGAACGTTGGAGGGGATTGAATGAGAAAACGATGAGTAGATGGCTGCTCAAGCTGGCCAATTGCCGGACCCAACTCGTACAAACCTTCAAATGCATGCTCTCTCTATCGAAAAAAAAAAAAATAAATGGAAAGAGGCAATCGGTCGTAAACTATTTGATTTGTAGGTCTACCGAGTTTGACGTTCTATCGGTCCAGTCGACCATTGCGTACCAATGCAAAAGACTGACCTTCGACGTGGGGTCGATGGTCTCTCCTTTTGGCAATGTTTGGACATGGATCCCGAGCGTATCAAGTGCCGGATCATGCGAATTTCGCGTGCAACACGTCATGGTCCCTTGGGGGCAGCTTACCCTGCAGCATGGCCCTCTCATGCTACTTGCATAGATCCTGTCCGTACTGACAAACACGATGAATCACGACTGAGATCAATTGATTGCCGTAAGCTCTGCACGAGATTCGTAATATCAATAAACAAGATTCGCTTGATCCATGCATGTATTGAGTCCACGCAAGCCCTCGCTAGCCACTAGGCAAGGGTCAGCGGGCCATTGTCGAACAAAATGAAGGAAAAAAGAAAGAAAAAAAATTATTGAAAAAATATCTACGTAACGTTGGCCGTGCCATGTAAGGCGGTTGGTGTACATGTCAGCGATTTTCGACCTAAATTGATCGAATGGACTGAATTGGTATCAATTTGAAAAGGTTTATGACTAAATTAACTAAATTGAAAAATGTTTAAGACTTAATTGGCCTCAATGCAATATATTTAAAATATTTTCAGTACCTTTTCCAATCAACATGCCCTTTCCTTTCCCTAGAACTAGAAGGTTCCTTTCTCCCACCAGAAGAGGAGAAATTTTTCTTTCTTCTTGTCTGCCAATTTCTTCTCCCGTTTTGCACTGAGGCCCAATTAGGTCCTGCTGTACTTAATGGGCAACAATATAATGATTTGGTTTTGGCCCACGAGGCCAAATAAGGTCCTCAATTTTCCCATAATATATGTCCAGACCCGGTTCAGTCCCTTGTCCAATCCAATACAAAGTCTTGACTCGACCATGCTTGTCACATCAGGCAAGTCGAGTGCGCTTTGCCTGTATGGGACAACTTCTTTGCTCGGATAAATCTCAAAACCTGAAAGTTGCATGCTTTTTCACTTATTGAAACAACTTGGTTTAATTCCACGGGGAGGTTAGAAGGATCTCTTTATCCTAGGCCAGTCAAAATCAGTGCGCTTCACTCCAACCTTTGACTCTTCTTCACGTTCTGACATAAAAAATACCTACCTATTGACCACACACGATTGAATTTTTGTTTTGGCTATTGAATTTGTGTCCATCCGAACGCTCCAAAAAGTCATCAAGCGCCGCTCCCGTCTCGATTAATGTGATTTCTTTTAAATGCCACGTCATCACGAATGTTCATTCGCCGAGTAATAAAGTTGCACAAAGCCCCAAAATCACGACCCATGAGATGTATCAGCGAGTGTATTTAGGGAATGGCATTAAAGAATTTGAACTCGCATCAATTAACCAAGAATACCAAGAAGAATATGCGATACCTCGAAACCATCGGCTCGAGCTCGGCTGAATCCCATGAATGCATGCTAACCGTCTCGCCAATCCATTCATTGGGAAAGGCTTCGCTCAAAAGGCGATAGAACGGCAATATATTATTCCGAGCAGTACATGTTGTGATTCGAACATTGGATCTGTCGAAAGCCGTTCAAAATCCTTCCATACAGTAAAGAAATAGATATAGGCAAGACATGCGTTTCTAGATTCTTCCGAGAGAATGATGCATCCACGAAAATCAAATGGCCCTTGCATAAATTCAACGAATGATTTGATTATCTCCATGACACTCCTTGTATTGTATAGGTCGTCGTCTAAATGATAATCTCGAATGCAAGTCGATGGGAGTCTCTATTTCGCTTCTCTTTCCCAAATTTTGGGCAGTTGGACTTGCTGTAACTTCAGAGTTCTGTCCTAACTAGCATGGTGGAGGCGCACGTTTATATGAATTGATTACGAGCTTTGAGTTTGGCTTCCAAACTCGGTCGCGCACATCAGGACAAATGAATGACAGAGACAGAGACAGGGACAGGGACAGGGAGGGGTAGCTATCAATGGGAGCGGAAGCCTCCAAGTTCAACTGACAGTGCGAACGTTGGAGGGGAGCGAGGGAGAAAACGATGAGAAGATGGCTGCTCAAGCAAAGCCAATTGCCGTACCCAACTCTTACAAAACCTGCACATGGAGCGGCCGCTTCTTGTTTTGGAGGCTTCCTCCTCAGTTATGTTATTAATATGCAATGCTCTCTCTCTCTCTCTCTCTCTCTCTCTCTCTCTGGCCTAGTAAAAGGATGAAAGGAGGCGACCAGTTATAAAGTACTTGATTTGCAGGTCTACTGAGTTCGCCGTTTTGTTGGTCCACTTGACCATCGTGTATCGATGATGCAGTGGGCCGACCTTCGACGTGGGGTCGATGGTCTCTCCTTTTGGCAATGTTCGAACATAGACCTTGAGGGGCAACAGGTTTGCAGCCTTGCTCGTAAATGGATTTGGGGGGGTGAGTTCAGAGAGTATCGGGTCTGGGATTCGATTCCTGTGAGCAACGTATACACTTGTACATAAAAGAGATGCGTGGGACGAAAAAAAAACAGACCCCGAGCATATCAATAGCTAAATCATGCGAATTTCCCGTGCAACCCATCATGGTCCCTCGGGGGTAGCTTTACCCTAGAGCGCGCCCATCTCTCGCTACTTGCATAATTCCGATCCATGTGGGTAGACACCATGAATCGCGATGGAGACCTATCGATTGTCTTAAGCTCCCCACTATTTTCATAAAAATCAATAGACGAGACTCCCCCGGGCCACCCACGTAACTAGTTCACGCAAGAATTTGCCCTCCAACACTCGCGCTCAGATTTGGCTTAGATCACATCGAGATCCGCGACGTGATTTGGTTCCCAACGTGCCGTTGCGTCTACGGAGTATAGCCCATTGGCCCCCCTCCTCCCTCCTCCCCCACTTGCGCATTGCACCACTTACACTTGGACTCCGCACCCGATCGATAGTATCACATGCGCAAAAAGCAAAACTGGTCACGCCGATCTCTCAATTTAGACTTCAGTCCGCACTTATGTTTTAATCGAATGTGCGAACACAATCCATTCAGCATCTATAGCAAAAGGCTTTTGAGTAGGTGGTTTGGTAGGTCCCATGTCCGTTCACATCCATTAACAGGAGAGATCACGTGATGCCACGAAAACTACTGCCTAGTTTTCCAGTACGAATCAAACGGGCCCCGGTTCGATCGCCGAGGGCACGTGGCGTGACGAGATGGAGAAGATCGACGATCCGTCTCGCATGATGGTCAGGTAGGTAACGCGTGAATGGACCAAATGAACGATGAACAAGAACCTGCCGATCCTATTCAAGCATTAAATAGTAATCCTCCGACCATATGTTTTTCTTAAATTTGTTGTCTTGTACATCGTTCGTGCTAATGCCATCACATTGATTTGCGCATTCTTGCTCACCGAAACATGATCAGAAAAAGGGTAAAAAAAAAAAAAGTTGCGATTTCGCGAACTGACTGGGTCAATGCACGAGGTTCGCTAGTTTCACTGTTCTAAAAAGAAGTGAAAACGAAAAGTGAAAAGAAGTTAGCAGCAAACACGAAAAGGAGGAGGATGAAAGCCTTTCCTCCTTTTCAGAGACGAAAGGAAGTGGGGGGTGGGGGCAGAAGGAGCTCAAGTGACCAGGTAAATGGGGAATGCGGAGGAGGTGGAGGTCCTCGGCGGCGGCGGCTCCGTGTTGAGCTCCCGGAGGCTCACGTACGGCACCTCCACGTCCCCCTTCCTCGACGGCGTCAGTGTCCCCGCGAGCGGCCCCGAGGACGGCCTGCTCGCCGTCCGGTACGGCGTCCCCGGGGGCACGCTCCTGCTCTCTGCCAGGTACACGGGCCCCGACGCGGAGCCCCGGAAGGGGGGCCTGGGCACGGCGCGGTGCGGGTCCTCGATGCGGTCGCACTGCTGCTGCTGCTGGTGGGCCCACCGCTTGAAGAAGAGGAGCGCGTTCCTCCACCACCGGGTCTTGTTCTTGAACTTGTGGAAGGACGACGACGACGACGAAGGCCTCTTGGATTTGTGGTGGTGGTGGTGGTCATCCTTGGAGATGGGCTTCTGGAGCTTGAAGTGGATGGAGTCGATGCGCCTCGCGGCGGCCGCGTCTCGCTTGTGCCTCCTCGCTTCGCCCAAAACCTGCACGAAGTTCGGACATGAGAGCTGAGCATTTTGCCGAGAGAAACGGGCCAGTCAGAAAAGGGGACCTGGAAGAAGTCGAGCTGAGGGTCGAAGCCGTAGTCGCTGAAGTGTTGGGGCTCCGGAATGGGGAAGATTGGAGACTTCGTCGACATTTGTGTGGTGGTGCTTCCGCCGTGCTGCTGCGGCGTTTCTGGGCTGGTGTTGCTCCCCTTGACGAGCAGAGGGAGCAGGCTGTATAGAGTGACGAAGAAGAAGAAGATGAAGGAGAAGATGAAGGAGAAGTAGTGGTGGGGAGAGTTGCTTTTGTAGTTTTTTTTTTTTGGTCTTACGGGGGGCTCAAGGTGGGAAGGGCCGTTGGCGTTGGGAAACCCTAGTAAATGCTTTCCAAATACTTAGCATTTCCTTTTCTATTTGGGAAAAAAATCACAAAAAAACCCAAAATTAATCATACTGTGACACATTTATATTAAATTTTTTATTATAACATCAAAAAATTCCACATTTATAATTATGTGACACATTTATACCATACGATAAGGTTCTGTTAGATGATTTTTCAATCAAAATAAAATAATTTTTATTTTATTTAAATTACGTGGGCACCATGTCGACATCTAAGTAGATTTTTAATAGTTCTTATTGACATAATTTTGACGAAAGGTAAATGTGTCATGCGGAAAAAATTTGAGACATTTTAGAGGAAATGTGTCACGATCGGCATAATTTATGATTTTTTGTTGCATTTGTCCTTTATGTTTTTGTCTTATTTTCTAAGTCCTTCAATTCTCGGTGCCGTGACTCCATTTATTTATTGCGCCTCTCTTTGTGGTCGCAAGTGGGGACGACGGGAACGCCGAACCTGCGCAAAATGCTCGCGGATTACATTATTAGGAGGAGGCGGGAGGCTCGGCCCTCGTAAGCTCTCCCCTTTTGTACGAAAAAGGAAGAGAGATTTTGATGGCAACGCAAGCTTTTTACGAAAGGTTTTCAGGCTTATACGAAACAGCTTTCATGTGTATTTATAACTTCGTAACGCGTGATGCAGCGGGAGTTTACTCCCAGTAATGCACATTAGCAAGTGGACTAGAATGCACGCGAACTCCCAAGTCTGAGGTACGCTGCGCTGCAACTACACCAGCAGGTTGATATGTGGAGGATTGTGATCCGAGGTTTGGTCATTTGGGTCTGTATTTTGTTTGTCCTGTCCTCTTTCTACTGCGTTTTTCATTTCAATTTTGGGGTGATGAGACGTGCTTTTCTTCTGAGCTCCTATGGCCGAGACTAGAGAGAAAGTTTGGGGATAAACCGAAAGGGGTGGGGGGGAGGAGCAGAAATTTTTGACTTGGGAATGCTGGCGAAGGTAAGAAGAGAGAGTTAGGGTGCTAACATTCATATGCTAGCAGTGATGACCCAGCTCATTTTACGTGATCATAATTTGATATCATCTGTAATGACCCAGTCCGCTTCACGTGAATCAAGCTCTTAAAAGGAGTACTCTGAGTAACCACACAAGGTGATAATCAATTGGAGGTAAGTGTTGATTTATAAATCTATAAAAAAAATATTGTCCAACTAACATGGAACTTGAAATATCACAAGCTCCATCACTTAAAGAATCGATGTACTTGTCATTGTTGACCTGAATTGCCTAGCAATGTTCTTCTCATTTAGCGTGTGGTTTGATCTAGTTTTGCTTCCTTCGCCATTACAAGAGCCTGTCTGAGCTCTCTCGTCCTAGCAATCACTTCTTGCCCTTGTTTGATCGAGTATGGGCTTAGTCTGTCCTCGAACCTTACACTTACCGAAGAGTGTTCTACTTTAATTCCATCCGTGATGATCATGCACTGTCCATGAGAACTACACTTTTATTTGAGCGAGCAATCAACTTATGTAAGTAGTAGACCTGATTATGAGCTCGATGTCCCGCCCACCCGCCTAGACCCACCAGACTCGAAGGACACTTCGAGCAAGGGTAGAGCAATTCCTTCTCGGGTCTTGGCCACCCATTTTGTGAGGGAAAAACTAATTTACATTTCGATCGTGATCGGAGCCAAATAGAAACTTTCAAGCATAATACGGCCCATCTACTGATCATGTCTACTGCAAGAGCGTACCATAACGGTGCACCAAAAGAACTAAACCGAGTCTATGGCCTATCTAACTCCCGAGCCATCCTTCCCGTCAAACTCCATACTGTGTGCACATGCCCCATTTCTTTGATTAATCCAGATGAGATTGTTCACGTGCAATGGCGTGAACGTATTGGATCCGGCGAAAACTAAGCATCTTTCCTCGTGGGACCGGCCCCGACCTTGCAGTTGCACCCCCCACCTCATAAAGTTAGGTTAGGAGTTAATCGGCAAACGAACTTTTTGCACTCCTAGTCTGCTTTTGGCTTTGACACAATGCTGGATTTTCGAAATTCTGCACTTCCTGTTGTTTCCCTATCAAAGTCTACTTTAGCTTTTGGTCGCTATCAAAGTCTTCTTTGAAGTGCCTCGAAATTACTAATCCGTTTTGACTTTTAGAACGAATCTACACGTGGACTAGACTTGTCAAACGATTGGACGGGTTGGGCCGAAAATGGGCCGATTCAAATTGACTTACTTAATTCATTTTAACTTATATTGCTAAAACACTTTCATATTTAATTAAATTTAAGAAAATTCATACCCAACTGAAAGGAGAGCACGAAATCGAATGAAGGCGAGAGAAAATCATAGAGGTGGATTTGATCTAAATAAATAGTAAACCCATTCAATACCCGTATTACCATTCTAAAAGTATTTACTGAATATTGCTAACTCATATGACAATTCGGTCATCAAATATGGGTTAATAAATGAGCTCATAACATATTTTTGGCAGGTTTAATGTGGACTAAGGCTCGACGGGCAAGATAGAAGTCGATTTGAAGTTGGAATTAGCAATGATTGGGACCATATCCCTTTTTGTGCAGGGCAAGCAAGAGTGCACGAGCGCCATGTGAATGCCATATGCTGGTTATTCTAACTGCTACTTGACGACGGGTCACGGGCGGGGAATCGGTACCCTTTTCCTCTTTTTTGGGTACAGAAGATCATGAACGCCATGGGGGAATTCTGAAACTTACCCGCATCCTCACGTGCATGGAGATGATGATGTAATTGATTTTAGGTCAACTTGAATGTGAGATTTCCATTTCGAAACAGGGATTCTGATCGTAGAAGGTCTTGCTTTTAACGAGAATTCATGTTACGAAAACCATCGATGTAATAAGTTTCTAGCTATACAAGAAATCTCGAGCGCAAACCATCCATCTATCGGTAAAATGGAATGAATTAAAAACATCCATTGATTCTCTTTTTGAAATAGATCGCTAATTCGGCTCGGCTCAATTGATTCAATAGGTTTAGGCCTTCGCCTTACTTAGTAAGAGTAAAGTTTCCCTAAAGGGTTTTTGATCCTTTAAAATGGATATGTCCACACTTTGGCCAAAGGCTCCAAACTTTGTGAGGAATGGGAATGGATTATTAAGAATCAACAAGAGTGTAAACTTGATCAGTATATCCGTTGGTAAGGCATGTATCTTGATAGCTAGATTACAAGAAACGAATCTAATGAAGTTCATTAATCTACCTGTACCTTCTTAACTTACAACCTTAAAGTCCAAAGACCCCAGAGCCATGTGAAGATCGCATTGTAAAAGGAGCTCTTGCGAAAAGATTAGATCCACTTTCTTTTTTATTGTATGTGCATCGCTAACATGACATAAAATGAATTTAGTGTGTTGACATGCCAAACGAGTGTCAAGGTTAAGCGTTGTCGTCCCATGCGAGTCGCCCTTATGACGACTAGCAAGGGTCACTTGGCTTTAGTCACACTCTAGCAAAGGTCATGTGACCCTCTCCCCTAAAAACCGAGGGTCTCACAACCATCCCCGATGGCGGTGGGGAGGGTTCCATGACTCTCTCCTTTTCGCTTGCAATGGTCGCACGAATCTTGTTGAGGTGTTGTGAAATCCTGGTGCAGGTTGAGCGATCCTCGGCAACGGTTGCATATGGCGGCGATGCCCCTCGCTCCGCCGCATCTCTCTACCTCGTCCCCGCATTTCTCTATCATTTGGCACCTGACCAACATTACATGTTTATTCTCCGTCATGTTAGTAATTTGATTGACGGAAGAGCATCATTGCATGAACAGACAAAATAAAAAGAATTTAATTGCCATACCTAAAATTGGACGACCAAATCGCATAGATATTAGAGACTCATTATCATTGCAAATGTTTTTTCATTTCTATCCTCTGTTGACCATCTCGATGCTTTATTTGTAAAATAAATCAAGAGGTGGCTTGTCCTTGTCTCGCGTCGAAAAGATGTGAGTGACAGTTATTGTGCAGTTATTTTACAAATTAAAAGGAAGGTGTGAGTGACGGTTGGTTTTTTATTTATTTTCAATTTCGAATTTACAGCTAAAAGAATGAATAGTTGTGTCCTTTTGAAACTCACTTGTTTTTAATTATCTTCCTTTCGAGAGTTCTTGAAAATTTACCAGAATTACTATTTGGTAATCTTATTTGAAATTATGTTGTCATCTGGAGGAGTTGTGGGGCAAATAATTTCACAGTGTATTCACGCCTCAAAATCTAATTTCATTTATTTCGACCAATTATTTTCAATAGATCGGACGAGACCGTTTACAGAACAGATCTACTCTGATAAGATCATCGGATCTCGAGTCAAAACGATCGAGTGAGTACGAAACGTAGCGGGTCCCGACAAGGAGTTGTAGCCCATCACTCAAAACCCGAATTTACGTACTTCCTAGGGAAGGATCCATTCCTCGCAATTAAACTCCAACAAGCACGCTCAAGTAAAGAAGATGATGGTGCTTTTTGTTTGTCCCGTGGACGCGATAACTTGGTGAAATAGAACGTTTGAAATTCTTGCAAGATGGGGTCGAACGTGCGTTCACATGGATTCCCAATGATAGAGACCCTATAATTTGGGTGAAGATACGCATCAAACTCTTGCAAATTGGGGTCGAACGTGCATTCACATTGATTCAAATGATGAGTTGATAATTGAACCTCGCTCTCCCTTCATTAGGTCACATGATGCGTCGCGTAATTTCTTCATCTCCGTCCATGGGGGCAAGAATTGACTGTTGCTCGCTAAGTGAAGCCCTCGCATTGATAATTTGATTTACAGCTATGCATTCAAATCACTCGCTTAATCTCCACTGTGTGTGTACACATGAATTGGAATCGCACGATCGCCCTCTCCTCTTTTGCCTTTTTCATGGCTACTAAGATTCTCTTTTTCTCCCTCCTTTCCTCCTTCCTCCATCTTCTTCTTATTCTTGTTCCAGTTTCTCCTTCTCGAGTGGCCATGGCCAAGCTTTGTGGCAAAAGTTGCGCGGTGTTACATATATTTTTGTCGAGTTGCAATCGCCAGGAACTCGATGATTTCAATGATTAAAGTCCCACTCGAGGATGATCGATGGCCAATTAGAGTATTGACTTCAAATCAAAAGTCTCATGCCTTGAAAACTCAATGACTTTATAAAATGCAAAGACAAATAATTGAGAACGAACAAGAAAATTGCAAAGAATCACATTGTAACAGAACGCATGGCTTACATTCTTACTGCCATGCTTGCTCAGTGACTGGAGTTGGACATAAGCTCCTTAAAGGAAATTAATGAAGTGTGTAGGAAAAGTAAAAAGCTCATGAGACATGGCTGGAAAGCTTTTATATCAAAGATAAGTACCAGAATTTGGGAACCTAATCTAATTTCAATTTCAAAATTCAATTTGAATGATCTTCTTCAAAATCTAACAGGCCCCTACCAAATTCAGATGCCTTGACTGATGCTATGTGACTGTTGCTCGCAGGGCATGGTCTGAATAGTACGTGTGCAGAGAGATGTGTTCGATGTCCCCTTTACTTTTGATTCCCCTTGTATGTTTAATGGGCCATTCCTATTTATGCCGGTAGTCCTCCGCAAGAAGCACTAGCCGTCTCTTGTGCACTACTTTAGGGATGATTGTAGCTACCCAGACTTGGAAGATGGATCGTTCTTGACCCGCATTTCAACCCTTTCATGTTTCGAGTCAATCGTAGTGTTATAAACTTCACTTGAACCATGTCCATTTAAACTCATGATCAGACATTCTATCGATGTGCTTCCTAGGCCAATCATATCGATAGGACCTTTACAATTGATGAGCTATTAGGCATTATATCGAAGGGGGTCTTACGAGTTAAGTATAGTGTCATTACCTAATCTCGGCCATTAACTTCTTTATGTCCAGTCCTGTTTTTGGGTCTACTATTAATACGCAGCCATAGCCTCCCGGACTGAGCTTGCTACAGAGCTCGCGTGGCTAGCTGTGGCCCTCGTTAGCATGAGGGCCACCCCATGCTCATCACAACAAAGACCAAGGAGAAGGGCAAGGAGCGACGAGGGGGTCGACAGTGAGGTCGGTACCATGACGATGGCTCGGTTGCATGGGATGTCTTTAACCGTGTCTGTGGAGAGATGCAAAAGTAGACTAATACTTGATCAGTTAATCGAAGCCAAAGTAGAAGCTAATCTTAGTCCCACCAATAATTAGGAATTAAAATTTGCATCAACAACGCATCATGAGATTGATAAAAATACATAAGTACATTTTTTTTTCCTATAACTTGCCAATTTGCGGAGGATGCAACAATGGTTTGACAAAACAAATTACCCCCCTCTCGAATGAAATGAACTACTTCCGAAGCCTAAAAAAATAATAATAAAAAAAAAAAGCGAAGATTAAATGAACAAAATAAACTTCTGAATAAATCCGATTCTCTATGCAACGGGCCAAACTTCTCTCGAGGGTGGTGGTCAACAAAGGGCTGCGAATGCGAGCAACCCACGAGCCTCGCCAGGCTGCCACGTGTCCACGACTTGACCGCCTTCGGGCTTTTTTGACTCTCTGATACGCTAAACGCCGAACGCCCTTCTTTTCTTCCTTCTTTCCCATACGGCAGAACATCGCCACGTCAGCGCCTTCCCGGCCTCGCCCCTACGGCGCCGAGCTTTACTGAGCATCGCCACCTCTCCCCGCCGTCGACAATCCTCGCTCAACGTCCGCCTCGCTGGCGGGACGCCCGCAACTCGCCGAGCTCGTCCCCGCCGCCGACGGCGAGAGGATCCCCCCAAACCTCTCCCTGCTCAGGATCCTCGTGAACGACAGCATCCGGCTCACCGGCGACCTGAGCCGGCTCGCCGGCGTGTCGCACCTCGGCTCGTCCTCTGGACCGGCCCACCGTGGCACCTCGATGGAGAATCCGGCCAGCTCCGGCCGCTTCCTCCGCCCCGAGAGCGGCGGGGCATGCGCCGACGAGGAGGGAGCCGCCGCCGTCCCCGGCGCGTCCTCGTGCTGGCACGAGGAGCACGGGCCCGAGCACGTGCCGGCCTCGGCCCGGTCGAGCCCGGCGACGGCGACGTCGACGAATTCCTCGGCGACCGGCTCGACCGGAGAGCGGCAGAGGGGGCAGGTGGAGTGAGAGTGGAACCACATGTCGATGCAGTCGACGTGGAACGAGTGCTTGCACTTGGGGAGCAGCCGCGCCGCCTCGCCGTCCTCGAACTCCGACAGGCACACGGCGCACTCCGCCGGCGCCTCGCCGCCGACGGCCCCGGGGGCGGCGGAGCCGGAGGAGAAGGTGAAGACGGGGAGGGACTTGAGGACGGAGGGGTCGAGGCCGCGGGAGGCGGGGGCGGGGGGGAAGTCGGAGTAGAGGACGATGCGGGTGCGGCGGTTGAGGCGGTTGCGGCGGAGGAAGAGGCGGCGCTGGCGGCGGCGGAGGAGGAACCAGCGGGCGTAGAGGTGGAGGGAGATCATGATGACGACGACGAAGAAGAGGACGATGATGGCGGCGAGCATGATCCTGCCGCTGAGGGCGTAGGACCTCTGCGGCGCGTACGAGCGGGGGTAGCCCTCGCCGTCTTCGCCGTCGTAGCTGCTGTCGGCCATGGCGTTGCAGTCACCAACCAGTCCGTTAGAGAGAGAGAGAGAGAGAGAGAGAGAGAGAGAGAGAGAGCGGAGGTTGGTCTGTGCCTGTGTGTGCGTGTCTGCACTGTGGGGAGGAGGAGGATTATAGTAGGAGGATGAGAGAGAGAGAGAGAGAGAGAGAGAGAGAGAGATGGGGAAAGTTCGTGAAGGTTTCGGAGGTGCGCGGAGGGAGGAAGAAGAAGAAGAAGAAGACGAGCTCCTGCCGTGGTTTTCCACGGTCCCTCCTGAGACGCCACGGTTGACGCGAGGTCCACGGGTACCGAGAAATTACCGTGTTGCCCCCACCCCTTCCCCGTTCCTATCCGAGTCCGATTCCGGGTAAAATGTCCCCGTCACAGCAAAACGGCGTCGGGTGTATGAGCAAAAGGGCACGGGGGATTCTTGGAGGATATGAAAGATTCGACGCGGGGGATTGGGATTGACCGGCGCGTCGGAACGGGCGTTCGCGTTTTTGGAGTCGTGGAAGCTACACGCAATTGTTTAATTTGCCACCTCGACGTTAATTAATTTAAATTCGAAGTCATAATTGAAGCGGCGTTGGAACGCAGAAATTAATTTAAAGAAGGGTTATTAACACAAAAAGTCACAAACTGATACACCTGTAACAAATTTACTCTAAACTAATTTTTTGATAATAAAAAACCTCAAACTTATATATCAATAATGAATTTACCTCTCCGTTAGTTTCCGTTAGATTTTACTGTCAAATTGCTCAGTTAAATGACGCATGACAGTTGACGAATGTAGTAGTTTGGGATTTTACCCTCTGTTTATCATAGGTGTATTAATTTGTGATTTTTTTTTATATTAATTCAATTTAGTATGGGGTAAATTTGTTACAAATGTACCGGTTTGAAGTTTTCTGTGTTAAAAAATTAATTTAGGGTAAATTTGTCACACATCTATCAGTTAAGATTTTTGGTTGTCAAAATATTAATGTGGAATAAATTTATTATAATTGTATCATTTTGGGATTTTTCGTGATATTAATTCTTTAAAGAATGAGAAATGAGATGAGTAAATTATTAAAAATAAAAGGAGAAGCAATTTTTTCGAGTGATCTCACTCGAGGAAACCCACCGAAAATAAAAAATGAAAAAAAAAAGAAGTGAGGGAGTGATTCGTATGCATTGACTCACCAAGTGGGCAAATAAGATAAAAACGGTGTGCTGGACGTGTGAAATCGCGTTTTCTTGCGCAGCACGTCTTTGCATTGGTGGTACAAGGTCCTCCGGGTCTTCGTCGTTCCCTCACCGACAAAGCACCCAAAAAAGATTCAAGATGACAAAACAGCGGAGAAAAGGGGGAAAAAAAACAAATAATCAGAAGATTGATCCGTGTGGGATCGATTGATTTCGGTATTCCCAATCTCTAAAATCAAGAGATTTTCGCTTTCAAAAATCGGGGTATCGCAAATTCTCAAGGAAAATTTTTGTTCGGAAAGTCTTCAACCTATCGTTCGGGGGAGGGGGGAGAGGGGCAATTTGATCTTCAATTTTTCAATAGTACCAATTTACTCATAAACCTTTTGATGATTTGCCAGTTTAGCCCTAATTCTTTTGACGATTTGCCGATGTAGCCAAAATAAGACTTAAGACTAAATTGGAAAATCTTCAAAAGGTTTAGGATTAAATTGATAAATTATCAAAATATTTATGATTAAATTGACATAATTAAAATATTTTAGGATTGAATTAGCTTGCTGTATAATAAGCTGAGGACTTTTTGGATGATTATCCCCAAAACTTCTGGATCCAAAAGAGAGAAAAAGGTGTTGAACTCTAGGGACTCCCTGCGTGATTGAAACACGACGAAACGAAGGCGCACGACTCCCGAAATCGCAATTAACACGTAGCTTATTATTGCAGACCGACGGTACCCGCCATCGCCGACCCACCTGCCCTGTTGACTTGAGTCCGCCTCCGGTCTGTTCCGATAGCGTTTTCAATCCTTTCTGACTAAGACCCTATCGCACCGCGCCACCCAAACTCCCTAACCGGACGCAACAACCTCTGCGCTAGATAAAAAAAAAACCACTATCGGGTTACTATGTCCAGCACTAAACAGCAAGTTCCAAGCGATCAGTCTTATTATTGACCACACAACGAGTCCATCGAACGTGGCTATAGTGTTAGAATAAAGTATGCAGAGATTATTAGAGTCAAGAGTCAGCCAAAAGCATAGAAAATGCAGGGGAACAATCTGAGGAAACCAACAACACGACGCGCAAAAATTGAAGTAGACGGAGACCCACCTAAATCTTTAATAATGCCACAGCGGGATGTCCCACTCACGCTGCTCCCTCCCTCTTCGTCACTGTTGTCCGACACGGTTTTTGCCTCTTGGACTTCTTTGGGTCACTGTTCTTCTTTTGGTTGTCACTCTTACCTGCACCATTCTCTCCTTCGCTTGACTTGGCGGCAAGGAGCTCTTGGAGTGAGTCGACCAAACCCAAACCCAAACCCATACCCAAACCCCACGTTTGTAGCCACTCCTCAAAACGATCTGTTGATTGGCAGCAATACGGGCTGTTCTTACGATTAAGGGCGAAAACGGTTGTTGTTCGAGGCGGAACATGGAACCAATGTCGTGGGCATTGATTCCAACCTGAACCGGCAGGTTGGTCCCGAGTTCTTTAGATGATTGGTGAATGCACTGTTTCTCTCCCTAGGACCAGATAGACCAGGCAGATTCCTAGGCCGAACCGGCCTGGTTGCGTACCCCTGCTTATGATTACCTGATCCTAGTGAACAGTGCAGGTGATCAGCAAAAGGTACCGGCATCATGCCGTTCATGCAAGTCACCATCTTACGATAAGTTTAGAAAGGGAAAAGGAAATTGAGTTGCGCAAGAACTCCGCCCAACATGTTAGATAAAGAATGGAAGCTTTACAGAAAGGTGGTGTTACATGGCCCCGAGAAGTTGTGATTCAGACGATCACGTTTCTTTGGTGGGGAAGGAAATATGACACTAATCACATTACCATCTATGTTACAATGCTTGTTGACCAATTACACTTGGCTTTACAATAAATTAGATGGTAACAGAAATTACAGATGCCTACATTCTGGTAAGAGTATCAGACTAAAAAGGATGAGGTCCCAATCTTATTTGCTCTCGAGCTGTACAGCCACTTGCCCCGATTGTCCAGAAAAAGGATACGTACCCATGGCACACCATGAGGTTCATGTCAACCAGCAGGGTGTAAATCGATGGGCTCTACGAATCGCGATCGCCTTCTCCTTTTGCTGTCTGGAGTGCACCTCACACTGCCTACCTTCGCGACCTTAATAGGGAATGCCCTTGACCCGGGCTTCGAAAGAGAATTGGCAGGAGACTTCTCCCTCTCTCTGACCGGTTTGTTCCCACCGCCTTTTCGAGCATGTTTTATGGGAGATCTCATCCTCTTCTTGATATGTATTCCCCTCTCTCTTGTCTTATTGCCAATTAGACGAACGTGGAAAGGATTCACAGCAGTGTAACAGAAAGATTCACAGATGTCACTCCGCTCCAAATCAACATCTCCATTGTTCACCTGAAGTAAATAATAAGCATGTGATGAAGCTTGAGATCTTAGCAATCTTCAAAGTCATCTGAGTGAGTGTGATTTTACATTATGGACTACCATAAATTGGCTAGCAGACAGACAAGTGCCAACATACTAAAGAAATGAACATGATCAAGAAATTACCAATTGAAGAAGCGCAGAGAAGGTTCGAGCCACATCATGCTTCTCTTGGCCCTGCACGATATCAGCAAAGGACATGGCATTTCGTTGATCTGCTTCTACAGAAAGTTTGACAAGGATTTTTTCACTGTATTCGTGAATGTCAAATGGAAGGCGAGAATCCTGTCAGCAAATGAAATTTCTGAAAGTCAAAGAGCCAGGAAAACAGGACCATCGACTTGAGTAATAAGATTAAGCAAGAGTAGTTCGTTTCATCCAAGTGAAAGGAGCTAGATATATTTACTTGCTCTTCCAAGCTGTCCTCAATTTTTTGTTTCCATGTAGATACTCGTGCAGCCAATTCAGTCTGTTTCTCACTTTCAGCTATACTGGTAAGGAGAGCATCCTACAAGCAGAAAATGGATTAACAACACTCTTATCAGATATGGCATAGAAAGCAATCTCTTCTTTCATTTTCTCACACAACTATTATTGCATCACACAGGGCATAGGCAGAGATTGGAGTTGTAGGAAAAGCAAAAATTTTACATACAACAAAATTTCACAATGGTAAGAAACAAGATAGAAGTATTCTCTCAAACTGAAAGGAAAATTCTAGGGTATATATGTAGTGGAGATTAAGATCCAACGAAATGTCAAACAATAACTCCAAAAAATAAAAAACTGAGAGACCGCATATATGCTACACGAATCAGATGGAACATTCACAGATACAAAATTGATTCATATGCACAAAATCCCTCTTAAAAGTCCTACAGTAACTGCAAAGTCCAGCTGGTGGCATAAGAGGGAATAGCTTAATAGTAGTCCACTAAAAAGTGAACAGGTCACCAACACTCACACAGATGGCGATGAAAAAGCTCCAATTACTTCCTATAAGTGCTGAATTGACAAGCCATATGTGCCACAAGCACTATAGTTTCAGCAGAAATAATACTTGCTAAGCGAGAGTGACAGAGGTAGACTTACCAGGTGAGAACGACAGAGGTCTTCTAAATTTGCATTAGACACCGCAACTTCATCTCCAAAAGCCTCATCGGTCTCGAGATGAACATAATCATCGTGCTAACCAGGTAGCACAAAAGGTTTAGGACTTTGCACCCATTAAACTTCACAATATGGACTATCACTAGTCGACCTACCTTATCAGGAAATGGTGCATCTTCATCCATTTCAGTCACATGCACGTTCTCTGGCATGTCCGCATCAACTTCATCAAAATCAGGAACTCCATCATCATGTCCCTGATCTTTGTTCATGTCATCAAAACTACCAAAAACATTTGAAGTTCCACAAATTCCATCTATCAGCGACCGTCTTAGCTGCAATGAAAACATACATAACATTCAATGATCTGACCCAAAACTACAAGATGAGGATAAGGATACATTACCTTTTCAAACAAT
Organism: Syzygium aromaticum; assembly: GCA_024500025.1. Lineage (NCBI taxonomy): Eukaryota > Viridiplantae > Streptophyta > Magnoliopsida > Myrtales > Myrtaceae > Syzygium > Syzygium aromaticum. The sequence continues at coordinate 31,451,876 of CM044892.1, forward strand.
GGGGGGGATTGGGTCCCCTGCTGCCCTTCATGGGTGTTTTGATTTTCCCACATATAGGTAAATTCTGGACTAATAGTACCATGTCTTCTTGCAAGAGGAAATTCATTCACTAGAGAGACTTTCCTCGAAGAACTACTGGAAGGCTTTCTGCAGGCATTTACTGATTAACAAAAAAGGAAAACAGAGCCGGAAAATTCAGCAACATGAGAAAATGAGGAAGTAATCAACCAAAAGATATATGTTTTCAAGACCTCTTTTGAAAGGTTTCACTTTCAGATTCCCAGGTTCATGGGGATTTAGAGGCTTCCATGGGTCGTCATTGTCATCGTCGTCATCATTATCTTCACAACCAAAGTCTACAGGTCCTGCATCATCGTTATCCATGCCAAACTCATTTTGGGAGTTTATAAAGTCATCAGGAGCAAGAGGATCTAGCCCCCCATCACAACTTCTAACTCCGATTTTGCAACCAATAGGAGTGGATTGGTCCAAATTGTTCTGCCTCTTTCCAGCAGATGACCTATGTGCGCCACCCCCAGAGCGGACCGTTGGGGATTGAAAGCTCTTGCGAGTTGAGTTGATCTTGATTCCTTGGCTCTGCCCATTGCCAACAACATCTGCCTTTAGGAATGTAATGACTGTGACAGCATCACATGGATCTAAGAGGATAAAGTCCCGGAAAAGTTCACTGCTGGCCAACTGCAAGGAAAATGGCCACAAGAAGGTGTCAAAGCATTTAACTTTTTAAGGCATCAATGCATTAGGAGATGTTGCCGACTTTTATACCAGATACAACTCCAATTCTCCAGCTGCATCAGAAGCATCTAAGCAATCACCTTCCAGAACAACGAGATTGGCAGGAGGCTTCACAAAGTAATTTGGTGGAGCATCTTCCTCTGATGAACTATCCAGGGAATTCTTCGGGTCCACTGCAGTGCAGAGGATTTTAGTATGCAATGCGATATTGAATTAACCTCATCATCAAAGGGCAATGCAAAATAGGACCACCTGGCACATCATCTGAAATCCAAAAAGGGTCTTCATCTTCATCTGGAACCACACCTAAATCACTTTCTTCGGGCTGGACTAGCGTGCTTTCATCCTGATTTTGCTGCCTGCCCCAAACAAAACACGAAATCTAAGCCTATAGCTTCATCTTAGGAACTCCACGAGAATAACTCTCAAAACACAAGCTTCCAAGGTAAGCAGGCTCTTGAACATTTAACAATAAACTACAAAGTGCATTTCCTGATTAGGCATGTCTATGGCTGAGTCTTAATGTTATGCCTATAAAAGTAAGTCACATATGGAATATAATCATGCCCCCCTCCGCTACTTTTCTGTTGCACACCCAGATGGGTCAAAATGACCGTTCCCTTTTCCACACCATCACCGAATTTCCTCCCAACAACCAACTCTTTTTCGACACTACTCTCGAAAAAAAAGGGAACTTTTCAATGCGGCCCTAGGAGAAATATGAACTGCGCCTCCATTGCAGATTTAAACAATGAAAGACTAACTCCAAGCCCGACACAATCACTCCGCGCAGAACACATGGCTTGCCCGTTAATTAGTCAATTCAACAAATAATTATGCAAAAACACACGGATTCAATGCTACAGATCATATCGCTAAAAAAGGGGAAAACTTAATTTTGTCTAAGAAAAAGAAAGACAGACCGCTGTTGAGAAATGAACTCCAAAGCGTGCAAAACCAACGAATACAGATATTCCACCTTCCGGCTGTACACCTGGGCCGAACCCTGAAGCAGCAAAGCAGCTGCATTCCCACAAAAAACCTCCCCAATTAGCACCGCCAAAGCACAGAATTCGCAAGCTATCTAAACCCGGGTACAGGAAAGAAACAATGCAATCCAATATCTTAACCTTCAGCGAAATTCACGCGAATGCCGCCGTCCTCATCGTCGGGTATCTCGCCGGCGCAGATCTTGGCCAAGTACTCTTCGAGCAGCCGGTCGAGATCTACGGCCCAGTTGGATTCCGGGTCGCGCTCCGCGTGGACTCTGTGGAAGCCCTCGGGGACGCCGCTGCCGGCGGCCGGATCGTCGCGGAGGCTGGTCATGCCGCGGCGGCGACGACGAGCGAGGAGGAGGGGAGGCTCATCCCGGCGGTCCCTCGGCTCAGCACAAACCCTAGAGCCACCGCAAATGGAAGGAGAAACCGATCGATGAGAAAGGGATTTGGGGAAAAGCGAAGGTTTTTCAGAAATACAGAGCGCGAGGCAGCTCGAGGGCAAGAGCTCAGCCGGCGACCGGACCGGCGACGGCGACGGCGAATGTGTCGCCGGCGCACGCAGTGTCTTACCCACACAGGCACCGGGAACGAGGGAGGGAGGGAGAGAGAGCGTGTGTTCAAATTGCTTCGGAGAAGAAAATTTTCCCGCTTGAGCTTTTTGTTGGGTTCTGGTCTGATCAAATTGGGCTTTTCCTGGTTCGGCCCAAAAAACTGGGCCATGCTAAGAAATCAGGTCTCTCTCTCTCTCTCTCTCTCTCTCTCTCTCTCTCTCTCTCTCTCTCTAAAAGGTTAGAAAGAAGCCCAACTTAGGGATCCACGAAATCAAATTGAACATGATTGAGGTCAAGAACCAACGCTCAAAATTATGTATCATGTGCATTTGTTGATTCTTAATGGAGTCATCATTTCCAGCCTTACTTCTCGTTAGTCCCGTCAAATAGATGGGTCGGATTAGATTTGGGTTGTTTCGAAAAGAATGGTTTGACCCAATAACCCATTTAAACACATATTTATAAAAATTTTATATGATATGAATTTAGCGACTCATCCCCAACCCAACTCGCATCTAATCGAGACTCTAATTCTTAACAAATTTTTCTCCTTGAAATGTTGCCCCCTAAAGAATGGGGCAATTTTGTGAACTAGCTCGCCAAGTTGGTTAAGGGGCTCGTGCTGGGTCATTGGTTAGGCTTCGCAGGGCACATGAGCAATATAGAGACGTGGGGAGAATGCCACGCTGAAGGACAAGAACACCTACATGGACCGGCTTAAGGGTCAAGTAATTAATGAATGGGGACATGAATGTGGTGATAAGGTGAAATGTGGTGGAGTTTGCCCGAGTGACAACCAATGCTCTTACTCTCACTAACCGGATTGCTTCTAGGCATTGGCTTGCCATGGTGACCATAGTACAACTATTGGCTTTCCATTTGCACACCCCTCCTCTCTCTCTCTCTCTCTCCATATGAGCTTTAACCATATATTTGGTATGGATTCCACATGATTAGTATGGGTCGGCACAAGTCATAAATGATAGTGCTTATTCAAGGGACTTCTAATATTTAGGAGATTGATTTTCTGATCATAACAATTACAATCACACATATTTTATCGTAATTCCTATACAAAGTCTCATAACACATGAAAACATTAATCTATGGTTAAGAAATATTATTTTGAGATCCAATGGTTATAAATCTTCATGAGGTTTGGTATTTCTGGATGTTATAAAAGGCCTCTGGTCAATTACTTAATTGTTGATGGCGCCAAAAGGGTTCTTTCTCAAAACCCTGCAGGATTTCATGCTTATAAGTGTCGCCAAGTAGAAAGATTGGGTACAAAGTCGCATCATCATGTACCAACAACGATTCTAACTACAAAGTAACTCTATCTTCTAGCCAGTGGTGCATGTATTGGACGGTGAAAATTTGCTTGAAGTAGAGTAAAAAAATAAATCAAAGTAACCATAAAATCTGATCATGTTGTTCCCAGGTAAATTTCATATGGTCCCACAAAAATTCGATGGCCTGATTTGATCAATTGGTTAATCTAGGCTAAAAATTTTCCATATTAGGCAGTGGAAGAAGAACATAGATTTGCTATCATGGGAAATAGCGCATGGAAATTGGCCGAATCTACATCATTTGTCCAAAAGAGACATCTCTTAACTTCGAACTTTGAAAAATAGATTGAATATGGGTCGGTGGGAATTCACAAGGACCTACATAGAATCGGGTTTTTTTTTTCATGTTTTAAATTCATTTCAAATTACTTTTAAAATTTTAAGTGACCCACAGACAACCTGGTCCACTAAAATAGAGTTGTATAATGGGTTTCTAGCCCACATTACCACATCCACCCGTCATTTTTAGTAGAGAAAGGACTGCGCTTAACTACACATAATATGAAAAAAATAAGGAGAATTAGGATCCACTCAAAAAGAGTTGATGCTTGATGGAGATCAATTAAGATTTAATTATGGTGTTTGGTGGGAATATGATTCAGCGCCAATCTACTCAGATATATCCCTACAATTTGTTAACCAAAAGAAGCCGACTAGTAAAGGAGATTCAGCTTAGAAGGGACAATGGGCATACATCACATCTTCTGATACCTTGAACTCACCTTCGGACATGAAAAGATTGTTTAAAATTCATAAATAGGATCACAAGGTTTTTCACTATAGATGTCCTCGAATACTGCCTGTCCATACGTGTGTTTAACTCATGGAAACGAGAGAAAAGAAAGAGAATACTTTGGTGGTCGAGGAAGTTGTGCTTGTGGCGGCTCCATCCCTTGATTTTTTTTCAACCCTTGGACTTTATATATGGAAGAATCCATTTTATAGAAAATTCATAATGCTAATGAAACTTGAAATATAATAGATGAGGGCACAATCCAATTTACTTGGTTAAATGATCTCAATCTCAATTATCAGAAGTTAGGCTCTCGATATGAGAAAAATTCCTTTTTTCCAAAGTATACGCACCATTGTTATTTTTGAAATCACGTGTAGATGTGACGGTCTTTATTTTCTCTCTAATTATCGAACTAAGGGCGTGTTTGAAAATTATATTAAGTGTGTTTGATAACTTTAATTACACAATTTAATTGCTTGTTTTTGGGTCTAAAAGCACATAATACGATGAGTAAGGAAGGGATTACTAAATTGATTAAGTTATAAAAAAATTCAATGAAAATTAAAGAACCTCTAATTACATTGAAAAACCTTCCTATTTGGTAAGAAAATTATAACAAGGGTGGTGTGCCAAGGAGTTTTTGTAAGTTTGATTTACATTTTGTAGGATTAAGAGTTCATGGGATAAGAACAGTAAAAGTGCCACAACTTTTGTACGGCGTTCATTTGAGTGCCATATCTTTTTTTTTTGCTCACTTAAATACCATAAATTTAAAAAATCGATCACTCAATTGCCAGCGGCAATTTGCCTTGTCGAAAATTTTGATGTGGACGCCGGTCGTCCTACGTGGTATCACCGGTGCTGATTAACAAGCGATGTATTCTTTTATTTCTTAGGTATCTTTATTGAGCAATTCTATGCATCATGGTTTTCCTTGGCAAAAATTTATAACTACTTCTTGGTTTGCACTTTGCTCTAGGGATGATTTGAATTGCTCGCAATCCTTTAGCTACAGTTATCCCTTGATCGATGGATCATTCTTGACCTAGTCTTCAACTTCCTTTTGTATTTCAGGTCAATCGATCAGCACCACGTGCTATGAACTCCATTTAAACTCTTCCCATTGAAAACTCATGATCGATGAGCTCATCAAGCATTCCATTGATGAGCTTTGTGAGCCAACCATATTGTTAAAACCTTTATGATCATTGAGCTTATTAGACATTTTATTAAGCAAGCCTTATGGGTGAAGTGTATTTATCATGATCTGGTTTGGGCCACTTCTTTATATTTGGACCCAAATTTGGAGCTCGCTGTCAACACGTGGAATTAGAGTATAATTAATGGTTCAAATCCGGGTAATTTCTCTCAATTTTCTACTCTATTGAGTATTTTGATTGTAAATTTTCTTAGATAAAATCATATTAAAAAAGTGGAAAGTTATGTTGGAAATAAATTGAAGAAGATGAAAATAAGATCAACTGTGTGAGGCGTGCAAGTACTGTCCTTAAGGATCATTCCACCTGGAGTATGAAACTCGGTACAATAGGCTTTGGCAGCTATCTTTCTAAGATACAATAGACTTTCCTCTTTACTCTACTTAGAATAACAGAGGGAGCATGAAAAACAAGTTTATATATAAAACCCAACACAAAAAGGAAAAAAAAATGGAAGGAGAAGAGAGAGTTTTCCTGTTGAGGTGTGTATATTTGGATTGTGGTTTGTAGGTTCTATTTACAGCCAAATGAAAGAGAGAGTAGATTGTCCTTCATCAATTCTTGCATCATCTATTATTCACTAAGCTAAAAAATCAACCCGTTTTTCATCAAATTGACAGTTGTCGATACTGTTACAAAATAATAGCTTTCAAATTTTCAAAACCGTTAAGATATTCAATAACTCCATCATGTATTTCATAAGGTTTTGAAAAGAAAGGAAAGAATTATGCTGGATTAAACTCCATTAAATGTAATGCATCGAATTGGTGCCTTTTGGGCTATGTACTATAGAAAGAACGAAATACAATTTATAGAATTATTGGTAAATTTTGAAAATTCTGTGAACTAAGAAGTTCTTCTGTAAATTATAATTTTTAGCAATTACATTACACCCCCGCAATCTTTGTTGTTCAACATGGTTGTGTGCTAATGTACCATGCATGTGCCTGCTTGATTCATGAGTGTTCTAGAGATTTTGTCAAATTCTTCTACGAGCAGTCCTATTCCACATTCCTATAGGCGATTCCATCGAATGTCTACTGTAATTCAATACTCCACCAAATAATGGGTATATAATTCATTAAGAGATTAATTCAACTTTTCTTTCTTTGCAATCTTGCATATTCTCACCTTAGGAGGGATAGCAATTTTTAACAATTCATTATTAGATCAACAAGTGATTTGTTATTACCTATATGAACATAATTAACGGGATTGTTAATCACATAGGTTGGGTTACCATCTTTGTTGATTTTCTCAACTGGCTTAAGTCTCATTCCCCTCAATGTATTAGTAATTAATTTTCATCCAAAGGTTTAGTCCAATGATCACATAATTAATGGACATAATTCCAACTTTAAACAATTGCTTTACCACATCATATTTTAGTTGGATGTGTCAATTTTTACCATTGAAAGTTTTATTCTTAGCAATGTTTATTGCCACTTTGCAATCACATTGCATAGACACAAAATGTGTTGATGTCATTCCCAAAGATATATTTTTTTAGAAGTTTCTTAACTACTTAGCCTCATTGTCGGCAAATTCTACAGCTACAAACTCTATCTCCTTGGTCAATTTAGCAGATATTGTTTGTTTGGGGAGAAAAGTGTCAAAAAAGTCATAATCCTTTTGCATTGGTGCCAATTTAGTCTTAAACCTTTTTTTTAGTACCAATTTAGTCTTAAACCTTTTGCATTTGTGCCAATTTAGTCCAAAACATTTTTTTGGTGTCAATTCAGTCATAAACCTTTTGCTTTAGTGCCAATTCAGTCCTAAACCTTTTGCATTTGTGTCAATTCAATCATTCAGGCTAATAACTATTCACGTGTCGCAAGACTAAATTAGCACAAATACAAAAGGTTTATAATTGAATTGGCACAAATGTAAAAGGTTTAGGACTGAATTGGCACCAAAAAAAGGTTTATTATTGAATTGACACAAATGCAAGAGGTTTAAGACTGAATTGACACAAATGCAAAAGGTTTATGACTGAATTGGCACTAATGCAAAAGGTTTAGGACTGAATTGGTACAAATGCAAAATGTTTGGGACTGAATTAGCACAAAAAAAAGGTTTAGGACTAAATCGGTGCAAAAGGTTTATGACTTTTTTGACACTTTTCCCTTTGTTTGGCCGATTTCAAAGTTACAACACCTCCACCAAGGGTGAACACACATCCACTAGTGAATTTGTCTCGTATGAATCTGAGATTCAGTTAGCATCATTGTCTCATTCTAATACAATAGAAAACATAATATATTAAATGTCATCATTTACGGTTCCCCTCAGATACTCTACTCAAGGCAATCCGATGATCATGATTGGGATTTGTGTTACGTTTGCTTAGTCTACACATAACATAAGCTATATTAGGTGGAGTGTAGTTCAGTAAATGCATCAGATGTCCAATAATTTGAGCATACTCAGACTCATTTACACTATCTCCTTTATTTTATACTAATTGGGTATTAGCATCGTAAGGAGTACTCACAGGTTGATATGAAAATGTCCATAATTTTTAAAGTAGCCTCTCCACATAATGTTCTTGAGTAAGCATTAGGACACCATAACTTCTTAGGAGTTTAAAACTCGAAATGCTATTAGCTTCTCCCAAGTCCTTCATATCAAATTTAGAAGTCAAAAAGCATTTTTGTTTCATTCTCAATATCAATGATTGTATAAAAATAAGCGTGTCATCAACGTATAAGCTAATAATTATAGATTCATTATCAACAGTTTTTGTGTACACACAATTATCTACTCCAACAGAGGAAAATCCATTATTAACCAGAACTTGATCAATTTTCTCATGCCCTGGTTCTGGTGCCCGCTTTAGACCATATAAGGATTTAAGTAGTTTACAAACTGTATTTTCTTGGCCGAGAAGAATACATCCCTCGGGTTGCTAATGTTTAGTGTGGGAATCTAATTGAACGGGACCAATCTACACTTAACATATCCTTAAATTTGTTTATTGAAAAAAGCAGAGTTAGAAAGGTGATTCAGCTGTTGCAAGAAACCATTCCGTTCATAACATATTTCTAATACGTACTTTAAACCAACCTTAAAAAGATTTCCTACGATATACATATATATATATATATAGGAATAGAACCTGTTCATACGTGTATCTACATCAGGCAAAGCAGAAAAGAAGAAGAATGTACTTTTTGGTGAGAAAGTTGTAGAATTCCGCGATATTTTGAACTATAGTATGCAATCATTATGGGAGGTTCTGTTCTCAGCATAAAAAAATCATGATGCCAATGAAACTGGAACTTCAAGAAAAATGTGGGCGTGATTCCAATCCCTTCATTGACTACCCTCACATTCACAATTTGTCACAAGTTTGGCTCTGCAAAGGTTTTTCAAAATAATCAGCAGGCGGCTTGCTACCAACATCCAGTTAGACTTGCTACCATTTCACTGGTGTCACTGTAAATATGTCAATCGGGCAAACAAGTCCAAAGAAGTGATTTAATTCACAGAGAGTCCAACAATTAGCATTACACATGAGAAAGAGGAAGGTCTTGAGCTTGTACAACAGCAGGACGCATGAATGCATGGACCAAGTCAATGCCATCCTATATTTTGAAGTATAAAAAGGTAAAAATTCTTAAAAAATTAAAACTCTGGAATTCTAGAACGTTGCCTCTATACTTTTAGGACCAAGAGCCTTCCTTTGTTCCTTCTACATTTGCATGGCACTTTTCATGAGCTCTATATAAACTGATCTTTGCCTAATTCAAACTTGAACACAAGAAAGAAACCAATCCAAAGCTCACACAAAACTTTCTTGTTTAGCTTACTCTCCTTCTGCTAACTCACCTCAAATGGCACCTCATGCAGATCGCCTCGCCGACATTGGAAGGGAGGGTTTCACACTACTAGACAAATTGTATGGTGGAGGGACATCGGGTCAAGCACCGAAGAAGCAATACAATGTCCCACAGCAGTATGCTCCTGTTCCCAGCGACAAGAACGTAATCGATTGCAAGAAGGCTGCCCAAAAATACAAAGGAGTGGTGATCATGGAGAACAACAAGAAGAAGTTTGCCGGCTGGCGTTTTTAGGTATCTAGCGTTGTAAACGTGTAATGGTTTGAGTAACTTCCTAGACAGTAGAAATAAACCGGACGAACAAGTCCTTGTCACTGTTTTGGTCATGTTAGTCATTTCATACTCTAATACTGTGTTTATGTATACCTTTTGTTTTCTGGCTTTCTGAAGTTTAGTTGTATACTTGGTTGTGTCTAAGCTAGTAATTGGACCTGTTTTATACTTATTAAAATATGTCTCGAGTTTGAGCCCATTGAGCAAACCCGATCCGAATTGATTTTATTTGTATAAGCTTGATGCGGGAGAGTTGAAAATATAAAATTGCAGATTACGGACATTATCTACGGTGCACGAGTTGTGATTTAAGGTAGTTTCCAGATTTAAGTTGGAGTCTGCGGCTAGAAACTGGAAAGTCCAATATGGACTTTGAGTTAGACATTGACTCGGTCAATGTGTCAGACAAAGAAAGAAAGCAACGAAGAAGAAGAAGAAGAAGAAGAAGAAGAAGAAGAAGAAGAAGAAGAAGAAGAAGAAGAAGAAGAAGAAGAAAGTTGGGTTGGTTGACCGAATCCCAGTTGGATTCTATTTCCTTCTCCAACACGGTTGGTTATCTTTGATGACGATCCAAAGATTCATTAATCCCTGACGGTGACTTATATATATACTCGAGGGTGCACGCCGTCGAGGACGCGAAGAGAAGTCTTGAAGTGCCCTTTCTAAGTGAGTGCTTGACAGTGGGTTCGTGGATTTATTCGTGGAATTATATCAAGAATTCAAATGTTAGTAACGATTAAATCTTACGGTAAGATTTATGTATAATTTCTTCGCAAGATTGAGAGATTATTTTGTGAGGAATTGAGAGCTAAATACCGTGTGCATTATTGGGTGTAATTGGGGCTTGGGAAACACTTAGAGTGTTTGAGTGATTCGAGTGTGGTTGTAATCTTCGTTATATTGCTTGATCTATAATGGAATTCCGTACTGCTTTCCCTGTGGACGTATATCACTACGACCGAACTACGTAAATCTGATGTCCAATTTATTTGTTTATTCTGTCAATTTTATTGTTCGATCGCTTAGCTTCCGCAATAATACTGAACATTCCGCCTTTTATTCCTCTTTTGGAAAAATTTATGGCAATCTATGGTATAACTGTTCACTTGATTGGCGTGACAAGAAGATTTCAATGGTTTACAAAGTGAATGACCACAACTGACTTCAATCGTTTTCAAAGTGAATGATCACAACTTAAATAACTTGCCAATGTTCTGGTCCAAAGACTTTCCTATAACTAGGTGGACCATTGGACACTGTGGTTCCATTCTTGAGATGCTTCTGCATGATTTAGTTCGTAATATTGAGTAGGATTTGATAAAAACTTGCCGAAGCCGAATCATCCAATTACGCAAGATTTGGTTGCAAATCCAGCAAGCGCTTGCACCATATAACTACACAGATGGACCATTCTTTGATTTATTGGTGCAATTGCATTCTTTTTCTTGTCTAGGATGCTAACTATTCTCTAGGATCAAACGTCTTATAGTGGAAAAATATGTCCTCTAAGTTCCCAGATATTTCACAGATTATTAACCTCCTATTCATAAATTACAAGCAGCAAGCATTAAATGTCAGGGATCTGCATGTTAACAAGCAAAAGCATAAACGTTGTTTTTAGTGAATTTAAGTAGTTCATCTTAACCAAAAGAACGAAAGACTAAATGAAGGGGGACTCATGATGCACACACATATCAGGTTAACTCTAGGTGGCTCTCAACTCAAATATGCAAAGATCTTATTTTTAAGGTTTGCGGATTTCTTTTTAGTTATAAAGCAGTGCGCATAATCTTTTTAGCATGCTTTCTCGATCCACTTTTGACTAGTAAGTTGAATTCTTAACTTTTTCACGGGCTTTTGAAGAAGTTTCTCCGATCTGTTGGTACCTGGTGGTGGTCCAGGTGAAGATTAGTATGTGGCTACAAGCAGAATAATTAAGTTCTTGAAGAGAGAATCATATGACTGGAAGGTTGTGAAAAGAGAATCTTAAAACACTCAGAAAAGTTTCCACAGAGAGACAATCAATTTAATGAATCAATAGAGTTGTTACAGGCATGCAAAACAGCTTTTAAATACCTCCAAAATCACTTAAGATCTGAAACGAGAAATTATAAGTACCAGAACAAGTTATTCAGCTGTCGCTCGCTCCTCTCCTTACATGACGTTTGGAGGATTCTTTGGATGAATTGAGCCGGTAGACATGGCTCGACACAAACTTTGTTACCTCAATTTTGCTCAATTTGGATTGTGGCTATTATAGTGTGTTCGGTTCACTAAAAAGCAGTGTTGACACTATAGATAGGATTGTACCTCTTAAATCTTAGGAGCAGATGCATTATAAACTTACACAACTGAGATAACTTATTGAGATCCCTTGAAGAAACAAAATCACATTAAAGTGCGCAAAATATATTGATAATTAAAAGACTGGAGAGCAGCTTTTAAAAACTAGCAGAAGATCAATTAGGATCGATATATCATGCAGTAAGGGTTTAGCTTGGAAAGGGTTTAGCTTGGAATCTGAGTGGACAAGTATGTTCTATCGAATAAGTATATTTGTTAGTTTGATAAGAAACGGACTTGCGAATTACGTTGGAATTATTCTTTCACATTTTCTTTTGCATAGACTAACCTTTAGGACTGTTTTCCGTGACTTAACAAAAAAATAGTACTAGTGCACACTCAGTGGAAGCCCATTGGGACGCTGCTAACGGGCGGCTCATCACGGAGATGAGTGAGAATTGAGGGTTCATTCCCGTGGTTGCTTGGCTTAGTAAAACCCTAGGGTTACTGCAAATGGAAGGGGAAACTGATCGATGAAGGGTTTGGAGAAAGTGAAGCTTCTTCAAAAAGTGTGAGAATGTTCGAATGCAAGAGCTCAGTCACCGACCAGCAACAGCGAATGAGTCATTGGCACATGCAGAGCTTCCTCACATAAGCACCGGGAAGGAGAGAGAGAGACGGAGAGAGTTGAAAAAGCTTTGGAGAAGAAAATTTACCGCTTGAGCTTTTTGTTCGGTTCTGATCTGATCAAATTAGGCTTGCAAAGAAATCCGGTCTGTTTATCGTGACTTATACGAACTCATAGTACTTGATGCTGTCCAGGATCAAATCTCTGTCCCTCCCAGTGTGGCTTGACAAAACTAATCAATGAATCGAGCCATTAAAATATGTTTAAATGGATTAAAAGAGTTGATGTCTTTTCGTGTTATTCATAAATGAATGGATATGTCTTACTCATTTATATAGTAAACACGATTAAAGTTGACGGCCAATGCTCTAAACTATATACTTGAAGCATCTGTTTATATTCAGCCGTGATTTCTAGCCCTACTCCTCACGTTAAACAGAAAAAGGATAACGCTTAATTATATATAAATTCAAACAAAGAGAATTAGGATCCACTTAAAAGAGTTGATGCTTCCTGGACATCAGTAAGGTTTAAATTATATGGTTTATTGAGAATATGATTCAACACCAATCTACTCAGGTATATCCTGACAAGTTGTTAACCGAAAGAGGCCAACTCGGAAAGGAGATTCAGATTGGAAGAGACAAATTGGTTCACAACACATTTCCCAGACACTTTAAGCGCACCTTCGGACATAAAAAGATAGTTTAGGATTCATTAATAGAATAGATGGTTGTCCCAACTCAAGGAAAGTGGTGATCGAGGAATTTCTAACTGCGGCTTCATCCCTCGACAGAATGTGTTGGTACAGGTGTCTAAATCACGCAAAGGAGAAATGAAGAAGAATATAATCTATGGTTAGGCAGTTGAAGCTATCCTTGTTATCTTGGACTATACCTGCAATTATTATTTACTGTTCTTAGCATGAAAAGATCGTGATGCTAATGAAACTTGAACTACAAGAAAGAGGTGGGCACGATTCCATTCCACTTCATTTTCTACTCACATTCCCAATTTGTCACAAAGTTCGGCTCTGGAATCTTTTTTCAAGATCAATTGCGGACGAAAAAGGCCTTATTAATCCCTCTCCAAATACCTAGTTAATGAAGTCTACTTTGCATTATAATTGATGAATAAGCTCCATCAGGCTTGCTACGATTCAACTGATGTCACTGGAAATATGTCAATAAAGCACCCAAGTCCAAAGAAGTGATTTAATTCACAGAGACTTCAGTAATAAGCATCACCCATGAGAAAGTGGAAGGAATTGAGCATGTACAATAGTAGGATGTATAGAATGCATAGACCAAGTCAAATACTTCCTAGCTTTTCAAGTGAAAATGCCAAAATTTTCGAAAATTAAAAGCCGAAGAAATCTAGAATTGTTTCTCTGTATATTTAGGACCGAGGTAGAATTTCCTAGCATTTTTCTCTTCCAAGCAATGGGTCTATCACTGGGACCCATAAAACGTGGGTACGAGGAGCCTTCTTTATTCCTCGTGCATTTGCACGGCACTATCCATGAGCTGTATATAAACTGATCTTTTCCTCAAGCTTGAACACAAGAAAGAAACAAATCCAAAGCCCACGCATAAGTTTCTAGTTTAGCTCACTCTCCTTCTACTGACTCACCCTCAAATGGCACCTCATGCCAATCGCCTTGTTGATATTGGAAAGGAGGGTTTCGCTCTAGTGGACAGATTTTATGGTGGAGGGACATCGGGTCGAGCACCAAAGAAGCAATACAATGTCCCACAGCAGTATGCTCCCGTTCCCAGGGATGAGAAAGAAATTGATAGCAGGAAGGCCGCCGAAAAATACAAAGGAATGTTTGTCATGGAGTACTACAAGAAGTTTGGTGGCTGGCGTGTTTAGATTCTAGCGCTGTAAACATGTAATGGTTGGAGTGACTTCCTTGAAGGTAGAGGTAAACCGGATGAAGAAGTCCTTGTCACAGTGTTCGTCATGTTAGTCATTTCGAACTCTAGTAACGTGTTTATGTATACCTTTTGTTTTCTGGCTTTCTGAATTTTAGTTGTATGCTCGAATGTGTCCAAGCTAGTAATTGGACCTGTTTTTTACTAAGCATTCCGCCTTTTATTCCTCTTTCTGGTAAAACTTATATCAAATTATGGTATACTCGGACACTTGAATGGTATGAAAAGAAGACTTCAATCGTTTCCAAAGTGACCGACCATGACTTAAAGAACTTGCCAATTTTTTGGTCCAAGGACTGTCCTAGAACTAGGAGGCCATAGGAAACTGTGGTTCCATTGCTGAGTTGCTTCAGCATGATTGAGCTCATAATCTTGAGTACGGACTGATAAAGACTCGCTGAAGCTGAACCATCCAATTACGCAAGATTTGGTAGTAAATCCAGCAGGCGCTTGCAACATATAACTACACAGATGGACCATTCTTTGACTTATTGGTGCAATTGCATTCTTTTTCTTGTCTAGGATGCTAAACTAGATTCTAGGATCAAATATCACTGTTATTGTAGTGGAAAATTCATCCTCTAACTTCCCAGATATGTGACGAATTATTCATAAATTACAAGCAGCAAGCATAAAATGTTAGGGATATGCATAACAAGCACAAGTTCTTTTCTATGTTGTATAAAAGGGCGAAATTTCTTTTTAGTGAATTTAAGTTCTTCATCTAAACCAAAAGAACGACAAGAATGAACAAAAGGGGACTCCTGATGAACATATCAGGTTAACTCAAGGGGGTCCTCAACTCAAATATGCAAAAATCACTGATCTTTAAGGCTCATGGTTTTCTTTTAGTTATCAGAACACTTTGCGTAATCTTTTAGCCTGCTCTCTCGATCCACTTTTGACTATAAAGGTTGGATTTCTGAACCTTTTCGAGGGCTTTTGATGAAGTTTCTCCAATCTGTTGGTACCTGGTGGTGGTGCAGATGGAGGAAAGTAATTTGTACTTACTCTAAGTTCATGGAGAACACAGGTATCTTGACTTATACGAACTAATTTGTACTTGATGGTGTCGAGAATCAAATCTCTATCTCGTGTTGCAGCTCCACAAACCAAAAATTGAATCGAGTCGTGAAAACACGTTTCAATGGGATAAGAGTGTTACATTTTTCTCGGATCATCCTTAAATGAATGGATAGGTCTTACTCGTTCATAAAACAAACATGATTAAAGTGAACAACCAATGCTCTAAATTATGTATTTCGTGCATGTGTTGATAGCTAACGAAGTCGCGATTTCTAGCCTTACTTCTAATGTTAGTAAGAGAAAGGATAGCGCTTGCTTATATTTAAAAAGCCCAAAAGAAGGAGAATTAGGATCCACTCAAAAGGGTTGATGCTTGATGGAGATCAGTTAAGATTTAAATTATACGGTCTAGTGGGAATATGATTCAACACCTATCATAAGCCCACCGTCGGACTTAATGAGATTATTTAGGATTCATGGGTAGATTACAAGGTTGTTCACTACAGATGTCTCAAATACTGCCTGTCCGTACACGTGTCCCACTCATTGAAAGGAGATAAAAGAGAAGAGTATCTTGGTGATCGAGGAAGTATGTGTTGGTGGCTTCATCACTTGCTAGAATGCGTTTGTTCATGTGTACGCATCTGGAAAAGGACAAAACAAGAAGAGCATATCTTTTTGGTGAGGAAGTTGTAGCTTTCCTTGACATTTTGGACTAGACTATGCAATTATTAAGGAAGGTTCTATCTTAGCATAAAAATATCATGATGCTAATGAAACTTGAACTACAAGAAAGACGGGGCAATGATTCCAATCCACTTCATTAACTACTCATTTTCACAATTTGTCATAAAGTTTAGATCCCAAATGGTTTTTCGGACGAAAAAAGTCTTCTTAATCTCTCTCTAAGTAACTAATTAATGAATTCTACTTGGGTTTACAATTGATGGAATAAACTCAGACTTACTAAAATTTTAGTGATGTCACTGGAAATATGTCAATCGAGCAAAAGAGGTAATCTAATTCATAGAGACTCCAGTAATTCGTATCACTCGGGAGAAAGTGGAAGGAATTGAACTTCTACGGTAGAGGAATGCCTAGAATGCATAGACCAAGTGAATGCCATCTTTCGAAGTGACAAAAGTTAGAAGTTCTAGAAAAATGAAAGCTTGAGAATTCTCGAACTTCATCTATATATTTTTAGGACCCAGGTCACCTTTTCCCTTTTTCTCTTCCAAGCAATGGGTCGGTCATTAGGAACCATCAAAATGTGGGCACTAACAGCCTTCTTTTATTCCTTTTCATGGCACTATCCATGAGTTTTATATATACTGATCTTTGCCTTCAATCTTGAACACAAGAAAGAAACCAAACAAAAGCCCACGCATAAGTTTTTAGTTTGGCTCACTCTCCTTCTGCTAACTCACCCTCAAATGGCACCTCATCCCAATCACCTCGCCGATATTGCAAGGGAGGGTTTCGATCTATTGGAGAGAGTTTATGGTGGAAATTAAGACACCGGGTCGAGCACCAAAGAAGCATATACAATGTCCCACAGAAGTGTGCTCCCGGTCCCAGCGACGAGAACATAATCAATTGCAAGAAGGCTGCTGAAGGATACAAAGGAACGGTGGTCACGAAATACAAAGGAGCGGTGGTCACGGAATACAAAGGAACGCGGTCACGAAGTGCTAAAGAAGAAGTTTGTAGGCCAGCGTTTCTAGGTTCTAGTGCTATAAACGTGTAAAAATTCGAGTACTAAGAAAGAAGTTTGAACAGGTCCTTGTCACGGTTTTCATCATGTTAGTCACTTCGAACTCTAGTAATGTGTTTTTGTATACCGTTTGTTTTCCGGCTTTCTGAAATTTAGTTGTGTGCTCGAACGTGTCTAAGCTAGTAATTGGACCTGTTTTATACTAAGCATTCCGTCTTTTATTCCTCTTTTTGGTAAAACTTATGTCAATCTATGGAATACTCGGACACTTGAATGGTATGAAAAGAAGGCTTCAATCATTTCCAAAGTGAATGACCACAACTCAAAGAACTTGCCAATTTTCTGGTCCAATGAACTATCCTAGAGAACTAGGAGAACATTGGACACTGTGGTTCCATTCTTGAGTTGCCTCTGAATGATTCAGCTCATATTCTTGAGTAAGATTGGATAACTCACTAAAGCCGAATCATCCAATAACGCAAGATTCAGTAGTAAATCCAGCAAGCTCTTGCAACATAGTACTACTCAGATGGACCATTCTTTGATTTATTGGTGCAATTGAATTCCTTTTCTTGTCTAGGGCTCCGTTTGTTTCAGGAAAAATATCTTTCCGAAAAACATTTTTCGTGTTTTCCGGTGTTCGGGGGCAGAAAATGTTTTTCCACGGAAAACATTTTCCTTCCCCACCCCCAAATTCTTCATTATTTTGAGGAAAATAATTTCCGTTTCTGCAAAACGGAAATCATTTTCCGCCAAATGACTCCTTCCCCTCGCTAGTCACCGGCCGCCGCTCATCGGTCGTCGCTGCCGCCGGCCGCGGTCGGCGGCCGGGGTCGCTGCTACCGCCGGCCGCGGTCATCGGCTGCCGCTCGTCGGTCGCCGCCCGCTAGCCGTCGTCGCCACAGTCGCCGACCGCCGCTCATCAGTCCCCGTTGTCGCTTGTCGGTCACCGCCGCCATCGGCCGCGGTCGCTAACTGTCGCCGGTCGTTGGTCACCGCCGCTCGTTGGTTGCCGCCCGCCGCTCGTCCGCCGGTCGCCGTCGCCACCCCCAGTAAAAAATATTTTTCAAAACTTTTTCATATTGGTTGCCGAATACCGAAAAATTATGTTCCGGGAAAACATTTTCCAGGAAAATGACTTCCAAGAAAATATTTTCCAAAAACATAATATTTTTCGCCAAACGAACGGAGTCTAGGATAGTAATTATTTTCGAGGATCAAATGTCGCTGGTATTGTAGCCGAAAAATATGTCCTCTAACTTCCCAGCATTGTCCATCCAAAAAACAAAAAAAACTTCCCAGATATGTTACGAATTATTCACCTCCTATTCATAAATTACAAGCAGCAAGTATGAAATGTCAGGGATCCGCATGTTATCAAGCAAAAGCATGAATTTTATTTTTAGTGAATTTAAGTAGTTCATCTTAACTAAAAGACGAAAAAAATAAATGAAGGGAACTCATGATGCTTATATCATATTAACTCTAGGTGGGTCTCAACTCATATATGCAAATATCTAATTTTTAAGGCTCAAGGTTCTCTATCAGTTATCAAAACAGTGCGCATAATCTTTTTAGCATGCTTTATGGATCCACTTTTGACTAGAAAGTTGGATTCTGAACTTTTTCGTGGGCTTTTGATGAAGTTCCTCCGTTTGTTGGTACCTTGTGGTGGTACAAATCAAGGTAAGTAAGTGGCTACAAGTAGAATCACTAAGTTCTCTAGAAGAGAATATGACGGGAAAATAGTCAAATCAGTTCTAAATCTTTTAAGTTTGCCAATTTAGTCCTAAACCTTTTAAATTCCTGCCAATTCAGTCCTTCTGGCCAATTTTGGCCGGTCGACGCTGACGTGGCCGCCGACCGGCGCCGGCCGTTCGGTCAACGCTAACGTGGCAATTCTTTATTATTATTTTTTTCAATTTTTTATTATTATTTTTTTCTTTTTCTTCTTTTTTTTTTTTTTTTTTTTCTGCTTTCTCCCCTCTGGCCGGTCCGGCAATCGGCGGCCGGCTAGAGGGGAGGGCCGGCGAGGCCTCTAGTGAAGCTCGCCCCGTCGGCCCCTGGCTGGGCGAGGCGAGGTCGGCCTTGCCTCGCCGTCGCGAGCCAACGGACGGCGAGGCGAGGTCGAGCCTCGTCGTCGCTTGGGTCGCAATGGCGAGGCAAGGTCGAGCCTCGTTGTCGCTTGGCTCACGACGGCGAGGCGAGGCCGACCTCGCCTCGCCCAGCCTCGCCGTCGCTTGGGCCGTGACGGTGAGGCTTGGCGAGGCGAGGTTGAGCCTCGCCGAGCCTCGTCATCGCTTGAGTTGTGACGGCAAGGTCGTGCCTCGCCAGATCTGGGTGAGGCTCGACCTCGCCGTTGCGGCCCAGGCGACGGCGAGGCTGGGCGAGGCGAGGTCGGCCTTGCCTCGCCGTCGCGAGCCAAGCGACGGCGAGGCTCGACCTCGCCTCGCCGTCGCGACCCAGGCGACGGTGAGGCGAGGTCGGCCTCGCCTAGCCAGGGGCCGGCGAGGTTCGCCCTCGCCGGTGGCCGGCGGGGCGAGCTTCGCCAGAGGCCTCGTCGGCCCTCCCCTTTGGTCGGCCGCCGATCGCCGGACCGGCAGAGGGGAGAGAGCAAAAAAAAAAAAAGAAAAAAAAAGAAGAAAAAGAAAAAAATAATAAAAAATTGAAGAAAATAATAAAAAATTGCTACGTCAGTGTTGACCGGACGGCCGGCGCCGGTCGGCGGCCACGTCAGCGCCGACCGGTCAAAATTGGCCGGAAGGACTGAATTGGCAGGAATTTAAAAGGTTTAGGACTGAATTGACAAACTTAAAAGGTTTAGGACTGAATTGGCCGCCGTACAATAAGTTTAGAACTGATTTGACAATTTTCCCAGAATATGACTGGAAGGCCGGGAATAAGAATCTTAAAAAACTTAGAAAAGTTTCCACCGAGAGAAGATCAACTTGGTGAAGCAATTTAGTTGTTGCAGGCATGCCAAACAGCTTTCAAATTCCTCCAAAATCATCGAAGATCTGAACTGAGAAATTATAAGTACTAAAACATGTTAGTCAGCTGTCGCTTGCTCCTCTCCTTGCATGAAAACCGGAGGATTCTTGGATGAATCAAGCTGCTGGACATGGCTCGACACAAACTTTGTTACATGAATTTTGCTCAATTCAGATTGTGGCTATTATTGTATGTTTGGTTCACTAAAAAGTAGTGTTGACACTACATATGGACGATTGTATCTCTTAATTCCTACGAGCAGATACATTATAAACTTACACTGCTAGGACAACTTATTGAGATCCCTCAAAAAAACAAAATCACATTAAATGTACAAAGGTTATCATTAGTTAAGAGACTGGAGAGCCGCTTTAAAAAACTAGTAGAAGATTTATTAGGATAGATTTATCATACAACAAAGGCTTCGCTTGGAATCCAAGTCAAATGGTATGTTCTATCGCATAATAACTGTTGGATTTATTACTTTAGAGTATTAGCAAGTTGGGGATATTTGTGTAAATGTATTAAGCTTAATCCTAAGCCTATAAATACTCTTTGTTATCTCTGAAATAAACTAAGTTACTCTTTTATCATTAACATGGTATCAGAGCTAAATTAACACTTCTCACAATAAACCCTAGTCACCATCATTGTAGATCTCGCCGGTGCCACCGTAGATCCCTCCGGCGACCTTCGTCCAGCGTCTCCCAAGGCCGGCGACCCTCCATCCAGGGTCGACGACCTTAGATCCGGTGAGATCTAGGTCCAGGAGGGTCACCTAGGGCCAGCGACCTTAGATCCAGCGAGATCTAGGCCCTGACGACCTAAGTCCGACGTTGCCAAGGGCCCACGACTCTTCGTCCAGCGTTGCCAGGCTCCGGTGACCTCCATCCAAGGTTGCCCAGCTCCGACGCACCTCCAGCGACCTCCATCCAGGGTTGCTGACCTCCGGCGACCTCCATCCAATGTTGCCCAGCTCCGGCGCACCTCCGATGACCTCCATCCAGGGTCGCCCAGCTCCGGTGAATCCAAGAATAACGCTACTGGAACTCATCTAGGTCAGAAATCAGTGTTGTCTGACCATCTAGGTCAGAAATTGGTGTTGTATGACCATTAATTCACTCGCCTCAGATCTCTCATGTGTTTTGATGTATTGAAACCCATAAATCGATGCTATCGGGGGAGTTTCTGAGACCGAGGGTTGTGTGGAAGTGATTTGTGGAGTTGAATTTGCTGTTTTTCATTGTGGTTTGTGAGGATGGAGCATTGAATTTGGTGGTGCTGGTTTTTTGGCTGAATGTGATGTTTTGAAGTGTCAGTTCCCTGAATTTTGTGTTCTATAGTTGGAGTGACATGTGGAGTTATTGAGATTTGCGGATACTTGCAGAAGTTATATAATAAGTGGGGTGTGTTATTTATTACATACGTGGGTCAAGTTTCCAGTAATTAGTGGTTTGTGAGGATATCTATTGATTAATCTAATTCACCGTTTATTATTTCGGGGTTGGGCTCCTCTAGTGCTTCTTTGAGTTCAGTATCTTTTGGTTCATATTATAGTATGACTAATCTGCACAATACCTTGGTCAAGTTGGACGGTACCAATTATCCTTCTTGATCGATGGCTCTTTCAACTTTTATTTATTCTAATTGCCAGTCTAGATGGCTTGAAGAAGAACCGCCTACAGCTTCAACTAGTCTAGATGAATGGAAGTACGTGGATGCTATTTTGCGTACACTTTTATGGGGAAGTATGGCTAAATCTATTCGCCATCTTTTCATGGATTGCACTACAGCTCGTGAGATATGGACAAAGTGTGCTTTATTGTATTCTGGACAGAATAACATGAGTCGAGTTTGTGACATGTGGGAGACTTTATTTGAATCCAAAATTGGTGATGCTAGTTTGACAGAACATTATGCTCGTTTTGCATCTTTATATCAGCGCCTCAAGTCTTATTTTCCATCTGCTACCACAGTTACTCAGATGCAGCAACGAGAAGCGGATATGATAACTGTGTTCTTTCTTCGTAGCCTTGGTCCAGATCATAATGCTCTTTGTCAATTGATTACCTCTCAGAGCACTCTTCCTTCTATTGAAGAAGTGTATTCTTGAGCTGCTCGTTACACTTCCAGTCCCAAGACTTCAGTAATTTCAGATAGTAGTGCTATGGTGGCTCGTGGAGGTCAAGGGACTCGTGGTCATATTAACGGCCGTGGATAATGGAATTTTGATAGTTCTTACCGTGGTCGTGGTCGTGGTCGTGGTTTTCAAGGCCGAGGTGTCGTTCGTGGTGGTGGTAGTAATACTTCTAGAGGAGCACATGGTGGTGGTCGAGCGAACCATTTTTGTACTCATTGCCAGCTTTCTGGGTACACTGTTGATTATTGTTATGACCTCCATCCTGAACTGTGGGGTCTACATGCTTCTATTGATATTGACCCTTGGGCTCCTTCTCCTGGATCTTCTTCTGGACAGGGTACAGTACAGTTAACTCATGTAGAATATGATGAGTTGGTCAGAGCACGACAGAGTGAGAGTGGTGCTATCTCTGGTCCTACTGCTACTTTAGCACAACGTAATGATCCTACATGTCTATTGTCCAGTACAACTCCTCCTCGTTCTTGGGTTATTGATTCAGGTGTCACTCATCATATGACTGGTGATTCTCGTCTTCTCACATCCACCTCATCTGTTCCTTCTATGTCAGTCACCTTAGTAGATGGTTCCCAATCCAAAGTTACTGGTACAGGTTGTGTATCATAGTTCCTCGGTGTCCTTACCTTTTATTTACCATATTCTACACTTTCCTTACAATCTATCATCAGTCAGTTCTATTACTCGTGATCTTGATTGCGATATTATCTTTTCTTCGTCTTCATGTGTTCTTCATGATCGGAAAATTGGACGCCGAATAGGTGGTGGGCGTGAAGCTGGTGGATTGTACATTCTGGAACCTGAGATTATTGCTGCTGCTACAACAATTCAGAATAAAGCTGTGGATGATCCTTATCGATTGCATTGTCATCTTGGTCATCCATCAGCAGACGTACTCCGACGGTTTCCTTTCGTGTCTAGTTTAGGTCTTCAGTTTAATTGTGAAACGTGTTAGTTAGGTAAACACCATCGTGAGTCTTTCTCTCATCGTGTTTTGAGTCTGCATCACATCCATTCGAGTTAATTCACTTCGATGTGTGGGGTCCTAATCGAGAGTCTTCGTTTGGTTTTCGGTATTTTGTCACTTTCATTGATGATTGTACTCGTACAACTTGGTTATATTTAATAAAAGATTGTATTGAAGTTTGTCATTCTTTCTGCCAGTTTTATCATGAAGTACATACGCAGTACGATTGTTCTATTAAATGTTTGCGTACTGACAATGCTCGTGAGTACTTTTCTTCGTCTACCTTTATTTCGTTTCTCAAATCTCATAGTATTTTACATTAAAGTTCTTGCACTCACACTCCGCAACAAAATGAAGTTGCTGAACGTAAGAACCGTCATTTGTTGGATGTTGCCCGTTGTCTTCTTCTTCACACTCATATACCTAAATCATTCTGGAGGTATGCTCTACTTATAGCATGTCATCTTATTAATCGTCTTCCATCCTCCGTGCTGAAAGGAGCTATTCCTTATGCTCTTCTTCATCCTGATCGTCCTTTATGGTCTATTCGCCCTTATATCTTTGGATGCGTCTGTTTTGTTCATTCTTTGTCTCTTGGATTAGACAAATTATCACCTCGTGCTGAAAAATGTATATTCGTTTGTTACTCCCGTACTCAAAAGGGATATGTGTGTTATAATCCTACTCGCCGTCAGGAGTATGCTTCTGCTGATGTGACTTTCTTTGAGGATAAAGCATTCTTTGGCGATGATCGTCCTCAAGCACCCTTAACCTTGGATCTTCTGCCACCCTTTGCACCTACATCTCAGCCGGAGCCACCATGTTTTACTTCTGATGCTGCTTCACCAGATCCAAGCTTACTAGCACCGACCCCTCTTCAGGTCTATGCACGTGGTCCTCGTTCTGTTTGGGGTAATACATCTTTACCAGCAAGTATTCCACCACCACTACTAACTTCGGTTCAAGCTTCCGATCCTCTTCCACCGTCTCCTGACAATTCTCCTATTGCTCACCGTACTCGATCTCGGTATCCTCTTTCTAATTTTGTGTCTTATCATAACTTGAGCCCTCATATGTCTGCCTTTGTGTCGTCTTTTGCTTATGTGTCTGTGCCTAGTAATGTCCAGGAGGCTTTGGCCCATCCAGGGTGGGCTCGCGCTATGGAGGAGGAGATAGCTGGTTTACATCATAATAAGACTTGGGAGCTCGTTCCCTTGCCGGTTCATAAATAATTGGTAGGTTGTCGCTGGGTCTTTGTTGTCAAACACCATCCAGATGGTTCAGTTGAGCGCTTAAAGGCGCATCTTGTGGCCAATGGCTATACTCAAATTTATGGTATTGACTATGATAAAACTTTTTCTCCAGTAGCCAAAATTCCTTCTATTCGTATCATTATTTCCTTGGCTGCTCGGTCTCAGTGGAC
Organism: Syzygium aromaticum; assembly: GCA_024500025.1. Classification (NCBI taxonomy): domain Eukaryota; kingdom Viridiplantae; phylum Streptophyta; class Magnoliopsida; order Myrtales; family Myrtaceae; genus Syzygium; species Syzygium aromaticum. The sequence continues at coordinate 31,476,725 of CM044892.1, forward strand.
TCTTCATCAGCTTGATGTCAAAAATGCCTTCCTTCATGGTGATCTTCACGAGGAAGTATATGTGGAGCAACCACCTGTGTTTGTTGCTCAAGGGGAGAAGGTCTGCCAATTGCGAAAAGCTTTTTATGGACTTAAGTAATCTCCTCGTGCTTGGTTTGGCCAGTTCAGTGGTGCGGTTATTACTTTTGGCATGCATCGGTGTAGTGTGGATCACTCAGTATTCAGTATGTCATCTTCAAAAGGATGCGTTATTCTTGTTGTTTATGTTGATCATATCATTGTCACAGGCAGTGATGTTGAAGACATACAACGACTCAAGCAGTTTCTTCAAAAGGAGTTTAACACTAAAGACCTAGGTCATTTGCGATATTTTCTTGGCATTGAAGTTGCTTATGCCAACGGTAGCATTGCTCTCTCCTAGCAAAAGTATGCTCTTGACATTCTTAAGGAGGTTGGCTTACATGATTCTAAACCTAGCGACACATCTATGGATCCTGGAGTGAGGCTTGACAATGAACAGGGAGAACTTCTTCATGATCCAGAGAAGTATCGTCGGTTAGTAGGCAAGTTAAATTATCTTACCATTACCCGTCCGGATATTTCATTTGTTGTTAGTGTGGTGAGTTAAAATTTGAGCTCTCCTCGTGCTAATCATTGGTAAGTTGCTCTACAAATTGTTTGATATTTGAAGAGAGCTCCAGGTCAAGGACTTGTGTTCCATAATCAATGTCATCTTCGTATAGCTGGTTATTCCAACCCTGAATCTTTGGAGGTGACAGGATATTCTGATGCAGATTGGGCTGGTTGCCCTATGGATCGACGGTCTACTTCGGGATACTGTGTATTCCTTGGTGGTAATCTTGTGTTGTGGAAAAGTAAGAAACAATTTGTTATTTCCCGATCTAGTGCAGAGGCCGAGTATCGTGCTATGGCTAATGTTACCAGTAAACTTCAATGGGTTCGTATGTTGTTAGTTGAGATTGGACTACCTATGACCGGATCATCTATTCTGTGCTGTGATAATCAATCTGCTATTTATATTACTAGCAATCCAGTGTTTCATGAGCGAACGAAGCATATAGAGGTGGATTGTCATTTTGTTCGAGAAAAGGTGAACTGAGAAGACATACGGTTGGTACACACACGTTTTGAAGAGCAACTAGCAGACATTTTCACAAAGCCTCTTCGACGTGGATGAGTTTCATATATTTGTCATAAGTTGGGACTTTTTGATATGTATGCTCCAACTTGAGGGGGAGTGTTGGGTTTATTACTTTAGAGTATTAGCAAGTTGGGGATATTTGTGTAAATGTATTAGGCTTAATCCTAAGCCTATAAATACTCTTTGTTATCTCTGAAATAAACTAAGTTACTCTTTTATCATTAACAATAACATTTGTTAGTTTAATAAGAAATTGACTTGGCAATTAGGCAGGAATCATTCTTTCACATTTTCTAATACTTAAACCAACCTTTAAGACTGCTTTCCGGAACTTAAGTGGCGGAATACGTAGTGTACACTTTTTTCTTTGGCTAAGTCTACTATAATTGAAAGAAGTGTAATAAAAAACAAACAAAAGAAAAAAAACATAGTTGTGCACATTTCTAGTGAAAGGATCCTACTAATCCATACTCACTGGAACGGTTAGTTAATTTAATGAAACTCTAATATGCCAACGAAATTTCAGCCGCAAGAAATACAGGCATACCATTAATTTCACTCTGTTAATAAACTATATCCCCGAAATATTTTAACTGTATATTCTCCTATATCGGTCAAAATAATCTGAAATATCTTCACTTTTGCACCGGTTAAATCATCGACTACATTTGTGGTAACTCGACTTTATTAGAATTCTTGTAGGAGAATGCATAGACCAAGTCAAGGTTGTCAATGAGAAAAGGTACAAAGGAGAAGTTTCTAGTTATGGTCCTAAAATCTTTGGGACCACAAGGCATAGCATCTTCTCAGATATTATCACTCCTTTTACAAGTGTCCGTAGATCTTTGGGATCAATTATGTGGGAACTCATGAGGCCTTGCTTAATTCCTTCTATGCTTTTATGACACTTTCCATGAGCTCTATATAAAGGGATCTTTGGCCTTCCAACTCCATCATTAGACACAAACCAAAGAAAAGCCGATGCATCGCTTTCTTTACTCAGCTCACTTGTCACTTCCATCTGCGATAAATCTCAAATGGCACCTCATGCCGACCGCCTTGACAAAGTTGGAAGAGATGGGTCTGCAATAATAGACATAAGTTACCGCCCAAGGCCCACGGCTCAAGGTACGAAGAATCGATGCATCCCACAACAATCCCACGAGGCGGTTCGAGACACAGCAGCTCCTAAGGTTATTGATAGCAAGATGGCGGCCCAGAAGTACAAGGGAGTGGTTATTATGGAGAACTACAAGAGCAAAGTTGCTGGCAGGAGTTTCTAGATTCTGTTCTTGTACAGGGTTCAAGTAATACCCTTGTAATTTAGCAACCCAAAATAATTAAAAAAAAAAAGTCGTACCCTAGTACTCTAACGTCTGAAGTTGAGAGAATGTCGGAGCTCCGACGTATTCTTTCTAAGCTCTGTCCTATAGACGAGTGCTGCTATGTACTCATTCCAACTCTCCTATGTATTTAGTTGGGTACGCAATCTGTTCTAAACAGTAATAAATTGCTGCCTCATTTGAATGCGGTACTAATTACCTAAAATCCGGATCCACGGTAAAGGGAAAAATAATCCAAAAAGTCCTAAACCTATTGCACTTTTGCCAATTTAGTCATAAACCTTTTAATTTTGCCAATTGAGTCATAAATCTTTTCATTTCTTGCCAATTGAGTTCATTTGACCAATTTTAGCTAGAAATCGCTAATGTGGATGCTGGACAGCAATGTGATGCGGACATGGATATTTTTATGTAATATTTTAATAATATGTGAACTTTTTATGTTTTTTTTTTATTTTCCTCTATTTTTTTTTTTTTTTGGGTTTTGAAGTTAGGGCCGACGAAGATGGCCGGCCGACCTTCGCTGGCCACGGGCGAGGGCCGGCGACCCTCGTCGGCTCTGACCGAAGGCCAGCCGACCCTCGCTAGCCAAAGCGAGGGCGCGTGAGCCCTCGCCTAGATTTGGTGAGGGTCGCGACGCCCTCTCCTAGATCTGGCGAGGGCGTCGCCTAGCCAGATATGGGTGAGGGCATTGTGGCCCTCACCTAGAGCTGGAGAGGGTCAATTAGCCACCCTCGTCGGCCCTAGCTTCAAAATCCAGAAAAAAAAAAAGAGAAAAGGAAAAAAAGAAAAAAAAAATCATAAATTATTAAAATATTATATAAAAATGTTCATGTCAGTGCCACATGGTCGCCCGATGTTCACGTCAGCGATTTCCTGCCAAAATTGGCCGGATGAACTCAATTGGCAAGAAATGAAAAGGTTTAGGATTTAATTAGCAAAGTTGAAAGGTTTATGACTGAAATGGCAAAAGTGCGATAGGTTTAGGACTTTTTGAACAATTTTCCCCACGATCAAGTAACTGTAAACTTGATGTTCAACCAAATGCGGTGGTATGAATATCTTCACTAAATTCAACAAAACATCATAAAGGTTAACCTTTCTCTAAAGAAAAGTATGTGAAATACCACACTCTAAACATTCGTCGTAAATGTTGCACTTCAAAACTTGTCCTGCAGATTTACAGCAACTGAATAATGCAATTTCGTAAGAAAATGTCTAATCAAGCGAGCATGTGGAAACATCTAAACCAATATTCCGCCACTATTGGATGATTTATGCATTCATTCTTTTATCGTTTGAGTTTAGAATGTTCAACCTAAAAGTTTAAACTGTTAGATGAAAACATGATTTAATATTTTGCTAAGACACACACGAAAATTGGAAAAACAATAACAAAAGTTGACAAATTAAAAAAAGAAGAAGAAGCAAAATACACGCTCGTAAGTAGCTCAAATGAAAATTAAACCTAAAACTCCGGAAAAAGTTAGCAAGTCATTCAAATGAAGGTCGGTAAATTCATAGAGGAGTAGGAAAATTAAAGAATTAACAAGAAAGATATAAAAATTGGAAAAATATAAGAAAAGTTGAGAATTTGTTAACTGAGGAAAAGAGTCGGTGTGTTGCCAACAGGTCACCAGAAGATTCGGGTAATCGGTGACTCCTTTTTGTAACTTTTCCACAGATTTATCGGTACAGAGAAACTCACTTTTTTGGGGAACGGAACTGCGAGTGATTGACCTCGACGGAGCAATCTAAACAGTGATGAGCACGTCGAATGAGCGAATCATTTGACCGACAATGCTTCTTTTAAGGTTAATATCCTATGTGGACCTCGTGAATTTACACGAGACGTTGCAACAGAGGCCCTGTTTGACTGCAAAAGATGGAGATGCTGAGGAAGCTTGAGCATCTTGAAGCAGAATCAGTTCTCAAGGAGAATCATACGACTGAAGACTGAAGGATGGGCAGCGGATGGTTCTTGGTTCCAACGGGGAAAGAATCCAACCGAAAGTAAAGCTTTAATCGATCCTTTCTTCGTCGCCCTCGAGTGCAGTTTTCACGTGCCGATGCTTGCGATCGCACGATGATGAGAGCATTATTAGATCAGCAACATGCTTTGTCGTGCCACTTCTCATGCTTTTTTTTTTTTTGGTAAGGTCCACTTCTCATGCTTATTGTCTAGTACTGTCCCAGTTTTCGTTCATTCTCTTGTTTTCTTTGGAGAGCATTTGTCCATATGAATTTGAACCTTGGGATTAATTAAACCTTTATGTGTGCATGGTGCCATTGATATTCCATTCGTTAATACTCAGTTTGGACGGAGGGATTGGATAGGAAGAATATTTTTGGGATTAAACAAGATTTTTTTGGGGGATTCATAAATAATATGAGAAGGTATGTATGTGTATATGTATGTTACATGTGTCCGAGTCATGGAAAGGAGAAAAAAGAGAAGAGCATTTTGGTGTTTGTGGCCTCATCCCTTTATCTTGTTAGGCTCTTCTAGCCCCAAAACAAGAAATCAGGTCTCTCTCTCTCTCTGAGAATAGGAAGAAGCCCACCTTAGGTATCCACGAAATGACCGCGGACCAAAACACAAGTATCATGACGAGATAGTTACAAAAAAGGTTTTAACTTATTGTACAAGTATCCATTCAGTCATAAACCTTTTAATTTTATCAATTTAGTCATGAATATTTTTAATAATATGCCAATATAGTCCTTTTGGCTAATTTTGCCTAGAAATTACTAAAACAGATGCCGACCATCCCAAGTAACACAGCTTGCGTAGGACAGCCAAGTCAGCAATTGCCAGCCAAAATTGGCCGCAATTACTACATTGACAAATCGTCAAAAAGTATATGATAAAATTAGTCAAATTAAAAATTTTGGGACTAAATTAATATCTGTACAATATATTTATGAATTTTTTGGTAATTTTCCCATATCATGACCCATACAAACTAATTTGCACTTGTTGAGAATCAAATCTCTATCTCTCGGTAGTATGGCTTCACAAAACTAATAAATGAATCAAGTCGTGAAATCGTGTTCTCTTTTTTGGGGGATCGGAAGTCATGAAAACATGTTCTAATGGGTTAAAAGAGTCACGGGTTTTTTTTTTTTTTTTGTGCCATTCATAAATGAATCGATAGGTTTTACTTGTTTATAAAACAAACACGATTGATAGCAAATAATGCTCTAAATTATGTATTTTGTGCATGTGTTGATATTTAACCAAGTCTTAATATACCGCCTTACTCATGTTAAGTGGAGATAGGATAGCGCTCAACTATATATATAATATAAAAAATGGAGAATCGGGATCCACCTGAACAGTTGATGCTTGATGGAGATCAATAAGATTTAAATTACAGGGTCCGGAGGGAATATGATTCAGTACCAATCTACTCAGATATATTCTTACAATTTGTTAACCAAAAGAGGCCGACTCGAAAAGGAGATTTAACGTGGGTGGGACAATTGGCTCGCATCTCATTTTCTAAAACCTTAAAGAAACCCACCTTCGGACCTAAAAAGATTGTTCAGGATTCATCATTAGGATTATAAGGTTGTCCAGCTCAGGGAAAGGTGGTGATCGAGAAAGTTGTCTGTGGCTCCATCCCCTCTGCACATATTTCTAAATCAGGCAAACGAGAAAAGAAGAAGAATATGTCTTTTTGGTGAGCAAGTTGTAGCTTTTCTTCATATTTTGGACTATACCATGCCAATTATTAGGGAAGGTTCTATAGATCATGATGCTAATGAAACTTGAACTGCAAGAGATAAGTGGGCATGATTCCATCCCACTTCATTAAAATCATTTGCGTACGAAAAGTCTTCTTAAGCTCGCTCTAAGTACCTAATTAGTGAAGTCTACTGATTGGGGATAAACTCAATCAGACTTGCTACATTGGAAATATGTCAATCGGGCACACAAGTCCAAGGAAGTGATTTATTTCACAGAGACCCCAGTAATTAGCATCGCCCATGAGAAAGTGGAACGAATTGAGCTTGTACAACGGTAGGATGCAATATGCATAGATTGCATAGAACAAGTCAATGCCTTCCTATCTTTTGAAGTAACAAAACCTAGAAATTCTTGAAAAATAAAAGCTCGAGAATTCTAGAGTTTTGTCTCTATTGTTTTCCCTCTCTTTTAAGCAATGGATCTATCATTCGGACCCATAAAATATGGCTACTTACTAGGAGCGTTCATTTATTCCTTCTACATTTGCAGGGCACTTCCCATGAGCTCTATATAAACTGATCTTTGCCTTCAAACTTGAACACAAGAAGGAAACCAATCCAAAGCCACACATAAGTTTCTAGTTTTAGCTTCCTCTCCTTCTACTAACCACCCTCAAATGGCACCTCATGCTGATCGCCTTGCCAATATTGGAAGGGACGGTTTCGAGCTACTGGACAGATTTTACAGTGGAGGGATGTCGGGTCAAGCACCGAAGAAGCAATACGATGTCCCATGGCGGTATGCTCCTGTTCCCCGCAACGAGAATGTAATCGATTGCAAGATGGCTGCCGAAAAGTACAAAGGAGTGGTGATCATGGAGTACTACCAGAACAAGTTTGTCGGCTGGCGTTTTTAGGTTCTGGCGCTGTAAACTTGCAATGGTTTGAGTAAACTTCCCAGAAGGTAGAAGTAAACCGGCCATACAAGTCCTTGTCACGGTTTTTCGTCATGTTGGTCGTTTTGAATCTAGTACTGCGTTTCCGTGTACCTTTTGATTTCCTGCTTTCTGAGGGTTAGTGGTGTACTTGGATGTGTCTAAGCTAGTAATTGGACCTCCTTTTATAGTAAACGTTCCCCTTTTTACTCCTCTTTCTGGTAACTATGATATAATTGTTCACTTGATTAGTGTGAAAAGAAGACTTCAATCTTCTTCGAAGTGAATGACCACAGCCTAAAGAGCTGGCCAATGTTCTGGTCCAAAGACTGTCCTCGAACTAGGAGGCCATTGAACACTGTGGTTCCATTGTTGAGTTGCTTCTGCATGATTCAGCTCATAAACTTGAGTAAGATTTGATAAAGACTCGCCAAAGCTGGATCATCCAATTAGGCATGATTTGGTAGTAGATCCAGCAGGTGCTAGCAACATATACCTACACAGATGGACCATTCTTTGACTTATTGGCGCAACTGCATTCTTTTTCCTGTCTAGGATGTAAATATGCTATAGGATCAAATGTCACTGTTATTGTAGTGGAGATATATGTTCTCTAACTTCCCAGATATGTCATGGATTATTCACCGCCGATTCATTAATTACAATCAGCAAGCTCAAGATGTCATGGATCCGCATGCTAACAAGCGCAAGCTATTTGCTTTTCCTTTGTTCGTAAAAAAGAAAATATTGTAGGAAAAATACTTAACACTGTTTGCTGTAACTAGAAATGATAACTTTGAAAAAGCGACAACAACTTTAATAATGACCAAGTCCATAAGTAAAAGAGGAAATAATTACAAACCAATTTGAACTTGCACAATTGTTATAAAATTGCAACATAATTACTTAGGAGATGAGGTACGACTAACTGAGTCTCCTTAAGGCTATTGATTCCTATCAACAGTGCTAAGCAGCTTCATGAACTATATCTCCTAAGATACAATACCTCGAATTTGTTTGTATTAGCACAATACAAATAATACTTTGTTGAACACTTCTCGAAGTTGGCACACCTAGAGGACTGCCCTTCATGAACTAAAGAGATGCCTTTTTAAAGACAAAGAAAACTGCTGCAAAAACTGAAAGAACATGAACTAAATAGTCATGTTAGTTACGTTCACGTTTGTTGAGCGATTAGCATATAATTACAACAATATTAAAGACAAAGAAAACTACAGCAAAAAAGTGAAAGGACATGAACTGAAGAGTCATAAGTTTAAAGACACTTATGTTGAGCCATTAACTCATAATTACAACTATCACCTTCATTAATGGATCAACAAAATATTTTTCGCTTGAAGAATTCTAAGTGTGATTATGGAGGTACATTGCATCAAGATTGGTAGCTGTCACTTTGAATCTTTAGTGAAAGTCTATCGGACTTACTTAACTAGTCGATGGACTAAGCCTTGAATCATTAGTTGTTTGTGTAAGCCTAGATAATAGACCTCACACATAGTATCTCCGAATCAAGATTGGTTCTCAGTTGTATTCATTTTTTCGGCACTAGACCTCTTGGCATTCATGCGTCCTTTAAAAAATCTAGGCTTTTGAGATTTTCACAGAGTTGGCCAGCTCCATGCATATAGGTGCATTCCTATCAAAGGTATCCTACTATACCTTACTAGAATGTTTAATTCCAAGTTATAGGAATTTTTATGGTAAAAGGATACTATAAGTGCTATAACTTGTGTACGGCGCTCACTTTAGTGCCAAAAGTTTTCGCCGGCTCATTTAAGTGCTAAATCGGAGGAAAAACGATCATTTAAGTACCCAAAGTTTTTTTTGGATCACTTCAATGCTAAAACTTTTGAAAAACGATCACTTAAGTGCTAAAATTTTTGAAAAACAATCACTTAGATGCTAAATTTTTTTAAAAACGATCACTTAAATGCCAATCTCCGGCAAGTCACGTCAGCTTAAAAAATTAATAAAAAAAAAGCTACGTCGGATTTCTGGCGAAAAATTGTGTACGGCACCAGAGTTGATACTTAAATTATCATTTTTCAAAAATTTAGTACTTAAGTGATCTTTTTTCAAAATTTTTAGTACTAAATTGATAAAAAAAAAATCTTATGGCACCAAAGTGAGCGTCGTACACAAGTTATAGCACTTATAGTGCTCTTTTGCCGAATTTTTATAGCATAGTGTGACCCTTAAAACGTTATAGGAAGCACTACTGTATTATAGGAATGGGAAACACTAGAGTTTTGTTGTGGATTCATGCGTGCTTTAAGAAACACTAGAGTTTTCATGTTGGAACCTCTTTATTGAGTTAAGGCTTTTGACTCAATTTCCCTTGATGCACAGTTTACCCACTCTCTTGATAATGTGTCTAGACTTACTGTTATATATTATATTATGTGCCCCATGCAATTGCTGCTTGATTATCACGATGAATGCATACCGCACACACAGGTTTTGGCCACAACAGAACATCTTACTAAAAATTGTCGAGGCCACTTTATTTCTTCATGCTTTATCTAAAACAACAAACTCTTATTCCATTGTGGAGCGTGCTATCAAAGTTTGCTTTGAGGATTTCAATGATATTATGGCACCTCCTAGCGTGAACACATATTTTGCTAGTTGATTTCGATTTATCAGAATCCAAAATCCAATTGGCATCACTATAGTATTATAAAACGATAGGACATTTGCCATATTGCGATACATAGTCTTTGCTTCTTTGCAAATAACCTAATACTTTCTACGGAGTAGTCTAATGCTCATGACCAGGATTACTTGTATATCTACTCGGTTTTCATAGTGAGTACGCAATATTTGGTCTTGTGCAGTTCATGATGTACATGATATAGAGAGCACTCCAGCTGTCTAATACTGCTATCAGCATTCTTTCTTGAAGTTAGGTGTGGAAGAAAATGATTATTCACATCTTTAATGCGAATCATTTAAACCTCTCTATTACCTTTTCAATGTAATAAGATTGTTTTAAACCTAGACCGTTTGACTTCCTTAGAATTTTGATGCCAAGTATAGCATGTGCAACCCCTAAGTATTTCATCTCGAATGAGCGCTATACGAATGTTATGACACTTGTGTAATGAGATTGTATTATACACTCAAATGAGTGCTGTATGAAAATTATGATACTTGTGGTGTCTTTATTCCGCCAATATTGCCTATTGTTTAATTGGATAAAAGATGGTAATCACTTCAATTAAAATTGGTAAGTTCTATAAAGAGTTGGTAAATTTAAGGATTGGTAATAAGTATGGCAAAAAATTGGTTATCAAATAGAAAAGTTGGCAAATCTAAAAAAATTATTAAATATTGTAAAATGAGACTTGGCATACCAAATCTAATAGGTAACCTAATGGGAGAAAAATCGGTAAGACACGTATTAAAGTTGGTAAATCTAAGGCGTTTGTATGAGACATGAATCAAAATTGATAAACAATAATATAAATTGAAAAATTTAAGATAAAAAAAAACAAATAGACATCAATAAGTTGCTCAAACAAGAGTTCTTAACTCTAAACTTTCGTAAAAAGTTGGCAAGTCACTCAAACTAAATTGGTAAATTCATAATGGAGTAAGTAAATTTAAGGCGTCAATAAGTAGGACAAAAAAAGTTAGAAAAAGATAAAAGGAAGTGCTAGCAATTTCATAAAAATGTTAAAGAATAAGTGCATTGGAAGTCATAAATTTTATCATAAAAATGCAATTAAATCTTAAAACTTTTAAAAAGTGCAATTAAGTCCTAAAAGTTGTTACGAAAGTATAATCGAGTCTTACAACTTTCAAAAAGTGCAATCAAGTCCTAAAACTTGTCAAATTGGTCCAATCAAGTCCTTTCATTGATTGCATTTTTAGAATTTTTAGACATTGATTGCACTTCCGTGATAAGTTTTAAGACTTGATTGCACTTTTTGAAAGTTTTAAGATCTGATTGTACTTTCGTGACAAGTTTTAGTACTTGATTGCACATTTTGAAAATCTTAGGATTCAATTGTATTTTCGTGACAAGTTTTAGGACTTCCAATGCACTTATCCCATGGAAGCTCGAGTGTGTGGAAGCAGAATCAGTTTTCAAAAGAGAAATCATATTGACTGGAGTGAAGGGCGGAACGCGGAAATAAAGAATCCGAACACGTCGTATTCGGCAAAGTAAAAGCTTTGATTGATCCTTTCTTTCGTTTAGCCGAATTGCATCTCTGACGCGGCGATGCTTGCGAATGCACGATGACGAAGAGCATCAGAGAGATCAGCCTGCTTGATTGAGCCACTTCTTCTCATGTCGATATGTTCATCTGGACTGACATGAGGACCCAAGTTCCAGTTTTCAATTCGTGTCTCTGTCCCTCACTTACTCGCCTTCATTTGAGAGTAAAAATCAAGCTTCTTCTAATTCATTCTCTTGCTTTCTTTCGGGGAGAATTTCCCTAATGAATGTGGAGCTTGGGATTAATTTAACTTCTATGTGCATGGTACCATTAGTTAACACTTAATTTGAATAGGATGACTAGAGAGGAAAAGAAAAAAAAATTAAAGTAATAGAATTTTGGGTTTGGTATGAGGGATTGGGATCAAAGGATTTGGAGGAAAGGGATCATCATTTTCTGTGACTTTTCTAATCTTCTGAAAATCACCCCAGTGGATTTGGAGAGATCGTGGGAAATTCACAAATTCTTCTCTTTATTTCATGTATGCCCTTATTTTATTTAAAAAATTGATTGTCTCTCGTAAGTTGTCATATGAACATTTGTTCTCTTTTAACAGGTAATACACATCATTTTTTCTTTCATGTACTTGCAATATGTTATTTGTCACGAGCAGCACATCTCCAACAACATCGTCCGAATTTTTTAAGTTAGGCACTTTATCGGGTAGGTCTTTTGAGTTGAGTGTATTTGTCATGGTCTGATTTGGGCCATTAACTTCTTTATGTTTAGACCCAAAATTTGGACCTGATGTCAATACATGGTATTAAAGTACATATTAAAGATCCAAATCCTAATACTTCCTCTCAATTTTCTACTCTATCGTGCACGTTTTCCAATCTTAGGTTATCCCGTTGATGTGATTTCATTAACATATTCACGATTACAAATTTTCTTACATAAAATCGCGCTAGAAAAGGGAAAAGATATCATATAATTGTGAAAAGAGGGAGGAGACTTGAGATCCACTTGAAAAGAGTTTGTCCCGGGAGATCAGTCAGATTTTCAAAATGGCATGGATAGGGTTTGGGGTGGGAATCTGATTCAACACCGCCAATCTACTCTCCATGCATCCATAAAATTTGTTGACTGAGAAAGGCAGAGTTGGAAAGGTGATTCAGCCAATTGCAAGAAACAATTTCGTTCATACCATATTTTCTAGTACGTACTTTGAACCGTCCTTAAAGATATATTCCTACGATCTATGGATAGGAATAGAATGTGTAGGTAACGTGTGTCTGAATCAGGAAAAGGAGGAGGATACATTCTTCGGGGAGGAAGTTGTAGCATTCCTTGATGTTTTAGACTACATTTTGCAATTATGATGGAAGGTTCTAGATGGAAGGTTCTATCTTAGCCTGAAAAATCATGATGCTAATGAAGCTTGGAACTACAAGAAAGATTGTGGGCACGATTCCAATCCAGTTCATTAGCTACTCACATTCCCAATTGTCACAAGTTTGGCCTGGAATCATTTTTCGGGATCATTTGCGGACGAAAAGACCTTCCTAATCTCTCCCTAAGTACCAAATTAATGAAGTTTATCTATGATTATAATTGATGGAATAAACTCTATCAAACTTGCTGCATTTTTAGCGATGTCACTGGAAATATGTCAATCGAGCACATAAGTCCAGAGAAGTGATTTAATTCACAGAGAATCCAAATATTAGCAACACACATGAGAAAGTGGAAGGAATGGAGCATGTCCAATAGCAGAATGCGTAGAGTGGATAAACCAAGTCAATGCCTTCCTTTATTCCTTCTAATATTCTTGGAAAAAAAGTTTGAGAATTCTAGAATTTCGTCTCTACATTTTTTGGACCAAGGTAGCATTTCCTAGCAATTACCCTTGGAACACATCAAAATGTGGGTACTAAGAGCCTTCCTTTATTCCTTCTACATTTGCATGGCGCTTCCCATGAGCTGTATATAAACTGATCTTTGCCTTCAAACTTGAACACAAGAAAGAAACCAATCCAAAGCCCACGCAAAAGTTTCTAGTTTTAGCTTCCTCTCCTTCTACTAACTCACCCTCAGATGGCACCTCAGGCCAATCGCCTTGCCGATATCGGGAGGGAGGGTTTCGATCTGGTGGACAGATTTTACGGTGGACGGACATCCAATCGAGTACCAAAGAAGTTATCCAATGCCCCACAGCAGTATGCTCCCGTTCCTAGCGACCAGAACGTAATCGATAGCAAGAAGGCTGCCAAAAAATGCGAAGGAGTGGCGGGGTATCAAGATGCTCACGTTTCCAGCGACGAGAACATAATCAACAACAATAAGGCCGCCGAAACATACGGAGGAGTGGTGATCACGGAGTACCACAAGAAGAGGTTTGTCGGCTGGCGATTTTAGGTTCTAGCGCTGTAAACTTGTAATGGTTCAAGTAACTTCCCAGAAGGCAGAAGTAAACCGGCCATACAAGTCCTTGTCACGGTTTTCGTCAAGTTGGTCGTTTCGAATCTAGTACTGTTTTTATGTGTACCTTTTGTTTTCCTGCTTTCTGAAGGTTAGTTGTATACTTGGATGTGTCTAAGCTAGTAATTGGACCTCCTTTTACACTAAAAGTTCCCCTTTCAACTCCTCTTTCTGGTAAAATTTACCCAATCTATGAAATTATCGTTCACTTGATTGGTGTGAAAAGAAGACTTCAATCGTTTTCAAAGTGAATGACCACAACCTAAAGAACTTCCCAATGTTCTGGTTCAAAGACTGTCCTAGAACTAAGAGGCCATTGGACACTGTGGTTCCATTGTCGAGTTGCTTCTGCATGATTCAGCTCAGAATCTTGAGAAAAAATTTGATAAAGACTCGCCGAAGCTGAATCATCCCTTTACGCAGGATTCAGTAGTAAATCCAGCAAGCGCTTGCGACATATAACTGCACAGATGGACCATTCTTTGATTAATTGGTGCAATTGATTTCTTTTTCTTCTCTAGGATGCCAACCATTTTCAAGGGCAAACGAACACTACAAGTGTCATAAGTTGTGTACGGCGCTCACTTTAGTGTCATAAGGTTTTTTTGAATCAGTTCAGTGCTAAAATTTTTGAAAAACGATCACTTAAGTGCCAATTCCGGTGCCGTATATAATTTTTCGCCGGAAATCCGATGTGGCATTTTTTTTTATTAATTTCTGAAGTTGACGTGGCTCGCCGGAGATTGGCACTTAAGTGATCGTTTTTAAAAAAATTTAGCACTTAAATGATCGTTTTTCAAAAATTTTAACACTGAAGTGATCCAAAAAAATTTTGGTACTTAAGTGATCGTTTTTCTTCCGATTTGGCATTTAAGTGAGCTGGCGAAAACTTTTGGCACTAAAGTGAGCGCCGTACACAACTTATAGCACTTATAATGTCCTTTTGCCCATTTTCAAGGATCAAATGTCTTTGGTATTGTAGCCGAAAAATATGTCCTCTGACTTCCCATATATGTCGCGGATTATTCACCTCTCATTCAAAAATCACAAGCAACAAGCATAAAATGTCAGGGATCCGCGTGTAAACAAGCACAAGCAATTTATTTTCCTCTCCTGGATAAAAGCACGAACTTTATTTTTAGTTAATTTAAGTTCTTCATCTTAACCAAAAGAACAAAAAGAATAAATGAATGAAGACTAATGATGCACGTATCAGGTTAACTCTAGGTGGGCCTCAACTCGAATAAGCAAAGATCAGTGATTTTTAAGGCTCCCGAAGAGAATGAAAACAGTGAGCGTACTCGTATAGCATGCTTTCTCAGTCCCACTTTTCATTAGAGAGTGGGATTTATGAACTTCTTCGCGGGCTTTTGATGCAGTTTCTCCAATCCATCGATACCTGGTGGTAGTGCAGATGAAGGTAAGTATGTGGCTACAAGCAGAATAGGTAGGTTCTCCAAGAGTGAATCATATGACTGGAAGGTCGTGAATAAGTAATCTCAAAACACTCAGAAAAATTTCCACCGAGAGACAATCAATTTGGTGAAGCAATATAGTCGTTGCAGGCATGCCAAACAGGTTTAAATGCCTCCCAAATCACCATAATCTGAACCAAGAAACGATAAGTACCAAAAACAAGTATTCAGCTGGAGCTTTGCTCCTCTCCTTGCAAGAAGACCACAGGATTCTTTGGATGAATCGAGCTGCTAGGCATGGCTTGACACAAATTTTGTTACATCATGTTTCCTCAGTTCAGATTTTGACTATTATTGTATGTTTGGTTCACTAAAAAGCAGTGTTAACACTACAAATAGATCTCTTAATTCCATGACCAGATGCATTATAAACTTGCTTCTGAGATACCTTATAGAGATCCCTTGAGGAAACAAAATCGTGTTAAATGTGCAAAATTTATCGGTAATTAAAAGACTGGAGACCCGCTTCAAAAAATTAGCAGAAGATCATTTATAATCGATATATCATATATTAAGGTCTTAGCTTGAAATCCGAGTCGACAAGTATACCTTGATTAGTTTAATAAGAAATGGGCTTGGGAATTAGGCAGGAATCATTCTTCCACATTTCCTAATACTTAAACCAAACCTTTATTAGGACTGTTTTTGTGGGATTAGAAAGTGTACACTCTTTTCTGGTGAAAGAATCCTGCTTATCCATACTTCTGCCTAAATCTCACTCGCTGGAATGGTCAATTAATTTAGTGAAATTCCAAGATGCTAATGAAAGTTCAGCTGCAAGAAATGCAAGCATGCCACCGATTTCACTCCGTCAAAAAATTATATCCCCGATTTGTTTGTTGCACATGCCACAATTATGGCTTCCACGCAGCAATAAATTTATGGTGAACCTTTAACAGTGGATAGACTGAACTATATATTCCCCAATATCAGTCAAAATAATCCGAAGTATCTCCACTTTGCACTGGTCGAGTCGTCGATTTCATTTGTGCTAACAAGATTTGTTAGAATCACTTGTAGGAGAATGTGTAAGACCAAGTCAAGGGTGTCCATGTGAAAAGGTACAATAAAAAAGTTTCTGATTATGGTCCCAGAATCTTCGGGACCATGAGGCCTAGCATCTTCCCAGAAATTACCACTCCTTTTACTCTTACAAGTGTTTGCAGATCTTTGGGTGGATACCATAAAAAACTCAAAATTGGTACATCTATAATAAATTTATTTCAAATTAATTTTTTGACCATGAAAAATCTTAAACTAATATACTTGTGATAAATTTACCAAAAACTAATTTTTTGACCACCAAACCCTCAAACTGTACATTTGTGACAAATTTACTCTACATTAGTTTCCGTTAAATTAGATTAATACCATAAAAAATTACAAACTGATACACCTTTGACAAACGAAGGATAAAACATAAAATCGGTACATCCATAAATTGTCGTGTGTCATTTAATAAAGCAATTTGATAGTAAAATTTAATGGAAATAAATTGAGGGTAAATTTATCACAGATGTACCGGTTTGAGATTCTTGGTAATCAAAAAATTAATTTAAAATAAATTTATCATAAAAATATAAATTTAAAATTTTTCGTGGTATTAACCATCCATATTTTTTGGATCCATAACTTAGGAACTTGTGAGGCCTTGCTTTATCCCTTCTATGCTTTTACTGACACCATGGGCTCTAAATAAAGTGATCTGTGGCGTTCCAACTCCATCACTAGACACAGACCAAAGTCGGATAGCTGGTAACTTTTTTATATCAACTCTTCTATAGATATTTTTTTTGGTCAAAATCGTCTATAAATATACTGGTACAGAAGAAGATCGTTCCTTTGGGAACAAAACAATAGAATCGTCCAGTTACTTTTGTGTGCTTAACCTCGACCGAACAATATAAACAATGATGAGGGCCACCTATGCGCGAATCATTTGACTGGGCATGCTTCGTTCAGGTTAATATCCCGTGTGGACCGCATGAATTTACACGAGACGTCGCAACATAGACCCTGTTTGATTACAAAAGGTGGAGATGCTGAGGAAGCTTGACTGTCTGGAAGCAGAATCAGCTTTCAAAAGAGAATCATACGACTGAAGACTAAAAGACAGGAAGTGGAGGAAAAGAATCCGAATACGTGGTGTTCGACCGAAAGTACAGCTTGAATCGATTCTTTCTCTGTCACTCTCAGATGCAGTTTTCACACAGCGATGCTAGCGATCGCCCGATGACAAAAGCATTATTAGATCAGCATGCTCGACGGAGCCGCCTCTCATGCTGATTGTTCAGTAAAAGTCCATTTCTTATCCATTCTCTTGTTTTCTCTGGAGAGGATTGTCCTAATGAATTTGAAGCTTGGGATAAATTAAACTTTATGTGCATGGTTGCATTGGTATTGCATTCGTTAATACTCAGTTTGGATGGAGGACCTGGGAATCTGTTTAATGGTCCAAAAAGGAAGAACAGATTTTTCTCGCTCTTTTCCTTGAACCTTGGTGGGCAAGGATTCTTGAGGGAGGTATTAATGGTGGATAAGAGTGGGAGAATGTGAAATGGGGGTGAGTTAGAGAAATGGATAAGACTCCCAGATGGCCAATGCTTTATTATCATTAATAATATTATCTTGTTAGGAATATTCTCTCTGTTTTTTTTTTTTTTTTATGGTTTTTGTGGGGTTAGATAGTTTTGTCATTCATGTGTTTCCTATTTCATACTGAACCAACATACGTGGATATCACACGCAATGCTGGTTCTGGTGGTCTTTTAGACCCTGGTTTGACCTTAATTGTTCCCGTTTGGAAAAATGTTTGTCGAAAGTCCTAAATAATTTGTGTTGATGCAATTTAATTATAATTCCTTTTAAAGTGCAGTCAAGTTCTTTCAATGGATAGTATATAAGATTGCCTACCTGACGCATGAGAATTGCTGGCGGGACATCAAAAATGTCGTCAAGTCAATCTATTGTCCCCACTTGCCATGAACTTCACTTAAACTTTGCTCATTTTCACATGATCAATGAGCTCGTCAGACATTCCATCAATGAGCTTTGTTATGACCTTTATGATCAATGAGCTTATTAGGCATTATTCCATTGAGTGGGTCCTACGTGTCAAGTTCATGGCCTGATTCGGGTCATTAACTAATTCTTTATCTCTGGATCCAAATTTCGGGCCTGATTTCAACACATGGTATTAGAGTACGGTTTCGGGGTTCAAAGTCGGGTACTTCCTCACAATTTTCTCCTCTATTGTGCGTGTTTCCCGTTCTTAGGCTACCACATTGATGTGGTTTATCTGACATGTTTGATTCCAGATTTGCTTAGATAAAATCATGTCAGAACAGGGAAACGATATCGTTTAGCTATCGATAGAGGGAAGATACTTGAGTTGACTTGAAAAGAGTTTGCACCAGCAAATGACATGAATAGGGTTTGGTGTGGGAATCGTATTTGTCAGCACCAATCTACTCTTCATATATCCCCAAATTTGTCGCCGGAAAAAAGTAGAGTTGGAATGTACTCCTATATGTGTCTAAATAGGCCAAGCAGAAAAGAAGAATATGTTCTTCGGTGAGGAAGTTGTAGCTTTTCTTCGTACTGTGGACTATACTACGCAATTGTTATGGAAGGTTCTATCTTAGCCAGACAAATCATGATGCTAGTGAAATTTAAACTACAAGAAAACTGTGGACATGGTTCCAATCCACTTCATCAGCTACCCTCACATTCCCAACATGCCACAAGTTTGGCTCTGGAACTATTTTTCAAAACCATTTGCGGACCAAAACAGCCTTCCTAATTTCTCTCTAAGTACCTAATTAACGAAGTTTACTTGTGATTATAATTGATGGAATACACTCAATCAGACTTGCTACAATTTTTGTGATGTCAGTGGAAATATGTCAATCGAGCACCCAAGTCCAAAGAAGTGATTTGATTCACAGAGACTCCAACAATTAGCATTACCCAAAAGAAAGTAGAAGGAATTGAGTTGGACAATAGTGGAATGCACAGGATGGATAGACCAAGTCAATGCCTTCCTATCTTTTGAAGTAAAAAAAAGCTTAGGAATTCTAAAATTTTGTCTCTATTTTTTTGGACCAAGGTAGCATTTGCTAGCAATTTGTGATATTCCGAAATTCCATCAATTGAAATTTATAAAATAACTGAGTTTTATGAAATGTGCTTTTAGTAAATTCTCGCCCGGAACTAATCATTTCCGGAATGTTAACCATTAGGGAAAGGCTAATAGGAGAATTAAATTTGCGCGACTAAAGAAAATTCGATTGTGAATTGATTTTCGACCATTAAATCGCTGAAGTGATATTTTGAGCCACTGTTGGCTGATCCAAGGATAGTTAGGGGTCAGTTCGCCACTGTCACAGTAGTGGATTGCGGGTAATTCTGTTGGACCACAAAATGACTTGACGATTGATCCTGAACCTATACCAAACAATCGTACCCCTCGGATCAAGTAATCGATCTTTGCGATTTTAATGACAATCGAGGTCATCACGTACCGAACGGACTTACACGTGACTCAATTCAGTATCAGTCATAAGTCGATTCTGCGAAATTCCCCAGCAAGCCGCCCGTTAGCTTGAGAAACGCTCGAGTTGCATTTAATAAAATTTAATTATTGAATTTAGCCCAATTTGGACATCGAAAAATTAGGAAATCATGGCGGAATGTTAGGACGACGTTGTAGGAGACACATGTGATTTTTAGGTGCTTTCAAATTCTTCAGAAAAATTCGATTTGGGCAAAAACGGAGAAAGTGACCAAAATACCCCTAATAATTATTAAATGGTAAGCTTTAAGGGTAAATGGCATTTTGGTAATTTTGCCCTAAAATTTGGATTGAACAATTTTACCCTTGGATTTTTGGAAAATTACAAGAATACCCTTGGATATTTTTGGACAAAATTCAATCTCAGCCGTTGGTTTCAAGATAAAATCAAACCTGGACCGTCGGATTAAAAATGTGAGACAAGAGCGTTTTGGTAATTAACCAATTGGGTCAAAAGAAGCACTATTTAGTCAAGACCCAATCCACACTCTCTCTCTTCACTCCCTCTCTATCTCTCGGCTCATATCTCTCTCTCTCCCACTCTCCCGACTTCCTCCCCCACCGTGAAGCCCCATCGCCGGCGCTGCCGTTCCCAACCGCCCAGACCAACGTTTGCCCGCCTTGCCGCCGTCGTACCACCCTCACGCCACCACCACCAGCCACGCCGCCGCCTTTCCTCTCTCCCTCTCTCTCCCCGTGACTGATCCACGGCAAGGAGGCCACCGCACGCCACCGCCCAAGTTGGACCGTCGCTGTGAGCCGTACGCCGTTGCCGTTAAGTGCCGCTGCTTCCCGTTCTAGCCGATTCAGTTTAGAACTCGGTAAGTCGCGCTCTAAACCCAATTTAGGACTTCGGGTATTGAAGGATGATTTATTTTGGGGCGAAATTGGGTATATGCAGGGGTAAATTTGGGTGATTCAAGATTGAAAATGTTTGGCGGGCCTTAGGAATTTTTTTTGGAATTTTTGGAGGAAAATTAGAGGCTGAAAATAGGCTGTGAATTACTGTTCACGAGGTTGTGATTGATGGATTGGGATGCAAGTTGGATTTTTAGAACCGGCAATTAATTGCGAGAAAATGTCATGAAGAGCCATGAGTGTAATTTTGTGATTTGAGGTGCAGAATTTACTGTTCACTGGCTGTGATGTGTTGTGTGATGTGCTGTGATTGGTTGTTTGACGCGTGGATGATACCGTTAGGTCAGTCTTTGAATTTTATGAAAATCCCGTGAAGGACTGAAATTGATCTGGAAATGTTTGAGTGTAGAAAAATGCGAAATTGTGCGTGAATGCACGTTTGGGTGTGATTGTGCGGTTATGAGTGCGAATGTATGTACGGAAATTCATGAGAAGGTATGAAAGTGTGAAAATGGGATCGGGTCGAGTATCATAAACTCGGATAATGATCACGTAGGTCTGTTGCATTTGGTACAGGCTGAGGCTTGAAAAAGCAAGTATGAGAATCGGTCCGAGGCACGATCAGCTCAGGTGAGACTGGGATTGGGCCGAGGCATTATAAGCTCGAGTTCTGATCATGTAGGCCTGTCGCATTTGGTGCGGGCTGAGTTTGGGATTGGGCCTGAGGCGTGTGATGCTTAGGTCGCGATCGAGGCCTAAGGCATGAACAAGTACGCGGGCCGGAAGTTTGGTGATGAATAATCGCAGTGTGCCTAAGGCGTGTACTTCAACGCTGGTCACTAGCGAGTGTTGTGGAAAAAGGAAATGAGAACGGAATGAGTACGTAGGATGAGAACTGCACATACATGTATTGCATATGACGTGCTTGTGATCGTGTGTGGAATGCCTGCTACGTGACGATTTGGCACGTGTGTGATTGTTTTGTGTTTGTTTAGAGGTACATGATAGTCTAGATTGGGTTTAGGGGTGTGCTTGCTGAGATGTAATCTCACGGTTGTATCAACCAACAATTTTCAGAACCCCGACTTGAGACATGAACCCTTCACCACCACCACCACCACCAGTACGTTTGGATTACTAGTGCACACGGAGTACGAAGTAGCAGAGTTTCCGATGGGTGACGGGATGACATGGATTAGACACACGACGACCATATATATAGAGGTAGGATTGCCGTTGTGGGAAACCAACGTATACACGGCTTGGTACTTTAGGGACGCTAACGGGGATGAGTTTGGCCCCATCCGAGATTTCAACGTTCCGTATGATCTAGTTGAAGATTGGGACCCGGCCACCATGCCCCCAATCGATTGAGAGTTTACTAGTACCGAGATTAGCTTGGCTCAGTCTGGTCTGCACCCAGCAACTGCAGCACAGGGATCTTCTAGAGCCGAACACGAACCTGAACCCGAATCATCGCAAACCGAAGCTAAGCCGATGGATATAGACTTAGATCCTATTCCTAAGGAGGAACCAGAACAGGACGTAGGACCTGAAGTAGAACAAGAGGTCGAAGCGGGGAACAATCCTATTGAGTTTGAAGAGCATGTAGGGGAACCGAAGTATATACTCTCATTTGAGCAGTACATGGATCCCAACTTTGAACCTGAATTCCATTTCTGGGATGTATTAGCGGAGAACGGTTAGGATGAGGTTCCGGCGAAATCGGGCAACATCAATCACCCGATAGTGATCAAGGCGGAGCCGGAGTCCTCGGAGGAGCAAACGGATCGAGAAAGCTCGAAATCGGAAAACGAGGAGTCAGACTCAGAATGGACGCCGAGTAAGGGGCGTAAAGGTTAGAGTGTTGGTTGGAAAGCCAAGCTTTTGATGAAGATCATTTTTTAGGACAAATGCCAGGTCAACGATCCCGTTTAATTTTGATGGTTTTAGGAAGGTGTGCACTCATTTAATTAAGCTCGTAAAGTGTGAATATTATCGTGGTACAAGTTATTGAGAATGAAAATATATATTCTCCAAATTCTCCCCAGTTTTAATTGTCAGGGTGTTTTATGGTTTCCGTTGCGATATTAAACCTCCGATGCTTGTTAAGATCGGCAATAACCTGGGATATCGCTCTCTTCGACCAAAGGCGGGATGTCGCGGGCTCGACGGGGGTTCGGGGCGTGGCACAATTAACTTAGGAACCCATCAAAATGTGGGTACTAAGAGCCTTCCTTTATTCCTTTTACATTTGCACGTCACTTTCCAACTCTATATAAACTGATCTTTGCCTTCGAACTTGAACGCAAGAAAACCAAAGCCCACGCATAAGTTTCTAGTTTTAGCTTACTCTCCTTCTACTAACTCACCCTCAAATGGCACCTCATTCCGATCGCCTTGCCAATATTGGAAGGGAGAGTTTCGATCTATTGGAGAGAGTTTATTGTGGCGGGACATCCAGTCGAGCACCAAAGAAGCAATACAATGTTCCACAGCGGTATGCTCCAGTTCCTAGCAACGAGAACGTAATCGATAGCAAGATGGCTGCCGAAAAATACAAAGGAGTGGTGATCATGGAGTACTACGACAAGAAGTTTGTCGGCCGGGGTTTTTAGGTTCTAGTGCTGTAAACTTGTAAAGGTTTCGGTAACTTCCTAGAAGGTAAAAATGCATTGGATAAACAAGTCCTCGTCGCAGTTTTCATCATGTTTGTCATTTCGAACTCTAGTATTGTCTTTATATGTACCTTTGGTTTTTTGGCTTTCTGAAGGTTAGTTGTATACTTGGATGTGTCTAAGCTTGTAATTGGACCTCTTTTTATACTAAGCGTTCCACTTTTTACTCCTCTTTCTGGTAAGTTTATGCCAATCCATCGTATAATTGTTCACTCGATTGGTGTGACTTCAATCTTTTGCGAAGTGAATGACCACAACTTAAAGAACTTGCCATTGTTCGGGTCCAAAGACTGTCCTACAACTACGAGTTGGACACTCTGAGTGTTCCACTGCTGAGTTGATTCTGCATGATTCAGCTCCTGAGTAAGATCTGATAAAGACTCACCAAAGATGAGTCATCTTCTGACCCATGATTCGGTAGTAAATCCAGCAGGCGCTTGCAATATGACTACACAGATGGACCATTCTTTGACTTATTGGTGCAATTGCACTCTTCTTCTTGTCAAGGACGCCAACTATTTTCTAGGATCAAATGGCACTGTTGTTGTAGTGAAAATATATGTCCTCTAACTTCCCAAATATGTCATGAAATATTCGCCGCCTATTCCATAATTACAAGCAGCAAGCATGGATTGTCAGGGATCCACACGTTAACAAGCACAAGCTATTTCTTTTTCCTTGCTTCGATAAAAGCAGAGACTTTAATTTTAGTGAATTTAAGTTCTTCATCTTAACCAAAAGAACGAAAAGAATAAGGGAAGGTGGACTCATGATGCACATATCAGTTAACACTAGGTGAGCCTCAACTCAAATATGCGAAGATCACTGATCTTTAAGCCTCACAGTTTGCTCTTAGGAATCAAAATAGTGCGTGTAATCTTTTAGCAAGCTTTCTCGATCCCCCTTTGACTAGAAAGTAGGATTTCTGAACTTTTTCGTGGGCTTTTGATGAAGTTTCTCCGATCTGTTGGTATCCGGTGGTGATGCAGATGAAGGTAAGAATGTGGCTACAAGCACAATAATTAAGTTCTCCAATAGAGAATCATATGACTGGTAGGCCGTGAAAAAAGAAACTCAAAACACACAGAAAAATTTCACCGAGACGATCAATTTGGAGAGCCACTTTAATAAAACTAGCAGAAGATCAATTATAGGATCGATATATTATTCAATAAGGACTTTGGTTGGAATTTGAGTCAACAAGTATGTTCAGTCGAATAATCACCTATGTTAGTTTAATAAGAAACCGACTTGGGGATTAGGCAGCAAACCAAACTTTATATGTTCAATCAAATAATCACCTATGTTGGTTTAATAAGAAACCGAATTGGGGATTAGGCAGCAATCATTCTTTCAAATTTTCTATTACTTAAACCTAACTTAAAGATTTTGAAAAAGAACATAATTGTGCACACTTTCTGGTGAAAGAATCCTACTAATATATACTTCTGCCTAAATCTTATTCACTGTAATGGTTAATTTATTTAATGAAACTCCAAGATTCTAACGAAACTTCAGCTGTAAGAAATGCAGGCATACCTCCAACTTCACTCCGTTAATAAATTAAAACCCCCCATTGGTTTGTCGAAATCAACACGGCAATCGACGCATCACAATTTTATGTGAACCCATAACGGTGGAAGGCTTTAACTTTATATTTTCCAACATCTGTCAAAACAATCAGAAATATCTTCACTTTGCACCGGTCGAAGCATCCATTTCATTTGTGCTAACTCGATTTACTAGAATTACTTGTAAGAGAATACATAGACCAGGTCAAGTTTGTCCATGTACCAATGGAAATGTTTCTGATCATGGTCCTAAGAATCTTTGGGACCACAATGCATGGCATCTTGCCAGAAATTATCGCTACTTTTACAAGTGTTTGCAGGTCTTTGGGATTAATAATGTGGGAACTCAGGCTTTGCTTTACTCATCCATTTTGATAGGATGTGAAGTAGTCACGCTAGGAGCTAACACAAAATGAGGCTGCTGAATCAACAACCCAACTAGAGTCTTGGTATGTATAGTTCACAAACATTGTCATAGATAACCACAATATCGCCATGATAGCTGCCGTTGTAACTTGTTTCTCTTCTTTCTTTTTATCTCCATTTCTATCCTAGGATTTATCTCTCTTTGCAAAACTACATTCTTTAGCATAATGTCCCATCTTACCACAATTGTAACACTTCACACTCCTCCTCGGCCTTGATTGTGACCTTCCACTTGCCTGCCTCTTTTATCGTTACTTTGTAAATTTCTTAATTGATTTATCCTCTTATTTTCTATAACAAGAGCCTCAGATTTAGAAGCACGCATTTTCTACTGATTTCTTCATTTAACAAGCTTTCTTTAACCATGCTCATAAAAAGCACATTGTAGGAAAGTCTAATGCAATGACCAATGTATCCTAACTATCAGGGAGAGTACCAATAAAGACATACTTGCAACTCATCATCAAAGTTAATTTCAAGATTTTTCAACCGATTTATCACATCTTAAAATTCAATCAAGTGTTCTGACATAGTATAAATACTTTATTTTGTGGAGTTCTCCTCTCAATGAAATCTTGTAATTTCTTTCACAAAGTTCAGCATCCCTTCTTAAGCAACATGATGAAAAACAATATCATAATCCATTGTCGAATAAACCCAACCGTTTTACGATTCATTCACTCCCATTCTTTGTCCTCCTTGTCTCCTTTAGGCTCAACACCTTTGATGGAATTGTTCAAATCTTGATAGTACAATATGCCATCCACTTGAGGCTTCCAAATAGAATCACTTGAGACATTTAACTTAAACATGGTGCTCCTATTTTCCTCCAATTACTCATGTGTACTTTGATACCACTTTGTTGGGAAGAAACAAGCAACAGTTCATCAGGAACTTAACCTATCTAGGATCAATTTCTCAAAAGCTCTCTTTTTTTAGGGAGAAACGGGCAACAATTTACCAATAACTTAGCTTGTCCAAGATCAATTTCTTTCACAAAATTAAACCGACCAATATCAACTTAACCCCAGCAATAACCAGCTAGTATGTACCAGCATTCCAACCTCAAATAAGTATAATAATGCTGAATATTGAAGGGACAATGCAACAATGACACCAGAATTTTTTATATGGCGGACCCAGTGCGGGAAAAATCATAGGACTGCTCAAACACTTTCACTAATCACAAAATATAACTAGATTCACAATTGTTCTTCTCTATTCACTAACTAGAGGCTCAACATCAACAATATAACAATATTTCAACTCCACCAAGATATATCAAAACTAAAGACACAAGAAAATTTATCACAGTTGGAGAAATGGAGAGACATTTTGGCGAAGGATTTCAACGAACAAAACAAATCAATTTATAGATCTCGGTCTCACAAACAACATAGTAAAATTTGAGCCAATTCCGGCTACTTTGAGCCATCGAACTTAGGTTGGAAGTTGCTGCAATGTGTCCCCTCCTCTGCGTGCTCTCTCCTCTCTGTTCTCTGTAAGAGTTCTCACTCTCTCTCTCTCCTCTGTACATTCACGAACAGCCCCTCACTTCTTTTCTTTTCTTTTTGATTGCTTGACCTTTTTACTTTATTTGTTCATGTTACCTGGGCCCCATTTTGCTCAATTTTTTTGGGTCGATTCATTTTGCTCAATTTGGATTGTGGCTATATTGTTTGTTCGGTTCACTACAAAGCTGTGTTGAAACTTCATATAGAAGGATTATACCCACTAAATCCTATGAGTAGATGCATGTAAACTTACACTGCTAAGATAACTTATTGAGATTCCTTAAAAGAAATAGAATCACGTTAAATCTTGCAATTTTATCGATAATTAGAAGATGAGAAAAGTACCAAAAAAGTCCTCAACCTATTGCATCGGTATCAATTCAGTCATAAATATTTTAATTATATTAATTTAGTCATAAACCTTTTTACATTAGTATCAATTCAGTCCATCTGGCCAATTTAGGCCGGAAATCATTGACGTGGGCGCAGGCCATTTTACGTGACACAACCGACGCTAGCATGGACAATTTTTAATAATTTTTTGAATTTTTTTTTAACTTCCTTCTCCTTCCTTGGGCCTGTGGCTAGTGGCCATGGCCGGCCACAAGCAAGGGCATCATGACCGTTGCTGGCTCGAGAGAGGGTTGGACCCTCATGGCCTATGCGAGGGCGGCCGTTGTTGGATTTGGCGAGGGCTGGACCCTTGCGACCTAGGGAGGGTTGCCCTTGCTAGATCCAGCGAGGGCCATCCTCGCCTAGGCTATGATGGTCCAGCTCTCGCCCGAACCGGCGATGACCACCCCTGTCGAAGTTGATGAGGGTGGCTCTCCCAAGCTATGAGGGTCCAGCATGCTGCGAGGGCTGTGACGCCCTCGCCTGTGGCCGATAGTTGGTCATGGCCATTGGCCACAAGCCCAAGGAAGGAGAAAGAGGGGGAAAAAATAAAAATATATATTAAAAATTGTCAACGTCAGTGATTTCCTGCCTAAATTGATTGGATGAACTGAATTGATACAAATGTAAAAGGTTTAGGACTAAATTAGTCTAATTGAAAGGTTTATGACTGGATTTGTACTAATATAATAGGTTTAAGATTTTTTTTTGTACTTTTCCCATGAGAAGACTGGAGAGCCCCTTTAACTAACTAGAATAAGATCAATTAGAATTGATATATCACCTAATAAGAGCTTAGCTTGGAATCCGTGGTGACGAATATGTTCCACGGAAAAATTACTTTTGCTTGTTTAATAAGAAACGGACTTGGCAAGCAGGAAAGAATCATTCTTTCCCATGCTTTAATACTTAAACCAACATTTACGATGAACTTGTAGCACTGGATAAACTTAACCGTATATTCTCCAAAATCGGTCAAAATAATTCGAAATATCTTCACTTTGCACCGGCCGAATCATGGACTTCATTGGTGCTAACTCGATTTAGAATCACTTGTAGGAGAATGCATAGACCCAGTCAAGGTTGTCCATGTGAAAACGTACGAATAAAAAAGTTTCTGGTTAATGGTCCTAAAAAGTAAAATCTCTGGGGCCATGAGGCATAGCATCTTCCCAGAAAGTTTCACTCCTTTTGCAAGTGTTTGAAGATCTTCTAGATCAACGGTGTGGGAATTTATGAGGCCCTGCTATATTCCTCGTATGATTTTATGGCACTTGTCCTGAGCTCTATATAAAGTGATCATCTTCGGCCTTCCTACTCCATCATCGCTAGACACAAACCGCAGAAAAGCCAATACACCTCTTCCTTACTCAGCTCACTCGTCGCGATAAAATCTCGAATGGCACCTCACGTCAACCGCCTTGTTGATGTTGGAAGAGACGGGTTTGCAGTACTAGACAGAATTTACAGCCCCGGGCCTATGGCTCGAGAGGCAAGGAATCGATACATCCCACAACAATCCCACGAGACTGTTCAAGACACCGCGGCTCCTTATCGTGATGATGTTATCGATAGCAACATGGCGGCTAAGAAGTACAAGGGAGTGATTATTACGGAGATCAACAAGGGCAGCAAAGTTCCTAGTTGGAGTTCCTAGATTCTGTCTTGTACATGGTTCAAGTAATACCCTTGTATTCTAGCGTCTGAAGTGGAGGGATGTCCGACTTCCGCCATGTTCTTTCTAAGCTCTGTCTGCTAGACTAGTACTGCTATGTACTCATTCCAACTCTCCTATTTGATTAGCTGTGTACTCAATCCATTCTGTAAAGTAATGTATGTCGTTGCCGCCTTTGATCACGGCACTAATTACCTAACATCTGGATCCATGATCAAGTAACTGTAAATGAGGTGGTACGAAAATCTTCACCGAATTTGACAGGTCAACATCAGAAAGGTGAACTTCAATCAAAAGAGAAGTATGTGAAGCACCATACTGTAAACATTCGCCATAAACGCCGTCATGCCAAATTTGTCTAGCAGATTTACAGCAACCGAAGCATGCAATCTGGCAAGATAACGCTGTAATCAAGCAAGCACACCAGGAACATCTAAACCAACAGACCGCCGCTGTTGGACTGTTTATGCATTCATGGTCTGGAACGCTAACTATATATTTTGCTTGTACGACTGTTAATCATCATGTTTGATCTCATATCTGTTCCTCTACTTAACCTGGTATCGTATGGATTAGCGGCATAATACACCCAGGCTGACACATAAATCATAAGCGCAGGTATAACATGTCATTATGCACATTTGAGCTACTAGCAAGCACAATGGGAATTTTATAGGCCATTAGCTCAGCCCTGTGCCTCTTCTGTCTTATTTTTGAACCAAACAGGAAGCAAGAAGATGCGGAAAAATAATTAGCACAGAAATTAGTAGCAGCTAGTTGGCTACTGTCTTGCAAAAACAAAAATGCATTATCTTTTTCTTTTGTCAGTAAAACTCACTAAGTATTGGTCAGTGTTAAAAGAATTGTTAGTAAAAAAAGAGAAAATTATGACTTTTTCTCCGGATAACTTGTTAGTAACTTATCAAGACTTTTATGAATTTACTTACTTTTACTATAGTTTCTAAATTAAAGATCATGCAAATTCTCGTTTGAGTAGCTTACCAACATTGACTTATTTTTTACCTTACCAAAAAAAAAAAAACATGGACTTATTTTTCTTAATTTACTAAATATTCTATTGAGCTACCAATTTTTATCTGTCTTGATTAGCAACCTCTTATATTTAACTCTTTTTAGAGATTATCCACCTAAATGAACGCAACTCACCAATTTTTCTCTCATCAAATTTCCATGAGTAACTAACTTTCATTTGAATTACTTATACCGACATTTGTTTGTTTGTTTTTTTTAACTTGTCAACCTAAATTAGCGCAACTCAGCAGCTTATCAAAAACAAATGCGAGTAATTTCATAAAGTGTTTGGTAAGTTACCAACAAGCTACCAGAATTGATAACCAATAACCTTTTTATCACCTCTTTTTGGAATCTAGGGGCATCAAAGAAGAACGGAACAGTGGAACCGTCCGGTTACTTCCGTGTGCTTGACCTCGACGGAACAATGTAAACGGTGATGATGGCCTATGCGCGAATCATTTGACTGGGAATGCTTCTTTGAAGGTTAATGTCCTGTGTGGACTTCATGAATTTACACGAGACGTCGCAGCATAGACCCTGTTTGACTACAAAAGCTGGAGACGCTGAGGATGCTTGTCTGTCTGGAAGCAGAATCAGTTCTTCAAGGGGAATCATGTCACTGAAGACTGGAAGACTGGAAGACGTAAACGTAAAGCTTTGATTGATCCTTTCTTCGTTACCCTCAAGTGCAGTTTTCACACGGTGATCCTTGCCACCGCGTGATGACGAGAGCATTATTAGATCAGCACGCTGGATTGAGCCACTTCTCATGCTGATTGTTCAGTAAAATTCCAGTTTTTATACATTCTCTTGTTTCCTTTGGAGAGAATTTGTCCTAATGAATTTGAGGCTTCTGATTAACTTTTTATGTGCATGGTGCCATTAATAGTCTCTTCAATAACATTGAGTTTGGATGGAAGGACCAGAGAAGATGAGAAAAAAAAATTTTAAAAATCCTGGGTTTGGTAAAAAGGATGGATTGAGATGATTGTTCTATGAAATGAGTTAGTAACTGATGATGTTGAACCTTTAACGAGCTTGAAGGCCACGTTACTAAATTTTCATTTAATTGCATCTATGGAGAAGTAGGCACAATAGTTATGAAGGTATAATTAAATTCACTGCCGTTCATTTCTCGTCTGCAACCAAACATGCGATGACCAAGTTCTCTTCATCTCCTTTCTTGTCTGTCATAAACATCCAAACGATAGTAAACCAAATCTTTTCTGTTTCCCTCTTAATAAATCAATCCAAACTGTGTGCAAACGAACAGCAAGCTTGGTTCTATCTTTCTATTGGCCCGCTCAAATATCAGCTTGAACACTGATCCCGCACTCTCAACAATCAGTAAAGTTGGGAGATCAGTTAGCCGGACCGTCTTTCCGAATTCTTGCATAGGGAAATATTTCGAGCACCTGTTGTGCTTTCAATGGAACGTGACTCTTCCTGGCGTTGACTTAAACAGCTGAGAGACCTCATATATTAGAGGCTAAACACAAATTTCGTTCTTATAATATTCTATAAGATGTGACCCAAATTAATGTTGTCTGTGAACAGTTTGGGATATTTCCACTAGGCTTGGAGCCTCAAGAACGGAGATATATGTGACAATAAAAGGTCATTCAACAGTAATGACACGGAATTTATCGCAAGAACAAGTTTCGAATGTGAAGTTTTTAATTACAGAGCAGTTACCATAACCGGAGGGGAAACTCCACCCAGAAGCATGGTCCCATTTATTGCTTAATTTAGTGTATATTGCTTTAAAATAACTTTCAACTTCTGTGCTTTACAAGTAAATGCATAAGCTTAACTAAGAAGGGGGATTCATATAACAAAATGAACATGAAGCTTACCTTGAGAATAGTTCCCATGCTCGTAATTTGTCTAGTGATCGCCACGTGTTTTTCGTCCCCGGCCGATGCCTACGTGCCCGCACCTTCGCCTCTGGCAGATGATCCGCTCGAGACTGCTCCTGGTCAATCGGGTGGAGAACCTCCAACGACTCAAGTACTGTTGGTGGGAGTTTTCGATGTCATGGATTACGGAGCAGTGGCCGACGGAGAGACGGATAGCAGCATGGTACACTCTCAATTGTTAACAGCTACAGATGTACTAGGATTGAAGTAGTTAAATTGGGGTATTGTTCATCTTTTGCAGGACCAGTACAAAACTTTCCAAGTTAAAAAATGAAGCAACAGTTTTGTTTCACCTAGAGTTGCATCATACATGGATTGTTTGAAGCATAAGATGCATCATTTAGCTAGCTTTAGCCCATTGGAATTAGATGGCAATCGAGAAGAGAGACAACATTTTTTGACTCTAAGCAATACTTGAACAGGCATTCTTGTCAGCCTGGGACGAAGCATGCGCACACCGCAGCAATTCGACCCTCTATGTACCCAACAAGACGTTTTTGGTTGGTCCACTTTCGTTCGCTGGACCTTGCCGCAATCTCTATTCGCCAAGAGTGGAGGTCAGAGGGACTCTGAAGGCGCCGATGTCCCCCAGTAAGTTCCCGACCAACGATTGGATCGTTTTCCGAGACTTGCATGGACTAGTCCTCACAGGTGAGACCGGGAGGGCTTTGTTCGATGGCCAAGGATCAGAAGCCTGGAAAGACCCAAGCTGCCAGAATAAAAGCAGATGCGACAAGCTGATAACTGTAGGTTCAAGTCAATTCACCTCAGAAAGTTTGGCAATTAACCTCCAATTGATGCTTCAACAAATTCTTCGTGCTTCATCTTATGCAGTCGATGAGATTGAACAACATCTCGTACGCGACGATCTACCACATCAACCTGCTCAACGGCAAGAGCTTCCACATGAGCATCTATAAGTCCAGTAACATTAGAGTGCACAACGTCAGCATTATGGCACCTGGAGACAGCCCGAACACCGATGGAATCCACGTTAGTCACTCTGCAAACATTTCCATTACTTCTTCGACTATTGGTGTTGGGGATGACTGCGTCTCGATAGGACCCGGCAGCACCAATATATCGGTTTCCTACGTAGATTGCGGTCCAGGACATGGAATCAGGTAGGCAGTTGCACTTTCAATTATGGTACGGTCGACCACGCAGCATTGACCGTGCCCCGTGCATGTAGGGTTCTAGAACTTATAATCCTGAAATGTAATGCCTGCTTGACATGCCAAAATACAGACCAAAATCAGTTTGTGCTCAATCCTGATTTCAATGTGAACTCTTGTCTTTGTCATGGCAGTGTCGGGAGCCTAGGCAAATACAAGAATGAGGAGAGAGTGGATCTGATCAGAGTGAGCAATTGCACAATCAACGGGACGCAGAACGGCGTCCGAGTGAAGACGTGGCCCGGGGCTCCACCGAGTGAGGCTTCCAACATGATATTCGAGAACATTGTCATGACGAACGTTACGAGCCCCATCATCATAGATCAAGAGTACTGTCCATCACAGCAATGCGATATCCAGAAGGTACATAAGCATAAAGCTAAGCAATTCATTCAAGAACGTGCTCTTTATTTCCTAATACATATACCTTATTCTTAATACCAAGTCATTAATTAATTGATCTGAAAATTTCCTTTTGCGGATTCAGTCCTCACTAGTAAAACTCAGTAACATGCTGTTCAAGAACATAACCGGTACGTACAACAGCAAGGAGGCAGTGACCATGCTGTGCAGCCCCAGCGTGCCGTGCGAGAATGTATTGCTCGTCGGCGTTCATCTGAACTGGACAGAGCAGGAAGATCCTCGGGCGGGCCATGTGAGCTTGAAGGGTCTAATCCAAGGTTTAGACATTATCAATTCGAGTTTCTAACGGAGAAAAAGAGAACAATTTTTTTTCGCAACTCCGCAGATGAAGGCTAAGACTAACTATTTCACAGAGTTGGTGATGCATCCTTTGGCTATACGTTGCTGCAATTAGGACAGAGATCTGGATTACTAGAATTTGAAGGACATAAATTTTGGATACTGGAGTTTCTGCAACTTTGTTTTAGGTTTTTGACATTGGATTGTTGTTTTCCTTAAGATACAGAAGTTCAATCCATGCGCTTGTCTATGAATTGAGTGGTTCTCTGCTAGTTCTACCGTGGAAGTTTTTGCATGGTTTTAGCATGGGAAAATTGTTCAAATAATCATAAATTTATTGTACTTTTACAATAGAACCCCCGCTTCAATTGTTTTTTTGGTTAATACTACGAAAAACCCCAAACTGGTACACCTATGACAAATTTATCCCAAATTAATTGTTTGACCATAAAAAATCCCGAACTAGTACATTTGTAATAAATTTACCCTCATTTAGTTTCTATTAAATTGAATTAATATCACAAAAAATCATAAATTGGTACATCTATGACAAATGGAGGATAAAACATAAAATGGGTATATCCGTTAATTGTCGTGTGTCATTTAACAAAGTAATTTGACAGTAAAATTTAATGGAAATAAATTGAGCTAAATTTGTTACAGATATATCAGTTTAGAATTTTTTGTGGTTAAAAAATTAATTTTGGTTAAAATTGTCTCCGCCGTACTAGTTTGGGGTTTTTTGCAGTATTAGCCCGTAACAAATGTTTCTCATCACGAGTTGCTCTAAACCAGTAGAAAACGTCGAATGCTCTTATCATTGAGTATTTTTTTCCGGCCAATCGAAGTTATATTTCATTCATGATTCCATAGTGCTAGGAGAAAAAACCAGCTATTTCCATTGCCAAACTCTGGTAAAAAAATATTCCGATAATATGCATAACTGGTGTTTAACGAATAATAATCCAACGGTTTTGAAACGATGAGTGAAACGGTAATTAAAAAAAGATCGGCATAATAATCATATTAAGTATCCTATAAATTTCCAAATTCAAGTTAAATCAAATAAAATCATACTTTCTCTTCCTTTATTGCGTACACGAAAATGTGTACATTTTTTTTCCGTTAAAAGAGAATTATTGGCCCTTAAATGCATAAATAATATTTAATTAAGGGTTAATACCATGAAAAATCTCAAACTAGTACACATGTGATAATTTTACCCCGAACTAATTTTTTGACAACCAAAAACCCCAAAATGGTACACCCGTGACAAATTTATCCCGAACTATTTTTTTGACCACCAAAAACCCCACATTGGTATACGTGTGACAATTTTATGCCAAATTAATTTTTTGATCATTAAAAATTCCATACTGATACACATGTGATAATTTTACCCTGAATTAATTTTTTGACCACTAAAAATCTCAAACTGGTATACCTCTGTTAGTATCCGTTAAATTAGGTTAATATCACGAAAAATTACAAATTAATAAACTTGTGACAAATATAGAGGTAAAACCCAAAATTGGTACACCCATCAATTATTATTTGTCATCAAACTTAGTAATTAGATAATAAAATTTAATAAAAACTAATAGAAAGTAAATTTATTATATGTATATCAGTTTGAGATTTTTGATAATCAAAAAATTAATTCAAAATAAAATTATTACAAACATATCATTTTAAGATTTTTCGTCATCTTAACCTTTTAATTAACGATGCTCCGATATTATGTGTGTACTGTTGATATCTATCGCTCCTCTCGTTGCCGACAAAAAATAGTGCTGCTGGCTCTTCAGACAAAATCTTTTCCCCCGAAACAGGAGACGACGTGGCGGGCTTGAAACTACAAACGAAACGACACGACCACAAACGAACGCAACTGCAGCCTCTCTCTCTCTCTCTAAACCGAAGGCTCGCAGCAGAGCAGCTGCAGCTTCGAACTTTTGCTTCTGCTTCGCTCGGTCACTGCTTCTTCATCTTCCCCAGAAAGTCATCATGGTGTTGGCTAGCGTGTATGGCTTGCTTCCATGGAGTCCTCCTCTCTCCCCTTTCAAACGGACGCAAAACCCCGGGAGGAAGCAAGCCGTTGCGGCGCGAATCTCCACCGACGACTCCCCTCCTTCCACGCAGGAGAAGAAGAAATCTCTCTCAGGTCCTCCTTCATCTCCTTATCTTCAGTAGGCTTTTTTGTATTTCCTCCGCTAATGCAAGTACAAACTTGGGTTGATTGGGGATTTAAGTCGTTTATATGAGCGTTGTTGCTTCTGGGTGTGACCGTAATTTGCGGCTTTTATCAGTTTCAATCAGGTATAATACGTTGTAACTTTCTCAAATGCTTATGGGTTGGTTTTTGGTATTAACCCAGATTGTATTAGTTCTCACTTTTGAAGTAGCTACTTGGAGGCTGCAGTATTGTTCGAATGGGATTTGTATACTTGAATTGGGTTTTTCTTTTATGATGTGATGTTGTGGGTTTGAGTTTCAGGGAAGCCTGAGGCGGATGTCGTCGTGATCGGAAGTGGTATCGCTGGCCTCTGTTGCGCTGGGCTTCTTTCCAGATACAACCAAGACGTGCTCGTGCTAGAGAGCCACGACCAACCGGGAGGTGCCGCTCACGCGTTTGACATTAAGGGTTACAAGTTTGACTCCGGTCCTTCTCTGTTCTCTGGCTTCCAATCTAGAGGTCCTCAGGCGAATCCCCTTGCACAGGTAATCTGATTTCCATCACTCCTAGTTGCCCTATTTCAGTATTTTGTTTCTAGCATGAATCAAGTGTGGATCACTTATGTTTATATTCCCTCTTTTCCATGGGTATACTCCTGTATTGTTTCCATCTCTGGATGATATGGATAGATAACAACATTTGCTTATGTATCAGGTGTTAGATGCATTAGGAGAGTCCGTTCCTTGTGCTAAATATGACTCCTGGATGGTGTACATACCAGAAGGTGAATTTTTGTCACGTATTGGTCCAACAGAGTTTTTCAAGGTGGATCCTTCTTTTCCCTTATTCATCTATAGTATCATGTTCCGTTGGTTCTAGCTTTAATGCATCTATTAATATGTGATACCTACCATTCTCAGAGCCATCTTTCTAATTGAAGATTGAAGAAAATGGTGATATATCACGTTCTGCTTAGTATGAAATGGATAAGCTAATAGCCAGACAGTTGAGCCTAAATTAGTGAAAATCTAATGGTGCTCATCATTGTCAAATACACGGATGCTAATGTGGAAAAAACTGGTCATCACTTGTGGATGGACGATAAGGTAGCTTAATATGGAGTACTTATTGCCAAAAGGATTTATGATGCAAGGCATCGTAGTGTGAATGTCAAGAGGAAAAAATGTCTTTACATAGATTTTCGCAAATGAAGCTTGTGACTGACATGAGCTGAACAGGATTATAAACAACAGAATGGTTGTCATGGCAATAGACAACTACCAAGCAGTTATGATGAAAGCATTCGTTGTGCTAACTACCGAGGCAGAGAATGTGAAGATTGCCATTTCCTTTAGGTACATTGAAGAAATGGTCATGCATAACCAAGATACCTTATGAAGAAACTTCTAGATACTTGTAGACCGAAAGCTTTCTGTTCGAGGTAGAGAAGTCTTGTCTGGAATGAACATTAAAATGTCGACAGATCTCCAGTCTAATTTAAGAAGACCACCATGGTCTGTAATCTGCCTTCTAGGCTGAATGGGCTATTATACAGACTTGGGGAGCGCTCAAAAAGCGCAAGTGTATACATCGAACTGACTAATATTCCAAAGAAAAAAAACTGTATTTTTGCTTCATATGTTCCTGTAAGAAATTATGTGGATCCACTGATAGCAATTTGGTCAATCTGGTGATATTGTCTCTGAAGATCTTCAGTCAATTATTCATGATGTTATCATTTTAAAGTATGTTTCTGCTCATGCTATTAATGAAATTTTATTCCAGGACCTCGAGAAGTATGCAGGTCCGAATGCTGTGCAAGAATGGCAAAAGCTTCTGGTATGTACTGTTTCATTCTGTCTAATATGTGAAGAAAGAACGAGATGGTTGTAGATTCCAGCATCAAAAGAAGATTTTAGGAATGGCTTATAAGCAAAGCACCTTTTCTATTGATGTTGGCCCACGTATTAGGGGTGAGCATGGTCCAGGTGGGCGGTTCTCACCCTAGAATCGGGAGCCGCCCACTAAGTACTGATTCCACAAAATGGGAACCGGGAATCGCCCGTTGGTTCCATGGACCCACCCAGGAAATCTGCAAGCATGTGCTAATTCAAGATTGATTTTGGAATGGTTCGTGCTTGGCATTTTAACAAACACCTTTCATGCATTTCTCTTTAGCAATATGAACAGCATGACCAGGGCACCGACAAGGTTGTATGCCTCTTAATTAAATCAAAACATGAAATTTCTCCAGCAAGAAAGAATGCTGCAGAAACCTGTTGACTCAAGCATCTCTACCAGATTCCACACAAAAAAAAACATGAAAATTCACAAAAAAAGAGGAAAAAAGCTAGACGTAAACAGAGATGTTCTTCAAGCAATCCACGAGCAACAACTCCAAGCACTGTGAGCAAGCGAGGTGGAGGAGAGTCACGACAAGCATCGTGAGCGGCGAGCTTGTGAGTCTGAGTGAGAGGGAGACGAGGCTGACTGTGAGAGAGGGTCGGAGGAGAGCCCGCAACTGTGAGAGGCAAGGCAACAACGGACGGAAAGCGAGATGAGCAACAGAGGAGGTGGAGAGACTAGGTTTTCTTTAAGGGGTGAGAGAGAGACCGAGTAAAGGGTTTATTTCTATTTTAAATTATAGCCTGTAATTAAAAAAATAAAACAAATATATATACCGGTCCGGTCCGGTCTGGGTGGGTGGGTGGGCGGTTCCACACTTGGAATCGGGAACCGGAGCGGTACTCACCGGTTCCAATAATTTGGGATTGGGAACCGGACCAGTCCTCATGGGAACCAACGGTTCTAAGCCGGTCCGGTCTGGTTCCGGCAGTCCGGGCAATTCCCGGTTCTTTTGCACACCCCTAACATGTATTGACAAATTAAACTAGGTTGGCCCCTCTTAATTTAATGCTTTACAATCCCTCATAAAGAACATCATGATATAGTCGATATCTTTTACTCTACAATTTATCTGTAATGAATGTGATTGCTTGAACTTGAAGTATGTGCATCTTTCTTTGTTACTTTGCTGCTACAATTTCATCTTCTCTTACTTAAAATGAATTTACAGGATGCAGTGCTTCCAATATCTGCAGCTGCAATGGCTCTGCCTCCTCTATCTGTTCGTAGTGATTTGGGTGTCCTTTCCACCGCTGCCGTTAGATATGCTCCTTCTTTGTTGAAATCTTTCATCGAAATGGGACCTCAGGGTGCTATTGGTGCGACAAAGCTTCTTAGACCCTTCTCAGAAATCATCGACTCATTGGAACTAAAAGATCCTTTTATAAGGAATTGGGTGGACCTTCTTGCCTTTCTTCTTGCAGGGGTGAAATCTAATGGTATACTCTCAGCAGAGATGGTAACTATAATGTTTTAAGATATTTAAAAGCTCCTACCATCGGTCATTGTGATCCTTGGGATGTCCATATTCTCTTTCAGGAACTTTTTTGGTTCAAGTCCTACTTGTGTATTGAATTCTGTGCGAATAAGCTATTTTTATTGTTAACGGGTCATGAAATGATTGGTATAGTAGTCTCAAGAGAATATTTACTGGCAGTTGTATAGATCGCGATTCATCAATTTGCGAACTTTAACGCATCAAAGCATGTACCCTGTAGCTCATTAATTTCAATCTTCTGCCACTTGATAAAGTTTTAGAAGTTAAGTAGCTGTTATTTTTAATTTAGGAGGATTGTTAATCATTATGAGGTCTTAAGTTCTATCAAACTATGCAGTGTTGCAAGTTTCTTTTAGATATAGTTCACAATCTTGCAGAAACTACCACCATAGATACTTCAATAGTAAATGAACAATGGTGTGATAAAATGGCTAAGCTCAATCCTGATATTAACAAGAGAGATTGCCTCCTTTCTATGTAGTTATGCCTACTTTCCTTAACTTATTAATTTTCGAGTTCTTGCATGTAAGTTCTTCTATTTGAAGTAGCTAGCTGGCTATGGCTGAAATATGTAGTTAACTTCTTTTAGCTTACATCCACTGTTTTGAGGTGGTGACACCTTATATCTGCAATTTTCAGGTGTACATGTTTGCTGAGTGGTATAAACCTGGTTGCAGTCTTGAGTACCCTCTTCATGGAAGTGGAGCTATTGTTGATGCCCTCATCAGGGGAATGCAAAAATTTGGTGGACGGATTTCTCTCAGGAGTCATGTGGAAAAGATTGTTGTTGAAAACGGCCGAGCCATTGGAGTCCAATTAAGAAGTGGTCAAGTGAGTGGACTTTTCAGGGAAAATTCAAGACTTGAAAATTGTTTTAACTAGATTTAATCATAAGATTGACGCAAATTGAAGAACTGCATCTGTGGATTTTGCAGTTTGTGCGTGCTAAGAAAGCTGTCGTCAGCAATGCATCTATGTGGGACACTTTAGGTTTGTTACCCGAGGAAG
The DNA here is from genome assembly GCA_024500025.1 of Syzygium aromaticum. Taxonomy (NCBI): domain Eukaryota; kingdom Viridiplantae; phylum Streptophyta; class Magnoliopsida; order Myrtales; family Myrtaceae; genus Syzygium; species Syzygium aromaticum. Next base: position 31,517,107 of record CM044892.1, read on the forward strand.
TTATTCCGAAGTCATATTCAGACAGGGTTAAGAGAACTCCACAGTGTGAATCTTTTATGCATCTTCATCTTGGTTTTGATGCTCAGGTGAGCATTGCAAATATTGTAGGGGACAGTTTTCTCAGTCCCTCAAGCTCCTACTGCTTTATAATTTTGGAGAATGCTGGATGTCTTTTTTCTTTCTATATCTTCTCAAGCGTTAAACAATTGAGGGAATTAGGTTCTGGAATGCATGATGTGGCCTCCCTACACTTCATACTTCGTAGTTAACCACGTTGCAACACGTTGCACACTTTACCAAGTACTTTAATTCTGCACCCTCTTAATTTTTTGATCTTCCTGCTGATGAAGGCCATCCGCAATATCTGGACAATTCATAAGTTTCCAATCCAAATCTCTTGAGGGCTTTATTTTACGAGTTTTTGTGGTCATTACGTTTGCTGGGCTTCTTCACACTCACTCGTTAAAGCGCAAATCTCTTGAGGGCTTTATTTTACGAGTTTTTGTGGTCATTAGGTTTGCTGGGCTTCTTCACATTCACACATTAAAGCGCAGGGGAATGCGTTTGAGCACGCACAGAGAGGTTTACTGGAGATGTTTCTGGCAATAGCACCGCATGTTCCTTGCTACCTTAGCGTCATCTAATTATGAGTTTCTTGTCCTGCTTAATGTTCTGGTTCCTTTTTTCAAGGCTAGTCGCTTTTTGCAACCAGAACCTGTTGTTGTTGTTTCAACATTTAGTTCGTCTCTGAAGCTCTTTAGAATTTGTTCCTTCTCAGGGTGTGTCTGAGGATTTGGGAATTCATCATATAGTTGTGAATGACTGGGATAGAGGAGTCGATGCTGACCAGAATGTCGTTCTATTATCTGTACCAAGCGTACTAAGTCCGGACCTGGCACCACCAGGGAAACATGTGCTACATGCTTATACTCCTGGTACTGAACCATACGAACTCTGGGAAGGACTTGACCACAGCAGTGCCGAGTACAAGAAACTGAAAGTGGAAAGATCAGAGGTATTTTTTCTTGGATCTGCTCCTCCTTGTCAAGTAACTTTGGTTAACTTCAAAGTCAGAAGCAGAAAAACACTAAGTTGTGCATTGATCCACCAGGTTATGTGGAGAGCTGTCGAGCGTGTGCTCCGACCGGGATTCAGCAGGGACAAATGCGAGGTGAAGTTGATTGGAACCCCATTGACACATCGAAGATTTCTTCGGAGAAACAGAGGAACATACGGTCCGGCTATTCAAGCAGGTAAGGACTCTTTCCCCGGACATTCGACCCCTATCCCTCAGCTTTTCTGTTGTGGTGATTCAACTTTTCCGGGCATCGGGGTCCCTGCTGTCGCCGCCAGTGGCGCTATTGTGGCCAATACATTAGTTTCCGTGACCCAACACTCGGAGCTCCTTGATGCTATCGGGATTTAATCGCTCCTGTAAATTTCCTTCCTCTTTTTCCTTATGATTTGCGATAGATGTCGATACTACGCAGTATAGTGAGATTTCATCTAGTGCTTCCTTGAGGTCTAAATACACTGTAAATTCTTTCAATTGAACGATTTGTATTTACAGAGAGAGGATCAGATGGAAATGTGCGTGGTGAACTGACTACCAAAACATAGTTTATACACCATGAAATTCTATAACAGGACTATTGGAATTGGATAAGTTTGGCATGCGCTAAATTATGTCTATTATATGATGCACCAAGTTCTCTTCTGTCGGGTAAATTACTAATGTGAAGAAGACAAACGACCTCGGTCTTGTCCTTAATCATATGACAGAAGACCTATATTGTTCGTTTATTTCGTCTAATTTACTTTCTAAAGTTTTGTATTTTTTTCTAAATTTGGAGCACCGATCTTTCGATTCGATTAACGCAAACCATCCTATTCACGTGCATTAAATTGAATGAGATGTCCACAACAACGGAAGATACATGGCATCCGAGAGTCAATTGAGCGGAAATAATGAGATTGTTTCTACTGAATAAAACAATTGATCATTCGATCAATCACGTTGAGGTCACTTTTGAGAAGATTGATTTATTGTTAAATTTTCAGTATGAGATAACCATAACAAATAGTAGTAGCTCTCAATGACGGTGCAGTTGGATGAGATGTCGGGGTATTTCCAGCACAAATCATCGGTTCGAACTATTCTGATTACATGCAAATTGCTTGTTGAGGCATACACAAGTCAAAAGCCTAGACATAATTTATTCACAAGACTTAAAGAATTTTTTTACGCACAATATTCTCATAATTTTCAAATAAATATATGGATCTCTACCCTCGTGCCTTTAAGTCATAATAAAGACGAAGAGTAATAATTTTCTTAGAGTTTCGGGGCATCTGCTTGAATAAGAAGTTGGTGAATTTGTCACGTCGAGGTTACCATATGCCGTGGGGTTACTTTTTGAGTACTCAAAAACTTCAATGAATTCATTCTTAATATGAAATATTTGCTAAATATGCTTAGTATTTTTTGTTTTTGCTAAGAAAAAAAGATTAGACTATACTTGGCATTGCTCATTTTTTATATGTCAGTTGAATGGCATTGCTCGTACACTCTTTGAAAAACATAGGCAAATTCGAAAAAAAAACATTTTTATTAAAAATTATTCACGTCAGCTCTGGCCGTGCCACGTAAAACAGTTGACTTCCACATCAACGGATGAACTCAATTGGCAAAATGTGAAAAAATTTAGAACTTAATTGGCGTAATTAAAATGTTTGAGATTGAAATAGTAAAATGTAATAGGTTTATGACTTTTTGGATAAATTTTTGATGTTTTAGCATCCTAAGGGTGATTGGACTCGTCACATATTATATATGTCTACAATTGTTGAAGAACAAATAAAAGCAGACAAATGTTCTTGAACGACGAGCTTGTGATTATCAATGCAAACCATACTATGATGATATGCCTTGGTTTTTGGTTTATTTGGGAGCTTTATGGCTTGCCTTAAATGGAAATTTCTTTTGACAAAAAAAAATAATAAAACAAATAAAAGCAATAGGGTGGCCAAAACAAGAAGGAAAATTTGCTGGAGGGACCAATATTCTAACAATGTTAAATCAAAACCGGAACCAAAACCCTAATTTACAATCGTTTCAACTCCACCCCATATGTTCCTTGTCCCCTATAACAAAAGAAAAAAGAGAAAAAGAAACCCCTTTTCGTCAAGGATTCAGGAAATAAAATTCAATATTTCATAAAAGCAATTAAAATTCTTCCCAAAATAACTACTAAAATAGAAAAAATAGGAATAATTCCACAAATTAAAAAAAAATATTACTCGAAAGAGGAGTTAAAGAATGGACTTTTTCTTTTCGGGTATAATTAAAAGCGTGATTATTCCGAGCCAAGTCGAAGGAGAGAAAGCATAATTTCGACTCTAGTTCTATTAATTTTCAAGTGACCACAATTAAGTACTTTTGCTCATGATAAAATATTGAACTTTTTTTTTCCTTCAATTTATTATCGGCGAAAGAATAATTGCCGAAAAGGGAATCGATAGATGCGGGACAATAAAAAATAATATAAAGGAAATTATTTTTCCTCAATGAAAAATTATTCCTCCATAAATTATGAAAGTCTCTATTTTAATTAAGACTAATTTATCATCTAATGTATGTCCGTGCAAGAAAAAGGAAATTGTGAGCGTGCTTATGATTTTCCGCGAGAGGCGCGCGCATGTGGCGTTTACCTGTCCTCTCGGTTTGAGGCTACACGGGACATGTGAATTACTTCGGGATTTAAATCCACCCTATCCCAATCTTGAAACATAAAGTGGCCCCAAAAAAAAAAAAAAAAAAAAAGAGAAGCGGTAACGGCCTCGTCTTGATTTGAATTCGCGACGTCGAGCCCGCTAATTGCCCCCAGCTCGAGGATTTCGCCGCTGGCCTCGACGTCAAGTGCTGCCTCAATTTCAAGTCCGACGTGTATCAAGCCGCGATCCTTCAACTGCGGGTCAGCCACAGGTGCCCCATCTTCCAGCTCCTTCATGCAAGGTCCGTCCTGGAGTCGCTCCACGCGTTCCTCGCCAACCCCAACTGCACCTTCGTCGGGCTCAGGGTCGGGGTCGGCGTCGGGGGAAGAAGCAAGGAAGCTCGGGAAGAACTATAGGCTCGACAGTTTTCGCGCATCACGTGTCCGGGGATTGGCAGCAGAGAGGCTCGGGAGTTGTTTGTAGGGGCTACAAAGGTCTCAAGTAGTTGGAGGAGGAGATCGACGGGAGAGAGCTTGAATAGTTGAGATTGACTCGTAACATCACATTTACCTTGGGAGAAGAACACTAGAAGTGCTAAAATTTGTGTACGATGCTCACTTTAATGTCAATTTTTTTTTTAGATTACTTAAGTACTAACTCCAATTTGGATCGCCGGAAATCTAACTTGGCCATATTTTATTAATTTCTCAGTCTTACATGGCATGTCGGTGCTGACGGGGACAATGTTTAATCGTGTTTTAATATTTTTTCGATTTTTTTAAATATTTCTTATGATTTTTTTTCTTTTTTTCCTTCTTTTCTTTTTTGCTTTTCTTTCTTCTTCTTCTTCAACCTTTGGCTGGTAATCGAACATCGGCCACCTGACCTCACCCGACCAAGGCCGCAGATGCCCGCCATAGGCAAGGCCCGGCTGAGGGCAGGCGAGCTCCGACGAGAGTCGGCCTCGCCTCACTTGGGCAAGGCAAACCCTGGGGAGGGCTCCTCTCACCAGATCTGGCAAGGCCGACGTGGCCTAGGTGAGGACCGGCCTCATCAGGACTCGCCCGCCCTCGCCCAAGCGAGGGTCGGTTGGGCCTTGCCTGTGGCAGCCAATGGCTACCTTGTCCAGGCAAGGCTAAGCGACAAGCCATGGCCGGTGGCCGATGTCCGGTCACCAGCCAAAGGTTGAAGAAAAAAAAGAAAGGAAAAAAAATCAAAAGAAATATTTAAAAAATTAAAATATACACATGGAAATGCCACGTACACTGAGGTTTTTTTTTTTTTTTTTTAAATCCAACTCAGATTAAAATTTTAATTATAAAAATCACATATTAATTTGACCGAAATTTCTTGCCGTCGGCATTTAGGTGATCATTTTTCCTCCAATTAGGCACTTAAGTGAGCCGACGAAAACTTTTGATATTAAAATAAGTGTCGTATGCAAATTTTGACACTTCTATTGTTCTTTCACCCATTTAGCTCTATTGGGATCTTTTAAGATTAGAAACCCATAATTCACGTTATCCTTTGTAGGTCAATGAATGAAACGTATCGCTTTTTGACAAAAAACAAAAAAGGCCAGCGGGGCATGGCACGAGATGGAGCCGACGTTCCGCCAGGTCGAGTACGCCTGCCACAGGGTTCACGGACACAATCTTGATATCTTTTGAAAGATATTGTAAAGTTTGTAAGATTTATTCAACTAACCGCGAAAAAGAAAGATTTCTTGTCGTGTTTGAAACTTCCTTTATGTCGATTTTTGTCGTGTTGCAAACGGTTTCTTGATGTCAGAAAAAGCGTCACAAACTTATAACAGAAAAAGAAATAATCTCGAGATTAACAAATTTTCTCTCTGTTTCTTCTTTAAAATTTGAGATGGCTATATTAAAAATTCGACATTCTAAATATGTATTCGTCGATGATAATCATATATACATTCGGAGAATAATCGCGTGGGTCTTTAAAATTCTTCTTTAATTCTATGTATTAAAGAAGGGAAAATAGAAAACAAGACAATGTTGTCAATTGTTTCTATTTCATTTGTTATTTCATTCAATGTATATTACAAATTGGGCGATTTGCTCACTAAGAAGGCACAGGCAAACTACTATATGTTGCAAAATTTCACTAGCTTTTGTTAATTATCTATTTGTTTTACTATATATTACTAAAAATCAAACTCTCGATGAAATAAGAAGATATAACTCAAACTAGATAAAAAAATTCATTTAACTAATATTTGGATATAAATTTCTTATTTAGAATCAGGATGTACATAGTGAAGCCATTTTCTCAAAAAATGGCTCAAAATGGGCTTTGTTTTCAATAAGGGTCAGCAATAATCAAGTCAATCTCAAATAAGGACATGAGTTAGCCAACATGTTAGATATTCACCAATCGAAGACTTTTCGACCGTCAAAGTAAGGACATTTTTGTAAAAAAAAAAATTGGGTAATACAAAAGAAGCATTCTTGTTTATGCTTTGTTTTCTCGGGAAAATTGGTCGATCCATAGAAATGAATAAGCTTCTGGGAGGATGACGACTTGGGTCCACAGCCGGAGGATGTAATTCGCCATTTCTTGAAATGGCTCGGCGGCGGTGACGTCGTCGCGGCCGTCTCTGGTGACTGAAATGAGGTTATTGAGGGCTTCTATCTTCTCCGAGGCGACACTGTTGTAGGAGGAGGAGCACGAGATTCTGCCCAGCCTCGGCCTCTTGTTCTCGCACGCACGTGCGAGCATGTTGCCTCGTCGTTGTTTTCTTGATGCGGCAGTCGAGGAAGCCATGCATCGATGTTCTTGATCTAGTCCTAGTTGACGAGCTCCTCTTTTGGTTCACGGCGATTGGGTGTGGAGCTCATGTTTGGGAGAGAGAAACGAATGAATATCGGGGGTTGTTTTTTGGTATTTGGCTATTCTTTACTTAGAATTTTTTTGACAAAAGTACCCTGCTCCGGCGGCCAAACAATATCCAACCGGTGAACATCCGGCCAACCGTCGGAATCGTACCCTTATTTGAAACTATCTTGATCATTATATGCGCTTATTTAAAACAAGGTTCACTATGGACTATTTTTCGAGAAAATGACCCTTAATCGAAAATTTTTTCCAATGAATTAATCATTTATCATTTCAAAACTTGACAAAAAAAAAATGGAGGAATCAGCTATTTATTATATTAATTTGATTATTCGCGATGAACATTTGTCAAGATGTGCAGATCGGGTAATCTGGGTAGGTAGGTTCTGAGCCGAATCCAGAGATAAAATATTGTAACTAAGAACGATTAGTTCGTGGTTCTAAAGATGACAACATGTTCTGTGACTCATGACAACATGTGTCCCCAGACAACGTGGTTCGTGCAAAATCCTAGGAAGTCTTCTTGTTTAAGCTTCTTGTCAAAATTGGCGGTATGAATTCCAGGATCGACCCGGTTGGTCGGGATTTCGAGGGATTTCCAATTTAGGACCTGGTGCTAATCATTCTCGATTCAAATCTCACCAATCTCGTGTAAATCGTTGTAGTTAGAGCCATCCGCATAACGCGCAAAAACTTATACTTAACCGATTCGCGAAACTTGTAAAAAAGCAAAATAAATAAGTAGCTGCGATAATGACCGTTACTAAGCCTAGCATTCTCCTCGTGATTTTTCACGCTAGTTCTATACATCTAATTTGTAGGAACTTTGTCATTTGTCAATTGGATTGGTACCGTTCCACCACCGAAGGTATAACTCTTGGTTTTGGTAATTAGAAACTTTCCAAGGCTAACTTATTAACCATCTCCCTCAATTACTTTGTTGATCAATTGTACCTTTCAAGAATGCCTATCTAGCGACGGAACACAAGAAAAAAAAGAAAGTGTAAAAATGGCCGACAAGCTTGATTCGGGACAATCCAAAATGAAGGTTTGATGATCGAACTTTCTGAATAAGATCGAAAATGGTAAGCACATACGTATAAGGGTTGTGTTTGTTTCGAGAAAAATGAATCATCTAAAAAGCTTTAAAATAAAAAAGACAATTATTTGTGTCATTTACAAAAATAAACAAACGATAAATATTTTCATCGTCTACGAAAATATTTTGACATAAATTGTTATTGATAATGAAAATATTTTCCATTAACTAATTATTTCAAATAATACAAAAGATCAATTTTAGGAAAATTTTTTTTAAATCATTTATTTTCTGCGAAATAAAGAGGAATCAAAATTGTAATATGGGCCGCCGAGGGGGCGGGATGCAACAACCCATGCTTTTCACCCTCAATCCGTCACTAAACTTATCATATCGGATGTACGCATGACTCCATCAAAATCGAGAGCATAGATAGAAAGAAAAGTTTAAGAGTATGATGATCGAATATATAATAAAATTTCAGATACTCACGACGTAATGCGATTATTTTTTGAGGGAAGAATAACGCAGACCCAGAGACTGCAACAACCCTTTCTTTTCGCCCTCGCCCCGTCGCTAAACTTATCATATGCAATGCATCCATGACTCCATTAAAAGCGAGAGCACAAGAAGAAAAGTTTTAGAGGATGGTGATTGAATATCGAATAAAATTTCAGGGGCGACAACCCTCGCTTTTCGCCCTCGTCCCGTCGCTCGACTTATCGCATCGGATGCACACCAGACTCCATCAAAATCGAGGGTCCAAGAAAGGAGAGAGATTTTGGAGTCCGAATAGGCAACTGAACATCGAATAAAATCTCAGGTACTCGTAACGTAAGGCGATTATCTTTTAAAGGGCGGGCAAAAAGGAAAAAACGAACGCAAAACCGAGAGATCAACGGCGTCGGGCACGGTCAAGCAACGCACAGTCCCAGGATCCGCTCGTCACCGCTTGATCAGCATACAAACAAAGGAAAAGCCCCGAAAAAAGTGGTTGTGGCCCTCTCTTCTTTTGTCCTTCTCTAATCAGAGACTGGTTTCACTGCAACCGGCCCCCCTAACCACCATCCTCTCCTCTCTCTCCGATTTTGTTTATAAATTGTCTCTCCATGTGACTCCAGTTCCTCCGTTCACACCATCGTCGTTTCGTTTTCCTCTCGTTTCATTACCAAGCCTCGAGCCTCGTGCCTCTCTCTCTCTCTCTCTCTGTGATGAGCCATCTCTCTGGTCTAGCGTGAGCGATGTGTGGCGGCGCCATCATCTCCGACTTCGTCGAGGAGCGGCTCAACCGCCGCCGCCCCAACCTGAAGCTGACCGCCCACGAGCTCTGGTCCGAGCTCGACCCCGCCTCTGACCTCCTCGGCTTCGGCGGCGGCCCGGCGGCCGCCCATGGCAGCCACCCTCCCAACAACCCCTCCTCACCCAACCCAAGCCAACTCAACCAAGGTAGTTCTAGTTTAGTACATCCAACTTTTCTTTTTTTTTCTCTTGTTCTCTTTGCATGATCTTCAAAATGATATCGAACCTTTGTTGTCCAAAAGATAATCACTGACGTTATGAACTAATACTTTACTAGACATATTTATACGTGCATAACAGCTAGGGTTGGTATAGAAGAATCGACCGACCAACTTTTGACTAAATGACTGCTGATACGAATCTTCATTTATACCTTCTTATTGTTTAACACATCTCATCTTTAGATCAACGTTAATCTAAACTACTTGTCATTGTTTTTTTCTTTTTCTTTTTTACCTTGTTGGTTAGTGATGATGAGCGAAGAGAAGAAGAACGAGGAGGCGGGCCATGGACTCGTGCCAGAGACCCAGAAGAGCAAGAGCCAGAGGCCTCGCAAGAACGTGTACAGAGGGATCCGGCAGAGGCCGTGGGGCAAGTGGGCCGCCGAGATCAGGGACCCCCACAAGGGCGTCCGCGTCTGGCTCGGCACCTTTAAGACCCCCGAGGAGGCGGCTCGAGCCTATGACGAAGCCGCCAAGCGCATCCGCGGTGACAAGGCCAAGCTCAACTTCTCCACCCCCTGCGACCCACCGGCCCCGGCCCCGCCGTCGGCCAAGAAGAGGTGCGTGGCCCCTGACGAGCCGAAGGATGAGGCCGGAACCGCAGGATGCGAGCTGAAGGAGCGGATCGCCAGCTTGGAATCTTTCTTGGGGTTGGACCCAGCTGCTGAGGAACCGGGCACAGGCGCCGAGCTGTCTTCGGTCGATCTCTGGATGCTCCAAGACCTCGTCACTCATCACCAGCACCGTTCTGATAACCACCTTGTTTATTAGATAGTAACCGAGTTGATCTCCGTTCGTGGTGCTTTAATCTTGTGTTTCCAGCTTGTGGTGCTTGATTATGGCATGCTTTAGACATGTATGAATCTTTTCGAGTGTCGTAAATACGGTACTGAGTATTGCGTAGCTCGTACTTCTCATCGTGCATCTTTCTTTCCGTCTGCTGTCGTCGCCGTTCTCCCTCTTCACACTAGATCTCGAAAATCTGGTGCAATTCTCGCGAGGGTCGGTGCATGCATGTACCCGAGTTTCCGTTTCCTAATTATTTAAGCACCATTAGTATATGCTCTTGGTATTATAATACTCAGTAATTGTCTATGTGGGGTTGATTATTTAATGCTAATAAAAAGCGACAGGACCATTCTATATTCTCTGTATTATGGAGTTGATTAATATTAAACTTTCAAAAGGGAAGGACATGGAGATCGGTGCCCCTGCGATAAGATGTGGAACGTGCGGAAAGTCTAGGGAAAGGGCTTGGACGGAACGGACCCAGTTCAGAGAAGTGCATGTACCTTGTAACATTAAACAAATCGAATTTGGACAATTTGGAATCTATCGGAAATTGGTGGTATGGCAATAATCGAGAGAACAGTACAATGCGACTGACTGCATCCGGGTGGAAAAAGAAAACTGAAACTTAGTACTTGTTGTGCACGTGATAGAAAAAATGTTAGGGCTTTTGGCAAGCTATTCCAATAAACTTTCGGCCAAAAGCCAGCATTGAAAATGTTGAACCTAATTTTTTTCTTCCCAAATTATCTTCACTTATTCTTTAATATTTAGGTTTTGACCTTATTACTATTCATCTTCTTCGCGAAAGGGCGGCCGATGAGGGCGGCCAACGACACCGGATCTAGCTGTCAAGGTCCCTAGGGTCGAGTGACCCTAGATGACGGCCACCTGAGGTCGCTCGACCTAGGCCGATGGCCACCTGGGGTCGCACAACCCAGGTCAACGGTGCCTGGGTTGCCCGATCTCGGGCAACAGCCGCCTACGCCAAATCTAGCTCGCCAACGGCCGTAGCCTTTCGCTGACCTAGCGAAGGGTAACTTTTTTTAATAAAAAAAGGGTCACAAAGCCCTTTGCCCAAAAAAAAAAAAAGAAGGAAAACACTACTCGGCCTAAAATAACTTTACAAAGACTTTTTTACCAAACGCTATTTGCATTTTTCCAAAGGATTTTAACCTAAAGGTATTTACATTCCTCTAAGACTTATTTTCAAAATTGAACCAAACGGGCCATAAACTAGTCAAAACAATTCAATTTCTGTCTTCTTTTAGGAGGAGATCGAACTTCCCCAACATTAAGGAACATGAAGATCTGGGGGACGATGATGCTCGTGCTACTTCCCGTGGGAAGATCCTCGCGAACGATGTTGTAGGATTCTGTAATGCGGGGGATTTGAAAAGTCGAAAAGAGAAAAGAAAAAGGATTTCCACCACCTTGAACTGAGAAAAGTCTGAGAGGGTGAGGGCTTCTTCCCTTATAAAAGAAAAGGGAAAGAAAGAGGAAAGGAAGAAACAGATAGAGAAAAATTCGTTTCGGGCACCTGACAAGCCCGATTAACTACGTTTTGCTACGTCTACTAAGTATTCAAGCCCGTAGTTCATATAATTTGAGAGTAGGTTTTGGAGTTAGGCCGTATATTCGAAGTTATGTGAACTTTGAACTGTGAGATTCGATTGAAGAGTTGTCGGAATGTAAGTATATATATGGAAATAATAGGTTAGGACATTGTAGAGTTGTGTGATTTGACAGAATCAATTCTGGATTTCGGTTTGGTCGAAATGAATTTTTGAAGATTTGCACTCAACTTTCGCATTGCGGATAGCTTTGAATATCCTCTTCCAACAAGAGTTTTGTTAGCGTGTAGGAGTTGTTTTATTAGCGAGTAAGCTTGATTTAGCCAATTTGTAGTTGAGTCAGCATTTTACTCAATTTAAATGATATTTCTCGCTTCTTTGATAGGATTGCAAGTATGACAGTTCGAGTAACTTTCATAGTTTGGTTTTAGGCTTATCCAAGTGAGTAGTGCTATCTCTTCTTTGAATTTGTAAACTCATATTTCAAAAATGATATGGTGTAGATATAGTATGAGTTATGAAATGGCATTCTTATTGCATAAAAATTTGGATTGAACACCTTGGTTATTTGTGAATGGTTTTAGAAATGTGTTATGAAATGAATTATGAAAGTTTATAATATGTATTGCTTTACAAATCTGGTTTATGATATGATTTGAAAATGTTTTACCAAAAGTAAATCTTGCAAATAGCTGAGTTGTAAAAGGTTATATGTTTGGTTTGTGAAATATATGTTGGTTTATGAGCTTGGGTTTGAATTGGATTTCTAGTAGTAAAGGATGATAATTTGATGCTCAATATTGCTGTGAACCTAATTAGGGGTTTCTGTGTATGCATATTGAATTGAGGATATCCTTTTAGGTCGAGCTACCAATTGATAATAGGTGAAGACCTTGCCAATGAGAAATCTTGATCTCCTTGCCACCAAGCATTATGTTGTGACAATGGTTTGATATTAAGTAATAGATTGATTAATGGAATGGACCATTGATGTGTAATTTGATATGAGATTGACCAATGGACTAGATTTTGGTCTTTTAAGTTTGTTATATTTTGGATTTGATGTAAATGAGTTATGTTTTTGTGTTTTAAATGTGCATAGTGGATGTTCAATTTGTTTATAAGAGATGCATTATTCATCGGATTGTGGTTGCTCATCTCATTCATCTTAAATGCTTTTCAAGTTCCTCGGTTAGCGGCCAATAGAATGGAAACATTTGCGTCATCTCATTCATTGGATTTTTGGGTGTGAGCTTAGTTAATTGTATTTTGCACATGACTGAGATGAGTGTCGGGTTTGGTTGTTAGCATGAGATGTAACTATTCTTTTTGACGGATTATAAAAACTTTGATATTGTAACCAACCTACTGATATATATATGCACACACACATTGATAATAGGTGATTGGTTGTATTTAAGATTGTGCCGTTATAATGAAAGGATAGCCGTGTCATTGCCCAATTCTTATTGGATTCAAGGTGTGATAGTTTTTGTACGAGGAAGATTCTGGAGGCGACATCACGTAGAATTTTCTCTAGTGTTAATAACATGTGAAGGTTGCTAACTCACATTAGAAAATGACCGAGGAGCGGTCATGAGATTGGAGAAAGCAATTCCATAAATCGTGTTGTGGTGACGGAAGGGGTGATATGGTGGTGTTAGTGTCGGTATTGAATGATGATGCCAGTTATAGTGATCACTCGATGGTGGTGGCAAATGGCCGTGGTAGACGGCGGCGGCGGCCGTGTAGTGAAAAGAATACGAACAATGAATTTAAAAAATTGACAAGTATATCAACCAATGCGTGGTCATACAACTTTCACCTTTGTCAATTGGAAATGATTCAGGGTATATAACACCCACATTGTACAATGTCAACAGATCATATTTTTTCGTCAATGTAATATAAGATAAATCCCGAATTGGTTAGGAGTGCTATTCGGTGGATAGGTCACGGCTGACATAATCAATCGGTTCAAGGACCACGCTTTCAACCTAAAGTACCCTAACATAGACCTCAGCTCAACATAGCTTAACATCAGGCCAAACCTACTAAAGCTAATCCAATAAGTGACCTGACACGTCGCTGCAAAATTCAACAAAACCCACTGTGCATGAACACTAAATAGTCACGGTTCGAACTCAAATTAGACGGTCCACAGCCCAACTATAGGCTGAATTGGGGAGAGAGATTTGAATTTGGAACCCACATAGGTCGAGCAATACTTCGAATGATCTCGGTTCAAATGAGCCCAGTTGATCCAAGCCATTAGATCTCGTGGATTCCCGGTGGGGAGCTGACGTTATTGGCCGGCTCGGATCAACCGGTCCCGCGTGCACATCAGGCAGCTAATAATTCTCCCATGGAGTCACTGTCATCTGCTACAGCTCTTCAGTGTATTTGGACACGGGATGATCTAGGCTCTTGCCTCATGTTCCTTTCTCCATTTATTCAAAATTGTTATCATGGCGTGTCAACGGGTAATTTCAACCAATGCCCATAATTCAGATCCTTTTCCTATGCTTTCCGTAGATTTGGTTGATCCTGGCTTGACTAAAAACTCGATTTTGGATCGAGCAATCCCTATTCGTGTTTGCTTCTCCCTAGAGAAAAAAGCAAGAGAGACGGCGACACTCGTCGTGCACACGCTTCGCTTCAAGAGAATATCAAAGACTCAGACAATTAACCCAACGAAAACTTTGTCATACCACCAATCACCGCGGCAAGTAACCCAAAGGATTCAAAAGCAGGGGCGCAAGAGTCAAATTGGCACAACACGGTTGGTGAAGCAAATGATATGACTTTGACTGAACGGAAGTGCTTGCTGCCCATCAAGGAAGATGCATGAACCGAACCAAAGGTGGCGTCATTCAAAAATCCAAGTGGGGTCTTTGATTGAGGACATCATCAATCAAAGGAACAAAGTCTTGAGTTTTCATACTGCAGCATTAGAGCCGGTGCAGAGCTTTCGTCTCTCTTCCACATTCTCTGGGTCGCTCTCCTGATGCCATCATCATTCATCTCCATGTTGCTGCAGTGCAAATGCTTCAGAACTGGGGAATATTAAAAGGCCGGAAAGACAAAAAATATGGGGTTCATGTCAGCCGAGTCAGCTCATTCTCTTGGAGACAGCATCACCATTCTTTCAGCTTGGAAATTGAAACTTAGCTTAGAAATTAGGTGCATCCATAGGGACCATACCACTCACAGAGTTTCCCCCTTTTGTGAGCAACACCCAGTTTCTTTTCGTAATATATGACAACCATGTCGGTTTTTAAAATGATGGTGCAGCCTTTAAGAAAAGCCAAGTGCTTATTACATCCTTTACCTTCCCTCCCACTTGAACAGGACCCTTCCTGCAGCTCTTAGCAGAGCAGAGTACCCAAAGACGACCTCAGATAAATAACATAATTCCACTGGCTGTACATAGATCCCTGTCTGAAAGTTTATCAAGAAATTGGCATTGATTAAAAAAAAATGTATCGACTATGTAAATCCCAAAAAAAATGACCGGCAAAGACAAAGAGACGATGCCAACAAAGGTAAATCCGAAAACTAACATTCCATGCTAAAAATTAAAAGCGACCACTCTCACAATAGGGTGGTCAAACAGTCTTTTCAAGATAACTTTCTCTTGTAATCTGTGATGGGCTCAACAGAGGCAAATCAAAAAAACTAACAATCAATGCCAAAGCCAGTACTAAGTTTTTTTGTTTCGGCAACAATGATTAGAGACTTGCACTCTATCCCGTGACCAAGACAAAGAAAGCCTTTGAGACTCAAGCTCACTTCCTTTGCAGTTACAAGCCATGGGATTTTTCAGGACAACACGCTATTGGCAGCGGAGCTGCAGAACAACAAGTTCCCTCTCCATAAATTTTCTATTGTTTAAGCAACGGAATATATTTCTGTTACTAAAGAAATGCTGTCAAAATTCACAATATCAAATACAGGGAAACTGGTTGAAAAGAAGAAGCCCATAACATTCACCATCAATCCTCTCTAAGCCAAATGACCAAAAGGGCAAATCGACTTGGCATTCAGAGACAACGAAGGAATTACTTTTGCTTGTTTTATAGAAGCACTCAAAACATAGAAAGAGAGAGAGAGTGAGATGCAAAGAACACAGACACACTCTTCATAATGGAGACATAAAGAGAATCACACTGCACATTAAAAGGGCATGACCAGAAGCTTGACAATCATTCCCTTTATTGAATTTATTGTTGAAAATGTTCAGAACCTAGCATCCTATTCTTGTCGTATACTCATCCTTCCTCCCTCTTTACAAGGTGGCTCTGGTGCAAGTATAAAGGTCAGATTTGCCAGTGAAGTATGGAGGCACATTCTTGATATCACTTATAACTAGTAACAAATTAAAGCATCGTCATAAATATAAAGAAGTATAATACACCCCACTTGCAACACTTCCCCAACGGAAACAGGTGGGAAAAAAGGAACCCTACTGCTCTGTGGGCCAAGCCAACCAATTGAAAAGTACTAACATAGAAAGACTCAAATGAATTGTGAACAAATCTCATGTTATGAAGACTAATCTTGCTTCAAGCTAGGGCCCCTCAATCTCCAAAAGGTTAGCTATCTTATTGAAAATAACGAGGGAGGTCATTTCATTCACGGTTGACAACAAATAATTTTCCAATTGCAGTATTCAGATCCCCTCAGCTTTTCTTAAACAAAACCATCAGCTTTGACACGGACACTTTTAACAAGGCTTAATACAGCCTCATCCACTTTATCCTAAATCCTCTCCACATTAATCTCAACAACTTCAGACTTAACCAACAGCTAGGAGTTTCAACGCTCTTGTCATTTTTTAAGGGAGGGATCCGTACTCCCCTGTGCACTTTACCTTCTATTTAAAAGAGCAAGCAAATAATGAGACACATAAGTAGACCCTGAAAGGAAGATCGGTCTGGTTGACAGTGGTCAGGGAGTCTATGAAAACAACAATGCTATAGACTACTGAGGGATCGACAGCTGACCGCAACAGTCCCTCAAGGTCCAAAGCATTAAAAAAGACATCGCCTTTGAGACACCATATGAAATACCATCCTCACAGAGTGCATAGTCTTAAAGAACCAGAGTGAAATATGAAGAGACTAGATAAAAAAAAGTTCCCAATTGCATCAAACAATTTCTTGAAAGGAACACATGACACCCTTGATCAGTCAATTCACCAACAAAGAACACTTCACCGAAACATTTACAATCTTTCTGACCAGTTCATGGTATATAAGCTTATAGCCATAAATACGTTATGTACACTGAATCATGAAATCGAATATTCACATTGCCCCAACGGCACAGACAACCCAATATCATCCACCGATTGAATCTTAAACGAATATAGCATTACCAAGTTAACACATTGTCGTCATGTCAATCTAATGGGAACCTTCTCCCTCGCGGCATCGCCGATTCCATCCACTGCCAAACTCCTCAGCATTTTCTTGAATGCGAAATGCACACAATTCGACAGCGCAATCCAACACATGACCTCATACACAAAGTCGAGCGCAAAACCCGAACCGGAGCCGAACCGCGAAGACGAATCATCCTCCCAATTCGGTCCCCCGAAATTCCATCCGCCGCCGTCTCCGCCGCCGCCGGGACCAAAGCCCCCACCGAACGGGTCGCTGCCGTAGAATCCGCAGTCTCCGACGTCGCCCCCTTCGTCGGGGCAATCTCCGGACAACGATCTCCGCTTCGATCGCCGCCTTCTCCGGACGAGGCGGCGAGGCAGGGTCCTGCAGGCCTGGGATTTCACGGCGGCGGCGGCGGCGGAGATTTGGAGGACCGCGGCGGAAGGCGCCGACGGGTCGCCGGCCGAATCGGAGAGAGCGACGTGGTGATGGGACCGAGCGAGCGAGAGCTTCTTCGCGAGCCCTAGGCCCGAAACGAGCGTGTCGATCGACAGAGCGACGTCCATGGCGGGGAGAGATCGAGGAGGAAGCAATCGATGGCGGAGGAGGAGAATCGGAAGGGGGAAGTTAGGGTTCGCGGGGGCCGATTTTCCCGGGAAAATTGGGGAAACTGATGGGAAAAAACAAGAACATGAAGAACTGAAAGGAATCTCATTGTTGGGCTTGGGCTTGGGCTTGGTCTTGGGCTTGGGCTGGGGCTCGGGCTTAAGCGTTATTGGAAGGCCCACTTATTTATGGAGGTTTTATGCCCCATTTTGTCGGGTTCGGGCTTGTTGGATCCAAGCTTGATCCGAGAGAGCCAACGTTGAAATAGGTCAAGTATCACATCTATATATCTATGTTGCTCAAACATGATATATTTAGGAAAACATGTTTTACTGGTGAAATAATATCCCCAATTGACCACGAAACATGCTATCCCTAGGAAGCCCTTTTTTACATGTTCGACGAATCTTTCTTCTTTTTTTTACTGCAAAACTGGCAAAGGTATATAAATACATGTATCCATATGATTGAATATATAACTGAAAATTTCATTATGGTTTGATTTTACTCTTTAGAACTTTTTGATGATTGACAGATAACGAGGTTGAAAATGTAATTGGTATGTGTTGATACCTAAATTTTTATTACCCCCGCGGTGAGGTCGCAACGACAGGTTTGCTATCTTCCATTCCACTGGGTAACGATCCACTACCAGAGTCCATTTCAATGAGTAACTATCCACTTCTTCAGCAACTAGTCGCCGCTTTTATCACTTCATAGTTGGGCTCAAGAATGGAACTATTACCTTATTGCCGTTCGCCACAGCTTTCTTATGCAAGACCAGTCAACTTGCGCGAGCTCAAAAACCAGTGTATTTATAATTGAAATAGCACCTTTTTGGGTATTGTAATCCGAAGATGTCCAAGATAGTTTTCACTTAACTTCTTGGTTTGGCCCAAAACCATGCATATCATGATTAAATGTTTCATTCTCAATTATTTTAAGGTTATATAATGAAAAATCACAAACTCGTACACTAGTAATAAATTTATCTAAAACTAATTTTTGAATCACCTAAAACCAAAAACTGATACACACGTAACGTATTGACTTTTGGTTAGCTTTCGTCAAATTTTGTTGTTAATTTAATATGTTTCATGATATGTGGCAGTTGACGTGGCAAGTTCACGTTGAAATTATGAATTAATATTACGAAAAACTCTAAATTAATATACATGTGATAAATTTTGCCACAAACTAGTACATGTGTAACACATTTACTCTGCGTTAACTTCCTTCAAATTTTTGTTAAATTTAGCGAGAACTCTAGATCGTCTTCCTCTTCATCGAGTCCATCATCATCTTTGTCTTAGGTAATGGAAATTGCGAATGGCATTTAGCAAGAACTCTTTAGGAAAATGGGAGTCCTCCATTCCACTTATTTATATTGGTCGCGTTTGAGGCTCTATGTTTCCAAGGACCTCCCTCTCTTTCATTTTTGTCGTATCCCTCAGCCATAACCTTCTAATTGTCTAGTTGCTTTGCTCATTGTCGGTTCGTGTCAAACTTTGTCTTATGATTTTATGTCTCGGCCCTACATAATTTGCTGCTTGTCCAGAAATCTCTTTATACACTTACATATTGCTCTTGCTATGTTTGTCACGTTTCGACCCGAAATCAAGATCGATGCTTGATGTCCGACCATGATCCAAGTGGAACTGTGACTTGCGGAAATACATTAGAGCGACCCATTTATTTTTAACAATGCTCAAGCGGAAGCAAATAAAAGTAAACAAGACAACATGACTAATATAAGCAAACATTGCACGTTGTATTTACATGATCCGTGCTTATTTTGATGAGCCCCTTTTTCGGGCCCTTACTTATATTTTACATGCCATCGTCAAAGTGGTTCCGCACATGAGCCGACTATGAACAAACAAAATACATATGCATCTTTTTATAAATATTAACATCAATTTTACAATACAACATTCGCCAGTGACAAATATGAATGTAGTCTACTTTCAAACGTGTAGTCTACTCATATCGCTATGAAGTGAGCGGATTTAGTCAAACGATCCACTATTACCCAAATGGAGTCACAACTTTTTGGCGTCCTCGGTAATCCTTGCGCAAAATCCATTGTTACATGCTCCCATTTCCATTCAAGTATTTCCAACGGTTTCAACATTCAACCAAGCTTACGATGTTCAGCTTTCACTTGTTGACACGTTAAACATCTCAAGACATGTTTGGCAATATCAACTTTCATACCATTCTACCAATAGTGCTGATGAAAATTTTGATACATTTTCGTACTTCCTAGATGAATACTATAATTACTTCGATGAGCTTCCGACAAAATTTCATTCCTCATATCGACATCATTAGGTACACAAAGGCGTCCCTGAAATTTTAAAACTCCATCCTTCGTTACCTGAAAGTTTGATCTTTTTTCTTCTAAGGCTTCTTTTTGAATTCTTGAAATTTCGGTATTTGTTTGTTGCACGGTCTTGATCCTTTGTACTATTTCTGGCTCAATTCTAGGACTGACGATTACACTTGACAGACTACTCATATCAAATCTGAAGTCAGAATCTCGAGCCTCTTCAAGTAAGGTTTATTCCTTGACCATCATATGTGCAATTACTTGTGTTAACTTCCAACTAAGAGCATCCGCAACTTTGTTCGCCTTTCCAGGATGATACAAAATCTCACAGTCATAGTCTTTCAATAACTCCATCCAACACCTCTACCTCATATTCAATTCTTTTTTGGAGAGCAAGTACTTTAAGCTCTTATGATCGGTGTAGATTTCAAACTTTTTTCCATATAAGTAGTGCCTCCATATTTTTAATGCAAACACAATTACTACAAGTTCTAAATCATGAGTCGGATAATTCAATTCATATGGCTTTAACGGCCTCGACGCATAATTAACAACCTTTCCATGTTGCATTAAAACATAGCCAAGCTCTTTATGAGATACATCACTATAAATTACAAAGCCTCCAGATCCTAAGGGTATCGTTAAGACCGGAGCTGTAATCAATCTTCTTTTAAGTTCTTGAAAACTTTGCTCGCATTTATCAGACCATTCAAACTTCACATCCTTCCTTGTCAATTGAGTCAATGAAGCAGCGAGGCGTGAAAATCCTTCTACAAATCTTCGATAGTATCTAGCTAAACCCAAGAAACTTCAAATTTCTGTTACCGTCGTTGGTCTTGGCCAACTTATCACTGACTCGACTTTTACAGGGTCAACCGATATTCCTTCGCTTGAAATTACATGGCCCAAAAATACTACCCGATCCAACCAGAACTTACATTTGCTAAATTTAGCATACAATTGGTGCTCCTGAAGCGTTTGAAGTACAAGTCTTAAATGCTATTTATGATCATCAAGGCTTTTTGAATGTACCAAAATATCATCAATGAATACTATCACAAAATGATCCGAAAAATGATTTAAAAATCCTATTCACCATATCGATGAATGCTGCTGGTGCATTAGTCAAACCAAAAGGCATGACTAAGAATTCATAGTGATTGTATCGAGTTCGAAAAGCCGTTTTAGGAATGTCTGCCCTTTTTATCCGCAATTGATGATACCCCGACCTTAAATCAATCTTGGGAAATACTGACACCCCTTAAAGCTGATCAAATAAATCATCGATCCTTGGTAGCGAGTACTTATTCTTAATCGTAACTTGATTTAATTGCCGATAATTAATACAAAGGCCCATCGACCCATCTTTCATCTTAACAAACAACACTGGTGCACCCCAAGGTGATGCACTTGATCGAATAAAACCTTGATCAAGTAATTCCTGTAATTGCACCTTTAGCTCCTTTAGCTCGGTTAAAGCCATCTGATAGGGAGCTTTGGAAATATGTTCTGTTCCAGGAGTGAGCTCAATAACAAATTCAACTTCACACTCCGGTAGTAAGCCTAGTAATTCTTCTGGAAAGACATTAAGATATTCTTGAACTACAGGAACTTCTTCAAGCTTGGCTCCTTCCTAAATCTGATCCATCACAATTGCTAAATACCCCTCGCATCCATCGCTTAGAAGATAAGGTGCCTCGAGTGCAAAAATTAGTGACATTGAAGGATTTGGTCCATTTCCGAAGAATTCAAAACTAGGATGATCAAGTTGATTGAATTGGATTATTTTTTTATAACAGTCCACATTGGCTCGTTGCTTACGAAGCCAATCCATTCCCAATATAATATCAAAGTTGTACATGGTCAACACAATCAAATCTACCAAATGATCTTGTCCACCTATGGTAATCTTACAATCCTTACATATTAGCGTGGACAAAATTGCATCTCTTAGCGGCGTAGAGACACTAAGGGATATTTCAAGTGGCCTAGGTTTTATCCAAATCAATTGTATAAATTGTGCATATATGAATGAATGCGTGGCACCAATAGCAAACAATGCATAAGCATCATTATCGCACATAGAAATGATACTCGATATAACCATCTTGGAAGCCTCAGCTTCCTCTTGCGTGACTACATAAACCCGACCTTGAGCTGGTGGTCTTTGGAAATTTCCCTGCTGTGGGGCTTTGTTTTGCGACAACTATTGTACAGGCATGTCATGTTGCTGCTGCATCACAAAAGGGCAATCCTTTATCATATGGCCTTGTTGTCCACATCCAAAACAAGCTCCTGTCCGAGCCAGACATGGTGTACTCCCATGTTGCTTCCCGCAAAATCAGCAAACAACATTTTGATATTGCATCCTCCTAGTATGTAGATTATTTTGTGTGGATCCAAATTGTCCTCTAGCATTATTTCTCTTATTTGGAACAAATGGCTGCTTTCCAACTTGCATGGGCCTCTTGTCTCGGCGAAAGTTAGCTCGAAAGGCTTAATGGCTCGACCGTGCTTGGAAAGTTGTTGTCGTTGCTAACTCTGTCAAATCTTTCTCTACAAGTTGAGCACACTCATAAAGGTCATTATAATCCTTGAGGTTCAACGTCACCAGTTTGCTCCTGATGTCCGGTCTCAAACCGTCCCGAAATCTCTTAACTTTATCCTCCCTATCTTCAACCAACCTGGGGGCGAATCTTGACAATTCTGCAAATTTTGCTTCGTACTGATCCACCAGTAGATCATTTTGCTTCAATTGCATGAATTCCATCATTTTCTTATCTCAAGCACAATCCGAGAAATACTTCTCGAAAAATGCCTTGACAAAGTTACCCCAAGTCACAGTTGCACCAGTTGGAAATACTGTTTCCTTAGACGCCCTCCACCAGTGTTTGGCATTTCCTTGGAGTTGGTATTCAGCTAAGGCCAGCTTGTCAATATCATTGCAATCTACTAATGCAAATATCTTCTCCATTCTGTCAACCTACGATTCAGCTGCTTCAGGATTTCCTATTCCAGCAAATCTTGGTGGTTTTAGTTTCAAGAATTGCTCGACCAAGCCATGCAAACGGCCACCATTCCCTGAACTAGAGGCAGCTTGTTGTTGTACTTGTTTTTCTATCAAAGTTCCGATATTTGCAAGCGCCAAAAGAATATTTTCCATCCAAGGATCTTGTCTCGAATTATCACCTAAACCCATCTTGTCTTACAAGGCCTACAATATTATATAACTTAGTAGCTAATTAATTAGTAACAAATGTTACTTGTACCACACGAGCAATCAAAGCAAACACATGCATTCAATATTTTGTGCAATCTATTCTACTGCTCCAACCACTAAGTGCACCTTGTCACTCCATGGATAAACCTGCTCTGATACCAAATAGGCTGTAACGCCCCAAAATGTCACGTGCGATACATGTCTTTACCAAATTTTTTATTATTTATAATTATTAAAACATGCGGAAGCATAATAAGGCATTCACACCATTCCCAAACATGTATACTAAAATACATATGCATTTTTTTATAAATATTAACATCAATTTTACAATACAACATTCACCAAAAAACAAAATACATCATTACTGGGAAAGGTCAGAGTCGCCTAACTTTAGCATTTAACTACTTTGCCTAAAAGCTTGCCTGTACACTGACGGACCAACAACTACGGGTCAACGACTTCACTCGACAACATGCCATCGTCGCGAAACCCTGGAGGACCATTGAAGCCTCTAAGTGATCCAACTAACTCGCCCTCGATATTCACATACCAAGCTATATAACAATAGATTATATATTCTAGTCACCCCACATCGACCCATAAAACAATCGTACACCTAGTATAAATCACCGGTGATCCAGGTACAACAATCTCTTCATAATTATAATAAAAAAATCATAGGAGCTCCAAAACGCGGTAGTAGTGAGGGATCCATCATACATATCTGAAAAATAAAAAGTGAGCCGAGGCCCAATAATTGAAATCTCTAAGTCTAAAATAGAAGATTCACTCACCGATCAATCTAGTATCAACAATAATTATGAGTCCAAGACAGTACAAAATATATGAATAGTGATATTACTCTTACAATCATGACATGTCAGTGAAACAACAATAATACTGCATAAAATCAATCATTCATGTGAAAATGGATGGCATATTATATATCATATATATCGCACAATATCTCATTGATTTATATTTATCACTGGCCAGGACCATCTCGATTCACAAGACATTTTGACTAACGAGGCATTGCCACCACCAAATCATAGGGGACGGAATCATTCATACCCTTTACCATGCTTCAACCCATTTATCATATGTGTTCTCTTCATTAGTGAGGATAAATGCACCACTATATATCCGTGTGATTATGGTCGTTTCTTAATATCATACCATGGCAAAGCCATGTCATACCATGACCACAAGAGCCATATCATCATATGATTCATATCATTTCAACCTTGTAGAGAACCGTTTTATATAGTAGAAGATCTGGTTGACTCTAGAGTCTTATCTATAGCTCATAAAAGGGAATTCGCTTGGTGGCGAATAGGCTGTGGTAATGGTCTTAATTACTTAACATTAAATATATACGTAATTAATTGCAATGCAAAACATCTCACGTATTTTCATACTTACAATCGCAAACAACGACATGTCAATTTATTTACAATTCACATAATATACAAGACAATAAATAATTATGCACCTTTCAACATGAGAACTTTCCTTTTCTTTTCACCAAGCCAATACCAATTTAGAAGAGCACTTTTGCAAGTTCTATAACATTTAAATACTACTACTCCATAATTTAGTATCTTATCTAATTTTTATTTATTTATTTATTATCTTAATCCCTCTTGATCAAGCTCACTTTTACCACATATAAAAGCGATCATTTCTATGATTCCTAATTCTTGAAATTAGAAAATTATCCTAGTAAAATTTCTCATTTTATAATTTTACCCCTAATTTTCGATTTTCAACCAATCAAGTCATAATAATTAAATTAAAAACTAACTGATAATATTTTTGTTCTTTAAAACACACAAACATTTTAATTACACTATAAACACCACATATTTACAAAATTTTCAAAATTGCCCACTTTTAATTAATTATTACAAATTGCTCCAATTTTACATAATTAAACATATGACTGATTAAACAATTATCTTGAAAAACTAACTTAACCACTTATCAAAATGAGATTCCACATACTGTAATCAGTCCCCAGAACTTCCAGTTTTACAGGTTCACCCCTCAACTCTGGCGGAATTACAAATTTGCCCATAAAGCTCATAAACTCATTTTTTTTCAACCGGTTTGATTTCCTTTAATTAATAAAACTTAATAGCCCACTAATTAACACTAAAAATCATAAATTAACACTGTTCACAGCCTCTCTTTATTCTGTAAAATTCGAAATTCTTCCTTACCAAGACAACAAAATTTACCAAAATACCCTTTTATGCCTAATTTTATCATTTTCCCACCTTTCTCATTCAAGATGCAACAAAACATACTAATAATCTCTCAAAGACATCTAGGCATGTAGAGAATTTTGTAATTCAAGCTCAACAATTACACTAGTATAACATACACTATTGAAATTTGCTCACACATAACATAAAATCCAAACTAAACAACAAACAATCAACCAACCAAAATCAAGAGCACTAAATAAGTCATTCTAGCTTAGCCTTAGAGTTTTCACTTACCCAAAGTGAAATCTTCAACAAAACAAACCTCTAACCACCTTGAAAACAAAATAGATAGTAACAATTAACAAATCTATTCTTGTGAAAATAACAAAGCATATTTGATAAAGAAAAATTCAACAATATGCCTTTTCAAGAAGCTAGGTTGAAAGTGAGCTTTTGATATGTATATATATATATATTGAAAGAGAGCCGAAAGAAAATTTGGTCAGGAAGTAGAAGGATAAGAAGAAGAAGAAGGGAGTGATACATGTGTAGAAGAAGAAGAAGAGGACGAAGTGCTCTAAAGCCTCAAAATTTTATCATAATTAAAAACATTTTGGGGTCACATTAATTTACTTAGGTTAAAGACTATAATGACAAGTAACTATAGTTATATATAGATAAAAACTTACTAGGGTTAACATGTAATAGGTCATGCATGATGTCATAATCATGCATGATTGTCATAAATTTAGGTTTCCAAGCATAATTTAATTGAATAGAGGAAGATATTAAAATATTTTGGGTATATACTATACATTGCGGTAAATAAATGGAGAAATCGGTATTCATTTGAAATGCTAGTAAATCAGAAAATTATTTTGGAACCGCTAAAATCATAAATAAAAAGTATAGCATAGAAGTGACACCTTAACTCAATAAAATTTTTAATGCTTGAAATTCATTCGATACGTAATTTGGAGTGTATCAATCCCCGTGAGCAATTGCTAAACTAATTTTCTTACCTTAATAATTCTCACTACTAAATATCTTAAATATTAGAAACTACAAAGAAAATTGCGGATGTCACATAGGGGAACTCAATAAGTGAAAACATTAATATCAAGCGATGATGAATCAATCGCCGTTAGCATAAGTCGGCTCTTACCGTACTGGCACCGATGACATATCAATAACAAAGTTCATGCTACGAAACAACAAACAACATCAAACATGATTGTCACACGTGAACATCACTAGCCAAAGAAGGAATAAGCCAGAATCGTCCAAGTAACCAAGAAACGGTCCAAGCAAACTATGTTACAATGCATCTCAACTTTCTTTCTCGATATTAGGGAATTCACTTATTCAAACAAATAAAAAAAGAACTTGAAAGTGAGAGGCGTGTGGTGAACACGGGAGTCTCAGATGGTTCTCGGGCGGTTCTCGGGCATGGCTCTCTAGGTTGGCTGAATCAAAAGAAAAGGGAGAATCGGTGGGGCTTTCTTCTTGGGCGTGAATAAGGAAATAAAAGAGCAAGTGGTCGGTGGTGTGTGTGTGGTTGGGCGTGAGAATAAGGGGAGAGATGGTGATGGCGTAAGTAATTCTCAACAAATGGGGACTTCCTCTATTTATAGTGGACAAAGCAAATGAATAGACAAAATGTCATCATGAAAGGGGGTCTCTAAAGTCCAAGGTCATTTAAGGCTTTGTCATCATGAAATGGCATCAAAGTCTAAGGTTATTATTGGACATGAGCCAAAGAACATAATAAAGGTGATCTAGACAAATCAAAGCCATTATTGGCTCTAATTCTCTCCCTTTCTCTCTCTCTTGGCCTCTCTCTCGGCTCCTTCTTCCTTGGCCATCTTCCCCCTTGTTTTGTGTCAATAATTAATGACCATGAGTCATTAAACTTCATTTAATGAGATGCACAGCTCAGTTGGTCAGAAATAAATGAAGTGGGACACCTAAGCTTGGGGTTCATTATTAGTGGCTTCTAGAGAATTGACTTGGTCAAGATTTTTGTCTCTAGTTCCTTTTAATTTCTGAACCGTGGGATTCAATTCTGGTCCTATGGGATTATTGGTTACACTCACAAATGATTCGGGTCAACTGGTTCACACAAACCGACTATTCGATACTTAAATCACAACCCCACATCGTAATACTAACTTGTTTTTCGAGGGTTTTTCGTGACAAAACATGCATAACAATCCCATTTAATTTGAGGTTCGGTGCGAAAATGTCCTCAAATATCACCTAACACAACCAAACCAAGGTCCAAGTTAAATGGAATAAACTCAAGCTAACTGGCTAGCTGGGCACGTGGCCAAATTTAACTGGGTACCAGGTCAGTTGCACTACCGGCCCATACAGGCACGCGACTGGGCGACACGGGCACAGGGCCGAGCACATGGTCGAGCACCACAGGCCGGCTACATGTACAATGCATAGGCATGTAACCGACCCGTGGCATAGGCATGTAGCCGACTCGTGGCCTAGCTGACAGGCACGATAGCCTGTCATGTCCCGATATAAGGCCTGGCTAGCGCGGCTGGCACATAGCCTAGTCTGTGGCCAAGCCATTGGGCTCATGGCTTAGCACATGACTCATCCATAGCTTACTCGACTTAGCGCAACTATTCATGGCTGATTCTCCATCGGTCCACGTTCGAGTATCATTGATTTATGGTCGACCCTCAGTTATCATGTGGCCTTGTAGAATCTAGTACCTCGGAATTAACTCATGGTCATCCGTGACCGATGCATGGCAGTACGGTATCATCATTGACCAACACATGCCAACACAGTACTGATCCATAGCAATCCTGGACCGTCCCGCTAACAGCCCTTATGGTTTTACTCGACGATCATATTACTTTAATCATTTTGTGTAATCGGGAAGTCATTCCACTGTATATCTCTAGGCTCATTCATGGACAATTTTTCGATCAAATTATAACTAACCCTCAGTACACTCTTTCCAATCGTATTGTCCGTTCCATTACTGACCCTCAGTTTGGACTACTTGTCCAATCTATTATCACATATCTTCGGCTTCCTAGGCCTGAATTCGGGGATGTCACAATGTTGGTCGTTTGTGTTAGTTCATATCCTCATTAGTATTAAGTGGTATTTTCAATCATGAATTGTGCGTGTATCAATTTATAACATGAAAGTTGCATATGAATGGTATGATTAACTGTACACCACATGCCTGATGAAATGCCAAAACTAGATTCGCATAAGTTTGTCACTTATTTCGGGTTTACTTCGAGTGTGATTCGACATGTCTTATGAGAGTTCACTATTTTGGCTTATTTGTGGAACTTGAAAAATACCAAGCTAGCTTGTTTGCCGAACTTGATCTACTCATCTCGTTTGTCGAACTTGATTTTCTCATCTTTGCTAGTTATCAACGAGAGGTTTTTTACAAACTAATTGGTTTGTTTGTTTCTCTCTTGTAGATGTCTAATAAATTACAATTACACTTAACTTGGGTTGAATTATGAGTTGGAGACATCATGAAGTATACAGGTCGCCATGTAGAATATCTCTATGGTTGTAAGTCAATGGTAGTGAACTATAATGCAATTGTTAAAGCTGTGATTGGTCTAGGATACATAGTTCAAAAGTTGTGGTATCGAATCTCTAGGTGTTATACAGATTTTTGATGATGATCAAGTGCTAGAATTGATGATTCGAGGATCGAGCTTTGATGTTATTAAAGAATGTATTGAATGAGTTGCTCTTGGTGAGGGTTGTGGTGCTCTTGGTGATGGTAATTTTGATGAGGATGCTAGTGAGAGTGATGATAGCAATAGTGATAGTCAATCAGAGCAACATATGCTAAAAGTGTCATTAAAAAGTTCTCGCTAAATGATGTTTGCAATTTTCACGACCTTAGACAAAGATGACGATGAAGGACTTGATGAAGAGGAAAACAATCTACAGTTCTCGCTAAATTTGACAGTAAAATTTGATGAAAGATAACGGGATAAATGTGTTATATATGTACAAGTTTAGGGTAATTTGTCACGGATGTACCGATTTGGAGATTTCGTGATATTAACCCATACAAATTTTCACGTGGATTTGCAATGTCAACTGCCATGTATCATCTCATCAAACAAATTAACGGCAAAATTTGACAAAAGTTAACGGATGGTAAATATGTCATGTGTATGACCGTTTTGAGTTCTTGGCAATTCAAAGATTAATTTAGGATAAATCTATCACTGATGTATCAGTTTGTAGGTTTTTGTGGTATTAACTCATTATTTTAACACAAAACCATCTCAAGTTATAGATTGGGTAGGAATTAAAACTTAATTATTTTTGCAAATTGGTTGCATTAAACCAAGCTACTTAATGGCAATGAAAAGGTGTGCCAAAGTAAATGGATGACTCATGCTGAGTTGTTCACTTCAATCGTTAGTTTCCAAATAGATGTTCTGTTCTTTGTAGTTGGCCTATGTAGCATATTGGTCCTATCTTGTCTCTCCGGAAAGAGAGAGAGAAGAGAAACTGCTAATATTCGATTAGCATGCGAAAATTACATATTTTTGTGATATTTGAAAAAGTATAGAGTGATCAGTCATTCCTTTAATCAGTTTTTAGAAGGCTTAGGCTATGCTATGTAGTAAAAGTAACAATCATGATAAATTTGTTTGACTCCTTGTCACACCCCCGACACAAAAGAGCAAGAATATAACACGGCCATCCTAACATGCAAGGACGCAATCCCAACAAAACCAAAACTCAACCTAATATTAAATATATACATCCATATATATGTGATAAAAAGTTTATCCGGTTAAAGTATCAGAGTTCAATATAATCCATCAAAAAGATACATACATGTCCACCATAACTAACTTAGAAGCTTACTAGCTATAAACATCTTATACAAAAAATCCCCACTACCAAAAGTCCTCTCGAGAGCGATAAGCTCATGCCCTACTTGCGACTTGCTGAAAAACTTGAAAAGTAAGTAAGATGAAAGGAGTGAGCTACCACGGCATAATGAGTAATATATTTCTTCTAAGTGGATCAAACAATCACATGTAACGCTATAAAATGACATCACAACTCCTCGTCACAAATTCAATATACGATATATGTAAAATATAAAAAATATATGACAGTTTTCCAACAAAACTTTATAGCGTACAAAATTAATCAATTAAATCCACTCGACAACAACACCAACCATCAATTGTCTATCCATTGACTAATCTCATCAAATCACACATCAATGGTCCATTCCATCAACAAATCTAATGCTCACTATCAAACTATAGTCACGTTTAACATCGTGACAAAGGCGGCCAAGTTTACCCCCTTGGCTAGGTCTACCATCTATATCAGCCGACGGTTTGGCCCAGAATGACGTCCTAACAGTATGTATATTCTCCCTCAATGGGTTCTCATCATAGCGATACAAGCCATAATAACCAAAATCTTTCTTTGACAACTCACAATTAACATCAGAAAGTCATTTTATAAACCGGTTTCACAAACCGAATCGCATAATCATTTTCTATTATCAAATAGAATCCATTTTATAAAACATTTTGCATCCAATATAAACAACTTTTGGTAATTCCTTTCACAAAACATTTAAGCAAAATATTCACAAATACTCATTTCAAGCTACTTTGTAAGACTTTCCAACACATTGTCAATCGACTAAAAGATAGTAAAAGTTCGATCTCATTTATGCAGAAAATATGCTCTTAATAACTCTTACTATATTATAACATTACCATTTTCAAAACATGAGCTTGTAAATTCATAGAAGAAATTGTACCACTCACCTGAAAAAAGCCGAAAACGAACCATATGGTTATCGAGTCAACGTACTCGAATTCCTAACAATTAATCGAAATACAGTGTCAAAAATCGAGTGAAATCTACTTTTAAATAACTGCTCGATTGAACTACACTTATTTGTCGATAAAACGACTCCTAACGCTAACGAATAAACTCGGTTATAATAAGCATCCACTTTTCTCCGTTACGCGTATTATCCGATATGCGTAACTCAAACACGAAACCTCTTAAATTCATCCTTGACAAACCATATTTTGAAATAGTTACTCGACAAACCCCACCGCTCTACAACACCATAAACCATCATTCCACACAAAATTGTAGCTTAATAATTCCTCGATCGAGCCTTGTAATTCAAAATCAATATTCCTTAAAATTTATGCCCTAATTTCCGAAATCACTACGATTAGACAAATAGAGGCCTCAATCACTTACTCGATGTTGCAAAACGGCACTGATTCGGCTTGTCAAGTCATCCGGATCGTAAATGCACGAAGATTTTCCCTCTTCCCCCTTTTCTTCTTCTCTACATGCATCCTCTTCTTTCCCTCTTGTTTTTGGTCACCGAGAGTTTGCTTCTTTAACCTTTGCGTTGAAGATAAAGGGTGAATTAATGGGCTGGGCTCTAAACAAAATAATGGGTTATTTAAGCCCATTATTACATACTATCATTCTTACAAAAATTTCGTCATCGAAATTTAGTTGTACCTGAATTGTCAAACAAGTTTGGGTATTTACGTCGTGCCATTTCATCGAGTTCCCAAGTATCCTCCCTTTTAGTATGGTTTTGCCATTGAATCTTCACATAATGGATAGTGAGTCATCGCAACACTTGATTCTTCTTGTCGACAATGTGTATAGGTTGCTCTTCATAAGTTAAGTTCTCCTTCAACTTCAATGGTGTAAAATCCACTACATGTCTAGGATTTGGTACATAGCTCCACAATAAGGACACGTGGAACATATTATGCACTCCAAATAATGGTAGTGGCAAAGCCAATTTATAACAATTTATAAGCAACTTCGCCAATCATCTTTAACATTAGGAATAGTCCCACATATTTTGGACTCAACTTGCCATGAGTACCAAATCTCACAACGCCCTTCATTGGAGAAACTTTAAGGAATACATGATCTCCTACATTGAACTCAACCTTGCGAATTTTAAGGTTTGTATAGCTTTTATGTTGGGTTTGTGCTATTTTTAGATGCTCTCGAATCAGCATAACTTTCTCTTCTGACTACTGTATCAATTCGGGGCCGATTAGTCTTTTCTCACCAATATCGTCCTAACAAATAGGAGTTCTACATTTCTGACCATACAATACTTCAAATGGAGCCATTTTAATGTTGGAATGATAGCTGTTGTTATAAGAAAATTCCGCCAAATACCGGTGTTCATTCCACGAATCGCCAAAGTCAATAACGTAAGATCTGAGCATATCCTCTAACGTCTGGATGGTTCTCCTCGACTAACCATCTGTCTATGGGTAAAAATTTATACTAAAATTGAATTGAGTACCCAACGCTCTTTGTAAACTTTTCCAAAAGTTAGACACAAATTTGAGATCTTTGTTGAAAACAATGCTTACTGGAACTCTATGAAGCCTCACTATCTCATTAACATACTGCTTTGCCATGTCTTCTAGTGAAAGGCCGAATCGGTATGAAAAAAAAAGTGTGCAGATTTAGTCAATCGATCGACGATCACCTATATGGCATTCTTACCGTTGGGCGTCTGTGGTAACCTGATGATGAAGTCCTTGGTGATATGCTACCACTTTCATTTAGGCATGTCAAGTGGGTGTAGTTGGCCACCAGGTTTTTGATGCTCAATTTTTATTAGTTGGCAAACCATATATTGACCAACAAACTTCACAATGTCTTTTTTCGTGTTAATCTACCAGAAGTTCTCTCTCAAATATTTATACATCTTAGTTCTTTCCGGATGAATATAGAATCTTGTGCTATGAGTTTTTTCAATATTTCCCTTTTCAATTCTGAGTCATCAGGAACACATAGCTGACTATGAAATCTCAACGACCCATCTACATGGATCCCGAAGTCCTCTTGTCTTCTAGCTTCTACGCCTTCTCTAATCTTCCCCAACTGAAGATCCTCATTCTATTTAGCCTTAATTCTGTCAATCAACGTTAGTTGTACTCGAAGATTTGCTATCTGAGTACCTAGCCGATGTACTAATATCTCAAGGTCTAGCTTCCTCATATCCTTGAGAATAGGCCTCCAAGAAGTGAGCAACGCCGCCAGGTTTCCAAAAGATTTACGACTCAAGATATCGGTTGCTACATGTGCCTTACCTGGATGATAATTAATAGACAAATCATAATCTTTCAAAAGTTCTAACCATCTTCTTTACCTCTTGTTCAATTCTTTCTGAGTAAAGATATACTTCAAACTCTTATGATTAGTGAAGACTTCACAATTTTTCCCATACAAGTAGTGCCGTCATATTTTCAAGGCAAATACAACTGCCGCCAACTCCAGATCATGAGTGTGATAGTTCTTCTCTTGTGCTTTCAACTATTTAGAGGCATAGGCCAAGACTTTACCATCATGCATAAGAACACAACCTAAACCTTCTTTAAATGCATCACAGAAAATTATGAAGCCGCTAGTTCTTGAAGGCAAGGTTAATATAAGAGCTGACACTAACCGCCTCTTTAACTTTTGAAAACTGTTTTGCATTTATCCAATCAAGAAAATTTAACTCCTTTCTGAGTTAGGCGAGTAAGTAGACCAGCGATTTTGGAAAACCCTTCCACAAATCGTCTATAATAGCCAGCTAATCTAAGGAAACTTCTCACTTTAGTTACATTAGTCGAGCGATTCCACTAAATAACTGCTTCAACTTTCTTTGGGTCAACTGAGATACCATCCTTTGAAATTACATGACCCAAGAACTGGCAAAATGCCACTATAAGTGCCATAACTTGTGTACGGAGATAACTTTAGTGCCAAAACTTTTTTTCGGATCACTTTGGTGCCAAGTCGGAGGAAAAACAATCATTTAAGTGTTATAAGTTTTTTTTGGATCACTTCAGTGCTAAAATTTTTGAAAAACGATCACTTAAGTACTAAAATTTTTTAAAAACAATCATTTAAGTGTTAAAATTTTTGAAAAACGATCGCTTAAGTGCCAATCTCCGGTGAGCCACGTCAGCTTCAGAAATTAATAAAAAAATGCCACGTTAGATTTCCAACGAAAAATTATGTACGGCACCGAAATTGGCACTTAAGTGATCGTTTTTAAAAAATTTTAGCACTAAAGTGATTTAAAAAAAACTTATGACACCAAAATGAGCGTTGTACACAAGTTATGGTACTTATAGTTTCTTTTGCCCCCAAGAACTCTATATGATCAAGCCAAAAGTTACACTTATTGAATTTGGCGAATAACTTCTTTTTACGCAAGGTTTGTAAGACAAACTTAAAAAGTTGCTCATGCTCCTCCAAGTTCCTCGAGTATACCAAAATATCATCGACAAACACCACAATAAATTTGTTAGGACATTGCCTGAATAGCCTGCTTATCAAATCTATGAAAGCAGTAGGCGCATGTGTTAACCCAAAATGCTTGATAATAAATTTATAATGCTCATACCTTGTCCTAAAAGTAGTTTTAGGCACATCATTTGCTTTTATCTTCAATTGATAATACCTAAAACGAATGTTGATCTTAGAAAATACATGCGCTCCCTGAAGTTGATCAAATAAATCATCAATCCGGGGCAAAGGATATTTGTTTTTGATCGACACTTTGTTAAGTTCTCGGTAATCTATACAAAGCCGCATGCTACCATCCTTTTTCACAAAGAGAATAGGAGCTCTCCAAGGTGAAACACTAAATCTAATGGAACCCTTATCCAATAACTCCTATAGCTGTGTTTTTTATTCCTTCAATTCAGACGATGCCATTCGATATGGCGCCTTAGAGATAGGCATTGTACCATGCATCAAATTAATACAGAACTCAATATCTCTATTAGGAGGCAAACTAGGTAAATCCTTAAGAAATACATCAGAGAATTTCCTAACAATAGGAATATTTTCTAGCATTACAATTTCTTTACTTGTATCTTTTACATAAACCAGATAACCACAACAACCCATCCTTAAAAGTTTCCTCATTTGCAAAGCTGAAATCAAACTTAGAAAAATGCCTTTACAACTTTCCGAAAAAGAGGATTCAGGCTGATTGGGAAGTCGAAAGATGACCTTTTTAGAATAACAATCAACAATAGCATGAAATATTGATAACCAACCCATCCCCATAATAACATCAAAATCCTCGCATATCTAACTTCACCAGATCTACTGGCATTTCAACATTATCAATATGGAGAACATATCTCTTAAACACACGATCAACAATCAAGAAATCACCAGTAGGAGTATCAACATACATTTCACATTCAAGAGGCTTGGGTAGCATGCGAAGTTTCTTTGCAAATCCAATAGAAATAAAGGAATGCGTATCACCGTGATCAAATAATACAGAAGCATATCACAAGGCAAGAAAAATATTACTTGTAGCAACTGCATTAGATGCTGCCGCATCCTCCTCCATCATCGCAAAAACTTTCCCAGTCGTCCTTTACTTTTGCAGATTTTGTTGAGGCCTATCAACTAAAGGCACATCCTTCCTCATGGAACAAGTACGTGTTAAATGTCCAGGTTGTCCGCATACAAAACATAATCTATTACTCGTTGGAGCATTCCTCTACTTAGGACAATTTTGTCGCACGTGTCCCATCTTTCCACATAGAAAGCAAACTCCTGTCTTCCAATAATATTGACCACTGTGTTGTTTCCCACATGTAGTGCAATGACCTTGAATAGTTCGACTTTTATCTTTTCCAACGTAGCTAATGTTTCTTTGCTTGTTGCAACCACTAGCACAGCTTTCTTGGAATTTCGTGAACTTCGGCTTCTTTTGTTGAGGACCGCCTTGTGTACAGCACTCCAATGTGTCTTGTTTAACCCTGATCGCTCGTTCCAGCACGTCTTTGTAAGTTGTTAATAGAAGAGGTATGAGTGTGGAACAAATTTTGGGCCAAAGTCCTCTCTGGAAATGTTCAACTTTATCCTTCTCACTGGCCACAAAATGCTCCGCGAATCTACTCAACTTGTTGAAGCCGGCTACATACTCCAAAACGGTAGAGTCACCTTGAGATATATATATATATATATATATATATATATATATATATATATATATATATATATATATATATATATGAAGTCGCCCCTCATCTTCACTTGGAATAATTCTTGAAAGAATTGAGCGTTAAAAGCCCTCATAAAATCTTTCCAAGATATAATAACATCCCTGCCTCTAAAAGTTGGCCTCATTCTTTCTCACCAATACTCAGCTTCCCCCTCCAAACATTGGGTAACAAAACCAACCTTTCAATTCTTGAGGACTCCTTCAGCTATGAAGATTCCCTCAATTTTACTAATCCAACGTTCAGCCGCGAGCAGATCAGCTTTCCCATCGAAAACGGGTGGCTTCGACTTCCTGAATTGGGCTAAGGTACAACCTACGTCATTCCCAGATTCAACAACTCCACGTGCACCAGTTTCTTTTAGCTGACAATGAAAATCAAGCACTACTTAGCAAGTTTCAGATATATTAGCCACTGATTGCTGACGCTCATCTCTTGTCTCCTGTGAGTCCGAGCTTGCATCATCTCATCTTTTTGTCAAAGCCGTGTCTTACTTGAGGCACATCACTGGTGTCAAGGGTAATGACTTGCTTGCCTTTGTTATTCTTACGAATCGAGGCAAGTGTCTCTGTGTCAGAACGCATGATAACCTGGATCCAAGGCTAGACATAACCTTAGTCCCTAAAAGATCAATGCGTTAAAACTATCACTCAATCTCACAACGTCCCATCCATATCTATACTCAAAAGATCAAAACCTAAGCTCTGATACTAACAAATGTCACATTCCCAACTCAAAAGAGCAAAGGCATAATACGGTCATCCTAATATGTAACGAAGCAATCTCAACAAAACTGAAACTCAACATAATATCAAATATATACATCCATATATATATGTGATAAAAAGTTCATCTAGTTATAGTATTAGAGTTCAATATAATCCATCAAAAAGATATATACATATCCACCACAACTAACTTATAAGCTCATTAGTTACAAACATCTCATACTAAAAATCCCCACCACCAAAAGTCCTCCCGAGAACGATAAGCTTTTGCCCTACTTGTGACTTGCTAAAGAACCCGCAAAGCAAGTAAGATGAAAGAAGTGAATTATCATGGCTCACCAAGTAATACATTTCTTCTAAGTGGATCAAACAATCACATGCAACGCTATAAAATGACATCATAACTCATCGTTACAAATTCAATATACGGTATACGTAAAATATCAAAAATATATGATAGCTTTCCAACAAAACTTTGTAACGTACAAGGTTAGTCAATAAAGCCTACTTGACAACCACACCAACCATCAATGGTCTATCCATTAACTAATCTCATCATCACACGTTGATGGTCCATTCTATCGATGAATTTAATGCTCACTATCAAACTATGGTTATGTTTAACGCTGTGACAAAAGGAGGCCAAGATATTCCCCTTGGCTAGGTCTATCTCCTATATCATTTGGCGGCTCGGCCTAGAAGAACGTCTTAACAGTATACATATTCCCTCTCAATGGGTTCTCATCATAGCGATATAAGCCACAACAACCAAAATCTTTCTTCGACAACTCATAATTAACATTAGAAAGTCATTTCATAAATCGGTTTTACAAATCGAATCACATAATCATTTTCTATCCTCAAATATAATCTATTTCATAAAACATTTCGCATCCAATACAAACAGTTTTTGGTAATTCCTTTCACAAAACATTTAAGCAAAACATTCACAAATACTCATTTCAAGTTACTTTGTAAGACTTTCCAATAGATTGTCAATTGACTAAAAGATAGTAAAAATTCGATCCCATTTATGCAAAAAACATGCTCTTAATAACTCTTACTATATTATAATATTATCATTTTCAAAACATGAACTTGTAAATTCATAGAAGAAATAGTACCACTTATCTTAAAAAAGCCGAAAACCAACATATGTGGTTACTAGAGCCGACGGACTTGAATTCCTAACCAAAACACGGTATCAAAAATCGAGTAAATTCTACTTTTAACTAACTGCTCAACTGAATTACACTTATTTATTGATAAAACAACTCTTAATGCTAATGAATAAACTCAGTTAAAGCAGACGTTCACTTTTCTCTGTTACACGTATCATCTGATATGCGTAACTCAAACACGAATCCTCCGAAATTCATCCCAAACAAACCATACTTCGAAATAGTTACTCGACAAACCCCACCGCTCTACAACACCATAAGCCATCATTCTACAAAATCGTAGCTTAATAACTCATCAATCAAGCCCCATCATTCAAAATCAATATTCCTTCAAATTTGTGCCCTAATTTCTGAATCATTACGATTAGATGAATAGAGGCCTTGATTACTTACCTCTCATTGCAAAACAGTGTTGATTCGTCTTGTCAAGTCGTTTGGATTGTAAACGCACGAAGATTTTCCCTCTTCCCCCTCTTCTTCTTCTCTGCATACATCCTCTTCTTTCCCTCTTGTTTCGGTCACAGAGGGTCCGCTACTTTAACCCTTGCGTTGAAGATAAAGGGTGAATTAATGGGCTGGGCTCTAAACAAAATAATGGGTTATTTAAGCCTATTATTACACTCTTACCAAAAATAGGATAAAATCGGATATAAAAATGGTATAATTTGAATAAAAACATCTCATGAACGAGGTAGGATAAAAGTAGATAAGATTTATTTTATCTATGGTATAAAAGCTATTTTTCTCGAATAACAAATTATTTCAATTAATGAGATTAAAATAATAATTAAATATTAATAATGTTTGTATTCTCATATAAATAAACAAAATTCAATGTGACAAAAAATAATAACAATTTCCATTTTTATTTATTCCTATTTTTATTTATATTTTGAATTTCTTTCTATTATATAATATATCTTCTATATATGTATTTAGCATTTATATTTTCTACATATTTTATATATAAGTATAATTTATTGTTTACTAAATTTTTATTGAGGAATGATGGAAGGGAATAAATAAGAAAAGAAATAAAAATATAAAAAATAGGAAATAAAAATGAAGTAGAAGAACCTAGATTTTAGATGAACAAATTCAAATTTGAAAATGATTTTCTCTTATTCTTGAAGAATGAGGGCCAATGAGAATTCTAAAAAAAAATCTCTACCCTCTTTGTTTCCTCCTTGCCTATATCTCTAGATCATGTTGAATTTTCACAAAAATTGCAAAAGAGTTAAAAACTCATTTTACCTTTATGGTTCATGTCGAAAGTCTACGAAAATAAAAAGATTGTTGGAGTTCCTTCTCCTTTAGAACTTTGTGGTTCAGGTTGAAACTTCACCAAAATGGTAAGAAAGTTCAAGTACTCTATATCTTTTGGGAATCGTGAAGGTACATGATCATTTTTTCTTTCTCTTACTAGATATAGCATTTGTTGATCGATCTAGCTACGTTGCTAAAACTCGTTTACATTTATTGTCATAGATGAACCTATCATTCTAGAATATTGCAATGAGCTCTTCTGTTGTTTAGGACTTAGATGGTACAATAATGATGGATTAATCGATATATTGTTCATGCTAAACAATTTACGTGATAGGATGCGAAAGTATCCGGTTTTATTACTGTAATTCATCAAAGAGTGGATAAGATATAAAAAAAATCATTAATTTCATATCTCATTCTATCTAGTCGTATTTATCGATCATTTTCTCTTAAATTTAGGCAAAGGCTTTCGTTGATAAATTTCGCACCATATGCTGCCAATCCTTTCTAATCGACAAGCTCGTAATTCGTCGATCGTCTTGCTCACTAATGACTTATGTTTTTTTCATTGAACTTTGTCCTCACTTCGGTGTTGACAAAATAAATTTATTTTTCTTGCACAAAGTTAATATCGGTATCCCATTACGATCACCACTCTACTACGACGGACCGCATAAAAAGCAAGATCACAAAAACATTTTCATATAGATAAGCCAAATTATTGATATGGTTCCACCTAACTGTTCACGTTATTAGGTTGTTCATAACGAATAGTCAAATCCTTGCATGCCTCCCCCCCTCCCCGAAAAAAACAAACACAAATACCAACTAACCATATAATTAACTTAATTTAATTCATTGATTAACGAGGAAGACGTGCTCCGATTCTAGAAGACTGCACCCCGGCCATCTACTGGGAAATTCGATTAAATTAAGAAGAAGAAAAAAAAAGAAGAAGAAGAAGGAGAAGAAAATTTTCCAGATTTTCGTATCGTCGCTATTTTCAGTTTTCGTGTAGCAGTTGTGTACGGCGAAATCAACCCAAACTCTCTCTCTCTCTCTAGAGATCCAGAATTTCGATCGAAAACCGCATTCCGTCCTTCGCGATCGCCGCCGAGATTCTCGACGCTCGCCGGAGAGATCCCGTTCGGAACTTGGAAACCTCGGAGCTCGCCCGGTGGATCGGCGCCGGAAGGAAGGAGCCCTCGCGTTCCTCGATCGGAGGGAGGATTTTTTTTGTCCTCCCGGAGCTCCGATGGCGTCGGAGCAGCTGATGGGGACCAGCGGTCACCGGTACTTCCAGATGGAGTCGGAGCCGTCCCAGGCGACGGCGTCGCCCTTCCCGTCGTTCCGCCAGGGCTCCGCGGAGGTGGCCCGGATCTTCGACGAGCTCCCGAAGGCGGCGATCGTGTCCGTCTCGAGGCCCGACGCCGGCGATATCAGCCCGATGCTTCTGTCTTACACGATCGAGTTTCAGTACAAGCAGGTAACGGTTTCTATCTTTGGCCCGGGGGTGCGGGCTTGGGATTGTGCCTTCTGGTCCGTGCGGCGATCGTCTCGAGCTGTTAGAAGTATTTCGGCGTTTGTTTGGCGGGCTTGTTCAGTTGACTTTGCTGCGGCGATACTTTTTGAGATGTTGACGAATCGTTGGACATGGATGAGCATTTGAGCAATTGTGTAATTGGCTTTGCTCTTACTGATGAGCGTCTCTTTTACACCAGTGAATGTGATACTCTGTGATGTTTTACTGTGTTGATTGATGCTGCAATTATTTTTAGTTTGCACGGCTGTGTTTGTTTTCTTATGCTTTTGGTTTCGGAGGTAGTGGGGGCAGAGTAGTGTAGTTTGTTTTGCGAATGGGCAGCTTGAGATGAATCAATACGATGCTCCATAATTCTCTGTCATCTTGGTGCTTCGATAAATGTAAAATCCGTATTCTTTGTTGACCAAAATCTGAAAGTGGTGAGTCAAGTAGTTCAAATTCCTGTTATTTGAGTCTTTTGCTTCAAATGTCAGTCTGAAAAGGTGGATCCTTGATCAGAACTAATTATATGGCAAGCTTGTTGTTCCTTTTGAGATTTATTTTTCTGTAATTGTGGATAAAAGTTTTGATGTTTTAACTCATCACGATCATAATTTGCCAACGTTTTGTTATCTCACACTCTGCTTTAAAAACTTGGTTGGTGAATTTCTCTCTCTTTGTCGTGAATGCTCTAGTTCAAATGGCGTTTATTGAAGAAAGCATCCCAAGTCTTCATTTTGCACTTTGCGTTGAAGAAACGTGCCTTCATCGAGGAAATTCATGAGAAACAGGAGCAGGTGTGTGTTGGATTGTAATGTTCTAAATTATCTAAGTTTACAGTTGTTCAATACCCTTTTAGCTTTTTTATGCTCTATTGCCTTAGTTATTTAAGGCTAACGTTTCAGAAATGTGGGCTTTTGATGTACTCCTTTTTGGAATATTAAGGTTAAAGAATGGCTTCAAAATCTAGGAATTGGAGATCACACAACTGTTGTGCAAGATGAAGATGAAGTTGATGACGATGCGGTTCCATTTCTTCATGATGAAAGTTTTAAAAATAGGTAATCCACGGCACTCTATGGCGCATTAATTTGGATTTTATGATTTGAAGCATCCATAATATTAATAATTCTTACAGGTGAGTTTTTTGTTCAGAGATGTTCCCTCAAGAGCTGCTCTTCCTGTCATTCGGCCTGCTTTGGGAAGGCAGCAATCTATATCAGACAGAGCAAAGATTGCAATGCAAGAGTACTTGAATCACTTTCTTGGAAACATGGATCTTGTCAATTCTCGAGAGGTATACTGCGGTAATTGTGTTCAACTATATGGTTGTTATTTTCCCTGAATTTGGATGTGCATTGGTTTCTGAAAGTTTTACTTTCGTGTCTGGACTGTTAATAGTTTTGTGCCTAGTTGTAGCTAGCTGATGCGGTCATGTCTTTGTCTGTGAGAGTTGTTTCTATGATGAAGTCCGGCTGGATAATGTCAATTTACTTGTAACCTTAAGGAAGTTTTTGTGTCTAACAATATTATGGCACTGCATGTGAACACCTTGGTACGACCACTGAAAGCAAGTATAATTTCAACATCTCTAGTTGTGGAAATAATAGTCAAAGGTCCTTCCTGGTAACCACTTAATGCAAAAAATCTGCATTTTCGAGTTTCTTGACTAAGGCATAGAGATGCTTCTCAATGAAATGTTTTACCATCTAGAAACTTTGTAGTTCTCACATGTTTCTGAGAGAGGCAAATGGTCGAGGCTTCTTTGCATTTGAATATGGGGAGCTTGTAGCAGTACTGTTATTGTCCCGGTTATCCTAATATCAGTTCTTTGATGCTTGGCAAACTACACCATAGGTATGCAAGTTTTTGGAGGTTTCTAAGTTATCTTTCTGCCCGGAGTATGGCCCTAAACTGAAGGAGGAGTATGTAATGGTGAAGCATCTGCCAAAGATTTCGAAAAGCGATGATTCCAGAAAATGCTGTGCATGTGGTTGGTTCAGT
This sequence comes from Syzygium aromaticum, assembly GCA_024500025.1. NCBI lineage: Eukaryota > Viridiplantae > Streptophyta > Magnoliopsida > Myrtales > Myrtaceae > Syzygium > Syzygium aromaticum. The sequence goes on from CM044892.1 coordinate 31,560,148, forward strand.
TGCTGTAATAATAACTGGCAAAAGGTAATATAATACATCCATGCAGTTGAGGCTAATATTAGTGGCAGTAGGTGTTGATGTAGATCTTACTTGAAATTTTGTAGAAGTACTTTGCTAACTTGTGCATTGAGCGGCTTTCCTTCTCATGCGCATCAAAGCATGTGTTTATGCACATGTATTTTTCCCCCTCATGAAACTCACTCCAGAGATAATTACTTGTTTTCTTCTTTGCAAGGTAAAGTATTATTTGTTCATTATAGATTGGCTGACATACAGATTGATGATTTTCCTACCAGATTTTGGCATTCATCAGTTTTAAACAGTGTAGCTATTTTTACCATAGTTATTTTTCTTGTTTTCATCATGATATACATTGTCATCATTTGTTTTCTTTTTTTCTTTCTCCTTTTTCTCTGTATATACCCGATACTCTTTCAGCATTCAAACTTTCTGACTGGAACAGAAGTTTTGTTTAGTTGATTTCTATGGACACTTTCAGATATATTTTTGCGACCAACTCTTGAGAACACTGTACATTGCAGGTGTGGGCTGTGCTAAAACCTGGATTCTTAGCCTTGCTGGGGGATCCCTTTGATACAAAACCTTTGGATATAATTGCTTTTGATGTATTACCAGCATCAGATGGAAATGGAGAAGGGAGAGTGGCGTTAGCTAAAGAAGTGAAGGAAAATAATCCACTCCGCCATGCATTCAGGGTAAGAAAGCATGCAGCATGCACAGTTCGCTCTGCATGTGTGTTTGGGGGTGGGGGGCTTAAAAGAATTAATTGACATGGCACTTTCTAGTGCTTTTGACCTGTCAATATCATTATGGGGGAGTTTAAATGTACTTACAACTTCTCTATTATTGCCACAATGCGGCTCTGCTATGGGATCATTATGCTAACTTTATGTCATAGGTTTGTAATTGAACTCTGTATCATTCACAGAGGAAATAAAGTCATTTTATTAATAAGAAATCTAAAATTTATTTGGCTCATAAACAGAAAAATACGACTCAAAAGAATTGGTGGAAGTTTTCTATGTGATGTTGTTTGTGGTTGAGAAACATCTTAAATAGAGGTCAATATAGTAAAACCTAAATGAACAATCTTTAGTGATTGTTAGAGAGGAAGGGGAACACTTACTCTGACTCCCATCGGTTGCAGGATGTTACAGGCGAAGGGTATATGTCTCAGATGATTGAGGAGTTATAACACATTTGCTGTTAATCGTGGCTAAAATCGAATAACATGTTGCACTCAATGGAATTAATAGGCAACAGTTTTATAGTTGAACTAACAAATGCGTAATATGAAAGGTGACTTGTGGAACCCGGAACATCAGATTAAGAGTCAAGAGCAATGCTAAAGTCAGAGATTGGGTGGCTGCTATCAATGATGCTGGTCTTAGGCCTCCGGAAGGTTGGTGCCATCCCCATCGTTTTGGCTCTTTTGCTCCTCCAAGGGGTTTGAATGATGATGGTAGCCAGGCTCAGTGGTTCATTGATGGACAGGAAGCATTTCAAGCCATTGCTGCCTCTATTGAAAATGCGAAATCTGAGGTTTGTGTCTGCTAACCTTGACTCTTAGTTTTGTCAGAACTATTAAATTGATAAATGGCCATATAATGCGTATCATAATTGGCTAAGGGTTGTTGCAGATTTTTATCTGTGGATGGTGGGTGTGCCCAGAACTATATTTAAGGCGCCCTTTTCATACTAATGTTTCCTCAAGACTTGATACATTATTGGAAGCAAAAGCTAAGCAAGGAGTGCAGGTAAATTTTACTGTTCAATGGCAGATTGGGGTCACTATATTGAGCGTTCTAATGATATTGTTTTATAGGAGAAAATACAGTTCTATGACGATTCAGATTCAAAATTATAGATGAACACACAAATAGATGATTAGTTTTAGCTCATTTGACATTACTAAATTGGTACTAGAACCAAATATTCAGGTATGACTATCAAGGTAGTCAAACTCACCTTTTCACCTAGGATCGATGAGGTGTCCATAAAATCGAATCATAAGATTGAATCGTGAAATTGTAAGATTTAACAAGCTCTCTATGAATTAACTACAAACATTTCACGAGTCTAATACATATTGGATCATAAAGCTCAAAACTACTAAATTAAGTAATTACTGGCACTATCGATTACAACTTCAGAGTAATCTCTTTTTTATACATCAACTGGTATTTGTTAAATCCAAAAGATTAAAGGTCGTTTGTAAAATAAGTAGTGATCATTATTGAAGTTACTCAAACAATACTTAAATTGAATGCATTCATTGTAACGAAGGGAATTTGTAATTGTTGAAAAGTTCATTTGGCAAACGAAATGGTTAAAACTTCAAATGTAAGTTAAAATTTAGCTTCCAAACATATCTTTTTGTTATTTAACTTTGAGTATACTGATAAAGCTAAATCACTCACTGATCTAGATTAAATTGTAGAGAATATATCCAAAATTTGCTTCTATCGGTAAAGTCAAAGGACACAAAAAGACATATGGGTCAGAGGTGATCATGCTTTTGGAGTTGCTCCAAAGTGACGTTGTGGCTGGCAAGGAGCGATCGTTGTTGTTGAGACGTTGAGAGAGTCGTGACCCTGTCTCTGAATCCTAATGGATTTGTGTCTGTGTCTCGTTGAAGAAGAACAGCTTATTTTTCTTTTAAAAAGTTTTTAGACTGTGCTCATCAGTGAAGCAATGAGTTTCAGTGGTGTGAAGTGGCTGTTGGGCTTCCCAAAGCCCAAAATCACAACATAAGATCATGGCCTTATATGATTTTTAACTGATTTTACAAGTCAACTTGCGATTTTGACTACACCAAGCTGTCTTGGTTGCTTAGTCATGAAATATTTTGTGATTGCAGATTTACATTCTTTTGTACAAAGAGGTGGCCCTTGCTTTGAAAATCAACAGCATGTCCAGCAAACGAAAGCTTCTTAGCATTCATGAGAATGTGAGGGTACTTCGATATCCTGATCACTTTTCTAGTGGTGTCTACCTATGGTATGCGACTTTTAGGAACAATTAATAGGATTCTAAGGCCTTCTAGACATTGTTCTTGTGGGCTGGCAATTTCTGATATCAGCATTTGACTGTTCAGGTCCCACCATGAAAAGATCGTCATCGTGGATAACCAGATTTGTTTCATAGGTGGACTAGATTTGTGTTTTGGTCGCTATGACACCTCCGAACACAAGGTCGGTGACCATCCCCCTTTGATCTGGCCTGGAAAGGATTATTACAACCCAAGGTAAGCTTCATCAGCACATCAGCGATCCTATTTTACACTTGTGATGGAGATTTGGCAAAGGACGAAATGCTCCATACGCTACTTAGCTGTTTGTTATACCATGTCAAATTCTATTGTCCCTTGTCATATGAACTGATTTTGTCCTTAGAGTAGTCATGTATATGACTAGGAGGTGGAAGGGATAATTGCTGAATCGGATTGAAAAGGCTTTTAGGAAAATACTTAATTTTGTTAGCGGTGATAAGAAACTGTACCTATCCAATTCCTTGTTTAGATACATGGAGGACTATCGCTTTGTTTTTCCTTGATCTGCCACTTGAGCATTGCACTTTAAAATGTGATCTATCAGGGAATCTGAGCCAAATTCGTGGGAAGACACGATGAAAGATGAATTGGACCGTGAAAAATATCCTCGCATGCCTTGGCATGACGTCCATTGTGCTCTATGGGGACCACCTTGCCGGGATGTAGCTAGACACTTTGTTCAACGGTGGAACTATGCAAAGGTTCATTTGGATTTTCATTTTCTTTGAAATGGTAAATCTTCTTAGCAGTCATGAAGCCGTGACTTATTGTGCTTAATATTTAATCTTTCAGAGAAATAAAGCCCCGTATGAGGAGGCAATTCCTCTACTTATGCCTCAACATCATATGGTTATTCCACACTACATGGGTAAAAGTAAGGAGTTGGAGGTTGAGAGCAAGAATGTTGAAGATGGTGACAGTAAAAGCCTCAAAAGACAGGACTCCTTTTCCTCTAGATCTTCTTTACAAGATATTCCACTACTTCTTCCTCAAGAGCCTGATAGTGTCGATGCTTCTCCTGAAGGGAGCCCAAAATCCATTTGTCTGGATCATGATATTCGTCTCATTGATCAGCCAAGCAGAGTAGGCAGGAATCATCACTTTTTTTTACGTAAATCCAAATGTGAAGATGTGGTCGATACACCAATGAAGGGTTTTGTTGATGACCTTGACATTGATTTTCCTAAAAAACCCTGTCCACCAGTTGTGTTGACTTCGGATCCAGAATGGTGGGAAACACAAGAGCGGGGTGATCAAATGGCACCTGCAGATGAAACTGGGCAAGTTGGTCCTTGTGCTCCATGTCGTTGTCAGGTGGGTCATGTCTCCTGACTGCAGTTTTTCCCGTGTTACTCAAAATATAATTGGCATATATATTACTCTTTGACTGATATGTTCATTTTGGCATTTTGAAGTTTACATCTTCAGTTGGAAATTTAGTCTTCTCTGCAAATTCTGGACCTTTGAACGGAAGATTTCTGGAAATTTGCTGTTTATTGATTGATTAAATATTTCTGACAATTGTCAGATATAGCAAATACAGATCTTGAACTAAATGTTTCTCTCAGGCAACATATTCTTGGGGGATTTCTGTTGGTGATTGTTGAAAATTCATTTGAAAAATAATGTACCTTGCTTAATCTTAAATTATTATCAAATTATGGTACTTGAAACCCATGTGCTTTAATATTTTTTATTCTATTTGGCTGCAAGGCTACTACAAACTACATCCCAATATTTCTGTGAATGAAGTCTGTTAACCATTGGTAACAGGAGTCGGTCATGTGATGCTATACTTATTATATTTTATCTTATCCTAGTTTCATTTGTGTTCTGCTCGAGTATCTAGTAGATTGTCATATGCCTTGAACGACGTCAGCGCGTGTCCATATCCTTGTTCTAGCCATAGATACTTCAAAATCCTTAGTAGGCTTGTAATCTACATGATTATTTATTGCTATTCTAGGTGATTTCCTCTACATAACTCATTGTTATAATTTCCAGGTATTCAGGAGTGTCAGTCAGTGGTCTGCTGGAACAAGCCAGACTGAGGAGAGTATTCACAATGCCTATTGTTCTCTTATTGAGAGAGCAGAACACTTTATTTATATCGAGGTATAAAGACAAGCTCCAATTTCCTGATAAATTTTTCTGTTTTCAAGGCAAAGCTTGTGGAGGGAGTAGTTTTCGTTGGAGATAACAGATTACTGGACAAAGAATTTTGTAAAACACATTCAACTGGGTGAAAGTATGTTGGGGTGGATATCCTGCATCAAGTAAAACATAAATCTTCAGAAATTCTAGTTCGTTCTCTTATTACAAGCCATATTTGTGTTTCCTTTTGCATTTACGTGGACGTTTATGCAGTTGGCTATGCATCTTCATTCTCATTCATTGGTGAATGGTGATTTTGATTATTTGGTCAAACTATGCCGTTTTATCTTATTTGTACCATAGTTTTATATCTTTATGTTGGCTTGCATTCTACGTATAGTGATTGTTCACTCCTGATCTTGTCCATTCTGTGTCAACCAAATTGCCAGAATCAATTTTTTATATCAGGTCTTTCGGGAGATGAAATTATTCAAAATCGTGTTTTGGAATCACTATACTGCCGGATTATGAAAGCTCATAATGATAAGAGATCTTTCAGAGTTATAATTGTTATACCTCTCCTACCCGGTTTCCAGGTTATTTCTCTATTACCTGACATTGAACTTAGAATTAATAACTTTCAGAATGTTTTCTTAAAAATCTGTGAACTTCCAACAGGGTGGGCTTGATGATGGTGGTGCAGCATCTGTTAGAGCCATAATGCACTGGCAATATCGAACTATTTGCAGAGGAAACAATTCAATATTGCACAATCTTTATGATCTACTTGGTCCTAAAGCTCATGATTACATCTCTTTTTATGGTCTCAGAGCTTATGGGAAGCTCTTTGATGGAGGCTCTATTGCATCTAGCCAGGTAGAATACCATGACGAATGCAAATTCACTCTATATTTATTTGCTTTCTCAGTTACTTTCCTTGCCTTTTCCATTTCTGATATTTACTGGGTCTAGCATTTGCACTATGTTCTGAGTTTTTGTTGTCCTGTATTGCAGGTGTATGTGCATAGTAAAGTCATGCTAATAGACGACTGCATGTCGCTTATTGGATCAGCAAATATAAATGATAGAAGTTTGCTTGGTTCCAGAGATTCTGAGGTACTAGTTACTATTGGAACTTTATAGCCATGTAATTGCTTATTGGTGACTTAGTGATGATTAAAGTCTTTCACACTTGCAATACTGGTAGGGTCTTTTGCTTATTGAAAGTCATCAACACCCATAAGCATGAGAATGAGACAGCTGATCTTCTGACAAACTTTTTCTTCTGCGGCAGTTCTTAAATTGGTAGAATGGTGTGTCAGCTTTCAATTGATTGCTTTAGATCTGTTATGTCCATTTCCACGTTATCTTCATTCCTTTTGTTTTCCTTACCTTCTTTTCTTCATCCTAAGTTAAAATGGTTGTCTCCTTTTTGTCCTTAAAATGGAGAAGTAAGCTATTGGATATACATCGCCACTGAATATAAGGGTGGATTTATCAGCTTATGGAATGGTGAAACTGTGAAAGATTTGACACATCAGGTTCTGTGGCTCTGCTTCAGTATTACATAATCTAGCGTTACTGTACTCCGGGGTATTTCAGCATGTACTTGATGTTTTTTCTTCATCTCATCCTTCTTGACTTCTGCTTTTAACTTAGATTGGCGTGCTTATCGAAGACAAGGAATTAGTTGATTCAACTATGGGAGGCATGCCTTGGAAGGCTGGAAAATTTTCTCGGAGTCTTCGTCTTTCTCTGTGGTGTGAACACCTTGGTCTCCGTGCTGGAGAGGTCAGTGAAAATGGTCGTCTGTTTTTGGAATTTTGGATTGAGCTTGAGGGTGGTGTAAACATTAGCTTCTGGGTGCTGCATATGTGTGGATAAAAGTAGACATTCACTGACGTTTTTATTAAATCACAAGCGATGAGTTTTTACCTCAGCTTGTTTTGTTTTACTCAGGTAAATCAAATAATTGATCCAGTGGTTGATTCTACTTACAAAGATATATGGATGGCAACTGCAAAGGTAAGAAGCTTTTCACCCTGATTTCAAAGATTTTCAGTGTACCTGAGGAGTATTTTTGGTTTTTTAAAATATGTGAAAGCAGTTGCAGATGTTTCCATTGCATTTGGTAGAATTAGGTCCCTCATGTGAAGAAATCTGTCTTGTATCTCTTGTGCAATGGGAAAGATGAATAGGGCTTTTGAATAAATACTAGAAGAGCTTCAATTTCTTAATTTTAGAAATTTTAGAATGGATGGGCGCCTGCGCGTGCATTCGTGCGTGAGAGTGTGTGTGTGTGTGCAGAGGGGGGGGGGGGGGGGCTGGGCTTGGGGGCAGGGTTTGTGGACTTAGGTCCAATGTGTATTATAGTTGTTCGATTGGGAATTGCCAGCATTTACTGATCATTTGTTGTACATTTGGCAGACAAATACCGCAATTTACCAAGATGTCTTCTCTTGCATACCTAATGATCTTATACATACCAGGTACAGCACACAACTAGTGCGGTTGTTTTTCTGCATCTCGTTCCTTCCTTTGGGTTGATCATGACAATGCATTTGCAATCAGATCTTCCTTTTGCATCTTTTACTTTCTTGTGAGTTGACTGTGTTTTGTGATGATTGCCATGCAGAGTCGCTATCAGAGAAAACACGGCCCACTGGAAGGAGACAATTGGGCACACTACTATCGATTTAGGTATTGCCTCCGAGAGGCTAGAGTCCTACCACAACGGCGATAGAAAGAGTACTGATCCCATGCTGAGATTAGAGTCGGTGAGGGGTCATCTTGTTTCTTTTCCCTTGGATTTCATGTGCAGAGAAGATTTAAGACCGGTGTTTAATGAGAGCGAATATTACGCATCTCCTCAAGTTTTCCACTGAGCACGATTTTAGGGGGAGCTTAAAGGGTTACAACCATACGAAAGCGCAAAGAGACAGCCATATTTGTATCATTACATGCATATACCATTACAATATACGAAAAACGATTTGACTCCACGTCTCTTTTTTATTTCGGTGGGGTCATTGTTGGGTTGGAGGGAAGTTGTAATGCCAGTCGTAAATATAAAGTGCTGACTTTGGAATAATGTTAATCCTTTGTCATCTAAACTTTTGCTTCATCTCATTACAAAACTTCATTCCGTTGAAGTTTTGTTGTTTGAGTCGAAAGATGGCCTCGTCGGAGCTACTTGTCTTGTAAGCATCAAGTGAACACCTCTGTACTTATTTATAAAACCTTGGAGATCGTCACCTGGTGGCGCCTTAAAGATTATTGCACGCCGATGCTGATCTCTAGGCTTAGGGCCTGTGTGGTTTAACTTTCCAAATACTATTTAGGAGAATGCAAATACTTTTAGTTTAAAGCCCTTTGGGGAAATGCAAATGGCGTTTGATGAAAAATCATTTGTAAAGCTATTTTGGTCAAAGTAATATATGGCAAGGTTTTTTTGGCAAAAGGGATTTGGGAATAATCTTTTTGATTAAAAATAAAAAACCTACCCTACCTTTTGTTGGAGCCGGCAAAAGCCTATGGTTGTCGGCGAGCTAGATCTGGAGCCTGCGGCTGTCGCCCGAGGCCGGGCGATCGAGGCGGTAGATGGCCTCGTGCGACCCAGTTCGGCGGCCCCTGGGCGGCTGTGCAACCTCAAGCAGTCGTTGGTTGGGTTGTGCGACCTCATCGGTCTCTCGCCGGCCCGATCCGGTGTCAATCACCCTTGCCGATCACCTTACAAAGAAGATGAACTGTAACAAGAGAGGTTAAATCAAAATAAGCCAAAATAAATGAGAATAGTTTAGGGATAAAAAATTTGGGTTTAGCATTTGTGAAATGCCGAAAGCTCAAAGCTAGTCCGGCATGCTAGCATTTGGCCAATGCTAGGCCAAAAGCTGAACCAAATGATTCAGCATTTTGCGAAGGAGCTTTCAGCCTTGAAAGCCTCTTCCCAAAGCTGAACCATACGGGCCTCGATGCATTGTCAATCTTTTTGTTTATATTCATGTAGCTAGGCATATCGCTGGTGCAAGCTACATAGTACTCTGGGAATGGTCCATAAACTGCTCATTCGATGGAGTCTCTAGCTTACAAGACGATGCTCTTACGTTATGAACTCCTTCGACCCCATCTCCGCACGTTCGCAAGGAACGTGATTCACAGAGACCAGAACCACCAGCACCCTTGCTTATTGAATTTACATAAAGAAAAAAAAAAAAAAAGTTGCCCCGAATTTGCGCGTTCCTTTTCTTTTGCGTCCTATAAAGAAAGAAGCAGCATGGGTTTGGAAGTTGGGGGACGGAACACTCGTGCGAGCTCCGAATCTCTACCGCACAGAACAACACTCTTTTTCCAATGGATAGGAATCGTGCCTTGTCAACATCAAATGTGGGTGAACTTACGTGGGTGGGGCGGGGCGGGGCATCCCACTAACGGTATATGACCAAATCTATGGCCTAAGTCTCCCCCACTAACAATCGCCAAATCTTTTAGCCCTTACCATACGCTCGTTACACGTAAATGCGCTGTAGCCAGCTGACCCTTTCCTAGGTTCTCATTCCCCAAAATGCCAAATCCCACTAGAATTCTCCCCTCCTCCATCCTACATAAACCACCATTTCGGTCCCCCTCTCGAACTTCGGCTTCTCTTTTCTCTCCCTTTTTCTTATACGTCCGCGTCTCGTGCCGACCCACGTTGAGCTCCCCCGCAAAAACACACGGCCCCCCTTCCATCCACATGGACTGGCCAGCGACGCGTCATGTGTCTCTCGGCATCTTCATTGGCCCTTAAAGCTCGTCGATTGCAATTTGCAATGACAATTCGTTACCTAAGCTTCCACATAATTGCTCGCCCCACTAGCAAATGCGTTACCACTTTTCCTCCATGGAACCCGCCCAAGATATCAATCGATGGGTTGACCTGGCCAACCACGTCATACATACAAAAAACAGCCGAAGGTCGATTGTACTAAAGGGGTCATCAATGATTGATTATTGTACCGTGATGGAGAGGAGTCGATGTGACAATCTTGAAAGGGGGCCAGCCGATTTCTGTTCCGCATGTATACCATCAACATGTGCGCTTACGTAATACCCTTGCCATGATACCCAACTGTCCCTTTGGACCGACCTCGCAATTTTTGCATAAATCGTGTGGTCTAATCTCGTTCTAAACTCCCTTGTCCATCGCCCGTCGCATCACCAGCGTCAACGTCGAGTACTGGGATGGAATGTTCATTCACCCCAATTGGTGGGTGAGTGGCCTAGTTATATATCTTTATACTATCGCATAAGTGGCACCGTAATTTTATATTGGACCAATTGGAAGAGGATTAGTTTATGCATACAACATCACCAATGATTTTCTTTAGTTTACCAAACATTCCTTAAAAGAAGCCATGGTGATTTCAGCATATTTTTAGAGGTACCAAGAGAAAAGACATTTATATCTCATCACTTTCCGTAAGGCCCAGCTTCCGTAAACGAAAACGTGGGTAACTTCTACGCGGATGGAGGAGGCCCACGGCACGTCATGACGCTAAGACCTAGTTTTACATGTAAAATGACCACAAATATGGTTACCAAATTTTAGCCTAACGAATAATATCACCCTTAAACCTTTTAACTTTTGCAATATGGTCTATATATTTTGATCCAATTTGTAATGTCGTTCCTAGACTTTTAACTTATGCGAACGTGTAATATCTTCTCTAGACTTTTAATTTGTTCGTTACATTCCATGAACTCTGGTTTGATATTCAATATGGTTTATGAACTTTTAAACATTTTTATATAATCCAAAGACTACGTTGAATATTTATTAATAGTCAGTGGACCATATCGAATAAATTAAAAACCCATGGACAACATTGCACACCGGATCAGAGTACACGAATCGCATTGCAACAAATTAAAGGTTCATGGACGGTATTGCATGGTCGGATTAATGTCCAGAAATCATTTACGCTGCTATCCCTAGTTTATACGAGATTTCAATAATGAGATTGGATTCACGTAGGAGGAGGAATTTCTATATAATTATTTCGCCTAAAAAACGAAATGTTGGAATTTAGGAAAGGCGAGAGGGCCAATCCGGTAATTCCACCACCATGCAAATGCCGTTCCCTCTTTTTTTAAGAGTTCGGCCTACGCCACACGTACGCACTTGATAAAGAAGTCGGCAACGGAGGAGTCCCAAGCGACACTTGCTCCTCCTCCTTCTTCTTCCTCTTCCTCCTCCTCCGAGCAACGCGAGCGCCGGCGTCTCCTCCGGCGATCCTCTGCATTCCGGAGCCTGAATCGGGTGCTTCGTCGGCCGGTGGCAGCGGGCGATTCCTATCAGGTTCTGGTGCTGGATATCGATTCCTCTCTGTGTTCGTCATCGCCTTCGGAGCTCGGTTTTTTAGCTCGTTTTTGCACTTTCTAGAGAGAGAGAGAGAGAGAGAGAGAGAGAGAGAGGAAATGGAGGTTTTGGATGGTTGCGATCATATATCGATTCCTCTCTCCGTTCATCGTCGCCTTCGGAGTTCAGGTTCTAGCTCGTTTTTGCACTTTCTAGAGAGAGAGAGAGAGAGAGAGAGAGAGAGAGAGAGAGGAAATGGAGATTTTGGATGGTTGCGATCATCGGGAGCGAATGTGTGATCGGAGGATGAGACGATACCGTCGCCGCGATTGACGTACTTTATTTCGGGTTTTGTTTTTATGTTTCCGGTTGCTTCTTTGGAGATTGATGCCAGTTTTTCTTGTCTCTCGTTTCGGATTCTTCTGGGAAGCGACTGTAGCGTGTGAGGTCAATTGCGAACTGTGCTGGATTCTGTTCGCTTAGAATATCTGTTCCCACCGGAAACCAAAGTACCAAAAAAAAAAAAAAAGCAGTGAAAGCGTTCATCTTTGCGGTGTGACGATAGCAAAAATGGTTATACTAAGAATTTGGTAGATGAGGAGGTGGTTGCAGAGAGACTCCAAGGTTTATAAATTGTAGTTTAGCATTATTGTTATTATTATTATTATCAATTATGGAGTAACTGCAGAGGAGGTAACGAATTCTCTTGCTCAGCTGAGCCTAATACTGCCATCTAGCAGTTCCGGTTGAGGAGGCGTTGGTTTGTTTCCTTAGGAGCACGGTCAGTCACGGGAATTAGTTTTCTGTTGGTTCTTCCGAGTTGTTTCGGCTATCAAACAAGTCAAGAGTTGGTTTTTTTTTTTTTTTGGGGGGGGGGGGGGAATTTGGTAAAATTCAATGGGCTCTATACATGTAGTTCTTACAGAAATTTTGTACTTAAACACACAGGGCCGTGGTTTTTTATATAATTGCGTTTATTCGATTAAATACTATGCTATGAAGAAGTTTCTTTGAACTATCAAATATATCTTCGTGTTTTATGTGGTTTTGGTATGCTTTGTTGATCTATTTGAAGATGGATGCAAAGAAATGGAAGCATTCTGTCTTCAGTTTTCGCTCTAGTATGTAAAGATCGGAAAATCCACTTGTATTATGTAAAATCCATTTGGATCCCTGAATGCGATAAATTTGCTTTCACCTTTTTATGATTTTATCAGATTTCTGGGTGATTCTCACGAGCTTGGCCTCTTCCTACAAAATGTTAAAGGCTGCTGATTTATTGCCTTTTGTTGAGATGCAGGGGCTATGGTTTTGTTACCGACTTTCCTTGATGGACTTGCGAAAACCATATCAAATAAGAAAGGAAAAAGGGGTCCATGTGATGCTGGAAGGGAAGCCGCAAATACCCTGGCCAAGGAAGCAAAGAGGAATGAGTCTATCTTGAGTTCTACAGCTGCTGTTAAGACTAGCAAGTCTAGTAGACTCGCCTCTGCATGCTCCAAGAGAGGACACAAAGGTATAAATCAGGATTGCTTCATACTCTGGGAGGTAGGTCGTTCAATCATCTTCTGGATTTTTCTGAAGCCAACAAATACTATACTGCAAAAGAAGAAGATTTGTGCAAATGGACCTTGCCTAAATTATTGTGCTTTTCTTGGCAGGAGTTTGGTTGTCAAGAGGACATGACCTTTTGTGGAGTGTTTGATGGCCATGGTCCTTGGGGCCATGTTGTGGCAAAGCGGGTCAGGGAGTTGTTGCCTTCTTTTTTGCTGTGTAAATGGCAAGAAGCTCTCAGTTTAGGATCCCAAGATTGGAATGCAAACCTTCAGGACTTTGACATATGGAAGCAATCCTTCCTGAAAACATATGCTGCCGTTGACCAGGAGCTGAAGCTGCATAGGAGTATCGATACTTTCTGTAGTGGAACTACAGCTTCGACAATTGTTAAACAGGTACGCTGATTCCTCTCACACTTTTTTTTGGTTGCACTTGTGCAGTGCATGCTTGACCTATCCATCAAGAGAATTCTTATAAAAATTTGCTACAATCTAATGTTGTCTGCTGAACTATTAAGTTTAACATACAGCCCCAGTTTGGCTTCATTTACGTTAACTGTTCTTTCTCAGTCTTTGAAAAAATATGGGCCAAATTTTTACTGTATTATTTAAATAACCAAAGCTCATTTAATTGCTTGTCTATGATCATTTTATGGATCTCTCAGGTTTAACCTGTCATATTCTAGTCTGAAGATTTCCTTTTCCATTTTCTATGATTTCAGGGTGAAAATCTTCTTATAGCAAATATTGGTGATTCTCGGGCTGTTCTGGCTACTACTTCTGATGGTGGCAGTTTGGTTCCTCGTCAGCTAACCATTGATTTTAAGCCCAACTTACCTCGTAAGCCTCTCTCTCTATCTCTCTACATGTTATCTACTTGCTCATGTGTATGTGAGCATGTGACACTGAGCATGGAGACACATGTTTTGGAAGACTTATATTGTGTTGTTGATGTTGGTAACAGAGGAAGCTGAGCGAATAAAGCAGTCAAAGGGGTGGGTATATTGTTTGCACGATGAACCAGGGGTGTACAGGGTCTGGAGGCCAAATGATAAGACACTGGGATTAGCAGTTTCAAGAGCCTTTGGTGACTTCTGCTTAAAGGACTTTGGACTAATCTCAGTGCCGTATGTGACGCAACAAAAGATAACCAGCCGCGACCAATTTATCATTTTGGCTACTGATGGAGTAAGCATTTTCATAATTCTCTTATTTTACTTGCTGTTTTATAAAGCATCGGGATTTTCGAAGTAGATAAAATGAGTAACTTTGATTATGGATTTGGGAGGTTAGCTTGAGTTTCCAAGATAAGATGATATTAGGGGTAAGCTCAAATGGATTTTGGGGTGAAATTGAGTAAAATGAAGCAATGTGAAAGAATATGCTTTTCTCTTGCATTCGGGTATGTAAACGCTATGTACGCATTAATCTTTGATCTAGTTGATTGAGAATTCAGTGTAAACTACTATGAATCACCATTGAGCTAGCTTGGAGGCTTAATAGGATCAAGATAGGAAATGATTACGTGACGGTGGCTAATGAATATTGCCTGAACTGTGATGTTTTCCATGTGATGATCTGAGGGTTGGCAACCCAACCATGGAATTAATGCAAATGTCACGAGCTCACATATTTTTGTGGATATTGCAACCATCATTTAATGTTAAAATGGGCACTTAGCTTAGAACACAACCTTAAATTGAGACTAAAATGTTAAATATGTGATCAATTTAGTTGATAAATACACCTTGATTTTCCTATATAAAGCCGATATCCTACTCAGATAGCTATCTGTCGTTGTGGAAAGAAGAACAATTTTCAATCTAACGTCAATTGGAAAGTTACATTGTTGCTCAAGAGAGAATGGATTGAGATCGATATATGATAGTTCAGATTCTGAACGTTTACGCATCTATGCTCAGGTGTGGGACGTGATATCCAACCATGAAGCAGTTCAAATCGTGTCGTCGGCACCTGATAGGGAGAAGTCGGCTAAGACACTGGTAGAGTGCGCTGCTCGTGCATGGAAGCTCAAGAGGCGAGGCATCGCGATGGACGACATCTCGGCTATCTGCCTCTTCTTTAACAATATGGTGACCATGGGGTTCGATCCCCCTCTGAGGGCTCCGGCAATAGAAGTTGGCGTCAAAACTCCGAAACACTGCGGGGTGGATGGTTGAATCCAATTTATTGATGCTGCCTTTTTAGGATGACTCAAAGCAGTCGCTGTACATACAAACGAAAGGTCTTACCTTTGTAGATCTCTAGCCACAAAACCAATAAAACAAACAGGCGTTCTGTCCCAGCTCTGCGTGTTCAGCCCTAAAAGATCGCAAAAGGTCTCTTCACCTTTCTCTTCAATTTTAATCGTTGAACCAAACTCTTTGCAATTCCGACAGATAAAACCAGCCTCAAATGGCAAATGGGCAGTCGCGAAAGCACCGTTTAATCTAGCGTCGAGAAGGCAAGGAGAGAAGAGGACTGAAAATCCCACATCGACCATGTAGGAGTTTCCCTTAGTTCTGTGGCTGCTTATAACTAATTCGATTTAATCCTATATGGGTTAACTCGTCCTGTCAGGGGTGAAAGGCGACTCGTCAATGATCGTTCAGAGACGGCGGGTCGCGCCGACACCTACTACAAACGAACACACCCTAGTAACGCGGCGAGCGAGTCCTGCTCTACTTTAGGTGGGACTTGCCCGCCAATTTTTGGAAGCCCTCACTTCTTTTGGTGGGGCTCACACCTACTGGATACCAAACGCATCGGCCATTGAAATCGGAGGCTATTCAAAGAGGTTCAATTTGGGCATTCATTGAATTCGAAGGCTATTCAATTTGAGAAATCAATTTGAGATGAAGAGCTTAAATAGAGCCTTTTAAGACAGGCTCTATCTGATATTAATAGATCCTTAGTAATAATCCTTCAGGACTCTATTTGACATTAAGATCATTCAAGAAAACCCGAGTGATACTCTATTTGACATTAGGAGAGCCGAGTGATCATCGCACATCGTTGATGTGGGAGCTTCGTCAGTGAACGGCAGATTGTAGAATTCTAACCGCCATGGAGAATTGCAATACTAAGAAACAAACTTAAAAGTGAATTTGATGTCCAATACCCATCCATAAAAGACACGTGCAGTGCAATTTTCTTTGTAAGGCGCATGACTCAAAAAGTCGCATAATATGGAATCCCATTTGACATACTATTTCCAGCCTCAATCCGTTTAGTCCCCATTTGGCGTGAATGGCCTGAAATCGAAAGCAAACCAACTATTCTCATATTTCACAATATACTTCGTCATTTTCCAGTTCCCTAATTAACAATTCCATCATCCTTTTGTACATAGGCATATAATGGTCATTGATCATCGTTCTTGATAGTCTGATTTTACTGTACAATTCCCTTGGCGTCTCATAAATTCCCACACGTTCCTCGTGAGAGCTGTCGTGTTCCATGTCGGTGTCAGATGACGCCAACAGAGAGACCATGTGCATAATTCTCCCGGGAGGATAAAACCTGTGGCTCTCTAGGGAGTTGAGCGAAGTTCCAGCCTTCTGGCTCTCTGAAGCATCGGCTATCTCATTTTCCTCCTTGGTAATTTCTTTCGCTGCAGCTGCTTCTTCCTCCTGGGCCTGAATGTCAGGCTCCTTCTCCTGCCTTTGAAGCTCCTTCTCCAATTCATACCACAACTCGCCTTCTGTTATGTTTTCTGCTTCTTCTGATATATCTCTCTCTCCCGGAATGAGCTCCTCTTCATCTGTACTGTCGATTCCTGATCCATCACTAGGATGAAGTTCATTATGACTTTGTACAGACCCTATCATTGTCTTTTCTGTCAGATGAGATTCACATGTTTTATCAGGTATAAGAGGAACTTCAGGCTGATCCTTGACTTTCGTGTTTGATAAAGAAGTAACGTTGCGGCGACGAGCACCCATGCAGGTCAATGAAGATAGAGACGGCCGAGTCCTGACTACAGCTTGAGCTACATTTTGTGCTCTCTTCATCACCCCCTAAAATGGGCGCATCACATATTAATATGATAGAATACGACCATTTTCTTTTATTATTTTAAAAAGTAATTACACCCTATGTCTCTTAGTATCCAATGCTCAGCACATTCAAACGCGCACGAGGCTGTGTAGAAGACAGTATCCGCCATTTTACCTGTAATAATGACACGTAACATTACCTGAGTGCTACTTGAGACTGGGCGCAAAAGTGCGCTGGCACCTACAACTCTGGCTTTTGCACTAGCCATAGAAGGCAGACGAGATCCTATAGCAGTTGCAGAGCGATAAACAACATTTAGGACCCTCGTCCGTTCCACTTGATCCCTTAAATCATTCAACCAGGATGATGCTGTCACCTGATATTAGACATAAGACTGACTCAATAGTTCGACAGAATGGGAGGAATAATAGAATTCCCCATATTCCTACATTTGAAAGGGCACTACAGGGGGAATAGAGGAATCAACAGTTATCTACCTCTGAACGAAGATCGTCAATGGAAACGGTTGAAAATGTTGGCACCAAATCAGAGCCATTTATTATAGTAGTCACAAAATCCTTGCCTGATTCTGCCAACTCCCATGTCATACATGCAGCTGCAGAATGGTAGAAGTACAATAAGCTTCCTGCTAAAATTGAATTTTTACCATTCTATCTATGTAGTTTCCCCGGTAGGGTTACCAGTCAAGTGCATATTTTACCAGAAGTAGCATAAGTGTTCCTTTAAATTCAAATCAAAGAGGAAAGAAGACAACTTTGCTATGGTTTCACAAATTCAGTCATTGCCTAGTTAAGAAAGGAAAACAACACGCAAGTTTCAATGTGGCAGATCTACATCACCAATCCCAGTCCTTCAGAGAAAAACTGAATCAATTTCCACCATAAATTCAGTAAAGTGATGAACTGGCAGATGTAAAAGTCATTACCATACATCCTTCAAACAGGAAGATGAAGATTGTCGCGTCTAGTAAAAGATCCCGCTTCAGTTAAATAAGCGATCTCATGATCATGCAGTGGAAACACTGCCGCCCATGTCAAAGATTACTTTGTTCATTGGTCGGTTAATTTTCCCTCTGATGCTGAGATAAACCTCCTTGTCTCCACCAACAAGTCTCATATCAATTCAAAAAGCTGATAATCTCTAGATCCTGATACCCCACAAGCTTCTACAGTTTCTTTTTCTTTGTGGCCAAAAACAAGCTACAACCAGTTTAAACTAGCTGGAAACATAGTAAAAACAGTAACATTTGCTCTACAAAATTCATTTTTTTGCTAAAATTTAGCTCGACAACTAGGAAAAGGCAACTGCCTAGCCAATTACTGCCTCACAGGTTTGGGTGAAAATATAAAGGTGAAAATCATGCGTTACATCTTTGTCCAGCTAATTACCATCTCGCAGGTAATAATCATGTATTGGCATGAAAAAATAAGTTGTGCTTACCAGGGGCGAACGTGACACATGTGGTTGAGGAGAACTCTTTCTGCTCTCTGAGAATGTAGGTCAAGAGCGCAGCAGTACCGCCACCTAGAGAATGTCCAACCACCTGGAAACAGAAGAACAAACACAAGCTTTACAATTCAAGTAAAACACCAACTACTTCATACACAGTTGACAGTTCAGAGGAAAAATTTACTGCTATCCCATTTTTGTTAGTCAAGAAAATAATTTCACTTGAGAACTTCGAGTGATCCTTCCCAACAGGAGACATAAAGTACCTTAATCTTGTAGTCAGGATGTTCATCAAGAGCCTTAAGCAAGTAAGGAGTACTAAGCTTAGCAATCCAACGAGCCGCAGCAACCATTCCACAGTGGGCGTATCCTAGAACTAAATTGCTAATTCCACCATCACATAAAACTGAATGGTGAAAAGGGACCACCGCACCAGTTGCTGCGGTTAGCGTATCTTTGATGCTATGTGTACCCCGAATCAATAGGAGAAGGCACTTTTCACTTTTGTCACGTATTATTGTAAAAGCGGGCTTCAAAAGCTGCATATATCATAAACAAATTATATAGAGTGAGCTCTTGCTCTTCAAAGATAAAAGCAGTCATTTATGAGCAAAAGGGTTTGCCAAGACTGTCACCCACAGTGTAATATTTGAAAATTTTATTTAATCTTGTCAGTGAAATAGTCAACAGTGTCGACAATCCACTGTTGAAAAAGGTGCAGAATGGATCTTCGCGAAAGTCGAAAGAGTATCCAGCCATACTTCAAGTAAAAAAACTGCAAAAGAGATTTTCTCCGAAATTGAAAAGTATCTTAAAATGTGCTAAGCCGGTGTACCCATCCGATGTTTGGCAGGGCAATCATTCAAGGTCAGATCACTGTGATTGTGCTTATGAAGGTAACATACCGCGGCCTTAGGTTTTTGAAGGAGCACATCTTCTTGAGAGTATCCGGATGACTCCAAAAACATTGGAAATGGCTTCTTAGAGAAGAGCATGCAAAGCGTCAGCAACCTCAAGAGATGATTCACCTTGGTCAGAATCTCAGGGCCCCCCAGCCGCATGCAGTTACTTCCAGCATATATACTTGCTACTGAGATATTACCCTGCAAGAATTCGTACATGCTGATGAAAAAGTTGCAAGGAGAATTATATATGACATAAGACAGAATCACCCTCCTTTTTCTTTAATCTTTACAATTATAGATGTGCAAAATTAAATCTTTGAATCTCTACTAGACATGACAAAGCATAAGATGCTTCATTCCCGTTATTAAGTAAGAGAAAACAACAATGACACCAACTCTATCGTTTCCTGTCAGGATCTCCTATTGGTGCTGCTTACAAATGTTTCTTTGCTATAGCTGTTCGTGATAGAGACAATGTATATGGAGGTTTTTCTAACGATGATTTAAAATAGCTGACTTGCGAGAAAACATGTAGCATAACAACTTGTAGACAAGTTGCTTCTCAAGCTGCCATTCATAACTACAACCAAGGAATGCAACCGGTTCAGGCGGCGTAACAGCCGTACGCAGTGCCACGGCAATATCTTCCAAGTTCACCATTTGAGGAACCAGCGATTGAACATTGATCAAGAGGCTCGACTTGCCACACTACAAGACACTATCGTCTAGCTCAACTACACTAAAATCCAAGCCAAGCGCCTGCGTTGACAGGCCTAAACAACCGAAAGTTTCCAGCCAAAGAAACCCGGGAAAAACAAGCCCGTACGTACCTGCCTTCTGATCAGGTACTTGATCCCGAACGCCAGGTCCCCGATCGGCCACTTCCCCAGAGTCTCCGAGTACGTGAACCGGAGCGTCTCCGCCAGCGTCGCGATCGCCTCGAGCGGCGTCGCCGGCGCCTGGGCCGGCCGCCGGGCGATCCTCCTCTTCAGCGACCTGCTCGATCTCGACGGATCCCCGCCGCGGTCCCCGGGCTCGTCCTCCTCGCCGCCCCCCTCCTTCGAGGCCAGCGTCCTCCTCAGGACGTAGTACAGGATCACCGCCGCTCCAGCCGCGGTCGCCGCCGTCCCCGTCGCCATCGGGCTCACCGGCGCCGGGGGGGGAGGGAAGAGGCCGGAGGTCCGGAATGCGGCTCCGTTCCGGAGGAGAGCGACGAGATGGAGGCGAAGGAAGGAAGGAGGAAGATGACTAGAGGGGGTCATCTGCAGTGGAGTGGAATTACTGAAAAGTCCCGCGCGTTCGCCGGGGGCACGCGGACCGGATGACGGGGGTGATATGGTCATTTCGGGCGCTTGCTAATGGCAATTATGGGGAGGCTTTTCTGGAGATAAGAATGGACAGTGGCTGGATCCAACTTGGGCTTGTGGGCCCGGCCTGGTGGGCCAACCGCTGCCTATCCAATGGCTTCCCACCCCTCCCCTCTCTCTCTCTCTCTCTCTCTGCCACGTCAGCTTTTGAAGGGAACGGTTGCCTCAAATTAAACATAGCTTTCGAAAAAACAAATAAATTAAGCATAGCTCGATTTTTTCATAGCTTCATGAAAAAATATATCTATGTATTGATACTTTCCTTCCCAATATTTTCCTCCAAGGAGAAGCGGAATAATTCAAACCATTTTCTCTCAAAAGTTTAAATTATTAGAGTTATGGCATAAATTTTACGTATATCACTATTGGATAAAGGATGATAACTCTCGACATTACATGATAAATGCTAATTAAATCCGACATGGACTCACCAAGAGAAACTTGGCTAAGCCCAGCCCGGCTTAACTCCAAATTGACACCTTTATACTAATCTGTAGTGGAAAGAAGTTGTAATTACATCGAAACATCTCTATAACGACTTGAAATGACGTGAACATGACATGCAAACATGAATTCTAAACCTAGTGTAGGGGGGTTCTTTACGATCTGGTGCCAATTAATGTGTTCTTTTCAAAATGTAATATCTCGATAACGAAAATTGTTGAGGGAGAAAGGACAACAATCTACTGTTTAAACCTATTCATGATCAACATCTTCTCCAAAACTCAATTAACTAATATCAAATACACCAAGCAGCAGCCAGTCATAATATCCCAATAATATCAATCTCGAGGCAGTAAATATAGTGCTTAAAATTAAAGCAAGGTAAAAATCAAAACAACGCCCACAAATTTTACGTGTAAAACCCAATGCGGGAGAACTCATGGAGCCGCTCAAAATAACTTCAACTAATCTCAAAGAATAATATGATACATAATAGTTCACATCTCGAGCCACAGCGGGAGGCTATTCAGATTAGTAAAACTACAATGTATCATTGCAACAAAGGTTGATTAACTCAAAGAAGCAAGAAGCTTCAACCCTGTTAGAGAAATTGAGTAATAATTTGAGTAAGGATTTCAACGAACAAAGCCGATCAACTTGTAGATCTTGGATTCGCGAACAATATACTGAAAATTTAGCCAATCGATGCAATTTCACCATCGAATGTGGATGGCCCTGTCTCTCTCTTTGTTTATTTTATTCAAGATGATGAACCAGACACCACAAGAGGCAGACCCAGACCAACAAAAATCACTAACGTTGAACCACCACGCGTGTATTTCGAAAATTAGTACTGCCATTGAAGAACCAATTTATGACCTTTGAGTAAAACCCGATTGTCATGAATTAGATATCTATGTTGTACTAGTGGTGATTACAATCTATGCTATAATTATGGATGACAAATGAAGTTTCCATATGATTTCGGGGTAAAAATTCTTTGTAAGATCTTGGAGAAGTCACAACGGGTTGAGCCCCAAGTAATTATGAGGCAATGATAATGACAGTGCCCTTCTCGTGGGCATTAAGAAGAATTATTAAATTCATAATTTTCTTGCGTTTAAATTCATTAGGTCAACTATATTAATCATGTTAGTACACATTTTCTGATATTAATTTAATCAAAAGCTAGGTCTTACAGCCCAATTGTCTTTAATAGTGATTCATTGTGGTTGGCAAGCTATGATGGATCACTCTATATCGCACGAATCAGATCATATCAAAAGATCCCATTCCTTATTATGTTTCTTTTAAAATTTGCTTGGTCTGTATCGCCTTTTCTTTTTGGCTCTCAAAAACCACCTTAAAATGGTCTTTTCATTTCTTACAAAGGAATAATAACATAAATAACCTCTAAATTTTGACTCAATATATAATATAATTCATGAACTTTTAATTTATTTAATATGGTCTCTGAACTTTAGCCCAATATGCAATGTGGTCCTTGAACTTTCAATTTGTTCAATGTATTTCTTAGACTTTCAGTACATGTTCAACCTAGTCCTTGAATAAAATGAAAATGTTCAATATTGTCCTTTCATTTATTCAAGTTTATGGATAATATTGAACATTTTCATATAGTTCGGTGAGTAAATTGAATATGTACCGAAAGTTTATGGACTACATTAAACAAATTGAAAGTTTATGGACACATTGCATATTAGGTGAAAGTTCAAAGACTACATCGTGTATTGGACCAAAGTTCAGAGACCATTTGTGTCATTTTTTCTCGTATGAACATATAGTGTCATGAAAGCTAATCCATAATCTCAAAGAAGTAAGAGAAGGTGAGCAGGATAGATAGTATTACTTCGGTCATCTTTGGCCAGATCTTAATACCACATGTAACGAAACCTTTTCTGCATATATGGACGGTGAGCAGAATCTACACGATTACTCCCTCAATCATTCTTGTTTTGTGCATATACCTTCAGGTTGCTGCTGGTTCTATGTTATCTATTACACATTAAGAGCACTAAGAACACCTCTTCCCATTCATAGCGAAGTTTAGAAATGCTTTATCGAGCAGTCCAAACCAGTTTATTTGCCGAAGTAATCAATCAATCGCTGTTGTAGATAGAAACAAAGGGCGGTCCTTCACTGGTCGTCGAACGGCCCCGCGCATGATTTTCTAAGGTCCGTGGCCTAGCATGGCAAGGCCGTGCATAATTCCGGATCTTTCCACTTGTTTTCTCGCATGAAGCTTTTGCCTAAAAGGACAGAAGTAGTCATCATGTAGCAGAAATGGAAGTCTAAGGAAGTAAATGTGTGCCCACGGAATCAGATTCTGTCTCCAGGAAAAAGGAAATGGTTACGGCATTGAATTAGACTTTCAGGTTTCAATTTTAACTTTCTCATTTTATGTCCGATTCTTCCTGCACTTACAAGCTTGGAATCTCATTCTTTTCGTCAAATGCTAATCCACCAAAATACTGCGGCCACTCAAATTTTATTGTCCTACAAATTATTCCTAATTTGGATTGACCTTTTTTCTTTTGCCACACCCTCTTTGAGTCCAAGGCGAAGAACGGTCCATGTGCGTTGCTTGATCATACCAATCACCCTCAAGACAATCCTCTCACATCACTCTGCAAGCATTTGGGTTCTCGTCACTGAAAATCGAAGTGATGTTTCCGCTCCCAGCGGTGCTGGCATAGCTGCTAGGGTACGCCTCCCCATAGTGGTCTATGTTCCGGTATTGACTGTAGTTGTATTGTGGTGGTGGTGGTGAACTCACGTACTCGTATTCGGTGACATATGGTGACGGCTTGTATGTGTTGTAGCTGTGAGTCACGTAGACCGGCGCTGGTGGCAGTGGCGGCGGCTTGTGTTGAAATGCTTGGTGGCTGCTGCTGCTCGGGTAGTTGTAGTAGTGGCTATTGTAGCTGTGGTTGCAGCCATATGATCTGTAACCATATTCCGGGGGGTGATGGTAAATTGTGTGAACCTCGCCTACCTCCTTAGGCATGGAGGGTTGTGGTGGCTGGTTTTCTTGCGGAGGCAGTTGGCCTTCTTGAGGGTTGGCAGCATCGGCTGGAGGAGGATTTGCATCTGGCTGCGGATTTTCCGCTTGCTGAGGTGGCGCTGGCGGCGGATTTTCCTGAGGCGGAGGTTCCTCTGGTTGTTCTGGTGGCGGGGCCTCAGGTTGGGAAGGGTTTGCTGCCTCCGTAGGCGGTGGGGCGCCACTGTTGGGGGCTTGTTCTGTGGGCTGAGAAGGTTGGTCTGATGATGGCTCTGTATGTGAACAGATGGTGGCAGTTTTTCTGGTCTTCCTAATGGCTTTGACAATCCTCTCAGGATCAGCCCAACCAACAATTGTCAATTTCTGTTGTGGGAAATCAATGTGGAGATCATATATACCTGAAATTTTGACGGCAAACCAAACTCTTTTTACTTGGAACAAAAGTCAGATATATAAATGAAAGAAGAAATGAAGAAATTGATGCTGATGATTTAGTGATTCTCGATTGCACTTGCCATTAATGCCACGTAGCGCCTTCTTGATCTTTTGCACACAGCCGTTACAGTCCATCCGGACATTTATCTCCGTGACCCGAGGCTTCTGCGCGGACGCGAATGAAAGAGACTTGCGTCATTAGAGAGAGCACAAGCACAATGTCTAACAAAATCAGAACTTTTTTTCCAAAGGGGAAATAAGAAACAGATGAATTGAGGGAATGGACTCCTGAAGCATCAATACCTCCAATTCTGGAATCATGAGGCAAAGCTTGGAATGAAGAACGATGTGAAGAGATTGGAGAGAGAGGGGGTGAATGGGCATGTGTAAAGAGAGAATCAGAATAGGTGGCATTTATTTGTGCACCCAGAAGGGGAATATGTGAAAGGCAAAAGTGTGTGGGACATGTAAGGAATCTCCTTTCTCGGAGTGTGAGGGAAATCGATATTACTTGTGTTGTCTCTTTCTTTCATGTCCTTGTCAAATGTTGAAGGAAGGGTCAGTTTTTGCTTGCACCCTGAAACGTTGAGCTAAAGAGAATTTGCTTTTTAAAGATGGGTGGCTATCTATAATTGATGGGGGTCTGAGTGCACATACGATATCCAAAACCGACCAGGGATAAATAATAAGAAAAGCAAAAAAGGAAAAAAAAAAAAAAGGATTAAAGTGATGGTGCGGTTTGCAGAAGATAGATCAGTGACATGTATATGGTCTCATCAGTCAAAGAGATGAAAGTGGCTTTTGTCGAGCATGATGGATATGCACGCTCAGGGAATCCATGTGTCTCAAGAAAAGCTCATACCATGCCCCCCAAATTGATAGTAAAGAAAAAATGGAACCTGTCTCTAATGCATTATTAAGAGGGTTTGTGATGTGCAAAGCCATCTTTTGTTTTTGTCATAAAGTTTGGTGCAGATTGGAAGGTTAGATTGCCCGGCTGGCATTGAAAGCCCTCGTATTTGGAAAAAGAAGCATAGCTGGTCCATGAACTTCTTGCACTGCTTGAACCAGAAATTTCTGGACACTAGGGGCGCGAATGACAACATTTCTCTTTCCTGATCCTATTTCTGACTAGAAATTAAAAAAAATCTATTTCTCTTTCTCAGACGAGTTTCTAAGCAAAAAGTAGAGTTTAATAACGACACAAAACTTTTGTTTCTAGATTAGAAATTCGTTTGAAAATGACGCAAAATTTCTATTCCCGCCGGCCGGGGAGCGGCGGGCCGGCGAGTGGTGGCGGCTAGCGGTTGGGGGGTGGCGGCGCACAAGCTGGGGGGGGGGGCAGATGGCAGGCGGCGATGGGGGGGGGGGGCAGATGGTGAGCGGCGGCAGCCAGTGGCGGCTGATGGTCGGTAGTGGGGGGGCCGGCAAGCAGCAGCGGACGGGCAGCGACAGTGGGTGGCAGCTAACAGTTGGGGGTGGGGGGTTGGCTGGCTGGCGAGCAGAGGCAGACGGCCGGCGGTGGTGGGCGGCAAGAGTGAGCAATAAAAGAGAGTTCCTATTTTTATTTCTGTTTCAAAAGCAAAAAAAGTAAAAATTTTTAACTTATCATTTCTATTTCATAATTATTTCTGGGCCAGGATTTGTCCCAAAAATAAAAAAAAGAAAATTATTTTATTAAACAGATTTTTGTTTCAAATCTGTTTTTGAGTACCAAAAAAATATAAAAATAGAGAAATAGAATAGTTATCATTCGCGCCTTAGACCATCAGGTCAAGACTAAACTCATCATGTTGTGAAACTGCTGATTTCACCGGATGTACGAGAGGCATTGAGCTATTTTGGCCTATTTGGTGATGCTATCAATTACTTGCATAATCTGAACGAAATAATGGCCCTCATAGACCAGAATTTACTTGATATTAGGTAAACATGGGACTTAAAGCCAACTAGAGATTGTTGAGGAGCCAGGAGGACGCGTTTTTTCAATAGCATTCGCATTGTTTCATAGGAAAGACAATGAAAAATGCACGGAAAGCCTAGTGCAGGGGGAGTCTCTGTATCAAATTTGGGTATCCACTAATTAAAGTACAGTCATCATGCTCAACCCTTTTGCTGGGGACACCTTTGACTGAGAATGGGAAGGATACTTTCCCTGGTCTACAGTGAATGAATGAGGATTCCCTTATGATTGCTTGGACCTGTGTGCTTTATGAAAAAAAGGGAGCCACATTGGAGGGTGGCCATTGCTATTATCTGTGGGTTCTATTCGGGAAATTTTGGGAAATATCTCAGCGGGGACAAGTTCGATCATGGATTTGTGGTCTCATGGAATCTTGCACAAGAAAAATGTCAAAAAGGACAAAAGAAACCTCTGGGGTTCTATTCACCCCGGTGGTTTAATGGGATTGAAAAGGAAAAGATGTTTTCCTCAGCTCATTGAGGAGCTTAATCTTAACAAGTTGCAAACATGGCTT
Source organism: Syzygium aromaticum (assembly GCA_024500025.1). Taxonomy (NCBI): domain Eukaryota; kingdom Viridiplantae; phylum Streptophyta; class Magnoliopsida; order Myrtales; family Myrtaceae; genus Syzygium; species Syzygium aromaticum. The sequence continues at coordinate 31,587,327 of CM044892.1, forward strand.
ACAGACTAACTTTTTCAGCACAGCATACTCCATAAAACTGCTTACGGTCACTCCGACAGTTCATATTCACATAGTTCTGAGATCACATGTGGACGGGGAGCTGTCATCGCCAGCAGCCTCATACCGATCTCAAAGTCAAAGATTCAATCCTTTCCCAGGAAACATCTCGCCGAATCATACTACTGGCGAATGCTGCATGACACCCCCCTGAAGTAATTAACATGACTTGAAGGCCCGCGATCCATATTCTTATCTCCAAAATCACAACACAGAGAACTTTGGAGTGTTAACTGGAAAAGAAGTGGCGCTCAAAGAAACGGAACCATCCTCTTTAAGGCGATGAATCTGAATCATGACCACACCCCGCTTTGTGTGTAGTGCTATCAACTGAAGCGGCCTTTCTCGAGCAATGTGAGCGTGTGGAAAATTTCGAAGACCCATTCACAGAGTTTAAACTTTTCTACCGAAGAGAACTGTCCTACAAGAACATTCCAAATTACCAATATAGTCTTGTCTGGAATGGATTAGAATTGAAACTTTAAACTGCAAGAAAATACAGCTGATGCTGATGTTAGGTAAAACCATCTGTGACAGTATATGGTTTTCACCAGCAGAAGAAGAACAGATAGACTCAAATTCAATCAAAGTCCGCACTAAATTTGACAAATAGTTGGCATATGCTATTTCTTTATTAATTCAAAGAATTGGGGTGCTGAGTCAAAAAAGGCAGGCCATCTCAGTCAAAACTTCCAATCATTCTAGAGTAATAGCCTCGAAGGAGGGGATAACACAGACTTCTTTTCATTATAAGTCTCTTGAGGTTTTTCTTTTGTGGAGGCGGGCTTTGAATAAACTAATTGGGTGTATTTTTGCCTGACTCACATTTTTGTGGAGCTGCTTGTGACTGGGAACCTTTACAATTTAAGAAAATACAGTCTGGTTCGGCCCATCACCATCTAATTCTTGAAAATGATCACATGATACTTGCGTCAAAGCAACTTGCCCAGAAAAAGTGAAATTTATAACGAAATGAAACTCCAGCCACCAATAACTTAGCCGCCGGCGCCTTCCCTTCCACGGCTCTCTCTCTCTCTCTCTCTCTAAAATGTGCAGAAAAAATGCTTCTTTTGAAAACTTGACAACTTGAGTAATTGCAGAGCAAAATTCATAGTCAGATGACTCAGAATACTGAACCCAGATTCATCAAATCTCAGTTCACATGACAACTCTCCTTGAGCTCACCTCAGGGACAAGAACACTGTTGAATGAACAAACAAACCCAGATCTGCTTAAAGAATTGTTCAATAAGCGACCAGTTTACTTTTTACTTGCAGAATAAACAAAGGGAGGAACCAAAAATCTGGTTTTTCTCAAGCGTAGGCATGTGGGTGTGCCATGAGGTAGGCCTCCACAACTTCATACATCCCAATTGCTCTGTCCTTCCCGTGCTCTATGTCCTCCTCCTTGATCTCAATGCCCTCTTTGGCTTTGTACTCGCTGGTCAGCTTGCAGATGCACCCGGTGAAGCCGAATCGCTCGAACTTGACCTCGTAGGTGACGTACTCGAGCTTCTCCATCAGCGGTTCGGCTTCGATCAGAGTGTACTTGCAGGTGAGATTGTCCTTGTCGAGCGCGTCGATCCGGTGCTTCATGTACTTCAACGGACTAGCTGCGAATTCCGAAAGAAACCCGGTTCCATGTTACTCCTCAAGAATTCAGAATTTCTGATATCTAACTTGTGAATAGGACTATACAACACAGGTCATGATGATCATCAATATGAATCAAGATATGACTCTCGTTCTTACCTTCGGTGAAGTTGACCTGCTTGATGCTCCCGACCTCCCCGTCGCCTTCGATGAACTCGATGTTCCTGATGGACGCGAACATGAGCTTCGGGCAGAGGTTGTGCGAGTCGAGGAACAAGGCCTTGAACATCCTGGCCGGGGTCACCTGCGCCCGGAACGTGTGGTGGTATCGAGTGATGCCCATGATAGCCGAAAATTCGACAGACAGAGAAAGAGCTTCAATGGATCGACTGAACTTCGGTGAAGGAGTTCAGATTGGACATCAAATTGGGAAGAACGAAAGGATGCTGGTCTTTGCAGTGATATGAGATTGGATCCAACCTACTGGTGGTCTCCAGTGTATGAAAGGGAATATAAATAGATTGGGACTTCATGTCTGTGCAAATCGTTTGACCAATTCAACGCGGCGCTAGATTGTTCTATTCTCGAACCCTTATTTTTCTTTCGAGGACTGCTCGCTCGATAGAGATGGGATGAAGCTTCCACGTTCAAGTGTGGGGCACATTGGAAGTTACGAGGTTGCTTAGCAATGGCATTTCTTTGATGATGGGGTATAAATTTCGTCAAAACTTAGATTTCTTCTCTTTTGTATTAATTGTTTAGTGGAAAGGAATATTATCCAAAAAGCCTTAAACTTATTACATTTTTGCCAATTTAGTCATAAATATTTTAATTTTACTAATTGAGTTCTAAACTGTTTTACGTTTTACCAATTGAGTTCATCGGGCTAATTTTGATCGAAAATTGCCGACTTGGACGCTGGCCGTCATATGTGTCACAACCGGCGCTGACGTGGATAATTTTTAATAATATTTTTTTTTGAATTTTTAATTAATTTTTTTCTTTTCCTTCTTTTCTTTTTTTCTTCTCCTCCTCTTTTTCTTCTTTCTTTTTTCCTTTTTCTCTCTATCGGGCCTCATCAATGGCCAGTGGAGGTTGTCAGCCTCGGGTGAGGGCTGCCCTTGGTGGTCTCGAGCAAGGGTCACCTTGCCTTGGCGGGTGACACAACAATCGCCCTTGATCTTGTGAGCTAAGGTGAGGGCTTCCCTCACTGGAGGCCAATGGAGAGAAAAAGGAAAAAAGAAATAACAAAAAGAAAAGAAAAGAAGAGAAAAGGGAAAAAAAGAAAAAAAAAAAAGAAGGAAAAGGAAAAAATATTCGAGAAAATATTAAAATATTATTAAAAATTATCAATGTCAGTGTCGGCTATACTACATAGGATAGCCAACGTTTATGTTAGCGATTTCCGGTCAAAATTAGTCAGATGGACTAAATTATCAAAATTAAAAAGTTTAAGACTCAATTGATAAAATTGTAATAGATTTAAAACTTTTTGGATAATTTTTCCCTTAATGGTGACTATGGTACCATGGGTTACTAAAAAAAGGAATGATCCAAAATCAATATCACATCTCTTGTCGCTTTGAGCAACACTCACGCACAATCTTAATCAGTCACCAATCAACTAGATTGGGTCGACCGCCGACTTACAGATCATGTACTTCCTCCATTGGGATCGGGTATATGACGCAGTGGACGTTGAGACCATAGTATTGATAAAAAAGATTCACACCAAATTTCTGTATCTCTATGGCGATGAACAAAAGTTTGGGACGGGGGAAGAAAAAGGCCTTCAACATTTGGGGAGATCATGGTTTTTTGAGAAATTAAGTTGGCCGACATTGCTGAACCTTACTATGAAAGAGCAGTAAATTTTCATGGTTCAAGCTATTGAATCAAATCAGAGGCCATCGATATACAATTGCTGTAATTTTAGAGCCTAATGTGCTTGTTTCAAAAGGGTCAATCTTAGGAACCGCAAACCATATTATAAGCCCATTTGAAGGACGAAGCCCTTAACAGATGGGCGCGAGTGTTTGAAGGGTTGAGGTGAATTGAAGTCGCAAATCGACTACGCATAGGTGAATTGAATGGCTTGTAACATGATTCGACAATTTCCTAAGGTTGTTCATTTTGGAATGTTGAGTTCTTTAAGCTCATGGCCTCTCTTACGTGCTCCCACGGGTAAGTGCAATTCACACCCTTTTCCTCTCTCGTCTTCACTTTATTCACTTATATAAAAGAAAAATAATAGCCCATAAAATTCAATATAGGATGGAGTTCAATGGATGGTGCATATCAAAGAAATCATCAGCAGTATTTGTACGTGGCTCCATGGGCCATATCTTGAAAGCACTTTGTTGTAGGACAAGTTCACGCCCAATCCTCCACTGGGCCTAGAGCCCAAGCCTTAATGTTGGCTCTACTCAATTGGCTGCGAGACGAAACTGGGTATAGGCTCAGATTCCGAAAGCTGACTTTGTGGCTCGTTACAGCTATTTAACATTCCAAATGGTTCCTCTCACAAGGCAATCACAGGAATAGCTTGCAATTGTGTTAAAAAGTACGTCTCTTTATTGCCATCCAAATCTCGAGGGACGTTTACAGTAGGCATACAAAGAAGTAAAGGAACTCGGATACTTCTAACGGAAGATAGAAAGTGTCCCAAGTACTTATTGACGGGACTTCTTAAATTTATTTAGAAGAGAGCATCTTAAGTTTCAAGCATAAGCGGCGGGGTTTTGGAGAAGGAAAGCTTCGGCAACCTCGTACATTCTCAAGGCTCTCTCTTTGCCTGCCTTAACATCCTCTTCTTTGAGCTCGACATTGCCTTATGTGTAATACGTGCTTGTCATCTTGTTCTTGCTCCCACCTTCCGATGTCAGCTCAAATTTGACTTCGTAAGCAATAGATTCGAGCTTCTCCTTGAGATCGATCATGGTATATGTAACATCATGAATTTCGACCTATTTTCCGAATTCAATGAAATTGATATTATTTTTCATTTCATTTTAGCAAGTCTCGCCCGAAACTGATTATTTTCGGGATACTAACCAAACGGGAATGGCTAAATAAGAAAATAGTACATGGACCAGGAACTCGACCGCGAAACGAGCACATATTCCGAGAAACGACGAAAAAATATTTTAGATCAATATGGGCCGATCCTAGAAAGGTGACGGATTTAGTTTGATCAACAACGTACAATCGGATCGCAGGTGATTCTGCACGATCGAGAGTACACGTGGCGAACAAATCCCGAACTTAATCCGAACGATCGTGACCTTTGGAACTAGCGATAAATTCTTGCATTCTCTTGGTAATCGATACCGTCGTGACTCGAATAATCCTAGGTCGATACGCGTAATCTCTAAATAGCCGCTCGTTAGTGAGAGATCATAAAATTAAGATTGAGCGATTTTAATTGCGAAATTGGATCCGGACTTGGATGCCGATTTTCGTGGACGTACGCGACTATTTTCACAAGGACGATATCGTATTATGTTGGCCAAATATATTAGGGATCGGAGGAGCCGAAAAATGGAAATTTGGCCCGAAATTGGAAAATGATGATTTTGCCCCTAATCCTAATTTGGTATTCCGAATTTTTGGAGAATTTTGGGAATTTAATTTTGGATATTTATGTGGATAAGTCAAGCCAATAACTGAGCTTTGGGAAATGACTAAAATGCCCTCAAATTATTGGATAAGAAGGAAGGAGAGCCATTGGATGAAGGGTAGTTTGGTCAGGCCATTGGATTTTTGACACATGGCATCCACTATTGCCCCTAATAAATATTCCTTATCCTCTCTCTCTCCTCATTCTTGCTCCCTAAGTTTCTCTCTCTCTCTCTCTCTCCGGCTTTCTTTCTCGGCCACCACCACCGTTGCCGCCGCTCGCCGGTCGCGTCGCCGTGCCACCGCCGTTCCCCCCCCCTCCCTCTCTCGATCACGGTATATGTAACATCATGAATTTCGACCTATTTTCCGAATTCAATGAAATTGATATTATTTTTCATTTCATTTTAGCAAGTCTCGCCCGGAACTGATCATTTTCGGGATACTAATCAAACGGGAATGGCTAAATAGGAAAATGGTACATGGACCAGAAACTCGACCGCAAAATGAGCATATATTCCGAGAAACGACGAAAAAATATTTTGGACCAATATGGGCCAACCCTAGAAAGGTGACGGATTTGGTTTGACCAACGACGTACAATCGGATCGCAGGTGATTCTGCACGACTGCGAGTACACGTGGCGAACAAATCCCGAACTTAATCCGAACGATCGTGACCTTTAGAACTAGTGATAAATTCTTGTGTTCTCTTGGTAATCGATACCGTCGTGACTCGAATAACCTTAGGTCGATACGCGTAATCCCTAAATAGCCGCTCGTTAGTGAGAGACCCGAAAATTGAGATTGAGCGATTTTAATTGCGAAATTGGATCCGAATTTGGATGCCGATTTTTGTGGATGTACGCGACTATTTTTATAAGGACGACGTCGTATTATGTTGGCCAAATATATTAGGGATCGGGGGAGCCAAAAAATGGAAATTTGACCCGAAATCGGAAAATGACGATTTTGCCTTTAACCCTATTTTGGTATTCGGAATTTTTGGAGAATTTTGGGGATTTAATTTTGGATATTTATGTGGATAAGTCAAGCCCAATAATTGAGCTTTGGGAAATAACCAAAATGCCCTCAAATTATTGGATAAGAAGAAAGGAGAGCCATTGGATGAAGGGTAGTTCGGTCAGGCCATTGGATTTTTAACACTTGGCATCCACTATTCCCCCTAATAAATATTCCTTATTCTCTCTCTCCTCATTCTTGCTCCCCAAGTTTCTCTCTCTCTCTCTCTCTCTCTCTCTCTCTCTCTCTCTCTCTCTCTCTCTCTCTCCAGCTTTCTTTCTCGGCCACTATCGCCGTTGCCACCGCTCGCCGGTCCCGCCGCCGGGCCTCACGCCGTGCCACCGCCGTTCCCCTCCTCCCTCTCTCGGCTCACCCTCTCTCTCTCTTGGCCATGAGGATTCGGCCACGCCGAGTCGTCACCCAAGCCACCGTCGCTCGCCGTGAGCCGTTTGCTGCCGTCGCCGCGGCACGTTGCCGCTAGATAGCCGGCTTGCTGCCACTTTTTGCTTTAGTTGCGTTAGTCTAGAGTCAAGTAAGTTACAATCTAAACCTATTTAGGACATCAGGTATTAACAGACTCGTTCGGATGCGATTTAGGGTAGTTTAGGGGTCGATTAGGGTGCTGATCGTGGATGTTGGTGGCTGATCATGGCTGTTAGTGGCTGTTGCATGTTGGATTAGACATCTTGGAATGAGTTTTGGCGGTTGAAATTCGGTAGAAATCAATTAGGGTTTGAATTCTTGAGGTTTGGGGTGATTCTCGGATTTGCGGTTATTGTATCTGTCCAACTTGCTATTTTTGTGGAGAATTTTGTGGGTTGAATTTGAGGAAGTTTTCTTCATGAAAGTTGCTCCCAACATCTTGAAGTATAACATATTTAAATTTGAAATTTTTGGAGGCCATTTGGATTGCACGAAAATCCATTTTCAGACCGTCTTAAAACTGTCCGGAACACTGTTCATCCCGACTTTCTTGTCTTGCCGAATTTTTATAAAATTTTCTAGATCCATTTTGAATAAACTTCCTTCACAAAAGTTGTTGGCGACTCTCTTTTCCATGACATATAAAAATTTTAAAGCTTTTCAAGGTGACTTGGGTGTTGAAAGAAATGTATTTGAGGACAAAACCGTCTGTTAGAGCGAACTGATTTTGGTCTGATTTTGAGGGACAAAAAGGCATAGTTGTAGATTGAATCTAATTTCGTGTTCTTCATAAGAAATGTTTATCAAGATGTTTTTTTATGATATATCCAAAATTTAGAATTTTTGGAGTTTGTTTACTATTTATTTTGATGGGATTTCGGTCACTGTGTAAACTGTCTAGATTTACCCTGATTCTATGGATGTTCATTTTTATGAGCGGAATGGTAGGGGTATCGAGGTTGAATAGTTGCTGCTTCCGTGACTGGAATTGATGCTTGAATGCTTGTGTATGTAGGCTGAATTGAAATGGTTGGTATTGATGCATTGATGTGCATTTAATTGATGTCCGAGTATGTGCACGTGTGAAATTTGTGGCTGTGCATGTGGCTGTGAATGTGGGCCATTGGTGGCCTTGAATGTTCATTGGGTGTGAAATATTTGATTGAAATGCGAGTTGTTGTGTGCACGCATGGACTGAATTGAGTGGATCATCATTTGTCAATGTTTGGGCTTAAGTTAAGTATGGAAAATGCGTGAGATTAATGTGTGCATGAGCCGAGTTTGATCGTTTGGTAATTGGGCTTGTCAGTGTGTGAATTGTGCACGTGGGTGACTGAGAAAATGTGTGAAAGGTTATGCGTGAGGTTAAGAAAATTCTTGAGGCGGTATCATTACACGGGGAATAGTGCCATCCTGAGATGGTACCATTACGCGGGACGATGCCTGGTATTACCAGAAGATTGTCAACCTGAAGCGGTACCATTACGCGGGTTGTGCAGTAGGTGGTAGGTGTTGAGCCTGAGGTGGTACCATTACGCAGGCAACATACATGGCCTGAGGCGGTACTATTACGCGGGGCGAGAAGTGTTGTGAATTTGGCCAACCTGAGGTGGTACTATTACGCGGGTTGTGCACTAGGTGACGGATGTTAAGCCTGAGGCGGTACTATTACGCGAGCAAGATACATAGCCTGAGGCGGTACCATTACGCGGGCTACAGAGTGTTGTGATTATGATATGGTTATAGTAAATCTGAGGTGGTACCATTACGAGGGTCATTGGTGAGTTGATGGAAAGCAGTGTGATGAGACATGTACGATCGAGTGGAATGTGAAAACAAGGTACCGTGTGCTTGACGTGTGTTTTGAGCGTGAATTTAATTCAGAATGCGCATGTGGTTGTGTGTATTGCTTGATTGTGTGTCTGGATTTATTTGGAAATACATGGTAGCCTATGTAGGGCTTAGGTTGCAACTTATTGAGAAGTGTCTCATGGTTGTTTCAACCAAACCATTTTAGAGCCCACGCCTTAGCCATGAACAGATTGAGACCGACTCGGAGCCGTCGGGTGAATAGACAGCTAAGGAGGATTCAGGTGGTGATGCCGAGGACAGTGAGTCAGAGTAGACGCCTCCAAGAGAGTGTAAGGGTCAGTTTTGGGAGGAGGATGTGTCCCATTTTTGGTATAATGTTGACCCAATAAGCTGCTGATCTTTTTGTGATATCAGTGATGTGTAGTTGAGAATTTCAATGTGCATGTAAATTATATTTTATGGTTTTTGAGGTGGATATTGTAAATATTTGAAAGTGTAATATAAGTTTGGTGGTTTGTCAATTTAATTTCTCCTTGGTTCTCCAATATTTATTGTCTGGGATTGTGTGTTTGCTTCCGTCGCGATTAAACTCTGATGGAATCATTTGGGTCGGCGACGTTTCCTGGAACGTCGCACAAATTCAACCGAGTATCGGGATGCTGCGTGCTCGATGGGATTTGGGGCGTGACAGTATACTTATATGTGAATGTCTCCTCGTTCGGCTCATCCACACGAATCTTCAAGCTTTTGTGCTGACTAGCTGTATACAATAGGAGATCGTATCACGGTATACTTTTATATGCCATAATATATGTTAAGCTAGAAAGAAATGGCCCATTTGTGTAATTACCTTCAATGAAGTTGATCTGCTTAATAGATCCATCCCCGCCGTTGCCTTGGATGATGTCAACGCTCTTGATAGCTTGAGGCATGGGTTTGGGAATTAGGTTATGTGAGTCCAAAACTAGGGCCTTGAACAACCGTGCTGGAGGAATTGGGGAAGTGTATTCATTTGTGAAAGCAAACACACCCATGATGTTTGTTTTTGGGTTGCTAGCTAGAGAAATATGGAACAATATGATCAAAGAGAGTGGGGTTCTGGACGTTTGATAGCTTAGGATAGAAGAGACGAGAACAAGATACATTTATTGGGTGGAGTGGAGGAGTTCTCATTTTTCCAAAGTGTTTCGCATTGGCTGATGAGTTTTAGACTCGTGAAACTAGCAAAGCACCAACCATTCCACCTTTTGTCATGTTTTGCATCATGAGTTTTTTTTGTTTGTTCCAACATCATGAGTTCGCTAGCTGGATTAGGGTTTCATTCTCTAGGACAGAGAGATGAGGGGAGAGCATTAGAATCCAAATGGGAGCATTTCTCATGTTCATAGCCTTCGTCGTTCAAGTAATACAATGGCAACTAAAAAAAAACAATAAATCTTAAGCTGCGTTTATTTTGTGAAAAATATTATAAAAAAAATCATTTTCCTCATTTTTTAGCATTTAGTTTGCTAAGGAAAATGAGTTAACGGAAAACGTATGCTTAAATTCAAAAAAATAATTTCCTCTTTGACAAAGTAAGTAAACATTTTCCAAAATATGACTAAATATCGGTACTTGGACTTGAAACTCCACACTTGGACATAGAAAACCTAACGTTGGTTCCTAGGTCTCGGCGTTTAGGACCAGGTCTTCGACGACTAGGCCCAGGACCCCAACGCCCATGCCTGGGTCCATCGAGGCTAGGCCCAAAGCCTTGTACCCAAGTCCAACGCCTCGACACCTGAGCCCGGATCCATAAAAGCAGTGCTTGGGTCCTGACACTCGAGCTTTGGTCCCTAGCACTCAAGCCCAGGGCCACAAAGGCCGTGCACGGATCCTCGATGCTAGGGCTTGGGTCCTTCATTAATCAAACGTTTGTTCTTATGAAAATATTTAAAAAAATCGAATTTTTAATTATTTTTTCTTTTTTTTTATTTTCTTGAGTTAATACAACGAAAAACCCCAAATAAGTATACTTGTGATAAATTTATCTCAAACTAATTTTTTGACCATAAAAAGTCTCAAACTGGTATATTTGTGACAATTTTATTCAAATCTAACTTTTTTATCATCAAAAACTCCAAATTGATACATTTGTAATAAATTTACTTTCAATTAGTTTTTGTTGAATTGAATTTAGACCATAAAAAATCACAAATTGATACACCTGTGATAAACAGAGGGTAAAACCTCAAACTAGTATACTTATCAGCTGCCACGTATCATTCAATTCAGTAATTTGACTGTAAAATTTAATGAGAATAAATGGAGGGTAAATTTATCACATGTGTACCGGTTTTGTATTTTTGGTGCTTAAAAAATTATTTTAGGGTAAATTTATCACACGAGTATCAATTTGAGATTTTTTGTAGTATTAACCCTATTTTCTTTCTTTTTCTTTTTCCTTCTTCTTATTAGGCCCGTTGTCGGCCATAGCTACACCAATGACTTATTAGAACACGACCAATGACTTGTTAGTCCGCGTTCAATCCGATCCAATCCAAGCACATGAACTACACCCCTCGAATGCTAAGTCCAACTCCTCGTATTTAATGTATCTTGTATATGTCTTTATTCATATCCGAAGATAGCTTTCCTACCTTTTTTCGGCCAAATTACTCGATTACCTTAATAAGATCGTGGCAACGTCTTACATAGCAGAGACTAACATGCCTAGAAATCCGTTTCCTGCCAAATTTCCAACGAGGAAAAGGACTTATTACTAATTTGTAGACTGTGTCACACGAACTAGAAAACTAAAGGATAAGCTCCGTGGGTTATTTTTTTCTTGTTTACGATAGAATAGAATATTTGGTCATTAATGTTTGAATTCGTTGCTCAGGGTTGGATTAGAAAAACTAGAAGGCATTTCCAGGCTCCAGAAATGCATCCGCAAAAACTATAATTGGCGCCTTTGTCCTGTTCAGAATGATATTCCTGTTAAGACTTTGTAGTGTTATCTTAACTCAATTCTCAGACACTGATTGCCGATATTCTTGTGACCATTCCAGGTTTATGGCTCCTCAAAATCTAAACATTTTGTAGAGTCATTTCCCCAAGGAATTGTTGATAGTTTCTTAAAACCATTGTTAATAACCGTGTAACCCAATCGGTCGTAGCACAGGCACAAAGTCTAGTTACCAATTATTTGAAACTGTCGAAAAGAACACTTATCAAGCCAAGTTTTGGAGCGTCGAATGACAATAATCTCGTACCCATAGTCAAATTTCAGATAAGCAGAGTTCAAGCTTCCATAAAGCTCTGCTTGAATTCCATGTTAGTGTCCACTGAGCTTCGGAACTGAACGGTCCTGTAGAGTTGTTAATATCTGTCTTGAATTGGACTTGACCAATCATGGGATGAGGGCATGGGTAGAGGTTTCGCGAACCCACCCCGCTGCCACAAATTATGACGTACGCTCAGCCACTTTGGGCTGACCTTAGGTGAACATCAGCCCTGGGACTTCCTCAATGCCTGTCGACCCTGTCTAGGTAAGAATGTCGCAAGCGCTTACAAGGCCGAGTCTTATTCTCTCTCCCTTCTCTCTCTTCAGCTTAATGCTTAATGTTGGACTTAATAATTACAATACAAGCCCCTTATTGCTATCGTGAGCATACGCATACAAAAGGACGGACAGTGACTTAGTAAAGAAAAGGACTGTCTCCACTATTGACATCCAAATTAAAGTAGCTTTTTGTTGTCGGTAATGTGAAATGAAAACTCCTTTCAAGTAACATCCAGCGAAACACCTGTGAGTGACTCACGGAAGGAAGCATTACAGGATTTGACCCACAAACAATTATCAAGTGCAAAGTACATATCCTTATTAACCATTCAAGTGCTTATTGGAGAAGGTTGCTCCAAACTTATTTAAGAGTTTTATTTGTAAGAATCAAGCATAAGCATTAGGGTTTTGAAGGAGGTATGTTTCCGCAACCTTATACATTCCCAAGGCTCTCTCTTTTCCAGCCTTGATGTCCTTTTCTTTAAGCTCGACATTGCCCTTGGTGTAGTAGGTGTTGGTCATCTTGTTCTTGCTCTCACCATCTGGGGTTGGCTCGAACTTGACTTCGTATGCGATAGATTCGAATTTATCCATCAAATTGATCATAGTATAGTTGTATGTGAACGTCACTTTGTTATGCTCATCCACTCGATTCTTCATGCTACTAAGTTGGCTTCCTACATCTCAAAACATTACAGATTAAGAACCGTCTTTTCTGTATACTTTCCCCGGTTCCTTTGCTACCGCGGGCTTTACGCAATCGATCGGATCATATAGATATCCCTTCAACACACTACATCTTGTACACTTAGTAAATGAAATTTGACAAAGGAACTTTTTCCTTTACATCATATGATGAGAATTGTTTTTTTTTATATATGAATTAGTTGGACACATCTATTAAAACAACATAGGTGATAATTATGCAAGAATTCCCAGATAAGAACACTTAGAATATATTTTTAAACCAAGATTGACGAAGCCTTCTACAATGGGGAAAAGAATTTTATTGATGTTTCTATGGAAATCGCTTCATTGTCAAAGTCTAAAAACTTGTCATGACATAAATACATAGGAGTCATATAGAAAGGTGATTGTGCCTTAATAATGGTAGAAGCAATAGCAAAGTCTCATAATCATTACCTTCGATAAAATTGCCTTGGACGATGTTGATACTCTTGATGGATTGAGGCATGAGCTTAGGAATGAGATTGTGGGAGTCCACAATGAGGGCCTTGAACAATCTTTTTTGGAGGAATCGTGGATGTGTATACACCTGTGAAAGTGAAGACACCCATGAATAACTTTGTTGCTAGCTAGAGAAAATTATGAAACTATGATGAAGGTGGCTGGAGTTTAAGGAAGATTTCTGAGCTTGGTGTAGAAGAGATATGGAGGAGATGTATTTATAGGTGCAAGTAGAGGAGTCCTCACTTTTCCAAAGAGTGTTTCGTTGGCTATGTAAAATTCTTCAAATTGTCACAGTCCTAAAGTTCCATACATTGCCTTTTGTCAGCATTAAGCATGAAAACTCAAGAGTTGATTGGACTCGAGGCGTCGTTCTCCAGAGGAAAGAGAGAGAGAGAGGCTCTTAAAATCCAAAAAAGAGCTTGTTCAATGGTCACGGTCGTCATCTGTATAGATAATACGAAGGCGCAATAGAAATATAATAGATCTCTATGGTTAAAAAAATTGTAATATGAATGAAAATTCATCTCAAGGTTGACATGATTGGGACCACCACACATTGGTCCATCGTGTCTGTGCTATTATCTATCTATTAATACTATACATAAAGTCAATTTTTGAATTTGATATCCAACCTCTTGTTTACGAATATATCCTTGATTTTCCTATCTATTATTTCGATAGAATCCATTATTGTAAATCAAACTCTTACAACTTGTAAACAAAAAAAAAAAATCAAAGCCGTTAAAAAAATACAAACCACTTATTCACTATTCAAAAGTGCATGAAAGCAACCACACGTGTGTATCGAGTGCTAGAGAGCTAGTATATAATAAAAAGAACATCCTACATATGAGGGATGTCAATAATTTTTTTTTTCAGTCTCCAAATTTCCTCAATTATTTATTTTATAAATATTGGATCCATGGATAAATGTGTAAATTAAATTCTCTGTTTTATGTATCACATGTTTCAATATTAGAATTTAAATCATTTCTATCCTACAACAATTTACCTAAAAAGTTTCCGATAAATCTTTTATATCACATATATTTATACGGTCCTTTGTATAGAGTATTTTCATCAGTAGTATCTTTTCATTAATGGTTCAAATATTTCGTAATAAAACTATTTTACTTTATTTTTCAAATGTCAATATCTCGCATACATGCAACCGAGTGCACATTTGCTAGTTCTCGTATAAATCTACATCATATTCTCTTATTTTCTCTTTTAGTTCAGTATGTACAAGAAGACTTAGTAAAATACTGATATAATGATCATCAGAGAAACAAACATTAGGATTGGTTGATTATTTTTAAATCTAAGAAGAAAAAGATAATCGCCATTAATTCTATTTTTCGAATTTCGGGGTTAATTGGTTTGCACATGTTTAGATATATCGGTGATCATATTGGTTGGCCATATTTTGCGTGTCGTATTATCCGATTTATGAAACATTATGCGAAATGAATGAATCCAAGCATAAATAGCCAAACGAAGTGAGAATTCTTCATCTTCCTGTAAACATTTGTGCGCAAAAACCTTATTTTCTCCTTATAGTAAATAAGACAAAGAATAAAAGTATAGATCAAACAAATGAATTTATTTGTGTCACAATTATAACTATACTCATAAGATCTAAGAGTGCCACCTTCTTATAGGCAAGTAAGGAAGATTTTCGTGCTTTGCTCATTTCTGTTAAATATAATCTCATAGCAATATACAAGGTCCTTAATATATCACATAGGGGAAAATAGGGTCTCGCACATCTATGGTGATTTTTTTTTTCCATATTGATAAAACTCAAGAAATGTTGGAATTGCAGAAATGTTGATAAAAAAAAAAGGGCTGGTCAACCTCAGAGTTTGGTACAATTGGTCTAGACGTTGGAGAATTTTCAGTTTAGGAAATAGAGGTCATTGTTTAAATCCCATAAAATGTGGGCAAACCATGTACTCTCGCTATGGCTACCTACATAGTTTTGAGTTAGAACTTAATCGGTTCACGAGACTTAAAGTTTATTGTTTGATTTCGGCTTGTTTAGTATCTCGATCAAGTTTAGCTTTTCCTTCAATATTGTCAGAGGCCTTGTTAGGAAGACACATGTCTTTTTTTTTTTTTTTTTTTTTTGGGTAAGGTAGGAAGACACATGTCTATTATCAAAATGAACAACTATCTTATTGTTTATTTTGATTAGAGACATAACACCATTTGGCAAAAACTTTTTAAAAGCAAATAGCAAAACAAGCATGTCGCGAGAAAATCTAAATGAGATTTCTTACGAAATTAGTGGGAAAGTGAAGTGGTATTCAGGGAAATGCTTGAATGCTTTCATAGGATAATGATCCACCATTTTGAACGAGGTACAAAGTATGTATCCTTATTGCCATCCACACTCAAGAGGACGATCATGTCCATCACCAAAAAGCAAGCCAACACTTACTATGGAAGACACAAAGTACCACAAGTACTTTCAAATTTATTTGAGAGAAGAACTTCTAGATTCAAGCATAAGCATCAGGGTTTTGGAGGAGGTATGCTTCAACGACTTTGTACATTCCTAAGGCTCTCTCTTTGCTGGCTTTGATGTCTTCTTCTTTGAGCTCAAAATCGCCCTTGGTGTAGTACGTACTGGTCATCTTGTTCTTGCTCCCGCTGTCCGGTGTTGGCTCGAACTTAACTTCATAAGCAATAGATTTGAACTTTTCCATCAATGGACCGCCTTCGATCAATGTGTACTTATATGTGAATGTCTCTTCGTTCAGCTCATCTACTCAGTTCTTCATGTGGCTGAGTTGGCCACCTGCGTATGAAATGGGACATACGTAGTGTTGGGAAAATATTGTACGGGGAAGAAATGGAATCGAAATTTAATCGGACTTTGAGGCGTGTAATCACTTTCTTTTAGGATCAATTTGCCCCACAAAGTTGCTACAGGCTTCTGGCAAATTCCCTTCAGGATACAACAAAGTCACGTGAGATTTTTTGGATAGCAATTCCAGAAAATCTCCTTAAACTCTCAAAAGAAACAATTAGAGAGAAGGCTGTGTTTTTTCTTGAAGAAAACCGGTCAATCGAAAAAATGCTCTCTAAAATATATATATACGACAAGTGAACCACACCTTTTGGTATCTAACATGTCGAATCGGACACACCTGTTCATGTCCGAAAATTGAACTTCGAACATGACTCTTCGTTTGTGATAACCGTCGTTCTAACATGACCATTCACGTTCGGAACTTGCAATTCGGACACACCTTTTCGTGTCCTAAAACAGACGGTTTTTTTTTTTTCTTTTCGAACAGTCACAAATGAAAATTATGTCCGACCAGTCACAAGCTAAAATGAGTAAAAATAAATAAATTAAAAAATAATTTCGAAAATGAAAACAATAATTGAATTGTTGATTAAGGCTAATTTTGGTCCACGGCGCGCAAAGTGCTAAGTGCGTCTAATAAACGCGTCAAAAACGCGCAATTACTCGCGCACCCGCACGCGGGTATAGTGGGGTCTAGCCCACTAAACCATTTTCTTATTTCAAAGTAGTATAATCCACTTTTCACTGATAAAGTGACCAAAACATTCCTTTCTTTCCTATGTGGGACAAGGAAAGTGCCTTAAATATTTGTATTACAAACAAACATATCCAACACGTAGTACTTAGATTTGAACTAATCACAGAAGACAAATAACATATTCAGAAATGTCGCCCGATCAAACAGTATAACATCTTAATAATAGCTATGTTTTTCTTTTTCTTATCGCTATGTTTTTTCTTACGAAAATTTGCAATTTCATTATGCAAGAAAAGCCCTTGAGAAAAATTTACCTTCAGTGAAATTGATTTGCCTAATGCTTCCAGCTCCTCCGTCGCCTTGGACGATTTCGATGCTCTTGATAGCTTGAGGCATGAGCTTGGGGATGAGGTTATGGGAGTCCACAATCAAGGCCTTAAACAATCTCGCCGCAGGAATGGGGGAACTGTACTCATCATTAAATGTGAACACACCCATAATTGATCTCTAGGGACCAGCTAGTGAAATTATGCAAACAATGAAATCTACTTGGTTGAGCTTGGTGTGAAGAGAGCGCCAAGGGAGGGCATCATTTATAGGTCTAAGAGGAGGGGCCCTCGCTGAATCGGGGTATGTTCTATTGGCTCTAGAGCACGAAAGAGTCTTTCCTTGTCGTGATTCGGAGGGAAATTTAAAAAATTCGTGAGTTGATTGGGATAGGGCGTCGTTCTCAAACCGGGGCTATCGATAATACAAGGTAGTTAGAGTGCGGTTCAGTGAATGGAAAAACTTGCCGGCATTCGATTCGCGTGCATCTCATCGTCTTCTAATGCGCAAATGTTTCGAGAAGTCCACTTGATCCAAGAGGATTCTTAACTAAATATTTCCTCGTCCCACCATGGGGCAACTACGTCTCCCGCATGCTAAATGTTTAACCTCGCCGATGCACCTTAATTATCGAATGGAAGGGCTTGACAAACAAAGAGAATGCACTCATCAACCTCACTTACATCGACAAATTAGCTTGCTAAGATGGATCTGCCAGTTCCTGAGGCTGAATAAATAAAAGGGATATTGTAAACCTTTTCAATTATTTAATTTAACGACGAATTGGATGAGAACTAAGAGGTCTCTACTCAAGTTCCAGTTAACTGGCCACTTTGTCCTGTTTTCTCATGGATATTCTCTTATGCCTTTTCATGGTGCTGTGATTAGTTATATTGGGTAATTCAATATATCCAACCACAAATAATCGAAGTGTTTGCGTGCGTGTCGTCGTCAAAGCTTTGTCATTTCTTGATCAAGAGGATATTTCGTGCTACATTGATTTCCCACTAAATGCTGGGTCCTATTTAATGATGAACAGTTGGCTTCATATGTTCATATATTTCTATAACCGGGAAGAAAGAAAAGAAAAGATGAATGGCGTCGATCATATTCAGATCTACACGAGCTAATATTGTTGTAGATTTGGCAAAGTTGAAACATGACCCGTGATTTTTTTTTGCATGGAATTGTCAAGAGTCTAGGGTTTCTGGGCCATTATGTTTACGACATGAGACCCACTTCTTAAATATGACTTGGTAAAGTTTCTTGGAAATAAGCAGGCATGATGACCATCATCATTAATGATAGAGCTTATATACTCAATCACATATGCTCATTACATGCTTCTATAGAAATGTTATAAACATCTGAACGTCTCATCTAATGATACAGCTATTTGGGTTAGAATTACAGTGCAAAGAAAGGCCAGATCCAAATCTACCTTTCTTTGGAATCAAAACAATATATAATATATATTATACTTCAGTTTTAAAAAGATGGAATCCTCTAAGATTTAATGTATTGAAGCATTGAATGCAATCAATGGAAGGAACAAGCTGAGGGAAAATTGCTACCTTGTAAGAGGTACACCCAAATTTCTTCAAACGTGTGAAAACAATCTCGCTCACTAATTTTCAAAATACATTTGATATATGCATCGCTGCAACATCATTGTACCTTAACGTGCTCCGAGACACTTTTTAACAAGCCAAAGTACTATAATATGTAGTAGAATTGGAGAAACTTTATTGTACGAGCAACACCATTAGCACTCTCAATCAAGGGGTTCTCACATATAGAGGACCCCATTATAATTAGCATAACTTATGGGATCCACAGAGAGAGATGCAAAACTTGCTTCAAACAGAGACGATAATATAAGACAAAAGCTTTTTAGGCATAGGCCTCGGGGTTGGCCACGAGATAAGCCTCCACGGCCTTGAAGACGGCCATGGCCTTCTCTTTCCCGGCTTTGATCTCCTCCTCGTTGATCACAACCCCTGGTTTTGGGTGGTACTTGCTCACGTTCGTGCCCTTACAGCCCCCAGCAGGAGATGCCTCCATCTTGATTTCATAAGAGATCGACTCGATCTTGTCTGCATATTCGCCTCCCTCCACCATTGAGTAGCTGTACGTCATCTTCTCCTTGTCCAGTGCATCAACTCTGTGCTTTACGTACTTCATGTGACTGCCTGTACTTAAAGGGTCACTGTTGTCATTATTATTAGGTGTATAATCGAGAATTTCTCTACTCCGTTAAGGATAGGTACGAAGATGATTGATCTTCATCATCTTGCTGGTAAATAATGATGTTATATCCTTGTGTTAGGGATAGTCAATTTCTACCAGATAAAATAAAATGTATCAGACCTCAATTGACTTATCTCGTACGCGATTTTTTTTCCCCCTTTACTTGCATAACAATCTTCTAATTACTAAAGAAGAGATCGTGCTGAAATATAGCATGCGAGTAATTAAATCACCAAAGTCACCTAACCTTCAGCGAAGTTCATCTGCTTGATGCTCCCGGGGCCTCCGTCGCCATGGACGAGCTCGACGCTCTTGATGGCCTGAGGCAGGAGCTTAGGGATAAGATTATCGCCATCGAGGATCAAAGCCTTGAACATCCTCGGCGCCGGGACGGGGCTGCTGAATTCATCAGTGAATGTAACCGGAGCACTCATGATTGTTCTCAGTTTCTTTTTTCCCCCCTCAGGGATGTAATTGAAAGATGAGAATGAAATTGAGATAAATTTCAGTATGAAATAGGTGAGATTTCTAGATGTAGGATGAGACTGTGAAGAGTGGAGGTGAATTTAAAAGAGTGAGATGGGTCCTTCCAATTAATGTCTATCTTGGTAGCTGCACGTCACATCTTCTTCTGTCCCAGGTTAAAAATTTCCCACAAAGGTCACACACACATATAGATAGGAATTCTGCATTCTAATCTCTCGCATGGGAAGGTTCACCCATGAAATATTGTGAGATAGAGAAATTAGTCTACTAATAAAGTGTGTGTGTATTTTCTTCTTTTTGTTGTCTCTTTTTTCACATAAAATAGATTTGAGTAATTTCACTTGCATTAGGGCGCTCTTCGTGATTTTGGACATTAGTCTTGATGAGATATACATACTTTTGCATATGTTCTTGATGTGGGATCTGTATCATCACTCGGCTCAAGCCTACTCTTTTTTTTTTTATTAATTGGTAATTATAAGCACCATGATATTGTACCATCTATTTTTTTTTTATTAATTTCAGCGGAGATGTTAAATAAGGGGTTGGCAGTGAATTTTTTTTTTTTACTTCTATGTCATTAATGCTATTGTGGCAACTTCTTCATTTGCGTGAAAAAGCTGATGAAATAATTGAAGAGTATGTTTTTACTTCACACTAAATTCCACGCACCACCGACTGACTCATTTATTGTGA
Organism: Syzygium aromaticum; assembly: GCA_024500025.1. Taxonomy (NCBI): domain Eukaryota; kingdom Viridiplantae; phylum Streptophyta; class Magnoliopsida; order Myrtales; family Myrtaceae; genus Syzygium; species Syzygium aromaticum. The sequence goes on from CM044892.1 coordinate 31,607,860, forward strand.
TATAGGAGAGTACAAGTCAAGGAGCAAAAAGAAAAGGCCAAAACACAAGATGTAGTGGTTCGGGTATCATCTTGATCCACTCCACGAGACACCCATCTACCAACAGCGAAGACTAATAAATGCAGTCGGTACAACTCCTCTCATAGATAGAGGATGCATCCAAAATTCCACCAGATAAAAAAAAATAAATTGAAATGCATGCCCTTGAATAGAGTGGGCCTAACGTGGATTTGACCCGACCTACCTTTAGGAAAACGGAGATCACAAGATAAATGGAGTAACTTTGATATCATGCTAGAAAACCCTATTAAAAAATTTAGATTAATAAATAGAAGGAGACTACACATATATAAATAATATACAACTCCCCTAGACAATGGATGTGGGATGCTTTAACAAAAAGTGAGTCAAAACCTCGTGGAAAAGTAGAAGACTTGTGAAATTCGCGACCCAACCGCTGAGTCTAATAAATTTTTATGGGTCATAATAGCTTTTCAGGAGGGGTTGGTGATTTTCTACATTAATTACTTGTACCATTGTGCCAGTGAGTTTTGAATTGCTGTGAAGGTCACGGATTGGTGGGAGCCAGCCCAAAGAAAGAAAAACTTGTCGCCATTCAATCGTGGTCGCAATCGTACAACCCATTTGATTCAGCCTAGGTTGCACCCCCATTTCCCACAGCCAAGCTCCGAAAGGAAACAGTACAGTAGTAATGTAGTATATACATGTAACCCTCCTTCTCATGGAATTGATTTTGCAAGGTTGGTGGTTAGAATAAGCTTAGAGGTGTACAGCCAGGTATAGAAAGTCAAGTTGCGTTAACTTCACTTCGGTCTGGAGCTTAACCAGTCTAACTTTGAGCTGCGGGTTTGTGTAATCCGACTTCTACCAGAGATGTATTGGTGACTACATCGAGCGGAGTAAGCAAAGAATACCTCGATCTGTTTGAATTAAGAGCAGAAACCGTTGCAGAATTAAATCGGTTCGTGGATGAAGGGACGGTTGTTGCAGGACGCAGGACTACCACAGAGAAGAGACTGAGATTGTGGACATGGAGGAAACCATGGAAGCATGGAGCAGCTAATGAAAAGATTACGGGTGAATTCCAATAACCATTGAAGGAGATCACAGGAATAAAGATAGATAGGACAGGGAGGAAGAAGACATGCTGGAGCTATGCTAGAATTCTGTCAAATTTTCCTCCTGAAGTATTTCCCTTTCCAAACAATGTCTTTCCATTTCAGTTTTAATCTCATGCTCCGTTTGTTTCGCGGAAAACATTTTTTGAGTTTTTCGACATTTGAATCACTTATAAATGAGTCAACAGAAAAGATTTTCCTTTCAAAGCTTATATTAAAGAAAATGATTTCCTCTTTAAAAAATCAAAAATCATTTTTCCAAAATATGACTAGGTATCGATACTTAGACCAAAAACTTTTCGCTTGGGCACAGGAACTCCAATGCCCATTCCCGAGCCCTTGGTAGCTGGATCAAGTCCTCGGTGATCAAGCCCGGGTCCATCAAGGCCTAGCCTAGGACCCCAACACCCTAGCCCGAGTCCATCTAGGTTGCGCTTGAGACCTTGTCCGACTCTCTTGGGTCCATCGAGGTTGATCCCTGGACCCCGACAACCATGCCTGGGTCCCGACTTTTGAGCCTAGGACCATCGAGGCTAGGCCTAGGACACTCGCGTCCTTGCTCGAGTCCCTTGTGCCTGCGCTCTGATCCATCAATGCCGGTCCCTGATGCTGGGGACCAGGGCCTTGCCTCGATGGACTTGGGCATGGGTGACATGGTTTCGAGTCCCACTTTGATGGACCTAGGTCTAGGCATTGGGGGACCGAGTCCTAGGCGTAGAGTTTAGGGTCTCGGCCTCGATGGACAAGGGCATGCATACCACTATCGAAGTCTCGGGCTTGGCCTTGATTGACCAAAGCTTAGGTGTTGGGGACTTGGGCCCAACCTTTGTAGACTCAGGCTGGGGCGCTAGGAAGCCGTGCATGGGCATTGAGTTTTCAGCATGGTTTTGGTGGACCTAAGACCAGTGCCCGTGCTCATGCTTGGGAGTCAAGCATCTAGGCTTGAGACCTCGGTGCCTGTGTCGGATTTCTTGGTTATCCATGCGCAAATCACTAGAGCCTAAATAGTGCATGTTTATTTAGGAAAATTAAATGATATTTTTCTTACTAAACAACAGAAAATATTTCTATTTTATTTTTAGGTCCTAGCCAAATTCCGAAAAACATTTTCATTTTCTTGGAATAATGACAATTTTCAGTACTTTTGCTTTCAAGTTCTTTTAAAAGCTGGTCTTTACACCGTAATTTGCTTGTAATTCACTTCTTTGTCATCGAGATCAAAGTGGTAAATGTCTTTCGAGCTCTTGCTCTCAAGAGCTGGCACGTCTTCATTACTCACACAGTAACTCGATCCATCTTTACAAATTTTGTAATGAGGAAGTTTGATCACTTTGAGGTTGAGGGTAGAACCAGAGAACACGCTCTTGTTCATTTTCCCAATCTGTCTGCTCGGCATATTTGACCTAGATCGATTTAGATCCAATACTAATGTTTGGTTTTTGCAATTAAAGTCCATTATTTATCCCATTTAGGCGATACTATATAGAGCAGGCCAACACCAACCAATGCCCATACGACATGAGGATCGATTGTGAAATTGAAAGCATGCGGAGAGCTGGTCTGCAAAGCAGATTTGGGGCACGTCAGTGGCTGGTCATGAATTTCATACGTGGTTGAATTGTCGTTGATATTGAATTTTTTTTCATTTAAATAATTATTTCAAGCAATAAAAAACTATTATTTTTATAAAAAATATTTTCCGAAATTATTTATTTTCGCGAAATAAACGGGGCCTAAATATCTATATCAATGGATTCAGAGAAAATTATCCAAAAAGTCATAAATCTATTATACATGGGCCAATTCAGTTCTAAACCCCTTTCAATTGTGTTATTTAGTCCTAAACTTTTGGAAGATTCACTACTTTAATCATAAACCTTTCAATTGTACCGGTTTAGTCTTAAACCTATTAATGATTTGCCAATTTAGTTCTAAATCTTTTGACAATTTACTAATATAGTCCTTCCGGCTAAATATTTAAATAATAGGTTTAGGACTAAATTAATAAATCTTCAAAACGTTTATGACTAAATTGACGCGAAAAAATGTTTATGACTAAATTGACATAACGTCCAAAGGTTTTGAATTAAATCGGCAATTTGGTACGATTAAAATGTTTATGACTGAATTAGTTTCCGTATATTAAGTTTATGACTTTTTTTGGATAATTTTTCCTATCGGATTCATTCAAATGTGGAAACAGGATTTGTATTATAAGGTCGGTGATTAGGAAATAATTTTTCTGACACAAGAATGCGGCCAAGGTTGGAGAAGATAAGGCATTGTCTAAATGGTCAATGGGTTTTCTTTTTAAAATTGTGGACGAATTAGATAATAAAATGTACGCCGCTACAGTCAACACCCATATCGTTTTCATATTGTCTATAATTAGATTAACTTCACAGTTCACATGGCATATACTAATTTCATTTGATCCAAATGACGAAAAGTTGTTGGAAGAGTACGTGTTAATAGTCAAGTCGGCAAATTGGGTTGATTACAACATTAATTGGGACTTATTTAGCACATTATAATGAAAATTAAGAAACAAAATTGGAGTTTTAAACACTGCGTTTGATATAGAAATGAATGCCATTAGTCTTAATTAAGAACTCAAGGTTATTGCCATTATTCCATAACCAAAGTACATAGTGATTTATTCTCCGAGATATATATTGTTAGCTAAGCTGTTGTATAGTTGACTTAGTAAAAGTAAAATATTTGAACCGATACGCAAATTATTATAGAAATAAAGAGCGTATAATACACCTTCATGGTTGACCTTTTACCCACTTTGTTCTAATGTATCAAATTCAGGAGCAAATTAAGGAATACCAACAAAATAGAAAGATGATTTCCCTTGAATTTATTGATGACAATACAATACACCGTTCTGAAAATACTCGAACAACAAAACGACCTCAAGAACTTGCCATGGGGCAAGCCCGAGGTCCCTTAATCAGAAGTTTAGATCATAAACCCCAGATTAAATATGAAAAACCATGAAGAGACACACACCCTTTCGGAGACGCCATAAGATCGATAATCTTTTGGTAGTAGATGGTGATAACCACGCACGTGTGCGTTCTTAGCAAGCATTAGGGTTGGCCAAGAGATAACCCTCGAGAGCCTTGAACACGCCCAAGACCTTTTCCTTGCCATCCTTGATTTGCTCCTCGGTGAACTGGATGTCACCGATGGTGTAGTACTTGCTGGTGTTCTTGCATATCGATCCTCCGTTGGGGCCGGCCTTGATCTTGATGTCATGGGAGATTTTCTCGAATATGGTCATCAGGGCGTCGCCTTCGATCCAGCTGTAGCTGTATGTTAACTTCTCCTTGTCCAGAGCATTGACCCTGTGTTTTGCATACTTGAATTGACTAGTTGCAATCGCAATCAATTGATCGAATGTGAGAAAATGTTACTTGCTCATAGATTGATGATGAGCCAAAATTGGTTGTAAGCAAATTGTGATAACAATTCACAGGAAGCTTTGGAACGGATGGCGTTGTAATGTTAGAAAAGTTTTCCGCGGTCAACTCTCGAAAATAAATACTACATTAGTAGGCTCTCTATTCATTTTTGAAAATTACTTTGAACTATCATCCATTAGTCTCTTTATGACTTGTGATTTTTGTAATTTTATGAAATCATTGTGAACTGATCCGAGAACTTAATTAGTCTACTAAACGAAGGTGTAATGTCAAAATCGATCACTTTAACATAAACTCCTTTTCTAATGAAACATTAAAATAACAATATGGATAATCCAATAAATGTGTGGAGATCATTTGTAAGTTCTTAACCTTCTCCAAAGGTAATGTTCTTGATGGTTCCGGGCCCTCTGTCGCCTTCGACGATCTCCACGCTTTGGAAGACTTGAGGGAGGATCTTCGGATATATCTTGTCTCCGTCGACAACAAACGCATGGAACATCTTGGCAGGCGGAATCAAGGTGGAGATCTCTATGTCATAAGTGATGAGTCCCATGTTCTAATGAGCGTTTTCGACGATAAAAACAGGAAAAATCGGAGAGCTAGAGCCTTTTCTTTTTTCTTTTTTTTTTTTTTTCCGGATTTGGATCGAGCACTGAGCTTCTTGAGATGGTGCATTTCGAGTGAAGAAGATGAAGGTATTTATAGATTGGTCACGAAGGTGATCGTGCAAGTTAGTGTCCTCCATGGATACATGTGAGATCGATAATAGGTGTGTCTCTAGTTTTTTTAACCAGTTTTGAATGGTTCTAACATGATGGAGTAGGCATTATCTTTTATTTTTTAACGGAATGCTTGTTTTCGATTTCTGATTTTCATGAATCAAAGCATTCATCCTATGAAGTTGCATTAGCTCTTTTTAAAATAACTATGAGGGAACAAACCGATCGAATTTATAATTTTTAGGAGAAACTGTATGATGACAAGACATCAGAATTATCTTGAACTTTAATTGGGAAACAAAATAGAAATTTGACTTTGTCAGGGTAGTTGGATCGGTGATTTCATCTAGTCAGAAACATGTATACAATCTTCCAAGGATTGACAAAAAGAAAAAACGCAATATTTTAAAGGAAAAAGGGATTGGTAGCATCTCTGCAAAAAGAAGAGTTCATTTTTTTTCCACCGATCAAGTTAATTTAAACGATTCATATTGTTGAAAAAAAAGAAACAAGCGATCAAACACGATAGTGAGCAAAACAAGCAAATATATGGGACTTCGGATTTGCCTAGTTTGATCTATGGGACCTACTCTATGAAGAGAGTAGCACATGATTCACTATTAATCAAGTGATTTAACAAAAATTACAATTATACTCGAGTCGCTTAAGTATTTTCAGTTGTTCTCAGCCCTCAATTATATCTAATAACTTGCATAGTGTTTAGCTCTCATAATTTCTCGAGAAATAATTTCTCAATTTCACAAAAAAATTCACAAATCTTACCACAAAAGTTGTTGACTTGAATACCAAAAGCAACTCGTTGATGAAATTCAAGAAGAAAACTTACTTCTTATATAAAAAAAAAGTTTTGGGTCTAAATAGCAAAACCCCTTTTGGAAAACCTACTCAAATTAAGAAATCACTCAAACTAGGAAATTTATTTTAATTGTGTTTCCTTTACGAGTTCAAATGGGAAAAGTACAAAAAAAGTCAAAAATCTATTGTATTAGTACCAATTTAGTCCTAAAATTTTCAATTGGATCAATTTAGTTCTAAAACTTTTCATATTGCTACCAATTCAGTCTGTTCGGCCAATTTAGGCAGGAAATTGCCGACGTGAATACCGAACGTCCTGTGTAGCATGGCCAATGCTGATGTGGACAAATTTTTTTCTATAATTTTAAATAATTTTTTGCATTTTTTATTAATTTTATTAATTTTTTCCTTTCCTTTTTTTTTTCTTTTCTAGCTCGTGAGGGTTGAGCCCTCACTAGATCTGACGAGGACCATGACGTCCTCGCTAACCCTCGCCTGTGGTTGGTCACTGGCCACAAGTCAAAGGAAGACAAGGACAAAAAGGAAAGAAAAAAATAAAAGGAAAAAAAAGAAAAAGGGTAAAAATTAACAAAAAATTCAAAAAATTATTAAAAATTATCTATATTAGCACCGGCCATGCTACGTAGGACGGCTGGCGTCTATGTCAACAATTTTCGGCCTAAATTGGCTGGATGACTGAATTGATATGAATGCGAAAGACTTAGGACTAAATTGATCCAATTGAAATGTTTGGGACTGAATTGATACCAATGCGATAGGTTTAAGACTTTTTTTGTACTTTTCCCGGGTTGAAACACAAAACATATTCTCAACACACATAGCTACAATAGAGTCAAGACAAATTAGGGGAGTCAAGATAATGCATGCGTTGAATTCGAATTTGGAGAAAATCGGTCTAAGCACGTTCATCATTTCAACAAGCAAACAATCCCATTCCATGTTCCAATTTGAGATTCATCCTTAATTACTAGTAGTTAATAGTACATTATCATCTAATTCTACGCATTACTTTCTTAAGCAAGTTATAAAAAATGTTTTCTTGCGATAATGTCCTGTGTGTCGACATTGACCTATGGATATTTGTAACTGTCGTCTCATTTCGCAAGTAATCCTCATTATTAGTGCCAGCTATTTCATGGACCTTCTTCATCATTAGTAGAACAATAATGATTTTCTCTTGCTTCCGTCCCTAATTCTCTTGTTTGTGCGGCCCCTTCGTTCAATTTTTCATCTTTAAATAATCCGGTTCATTAAAAGAGTGATTTTAGTACCAACCATAGTGTGATCCAACGTCGATATCATGTTAGTAAAAGCAATGTTGATGGAGCAACCTCAAACCGCACCAATTTATAACAAATTAAAACATTATGTGGCTATTCCTCAAGTAACATGAAGTTACTTCTTTAACTGGTTGACGTACTAAAATATTAATAATACTAGTATTAGCTGGGGGCCATGTTTAAGGTTCTTCTCTAAATGATTGTGAACCTAAAGATTAAAAAATGGCCGACCCATGTGCATTATGGGTTGACCTTTGACCTGTTCCATGCATGAACTGATTCTGAAAGTTTCCAGCCATTCCATAGGGAGATAACATGTGCTTCTGACGGAGGAATTTAGTGGGGGAGAGATCTTTAGCATATTCGATTTGAAGATTAATTTATGTGAAAAACTTATGCACGATCAATAATATAACATAAGAAGAATACAGTGTGTTTTGGATTTTGATTGATAAAGAGCATTATTGGATTTAAATCTTATTATTAAATAATGTTGATTGTTGGAGTCTTGATGTATGTTATGAGTTTCTCCTTTCTTGAAGACACCTAAAACTAATATCTATGGTATTATTTACTAAAAATAAAAATCAATCTCTTTAGAAATCTTGAATTCTTACTTCATGTTATAAATGATCCTATGGAAGAGATACATGTTTCCTGTCTAACCACTAGTCACAACAAGATATTTAAAGTAATGTTTGGTTGAGGTAATTATAAGCAAATAATCGAAATGGTTTATGATCGACTTGTATAAGAAGAAAAAAGTATAAAATGGAATATGCTTTGACAAAATATGATAGGGAAAATTACATAAATCATAGTCAACTTTACTTTTCGTATCAATTGCTCTCCTTACATTTCAAAACCTACATTTACTATCCCTACTTCTGCATTGAATCTCAATTTGCATCTACCGCACACACATAATTTACCAAGTTGTCATTTTATTTCCCAAGTTACCCAACCAAAACCTAAAATATATAGCTATATATTCTCAAGTAACTCGACAGACTCAAACTATAGGCTGACCATTGGTCTCCCTCTCTCCACCGTGTGGGTCACCATTGCTCCTCTGTAGGCCATCATGAACGTTCGGCGACCTCAAATATGAGGCGGGTAACGGTTGCAAACTCGAGGCTAGATCGAGGTTGCTGGTGGCCATGGCCGACCTCTACTGCAAAGCTCATGAACTCTCTTGTACGCAGCCCTTGCAAGCTCGAGGGAAAGTTTGCCACAACGGAGAAAAAGGCAAGGAGAAGGTCGATGGGAAGGACAAGGTCGTCGGCAACTGAACTGTGAAGTGGTGACAGGGTCAGTATTGGGCAGTGACGCGTTGTTGTGGGTGGGGCTTAGCTAGCATGCGTGAGGAGAGAGAAAAGGCATGGAAAGAAAGAGAGAGACAGTGGGAGAGGGTCTTTGGTGTACATTTAGATTGTGCAAACAGCGAATGGGTCCTTTTAGATCCGGGGAGATGCAAATTGTAAGTTTTGAAATGTGGAGATGGTTTTTGATTTAAGAATCAAAGTTGAACATGATTGTTGCAATTGTCCCATAATAATAAAACAATGGTTAGGGAAGAGAAGACCAATTTTGGGATTTTTAATTTTAGAGCTTTGGGTTTGTTTTATTTAAAAAACTTTTGGAAAAAAATGGCCTTGTTCCAACCCTTAAAAGAAATCACATGCTCGCTAGCCGACGAACATTTAATTAGCTAGTGAGCTCAGGCTCTTATTTGAGAATAACTTGGACACTTCAAGCTCTTATTTGAAATGAGATTTAGTTTGAACTCTCTTAGAAAATGAGGATATTTCAAGTTTTTATCTGGAATTTTCCTTAAAAAAACAACGGGTGTGGTTGAAGGGGCTGCTGCATTAGCCAGCCCATTTGATTTTTTTGGAACCAAGCCCCAACAGCACTATGTATAACAGGCCTTTTGGGCCTTTATGTAATTAATGGCATGAGGCATGAGACTCCATCTACACTGGCATTTTCCCTCAAAAGAATGGACATTTGGTGCTTGCAGAAAAGTTAAGATTTAGATAGAGATCGCCCGCGAAGGATGGAGCATCAATCGGTTTGGGTCAGCGGCGATATTCGAGCCCTCGTCAGCGGCGGCTGACCCACGACAGTGTTGCGCTTACTTTCATTCCCACGATCAAGATTAGAGAGTCTCGTGCATTGGCTTCAAAAGCCCAACAGACTTGTGACACTGAAAGCCCAATATGTTGGGCCAACCCTAGCTCGAAGAACCAAGCAGTTGCAATAACAAGCGTAGCTAGGAAAATGAGTTTCCAAATAAGCCCTCGGAATGAGTGAGGATTCCAATCAGGAACCGAGGACTATGAAAGCTGGATGCACACACGAGGGAACCATTTTGGCGTCAATCGTGCTGTCTACTACATCTGATGGAATTGACTAGATATTTAGCACCTCATTTACGGCTCTCAATTTGCATGGATGGACTTTTCTTGGAATCACAGCTCGAAGCAGCCTCCCATACGGGAGAAGTTATAGGGTGCGCTCGGTACCGATGGTCCTATTCACACCATTTGTTGGATTACGGGGATCCCGTGTGGAATTCACGAGATCCAACTGATCGTATGAACTGGGTTGTGTGCTCCGGATGCCACTCGTAATTTCCCACCTGTTGTCCCATTTATGGTGTACGTGCTTTATTATTGCCTTTAGTTTTTCGATGTCAGTATTCTCCGACCTTACCCCCACCATGTGCCCATCCCTAAATTCCAAGATTTGGGGCCATTCGCATCAATTACCAGACACCCTGTACCATGTGCGAGGCATTATGTTGAAAGATACAAGGTGCCCCGTACAATATTTAAACAAATATATACGGAGCAATGTATTATTTTCTCTTTCTTTACAGATTTATCATATTTAAATATGTGAAATGATTGGGGGAAGCACGCATTACATTATATTTTCGATGTTATTATGTCTAGGACTATGCTAATATTAGATATGTACATATACCTTATTTTGAATACCCTTGTATTTTTACGTTGAATGTTGAATATGTCACTTGCTGTACGTATACCCAAAGTGTCATAGTACGTAGACACTTGAAAAATATCTATTATATATAACGACAGCTTGTATGGAAGTTAAATATGTGTAGGACGGGTAAAAGGGGATTATATAATTACTATTTTATATTTCAAAGTTTCAACAAATGTTGACTTGTTCAATTCTTAAGCAATCAAGAACAGTGGTTGATCTGTTGTCGTTTTACTTCTGGACCTGTGATGGGTCCATCCGTAGCGAAATCAATGGATACATCTTGAGCTGGATGATATGTTGATTTGGGTGATCGGGACATCAATTAAGAAGTACATTTGCAAAAAGAAATTCTAACGAATATGCTGAGCACCATGTAGTGCGAATTCTGAGATGGCTAGGGGCCAACTTGTTTATGTCATTTCTTATTATTTGAATCCTGTCAAGCTCAAGAACATTGAGCATAAGGGAAAGAGATCATTATGAATGATATCTTGTGATTTATTTATTTGAATGATTTGCCACCACTTACTTCAAAAAGATCTCAAACTATTGGAAATTGATATTAGACGGTGACATCATTTTCTCATAAGATAGGAAACATGAAAATGGACACGTGAAGAGTCAATCAATCATGAGAACTCTCTTCACTCTGATTCAATATTAGATCAATTTACTCGTAGTACATCAACCCATTTCCATGGGAATTTATTCAATCACACTCATAACTGCAATACAACACACTTGCATATCCCCTTATAGCGATAGATAAAGGGGAAATTAGGGCAAATTGACGCATGACGGAAACGGCACAAGATGTTGCGATTTAAGCATACACATCGGGGTTCGCCAACAGGTACTCTTCAACAACTTTGTAGAGTCCCATAGCCTTTTCTTTGCCTTGTTTGATTTCTTCTTCCTTGAGCTCCACATCCCCCTTAGTGTGGTATTCACTCGTCATCTTACAAATGCATCCGCCGTTGCCCGAAGCCAAGAATTTAACCTCATAGACGACCAATTCGATCTTCTCGAAGATCACATCACCTTCGATCAGAGTGTACTTGCAAACTAGATTCTCGGTGTCAAGAGCGTCAATTCTGTGCTTAAGGAACTTCAAGTGACCACCTATAATTCCATGGAAAAACCACATAATGTTATATAGGATGTACACAAAAAGAGAGACATTCATATGATTGTGAAATGAATGGGACTCTCAAAGCATAATTTGATATGTAAACTAACCTTCGGCGAAGTTGGTGACCTTGATGCTTCCAACTCCTCCATCTCCTTCAACGAACTCGATGCTCTTGATACCCTGAGGGGCAATCTTGGGAATTAGGTTGTGTGAATCAAGAATCAAAGCCTTGAACATAATTGATGGAGCAACGGGGGTTGTGAACTCTTGGGCATATGTGGTGACACCCATGTTTTGGTCTTGGAAGAGGAAAGAGAATTGAACTAGAGATTTGGAGAGAATAAGAACAACTATGTGTCACTGCTTCTTACTAGTCCAGGAACTTGAGCTTGATGAAGAAGATGAAGAACCAGAGTGCTATTTATAGAATCTTGAAAGGGGGCGTAGCTAACCTTTGGGGTTGCCCTAGTGAAAAACAGAGCACTCCATGGTGGACTGACTAACCAACACTTTTGTTTTTCTTCTTCTTTGTCTTGGTTTAAAATTAATGTTTTGAATGTCTCCACTTCACACCGTGGTCCCTCCATTGTCTGGAGTGTGGAAAGGGTAGAGAAATAGCCCTTGCCAGCGACTTGGACCAAATTGTCGACTTAAGTAAGTAATACGTTATGCGAAGTTCTTGGGTTCCAATAGGCAAAATGGTGTTAATTTCATTTTGAGACCGAGAAATATTTATTTCGATGAATTATGGATATAAAGTCACTCGTAAAAAGTTGAATGAAATTTCATGTATACAATAAAATTAGAGTAGATAAAGTACCGGTGTGTGATTTGTGCTAAACATCCATTTAATAACTGAGGTCTTGTTAAGAAAATGGAGATGGTAAATGGACAATGAGCCCATGCCCATAAAAGTGGTTGATCTTAATCACTTGATTAAGACTCTATTTAAATAAAAATTTAACTTTCCGACCAAAAAGAAGCTTCACTTTTGAGATTAACCAACCTCTAGAAAGGTTGACCACAAGTCAATGTAAGGAAAAATAACGCATCTTCTCTATCCTTGTCCTTTTAGCTACCGCATGCAAGTGAAATTTAATTAACCTGGGCCTTCGTTGAAACTTGATTAATTGGTTTGATTTATTTTATTCTTAGATCAATGTAAAAGCCTACCGACAAGCTGCAAATGAAAATAATTGATACCTTATCTGAATATTCTCTTCCATCAGTTAAACAAATCGTAAGGAATATAGTACTTGTCATAGATTGTCTCTTTTTGTTGGTCAGTTTATAGATTAAATCTTATGAATAACAGTTGCTTAACATAAAAGAAAAATCAGTTTTAAACGAGGGATTTGAGCAATTTTGGGAATTATATTCAAATTAATGCAAAACGAGATATGATATGATAGATGTTTACGCTGTCTCTGTTAAATAACTATTTTTTTTATTTTTTATTATATATTAAATTCACTATATATGTATGTACGGGTTTTACTGGAACTTTTTGGGGAAAAAAGTGAGAGGCTGAACTTCCTTTGAATTTGCTAGAATGTTTAGAGAGAGTTTATTTTGTAGCAGTTTAGGTTTTTAAATTGGTGGTCCCAGTACCGTCTTGAAAGGGTAAACTCCATATGAGGTTTTACATAGTCAGTCATCGAATCTCACTCAACTTCAAGTCTTTGGTTGCTTGTGTTTTGGGTGCAATACCTCCATTCAAAATAAATTTGATGCCCGTGCTACTCCAAGGGTTTTTTTGGGGATATCCCAATAGTCAAAAAGGGTATATCATTTTTGATCTCCTCACCAAAAAGCTATATACGAGTCAAGATATTGTGTTTTACGAAACAATTTTTCCTTTCTCGGTCCTCCCCGACCCTTCCTAGGGTTGCCTGTATTACCGTTACCTGTCACCCAATGTGACGAGATAACCCAACCCCCACGTTCAAACTCAACACCACCACACCCAATCCCCACACCACCATCACCTCAACAATCCACTAGACCCCAATAGACACGTCAACCTCCCCGTTACGTCTAGGACTATTATTGTTCACTTACTCAAGCACTAAGTTCGGCCGAAAATAATGATCCAGGTATCTCTTACCCTATGCCTAATATTCTCAAATATACTCATTTTAAATAATCTCATTAGGAATTTCTTACTTCTTTGTCTACTACTATTGAGCCATCCACTTTCATTGAGGCAATGTGGCATCGGGAATGGAGAGACGCAATGCAGGCTGAAATCAAAGCTTTTTCTCAGAATCATACATGGTCACCCATAACACTTCCGCCTGGCAAGAAGGCCACAGGCTCCAAGTGGGTCTATAAAATTAAATGAAAATATGATGGCAATAAACAATATAAGGCCTGCCTAGTCACCAAAGGCTATACCTAGGTTGAAGGGAAAGACTATCATCATGCCTTTGCACCTGTTGCCAAATTGATTACAGTTTGTGTAATTTTGGCCGTTGTTGTAGCTAAGGGATGGTCTCCTGAATAAATGGATGTTTATAACTCCTTCTTACATGGTGACTTGGATGAGGAAGTCTATATGAAACCTTCCTCTGGTTTTTGGTGTAAGGGGGAGAATCTCGTGTGTTGACTTCACCAATCTCCACATGGCTTGAAACAAGCATCCCATCAATGGTATTCTACGTATTATTTTGTCTTATGTGACTTCAGTTTTACATATTTTTAGACCAATCATTCTCTGTGTCTTACACAATGGTAGTGACGCTGTGTTTGTGGTACTGTATGCCGATACTCTAGTCATTACTAGTACTAATGCTTCTTTGATAGATTCAGTGAAGATTATGTTACACAATTAGTTTCACATTAAGGACCTCATGCCTCTAAAATATTGTTTGGGTATTGAGGTCGCTCGATCCCACTTTGGTCCTTATTTATGCCAGCGAAAATATATCCTCGATATTCTAGAAAATTGTGGTTTTAGTGGAGCTCAGCCAACTAATACTCCCATGCAACAAAATATAAAATTGAGCATTGATACATGCACTCTAGTAGAGGATCCATCTATCTATTGATGCTTGATTGATCGGTTCATTTATTTGACTGTTACTAGGCTAGACATTGCTTATAGTGTCAGCATCCTAAGTCAATTTATGCATGCACCATGCCAACCACATTTGGATGCAGCACACCGTCTTCAATGGTATCTGAAGGCTATTATAGGCCAGGGGCCCTTTTACCCAGTTAAAAATGGACTCCAACTCATGGATTATTGTTACTCAGATTGGGTGAATTGCCCCATGACTTGCCGTTCATTAACTGGGTATTACATTTTATTGGGTGATAGCCTCATTTCTTGGAAAACCAAGAAACAAAGAACATTCTCTCACTCTTCTGCTGAAGCGGAATATCATGCATTGTTAATAACTACATGCGAAATTACCTAGTTATCATACCTCTTGTAAGACATTGGCACACCTCTCCAAGCCCCAATTTTCCTTACACTGTGATAACCAAGCTGCCCTCCACATTGCTACCAATCTAGTTTTTCACGAGTCAAACGAAACACATTGAAATTGATTATCATCTCATTCGTGAAAAAATACAACCCAACCTCATTGCTCCATTGAAGATTGGTACATAGTCACAACTAGCTAACGTGTTTACCAAACTACTATGCCGAGATAAGTACCTATGGCTACTTTCCAAGTTACACGTATGTAACCTACACGTGCCAACTTAAGGGGGAGTCTTAGTGTGATCATACGCCGCCATGGCATTTTTATCCCATGAGTTGTTTTATTCAATCTTTCGGTTGTACCTATCATAACTATAGGAGTAGATTTAAGAAATATAGTTGTGAATGGTCTATAAATATGTACATTGAGAATACAAGAAAGATCGAATTGGCTTACATTGGGATCTTCCATTTTGTGTCCTTTCTCATTAGTGTTCAGACACTTAAAAACATTACTAAAGTAAATTATTGTCACGCCCCGGACCCCACGGACGCGCAACACCCCGCTTAGGAAGCCAACTCGCACGGGGGTCCCTAACAGGCACAACAGCAACAACAGCAGCAACCGCATGCATCCTTACCTCGCCTTGATACACACGTTGATGAAAATGCATATGTCGCATACTCGAAGCATTTAAATAAATTACCCATGCATTAATGCATCACAGTCGCGCGTGTCTCGATTATAAGATAGAATCCACTTGAGCACGTCCCATACCATGCCTAGCAGTTTCTACCACATAATCAGGCACTATGCATCACACGTATTCCAATTATTACGCCCCCTCGGGGCCACTACACATCAAGCGATACGCAGCAAGATGGCAGTCTACCGGTAAAAACCGGGTTCCGTCCCACCCCGTTGGGCATGGCTACGTCAAACGATACACAGGATGACGGCATTCCAATACGGCAACATCAAACGATACACAGTAAGATGGTATCCCGTAAGGAGCATCAAGTCCGGCCTCGGGCCGCGACAAGGCATCCGGGGTATTGGCACTCCAGATTATCCCCAGGCATCCGATAAATCGAGCATCGTCAAGCGATACACAGCAAGACGGCTCCAACGTGTGACCACACGAGCTCACAAGCATTTCGGCTAATTATTATCTTTTCAATTAGCCCATGCATACATGAATCGTGCTCTAATTAATGCCATACAACAATATCACATGGTCACACATGCAACCGTCAATCAATTTCACAAGCTTCGATTATGAATATCAATCACACAACACCACTTTCAATTTTTGGCATAACAACAAAAACAATTAAATACCAGTAATCTCGTAATTTTTCTTGAAATTTACGATCAAAATAAATTGTCATAAAAAATGATTTTATACGACAAATCACGGCATACACGCCAACGTTCAAGCTAGAAATCATAATTTGAAATTATAAATTTTCCGAAATAATAATAATTAAATTCGGAATATAATTAATTAATAATATCCAAAATTAATTTCTTTTCAAAGAATTCGAAATATTTTCTCGAATCAAAATCGCTCAAATAATTTTCTAAAACGACAATTAAAACGGCGAAAACCAACATTGGCATCATAATTGGCGTTAGAAAATTTTCTGAAAATAATAATTTTTAATTTTCGGAAATTAATTATTTAATAATAAAATATTAATATTTAATTCGGAATTAATATATTAACTAATAAAATAATATTTAAAATTTCGAAAATAATTGATTTAATAATAATAATCAATAACAATAAACTAATCAATAACTTAAACCCTAAACACAATAATTAACCACTAACCCACAATTAACACATAATCCTAACTAAATAATTATAATACTAATCTAAACATAAATTAAACTACCCTAAGCAAGTTTAACACCCTAAACACGAGATTAGGGGTTAACTTACTCCACTAACGACGGCGTCGACGCGAGGACGAGGGCGGCGACGAGGGCGGTCCGCGGTGGTTCCGGCTCGTAACGGCGACCGGCGGACGACGACGAACGGCGAAGAACAGCCGCTGGGGGGCTGATCCGGGGCTGCTCCGGCGACTGGGACCGCGGCGGTGCTGGTCGGAGGTGGACGGTGGAGCTCGACCGAACGGCGGTGGCGAGCGGCGGAGGCGGACAGCGGCTGGACGGAGGGCGGCGCTCGCTAGTTCGGGCGGAGACGGCACCAGCGGACAACTCGGGTGGGCCGGCGAGGGAGGCAGAGCAGCGACGGACGGCGGCAACGTGCGGCTTGGACGGCGAGGAGGAGTGGCGCTCGGCGGTGGACGGCCGACGAGGCGCGGTCGCGGGCGAACGAAAGCCAGAAAACGCGGCGTCGAGCGAGGGAAGAAAGAAGCGACTGGGGCGAGGTGCGTCGCGGCGGCCGGATGGCTGGGCTGGTCGCCGGCGAGCAAGCGGCCGGCGTTGCAGCAACAGCAAGGAACAGAAGCCAAGCCGAGGAAGAAGACGCACGGGCGGAGAAGAAGAGAAGAAGGAGAGAAAAGAAGAAGAAAAAAAAAAAGAAAAAGGAAAGAAAAGGGAAGGAAAAAGGTAAAAAGGAAGAGAGAGAGGAGAGTAGGTGGGGGGTTTGGTCGCGGCATATGGGAGTTCGGCGGAAAAGAGAGAGAGAGGATAAGTCAAAATCGCAATAATTGCGATCCAACGGCCACGATTTAAATCCGAAAACGATCCGACGATCCCCGAAAAATCCTAATTTAATAATTTTAGGATTTTGGCTGAAGGGGTACTAATAAAAATACACTGCGAGGGTGGTCTACCAGTCTAAATTTGCACCCTGTCAAAAATTCACTTTTCACTTATCCAGGGCAAAATCAAGGTTGGCCACGCGAAAATCGACACCGTCCAATTAAATTAATCACGAAACTCCGAAAAATTCGACACCAAAGTTCGGGCTCTAAATAACGACCAAATTCGATCAAATGCGATTCTAGCGAAATCTCTATTTTAAAACAATAACCGGGAGTGATCAGTTCCCGGACGAGATTTTACTATAAGCACACTGACGAATTACACGTTTTATAAATCCCAAAAATGGGTCGAAATTCGGAATGTCACAATTATATCTCAGGAGGCCAACTATATATCAATAGAAAAAAAACAACATAAATGATAAATGTGCTACTTTAAATTACATAAGATCGCATTGATTAGTCTGCCATTTCAGACCTCATTAAAAAAATTGGCTGAGAACCCATAATTTTGGCATGCGATGGTTTATGAAGTCTCACAGAAAGATCGCAACCACTCATGTTGGGAAGATGACAAGAAACCACTTCGCATTGATTAGTCTGTCAATCTCACCTTGTATCTGTAGGAGAGACAGAGGGTGCCTTCTGTGATATTTATGTAAATTTATATGCACTAGATAATTTATTATTTTCTCTTTCTTTATAGACTTTTCATATTTAAATCTGTGAATTGATGGGGAAGCACACCTATTTGTTGTTTGTATTACATTATGTCTAGCATTATGCTACTATTAGATAATGTACATGTACCTAATTGTGAATTCACTTACATTTTTATGTTGAATGTTGCATGTGTCACTCATTCGAATTATGACATTATTTAATTAATAAAAATATAATAAGAATATAGGGCAGTATAGTGTACCTTGGAACTCACAAATTCCTACTTCCTATGGTTTCAAAACCTTATATGATAAGTATTAAGATGCATGTGTGAGTTATGTTAGAGAAATCCTATATAGGAGAATTGGTATGGTGTATAATAGTTAATATATCATAGTTGGTCTGTAACTCATTGGCTTAAGTTTTTGAGTGAATGTTGGTTTAACTGGATATATTAACAGGTTTGAATTTGGGCTCCCTCTTGGCAATCTCTCAAGGCAAAAAGTATCGGGTTTTTGTTATGCGCTCCCAATAAATGATATTGAACCGATAGTAGATTGATGGGTCCCCAATCTATTCAAGTTGAGATATATTGATGTAGAATGATACTTAGATTAAGAGAGAATAAACCTAATACCGAGCTCAAATGTGAGGGGGAGATTGTTAGGATATATGCATAAGTTTTGTTACAGAAATCCTATATCAGAGAATTGATGTGGTGTTATAACTCATCGGCTTAAGTTTTTAAGCGAATGTGGGTTCAATTGGATATATTAACAAGCTCGGTGATATGTTAACAAGTTCGGATTGGGTCTCGCTCTTGGGGAAAAGTATCGAGTTTCTGCTATGCACTCTCAACAATAAGTTTAGGCTGCAAAAACTTAGAACATGTGCCTATAGGGTAGGTTCAAGGTTAGGGCAAGTATCCTACCCACCCTTGCACGCTCATGATTAGCGCCCAATGCATAATCCTTAGCACTAATTTTTCCCTGTGAAACTTCTAAGTTGTAACCCATTTAACCACCTGGCTATGATATCAAAAGGGGCCAATCCTCTGTACATCCTTCTTAATCCAAAGCGTCATAGCACATAGACACTAAAAAAATTTCAATCATACATAAAGACCGTTTAAACGCAAGTTACGATAAAAATAAACATGGATTACGATGGGTAAAAAGGCATTAATTCCCTTAAAATGATATTTTTCAGCACATGTGGACTTGTTTAGTTCTTAAGTTCTCAACAACAGTGGTTGATCTGTGGTCGTTTTACTTCTGGGACCTGTGATGGGTCCATCACTGACTCAATCAATGGATAAATCTTGAGCTGGATGATTTGTTGATATGAATGATGGGGACATTATTTAAGATTGCATCTGCAAAATTCTTCTGACAAATATGCCGAGCATCATCGTATAGTGCGAATGCTGAGATAGCCATCGACCAACTTGTTTATGTTACTTCTGGACATTGAGGATAAGAGAAAGAGATGATTATTAATAATATCCAGCGATCTTTCTTTGAATGAAAATGACATTATACAGTCACATCGCTCATAAAGCATTAACGATTCTAATGCAAATTTATTCAATCACCCAAAATTACAATTCAATCACCCTCAGAATTACAATAGATCCCACTTGCATATCACTCATAGTGACAGATAAGGGAAGTAATGGAAGAACGACGTATGATGGAAACGGCACAAGAAGTTGCAATTTAAGCATACACATCGGGTTCGCCAACAGGTACTCTTCAACAACTTTGTAGAGTCCCATAGCCTTTTCTTTGCCTTGTTTGATATCTTCTTCCTTGAGTTCCACATCCCCCTTGGTGTGGTATTCACTGGTCATCTTACAGACACATCCACCATTGCCCGAAGCCAAGATCTGAACCCCGTAGACGACCTTTTCAATCTTGTCAAAGATCATGCCGCCTTCTATTAGAGTGTACTTGCAGACTAGGTTCTCTGTATTGAGAGCATCGATTTTGTGCTTCAAGATCTTCAAGTGACCAACCATGATACCACGTAAAAATCAGATAACATTTTATAGGAGGTGCTCCAAATGGGACTTTTCGAGCATCATTTGATACAAAAACCAACCGTCGGCGAAGTTGGTGACCTTGATGCCTCCGGTTCCTCCATCTCCTTTGACGAACTCGATGCTCATGATATCCTGAGGGGCAATCTCGGGGATTAAGTTGTGGGAATCAAGAATCAAAGTCTTGAACATTCTCGATGGAGCAATGGGGGTGGTGAATTCTTGGGTAAATGCGGTGACACCCATGTTTTTGTCTTGGGAGAGGAAAGAGAATTGATCTAGAGATTTGGAGAAAACATGAAGGAATGTGTGCGAGTGCTTCTTACTTGTGCAAGGACTGTGTTTGATGTAGAAGATGGAAGAACCACGGTGCCATTTATAGATTCTTGAAATGCATTTTGGCTTTTAAGGCCTTCACATAACATTAAGGGAGTTAGAGAGCACTCCATGGTGACCAACCAAGAATTTGTTTTGTTCCTCTTTTTCTGGTTTAAAAATTGATGTTTCCACTCCGTGCCGTGGACGCGCCATATTCTAGAGAGTCACAAGGGGAAAGAAATAGCCCTCGCCGGCTACTTGGACCGAAATGTCAACTTAACTAATACGTTAATCATGCGAAATTCTTGGAATGAAATAGGCAAGATGGTATGAATTTCATTTTCAGAACGAGATATATTTATTTCGATGAATTAAGAAACTGCTCCACGTAAAGGGGGAAAAAGATAAACAAGAAATTGGAAATAAATTCACTTCTAAAAATTGGAAAAAAACCATTCGCTTAGGCGACTTCCGATTTAGGATTTGATGGCGAACGTAGAGAGGGCGCACGTAATGGCGGTGACGATTAATTAGAGCGGTATTACGACCACGAGTACATGAAAGAGAACGAGCAAAGAGAGAGGAGGAACACGGAAGAAGGATGAAAGAGAGGAAAAGGAAGGGCAAAATGGAAAATGGAAAAAAGAAAATGAGAACACATCTCAGTCATCGAAATTTAATATGCTCATGGGTTCTTCTATTAATAGGGTTAATTTACGGCATAAATTTACCCTTTAAATATAGAAGATGGCAATCCTACGAAAGTTATAATTGAAGCCACAACACCACCTTTCAACAATTGAAATTGTTGCGAAAAATTGTACAAAACAATCACGGTTGAGGCCTTATCAAGAAGATGGAAGAGCTTTCCTTGGATCTTTGATGTTCGATTAAGAGATAACTTCACGAAAGAAAGAGAGCTTTTGCTCTTACGAGGGTATCTGTAGCTTGTCCCCATCCTATGGGGCAGGCTCCACGAATGTGATATTTATTTTAATATGACGGTACCAGCACGCCTCGCACCTGTAATTCTTATTGAATTTTTTTTTTTTAGAAAGAGAGAATACTTTTTGAAAGTTTTATATCTCGATAATTTCGAGATCCAAATGAGAACCGAGATGAGATATTTAAAGACATGTTTAGGTCGGAGGTCTTACCAAGAAGATGGACACGATAATTGGACAACGGTACTATGTCAATAAATTTCAATTACAAGTTATTCAACTTTCCGACTATTAAAAAAACATTGCCTTATTATTCGAAATCAATTAACCTATTAAAAGTTGACGACAAGTCAATGAGCGATAAATCGTGCATCTTCACTTTCCTTGTCCTTTTTGCTGTCAAGCGCAAATGATTAGATAACAGTCACTAAGGTACCTGGGCCTCCGCTGAAAACTTAATTAAGTGGATTGATATTACTTTATTCTTAGATCATTTAAGAGCCCACCGACAAACTGCAAATGATAATTGGTCCTGCTTTTAATATCTCAAATAAATTGATATCAAAACTGAAGAATATTCTCTTCCCTCAGTTAATCAAATTTTAAGAAATATAATAATTGTTAACGATTCATCTCTTTTTGTCCGCCAGTTTATAGATTGTATCTCATGAATAACAGTTGCTTAACATATCAGTTTTGAAATCTAATTCCCACTGCAACGCTTCGTGTCCAGACTACACCAGCAAGAAAGGCACCCACATATGATTATATTAGTGGTATTTCGTTCAAAAAGTCATAAACCTATCGTGTGACGGTCAATTTAGTCCTAAACCTTTTATCGATTTGCCAATATTGGCTAGGAACACTTAAGTGGATACCTGGTTAGTGTCAAGCGGCACTAATGTGAACTATTTTTGCAGGTTTTTTAAATTTGCTAAATTTTTCTCCTTTTTTTTTTTTCCATTTTCCTTTTTTTTTCTTTTGTTATTTTTTCTTCATCCAATTTCTGGCCGGCAAAAGTGAAGGCTTCCGTGCCCTCGTTGGCCCTGGCAATGGCTAGAAATCTGATAAAGGAAAAATTGAAAACGAAAAGAAATAGAAGAAAATGGAAAATAAAGAAGGAAAATCAGAAAATTTTAAAATAATTTCCAAAACTGTCTACATCGGCATGGCCGTGCCATGTAGGATAGTCGACGCTGACTGGATATTCGCGTAAGCATTTTTCGGCCAATAGCATTAGCAAATCGTCAAAAGATTTATGAATAAATTGACAAAAAGTTTAAGACTTTTTAGATGATTTTCCCGATTATATGGTAACATCAATATACTTAAAAACATTACAAGAATTGATTATATGTTGCGGGGCCAACTATATATCAATGGAAAAAAAAAAACATACATGATTAATATCCTACTTTAAATAACATAAAGATGGCTTTAATTAGTCTGCTATTTCGGGCTCGATTAAAAAAAAATAAGCTGAGAATGCATAATTTTGCCACGTGAATGGTTTATGGAAGTCTCACAGAAAGATCGCAAACGACATTATGTTGGGAAGATGACAAGCTTATCAGACTACTTTTAGGTATGGATTCTCAGAACATGGTTGAATGAATGGCATGATGTTTGGTTCACTCGATAAACACAATACTTTAGAGGGAATATCGGGACCCTTTCGAGGCCAAATTGCCACATGCATGACCTGTGACCCTTGTCCCCATGACAAGATAAGCATATGATAATGCAGATATCTCTGTCTGAAGAAGAAAGTTATGGGGACATTATTACAGCACATTTCTCATTGATCTTTTTAATATTTTTTCAGAATATATATATATATAGCAACGAACAGAAATGTTGGGCCAGGTTACAAGCCCAAAGAGATGTATGTACTATAGAATGTAGGTCTTTACGAATCGAAGATTGGGCTTATGTTTTGGCAGTCATTTTGATTCATTGGGTTGAGAGTAGGGGTGTTCGATTCCCGATCCGATTTTGGTCGAGTCTAATGGAACCGGTCACTTTTTTATTTTTTTTCCCAACACAATGAGAGAGTGTGGCAAATTTCAACATATTGACGGAAACGACAATAAGTGAAGAGTTATTGTGGTGCAATGAAAAGGGAAAAGCATTGTACATGGATGTACTTCACATTTTACTAATTTTTTTAAAGAAATAAAAAATAAAAAATATATATGTAGTCAGTCTGGTCCGATTCTCTCTTGGAACCGGGAACCGGACCCTCGGCCATTGGTTCCACTTTTAAGAATTGAGAACCAGGCTAATAATCCTGGGAACTGGATCAAACCAACCGGTCCAATTCGATCTAGGCTATTCCCGGTCCGAGTGATCCATTTTGCACACCCCTAATTAAGAGTGTACTTAATATTTGGGAAAGTTATCCAAACAGTCCCAAACTTATTGCAATTGTATCAATTCAAACATAAACATTTTTTTTGCCAATTTAATCATAAACTTTTTATAGTGGTATCAATTTAGTTAATCCGACTAATTTTGGTTAGCCAAAGCTGACGTGGATGACGACCGATGCTAATGTGACAATTTTTAAATATTTTTTTGAATTTTTACTTTTTTTTCTTTCTCTTTCCTTTTTTTTTTTTTCCCTTTCTTTCTTCCCCTGGCTGGTCGCTGGATAGGCCAAAGGCTAGGGCTAGCAAGATTAACCTCGTTATCGTGAGCAAGGTCGAGCCTCGCCATGGCTATGGGCGAGATCGGCCATGGCGAGGCTCGATCTAGCCAAATCTAGGCCAGGTTGAGCTCGCCTAGCCGTGGTGAGGTTGAGCCTCGTCATGACTATGGGCGAGGCTGGCCATGGCGAGGCTTGACCTAGCCAGATCTGGGCGAGGTCGAGCTTACCCAACCATGGCGAGGCTCGCCCTTGCTATTGTTGGACGAGGGCTAGCCTTGCTAGCTCGCCCAACAACGGCCAGATCATCGCCCTCGGCAGTGCCGGCGAGGTCAAGAGTTTCTCGTGCTTTTGCAATATGAAATGCCGTGATCGATCAAGATTCTGCCCTAGAGCCTCTTGCTCTTCCGAACCCATTTATCATGAGTGAAGAAATCAAACTCAACAGGCCGTCAATTTCTTTCCTTGTAGATCAATTTCTCTCGTTCAACAATGTGGGCATCATCAGATAAATGCGCATCGGGAGTTTGTCCTTACGCTACGGATCATAAGTGAATTTAAAAATAAAAATAGTCACATACAACTTTATGATAAGCTTTCAAAGTAATCCATTTATTTCAACGTGACAACTCTGGGAAGAGCTTAAGACCCATCGACTTAGATCTCCCAAAGCAAATCCAATACAACATGGCCCAAAAGAAAGAAAAGATTAACGAAAGATCCTCACACAATTTTGGCAGAAAACATAAGGTCTAAAATGCGCGTCAAGCGTAGACGTCGGGATTGGCCAAGAGGTACTCCTCGACGACCTTGTACAAACCCATAGCCTTCTCTTTGCCTAGTTTGATATCCTCTTCCTTAAGCTCCACACCGGTTTTCATGTGGTACTCACTGGACATCTTGCAGATGCATCCACCATTGCTTGAAGCCTCAAATTTGACCTCGTAGACAACGGATTCAATTTTATCGAAGATTGCGCCACCTTCGATCAAGGAGTACTTGCAGACGAGGTTGTCAGAGTCGACAGCATCAATCTTATGTTTCAAACATTTCAAGTGACCACCTGGTATAAATTAAAACTCTTGCTTAGAAACATTACAATTGGGATCTTTAATAAGGGCAGAAGTTCGACTACACACATCACGGATTAAGGATGATAGTTACCGTCGGCAAAGTTAGTCTGCTTGATGCTTCCAACTGCTCCATCTCCTTCGATGAACTCAATGCTCTTGATCCCCTGGGGGGCGATCTTGGGGATGAGATTGTGGGAATCAAGGATCAAAGCCTTGAACATTCTCGATGGGGCAATTGGGGTTGCGAATTCTTGGGTAAAGGTAGTGACGCCCATGCTTCTTCCTGAGGGTAAATATCTGGAATGGAGGAGAAATGTGTGAAGTATTTGCTGGAAGGTAGAAAGGAGACTGTCGAGTTCGTTGTGAAGATGTTGAGTAACAACTTGATGGGTATTTATAGATTGTAGGAGACGGGTGTGTGTAATGGTTTAGTTGTTTTCGCTGACGAAGAATTCTAAGTTCGATCCATCCGTAGCACTCCACTTTCGACTGGCCCCACTTCTAGATGAAAGAACATATATGTTCACATTATAGGAGTTGACCGCCGAAGTACGGAAAATTATTTAGCACATCATTTAAAACTCCCAATTTGCATAGATGGACTTTTCTTCGCATCGCTGCTGGAAGTAGCCTCCCATGCCGGAGAAGTTAATTGGGTGCATATGGTAGAGTTGGTCCAGTGCATATCATCCGTCGGATCATGTGGTTCCCGCGAGGGATCCACGAGTTCCAATGAATCCCATGCGCTGGGCCTACGTGTCGTGGACGTCGCTACTAATTTTCCTACATGTCATTCGATATCTGGTGCATGTGCTTTGATTTTTAGTTCCTCGGTGTCACTATTTTCCGGTCCTGCCCCGCCTTCTGCCCATCCCTTAGTTCGAAGGTTCGGGGTCATTCCCACCTTGTATCCTTTATTACGTACCCTGTGCAGGGTGTCCCGTAGAAAGATTAAAGGTGTACCCCGTACAATACTTAAGTAATTACTACCCCATCCATTAGAAATTGGTAATCGTTAACAATCCTATGTACATCCGTCTCAATCCAAAGTGTCATAACACGTAGACATGTAAAAGTTTTCAATTGTATAGGGACCGTTTATGCGAAAGTTGAAATAAAAATAATGCTTCACTTGTTTCGCGAAAAATGTGATATTTCTGAAAAACATTTTCTTAGAAGTCATTTTTCAAGACATTACTTTCCCATATTTGGCTGAAACCTGAAAATTAACTAGAAAATGTTTTCTGTCGTTGGGTATGAAAAATCTAATATGATTTTTTTTGGGAAAATTATCAAAACATTCGAATTTTTAATTATTTTTTTTTCTTTTCCCTCATTTGCTTTTTCTTTCTTCCTCAGTTGGTCATTAGCCATCGGGACAAGCTCGCCCAATACGGCGAGCTCAACCTCGCCAGCCTTGGACGAGCTAAAGCCTCACTAGCCTCGAGTGAGGTCCGACGAGCTCGAGTCTCGTCGGATTTGGTGAGGTAAAGATCTTCCTCTATTGTATGTCGCGGATGAGGGCCTTCTCGCTTTTCTCGAATCAATAATTGATGAACTCCCACCAATCCAGCACTACCTTTCTGAATCCCTAGAAGCCAATCGATTATGATCATCGACATGAAGAAGATTTCGCAGAAATCGTATCCTAAACCATGCAAAATCGCTTTTTAGGAATTGTAATTGTAGACTTACATAAGTGTTTAGCTGACGAACGAAGCTGGCGAAATTGTTGTGCTTGAAATACTTGGGGAGCAAATACTTCGCAAATTCCGCTGGCCGCCACACAACGAACGTTGTCTCGTCCTCATTCCACGAAATCAAATTGTCCATCACCGGATTTTCCACGGGCTGGTAAGTCTTGGTGAGCAACGGTGTCGAAGCCTTGCCCAAAGCCGGCGAGCTTGTCCCTTGCCTGAAGCCAGTCAAACTCTGGAGGCAGAGGAACAAGGAGAGGGAGAAGAAGGAACTTTGGAGACGGAGAGATGGAGGAGGCAGACGAACTCTGGAGCCAGAGAGAGAAGATGAACACGTAGGCTGAGAGGCGAAGGAGGAACTCCAGAGCCGGAGAGAGATGAGGAGTGTACAAGCGAGAAGAGGAATGTGAAGGAGTGCACAGGCGAGAAGAGGAAGGTGAAGGAGTACAGTCCACAGAGTAGAACTTGCGGGTCTGGGTAAAAGATAGAGAAGGGAAAATGATTTCCTCTTTCATTTATCTTACTTTTGAAGGTGTTCTTTTTCCATTGATCGATAATGTTTTCCTTAATTTATTTATTTTATGTGAATCAAATGCTGAAAAATTCGGAAAACTTTTTTCTAAAAATTATTTTTTACGAAACAAACGGAGCTTAAATTTGGATTTCAACACATTTTGACTCGTTGAATTCTTAAGTAATCGGTAACAGTGCTCGATCTGTTGTTGTTTTACTTCTGGGCCCTGTAAGGGGTCCATCGCTGACTAAATCAATGTATAGATCTTGAGCTGGATGATATGTTGATTTGAATGATCGGGACAGCAATCAAGGAAACATGAAAGTGAAAACGTGAAGAGTCGCTATTCATTATTCACTTTGATCCGATATCAGATCAATTTACTCATAGAGCATCAACCATTTCAATGGAAAGTTGTTCAATCACACCCAAAATTACAGTTCAATCGCTTTCAAAATTACAATAGATCACACTTGCACATCCCTTATAGTGACAGATAAGGGAAATTAGGGCAAAATGACGCATGACGGAAACGGCACAAGAAGTTGCAATTTAAGCATAGACATCGGGATTTGCCAACAGGTACTCTTTTGAAGAGTCCCATAGCCTTTTCTTTGCCTTGTTTGATATCTTCTTCCTTGACCTCCACATCACCCTTAGTGTGGTATTCACTGGTCATCTTACAGACGCATCCACAGTCGCCTGAAGCCAAGAATTTAACCTCGTAGGCAATCGATTCAATATTGTCGAAGACCACGTCACCTTCGATCAGAGTGTACTCGCAGACCAGGTTCTCAGTGTCCAGAGCGTCAATTCTGTGCTTCAAGAACTTCAAATGACCACCTATAACACCACAGAAAAACCACATAACATTATAGAGGATGTACACAAAAAAAGAGACATTCATACGATTGTGAAACGAATGAGACTCTCCTCGCATCATTTGATATGTAAACTAACCTTCGGCGAAATTGGTGACCTTGATGCTTTCGGCTTCTCCATCTCCTTCAACGAACACGATGCTCTTGACAACCCTGAGGGGCAATCTTTGGAATTAGGTTGTGCGGATCAAGAATCAAAGCCTTGAACATTCTCGATGGAGCAATGGGGGTGGCGAATTCTTGGGCATATGTGGTGATAGGAGTGTTAATGGATCGGGTCGGGTTGGCCTTTCATGATACCCTGCTCGACTCGAAATCTACAGGGTCGTGCTTGACCCACCCCAACCCATCCGGAGACCTTGTTCAGCATACACCCATAAGAGGCCAGGCCGGGTTTTATTTATTTTTTAGCAGGAGAGAGACAGCTCTTCGTCTCTCTCGGTTTCTCGCTTCTTCATTTTGACCCTCTCTCGTCAGCTTCCACCTTAAGCCTCCGATGGCGTCCTCCGTCTCTGGCATCTGCTCGTCTTCCCCATCCCTCAAGCTGGAGGCGACGGCCGCAAAGCCGTTGGTCTTCGGCTGAAGAGAGGCGGTCGTCTCGTTCCCGAGCGGCGTAGCCAAGCTCACCGTCAGCCGGGCACTGTCCCTGTCGCTGATGGCGACGGCGCCACCTCGCTCCGTCACGAGGGAGATATCGACAGACTTGTCCCGAATGCAGAGCCCGGTGTACAGACCCTCAAGGTGCTTCCATGCCGACCGGGGTTGGTCCGCCAGGAACGAGTCGGTCACGCCCTGCCCCGCCAGGGTGAGCAGCGGCACCTCCCCGCCCGGGTGTTGCTTCACCCACTCGCTCACGTCGTACACCATCCCCTGGATCGAGATCCACAGATCCCGTCGCGAGCTGTGCTTCCGGAGCTCCTTCGACGTAATGTACTCCTTCTCCACCTCCATGGCGGCAAGCGAAAAACCCCCAGCCCCTCCTACTGCTGCTGGTCGGCGGCGGCGGCGACGGATCTGGCCGAGTAGGTCTGCAAATCGAAATCCATAGCAAACCCACGACCACCACTCGAAACCAGATTAATTCCCGATCAAATCAAAGAAAAGCCCTTCGTCGAATCGGATCGAGTCGGGACGAATTAAGAGGAGGGGAGGGGGGGAGAGAGAATCTATCGAATAGTGCAAGCCATTCTTATCCGGAGGATCTGGTTGCATCGGTGGCCCACTTCGATGCCATGGCGCCTCTTTGCTCAGGCAATCAAGAATAGTGCTGTTGTTGGCTTAGATCTAGGGTTTCGTCACAGAGAAAGAGAGAGAAGGGGAAAGAGCAGGAGATTTGTGGGTGGTCCCATGGTATCAATGGATCGGGCCCGACCCTACTCAACCATAATAATACCCACATCTAAAAGCTTCATTAGAAAAAGATTAAGGCCCAATCCCAAAATACTCCAAATTTTAAGATCGGGCAGCGCCAACGCGGGTCGAGCTGGGCTGGCGTGGACGTTTTTGACACCCCTCTGTGGTGACTCCCATGTTTTTGGTCTTGGGAGAGGAAAGAGATTTGAACTAGAGCTTGGATAGAATGTGAAGAAATATGTGCGAGTGCTTCTTACTAGTGCAAGAACTTGAGTTTCATGCAGATGATGAAGAACCAGGGTGCTATTTACAGACTCTCGAAAGAGGGCTTAGCTTTTAGGGCCTTCACATGCACGTTAAAGAGAGTTCGGAGCACTCCAGGGTGTACTGACCGACCGACCAAGACTTTGTTTTTCTTCTTCTTCTTCATCTTCTTTTTTTAAATTTATTGATAGTCTTCTCTTCATTTGGCATTGACCCGCCATTTTCTAGAGAGTCACAGCACAAGGGGAGAAAAATAGCCCCTTCCCACTTGCCAGCGACTTGGACCGAACTATCGACTTATTAACTACTACGTCACCGACGCAAAATTCTTGAATTGCAAATGTCAAGATGGTACCAATTTTATTTTTGGGTTTGGAAGCTGCTCCACGTAGAAGAGGAAAAGGAGAAATAAGAAATTTGGAAGTAATTCGTAAAAAGTCGGATGAAATTCCATGCATGTTGTAAGATTAGGATTGACAGAATACCGGTGGGTGAATTGACGGCCATAGGCGACCTCAGATCTGAGGTTATATGATAAGAAAATTTAAAATTTATACTTCATATTAGTAATATGTTAGATAAGGATAGCCATATCATCTTAATATCTTACATTAGGATCAAACTATAATTATGACGGAGAGAATATATTTTTATAGTAAGGTCTGAATATCAAAAAGCATTTTCTGTCTCACTATCAAGTACACAACCTCAGTTCAAAAAAAAAAAAAAAAAGAACACAACCAAACAATTGAATGGCATGATGTTTGATTCATTCGATGGAGACAAACTTTAGAGGGAATATCGTGACTCGTTCGAGGCCAAGTGCCACATGCGTGACCTGTATTGGATTCGTATACTTGTGCCTATGACGATATCAACATATATAACACATATTTCTGTCTCTGAAAAGACAAGTTAGAGGTAGGGGTGTCAAAAATACCCAAACTGAACTGAAATTTGCAGGTCGGGTTCCTTCTTATTTGGGTAATAGATGAAAAAAGGGGTACATAAACAGATTCAGTTCGGGACCGAACCGAATTGAAACACTTTAAACCATACATTGTTTTCCTCCCAGAAAACGCCCTCCATGAAAGTCTCCTTCACTGTTGTCATTTCCATCTTGACCCAACCCGACCTGCGTTTTCGGTTCAGGTACTATATGATTTGGGTTGCGAACACACAAGTACCAAATACATCCGGATTGGGTATCATGAAAACATGAACCGATCCGAACCGTTCACATCCCTAGTTATAGGGACATTATTACAGCACTTCTCTCACGAATTTTTAGTCTTTTTTAGCTAAAAGGCCGAGAAAGGTATATGAATTCTGAACTGAGAGTAGGAATCTAGGAAAGAACAGAAATGTTGGGCCAGGTTAGGAGCCCAAAAAGATATATATTCTATAGAATTTAAGCCTTTACAAATCGAAGATCGAGGTTATATTTTGGCAATCACTCGACTCATTTGGTTGACGCTATACTTAAAAATTGAAATTTGTCATGACAATCGATAGAAGTAGGTTAGTCTTTAGAAAAATTTGGCAAACCAGAATAAACAATTTACCGATCCTTTTTTTTCTTACTAAAAATTGAAATTTGGAGTTGCCAAAAGATACTCCTCAACCACTTAGCACAATCTCATCGCTTTGTGTTTGCCCTATTAGATGTCTTTTTATTGTGATGCACATATCGGTTGTGTTAGAAAAATTTCACATCAATAAACTGATGTGGTGTGGAGCAATTAAATATTCTAATGGGCCCCCAACTTATTTACTCTAACTTTTGAGTGAATGTGAGTCGAATTGGATATATTCTCCGGCTTGGAGCTGAGCTCTCACTAGCTGATCTTTTGGGTGAAAGTAGTGGACTTCTTTTGCGCATCCAAACAAGTGGCATAAGATCAATGGTTGATTGGTTGTTCTCCAATGTGTATCGGTATCCGGGACTTGATAAGGAATCTTGCATCTTTGTGGTTGTTGAGTGCGGGTGGAGATTGCAGGTGAAAGATGTGTTTGCACTGATTGGTGATGATTGGAGATTCGAGTTGGGATAATATTGGAGCTGAAAGGTATCTAAATTATAGGTATGCTCTCATACCTAAAGCTGATCTGACATATAAGGTTATTTAATTTTGTTTTGTGTTACCTCATTTTCGCTGCAAGTTCCCATTTGTTCTGGAATATGGTTATAAAAGAGCAAAAGGCACAATTTCTCTCGCTGCGGATCAATAGCTCTCATTCAACAATTTGGGCATCTTCTGCTAGTTGCTTGTCGGGAGTTTGGCCCTAAACTTGACGGATCATAAGTGAATTCAAAAATAAAAGTAGTCACATAAAACTTTATTATTACTTCCCAAAGAAATTTATTTATTCCGATTGATAAATTCCGGAAGAGCTTGAGACCCATGGCTTGGATCTCCCAAGGCAAACCATACAACATGGCCCAAAAAGGAAAGATTAATGAAAAATCATCAGAGTTTTTTGCCGAAAACAATAGGTCTGATTAAAAGGCGCATCAAGCATAGACATCAGGATTGGCCGAAAGGTACTCCTCGACGACCTTGTACAAACCCATAGCCTTCTCTTTGCCTTGTTTGATATCCTCTTCCTTAACCTCCACACCGGTTTTCGTGTAGTACTCACTGGACATCTTGCATATGCATCCACCATTGCTTGAAGCCTCAAATTTGACCTCATAGACAACGGATTTGATTTTATCGAAGATTGCGCCACCTTCGATCAAGGTGTACTTGTAGACGAGGTTATCCGAGTCAAGAGCATCAATCTTATGTTTTAAACATTTCAATTGACCCCTGGCATAATTTTTGCTTTTTTCCATATTAATAAAAACAATGGCGTGGTTCAAGGGGCTGCATTAGCCAGCAACCCATTAGATTTTTGGGGTGTCCCATCCCCAACAATACTAAGTAATAGGTTTAGGACTGAATTTGCATCAATGCAATAGATTTAAGACTTTTTTGGTACTTTCCCCAAATATTTTGTAAAACATTTTCCGAAAAATGATTAATTATATCGTTTGAAATAATTAGTCAAAGAAAAATATTTTTGTTATTGACAACAAATTATGTATAAATATTTTCGTAGACGATTAATATATTTTTCGTTCATTCATTTTTGTAAGTAATACAAGCGATCAGTTTTGGGAAAATATTTTTCAAATAATTCATTTTCCGTGAAACAAATGAAAACTCCATCGGGACTATCATTTTTCCCACGTATGATATTACAAAAAGATATAATTAGATAGAGATGCACGCAAAAGATGGAGCACAAATTGTTCTTGGTTAGCCGCGAAATTCAAGTTTGTGTTGGCAGCATTTTTCCCAAATAATCTATTTTCCATGAAAAAAACGAAAACTCCATTGGGACTAGCATTTTTCCCACATATGATATTACAGAAAAGATAGATTTAGATAGAGATGCACGCGAAAAATGGAGCATAAATCGGTTTGGCTTAGCTGCGCAATTCGAGTCTTTGTCTATAGCCTTAATGTCGTGCTTACTTTTTTTCCCTTGATCAAAATAGAGAGTCTCGTGCATTGAGCAATAACAAGCTCATTTACCTCATTTTATCGTATGCTCTAGTCCAAAAGATGCATATGCAATCGCAAACTGACCCCATATGTTGTGCCAACCCTAGCTTGAAGAACCAAGCAATTGCCATTACAAACATATCCAGGAAAATGAATTTCCAAATAAGCCGTTGGAATAAACTTAGAATGTCGATCTGGATTCGATGAACGAAAGCAGGATACACGTACACATCAGTAGACAGTTGGGTGTGAATTGTGTTGTCTATTATATTTGATGGAAATGGATCAGATGTTTAGCACATCATTCTAAACTCTCGATTCGCATGGATAGACTTTTCTGCGAATCATAGAAGAAGTGGGCTCACCTGCCGCCGGAGAAGTTACTGGGTGCATTGAGTAACATTGGTCCAACGCACATCATCCATTGGATCATGTGGTTCCCGTGAGGGATCCCCGAGATCGATGAATTACATGAACTGGACCTATGTGTTGTGGACATCGCTACGAAGTTTCCTGCATGTTGTCCTATTTCTGGTACATATGCTTTGATCTAGACGTCAATTAAGGAAACGTGAAAATGAAAATGCGAAGAGTCAATCATGAGAACTTTTCACTCCCATCCGATATTAGATTAATTTACTCATAAAGCATCAACCATTTCAATGGAAGTTTATTCAATCACATTCAGAATTACAATTCAATCGCACTCAAAATTACAATATAATACACTTGCATATCCCTTATAGTGACAGATAAGGGAAATTAGTGCAAAATGACGCATGACGGAGACGGCACAAGAAGTTGCAATTTAGGCATAGGCATCAGGGTTGGCCGACAGGTACTCTTCAACAACTTTGTAGAGTCCCATAGCCTTTTCTTTGCCTTGTTTGATGTCTTCTTCCTTGAGCTCCACATCACCCTTAGTGTGGTATTCACTGGTCATCTTACATACACATACACCCTCGCTCGAAGCCAAGAATTTAACCTCGTAGACGACTGATTCGATTTTCTCGAAGATGACGTCACCTTCCATTAGAGTGTACTTGCAAACCAGGTTCTCGGCGTCGAGAGCGTCAATTCTGTGCTTCAAGAACTTCAAGTGACCACCTATAATCCCACGGAAAAACCACATAATGTTATATAGGACATACACAAAAAGAGAGATATTCATAAGATTGTGAAACGAATGGAACTCTCTACGCATCATTTGATATGTAAACTAACCTTCGGCGAAGTTGGTGACCTTGATGCTTCCGGCTCCTCCATCTCCTTCAACAAACTCAATGCTCTTGATACCCTGAGGGGCAATTTTGGGAATTAGGTTGTGTGAATCAAGAATCAAAGCCTTGAACATTCTTGATGGAGTTATTGGGGTTGTGAATTCTTGGGCATATGTGGTGACACCCATGTTTTTGTCTTGGAATAGCAAAGAGAATTGAACTAGAGAAAGAATGTGAAGAAATATGTGTAAATGCTTCTTACTAGTGCAAGAACTTGAGTTTGATGCAGATGATGAAGAACCGCGGTGCTATTTATAGACTCCTGAAAGGGGGCTTAGCTTTTGGGGCCTTCACATTCACGTTAAGTTCAGAGCGCTCCATGGTGGACTGACCGACCAAGACTTTGTTTTTCTTCTTCTTCTTCTTCTTTTTTTAATTTCTTGATAGTCTTCTCTTCATTGGCATTGACCCCCATTTTCCAGAGAGTCACAGCACAAGGGGAGAAAAATAGCCCCTTCCCACTTGCCGCCAACTTGGACCGAACTATCGACTTAACTAATACGTCGATGATGCAAAATTCTAGAATTGCAATTGGCAAGGTGGTACCAATTTTATTTTTGGATTAAGAAGCTGCTCCACGTAGAAGAGGAAAATGAAAAATAAGAAATTGGAAGTAATTTGCAAAAAGTTGGATGAAATTCCATGCATGTTATAAGATTAGCGTCGATAGAACAACGGCGGGCGAATTGTCAACCTTAGGCGACCTCAGATCTGAGTTTATATAATAAGAAAATTTATAACTCATACTTTATATTAGTAATATGTTAGATAAGGGTATCCATAACATCTTAATAGCTTACATGAGGATCAAAATAACAGAGAGAATAAAATTTTATAGCAAGATCTAAATATCGAAAAATATTTTTTGTCTCACTATCAAGTGCACCACCAAACAATCGAAAGCCAGTCATTTTCCTAGAAAAGTGACTTTCAAGAAAAACATTTTCATCTATTAAGAATTTTTTTCGCGAAACAAACACAGCTCAAGTTTAACTTGCTATTTCAAATTAATTAACCTAAAAAAAAGTTGACCCGAAGTCAATGTGAGAAAAATCATGCACTTTTCCTTTCCTTGTCCTTCTAGCTACCACATGTGACATTCCGAAATTTGCCCATTTGAAATTTATGACATGAATGGTCTTATGAACGTATTTGTAGTTAGTTATCGCCCGGAACTGATTATTCCTGGGATACTAACTGTTAGGGAAATGCTAATTAGGGATTTAAATTCTTGCGACTAAAGAAATTCGATCGTGAACCGACTTTCGACTATAGAATTGTCGATGTGACATTTTGAATCAATGTAGGCCGATTTTAGGATGGTTATGGGCCGATTAGTCACTGTCATACAAGTGGATCACGAGTGATTCCGTTTGACCACAAGGTAAGTTGACGAACGATCTAGAACCTATACCGAACGATCGTGCCCGATGGGATTAGCGATCGATCCTCACGATTACATGACAACCGAGGTCGTCACGATCCGAATGAACTTGCACGTGACTTAATTTAGTATCAGTCACAGGTTAAATATGCGAATTTCCCAAAAGCCGCCCGTGAGTTTGAGACACGTTCAAGTTACGTTACTTAAAATTCAGTTATTAATTAGAGACCAATTTGGACATTAGAAAATTAGGAAGTCACGACAGGACATTTGGACGATGTTGTTATTAGAATGTTCAACCTTGGATTTTCCCGGATCCTTTAGAAAAATCGAATTCTAGTGAGAAATGGAAAATGACCGTTTTACCCCTGGAACTTTGTTAAGGCCAAGTGTTATTGGGGAAGGGCATTTTGGTCATTTCACCCTAAGTTTAGAAACGACAATTTTTGGACAATTTTGCCCTTGGATTTTTATGAAATTCCCAAATTACTCTTGGATATTTTTGGAAAGGATTAGATCGTGGCCGTTGATTTCAGGATAAGAACAAATCTCGGCCGTTAATTGAAAAGTAGAGAGAATGGCAAGATTGTCATTTTGCAAAAAGGGGCTTAATTATTGGATTTTTAAGCCTAATTCTCTTTCTCTCCTCATTCTCTCCTCTCATCTCTCTCAGCTCCCCCTCCCCTCCCTCTCACCAATCGCCCTTTCTCCCTCTTGGCCGCGCTGCCGCCCTTCGGCAACCCGTCTGCCATGCCACCACTGTCCCACCGCCAAGCCTCGCCTCACCACCCTCACGACGTCATCGCCATTCCCCTTCTCCCTCTCGGTTCACTCTCCCCCTCCCCTTGGCTGTGGACAAGCCGGCCCAAGCCAAGCAGCTGCTGCCATCGTCGATTGTTGTCGCTGCCAAACATAGCCGTAGTCGCTTGGTTCCAGCCGTCTATTCAACCTCGGATAGGTTGATTTTGGTTGGAAATTTCCAAGTAAGTCGCAATCTAAACCTCGCCTAGTATATCGGATATAATTGGACCCGTTAGATGCGGATTAGTGTAGTTTTAGGGGCTGATTGGATTAGCGGGCCTTATGGATGAAATTGGGAGGTTTTGGTGAAAATTTAGAGGCCAAAAATGGGTTGTGATTGACTGGTTTGTGTGCTGTGATTTTTTGTTCGATGCGTAAATTGGATGAATTGAATCGGCGATTAATTGCGTGAACTTGCCGTGTAGTGCTGGGATTATTGTGATGTGAATTTGTGGTGAAAAATGGCTTGTTGTGTGATGGTTATGTGTGTAATATATGGTTGAATTGAAATGATTGATTTGGGCGCATTTGAGTGCACATATTTAATGCTCGAATATGTACACGTGTGAGATTTGTGGCGTACGATGTGCGTGTGATCACTGAAAGGCTTTGAGGCGTGTTTACACGGGGTACAGATAAAATATGGCATGTGAGTATGTTCGTAGGATCACTAAATCCCTGAGGCATGTTTATGTGGGGAATTGAACCGACTTGAGGCGTGTTTACATGGGTCGTGATACGACTGTGGGATCGGGCTGAGGCATGATAAGCTCGGGTTATAATCATGTAGGCCTGTTGCATTTGGCGCGGGCTGAGGAAAGAAAGTGAGAATAGGATCGAGTTGTGGCATACTAAGCTTGGGTTGGGATCATGTAGGCCTGTCGCATTTTGCACGGGCTGAGGAAAGAAAGTGAGAATGGGATCGGACCTGAGGCGTGTTTACGCGGGTCGTGATCATGTAGGCCTGAGGCGTGTTTACGCCAGCTGAGGAAAGTGATTGAGCATGAAATGGTACGATGTGGCAAGTGAAAGTGAGATTGGACTTCAGGCA
The DNA here is from genome assembly GCA_024500025.1 of Syzygium aromaticum. Taxonomy (NCBI): domain Eukaryota; kingdom Viridiplantae; phylum Streptophyta; class Magnoliopsida; order Myrtales; family Myrtaceae; genus Syzygium; species Syzygium aromaticum. The sequence goes on from CM044892.1 coordinate 31,646,059, forward strand.
TGTTTACGTAGGTTGCGATGGCAAGTTTAATGAAAATAATGTGGTGGTGCGTGAACAAGTGCGAATTGTGGAGTTCGGAAATGTTGTGTGATCGATATATGTTTTTGAGTGTGAGAATGGATTGGAATGTGCGTAAGGGTTGAATGTTGTGATTATGAACTAATGTGCAGGTTGGGTATGCCAAAAGTCCAAGTAAGTGTGATTGTGTGGATGATGTTCGTGTGTATTGCTTGTTTACGTGTCTGAATTTGTCTGGAATACGTGGTAGCCTAGGTAGGGCTTAAGTTGTGAACTTATTGAGAAGTGTCTCATGGTTGTTTCGACCAACAATTTCAGAGCACTCACCTGAGCCATGAATCTTCCGCTGCTACCGCCGTAGCGTTTTGGGATTCCTATGCACACCGACCATGAGATTGTAGAATACCTAGTAGATGATAATTATACCTAGGTTAAGCACACTTCAGTAGTATGGGTAGATATAGGGCTACCTCTCTGGCATGCTCATACATATACCGTTTGGATGTTTAGAGACGGGATGGATGAGTTTGGTCCCGTCCGCGGTTTTGACGTCCTGTTTAATGGAGTAGGAGATTGGGACTCGTCGGCTTTACCCCCTTCCGACGGGGAAATGACTAGTTTGGATACTAATCTAGCTCAGTCAGGGCACTAGCATATCCCTGCAGCGCTTAAGACGATAGTAGTGGTGCCAGATCTAGAGCTGGAAGAATCCCAGGCGGGGTATAATCCAATGGATATGGATCTAGGTGTAATACCCGAGGAAGAACCTGGAGAGGACGAGCTTGAGGAAGAGCCTGAGGAGACACCGGAGGATGAGCCAGTAAAGGAGCTAGAGGAGGAGACCGAAGAGGAGTCTGATGGTGAGGAAAGGATTGAGGTTCAAGTAGAGTCGGGAGATGAAGATAACCCGATTGAGATTGAGGCCGACTCGGAGTCTTCGTATGAGCATGTGCCTGATGAGGGTTCAGATGAGGATGATGAGGAGAGCGAGTCAGAATAGACACCATCTATAGGGCGTAGGGGTTAGTTTTTGAGGTTGGGGAAGAGTTGGGAGTGTTCCATTTTTGGTGTAGGGCTTACCCAGGCTACTGATATTTTTGTATGTCGGTGGTTTGCAATTTCGTTGTTCGGTGTGCATATTTTGTTTTGTGGATTGTAAATGACAGTTGTGATATAAGTTTGAACTGTATTTGGACATTGTTTATACATCGAGGTATAGTTTTATGTTTAGTGGTTTGGCAATTTATTTTTCCCAGGTTCTCCAAAATTTTATTGTCCAGGATTATGTGTTTGCTTCCGCCGCGATTAACTCTGATGGGATCGTTTGGGTCGGCGATATTTCCTGGGACGTCGCACTAATTTGACCGAAGAGAGGGATGTCGAGAGCTCGTTGGGGTTCGGAGCATGACACCACATGTAACTGATTCAAACAACAATCACCATGGTACCTGGACCTTGGTTGAAAGCTCAATTAAGTGGTTTGATTTACTTAACTCTTAGATCACGTAAAAGCCTAAGGACAAACTGCACGATAACTTTTATATCTCGTGTAGCAGTTTAGGTTTTCAAAACATTTGTGGTCGAGTATTGATATTCTAAAAAGTACTAGAAAAAAAACTAAATTATATGTCGAGAGGCTAACTATATATTAATAGACAAAAAACCGTGGGCAAAATAGAATGACTTATCTCGGGTTGACTGTTAGCCGTAATTAGAATTTCCGGTGAATTTATTCTGTTCACCGAGTGGAAACGGGCTGAAATTTGATCGGATTTAGACTGAAATTTGGTCGGAATGAGCTGAAATTTGGTCAGAATGAGTTGAAATTTGGTCAGAATGAGCTGAAATTTGGTCGGTCAAGGGAAAACAGCCTGCTAATAAAAAATCACTACCTTTGGTTGTGTTGCAAGTCGTTTTTTGGCATTTCGAAGTTGTTTACATGGATTTTTTTTAGCAAAAACCCATTCTATGTGAATAGTGTTTCAGTTCGGTTTGAGTTTTTTTTGGCGTTTAGATGTCGTTTCATTATTATTTTATTTATATCTAGGTTTGAATATTGAAACCAATAAAAAAATAGGCTATAATGTGATGACGAATGTCATATAAGTTTGTTGTAACAGGTGGGGCGGACCGCGATTTGGGAGGATACCAGAAAGGGAAGTCTCTGCAAGTTGGTGTTAGGGAAGGCCGGCCTTTTTATTTTTGGCGAATAGTGTGTGGTATGTCTTTTTACTGGATTTTGAGTTCAAGGTGTTTAGTTTTGGGCAGAACATTGATATCAAAGTTAGTGGTGAATGTATAATTTGTCAATATCTTGAATTCTTCACTAAATTATAAGTGAAAATGTTGGTCTTGTATTGGGTACGCGAAAATTTGTTTGATGAAATGTTTTTGATTCATTTTCTCTCATTACTTCCTTCAGCTGTAGCATCATAAATGGTAAAGGACTCTTTAGCAATCATTTTGATCAATTTTTCTCCCTTCTTATGCACTTCCCCTTCTTTTGGGACATCACACTCTCTATGTGTTCCTCTTGTGTAAATTTGCTAGTAAAACTTTGACGTTATTCCTTTTAAGAAACGGCAAACTAATCGCTAGTATATCTGGCAGAATGAAAGAAGAGTTTTCTTTGATTATCTGACTGTGTTTCATTGACTCTGCTGTAGAGGGCGTTGTTGCTGGAGGTACAGCTGGTGTTGGTGTTGAAGCAGCACTTTACCTAATTGACACCATTAAAACTAGACTTCAGGCAAGATTAAATCCTTATGTGTTCAACCAATCCTTTTGTTTGCCTGTCCTCCAATTGTCACACTGCACAACCTTCGAGTGTAAACTGGTAGTTGGGAAGCCGTTGCAACAAGTAGTATTAAAGCCACGTTAATTTTCTGCACAATAGTCATTGTCACGCTCCAAACCCCATGGCATGCGAACATCTCAATCCGGGTCGATATGATGCGATGTCCCGAGAAGGGTCGCTGACCTAACACCCAAACAGAGATCATTGCACATGCGGAAGTAATAAATAATTCACCCATACAAACATATAGGAGATCAAGAGTAGCACAACATCAATAAACATAATTTAAAATATACATTTTGTATTACTATATAAAACATTTACAATATTCATTTACAACGATATACATACAGTACCAAAAACGATATAAGGGCCACATACAACAAAAAGGAGCAAGTGGCCAGGGCTGTTAAACTAAACCTAGGGTAGGACTACGGTCAAAAAGTGTTGGCCCTTACTCACTATGGGTTAAGGTCTAGCCTATGGCTCCCAATCCAGATCTGAACCTAATGACTCAGAAGAACTCTTAAACGACTCTGACTCCTCCGAATCCATGTCCTCAAACTCTGACTCCAACTAAGGGTGCAACGCCGGTTCTGGGTCCGACTCATTGTCTGAGCTCACCTGATCGATCTCGCCATCCTCATCGGGATCCTGCTCCATGGCCTCCGGCTCATCCTCATGGTCCATCGGCTCGAGATCTGCGACTAAAACCTCCGGCTTCTCCTCCATGGCCTCTGGTACACCCATGTCTCCGGGAAACGGTGCGTTGTCCTCGGAATACGTACTCCACTCTGGTGAGGCTATTGGGTATACTATCTTGCCATTAGGACACAGTGGGTCCACCTCCCTAAATCCCGTTAAACGGGATGTCAAAAGTCCGGAGAGGTCCATGCTCTCCGTCCTGGTCCTTAAAACACCATGCGATATACTCGTGGGAATCAGGGAACGACTGGCCCACGTCCACTAGTATAACTGTCCGATACCTAAGATATACATCCCCGTTTCCTACTAGGTATTCTATCCTATCCCACCCAATCTGGAGTGGAATCCTAAAACGAACTGGTGTGTCTAGCATCCTTAAGGCCGGGGGTCTGAAATGTTGGGTTATACAATAATGAGACGAATCTCAGCGAGTAAAACTCCCTAAACCTAAACTAGGCTAACATGCATCTCTTGATAGGCAAACCAAACACACAACAGTTTAATCAACAAACAACAATTGATCTAGGCCCTCAAGCCCAGATCACTTACTTCACTACCCTGTAGGTTAGTCAACTCATTATAATAACCACGGCACATACGCGAACACATTAGTCATACATACGTCATACGCATGCTCATACTCATTAGTGTTCGTACCGTACGTAATTCATTGAGTCTCACACACTCGCACACCTGTACACATATGTGCAATCAATATGTCATGCTCATGTTCCGGCTCACTGATGCACATTGGCATACTGTTCAATTCTCAATTATAGTTCGACCTGCGTAAAACGCATCGGGTTTGACCCGTGCCAAATACAACAGGTCTATCTCAATAACCACACTAACCGGCCCATGTAAAATGCATCAGGCCTAGTGTCTCTATCCCGCGTAAAACGCATCAGGCGCAACACCGATCTCCTTACGAACCAAAACCCACGTAAAACGCATCAGGCTGGTCGTCTTCCGAACGAACCGGACATCATTCCATGTAAAACGCATTAGGATAGGTTCAACCCTGTGTAAAATGCATTGGGGCTCTTAGTGATCACACATTCGCACAGCCAGTTTTATTTGAACCTCACGTAAAACGCATCAGGGCATATTAAGTGATCACATGCTCTTGTCAGACACACATACTCGCACAATTTCATTTCATGCTCAATCTCAGCATACGAAGTGCGTGGCCATGCAGTTTAGCATTCGGGCGTACACACTCGGCACAATGAGTATTCAAAACCACTCGGCACATAACCATTCAATACTAATTCAATGTGCACCCCATTATACTCACAATGCCACAACATGTCGAATCTACACAACAATATGCTTAGTAGGCTAATCTAATACCATGTGACCCATACACAATTCACACACACTTGGGCATTAACAAATCACGCCACACTTTGGCTAATCACACATCGCACTTAGTCGGCCACACGAACAAGTGGTATGGCACATCACAATTTATCACACTTGATCACAAAACAACCAAGAGTCAATCAATCCGAACATTCCAGGCAATTTAGCCAATTAAACCCCAAATTGCCAATTTTAGTCCAATACTTCTCCAATGTGAGCAGCCACTACTCGGCACTTCCTCGGCCTCAATTCCTCCTCCAAATCAGTCTATTAATCCACCAAATTCACCACGACACCAATCACGAGTCATCAGCAACAAAATCTCCCCTAAATTGCACTAATATACCCTAAACCGAACCCGTCTAGGAACGCACAATTATCCTAGTTCGGGTTTAGAGAATAATACTCACTAAATTCTATACTCCAACGACAAGCGGTTCCAGTGAAACGAATGGCAACCTAGGCGAGCGGCGGTGACGGCTATCTCGGTGAGCGGCGACTCACGGCCAAGGGATGGTCGGCGTGTTCCTCACAGCCGAAGGGTAGAGAGAGAGAGAGTGATGAGGTGGGTGATGGCAGTGGTGACGCAAGACGGTGGATGGCGGCGTGTGGTGGTCCGGCGATCGACGATGGTGGCGCTTTGGCAGTCACTTGGCCGAGATAGAGAGGGAGAACGACGAGATGAGGAAACGACGAGGGGAAGATGGTCGGATGGGAATGATGGTGGTTGAGTAGTGGTGATGAGGTGGGATGGTGGGGCGGTACCGGTGGACGGAGCTCCGACGGACGGCGGTTCCAAGTGGCCGAGAGAGAAGAACGGCGGGAGAGGGAGAGTGCACGAGAGAGGGAGTGGCCGGGAGGTTTGAGGGGGAGATGAGAGAGTCAAGGCGGTCAAATATGGGGGCTAAGTGGAATACAAGTGTCAATCATCCTCCTTGTTAGACCAAAATACCCCTAATCCAAGGGCCTTGATTTAACCTCATCCAATAATTGAGGGCATTTTTGTCCTTTTGTTGCATTATTTGGGTTGACCAATTAGTTAAATAATTCCTTAATATAAACTCCAAAATTAGCCCAAAATTCGGAATAATCAAAATGGGGCTAGGGGCAAAATGGTTATTTTTTCATTCCGAGTCGAATTTTCATTTTTCGACCGTATTAACCCCAAATATGATTAGCCAACATAATATGACGTTGTCCTCACAAAAACAGTCGCGTACGTCCTCAAAAATCGACGTCCAAGTATGGGTCCAATTTCTCGATCAAAATTTGCTCAATTTCAAATTTTAGAGTCTCTCACTAACGGGCGGCTGTTTAGGGGTATGCATATCGACCTAGGGTTGTCCGAGTCATGATAGTCTCGATTACCGGGAGAACGAGAGGAATTATCGCTAGTTTCAGAGGTCGCGATCGTTCGGTTTAAGTTTGGGATTTGTTCGCTATGTGTACTCTCGGTTGTGCAGAATCACCCGCGATCCGATTATACGTCATTGGCCCAACCAAATCCATTACCCTCTTAGGATCGGCTCATATTGGCCCAAAATATTTTCTCGTGGTTTCTCGAAATCGATGCTTGATTCATAATCGGGTCCTTGGTCCACGTACCGTTTTCTTAGTTAGCCATTCACATCTGGTCAGTATCCCGAGAATGATCAGTTCCGGACGAGACTTACTAAAATTAAATGAGAAATAATATCAATTTTATTGATTCCAGAATTGAGTTGAAATTCAGGATGTTACAGTTACATTGTCACACTGCACAATCCTTTTGTTTAGCTCTTATAGGTACAACTCTAGTGGCTGAAAGTTAATTTTCTTTTGATAAATATTGGGTTGTTTGCTGCCATCGACCAAGCATCATATGTTTTTCTGGAATACTGCCTGTCATTGCTATTGTTCTTCCTATTTTACTGTTGTACGACTAGACATTAAAGCCACATTAGCTTTAGACTTACACAATTCATTTGTTTGAATACAGCCATGTGCTTCAAGTTTCTTAACTCTCGAAAGTTAAGCTAAAACCTTTTGAAAAGATGGAAAGTAATAATTTAATCCCATGTATATTTGGCAAATCATGTAGATAACCTCTTTGATTGAAAAATATATACTGTGTCTTTTTTCATTTTCTTGTTTTGTGACATTTTAAAATTTGCCCATTTGGGATTTATGAAATGAATGGTTTTATGAACTTACTTGTAGTTAGATCACGCCTGGAATTGATCGTTCCTGGGATACTAACCGTTAGGGAAATGCTAATTAGGGACTTAAATTCGTGCGACCAAAGAAATTTGATCGTGAATCGATTTTCGACTATAGAATTGTCGAGGTGACATTTTGAGCCAATGTAAGCCGATTTTAGGATGGTTATGGGCTGATTCGTTATTGTCATATGAGTGGATCACGGGTAATTCCGTTTGACCACAAGGTGAGTTGACGAACGATCCAGAACCTATATCGACCCATTATGCTCATCGGAACTAGCGATCGATCCTCACGATTACATGACAACCGAGGTCGTCACGATCCGAATGAACTTGCACGTAACTTGATTTAGTATCAGTCACGGGTCAAATATGCGAATTTCCCCAAAAGCCGTCCGTTAGTCTGAGACATACTTGAGTTACGTTATATAAAATTTAGTTATTAATTAGAGACCAATTTGGGCATTGGAAATTAGGAAGTCACGACAGGATATTTGGACGATGTTGTTATTAGAATGTTCAGCCTTGGAATTGTCCGAACCCTTCAAAAAATATGAATTTCGATGAAAGATGAAAAATGACCATTTTACCCTTGAGACTTTGTTAAGGCCAATGTAATTGAGGAAGGGCATTTTAGTCATTTCATCCTAAGTTTAGAAATGACAATTTTTGCACAATTTTGCTCTTGGAATTTTGTAAAATTCCCAAATTACCCTTGGATATTTTTGAAAAAGATTAGATTGTGGCCGTCGATCTCAGGATAAGAATGAATCTCGGTTGTTGATTGAAAAGTAAAGAGAGGGGCAAGATGGTCATTTCACAAAAAAGGGGGGGGGTCAAATTATTGATTTTTGAGAACAAAACTCTCTCTCTCTCTCTCTCTCCTCATTTCTCTCCTTCACTCTCTCGGCTCACCCTTCTACCTCCCTCACCGAACGCCACCCTTTCCCTCTTGGCCGCGCCGCCGCCGTCCAGCCATTGTCCGTCGTGCCATCGCCGTCCCGCCACTGAGCCAAGCCCCCTTCGCCCTCATGCCACCGCCGTTTCCCCTCCCTCCCTCTTGGCTCATACTCTCTCTCTCTCTCTCTCTCTCTCTCTCTCTCTCTCTCTCATGGCCGTGGACTAGCCGGCCAAGCCTAGTCGCCGCCGCAGCTGCCAATCGTTGCCACCGCCGATCACCGCCGTAGCCACCGTGTTCCAGCCACCTAATCAACTTCAGATAGGTTGATCTTGCTTGGAAATTTCAAGTAAGTTCAATCTAAACCTATTTAGGATATTGGATATTATCGGACCAGTTTAGACACGGTTTCGTGTAGTTTAGGGGTCGATTTGATTGTCGGGCCTTAGGGACGAGATTTGAATGTTTTGGTGGAAATTTAGAGGCCAATTGAGGGCTGGAATGTGTTGGTTTATGTGCTGTAATTTTCTGTTGGGTGCGTAAATTAAGTGATTTGATTCGGCGAGTAATTGTGTGAAATTGTCGTGTGGTGCCGTGAATTGTTGTTTCATGAATTGCGAAGAAAATGACATGAATTGTGATGGTTGTATGTGTATATGTGGGTTGAATTGAAATGGTGGGATTGGGTGTATTGTGTGCATTTAAATTAATGCCCGAGTGTGTGTATGTGTGAGATTTGAGGCGTGCGATGTGCGTGTGATTACTAAAAGGCCCTGAGACGTGTTTACGCGGGGTACAAATAAATACGGTGTGTTGCTATGTTCGTGTGATCACTAAATCCCTGAGGTGTGTTTACGCGAGGAATTGACCCGGCCTGAGGTATGTTTACGCAGGTTGTGATACAACTGTGGGATCAGACCAAGGTGTGTTATGCTTGGGTCGCGATTAGTAGACCTGATGCGTGTTTATGTGGGCTGAGGAAAGAAAGTGAGAGTGGGATGGAACCGAGGCATGTTATGCTTGGGTCGCGATCAGCAGGCCTGATATGTGTTTACACGGGCTGAGGAAAGAAAGTGAGAGTGGGATTAGACCTGAGGCGTGTTTATGCGGGTCGCGATTAGTAGGCCTGATACGTGTTTACACAGGCTGAGGAAAGTGATTGAGTATGAGATGGTACGATGTGGCAAGCTAAATGAAAATGATGTGGTGGTGCATGATTGAGTGTGAATTGCGGAGTTCGGAGATGTGGTGTGTTTGACATGTGTTTTCGAGCAAGAGATTGGGTTGAAAAGTGCATGCGGTTTGTAAATGTGAATTTAAGACAAAAGACAGGTTACGTGTACCAAGAGCCTAGGTAAGTGCGATTGTGTGGATGTTATTTGTGTGTTGTTTGATTTGGTGTATGGACTTGTCTGGAATACGTAGTAGCTTAGGTGGGGTTTAGGTTGTTAACTTATTGAGAAGTGTCTCATGGTTGTTTCAACTAACAATTTCAAAACCCCCGTCTGAGCCATGAACCTTCCGCCTCTATCACCGCAGCGTTTTGGGATTCCTATACACATCAACTATGATGTTGTAGAGTATTCTATAGATGATAATTTTACCTGGGATAAGCATACTTTAATATTATGGGATGGACGAGTTCGGCCCCATCCGTGGATTTGATGTCCCATTTGATGAAGTTGGTGATTAGGATCCGTCGGCTGCACCCCCTCCCGACGGCGAGATGACTAGTTTGGAGACTAGTCTAGCTCAGTCTGGACATCAGCCTGCACCTGCAGCACTTGATGCCTCAATGGCTGAACCAGACTTGGAGCTAGAAGAATCCCAAGTAGGATATGATCCAATGGATGTGGATCTAGGTGTAATACCCGAGGAACGGCTGGAGGAGGAGTATGAGGAGGCCCTTGAGGAGGAACCAGAGGCGAAGGAGAAGGATGAACCAGCAGCCGAGCCAGAGGAGGTTAGGGAGGAGTCTGATGAGGAGCAACGGATTGAGGTCCCTATAGAGTCGGGGGATGAGGATAACCCGATAGAGATTGAGGTTGATTCAGAGTCTTCGGATGAGCACGTGCCTAAAGAGAATTCAGATGAGGATTCTAAGGAGAGCGAGTCAGAATGAACGCCCTCTAGAGGGCGTAGGGGCTAGTTTTTGGGAGTTAAGTGAGAGTTTGAATGTGTCCCATTTTTGGCGTAGTGCTTACCCAGGTTACTGATCTTTTGTGATGTTGGTGGTTTGTAGTTTAGTAGTTTGGTGTGCATATTTGCTTGGTGGATTGTAAATGGCGGTTATGGTATAAGTTTGAATTGTAAATAGATGTTATATATATAGGTATAGTTTAATGTTCAGTGGTTTAGCAATTTATTCTCCCTAGTACCCTTGGTCAAATAATGTCTGGGTGTTTATTGTTTTCGCCGCGATTAACTCTGACATGACCATTTGGGTCAGCGACTTTTCCTGGGACGTCACACTAATCCGACCGAGTAGAGGAATGTCACGTGCTTGATGGGGTTCAGGGCGTAATATGTTTACTCTGCCCAAGCTAGTGATTTGTAAGGTATGGGACAAAATGAAGATTTTGAGCAAAACAAGGTGCTGATAAAGTTATTGAGAAAATGAATCGACCGCAAGAAATGATTAGTAAACCTCTAAACATGAACCTGACCCAAACCAAACCTGACGCGATCGCATACATTCATTGTTTCGAGTCGGGTCGGGTATCATGAAAACCCTACCTGACCCATTGACACTCCTAGTTTGTATGACAATCTGTTAATTTTTCATACTAGGTTAATTTTTCAATCTGTTTGCATTCCAAAAATTTGTTTGCAAGAAATTGATCATCTGTACAAGGCACAATTAACCTAGTAATTCATTGAAGACTATGTATTGGGTGGCCCATCATCTAAGGGAGGTGGCAAGCTATTTGTGTTTGCCTTTTCCTCGTGAGTTACAATATTCTTGAGCATCCGCCAACAACATGCTCAACTCTAAATTATCTAGATTCTTGTTTTTTTGGGACCTTTCTGCAGGCCTACATGCTCACTCTTGTTTCCTTCTATAATAATCACAAGAAAAGAGCTAATATTAAGTGCTTGTTGAATGTTTTTGTAGACAGTTACCATAACTGTTATTTGTGGCAAAATATGAGCTAAAGAATCAAGCTCGTAGACATTTTCGGACAGCTTGCTTTTTTTTCTGGGGCAATAGCAAGTTTGTTTCATTTTCTCAAGTTTATCTCTTACTCTCAAAAACAAAATAGTAAGCTTCATGACGTATATCATTATGTGTCCCTAATACATGTTCATATTTTTTAACATATTTGTTTAACCTTCCAACTTGTTAGTATAAACGTGGAGGTCACATGCATCGTGGTGTAGTTGCACAAAGAAGACCAGGCCCTTCCCCTTCTTCATCCTCATCCTTGTCCCCGTCCCTTTCCTCTTTCCCTGCCCTTTCATCTAACCCTTAACCAGTACATGCTGATGGACACATTGGCCCTTCCTTCGACCCTCAAATGCGAATTGAATCTATTTCAGTTCTATCACCTTCGGTTCCACCTTTTTCTTCAATGCAACACTCGAATGATGAAGAAGATAGCCGATTCATGATATCCCCATTTGGAGATTCGTAAGTATTTCATTTTTTTAAGTATATGTAAATTATTATGGATGTCAATTGAATTGCTTGTATGCTTCACGGATGCTACGTATGTTGACATCGTTATAACCTATTTGCAGATTCACGGATACTACGTATGTTGTGAGGAAACTTAATAAAATAATCAATAACTGTTGGATGGGGTAGTATAGTAGTTGGACCACCACTCCAAAAGAAGTAAATGAATTGTGGTGGAATGAGTTCAAGATAAGTTTTGTCCTTTTATTTTCATACAAACTAAGTTCGGTTTAGCATACTAAGAGTATACAATTGTTTTTCTATTGATTGCTTATAGCAGAAGTTCATGTGGGATGAAGCTGAAGAGAAAGAAGTTATAAGAATTTTTAAGAAAAAAGCCAGTGATCATATGCGAAATGTGATCAATAGAGCAAAAAGAAGTCAAGAAAAGCCTGATTTTATTATAGCTGATAATTTGGTGGAAATTAAGAGAACTTAGGACACCGAAAAACATAAGCAAATCAGTGAAATAAATAAGAAGAATCGAGCTTCTAGTTCTAGTGAAGGGTTTGCCACATATGCTGGGAGCTCTATCAACATCGGGAAGCATAAAAAAAGAATGGTAAGTCTGTTAAATATGTTGTAAGTTAATTCAATGATTACTCATTTATGTTTATATTTTATAGGCAGATGAATTGGGGACGGAACCGACATTTATAGCTACATTTAAACGCACATGTTGTAAGGTCAACAACTGTTTTTGCACATGTACACAAGAGACAATGGACTAATCAAGCTGATGCTCGGCTATCTCTCTCACATGTTCACGCACACACGTGCATTCTAGGAATAGAGTTGCTGGGATCTGAATTACTTGGCATTGATTCTTTGAAGAATCTTTGAAATGATGATGATGCCATATTGTGTTGTTATCTCTTATTTGTATTACTCGAAATTGTTAAAGGTGAATTTTGCCATGTATGTAATTAGGAATGATTAATGATGGTCTTCCTTTTGGTTTGGCAGTCTATTCCAGTTTTCGTCTTTGCAAACTAGGCAAGACTTGACATATTAGAGACCACTTTTGGTAGCTTTACAAGATATCACTTTGGATTAGATATTTGACAAGTCAGTTTGTAGAGAATTGTGCTCTGGGTTCACTAAGTTAATGCAAGAGGTACTTCTATCATTCTATATGCTACATGACAATAAGTGTTCGGTTTGCATACATGCCCTATGGAATTGGTCTTTTGTGTGAGCATAGCCTAATATATTCTTTTTTGAACACCCTTCTTTCTGCTGTTGAATAAATGTGAAAAAATTAAGAGGGGATATGAGTTTGATATTGTGATGTTTGCGTTGCAGATGGACAAGACTTCGATTCTTGGAGATACTGTAGACTATGTGACTACGTGAAAGAACTTCTTGTCAAGATCAACAATTAGCAACAAGAGAACGAATTGGATTTGTTGGATACTCTCGAGGATTTTTCATACAAATTTAGTGTTTTGTTCCATTTCTTTCTTTTTTGTGTTTGTTCTTGTCTTGACTGCGATTCTATCAATGTTAAATATAAATTATATAATTGCTGTTAATTAGATTTCAAATCGAAATCGTCCATAAACAACATTTGTCGCAAACTTCGTCGCTAAATTATTCATTAAAATTCGTCACCAAATTCGTTTCGGAACAATGTTTGTGGCAAAAGTTAAAATTTTTTGTGGCAAATCAGTGACGAATTTTGCCATGAATAAGTTTGTCGCAAAATACTGACAAAAAAAAATTGGTGGCAAATTAGCCACAAAGTTTGCCATGAAATGTGTTCGTGACAAATTACCCACGAATTTGGCTACGAATAAGTTCGTCGCAAAATACTGACAAAAAAAAAATTTGGTCGCAAATTAGCCATAAATTTTGCCACGAAATATGATCATCGCAAATTAGCAATAAATTTTGCTACGAATAATTAGCAACGATTTTTGCCACAAAAAAATTTCGTTGCAATTTTGTGACCAAAAAATTTTTTTGAAAAAAATAGCGACGAATTTTGCCACGAATACAGTTCATGGCAAATTAGCAATGAATTTTGTGACGAATACAATTCGTAGCAAATTAGCGACGAATAAAGTTCGTGGCAAATTAGCGATGAATTTTGCCATGAATACAGTTTGTGGCAAATTAGTCACGAATTTTGCCACGAATAATTAGCGACGAATTTTGCGATGAAATTTTTTCGTCGCAAATTAATGACGAAAATTGAAATTTTCCGTCGCAAAATTTTGCAACGACCTATTAGGGACGAATTTTTTTCAGTCACAAATTTGTTTAGTGACGAATTTTGCCAAATTTTTCGTGGCAAAATTCGTCGCTAAAACCAACTTTTTTTTTAGTGTACCACGTCTTAGCTACTAGGGTTGTTTGACTTGATTTCAAACTCAAGTTGACTTAGTCACTTTTAATTTGAGAGGGGATGTTAGAGAAAATTAGGGATTTCTCGAGGATAATTTTCATTGTTAGAGATATTTTGATAATTTTGTTGATTATCCGTATATCTCAAGATTGCACATATATTGCACGGATATTGCACGTGAATTGCACCTGTATTGCACAAATATTGCATGTATATCTCACTTTGATTGTGCATATCTTGATTGAGATATTATCTTAGAATAGTTATCTAATAAAGCTTATAATTAGGCTGATGTATTATTTGTTAATATATACATCAAATTATACAGAAAATTCTCCAATTCACTTTTCTGTTTTATTCTCAACAGTGTCATGCAACATCCAAGAAAGGAGAAAGAAAATTTACGTGCATGCCAAAAAGAAGGGAAGTGGGATCAAATGGAGGAGATTTTGAAGAAAGAATATTAAACGAACTTACTCAAAGTAGGAAAAACTACTCAAATAGCTTCAACATGTTGGGTAAGAAGAGCACACATTTATTACGTGTTTACGATTGTGGCAAATAGGAAAGTACCAAGAAGGAGAGCTATCGTTTAGTTTGCACATAGAGACCGGCCTATTTTCCATACATATCTCTCGCGAAAACATGTCAATCTGTTTAATAGATACATCCCTTTTCTAATTTCATAAATCATTTGATTTAACTCTCCTGATAATCTATCTTGCGAAAATGCGTGAATCTTTTTTTATTTTTGTAATAGGGTTTCTCTTCGAGTGTTGGAAAAAGGTATTAGCATTTGAGATACTTTGAGAAGAACCGTCTTTCAACCAATCTTTTTGATTTGTAGGTTATAAATTACAGCCTTCATCCACTTTTAATCTGAGTTGATTTGAATGTTGTTGATGTAAATAAATATTGGTAACCCATCAGTCAAAAAACTTTCTCCAACCTCCTCCATTAAAACTTCATTCACTTTTTGGAAATATTTTCCTAAAAATCATTACTTGCATTGTCACGCCCCGAACCCTACGGATG
The DNA here is from genome assembly GCA_024500025.1 of Syzygium aromaticum. NCBI lineage: Eukaryota > Viridiplantae > Streptophyta > Magnoliopsida > Myrtales > Myrtaceae > Syzygium > Syzygium aromaticum. The sequence continues at coordinate 31,661,107 of CM044892.1, forward strand.
CGCAACACCCCATTTCGGTCGTTGAGATGTGACGTCCCAGGACTCGTCGCCGACCCTTCATTTTATTCTTTAATACACATGCGGAAGCGAACATAACAAACCTCAAACAACGACAATAAACAGGGATAGCAGAGGAAAACCAAACACAACAGTATTTTAGTTCTCACTTGATTAATCCCAAGGAATATTCTTACAAGCCCACTTCGGGCGCTACCACAAAAAGGCCAGCAAAAAGAAAGGCTAGGGTTAACCTACTCCAACCAAATAGCTCCCAGGCCTAACCCTCGGGGACCAACCAAAACTGCAGTACTCCGAATCGTATCAGAAGTAACGACGTGCTAAGGCCCTGAAAAGGTTTAACAACAAATGAGATAAAATCTCAATAAGTTAACGGCCTAAGCCCCGCTTAGGAGGCCAACTTGCACGGGGGGTCCCTAACAGGCACAACAACAACAATAGCAGCAACCACATGCATCCTTACCTCGCCTTGATACACACATTGATGAAATGCATATGTCGCATACCCGAAGCATTTAAATAAATTATCCATGCATTAATGAATCACAGTCGCGCGTGTCTCGATTATAAGATAAAATCCACTTGGGCACGTCCCATACCATGCCTAACAGTTTCTACTACATAATCAGGCACTATGCATCACATGTATTCCAATTATTACACCCCCTCGGGGCCACTATACATCAAGCGATACGCAGCAAGATGGCAGTCTACCAGTAAAAACCGGGTTCTGTCCCACCCTGTTGGGCACGGCTACGTCAAATGATACACAGGATGACGGCATTCCAATACGGCAACATCAAATGATACACAGTAAGATGGTATCTTGTAAGGAGTATCAAGTCCGGCCTCGGGCCGCAACAAGGCATTCGGGGTATCGGCACTCCAGATTATCCCCAAGCATCCGATAAATCGGGCATCGTCAAGAGATACACAGTAAGACGGCTCCAACGTGTGACCACACGAGCACACAAGCATTCCGGCCAATTATTATCTTTTCAATTAGCCCATGCATACATGAATTATGCTCTAATTAATGCCATACAATAATATCACATGGTCACACATGCAACCGTCAATCAATTTGCAAGCTTCGGTAACGACACAAGTATTGATCACAAAACATCACTATCAATTTCTGGCATAACAATAAAAATAATTTAATATCAGCAATCTCGTAAATTTTCTTGAAACTCCTGATCAAAATAAATTGTCATAAAAATAATTTTATACGACAAATCACGTTATACACGCCAATGTTCAAGCTAGAAATCATAATTTGAAATTATAAATTTCCTGAAATAATAATAATTAAATTTGGAATATAATTAATTAATAATATCCAAGAATAATTTAATTTTCCCAAAATTCAAAATACTTTCTCGAATCAAAATCAATCAAATCATTTTCCAAATACGCCGACTTATATGGCGAAAACCAACATTGGCATCATAATTGGCGTTAGAAAATTTTCCGAAAATAATAATATTTAATTTTCGGAAATTAAGTATTTAATAATAAAATAATAATATGTAATTCGGAATTAATATATTAACTAATAAAATAATATTTAAAATTCCGAAAATAATTGATATAATAATAATAATCAATAACAATAAACTAATCAATAACTTAAACCCTAAACACAATTAACTAAACACTAACCCATAATTAATACATAATCCTAACTAAACAAACATAATATTAATCTAAACACTAACCCATAATTAATACATAATCCTAACTAAACAAACATAATATTAATCTAAACACTACATAAGCTACCCTAAGCAAGTTTAACACCCTAAACACGGGATTAGGGGTTAACTTACACCACTAACGACGGCGTCGACGAGGGCGGTCCGTGGTGGTTCCGGCTCGGAACGGCGACCGGCGGACGACGGCGAACGGCGAAGAATAGCCGCTGTGGGGGCTGATCGGGGCTACTCCGGCGGTTGGGACTGCGGCGGCGACGGTTGGAGGTGGACGGTGGAGCCGGTCTCGGCAGCGAACGGAGCTAGGCAGGGCGAGCTCGGTCCGGCGAGCGTGACCGTGGTGAACGGCGGCGACGTCCGGGACGGCAACAACGAGCGGCGAAGGCGAGCGGAGGTGGCACACAACCGGGCCGGCGTTGGGCGGCCACAAACAGAAGCCAGAAACAGCCGGCGTTAGGAAGGAGGAAAAAGGGAAGCGGCTGGGGGGTGAGGCGCGGCAGCTGGACGGCGCGCGCGATGGCGTGGTTGGCGAGCAGGCAGTCGCAGCGGCGAGTTGGTCTAGTCAGCAGGAACAATAGAAGCCGGAAGCGGAACAGGAACGAAGCAAGAAACCAGGAGCGGACGCATGGGCAACAACGCGGAGGAGAAGAGAAGAAGAAAGAGGAAGGAAAGAAGAAAAAAGAAAAAGAAAAGAAAAGGGGAGAAAAAGAGGGAAAAGGAACAGAGAGAGAGGAGAGTAGGTGGGGGGGGGGGGGGGGGGGGGGGGGGGGGGGTCAACGTGCAGAGGGGAGGTCGGTGGAAAAGAGGGAGAGAGAGAGAGAGAGAGAGAGAGAGAGAGAGAGAGAGAGAGAGAGAGGACAAGTCAAAATCGCAATAATTGCGATTCAACGGTCACGATTTAAATCCAGAAACGATCCGATGGTCCTCGAAAAATCCTAATTAATAATTTTAGGATTTTGGCCAAAGGGTATTAATAAAAATACACTGCGAGGGTGGTCTACCAGTCCAAATTCGCATCCGGTTAAAAATTCACTTTTCACTTATCCCGGGCAAAATCGAGGTTGGCCACGCGAAAATCGACACTGTTCAATTAAATTCATCACGGAACTCCGAAAAATTCGACACCAAAGTTCGGGCTCTAAATAATGGCAAAATTCGATCGAATGCGATTCTAGCGAAATCTCTATTTTAAAATAATAATCGGGAGTGATCAGTTCCCGGGCGAGCTTTTTACTATAAGCACACTGACGAATTACACGTTTTATAAATCCCAAAAATTGGTCGAAATTCGGAATGTCACATGCATTGCTTGAAATAATTAACCAATGAAAAATGTCTTCATTATCGATAATAATTTATGTCTAAAATTTTTCGTTGACAATAAATATATTTTTTGTTAATTCATTTTTATAAGAGATTTGTGTGATCATTTTTAGAAAAATATTTTTGAAATCATATATTTTTTGTGAAACAAATTGAGCCTTCATTTTTTTTTTTTGGGTAAAGAATTGAGCCTTCATTTGCTATTCATTTGCCGTTGAAACTACCTAATTAGTCTCATTATATAATTTTCATGGCTAATCATACGTTATCTTGTTGTCATTACTTAAGTAATTAAGGAGGAGAGTTGAAAGCCTATCATGTAATTTTCTTGAAAAGTGTAATTTTCGATTTTTCTTATAACTCAGTAAAAATGTCTTTTACGTTTAGACGAATGAACTTCCGCTCATTAACAAGACATGTTTTTTTTTTCTGACAAAAAAAATGACAATTTTTAAAACGATATCCGTCTCTGGAAGCAAAAGATACCATATGTGTTGGTCATTAATTCATCGATGTCGTGTATGAATTTGTTTCTTTTTTTGAGTTATCAATGCGTGAAAGGATTTAAATAAGACTTACAGTAATCATTGTGATCATTCACCTTACTCCATTTTTGAGCAAGGAGACGATTTCATTACTAAATTAAGAACCCTCTTTTGGAAAGTTATATTTTCAGTAATTCACTGAAAAGGTAATGGAGAAAGTGCGTTGGCGACGGAATAGTAAGCATGAGACATATTCAAACGAAAGACTGATCTTACATCATTGTACGGATCAATTTCGCAAGCCAAATTTTCTATCCCTACCTTTTAGTTTTTAATTTGATTATCGTAATTGTTATTAACATAGAGAAGACTTTAACCATGGCTAGTATGTGGAGACACATGGTGAGAGAGTAGAGAAAGTGGGAGAGAGCACCATCATAAAAGAAGAGCTAAAAATGCGTAACTGGAAAATCGTAATAGGAAGTTAGAAAAGATGTAGGTAGTAAAAGGGAATGATATTGATTAATATTCCTAGTTAATTCCCATGGAGGTGATTGGGTTATTCGAGTGATTAAATGATTAGGTTTGTTTATCTCAAGTTTTTTAATATCGGGAAAATTGTCAAAAAAATCCTAAACCTATTATACATTTGCCAATTCAGTCCTAAACTTTTAAATTTTATCAAATGAATTCCAAACCTTTTAACATTTTTCCAAATTTTGGCTAGAAAATTATTGACGTAGATGCCGGTTGTTTTACGTGACATGGTCGAAGCTGATGTAGACAAATTTTAATTATTTTGTTAAGAAAAATTTTGAATTTTCCTTTTTCTTTTCTTCTTTTTTTTACTTTTTCCTTTTTTGGTTCAAAGGGCCAGCAACCTCGCTGGCCCCTAGGCGAGGGTCATGAAGTAGGGGTGATCAATTTTAGGGTGCATGGATCCTACCTTGGAACTAGGAACCGCCCATTAAGGACTGGTTCCACATAATGAGAACCGGGAACCACCCACTGGTTACCGAACCCATCTAGGAACCGAACCACTAGTTCGCTCAGGTTTTCGAGTGGGTCCATAGATCTAGCTAGTAGAGGTGAAGAAGGGGTAGGGAGGGTGGAGGAGGAGGGGAGGGGCAGGCACAAGTCGTCGGGTGGGTTGGAGCAAAGGTGGGAGAGGGTGAGACGACGAGCGAGGATGAGTACGATGATGATGAGGTGGAGCGGGAGTGAAGGTATGGTGGTGGAGGGTGGGGGGAGAGCGAGAGGTGGGGCACGAGTTGTTGGGTGGCATGAGTAGACGTGAGAGAGGGTGAGACGAGGGGGTAGAATGAGAACGACGACGAGGAGATGGAGCGGGAGTGGAGGCAAGGTGGTGGAGGGTGAAGGGAGAGAGGGAGAGCGAGAGGTGGGGAGAAGATAATGCATCTCTCTAGAGAGAGAGAGTTCATGGTTTTTGAAAATTTTCAAATGAAAATTAATATATATATATATATATATATATATATATATATATATATATATATATATATATATGTACTGATTCGGTTCGGGTGGACAGTCAAATCTAGTCTTACCTAATTGCAGACGTCATACTCAATGGCGGTCACTAGCTACACTCCAGAGTTCACAACTCCAATTGCTCCATCTAGGATGTTCAAGGCTTTGTTTCTTGATTCGCACAATCTTATGCCCAAGATTGTTTCTCAGGGCATCATGAGCATCGAGTTCATCCAAGGTGATGGCGGAGCTGGATGCATTAAACAAACCAACTTTGCTGAGGGTGAGTCTTGACATGACCTCAAGTTGATACTCAACATAAAAATATGTTTTCCGTTGATTGAATTTCAATTAATGTGTTAACTTAGGCGGTTGATATTTCAGGTGGTCATTTGAAGTACTTGAAGCACAGGATTGATTCCATTGATGTTGAGAACCTTGTGTGCAAGTATACTTTGATTGAGGGCGATGTAGCTTTCGACAAGATTGAGTATGTTGCTTACGAGGTCCAGTTTGAAGCTTCAAGTGATGGTGGATGTGTCTGTAAGATGACCAGCGAGTACCACACTTAGGTAGGTGCGGAGCTCAAAGAAGAGGCCATCAAACAAGGCAAAGACAAGGCGATGGCACTCTACAAAGTTGTAGAGGAATACCTTTTGGCAAATCCCGATGTCTATGCTTAAGCCATATGCTTTCATGCTGCAATTCCGCTGTTCTCTTTGGAGTTTCATTTGATTAAAAAATGTCTTCAGCTTGACTTGATCATGATTTTGTGTAAGCTTTTTATATTTCCAGTAAATGAATAAAGTTGTCGATTATTCTCCAATATGTTTATCATGGCCATTGCACTGTCTACAGAATAATTATGTGCTATCTCTACATTAGGGCGATTTCATTACTTTATATGCATATATAAATGCATTTTCTCCTGGAAAATAAGCACCATTAGCTACCATTGGTCATTTCGAAGTTCTAGGCATGTATTGAAGTGCTTTGGTTTTTCTTTTTTGGGAGTAAAAAATCTTATGCTTAAATGAGGCCACTCAGATTTAATCTTGCATCTTGCCCGTTGTTTAATGTTGATGAGATAGATGCTCACAAAAATTTCGGTGATTGTCCACCTAAGATGGATTTAATTATACTTATCCTCTTACTGTTAATGAAGAGAAGCATAATCCATGCACTTTTTGTGCTACTAGGAAAAAACAAGCCTTCTAATAAATGCATCTAAAAAGAGTGACTAATATTTGATGAGAGAATTCCTAATCCCTTGCCACAGAGATGATTGATTGAGTTAACTAACACTTACTTCCAAGTGGTTCAAAATCTCCCTTAATCACCATTTTGAACCTCCAAATTGTCTCTCGATTTTAAGACATTATGATTCATCGGTAATATTGCTTTGGCTTGTGTTAGTCGTAAGAATAACTTAAGCTTTGCTACTAAATTGCATCTTTTGGTGTGGTGATGACGACTATGCCCGAAACGAGCAGCAATTATGGTTTTAAAATGAATATTTCGACTATCTTTGAGAAACTCTTATGACAACGTCCAAGAGAATCACCAATGCTTATTGCCCTTTTCGCGAAGGGGAAATTTGGTCCTTCAAAAATAAGTTTTAAATGGGTTATACTGAACCTAAAAACTAATTTTACCATCAAGTCCTTTTTCACATGCATACAATTATAGTTTGTGTTGAGAAAATATCCAAATGAGTTTTGAAGTTGACAAAACCTTTCATTGTTTATTGTGAGTCTAATAAATGCATTGAAGTGACTCTTTCAGTTTTTGTCAAACTAGATTATATATTGAGACAATATTTACTATTGATTTATTTATCATAGTTGAAGCTTAAGAAAATTACTTCGTGGATATCATCAAGATTATTGGATAAATATCATTATAGCAACAATGCGAATATTAGCAAAGCTTATATGCAGATATCAATTGAGCATTTGACCTCTTTAGATTCTATGCTAAGAAGATCATCATATTGCAAAATTGACTATTGGCAACATTACAGGTAGTGATGTGGCTCGGATTTCCTATATAGAAAGAAATGATTGACATTCAATTTTAAAGATTGCTTTGCAAGGGCAAGTTACCTTCCTTAATTGAATAACTCTACTTCTGGAAATTGAAGATCTGCTTATATGGCCGACCAACTCAACGGGATTTAGATCTTACCTCTTAACAGCTACTAAATCTTCATTATGTAATCTCGCCCAATGAGTTAATTGGAGTGTGATCCTCTAAAGACTGTCAAATGGGTATATTGGAAGTGGCATAATATAGAAGAAGACCAAGGTGCCGAAGAAAAAAAATAGGTCCAAAATAAAATATTCCAAAGTGCAAGAGAACTTCAATCTTTCATACTTATCCTCTGAGCTACAAACTGTAATCTTTGTGAGGCACCAAAAAGAGTGATTGAGTGACATAGAAAAACCTATCATACACCAAGTATCATCACTCACAATTGTAATATCTTATGGATTATCTAGTGAAATCCAGCCGGCAGACTGTCAGCGTGGGAGAAGCCAAACTACTATAAATTTGTGTGCAACTTGTTCTATCTTTAAACTCATGTTAATTTTTTTTATAAACAATTGCACACTAATAAATTGCATCGCACCTCTATAAATATTCAAACTTTGATCTGTACGTACCGGTGAATATCATCACATCACTTTCAATGTTCAAACTCTGAATTTTTTCAAGTTTGATAATACTTATATGGCCTACTTTACTTCCACATTAATTTGTCAAGATTTGTTAAAAATGACTTATTCACCCCCTTTAGGTGATATCGCTAGCTCCAACAGTTTGTTCATAAGATAGTGAATAAGTTCTTCCACTTCAACTCCATGTTTGTCATATTTGTCGGTGATAATTATATTTTTTCTTCAATTACTGTATATAACCAGTATTATTTAACTAATAGACTCAGTGCAATGTGTCAATAATGTTGGTCACCCAACCATACCTTAAATTAATCTTGGAAGTCACATTTATTAAGGCCATAATATTAGCATCACATGGCCAAAAGGAGAGAAACAAAGCAAAGAATAACGTTTTCTAGCATAAAACAATGTTGCTTTCATCTAACTTTAAAATCCCTTCTATCCGAAAAGAGAGAGTACCAAATGTGTCCCTCTTCGGAATGTCTGCCGATCCTCTCTACCGCTCTGTGTAGCTCCTCTCTACCGCTTTGTGTAGCTATGGCTTCCTATCCCTTAAACCCTAACCCAAACCCTTCCAAAAGCCCCAACCTTCCACCATGATTTAGCCTGATTTCCGGCTTTCTCTACTCAACTTGTTAAGTTTCTCAGTGTTCCCTTTGTATCCGTTCTTTAATTCGTAGTTCTCTTCTATAGCTTCTCCCCTATCCCACAACCATTGAAGCATCTGCGTGTCTTCGACTCTTGGGTTCTCCGCTTTGTCCCCTACCCTTGACACCTGCCAACTAATTCATTCCCATTCTCTCAACTTTGCCTCACACCCATGTTGCCCTCCACATATTTCTCGGCTTCTTCTGCGATTTTTTGGCTTTCTGGACCTGTTGACCTTTACTACCAGTGACTGCATCCTGGCTTTGTGTCCCATTTTCAATAGGGCTTCGAGCTACTAAATAACGTTGATAATGGATGAGGAAGAAGGTGCTGCTGAGCATTTGGCACATCTCTGCAATAAACTGGGTAAGTTAATGTACGAAAATGATATGAATATTCTAGATGAGGAACTTTAAGAGGAAAAAATCATGGAATGTCGGGTCTCTCTTATTGGGCAACTTTTCCAAAACCCTAGCGTAAATTTCCAAGCACTCCAAACAGCTATGAAGAAGGCTTGGAGGAATGAGTATGTGGAGGTCAAACCCCTCGAAAATGGCAAGTTCAGTTTTGCATTTCGTAATGAAGGAGAAAAGAATCGAGTGCTGGAAGGAGGTCCTTGGTCTTTTTCTAATCATCTACTGCTCTTGAAACCCTGGGAACTGGATACTCCTCTCCATTGTTATGAGTTCAAGACCTGTGCCTTTTGGGTCAGAATTTTTGGACTTCCTCTTGAATGGAATTCTGAAGGTATGGTAAAGAAAATTGCAAGCTTGATGGGGAAGGTACTAGAAGTGAAAATAGATGCTCGAGGCCCTGCAGCTTAAAGAATTGGGAAAGCGAGAGTCGAAATGTACATGGATACTGAACTGAGAGTTGGACAATTGATGAGACACCAAAACAGAAAGGTATGGCTTGATTTTAAATACGAAAGGCTGCTTATCTTTTGTTACTCGTGTGGGAGGATTGGACACTATGCTAATTATTGTAAAGACATTCCCTACGATGAAGGAAAATTTACGACAAAGTTGGGAAGTTGTTTTGGAAGCTGGCTGAAAGCTGAAACTACAGGGTATAGTCCCTTTTGGAAAGTTTTCTACAAGAAGGAATCTATGGTAGAAGAAATTGAAGAGAATATCTCTGAAACTCCTGAGCACCAAAGGCAAAATGCGGTTATGGAAGATGTTCAGCCCATCTCTCCCAATATTAACTCTAATATACAACAGGGGGATCACATGAGGACAGATCCCTGCTACACGCAGGAGATAATACTGTATAATTCTGGTAAAAGAGCACTTCTGCTTACAGGCTCTACTCATGAAAAAGGCTTCAATACTCAGCTTGCCCAAACAACTTCAGAAGGCAACAGAATGAAGAGCTGTAAGAAACCAAAAACTCCCTCAACCAAAAAACAAAAAAGGTTCAGTCCTTACAATTCACTTCCAAAAACCCCAACTTGGCTGGATGAAACTCAACTTCTTGAAACACCTGTTCGTACAACCGAAGAAATCGCTGCATGGGCTTTGGTGGCTAGCCCTAATAAGCCACCAAGTGAAACATGAATATCTTATGCTGGAACTGTCAAGGGTTGGGCACACCCTCGACAGTCCGAGAATTAAGAGCTTTAGTGGCTCGCTTTAGGCCCACTGTGGTTTTTCTTATGGAAACAAAAAATCAGGCTGAAGTTATTTAGAAAATAAAGAGAAGACTCCACTTTCAATGTTGTTTTGTAGTTAATCCTGTGGGCACAGCGGGAGGCTTGGCTGTTCTGTGGCATGAAAGAATTTCATTGGAAATAGACTCAATGTTTGAGGATTTTGTGAATTTGAGGTGTAAAGAGGTGGTTAGTGGAAAAGAAATGAGAGTTACATTTGTTCATGGTCCTTATTTGTACCAAAAAAGGCTACAATTTTGGGAGGAATTGCGAAATATAAGTTCCAGGAATGTTCTGCCTTAGGTGTGTTTGGGTGACTTTAATGAGGTGCAGTTTCACTGGGAAAAAGTTGGAAAGCGCTTGGCTGAAACCTATAGAATAAATGCTTTTCGAGACTGTCTAGAGGCCTGTTCATTGATGGACATTGACAGTAAAGGGTGTGCGTTCACTTGGGCCAACAATAAAGAAGGGGACGAGTATGTTAAAGAACTACTTGACAGGGTGGTATGTACGATTGAATGGAGGTTGCTGTTCCCTGAAGCGGAAGCTTATGCTCTCCCAGCAATAGGATCAGATCATAGTCCTATACTTCTATCTCTTTGGGCTAACCCTGTTAAACGAAAAAAGGACTTCAAGTTTGAAGCCTTCTGGCTTGAGAGTGATGAATGTAGTAAGGTTGTGAACGAAACTTGGAGCTCTCCCACTAACTTTGAAAAGGATTTAGTTGGGAAGTTGCAAGCGGTAGCTTTTGCCCTTTCCAAATAGAGTAAGAAGAAATTCGCGAATGGACATAAGGAAATCAACTTGCTAAAATAGGAACTGCAATGGCTAACAAACAATACCATGGGGTCCTTTGACAAAGTGAGAATCAAAAACCTGCAAGAAGATATTGATTATTTATGGAGGCAGGAAGAGATGTATTGGGGGCTGCGATTGAGAATTAATTGGTTGAAATGGGGAGATAGAAACACAAAGTTTTTTCATGCAACTACCATTCAGAGGAGACAGCGGAATAGGATCTCTATGCTTCAAAATTTAGAGAATACATGGCTATTTGAGCAGTGCCAGTTGAAAGAACATACTATACTATTTTTCCAAGATCTATATCAATCTATAGGCCCTCGAAATTTCTCCCCAATTCTGGATCAGGTATCTCGGGTGGTAACAGAAGAGATGAATCACCTCTTGCTGGCTGAGGCAACCTTGGAAGAAGTCACGAATGCAACTTTCCAGCTCGGCGCAGCAAAAGCACCAGGGCCTAATGGCCTTAATGGCTTGTTTTATCAGCAGAATTGGGAAGAGATTCAATGGGATATTCTAAAGGAGGTGAGGAATTTCTTCAACACTGGATCCCTATCACCAGATTTAAATAAAACACACATCTCCCTTATCCCGAAAGTCCCGAACCCAGAGAGACTAGATCAATACCGCCTAGTTAGTTTATGTAATTTTGGCTACAAGATTATCTCAAAAGTGCTGGCTAATAGACTCAAACCACTTCTACCAGAACTTGTTGCAATGGAACAAAGTGCTTTCGTCGGCGGGAGGCAAATTCAAGATAACATCTTTATCGTCCAGGAGGTGTTACACCAAATTAGAATTCAAAAGAGAAGAAAGAAATTTCAAGCGGTACTCAAATTAGATATGAATAAAGCCTACGATCGAGTGGAATGGGACTTCTTGGAGGCATGCTAATAAAGATTGGCTTTGATGCGAAATGGGTTGGATGGGTTATGAAATGTGTCACAATGGTCTCATTCAGCGTTAAGTTTAATGGAGAACCTCTCCCTTACTTCAAACCTTCTTGTGGGATTAGGCAAGGGGATCCCCTCTCTCTCTCTACCTTTTAATTCTGGTGGCAAATGTACTGTCCTCATTAATGAAGACAGCTGTGGACAATGGCAGTATCACAGGGATTCAACTAAACAGGCGGTGTCCTACCCTTTCTCATTTACTCTTTGCGGATGACTCAATATTTTTCTTGAATGGTACACTTCTAGAGTGTCAGAATTTGGCATCTATCCTGAATCAATATTGCCTAGCATCTGGACAAGCGATAAACTTAAACAAATCAGGGATTTTCTTTGGTAGTAATTGCCCCCAAACTCTGAAAGACAATATGGCAAGGGAATTGAGAGTTCATATTATTGACAAAACTGGCAAATATCTTGGAATTCCTTTGGATTGGGGAGTATCGAAAAAACAAATGTTTGCTTGGATTTTAGGACGAGTCAATTCCAAACTAGAAGGGTGGAAGGAAAAACTAATGTCAAAAGCTGGTAAAGAAGTTTTGCTTAAAGCGGTGGTTCAAGCACTACCACAATATGCCATGTTTGTGTTTAAGATTCCGATTTCTATTTGTAAGGCTATTGAACAGAAAATTGCTTCATTCTGGTGGAAAACCAATGAAACCTAAGCCGGAATTCACTGGAAGAGATGGGATATTCTGAAAACAAGAAAGGATAAGGGTGGCCTGGGATTTAGAGATCTGCTCTCCTTTAATAAAGCAATGTTAGGAAAGCAAGCTTGGCATTTGAATAACAGTCCAAACTCTCTTTGGAGCATTCTATTTAAAGGCCTTTATTTTCCTCATAGCGATTTTTGGCATGCGGAAAAGGGACAACGCCCCTCATGGGGTTGGCAAAGTCTGATCCTAGGAAGAGACTCCATCTCACCCCAAGTGCTGTGGGTAGTAGGGGATGGTTCACAGATAAGAATCAGGGAGGACAAATGGTTGAAGAGGGGAATCATAGGAGGTCCTGCTAACAGAAATGAACCACGTTTTGTCTCTGAACTCATTATTAGTGAGGAAGGCATATGGGATGAACCAGTTTTAACTGAACACTTTGAGGATCAATTAGTGAGAGAAATCCTTGCTATCCCGATTAAACCCCAAACAGAGAAAGACCGGCTCGTATGGACTGGAACTCAAGCAGGCAAGTACACAGTTAAAAGTGGATACAACTACGTTCAAGAGAAAGCCAATAAAAAGAATGAAAATCAAGCCTCAACTTCCTTTCAACCTCCTCCCACCCTCTGGATAGACATATGGAAATTACACTCTCCACCCAAGGTTCGAATTTTCATGTGGAATTTATGCCAGAATGCTCTCCCTACTAAAGAGAATTTATTTCGAAGAAAAGTTATACCTGATCCCACATGCTCTTTATGCAATCGAGGAGTGGAAACTGTGGAACACCTGTTTTTATTGTGTCCTTAGACGAAGGAAGTCTGGTCGAACCCTGCATTGAATGTTCATATATCAAGTCAAGGTCTTACTCGAATTGAAGATTGGTTCCAGAGTTTGAAAGGAAAGTCCAGCAACTCACCTGATCTAGAGCTTTTGGTTGCAACACTATGGAATATATGGAAGGTGCGCAAACAAGCCATCTTCAAGAACAGAAAACCCAACACCATCAGCCTCATCGACGCTGTTCTAGCTGGGTTGAAGAGTTTCAACAGATGGAAACCCAAATCAAGCAGATCTGGGAACAAAGCTGCGGAATCTTCAGAGACCTGGCATCCACCGCCGTATGGAACGTACAAGATAAATATAGATGGAGCGTACGCACCTGGAGCTTCGGATGGTTCGGTCGCCTGCGTTTGTCGTGATTCCGTTGGAAGGTTGTTGGATGGAGTAGCTCGTACAGTCGCAACGTCATCCCCGTTGATGGCCGTGTCCCTTGCTCTGTTAGAAGCCCTAACTCACTTCTTTCCTAAACGACGTGAAATCCTTATCATTGAGTCTGATAGCTTGGACTTAGTCAATGCCTTAGAGAGTCCAGATCCACTTAGTTGGAAGTCCACACGCTTATCTTGAAATGTAAAGACCTGCTTCGTTCCTTCTTTAGTATTCTGGTCTTTCATTGTCATAGAGAGGCTAATTTTGTAGCGGACTGGGTTGCTAAAGCCCACAACAAAAATTACCTACCTTTCAATTGGGTCTTCTCCCCTCCCCAAACACTTTGGGAGCTCTTATGTACTAATGCCCTTTTATCGGGTCCCTCTTAGTAAATGATATATTTATCTTTCTGACCAAAAAAAAAAACTTTAAAATATTCAATATTTTCTGCGGTCAATAACAGGTTTGCTTCATTTGAAGGCTATTATATCTAGAATTTTAGACTTCGGTCAATCTCTCAGAGTGTCGTTTTGTATGATTTTTCTTTTAGAAGTGGGGCCAGTCCAAAATGGAGTGCTACAAATAGATTGAACTCGCATTCTTCGTCGGCGAAAACAACTAAACCGTTACACACACATTTCCTAGAATCTATAAATACCCATCAAGTTGTTGCTCATCATCTCCACAGCAAACTCAACAGCCTTCTCTACCTTCAAGCAAAACTGTTTCGCATTACTCCCCCATTTTCATATCTTCAGTCTCAAAACCAAACATGGGCGTCACTACCTTTGCCCAAGAATTTACGACCCCAATTGCCCCAACAACAATGTTCAAGGCTTTGATTCTCGATTCTCACAATCTCATCCCCAAGATTGCCCCGTAGGGCATCAAGCATTGAGTTAATTGAAGGAGATGGAGGAGTTGGAAGCATCAAGCAGATGAACTTTGCCGAAGGTAATTATCATCTTTAATCCATGATGCGCATACTTGAATTTGCTCTTCTTATTAATTCATATTGTAGTGATTCTAAGCAAGAGTTTAAATCTATATCAGGTGGTCACTTGAAATTTTTGAAACATAAGATTGATGCTCTCGACTTAGATAACCTTGTCTGCAAGTACACCTTGATCGAAGGCGATGTGATCTTTGATAAAATTGAATCCGTTGTCTATGAGGTCAAATTTGAGGCTTCAAGCAATGGTGGATGCATCTGCAAGATGTCCAGTGAGTATCACACGAAAACTGGTGTGGAGCTTAAAGAAGAGGAAATCAAACAAGGCAAAGAGAAGGCTATGGGTTTGTACAAGGTCGTCGAGGAGCACCTTTCCACCAGTCCTGATGTTTATGCTTGATGGGCCTTTTAATTAGACTTTAGTTTTTTTCCAGCAAAAGTTGTTTGAGGATTTTTCATTTGTCTTTTCTTTCGTGTCATGTTGTATGGGATTCGCTTTGGAAGATCTAAGTCGTGGGTTCTAAGCTCTTCCGGTCAATCAAAATAAATGGATTTCTTTGAGAAGTAACAATAAAGTTGTATGTGACTACTTTTGGTTTTGAATTCACTTATGATCGATGACGCTTGGTGACAAACTTCCGACCCGCATTTATCAGAAGACATGCCAAATTATTGAATGGGAGAAACCGATGAGCAAAAGAGAGGAATTGCGCAGTTTGCTCCTGTGCGACCAAATTCCAGAACAACAGATGGGAAGTCGAAACAAAAACGACGTATAGTAAAAATCAATGGCCTCGTGAGTTTGATTTCTTCATTCGTGATCTATGGGGTTGGGAAGAGCAAGAGTGTCTGAAGGCATAATCTTGATCGATCACTGCATTTCACATTGGATAATCTTGATCGATTTTTCTCCTTTACGGATTAATCAATAACAGTAGGAGAACTGAAACTTGATCTATCACAAGTCCGAGACACGAGCATAATTGATGTATCACTGCACAACCCGTCACGGACCAATCCGTCGGAAACTCCAAAGTCGACAATGTCAAGAACAATCATGCCAGGCTTAAGAAGACGGAAGAAACTGAAACTAGGGAAGGAAAGAGACAAGGGGCCCATTTGGTTCAACTTCGGGGGAATGCCTTTGGCAAAATGCAAAGGCCTTTGAGTTAAAGGAGTGTTTCGAAATGCAAGTAGTGTTTGGTAAGTGTGTTTTAAAATCACATTTGAAAATAATTTTGGTCTAAATACCGTTTGGTAAAAACTATATTTTGCAAAGGGCTTTTGCTGATATTTAAAAGAAAAAAAAAAGCTTGAGGTGGAGCTCAGCCATTGGCCACCGCTGTTAGCCCGATCTGGTCGCCAGCCAATTGCCGACAGCCAGATCTTATAGTCGGCTAGCCTCGCTTGACCTTAGGCAAGGCGGTTTGAGGTTGCGCAACCTCAACCGTTGCTTGGGTCGTGTGACCTCGGCGATCGCCGCCGCGCGACCCCTAGGTGACCGCCGCCTAGGGGTCATGCTAGCCCTCAGGCGACGGTCACCGGCCATCAAACCTACTACTTGGGAAAGATGAACAATGCTATTAATAGTGCGATGAATGGTAAACTTGCATTCCAAAAATGCAACTTGCCAAAGTACCTCCGGACCTGCCTTAGGTTAAAGGCCTTTAGAGTCCTTTGGAAATGCAAATTGCATTTCCCTAAAGTGTTCCAAAAAAATTGCCAAACACATTTGTATTTGGCTAAGGGACTTTTGCCCAAATGCTCATGTCAAATGCTAAATCAAACGGAGCCAAGGTTGGAGTGGTTGAGGTAATCACTATTTCACAAGGTGAATGTCACGGCGACAGTTCAGTCAATGGAACATAAAACCGTGCTCCTAGCTTTTTTGGGCCGTGGACATAATCTCTCCCATTTAAACAGATTTACGCAAAATGACCTTCATCTATGCAACACATAAAACGGCATGGCAGAGGTGATACTACTACACTCAGTTTTTTAGTTGAGCGGCTGCTGCAACTTTAAAACATGTATTACAAAGTATCAAAGTTTCCACGGTTCATAGCACAAGACAACTACAATTCAACTACAGCTATAACAAACAGGTTCTTACTATAGACCGGGGAAATCAAACCGAAGAAACGACCCAAACCCAGTAAGCATTTGAGCTAGATACGTAGCTATATAGCAGAATTCCGGCGCTCCATGCACCAAAAAACCAAGAAGCTGTCTTGTATTGGTGATCTTATACAGATGTTCGCGAATTACAATTTTGTTGAAAGCAAAAAGTGACTGGTTAAATGCTTGTCTAGTAACTCGTAAATTCGGCTTTGCCAACGTTTTCTAATTACTGCAGACTTCATCGACTCTTATATGAATTATCAATATTAAGTACAACCTCAACCGAATGAATCGAAATGACTGCCAAAACATAAGCCTGATCTTCAACTTGTAAAGGCTTATATGCTGTAGCATATATATCTTTTTGGGTTTGAACCTGGCCCAACATTTCTGTTCGTTTCTATATATGTTCCTAATCTCGATTAAACTTTCACATATACCTTTTTTCTGAAAAACTCTATAAAAAAATTTAATGAGAATACTGTTGTAATAATGTCCCCATAACTTACTTTTTCAGACAGAGAATTCTGTATTACATATGTTTTAAGTAGTTATAGAGACAAAACAAATCCATTACAGGTCATGCATGTGGCAGTTTGGCCTCGAGCGAGTCACGATATTCCCCACTAAAATTTGTCTCTATCGAATAAATCAAACATCATGGCATTCATTGTACCGTATTCTTTGAATCCATACCTACAAGTTGTCTGATAAGCTTGTCATCTTCCCATCATGAAGTGGTTGCGATCTTTCTGAGAGACTTCCTTAAACCATTCACATGGCAAAATTATGTATTCTCAGCTTATTTTTATCAAGTCCGAAATGACAGACTAATCAACGCCATCTTAGCGAATATGACACAATTAGTCTTAAATCTATAGTATAGATGCCAATTTAGTCATAAACTTTTCAATTTTGCTAATTTAGTTCTAAACTTTTGCGCGGAATTCTAATATAATCCTTCTTGCTAATTTTTGCCGGAAATCGTTGATGTAGCGGCCCAGTCATTGCCGACTGTCCTACACGGCATAGCTTCATGTTAGCGATTTCCAGCAAAAACTGATTAAAAGAACTATATTGGAATTTCATGCAAAATTTTGGACTAGATTAGCAAAAATGAAAAGTTTAGGAATGAATTAACATCTGTAGGATAGGTTTAGAAATGATTGAACAATTTCCCTACGATCTTATGATATTTAAAGTAGCATATTTATCATCTATCTTGTTTTTTTTTTCTCTTGATATATATTTTGTATTAATTTATTGTGATGTTAATGCTTTATTTATTTCATGAAAGATGAATGATTTGGAAAAAAAAAAATATTTTTTAAAATGATCGCTTGTATCAATTTTGATTCGGCTCTTACATGATCTAAAAATAAAGTAAATCAGACCACTTAATTAAGATTTCAGCGAAAGCCCAGGTCCCATAGTGATTGTTATCCAATTAGGTGCAATTGGAAGCAACACCATTCATTGTCTTTTAGCTTGATTAGAAAAAAGTGTTCACGATTGTCTGTAAGCTTATTATATTTCCAATAAATAAATTAAGTTTTTCATTATTCTCCAACACGTTCATCATAGCCATTGCATTGTCTACAGAATTATAATGTGCCCTTATTAGCATAGTAGGGCGATTTCATTACTCTTATATGCATATAAATGCATTTTTACCTGGAAAGTAAGGACAAATAGCTAATAATATTGGTCATTTCTAAGTCCTAGGCATGTACTAAAGTGCTTTTGTTTTTTCCTTTTCAGAATAAAAATCTCATGTTTAAATAAATCCACTTGTTTAAGGTTGATGAGATAGATCCTCACATTAATTCAGTTATTATTCACGTAAGCTGGGCTTAATTATACTTCTCTTCTTATTGTTAAAGAAGAAAAGTATAATTCATGAAATTTTTGTGCTAATAGAAAAGACAAGCCTTCTTATAAATTGCATCTAAACAGAGTAATTTCTCTTTGATGAGTGAATTCCTAGTCCCTTGCCACCGAGATAATGGATTGAATTAACTAACACTTACTTCCAAGTGGTCTAGAGTCACTGTTAATCACCATTCCGATCTCCAAATTATCTCTAGATTCAAGGAAATTCTTCTTCAATGACATTGCCCCGGCTAGTGTTAGGCGTGAGAATTACTTAATCTTCACTTGAGCTTGCATGTGTCGGTAGGTGCAGTGATGACAGGCTTGCTCGAAAGCAGTAGCAATCATGGTTCTGAACGAATATTCTTATTGTTTTTGCGATACTCTCATGATAATGTCCAAGGGGATTACTGACTCTGATTTACCCTTTTTCCACCTCCTTAACCTATCAAACGGAACTTTCAGTCCGCTCTAAAATAAATTTTAAACCGGTTACGATCACGGATCATCAATCATTGGACGTAATGGCAATGGCAAAGAATGGAATGAGAGAATTAGGTAAATTTATGTAAACAAATAGAAAATTAAAGGTTATATTGAATCTAGAAACTCTATTTACAATCCATTCTTGGGAAAAAAATCTGTTGTCACGTTCATACAATTATAGTTTTTTTTTTGGTAAAGAACATACAATTATTGTTTGTTCACGAGATAGTGAATAATTTCTTCCACTTTGTCTCCATGTCTATCATATTTGTCGGTGATAATTTTTTGTACTTTTTTTCAATTACCGTATATAACCAATGTTATTTAAGTAATAGACTTGGTACAATGTGGGAATAATGTCGGTCGTGAACCATATCTTATATTAATCTAGAAGTGCACGTTTAATAAGGCTAAGATATTAGCATCACATGGGCAAAAGGGCAAAAAAAACAAAAAGAGAAAAGAAAGTAATAACGTTTTCTAGGAAAGAATGGTGTTGCTTCCAAGTTACATCTTACCATATGAAAACTCTTAAAATATCCAAGATTTTCCGTACTATGGCGGTCAACGGCAAGGATGCCCCACTTGAAGGCTATAGTTTTAGAATTTTAAAATTTAGTCAACCTCTCAAAATGTGTGATATATGCATTTTCATCTAGAAGTGGGGCCAGTCCAAAGTGGAGTGTTGCGAGTAGATCGAACTTGAATTCTTCGTCAGCGAAGACAACTAAACCATTACACACATTTCCTAGAATCTATAAATACCCATCAAGTTGTTGCTCAACATCTTCACAGCAAACTCAACAATCTTCTTCCACCTTCGTGCCAATCTTTTTCACATTACTCCTCCATTTTCAGATCTTCACTATCAACACCCAACATGGGTGTCACTGCCTTTACCCAGGAATTCACAACCCCCATTGCCCCATCAAGAATGTTCAGGGCTTTGATTCTCGATTCTCACAATCTCATCCCCAAGATTGCCCCCCAGGGCATCAAGAGCATTGAGTTCATCCAAGGAGATGGAGGAGTTGGAAGCATCAAGCAGACTAACTTCGCCGAAGGTAACTATCATCTTTAATCCAAGATGTGTATGCTCGAATCTGCCCTTCTTATTAATTCCTACTGTGCTGATTCTAAGCACGAGTTTTAATTTATGCCAGGTGGTCACTTGAAATGTTTGAAACATAAGATTGATGCTCTTGACTCCAAGAACCTAGTCTGCAAGTACACCTTGATCGAAGGTGATGTGATCTTCGATAAAATTGAATCTGTTGTCTACGAGGTCAAATTTGAGGCTTCAAGCGGTGGTGGATGCGTCTGCAAGATGTCTAGTGAGTATCACACGAAAGCTAGTGTGGAGCTTAAGGAAGAGGACATCAAGCAAGGCAAAGAAAAGGCTATGGGGCTGTACAAGGTGGTCGAGGAGTACCTTTCGGCCAATCACGATGTTTATGCTTGATGCGCCTTTTAATTAGACCTTTTGTTTTGGGCAAAAACTGTGTGAGGATTTTTCATTAATCTTTTGTTTTTGAGCCATCTTGTATGGGATTTGCTTTGGGAGACCCAAGTCATGGTCTAGTGCGTATCTTGATTGATACGTTATCTCATTTAGTCATTTCATAAAGCGTATAAATAGGTTGATGTAATCTCATTATGATATATGGAAATATAAAGAAAATCCCTCAAGTCTGTCATCCGCGTTATTATTTTCAACTAGCTCTTCTGGGATTTATCAATTGGAAGAAATAAATTTCTTTGGGAAGTAATAATAAATTTTTATGTGACTACTTTTTTTTTTTGAGTTCACTTATGATCGGTGAAACTTAAGCACAAAGTCCCAATACGCATTTATCAGATGAGACCATACGGTGTAGAAAGGAATAGAGATATCGGCGAGTTCTGACCCAATAACAAGCAAGATAGGAAATTGTCTTGGGGAGTCCACTATGGAGTGCTGTGACACTCCGAAATTTCATCGATTGAAATTTATGCAATAACTGAGTCTTATAAAATGTGCTTGCAATAAATTCTCGCTCGGAACTGATTATTCCTGGGATGTTAACCATTAGGGGAAATTAATTCGCACGACTAAAGAAAATTTGATCGTGAATTGATTTCGACCATTAAATCGCTGAAGTGATATTTTGAGTCACTGTTGGCCGATCCAAGGATAGTCAGGGGTCAGTTCGCCACTGTCATAATAGTGGATTGTGGGTAATTCCGCTGGACCATGAAATGACTTGACGAATAATCCTGAACATATACCTAACAATCGTACCCTTGGATCTAGTGATTGATCTTCGCAATTTTAATGACAACCGAAGTCATCACGTACCGAAAGACCTTGCACGTGACTCGATTCAGTATCAGTCACAAGTCGATTATGCGAATTTTCCCAACAAGCTGCCCGTTAGTTTAAGAAACGCTTGAGTTGTGTTTAATAAAATTTAATTATTGAATTTAGCCCAAATTGGACATCGGAAAATTAGGAAGTCACGATGGAACATTAGGACGACGTTGCAGGGGACACATGCGAATTTTGGGTGTGCCCAAATCCTTCAGAAAAATTCAATTTGGGCAAGAAAATGAGAAAGTGACCATTTTGCTCCTAAGAATTAATAAATGGTATGTTTTAAGGGTAAAAGGGCATTTTGATAATTTTGCCCCAAATTTTTTATTAGACATTTTTACTCTTGGATTTTTGGGAAATTACGAAAATACCCTTAGATGTTTTTGGGTGAGATTCGATCTCGACTGTCGGTTTCAAGATAAGATCGAATCTAGACCGTTGATTTCGTTTGTGAGAAAGGGGTATGATGGTAAATTCACATTTTGGTCAAATTGAACACTATTTGAGTCCAAGATTATCACACACACTCTCTCTCTATTCTCTTCCCCTCTCCACCATGAAGCCCCCTCCCCCGATCAAACTTCCCCTCCCTCTCCCATGCCGGATCGCCGCCGTACATCGGCCACCACCTACCACCGCCTTGCCGCACCGCCCTTACCACCCTCACGCCACCACCCCATTGCCGTTTCTCTCTCTCTCTCTCTCTCCCTCTCATCACTGTGTGGCCGTGGCCCACGGCAAGGAAGCCATTGCCATCACCGCCGCCATATGCTGTACGCCATCCGCCCAAGCCGGATCGCCGCTGTGAACCGTACACCGTCGCCATGGAGTGCCGCCGCTTTCCATTTTAGCCGATTAAGTCTAGAACTTGGTAAGTCGCTCTTTAAACCCAATTTAGGACATTGGGTATTGACGGATAAATTGATCTAGGGTGAAATCGGGTTTATGCGGGTGCAAAATGTTGTGGTTTAGGATGTGAAATATTGTGGCGGGCCTTAGGAATAAATTTTGGAATTTTTAGTGGATATTTTGTGGATGATAGTGGGCTGTGAGTTACTGTTCATAGGGCTGCGATGGGCAGATCGGGACACAAGTTGGATTTTTAAAACTGATATTTAATGGCTAGAAAGTGCCGTGAAGGATTAGAATTTATCTGACGCCATTTGATTGGAGAAAAATGGCAATTTGTGTGACTAATGTGTGTTTAGATTAGTATTGAATTGTGATGATGAGATTTAGTGTGTGGTTGTGTAATTGATTGATTGAATTATGCTTGTCAGGTGCACGTTTGGGTATGAGTGAATTAATTGTTCAAATTGGCCATATTGGATGTCGTGTGAGCATGGAAATGCTTGTGAATTTGTTACGTGCACGGGCCACGTGTGACTGGCTAATTGAATGGCATGTAATTGCTGATCATGCGAGTGAACGAGAAATTGTGATGTGGCATGGCATGAGAGATTGTGGAAATTGTGCCGTCCTGAGGCGTGTACGTTTACGTGGGACGATGCCCGGTATTACCGGAAGACTGCCAGCCTGAGGCGTGTACTTCAATGTGGGTTGCGTAGTAGGTAGTAGGTGTTGAGCCTGAGGCGTGTACGTTTACGTGGGCAAGAAATATGGCCTGAGGCGTGTACGGGTACGCGGGCCTTGAAGTGTTGTGACGAGTGATCGCAATGTACTTGAGGCGTGTATGTTTACGTGGGTCACTAGCGAGTGTTGTGGAAAAGAAATGAGATGAGAATGGAACGAATGCGTGGTATGAAAATTGTACATGCGTGTGTTTGCATATGGCGTGATTGTGATTAAGTGCAGGTTGAACGCATGATAGGTTCGGGTAAACACAATTGATGTGCCTGTCACGGAGCGATTTGATGTACGTGAATGTGTGTGTGTGTGTGTGTGATTATCTGGAGGTACGTGATAGCCTAGGTAGAATTTAGGGGTGTACTTACTAAGATATAATCTCATGGTTGTTTCAACCAACAATTTTTAGAACCCCGACCTGAGCCATGAATCCTTCGCCACCGCCACCTAAGCGTTTTGGAGTACCAGTGCACACCGATTATAACACTGCAGAGTTTCCTATGGAAGATAATATGACCTGGATCAAGCATACCACGACCGTTTTTGTAGAAGTAGGACTACCGTTATGGGAGACACAGGTGTATACCGCTTGGTATTTTAGGGACGCTGACGGGGATGAGTTCGGTTCCGTCAGAGGTTTTGATGTCCCGTATGACTTAGTTGGAGATTGGAACCCGGCTGCCATGCCCCCGATCGACGGAGAGTTGACCAGTACCAAGGTTAGCTTAGCTCAGTTTGGTCTGCACTCAACACCCGTAGCACAGGGATCTTCAGGGGCCAAACATGAACCCGAACCTGAAGCATCGCAAGCCAAAGCTGATTCGATGGATATAGATTTAGAACCGATTCTTGAGGAAGAACCGATAGAGGTGGAACCCGAGGTAGGATATGAGAATAATCCTGTGGAGTCTGAAGAGCCAGTAGGGGAACCGGAGTACATACTTCCCTTTGAGTAGTACATAGATCCCGATTTCGTGCTCAAGTTCCATGTCCTGGATGTTTTAGCTAAGGAAGGTCAGGACGAAGTCCCGGCGGAGTCAGGTGACATCAGTCACCCGATTGTGATTGAGGCAGAATCAGAGTCATCGAAGGAGCATACAGTGAAAAAGAGTTCAGTTTCAGAGGACGAAGAGTCAGACTTGGATTGGATACCGAGTGTGGATCGTAGGGGCTAGAGTACAGAAGGAAAAACCATACTGTTAAAGAGTATCATTTTTGGAAGTTAGAATACCAGGTTATCGAACCATTTTGTTGTCAATGGTTTATAGAAGGGTGTGCACTTGTACATTAAGATTTGTAATATTGTGAATATTGTGGTTTAAGTTTGTAGGAGCAATGAAAATGCATATTCTCCCTATTCTCCCCAGTTTTCATTTGTCCGGGTGTTTTATAGTTTCCACTGTTCAATTAAATCTCTGATGATCAAATGGAGGTCGGCGACAACCTGGGACGTTACACTATATCGACCAGTATTGGGATGTACGCGGGCTCGACAGGGGTTCAGGGCGTGACAAGTGCTCTCAAATTGGGAAGTGAGGGAGTTGCCTACATTTTATACAAGACCAAGGCCCTCCATCACCAACACAAACTCAATTAGCTTCCGCATTAATTAAGCTTCAGCCCATATCTTACTTATGTTTCTTAACAAAAAAAAGAAAATTGTCCAAAAAGTCCTAAACATATTATACTTTTGCCAATTCGGTTATAAACCTTTTAATTCATTAATTAAGTCCTAAAGCTTTTCACGTTTTGTCAATTTTGGCTGGAAATTGTTGACGTAAACGCCAGTTGTCTTGGTGGCACGATCGTAGCCCATATTGCAAGATTGACCCAAATTGATCCATTTAACATGCTAAAGCTTCTAAACTCTTTCGTAACTCTTTGGTTAACGTCAAAACTTCACAAAAACAGCGAGAGAATCAAAGCTCATTTTCTTGCGTAGCTCTTTAGTTCAAGTCAAGGCTTCATGAAAGCGACGAAGCCGTATACCTTTCGCAATCATGAAAGTGAAAGATCATGCTTTCTCTCTCTTACTTTCCGACATTCTCTAGCTTATCTATTTCGTTGATGTCACTATAGCGCGTTTACATTTCGTGTCATAGTCAATT
Source organism: Syzygium aromaticum (assembly GCA_024500025.1). NCBI lineage: Eukaryota > Viridiplantae > Streptophyta > Magnoliopsida > Myrtales > Myrtaceae > Syzygium > Syzygium aromaticum. The sequence goes on from CM044892.1 coordinate 31,686,220, forward strand.
CTATGGCCGTGGAATGCTACAGTGAGCTCATTTTATGTTTAAGGTTTACAAATGTACGATAAATCTTGGATATACCAAAATTCCTAGATTAGATATTCAATCATTTCAGTCATATCTTAACTTGAAATCCAGATGATCAAACATAACCCTAGAGCACATGAACGCAGAGGCTCGGGTACCTAAGGGCCCATGGAACTTCTTGTTAGTTCCATGCAGATGTTGCACCTTTGCAAGTAATTCAATCTCATATAATTTGCAAATAATTAATACAATTCAAACATGTGACCTTCAATTCTGAGCTAAAAATCCCGTAATGCTCCAATCCAGAGGGGTTAAAAATATCGGAAAAAGAATTACATATTTTCAAAGAGGGTTAAACATCTAGTTCAAGTACAAGAGGTCTAGAAACAAAATAGAGTGGTCGCTCTTGGCACTAAAGATGGGAAATATTTGGGGAAATTATTGCCTCGTGAAAGTATTTTCTTGATGTCAAGAAACAATTTGGAGGCAGCGTTGGCACACCATTTTGTTCCTTGAGTTAATTGTCGTATATTTCAATCAGCATCTCTAAAATGTATAGCAGGGAACTTTTTTCACACTCTCCAACAAAGTAACACCAACACAGAGTGCACTGTTTTTCTTATGCGCTCCAAAATTCTTTTGCCTCCTTTTGGCTCACATGCTATGCTTTTCGGAAGCAACAGGCATTCGCATCAATGCCGTTAAGTTTCCAAGTTTTCACGCGCCGAAATTTGCAAATTCATTAGGATGCGAAATGAAGTCGTAGTCAGTGAACATAACTAACTGTCTCGTAATGCATACCAATCATTGAATTGCTCATTGCTCTTTCAAGTTTTATTCTGACATGACCTTGTATTTGACCAACAAATCCTTTAGAACATAGAATGACACTAGAAAGGCATTCCTCACACGAGCTTCAAGCTAGAGGTGACGCATACAAAAGAAATCCACCCGAAGTTCCAATAATTATCACTCCAAATGATTTGCACAGACAATTTAAGCACAAACACCGGGGTTTGCCAAGAGGTACTCTTCAACTGTCTTGAACAATCCCATAGCCCTATCTTTTCCCTGCTTGATATCATCTTCCTTAAGCTCCGCACCTTCCTGAACATGATAGTCGCTGGTCATCTTGCAGACGCATCCACCATCAGCTGATGTGAACTTCACCTCATAGACAATGTAGTCAATTTTGTCGAACTTGATAGCACTTTCAATCAAAGTATATTTGCAGTAAAAGTTCTCAACATCAAGAGCATCAATCTTGTGCTTCGTGTACTTGATGTGAGCACCTGTTACATGAATTCATGTAAGTGAAAAGATTAAGTTTTGAGTTGTGTGATCTATAAATGAACTTGACATGGTAGATAAACATCTATTATCCGACTTACTTTCACCAAAGTTGGTTTGCTTAATACTGCCAACTCCACCATCTCCCTCAATGAACTCGACACTCTTGATGCCACCGGGGACAATCTTGGGAATGATGTTGTGCGAGTCAAGGACCAAAGCCTTGAACATCCTCGATGGAGCGACCGCAGATGTGAACTCTTGAGAGTAAGTGACGACACCCATGTTTGCCTTGTAAGAAGCAAAGAGAAATGAACTCAGGTAGGAAATGGAAGGGATTGGAGTGATTGCAATGGAAGAAGCTTGAGCTGATGAAGATAGTGAAGAGAATTACTTTATATTTATAGCCAAGTTGATAGATCAGCAGTCTCTAATCATTCAAACTTCAAAGCACTCCGAATTGGACCATTCGGCCTTGCTTTAAGCGTTTCTTCATTTCTTATTGGGCGGAGCCACCGGTCATCTAGAAGCTGAAGAAGGAAGACTTAATTGTTCAAGCACGTTGAAAATAACCTTGTATTATAAGTTATTATGTTATAATCTTCTTATGCCCAGTTTGTTATGTAGGAATCTAAAGATATATAGAATAATGAAACGTTTACAAAATTTGTAGATGATGAACAACGACATTGGTGAGCTTTCCAAAAGCATATATTAAGATATAGATCAGAAATGTGTAAGGTGTGTATCAATTATTATAACAGCATGAGTCCATAAATTTTTTTCTACGGCAATTGTGGAATTGTCTTTTTCTGGTTATCACTAAAAGTGGTCTCAGGGGCCGGCAAGATTAGTCACCAAAGCTGGGGAAACAGTCGGTACTAACTGATGGGTAATGTTGCGATTTGAACCCCATTCCAACAGATCAAGCCTCAAAAGAAGTACTTGTGGGATGATGGCCTGGCCTACTTATATATCACTCAACATAATGTCGTCGGATCCAGTATGGGTTTAGTCTATCCTCAAGCCACACATCTATTAGAGGGCTCCTCCTCTAATACAATCCATAACGACTTGATCCAGTCCACGTTGATCAAGCCCTTAAAAGAAGTAGTCAAAGTAATCACACAAGATGTAGACCATTTGTGGTAAGTGTTAGCTTATATAGCACTCAACAATGCATCTCTCATCCACAAAATATGGCACCAGTGGTCCTCCGTGATGAGATGATCCCAATGGATCTTTTGACCAAGAAATAGTTTCCACCGGTTTTATTAACGTTGGAAGGCTAGTAAAAGGAAACATTTTGAAGGATTGTGGTTGCCGTAGTGTTTGAAAAGAGAGTATTTATAGTGTTAGAGGTGTTTGTTATCGTATAGTAATCTACTTAACTTTGAGCAGACGTAAACAAAAGGCTAGAGTCAAACAGCTACATATCTGTTTGCCAAATCTTCTATCTCTTAAACTTTGTTATTCACTATTTGATAGAAGTATTTGCATTTGCGCAATTGTTTTCATTCTACGAAAGAATATATTCAAGTCTTCCACGAAAAGGTTTTGATAGACTGATTGACCCCTCTTTTCGTCTTTGTATGAGTCAGTTTTATCAGTTCTATTTCGTTGAACGACATTTTTATATTATTCCCATAAAATTTGACTTCTGTAGTCTAGCGAGAATAATTATCTAATGACAGTGCCAGTGCTAACATTCACCATTTTATTTGGGTACTAATTTGAAACAAATCTAAATATTATGACTAAACCCGTTGAAGTGCCCACCTTTTTCCCCGTGCTTAATTAGCCATGCTCTGTTCTTTTCAGATACAATTTCAAGCATTTAGCTCCTCTGATCATAAATGATTTTTCTCTAGTCTAGCCATTGGTTTTTACCATGCTTGCTGGTAAAAGTACGCACCAGACCACCATCTTTTCTTAATATCCATTTCATTTCATATTCTCAACCATAAAAAAGTCAGAGGAAATTATGATCTCCGTGAAATTATATGTCTCATTAGTAATAGCCAGAGAGCTATTGACGATGATGAATGGGAACTTTAGTATATTTGAAGCAGCTCACTTATAAGTCGAGCAATATTTAACCTTGTTACGACAAAGGGGTGCTCATCTTTAGGGGAAAATCCAAAGAAGTGCAATCCATTGGATGGATTGCTCATTTATCTTTCAAATTTTATTGTCACCAAACCCTTTAGAAACATAGAAATACACATTCCACACAAAAGCTCCAATAGAGCAAGAGAAAGGACAAAGACAACGTAAGACAAATTTCCACCACTTAACTCATATCACTCGCTAGAATTTTGGAATGGCCATTTAAGCACAAACATCAGGATTTGCCAAAAGGTACTCCTCAACGGTCTTGTATGGCCCCATAACCTTGTCCTTTCCGTGCTTGATATCATCTTCCTTGAGCTCCGTGCCGTCAGTGGAATGTTACTCACTAGTCATCTTGCAGACACATCCACCGTTGTCCGAGGCAACAAATTTCACCTCGTAGATGACAAAGTTGATTTTTTCGAACTTGATATCACTTTCAATCATAGTGCATTTGCAATAGAAGTTCTCCACATCAAGAGCATCGATCTTGTGCTTGGTGTACTTGATATGGGCACCTATTGCACAAATTCATGAAAGTAGATGGTTTAATTCTAAGTTCGGTATACTATAGATGAACTTGACATGGTAAAGCTACATATGCGATCCCACTTACTTTCGCCGAAGTTAGTTTGCTTAATGCTACCAACTCCACCATCTCCCTCAATGAACTCGATACTCTTGATGCCCCCGGGGACAATCTTGGGGACAACATTGTGCAACTCAAGGACCAAAGCCTTGAACATCCTCGATGGAGCAACAACAGATGTGAACTCTTGAGAGTAGGTGATGACTCCCATTTTGCAATCTAAAAGAAATGAACTTGAAAAGGTAGTGGAAGGATATGGTGTGATTGCTATTGAAGAAGGCTTGAGGTGATGAAGACGATGGAGAGAAGCACTTGGCATTTGTAGGCAAGTTAGTTGTTTAGCAGTCCATAAGCATTCAAAGTTCGAATCACTCTAAACTGGACTGATCAGCCTTGCTTTAAGCGTTTCTTCCTTTCTCATTGGGGCAGAGCCGCTAGTAATCTAGAGATTAAGGATAAGGACAAGCTCATTACAGAGCAAAAATGAAGGACCAGATTTCTTTTGTTCATGTCGTGTTCACCGAAATGGTGGGCGTAGTACAATCTAAATTGGTGATATAATCAGAGATATCAACTTCACATGTGCTTAGAATCTCATAGAAATTATTTATTGTGCCGTCAATGCATGCCTCATTTGCAGGCTATTATATTTGAAATTTTAGACTTTACTCAATGCCTCAAAATGTATTGTATAAGTTTTTTCATCTAGAATTAGGACCAGTCCAAAGTGAAGTGCTACGAATAGATTGAACTTGAATTCTTTGTCAGCTAAAACAACTAAATCATTACACACACTTTCCCGGAATCCATAAATACCCATCCGTTGTTGCTCAAGATCTCCACAGTAAACTCAACGGTCTTCTTCTACCTTCAAGCAAGTCTATTTCACATTACTCCTTCATTTTCAGATCTTTACTCTCGGAAACAAACATGGGCGTCACTACCTTATCCAAAAATGCACAACCCCAATTGCTCTTTCAATAACGTTCAAGGCTTTGATTTCTCAATTCCCACGATCTCATCCCAAAGATTGCCCCCCAGGGTATCAAGAGCATTGAGTTCATTGAAAGAGATGGGCGAGTTGGAAGTATCAAGCAGACTAACTTTACTGAAGGTTCTTATTGTCCTTAATCAGTGATGCGCATACTCATACTCATCCTCCTTATTGAATCCTATTGTAGTGATTCTAAGGGAGAGCAAAATCCTAAACTTCGTCAAGGGAGAATTTATCACAGAATAAGTCACCAAATTGTGCTTAGAATCACTACAATGGGAATCAACAAGAAGGATGAATTTGAGTATGTGCACCATTGATTAAGGACGATAGATATCTTCGGCAAAGTTAATCTGCTTGATACTTCCAACTCCTCCATCTATTTCAATGAACTCAATGCTCTTGATGCTCTGAGGGCCTCTGGGGATGAGCTTGAGTGAATCCAGAATCAAAGCCTTGAACATTCTGAACAAAAGCAATTGGGGTTGTGAATTCTTGGATAAAGGTAGTGACGCCCATGTTTAAAATACCTGTGCTTTTCATATAGCGCAGTCTATTGATGTTTTAAAAGCAATGTTTCGAACCTCTTTCTGTAGATAACTTATAATTAGCTACTGCTGAAATTAAAAGAAAATTCTTCATTTTTTCATCTACGAAGAAATTAAGTGGTAAGCTCCTGTTCGATTTGGAGAAAGGAAATTCGTGCCCCATTCTAGAAACACATCAATAGGTTTACTTACCAGTTGGTCCTTACAGATATCGTAACTTAATTAAGTTTTATAAAACCTGGTACATAAACTTTTGAGGAAACCTCTTTTCTGCACGTATATGTCAGAGGGATAGATTCCTCCCAAGTGTAAAATCCAATTAGTCCTTTTTAATACATGGTATGCGAAAACTAGTTCAGGCTTCAGACACGACTGATATGACTGCAAGAAAAATGGCTGCAGGCGACAAACAAAGTCGTCCTTAAAGACAGTTAAGACCATCCCTAATGATCATCAGCACCAAGTCCTTGCCCGTCAACTCTACTTGTGCCGCTACAGATAACTATGGATCGCCTATCCGTCCTTCAGCTCTTTCAAAAATCAACTCTAACTACATATTTGGACAGTGACAGTCAGTTGCACTTACATGATTTGTTTTAGCTGAATCTCAAATCAAATGACAATCGTTTCTTTATAAATATAATATGGGAATACAAGAAATCTTTCATGACTCAAGTATCGGACTTGAAACTGCAGAGGAACGAGACAAACACCATAGCCAAAATATGTGAAGTACAATTCATTTGAAGCACAAAGAAAACGTTTTAAGCATAGTCATCAGGCTTCGCCAAAAGGTATTCCTCGACAACTTTGTACAATCCCATTGCCTTGTCTTTGCCTTGTTTGATGTAGAGCTCCGCACCAGCCTTAGTGTGGTACTCACTAGTCATCTTGCAGACACATCCACCATCACTTGAAGCTTCAAACTTTACCTCGTAAGCAATGGACTCGATCTTGTCAAAAACTACATCACCCTCAATCATAGTATACTTGCATACAAGGTTCTCAGCATCCATGGCATCAATCCTGTGCTTCAATTGCTTCAAATGACCACCTGAAATATCAACTGCTTTAGTTAACGCACTAATTGACATTCAATCAACTGCAAACATATTTTTATTTTTGGTACCAACTTTAATTCACATCAAGACTAACCTTCAGCAAAGTTGGTTCGCTTAATGCTTCGCTGGTTTGCTTAATGCTTCCTGCCCTGCTGTTACCTTGGATGAACTCGATGCTCTTGATGCCTTGAGGAACAATCTTGGGAAAGATTGTGCGAATCAAGAATCAAAGCCTTGAACATCCTAGATGGAGCAATTGGAGTTGTGAACTCCTGGGTGTAGCTAGTGACCACCATTTCTTTTCCTGATAAAATAGAAGAAACAGCAGTATGAAGGATTTGAAAGGATTATCAGTGATGCTCAGCTTAATGCAGAAGCTTGAGTTCTTGTTGATGGCGAGAAGAGTACTCATCTGGTGGGTATTTATAGATGAATGGCCTAATTGAGTAAGCTACTCATCTCACACTTTCAAGAGTTCACACTGAAAGCACTCCAAAAGCGGCTCGTCAGTCGTTAGCCACCATCCTATACTTTTTTGCCTTTCCGAATAGTATATGGACCCACGATTATGTAAATACAAATTTATGGAAATGGTCGAGAATCCTAAAATAGGAAAGAGGACCCATGAATAAGTTGCAACGCCTATTAATTTCCCTATCCGATAAATTTGACTAAAGTCATACAATGACACCTGCTTATTTAATTTGGATGGACCCCCACATCTATGGGATTGACTTCTATAATTTGGTTAACCATATTAGCAGGTTTGTCATGCCTTGGACCCTCGAGCGCGTGGACATTCTTCCTTGGTCGTGGAATTGCAACGTCTTAGGACGCATTGCCGACCCATTCATTTCAACTTTCAATTAAACGTAACCGGAAGCAATCATAATCCACCCAATCATACAATAAGGACAGTCAGGAAAACACACCTCATTATATACAATATCGTCAGCAACACATCAGGTTAACATGTTACAAGTCCATTATGCGGACCTTCCTAATTACAACCACAAAAGGTAGGGAGTTAACCTAGCTCCTCTATCTATGAGGGTAACCTCAAAAGGTGTTCCCCCTCAAAACAGCCGGTTCCCATTGAATGTAAGCATACTCATACTTGAGCACCTAAAAAAAATGATTAATAACAATGAATGAGATAAATTTCAATAAGTTAACGACCTAAGTCTTGGTTAGGAAGTCAACTCGACTTGGGCACTCCTAAACATGTAACAACCTATCGATGGTAGTTCAATAGCAAATCAACCCTGCTTTACCTTAACTATAAACACAAGCAGGTTACCTAGGCCAGCATAAACAAATGTGCCATTAAATAATCGCAGGCATTCTTACCTTGTTTTGGCATATACACACGCCCGGCATATAATAAACCAACATGTGCAATCATAATGCAACGAGCACATAATATAATCAGAACACGCTCAATAATTCTCATGTATAAGGTATCTACACGAGTTCTGATTATGAAGTGAAACTGTTTTGGCCTATCCCATAACGTGTCTCACAATTTCATCCCATAATTAGGCGCAATTGTCATGCCCTGTACCATATGAACACGTAACATCCCGCTGCAGTCGATAAGAATGCGACTCCCAGGATTAGTCGCCGACCCGAAACCCTCGAAATAAGAAAACACACGCGGAAGCCAAATGAACACTCAATTCAACAAACATTCAAACGGGATAGTAGAGAGAGAAATTAAACAAACTAACAAACTGTTTTATAACTTCAACTTTACTTATAGTAGTAACATGTACAAGCCTTTCTAAAGGCCACAAACCCAAACCACATATGCTCAAAAGGGATAGAGTGGTCGATTTAGTTACTCTATCTACAAGCAACTCCAAAAAGATGGGAATCCCTAGTCCTATCAAAACCCTCCACGGCATCATGGCGGTATTCCTGGCGAAGCCGGGTTAGATACATCACTATAGGAGCCAGGCGGTAAATGCGCTAACTCCGGCTCTAAATCATCGATCACCATTGGTGCTGGCTCGAGATCAACCATTGCTCCATCAGGGGGATCAATCTCCATAAGATCCAACAATCCTAAACCATCATCCGGGAGAATATCAAATCCCCGGAGAGGACCAAACTTCTGTGCTCCATCTCGTACATACCACGCCATATACCTATGAGCCGTGAAGTACTGCTCTTCATCATCCACCTAAACTGTACACTCATACTTCTCATATATTCTATCCTAACCCGCCAGGTACTCAGTCACCCAATGCTCCATCTCCGTCGGTACCCCGAAACGTAGTGGAGACTTAGCTATGGTTAAGGTCAGGGGACTGAAATATTTAACAACGGTGAATGAGATAAAATCTCAATAAGTAAATTACCTATACCTCGACTAGGGCAATACGTACCTCCGGCACCCTAATCATACAATTCTAATCAATAGGGAGAGTCAATAACGACGAATAATGGTACAACATATTATTCACAATTCTCGAATTGCATCACAACCATGGCACACGATCAAATGCGTAACAACAACAATAATAATCCAGACAATCAAGACATACTCAATCATTCACACGAGTCTTGATTATAAGATGAAATCACTTCAACCCATCCCATGCTATGCCTTACGATTTTATCCCATAATCAAGCACAAATATACCGTATGCACATAGCACTCAAAGTTGTCTAGATTATTAACAACCCACCATAGGTCACACCAAACTTTCGCCAGTCTTCCGGCATAGCCAGGCATCACCCCATTACTTTGGGTGTGACAACGTCCGAGATCGAATCCCCCCCTCTCGACAAGTCGGGTACCAAACGGCATTCCATTTAGGAGCATCAATCCGGCCTCTACCATGATCGGCAATGTCTAGGATCAAAACCTCCCCCTTGATAAATCGAGTACCAGACAGTATCCGAGCCTTAACCGAGTATCGTTTAGAACTTGTCGTAGACGGAATTCATCATGGCTGTACACGTAATCACCAAGGCATTTCCAATTTTAATCTTCTTTAATTAACCAATTCAAGTGTGTATGATGTGCAATTTACTATAATTAAATATGTCATGAATCGCACTCATTTTTTGTATCAAACGTCAATTTCAACACCTAATCTTCTCTCTAGAACGCGCAATCACCATTCCAACCACACGATCAAGCCATAGTCAACTACTTAGTCATGATTAAATAAATTAACCACTTGATCACACAATTTAACCATGCAATCGGCATTAAACAATTAATTCACCGCACGATTATCATTAAGCCTCTAATCGGCACATAATCGACTAATTAACCATGCGATTATTGATCAAAACCACACGATCAATCTCAAGTCCTAAATCAGCCACATGATCAAGGTTTTATCACATCCTAAATTTGTCACGACCCGAACCCCCTTCGAGCCCGCGTCATCCCGCCTCCAGTCGAATAGTTGCGACGTCCCAGGTTGTCGCTGACCTCAGCTAAACACTTCAGAGTTTTAATCGCAACAACGGAAACCAAAAAACACCCTGACAAAATAAACTGGGGAAACATTGGGAGAATATACATTGCATTCTCAAAGAAACTTGTTCCAACTATATACAATATTACAAACCTTAATCTACCAGTGCACATTTTACTGAAACTATCGAAACCAAAAAGGAACCGATGACCTATCATTCGTCTTCGAAATTGGTTCTCATCAAAAGCTTGGCCTTCCAATCGACACCCATCGGAAACTTTGCTACTTCGTACTCCGTGTGCACTGGCAATCCAAAACGTACTGGAGTGGTGGCGGTGGAGGATTCACGTCTCAGGTCTGGGTTCTGAAAATTATTTGGTTTATATAACCATGAGAATAAATCTCAGCAAGTACACCCCTAAACCCAACCTAGGCTATCACGTACCTCCAAAAAATTACACAATCACACACATTCACGTGTACCAATATCACAAAACAGGCATATCAATTAAGATTGTCAGGCTCAATAATGCACACATTCGCACTCAGTCACGATCTCGCCATATGCAACATGCGTATGTGCCAATTCTCGTCCCACTCTTCCTTCCATCCTCATTTTCCACTTTCTCAATCCTCACCAGTGGCCCGCGTTGTAGTACATGCCTTAGGCACAATGCGATCATTCATCACTTCACTTTCGGCCCACGTAATCGTTCACGCCTCAGGCCCCGATCGCGACCTGAGCATCACACGCCCCAGGCCCGATCCCAACTCAACCTACGCAAATTGCGACAGGCCTACGTGATTGAAATCCAACTCAGCCTACGCAAATAGCGACAGGCCTACATGATTGAGACCCAACTCAGCCCACGCCAAATGCGACAGGCCTACATGATTGGAATCCGAGCTTATGATGGCTCGGTCCAATCCCGGTCTCACCAGAGCTGATCGTGCCTCGGACCAATTCTCATACATGCTTTTTCAAGCCTCAGCCTGTGCCAAATGCAACAGACATACGTGATCGCTGCCCGAGTTTACGATACTCGGCCCGATCCCATTCTCATTCTATCACACCTTCACATACTTTTCCCACAATCACTTGTCACACCACACTTCTCCTTACTCATGCACATGCTCGATATGCATTTACCACACGTGACTAGCCCATCACACGCGATCCATGTACGCATCGAGTCACACGCAGACATAGCGCACTCAACAATTCACATGGGCAATGTCAACAATTAATTCAATCAACTCACGTGTGTACCCCACAAGTATGTATAGACACTCAATTGCACCATAACACACTCAATTAAATCATCACAATTTATAAATAAATCAGATACGCCTCAAATACGGTAATTGCCATTTTTCTCCAACCAAATGCCGTCGGATTAATTCCGATCCTTCGCGAGACTTTCTCGCCATTAAATACCGGTTCTAAAAATCCAACTTGCGTCCCAAACCGAGCATCACAGCCTCGTGAACAGTGATTCGCAGCTCGTGAACAGTGATTCGAGGCATATGAACAGTAATTCGCAGCCCCTAATTTTCTGAATTTCCAATAAATATTACCCGAATTAATTCCTAAGGCCCGCCATAAAATTTCCACTACCAATTCATACAATTCCGCACCTAACTCCATACTGATTTCGCCCAATATCGCCCGTCGATACCCGAAGTCCTAAATTGGGCTTAATTTCCATACGCACATTAAACACAGAAATCGCTATTTTTCTCCCACCAAACGATGCCAAATCGATTCCGGTCCTCCACGGGACTTTCTCGCCTTACTTTCTAAGTTCCAAAAATTCAATTTGCGTCTCGATCGGACCCTCACAGCTCGGTGAACAGTAATCCGCAGCCAATGAACAGTGATTCACAGTTTCAATTTCACCTCAAATTGTTCTCCAAAAATTCCCAAACTAATCCTCAAGGCCCGCCACACATTCCCGACCTAAAACCCCAACGTTCCTCGCCCAAACAACTCCGATTTCAACCCCAAAATTTCAATTATCCGGCGATACCCAATTTCCTAAATCGGGATTAGAGGACGACTTACAAAGTTCTAGACTTAATCGGCTAGAACGGGAAGCGGCGGCGCTCTACGGCGAAGGCGAACGACTCACGGTGGCTTCCGGCTTGCACGGCGGCGGTCCGGCGGCGACGTGGTCTTGCATGGCGGGGAAATGGTTCACGGGAGAGAGAGAAAGAGAGGGGAACGGTGGCTGGTGGTGGCGGTTTGTGGCTGGTACGGCGGCTAGGCGATGGCGAGAGGGCGGTCCGGCGGTGCGGCAAGCGGCGGCGCCGGCGAGGAAGCTCACGGCCAAGGGAAAAACTCACGGCCAAAGAAGAAAAGAAAAGAAACTCTAAGGGGGAGGGGGCTGATCGTGGAAATGGAAGAGAGAGAGGGAGTGGCCGAAGTGATGATGTGAGAATGAGGAGAGAGAGAGTGGAAAGTTGACTTTCTAGTCCAATTTTCCAAAAATGACCAAATTGCCCTTTAATACTTGGTTCACATTTCTCCTTATCCAATAATTGAGGGGTATTTTGGTAATTCACTAGGCTGCATTATTGGGCTGATATTATCCATAAAATATCCCCGAAATTCGGAACAGAAAATGGCCCAGGGGCAAAACCGTAATTTTTCCGGTCCCGGGGCGAAATTCCAATTTTCGCACTTATCAACCCTCCATATGCGTGGCCAACATAATGTGGCGTCGGAATCGTGAAAATAGCTTCTTAAGCCCTCGAAAATCGGTTGCGAAGTTCTGGGAATAAAATAATATTATTTTCTAAATTTTTGTCGAAATTCCAAATTTTGTTCAAAACCCTTCCTGGCATGCGTGGCCACCCAAAAACGGTGTCGGCCTTGAAAAATATCCTCATTTGACCTCGAAAAGCGACGCCAGAGTCTAGAGGGGCAAAATCGTAATTTTTCACCCCCGGATCAAAATTTTAAATTTTTAGTCATACTAACTCCAAACGTGTGTGGCCAGCATAATATGACGTCAGATTCCCAACTTTGTCTCTTAAACCCTCAGAAATCGACATCGAAATCTGGGCTGTTACAATTCTTCCCCCCTTACAAAAATTTCGTCTTCGAAATTTACAATATCACTACTAATCAAAATTACAATCCTTACTGCTACTTAAACAACTGGGGGTACTGACGTTGCATCATTTTTTCGCTTTCCCACGTTGCGCCTTCAGTCCCGTGATGCTCCCAGATAACCTTGACCATCGAGATTGTTTTATTCTTCAGAATCTGTTCCTTCCGATCTTCAATCCTGATCGGTCTCTCAACATACGATACTCTCTCATCCACTTCTATCTTTTTATAGTTCAATACATGCGTCGGGTCCGGTTCGTATTTCCTTAACATCGATACGTGGAACACATTGTGTACTTGCGACATGTTTGGCGGCAACGCGAGGCGATACGCTACATCTCCAATTCATTCCAATACCTCGAAAGGTCCCACATATCTTGGACTCAAATTCCCTTTCTTACCGAATCGGGACAATCCTTGTATGGGCGACACCTTTAGAAATACGTGATCTCCTACTAGGAATTCCAACGGTCTCCGCCTTCTGTCTGCATAACTTTTCTGACGGCTCTGCGCTGTCCTTAGCCTTTCACGAATGGTCTTAATTGCCTCGATCGATTGCTCCACTAATTCTGGCCCTGTTATCACTTGTTCTCCCACTTCGTCCCAACACACTGGCGTTCTACAAGCACGGCCATATAACGCTTCAAATGGCGCCATTCCAATACTCTGCTGGAAACTGTTATTATAAGCGAACTCTACTAAGGGCAGTTGCTCTTCCCATTTACCTTGAAAATCCAGCACACACGCCCTGAGCATATCCTCCTGGGTCTGAATTGTCCTCTCAGACTGGCCATCTGTTTGAGGATGATAAGCTGTACTAAACTGTAGCTTAGATCCCAACGCCGTCTGTAGACTTTTCCAAAAATTGACGGTAAATCTAGGATCACGATCTGAAGTTATAGACACTGGTACCCCATGCAAGCGAATAATTTGTTGCACGTACAACTCCGCATATCGTTCTAACGCGAAATCCTTTCGCACTGCCAAAAAGTGTGCCGACTTAGTTAATCTGTCGACAATCACCCAAATAGTGTCATAGCCTCTTTGACTTCTTGGCAATCCCGACACAAAATCCATGGTTATATGCTCCAATTTCCACTCTGGGATTTCCAATGGTCGCAACAATCCTCCGGGCTTGCAATGTTGTGCTTTCGCCTGTTGACACGTCAGGCACTTAGCCACGTGTTTAGCAATATCCGACTTCATACCATTCCACCAATAATACTGTCTCAAATTCCTGTACATTTTAGTACTATCTGGGTGGATACTGTATTGGCTCCGATGCGCTTCAGATAAAATTTCTTCCTTTACTCCTGCATCGTCTAGCACACACAACCTTCCACGAAATTTCAACACACCATCCTCGGATATCTGAAAATCCGATTTTCTCTTAGTAACGTCCATCCCAACAACCTTCTGTATCTCTGGATCCGTAGACTGCAAAGCTTTAACTTTAGTCTGGATTTTCGGTTCAATCCTTAATGTGGCTAACAGGCTCGAGACTCGACTTACTTCCAACTTGAACTCTGAATCTCGCACGGTCTCCAATAGAGTCCACTCCTTGACCATCAAATGCGCGATGCTTGATTTCCGGCTCAATGCATCCGCTACTCGATTTGCCTTTCCAGGGTGATAAAGAATATCACAATCATAATCCTTCAATAATTCCATCCAGCGTCGTTGCCTCATATTCAACTCTTTCTGCGAAAATAAATACTTGAGGCTCTAATGGTCAGTATAGATCTGAAATCTTTCTCCACATAGATAATGTTGCCAAATCTTCAGGGCGAACACTATCGCTGCTAACTCCAAATCGTGCGTTGGATAATTTAATTCATGTGGCCTCAATTGCCTGGATGCATAGGCTACCACTTGCCCATGTTGCATCAACACACACCCTAATCCTTTCAACGACGCGTCACTGTATATCTCATACCCTCCAGGTCCTGATGGAATTGTCAACACTGGTGCCGTTGTCAATTTCTACTTCAACTCCTGGAAACTTCCTTCACATTGATCTGTCCATTCAAATCTCTTCTCTTTCTTTAATAATTGCGTCAACGGCATTGCTATCGACGAAAATCCTTCCACGAAGCGACGGTAATATCCAGCCAGACCCAGAAAACTCCGAACTTCTGTCACCGTTGTCGGTCTAGGCCACTTCATCACAGCCTCAATCTTCGACGGATCCACAGCTATTCCTTCTCCGGAAATTACATGACCAAGAAATGCTACTTGACTTAACCAAAATTCGCACTTGCTAAACTTAGCGTATAGTGCATTTTCTCTCAAAGTTCGCAGTACTTGATGCAAATGGAATTCATGTTCCTCCAGGCTTTTCGAGTACACCAGCATATCGTCAATAAAAACAATCACAAACTGATCTAAAAATTCCTTAAACACCCGATTCATCAAATCCATAAAGGCAGCAGGGGCGTTCGTCAATCCGAACGGCATCACCGAAAATTCATAATGCCCGTATCTCGTCCTAAATGCCGTCTTCGGTACATCCTCCTTCTTAATCCTCAACTGATGATATCTCGTTCTCAAATCAATTTTAGAGAACACCGAAGCCTCTTGTAACTGGTCAAACAAATCATCAATCCTCGACAAAGGATACTTATTTTTAATCGTCACCTGATTCAACTGCCTGTAATCTATACACAATCTCAATGATCCATCTTTCTTCCTTACAAATAAAACTAGTGCTCCCCACGGAGATGCACTGGGTCTAATAAACCCCTTGTCTAACAACTCTTGCATCTGCACCTTTAATTCCTTTAACTCTGACAGTGACATTCTATAAGGTGCTTTCGAGATTGGCTCAGTTCCAGGTGCCAACTCGATTACGAATTCTACTTCTCTTTCTAGCAGTAATCCCGGTAATTCTTGAGGAAACACATCGGGATACTCACACACTACCGCTATATCCTCAAGTCTCGACTCCTCAGCCGTTGAATCCACTACTGCAGCTAAAAATCCTTGGCATCCTTCATTCAACAATTTTGTCATTTCCACCGAGGATATCAACGGAATCGAGGGTCCTCCTCGACTTCCCACAAATTTAAATTCCGGATGTCCAACAGGATTAAATTGGATCACCCTACTATTACAATCCATCACCGCCCTCTGCTTAGACAGCCAATCTATTCCTACTATTACATCAAAGTTGTATATATCTAGAACCGCTAGATCAATCAATTCCTCTCTATCTCCAATCACGATATCACAGTTTGGACAACCCAGCGAAATCAACATCTTATCATTCAAGGGAGTCGTCACACATAGCATAACATCAAGCAACTGCGGTTCTATTCCAACTAACTCCACAAACTGTTTCGATATAAAGGAATGCGATGCTCCAGGATCAAACAAAGCATACGCAGCATGGTTGCACAGAGAAATCGTACCTATGACAACCCCTGGCGCGTTCTCAGCCTCTCGTCTAGCCATTGCATACACTCGTCCTTGTGCTTGAGGCCTATTCTGATTCAGATTCGCTATCTGGGCCGCTCTAATCTGATTTTCATTTCGAGGTGGCGGCAAAGCAGACGGTCTATTCTGCCTGGAATTGGGGCAATTCTTTATGTGATGCCCAAATCTTTCGCATCCAAAGCAAGCTCCACTCCTGGTTGGACAAAGCCCGTTTCCATGCCTACCTCCACAAATCCTACACGGACCATTACCAATCCGGATTGGCTTTCCAATATTCCTCTTAGCTGGTGGAGTAAAACGCTTGTTATCCACCATCGGTCTCTTCCCAGGATTACGATTATTCCATCCCGGGACGAATCTCGATCCTGATGCGGCAGCCCTATCTACCTGATCTCGCTCAAGAATCTGGGCTCTATCAAATATTTGCTCATAAGTCCCCAGATTTACCAGTAGCAACTGGCTACGGATGTCCGCTCTCAATCCATCCAGAATCCTTTGCGCCTTATCCTCATGATGTTCCACCATTCTCGGCGTGAACTTAGACAATCTCGCGAATTCCGCCTCATACTGATCTACCGTCATCTGACCCTGACGGAGTCTCATAAATTCTGCAAGTTTTCTCTCTCTAGCACTAGCTGAAAAGTATTTCTCATAAAATTTCTCAGTAAAAACAGCCCAAGTCTTGGCTGTACCTTCAGGAAAAATCCTATCTTTGGTGGCTTTCCACCAGTCATTCGCGTTATCTTGCAACTGATAAACTGCCAAAGTCACTTTTTTCATGATCATTACACTCAAGCACCTCAAAGGCCTTCTCAAGCTCCTCTACCCATCGAGGTGCAGCCTCCGGGTCACCTTTTCCAGAAAACTTGGGTGGTTTCAGCTTCATAAACTGCTCTATCAGTTGGTGCATAGGTCTATTTGTAACCATTTGCCCTTGATCCTGATTTTCATTATCATTAGCAACAGCAACGGGCTCGACAGCTTGGGCAATCGGGACAGCTCGTTCCTGAGTCTGCCGTTCTAATATATCACCAATCCGCTCTAACGTTCTCATGACTGCCTCCATCCTAGGATCCTCAGCAGGTCTAACTCCCACTCTAGGGTTTGCTGCTACTCCAGCATCTACCCCTAAGTTATCTCTCGTTCCAACACCCATTCCAAGATCTTCAACGGCTCTAGCTTGAGCACGTCCTCTACCCCTGGATCCTCTACCTGCGCCCCTTCTTGGGACTCTTCCTACTCCTCTTCCTTCGCTGCTCATCGTCACGATTTTACCACTCTACTACCTCCTGTAATTCCACTCAGTAATTAGCAGTCTAAACAAATTAGCTCAATCCGATTCCAAGCAGCAAATTAACACAAAAACTCACTCAACAAACAATTTTCTCCACTACCAATCACGAAATCACTATCACCCGAGTCTGAATACTTACCTCAGGTCCAGACGCACCTGCAATTCCATTACCACACACCATTGACTTACACAAACAATCACAACAAACAATTTGGAGGCATGTGTAGCTCACTCTACCCTACACCCCACTAAGATCTCCCCAATTCCTACCCCAAGGCTTCCGCTCCTTATCACTCCAAACTTCGACCACCTTTGGATCGAGCTGACCTTGCTCTAATACCATTCCAAACGGGGATGTCACGACCCGAACCCCCTTCGAGCCTGCGTCATCCCGCCTCCAGTCGAATAGTTGCGACGTCCCAGGTTGTCGCTGACCTCAGCTAAACACTTCAGAGTTTTAATCGCGACAACGGAAACCAGAAAACACCATGACAAAATAAACTGGGGAAACATTGGGAGAATATACATTGCATTCTCAAAGAAACTTGTTCCAACTATATACAATATTACAAACCTTAATCTACCAGTGCACATTTTACTAAAACTATCGAAACCAAAAAGGAACCGATGACCTATCATTCGTCCTCGAAATTGGTTCTCATCAAAAGCTTGGCTTTCCAATCGACACCCATCGGAAACTTTGCTACTTCGTACTCCGTGTGCACTGGCAATCCAAAACGTACTGGAGTGGTGGCGGTGGAGGATTCACGTCTCAGGTTTGGGTTCTGAAAATTATTTGGTTTACACAACCATGAGAATAAATCTCAGCAAGTACACCCCTAAACCCAACCTAGGCTATCACGTACCTCCAAATAATTACACAATCACACACATTCACGTGTACCAATATCACAAAACAGGCATATTAATTAAGATTGTCAGGCTCAATAATGCACACATTCGCGCTCAGTCACGATCTCGCCGTATGCAACATGCGTATGTGCCAATTCTCATCCCACTCTTCCTTCCATCCTCATTTTCCACTTTCTCAATCCTCACCAGTGGCCCGCGTTGTAGTACACGCCTCAGGCACACTGCGATCATTTATCACTTCACTTCCGGCCCGCGTACTCGTTCACGCCTTAGGCCCCGATCGCGACCTGAGTATCACACGCCCCAGGCCTGATCCCAACTCAGCCTACGCAAATTGCAACAGGCCTACGTGATTGAAATCCAACTCAGCCTACGCAAATAGCGACAGGCCTACATGATTGAGACCCAACTCAGCCCATGCCAAATGCGACAGGCCTACATGATTGGAATCCGAGCTTATGATGGCTCGGTCTAATCTCGGTCTCACCAGAGCTGATCGTGCCTCGGACCAATTCTCATACATGCTTTTTCAAGCCTCAGCCTGTGCCAAATGCAACAGACATACGTGATCGCTGCCCGAGTTTACGATACTCGGCCCGATCCCATTCTCATTTTATCACACATTCACATACTTTTCCCACAATCACTTGTCACACCACACTTCTCCTTAATCATGCACATGCTCGATATGCATTTACCACACGTGACTAGCCCATCACACGCGATCCATGTACGCATCGAGTCACACGCAGACATAGCGCACTCAACAATTCACATGGGTAATGTCAACAATTAATTCAATCAACTCACGTGTGTACCCCACAAGTATGTATAGACACTCAATTGCACCATAACACACTCAATTAAATCATCACAATTTATAAATAAATCAGATACGCCTCAAATACGGTAATTGCCATTTTTCTCCAACCAAATGCCGTCGGATTAATTCCGATCCTTCGCGAGACTTTCTCGCCATTAAATACCGGTTCTAAAAATCCAACTTGCATCCCAAACCGAGCATCACAGCCTCGTGAACAGTGATTCGCAGCTCGTGAACAGTGATTCGAGGCATATGAACAGTAATTCGCAGCCCCTAATATTCTGATTTTCCAATAAATATTACCCGAATTAATTCCTAAGGCCCGCCATAAAATTTCCACTACCAATTCATACAATTCCGCACCTAACTCCATACTGATTTCGCCCAATATCGCCCGTCGATACCCGAAGTCCTAAATTGGGCTTAATTTCCATACGCACATTAAACACAGAAATCGCTATTTTTCTCCCACCAAACGATGCCAAATCGATTCCGGTCCTCCACGGGACTTTCTCGCCTTACTTTCTAAGTTCCAAAAATTCAATTTGCGTCTCGATCGGACCCTCACAGCTCGGTGAACAGTAATCCGCAGCCAATGAACAGTGATTCACAGTTTCAATTTCACCTCAAATTGTTCTCCAAAAATTCCCAAACTAATCCTCAAGGCCCGCCACACATTCCCGACCTAAAACCCCAACGTTCCTCGCCCAAACAACTCCGATTTCAACCCCAAAATTTCAATTATCCGGCGATACCCAATTTCCTAAATCGGGATTAGAGGACGACTTACAAAGTTCTAGACTTAATCGGCTAGAACGGGAAGCGGCGGCGCTCTACGGCGAAGGCGAACGACTCACGGTGGCTTCCGGCTTGCACGGCGGCGGTCCGGCGGCGACGTGGTCTTGCATGGCGGGGAAACGGTTCACGGGAGAGAGAGAAAGAGAGGGGAACGGTGGCTGGTGGTGGCGGTTTGTGGCTGGTATGGCGGCCAGGCGATGGCGAGAGGGCGGTCCGGCGGTGCGGCAAGTGGCGGCGCCGGCGAGGAAGCTCACGGCTAAGGGAAAAACTCACGGCCAAAGAAGAAAAGAAAAGAAACTCTAAGGGGGAGGGGGCTGATCATGGAAATGGAAGAGAGAGAGGGAGTGGCCGAAGTGATGATGTGAGAATGAGGAGAGAGAGAGTGGAAAGTTGACTTTCTAGTCCAATTTTCCAAAAATGACCAAATTGCCCTTTAATACTTGGTTCACATTTCTCCTTATCCAATAATTGAGGGGTATTTTGGTAATTCACTAGGCTGCATTATTGGGCTGATATTATCCATAAAATATCCCCAAAATTCGGAATAGAAAATGGCCCAGGGGCAAAACCGTAATTTTTCCGGTCCCGAGGCGAAATTCCAATTTTCGCACTTATCAACCCTCCATATGCGTGGCCAACATAATGTGGCGTCGGAATCGTGAAAATAGCTTCTTAAGCCCTCGAAAATCGGTTGCGAAGTTCTGGGAATAAAATAATATTATTTTCTAAATTTTTGTCGAAATTCCAAATTTTGGTCAAAACCCTTCCTGGCATGCGTGGCCACCCAAAAACGGTGTCGGCCTTGAAAAATATCCTCATTTGACCTCGAAAAGCGACGCCAGAGTCCAGAGGGGCAAAATCGTAATTTTTCACCCCCGGACCAAAATTTTAAATGTTTAGTCATACTAACTCCAAACGTGTGTGGCCAGCATAATATGACGTCAGATTCCCAACTTTGTCTCTTAAACCCTCAAAATCGACATCGAAATCTGGGTTGTTACAAAATTAATCTAAACCGTATGATTAAAATCTAGAACATAATCAAGGTAATTAAGCCATTAAATTGTCATTAATCAATCTAAAATCAATGGGGGCCATATAATCAATATCCAAGTCACCCAAATCAGCCCTTAACATATGATTTCTGCAGCCACGAGATTAACCCACGAATTTTAATTAAAACACCCATAAATAGCCAAATTAAGCATAATTATCCCCATTAATCATATGCTCAAGCCCAAATTATAAAATCTACCTATCTTAACATTCAAATCAGTCCTATAATCATCAATTTCAGCCACCAAAATTTTCTCAAATCAGCCTCCACCATAACCCCTAAAATAACCCCTAAATTACCCTAATAACCCATAAACACTATCCATTGGTAACCTACTAATCTAATTAAGGTTTAGGGAGTTACTTACCACTAATTTAAGCCAAATATTAGGCCTAATTAGCAGCAGCAAGTCCCGGCCAAGTCTAGAATTTTCAGCGAACGGCGGCAATCCAAACGATGATCTGGCTACGGCTACTGTTCCAGCTTGTTTCGACGACTCACGATGGCCCAAGGGTGGCGGTGAGAGGCGCAAAGGGTGGTGGGGTGCTCTCGGCCAAAGGGGAGAGAGAGAGAGAGAGAGAGAGAGAGAGAGAGAGAGAGAGTGGGCTGATCATATTATCTAAATTGGAGGGCTAGGATTGATCCTTGATGCCCAAGTATTGATCCAAGGACCATAAGTCTTCTAGAAGGAAAATTTGAAATTAACTAAAAAGGGCAAGGGCAAAATGGTCCAAGGTGATTTTCGGTTAAGGGGGAGAGGGGAAAATGACCATTATGTCCTTCCACTCAATAATTAAACTCTAGAAAGCCCAGGGGTAAAATCGTCTTTTTTTTTTTTCCTATTTTCCAAGCCAATTTCCATTTTTTTGTAAATTTTTGGGCAAATCGAAAAATAAGTGAATTTAATGCGGCGTCGTCCAAAATAATAATTTTGATACTCTTGAAGTTCGATACCCAAGTTCGGATTCCAATTTGTGGCCAAAATCGATCACACGAGACTTTCATGTATCTTAAACTAACAAGCGGCTTTTAGAGTTTACGCGTGTCAACCCATGGTTGATTTGATATCAATCCATGTTTAAGTTTATTCAGGCCATGGCGACTTCGGTTGTCATGTGGTCACAAGGGTCAATTACTAGTTCTGACTGACACAATTGTTAAAATTTGATTTTGGAACGTTTGGAATGCATACAACGATTAAATGGAATCACCCGTGATTCAATTGTATAACGTTGTTAAATTGTTCCATAATCATTCTTGGATCGGCCTATAATAGCCCAAAATATCCTCTCGTAAATCCTCATGGTCGAAATGTCAATCCAGGTTCGAGTTCTTGGGTCATGCGTACCGAAATCCTAATTAGCCATTCCCTAACGATTAATATTTATCAAGAATGGCCAATTCCGAGCGAGATATACCAGAAAGTGCATTGATGATAATATCACTTCATAAATCCTGAAAGTGGGTCGAAATTCAAAATGTCACAGTAATGCAACATACTCTTTCACGTGAGTTTCAATTACTATGACCTCACAGAACCACGGCATAACCTACGTTACTCGCATCAAGTTGGCCCTCTACTAACCATCATATCTCCGCAATTGCTCTAATTAGCATATAATAAGATCACATGATTGCATAAACTAGAGGCATATCATAGTGCATAAGCAGGCATGACATCAATTTAATAATCCATACACATAATTATCACTTTTAGGCACAATGCATTCATCCATGCACGATGCACTCATAATAGTCCGGATATTAAACGACCACTTAGGGCCACAACCGAACCCCCGCCGATGTCTTTCGACATAACCGGGCATCATCCCACTCCGTCGGGCACGGCAACATCTGGAACCCCCGCCCAGACGGCATTCCGTGAGGAGCATCGGTCCAGCCTCAACCGTGACACGGCATCATCTAGAACCCCCGCCTAGACGGCATCTGAAATGTGACATTCTGAAATTTGTCCATTTAAAAATTATGAAATAAATGGTTTTATCAACGTATTTGTAGTTAGTTCTCGCCTAGAACTGATCATTCCTGGGATACTAACCATTAGGGAAAGGCTAATTAATGATTTAAATTCGTACGACTAGAGAAATTCGATCGTGAACCGACTTTCGACCAAAGAATTGTCAAGGTGACATTTTGAGCAAATGTAGGCCGATCTTAGGATAGTTATGGGCTGATTCGTCATTGTCATACGAGTGGATCACGGGTGATTCCGTTTGATCACGAGGTGAGTTGACAAACAATCCAGAACCAATACTGAACAATCGTGCCCAATTGGACTAGCAATCGATCCTCGTGATTATATGACAACCGAGGTCGTCACGATCTGAATGAATTTGCACGTGACTTGATTTAGTATCAGTCACGGGTTGAATATGCAAATTTCCTAAAAGCCGCCCGTTAGTTTGAGACACGCTCGAGTTACGTTACTTAAAATTCAATTATTAATTAGAGACTAATTTGAAAATAGAAAATTATGAATGTTACGACAGAACATTTGGACGACGTTGTTATTGGAATGTTTAGTCTTGGATTTGTCCGAATCCTTCAGAAAATCTGAATTTAGGCAAATGATGGAAAATGACCATTTTACCCTTGGGAGTTTCTTAAGGCCAAGTGTTAAAGGGGAAGGGCATTTTGATTATTTTTTCCTAACTTTTGGAATGGACAATTTTGCCCTTGAAATTTTATGAAATTCCTAAATTGCCCTTGGATATTTTGGAAAAGATTAGATCGTAGTTGTCGATCTCAAAATAAGAATGAATCTCAGCCGTTGATAGAAAAGGTAAGAGAGGGGCAAGATGGTCATTTCACTTCAAAGGGCACAAATTATTGGTTTTTAAGACCAAGTCCTCTCTCTCTCTCTCCTCATTTCTCTCTCTCTCTCATCTCTCTCGGCCATCCCCCTCCCCTCCCTCACCGATCGTCGACTGTCATCCCCTTATCCGTGCCGCCGTAACTTCGTTCGCCACACCACGTCGTCCCGTGGCCGAGCCGAACCCCTGCCGTCCTCACACCACTGCCGTTCCCCCTCTCTCCCTCTCAGCTCACTCTCTCTCTCACCTTGGCCGTGAGGAACCGGCCAAAACCACCACCGTCGCCGTCTCGCCGATCGTCGCCGCCGCCGTCGCTGAGCGTCGCCACAGTGTTCCAGCCGCCCTTTTCAACCTCGGATAGGTTGATTTCGTTTGAAAATTTCTAAGTAAGTAGCGATCTAACCCTCGTCTAGTATATTAGGTATTATCGGATCCGTTTAAACGCGGTTTGGTATAGTTTATGGGCTAATTGATTATCCGGCCTTAGGGGCAAAATTGAGATGATTTGGTGGATTATAGGCCGATTGAGTGCCGGAAATTACTGATTTAGGTGCTGGAAAATTTTGTTTGGACTGGCAAGTGGATAATTTGATCTGGCTCGTAATTTCATGAAAGTGTCATGAAAAGCCGGGAGTGAAATGTCGTAATTTTGGGGGTAAAAAGTGCTAAATTGTGTGTTGACTGTATATTTGAATGTGATTGGTACATTTAATTAATGCTCGAGAATGTGTACGTGTGAGATTTGTGGCGTACGATATGTGTGTGATCACTAGAAGGCCCTGAGGCGTGTTTACACGGGATGCAGATAAAATGAATGGTATGTGAGTATGTTCGTGTGATCACTAAATCCCTTAGACGTGTTTACTCGTGGAATTGAACCGACCTGAGCCGTGTTTACGCGGGTTGTGATATAACTGTGGGATCGGGCCGAGGCATTTTAAGCTCGGGTCTCGATTACGTAGGCCTGTCGCATTTGGCGCGGGCTGAGAAAAGAAAGTGAGAATGAGATCGGTCCGAGGCATGTTAAGCTCGAGTGAGACCGGGATTGGACCGAGGCATTTCAAGCTCGGGTCTCGATCATGTAGGCCTGTCGCATTTGATGCGGGCTGAGAAAAGAATGTGAGATTGGGATCGGACCTGACGCATGTTTACGCAGGTCACAATCAGTAAGCCTAAGACGTGTTTACGTGGGTTGAGGAAAGTGATTGAGCATAAGAAGGTATGATGTGGCAAGTGAAAGTGAGATCGGGCCTAAGGCATGTTTACACGGGTCGCGATTGCAAGTTAATGAAAATGATGTGGTGGTGCGTGAACAAGTGTGAATTGTGGGGTTTGGAAATGTTGTGTGATTGAGATATGTGTTTGAGCGTGAGAATGGATTGTATTATATGTGTGTGAAGTTTGAATGTGGTGATTGAACACTAATGTGCAGGCTAGATTTACCAAGAGTCCAGGTATGTGTGACTGTGTGGATGTTGTTGTGTGCATGGTTGTTTGCGCGTTTGAACTTGTCTGAAATACGTGGTAGCCTAGATGGGGTTGAGGTTGTGGACTTATTACGAAATGTCTTATGGTTATTTCAACCAAACCATTTCAGAGCACCTGCTTGAGCCATGAACCTACCGCCGCCACCGCCGCAGCGTTTTAGGATAGTTATGCACGTTGATCATGACGTCGTGGAGTATTCAATAGATGAGAATTATACTTGGGTCAAGCACACTTCGGTGGTATAGGTAGATATAGGACTACCCTTCTGGCAGGCTTATACGTATACGGCCTGGATATTCTGAGATGGGGCAAACGAGTTTGGACCCATCCGAGGATTTGACGTGCCTTTTGATGGAGTAGGGGACTAGGATCCGTCAGCCATACCCCCTTCAAATGGGGAGATAACTAGTTTGGAGACTAGTCTGGCTCAATCAGGACACTAGCACGTCCCTACGACACCGGAGCCAACCGTAATAGAACCCGAGCCCGAGCCGGAAGAATCCCAGGTAGGGTATGATCCGATGGATGTGGATTTAGACGTGATACCCGTGGTAGAACTTGAGGAGGAGGATGAGCAGGAAAAGGCCCCTAAGAAAGAGCTAGAGGTGGAGGAGGATGAGGTCGAGCCAGTAGCCGTACCAGAGGAGGATAGGGAGGAGTTGGTTAAGCAAGAATGGATCGAGGTTCACATCGAGTCGGGTGATAAGGATCATCCGATAGAAATCGATGCTGATTCGGAGTCCGTGGGTGAGCATGAGCCTGATGAGGATTTCAAGGATGATTCAGATGAGGATGACAATGAGAGCGAGTTTGAGTAGACGTCATCCAAAGGGTGTAGGGGTTAGTTTGGGAGTTGGTTATGACCCATTTTTGGTAGTGCTAACCCAGTAGGTTACTGATCTTTTAATATCGGTGGTGTATAGTTTCGAAGTTTGGCGTGCTTGTCAATTATATGTTTGTGGTTTTAACGGTGGATATTGTAAATATTTTGGAAGCGTATTATTATGTTTGGTGGTTGGTGATTTATTGCTCATTGGTTCTCCAAAATTTTATTGTAGGGGATTATATGATTGTTTCTGCCGCGATTAAACTCTGATGGGCTCGTTGAGTCGACAACGTTTCCTAGGACGCCGCACTAATTCCGACCAAGTTCAAGGGTTGTCGCGCGCTCGTCAGGGGTTCAGGGCGTGACAGATTTAGTGTCGTTCAAAATCAATATAGTAATTGTGCGAATCACCCACAATCCGATTCTATACTATTGTCGAATTGATCTATAACCATCCCTGGATTGGCTTGAAATGGCTTATGATTGTCCTTCAACGATCCTTATGGTCGAATTGTCAATCCATGATTGAGTGCTTTGGTCGTGTGCAACGAAGTCTTAATTCGCCTTTTCCAAAGCTTGGAATATCCTTCATTGATTCAAGAATCAATTCAGAGCCCAATTCTACTTTTTGCGTATTGATGAAATAATAGTTCATTATATTTTGAATATGGTTAAAATTTGAGGATGTCACAAGTTTCCGCAACGACCGAGGATAGACTTGGACCTCTGTACGTGTTGATTTCTCCACCGGTAAAAAATTTGTCATTTTGGTGATTGAAAAAGACAAATTCAAATGTGAAGATTGTACAGGTCATCTAAATTTGACCTGTTGATTTTGAAAGCAAATTTTTGTCACTCTTGTCGGTGCTATTCAGAATTCATAGGAGCGCTCCACATTGGACTACAAGCAGCCACTTTCCGAACTCTTGTCGCTTTCTACACTGTACGGACCGTCACTAATCTAGAAGATCATGAAAAGTATTTGTCTTATAAAAAGGGGACAAAGTCAAAGACCACCGACCTTTCAGTTCAAATAGCTCCTGAACAGTAGTCGTCAAATTTTGAGGACATCCCATGAATGGAGTCAAGAGAGAATAATTATCATTATTAAATTTTTGTCTCACCGGCCTTAAAAATGTGAGTGATTAATTTTAGATCATAGACAATGAAAACATCATCGGTAGCCATAGGCCCTTAATCCTTTGACGGTGTAGAGGAGACTTTGGAATTCGTTGTTCAACCCTTCCAACTTTAAACTCGTCTCCAGGTTGGGCAGGAGTAAGAGCTCTTCTATGGAAAAAATCAACAAAATGATACTAATCGACGATGTTGAAGTGCATCTAGTCTAGATGGGTACCGGTGCAATAAAATTACTCATCGAACAGTTGAATCATCGAGTAGTTGGTATATCTATTAGGCTTACAATTCATTGGCTTTATTTTCTAAATTGAAACTTGGTCCAATTAGGCATGGGTTCAAATTTTGATTCTCTTTTGACAATCTTTCAATCATAAATTACTGGATATTTCATGTTCATCCTTACAGGTTGTACCGGATCCAATAATTGATTGGATAATCCCCTAAATTATATTGCTCGTTATGTCAAGGAATGAATACCGCAAACCATCATGATTGCCAAGTGTGAATGGCAACAATCGATGTTAGGTTCGGCAAACCAATTATTTATTAGGAAAAAAGTACATCCTTTCCTATAATAATTCAAGGCAGAAGCACAGAGATACGAATGTATGAAGGCTTATGAAACATCCTGAAAGTCCCCTGTAGATGTTTCACTAGTGCAAGTGGCTCTAACATAGAGCAATTTACTCACAATTGAT
Organism: Syzygium aromaticum; assembly: GCA_024500025.1. Classification (NCBI taxonomy): domain Eukaryota; kingdom Viridiplantae; phylum Streptophyta; class Magnoliopsida; order Myrtales; family Myrtaceae; genus Syzygium; species Syzygium aromaticum. The sequence goes on from CM044892.1 coordinate 31,714,653, forward strand.
AGAATTTGAACAGATGACCTACAATTTTTGAGCTAAAATTCCTATGAGGCACCAATCCTAACGGGTTAATAACAAATTGAAAAAAGAATTAGTCCAAACGTTATTACTTTAAAGAGGGTTAAACATCCAGTTCGAGTACAAGAGATCAACAAACAAATTAGCACGATCACTCTTAGTACTAAAGATGCGAAATAATTGTCTCATGAAGTATTTTCTCGATGTCAAGAAACAATTTGAAGGCAGTGCTAACATTCCATGTTATTCAGTGGATTAATTGTCAAAATATGTATTCAGCTTCTCGAAAATAGAGTGCCCTGTTTTTCTTATGCGCATGAAAATTCTTTTGTATGCTTTTCGGAAGCCACAAGCATTCGCATCAATGCCGTCAAATTTCTAAGTTTTCAAGTCCCAAAAGTTTCAAATTCGAGGATGGGAAATGAAGTCATTGTTAGTGAAAATAACGGTCTGACGATGCATAAATTATTGAATTGCTCATTGCTCTTTCGGGTTTTATTCTGACATAACCTTATACATAACCAACAGGTCCATTTGGACATAGAAAGACACTAGAATAACCATTGCTCTCGCAAAAGCTCCAAGCTAGAGCCAAAAAGAAACATATAAAAATAATTCACTCAAGTCCCAGTGATTATCACTCAAAGGATTTTGAAAAGACAATTTAAGCGCAAACAGCGGGGTTTGCCAAGAGGTACTCTTCAACTGTCTTGAACAATCCCATAGCCCTGTCTTTACCCTGCTTGATGTCATCTTCCTTGAGCTCCGCACCTTCCTTAACATGATAGTCGCTACTCATTTTGCAGATGCATCCACCATCAGCAGATGTGAACTTCACCTCATAAACAATGATGTCAATTTTGTCGAACTTGATATCACTTTCCATCAAAGTATATTTGCAGTAAAAGTTCTCAACATCAAGAGCATCAATCTTGTGCTTCGTGTACTTGATGTGAGCACCTGTTACATGAATTCACAAAAGTAAAAAGATTAAGTATGTATTCTGCAGTCTATAAATGAACTTAACATGGTATTTAAAGATCTATTATTCGACTTACTTTCGCCAAAGTTGGTCTGCTTAATACTGCCAACTCCACCATCTCCCTCAATAAACTGGACGCTCTTGATGCCCCCGGGAACAATCTTGGGAATGATGTTGTGAGAGTCAAGGACCAAAGCCTTGAACATCCTTGATGGAGCAACAGCAGATGTGAACTCTTGAGAGTAAGTGACAACACCCATGTTTGCCTTGTAAGAAGCAAAGAGAAATTAACTCAACTGGGAAATAGAAGGGATTGGAGTGATTGCTATGGAAGAAGCTTGAGCTGATGAAGATGGTGAAGAGAATTACTTTACATTTATAGGCAAGTTGATAGTTCAGCAGTCCATCATCATCCAAAGTTCAAAGCACTCCGAATTGGACCATTGTGACTTGCTTAAAGCGTTTCTTCATTTCTTGTTGGGCGGAGCCACCGGTTATCTAGAAGATGAAGAAGGAAGACTTCATTTTTCAAACACGATGAAAATCAACCTTGTATTATAAGTTATTATGTTATAATCTTCTTATAAACTTGTTAATTTATAAGATGCCCAGTTTGTTATTTAGGAATCTAAAGGCATTCATCATCCTAACTACTACATTCTCAAGCAACAATTCTCGTGATTAAATAGGACTACCAACATTATACTGTTGTCCTACATGAAGTCCTTACATAATATTACCTGAGGCACTACTAGAATAGTTAAACTATTAAAGTTTGTAAACGCTGAACAACGAAATTGGTCGACTTCCAAATCATCACGTTCGAATATTAAGATATAGATCAGATATATCTTTTGAATTAAAAATAATAATACAACTATGCATGAATTCATAAATTTTTGTGTACTTCAATTTGTGGAATGGTCTTTTTTCTGGTTAACACCAAAAATGGTCTCAGGCGCCGGCAAGAGTCGTTGCTAGTCGGTAGTGGTCAGCTGGGCGATGGAGCGACTCATTCCCATTCATATGGGTCAAGTCCTAGAAGTACTTGTGTGATGATGGCCTCCTTATGTATCACTGAACATAGCCTTGTCGGATCCATAACGGGTTTAGTTTGTCCTCAAACCACACCTCTTATATGACCGTAGCAACTTGAGCCGGTCCGCATGGGCCAAGCCTTTAAAGAAGTATTCTAAATAATCACATAAGTTGTCGACTATTTAATGTAGGTGTTAGCTTATATATCAATCAACAGGGCATCACTCATCGGATAATAGATTTGGAATGTGACTAGAGATGTCTCGATGTCCGCATTATATTGCTCCAGCTACATATGGCACCAGAGGTCCTCCGCGAAAGGCAATATAGGTCAAAATAAGTGTGCATCAAGGATGGCTTTGGGCCACTTGGTCTTTCGGGATTCAAGGTTCATGAAGGATAACCTTGGAGGTGTTGGGATATCTTTCTTTTAGGGCCATAGGAAATTTATGATAGCTTAAGCAACTGATGTATAAATAGAACAAATTCACGTACAATTTCAACTTAAGCAATGATAATCACAAAAGGAGATCTACGGGAGGGCAAAATCCAAGGTAATGCAATAATTGTCGAGTTGATCAATTACTCTTTCAAGTTTATTGCGACATGACCATACACAAAACCAACAAATCCAAAACCATTCCTCACACAAAAGCTCCAAGCTAGACTAGTTTTCTAATCAGACAAAGAACAAACCGTTTTCGAGTGCATAAAATTATAGTTTGTCAATGAGGTAGTGAATAATTTTTCCACTTCAAACTCCGTGTCTGTCATATTTGTCGGTGATAGCTACTTTTTTTTTTTTTTTCAATTAGCGGTAATAGAAACAATATAAGAACCTTTGAGAGTAACTTAACCTAATGCTAAATGGTAATGCTTAAATACTAGCTGATATAAGATTATTAGATTTGTAGAGAATGAATTGAGCCGGTTTATCTCTACTATCATAGCTAGGTTCTTCTGGAAAATTCTTTGTTTGCCCCTATGGTAATAGTACATAAAACGTAGAATATATGCATGTTAAATCATCCTAAAAGTTGGATGCAAAAGAAAATTGAAAATTATGGAATGTCTTGACCGAACGAGCAAACAAAAGCTAAATCGCATATACTTAAGATTGTTCAACTCATATGTCAGTCACGCAGCCATATTTTGAATTAATCGTGAAGAGAGAGAGAGAGAGAGAGAGAGAGAGAGAGAGAGAGAGAGAGAAGAAAAGAACACCGTTTTCTAGAGAACAATGGTGTTCCATCCATCTTGCTATCATATAGAATTTTCCGTACAACGGCGGTCAACGACAAGGATGGCTCATTCGAAGGCCTATTATTTCTAGAATTTTAGACTTTGGTCCATCTCATAAGTGTGATTGTATAGGTTTTTCCATCTATAAGTGGGGCCAGTCCAAAGAGGAGTGCTACGAATAGATTGAACTCGAATTCTTTGTCAGTGAAAACAACTAAACCATTACACACACATTTCCTAGAATCTATAAATACCCATCAAGTTGTTGCTTAACATCTTCACAGCAAGCTCAGCAGTCTTCTTTTTCCTTCAAGCCAATCTTTTTCACATTACTCCATTTTCAGATCTTTAGTCTCAAAACAGTCTCAAAACCAAACATGGGCATCACTACCTTTACCCAAGAATTCACAGCCCCAATTGCCCCATCAAGAATGTTTAAGGCCTTGATTCTTGATTCCCACAATCTCATCCCCAAGATTGCCCCCCAGGGCATCAAGAGTATTGAGTTCATTGAAGGAGATGGAGGAGTTGGAAGCATCAAGCAGACTAACTTTGCTGATGGTAACTATCGTCCTTAATCTGTGAAACGTATAGTTGAATTTGTCCTTCTTGTTAATACCTATTGTAGTGATTCTAAGCAAGAGCTTCAATTTATGCTAGGTGGTCATTTGAAGTGTTTGAAACATAAGATTGATACTATCGACTGTGACAACCTAGTATGCAAGTACACCTTGATTGAAGGCGATGTGATCTTTGATAAAATTGAGTTCGTTGTCTACGGGGTCAAATTTGAGGCTTCAAGCAATGGTGGATGTGTCTGCAAGATGTCCAGTGAGTATCATGCAAAGGCTGGTGTGGAGCTTAAGGAAGAGGACATCAAACAAGGCAAAGAAAAGGCTATGGGGTTGTACAAGGTCGTCGAGGAGTACCTTTCTGCCAATCCCGATGCTTATGCTTGATGTGCATTCTAATTAGACCTTTTGTTTTTTAGAAAACATTGTGTGAGGATTTTTCAGTAATCTTTTCTTTCGGGGCATGTTGTATTGGATTTGCATGCTTTGGGAGATCTAAGTCCATCAGTTTCGAACATTGAAATAAATGGATTACTTTGAGAAATGATAATAAAGTTTTATGTTACTATTTGTCTATTTGAATTCACTTACAAACGTGAAGCTTAGGGGCGATCTTCGCACACTGATTTGTAAGAATGATTGTCATCTCAGGATCATGACTACCGGTGCTCAAGCTTATCAACTCTCAAGTTCAACTTATGCTCATACGGCCTTGTCCATTCTTGATTTGATAGTCAGTGGGAGAGCGATAGTAAGAACCTTCGAATCAAGAATAAATAATACAGCTTATTATAAAATTTTCTCGACATTTGTATATGCTATAACTGCTCTTAATTACTCGGAAGACACCCTATTTTCCTATCTGACATAGAGAAAGAAAATTCAAAAGAAATGGTAATATGTGAGAAATCAAAAGAAGGTGAACATATGTGAAAATAGCGAGGAGAGCCATATTTTGTTTGTGTCCTCTTACCCTTTGCAATAATTCCGATCCTTGCCTTTTTTAGACCAGTCTCGATTTATCTAGAATCACAATTTTTACACCGAAGGGCGTACTTGCTTTGATAGTATGTGCTGACCAATTGAAAATAATGGTAGATAGTGCTTCACGACTAGCATATATGTCACGCCCCGAACTCCTCAATGCGCGAGCATCCCAACCGAGGTCGTAAATGTGCGACGTTCCAGAACGTGTCGCCGATCCAAAACCCAAACAGAGAGTTAAGCACATGCGGAAGCACAACAACACCCGTACAATAAAACACCATGACCAAGGATAGCACAAACAACAGATAACCAGCTAAACAAATATACACTTGGCATTATCATAGGAAGTATACACAATATTCATATACAACAACGTCTCGAACAAAAACGAGGCAACGGCCACTACTGACAAAAAGGGGATAAGTGGCCTGTGGTCAGGGATGCTATCTAAAGCGGGGTTTCGGTCAAAAAGTCACTAGCCTGACCTAACCGAACTAAGGCTGACCTAAGGGACTCAGTCTAGTTCAGATCCTAATGATTCTGAAGAGCTATTGAACAGCTCGACCACAGAGTCAAGGGAATCCGGCTCAGACTCGGCCTTAGCTGGCTCCTCCTCGGAATCCATCTGCTGGGGCTCACGCTCCGGATTTGGGTCCTGCTCCATAGACTCCGACTTATCCTTCGCCTCGTCCATCGGCTCTGGTCCCACATCAAAATCAACCGGATCTTCGGCCATCGCATCGGGCTCCTCCACCTCCCATGGGGCAGGTCCGTCGTCAAAGCTCAAATTATCCTCGGTTGAGGCATCTACTACGTATCCGTCTGGACACTGCGGATCGGCCTAGCCTTGCTCTCTGAACGGGACATCAAAAGACCGGAGAGGTCCGTGCTCTCCGAGGTGATCTCTGAATGTCCAGATAACGTACTCGTCGGTCTCATAATACGTCGCCCCTACATCTACCCAAACTATAGAATAATGCTTAACGAACGCCTCCCCATTCCCTACGGGGTGTACGGTTACCGCACACTCCACTTGGTGCGGGATCCCAAAACGGACTGATACCTCAGGCATCCTCAGGGCCGGGGGTCTAAAATGTTGGGTTATACAACAATGAGAACGAATCTCAGCGAGTAAAACTCCATAAACTTAAATTAGGCTAACATGCACCTCCTGATAGGCAAATAATCACACAAGGCTAATACAACAATAAAAAATCCAGGCCCTCGGGCCCGAATCAAGCACACAGATAACCCTGCAGGTTAGGCATACAATATCATGGTAATGGCTTACACACGAACATGATTAGTTACACGTATGCCAACAGTATACCCATTCTCATGATTCGGCTCATTGATGCACACTGCCATTTTCTTGTTAAGATTTGACCCTCGTAAGACGCATCAGATCTGACCCGCGTAAAATGCATCAAGTCTTTCAGTCAATACCAACACTACATGGCTCGTATAAAACGCATCAGCCCAGTGTCTTTAGCCCGCGTAAAACGCATCAGGCATAACACTGATCTCCATATACGAACCAAAACTCGCTTAAAACGCCTCAAGCTGGCCGTCTTCCAGTAATCCAAGTATCGTCCCGCGTAAGACTCATCAAGACGAGTTCAATACCCTGCATAACGCGCATCTGGGCTTTATGTGATTACATGCGCACACCTCAATTTTTATCTGAACCCCACGTAACACGTATTAGGGCAATTAGGCGATCACATGCTCATGTCAGGCACGCACCCTCGCACAATTCTCATTTCATGCCAATGCTCAACATACGCAATGCGCGGCCATGCACAATGAGCACTCGATTTCACACAGCATATAATCCGCTAATGCCAACTCAAAGTGCATCACAACGTACTCACACACCGAATCAAAGGAATTCACGCCAATTATTTGCCAATCGCACACCGCATCATCCGGCCACATGAACACACGGCATGGCATGATAAAATTCAGCACAATCAGCCACTAATCGGACGACATGGGGCACCACGGCAATTTCTCAATTAAGCTCCTCATTAATCAACCTAAGTCCGATTAATCACAATATGGACAGCCACCATACGGGTCACTTAGGCCAATAATTACCCTCAAAATACCCCCATTAGGCTCCTCGAGACACCACCCAAATTAGCCACCTTGAGAACAATATAGGGCACGCTCGGGATTCCACGATTGGACCCTAACTTAATCGAACTCGGGCTAATTCAATCCAATATTTCCAGCCATTACACAGCACACTCTAGGCCGCTAAACCTCAATTAAATTGTCATGCTTAGCCACCAAAGTAGCCACAAGATCGGTCCTAAACATTCTCCACTATATAACCCCTAAAATATGCTAAATAACCCCTAAAACCCATCGAGAAATGTACATTAGCTTAATTAGGGTTTAGGGTTGTACTTACCAAGTCTTAAGCTCCTAATTAGTGGTTGAACCGGCAGAAAGTCGAGCGGCTGGGCGGCGGCTCACGACGGCGCTTCGGCGTTCCTCGCGTCAGCACTCGTGGCAGCAGTGACCGGTGGTCCTCGCGGCGGTCACAGTGGCAAAGGGGAGAGGGTGTGGGTCGGTGGTGGTAGACGGGGTGAGGGAGAGAGAAATGTGGTTGGTGGTGGCTGCGACGGTGGTGAGAGGGGTGGTCAGCGGCGATGGGCAAGCACGGCGGCAGCGATCATCAGCTCCAGCATGGCTGACTTCACGAGGTCGAGAGGAAGAACGAAGGGAGAGGGAGAGAAAGAGACGAGATGATGATGGTGGTGGTGAGATGGTGGAGCAGCTCGAGTGGCGGCGACATCGGCGGCGTGCGGCGGGCGGTCCTCCGGCGGGGGGTGGCGAGCTGTCGGGAGAGGGCCGGTGAGAGAGAGAGAGATGGACTGACTTGGAGAGAAAGGAATTACTAGAGAGAGTGAGTGGAGAGTGTCTTATTGGGGAAGTTAGTGGAGTCCAAGTGTCACAATCTCCCAATGCTTGATCAAAACATCCTTCAATCCAAGGGTTGTGGTTCAACTTAGTCCAGTAATTGAAGGGCATTATTGCACATTATTAATCTGAATTATTGGGCTGATCTTATCCATAAATTAATCCCCAAAATGCCCTTCAATAATCCCAAAATTCGGAATACACAAAATGGGCCTAGGGCCAAAATGGTAATTTTCCCGTTCTAGGCCGAAATTTCATTTTTCGACCGTACCAACCCTAAATATATTTGGCCACACTAAAATGACGTCGTCCACGCCAAATAGTCGCACACGTCCACGAAAAGCAACATCCAAGTCCGGATCGAATTTCACGATCAAAATTGCCCAGTTAAAGTTTTAAGGTCTCTTACTAACGGGCGGCTATTTAGGGTTTTTGTGTATCGACCTAGGGTTACTCGAGGCATGATTGTCTTGATTATCGGGGAAACGCGAGAATTTATCTCTAGTTCCGAAGATCGCGATAATTCGGTTTAAGTTCGGGATTTGTTTACCACGCGTACTCTTGGCCGTGCGGAATCACCTGCAATGTAATCGTACCACACCAGCCAAACTAAATCCGTCACCTTCCCATGATCGGCCCACATTGGTCCAAAGTATTTCCTCGGCTTTTCTTGAAATTGGAGCTCGGTTCGTGATCAGGTCCCTAGTCCACGCACCATTTTTCTAGCTAGTCATTCCCCATCAGTCAGTATCCTGAGAGTGATCAGTTCCGGTGAGACTTACTAAAATCAAATGAGAAATAAAATCAATTTAATTGATTTTGGAAATGGGTCGAAATTCGGGATGTTACAACTCTTCCCCCTTTACAAGAATTTCGTCCTTGAAATTTGCAACTTAAACTTATCTATTCAAACAGCTGGGGGTGTTGACGTCGCATGGCCTTTTCGCTTTTCCAGGTGGCACCTTCGGTTCCATGGTGCTCCCAAACTTCTTTGACCATCGATATAGTTTTGTTCCGTAGTACTCGATATTTTCTGTCCTCGATCCTGACTGGCCTTTCCACGTACGACACTTTGTCTCCCACTTATATTTCCTCGTACCTCAAAACGTGGGTCGGGTCTGATTCATATTTTCTCAACATTAATGCGCGGAAAACGTTGTACACTTGGGACAAATTAGGTGGCAAGGCAAGTCGGTAAGCCATATCTCCGATCTTCTCTAATATCTCAAATTGACTGATATACCTTGGGCTCAGCTTTCCTATCTTGCCGAATCGAGATAATCCTTTCAACTGATTCAACATATTCAATTGTCTGTCGTACCAACTCCAGGCCAGTTATATATCGCTCACCAACTTCGTCCCAGTATACTGGCATCCTGCATGCTCTACCGTACAAGGCTTCAAACGAGGCCATTTGAATACTCTATTGGTAGCTATTATTGTAGGCAAATTCCACCAAGTGTAGTTGTTCTTCCCATTTACCTTAGAAATCCAGTACACAGGCTCTCAACATATCCTCCAAGGTCTGGATTGTCCTTTCTGACTGGTCATCCGTCTGTGGATGAAAGGCACAAATGGTCACAAATGGTCCGATCCCAGTCCCCTACTCCGTCAAAAGACACGTCAAATTCTTGGACAGATCCGAACTCGTCTACCCTATCTCGGAACATCCAGGCCGTATACGTATGAGCCTGCCAGAGGGGTAGTCCTATATCTACCCATACCACCGAAATGTGCTTGACCCAGGTATAATTCTCATCTATCGGATATTCTACCACATCATGATCAGCGTGCATAACAATCCCAAAACGTTGCGGCGGCGGTGATGGTAAATTCATGACTCAAGCGAGTGCTCTGAAATGGTTTGGTTGAAATAACCGCTAGACACTTCTCAATAAGTCCACAACCTAACCCCACCTAAATTACAACGTACTCCAGACAAGTTCAAACGCACAAACAACCATACACACAATAACATCCACACAATCACACATACCTAGACTCTTGCCAAACCCAGCCTGCACATTAGTGTTCAATCACCACATTCAAACTTCAAACACATATAATACAATCCATTCTCACATTCAAACACATATCTCAATCACACAACATTTCCAAACCCCACAATTCACATTTGTTTATGCACTACTACATCATTTTCATTAACTTGCCATCGCGACCCATGTAAACATGCTTTAGGCCCGATCTCACTTTCACTTGCCACATCATATCATCTCATGCTCAATCACTTTCCTTTGTCCTCATAAACATGCCTCAGGCTTATTGATCACGACCCGCATAAACACACCTCGGGTCCGATCCCAATCTCACTTTCTTTCCTCAGCCCGCGTAAAATGCGATAGGCCTACATGATCGAGACCCGAGCTTGAAATGCCTTGGTCCAATCCTGGTCTCACCCGAGCTTAACATGCCTCGGACCGATCTCATTCTCACTTTCTTTCCTCAGCCCGCGCCAAATGTGGCAAGCCTACGTGATCGAGATCCGAGCTTGAAATGCCTCGGCCCGATCCCACAGTCATATCACGACCCGCATAAACACGCCTCAGGCCAATTCAATTCCTCCTGTAAATACGCCATAGGAATTTAGTGATCACACGAACATATTCACATGCCATTCATTTTATCTGCACCATACGTAAACATGCCTCAGGGCCTTTTAGTGATCACACGCACATCGTACGCCACAAATCTCACACGTACACATTCTCGAGCATTAATTAAATGCACCAATCATATCCAAATATACAGTCAACACACAATTTAGCACTTTTCACCCCCAAAACTACGACATTTCACTCCTGGCCCTTGACGATACTTTGACAAAATTACGAGCCGGATCTAATTATCCACATGCCAGTCCAAACAGAATTTTCCAGCACCTAAATCAACAATTTTCAACACTCAATCGGCCTTTAAAAATCCACTAAATCATCTCAATTTCGCCTCTAAGGCCTGATAATCAATTCAGCCCCCAAACTACACCAAACTGAGTCTAAACGGGTCTAATAATACCTAATATACTAGACGAGGGTTAGATCGCGACTTACTTGGAAATTTCAAAGCGAAATCAAGATATTCGAGGTTGAAAAGGGCGGCTAGAACATGGTGGCGACGCTCAGCGACGGCGGCGGCGACGATCGGCGAGATGGTGATGGCAATGGTTTTGACCAGTTCCTCACGGCCACGGTGAGAGAGAGAGTGAGCCGAGAGGGAGAGAGGGGGAAATGGCAGTGGTGTGAGGACGGCGGGGGTTCTGCTAGGTGGTGGGATGGCGTGGCGCGGCGGACGGGTGGCCGGAGCGGTGGCGGCATAGCTAAGGGGAGGATGGTCGGTGATCGGTGAGGGAAGGGAGAAGGATAGCCCAGAGAGATGAGAAGGAGAGAGAAATGAGGAGAGAGAGAGAGGACTTGGTCTTAAAAACCAATAATTTGTGCCCATTGAAGTGAAATGACCATCTTGCCTATTTCTCACCTTTTCAATCAATAGCCGAGATTCGTTCTTATCTTAAGATCGACGGTCACAATCTAAACTTTTTCCAAAATATCCAAAGGCAATTTAGGAATTTCATAAAATTCCAAGAACAAAATTGTCCATTCCAAAAGTTAGGGCAAAATGACCAAAATGCCCTTCTCCTTTAACACTTGGCCTTAAGAAACTCTCAGGGGTAAAATGGTCATTTTCCATCCTTCACCAAAATTCAGATTTTATGAAGGATTCGGACAAATCCAAGGTTGAACATTCCAATAACAACGTCATCCAAATGTCCTGTCGTGACATTCATACTTTTCTATGTCCAAATTGGTGTCTAATTAATAATTGAATTTTAAGTAACGTAACTCAAGCGTGTCTCAGACTAACGGACGGCTTTTGGGAAATTCACGTATTTAACCCGTGATTGATACTAAATCAAGTCACATGCAAGTTCATTCGGATCGTGATGACCTCGGTTGTCATGTAATCGCAAAGATCGATCGCTAGTCTAGTCGGGCACGATCATTCGATGTAAGTTCTGGATTGTTCGTCAACTCACCTCGTGGTCAAATGGAATCACCCGTGATCCACTCATATGACAATGACGAATTGGCCCATAACTATCCTCAGATCAGCCTACATTGGCTCAAAATGTCACCTCGACAATTCTATGGTCGAAAGTCGGTTCACGATCGAATTTCTCTAATTGTATAAATTTAAATTCCTAATTAGCATTTTTCTAATGGTTAGTATCCCAAGAATGATAAGTTCCAAGCGAGAACTAACTACAAGTACGTTAATAAAACTATTCATTTCATAAATCCCAAATGGGCAAATTTCAGAATGTCATAACTCTTCTCCCCTTACAAAAATTTCATCCTCGAAATTTACAACTCATCCTACTACTCAAATAATTGGGGATGTTGATGTTACATTAGCTCCTCACTTTCCCATGTCGCTTCTTCTGTCCCGTGATGTTCCCATACGACATTGACCATCGGAATCGTCTTATTCCTTAAAACTCTTTTTTTTCGATCTTCAATCCTTACTGGTCTTTCGATGTATGACACCCTGTCGTCAACTTCTATCTCCTCATAATTCAGCACATGAGTTGGGTCCGGTTCATATTTTCTCAACATTGACACATGGAACACGTTATGCACTTGCGATAAACTTGGCGGTAACACAAGGCGATAAACTAGTTCTCCAATCCTCTCTAGCACCTCAAAAGGTCTCACATACCTTGAACTCAACTTCCCTTTTTTGCCAAATCGGGACAATCCTCTCATGGGCGATACCTTAAGGAATACGTGATCCCCTACTTGGAATTCCAAAGGTCTTTGCCTTCTATCTGCATAGCTCTTTTGACGGCTTTGCGCCGTTTTCAACCTTTCACATATGATCTTAATCGCCTTAACCGACTGCTGAACTAACTCTAGCCTGGTTATTCTTCTTTCTCCCACTTCATCTCAACATGCGGGCATTCTACAAGGCCTGCCATACAGCGCTTCAAATGGCGCCATTCCAATACTCTGCTGAAAACTGTTATTGTACGCAAATTCTACTAAGAGCAATTGTTCCTTCCACTTGCCTTGAAAATCCAGCACACATGCCCGAAGCATATCCTCTAATGTCTGAATCGTCCTCTCAGACTGGCCATCCGTTTGCGGATGATAAGCAGTATTAAACTGCAGCTTCGATCTTAATGCCGTCTGCAGACTTTTCCAAAAATTGACGGTAAACCTGAGATCACGGTTCGACATAATTGTCACTAGTACCCCATACAAACGAACTATCTGCTGTACATACAACTCGGCATACATGTCCAAGGAAAAGTCCTTTTGCACGGCCAAGAAGTGGTTGACTTGGTCAATCGATTGACAATCATCCAAATAGAATTATGGCCTTTTTGGCTCCTTGGCATTCCTATAACAAAATCCATAGTTATATGTTCTCATTTCTATTCTGAGATTTCCAAATGTTGCAACAATCCTCCTGGCTTACAATGTTACGCTTTCATTTGCTGGCACGTAAGACATTTAGCTACATGCCTGGCTATGTCTACCTTCATGCCATTCTACCAATAGTACCGTCTTAAATTCTGATACATTTTTGTGCTACTGGGGTGGATGCTATAACTACTATGATGCACTTCAGATAAAATTTCCTCCTTAAGTTCCGCATCGTCCGGCACATACAATCGTCCACGGAATTTCAATGTCCCATCCTCAGATACTTGGAAGGCCGGCTTCCTCTTGGTAGTATCCATCGCTAGAATCTTTTGAATCTCTTGGTCCGTAGACTGTAAAGTCTTAACCTTAGCCTGGATTTCTGGTTCAATCCTTAACATGGCTAACAAACGTGAGACTCGACTCACTTCGAATTTAAACTTCGAGTCTCTTACCTTTTCCAACAAAGTCCACTTCTTGACCAACAAATACACGATGCTTGACTTCTTACTCAATGCATTCGCTACCCGGTTTGCCTTTCTGGGGTGATATAAAATATCACAGTCATAATCCTTCAACAGTTCCATCCAACGACGTTGCCTCATGTCCAACTCCTTTTGATAAAATAAATACTTGAGACTCCTATGGTCGATATAAATCTGAAATTTCTCTCCGTATAAATAGTGTCGCCAAATCTTCAAGGTGAACACTATTGCGGCTAATTCCAAGTCATGCGTCGAATAATTCAATTCATGCGGCCTCAACTGCCTTGATGCATAGGCTACTACTCGTCCATATTGCATCAGTACACACCCTAATCCTTTCAACGACGCATCACTATAAATCTCATATCCTCCGGGTCCTGATGGAATAATTAACACCGGTACTATTATCAATCTATGCTTTAATTCCTGAAAACTCCTTTCACATTTGTCGGTCCATTCAAACCTTGTTTTCTTTTTCAACAAATATGTCAATGGTTTTGCTATTGCCGAAAATCCTTCCACGAAGCGTCGATAATATCCGGTCAAATCCAAAAAGCTTCGAACTTCGGTTACCGTTGTTGGCCTCGGCCACTTCATTACAGCCTCAATTTTTGCTGGATCTACTGAAATTCCATCTCCCAAGATCACATGACCAAGAAATGCTACTCAATGGAGGCAGAATTTGCACTTGCTAAACTTAACATACAGTGCGTGTTCTCTCAAGGTCTGCAAAACCTTACTCAAACGAAACTCATGCTCCTTTAAACTCTTCGAGTATACCAATACGTTGTCTATGAAGACCGTGACAAATTGATCTAAAAACTCCTTGAACACTCCGTTCATTAAGTCCATAAATGCAGCAGGGGTGTTCGTCAACCTAAACGGCATTACTGTAAACTCATAATGCCCGCATCTAGTCCTGAATGCCGTTTTCGGTATATCCTCATTTCTAATCCTCAACTGATGATATCCTGTTTTTAGATCAATCTTAGAGAATACCGAAGCCCCTTGCAACTGATCAAATAAATCATCTATCCTTAGTAGATGATACTTATTCTTAATCGTTACTTGATTCTGCTGCCGATAATCGATACACAACCTCAATGACCCATCATTCTTCCTTAGAAATAAGACTGGCACTCCCCATGGAGACGCACTTTGACGAATGAATCCTCTGTCCAATAACTCCTGCATTTGCACTTTTAATTCCTTCAACTCCAACAACAACATTCTATAAGGTGCCTTCGAGATTGGCTCAGTTCCAATGGCCAATTCGATTACAAACTCTATTTCTCTTTCTAGTGGCAATCCTGGCAATTCCTGAGGAAAGACATCGGGATAATCGTGCACCACAGCTATGTCCTTTAGCCTCGGTTCTTCAG
The DNA here is from genome assembly GCA_024500025.1 of Syzygium aromaticum. Taxonomy (NCBI): domain Eukaryota; kingdom Viridiplantae; phylum Streptophyta; class Magnoliopsida; order Myrtales; family Myrtaceae; genus Syzygium; species Syzygium aromaticum. Next base: position 31,729,728 of record CM044892.1, read on the forward strand.
CCGTCGAATCAATCACAGCTGTTAGAAATCCTTCACATCCTTTATCCAACAACTTAGTCATTTCTAGAGACAAAATCCACGGAATCGAGGTTCCTCCTCATTTTCCTACAAATTCAAATTTAGGATGTCCAACAGGATTAAATTGGATCACCCTGCTACTACAATCCATTACCGCCCTCTGCTTAACCAACCAATCCATGCCTACTATCACATCAAAATCGTACGTTGCTAGAACTGCTAAATCAATTCTCTCTTCTCTATCACCAACTATGATCTTGCAATTCGGGCACCCAAACGAGACTAAAATCTTATCATTCAACAGGGTGGTAACACACAACATAACATCAAGCACTCGCGGTTCCATACCAGTCAATCTAACAAATTGTTCAGACATGAAAGAATGCAACACCCCCGGATCGAATAAAGCATATGTAGCATGATCACAGAAAGAGACCATACCTGTGATCACGCCTGGCGCATTCTCAGCTTCCCTTCTAGCCATTGCATACACTCGTCCTTGGGCCGGTGGCCTATTTTGGTTCGTGGGTACAGGCGGCCCAACTTGATTTTCGACTCGGGGCGGTAGCGGTAGCACGAACGGCCTAGTTTGCCTGTTACTAGGACAGTTCCTTGCTTGGTGACCCACTCCGCCACATCTAAAACATATAATGTTCCTACTTGGACAAAGTCCAGTCCCATGTCTTTTTTCACATATCCGACATTGACCATTTTGAAAACAGGCCGGTTTCCCTATATTCCTTCTAGCATGAGGGACGAAACGTCGATTATCTGTCATTGGCCTCTTTCCTAAGTGACGGTTGTCTCTACTCTTGGCAAATCTCGACTTAGAAGCAGCGGCCCTATTTGCTAAGTCACGCTCAATCGCTTGAGCCCAATCATAGATTTCGTTATAATCTCTCAAATTCAACGAAATCATTTGGCTACGAAGGTCCGGCCTTAAACCATCTCGGAGCCTTCGAGCTCTATCCAATGGGTCCTCCACCATTATTGGGGAAACTTAGCCAACCGAGTGAATTCAGCCTCATACTAATCCACTGCCCTCTGCCCCTGATGAAGTCTCATGAACTCTGCTAACTTCTGTTCCCGAGCACTCTAAAAAAAATACTTACTATTAAAAATTTCCATAAACATTGCCCATGTCTAGGCGGTACCAGCCGAAAACACCCTTTCTCTAGTGGCTTTTCACCAATCCCTTGCATTTCCTTGTAATTGATACACCGCTAACGTCACTTTCTCCTCATCTGTACACCCCAATACCTGGAAAGCTTTTTCTAACTCCTCTACCCAAAGTGATGCAGCCTCCATATCACCTCTACCATCAAACTTAGGGGGCTTTAACTTCAAAAACTGCTCGACTAGCTGATGCATTAGTTGATTCGTATTCACCTACCCCTGTCCTTGATTTCCATTGTTGCCATTAATGGTAACAGCTGCTGCTGCCTCAACTGCTTGGGCAATAATGGCATCTCGCTCTTGAGTCTGCCTACCCATCAAAGTCCCAACCTCCTCGAGGACCCTTAAAATTCCATCTACTTTGGGGTCCACTGCAACTCCAACATCAACTCTAGGGTTCTCTACAAGTCTAACATCAACTCCGAGGTCTTCTACAGCTCTAGCTCGAGCCTTACCTCGACCTCTTACTTCTCTTCCTGTACCCCTTCGAGCACTTCTTCCTTGGCTGCTCATTGTCCCAATTTCCACCACTCTTCTACCTGCTATAATTCCATATAGGAATTAGAGACCTAGGCCAACTAAACTAGTCTAGTTCTAGGCAGTGAATTATAACAATAATCCACTTAGCAGGCAATCCACCATCACAATACCAAATCACAATCAATGAGATTTGAACACATACCTCAAGTCCAAATGTACCTGCACTTCAACCATTAGAACAGTCAATTCAATCAACAATCACAACAAACTATCTAGAATACGCGTAGCACTAAACACACCTATGGCTCACTAAGGTCTCCCTAGCCAACTACAGCTATCCTAGGATCCTCACTCCTTATCACTCCAGGCTTCGACCGACTTAGATCGAGCTGTCCTTGCTCTGATACCAATCCGAACAGGATGTCACGCCCCGAACCCCCATTGAGCACGCGACATCGCTTTCTTTGGTCGAATTGTTGCGGCGTCCCAGGAAACATTGCCGACCCAACGAACTCATCAGAGTTTAATCGCGGCGAAAACAATCATATAATCCCCAATAATAAAATTTTGGAGAACCAGGAAACAATAAATCACCTACCACCAAACATAATAATACATTTCCAAAATATTTACAATATTCACCGTTAAAACCACAAACATATAATTTACAAGCATGCCAAACTTCCAAACTATACACCACCAATATCAAAAGATCAGCAGTCTACAGGGTTAGCACTACCAAAAATGGGTCATAACCAACTTCCAGAACTAACCCCTACGCCCTCTGGATGGTGTCCATCCAGACTCGCTCTTCTTGCCGTCCTCGTCTGAATCCTCCTTGGAATCCTCATCAAGCTCATGCTCATCCACGGACTCCAAATCAACATTGATCTCTATCAGATGATCCTCATCACCCGACTCGATGTGGACCTCGATCTGATCCTACTCAACCGACTTTTCCCTATCCTCCTCTGGCACGGCTACTAGCTCGACCTCATCCTTCTCCACCTCTAGCTCCTCCTCAGGGGCCTCCTCCTACTTATCCTCCACATCAGACTCTATCTCGGGTATCACGTCTAAATCCACATCCGTCGGATCATACCCTACCTGGGATTCTTCCGGCTCGGGCTCGGGTTCTGCTACGGTCGGCTCCGGTGTTGCAGGGATGTACTGGTGCCCTAATTGAGCCAGACTAGTCTCCAAACTAGTCATCTCCCCATCTGGAGAGGGTATGGCTGACGGATCCCAGTCCCCTACTCCGTCAAAAGGCTTGTCAAATTCTTGGACGGGTTCGAACTCATCTGCCCCATCTCGAAACATCCAGGCCGTATACGTATGAGCCTGCTAGAGGAGTAGTCCTATATCTACCTATACCACCAAAGTGTGCTTGACCCAGGTATAATTCTTATCTATCGGATATTCTACCACATCATGATCAGCATGCATAACAATCACAAAACGCTGCGGCAGCGGTGGCGGTAAATTCATGGCTCAGGTGGGTACTCTAAAATGGTTTGGTTGAAACAACCGTGAAGCACTTCTCAATAAGTCCATGACCTAAATCTCATCTAGGCTACCACGTATTCCAAATAAGTTCAAATGCGCAAACAACCTTGCACACAACAACATCCACACAGTCACACATACATGGACTCTTGGCAAACCTAGCCTGCACATTAGTGTTCAATCACCACTTTCAAACTTCACACACATATAATACAATCCAGTCTCACGCTCAAACACATATCTCAATCACACAACATTTCCAAACCCCACAATTCACACTCGTTTACGCACCACTACATCATTTTCATTAACTTGTCATCGCGACCCGCGTAAACACACCTCAGGCCCGATCTCACTTTCACTTGCCGCATCATACCATCTCATGCTCAATCACTTTCCTCAGCCCGCGTAAACATGCCTCAAGCTTATTGATTGCGACCCACGTAAACACGCTTTAAGTCCGATCCCAATCTCACTTTCTTTCCTCAGCCCGTGTAAAATGCGACAGGCCTACATGATCGAGACTCGAGCTTAAAATACCTCAATCCGATCCCGGTTTCACTCAAGCTTAACATGCCTCGGACCGATCTCATTCTCACTTTCTTTCCTCAGCCCGCGCCAAATGCGACAGGCCTACATGATCGAGACCCGAGCTTGAAATGCCTCGATCGAATTCCACAGTCGTATCACGACCGTAAACATGCCTCAGGCCGGTTCAATTCCCTGCGTAAACACGCCTTATGGATTTAGTGATCATACGAACATATTCACATGCCATTCATTTTATCTGCGCCCAAAGTAAACATGCCTCAAGGCCTTTTAGTGATCATACGCACATCGTATGCCATATATCTCACACGTACACATTCTCGAGCATTAATTAAATGCACCAATCACATCCAAATATATAGCCAATACACAATTTAGCACTTTTCACCCCCAAAACTATGGCATTTCACTCTTAGCCCTTCATGGCACTTTCACGAAATTACGAGCCGGATCTAATTAGCCACTCGCCAGTCCAAATAGAATTTTCCAGCACCTAAATCAGCGATTTCCAGCACTCAATAGGCCTCTAAAAATCTACCAAATCATGTCAATTTTGCCCCTAAGGCCCGATAATCAATTTAACCCATAAACTACACCAAACTGCGTCTAAACAGGTCTGATAATACCCGATATACTAGACGAGGGTTAGATCGCGACTTACTTGAAAATTTCCAAGCGAAATCAACCTATCCGAGGTTGAAAAGGGCGGTTGGAACATAGTGGCGACGCTCGGTGACAGCTGCAGTGACGATCGGCAAGATGGCAACAACGACGATCAGCGAGACGGCGATGACGATGGTTTTGGCTGGTTCCTCACTGCCACGGTGTGAGAGAGAGTGAGCCGAGAGGGAGGGAGGGGGAAACGGCAGTGGCATGAGGACGGCGGGGGTTCGGCTCGGCTGTGGGATAGCATGGCGCAGCGGACAGGTGGCCGGAGCAATGGCGGCACGGCTAAGGGGAGGATGGTCGACGATCGGTGAGGGAGCGGAGGGGGATGACCAAGAGAGATGAGAAGGAGAGAGAAATGAGGAAAGAGAGAGAGGACTTGATTTTAAAAACCAATAATTTGTTCCCTTGGAAGTGAAATGACCATCTTGCCCCTCTCTTACCTTTTCAATCAACGGCCAAGATTCATTCTTATCTTAAGATCGACAGCCAGGATCTAATCTTTTTCCAAAATATCCAAGGACAATTTAGGAATTTCATAAAATTCCAAGGGCAAAATTGTCCATTCCAAAAGTTAGGGCAAAATGACCAAAATGCCCTTCCCCTTTAACACTTGGCCTTAAGAAACTCTTAGGGGTAAAATGGTCATTTTTCATTCTTTGCCGAAATTCAGATTTTCTAAAGGATTCGGACAAATCCAAGGCTGAACATTCCAATAACAACGTTGTCCAAATATCCTGTCGTAACATTCATAATTGAATTTTAAGTAACGTAACTCGAACGTGTCTCAGACTAATGGGCGGCTTTTAGGAAATTCGCATATTCGACCCGTGACTGATACTAAATCAAAGGCAAAAGAACACTATAAGTGCTATAAGTTATGTATGGAGATCACTTTGGTGGCATAACTTTTTTTCGGATCACTTTGGTACCAAGTCGGAGGAAAAACGATCACTTAAGTGTCATAAGTTTTTTTTGGATCATTTCAGTGCTAAAATTTTTGAAAAACGATCACTTAAGTGCTAAATTTTTTTTAAAATGATCATTTAAGTGCTAAAATTTTTGAAAAATGATCACTTAAGTGCCAATGTCCAGTGAGCCACGTCAGCTTCAGAAATTAATAAAAAAAAATGCCACGTCGGATTTCCAGCAAAAAGTTATTTACGGCACCAGAGTTGGCACTTAAGTGATCGTTTTTCAAAAATTTTAGCACCAAAGTGATCCAAAAAAAAAACTTATGGCACCAAAGTAAGCGTTGTACACAAGTTATGGCACTTGTAGTGTTTTTTTGCCATAAATCAAGTCACGTGCAAGTTCATTCGGATCGTGACGACCTCGGTGGTCATGTAATTGTGAGGATCGATCCCTAGTCTAATCGGGCACAATTGTTCGGTATAGGTTCTGGATCGCTCGTCAACTCACCTCGTGGTCAAACGGAATCACCCGTGTTCCACTTGTATGACAATGACGAATCGGCCCATAACTATCCTAAGATCGGCCTACATTGGCTCAAAATGTTACCTCAACAATTCTATGGTCGAAAGTTGATTCACAATCGAATTTCTCTAGTCGTACAAATGTAAATCCCTAATTAACCTTTCCCTAATGGTTAGTATTCCATGAATGATTAGCTCCAAGTGAGAACTAACTATAAGTACGTTTATAAAACTATTCATTTTATAAATCCCAAATTGACAAATTTCAGAATGTCATAGCCGCGGCCAGGCTCCGCCTCGTCCAGCCGCCGTGTCCGCCGCAGCCAAGCTTCACCAAGCCGCCGGCCAGCTCGTCAGGAGTCACCTTGCCACCTATGATGTCGCCGCCACACCGCTACAAACCCGGCTCGTTGGGCCTAGCTCGCCCCTGCCTAGCTCCACTCGCCGCCGTGCACTGTAATCTCAGACGTCGCCACCGCTATCTCGGCTGCATGGACACCATCACCAACTGCCAGCTCTACCTGGAACAACCCCCAAGCAGCCCCGACCAGCCCCACAGTGGCTGCTTCTTCCGTTTGTTGTCCGTCCGCCAGCCGCCGAGCTCGAGCTGGAAACCACTACGAACCGCTCTCCTCACCGTCGTCATTCTTGTGTAAACGACGTCGTTAGCCAAGTAAATTAACCCCTAATCCCTCGTTTAGCTTGCTTATGGTAGTTTAATTAAGTTTAAATTAAGTTAATGTTGGATTATTGGATAACCTTTGGTGATAGGTTATCGTCGGGAGATAAGTTATCGTTGGGGATCGTGATAGGCTATCGTTATGTGGTGATAAGTTATCATTTATTTTATTGTTATTGATTATTTTATTAAATAAATTATTTTCAGAATTAAATATTATTTTATTATTTAATAAATTATTTCTGAATTAAATATTAATATTTTATTATTAAATATTAATTTCTGAAAATTAAACATTGATATTTCGAAGGATTTCATTACCGAATTGGATCATTTATGTTTGGATGGTGATTCCGAAGTTGGATTTTACCGTATAAATTAGCGTTTTAGAAAATTATTTGAATGATTATGATTCGAGAGAATATTTTGAATTTTTGAAAATAAATTATTTTTGAATATTTTTAAATAATCAATTTTCAGATTTATTTATTATTATTTCGGAAAATCCTTGAGCTCAAGTTATGATTTCTAGCTTGAACATTGGCGATTATACCATGAATTGTTGTATTAAATTGATTTTATGACAAATTATTTTGATCGGAAGTTTTCAAGAAATTTATGAGATTGTTGGGATTTAACTATTTTATTGTTATGCCAAGAAATGATGATGATGCTTTGTTGTTGATAAACATGTTTGGCATCGAAGCTTGTAAGAATTTATTGACTGTTTGCATGTATGACCACTTGATTTGTTATGCAGCATTATGTGAGCACTAGTCATGGACGCATGGGCTAATTGAAAAGATAATAATTGGCTGGGATGCTTGTGTGCTCGTGTGGTCACATGTTGGAGCCGTCTTGCTATAGATCACTTAATGATGCCTAATTTACCAGGGTCTTGCTGTAGATCACTTGACAATACTCGATTTATCGGATGCCTGGAGATTATCTGGATTGACAATACTCCGGATGCCTTGTCGCGGCCTGAGGCCGGACTCGATACTCCTTACGAGATACCATATTACTGCAGATCGTTTGATGTTGCCATATTGGAATGTCGTTTTACTGTAGATCGTTTGACATAGCTGTGCTCAGCGGGGCGAGACGGAGCCCAGTTATACCAGTAGACTACCATCTTGCTGCAGATTGCTTGATGTGTAGCGGCCCCGAGGGGGCGTAATAATTGGAATACGTATGATGCATGGTGTCTGATTATGTGGTAGAAATTGCTAGGCATGATATGGGACGTGCCCAAGTGAATTATATCTTATAATCGAGATATGCGCGCCTACAATGCATTAATGCATAGGAAATCACTTTTAAATGCTTCGAGTATGTAACATATGCATTTCATCAACGAGTGTACCAAGGCGAGGTAAGGATGCCTGTAGTTGTTTAATGTTGATGTTGTATCGCCTGTTTAGGGACCTCCGTGCGCGTTGGCCTCCTAAGCGGGGCTTAAGCAATTAACTTATTGAGACTTTTGTCTCATTTGTTGTTGTTAACCCATTTTTCAGGCCCTTAGCAAGTTGATGCACCCAGTTTGGTTCAGGATATTTGGAAGCTGGCTTTTTGGGGATTGACCATTGGTGGAGTAGATTGACCCCAGCTTGGTTTCTTTTTGCTGGCTTCTTGTGGAGCGCCTGAAGTGGGCTTGTAAAAATATTCCTAGTGGTTAATCAAGTGAAAATCAAAATAGTGTTGTTTGACTGTTGTGATTTGTTTTCCTTACTATCCCTATTTGTTGTTGTCCGGGGATTTTTGGGATCACTTCTGCATGCGTATTAAAAGATAAAATGAAGGGTCGGTGACGAGTCTTGGGACGTCACATCTCAACAACCGAAGAGGGGTTTTGCACGTCCGTATAGTTCGAGGCATGACATCCTCATCTCGAATTGGTATCAGAGTCAGCTCGATCCAAGTTTGGTTGAGACCTGGAGTGATAAGGTGCGATGGGTTTTGGGATAGTGAGTTAGGAAAACACTTAGTGCATGTGTTTGAGTGTTAGAGTTCTCATTTTTCAGCGGATTGTTCATTATTTTTAATTCCTTGTTGGAATTGGAAAGCAGGTTTCTGTAATGATCCTGCGAGATGGGCAATCCTGAACCAAGGGCCCCTAGGAGGAAGGCCGAGCCAGGTCAGGCTGGTGCCAGAAGGAGAGCACTAGAGAATCCTAGATTAGACCAAATCCTGTAGGCTTTAGAGACCTTAATAGGGCAGCAAGCTTAGAATCAAGCTGCCGCCGCTATGCCTGCACCCGCACCCGCACCTGTAGATGTTCCATTAGCCAGCAATGGAAATGGGAATTAGCTCATACACAAGTTGGTAGAGCAATTTCTAAAACTCAAGCCGCCCAAGTTCACTTGCGCGGGTGATCTTGAGGCTGCAACCTTCTACATCAGGGAGTTGGAAAAGGTTTTTGCCTTACTGAGATATACTGATGAAGATAAGGTGAAGCTAGTAGTCTACCAATTGCAAGGTAACGCCAGTACTTGATGGGAAGCTACCCAGAGGAGGGTATTTCTTGAAGGTACAACCCGAGTGTGGGGTACCTTTGTAGATGCTTTTTACTACAAGTACTTCTCAGACTATACTAAAGAGCAGAAGATGAATGAGTTTCAGCGTCTCCAGCAGAACCAGTTGTCGGTAGACCAGTACGAGGCAAAGTTTGCTGAGCTATCCTAGTATGCTCCAAGGTTGATTAAAGACCCAGTAGATAAAGCAAGAAGGTTTAGGGATGGACTGAAACCTGAGATTAAAGACCAATTAATGCCCATGAATCTGAAGAACTATGATGAGCTATATGAGAGGGCACAGTTGATAGAAAGAAACTTGGCTGAAAGGACAGCCGCATCTGGATCGGGGTTTGTACCAAACAAAGATAATCACCGGTTTGGGAAGAGACCAATAACATGAAGTAAGTTCCCTGTCCTTCCTAACAAAAAAGGTGGAGTGAGGAAGCCAGTGTACAATAACAATAATGGTGCCTATCGCTTATGTGGAAGGTGTCATGGATCAGTCCTGTGTCCTGCTAGGATGGGTGCTTGCTTTGATTGTGGTCAGCATGGCCATCATATTAGAGATTGTCCACACCAGACAGCGGGAGCGCAAAGACTAGTGCAGCAGGTAGGATAACCTGCAAGTAACATCCCATCAAACCAGTTGAACCGACCCCAAGTGCAAGGCTATCACAAGGAAGGAGGAGGAGGACTTGCCTGCCATCATTACAGGTACGGTCTCGTTACACAACCATGCTGCCTATGCTTTTCCTGGAGCTACGCATTCATTTGTGGTTAAGTAATTTGTGGAATTAGTGGGGTTAAGTCCGAAACTGCCGGAAGTAGTTTATAGTATTTCTACCCCTTTAAAGGATAGCATAGTGTCTGCAGTAGGCTGTACTGGTTGCAAGTTATCTGTTGGTAGTCGTGAGGATAGCATAGATTTGATTGTTTTGACGATGTTCGACTGTGACATGATTATTGGAATGGATTGGCTCACCAAGCAACATACCATGGTAAATTATTATCGTAAGATGATATAGTTTGAGCCAGTAGGAAGTGTCAGTTTTGAGTTTGTCGGGAATCGAGAAGGACCTTCGATCCCTTTAATCTTGTCACTCGGTTATTGGATGAGGGTTGCCAAAGCTATTTGGCGACTATAGTTGACACTTTGGTAGAGGAACCAAGGATGCAAGACATTGCTGTGGTGTGAGAATTTTCAGACGTTTTCCCTGAGGAATTGCCTGGATTGCCCCTAAAAAGGGAGATAGAATTCGTGATTGAGTTAGCCCCTGAAACGGAACCGATTTCTAAGACACCTTACAGAATGGCATTGTCGGAATTGAAGGAATCAAAGGTTCATATGCAAGAATTGTTGGACAAAGGATTTATTCGTCCTAGTACATCACCTTGGGGAGCGCCAGTTCTATTTGTAAGGAAGAAGAACGGGTTGTTGCGCCTTTGCATCGACTAACGGCAACTCAATCAAGTAACAGTTAAGAATAAGTATCCGTTGCCCAGGATAGATGATTTGTTCGACCAACTTCAAGGAGCTTCGGTGTTCTCGAAGATAGACTCGAGGACAGATTATCACTAGTTGAGGATTAGAAATGAAGATATACCGAAGACAGCATTTAGAACGCGCTATAGACACTATGAGTTTACCGCAATGCCATTTGGTCTAATAAATGCGCCTGCAGTTTTATGGACTTGATGAACAGAGTGTTCAATGAGTATTTGGACAAGTTCGTGATCATGTTCATCGATGACATTTTGGTGTATTTGAAGAGTTCAGAGGAACACGAACAGCATTTGAGGACAGTGCTGCAGATCCTTCAAGATCATAAGTTATATGCCAAGTTTAGTAAGTGCAAGTTTTGGTTAACTCGAGTGGCTTTTCTTGGACGCATGATTTCTGGAGAAGGAATTTCAGTAGACCCGGCTAAGATTGAGGCAGTTACGAATTGGCCTAGACCAACGACGATAGCTGAAGTTCGGAGTTTCTTGCGATTAGCTAGCTATTATAAGAGATTCATGGAAAAGTTTTCTGCTATAGTTATGCCCTTGACGCAATTACTGAAAAAGGACATGAAGTTCAAATGGACGGATAAATGTGAGCGTAATTTTCAAGAGCTTAAGCAAAAACTAACTATTGCGCCTGTTCTAACATTACCGTCTGGTTCAGGAGGATATGAGACTTACAGCGATGCATCATACAAAGGATTGGGATGTGTTTTAATGCAACATGGTAGAGTTGTGGCATATGCGTCCCAACAATTAAGACCACACGAATTGAATTACCCGACGCACAACTTGGAATTGGCTGCTATTATATTTGTGCTTAAGATTTGGAGACATTATCTGTTTGGAAAAAGGTTCCATATTTATACAGATCATCAGAGCCTAAAATATCTATTTTTGCAGAAAGAATTGAATATGAGACAGCGTAGATGGATGGAGCTGCTTAAAGACTATGATTGTGACATTTTCTATTATCCTGGTAAGGCTAATAAGGTAGCCGATGCGTTGAGTCGAAAGTCCTCGATTGCGCATATGATGGTTTAAGAATGGATTTTGCTTGAAGGAATTCGGGACTCGGATTTCAGATTCGAGGTAAGTCACCTCTCAAGTTTAATGGCTACTTTCAGAATTGAGCTCGAAGTACAAATCAGAATTAAAGCAGCGCAACCTTTAGATCCTGAACTGCAAAAGATTCTGCAAATTGATGCAACTAAGAGAAAACCTGACTTTCAAGTATCTGAGGATGAGATCTTGAAGTTTCGTGGACGGTTGTGTGTGCCCAATGATGAAAGACTTAAGGAGGAAATTTTAGCAGAAGCTCATCGCAGTAACTACAGTATTCATCCGGACAGTACAGAGATGTATCAGAATCTTCGCCAATATTATTGATAGAATGGCATGAAATGAGATATTGCCAAACATGTAGCTAGATGTTTAACATGTCAACAGGTGAAGGCTCAACACTATAAACCTGGTGGACTATTGCAACCGCAGGAAATAACAGAATGGAAATGGGAGCATATCACGATGGATTTCGTGATGGGTCTACCGAGGAGCCAAAGAGGTAATGATTCTATCTGGGTCATGGTAGATAGACTCACAAAGTCTGCTCATTTCATTTCGGTGTGAAAGAATTTTGCCATGGACAAGTATGCTGAGTTGTACGTGAAACATATAGTTTGTCTTCATAGTGTGCCGATGACGATCACGTCAAATCGAGACCCCAAGTTCACCACCACGTTTTGGAAGAGTCTTCAAGGTGCAATGGGAACAAAGCTGTAGTATAGCACTACTTTTCATCCGCATACAGATGGACAATCCAAGAGAACGATTCAAACTCTCGAGGATATGCTACAAGCCTGTGTTCTAGATTTCAAAGGAAGTTGAGAGGAACATTTACATCTTGTTGAATTCGTGTACAACAATAATTATTAGCAGAGTATCAATATGGCAACTTTCGAAACACTTTATGGCAGACCCTATAAGACTCCAGTTTATTGGAATGAAGTTGGAGAACGAAGGATTTCGAGACCCGAGTTGGTGCAACAGTCGTCGGATGCTGTTAAAGTCATCAAGGAAAGGCTAAGGACTGCTCAAAGTCGCCAAAAGAATTATGCAGACTAGAGACATAAACTCTTGGAATTCCACGTGAGGGACCACGTTTTCCTCAAAGTATCCTTGATGAGAGGATTATCACGATTTGGCAAAAAAGGAAAGTTAAGCCCGAAATACATGGGTCCATTCAAGATTTTAGAGAGAATTGGTACTTTGGCCTACCGTCTCGCACTACTGCTAAATTTGTCCCAATTTCACAATATATTTCATGTGTTTATGCTAAGGAAATATAAACTGGATTCGACCCACATGCTAAATTATGAAGAATTAAAAGTGAACGACAGAGTGTCGTACGTGGAAAGGCCGATCAGGATTGATGACAGAATGGAACAAGTATTGCGGAGCAAGACAATTCCGATGGTCAAGGTGATTTGGGAACACCATGAAACCGAAGGTGCGATGTGAGAAAGTGAGGAGTTGATGCGACACCAATATCCCCATTTGTTTGAGTAATATGGTTGGATTGTAAATTTGTAAGAGGAAGAGTTATGACATTCCGAATTTCGACACATTTTTGGGATTTATAAAATGTGTAATTTGTCAGTGTACTTATAGTAAAATCTCACCCGAGAACTTATCACTCTCGGTTATTATTTTTAAAATTGAGATTTCGCTAAAATCGCATTTAATTAAATTTGGCCGTTATCTAGAGTCCAAACTTCAGTATCGAATTTTTTGGAGTTTCGCGACGAAATTAATTGGACGGTGTCGACATTATTGTGACCAACCTCGATATTACCCGAGATTTGTGAAAAGTAAAATTTTGACCGAATATGAATTTGGACTGGTAGACTTTCCTCGTAGCGTGTTTTATCTAGTGTCCATGGCCCAAATTCTAAATTTATTAATTAGGATTTTTCGGGGACCGTTTGATCATTTCCAGATTTGAATCGTGGCCGTTGGATCGCGATTATTGCAATTTGACCACTCTCTCTCTCTCTCTCTCTCTCTCTCTCCTCCTCCTCCTCCTCCTCTCTTTTCCCACCGGCTCCCCCCCTTGCGCCTGTCACTCCCCACTAGCCCCACCTACCCCTCTCTCTTTTTCTTTTCTTTTCTTTTCTCTTTTCTTCCTTCCCTCTTTCTTCCTTCTTCCTCCTATTTTCCCCCCCAACGTCGTTGCTTCTGGCTTTCACTCCTGCTTCCTGCTTCTGTTCGGCTTGCTGGAACCAGTGCTGCCGCCCGCCTCGCCCAACCACACCGTCCATCCAGCCAACTCGACAACTTGTCGCCGTGAGTCTCGCGACTCGGTCCATGCGCTCGCTACACTCGAGCGTCTGTCACAACCAGGCTCCGCCTCATCCAACCTCCATGTTCGCCACGACTAGGCTCTGGTAAGCCACCGGCCAGCTCGTGAAGAGTCACCTCACTGCCTGCGACGCCGCCGCACCGCCACGAGCTCGGCTCGCCAGGTCGAGCTCGTCCCTACCCAGCTTTGCTCACCGCCGTGCATCGCCATCCCGGACGTCACCGTCGCTGTCCCGGCTGCTGAGACACCGTCACCAGCCACCAGCTTCACCCAAGACAGCCCCAAGTAGCCCCGCCCAGCCCTACAACAGCTGCTTCTTTGCCACGCCGTTCGTCGCTCGTCCGTTCGACAAGCCCAAGCCGAAAACCACCGCGGACCGCTCTCGTCGCTGTCGTCATCCTTGTGTAAATGACATCGTTAGCTGCGTAAGTTAACCCCTAATCCCTCGTTTATGGTGTTAAATTTGCTTAAGGTAGTTTAATTAAGGTTTATATTAAGTTAATGTTGGATTATTGGATAACCTTTAGTGATAGGTTATCATCGGGTGATAAGTTATCATTGGGGATCGTGATAGGCTATCGTTATGTGGTAATAAGTTATCAGTTATTTTATTGTTATTGATTATTTTATTAAATAAATTATTTTCAGAATTAAATATTATTTTATTATTTAATAAATGATTTTCGAATTAAATATTAATATATTATTATTAAATATTAATTTTCGAAAATTAAATATTGGTATTTCGAAGGATTTCAATACCGAATTGTGATCATTTATATTTGGATGGTAATTCCGAAGTTGGATTTTACCGTATAAATTAGCGTTTTAGAAAATTATTTGAATGATTATGATTCGAGAGAATATTTTGAATTTTTGAAAATAAATTATTTTCGGATATTATTAAATAATCAATTTTCGGATTTATTTATTATTATTTCGAAAAATCCTTGATCTCAAGTTATGATTTCTAGCTTGAACGTTGGTGATTATACCATGAATTGTCGTATTAAATTGATTTTATGACAAATTGTTTTAATCAGAAGTTTTCAAGAAATTTATGAGATTGTTGGGATTTAACTATTTTATTATTATGCCAAGAAATGATGATGATGCTTTGTTGTTGATAAACGTGTTTGGCATCGAAGCTTATAAGAATTTATCGACAATTTGCATATGTGACCGCTTGATTTGTTATGCGGCATTATGTGAGCACTAGTCATTGATGCATAGGCTAATTGAAAAGATAATAATTAGCTGGGATGCTTATGTGCTCGTGTGGTCACACGTCGAAGCCGTCTTGCTGTAAATCGTTTAACGATGCATAATTTACCAGGATCTTGTTGTAGATCGCTTGACAATACTCAATTTATCGGATGCTTAGAGATTATCTAGATTGCCAATACTCCGGATGCCTTGTCGCAGCCCAAGGGCGAACTCAATACTCCTTACAGGATACCATCTTACTGCAGATCATTTGATGTTGTCGTATTGGAATGCCTTCTTACTGTAGATCGTTTGACGTAGCAGTGCTCGACGAGGCGGGACAGAGCCCAGTTATACCGGTAGACTGCCATCTTGCTACATATTGCTTGATGTGTAGTGGCCCCGAGGGGGCGTAATAATTGAAATACGTATGATGCATAGTGTCTGATTATATGGTAGAAACTGCTAGGCATGGTATGGGACGTGCCCAAGTGGATTCTATCTTATAATCGAGACACGCGCGTCTGTGATGCATTAATGCATGGGAAATCTCTTTTAAATGCTTCGAGTATGTGACATATGCATTTCATCAACGAATGTACCAAGGCAAGGTAACGATGCCTGTGGTTGTTTAATGTTGATGTTGTATTGCCTGTTTAGGGACCCCTGTGCAAGTTGGCCTCCTAAGCGAGGCTTAGGCTATTAACTTGTTGAGACTTTTGTCTCATTTGTTGTTATTAACCCCTTTTTTCAGGCTCTTAGCAGGTTGATACACCCAGTTTGGTTCAGGGTGTTTGGAAACTAGCTTTTTGGGAATTGACCGTTGGTGGAGTAGATTGACCCCAGCCTGGTTTCTTTTTTCTAGCTTTTTGTGGAGCACCCGAAGTGGGCTTGTAAAAATATTCTCAGGGGTTAATCAAGTGAAAATCAAAATAGTGTTGTTTGACTGTTGTGATTTGTTTTCCTTACTATCCCTATTTATTGTTGTTCGGGGATTTTTGGGATCGCTTCCACATGCGTATTAAAAGATAAAATGAAGGGTCGGTGACGAGTCCTGGAATGTCGCATCTCAACGACTGAAGAGGGGTGTTACGTGTCTGTAGGGTTTGGAGCGTGACAACTACGTTCTCAAGTCACTATTAGAATAATTGGACATGTCCATATGAGGCCCCCGGCTATAATATTATTTGTCTTGTAGTGCATTAAAAAGTTGTTTCTATGTGATATGCACTAGGGCACAACCAGATTCCAAGCTATTGAAAATGATGAAATGCAATCTTCCACATTATAGCATTAAATGTTGGGGTGGATGAGAAATGTGAGTTTTCAAGGCGGGTCTAGATTGACTTCACTTAATAAATCTTTGCATTGCACACAATTTGACTTGTTTTTACCCAAAAAAATTTAAATCTTTCACCACATATAAATGGGAAAATTACATCAATTGTCCTAAAAGTTGTGCCAATTATGCAACCAAATCCTAAACATTTGAATTATGCAATGAATTTCTAAATGTTTTTTTATCGGCATCAGTTTGGTCCTTCTAAAGAGGTCACGATCAGGTTCAATGGTTTTGCACACAATAATCCGTCATGGTGGTACTTAATACTTGTTAGCTACGTGGCGCCACATTAGAAAATATATCAAATATCTAAAAAATAAATACAAAAGAGAAAAAAATTGGAGAAAACAAAATATTTAAAAAAACAAACTAAATCAAAGTTAGAGAGGAGAAAATATTCGGTGAGTTAGCTGATGTGGCATGCTTTTTTCTAAATAAACCACTTATTATTTGACACATGTCTCAAATAAAAAAAATAGTAAAATTCTTATTTTCCTTTGTCTTCTTCCATCATCCAGCCACCTCCCGCTCCCCCATCCAACCACTGTTTGCCCAACCACTTGAGAATCTGGCTCGGCTGTCTCCACCAGGACCACCACACAAGCCGCCGCAACGTCCATCCTTGACACTCACCGCCGCGTCGTAACCGCTGCGCCCAGCACAAAATTTCTCCCTCTGCCTTTGTTGCCGCACCTCCCTCATGCCTCCAGATCTAGCTTGGAAGATCCCGACGGAGATTGCAAACTTGACGAAAAGATAGGGGGAACGGTTCGACTTGACAGAGGCTGCCGGGATGACCGCAACCCTTGATGGAGCCGACCGCAGAGACTGCGACACAAGACAAAGCCGAAAACATCCAGATTTGGCTAGGACTTTTGACGAAGTCAACCACAAAATCCGCGATGTAAGACCACAAACAAAGCCACACTTTCAGATCTGGAGCCATGCCTTCAGATTTTGCGACGGTGGTTCATCAATGGCCCCAAGTCTTGACGGCGAGGTCGAGATGCCATGGATGAGCCACCGTGATTGGCAGCACTACAAAATCAAAATGCAAAAAGAAAAACAACGTAATAAAGGTCATGCTTAGGAAGATGGAGTTGACCACGAAGACTATGGAGGCGATGGCTCGCCTGGACGTGGCGCCGGTGGCAATGGCCGAGGGAAGCATGGAGCTCAGGCAAGGCAATGACTAAATGTAGGAGAGAGAGAGAGAGAAAAGAAATAGATATTTTAGTTTTTTTTATTTGAGACAAGTGTCAAATTGTAAGTGGATCTATTTTAAAAGAAAAACACATCATATCAGCTAGTGATGTGGCGCTTGTAAAATGCTAAATATTTTCTCATCAGGAAGAGGGGCACCTTGGATGAAGGCGCAACCCCCACAACGCGAATGAGGGTTGGGATTTTTTTCAATATTCAAATAATACTACTAATTTTGGCACGAAATTAAAACGTACATTTTATTTATATGTAAATGTACATAAATAATCATTCAAGTATAAAACATTAAAATAATCGCAAGAAGAAAGCGTGAGGAAACAAAACAACCTTCAATGCACAATTATATTCATAAAAGAAAAAAAATATAAAGTTGATTCATTTCTTTTGTTGATGGGCGATAGCCACTAAAAATCTTAAACTATGTTCACTGTAACATATTTATCCTAAAGTTTTTTTTTCTGTGACAAAAAAATCTCAAACTTGTACCTTACCAAAAAAAAAAAAATCTCAAACTTGTACTTGCATGATACATGTATTCTCCATCAGAGTTATGTCAATGATAATCATTAAAAATCTATCTACATAGATGCTAGAAAGCAATAGTATACATAGGTAAAAGTTTGGAGTTTTTTATGTTACAAAAGAAAATATTAGGATAAATGTGTCATAGTATACATAGTTTAAGATTTTTAATGTCACAAATAAAAAAGTTCATGGCAAATATATCACAGTAGGTATAGTTTGTAATTTTTTTGTTACTTTCTTCCTTTTTTTAATGGCTTGTCCGATTGAATTACAATCAACTTTGAGTCTCCAAACCATCATTCTTGTGGATTCTCTCTTGATTGCGGTTGTGTTAACACCAAAAACTGCCCAAGCGTTTGGTCGGCAGTTTGATCGATAAAAAAGCCTGTTAAGATGGTAATTGTAGCTGATGCTTACTAAGTACTGGGAGCATTTAATCGATAATGTAGAAGTGGTTTATAAGAAGACCTGCTTAGTCGATGGAGATGTCGGCGGAAAGTGGCCGAGTGTAGGAGCGAAGAGTCGGTAAATGAGTTAGGTCAATAAGTGTCGCTAAATAATAGGTGTCACAAAGTGAGATTTTAAATACTTGGTAACTATTTATCATCTATCGCAAGTTATAAATAGTCAAAGTGTATTCTTTCTAAAAGACTACCAATCTATCGAGGATACATGTTCATCTTTATTTTTTGTAAGCGCATAAGTAACTCCATCAATTGGGTTTACAAGTCCAAGCTTAACTCCAACCTGAATAATATTGAAAAAGAAAGGTTGAGTACCCTGAGAGTAAAGACCCTTTTGTTGGATAACATTAATTAAGACATTGCAATCAGTTTTGAAAATTGCTTTTCGGACGCCGAGGGACTTAGCATCATTGCAGGCGAGAAGAAGAGCTACTGCTTACACCTCCATCAGCAAGTTCCAATGTTCTCATTTTGTCTAAGCTAGGACTACCGAGCCACTAACCGATCATGCAATAATATCTACAGCTCATTCGTTATCTTTCCATGCGCTATTTATGTTGTGACCTAAATTTTTTAGGCTAATGGATTATTAAGACTAAGCCTAACTCGAGCACTCTCAAGCCCTATAAGACTAAACTTAACTCGGGCACTCCCAAACCCTATCAATTCGCAACTTAGGGTTTAAGTTCTTAACATACAAAAGTTTTCATACTTGGAGTCGCCACTAATCTATTTGTGGTAGGTCGATTAGAAACCTAAATAAACATAGAGAGATATGTTTTATTCTTACGAATCAGAAATTCTAAGCTCGAAGACTTGATTACGCTAAATTTAGTCTAACGCCCTTTTGGTACCTTTTCTTTTCAAAAAATGTTTAAGCAGGCAATCTAGATCCATTTTATTATCTAATCACTAACATGTAGGGTATTTATGCTAATACGCAAACCATCAATTTAATACCCAAGAAAGCAGTAAATAGATTGCAAGATTAGGAGAATGACATACCTTAAAGCAATGCAAATATCTGCATTGTTAGTAGAAAATCACACAGATAATCCTAATATGACTTCTAATTAATAAAGCAAGGCATTCAAGGTATTCTTTAAGGTTTGCACTTTAATAAAATGCAAACAAACCTATATGTAATGACGTGCACAAATGACATGTGTTTAATGCAACTTAGCATGCGAACTATATGTTATGCGACGACGTGACCTAATTCTAATGATGGACAAAAGATTTATTTTTGGTATTTTTTCAATGAAATTCGGAATTAAAAAAAATGCCTAAAATAACATGCAATCTAACAACTTCTTTTTTTATATTTTTTTATTAAAATTCGAAATTAAATGTTACTCAAATTAAGAATGCAATTTATCCTAATCTAAAGTAACTCATTCTTTTTGGGATTTTCATGGAAATTCGGAATCTAAAAATAACCTTTAATAGTCTATTAGGATTAGAATAATACCTAATTTAAACTAGGAAATAAATTATCTTAAGTCTTAATTTAAATTAAATAATTATCCTATCTTCTAGATATACTTAGGATTCCCTAAATATGCAAAAACTTTTAATTTAAATCCTAACTAACATGTTTTGGATTTTCTTTATTAAAAAAAAACAATCAAACAAATATAACAACCACACTCAAACAATCTATGCAATTCGCAAGATTCTTCTTATCAAATTTGGATTAGGAAAAGAAATCAAACTAACGGCTATATCTATAGGGCTATAAATATCGACGGAAAATTGATTATTTGAATTTGGAAAGCGAATAAAATCTATTATCGTATCCAAGTGATTATAGATAAGATAACGATTTCCCATATCGCCGCGTATGATACCTTAGGGATAAGGTCGGATAGTCGTCCAAATACGTTGCCAAATTAAGAATGAATCCTCATTTTGGGTATTTTCAAATATTGCGGATATAGCACACATCATCCTAAGGTATCTAGAAATCCACGCACTATTCACGAAATATTAAAACACTCGAAAGATTAGGAAATTGAATATTCTAAGACTATATATGAGAATCTTACCTAATTGGTGGATATTTCCAATTCGAACTTGGATCGAAGTCCGGCTTGCAAATCGGGATAGTGACCGACGGTGGTGCAGGGGTTGCTCGGCTAGGCACTGGGCTTACGGACGACGGTAGCAACGACGATGTCGATTTGGGGGGAAACAACGGCTACAAGATGGCTCAAATCAAGCCGACTCAGATCGTGATCAAGACTCCTTTCATGTTCAATGGTCTTCCCTCCTTTGATCAGGATTTTGTCCTTTAGATTCCACCGCTTGGACTCTTTCTTTGACTTTTCTTTGGTTATTCTCTTCGGCCCAGCACTCCACTTGCTGCAGGAGATTGTTGAACTCTCCACTCGTTGCACCTGAGGATATGATTTTGCGTCTGGACTGGCCGCACGAGATTGGTCGAGACCATGAACTCGCCCGAGGCACTGAGATGGCCTACAGAATGCTTCGTTGGTATGGGCGTGCTGGAATTTCGACGGAGCTGGAACGGTGCAAAGGGACTCGTCGGCATTGCTTGGAACTCGTAGGATAGAGGAGACTTGACTGGGAACTTCTCGGAACTCACCTTGAAATCTGCCAAAATTCGCTTTGAGATGCTAGTTAGCGATCGAGAACACTGAAGAAACGCTAGAAAGTCATAAATGTGGTGATGCGAAGGCATGAAGTTTGGTCACGGGGACAGAACAGCAACACGGGTCCTTCAAGGAAAAGAAGGGCTTTCTTCTCTGTTCTCATTGGCGTTCTCTCCCTCGGTGTGGCCATGTATTCCTTCTTTGCTTTCCTCTTAGTGGTGGCCCTCGACTTCTCTCTGGAAAACTTTTTTTTGAAATTTTTGAGAGCCTCCCTCATTGAAGGGTATAACATGTATTTATAGTATGACCTAAATTTATCTTGCTATTGCGGGCTTAATTTAGGCCCCTTTTCCAATGTGATGAGCTCTAATATCCTAAAGTCAACTTGCGATTAAATCTTAATGGGCTGAATTATGATCAAATTAAGTTCAATTGAGCCTATCATGCCTTGTAATTTTTGGCCCTTATCCCTTGAGTGAGCCAAGTTTTGTTCGGTACCTGAGCTCGATTTATGCGATGAATTTTAAGCTCGCTTACCACTGCTGATTTGATGTGGAATGTAACTAATATATATGAACTTAAACTATATGCTATGCAATTTTAATATTTTTGTTTAGGGGTTAAAATTTAGTCCCTAATTTTCTATGCAAAATATCATTAAATAGTCGATCGAAATTTAGGTGTCAATAATTTACATTAAATTTCAGCCTTTGATCTAATTGTGGGAGCCAGGGGTCTATCCTTTCCCCAAGAGAATCAACTCCTAAACTTATTTCCGCGACTGTCCTTGATAGCGCAATAAACGAACATAGAGTCGCACTTTTAGCAACGGTGGTCATGGTTGTTTGATATCAAGCCTAAAATTTATGTCTAATATAAAAAATTCAATTTCCTTTCTTTGGAAAAGATTGTATCCAGGAACTTCACCTCGTAGACAATGAAGTTGATTTCCTCGAACTTGGTGTCGCTTTCAATCAACGTGTTGGGAGCACACAATAAAAGTATGATACCTTCACCCGAGAAGATCGTCAAGAGGGAACTCAAATCCAAACCCGTCAACATATCTAATTGGACCTACATTCATTCTTCGATGTAGAACTTATCTAACACAACTCACATGTATATCTCAACAATCTCTCTCTTGTGTATGAGCTCAATGTTAGGTCTGTTTTCCCTTAATTCAAGTATCCTTTTGCACCGACTTGTACATATCTCATCTTGAATCTTCATCAATATCCAAGTTCATCCCTAGTCTTTTTCTCTAGACCGAACCATGAAGGCTGCCATCGAGACCAAGTTGTTACACCACAATCCCCACCGCCTTGAAACTGCAATACACATTGAGAGTCTCTTTCTTCAAATCGAACCATGAAGATTGCTATCGGAACTGCACTACTGCACCACTACCCCAACCACCCAGAAACTATAGTACACATTAGAAGTTGATCACCGATCAACCAATGATTCTGATACCATTTGTTGAGAGCATGCAGCAGAAGCCCAATACCTTTACCCAGAGAGATCGTTAAGATGGATCTCAAATCCGAGCTCATCAACATATCTAATTAGACCCACCTTCACTCAAATACTTAATCCAATGAGTTTTAGGTCAACT
Source organism: Syzygium aromaticum (assembly GCA_024500025.1). Lineage (NCBI taxonomy): Eukaryota > Viridiplantae > Streptophyta > Magnoliopsida > Myrtales > Myrtaceae > Syzygium > Syzygium aromaticum. The sequence goes on from CM044892.1 coordinate 31,752,609, forward strand.
TAGATATATTAACTGCTCCACACTACACAAATTCTCAAATGTGAGACTTTTTTAACACAATTCACACATGTATCTCAATACAAAGTGTGCTTGCAGTAGAAGTTCTTAGCATCAAGAACATCGATCTTCTGCCTATTTTACTTGATATGGGCACCTATTACACAAATTCATAAAAGCACATGGTTTAATTCTAACGCCTATATGTTATATGAACTCGGCACAGTACTACATATATGATCCAACTTACTTTCGCCGAAGTTTGTCTACTTAATGCTACACACTCCACCATCTACCTCGATGAACTTGACACTCTCGATGCCCTCGGGAACAATCTTTGGAATGACGTTGTGTGAGTCAAGGATCAAAGCATTGAACATCCTTGATGGAGCGACAGCAGATGTGAACTCTTGAAAGTAGGTAATGACTCCCATGTTCGCCTAGAAAGAAACAAAGAGACACGAACTCCAATAGGAACTAGAAGGATGTGGTTTGATGTGATAGAAAAAGGCTTGAGCTGATGAAGATGATGAAGAAAACTAGTTGGTCCTTATCGGCAAGTCCATAAGTTCAGTACTCCATCATCATTCATAGTTCAAAGCACTCTGAATGGAATGGGCCGAACTACTTCCAGGCCTTTCTTGTTTTCTTATTGGGAGGAGCCACCGATCATCCAGAAGGTTAGGAAAGGACAAATCACGATCAAAAGATCTTTTGTCTGGCTCCGATTTGCCTGATGCAATATTTTTCGTAAAGAAAATTGAATTTTTCATGTTATGAACTGGTGTAGACACGAATTTTAGTCTCACACCAGACGACCATGACCACCATTGTCAAGGTTTGACTATTCAAATGCCGTGATAGCTACGTCGTCGGACCGAAATTGAGTCTACTCTAAACTGGGATCAATCCACAAAGACAAATGTCTCTCTTGGGACCCTTCTTTAGCTTTTTTTTCTTATATTTTGCTAAGTACTTTTCTACCTTTTATTTTTCTTATTCTTTTCTAGTCAAATGGAGTTTGTTTTTTATTTTTTTTTTGGTCACATATCCTCCATTTTGTTCGGCAGGATGGTTTTAATTAGGTAAACAATCTTAATGTTTGCTTCCATGATTTGTGGAGAAGCACACTACAGTTTAATTCATCAATATTAAGATGGATACAGTTAGTGGGAAGATTTTATATTAACAAATCAAATTGGATTAACGCACCTTAATTTACCTTCATGACCCCAAAGGGAGATCTTTTCTTGGCCAAAATCAATAATTTATTAGATTGCTCATTGCTCCTTCAAGCTTTATTTTTTGGCATGGCCTTGCACACAACAATCAAACCCCTTTAAAACATAGAAATCACACTATAAAAACCTTTCCTCTCTCAGAAGCTCCGACGCAGAGCCAAAGGGAAAACTGAAGTCTCGAAAGGATCTTGACAATAGCATTTAGGCGCAAACATCAGGGTTAGCCACAAGGTACTCCTCAACAGCCTTGTACAATCCCATAGCTCTGTCTTTACCCTTCTTGATGTCCTCTTCCTTGAGCTCACAACCTTCCTGAACATGGTACTCGCTGGTCATCTTGCAGACACATCCGCTGCCAGCAGCAACGAACTTCACTTCTTCCACAACACAGTTGATCTTGTCAAACTTGATGTCACTTTCAATCATGGTATATTTGCAGTAAAAGCTACTTGCATCGAGAGCATCGATCTTGTGCTTCGTGTACTTGATATGGGAGCCTGTTATATGAATTTGTTAAAGTGAAGAAGTTAATCCTTAATTCCGAGATCTCTATATATACTTGACATGGTAGAAATATGAGTATGATCTAACTTACTTTCACCGAAGTTGGTTTGCTTAACGCTACCAACTCCGCCATCTCCCTCGATGAACTCGATGCTCTTGATGCCCCCGGGAACGATCTTGGGTAGGATATGGGAGTCAAGGAACAAAGCCTTGAACATCCTCGATGGTGCAACAACGCTTGTGATCTCCTGCGAGTAGGTGATAACTCCCATGTTGGCCTGTTAAGAGACAAAGAGAATTGAACTCAAGAAGGGTGGGAGAAGGGTTTGATGTAATTGCTAATGGAGAAGGCTTGAGCTGATGAAGATGATGAAAAGAACTACTTGGTACTTATAGGCAAGTCCTCTGTTTAGTACTCCATCATCATTCAAAGTTCAAAGCACTCCCAATTGGACCGAGCCCAACTACTTTCAAGCCTTTCTAGTTTTTTATTGGGAGGAGCCACCGATCATCTGGAAAGATTGGAAAAGTACAAATCACGATCAAAGCTCTATTGTTTGACCGTAATGATAACAACGTGAGGTATTGCAATTAATAAGATATTACATATTCATTCGCAGACATTTTGGGCCCATTACGATAGTCTGTACCTGGTGTACCACCTCTCTAGAAAAAGTAATTCAAATAAAATATTTTGGTCATACTGTGAATCATCCATTTTGGTCGGAACCATAGCATAAAATAGGCGAGTCTATATAAATTAATCTTGTCGCAACCTAACCTTGAAGGTCCACCATCTAGAGGTTGACTAATGGATTACTAAGCCTAAATATAGCTCGAGCTCTTCTAAGCTCATATCAATTCACGACTTATGTTTTAAATTATTAACATGCAAATCATTTCAGTTTGGAGTCCCTACTAATTTATTTCTTGATGGGTTGATTAAAAACCCAAGTAAAGTATTGGAAGATTTACTTTATTCCTATGAATCAGAAATTATGAATTTGGGGACATGATTATGCTAGACTACTCTAACACTTTTTCGATACCTTTTCTCTTTTATTTAAAAAAATATTTAGCAGGCAGGTTAGATTGATTTTAAACATGATCACTAATATGTGATGTGATCATATAAGTGTGCAACTAATAACGAAACACCCAATAATCAAAGCTATGAATAAATTGTTAGATAAAAAGGGTGCACTTACCTCGAAACAACGAAAGCATATGCAATATTAGTTATAAAATCACACCTTAAATATGGTTTCTAATTGACACGCAATTCCACTCAAATATTTTTAATTTCCCTTATTTAAATGAGGACTAACCTGTATACAATGCATGTAATGCACATACTCTAAACTACCACTATTTGACGTTCAATTAAAGTAGAACTACTATGATATGAAAGACATCTTAATTACATGACCTAGGCATGCAATCATATCTAGATGACAAGTCTAACTAGATAAATTTTAAACATACAATCCTAATCCAGTCAATAAACTATCCTATTCTAACACGCAATTCGATCTTTTTGGTATTTTCAAAACATGGCACTTATCTAAATTAAAGATAAAAATTTACTCAGTCCACACGCACAATCCACAAAGATTTCAAATTAAAAATTACGATAATCTAAAAAATAACCCACTGTCTCGCAAATTTAATTAGAGATTACCGCAATCTTTAGGCACAACAATTATCCAAATACTAAGTCGGATTAATTAAAAAACTGATCGGAAATCTTTATGGATCAAATTAGTAATTATATTGACTCAATCAATGAATCAAATCAACTGGATAACAAAGTCTATTCGAATTAAGCAATTAAACAATTTATATCAAATCGGATAAGATCATTACCTACTTTGAACGTGCGTAATCTTATCGGAATCAGACCGGATCACTCAATTTGATTGGGTGGTGGACTGGCGATGGTGCTCGGCCCTCTCTCTCTAGTGTATTTTCACCGACCACCTCTCTTCTGTGTTTCTTTGAATGGTCATATATGTCACGCCCTGAACCCCACGGTACGCAACATCCCTACCTTGATCGATAACTGCGACGTCCTAGGAAGCGCCGCCGACCAACACCCGAACAGAGATCAAGCACAAGCGAAAGCAACAAATAAACAAACCCAGACACTATAGTATGAGCCACAGATAGCCATGCATCAATACAGAAGATAATTACACATTTATATTACTATTAAAAACTATTTATACAATATATACAATTATAACAAAAAGGACTACAATCGGTCAACAGCCACTTAGTAAAAAAGGAATACATGGCTCAGGTGGTCAGGCTAAACCTAGAAAGAGGGCTACAGTCCAAAAAGAAGCGGCCCTTGGTACTAGTTACGGTCGGGGAAGGGATAGTCCTATGGTTGCCAATCCGGATTGGACGACTCGTTAGAACCATCTGATGACTCCTCGGAGGCCTCCTCGCTAGAATCTGATTCCTCTGAATCCATGGCCTCTGCTCCATCATCCTCGGAGTCCAGCTCTAACTCCGGATTGAGGTAAAACTCGAATCCTTCCTCATCTGATCCCAACTCTGTCACCTCTCCATCATCCTCTACATCTTGTTCCATCGCATCGGGCTCGTCATCCTCTGCCTCATCTATCGACTCGGGATCCTCAGCTACTACATTGGGCTCCTCGTCCACTTCTCCATACTGCCTTATCCACTCTGGCGTGGACTCGGGGTCGAACACTTCTCCGCCAGCTATAATCGGCTGCAACAACCCAGTCTCATCAACCGGAGCATCAAAAGTCCTAAGGGGTTCTCCTTCATTACTATGAGCATCTCGATGGCACCATGCCACGTATTCCTGCACCTGGTAGTAATACTCGTCTATGTTTATGTACACCACGGATCGGTATCTCACAAAGGCCTCCCCATTTCCTGAGGGGTAGGTACTATTATATTGGCGGATCTGCATAGGGATCCCAAAAAGTGACGGTGGTCTCTGCATCCTCACAGCTAGGGATATGAAAAGTTTCGGTTTAAACCACCGTGAGACGAATCTCAGTAAGTTCAATCCCTAAACCTAGGCTAGGCTAGGCTAACATGCAATCTCCTGACCCTAAAATAAGCATTCAAATCACAACACACAACAGTCACACAAATCTCTGACCCTGCAGGTTAGACAGTTTAATATAAAAATCATAGCACATGCTCAAACATTGAGTCTCACACACTCGCGTGCTGGTAAATGCATGATCATGTATGCAATGCCGTCAACATGTCATGCGCATTTCTCTGGCCCACTGGCCCGCATTGGCACACTTGCCCAATTTATTACTATTACGACTCGAGTCATCACTTTTTCACGGCCCGGTGTGTTTAGCTTGCTCCAAAGTGCATGAGGCGCAGCAACCGATCTGGCCCAGTGTCTCTAGCCCGCTACAAAGTGCATGAGGGGCAATACTGATCTCTTTGCGAACCAGAGCTTGCTTCAAAGTGCATGAGGATGGTCGCTTTCCGGACGTACTGGGCATCGTCCTGTTCCAAAGTGCATGAGGACAGTATTGACCCGTAGGTCATTAGGTGATCACACAATTCATTATTATTTGAACCTAGCGTGAAACACTTCAAGGTATTTTAAGTGATCACTCGCTCATGGCAGACACACATTCTCGCACACTTTGCCACATGTCTCACTCTTGGCACACAAAATACGTGTCCATGTTATGCAATGCAATATACCACGAGCATTGATAAAATTCAGACACCCAACGTATGACAAGGCAATGTGAAATCAATCACCATTAAGCACAATTGCCATGCAATCAGTCAACCCGGGCATACCCGGCAATCTCACTAATGACTTCTAAATTGACCAAATACACCGATTATCCTCCCCAATAATTTCTTATTGATCCACCACCTTTTTCCAGATAATAACTTCCGCCAATCGGTACACTAATTTTCCTCTACCAATACCAGTATTCCTAAACCAGACCAGAAAATTACACTAATAGTCCTAATCCGGATTTAAGAATTTTACTTACTTAATAAGAGGTCACGACGACGGGGAATGGTGGCCGATCACTGATGAACAGTGAAATCGGCGGCAAAATTCCCGGCGATGGCGGTACGGATGGCGGCCGGCGGCGTACGGACACGGCAATGAACAGTGCCTCCGTACTGACGATGAACAGTACCCCCGTACGGACACTGTACGGACGGCTGGAAACGGTGGCCAGAGGAATACCGGTGGTCGGCGCGGCGGCCATATGGACGGCGGTGAATAGTGTTCCGTACGGTCACTGTACGGACAGCGACGGGTGACGACATACAGGCGGGTTGGAGGTCACGGCGGCAGTAGCTCGGCCGTTTGAGCTCCGGCGCGGCGGCGGTGCTTGTCCCGGAAAGAAAAAGAGAAAGAAAAAGAGGGAAAAAGAGAGGGATATGGGTCGGTTGGGGCTGTGGCTGAGGTAGGAGGTTGTGGTGGTCGGCGACGAAGCACGGTGGCCGGCGGCAACGCTCCGGTGAGCTCCAACGTGCGGCGGGGAAACAAAAACTGGCGGAGGAAGAGAAAATTTTTGGGAGAGGGGGCTGTTCTGGTGGCTGGCCGAGCAAGTGAGGGAGGAGAGAGAATAAGGCTGGTCAAAACAGTCAAATATAGTGGCCTAGGGGCGCCACGTGTCGCCGATCCAGGCTAACAGACTAAAATACCCCTAATCTAACGGCCCTAATTAAATCTTATTCATAAACCCAAGGGCAAAAAGGTCAATGGCCCCAATAATTGAGCTGATAAGCATTCTGAAATATCCCAATTAATTTTTCAAAAATTTGGACCCAAAATTAGCCCAGGGGCAAAACCGTCATTTTCCGGCGCCGGGGCGAAATTCCAATTTTTGCACATATCAACCCTCCATATGCGTGGCCAACACAATGTGGCATCAGATTTCCAAAAATAATCTCTTAAGCCCTTGAAAATCGACATTGACATCAGGGCCCAATTTCGTGAACGAAACTCGCTAAATCTTCAATTTCAGAGTCTCTCACTAACGGGTGGCTGTTTAGAGGTTACGCGTATCGACCTAGGGTTATCCGTATCATGATGGCCTTGATCATTGAGAGAGTGAGAAATTATCACTAGTTCCAGAGGTCACGATCGTTCGGTTCAAGTTCAGGACTGATTGGCCACGTGTACTTTTGGTTTGACAGAATCACCTGCGTCCCTATTGTACATCGTTGGCCTTGGCCAAACCCAATCCATTCCTCTTTCCTAAGATCAGTCCACGTTGGACCAAAATATTTTCTCAACGTCTCTCGTAATCGGTATCCGTTTCGCAATAGGATCCCCGGTCTACGTACCGTTTTCTAGTTAGCCATACCCCATTGGTTAGTATCCCAAGAGTGATCAGCTATGGGCGAGACTTACTAAAATGAAATGCGAAATAACATCAGTTTTATTGATCCCGAAATTACATTGAAATTCGGGCTGTTACAATATATGTAAGTTGTGTGGCCCCCTTTTAATTATGAACCTATGTGCCATTATATAGAGTGCAATTAGGGTTTTAACTTTCCAATCTTCAAAGATCTTACGAGATATAACCTATTTCCCCCAAAATAAAACTTTTCTCTTATCAAATCTAATTGTGATATTATCAAACAAAATTACCCAATTACTCAATTCTTTCCACTTGGCATTTCAATTTTTGGCCTCTTATGATGTGCATGGGCTTGGCCAAATTTTGCTTCACTTTTGGGCTTAGTCTAAATAATTCATTAAGTTCATAGCCATTGACTCGAGGCTATCCACCACCGGTCTAATGCAAATTCAATTATATGGGCCTAAATATTATTCAAATGCTCCTAATCTATATGCAATTTAACTAATTTTTTGTCTAGGGACCAGGATCGATCCCTAATTTTTTATGCAATGAACAACTAACTAGATCGCAAAAATTTAGATGTCAATGAATCCCTTTTTTAGCTCCACATTTCCTGGATACAATCTTTTCTAAAAAAAATTGAATTTTTTATATTAGACATAAATTTTAGGTTGATACCAAACAACCATGACCACCGTTGCTAAGGGTATAACTCTATGTTCATTTGTTGTGCTATCAAGGACAGTTGTGGAAATAAGTTTAGGAGCCGATTCTCTTGGGGAAAGGACAGACCCCTGGCTCCCACAGTTAGATCAAAGGCAGAAATTTGATGTAGATGATGCATGGAAAGATAATGAATGAGCCATAGATATTATTACATGATCGGCTAGCGGCTCGGTAGTCCTAGCTTAGATAAGAAGAGAACATTGGAACTCGCTATTGGAAGTGTAAGCAGCAGCTCTTCTTCTCGCCTGCAATTATGCTCCGTCCCCTGGCATTCGAAATGCAATTATTGAAACCGTTGCAATGTCTTAATTGATGTTATCCAACAAAATGGTCTTTGCCCTCAGAATATTCAACCTCCCTTTTTCAACACAATCCTGGTTGGAGTTAGGCTTGGACTTGTAAACCCAACCAACGAAGTTACTCATGCACTTGCAAATTGGGCTTTTAATCAAGTAGGAGCGCTTTTTTCTTTTTCTTAATCAAAGTGGATCCAATTTATTTTGCTTCTATTTACGAAAGGCAATTCAAATGCCACTATAGCTAAGTCATCGAATCGAAATGACTGTACTCCAAACTTGGATTAACTCATATAGACAAATGTCTCTTTTATGACGGTTCTTTTTTTCTTTTTGTAATTTGTTTCTACCTTTAATTTTTCTTCATTGCTAGTCAAATTTTCTCCATTTTTATTTGGGAAACAATGCTCGCTTTTCATCTGACGATAATCTATTTAGCTTAGGAAAAGTAGGGATAAGTGTACTGAAAGCCTTAAAACTTGTCACAGAAGTGCAATCAAGTTCCAAATTTTATCAGAAATGTGCAATTAAGTCTTAAAACTTTCAAAATTGCACTTTTTGAAAATTTTAGAACTTGATTACACTTTTTGAAACTTTTAGAACTTAGTTGCACTTTCATGACTTGTTTAAGGACTTATAATGCATTTATCCCAAAAAAAAGTAAAATGAAATGCCTCACTTTCCCTTGCGCTTCATTTTGCCCTCCAACTCTTCTTTATGCAACTCATCTATAAGTCAAGTGAAAATTCACGTTCATGACCACAAAGGGAGATCTTTTCTTTGGCAAAATCCATAATTTATCAGATTGCTCATTGCTCCTTCGAGTTTTATTTTTCGGCATGGCCTTACCCACAACCTTCAAACCCATTATGACATACCAAATCACACGATAAAAAACCTTTCCTCACCCAGAAGTTCCAAGGCAGAGCCAAAGGGAAAACAAAAGATACAATACAAACACTCACTTTACTCTATCATCACTCGGAAAGGATCTTGAAAAAAGCATTTAGGCACAAACAACCCATGAGTTACTCCTCAATAGGGGTGAGTGGTTCCCGGTCCAATCTGGTCTAACCCAAAAATTGGGAACCAGACCGGTAGGACTAGTTCCTAGTTTCTAGGACCGGGGACCGAACCAGCTAGTCTTGAGGCCCTGGAACAGCTCTAATGGGATCAATCATTTATTGGTAAAGGCAAGATGGAATTAGGGAAATTAGATTAGGCTTTCTAATTTTTTCAAAAATTTTAAAAAGTAAATAAATGTATATGAAAAAAATAGAAAAAAATATATATATATATCGATCTGGTCCGATCCGATTCCCACTCTAGAACCGGGAACCGGACTACCCAGAGACCGGTTTCACTTTAGGAACTAGGAACTGAGAACCGGACCGATATTCTCGAGAACCGGACCAAACCGGTCGGTTCGGTCCGGTTTCTATTTAGGCGGTCCATCTTGCTCACTCCTACTCCTCAACAGCCCTGAACAGTCCCAGGACTTTATCTTTACCCTTCTTGATGTCTTCTTCCTTGAGTTCATAACTTTCATGAATGTGATGCTCGCTAGTCATTTTGCAGACACATCCACTGCCAATTGCGATGAATTTCACTTCTTCCACAACGGAGTCAATCTTGTCCAACTTGATATCACTTTCAATCATGGTATATTTGCAGTAAAAGCTACTTGCGTTGAGAGCATCGATCTTGTGCTTTGTATACTGGATATGGGAGCCTGTTATGTAAATTCATTAAAGCAAATAAGCCAATTGTTAATTTCGAGATCTCTATATAGACTTGATATGGTGGAAGTACGAGTATGGTTTGACTTACTTTCACTAAAGTTGGTTTGCTTGACGCTACCAACTCCGCCGTCTCCCTCGATGAACTCAACGCTCTTGATGCCCTTGGGAACAATCTTGGGTAGGATATGGTGGGAGTCAAGGAACATAGCCTTGAACAGCCTCGACGGTGTGACTACACTTGTGATCTTAAAGAAGAGGACATTAAACAAGGCAAAGAAAAAGCTATGAGGTTGTACAAGGTCGTCGAGAAGTACCTTTCTGCCAATCCAGATGCTTATGCTTGATATGCATTCCAATTAGACCTTTTGTTTTCTAGAAAACATTGTGTGAGGATTTTTCAGTAATCTTTTCTTTCGGGGCATGTTGTATTGGATTTGTTTTGGGAGATCTAAGTCGATCAGTTTCGCACATTGAAATAAATGCATTATTTTGAGAAATGATAATTAAGTTTTATGTTATTATTTTTCTATTTGAATTCACTTATAAACGTGTGGCTTAGGGACAAGCTTCTCACACGGATTTGTAAGAATGTTAGTCATCTCAGAATCATGACTACCGGTGCTCAAGCTTATCAACTATTAGGTTCAACTTATGCTTTGAATATCGGCAAACATGTCGATTCAATGCACCGCTGTCAAACTGTCGTAGCATTGTCCCGAACTTTGTCAAGGGAGAATTTTTCACATACGGCCATATCCATTCTCGATCTGATAGTTAGTAGGAGAGTGATAGTAAGAACCTTCAAATCAAGAATGGATAATACAACTTGTTATAAAATTTTCTTAACATTGGCATATGCTATAACTGCTCTCAAAGACATCCTATTTTCCTATGTGACATAAAAATAAAATTCTAAAGAAATAATAATATGCAAGAAATCAAAAGAAGATGAACCAATGTGAAAATAGTTAGGAGAGCCATATTTTGTTTGTGCCCTCTTACCCTTTGCAATTATTCCGATTCTTGCCTTTTTTAGACCAGTCTCGATTCATCTAGAATCACAATTTTTCTACCAAAGGTTGTACTTGCTTTGATAGCACTAGCCGAGCCGACCGTGTGATGATGGCTTGGCCTCCTAATATATCACTCATCTAACTCACAGCTCCACCGAATAAGAAAATAACATATCCGCTAGTTAACCTTCTTCTATCAATGTCGCCTCCCTAATCAACATCCACGAAACACTTCAATTCTAACGCTTGCTGTCCCTTTGAGCTTTTCATGCCTTCATAACATAGCTCAAGATCAGTTGTACTGTGAAGGTAACGAAGCACCCGCTTTACTGCCATCCAATGCTCTTTCCTCGGATTGGACATATATCTACTCAATACTGCTACTATTTGAGCAATATCTGGATAAGTACATATCAAGGCATAGATTGTAACATCCCGAATTTCGACCCATTTCCGGAATTAATGATATTGATTTTTATTTCTCATTTAATTTTAGTAAGTCTCGCCTGAAACTGATCACTCTCGGGATACTAACCGATGGGAAATGGCTAACTAGAAAAACGGTGCATGGACCAGGGACCTGATCGTGAATTGAGCTCCGATTCCAAGAAACGTCAATGAAATATTTTGGACCAATGTGGGCCGATCATAGGAAGGTGACGGATATAGTTTGGCCAATGCGGTACGATTGGGTCACGGGTGATTCCGCTCGACCGAGAGTACGCGTAGCAAACAAATCCTGAACTTAAACCTAACGACTGTGACTTTTGGCACTAGCGATAAATCCTTACGTTTTCCCAATAATCAAGGCAATCATGACTCGAGTAACCCTAGGTCGATACGCGTAATCTCTAAACAGCCACCCGTTAATGAGAGACCCCAAAATTCTAATTGGGCAATTTTGATTGTGAAATTCAAACCGGACTTGGATGTCGATTTTCGTGGATGTACACGATTATTTGGCGAGGACGACGTCATTTTAGTGTGGCCAAATATATATGGGGTTGGTATGGTCAAAAAATGGAATTTCGGCCCGGAACAGGAAAATTACCATTTTGCCCCTAGGCCTATTTTGTGTATTCCGAATTTTGGGACATTTTAGGGATTAATTGGTGGATAATTTCAGCCCAATAATTCAACTTAGCAATGTACATTAATGCCAATCAATTATTAGATTAAGTTGACCCACAACCCTTGGATTGAATGGCATTTTGGTCAAGTCATGGGAGATGATGACACTTGGATTCCACTATCTCCCCCCACGAAATACTTTCCACTTACTCTCTCTCCTCATTTGCTTTCTCTCCAAGCTAGCCACTCTCTCCCTCTCTCCCGGCCCTCTCTCGACCGTTTGTCACCACCCGCCGGAGGACCGCCCGCCGCGCACCACCGGTGCTGCCGCTGCTCAAGCTGCTTCGCCGCCTCACCACCACCACTATCTTGTCTCTTTCTCCCCCTCTCCCTCCGTTCTATCCCTCTCGGCTGCGTGGGGATTAGCCACGTCGGAGTTGACGAACACTGCTGCAGTGCGCGCCTGCCGATGCTGCCGACCGCCCGTCTTGCTGCCATCACCACCACCAATCGCCTTTCTCTCTCCCTCACCCCGTCCACCATCGTTGACTAGCAACCCCCCTTTGCCACCGTGACAGTAGCGAGAACGCCGGAGCTGCGAGCGCCGCCATCCAGCCGCTCGGTTTTCTATCGGTTTAACTGCCAATTAGGAGCTTTAGGCTTGGTGAGTAATTAACCCTAAACCCTAATTAGGCTAATTAGCATTTCTAGATGGAATTATGGTATTTTAGGAGTTAATTAGGGTAATTCAGGAGTTAGTTAGTGAACCGGATGTTAGAGGCTGATCTTGTAGTGATTTGGGAGCCTAATGTGTTAATTTCTAGCTTGGATTAATGCCCTTGAGTGGCCGTTTAGTGGCTGGTTTATTGGAGATTAATTGGGTTAATTTAGGCTAAGTTGAGTTTAATTGTGAGATTACCGTGAATGCTCGTATTGTCCAATTGGTGGCTGATTTATGCCCAATTGTGATTGAAATTATTATGCCATGTCGCGTGTTTGTGTGGCCGGACAATGCAATGTGTGCTTGGCCAAGAATTGGCATGAATTTCATTGATTCAGTACAAGATTATGAATGCCAATTGTATGTTATGTCAAACGAGGTTTAATTGGTCAAGTGGGCATGTGGTATTATTATTTGAGCATGTCATTAATGATTCGAGCATGTAGTGGCATTGTATGAGCATGCATTGGAAAAATGTGATTATGTGCCTATGTTGAAATTGAGTGCTCATCATGGATCATGTGATTGCCCGAGTGTCGAACTACATGACTACGCATTTCACATGCTGAGCATTGGCTTGATATGTGCATTGTGCAAGGGTACGTGCCTGACATGAGCCTGTGATCACTTAATCGCCCCGATGCGTTTTACGCGGGGTTCAGCTAAAAATTGGTAGTGTGTACGTGTGATCATATAAAGCCCTGATGCGTGTTACGCGGGGTATTGAACCCGTCCTGATACGTTTTATGAGGGACGATGCCCGGATTGCTGGAAGACGGCTAGCCTGATACGTTTTACGCGGGTTTTGGTTCGTATATGGAGATAAGTGTTACACCTGATGCGTTTTACGCAGACTAGAGACACTGGGTCTGATGCGTTTTACACAGGCCATGAAGTGTTAGGAATGATTGAAGGACCTGATGCGTTTCATGCGGGTCAAACTTAATACATTTTACGCTGGTCAAATCTTAATGAAAAAATGGTTGTGTGCATTATTGAGTCAGATCATGGGCATTGGCATACTAATGACATAAATGTGCTTGAATGCATTGGCCAGTGGGCAGGCGTGTGCATGGCGTACGTGTGACTAAACATGTTCGTGTGTATGCTATTATTGTGATATTATATGCCTAACCTGTAAGGTTTTCGATGTGTTAAATCTAGGCTTGAGGGCCTAGGTTATTTGATTGTGATATTAGTTTTGTGTGGTTATTTGCCTGTCAGGAGGTGCATGTTAGCCTAGTTTAGGTTTAGGGGGTTTTACTTGCTGAGACATGTTCTCATTGTTGTATAACCTAACCTTTCAAACCCCCGGCCCTGATGCTGCCAGAGGTACTAGTCTATTTTGGGATCCTGCACTAGGTGGAGCATGCCGTGACCGTGCACCTCGTAGGGAACGAGAATGCGTTTGTCAAACATTATACTATAGTATGGGTAGATGTAGGGGCAACCTATTATGAGACCCACGAGTACGTTGCCTGGACATTTAGGGATCGCGACGGAGAGTATGGACCTCTTTGGTCTTTTGATGTCCCTTTCAGTGGGCAAGGCCAGGCCAATTCGTAGTGTCCAGATGGAGACGTGGTAGATGCCTCGATCGAGAACTGCTCGAGCTCTGACAACGGACCTACCCCATGGGAGTTGGAGGAGCCTGACGTGATGACCAAGGATCTGGTAGTTTTTGACATGGGATTAGAGCCGATGGATGAGGCGGAGGACGAGTCGGAGCCTATAGAGGAGGATGTGGATCAGGAGGGTGAGCCCGAGCAGATGGATTCCGAGGAGGAGCCGGCTGAGACCAAGTCCGAGCCAGATTCCCTTGACTCAGTGATTGAGCTGTCCAATAGCTTATCAGAGTCATCGGGATCTGACCCGAACTGGACCCCTTAGGTTAACCTCAACTTAGTTAGGTCGGGCTAGTGACTTTTTTACCATAGCCCATCTTAGATAGTATCCCTGACCCCCAGGTCACTTACCCCTTTTTGTCAGTAGTGGTCATCGCTTCGTTTTTGGGTTTTGGGTCGTTGTTGTATATGAATATTGTATATGCTTCCTGTGTTAGTGCCAAGTGTTTATTTGATCTTCCGGTTGTGGTGTTCGCTACCCTTGGTCTTGTTGTTTATTTTGTTCGTGTGCTCGTAGCTCCCGCATGTGACTTGTGCTCTGTTTGGGTTTTGGGTCGGCGATGCATCCTGGGGTGTCGCCCAAGTTCGACCTTGGTTGGGATGTCGCATGCCGTGAGGTCGGGACGTGACATAGATTATGCTCCTAACTGCACTTGCATATGGAACTGTTGTCATCTCTTTAGCTTCATCTTCAGTATTAGGACACTAGAGCGCTAATAACTTGGAACTTGTGGACATCGGGGTTTTCACGATATTACAATCCACCATGTTGAACTTTTTCAACACACTTTCAACATATTTCTTCTGACTTAGCCACAACTTCCCATTCTCAAGTTCTCTTTTAATCCGCATGCCCAAGATGAAATTTGCTGAGCCTAGATCTTTCATCTCAAATAGTTTTGCCAATAATCCTTTCATAGTGCTAATCATTTTCAAACTATTTCTAACTAAAACATATAAGGTTAAGATAATAAAATCCTCATCTAACCATTTCACATAGACACAATTATCAGCATCATGACGGATAAAGCCAAGCTTCAAGACATATGAGTCGAACTTCTAGTACCACATTCTTGGAGATTGATTCAGGCCATACAAAGACTTGTTTAGTTTGTAAACAAGACCTTCTATTCCTTTGACCACAAACCCTTCTAGTTACTTCACGTAAATATTCTCCTCCAAGTCATCATGGAGGAATGCAGTCTTCACATCAAGCTACTCTGCCTCCAGATTGTATGCAACTGCTGCAGATAAGACAAGTCTTTTGGAATTTAATTTAGCAACAGGAGAAAAAATCTCACCATAATCGACTTCCTCTATCTACGAGTATCCTTTCATAACCAAATGAGCTTTATATCGTTCTATCTCTCCATCTGCAGATATTTTCTTCTTGAACACCCACTTGTAACCAATTGCCTTTCGATCAGTAGGTAGTATTACTAGACTCTACGTTTCATTTTTATCTAGTGAGTCCATCTCATCTTTCATGGCTTTCTCCTACTATTTGTTATCCTCCACACTTCTTGCTTCCTTGACCATACACGGATCATCATCTATAATAGACATAAAACAATTCTCATTGTTCTTACAAAAAAAAAAAAAACAATTCTCATTGTTTTTCTCTCCTTTTCATTTCCTTACCAAAAAAAAAAAAAAAAACAATTCTCATTGCTGGCAAACAAGGTATACCTCTCAAGTGGTTTTTTCAACCGTGTGGACCTTCTTAAGACTAGTTTAGGTGGTGCTTCAACTTCAGACTCAGTTTCAAAATCTACTACACCATCCGCCTCGTCAAGCTCATCAGCTTTAGGATATGAATTTTATGTTCTAGCTAATGTAGCCTTTGTCTCTCCCTTCCAACCAACATCTAACTCAACCGTCTCTGGTTTTTTAGGAGCTTGGTGAACAATCTAATTTGTCATAGATTCTCTCACCACATCTCTACTGTAGATGATATGTTTAGTATCAGGATTCCACAGCTTATACGCTTTGACACCATCCTTGTACCCAATGATGATACACTTCTCTGACTTGCTTTCATGCTTGTTCCTCTTTTGCTTTGGCACATGTACAAATGCTTCACAACCAAACATTCTAACGTGGGATATGTTTGATTTTTTTTCAAGCAGTGCCTCACACGATGTCTAATCCTTCAAAGCTGATGTGGGAAACCTATTTTTCAAATAACATGCAGTAGCCACAGTTTCCACCCAAAATTCAACTGCTAAGCCAACACTACTTAGCATACTCCTTACCTTTTCCATGAGAGACCGATTAAGCCTTTCTACCACCCCATTCTAATGAGGTGTATAGGGCGTTGTCTTATGCCTGACAATTCTACTGGTCACGCAAAATTGATTAAATTTCGCTGAACATAATTCTCCTCCATTATTAGTCCACACAACTTATATTTTCCTATGAAATTGATTTTCCACCAAAGCTTTGAACTCGTGAAACTTTTCAAACACATCATCTTTCCTTTG
Source organism: Syzygium aromaticum (assembly GCA_024500025.1). Taxonomy (NCBI): domain Eukaryota; kingdom Viridiplantae; phylum Streptophyta; class Magnoliopsida; order Myrtales; family Myrtaceae; genus Syzygium; species Syzygium aromaticum. The sequence goes on from CM044892.1 coordinate 31,769,385, forward strand.
CAGAAAATATATCCACACATATATGGAAAAATCATCAGTAAAAGAAACATATTATCTTGATTTTCCAAAAGATGCTACAAGTGTAGGACCGAAGACGTCACTATGGATCAAATCAGAATCCCTTTCGCTCTTCCTTCTATGGATTCAAAAGATGGCCGATTCTATTTTCCATGTAGACAATGTTCACAAAATCCAAAACCCATAGAATAGCTTGGAATTCCATCTGTCACGTCCTCACTTCGGGGTTATTGATGCGACATCCCATTCATTATTATCTTAATGTTACGAACAAGCTGAAGCATATACTCAGGACAAACACAACAACATCAATCAAACAACAGGGTCAGGGAAAAGCGCATCATGAGCAAACCTTATATTTACATGATTGTATTTTACAAGCCCCTTTTCCATGTGCCTTTTTCCCTTTTTAACACACTACACGTATCTATGTAGGCTGGGGAAAATTCATATCTCCTCTAGTGTGACTATAATTCCCCAAACTAACATGAGACTTCCATGCCTACAAATCTGAAAAACAACGAAATGAGTCAAGGACTCAGTAAGCAAAACTCACTAAACTCTGGATAGGAGGATGCCTCTCCATCAAACAAAACACATGTCATAACCACATCAATTGATAGCAAATCAATAGTAAAGATGTTTCAAACACATTCGTTTTTGTACATAAGATGATCTCAACTTGCCTTTCTATTCAAGCAACCACATCTCAACCAAAAGCATGCACACGAGGGATTCATCATCTCAATTGTTGGTATAGTTCTTCTGGAATTCTCCGGGCAACGTCCCCTATTCAAGGGTGACGGCTATTCATCCGAGCTTAATTGGGCAACGTTCCCTAATCAAGGGCGACGACCGTACTTTTCCCTCGTACGACTATGCCAACAAGCATCATACCAACTTGAGTACTTCACGTGAAGTGTGTATCATGACATGTTGCCTTTAAAGTTTTAAGTCATGCCGGGCACCAAATCAAGTGATGGCCCAAACCAACTAGTCATAGTGCTGACCTACACCAAGCAAGGCTTGAATCGATATGCCTTAATACTGACCCTCCAAGCAAGGCTCATTCCGACATGCTTTGATGCCCATCCTAACCAAGCGAGACTTGTTCATAGCCCGAGTATGCTCTTAAATATAATGCCAAACACATAAGCAAACCTTACAAATGTAATGCAAGTACGGCAAGCTATATCAAGTGTTCACAAACCTCAGAATTCATGCAAACACCACAAGCACATAACTTGCCCAACAACATAACACGACACCCTAGCCAAGGTTTAGTAAGTCTACTTACTATACCACACAAGCACAACAAGAACATGACTCGTTCAACCAACGTAACACATTGCCCTAACCAAAGTTTAGTAGGTCTATTTACCACCCTCCAAGGTTGATGACCGGTGGTAGCCTAGTGGCGAACCAAGAGACAGGTGTGGTATAAGCATGGGCATAGGTAAGGGCGCGGCCGAGAGGAGATAGGGCAGTCTAGAGGGTGAGTAGCGTGAGGGAGAGAGAGGAAGAGGGAAATGAGTGGTGAAAGTTAGAAATTAAGGGTTGGTGCCTCTATTTATAGGCAAACCTCTCATCATTACCTTTCCATTTTAACCAATAGGAATTCTTTAAGTGGCAAGCCTATTGGGTTGAGTTGGCTAGTCTAAGAAGAAGAGGTGTCAAGCCTAGTGAGATTGTGTGGCAAGCCTAAGCCTTAAGTGAACATTTGCCTTCTTCATATTGAACCACCTAATGCATGAATCATCCTAGCATTAATGAAGTGTAATGATGTATAGGACACCCAAGCTAGATGACTCACCATCCTTCATTTAATGTCTAGATTTGGTGTAATCGTGGGCTTTGGATTTGATCATATCCAATACTTACTTATCAAGACAAGCCTTCATCTATAGAATCTTCTATTTTGTCTATTTTTCCAAGGAATAAAGCAACCAAGAGGACTAGGCCAAAGGAAGTGCTAACTTGGTCAAGTATGAGTTCTTCGTGTCCATCCACGATCAATCATGCATACTAAACCGAGGTTCATAGCCGAATCACCATCGAAAATGGCGGATCTTGGCTAAACTTATTTTGAATGATTAGGTCGGTTACCCATGGCATGGGCACAATGGTCGATGATGATTGAGCGCGTGGCCTAGCAGACTGCGCATACGGCCCATGTATGGCCTAGCACAAGGCCTATCCATCTGGTTCTCGGCCTGGACAGGTGCAAGGCAGGGTACAGGACCTGGCACATGACCCATGCAGATCGAGTGCATGGGCTATGCGTGACCTAGCGCACGACCCATCCGCAGCATCCACAGGTTGGACAGGTAAATGGTCAGTGCTTAGGCTGGCATTTGGCCTTATGAAAGAGTCCAAGTTAGGCACATGGACGGCTCATGGCCCGGCACATGGCCTGGCACATAGCTTAGGCACGTGACATCGAACCAATCTGCAACCGATCCACAACCGGTTTGTGACCTGTCCAAGTGTCCCATGGTCGATCCATGACCGGTCATGGCCAAGCATACTTGGTCCATAGATGACTCTCGATTGTCATGTAGTTATGCAGGATCGATCGTTTTGTGACCAACACATGGTCACACAGATTGATCGTGGTCGTCCACAGTCGATATATGACTGTGCGAAACCACCCGTGTCACGCCCCGCACCCTATCCATCTAGCCTCGGGCGCGCGACACCCCTTTCCTAGGTCATTTAATTGCGACATCCCAAAAGGCGTCGCCACCCATCGTATTATTAAACGAATAAGCACATGCAGAAACAAATTCTAAATCACCCAACCAACAACAACAACAATAGGGATAGCATATGAAACACAATTACCAAAAGCATAGTTGATATATATATATATATATATATATATATATGCATTGATAACAATCGAACATTAGCAAAATGCAAACCCGCAACTAAAAGCCTTTCTCTAATTCAAACAAAAGGGTCGGAGGTTAGACCTAGCTTTTCTGCTCACGGGGACCTCCTAAAAAAGGAACACCTCATCGACCCAAATAGTCATCGTGTACTCCTTGTACACGATGTTAGTCCCCGATGCCACAACTTCGGTAATGTTCACCTCCATAGTAACGGGGTACCCAAAACAAATGGTTCGAATATCCAATCCAAAGGCCTGAAAAGAGGTGAACAACAACAAATCAGTAAAACACAATAAGTAGAATCTCTAAGCCTCAAGTGGGAAGGTACCTCGCCTCGGAAACAACAAGGGTAACTCATCAACTTCGCATGTGCCAAAACCATCAATTAATCACACATATTTCTTACCTCCCATCGGCACATCAAATTCACATAACTATTTCACACGCGAAGCCTCGCTTTAAAATGGCATGCGACAATTGCACATTATAATCAAGAACACTTAATATCACATAATAATGCAATGCATCTACACATGTTCTGATTATTACGACCGCTTAGGGCCACGATTGATACTCACGTCAGTGGTCTTCCGGCATAATTGGGTATCGTCCCGCCCCACGAACATGGCTTTGTCAATTGACCTCACTCGAAGATGGCATTCGATTAAGAGTTTCGTTCCTAAATCCATCCGCAAACGGCAACCGAAATCCATCGGGCATCGTCCCTCGCAATCATACGAATACAAAACCATTAATGTGATCAAGCAAGCATATCAATCACTCAAGCCAATTATTATCTTTCACTTAGGCTAATGCAAGAGTGTGCCATGCTCATGCACTTAGAACATCTAAATTCCGCACACATAAAAATTTACTAGAGTAATTACACATGAAAGAAAATAGTGCATCTTTGAAATTGGGTAAATCTGGACCGCTTACACAGTAATCGAAGTCTCTTAAAAAAAATAGTAAACGAACTCCAAAAATTCCAAATTTTGGATGTCATAGAAAACACCTTGATAAACATTTCTTATTAAGAGTACAAAACCTAGTTCAATATGTAATCATGTATTTTTGTCACTCAAATTCAAACCGTAATCAGCTCGTTAGAATAGACTACTCTATAATAAAAATACATCTCTTTCTGTACCCAAATCACCTTAAAAAGCTTCAAAATTTTTATATATCATAGAAAGAAAAGTCCTTAACAACTTTTGTGGAGGAAGTTTGTTGAAAATAGATCTGTAAAAATTCATAAAAATTTGAAAAGTCAAGAAGGTCAAAGAAATAACATTTCATGGCAGTTTAAACACGGTTTGAAGATGGGCTTTCGTGCGACCCAAATGACCTCAAAAAATTTCAGATTTAAAATATTTTAAATGTCAAAATGTGAAGAACAACTTTTATGAAAAACATAACTTCAAATTCGGCCCACGAGAATCTCTACGAAAATAGTAAACTGTAAAGGTACGGTAACAACAAATCTGGTTTTCAAACCAAACTTCAAAGATTCAAGCTTTAGTTGGTACCCACGAATCGTCAACCCAGAAAGCCCATTCCAGAAGGTCCAAACCAACATGCAATAGCCACTTGAACATTAAAAACACACATGATAGAACAAGCTCAAACAAGATTAACCTAGGACCGATATACGTAGAATAATGCAATAGCCAAGGTTTAAAGAAACCACTTACTCAACCGTTCAAACTACAAATGTCCACATGGCATGTACGGCATGGCAAGTGGCTGGCACGGACAGCTTGGCAAGCAGCTAGCACGGTGGTGGTGATGGCCAGTAGTGATGGTGGTGGCAAGAGGTGGTGGTGATGGTGGCCGGTGATGGAGGGGGCATGAGAGAGGGAGAGAAGGGAGGGAGAGGAAGAGAGAAATTAGAGAAATGAGAGTGAGTGTGAGTGAGAAATGAGTCTTATTTCCTTAAGTTTTCTTGCAAGGGAGAGAGAGAGAGACCAATAATTCATTTGCACTCATGGCCCTAAGCTTAGGCTAGCCTAGCTTTTAAAAATATCTCCATCAAGTCTCATTAATGCAAGACAAGAGCACATGCTTGAAGCTTAAGGGAAAACAACTCTAGAAGCTAACCAAGTGAGCCCTCTTCTCTTTTCTTCTCCCAAAAGCGGTGCCCAAGCTTGCTAGGATAAGACCAAAATTTGTCGCATCTCAATCAAGGCTTCTAAAAGTTGCACTTAAATGAAAACTATACGTTAAACAATCATAGGACATCAATCATGCACATATTACCTTAATGTGCAATATCCTAAAAATAAAGCAAGGTTCAATGTGGTAAGATGGTCTTATCCTCTTGATTGGTGCCTAAATGGGGCCGAATAAATCCAATAATGTGTAATTAATTGGTGTCGGGGTTGAGGATGTCATAACCCGTGATTGGAATAAGATCACGCGGAATCAATCCATGATCATTCATCGATCCGTGGTGGTACAAGACCGACGTACAACCAACCCTTATAGTCGAAAAGCCGATCCATGGCCGAATAGCTCGAGCCACTTGTATAGTCATTTGATTAATTCACTGTCGATCCCTTAATCATTCCAGGGCCGATCTTTCGATCAGACCATGGCTGATCCCCTAGTAACCCTTCCAATTGGGTTGATCGATCCATGACTTACCCTTGGATTGGTCTACAGCCAATTTCTCCGATAATCTACACGCCAGTTCTATAACCATTTTGAATAGCCAAAATCGTAGATGTCACACCATCCACTATCTTCTTTGAGGCAAGTGTCACGCCCAGAACACCCGTCAAACCCGCGACATCCAGCCTTTGGTCAAAAAGTGCGATATCCCAGGTTATCGTCGACCTCAACAAACATCAGAGATTTAATATCGCAATGGAAACTATAAAACACCATGACAATTGAAACTGAGGAGAATTTGGAGAATATACATTTTCATTTCTCATTTAAACTTATACTACTATATTCACAATTTTACAAACTTAATATACGAGTGCACATCTTCCTAAAACCATCAAAATCAAACGGGATCAAAGACCTAGCATTCATCCTCAAAAAAGGTCCTCATCTACAGCTTGGCTTTCCGACCGATACCCTAACCTCTACACCCCTTACTCGGCGTCCATTCTGAGTTCGACTCCTCTTTTTCCGATTCTGAGCTGTCTCGATCCATTTGCTCCTCCGAGGACTCCGACTTCACCTCGATCACTATCGGGTGATTGATGTCGCCCGATTCCGCTGGAACCTCATCTTGACCATTCTCAGCTAATATATCCCAAAAATGGATCTCAGGTACAAAATCAGGATCCAGATACTGCTCAAACGGGAGTATGTACTCCGGTTCTCCTACATGCTCTTCGGATTCAACAGGATTGTTCTTAGGTTTGACCTTGGGTTCCACCTCTCCTGATACCTCCTCAGGGATTAGTTCTAAATCTATATCCATCGGCTCAGGTTCGGCTTGCGACGCTTCGGGTTCGGGTTCATGTTCGGCTCCGGAAGATCCCTGTGCTGCGGTTGCTAGGTGCAAACCAAACTGAGCCAAGCTAACCTCGGTGCTGGTCAACTCTTCGTCAATCGAGGGCATGGCGGCTGAGTCCCAATCTCCAACTAGATCATACGGGACATCAAAACCTCTGACGGAACCAAACTCATCCCTGTCAGCGTCCCTAAAGTACCAGGCCGTGTATACATTGGTCTCTCACAACGGCAATCCTACCTCTATTTATATGGTCGTAGTATAACAGATCCAGGTCATCCCGTCACCCCTTAGAAACTCTGCCACTTCATACTCCGTGTGCACTGGTAATCCAAAACGTACTGGTGGTGGTGGTGGTGGAGGGTTCATATCTCAGGTCAGGGTTCTAAAAATTGTTGGTTGATTCAACCATGAGATTACATCTCAACAAGCACACCCCTAAATCCAACCTAGGCTATCACGTATCTCCAGACAATTACAAAGCACAATCACACGCACCAAATCATTACAGAGCAGGCATTTCACACATGATTTCAAGCATATGCATTTTCCATGTCATGCACTCCTTCCGTTCTCATTCCTCTTTCACATTCCTCGCCAGTGGCTCGCGTTGAAGTACACGCCTCAGGCACATTGTGACTATTCATCACACCACTTCCGACCCGTGTACTCATACACACCTCAGGCCTCGATCACAACCTGAGCATCACATGCATCAGGCCCGACCCCAATACTTAACCCGCACCAGATGCGATAGGCCTACATGATCGAAACCCGAGCTTATAATACCTCGGTCCAATCACGGTCTCACTTGAGCTGATCATGCCTCGGACCGATTCTCATTCTTGCTTTTTCAAGCCTCAGCCTGTGCCAAATGCAACAGACCTATGTAATCGCTGCCCAAGTTTATGATACTTGGCCCGATTCCATTCTCACACTTACACACCTCCACATGAATTTCCGTGCACACATTTGCGCTCGCAATCACACGATCACACTTCAAACGTGCATTCACGCACAAATTCACATTTTTCCATACTCAAACGTTTTCAAATCAATTTCAACCCTTCACAGGACCTTCATAAAATTCAAAGACGAACCTCATGATAGCATCCACCCATCAAACAACCAATCATAGCTCAACACACAACACATCACAGCCAGTGAATAGTAATTTCCGCACTCCAAATCACAAAATTACATTTCCGGCTCTTCACGACATTTCCTCACAATTAATTGCCGGTTCTAAAAATCCAACTTGTGACCTGATCAACCCATCACATCCCTATGAACAGTGATTCACAGCCTAATATCTTCCTCTAAATCTCCACAAAAATTTCCAAAATTAATTCTTAAGGCCCGCCATAATATTCCAATCTTAATCCACATAATTTCACCCCGCATAAACCCGAATTCGCCCCAAAAATAGTTATTCTTTGATACCCAATGTCTTAAATTGGGTTTAGAGCACGACTTACTGAGTTCTAAACTGAATCAGCTAGAGCGAAAAGCAGCGGCGCTCAAACGAGAATGGTAGGGACAGCGGCGAGCAGCGGCGAAGCTCAGCAGCGGGCAGCGACGACGCGGCTGACTTGGCCGTGGGTCTCGGCCTCATGGTGAGAGAGAGAGAGGAAGGGGGAATGGCGGTGAGGCTGGTGGTGGCGGCGTGAGGGCGGCAAGGCGGCGCGGCTAGGCGGTGGCGCGGTCCAGCGTACAGCGGCGGTGGGCGGCAATCCGGCGTAAGCTTCACAGCATAGAGGAAAATCGGGAGAGGGAGGGGAGAGATGGCCGAGAGATGAGAGAGAGAGAGCCTTCTTGGACCAAATAGTGTCCATTTGACCAAAATGAAAATGACCAAAATGCCCTTCTTCACATTTTTAATCCAACGATCCAGATTTGATCTTATCTTGAAACCGACGGCCGAGATCGAATCTCACCCAAAAATATCCAAGGGTATTCTTGTAATTTCCCAAAAGTCCAAGGGTAAAAATGTCCAATCAAAATTTTATGGCAAAATTACTAAAATGCCCTTTACCCTTAAAGCTTACCCTTTAATAATCCTTAGGGGTATTTTGGTCACTTTCTCCGTTTCTTGCCCAAATCGAATTTTTCTGAAGAATTTGAGCGCACCTAAAATTCGCACATGTCCCCTCCAACGTCGTCCTAACGTTCCGTCGTGATTTCCTAATTTTTCGATTTACAAATTGGGCTAAATTCAATAATTAAATTTTATTAAATGCAACTCGAGCGTTTCTCAAACTAATGGGCTGCTTGCTGGGGAAATTCGCAGAATCGACTCATGACTGATACTGAATTGAGTCATGTGCAAGTTCGTTCGATACATGACGAACTCGATTGTCATTAAAATCGCGAAAATCAATCACTTGATTCAAGGGATACGATCATTTGGTATAGGTTCAAGATTATTCGTCAAGTCGTTTCGTGATCTAACAGAATTACCCGTGATCCACTACTATGACAATGGCGAACCGATCCCTAACTATCCTTGGATCGGCCAACAGTGACTCAAAATATCACTTCAGCGATTTAATGGTCGAAAATCAATTCACGATCGAATTTTCTTTAGCCATGCAAATTTAATTCCCCTATTAGCTTTTCCCTTATGGTTAGCGTTCCCAAGAATGATTAGTTTCGGGTGAAAATCTACTACGAGCACATTTCATAAAACTCAGTTATTTTACAAATTCCAATTGATGGAATTTCGGAATGTTACAGTAAGGGTCATCAGCCCTTTCTCACCGATGTGACCCAATCTTCGATGCTACAACATCGAAAGATCTTCTTCCACCTGCTTTGAGATATAACTCTCAGCGCTGATTACCGTGCTTTCCAATAACTTCCACAATTTTTCCTATCATTTGCCTATGGCGATTACAATAGATCCACAGGTTAGCTTGCATGAATATTTAACACTAGTGAAGGTAATGCCAGCATCTACCATAGTTCCCACATAAATAACATTCCTAGTAAGACCAGGCTTATACATCACATCTGGAAGATTCTTAATTGTCTCATCTTTCATCTTTAGCATCACCTTTTTGCGACCAACAATATCAAGTGTCGTGTCATCCCTTATTCGCATTGTACCTCCCTGATATGGCTCATAACAGCATAACCAATCGTTATGAGGCATCAAGTGGAAAGACGCTCCGGTATCAATTATCCATGCATTGCAGTCATCCTGTGATGAATTACAGATGAGGTACATGTCTCCCTTACTATTGTCATCATTTTTCTTTGTACTAGAGGATGATGCCTCATCTCGTTTATTTGGACTTACACTTTCGCTTATGCAATCTTTTTTCAAGTGTCTAGGCTTTTTGCACTTCCAACACGTTATTTCTGATTGATCTAAACTTTAGATCTTCTTCTGGATTTATTCCTACCACCAAATATGAATTTGGATCATTCCTTATTCCTTCCCCTTACGAAAAGAGCCTCTTGCATTGCATTATCAGAACCTACTCTCCTAATCTCCTAATATAATAGAGCAGTTACAACGCCTTCAAAAGATAGTGCACTAGTACTAGTGTCAATCGAAATAATTATATGATCCCATGAATTCGGCAATGAACACAGCAAAATACACACTTTATCTTCCTCATCCAAATTAACATCGATCGATGCAAGTTGCCCACAAATAATATTAAACTCATTTAAGTGTGTAGAAAAGAATCACCTTCGCTCATCCGCAAGTTATACAGTCACTTCCGTAGAAAGAGTTTGATCACAAGTGACTTCTTATGATAAAGATTTTCCAGTTTCGTCCAAAGATCCTTCGTCATCTTCTCAAAGGTCACATTCACCAGGATGCTATCTACAAGGCATAGCCAAATTAGGCTTCACATCCTCCGATCGTTCCTATTCCACGCCTTCAATTCATCAAACGTGGACTTGGCTTCCTTTACCTTCTCCTTGGATTTTTCCTTGAGTTTGTCCTCCTTGATCACGTGCCATAGATCTCTATCCATAAGCAAAGCCTCCATCTTCAATTTCCATAACTCAAAACCCTTTCGTCTGAACTTCTCTACTTCAATCCGTGATTGACCAACCAACAACATCTCCCCAAGATTCAATTTTCTGGATCTCTCTTTACCAAGAAACCCTAACCTCAAACCTTGCTTTGATACTAGATGTTAAGATTCGACGCACAATCACAAAAAAATAAAGAGTAAAAAATGAGAAAAAGAATCAAGACACAAGGTTTTTATTCCAGTTCACCCTTCAACTAGGGTTACGTCCAGTAGAGGATTCTATTATAATTAGCAGCTCGCATCTTTATGTTACATCTCTCAATTACAAGAGACAGAGACTATATATGAACAATAGTTTGATTCAAAATAGGAAATCTACTCTACCTACTCCAATTAGGAAACAATTCAATTAGGAAATCTATTCAAAATAAGAAACCTTTTTTCTTGGAAACCTATTAAAAAAAGCAAACCTAATTGCATTAGGAAACTTTCCTTTCAAACTCAAATTATAAAAGCCCTCTAGCAGATCGGGATTGCTGCTCCCGCTACTCTCGCCCGCTCACCGGGGAGTGGGACCCTCGTGCCTTCCTGTCGATGGAGAGTATAAATCACCCTCCAACACAACCAAGTAACACGAAAACAGAGTCCTCTGTTTTTTTTATGCTCTCCAAAATTCTTTTTGCATGCCTTTTGGCCCACATGCTTTGCTTTTTGGAAGCCACAAGCAACTCATTCACATCAATTCCGTTGAATTTCTAAGTTTTCAAGCCGCAATAAACTTCAAATTTGATTAGCTGGGAAATGAAGTTATAGTTAGTGAAAATAACGGTCTCATAATTGGAAATATTCATGCATCATCATTTGGATAGGGAAGTTCATAACAACTTTTCTTTCAGGTCTAGAAGGAAATTTGGCAACTGATGTGAGAATAGAATAAATTCGCATGCAAATTCGACTTGATGAATGGTAATCACAAAGGGAGATCTACTTGAGAGAAAAACCCAAGGCAATGCATCAAACATTGAATTGCTCATTGCTCTTTCAAGTTTTATTCTGACACGACCTTGTACTTAACCAACAAATCCTTTAGAGCATAGAAAGACACTAGAAAAGCCATTCCTCACACAAAAGCCCCAAGCTAGAGCCACAAAGATGCGTACAAAACAAATCACCTCAATTTCCGATAATTATCACTCTAAAGGATTTTGAAAAGACAATTTAAGCACAAACATCGGGATTTGCCAAGAGGTACTCTTCAACTGCCTTGAACAATCCCGTAGCCCTGTCTTTACCCTGCTTGATGTCACCTTCCTTGAGTTTTCCACCTTCCTTAACTGGTCATCTTGCGGACGCATCCACCATCAACTGATGTGCACTTCACCTCATAGACAATGAAGTCAATTTTGTGGAACTTGATATCACTTTCAATCAAAGTGTATTTGCTGTAAAAGTTCTCAACATCTAGAGCATCAATCTTGTGCTTCGTGCACTTAATGTGAGCACCTGTTACACGAATTCAACAAAGTGAAAAGATTAATTCTGAGTTTTGTTGTCTATAAATGAACTTGACATGATAGATAAACATTTGTTATCCGACTTACTTTCGCCAAAGTTGGTCTACTTAATATTGCTAACTCCACCATCTCCCTCGATGAACTCGACGCTCTTGATGCCCCCTAGGATAATCTTGGGAATGACGTTGTGCGAGTCAAGGACCAAAGCCTTGAACATCCTTGATGGAGCAACGACAAATGTGAGCTCCTGAGAGTAGGTGACGATGCCCATGTTTTCCTTGTAAGAAGCAAAGAGTGATGAACTCAAGTAGGAAATGGAAGGATTTTCTATTGAGGTAGGCTTGAGCTGAAGAAGAAGACGAAGAGAACCAGTTGGTATTTATAGGCAAGTTAGTCGTTTAGCAGTCCGTAAGCATTCAAAATTCAAAGCACTGCGAACTGGGACCAATCAGCCTTGCTTTTTAAGCCTTTCTTGCTTTTTCCTGGGGCAGAACGACCAGGAATCTAGAACATTACGGAAAAGGACAAGTTCATTATAGATCAAACATGGAGGACTATAATTCTTTGTTCATGTCAGGTTGACCGATTTGGCGGGCAGAGTACTATTTAAATTGGCGATATTAATAGAGATATCAATTTCACAAGCAGATGAAATCTCATAGATTATTTATCATGCTGACAATTTATTCTTCTATATAACATATTGATTACTCAAACATATAATCGTTCAATTCATCATTTAAGATTCTCCAGACATTTGATCATGCATTCTCGAGTCACTATACGCATAATTGGATATATCGACCTAAAAGTTAGGCGGCTATGATATTATTATGCAATAGAAGTTTTCATGTTAAAATGCATTGAGGTACATCTAGAATTCTAAAACTATTAAAATTGACTTTCACTTAATCTAAATCTTGTGGCGCACATAATTTGACTTTTATTTATCCAAAACACCAAAAACTTTCACAACATATAAATTTGGGAAAATGCAATCACCAGTAATAAACATTTGTCAATATATACAATCAAGTTCTAAACACTTGAATTTTTGCAATCAAATTCTAAATGTCTTTTATTGGGAGCAATTTGGTCATTTTTGCAAGGTCGCAGTCAAATTTGATAATATGACATGTCAAAATCCGACGTGGTATTTTTTATTTTTTTGCATAGTCGACAGTTAAGTGGCACCATAATAAAAAAATATCAAATATTACAAAAAAAAAAAAGTTTGAAGGAAAAAATTAAGAGAAAAAGAAAAATAAACAAATAGGCTTTCAAGTAAAATACATTAGAATAATGGCAGGAAGCGTGAGGAAACTGTAACATCCCGAATTTTGACTCGCTTCCGGGATCAATAATATTGATATTATTTCTCATTTAATTTTAGTAAGTCTCGCCTGAAATTGAGCTCTCTTGGGATACTAACCGGTAAGGAATGTCTAATTAGAAAACGGTACGTGGACCAGAAACCCGATCGCGATTTGGGCACCGATTCCGAGAAATGACGAGAAAATATTTTGAGCCAATGTGGGCCAATCTTAGGAGGGTGACGGATTTGATTTGACCAATGACGCACGATCGGATCGCAGGTGATTCCGCATAACCGAAAGTGTGCGTAGCGAACAAATCCCGAACTAAAACCGAACAATCGCAACTTCCGGAACTAGTAATAATTCCTTGCGTTCTCTCGAGAATCAAGACCATTGAGACATAGACAACCCTAAGTTGATACGCGTAACTCCTAAAAAGCCGACCATTAGTGAAAGGCCCTAAAATTTTAAAATGAGCGAATTTGATTGCGTAATTGGACCCAAATCTTGATATCGAAATTTCGTGGATGTTTACGATTAGTTTGCTAGGCCGATGTCATTTTAGAGTGGCCACGGATGTTTGGAGTGGTTATGGTCGAAAAATGGGATTTCGGCCCGGAAGTGAAAAATTACGATTTTGCCCCTCCAGACCTTGACGTTGATTTCTGACGTCGTATGCGACTATTTTTCGTGGCCAATGTCGTTTTGGTGTGGCCACATACATTCTGGGTTAGTACAGTTGAAAATTGGAGTTTTGACCGAAATCGGAAAAATTTACATTTTTGCCCCTGGACTTCGATGGCGATTTTCAAGAACTTGTGCGATGAATTTCGCAATTCTGAAGCCATATTATTTTGGCCACACACATTTAGGATAGGTACGAGCGAAAAATGGAATTTCGACTCGGGACCGGAAAAATGACCATTTTGCCCCTAGGCCATTTTTAGTTCCGAATTTTGGGAAAATTTTGGGGATAATTATTTGGATAATTCAGCTCAATTATTGGGGGCAAAGACCAAAATGCCTCTCAATTATTTAGATAAGATCAATCAAGACCGTTGGATTAAGGGTGTTTTAGTCAAATTTCCCGGATTGGCGACACGTGGTGTCCACTACCCCCATAATTGACCAAGGTTGGACCAGCCACTCTCTCTCCTCATCCTCATTCGGCCACTCCCCCAACTAGAACTCCCCTCTCTCTCTCTCTCCACGATTTCTCTTCTTCGCCGATTCTCCCTTCGCCGATCATGAGCTCGTCATTGCCGGAGCAAGCCACCACCGCCGGAGCTGCTAGTCACCGGCGCCACCTGACCTCGCCTCACCTCTAGGCCAGCCAAAAGGACGCCATCCGTACGGTGTCCATACACCGCCGTCTATACCGCCGGAACGCTGCTGCCGATCTTGCCGTTCACCAGCGATTGGCCGCCGTTCCCATCGACCCGAGTTTGTTTAGGCAAGTATTAAATTCCTAAATCCTAATTAGTCTAAGTTGCATTTCTAAATAGGTGAGTTTGGGGTTTAATTAGATTATAAATTGTTCTAATTGTGGATTATTGAATACCCAATGGTTAGGGGGTATAATTGGGGTTTAATGGACTGATTTGGAGGTGGATTAATGCCTTGGAATAGACTGTTTTGTGGCTGCCCCATTGAGAACCGAATTTAGTTAATTTGGCTAAGTTTGGGGTTTAATTGAATTATAGCCTTAATTGCTTGATTTGAGTGATTTCATGATTAATTGGTGTAATTGTGATAAGATGTATGAAGCCCCATGCATATTTAGTGGCCAAGAATGATTGAATAATGGCAGACCTTGGATGTGGAAATTTGTGTGCATTAATAGTGTGATCGGCCTGTCATGTGGTTATGTATTAAATGGCATAATCAAGCATGCCGTGGCTGAATTAAACTATTGAATTGATTGGATATATTGAATTGCATGTTGATTTGGCCATTTGATGATTATGTGTTCTCGAGAAATTTGGCATTTATTATGCATGGCATATTGCCTAAGTGCAAATAATTATGGTCAAGCATTCGCATGCTGAGAATGGGCATGAGGTTGAAATGTGTGCGAGCATGCCTGTTTGATCGGAACATCTTTGTGGCCTTCAGGGCCTTCGGGTCGTAGCCTTCGGGTCGGGATACTTGTTGGCCTTCGAGTTAGATTGCAATCGTTGGCCTTCAGGTCGGTATAATTGTGGCCTACGGGTTGATGTATAATTGCAAAGATGAATCGCATGCCAAAGTGCATTGTTTAGCCAAATCATGAGCATGGCATTGGTGTGTCGAAGTGTGATGGCCATTGTGCGTATCGGTGATTCGTATGTGAGAATGGCATTAATGAGTATGGACATGCGTTTGACGTACGTATGACCGTGTGTACACGTATGTGCTGTGACTATTATTATAAATACCTAATTTGCAAGGTCAATTGTATGCTCAATCTGGGCCCAAGGGTCTAGGTCAATTGGTTGCAATGTTGCATTGTTTGTTTTGTTCGCCTGTCAGGAGGTGCATATTAGCCTAGTTTAGGTTTAGGAGTTGTTACTTGCTAAGAATTATCTCACGGTTGTTGGAAAATCGACATTTCAGAACCTTGGCCCTGAGGATGCCAGAGGTGCCAATGCGTTGTGGGATTCCCCATCAGCTCGAGGAGACGATGTCAGTTTACCCCTTAGAGAGCGGGGAGATGTGTTTTAGATATTACCCTTTTGTTTGGATAGACGTGGGTAAGGCACATTTTGAGACCTGCGATATTGTAGTCGTTGATCTTTTTGTTTATAGTTTGTTTTCTCTGTAATGAATATTGTAAATATTTTATGGTAATGCAAAAGTTTGTTTTTAATCATAATGGTTTTCATTGTTATGCTATCTATGGTTATCTTGTTTATTGTTCGGGTGTATATATATTTATATACGTTGCTTCCGCTTGTGTTTTCGAACTCTGTGTGTTGGGCATTGGGTCGGCGACGCATCCTGGGGCGTCACAACAAATTCGACCTTACGTGGAATGCTAGCGCTTCGTGGGGTACAGGGTGTGACACCCCCGTTCGGAATTGGTATCAGAGCAAGGTCAACTCGGTCCAATTAGGTCGAAACTTGGAGTGACAAGGAGCGATGACCATGGGTAGCTAGTAGGGTGACCTTGTGTGCTAAATGTACCTCCTGACTATTTGTGTTTACATTACTTGATTGGATTTGACCCGTATGATGCAGGTGCGGCAAGACCTGAGGTAAGTGCACGAATTCTTTGGGTGATATTCTGTGCTGTTGAGCTAGGCCACATGCTAAGTGCTTGGTTGTTGTTGTGTTAGATACCTACTTAGGACTTAGATCGGTATAGCTGGTTTAGGTTTCTAATTCCTGAGTAGAATTATAGCAAGTAGGAGAGTGGTAGGAAGCTGATATTATGAGTAGCGAAGGAAGAGGTGTAGAAAGATTCCCAAGAAGGGGCGCAGGAAGAGGAACCAGAGGTGGAGGTCGTGCTCGCCCATTTGGGCTTGCTCTCGCTAGAGCGACTGTCGCCCTCACTAATCTAGGCGAGGGCCACGGTCGCTCGAGCCTCATCATCACCTAGATTGGCAAGGGCCATGCTCGCTTGAGCAAGCCCTAGCCCATATTGGCGACGGTTGCCCAAGCTAGCATGTCCATGGCCCTCGTCGATCTGGGCGACAGCGAGGCTCGAGCGAGCATTGCCCTTGCCCATTTGAGCTGCTTCTCACTCCAGCAACCGTCGCCCTCGCGAATCTAGGTAAGGGCTGCGCTCGCTCAAGGTTGTTTTACGCAACTATGGTGATATAGTGTTGGTCATTAGTAATTGTCTCGTGTTAATTTTTTGTTGCTTTTCACAACGGCGATCCTTTTTGCATTGGGATGGTGATTTTCATTTACTAAATGGTTATTTTGTTTTTTGTATCAGATTGAACAAGCTAATTGGCGATTAGTCAATTTGAGTAAAAGTTCATTACGCCTGGATTCAGCTCTACGCTTCTGTCCATTGTTTTCTATTATTTGTCCAAGTTTATTCGCAAAGGTAAAATCTTCACCTGTGGTTATCGCAAAGGCAGACTTTCTTGTGGTTATTCATGGTGGACAATCTATATTTGTTCTGTAGGTGCATTATATTGTGCAGTATGCGCATAAGAAGACCATTAGGAGTATTAACATTCTAGTGTGTAGGCAAGCATATTGAATTTGCACTACTGTTTGGGTGTACTTTTCAATAGTTATCAATGAGCAAACTTGTTGTACCTAAATTATCTTTACAGTGAGTTATATGTTGACAATAACATAGTTGGATCAAGAAAACTAGAATGCTGGAACTTTTTTCATCTCTTTCCATCATAGGAAGACATGGGTTGTACAAAAAGTTTCTTTGGCATTTTTCCATACTCTGTAATTCAAGGGCTTAAGAATCGGTCCATAAAGGAGTGGGTGAATCCAAAGTCCGTTTATTTTGCAATTTTGTCACTTTTTAGTCATGACTGTTTGAACCTATTTACGAGATAGCAAAACGTGACATGGAGTTGTCTACAAAATGCATGTTTTACTGCTTTTGCAATGGCCATTTCGTAACAACGGTGGAGGTGAAAAATTCTCGAAATTGCATTATTTATCCATCTCAATGGTCATGTATTGGTGATATTATGTGTGAACTTGTTAATAGGATTATCTTTTATTTTTTGGGTTTACATTATCAAATACATGTAGTTGATAATCTTGTATAACATTACATTTTTATAAATGCACAGGGCTGCATAGGTGCTATTGATGGCACCCATATCAATGCTTCCGTCCCTGCGTCTGAGCAGGTCCCATATAGAGATAGGAAAGGGAATACCACCTAGAATGTGCTGTGTGTTTGTTCATTTGATATGAAATTTACTTTCATATATTCTGGGTGGGAAGGATCTACCAACGATTGTCGAGTGCTTTCGGCAACACTCAAGACTCCTCGACTGCAATTTCCTCGACCACCACTAAGTATTTGCTTTGTCTATAAGAAAAACTTTCTTTATGATTGTATTATGATTGCAGATTATAACAATTTTATATATACCATGTTATAGGCAAATACTACGTGGTAGATTCTGGTTATGCATCACTTCCAGGATTTTTAACTCCGTTTAAAGGTGAACGGTATCATTTGAACGATTATAGGGGGCATAGAAGACGGCCAAGCATAGCAAGAAAAATGTTTAACCATAGGCACTCTTCACTAAGGAATGTCATTGAGAGGTCATTTGGGGCATTAAAGAATCGCTTCACCGTTTTAAGACACATGCCCCCATTTACAATAAAAAAGCAAGCACTTATTGTAATTGCATGTTGTGCTCTTCATAATTACATTCGTGAGGAGGACAAGATGGAAAAAAACTTTTCCCATTATGGAGATCCAGACTACCCATTTGGAGCTAGAGAAGTGGAGGTTGCGTATGATACACCACTTGAGCAAGCAACTGAGATAAACATGCTTAGGAAAAGTATTGCAAATAAAATGGCAAGGGATTACAATCTGCCCGAGATTCCATGATTTGTGTTTCCGACTTTTGTAATATTATTTTTAAATTCTACATGATGATGGGAGAGGATCCTTACATGTACTTTTGTCATTTCCTTTTGTTTTATTACATGTACTTTACTGATGGTATGAGATGAGTCGATTAACGAAAAATCTAGTAACTCGAGGTGCAATTTTAGTCCAGTCAAAATTGTTTATACAAGATTGCTTAAGTAGTTGCTTAAGGGGAAGTTGGACTTACATAAGTTCCTGCCAGCACTTCTTTGTGATACCTAAAGTTTTAACTAATAAAACATCCACAAAAATTTTCTCCATAATGAAAAAAAGGAAAAGGATTTAAATCAGATTCATCTTAAAGTCTTATATACAAGCAGTCACCAAATATTTGGATTTGGAGTAATGTTTCCATTCTAATTCCAGGTTCTTCGATAGGAGCAAAAATACGGTAAAGTCAAAATATGGTATACATTGCTAGGAGTGATAGAGAGAAGATTTTGTACCAACTATATATCATGTGTATACATATCACCATGTTTCCTTCACTTATAAGAAAAAAATAAAATTAGTAAGTGCTTCATGAGAATTAATACCAAGTTTTAAAAAACACTTCAAAAAAAATTTAGAATAGAAATTTTCTACAGTTACCAAATGCATTTATGTTCTTTTTCTATTCCAAGAATATAAATTTTGGACAGTTAGCAAACGCCTTTAAATGCTCAGAAATTGTTTTTGGGCACAGAATCAAAAAGAATCATTTCTGAGTAGAAATAGTTTCCGGGCACAGAATGACTGTCATACGTACCCTAACTAACAACTTGCTTGGTCTACAAAACCAGCAACAAACTAACAGAACAGTTAAAGAAAACATGCAACTAAACACTCCTACAAAATAGAACTTACCAAGGAAAACAATGACTATTTAACTCTAGGACATCTGCAAACTGACTTGATAGAAAATAGATAGTGCAGCCTTTATACATCAACACTCTCCTCCTGAATCAAGTGCTGCACACTCCTAGCTTTGCCTTGAGAAGTTCAAATCGACCAACATGAAATGACTTACTGAATATATCTGCAATTTGGTTTTCTGAACTACAGTACACCAACTTCACCTCTCCAGCCTTCTGCACTTCTCTCAAGAAGTAATACCTGACCTTAAAATGCTTTGTTTTTCCATGAAATACCGGATTTTGTGAAACGGTCAAAGTAGCTTGATTATCCACAAATACTTCTATGCCTTCTTCTTGCTCCAAATGCAGATCATCCATTAGCTTCTTTAACCATAATGCTTGATTCACAGATGCAATAGCTGCAATGAACTCAGCTTCTACAGTTGATTGAGCCACTATTTCCTGCTTCTTTGAACACCAGGAAAAACATGCCAACCCAATTGTAAAGCAATACCCTAAAGTGCTTCTCATATCATCCACTGATCCTGCCTAGTCACTATCAGAATACCCCTGCAACTTAAACTCCTGAATTTTGCAGAACTTAATTTCATAGAAAAGAGTACCTTTCAAGTATCTCAACACTCTCTTTGCAACTACCATATGTAACTCACTTGCACAATTAAGGAGTCCAGACAAGACACTTACAGTAAACATGATGCCTGGCCTAGTTGCAGTGAGATACATAAGACAGCCAATCAAACTTCTATAAACTCTTTCATCTGCAGGTTCTGATCCATCCTTCTTTTGAAGCTTTTCCTTCTGACCCGTTGGAGTACTCACACTCTTGCACTCCTCCATATTGAATCTCTTTAGGATCTCGTTTATGTACTTCTTCTGATAGATAAAAACTTCATTCTAAGTCTGCCTAACCTCCATCACCAGAAAATACGACATCTCACCAAGATCAGTCATTTCAAACATCTGCATCATCTCTTGCTTAAACGCAGTAATCTGAGCACTATTACTCCCTGTCATCAGCATATCATCCACATAAAGAGACACCACCACTAAGTTAGATACTAACTTCTTGACATATAGAGTGGATTCACTGAGGCTTTTCTTGAAACCCAAGCCTAGTAAGTGCTCATCCATCTTACCGTACCATGCTCTGGGAGCTTGCCTCAAGCCATAGAGAGCCTTTCTTAGCAAGTAAACTTTCTCCTCCTGGCCTAGTGTAACAAAGCCTTCTACCTGCTCAACATAAATCTCCTCCTGCAACACTCTATTCAAAAATGCAAATTTCACATCTAACTGATACACCTTCCATCCTTGTTGAGCTGCCAAAGCAAGAGTCATTCTAATTGTATTCAATCTTGCCACAAGAGCAAAGGTTTCTGAGAAATCAACTCCCCAAACCTGTGCATATCCCTTCACCACCAACCTGGCCTTATGCTTATTCACTGAGCCATTAGGATTGACTTTGGTCCTAAAAACCCATTTTACTCTAATCACCTTCCTGTTTTCAGGCCTCTCCACTAGCTCCCATGTCTGGTTCTTTTCTATCATAGCCAACTCTTCCTTCATTGCATTCATCCACCTCTGATCACTTTTAGCTTCCTCATAACCTGCAGGTTTCGAAACAGCCACACTGCACCTCTAATATGTATCAGTAAGAGATTTGGTACCTCTAATTAGAACATCATCCACCGGTTCGTCAGGTTTCAGTGAGACCTCCTTGTGCTTGCCTTGTGGCTCATCTATCTAGTCCCATTACTCATCTTCTAGAAACTGAACATCCCTGCTAATGATCACCTTGCCTGACTGTGGTTGATAGATCCTATAGGCTTTTGACACTAAACTGTAGCCAACAAAAATCCCAGGTTTAGCTTTCTCTCCCAGCTTGTCTCTCTTGATCTGTAGAATATGAGAAAAACATAGACAATCAAACACCTTCAAATTTCTTAGAATTGGCTTGAAACCAAACCAAGCTCCAAATGGTGTCTTCTTCTCCAATACCCTTGTAAGCAGTCTATTTAGCAGAAAAACTGTTGTGTTTGCTGCTTCTGCCCAAAATTCTTTTGGTAGATTCTTGTCATGCAGCAGACACCTAGTCATCTCCATAATGGTTCTATTCTTCTTCTCACTAACTCCATTTTGCTGTGGAGAGTAAGGAGCAGTAAGCTGACGCTCAATTCCAGCCTCTTCATAGAAAGTGTTGAACCTCTGTGAAGTGTATTCTGTTTCATTATTATGAAGTAAATCCAGTACATTCTAGTATAATCATCAATGAAAATAATGAAATACCTGCTGTCATTTAGTGAAGGAGTCACTTGTGGACCGCAGAGACCTGTATGAATCAGCTGTAGCTTCTCTGTAACTCTCCAAGTGGATTCCTTGAAGGGAAGTCTTGTCTGCTTGCCCAACAAACAAGCCTTGCACCTTGTGATCTGCTCCTTTAGGCTTGGTAACCCAGTTGCCATTTCATTTCTCTATATGAACAGCAAGCCTTTGTGATGAAAGTGGCCCAACCTCTTGTGCCATATCTCTTAATCACTGGCCTGACACTTGAATGCCACATGTTCCTTCTTGAGAGGATTCAGAGAAAAACTCTTCTGTTTCATCGTTATCTTGAACAACTCCTGACCACTAGAGTCAAAGATCAAACACTTCCTGTCTTCAAATATCACCTTAAATCCCTTTTCTACCAACTGCCCCACACTCAGCAAATTCTGATCAATCTCAGGCACATACATCACATTAGAAACCAGCTTAGTTCCAGCACAACTCTCTATTTCTACAGTCCCTTTACCTTTCACTTCTAATTACTCCCCAATCCCAATCCTTACTCTTGACTTCAATGACTTGTCAAGGTCTATAAATAGCTTTTTGTCACTTGTCATGTGGTTTATGCAACCACAATCAACAAGCCAATTGTCACACGGAGTACTAGAGGAAAAACAAGAGGCAACAAACAGTTGATCTACCTCTTGTTGGACTACAGCATATGTGTTACCTTGCTATTGATCTCCCTTCTCTTTGCAGAACTTCTCAATGTGTCCAAGCTTATGACATTTTCTGCACCTTACATCTGGCCTCTTCCAACACCTAAAGTGTGGATGATTCTATTTTCCACAGTGCTGACATGAGGAATACCTTCTCATATTGTTCTTGGAGTTGCCTGCACTATTCTCTCCTGCAGTAGCTTATGAACCACTATTGCCATTCCATTTCTTCCCTTTCCACTTCTTGTCTTTCCCTCCTACATTTTATTGTTCTTTGGCCTACAAAGCTCCTTATGTACTTCCGTCCAACCTCATTAACCTCCTCTGCTCTTGTGCTTGCAGAGCACTTAGCAATTCCACCAACTTGATCTGAGATAAATCCTTGATATTCTCTAAAGAGGCAATGGTTGCCTCAAACCTTTCAAGCATGGAGACAAGAATCTTTTGCACTAGCCTATTATCAGAGAGGTCAGTGCCTAGAACTCTTTCCTGATTTGCAATGCTTATCAACTTATCAAAATACTCCTTAATTGTCTCAAACTCCTTCATCTGCAGTCTCTCAAATTCGATGATCAGATTTAGCCCCTTCAAGTGATCCTCTCATCTCCTTAATACTCAGCTTTGAGGAAGTCCCAGATAGCTTTGGCTGATTCACAAGCCATAATTCTGCTGAAAATGGCAGGTGAGATAGCAGCATATAAATAAGACTTTGCCTTTGCTTTCCTTGTTGTCCTCTCCTTGTGATACTTGATTTGATTAATGGTTGGATTGTCAAGAAGGGGAACAACTTCATAATCTTGCTCCACAGCTTCCCAAAAATCACAACCCTCTAGATAGGCTCGCATTCTCAGTGCCTAGGCTTGATAATTTTCTCCATCAAACAATGGTGGAGCCATTGCTGAAAAACCACTCAATCCTGCCTCCATTTTGCCTTCGGCTTCTATGGATGCAGACACACCTCTCAATCAATCTCACAAGTCACTCACAGCCCCTTAAGATCAAGAAGGCTTTGATACCAATGTTGTTTTTTTAAAGAACAGAAGGAGAATTGATAGCAAAATTTGTATTTTGCAGCAAGACAGAATGTATTGGAAGGGAACTTCTCTTACTATTCAGAAAACTGAAATTACTTAAATACAAACTAAAGCTTTTCCACTAACTACACTTTGCCCACTAACTGTAACATCCTGAATTTCGACCTATTTCCGGGATCCGACGAAGTGGATATTATTTCTCATCTGATTTTAGTACGTCTTGCCCAGAGCTGGCCCCTCGCGGGACATTGACAAATAGAAAAGGCTAACTAGGAAAACGGTACGTGGACCGGAGACCTAATCGTGAATCGAGCACCGATTCCGGGAAATGGCAGGAAAGTATTTTGGGCCAGTATGGACCGATCCTAGGAAGGTAATGGATTTGGTTTGGCCAACGACGTATGATCGGTTCGCGGGTGATTCCACTCGACTGAGAGTGCGCATGGCAAATAAATCCCGAACCTGAACCCGAATGATCGTGACCCTTGGAATAACCAATAATTCCTTGCGCTATCCGGTAATTGAGACCATCACAACTTGAGTGACCCTAGATCGATACGCGTAACCCCTAAACAACCACCCGTCAATGAGAGACTCTAAAATTCTGAAGTGAGTGATTTTGATCGCCAAATTGGACCTGAACTTCGATGTCGAAATTCTATGGGTGTTTGTGACTATTTTGCAAGGACAACGTCATTTTGATGTGGCCACATACATTTGGGGCCAGTCTAGCCGAAAATTGGAATTTCGGCCGAAATGGGAAAAATTGACTATTTTGCCCTCCAACTTTGTAGTCAATTTTAGAGGGCTTAAAAGGTGATTTTTACAAATTTGACGTCATATCATGTTGGCCACACACATTTGGGGTCGGTACGGGCGAAAATTGAAATTTCGCCCCGGGACCGAAAAAATGACCATTTTGCCCCTAGGTCATTTTTTACTCCGAATTTTTGGACTATTTTTGGGATTAAATTGTGGATAATTATCAGAATTATTGAATTACCCATTTGCCCCTCAATTATTGGATTGGGCTAATTATGGCCCGTTAGATCAAGGGCAAAATGGTCCATTGCGTAGAATCGCGACACGTGGCGCCACTTTTTGACCATAAGACTTCTTGACCCACTCTCTCTCCTCCCATTTTCTTTCCCCATCAGCCGGCAGCCTTCCTCCCACGCCACTTCTTCCTCTCTTTCATTTTTGTTGTTTCCTCTTCCTTTGGCCGTGAATGGCCCTCGCTGGAAGAGCTCCGCCACGCTGCTGTGCCGTCACTGTCGCACCACCTCACCACCACCAACAGTCTCATCTTTCTTTCTTCCCTTTCCTCAGCCGCGTGAGCAGCCCCCACCGGGGACCGCCGTTCGCAAGCCGCTGTCCATTACCGTGAGCCACCGGAACGCCGCCGCCGATTCCGCCATTTACTGGCAATCGGCCGCCCGTTCCCATCGATTAGAATTTTGGGGAGCATAATTAAGTGAGTGAAAACCCTAACCCTTAATTAGGCTTGTGTGCACTTTGGACAAGTTTAGGGGTTATTATGGTATTTTAGGGGTTAATTAGTGATTTGTTGAGCTTGGTGATGCATATTTGTTGATTCCGGTACGGTTACTGTTGCGTCACCAGATTTTGTTATTTTTGGTGTGACCTGTGTGGGCAGAATTTGAAGAAGTGTTCTTCATGAAAGTTTTTCCCAACATCTTTAAGTATAACACACTTTAATTTGGGAATTTTTGGAAATCTTTTGATGCCATTCGGAAGTCCATCTTTTGACCGAAACAAAACTGCCCGATTTACTGTTCATCCGACCTTTTGGTCTGTTCGAATTTTTATATATTTTTCCGAGCCTATTTTCAAAATACTTCCTTCATAAAAATTGTTGGGGACATTTTTTTCTATAACATATAAAAATTTCAAGATTTTCAAAAATTATTTGGGTACCGAATGAGTTGTATTTTGATGGCCTGAGGGGCTGTTTGAGCAAACCGGATTTTGTCTAACTTTGAGTGTCAAAATGAGGTGTTTACGGTTAGAAATGGATTTCGAGTTCTTCACGGAAAATGTTCATTGAGATGTTTTGTATAACATATCCAAATTTCATAATTTTTTGAATTTATTTACCATTTATTTCAAATGGATTTTGGTCACTGTGCAACAGCCCAGTTTAGACCCAATTTTGTATATTCCCGGTTTTCTCACCTGGACCGAGTAGTGGCTGTCCATTGAGGTTTAATTGGGCCAAATGAGCACGTATTGTGATATTGAGTGTTTGAATTATATTGGTGCTCGTGGTGCATTGCATTGCATAACATGAACACGCATTATGTATGCCTAGAGTGAGGCATGTGATGAAATTGTGCGACAATGCGTGTCTGCCATGAGCGTGTGATCACTTAAAATACCCTGAAGCGTTTTGCGCTGGGTACAGATAACAATGAGTTGTGTGATCACCTAAGAACCTTCGGGTCATGACCTTTGGGTCGATTCTGTCCTCATGCACTTTGAAGCAGGACGATGCCCGGTACGTCCGGAAGACGACCATCCTCATGCACTTTGAAGCAGGCTTTGGTTCATAAGGAGATCAGTGTTGCGCCTCATGCACTTTGAAACAGGCTAGAGACACTAGGCCAGATCAATTGCTGCGCCTCATGCACTTTGGAGCAGGCTAGACGCACCGGGCCGTGAAAAAGTGATGACTCGAGTTGTAATAATAATAAATTGGGTAAGTGTGCCAGTGTGGGCTAGTGGGCCAAGATATGCGCATGACATGCCGACGACATTTGCATGCATGCATAAACATGCATTGACCAGCATACGAGTGTGTGAGACTTGGTGCATGAGTATGTGCTTGGCGTACGTGTGATTATGCGTGCCACGTATGTGCCATGAATATTATATGTTAAACTGTCTAACCTGCAGGGTCAGCAAGGTAAGCGATCCAAGCTCAAGGGCCTAGTCATTTGATTGACACTATGGTCTGTTGTTGTGTTGATTTGCTTGTCAGGAGGTGCATGTTAGCCTAGTTTCGGTTTAGGAGGCCTACTCACTGAAATTCGTCTCATAGTTGTTTAAACTCTACTTTTCAAACTCTTGATAGAGGTTGCCCAGGATACCTGATTCATATGAGAATCTAGGGCCCATAGAGCAGGATCCAGAACAGGTTGGCGAGGTTGAACAGATGGATTCGGTGGACGAGATAATCGAGGCTGAGTTCGAGTCATCAGGATCTTATCCCAATTAAGTTTCCTAGGATCAACCTTAGCCCCACCTTAGACTACCCCCCTTGGCCACTTAGGGATTTTGTTAGTAGTGGCCATCGACACGTTTTTGTTGGGTGATTTGTATTTGCAGATAGTGGACATTGTATATGTTTTGAAGTCCAATGCGAGTCTTGATTATTAGGCTTGAATTGTTCGATGTTCCTGCTATCATTGGTCATGTATTGTTTTGTAAGAGTGTTTTAATTATTGCTTCCGCATGCGCCTTATGCTTTGTGTTGGGAGGTGGGTCGGCGACGTGTCCTGGGACGTCGCATCAAGATAGACCAATACATGGGATGATTGCGCTTTGAGGGGTTCGGGGCGTGATGCTAACTAACAACTTGCTTGGTGTCACGTACCGACTCAAATCTAATACTTTCCACACCTCACTTCCATAAGTCGAACGATGCGACATCCAAGGAATACGTCGCCAACTCAACGGTCTCGCATCAGAGTCAATCATAGTGGAAATAAATAATTTAAACCCGGACAATAAATTGGAGAACTCTAGAATTAAACTTGCACGCCCAATCGCCAACACTTACAAACCTTTCATTATCATATATGTATATTTACAGCACCTACATACAAGTACACTTATACCCGTCTGTCATTATTTGAGTCCATAAAATTTATATGTACACCCACTACAATTACCTTAAATACCATACACCAAAAAGAAGCAATTACCCTATCTACCAACAACAGTACTACACGAACACTGGCTCATTGCCTTCTCACTAGTCCTTGCGTCCTCGGTACGGCGCCCATTCAAGGTGTACTTCATGAAGTTATCCTCGATGTGCATGATTGTATCAAAACGTTCTGGCGGCGGCGATGGCGATTGATTTCTTGTTCAGGCGGGTTATCTGAAATGGTTTAATTTATACAACCATGAGACACTTTTCAATAAGTTATAACCTAAACCTTACCTAGGCTATCACATACCTCCAAACAAGTACACAAACACATGCATTCACACACATGAAATCACCACAGTGTAGGCACATCAATTAATATTGCCAAACTCTAATATGCAAACACCGGCACTCGATCACGATCTAGTCATATGCAGCACACGCATGTGAAATTCTCGTCCCTCGTATCCGTTTCGTTCTCATTTCCTCTTTCACATTCATCGCTAATAACCCGTGTTGAAGTACACACCTCAAGCACACTGCGACCAATCATCACACCACTTCCGACCTGCATACCCGTACACGCCTTAGGCCTCGATTGCGACCTGAGCATCACACGCCTCAGGCTCAACCCCAATACTCAACCCGCACCAAATGCGACAGGCCTACATCATCGGAACCCGAGCTTATAATGCATCAGTCCAATCCCGATCTCACCCAAGCTAATCGTGCCTCGGACCTATTCTCATTCTTGCTTTTTCAAGCCTCAGTCTGTGCCAAATGCAATAAACCTACGTGATCGTTGCCCGAGCTTATGATACGCGGCCCGATCCCATTCTCACACTTACATACCTACTGGGCAACCCTCATTAAAGTACACGTCTCAGGCTGGCAGTCTTCCGGTAATACTGGGCATCGTCCCGCGTAACACACCTCATGACGGCACAATTTTCACAATCTCTCATGCCATGCCACACACACACAATCACTTTCTTACTCATGTGCATGCTTGACACACATATACTATACCCAACTGGCCCATCACACGTGGCCCGTGCACGCATCAATTAACACGTAAAACATGCTCACTCAGCATTCGACATGGCCAATCTCAACAATTAATTCAATCTGACCCATGCGTGCACATAATCAAGCATATTTTAATCCATCAAATCACGGTTCAATAAACACACAAGGCTGATCATGGGCCCACAAACACAGCCATGTTCATAGGCATAATTTCGACATTTCCAAGCATATTAAACACCGTAATCCAGCCATACTACCACACTCCAAATTGACACCATTTGTCCTTAAGTCGAGCCCTAAGCTCGCCAATTCCATCCCACAACATCCAACACCCTATTCAGTCTCATTCCAGCCTCGAAACATCCTCATTTCATCCTCAAATCAACTCATATATCACACATTCAAATTCAAGCCCAAATTCTGATCACGAGGCAACAACTATTCAACCCCGACACCCACACCATTCCGCTCATCAAAACAAAAATTCAAAGAATCGGGGTAAAAATTGAGCAGTTTGCACAGTGACCGAAATTCCATTCAAATAAATAGTAAATGAACTCCAAAAATTCTGAAATTTAGATATGTTGCGTAAAACATCTTGCTAAACATTTTCCATGAAGAACTCGAAACACAGTTCCAACTATAAACACCTCTTTTGGTCACTTGAAGTCAGACGAAAATCAACTCGCTCCAACAGACCGTTTTGTCCTCAAAATATATTTCTTTCAATACCCAAATCACCTTAAAAAGCCTTGAAATTTTTCTATGTCATGGCCACAAATGTCCCCAACAATTTTTATGAAGGAAGTATTTTGAAAATAAGTCTGGAAAAATTTATAAAAATTCGAACAGACCCGAAGGTCGAGTGAGCAGTAAATCGGGCAGACCCATTTCGGTCCAAAGATAGACTTCTGAATAGCCACAAATGATTTCCAAAAATTCCAAAATTAAAGTATGTTATACTTAAAGACGTTGGGAACAACTTTTATGAAGAAAACTTTCTCAAATTCGGCCCACAAAATTCTCTACAAAAATAGAAAATCGAAGACGTACAGTACCGGCGAATCCGCGATTCACACCGAACTTCATGGATTTAAACCCAAACCGATTTCTACTGAAATTCAACCGCCAAAACTCATTCCCAGATGTCTAATCCAACTCGAAACAGCCACTAACAGTCATGATCAGCCACTAACAGCCATGATCAGCCACCAACAATCATGATCAACACCTTAATCAACCTCTAAATCATCCTAAACCGCATCCAAATGAGTTCGAAAATACCCGATGTCCTAGACAATGGCTAGATTGCGACTTACCAAGCTCTAAACTATCACGGTTAGAGCGAAAGCGGTGGCAAAATCAATATCTAGCAGCGGCAAAATCAATATCTAACGGTGGCTTGTGACGGCAGTGACAAGCGGCGACGATCGGCTCAATGGTGAACGGCAGCGACTTGCAGCGGTGGCCGGTGGTGTCCATGGCCAAGAGAGGAAGAGAGAGAGAGAGAGAGAGAGAGAGAGAGAGAGAGAGACGGCAGTGAGGCTAGTGGTGGTGGCGTGAGGGCGGCGTGGATGGCGCGGCAAGGCGGCAATAGCGCGGTGGTGGTCCGGCAGTGGGGGCTTCACGGTGGGGGAGAGTTCGAGAGGGAGAGGGAGAGAAATGGAGAAAGAGGCGTGAGATGAGAGAGAGAAATAGGGTTTGGTCAAACTTGGTGATCAAGTTTTGACTCAAACATAAAAATGACTAAAATGCCCATTGTCTTTTATTAATCCTTAGGGGTAAAATGGTCACTTTCTCAATTTCTTGCCCAATTTAAATTTTTTTGAAAGATTCAGGCAAACCCAAAATTCACATGTGTCTTCCGCAACATCATCCTAACGTTTCGTCGTGACTTCCTAATTTTTCGATGTCCAATTTGGGCTAAATTCAATAATTAAATTTTATTAAAAGCAACTCGAGCATTTCTCAAACTAACGGGCGGCTTCTTGGGGAAATTCGCATACTCGACTCGTGACTGACAATAAATCAAGTCACGTGCAAGTTCGGTCGGTACGTGACGACCTCGGTTGTCATTAAAATCGCGAAAATCAATCACTTGATCCAAGGGGTACGATCGTTTGGTATAGGTTCAGGATCATTCGTCAAGTCATTTTGTGGTCTGACGGAATCATCCGCGATCCATTACTAGGACAGTGGCGAATTGACCTCTGTCTATCCTTGGATCGGCTAACAGTGGCTCAAAATATCACTTTAGCGATTTAATGGTCGAAAATCAATTCACAATCGAATTTTCTTTAGTCGTGCGAATTTAATTCCCCTATTAGCCTTTCCCTAATGATTAGCATCCCAGGAATGATCAATTTCAAGCGAAAATTTACTACGAGTACATTTATAAAATCCAATATTTCATAAATCCCAAATTGACCAATTTTCAGGATGTCACACTTGGTCCACAAAACCAGTAACAAACTAACAAAACAGTTAAAGAAAACATGCAGCTAAATACTCCTACAAAATAGGACTGATCAAATAAAATAATGACTAATTAACTTCAGGACATCTGCAAATTGACTTAACAGAAAATAGATAGTGCAGCCTTTATACATCAACACAACGCCTATCAATTTCACTATCCAATTAATTTGACTAAAGTCATACAATGACACCTGCTTATTTAATTTGGATGGACCCCCACATCTATGGGATTGACTTCTGAAATTTGGTTAACCATATTAGTAGTTTCCACAATGACCGAGGATAGACTTTGACCTCTGTACGTGTTGATTTCTCCACCGGTAAAAAATTTTTCATTTTGGTGATTGAAAAAGACATTCAAATGTGAAGATTGTACCGGTCATCTAAAATTGACCTATTGATTTTGAAAGCAAAGTTTTGTCACTCTTGTTGGTACTATTCAGAATTCATAGGAGCGCTCCACATTGGACTACAAGCAGCCACTTTCCAAACTCTTGTCGCTTTCTACACTGTACGGACCGTCATTAATCTAGAAGATCATGAAAAGTACTTGACTTATAAAAAGGGCAAAAAAGTCAAAGACCACCGACCTTTCAGTTCTTATAGCTCTTGAACAGTAGTCGTCAAATTTTGAGGATATCCCATGAATAGGGTCAAGAGAGAATAATTATCTTTATTAAATTTTTGTCTCACCGGTGTGAGTGATTAATTTTAGACCATAGACAATGAAAACATCATCGGTAGCCATAGGACCCTTAATCCTTTGACGGTGTAGAGGAGACTTTGGAATTCGTTGTTCAACCCTTCCAACTTTAAACTTGTCTCCAGTTTGAGCAGGAACCAAAGAAGAGCTCTTCTATGGAAAAAATCAACAAAATGATGCTAATCGACGATGTTGAGGTGCATCTAGTCTAGATGGGTACCCGTGCAATAAAATTACGCATCGAACAGTTGAATCATCGAGTAGTTGGTACATCTGTTAGGCTTACAATTCATTGGTTTTATTTTCTAAATTGAAACTTGGTCCAATTAGGCATGGGTTCAAATTTTGGTTCTCTTTTGACAATCTTTCGATCATAAATTACTGGATATTTCATGTTCATCCAACAGGTTGTACCGGATCCAATAATTGATTGGATAATCCCCTAATTTATATTGCTCGTTATGTCAAGGAATGAATACTGCGAACCATCATGATTGCCAAGTGTGAATGGCAACTATCGATGTTAGGTTTGGCAAACCAATTATTAGGAAACAAGTACATCCTTTCCTATAATAATTCAAGGCAGGAGCACAGAGATACGAACGTATGAAGGCTTATGAAACATCCTGAAAGTCCCATGTAGATGTTTCACTAGTGCAAGTGGCTCTAACATAGAGCAATTTACTCACAATTGATAGAATTTGAACAGATGACCTACAATTTTTGAGCTAAAAATCCTATGAGGCGCCAATCCTAACGGGTTAATAACAAATTGAAAAAAGAATTAGTCCAAACGTTATTACTTTAAAGAGGGTTAAACATCCAGTTCGAGTACAAGAGATCAACAAACAAATTAGCACGATCACTCTTAGTACTAAAGATGCGAAATAATTGTCTCATGAAGTATTTTCTCGATGTCAAGAAACAATTTGAAGGCAGTGCTAACATACCATGTTATTCAGTGGATTAATTGTCAAAATATGCATTCAGCTTCTCGAAAAAAGAGTGCTCTGTTTTTCTTATGCGCATGAAAATTCTTTTGTATGCTTTTCGGAAGCCACAAGCATTCGCATCAATGCCGTCAAATTTCTAAGTTTTCTAGCTCCAAAAATTTCAAATTCGAGGATGGGAAATGAAGTCATTGTTAGTGAAAAAAACGGTCTGACCATGCGTAAATTATTGAATTGCTCATTGCTCTTTCGGGTTTTATTCTGACATAACCTTATACATAACCAACAGATCCTTTTGGACATAGAAAGACACTAGAATAACCATTGCTCTCGCAAAAGCTCCAAGCTAGAGCCAAAAAGAAAGATACAAAAATAATTCACTCAAGTTCCAGTGATTATCACTCAAAAGGATTTTGAAAAGACAATTTAAGCGCAAACAGCGGGGTTTGCCAAGAGATACTCTTCAACTGTCTTGAACAATCCCATAGCCCTGTCTTTACCCTGCTTGATGTCATCTTCCTTGAGCTCCGCACCTTCCTTAACATGATAGTCGCTACTCATTTTGCAGATGCATCCACCATCAGCAGATGTGAACTTCACCTCATAAACAATGATGTCAATTTTGTCAAACTTGATATCACTTTCAATCAAAGTATATTTGCAGTAAAAGTTCTCAACATCAAGAGCGTCAATCTTGTGCTTCGTGTTCTTGATGTGAGCACCTGTTACATGAATTCACAAAAGTAAAAAGATTAATTATGTATTCTGCAGTCTATAAATGAACTTAACATGGTATTTAAAGATCTATTATTCGACTTACTTTCGCCAAAGTTGGTCTGCTTAATACTGCCAACTCCACCATCTCCCTCAATAAACTGGATGCTCTTGATGCCCCCGGGAACAATCTTGGGAATGATGTTGTGAGAGTCAAGGACCAAAGCCTTGAACATCCTCGATGGAGCAACAGCAGATGTGAACTCTTGAGAGTAAGTGACGATACCCATGTTTGCCTTGTAAGAAGCAAAGAGAAATTAACTCAACTGGGAAATAGAAGGGATTGGAGTGACTGATATGGACGAAGCTTGAGCTGATGAAGATGGTGAAGAGAATTACTTTACATTTATAGGCAAGTTGATAGTTCAGCAGTCCATCATCATCCAAAGTTCAAAGCACTCCGAATTGGACCATTGTGACTTGCTTAAAGCGTTTCTTCATTTCTTATTGGGCGGAGCCACCGGTTATCTAGAAGATGAAGAAGGAAGACTTCATTTTTCAAACACGATGAAAATCAACCTTGTATTATAAGTTATTATGTTATAATCTTCTTATAAATTTGTTAATTTATAAGATGCCCAGTTTGTTATTTAGGAATCTAAAGGCATTCATCATCCTAACTACCACATTCTCAAGCAACAATTCTCGTGATTAAATAGGACTACCAACATTATACTGTTGTAGTACATGAAGTCCTTACATAATATTACCTGAGGCACTACTAGAATAGTAAAACTATTAAAGATTGTAAACGCTGAACAACGAAATTGATCGACTTCCAAATCATCACGTTCGCATATTAAGATATGGAACAGATATACCTTTTGAATTAAAAATAATAATACAACTACGCATGAATTCATAAATTTTTGTGTACTGCAATTTGTGGAATGGTCTTTTTTCTGGTTAGCACCACAAATGGTCTCAGGCGCCGGCAAGAGTCGTTGCTAGTCGGTAGTGGTCAGCTGGGTGATGGAGCGACTCATTCCCATTCATATGGGTCAAGTCCTAGAAGTACTTGTGTGATGATGGCCTCCTTATGTATCACTGAACATAGCCGTGTCGGATCCATAACGGGTTTAGTTTGTCCTCAAACCACACCTCTTATATTGACCGTAACAACTTGAGCCGGTCCGCATGGGCCAAGCCTTTAAAGAAGTACTCTAATTAATCACATCAGTTGTCGACTATTTAATGTAGGTGTTAGCTTATATATCAATCAACAGGGCATCACTCATCGGATAATAGATTTGGAATGTGACTAGAGATGT
Source organism: Syzygium aromaticum (assembly GCA_024500025.1). NCBI lineage: Eukaryota > Viridiplantae > Streptophyta > Magnoliopsida > Myrtales > Myrtaceae > Syzygium > Syzygium aromaticum. Next base: position 31,804,144 of record CM044892.1, read on the forward strand.
CTCGATGTCCGCATTACATTGCTCCAGCTACATATGGCACCGGAGGTCCTCCGCGATAGGCAATATATATAGCTCAAAATAAGTCTGCATCAAGGATAGTTTGGGGCCACTTGGTCTTTCGGGATTCAAGGTTCGTGATGGATAACCTTGGAGGTGTTGGGATAACTTTCTTTTAGGGCCATAGGAAATTTATGATAGCTTAAGCAACTGATGTATAAATAGAACAAATTCACGTACAACTTCAACTTAAGCAATGATAATCACAAAAGGAGATCTACGGGAGGGCAAAATCCAAGGTAATGCAACAATTGTCGAGTTGATCATTTGCTCTTTCAAGTTTATTGCGACATGACCATACACAAAACCAACAAATCCCAAACCATTCCTCACACAAAAGCTCCAAGCTAGACTAGTTTTCTAATCAGACAAAGAACAAACCGTTTTCTAGTGCATAAAATTATAGTTTGTTAATGAGGTAGTGAATAATTTTTCCACTTCAAACTCCGTGTCTGTCATATTTGTCGGCGATAGCTACTTTTTTTTTTTTTTTTCAATTGGCGGTAATAGAAACAATATAAGAACCTTTGAGAGTAACTTAACCTAATGCTAAATGGTAATGCTTAAATACTAGCTGATATAAGATTATTAGATTTGTAGAGAATGAATTGAGCCGGTTTATCTCTACTATCATAGCTAGGTTCTTCTGGAAAATTCTTTGTTTGCCCCTATGGTAATAGTACATAAAACGCAGAATATATGCATGTTAAATCATCCTAAAAGTTGGATGCAAAAGAAAATTGATAATTATGGAATGTCTTGACCGAACGAGGAAACAAAAGCTAAATCGCATATACTTAAGATTGTTCAACTCATATGTCAGTCACCCAGCCATATTTTAAATTAATCGTGAAGAGAGAGAGAGAGAGAAGAAAAGGACACCGTTTTCTAGAGAACAATGGTGTTCCATCCATCTTGCTATCATATAGAATTCTCCGTACAACGGCGGTCAACGACAAGGATGGCTCATTCGAAGGCCTAATATTTCTAGAATTTTAGACTTTGGTCCATCTCATAAGTGTGATTATACGGGTTTTTCCATCTAGAAGTGGGGCCAGTCCAAAGAGGAGTGCTACGAATAGATTGAACTCGAATTCTTCGTCAGCGAAAACAACTAAACCATTACACACATTTCCTAGAATCTATAAATACCCATCAAGTTGTTGCTTAACATCTTCACAGCAAGCTCAGCAGTCTTCTTCTTCCTACAAGCCAATCTTTTTCACATTACTCCATTTTCAGATCTTCAGTCTCAAAACCAAACATGGGCATCGCTACCTTTACCCAAGAATTCACAGCCCCAATTGCCCCATCAAGAATGTTTAAGGCCTTGATTCTTGATTCCCACAATCTCATCCCCAAGATTGCCCCCCAGGGCATCAAGAGTATTGAGTTCATTGAAGGAGATGGAGGAGTTGGAAGCATCAAGCAGACTAACTTTGCTGATGGTAACTATCGTCCTTAATCTGTGAAACGTATAGTTGAATTTGTCCTTCTTGTTAATACCTATTGTAGTGATTCTAAGCAAGAGCTTCAATTTATGCTAGGTGGTCATTTGAAGTGTTTGAAACATAAGATTGATACTATCGACTGTGACAACCTAGTATGCAAGTACACCTTGATTGAAGGCGATGTGATCTTTGATAAAATTGAGTTCGTTGTCTACGAGGTCAAATTTGAGGCTTCAAGCAATGGTGGATGTGTCTGCAAGATGTCCAGTGAGTATCATGCAAAGGTTGGTGTGGAGCTTAAGGAAGAGGACATCAAACAAGGCAAAGAAAAGGCTATGGGGTTGTACAAGGTCGTCGAGGAGTACCTTTCTGCCAATCCCGATGCTTATGCTTGATGTGCATTCTAATTAGACCTTTTGTTTTTTAGAAAACATTATGTGAGGATTTTTCAGTAATCTTTTCATTCGGGGCATGTTGTATTGGATTTGCATGCTTTGGGAGATCTAAGTCCATCAGTTTCGAACATTGAAATAAATGGATTACTTTGAGAAATGATAATAAAGTTTTATGTTACTATTTTTCTATTTGAATTCACTTACAAACGTGAAGCTTAGGGGCGATCTTCTCACACGGATTTGTAAGAATGATTGTCATCTCAGGATCATGACTACCGGTGCTCAAGCTTATCAACTCTGAAGTTCAACTTATGCTCATACGGCCTTGTCCATTCTTGATTTGATAGTCAGTGGGAGAGTGATAGTAAGAACCTTCGAATCAAGAATAAATAATACAGCTTATTATAAAATTTTCTCGACATTTGTATATGCTATAACTGCTCTTAATTACTCGGAAGACACCCTATTTTCCTATCTGACATACAGGAAGAAAATTCAAAAGAAATGGTAATATGTGAGAAATCAAAAGAAGGTGAACATATGTGAAAATAGCGAGGAGAGCCATATTTTGTTTGTGTCCTCTTACCCTTTGCAATAATTCCTATCCTTGCCTTTTTTGGACCAGTCTCGATTCATCTGGAATCACAATTTTTACACCGAAGGGCGTACTTGCTTTGATAGTATGTGCTGACCAATTGAAAATAATGGTAGATAGTGCTCCACGACTAGCATATATTTAACAACTTGGTTTAAAAATTAGTTCTTCAAAATAGTTTAATTACCTATATATTTATCTCAATACTATGCAAAAAGAAACGCTTATGTAAAGATTTTCCTTGTTGATGAATGATGAAAAACTAGTTTTTCAGGGTGGTAATTTTTTTCTTTCTAACCATTGAGGTAAAGTTATATTTCATGAAAAAGAAATTATCGTCCGTACAAACAGTTTTCGCTGTTGGTGTTAGGATTTAGCCATGGGAGGCAATTGCACAAAAATCCGTCTTGAAACGACTCTTCAATCCACATTCATTGAGATTGATAAATGAAAATCTCTAGACGCAAATTGAAATATATGTCCCCGTCAAGCCAACATTATATTTTTAATAGACTAGGTTGTTGTGATTTGATGGATTTGAATAAACCTAGCTTTTCATATCCTTAAGCAGGTGATATCTTATCTCACTTTTATTGGGTGATTTGTTCACACTCTCCGACCAAGTAACACCACCAAAACAGAGTCCTCTGTTTCTCCGATGCTCTCCAAAATTCTTTTTGCCTGCCTTTCGGCTCAAATGCTTTGCTTTTTGGAAGCCGCAAGCAACTCATTCGCATCAATTCAGTTAAATTTCTGAGTTTTCAAGCTGCAATAAATTTCCAATTTGATTAGATGGGATTGGAAATGAAGTTATAGTCAATGAAAATAGCAGTCCCATAATTCGAAATGTTCGAGCATCATAATTTGGATAGAGAAGTTCGGGATAACTTTTCTTTTAGGGCTAGAAGAAAATTTGACAACTGACATGGGAATAGAATAAATTCGCAAGCAAATTCGACTTGATGAATGATAATCACAAAGGGAGATCTACTTTAGAGAAAAATTCGAGGCAATGCATCAATCGCTCATTGCTCTTTCAAGTTTTATTCTGACACGACCTTATACTTAACCAACAAATCCTTTAGAACATAGAAAGACACTGGAAAAGCCATTCGTCACACAAAAGCTCCAAGCTAGAGCCAGAAAGAAGCATACAAAACAAATCACCTCAATTTCCAATAATTATCGCTCCAAAGGATTTTGAAAAGACAATTTAAGCACAAACACCGGGATTGGCCAAGAGGTACTCTTCAACTGTCTTGAACAATCCCATAGCCCTGTCTTTGCCCTGCTTGATGTCATCTTCCTTGAGATCTTCACCTTCCTTAACATGATAGTCGCTAGTCATCTTGCAGACACATCCATCATCAGCTGGTGTGAACTTCACGTCATAGACAATGAAGTCAATTTTGTCGAACTTGATATCACTTTCAATCAAAGTATATTTGCAGTAAAAGTTATCGACATCAAGAGCATCAATCTTGTGCTTTGTGTACTTGATGTGAGCACCTGTAACATGAATTCAAAGTGAAAAGATTAATTCTTAGCTCTGCAGTATATCAATGAACTTAACATGGTAGATAAACATCTACTATCCAACTTACTTTCGCCAAAGTTGGTTTGCTTAATACTGCCAACTCCACCATCTCCCTCAATGAACTCGACGCTCTTAATGCCCCCGGGGACAATCTTGGGAATGATGTTGTGCGAGTCTAGGACTTAAGCCTTAAACATCCTCGATGGAGCGACGGCAGATGTGAACTCTTGAGAGTAAGTGACGACACCCATGTCTGTCTGGTAAGAACCAAAGAGAAATGAACTCAAGTAGGAAAAGGAAGAGTTTGGTGTTATTGCTGTTGAAGAAGGCTTGAGCTGATGAAATGATGAAGAGAACCAGTTGGTATTTATAGGCTAGTTAGGTGTTTAGCAGTCCATAAGCATTCAAAATTCAAAGCACTCCGAACTGGACCAATCAGCCTTGCTTTTTAAGCCTTTCTAGCTTTTTCATGGGGCAGACCCACCAGAAATCTAGAAGTCCACGGAAAAGGACAAGTTCATTATAGATCAAACATAAAGGACTATAATTCTTTGCCCCTGTCAGGTTCACCAATTTGGCGGGCGGACTACAATTTAAAATGGCGATATTAATAGAGATATAAACTTCACATGCAGATTGAATCTCATAGATTATTTAACATGCCCACAATGTATTCTTCTATATATTAGTTGCTCATTTATATAGATGTTCGAACTCATCATTTAAGATTCTCCAAACATTTAATCATGTTATCTACTGTATACTCAGTTATGTAGATGTTCGAACTATTCACATAATTGGATTTATCGACATAAAAGTTAGGCGGCTGTGATATTATTCTCCATTATTGCATTAAAAGAAGTTTTCGTGTTAATATGCACTGAGGTACAACTAGAATTCTAAAACTACTAAAATTAACTTTCATTTAATCTAAATCTTACAGTGAACACAATTTGACTTTTATTTATCTAAAACTGTGACATCCTGAAAATTAGTCAATTTAGGACTTACAAAATACTGAGTTTTATGAAATGTACTCGAAGTAAATTCTTGCCCGGAACTAATCATTTCCGGGATGCTAACCAATAGGGAAAGACTAATAGGGGAAGTAAATTCGCACGATTAAAGAAAATTTGATCGTGAATTGATTTTCAACCATGAAATTGTTGAGGTGATATTTTGAACTACTGTTGGCCGATCCAAGGATAGTCAGGGGTCAGTTTACCATTGTCATAATAGTGGATCGCGGGTGATTCCATCGGACCATAAAATGATTTGATGAATGATCATGAACCTATACCGGACGATCGTACCCCTCGGATCTAGTGATTGATCTTCACGATTTTAAATGACAATCGAAGTCATTACGGTCTAAATAAATTGCACATGACTCGATTTAGTATCAGTCACAGGTCGAATATGGAAATTTTCCCAATAAGTCACCCATTAGTCTGAGAAACGCTCGAGTTGCGTTTAACAAAATTTGATTATTTAATTGAGCCCATTTTAGACATCGGAAAAATTTAGAAGTCACAACGGAACGTTAGGACAACGTTGCTGATGGAACATGCAATTTTGGATTGTCCCGATTCCTTTAAAAAAATTCGATTTCGACAAGAAACGGAGAAAGTGACCATTTTACCCTTGGAAATTAATAAAGGGTTAGTTTAATAAGGCAAGGGCGTTTTGGTCATTTTGCCCTCAGTTTTTAGAAAAGACACAATGCCCTTGGATATTTTTCAAGCAAAAATCAATCCGGGCCGTTGATTTCAAGATTAGATCAAATCTCGGCAGTCGGATGATAAAGTAGAGAGAAGGGTTTTTTGGTAATTTACCAAAAAGTAGTCAAAGCTTGGGCATAGAGGCTTGACCAAGCCTTCTCTCTCCTCTCATTTCTCTCTCCCCATTCGGTCATTTCCCCCCCCCACCGTGAACCTTCCTCTCTCTCTCCCGTCGATTGTCCTCTCCCCTGCCGTCCGCCACCGCACCACGCCGCCATCACCGCCGCATGGTCGCCGTCCCCGCCTCACGCCGCCTTTACGCCGACCGCCACCCTCTTTTCTCTCTCTCCCTCTCAATTTCCCCTTGGCCGTGAGCCACGTCACCGACCGCCAAAGCCACCATCGTCACCGCCGATCGCCACGCCAAGCTGCGCCGCCGCCCCTCGCCGTTCGCCACCGTTCCCGATTTGGTGCAGTCGCTTTCCGTTCTAGCCGCGATAGTCTAGAACTAGGTAAGTTGCACTCTAAACCCAATTTAAGACTGCAGGTATCGACGGATGATTCATCGGGTTTATGTAGGTGCGAAATTGCATGGTTTAAGAGTGAAATTATGTGGCGGGCCTTAGGATTGAATTCGGAAAATTTTGGTGGAATATTCGGGGTCAACAATGGGCTGTGAGTGACTATTTAGTGGGTTGTGATGGGCTAATCGGGATGCAAGTTGGATTTTTAGAACCGGCAATTAGTGGTGAGAAAGTGCCGTGAATGGCTGGAATTGATTTGACGCCGTTTGGTTGGAGAAAAATGGCAGATTGTGTGTTTAATGTGTGTTGGAACTATGACTGGGTTGGGATGATGAATTTGAGTGTGTGGTTGTATAATTATATGATTGGAATATGCCTGTTGTGTGCACGTTTGGGCCAGACTGATTTGATTGTCAAATGGGCCATGTCAAATGCTGAGTGAGTATGTTTTGCTTGTGAATTAATGCGTGCACGGGCCACGTGCGATGGGCCAGTTGATTGTGGTAAATGCTTGTGGAGCATGTGCATAAGTAAAAAAAAAAAAAGAAATTATGGCATAGCATGTGTGATCATGGGAATTGAGCTGTTCTGATGCGTGTACTTCAACGCAAGACGATGCTCGGTATTACTGGACAACTGTCAGCCTAAGGCGTGTACTTTAACACGGGTTGCACAATAGATGGTAGGTGTTGAGCCTGAGGCGTGTACTTCAATGCGGGCAAGAAACATGGCCTGAGGTGTATACGTTAATGCGGGCCTTGAAGTATTGTGATAAGTGGTCACAGTGAGCCTAATGCGTGTACTATAACGCAGGTTACTGGCGAGGAATGTGGAAAAGAGATAATGAGAACGGAATTAGTGCATGACATGAGATTTATGCATGCTTATGATTGCATGTAAAGTGTTTGCTATGTAACGATTTAGTGTGTGATTGTGTTTCGTGATTATCTAGAGGTACGTGATAGTCTATGTGAGATTTAGGGATGTACTTACTAAGATATAGTCTCATGGTTGTTTCAACCAACATTTTTCAGAACCCCGACTTGAGCCATGAATCCCTCGCCACTGCCACCAGAGCGTTTTGGGGTACCAGTGCACACCGACTATGAAGTTGCAGAGTTTCCTATGGGAGATAACATGACCTGGATTAAACACACTGCCATGATTTTTGTAGCAGTAGAATTACCCTTATGGGAGCCCCATGTATACACCGCCTAGTTCTTCAATGATAGAGTCGACGAGTTCGGTCCCGTTAGAGGTTTTGATGTTTCCTTTGACTTAGTTGGGGATTGGGACCCTTCTGTTATACCCCCGATAGATGAGGAGTTGACTAGTGCAAAGACTAGTTTAGCTCAGTCTGGGTTGCACCTAGCACCCGTAATCCAGGGATCTTCAAGGGCTGAGCATGAACCCAAGCCTGAAGCGTCGTAAGCTGAAGGTGATCCAATGGACATAAACTTAGAACCGATCCCCGAGGAAGAACTAGAGGAGGTGGAACCCGAAAACGAACCCGACGAGTCTGAAGAGCTTGAGGAGGAACCAGAGTATGTACTCCCGTTTGAGCAGTATATGGATCCTAACTACGTGCCGGAATATAACTTCTTTGATGGATTGTGGGAGGAAAATCAGAATGAAGTTCCGGCGGAGTCAGGTGACATTAATCACACAATTGAGATCGAGGCAGAGCCGGAGTCCTCAGAGGAGCAAACCGTTCAAGGGAGTTTGGATTCGAATGATGAGGAGTCAGATTCAGAATGGACTTTGAGTAAGGGGCGTAGAGGATAGTGTAACGGTGTAAAAGTTAGGCTTTTGGTGAGTACCATTTTTTAGTGTAAAATGCCAGGTCATCGGTCCTTTTTGATCTCGATGGTTTTAATACGGTGTGCACATGTATATTAAGGTTTGTAAGATTGTGGATATTATGGTATAAGTTTGAATGAGAAAAAGAATATGTCTATTCTCCCGAGTTTCAATTGTCCGAGCATTTTATGGTTTCCACTGTTCAATTAAATCTCTAATGATTACAAATGAGGTCGGCAATAACCTAGGATATCGCACTATTTCGACCCAAAGTGGGATGTCGCGAGCTTAACGGGGGCTCGAGACGTGACATTCCCCTTTGAATTGGTATCAGAGCAAGAATAGCTCAATCTAGATTGGTTGAAGTTTGGAGTGATAAGGAGTAGAGACCTTGGGGTAGAAATTAGGGAGACTTTAGCGAGCCATAGAGCGGAGCAAGCTACACGTGCCTCCATATTGTTTGTTGTAATTGATTGAATAAGCTAATTGTTGTGTGGTAATTGAAATGCAGGTGCGTCTGGACCTAAGGTAAGTGTTCAAACTCTTGTGAATGTGACTTCGTGATTGATAGTGAGGGATTACTTGCTAAGTGAGCTCTTGTGTTAATTCATTACTTAGAATCAGATTGATCTAGTTGGCCTAGATCGCTAATTCCTGAGTGGAATTATAGCAAGTAAGAGAGTAGTAGAATTGTGACAATGAGCAGCGAAAGAAGAGGCGTAGGAAGAGTCCCAAGAAGGGGTGCCAATAAAGGATTAAGGGGTAGTGGTTGTGCTAGATCTAAAGCTGTAGAGGATCTTGGAATGGGTGCAGGAGCGAGAGAAAATCTAGGGGTTGATGCTAGAGTAGTAGTAAACCCTAGAGTGGAAGTTAGACCTGCTGAGGGTCCTAGAATGGAAGCCGTTATGAGGACATTGGAACAGATTAGTAACATAATAGGACAGCAGACTCAGGAGCGAGCTACTACGATTGCCCAAGCTGCCGAGACCACTGCTACTATCAATAATAATGAGAATCAAGGGCAGGGGCAAGTGGTTGTGAATAGACCGATGCATCAACTGGTAGAGCAGTTTATAAAGCCAAAACCATCCAAGTTTTCTGGGAAAGATGACCTTAAGACTGCACCTCGACTGGTAGAGGAGCTCGAGAAGGGTTTTGAGGTGCTAGAGTGCAATGATCATGAGAATGTAACTCTGGCGGTATATCAATTGCAAGACAATGTGAATGATTGGTGGAAAGTCACCAGAGATAGGATTTTTCCATAAGGTACAGTTCGGACTTGAGCTGCTTTTACTGAGAGTTTTTATGAGAAGTATTTTTCGGCTAATGCCAGAGAATGAAAGTTAGCCGAGTTTATGAGACTCCGCCAGGGTTTGATGACGGTAGATCAGTATGAGGCGGAATTTGCGAGGTTATCTAAGTTTGCGCCGAGAATGGTAGAACATCCTAATGATAAGGCACGAAGATTTCGGGACGGATTGAAGGCCGACATTCATAGTCAGATGTTACTGGTAAATCTAAGGACGTATGAGGAAATATTTAATAGGGCCCAAATTCTAGAGCGAGATCAGGTAGATAGGGCCGCTACTTCTGGGTTGAGATTTGTCCAGGGTAGGAACTATCGTAATCCTGGGAAGAGGCTGATGTTGGATAATAAGCGTTTTACTCCTTCCGTTAGAAGAACTATTGGGAAGCTAGTCCGGATCTTGAATGGTCCGTGTAGAATCTATGGAGGTAGACATGGAAATGGACCTTGTCCAACCCAGGGCGGAGCGTGTTTTGGATGTGGATGATTTGGTTACCACATAAGAAGCTGCCCCAATCCCAGACAAAATAGGTCGTCTGCATTGCCGCCACCTCGGAATGGAAATCAAGCTAGAACAGCCCAGGCAGCAAACCAGAATAGGCTTCAAGCACAAAGATGAATGTATGCTATGGCCAGACGAGAGGCTGAGAACGTACCAGGGGTTGTCACAGGCACGATTTCTTTGTGCAACCATGCTGCGTATGCTTTATTTGATCCTGAGACGTCATATTCTTACATATCAAAACAGTTTGTTGAGTTTTTTGGATTGGAACCGCAATTGCTTGATGTTGTGTTGTGCGTGACAACTCCCTTGAATGATAAAATACTGATCTCGTTGGGGTGTGCAAATTGTAAGATAGTGATTGGGGATAGGGAGGAGAAGATTGATTTAGCGATTCTGGACATGTATGATTTTGATGTAATAGTTGGTATGGACTGGCTGTCTAAGCAGAGGGCCGTGATGGATTGTAATAGTAGGGTAATCCAATTTAATCCTATTGGACATCCGGAATTTAAATTCGTGAGAAGTTGAGGAGGACCCTCGATTCCATGGATTTCCTCAGTGGAAATGACAAAACTGTTGAATGAAGGGTGTCAAGGATTCTTAGCAACAGAAGTTGATTCAACGGCTGAGGAGCCGAGGCTTAAGGACATAGCGACAGTGTGCGAGTATCCCGATGTGTTTCCCTAAGAATTGCCGGGACTACCACCGGAAAGAGAAGTTGAGTTTGTAATTGAGTTGACACTTGGAACTGAGCCAATCCCGAAGGTACCCTATAGGATGTCGTTGTCGGAATTAAAGGAATTAAAAGTGCAGATGCAAGAATTGTTAAACAAAGGATTTATTCGTCCCAGTACGTCACTGTGGGGAGCGTCGGTATTATTTGTAAGGAAGAAAGATAGATCATTGAGGTTATGTATAGATTATAGGCAGCTGAATCAGATGACGATCAAAAATAAGTATCCCTTGCCAAGGATTGATGATTTGTTTGATCAGTTACAAGGAGCTTCGGTATTCTCTAAAATTGATTTGAGAACGGGGTATCATCAGTTGAGGATTAGGAAGGAGGATATACCGAAAAAGGCATTTAGGACGAGATACGGACATTATAAATTTACGGTGATGCTATTCGGATTGACGAACGCCCCTGCTGCCTTTATGGACCTGATGAATCAAGTGTTTAAGGAATTTTTAGACCAGTTCGTGATTGTGTTTATAGACGATATATTGGTGTACTCAAAAAACCTAGAGGAGCATGAATTTCACTTGAATCGAGTGTTGAAGACTTTAAAGGAGAACGCGCTGTATGCTAAATTTAGCAAGTGTGAATTCTGGCTCAGTCGAGTAGCATTTCTTGATCATATAATCTCTGGGGAAGGAATCTCCGTGGACCCATCGAAAATTGAGGCAATAATGAAGTGGCCTAGACCTACGACAGTAACTGAAGTTCGGAGTTTTAGGGGTTTGGCTGGATACTATTGTCGTTTCGTAAGAGGATTTTCGGCAATAGCAACACCATTAATGCATTTGTTGAAAAAGGAAACGAAATTTGAGTGGACGGATAAATGTGAAAGAAGTTTTCAGGAGTTGAAGCATAGATTGACAATAGCACTGGTGTTGACGATTCCATCAGGACCTAGAATATATGCGATGTATAGTGACGCATCGTTGAAAGGATTGGGATGTGTACTCATGCAACATGTGTCACATCCTCAATTTCAGTCCCTGGGAAATGGCTATGGTTTAAGTTTGGTAGTTTTCCAATTTGAACTAAATTTTTACTCTTGTTTTGGAAAACCCAGTTCGGATCCCTTGTACCCCTTTGTTTTGTTATTTTTGGGGAGACTTTTGTGATCCGAATTTCCAAATACTTTCTTCTTAAAAGTTGTTCCAAATATCTTGAAGTTTTACATATTTTAATTTCAGAATTTTTGGAGTTGATTTGGGTTGGACGACAGCCTGATTTTTGGACCGTGCAAAATTGCCCAGATTGGGTATTTCGGTGATGTTCCCACATTCTTGATTTTCTACAAGCTTTTCTGGGATGATTTTGGAAAAGTTTCCTTCACAAAAGTTGTTGAGAACGTCCTTTTCTATAACGTGTATAAATTTGGGATTTTTTTGAGATGATTTGGATTCTGAACAAAGCTTAATTTTAGAAACCAGAATCCTGTTTCAGCGAACTGTTTTTAGTCTGTATTTGAGCCACTAAACTGGTGCTTACAGAAAGATTTCGAACTTGTGTTCTCACGAAAAATGTTTGTTAAGGTCTTGTTTATGACATATTCAAATTTGAGAATTTTCGGAGTTCATTTACTATAATTTTAAGTCCGATTTCGTGAACAGTGCAAAACTGTCCGGTTTTGCCAGATTTCAAAGATTTAGCATTTTCTATATGAGAACATTGGAATTTCGACTTGATGTCTTCTAATGATTTAAAGTACGCATTCTGAGCTTTCAAATGAGATATTTTATGCTTCGATCGGAGGTCGGATCAAGGGGAAAACGAAATAGAGAAGTAAGCTTGAAAATGAATGGCCAAGAATGAAGCTTGTTCAAGAAGCCTCATTAATGACTTGCATTGATTACTTGGCCTTCTTTTTCCACAAGTCTTTATGAAGCCATTATGAAGTCTTGGCCATCAAGTATTGACCAAGAAAGAGGGAGGAAGCCACGGCCAAGCTTGAGGAGACAGAGAGGGAGAGAGATTTATGGGCCATTATGATTCTTGACCTATGCTATTAATGCTTGGATGATGTGTGCGCTTACTTCATACTCCGATGATGCGCGCTTACCTCACACCCTCAAATGACACGTGCGCTTACCTCATTGAGACTTCAAGCCACTTCCTCTATAAATAGAGGCCATTAGAAAGGAAAGAAAAGGGAACTAGAAAGAAAAAGAGAGAGAACCAAGAGAGAGAAAGAAAGCCGAGGGAGAGAAAAGAAAGGGGTCGACACCGTGAGTTGCCCGAGATCCCGAGGCCGTCATCTTTCCCGTCCATTCTCTACTCTTTAGTTCTGGTTTCGTGGAAGTAAACTTCCTAATATCAAGAAAGGAAGTTGTGATACGTTGTGACACGGTTTGCTTGGACCGTTTCTCGGTCGTTTGGTTGGTTATGGTTGGTTCATTTCTCGATTTAATCATGTTTCGTGTTTGACGTTTGTTTTGGAAATAGAACCGCAAGGTGCACATGTTATAGCCATGCTTGATGTTCTCTTGTGTAAACTTTGCTATTGATCTGCCATCGGTGTGGGTGCGGTAAGGGCCGACTTATGCTAACGGCGATCCCCTCGTCCTCGCTTGATATTAGTAGGTTTACTTGCTGAGTCTCCCCGACTCATCCCCCATTTTTCCCTCTCAGGTCCATAGGATGGTCGAACGGACGGCGGCGACAGGGGAAGTTCGAGCCATGTTAGAGTTCGGGGAAAGCGAGGAGCGAGAAGCAGTAGTGGACTTAGGACACCCAAGCCATAACGTTTTGTTGTGTATAAATGGCTAAAGTCGGTTAAGTTGGCTTATAAAATATATTTGCGTGTCTTGTAAACATAAGATTTGCTCATGATGTTGTTTGTCTTATTTTCGCTGTGTGAATTAATTGTGATTGTCCCGAGAAATGCTTCCGATTGTGATAATAATGAACGGAACGTAATGTGAATGACCTTGAGGTTTGGGGTGTTACAACGTGGATAGGTAGTGGCCTATGCGTCAAGACAATTAAGACCACATAAGTTAAATTATCCGACGCATGACTTGGAATTGGCCGCAATTGCGTTCGCCCTGAAAATTTGGTGATATTATTTATGCGGAGAGAAATTTTAGATTTATACAGACCATCAGAGCCTCGAATACTTGTTTTCTCAAAAAGAGTTAAACATGAGGCAGCGTCGGTGGATGAAGTTGTTGAAGGATTACGACTGTGAAATTCTTTATCGCCCCGGAAAGGCTAATCAGGTAGTCGATGCTTTGAGTCGTAAGTCGAGCATAGCCTATTTGATGGTCAAGGAGTGGACACTATTAGAAAAAGTGCGAAACTCGGAGTTTAGATTTGAAGTAAGTCAAGTCTCGAACTTGCTGGCTACACTGAGGATTGAACCGGAGATCCAGGTTAAAATTAAGATGTTGCAATCTTCGGATCAGGAAATTCAAAAGATTTTAAAGATGGAGGAGGCCAAGAGAAAGCCAGAATTTCAAGTCTCTGAAGAAGGGATACTGAAGTTTCGTGGACGATTATGTGTGCCTGACGATACGAGACTTAAGGAAGAGATTTTGTCAGAAGCACATCGTAGCAATTACAGTATCCATCCAGGCAATACTAAAATGTATTGAAATTTGAGGCAATATTATTGGTGAAACGGTATGAAGGCAGATATCGCTAAACACATGACTAAGTGCCTTACGTGTCAACAAGTGAAAGCACAACACTATAAACCTGGAGGGTTGTTGCGACCATTGGAAATACTAGAGTGGAAATAGGAGCATATAGCTATGGACTTTGTGATGGGATTGCCAAGGAGCCAAAGGGGCCATGACACTATTTGGGTGATTGTCGACAGATTGACCAAGTTAGCACACTTTTTGGCTGTGTGAAAGGATTTTACATTAGATCGGTACGCAAAGTTGTACGTGCAGCAGATAGTTCGTTTACATGAGGTACCAATGTCGATAACTTCAGATCGTGATCCTAGGTTTACCACCAGTTTTTTAAAAGGTCTACAGACAGCGTTAGGATCTAAATTACAGTTTAGTATGGCTTACCATCCTCAAATAGATGGTCAGTCTGAGAAGACGATTCAGACTCTAGAGGATATGCTCCGGGCATGTGTGCTGGATTTTCAGGGTAAATGGGAAGAGCAACTGTTCTTAGTAGAGTTTGCTTATAATAATAGTTTCCAGCAGAGTATTGGAATGGCGCCTTTCGAAGCACTTTATGGCCATGCTTGTAGAACGCCCGTGTGTTGAGACGAAGTAGGAGAAAGAACTATAACCGGGCCAAAGTTAATTGAACAATCGATTGGGGTGATTAAGATTATTCGCGAAAGGTTGAAGACAGCGCAGAGCCGTCAAAAGAGTTATGCAGACAAAAGGCGAAGACCTTTAGAATTTCAAGTAGAAGATCACGTATTTCTTAAGATGTCACCTATTAGAGGACTTTCCAGATTTGGTAAGAAAGGGAAGTTGAGTCCAAGGTACGTAGGACCTTTTGAGGTTTTAGAAAGAATTGGGGATTTGGCGTATCGTCTTGCACTTCCGCCGAATTTATCGCAAGTGCATAATGTGTTCCACGTATCGATGTTAAGGAAATATGGACGAAACCCGGCGCATGTGCTAAATTATGAAGAGATAGAGGTAGATGACAAACTGTCATATGTAGAGAGATCGGTAAGAATCGAAGACCGTAAGGAACGAGTTTTGAAGAGCAAGACAATCCCGATGGTTAAAGTTTTTTGGGAGAACCATGTGACTGGAGGCGTGACTTAGGAAAGCGAAGAGACGATGCAACGTCAGTACCCCCAGTTGTTTAAGTAATAGTAAGAATTGTAAATTTTGGGTAATAGTGATATTTATAAATTTCGAGGACAAAATTTTTGTAAGGGGGGAAGAATTGTGACAACCTGAAAATTAGTCCATTTGGGACTTATAAAATACTGAGTTTTATGAAATGTACTCGTAGTAAATTCTTGCCCGGAACTGATCATTCCTGGGATACTAACCAATAGGGAAAGGCTAAAAGGAGAAGTAAATTCGCACGATTAAAGAAAATTCGATCGTGAATTGATTTTCGACCATGAAATCGCTGAGGTGATATTTTGAGCCACTATTAGCCGATCCAAGGATAGTCATGGGTCAGTTCGCCACTGTCATAATAGTAAATCGCGGGTGATTCCACCGGACCACAAAATGACTTGACGAATGATCATGAACCTATACCGGACGATCGTACCCTTAGATCTAGTGATTGATCTTCACGATTTTAAATAACAATCAAAATTGTTACGGTCTGAATAAATTGCACATGACTTGATTTAGTATCAGTTACGAGTTGAATATGCGAATTTTCCCAATAAGCCACCCGTTAGTCTGAGAAATGCTTGAGTTGCGTTTAATAAAATTTGATTATTTAATTGAGACCATTTTGGACATCGGAAAAATTTAGAAGTCACAACGGGACGTTAGGATGACGTTGCGGATGGAATGTGCAAGTTTGGATTGTCCCGATTCCTTCAGAAAAATTCGATTTCGATAAGAAATGGAGAAAGTGACCATTTTACCCTTGGAAATTAATAAAGAGTTAGTTTAATAAGGCAAGGGCGTTTTGGTCATTTTGCCCTCAATTTTTGGAAAAGACACAATGCCCTTGGATATTTTTCAAGCAAGATTCAATCCGGGCCGTCGATTTCAGGATTAGATCAAATCTCGGCCGTCGAATGATAAAGTAGAGAGAAGGGTATTTTGGTAATTTACCAAAAAGTAGTCAAAGCTTGCGCATAAAGGCTTGACCAAGCCTTCTTTCGCCTCTCATTTCTCTCTCCCCATTCGGTCATTTCCCCCCCATCGTGAACCTCCCTCTCTCTCTCTCCCGCCGATCGTCCTCTCCCCCGCCGTCCGCCACTGCGCCACGCCGCCGTCGCCTCTGCACGGTCGTCGTCCCTGCCTCACGTCGCCCTTACGCCAACCGCCACCCCCTTTTCTCTCTCTCCCTCTCGGTTTCCCCTTGGCCGTGAGCCATGTCGCCGACCGCCCAAGCCACCATCGTCGCCGCCAATCGCCGCACCGCCATCCCTCACCGTTCACCACCGTTCCTAATTTGGTGCCGCCACTTTCCATTCTAGCCGCGATAGTCCAAAACTAGGTAAGTTGCGCTCTAAACCCATTTTAGGACTTCAGGTATCAAGGGATGATTCTTGGGTGAAATCGGGTTTATGCGGGTGCGAAATTGCATGATTTAAGAGTGAAATTATGCGGCGGGCCTTGGGATTGAATTCGGAAAATTTTGGTGGAATATTCGGGGTCAACAGTGAGCTGTGAGTGACTATTTAGTGGGCTGTGATGGGCTAATCGGGATGCAAGTTGGATTTTTAGAACCGGCAATTAGTGGTGAGAAAGTGCCGTGAATGGCTGGAACTGATTTGACGCCGTTTAGTTGGAGAAAAATGACAGATTGTGTGTTTAATGTGTGTTGGAACTATGACTGGGTTGGGATGATGAATTTGAGTGTGTGGTTGCATAATTATATGATTGGAATATGCCTGTTGTGTGCACGTTTGGGCCAGACTGATTTGATTGTCAAATGGGCCATGTCAAATGCTGAGTGAGTATGTTTTGCTTGTGAATTAATGCGTGCACGGGCCACGTGCGATGGGCCAGTTGATTGTGGTAAATGCTTGTGGAGCATGTGCATAAGTAAAAAAAAAAAAAGAAATTATGGCATAGCATGTGTGATCATGGGAATTGAGCTGTTCTGATGCGTGTACTTCAACGCAAGACGATGCTCGGTATTACTGGATGACTGCTAGCCTAAGGCGTGTACTTTAACACGGGTTGCACAATAGGTGGTAGGTGTTGAGCCTGAGGCGTGTACTTCAATGCGGGCAAGAAACATGGCCTGAGGCGTATACGTTAATGCGGGCCCTGAAGTGTTGTGATAAGTGGTCGCAGTGAGCCTGAGGCGTGTACTGCAACGCGGGTCACTGGCGAGGAATATGGAAAAGAGATAATGAGAACGGAATTAGTGCATAACATGAGATTTATGCATGCTTGTGATTGCATGTAAAGTGTCTGCTATATAACGATTTGGTGTGTGATTGTATTTCGTGATTGTCTGGAGGTATGTGATAGCCTAGATGGGGTTTAGGGGTGTACTTACTGAGATGTAGTCTCATGATTGTTTCAACCAACATTTTTCAGTACCACGACCTAAGCCGTGAATCCTCCGCCACCGCCACCAAAGCATTTTAGGATACTATTGCACACCGAGTATGAAGTTGCAGAGTTTCCTATGGGAGATAACATGACCTGGATTAAGCGCACTACCACGGTTTTTGTAGAAGTAGGATTACCCTTGTGGGAGCCCCAGGCATACACCGCCCGGTTCTTCAATGATGGAGTCGACGAGTTTGGTCCCATTAGAGGTTTTGATGTTTCGTTTGACTTAGTTAGGGATTTGGACCCTTCTACTATATCCTCGATAGATGGGGAGTTGACCAGTGCAGAGACTAGTTTAGCTCAGTCTGGGTTGCACCTAGCACCCGTAACCCAGGGATCTTCAAGGGCTGAGCATGAACCCGAGCCCGAAGCATCGCAAGCTAAAAGTGATCCAATGGACATAGACTTAGAACCAATCCCCGAGGAAGAACCAGAAGAGGTGGAACCCAAGGATGAACTCGACGAGTCTGAGGAGCCTGAGGAGGAACCGGAGTATGTACTCCCGTTTGAGCAGTATATGGATCCTAACTACGTGCCGGAATACAACTTCTTTGATGGATTGTGGGAGGAAAATCAGAACGAAGTTCCAGCGGAGTCAGGTGACATTAATCACCCGATTAAGATCAAGGCAAAGCCGGAGTCCTCAGAGGAGCAAACCGTTCAAGGGAGTTCGGATTTGAATGACAAGGAGTCAGATTCAGAGTGGACTCCAAGTAAAAGGCGTAGGGGATAGTGTAACGGTGTAAAAGTTAGGCTTTTGGTGAGTATCATTTTTTAGAGTAGAATGCCAGGTCATCGGTCCTTTTTTATCTCGATGGTTTTAATACGGTGTGCACATGTATATTAAGATTTGTAAGATTGTGAATATTATGGTATAAGTTTGAATGAGAAAAAAAATGTCTATTCTCCCCAATTTCAATTGTCTGGGTGTTTTGTGGTTTCTGCTGTTTAATTAACTCTCGGATAATTATAAATGAGGTAGGCGATAACCTAGGATATCGCACTATTTCGACCCGAAGTGGGATGTTGCAGGCTCGACGAGGGTTCGGGATGTGACAAAAGCACCAACAACAGTCACAACATATAAAATTGGAAAAGTGGCAGCAACAGTAGTAAACATTTGTCCAAATATATAATCAAGTTCTAAACACTTGAATTTGTGTAATCAAATCATAAATGTCTTTTATTAGGAGCAATTTGGTATTTTTTGCAAGGTGGCAGTCAAATTTGATGATATGACATGCTGGAATCCGACGTGGCATTTTTAAATATTATTTTGCATAGTTGGCATTGAAGTGGCGCCACATTAATAAATATATCAAAGATTACAAAAAAAAGTGAAAGAAAAGTTTGCAGAAAGCCAAAAAAGAAAAAAAATAAGAAAAATAAACAAATAAGCTTTCAAGTAAAAAACATTAAAATAATTGCAGGTAGCGTGAGGAAACAAACCCAATTCAATTTACAATTAAATTACATAAAAAATCAAAATTTATGGATTTTTTTTATTGAGGTAATTAGTTTGGATTGAATTGTCATCGACTTTTGAATTTCTAAACCACTATTTCTGTGGACTTTCTCTTGAGTGTTGCTACAATCACGGGTATTGTTGGAAGCGCCCAATAGAAATTGGATACATTCATTAAGAGAGATTGCCAAAAGAAAGCTTAAGTCCGAATCCATTAATATATTCAATTGGACTTAGTTCCTTCATGAGTTATATGACAATTATTATATATTAATTGCTCAATATCATAACAATTCTATGATGTATGCCTTTTCTAACACTACTCGTATGCGCATCTCAACAATCTCCCATTCACGTGCGAGCACAGTGTTAAGGTCCATCCCTCCTTAATTCATATATCATTCTGCACCAACATGTCCCAATTCATATCTCTAACACCCACCTTCATTCCAATAGATCAAATCCTGAATGTTATAATCGGGACCAAGTTATGACACCACAACACCCACCTTCACTGCAGGTCTCATCCATCAAACTACACCATGAAGGCTACCCAAAAACTTCATTGGTCATATTCCTTTCTTGAAATATTCACTAAACACCAAAACACATTGCGAGTGCCACCAATCAACCATTTGATTTGAAACCATTTATTGGGAGCGCACAAAAGAAACTCAATATCTTAATTTAGGGAGATTACTAGGAAGGAGTCCAAATCTGAGCCCATCAACATATTTAGTTGGACCATACTAATAACCTGATTTGGGACTATGAAGAGGCACAATAGCATCATTAACACACCCAACCTATTAAGAAATGTATTTTTGGCTTCTCTTCTAATTACCCCCAAGACTTATGTGTACTAGGATGGCTGGCCCACAATGGGCATCTAAACCAAGATGCCATAACCAACCATAGTCACGTCAGCCTTACATATATCAATTATTTGTCTCCTCACTGGAGACTTCTTGATAATCATAAGTGGAAAATTTAGGATATTTGAAGCAACTCACGTATAAGTGGAGCAATATTTAACCTTGGTTACGACAAAGGGCTGATCATCTTTTAGGGGAAAATCCAAGCAAGTGCAATCTAATTTAATGGATCGCTCAATTGTCTTTCAAGTTTTATTGTGAAATGACCTTACACACAAACAGCAGACCCTTCGGAAACATAAAAGTACACGAAAAACATTCCTCACAAAAGCTCCATTGGAGCACAAAAAAAAAGAAAAATGCAATACAATTTTCCATTACTTAGCTCACATCACTCAATAGAATTATGGAAAGGCCATTTAAGCGCAAACATCAAGGTTTGCCAAAAGGTACACCTCAACGGTCTTGTAGAGTCCCATAGCTTTGTCCTTGCCCTGCTTTACATCATCTTCTTTGAGCTCAGCACCATCTTCGGAATGATACTCACGGGTCATCTTGAAAATACATCCACCGTCATCAAACGCGACAAATTTCACCTCGTAGACGACAAAGTTGATTTTTTCGAACTTAATATCACTTTCGATCAAAGTGTATTTGCAATAGAAGTTCTCCACATCAAGAGCATCGATCCTGTGCTTGGTGTACTTGATATGGGCACCTATTCCATAAATTCATGAAAGTAGATGGTTTAATTCCAAGTTCTATATACTATAGATCAACTTGACAAGGTAAAGCTACGTGTATGATCCCACTTACTTTTGCTAAAGTTAGTTTGTTTAATGCTACCAACTCTACCATCTCCCTCAATGAACTCGATGCTCTTGATGCCTCTGGGGACGATCTTGGGAATGACGTTGTGTGAGTCAAGGACCAAAGCCTTGAACATACTCGATGGAGCAACAGCAGATGTGAGTTGGTGATGACTCCCATTTTTGCCTTGTAAGAATAGAAGAGAAATGAACTCGAGAAGGTAGTGGAACGATATGGTGTGAATGCTATTGGAGAAGGCTTGAGCTGATGAGGACGATGAAGAGAAGCAGTTGGTATTTATAGGCAAGTTTGTTTGGCAGTCCATAAGCATTCAAAGTTCGAAGCACTCCAAATTGGACTGATCAGCCTTGCTTTAAGCCTTTCTTCATTTCTCATTGGTAGACCTATTAAATAGGTGAATCGGATCAGATTGGTCGGGTCACAAGTGGACCGATCCAAATTGACTCATTAACCCGTTTATAATCAATTTATGTGCAATGCAATTTTTTGACCCGTACCCGACCCGACCCGCCCCGTATTGCTAAAACACTTCCATGTTTAACTAAATCTAGAAAAACCCATACCTAAACTAATATGAGAGTGCGGAGTGAATGAGAGCGAGATTGAATAAGGGCAAAAGAGATAAGTTATGTTTAAATAAGTTGTAAGCCCAACCCATTTATGACCCATTTAACATCTATATTATACCTACACTCATTTATGACTCATTTACTAAATATAACTAACCCATTTATAACCCATTTACTAATATATGGGTTAAGAAATGGGTTTATGACCCATTTTGACAAGTCTATTCATTGGGGCAGAACCACCACTAATCTAGAAGATCAATGGAATGGACAAATTCATTACAGATCAAACATGAAGGACTATAATTCTTTGTTTGTGTTGGGTTCACCGATATGGTGGGCAGTGTACAATCTATATTGGTGTATATAAATAGAGATATTAACTTCATAGAAATTATTTATCATGCCGACAATATGTTCTTCTATACATTATTACTCCATTTAATAAATGTTCAAGTTCAACATATAAGATTCTCTGGACATCCTATCATGTTAACTACTACATTCTCAAGTCACTATTAGAATAATTGGACATGTCCATATAAAGTCCCCAGCTATAATATTATTTGTCTAGTAATGCATTAAAAAGATGTTTCTATGTGATATGCATTGTGGTACAACCAGATTCCAAACTACTGAAAATGATGAAATGCAATCTTCCACATTATAGCATTAAATATTGGGGTGGATGAGAAACGTGAGTTTTCAAGGCGTGTCTAGATTGACTTCACTTAATAAATCTTTGCATTGCACACAATTTGACTTGTTTTTACCCAAAAAAATTTAAATCTTTCGCCACATATAAATGGGAAAATTGCACCAAGTGTCCTAAAAGTTGCGCCAAATATGCAACCAATTCCTAAACATTTGAATTATGCAATGTATTTCTAAATGTTTTTTTTATCTGCATCAGTTTGGTCTTTCTGAAGAGGTCACAATCAGGTCCAATGATATTGCACACAATAATCCGTCATGGTAGTTTTTAATACTTGTTAGCTACTTGGCGCCACATTAGAAAATATATCAAATATCTAAAAAATAAATACAAAAGAGAAAAAAATTGGAGAAAACAAAAAATTTAAAAAAACAAACTAAATCAAAGTCAGAGAGGAGAAAATATTCAGTGAGTTAGCTAACGTGGCAAGCATTTTTCTAAATAAACAGCTTATTATTTGATACATGTCTCAAATAAAAAATAGTAAAAATCTTATTTTCCTTTGTCTTCTTCCTTCATCCAGCCACCTCCCGCTCCTCCATCCAACCACTGTTTGCCCAGCCACCTGAGAATCCGGCTCGGCTGTCTCCACCACACAAGCCGCCGCAACCTCCGTCCTTGACACTCACCGCCGTGCCGTAACCACTGCGCCCAGCACAAATTCTCTCCCTCTGCCTTTGTTGCCGCACCTCCCTCATGCCCAGCACAAATTCTCTAAACTTTGGTCTAATATACAATGTAGTTATCGAACTTTTAATTTATTCAATACTGTCCGTGGATTTTTTGGTATAAGTTCAATTTAGTCCCAAATTGTATGAAAATGTTCAATGTTGTCTCTGAATTTGAATTAATGGAATGACAAAATTAAACAAATTGAATATGTATCAAAAGTTCATGACTACATTGAATAAATTAAAAGTTCGGGGACAATATTGCATGTTGGGTTACAGTTTACGAACCACATTATATATCGGGCTAAACTTCATGGACTTGACAAAGGAAAAGATAGACGGAATGGCTCGACTTGACAGAGGCTGCCGGGATGACCGCAACCCTTGATGGAGCTGACCGCAGAGACTGCGATACAAGACAAAGCCGAAAACTTCTAGATTTGGCTAGGACTTTTGACAAAGTTGACCACAAAATCCGTGATGTATGACCACAAACAACGCCAAACTTTTAGATCTGGAGCCATGCCTTTAGATTTTGCGACGGTGGCTCATCAATGGCCCCAAGTCTTGACGGTGAGGTCGAGATGCCATGGATGAGCCACCGTGATTGGCAGCTCTACGAAATCAAAATGCAAAAAGAAAAGCAACGTAATAAAGGTCATGCTTAGGAAGATGGAGTTGACCACGAAGACTATAGAGGCGGTGGCTCGGCTGGACGTGGCGCCGGTGGCATCGGCCGAGGGAAGGATGGAGTTCAGTTGAGGCGATGACTAAATGTAGGAGAGAGAGAGAGAGAGAAAAGAAATAGATATTTTAGTTTTTTTTATTTGAGACAAGTGTCAAATTGTAAATGGATCTATTTAAAACAAAAACACATCACATCAGCTAGTGATATGGCGCTTGCAAAACACCAAATATTTTCTCGCCAGGGAGAGGGGCAACTTGGATGAACGCACAATGTGACATTCCGAAATTTGCCCATTTGGAATTTATGAAATGAATGGTTTTATGAACGTACTTGTAGTTAAATCTCGCCCGGAACTAATCATTCCTAAAATAGTAACCATTAGGGAAAGGCTAATTAGGGATTTAAATTTGTACAACTAAAGAAATTCAATCGTGAACTGACTTTCGACCATAAAATTGTCAAGATAACATTTTGAGCCAATGTAGGCCGATCTTAGGATAATTATGGGCCGATTCATCACCGTCATGCGAATGAATCACGGGTGAATCCGTTAGACTACGAGATGAGTTGACGAACGATCCAGAACCTATACCCAACGATCGTGCCCGTCGGAACTAGCGATTAATCCTCACGATTACATGATAGCCGAGTTCATCACAATTCAAATAAACTTGCACGTGACTTGATTTAGTATCAGTCACGGGTAGAATATGCGAATTTTCCCAAAAGTCGCCCATTAATCTAAGATACGCTTAAGTTATTAATTAGAGACCAAATTGAACATCGAAAATTTAAGAAGTCATTATAGGACATTTGGACGACGTTGTTATGGGCTTAGTCAACTTCGAAATTGTCCGAATCCTTCAATAAAACTGAATTTTGACTAAAGATGGAAAATGACCGTTTTACCCTTAGAAGTTTGTTAAGGCCAAGTGTTATTGGGGAAAAGCATTTTGGTCATTTCACCCTAAGTTTAGAAATGACAATTTTTGGACAAAATTGCCCTTGGATTTTTATGAAATTCCCAAATTACCCTTGGATATTTTTGGAAAAGATTAGATCGTGGCCGTCGATCTCAAAATAAGAACGAATCTCGACCGTTGATTGAAAAGGTGAGAGAGGGGCAAGATGGTTATTTTGCATTGAAGGATACAAATTATTGGATTTAAGACCAAAACTCTCTCTCTCTCTCTCTCTCTCTCTCTCTCTCTCTCTCTCTCTCTCTCTCTCTCTCTCCTCATTCTCTCCCTCTCATCTCTCTCAGCTCCCCCTCCCTCATCGATCACTCTCTCTCCACCTTTCTTGGCCGTGCCATCACCGTCCACCGTGCCACGCCGTCCCACTGCCGAGCCGAGCCCCGCCGTCCTCACGCCGCCATCCCCCCCTCTCGGCTCACCCTCTCTCTCTTGGCCATGAACAAGCCAGCCCAAGCTGAGCCGCCGCCACCATCGCCGATCATCACCACCGCACGGTCGCCACCATAGCCGCCACGCCTGCCACCTAATCAACCTTGGATAGGTTGATCTTGCTTGGAAATTTCCACATAAGTTGCAATTTAACCGTCGCCTAATATATCGGGCATTATCGGACCTGTTAGATACGGATTTGTATAGTTTAGGGGCTGATTTGAATGACGGGCCTTAGAGACGAAATTGAGATGTTTCAGTGGATTTTTGGAGGCAGATTAGGGGCTAGAATATGCTGGTTTACATGCTGTAAAATGTTGTTGGCGCGTAGATTGAATGGTTTGAGTCGGCAATTAATTACGTGAATTTGTCGTGTTGTGCCGGGAATTGTAGTGCTGTGGTTTTGTGGTGAAAATAATGTGAATTGTGATGGTTGTATGTGTATAATGTATGGTTGAATTGAAATGATTGATTTGGGCACGTTTGAGGGCGTGTAATTAATGCCCAAGTGTGTGCACATGTGAAAATTAACGCGTGCAATGTGCGTTTGATCACTAAAAGGCCCTGAGGCATGTTTATGCGGGGTACAAATAAAATACGGTGTGTTGGTATGTTCGTGTGATCACTAAATCCCTAAGGCGTGTTTATGGGGGGAATTGAACCGGCCTGAGGCGTGTTTACGCGGGTCGTGATACGACTGTAGGATCGGGCCGAGGCGTTTTAAGCTTAAGTCGCGATTATGTAGGCCTGTTGCATTTGGCGCGAGCTGAGGGAAAGAAAGTGATAATGGGATCAAGCCGAGGTATTTTAAGCTCGAGTCACGATTATGTAGGCCTGTCGCATTTGGCGCGGACTAAGGAAAGAAAGTGAGAATAGGATCAAACCTAATGCATGTTTACACGGGTCGCGATCATGTAGGCTTGATGTGTGTTTACGCGGGTTGAGGAAAGTGATTGAGCATGAGATGGTATGATGTGGCAAGTGAAAGTGAGATCGGACCAGAGGCGTGTTTACACGGGTCGCGATGGCAAGTTTAATGAAAATGATGTGGTGGTACGTGAACAAGTGTGAATTGTGGAGTTCGGAAATATAGTGTGCTCGATATATGTTTTTGAGCGTAAGAATGGATTGGAATGTGTGTGAGGTTTGAATGTTGTGATTGTGAACTAATGTGCAGACCGAGTATGCCAAGAGTCCAGGTAAGTGCAATTGTATGGATGTTGTTTGTGTGTATTGCTCGTTTGCGTGTCTGAATTTGTCTAGAATACGTGGTAGCTTAGGTAGGGCTTAAGTTATGAACTTATTAAGAAGTGTCTCATGGTTGTCTCAACCAACAATTTCAAAGCACCCGCCCGAGCCATGAACTTACCACCTCCGCAGCATTTTGGGATTGTTATGCACACTGATCAAAATGTTGTAGAATATCCTATAGATGAGAATTACACATGGGTTAAGCACACTTCAGTAATATGGGTAGATATAGGGCTACCCTCTGGCAGGCTCATACGTATACAACCTGGATGTTCCGAGACGGGGCAGACGAGTTCGAACCCGTCCAAGGATTTGACGTGCCTTTTGACGAAGTAGGGGATTGGGATCCGTCGACCATACCCCCTTCAGATAGGGAGATGACTAGTTTGGAGACTAGTCTAGCTCAGTCAAGGCACCAGCACGTCTATGCAACACCGAAGCTGACAGTAGCAGAACTCGAGCCTGAGTCGGAAGAATCCCAGGCAGGGTATGATCCGATAGATGTGGATCTAGACGTGATACCCGAGGTAGAACCGGAGGAGGACGATGAGAATGAGGAGGTCCCTGATGAGGAACTAGAGGATGAGGAGGAGGACGAACCAGTAGCCGAGCTAGAGGACAATAGGGAGGAGTCAGATGAGAAGGAACGGATCGAGGTCCCTATAGAGTCTGGGAATGAGGATAACCCTATAGAGATTGAGGCCGACTCAGAGTCTTCAATGAGCACGTACCTGACGAGGATTCAGATGAGGATTCTGAGGAGAGCGAATCAGAGTGGACGCCATCCATAGGGCGTAAGGGTTAGTTCTTGGGGTTAGTTGTGTCCCATTTTTGATATAGTGCTGACCCAGTAGGCTACTGATCCTTTTCATATTTGTGGTGTATAGTTTAGAAATTCAGTATGCATGTAAATTATATTTTGTGGTTTTAATGGTAGATACTGTAAATATTTTGGAAGTGTAGAATTATGTTTGGTGGTTTGGTAATTTCTTTCTCCCTAGTTCTCCAAAATTTTATTGTTCGGGATTGTAAGTTTGCTTCCGCCGTGATTAACTCTGATGGGATCATTTAGGTAGGCGACGTTTCCTAGGACGTGGCATCAATTCGACCGAAGAGAGGGATGTCGCGAGCTCGCTGGGGTTCAGGGCGTGACATCCCAATTGAATTGGTATCAAAGTAAGGACAGCTCGATCTAAATCAGTCAAAGCTTAGAGTAATAAGGAGTGGAGATCCCAGGATAGCTGTAGTTGGCTAAGGAGACCTTAGTGAGCCCTAGGTGTGTCTAGTGCTATACGTATTCTAGAAAGATTGTTGTGATTGTTGAGTGAATTGAGTGCTCTAATGATTGAAAGTACAGGTGCGTCCGAACTCGAGGAAAGTGCACGAAACTTATTGATTGTGATTTGGTGTTGCGATGGTGATTGATTGCTTGCTAAATGAATTATTATATTAATTCACCGCCTAGGACTAGACTGTTTTAGTTGGCCTAGGTCTCTAATTCCTGTATAGAATTATAGCAGGTAGGAGAGTGGTAGAAATTGGGACAATGAGCAGCGAAGAAAGAAGTGTAGAAAGAAGATCAGGAAGAGGTCCAAGAAGGGGTGCAAGAAGAGGAGC
Source organism: Syzygium aromaticum (assembly GCA_024500025.1). Classification (NCBI taxonomy): domain Eukaryota; kingdom Viridiplantae; phylum Streptophyta; class Magnoliopsida; order Myrtales; family Myrtaceae; genus Syzygium; species Syzygium aromaticum. The sequence goes on from CM044892.1 coordinate 31,832,046, forward strand.
ACGGGGTCAAGGTAGTGCTCAAGCTAGAGCTATAAAGGACCTCAGAGTTGATGCTAGACCTGTAGAGGATCTCGAAGTTGGTGCTAGGGTTGCAGTAGATCTCATAGTGGATGGAATATTAAGGTCCCTCGAGGAGGTTGGGACTTTGATGGGCAAGCAAACTTAAGAGCAAGATGCCACTATTGCCCAGGCTGTTGAGGCCACTACAGATGTTGCCATCAATGACAACAATGGAAATCAAGGACAGAGGCAGGTGAACATGAATAGGCAGATGCATCAGTTAATGGAGCAATTTTTGAAATTAAAGCCCCCTAAGTTTGATGGTAGATGTGATTTGGAGGTTGCGTCACTGTGGGTAGAAGAGTTGGAAAAGGCTTTTGATGTACTAAGGTGTACAGATGAGGAGAAAGTGACATTAACAGTGTATCAATTGTAAGGAAATGCAAGTGATTGGTGGAAAGCCACCAGAGGAAGGGTGTTCCCAGCTAGTACCGCCCAGACCTAAGCGATGTTTGTGGAAGCCTTTAATGGAAAATATTTTTCCAACAGCGCCCGGGAACAGAAGTTGACGGAGTTTATAAGACTTCGCTAGAGGTAGAGGACAATGGATCAGTACGAGGATGAACTCACTCGGTTAGCTAAATTTGCCCCAAGAATGGTGGAGAACCCACTGGATAGAGTTGGAGGTTCCAAGATGATTTGAAGCCGGACATTCGCAGCCAGATGATTTCTCTGAATTTAAGGGATTATAATGAGATTTATGAACGAACTCAAGCGATTGAGTGTGACTTAGCGAATAGAGCCACTGCTTTTGGATCGATATATGCTTCGGCTAGGGATAATCGGAGTTTAGGGAAGAGACCGATGTCTGTGAATCAGCATTTTATCCCTTCAGTGAAAAGGAACATTGGAAAGCCGAACCGATATCAAGGTGCGGTGTGCCCGTCGTGTGGTGGAAGATATGGGATTGGACATTGTCCGAGTAGGAGCATTAGATGCTATAAATGTGGCGGAGTGGGCCACCAAGTGAGGAACTATCCTAATAACAGACAAGCTAGACCGTTTGTGCTGCCGCCACCGCCCTGAGTTGGAAATCAAGTTGGACCACCCTTACCCACGAACCAGAATAGGCCGCCGGCTCAAGGACAAGTGTATGCGATGGCTAGAAGGGAAGCTGAGAATGCGCCAGGTGTGGTCACAGGTACGGTCTCTCTCTGTGACCATTTCTCTCTGTGATCATGCTACATATGCTTTATTCGATCCAAGAGCATTGCATCGTTTGTGTCTAAACAATTTGTTATGTTGACTAGTATGGAGCCGCAATTGCTTGATGTTATGTTATGTGTTACCATTCCATTGAATGATAAGGTGTTGATTTCATTGGGGTGCCCGGATTGCAAGATTGTGATTGGGGATATGGAGGAAAGGATAGACTTAGCGGCGTTAGTGATGTTTTATTTCGATGTGATAGTAGGTATGGATTGGCTAATTAAATAGAGGGCGGTAATGGATTGTAATAGCAGGGTGATCCAATTTAATCCCGTTAGACATCCTAGATTTGAATTTGTAGGAAATCAAGGAGGAACTTTGATCTCATGGATTTCATCGCTAGAAACAACTAAGTTGTTGGACGAAGGGTGTGAAGGATTTCTAGCGGCTGTGATTGATTCGATGGTTGAGGAGTCGAGGCTAGAGGACATAGCTGTGATACGTGATTATCCCGATGTCTTTCCTTAGAAATTGTCGGGATTGCCACCAGAAAAAGAAGTGGAGTTTATAATCGAGTTAGCACTTGGGACTGAGCCAATCTCGAAGGCACCTTATAAAATATCGTTATCGGAGTTGAAGAAATTAAAGGTGCAAATGCAGGAGTTATTGGACAGAGGATTTATTCATCCAAGTGCGTCTCCATGGGGAGCGCCAATTTTATTTGTAACGAAGAAGAATAGGTCGTTGAGGTTGTGCATCGATTATCGGCAGTTAAACCAAGTGACGATTAAGAATAAGTATCATTTACCAAGTATAGATGATTTGTTTGATCAATTGCAAGGGGTTTCGGTATTTTTTAAGATTAATCTGAGAACAGGATACCATCAATTGAGGATTAGAAAGGAGGATATACCAAAAACAGCGTTCAGGACAAGATATAGACGTTATGAGTTTACAGTAACGCCGTTTGGATTGACAAACGCCCATGCTGCATTTATGGACTTAATGAACCGAGTGTTCAAGGAGTTTTTAGACCAATTCGTCATAGTTTTCATAGACGATATATTGGTGTACTCAAAAAGCCCAGAAGAGCATGAATTTCATTTGAGTAAGGTTTTACAAACCTTGAGGGAACACGCACTGTACGCTAAGTTTAGCAAGTACGAATTCTGACTTAATCGAGTAGCATTTCTTGAACACGTGATCTCTGGGAAAGGAATCTCAGTAGATCCAGCAAAGATTGAGGCAGTAATAAAGTGGCCGAGGCCAACGTCAGTAACCGAAGTTCGAAGCTTTTTGGATTTGATCGGATATTACCAATGCTTTGTGGAAGGGCTTTCAACAATAGCAGCACTATTGACACATTTGTTGAAAAAGAAAATGAGGTTTGAATAGACCGACAAATGTGAAAGGAGTTTTCAGGAATTAAAGCATAGATTGACAACAGCACTGGTATTGACTATTCCATCGGGACCTGGAGGATACAAAATTTATAGTGATGCGTCGTTGAAAGGATTGGGGTGTGTACTCATGCAAAATGAATGAGTAGTGGCCTATGCGTCAAGACAGTTAAGACCGCATGAGTTGAACTATCTGACGTATGATTTGGAATTAGCTACAATAATGTTCGCCCTAAAGATTTGGCGACACTATCTATGCAGAGAAAAATTTCAGATTTATACCGACCATCAGAGCCTCAAGTATTTATTTTCTCAAAATGAGTTAAATGTGAGACAGCGTCGTTGGATGGAAGTGTTGAAAGATTACGACTGTGATATTTTATATCGCCCCGGAAAGGCTAACCGAGTAGCGGATGCATTAAGTCAGAAGTCAAGCATCACCCACTTGATAGTCAAAGAATAGACTTTGTTGGAAAAAGTGCGAGACTCGGAATTTAAGTTTGAACTAAGTCAAGTCTCGAGCCTATTAGCCACATTAAGGATTGAACCAGAAATCCAGGCTAAGGTTAAGACTTTACAGTCTACGGACCAAGAGATTCAAAAGATTCTGGAGATGGATGCTACTAAGAGAAAACCGGACTTCCAAGTATCTGAGGATGGGATCTTGAAGTTCCGAAGACAATTATGTGTGACTGACGATGCGGAACTTAAGGAAGAAATCTTTGTGGAAACACATCGTAGTAGTTATAGCATCCACCCCGGTAGTACAAAAATGTATCAGAATTTGAAGCAGTATTATTGGTAGAACAGTATGAAGGTAGACATAGCCAGACATGTGGCTAAGTGTCTAACTTGCCAACAAATGAAAGCGCAACACTGTAAGCCCGGAAGATTGTTGCGACCTTTGAAAATCCCAGAATGGAAATGGGAGCATATCACTATGAATTTTGTGATGGGATTGCCAAGGAGCCAAAGAGGCCATGATTCTATATAGGTAATTGTCGATAAATTGACCAAGTCGGCACATTTCTTGGTAGTGCGAAAGGATTTCACATTGGATCGATATGTTGATTTGTATGTGCAACAAATCGTTCGTTTGCACGGGGTACTAATGACGATTACGTCGGACCATGATCCTAGGTTTACTGCCAATTTTTGCAAAAGTCTGCAGACGGCATTAGGATCAAAGTTGCAGTTTAGTACTGTTTATCATCCACAAACGGATGGCCAGTCGGAGAAGACGATTCATACTCTAGAGGATATGCTTCGGGCATGTGTGCTAGATTTTCAAGATAAGTGGGAGGAACAATTGCCCTTAGTAGAATTTGCGTACAATAACAGTTTTTAGCAGAGTATTGGAATAGCACCATTTGAAGCGCTGTATGACAAGGCATGTCGGACACCCGTATGTTGGGACGAAGTAGGAGAAAGAAGTATAACCGGACCAGAATTAATCCAACAGTCGATTGAGGCGGTTAAGATCATACGTGAAAGGCTGAAAACAGCGCAAAGCTGTCAAAAGAGTTATATAGATAGAAGGCAAAGACCTTTTGAATTCCAAGTAGGAGATCACGTGTTCCTTAAGGTATTGCTCACGAGAGGATTATTTCGATTCGACAAGAAAGGAAAGTTGAGTCCGAGGTACGTGGGACCTTTTGAGGTATTGGAAAGGATCGGAGATTTAGCTTATCGCCTTTGTTACCGCCAAGTTTGTCACAAGTGCATAACGTGTTCCATGTAATGATGCTAAGAAAATATGAACCGGACCCAACTCATGTGTTGAATTATGAAGAGATAGAAGTTGACGATAGGGTGTCGTATGTTGAAAGGCCAATAAAGATCGAAGAACGGAAAGAAAGAGTTCTAAGAAACAAGACGATCCCGATGGTCAAGGTTGTTTGGGAACATCACGGGACAAAAGGTGTGACTTGGGAAAGTGAAGAATTAATGCAACGTCAATACCCCCATTTGTTTGAGTAGTTGGTTGGATTATAAATTTCAAGGACAAAATTTTTGTAAGGGGGAAAGAGTTGTGACATTGCGAAATTTGTCCATTTGGGATTTATGAAATGAATGGTTTTATGAACGTACTTGTAGTTAGATCTCGCCCGGAACTGATCATTCCTGGAATACTAACTATTAGGGAAAGGCCAATTAGGGATTTAAATTTGTACGACTAAAGAAATTCGATCATGAACTGACTTTCGCTCATAGAATTGTCAATGTGACATTTTGAGCCAATGTAGGCCGATCTTAGGATAGTTATGGGCCGATTCGTCACCGCCATACGAGTGGATCACGGGTAATTCCATTGGACCATGAGGTGAGTTGACGAACGATCCAGAACCTATACCAAACGATTGTGCCCATCGGAACTAATGATCGACCCTCGCGATTACATGACAACTGAGATCATCACGATCCGAATGAACTTGCACGTGACTTAATTTAGTATCAGTCATGAATCGAATATGCGAATTTCCCCAAAAGCCGCTCATTAGTCTGAGACACACTCAAGTTGCGTTATATAAAATTCAGTTATTAATTAGAGACCAAATTGGGCATCGAAAATTTAGAAAGTCACTATAGGACATTTGGACGACATTGTTATAGGCTTAGTTAGCTTCGGAATTGTCCGAATCCTTCAGAAAAATTGAATTTTGGCGAAGGATGGAAAATGACCGTTTTACCCTTGAGAGTTTGTTAAAGCCAAGTGTTATTGGGAAAAGGGCATTTTGGTTATTTCACCCTAAGTTTAGAAATGACAATTTTTGGACAAAATTGCCCTTGGATTTTTATGAAATTCCCAAATTACTCTTGGATATTTTTGGAAAAGATTAGATCGTGGCTGTCGATCTCAGGATAAGAACAAATCTCGGCCATTAATTGAAAAGGTGAGAGAGGGGCAAGATGGTCATTTTGCATTGAAGGACACAAATTATTGGATTTAAGACCAAAACTCTCTCTCTCTCTCCTCATTCTCTCCCTCTCATCTCTTTCGGCTCCCCTTCCCTCACCGATCACTCTCTCTCTCCCCCTCTTGGCCATGCCACGCCATCTTGCTGCCAAGCCGAGCCCTACTGTCCTCACGCCGCCGTCCCCCTTTCCCCCGATCGTCGCCGCCACACGGTCACCGCCGCACTTGCCACCTAATCAACCTTGGATAGGTTAATCTTGCTTGAAAATTTCCACGTAAGTCGCAATCTAACTCTCGCCTAGTATATTAGGTATTGTCGAACCCGTTAGATGCGGATTGGTGTAATTTAGGGACTGATTTGATTGATGGGCCTTAAGGATGGAATTGAGATGTTTTGATGGATTTTTAGAGGCCGATTAGGGGCTGGAATATGCCGGTTTAGATGCTGTAAAATGCTGTTGGCACGTAGATTGAATTGTTTGAGTCAGCAATTAATTGCGTAAACTTGCCGTGTTGTACCGGGAATTGTAGTGCTGTGGTTTTGTGGTGAAAATGATGTGAATTGTGATGGTTGTATGTGTATAATGTATGGTTGAATTGAAATGATTGATTTGGGCGCGTTTGAGTATACGTAATTAATGCCCAAGTGTGTGCACGTGTGAGAATTGAGGCATGTGATGTGCGTGTGATCACTAAAAAGCCTGAGGCTTGTTTACGAGGGGTACAGATAAAATACGGTGTGTTGGTATGTTCTTGTAATCACTAAATCCTCGAGGCGTGTTTACGCGGGGAATTCAACCGACCTAAAACGTATTTACGCGGGTTGTGATACGATCAGGCCGAAGAGTTTTAAACTCGGGTTATGATCATGTAGGCTTGTCACATTTGGCGCGGGCTGAGGGAAAGAAAGTGAGAATGGGATCGGGCCGAGACATTTTAAGCTCGAGTTGCGATCATGTAGGCCTGTCACATTTGATACAGGTTGAGGAAAAAAAGTGAAAATGGGATCGGACCTGAAGTATGTTTACGCGGATCGCGATCATAGTGGCCTAATGCGTGTTTACACGAGCTGAGGAAAGTGATTGAGCATAAGATGGTATGATGTGGCAAGTGAAAGTGGGATCGGACTGAAGGCATGTTTACGTGGGTCGCGATGACAAGTTTAATAAAAATAATGTGGTGGTGTGTGAACGAGTGTGAATTATGGAGTTCGGAAATGTGGTATGATCGATATATGTTTTTGAGCACGAGAATGGATTGGAATGTGTGTGAGGTTTGAATATTGTGATTGTGAACTAATGTGTAGGCTGGGTATGTCAATAGTCCAGGTAAGTGTAATTGTATGGATGTTGATTGTGTGTATTGCTCGTTTGTGTGTCTGAATTTGTCTGAAATACGCAGTAGCCTAGGTGGGGCTTAGGTTGTGAACTTATTGAGAAGTGTCTCATTGTTGTCTCAATCAACAATTTCAGAGCACCAGCTCGAGCCATGATTTGCCGCCGCCGCCGCCGCAGCGTTTTGGGATTGTTATGCACACTAATCATAATGTTGTAGAATATCCAATATATGAGAATTATACCTAGGTTAAGCACACTTCAATAGTATGGATAGATATAGGACTATCCCTGTGGCAGGCTTATATGTATACGGCCTAGATGTTCCGAGATGGGACAAATAAGTTCGGACCCGTCCAAGGATTTGACGTGCCTTTTGACGGAGTAGGGGACTAAGATCCATCGGCCATACCCCCTCCAGATAGAGAGATGACTAGTTTGAAGACTAGTTTAGCTCAGTTAGGGCATCAGCATGTCCATGCAGCACCGAAGCCGACAGTAGTAGAACTTGAGCCCGAGCGGAAAGAATCCCAGGCAGGGTATGATCCGATAGATGTGGATCTAGACGTGATACCCAAGATAAAGCCGGAGGAGGAGGATGAGTACGAGGAGGTCCTTGAGGAGGAACCAGAGGATGAGGAGGAGGACGAACCAGTAGCCGAGCCAAAGGACAATAGGGAGGAGGCAGATGAGGAGGAGCGGATCGAGATCCCTATAGAGTCTGGGGATGAGAATAACCCCATAGAGATTGAGGCTGACTCGGAGTCTTCAGATGAGCACGTGCCTGACGAGGATTCTGAGGAGAACGAGTCAGAATGGACGCCATCCATAGGGCATAGGGGTTAGTTCTTGGGGTTGGTTATGTCCCGTTTTCGGTGTACTGTTGACCCAGTAGGCTACTGATCCTTTTGATATTGGTGGTGTATAGTTTAGAAATTCAGTGTACATGTAAATTATATTTTGTGGTTTTAATGGTAGATACTGTAAATATTTTGGAAGTGTAGAATTATGTTTGGTGGTTTGGTAATTTCTTTCTCCCTAGGTCTCCAAAATTTTATTGTCCGGGATTATAAGTTTGCTTCCGCCGTGATTAACTCTGATGGGATCGTTTGGATCGGCGACGTTTCCTGGGACGTCGCATCAATTCGATCGAAAAGAGGGATGTCGCGGGCTCGCTGGGATTCAAGGCGTGACACACAACCCCCACGACGCAAATGAGGATTGGGATATTTTTCAATATTCAAATAATACTGCTAATTTTGACCCAAAAATAAAACGTACATTTTATTTATATGCAAATGTACATAAATAAGCATTCAAGTATAAAACATTAAAATAATCGCAATATGCAAGCGTGAGGAAACAAAAACAACCTTCAATGCACAATTATATTCATAAAAGAAAAAATATAAAGTTGATTCATTTCTTTTTTTGATGGGCGATAGCCACTAAAAATCTTAAACTATGTCCACTATGACATATTTATCCTAAAGTTTTTTTCTATGATGCCAAAAATCTAAAACTTATACCTACATGACACATACATCAGAGTTATGTTAATGAAAACTATTAAAAATCTGTTTACATGAACACCAGAAAGCAACAGTATATATATGAAAAAGTTTGGGGGTTTTTTATGTCACAAAAGAAAAGACTAGGGTAAATAGTTCATATTACACATAGTTTAAGGTTTTTAACGTCATAAAGAAAAAGGTTTACAGTAAATATATCACAGTAGGTATAGTTTGTAATTTTTTGTGACTTTCTTCCTTTTTTTAATGGCTTGTCCGATTGAATTACAATCAACTTTGAGTCTCCAAACCATCATTCTTGTGGACTCTCTCTTGATTGCGATTGTGTTAACACCAAAAAATGCCAAGTGTTTGGTCGGTAGTTTGATCGATAAAAAAGCCTGTTAAGATGGTAATTGTAACTGATTATTACTAAGTACTGGGAGCGTTTAATCGATCATGCAGAAGTGGTTTACAAGAAGACCTGGTCAGTCGATGGAGATGTCGGCGGTAAGTGGCCGAGTGTAGGAGCGAAGAGTTGGTAAATTAGTTAGGTGAATAAGTGTTGCTAAATAATAGGTGTCACAAAGTGAGATTTTAAATACGTGGTAAATGTTTACCATCCATTGCAAGCTATAAATGGTCAAAGTGTATTCTTTCTAAAATACTACCAATCTATCGAGGATACATGTTCATCTTTATTTTTTGTAAGCGTATAAGTAACTCCATCAATTGGGTTTACAAGTCCAAGCTTAACTCCAACCCGGATTGTATTGAAAAAGGAAGGTTGAGTACTCTGAGACCCTTTTGCTGGATAACATAAATTAAGACATTGCAATCGGTTTCGAAAATTGCTTTTCGGACGCCAAGGGACTTAGCATCATTGTAGGCGAGAAGAAGAGCTGCTGCTTACACCACCATCGGCGAGTTTCAATGTTCTCTTCTTGTCTAAGCAGGGACTACCGAGCCGCTAACTGATCATGCAAAAATATCTATAGCTCATTTGTTGTCTTTCCATGCACCATCTGCAATAAATTTCAGCCTTTGATCTAATTGTGGGAGCCAAGGGTCTGTCCTTTCCCCAAGAGAATCGGCTCCTAAACTTATTTTCGCCTCTGTCCTTGAGAGCGCAATAAACGAACATAGAGTCACACCCTTAGCAATGGCGGTCATGGTTGTTTGATATCAAGCCTAAAATTTATGTCTAATATAAAAAATTCAATTTCTTTTTTTAGAAAAGATTGTATCCAGGAACTTCAACTCGTAGACAATGAAGACGATTTCCTCAAACTTGGTGTCTGCTTTCAATCAATGTGTTCGGGGCACGCAATAAAAATCTAATTCCTTCGCCCAGGGAGATCGCCAATAGAAAAATCAAGTTTGAGCTTGTCAATATATCTTTGTTAGACCCACCTTCATTTTTAGATGTGAAACTTTTCTAATACAACTCACATGTGTATCTTAATAATCTTCTTCTCGTGTATGAGCTCGGTGTTAGGCTTATTCCCGCTTAATTCAAGTATCATTTTGCACCAACTTATACATATCTCAACTTGAATCTTTCATCAATATCCAAGTTCATCCCTAGTCTTTTTCTCTAGACCGAACCATGAAGGCTACTATCGGGGACTGTGCTACCACACCACAACCCCCACCGCCTTGAAACTGCAATACACATTGGGAGTCTCCTTCTTCAAATCGAACCATGAAGACTGCCATCGGAACCGCGCTGCAACACCACTACCCCCACCGCCCTGAAACCGCAATACACATTAGGAGTCTCTTTCTTCAAATCGAACCATAAAGACTGGCTATTGGAACCACGCTGCTACACCACTACCCCCTATTGCCTAGAAACCACAATACACATTGGGAGTTGGCCACCAACGTTGGGAGTTGGCCACCAATCATCCAATGGCTCTGATACCATACGTCCAATGGCTATGATACCATATGTTGGAAGCACGCAGCAGAAGCTCAATACCTTTACCCAAAGAAATGGCTAAGAGGGATCTTAAGTTCGAGCTTGTCAACATATCCAATTGAACTCATATTTACTCAAAAGTTAAGTCAATGAATTATGAGCCAACTTGGATATATTAACTGCTCTACACCACACCAATTCTCAGATGTGGGACTTCTATAACACAACTCACACGTGTATCTCAATACAAAGTGTATTTATAGTGGAAGTTCTCAGCATCAAGAACATCGATCCTCTACCTGTTTTACTTGATATGGGCACCTATTACACAAATTCAAAAAGCACAAGGTTTAATTCTAAGGCCCATATGTTATAAATGAACTCAGCACAGCAATACATATATGATTCGCCGAAGTTTGTCTGCTTAATGTTACACACTCCACCATCTACCTCGATGAACTCGACACTCTTGATGCCCTCAGGAACAATATTTAGAATGACGTCGTGTGAATCAAGGATCAAAGCATCGAACATCCTCAATGGAGTTACAGCAAATGTGAACTCTTGAGAGTAGGTAATGACTCCCTTGTTCGCCTGGTAAGAAACAAAGAGAAACGAACTCCAATAGGAAATAGAAGGATCTGGTTTGATGTGATAGAAAAAGGCTTGAGCTGATGAAGATGACGAAGACAACCACTTGGTCCTTATCGGCAAGTCCATAAGTTCAGTACTCCATCATCATTCAAAGTTCAAAGCACTCTGAATGGGACGGGCCGAACTACTTTCAGGCCTTTCTTATTTTCTTATTGGGTGGAGCCACCGATCATCCAGAAGGCTAGGAAAGGACAAATCACGATCAAAAGATATTTTGTCTGGCTCCGATTTGCCTGGATGCAATCTTTTTCGTAAAGAAAATTGAATTTTTCAAGTTATGAACTGATTTAGACACGAATTTTGGTCTCATACCAGACAACAATGACCACCATTGTTAAGGTTTGACTATTCAAATGCCATAATAGCTTCGTCGTCGGACTGAAATGAGTCTACTCTGAACTGGGATTAACCCACAAAAACAAATGTCTCTCTTGGGACCCTTCTTTAGCTTTTTTTTTTTTTATTTTTTGCTAAGTACTTTTCTACCTTTTGTTTTTCTTATTCTTTTCTAGTGAAATGGAGTTTTTTTTTTTTTTTTGGCCACATATCCTCCATTTTGTTTGGCAGGATGGTTTTAATTAGGTAAACAATCTTAATGTTTGCTTCCATGATTTGCGGAGAAGCACGCTACAGCTTAATTCATCAATATTAAGTTGCATAGTTATGATGAATACAGTTAGTGGGAAGATTTTATTTTAACAAATCAAATTGGATTAACGCACCTTAATTCACCTTCATGACTCCAAAGGGAGATCTTTCCTTGGGCAAAATCCATATTTATTGGATTACTCATTGCTCCTCAAGCTTTATTTTTTGGCATGGCCTTACACACAACAATCAAACCCCTTTAAAACATAGAAATCACACTATAAAAACCTTTCCTCTCCCAGAAGCTCCGGGGCAGAGCCAAAGGGAAAACAGAAGGTACAATACAAACTCGAAAGGATCTTGACAATAGCATTTAGGCGCAAACATCGGGGTTAGCCACAAGGTACTCCTCAACAGCCTTGTACAATCCCATAGCTCTGTCTTTACCCTTCTTGATGTCCTCTTCCTTGAGCTCACAACCTTCCTGAACGTGGTACTCGCTGGTCATCTTGCAGACGCATCCGCTGCCAGCCGCGACGAACTTCACTTCTTCCACAACACAGTCGATCTTGTCGAACTTGATGTCACTTTCGATCATGGTATATTTGCAGTAAAAGCTACTTGCATCGAGAGCATCGATCTTGTGCTTCGTGTACTTGATGTGGGAGCCTGTTATGTGAATTTGTTAAAGCGAAGAAGTTAATTCTTAATTTCGAGATCTCTATAAATACTTGACGTGGTAGAAATATGAGTATGATCCGACTTACTTTCACCGAAGTTGGTTTGCTTAATGCTACCAACTCCACCATCTCCCTCAATGAACTCGACGCTCTTGATGCCCCCAGGAACAATCTTGGGTAGGATATGGGAGTCAAGGAACAAAGCCTTGAACATCCTCGATGGTGCAACGACACTTGTGATCTCGTGCGAGTAGGTGACAACTCCCATGTTGGCCTCGTAACAAACAAAGAGAACTGAACTCAAGAAGGGTGGGAGAAGGGTTTGATGTAATTGCTAATGGAGAAGGCTTGAGCTGATGAACATGATGAAGAGAACTACTTGGTACTTATAGGCAAGTCCTCCGTTTAGTACTCCATAATCATTCAAAGTTCAAAGCACTCCCAATTGGACCGAGCCGAACTACTTTCAAGCCTTTCTTGTTTTTTATTGGGAGGAGCCACCGATCATCTGGAAGGATTGAAAAAGTACAAATCACGATCAAAGCTCTATTGCTTGGCCGTAATGATAACAACGTGAGGTATTGCAATTAATAAGATATTACATATTCATTCGCAGACATTTTGGGCCCATTACGATTGTCTGTACTTGGTGTACCACCTCTCTAGAAAAAGCAATTCAAATCACATAGTTTGGTGATACTATGAATCCTCCATTTTCGTCCGAATGATAGCATAAAATAGGTGAGTCAATATAAATTGATCGTGTTACGACCTAACCTCAAAGGTGCACCATCTAGAGGTTGACTAATGGATTAACAAGTATAAACCTAGCTAGAGCTCTCCTAAATTCATATCAATTCGCAACTTATGTTTCAAATTATTAACATGCAAATCATTTCATTTTGAAGTCGCTACTAATCTGTTTCTTGGTGATCAATTAGAAACTCAGATAAAGTATTGGGAGATTTACTTTACTCTTTCGAATTAGAAATTATGAATTCGAAAACTTGATTACGCTAGGTTACTTTAAAGTCCTTTCGGTACCTTTTCTCTTTTATTCAAAAAAAAATTTAGCAAGCAGCTTAGATTGATTTTAAACCTGTTCACTAACATGTGAGGTGATCATGCAAGTACGCAATCAGTAACGAAATACCCAATAATCAAAGCAATGAATAAATTGTCAAATAAAGAGGATACGCTTACCTCGAAATAGCGAAAGCATATGCAATATTAGCTATAAAATCACATCCTAAACATAATTTCTAATTGACACGCAATTCCACTAAAATATTTTTAAGGTTTTCCCTTATTTAAATGAGGACTAACCTGAATACAATGCATGTAATGCATATACTCTAAACTACAACTATTTGACCTAGCTTGGTCAATTAAAGTAGAACTACTATGATATCAAAGACATCTTAATTACATGACCAAGGCATGCAATCTAATCGAGAAGACAAGTCTAACTAGATAAATTTTAAACATACAATCCTAATCTAGTCAATAAACTCTCCTATCTAACACGCAATTCGATCATTTTGGTATTTTCAAAACATGGCACTTATCTAAATTAAAGATACAAATTTACTCAGTCTGCACACACAATCCACAAAGATTTCAAATTAAGGATTACGATAATCTAAAAAATAACCCACCGTCTCGCGGATTTAATTAGAGATTACGGCAATCTTTAAGCACAATAATTATCCAAATATTAAGTCAAATTAATTTAAAAAATGATCGGAAATCTTTACGGATCAATTTAGTAATTATATTGGCCCAATCAATGAATCAAATCAATTGGATAACAAAGTTTATTTGGATTAAGCAATTAAACAATTTATGTCAAATCGGATAAAATCGTTACCTAATTTGAACGTGTATAATCTTATCAAAATTGGACTAGATTATTCAATTCGATCAGGTGGTGGACCGGTGGTGGTGCTTGGCAAGGGAGTGCTTGGCCCTCTCTCTCTAGTGTATTCTCACCGCCCACCTCTCTTCTGTGTTTCTTTGAATGGCCATATATGTAAGTCGTGTGGCTCCCATTTGATTGTGAACCTATGTGCCTTTATAACGAGTGCAATTAGGGTTTTAACTCTAATCTTCAAAGATCTCATGAGATATATCCTATTTCCTCCAAAAGAAAACTTTTTTCTTATTAAATCTAATTGTGATGTTATCAAACAAAATTACCCAATTACTCAAATTTTTCCACTTGGCATTTCAATTTTTGGCCTCTTATGATGTACATGGGCTTGGCCAAATTTTGCTTCACTTGTGGGCTTAGTCCACATAATTCATTAAGTTTAGAGCCATCGACTTGAGGCCATCCACTGCTGGTCCCATGCAAATTCAATTATATGGACCTAAATATTATTCAAATTCTCCTAATCTATATGCAGTTTAACTAATTTTTTTGTCTAGGGATCGGGATCGATCCCTAATTTTTTCTGCAATGAACGACTAATTGGATCGCCAAAATTTAGGTGTCAACAAATCCCTTTTTCAGCTCCACATTTCCTGGATACAATCTTTTCTAAAAAAAAATTGAATTTTTTTTATATTAGACATAAATTTTAGGCTTGATACTAGACAACCATGACCACCCTTGCTAAGGGTATAACTCTATCTTCGTTTGTTGTGCTATCAAGGATAGTCGTAGAAATAAGTTTAGGAGCCGATTCTCTTGGTAAAAGGACAAGCCCTTGGCTCCCATAGTTAGATCAAAGGCTGAAATTTAATGTAGATGATGCATGGAAAGATATAGAATGAGTCATAGATATTATTGCATGATCGGCTAGCAGCTCAGTAGTCCTTAGGGGTGTGCAAAAGAACCAGGACATGCTCGGGCCGCCCGGGACCGCCCGGAACCGAACCAGAACCGGTGGCTCCCAAGGAAACCAGTCCAGTTCCCGGTTCCAATTTTTTGGAACCGATGGGTACCGATCCGATTCCCAGTTCCCGGTGTGGAACCGCTCACCCAGACCGGACCAGTAATATAATAATAATATATTTTATTTTTTTAATTTTTAACTAAAAAAATATGACCAAAAAAAATTTTTAAAAAGAAAAAAATTTGTTATCATGTCTAAAGGTCTCATGTAATTGGGATAACCTTGGTTATTTTTCCCAATAATTGATGGGTAACCACTTGATTTATGGATGATATGGTTAATATAACTGATCATAGTATATGAATTGTATGAAAAGTTATGTTATTTTCTTTTTGTTCTGTTGATCCGATGTTAGTCCACAGACTTTTTTTTTATTTGTCCAGAAAAACTTGTTGGGACCGATTCTATAGACCCACCCGGAACCGGACCAGACCAGTGGTTCGGTTCTCGGGTGGATCCATGGAACCGACGGGTGGGTCTCGGTTTCAATTTTTGGAACCGGTCCTGTAGCGAGCAGTCCACTGTTCTAGGGCGATAACCGCCCACCCGGACCATTCACACTCCTAGTAGTCCTAGCATAGACAAGAAGAGAACATTGGAACTCGCCTATGGAAGTGTAAGCAGCGGCTCTTCTTCTCGCCTGCAATTATGCTCCGTCCCTCGGTGTCCGAAAAGCAATTTTTGAAACCCGTTGCAATGTCTTAATTGATGTTATCCAACAAAAGGGTCTTCGCCCTAAGAGTATTCAACCTTCCTTTTTCAACACCATCCCGGTTGGAGTTAGGCTTGGACTTGTAAACCCAACCAACGGAGTTACTCATGCACTTGCAAATTGGGCTTTTAATCAAGTAGGAGCATTTTTTTTATTTTTCTTAATCAAAGTGGATCTAATTTATTTTCCTTCTATTTACGAAAGGCAATTCAAATGCCACTATAGCTAAGTCATCGAATCGAAACTGTACTATAAACTTGGATTAACTCATATAGACAAATGTCTCTATTATGACGGTTCTTTTTTTCTTTTTTTAATTTGTTTCTACCCTTGATTTTTCTTCATTGCTAGTCAAATTTTCTCCATTTTTATCTGGGAAACAATGCTTGCTTTTCATCTGACAATAATCTATCTAGCTTAGGAAAAGTAGGGATAAATATAACGGAACCCCTAAAACTTATCACAGAAATGCAATCAAGTCCTAAATTTTATCAAAAAAGTGCAGTCAAATCCTAAAATTTATTTTGAAAGTTTTAGGACTCGATTATACTTTTCTGATAAATTTTAGCACTCAATTGCACTTTTTTGACTTGTTTTAAAACTTACAATGCACTTATTTTAAAAAAGTATAATAAAATGCTCAATTTTCCCTTGTGCTTCATTTTGCCCTCTATCTCTTCTTTATGCAACTCATCTATAAGTCAAGTGAAAATTCACCTTCACAACCACAAAGGGAGATCTTTTCTTGGGCAAAATCCATAATTTATCGGATTGCTCATTGCTCCTTCAAGTTTTATTTTTTGGCATGACCTTACCCAGAACATTCAAACCCATTATAACATGCCAAAACGCACGATAAAAAACCTTTCCTCTCCCAGAAGTTTCGAGGCAGAGCCAAAGGGAAAACAGAAGATACAATACAAACTTTCCACTCACTTTACTCTATCATCGCTCGGAAAGGATCTTGAGAAAAGCATTTAGGCGCAAACATCGGGCTTGGCCACGAGGTACTGCTCAACAGCCTTGAACAGTTCCAGGGCTGTGTCTTTACCCTTCTTGATGTCCTCTTCCTTGAGCTCACAACTTTCATGAACGTGGTACTCGCTGGTCATCTTGCAGACACATCCGCTGCCAACTGCAATGAATTTCACTTCTTCCACAACACAGTCGATCTTGTCGAACTTTATATCGCTTTCAATCATGGTATATTTGCAGTAAAAGCTACTTGAGTGGAGAGCATTGATCTTGTGCTTTGTGTACTTAATATGGGAGCCTGTTATGTAAATTCATTAAAGCAAAGAAGTTAATTGTTAATTCCGAGATCTCTATATAGACTTGACATGGTGGAAGAACGAGTATGATTTGACTTACTTTCACCGAAGTTGGTTTGCTTGATGCTACCAACTCTGCTGTCTCCCTCGATGAACTCAATGCTCTTGATGCCCTCGGGAACAATCTTGGGTAGGATATGGTGGGAGTCAAGGAACATAGCCTTGGACAGCCTCGACGGTGTTACAACACTTGTGATCTTAAGGAAGAGGACATTAAACAAGGTAGAGAAAAGGCTATGGGGTTGTACAAGGTCGTCAAGGAGTACCTTCCTGCCAATCCCGATGCTTATGCTTGATGTGCATTCTAATTAGACCTTTTGTTTTATAGAAAACATTGTGTGAGGATTTTTCAGTGATCTTTTCTTTCGGGGCATGTTGTATTGGATTTTCTTTGGGAGAGCTAAGCCCATCGGTTTGGCACATTGAAATAAATGCATTATTTTGAGAAATGATAATTAAGTTTTATGTTATTATTTTTCTATTTGAATTCACTTATAAACGTGAAGCTTAGGGACAAACTACTCACACGGATTTGTAAGAATGATATCTCAGAATCATGACTGCCGGTGCCCAAGCTTATCAACTATTAGGTTCAACTTATGCTTTGAATATCGGCAAACATGTTGATTCAATGCACCGCTGTCGAACTGTCGGAGCATTGTCCCGAACTTTGTTGAGGGATAATTTTCCATATACGGCCGTATCCATTCCCGATCTGATATAGATAAGACAAGTCTATATAGATAAGACAAGTCTTTTGGAATTTAATTTAGCAACAGGAGAAAAAATCTCACCATAATCGACTTCCTGTATCTACAAGTATCTCTTCACAACCAAACGAGCTTTATATCGTTCTATCTCTCCATTTGCAAATATTTTCTTCTTGAACACCCACTTACAACCAATTGCCTTTCGATCAGGAGGTAGTTTTACTAGACTTTGCATTTCGTTTTTATCTAGTGAGTCCATCCCATCTTGCATGACTTTCTCCTACTATTTGGTATCCTTCGCACTTCTTGCTTCCTTGACTATACTTGGATCATCATCTATAATCGACGGAGCACAATTCTCATCTCTGGCAAATAGGGTATACCTCTCAAGTGATTTTCTCAACCATGTAGACCTTCTTAGGACTAGTTTAGGTGGCGCTTCAACTTCAAACTCAGTTTCAGAATCTACTACGCCATCCACCTCGTCAAGCTCATCAGCTTCAGAATTTGAATTTTTTGTTCTAGCTAATGTAGCCCTTGTCTCTTCCTTCCAACCAACATCTAACTCAACCGTCTATGGTTTTTCAAGAGCTTGGTGAACAATATGATTTGTCATAAATTTTGTCACCACATCCCTACTGTAGATGATACGTTGAGTATCAGGATTCCACAACTTATACCATTTGACAACATCCTTGTATCCAATGAAGATACACTTCTCTAACTTGCTCTCAAGCTTGTTCCTCTTCTCCTTTGGCACATGTACAGATGCTTCCCAACCAAACACTTTAACATGAGATATGTTTGGCTTCTTTTCAAACAATGCCTCAAATGGTGTCTAATCCTTCAAAGCTAATGTGGGAGACCTATTTTTTGGATAACATGCAATAGCCCCTGTTTTTGCCCAAAATTCAGCTACTAAGCCAGCACCACTTAGCATATCCATTGCTTTTTTCATGAGAGACCGATTAAGCCTTTCTGCCACCCCATTCTACAAAGGTGTACAGGGTGTTGTCTTATGCCTAACAATTCTACTAGTAGTGCAAAATTGATTAAATTTTGCCGAACAGAATTCTCCTCCATTGTTAGTTCGCAAAACTTATATTTTCATATCAAACTGATTTTCCACAAAGCTTTGAACTTGCGAAACTTTTCAAACACATCATCTTTCCTTTACATCAAATATACCTTGATTTTCCAAACGATGCTACAAGTGTAGGATTGAAGACGTCACTATGGATCAAATCAGAATCCCTTTCGCTCTTCCTCTCATGGATTCAAAAGATACCTTGATTAGGGGACGTTGCTCGATTAAGTTCGGATGAATAGCCGTCGCTTGATTAAGTTCGGATGAATAGCCAGCACCCTTAATTATGAGACGTTGCCCGATTAAGTTCGGATGAATAGCTGTCATCCGAACTTAATCGAGCAACGCCCCCTAATCAAGGGCGATGGCTATACTTTTCTTTCGTGCAACCATGCCAACAAGCATCATACCAACTTGAGTACTTCACGCAAAGTGTGTATCATGCCATGTTGCCTCTTAAATCTTAAGTCATGCCTAGCATGAAACCAAGTTTGTGGCCCGAACCGACTAGTCATGGCACTAACCTACACTAAGCAAAACTTGGATCGATACGCCTCAATACCGACCCTCTAAACAAGGCTCGTTCTGACACGCCTCAACGCTGATCTGAACCAAGCGAGACTTGTTCATGGCCCGAGCATGCTCTCAAACATGATGCCAAATGCATGAGTAAATCTTATAAATGTAAATGCAAGCACGGCAAGCTATATCAAGTGTTCACAAACCGTGGAATTCATGCAAGCACCATAAGCACATGACTTGCCAAATAGCATAACATAATACCCTAGCCAAGGTTTAGTAAGTCTACTTACTATACCACACAAGCACAACAAGAACATGACTCGTTCAACAAACGTAACACATCGCCCTAACCAAAGTTTAGTAAGTCTACTTACCACCCTCCAAGGTTAATAGCCGACGGTGGCTTAATGGCGAACCAAGCAACAAGGCACGATACTAGCATGGGCGCAGGCAGGGCCACGACCGAGAGGAGATAAAGCGGTCTAGAGAGTGATTGGCGTGAGGGAGAGAGAGGAAGATGGAAATGAGTGGTGAAAGTTAGAAATTAAGGGTTGGTTTCTCTATTTATAGACAGACCTCTCATCATTATCCTTCCATTTGGACCAATAAGAATTCTTCAAGTGGCAAGCCTATTGGATTAAGTTGGCTAGTCTAAGAAGAAGAGGTGACAAGCCTAGTGAGATTGTGTCGCAAGCCTAGGCCATAGGTAGACATTTGCCCTCTTCGTATTAGACCACCTAATGCATGAATCATCCTAGCATTAATAAAGTGCAATGATGTATAAAACACCTAAGCTAAATGACTCACCATCCTTCATTTAATATCTAGATTTTGTGTAATCATGAGCTTTGGATTTGATCTTATCCGGTACTTACTCACCAAGACAAGCCTTCCTCTCTAGAATCTTCTATTTTGTCTATTTTTTCAAGGAATAAAGCAAACATGAGGACTAGGCCAAAGGAAGTGCTAACTTGATCGGGTATGAGTTCCTCATGTCCCTCCACGATTGATCATGCCTACTAAACCGAGGTTCATAGTTGAGTCACCATTGGAAGTGGCGGGTCTTGGCTAAACTTATTTTAAATGACTAGGTCAGTGGCCCATGGCGTGGGCACAATGGCTGACACTGACCAAACACGTGGCCTAGCAGACCGAACACACGGCCCATCCATGGCCTGGCACAAGGCCTATCCTCCCGATTCTTGGCCTGGATGGGCACAGAACTGGGCCATTAGCTGAACAGACCGAGCACATAACCCGTGCAAACTGAGCGTAGGCCCATGTACGACTTGGCACGGCTCGGCACGGCTCATCCACAGCGTCCATAGGTTGGACAGGCACATGGTTGATGTTTGGGCTAGCCTTTGGCCTTACGGAAGTGTCCAAGTTAGACACATAGCCAGCTCATGGCCCAACATGTGGCCTAGCACACGGCTTAGGTACATGACCCATTTGGCGAGGTCGTTGAACCAATCCAAACTGATCTACAGCTGATCTGTGACCCGTCCAAGTGTCCCATGGTCGATCCATGATCGGACATGGCCAAGCATACTTGGTCCATGCACAACCCTCGGTTGTCATGTACTTGTATAGGACCGATCGTTCTGTGACCAATACACGGTCACATGGATCGATCCATGGTTGTCCACAGTCGGTACATGACCATGCGAAACTACCTGCAATCGGAACAAGACCTCACAAAATCGATCCATAATCATTCATCGATCTGTAGTGGTACAAGACCATCACACGACCAACCCTTATGATCAAGAAGCCTATCCATGGCCGAATAGCTTGGGTCACTTGTATGGTCATTTGATTAATTCATTGCCAATCCCTTGATCATTCAAAGGCCGATCTTTCGATCATACCATGGCTAATCCCTCGATTACCCTTCTGATCGGGTTGATCAATCCATGACTTATTGTTGGATTGGTCCATGGCCGATTTCTCCCATAATCTGCACAGCAGTTCTATAATCATTCCATTTAGCCAAAATTGTGGATGTCACACCATCCACCATCTTCTTTGAGGTAAGGGTCATCATCCCTTTTCTCACTGATGTGACCCAATCTTCGATGCCATAGCATCGAAAGTCCTTCTTCCACCTGCACTGAGATATAACTCTCAGCACTGATTACCATGCTTTCCAAAAACTTCCACAATTTTTCATATCGTTTGCCTCTGGCGATTACCATAGATCCACAGGTTGGCTCGCATGAATATTTATTGCTAGTGAAGGTAATGCCAGCATCTACCATAGTTCCCATAGAAATAACATTCCTAGTAAGACCAGGAATATGCATCACATTCGAAAGATTTTTAATTGTCCCATCTTTCATCTTCAATATTACCTTTCTGCAACCAACAATATCAAGCGTCGTGTCATCCCCTATTCGCATTGTACCTTCCTGATATGGCTCGTAACAGCAGAACCAATCTCTATAAGGCGTCAAGTAAAAAGACCCTCCAGTATCAATTATCCATGCATTGTAGTCACCCTATGATGAATTGCATATGAGATGCATGTCTCCCTTGCTGTTGTCATCATTTTTCTTTCTACTAGAGGATGATGCCTCATCTCGTTTATCTAGACCTATACTTGTGCTTCTGCAATCTTTTTTCAAGTGTCTAGGCTTTTTGCACTTCCAACACGTTATTTTCGATCGATCTCTTCTTTTAGATATTCTTCTGGATTTATTCCTACCGCCAAATCTGGATTGGATCGTTCATTATTCCCTCCCCTTACAAGAAGAGCCTCTTGCATTGCACTATCAAAACCATCTCTCCTAATCTCCTCATATAATAAAGTAGCTACAACGCCCTTAAAAGATAATGCACTAATACCAGTACCAATCAAAATAATTATATGTTCCCATGAATTCGACAATGAACACACCAAAATACATGCTTTATCTTCCTCATCTGAATTGACATCGATCGATAGAAGTTGCCTACAAATAGTGTCAAACTCGTTTAAGTGTGCAGAAAAAGAATCACCTTCTCTCATGCGTAGGTTGTACAATCGCTTTCATAGAAAGAGTTTGTTCACGAGCAACTTGCTATGAAAAAGATTTTCCAACTTCGTCCAAAGATCCTTCGCCATCTTCTCAAAGGTCACATTCACTCGAACGCTACCTGCAAGGCATAGCCAAATTAGGCTTCAGGTCCTCTGACCGCTACTATTCCATGCCTTCAATTCATCAGACATGGACTCCGGCCTTCTTTACCTTGTCCTTGGATTTTTCCTTGGGTTTATCTTCTTCGATCACGCGCCATAGATCTTTGTCCATGAGCAAAACCTTCATCTTTAATTTCCATAACTCAAAACCCTTTCCTCTATACTTCTCTACTTCAACTAGTGATTGACCGGCCGACAGCATCTTCCCAAGATTAGATTTTTTGGATCTCTCTTCATGAAGAAACCCTAATCTCAAACCTTGTTCCGACACCAGATGTTAAGATTCAACGCACAATCACAAAGAAATAAAGAGTAAAAAATGAGAAAGAGAATCGAGACACAATGTTTTTATCTCGGTTCACCCTTAAACTAAAGTTACATCTATCAAAAGATTCCACTATAATTAACACCTCATATCTCTCTATTACATCTCTTCATTACAAGAGAAAGAGATTATATATAGGCAATAGTTTGATTCAAAATAATAAACCTACTCTAATTAGGAAACTACTCAAATTAGGAAACCATTCAAGTAGGAAATCTATTCAAAATAGGAAACCTCTTTCTAGGAAACCAAAAAAGGAAACTTAATTGAATTAGGGAACTTTTCCTTTTTGACTCAAACTAAAAAGCCCTCTAGTAAATCGGGATTGCTGCTCCCGCAACCCTCACTCGCTCACAGGGGAGTGGGAACCCCGTGTCTTCCTATCGATGGGGAGTATGAACCATACTCCAACACGACCAAGTAACACCAAAACAAAGTCCTTTGTTTTTCTTATGCTCTCCAAAATTCTTTCTGCCTGCCTTTCGGCTCACATGCTTGCTTTTTGGAAGCCACAAGCAACTCATACGCATCAATTCTGCTGAATTTCTAAGTTTTCAAGCCGCAATAAACTTCAAATTTGATTAGATGGGAAATGAAGTTATAGTTAGTGAAAATAAAGGTCTCATAATTGGAAATATTCGAGCGTCATAATTTGGATAGGGAAGATCATAGTACTTTTCTTTCAGGGCTAGAAGGAAATTTGGCAACTGATGTGAGAATAGAATAAATTCGCATGCAAATTCGACTTGATGAATAGTTATCACAAAGGGAGATCTACTTGAGAGAAAAATCCAAGGCAATGCATCAATCATTGAATTGCTCATTGCTCTTTCAAGTTTTATTCTGACATGACCTTATACTTAACCAACAAACCCTTCAGAACATAGAAAGACACTAGAAAAGCCATTCCTCACACAAAAGCTCCAAGCTAGAGCCAGAAAGAAGCATACAAAACAAATCACCTCAATTTCCAATAATTATCACTCGAAATGATTTTGAAAAGACAATTTAAGCACAAACATCGGGATTTGCCTAGAGGTACTCTTCAACTGCCTTGAACAATCCCATAGCCCTGTCTTTACCCCGCTTGATGTCATTTTCCTTGAGATCTCCACCTTCCTTAACATGATAGTTGCTAGTCATCTTGCGGACGCATCCACCATCAACTGATGTGAACTTCACCTCATAGACAATGAAGTCAATTTTGTCGAACTTGCTATCACTTTCAATCAAAGTGTGTTTGCAGTAAAAGTTCTCAACATCTAGAGCATCAATCTTGTGCTTCGTGCACTTAATGTGTGCACCTGTTACATGAATTCAACAAAGTGAAAAGATTAATTCTGAGTTTAGTGGTCTATAAATGAACTTGACAAGATAGATAAACATTTGTTATCCGACTTACTTTTGCCAAAGTTGGTCGACTTAATACTGCTAACTCCACTATCTCCCTCGATGAACTTGACACTCTTGATGCCCTATGGGACAATCTTGGGAATGACGTTGTGTGAGTCAAGGACCAAAGCCTTGAACATCCTTGATGGAGCAACGACAGATGTGAACTCCTAAGAGTAGGTGACAACGCTCATGTTTTCCTTGTAAGAAGCAAAGAGTGATGAGCTCAAGTACGAAATGGAAGGATTTTCTATTGAAGAAGGCTTGAGTTGATGAAGATGATGAAGAGAACCAGTTGGTATTTATAGGCAAGTTAGTCGTTGAGCAGTCCATAAGCATTCAAAATTCAAAGCACTCCGAACTGGACCAATCAGCCTTGCTTTTTCCTGGGCAGAGCGACTAGGAATGTAGAACATTACGGAAAAGGACAAGTTCATTATAGATCAAACATGAAGGACTATAATTCTCTGTTCACGTCGGGTTGACCGATTTGGCGGGGCGGAGTACTATTTAAATTGGCGATATTAATAGAGATATCAACTTCACATGCAGGTAAAATCTCATAGATTATTTATCATGCCGACAATGTATTCTTCTATATAATATATTGATTACTCAAATATATAATTGTTCAATTCATCATTTAAGATTCTCCAGACATTTAATCATGTATTCTCGAGTCACTATACGCATAATTGGATATATCAACCTAAAAGTTAGGCGGCTATGATATTGCTATGCAATAGAAGTTTTCATGTTAATATGCACTAAGGTACAACTAGAATTCTAAAACTATTAAAATTGACTTTTACTTAATCTAAATCTTGCGCCGCACATAATTTGACTTTTATTTATCCAAAACAGCAAAAACTTTCACAACATATAAATTTGGGAAAGTGGAATCACCAGTAGTAAACATTTGTCAATATATACAATCAAGTTCTAATTAAACACTTGAATTTTTGCAATCAAATTCTAAATGTCTTTTATTGGGAGCAATTTGGTCTGTTTTGCAAGGCCGCAGTCAAATTTGATAATATGACATGCCAAAATCCGATGTGGTATTTTTTAAATATTCTTTCGCATAGTTGGCACTAAAGTGGCACCACATTAGAAAATATATCAAATGTTACAAAAAAAAGTTTGAAGAAAAAAATTAAGAAAAAAAGAAAAATAAACAAATAAGCTTTCATTCTTACCAAAAAAAAAAAAAAAACAAATAAGCTTTCAAGTAAAATACATTAGAATAATTGTAGGTAGCGTGAGGAAACAAAACCACCCTCAATTTACAATTAAATTACATAAAAAATCAAAATTTATGGATTTTTTCTTATGAAATGACTAGTTTGGATTGAATTATCATCGAATTTTGAATATCTAAATCATCATTTCTATGGACTTTCTCTTGAGTGTGGCTGCAATCGAGGGTATTGTTGGGAGCGCTTAGTAGAAATTCAATACATTTGTGTGGGAGATCACCAAGAGAGAGGCAAAGTCTAAATTCGTCAACATATTCAATTGGACCCACCTTCACTCAAAAGCTTAAATTAATGAGTTATATGTCAATTATGATATATTAACTGTTACAAGCTATACAAATTCTCTGATTTGGGACATTTCTTATACAATTCACACACGCATTTTAACAATCTTCCCCTCATATGCAAGCTCAGTGTTAGGGTCTACTTCTCCTTAATTTATATATCCTTATGAACCAACATGTCTCAATTCGAATCTCCAACACCCACTTTCATTCCAACAGATCAAATCATTAAGGTTAAAATCAAGACTCCGTTATTGGATGACAACACCCACCTGCACTACAGGTCTCTTCCATTAGACCGCACCATGAAGGCTACCCTCGAACCACATTGGTTAGATTCCTTTCTTGAAATATTCACCAAACACCAATACACTTTGCAAGTGCCACCAATCAACCATTTGCTATGATACCATTTGTTAGGAGTGCGAGTAGAAACCCAATACTTTAATCTAGGGAGATCACTAGGAAGTAATTCAACTCCGAGCTTATTAACATATTTAGTTGGACCATACTAATAACCTGATGTGGGCTATGAAGAGGGACAATAGCGTCGTTAACACACCCAAGGACTTATATGTACGAGGATGGTTGGCCCCCAATGGGCATCCAAACCAAGATGCTATAACCAACCATAATCACGTCGCCCTTACATAAATCTATTATTTGTCTCCTCAGTCATAGCTAGAGACTTCTTAAAAGTCATAAGTGGAAAATTTAGGATATTTGAAGCAACTTTCGTATATGTCGAGCAGTATTTAACCTTGGTAACGACAAAGGGGTGATCATCTTTTGGGGGAAAATCCAAGCAAGTGCAATCTAATTTAATGGATCGCTCAATTGTCTTTCGAGTTTTATTGTGAAATGACCTTACACAACGTGCTGACCCTTTGGAAACATAAAAGTACATGAAAAACATTCCTCGCAAAAGCTCCAATGGAGCAAGAAAAAGGAAAGAAAAATGCAATCCAATTTTCCACCACTTAGCTCACATCACACAATAGAATTTTGGAAAGGGCCATTTAAGCACAAGCATCAAGGTTTGCCAAAAGGTACTCCTCAACGGTCTTGTATAGCCCCATAGCTTTGTCGTTACCCTGCTTGATATCATCTTCCTATCTTTGGAATGATACTCACCGGTCATCTTGCAAATACATCCACCGTTATCTAACGTGACAAATTTCACCTTGTAGACAACAAAACCGATTTTTTCAAACTTGATATCACTTTCGATCAAAGTGTACTTGCAGCAAAAGTTCTCCATATCAAGAGCATCAATCTTTTGCTTGGTGTAATTGATATGGGAACCTATTCCACAAATTCATGAAAGTAGATGATTTAATTCTAAGTTCTATATACTATAGATCAACTTGACATGGTAAAGCAACGTGGTGATCCCACTTACTTTCACTGAAGTTAGTTTGCTTAATGCTACCAACTCCACCATCTCCCTCAATGAACTCGACACTCTTGATGCTCCCAGGGACAATCTTGGGAATGACATTGTGTGAGTCAAGGACCAAAGCCGTGAACATCCTCGTTGGAGCAACAGCAGACGTGAACTCTTGAGAGCAGATGATGACTCCCATTTTGCCTTGTAAGAATCAAAGAGAAACAAACTCGAGAAGGTAGTAGAAGGATTTGGTGTGAATGCTATTGAAGAAGGCTTGAGTTGATGAAGCCGATGAAGAGAAGCACTTGGTATTTATAGGCAAGTTAGTTTGGCGGTCCATAAGCACTCAAAGCTCGAAGCACTCCAAATTGGACTGATCAGCGTTGCTTTAAGCCTTTCTTCCTTTCTCACAGGGGCAGAGCCACCACGGATCTAGAAGATCAATGGAATGGACAAGTTCTCTACAGATGAAACATGAAGGACTATAATTCTTTGTTCGTGTCCGGTTCACCGATATGGTGGGCGCAGTACAATCTAAATTGGTGTATATAAATGGAGATATCAACTTCATAGAAATTATTTATCATGCCGACAATATATTCTTCTATGCATTATTACTCCATTTAATATAAGTTCAAGTTCAGCATTTAAGATTCTCTGGACATCCAATCATGTTAACTACTACATTCTCAAGTGACTCTTGGAATAATTGGAAATGTCCATATAAAATTCCCCGGCTATGACATTATTTGTCTATTATTGCATTAAAAAGATGTTTCTATGTGATATGCATTGTCGTACAACCAGAATCCAAACTATGGAAACTGACGAAATGCAATCTTCCACATTATAGCATTAAATATTTGGGGTGGATGAGAAATGTGAGTTTTCAAGGCGTGTCTAGATTGATTTCACTTTATAAATCTTTGCATTGCACACAATTTGACTTGTTTTTACCCAAAGAAATTTAAATCTTTCGCCACATATAAATGGGAAAATTGCACCAATTGTCCTTAAAGTTGTGCCAAATATGCAACCAAATCATAAATATTTGAATTATGCAGTGAATTTCTAAATGTTTTTTTATCTACATCAGTTTGGTCCTTCTGAAGAGGTCACGATCAGGTTCAATGATATTGCACACAGTAATCCGTCATGGTAATTTTTTAATACTTGTTAACTACGTGGGGCCACATCAGAAAATATATCTAATATTTAAAAAATAAATACAAAAGAGAAAAAAATTGGAGAAAACAAAAAATTTTAAAAAAACAAATTAAACAAAAGTAAGAGAGGATAATATATTCAGTGACTTGCGAGCACCATGTCATTAGCTAATGCGGCAAGCATTTTTCTAAATAAACCACTTATTATTTGACATGTGTTTCAAATAAAATAAATAGTAAAAATCTTATTTTCATTTGTCTTCTTCCTTCCACCAGCCACCTCCTCTCCTCCATCCAACCACTGTTTGCCCAGCCACTTTAGAATCCGGCTCGGCTGTCTCCACCGCACAAGCCACCGCAACCTCCATCCCCAACGCTCACCGCCACGCCGTAACCTCTGCGCCCAGCGCAAGTTTTCTCCCTCTGCCTTTGCTGTCGCACCTACCTCATGCCTACTGATCTGGCCTGGATGATCCCAACGGAGATTGCGAACTTGACGAAAAAATAGGGGGAATGGCTCGGCTTGACGGAGGCCGCCGTGATGACTGCGACTTTTGACCGAGCCGACTGCAGAGACTGTGATACAAGACAAAGCCAAAAACTTCCAGATTTGGCTAAGACTTTTGACAAAGTCAACCGCAAAATCCACGATGTTAGACCACAAACAAAGCCGAACTTCCATATATGTGGCCCTGCCTTCGGATTTTGCGACGGTGGCTCATCAATGGCCCCGAGTCTTGACGGTGAGGTCAAGATGCCGTGGACGAGCCACCATGATGGGCAGCACTACGAAATCAAAATGCAAAAAGAAAAACAACGTAATGGAGGTCATGCTCGGGAAGATGGAGCTTGCCACGAAGACGATGGAGGCGGCGGCAGGCCTGGACATGGTGCCGGTGGCAACAGCCAAGGGAAGTGCGAAGCTCAGGCGAGGCGGTGGCTAAATGGAGGAGAAAGAGAGAGAGAGAAACAAGACAGAGTTTTTAGTTTTTTTTATTTAAGACAAGTGTCAAATTGTAAGTGGTTTTATTTAAAAAAAATACACACTATATCAACTAATGACATGACACTTGCAAACCACCGAATATTTTCTCGTTAAGGAGAGGGAGCACCTTGGATGAATGTGCAACCCCCAAAATGCGGATGAGGGTTGGGATATTTTTCAATATTTATATAATACTACTAATTTTGTCGCGATTTTTTATATGTAAATGTACATAAATAAGCATTCGAGTATAAAACATTAAAATAATGGTAAGAAGCAAGCGTGAGGAAACAATACAACCTTCAATGCACAATTATATTCATAAAAGAAAAATATAAAGTTGATTGATTTCTTTTTTTAAATGACAAAAGCCACCAAAAACCCTAAACTATATCCATTGTAAAACATTTACACTAAACTTTTTTTCTATGATACCAAAATCTCAAACTTATACATGTGTGACACATTTACGTCCATCAAAGTTATGTCAATAAGAACCGTTAAAAATATGTTACCATGGACGCTAAAAAGCAAATAATGTTGATATGGCGCCCACGTGACTTAAGTGAAATAAAAACGATGTTGTTTTGGCTAAAAAAATACAACGAAACCTTGAGAATTGTTTTGGTGAATATATCACATAAGTATAAGTTTGAGATTTTTTATGTCACAAGAAAATGATTATGCTAAATATGTCATTGCGAGCATAGCTCGGAATTTTTTGAC
The DNA here is from genome assembly GCA_024500025.1 of Syzygium aromaticum. Classification (NCBI taxonomy): domain Eukaryota; kingdom Viridiplantae; phylum Streptophyta; class Magnoliopsida; order Myrtales; family Myrtaceae; genus Syzygium; species Syzygium aromaticum. The sequence continues at coordinate 31,862,233 of CM044892.1, forward strand.
TTTTGCTCTTTTTTTTAATGACTTGTCCAATTGAATTACAATCGACTTTGAGTCTCCAAACCATCATTCTTGTGGACTCTCTCTTCATTGCGGTTGTGTTAACCCCAAAAAATGCCTTAGTGTTTGGTCGGCAGTTTAATCGATAAAAAAGCCTGTTAAGATGGTAATTGTAGCTAATGATTACTAAGTACTGGGAGCGTTTAATCAATAATGTTGAAGCGGTTCATAAGAAGACCTGGTCAATCGATGGAGATGTCGGCAGAAAGTGGCCGAGTGTAGGAGCGAAGAGTCGGTAAACGAGGTAGGTCAATAAGTGTTGCTAAATAATAGTTGTCACGGAGTGCGAATTTAATTACTTGGTAACTGCTTATCATCTGTTGCAAGTTATAAATAGTCAATGCGTATCCTTTGTAAATACTACCAATCTATCCGGAATATATGTTCATCTTTTTTTTTTGCACATTTTAATATTTCTAATACCTTTACATTGCTAGCAACAATTGTTCCCAACATTCGTGTCTTTAAATTTCTTACCATTTACATTCTTGTCCAAAACTTAACAAAGAACCCTTCAAACCTTTATTGATCAGACTAGTTGGTTTAATTTGAAAGGTATTTCGCCTATTTTGTTGGTAAATGTTGCAATCACAACCCAAATGGCCCTCTTGTCTAAGAGAATTTCTATGTAAAATCTTGATTAAGTAGTTAAAAGCTTTCTCTCTAGGGTTAAAAGAGTGATTATGGATGAAGAGGCACAATAGCATCATTAACACGCTCGACCTATTAAGTAATGTATTTATGGCTTCTCTTCCAATTAGCCTCAGGACTTATATGCACCAGAATGGTTGGCCCACGATGGGCACCTAAACCAACATGTAATAACAGGCCATAGTCATGTGGGCTTAACAAATATCAATTATTTTTCTCATTAGTCATGGCTAGAGATTTCTTGAAAATTATGAATGGAAATTTAGGATATTTGAAGCAACTCACGTATAAGTCGAGCGATACTTAACCTTGATTACGACAAAGGGGTGATCACCTTTTAGGGGAAAATCCAAACAAGTATGGATTGCTCATTCGTCTTTCAAGTTTTATTGTCACCAAACCCTATTAAGAAACATAGAAATACACGAAAAACATCCCGCACAAAAGCTCAAATTGCGCAAGAAAACGGCAAAAAAAACACGTCATACAATTTTCCGCCATTTTAACAACTCATATCGCTCTTTTTGAAAATGCCATTTAAGCGCAAACAACAATGGTACTCACTGATCATCTTGCAGGCGCATCCGTCATTATCCAATGTGACAAACTTCACCTCGTAAAAACTTAATCCGATGAGTTATGGATCAGTTTGGATATATTAACTGTTTCACAATACACTAATTCTTTAATGTAGGACTTTTCTAACATAACTCACACATATATCTTACACAATCTCCCCCTCATGTGTGAGCTCAATGTTAGGTCTGCTCTCCCTTATTTCATGTGTTCTTCTGCACAAACTTATATCTCAGCTTGAATCTTCATCAACGTCCTTGTTCATCCCCGGTCTCTTTCTCCAAACCGAACCATGAAGACTGCTGTCGGGACCGTGCTTCTACACCACAACTGTCATGTCCCGACCCTCGAGCTTGCGACAACCCCTATTCACTTAGGTCAATTGAATGCGACATCCCAAGACTCATCACCGATCTTTCATTTTATTTTTCCATTATACATGTGGAAGCAACAACAATCACCCAGTCAAAACAACAAATAGCAAGGATAGTAATAAAAATCAACAATAGTCAAGCCAAAGCACCAATTTATTTATTTACTTTATTAACCCCAACGAAACATATTTACAAGCCCTTCAAGAGCACCTTTCCTCACAAACCTGCCAAAAAGATACTAGGCCAGGGGTCAATCTACTCCATTCAAAAGTGAGTCATCCAAAAAAAAATAGAGCCCAGGCATGTCCCTCTAGGACTATCAACATAGTGGTTTGGCGAGTCAAAATAGAGCGAGTCGAGATCATGCTCCAATGGTTCATAATCCGACAAGCACACAGGATCAGGGTTGGTCTCGAGATCTTCCACTGACCCATCGAGTGGGTCAATGTCCATAGGGTCCCAAACCTCCTGCCTGGGCCCCTATCTGGAGGACCATCGAGGCCCCTCAAAGGGTCGTACAGGCTCTCATCCTCACGGATGAACTATGCTTAGAACTAATGTGGAACCCACATAGCTAGGCCCTTATCTACCCACACAGTAGATAGATGGCGCTAAAAAAGATGTGGTTTGCCGAGAAAACGATAGGTAGTAATAATCCTATCCACATCTTGCGACACCCCAAACCGCATCGGGTGGTTCGTCAGGCTAAGGTCCTAGAAAACAATTAACAACAACAAATGAGATATAAATCTCAGCAAGTTAGTGACCTAAGCCTTGTTAAGTAAGTCAACTCGTCTTAGATGTACCTAAAACATGCAGAAATATAATGATGGAAGATCAATTGCAAAATAACCCCTTGCTTTGCTTTAATTATACACAGTGCCAGATAACTCAACACAGCATACACAAACACGCCATCACACAATTACAGGCATCCTTACCTTACCTTGGCACACGCTCTGCACATTATAAACCATCATGTGTCATAATAATGCAATAAGCATATAACGTGATTAGAACACGTAGCAACTTTCTATGCACAATGCACTCATGCGTGTTCCGATTTTTAAGACCAGTGAGGGTCACGACACAACCCCATAAGTTGGCAATCTTCTGGCATGGCATCTATCACGACTGCTCAGGGCACGCCTGTCCTCGCACGGGGATCTTTTGGTTTAACCGAGTATTGATCACGGCCGCTCAGGACACGCTCGAAATCCATCGAGGGTCTCATCACGGCCATTCAAGGCACGCCCGCACTCATATAGGGATAACAAATTCTCATTATGTGATCACGCGAGCACCTCAACCACTCAAGCCAATTTCTTTCTTTCTCATTTAATCAATGCAGACGTGGTTATGCTCGCATAACAGAATACTACAACTTTCATGCCTAAAAATACAGTAATAAATTCGCACGTGATCACATACACACAATTAAACCGTCAAACTTTGCATGCTTCCCTTTTTAAACACCCCTGTCCTATTTAACTTATAAAACTTGACATATAAATCCAACACCTCGGGGTATACTATTTATATGTCCATAAAAACCCTTTTAAAAATTAAATAACAAGGTCTCACATAGGGCAATTATTTTTCGGGGCAAAACAGGCATTAAACAGCATGAAACGGGCATAATTCAACACTTAACTCAAGCAGAAAATACCCATATAAAATCCACTTATAGCCCTTATTGCGATAACTTATCATCCAATTAATTATAGTTTATCGTCCCTTGGTGATACCTTATCATTAAATTAATCGATAACTTATCACCTAATTGGTGATAGCTTATCACTCAAATACCGATAGCTTATCGTCCCTCTGACGATAACTTATCACCCTTTTATCGATAGCTTATCGTCTTTTTGACAATAGCTTATCACCATTTCCTCGATAACTTATCGCCTATTTGGCGATAGCTTATTGCCTAACTTTCAGATAACCTATCGCCAGTTGATAACCTATCAATTAATTAATCACCATTAATCACTAATCACCTAATTAACTTACTATAAACTAATCCTAATCGAGTTTAATGTGCTAATCAAGAGATTAGAGCGTTAACTCACCCGTTAACAATTCCGACGACATGGGCACGATGGTGGCAATGAGTGCTACACACGGCTTAGTTCAAAAACAACACGGGGTGGTTACGGTGGCTGGACAGCAGCTTGGTAGCTTCTGTGGACTGGTTTGGCTTACAGTGAAGGCGGATCAGCGAGGGGAGCGGCTCGGACGAACCGCGCACGGCAACGGGCGGTCATGGCGTGTGACCGATGGTGGCGGGTAGCTCCACGGCGCAAAACAGCAACCAAGGGGTGTGGTGTTTCTAGGCGGCCGAAGGTGGAAAGAGGAGGGAGAGAGGGGCCGAAAAAATTAGAGAGAGAGAGAGAGAGAATTGGGAGATATTTCTCAACTTTCCCAAAGTCTTCACTCATCATGGTAACTCTCCCAAAGTCTTCACTCATCAAAGCCTTTTTTTCTCTGTCTCTTTGTTCAATAATGCAAGAAGGGTATTTTGGTCATTTCACATTTTTGACACAAATTTCCCATTTTTCCCTTGGGCCAAAGTCAAGAGATGGGCCTTGGAATGGGCCAAATTGAATAGAAATGGGCTTGAAATGTTCATGGGTTCAAATTGAGCTTGAATTTGCTATTGGGCTAGAAAATGGGAAAGTGGGCTTAGTGGGCCCCATTGGGCCCACTTGAACTTGTTTGGGCCCAAGTGGCCGAAGCACCTCGGCGCGTGAGGCCCAATGGGCCTTCGCTCGGCCCACTTCCTTGTGGGCTCCAATTCTCAGCCCAAAATTTCCTTTTACAAGAATTTCAAGCAAACCAATAAACCAGAGGATTAATAAAGCAATGTCCAATAGGTTAGTCTTGAAATCCTTGAAAGTTTGATATCCAAATTCGGATTCTAGGAGTTACAACTTTAATATATCTCAAACTAACGAGCAGCTTTTAAGAGTTACGCATATTCGACCCATGGTTGATTTGATATCAAATTAAGTTTAAGCTTTCACGAGTCATGGATGACCTCGATTGTCATGTAATTGCGATAGGTCAATCGCTAGTTCCGAAGTACACGATCATTAAGAGTTGGCTTAGGGTCGTTCACAATTCATACAATGGTCAGTTAGAATCACCCGCAATTCGATTGTATACTCTTAGTGAACCAATCTATAATCATTCTTTGATCAGTCTATAATAACTCAAAATTATCCCTCGTTATTTCTTATGTTCGAATTGTCAATCCATGGTCGAGTTCTTGAGTCATGCGTACTTAATCCCTTAATAGTCTTTTCCTATTGGTTAGTCCTCTCATGAATGACCAATTCAAAGTGAGATTTAACTAATAGTGTATCAATGAAATAATCATTTCATATATCTCAAAAGGGGTTGAATTTCAAAATATCACAACAGCCCCCACCGCCCAGAAACCGCAATATACATTGAGAGTGAGCCACCAATCAACCACCGACTCTAATACTATTTGTTGAGAGTATGCAGCAGAAGCCCAATACCTTCACCTAGGAAGATCGCCAAGAGAAAGCACAAGTCTGAATCCGTTAACATATTCAATTGAATCAACATTCACTCAGAAGCCTAAGCTAATGAGTTATGGGCTAACTTGGACATATCAACTGCTCCACAACATACCAATTCTCCGATGAGCGACTTCTTTAATACAACTCACACGTGTATCTCAGCACAAAGTGTTTATAGTAGAAGTTCTCAGCATCAAGAACATTGATCTTGTGCTTGGTGTACTTCATATGGGCACCTATTACACAAATTCATGAAAACATATGGTTTAATTCTAAGGCCTATATGTTATAAATGAACTCAGCACAGTAATATATATATGATCCAACTTACTTTCGCCGAAGTTGGTGTGCTTAATGCTACCAACTCCACCATCTCCCTTGATGAACTCCACGCTCTTGATGCCCTCGGGGACGATCTTGGGAATGACATGTGAGTCAAGGACCAAAGTGTTGAACATCCTCGACGGAGGGACAGCAGATGTGAACTCTTGAGAGTAGGTGATAACTCCCATGTTTGCCTGTTAAGAAACGAAGAGAAACGAACTCCAGTAGGAAATAGGAGGATCTGGTTTGATGTGATAGAAAAAGACTTGAGCTGATGAAGATGATGAAGAGAACTACTTGGTCCTTATGGGCAAGTCCACAAGTTCAGTACTCCAAATCACGATCAACAGATCTTTTGTCTGTCTCCAATTTGCCTGGATGCGATCTTTTTCGTAAAGAAAATTGAATTTTTCATGTTATGAACTGATTTAGACATGAATTTTAGTCTCATGCCAGACAACCATGACCTCCATTGTTAAGGTTTGACTTTTCAAATACCATGATAACTACGCCATCGGATCGAACTGAGTCTACTCTAAGCTTGGATTAACCCACAAAGACAAATGTCTCTCTTGGGACCCTTCTTTTCCTTTTTTAATTTTATGCTAAGTACTTTTCTACTTTTTATTTTTCTTATTCTTTTCTAGTCAAATGGAGTTTGTTTGTTTCTTTGGCCACATATTCCCCATTTTGTTTGGCGGGATGGTTTTAATTAGGGAAACAATCTTAAAGTTTGCTTCCATGATTTGCGAAGAAGCACACTACAGCTTAATTCATCAATATTCAGTTGCATAGTTATGATGTAGACAGTCAGTGGAAAATTTTATTTTAACAAATCAAATTGGATCAACGCACCTTACCCTCTCTCTCTTCTTTTTGCAACTCATCTACAAGTCAAACGAAAATTCACCTTCATGACCACAAAGGGAGATCTTTTCTTCGGCAAAATCCATAATTTATTGGATCGCTCATTGCTCCTTCAAGCATTATTTTTTGGCATGGCCTTACACACAACAATCAAATCCCTTTAAAACATGGAAATCACACTATAAAAACCTTTCCTCTCCCAGAAGCTCCGAGGCAGAGCCAAAGGGAACACAAAAGATACGATACAAACTCGAAAGGGTCTTGAGAGTAGCATTTAGGCGCAAACATCGGGGTTGGCCACAAGGTACTCCTCAACAGCCTTGTACAATCCCATAGCTCTGTCTTTACCCTTCTTGATGTCCTCTTCTTTGAGCTCACAACCTTCCTGAACGTGGTACTCGCTGGTCATCTTGCAGACGCAACCACTGCCAGCCGCGACGAACTTCACTTCTTCGACAACGCAGTCGATCTTGTCGAACTTGATGTCACTTTCGATCATGGTATATTTGCAGTAAAAGCTACCTGCATCAAGAGCATCGATCTTGTGCTTCGTGTACTTGATGTGTGAGCCTGTTATGTGAATTCAATAAAGTGAAGAAGTTAATTCTTAATTCTGAGATCTCTATATATACTTGCCATGGTAGAAATATGAGTATGATCCGACTTACTTTCACCGAAGTTGGTTTGCTTAATGCTACCAACTCCGCCATCTCCCTCGATGAACTCAATGCTCCTGATGCCCCCAGGAACGATCTTGGGTAGGATATGGGAGTCAAGGAACAAAGCCTTGAACATCCTCGATGGTGCAACGACACTCGTGATCTCTTGCGAGTAGGTAACAACTCCCATGTTGGCCTCTTAAGAAACAAAGAGAACTGAACTCAAGAAGGGTGGGAGAAGGGTTTGATGTAATTGCTAATGGAGAAGGCTTGAGCTGATGAAGATGATGAAGAGAACTACTTGGTACTTATAGGAAAGTCCTCTGTTTAGTACTCCATCGTCATTCAAAGTTCAAAGGACACCCAATTGGACCGAGCCGAACTTCTCAAGCCTTTCTTGTTTTTTATTGGGAGGAGCCACCGATCATCTGGAAAGATAGGAAAAGTACAAATCACGATCAAAGCTCTATTGTTTGACCGTTATTATAACAACGTGAGGTATTGCAATTAATAAAGATATTACATATTCATTCACAGACATTTTGGGCCCATTACGATAGTCTGTACTTGGTGTACCCCCTCTCTAGAAAAGTAATTCATATAGAATATTTTGGTCATACTGTCAATCATCCATTTTCGTTGAAATGATAGCGTAAAATAGGCAAGTCTAGATAAATTAATCCCCTTATCAGCTCCGAATTTCCTGAATTCAATCTTTTTCAAAAAGAAAATTGAATTTTTTATATTAGACACGAACTTTAAGCTTGATAACCATGACCACCGTTGCTAAGGGTATAACTCTAGGTTCGTTCATTGCGCTATCAAGGACAGTCATGAAAATAAGCTTAGGTGCCGATTCTCTTAGGGAAAGGCCAGTCTCCTGGCTCCCATACTTAAATCAAAGGCTGAAATTTAATGTAGATGATATATGAAAAGATAACAAAGGAGCTATGGGTAAAATTGCGTGATCGACTAGCGACTCAGTAGTCCAACCTTGGGGACAAAAAGAGAACATTGGAACTCGTCTATGGAAGTGTTAGCAGTAGCTCTTCTTCTCGCCTACAATTATGCTAAGTCCATCGGCGTTCGAAAAGTAATTTTTGAAACTAATTGCAATGTCTTAATTGGTGTTATCGAGCAAAATGGTCTTTGCCCTCAGTATTCAATCATCTTTTTTCAACACAATCCAGGTCGGAGTTAGGCTTGGACTCGTAAACCTAGCTAATGGAGCTACTCGTGCACTTGCAAATTGGGCTTTTAATGAAGTAGGAATCGCATTTTCATTTCTTTTTCACAGTCTATCATTTAAAGTTCAAAATATTATATTAGTGGAGCCTTCTTTAATTTATTATTCTGACGTAGGTTCTGCATCCTGTTTGTACTCTGTAATGCTTTGAAATGAAAAGTTACTTTTAGAATAAAAAAACGGTGGCGGAGCTCTTTTTATTTATTATTTTAATCGAAGCGGATCTGATTTATTTTGCTTCTGTTTACGAAAGGCAACTTTGCTAGTTTGACTTTTCAAATGCCGCTATAGCTAAGTCATCGAATCGAAATGACTGTACTCTAAACCTGGATTAACTCATACAGACAAATGTCTCTATTATGACCGTTCTTTTTTTTTTAATTTGTTTCTACCTTTTATTTTTCTTCATTGCTAGTCAAATTTTCTCCATTTTTATTAGGGAAACAATGCTCGTTTTTCATCTAACGATAATCTATCTAGCTTAGGAAAAGTAGGGATAAGTGCATAAAAGTCCTAAAACTATTCACAAAGTGCAATCAAGTTCTAAAACTTTCACATAGTGCAATCAAGTCCTAAATTTATCACAAAAGTGCAATTGAATCTAAAAACTTTCAAAAAATACAATCAACGGAAAGATTTAGTTCGATCGATTTAATAAGTTTTAGGATTTGATTATATTTTTTTTAAGTTTTCAGTATCAATTGCACTTTCATAATAAATTTTAAAACTTAATTGTACTTTTTAAAAGTTTTAAGACTCAATTGTACTGTCATGCTAAGTTTTATGACTTATAATACACTTATCCCATAAAAATATAATGAAATGCCCAATTTTCCCTTGCGCTTCATTTTGCCCTACTTCTCTTCTTTATGCAACTCATCTATAAATCAAGTGAAAATTCACCTTCATGCCCACAAAGGGAGATCTTTACTTGGGAAAAATCCATAATTTATTGGATTGCTCATTGCTCCTTCCAGATTTATTTTTTGGCATGGCCTTACCCACAACCTTCAAACCCTTTATAACATACCAATACACACGATAAAAAAACCTTTCCTCGCCCAGAAGTTCCGAGGCAGAGCCAAAGGGAAAATAGAAGATACAATACGAACTTTCCACTCACTTTACTCTATCATCACCCAGAAAGGATCCTGAGAATTGAGAAAAGCATTTAGGCGCAAACATCGGGGTTGGCCATGAGGTACTCCTCAACAGCCTTGAACAGTCCCATGGCTTTGTCTTTTCCCTTCTTGATGTCCTCCTCCTTGAGCTCACAACCTTCCTTGGCGTGATACTCACTGGTCATCTTGCAGACGCATCCGCTGCCAGCCGCGATGAACTTCACTTCTTCCACGACGCAATCAATCTTGTCGAACTTGACGTCGCTTTCAATCATGGTATATTTGCAGTAAAAGCTACCTGCGTCGAGAGCATCAATCTGGTGCTTTGTGTACTTGATGTGGGAGCCTGTTATGCAAATTCATTAAAGTGAAGAAGTTAGTTCTTAATCCCAAAGTCTAGATATACACTTGACATGGTAGAAATATAAGTATGATCCGGCTTACTTTCACCGAAGTTGGTTTGCTTAATGCTACCAACTCCACCGTCTCCCTTGATGAACTCAATGCTCTTGATGCCACCAGGAACAATCTTGGGTAGGATATGGTGGGAGTCAAGGAACATAGCCTTGAACAGCCTCGATGGTGCGACGACACTTGTGATCTCTTGCGAGTAGGTGATGACTCCCATGTTGGCCTTGTAAGAAACAAAGAGAACTCTCAAGAAGGGCAGTGGAAGGGTTTGGTGTGATTGATAAAGGAGAAGGCTTGAGCTGATGAAGATGATGAAGAGAACTACTTGGTACTTATAGGCAATTCCAAAGTTTAGAACTCCATCATCATTGAAAGTTCAAAGCACTCCGGATTGGACCGGCCGAATTACTTTCAAGCCTTTCTTGTTTTCTCATTGGGAGGAGCCACCGATCGTCTAGAAGGTTAGAAAAACAGGAAAAATCACGATCAAAGCTCTTCTGTGTGGCCATTATAAGAACCTAAGGTGAGGTATTACAATTAATGAGAAATTACATATTCAATCGCAGACATTGTGGGCCCATTACGATAGTCTATACTTGGTACACCGCCTTTCTAGAAAAGGGAAAAGTACATATTGTACCGGTACTAATTTAATCATAAATATTTCAATTAAGATAATTTAGTCATAGACTTTTACATTTGTACCAATTGAACGCATTCAGTCAATTTAGGTTAGAATTGGTGATGTGGACAATAGCCGTCTTACATGACATGATCGACGCTGTCGTAAAAATTTTTAACAATTTTTTCAAACTTGTTTATTAATTTGTCTTTTCCTTTTCCTTGTCTTATTTTTCTTTTCGTTTGTGGCCGGCAAGTGTCACCAAAGCTCGCCGGCCACTAGGTGAGGGTCACGAAGCCCTCACTAGCCTCCATGAGGGTCGTGGCCCTTGCTTGGCCTTGTCAGGGGCTAGCCTGACATGGGCGAAGGCAACCATGGCCTCATCCATGGCTAGCAAGGCCGAGACAAGCCTTCGCCAATAGCCGGCAAGGCCCTAGCGAGGCCATAGTCACCTTCACCAGCAGCCAGCAAGGCCCTGGTCAACACCAACCATGCCACGTAAAATATCTGACATCCACGTCAACGATTCCTAGCCTAGATTGGTCGAATTAACTCAATTGACAAAAATACAAAAGATTTATGACAAAAATAGCTCAATCGAAAGGTTTAGGAGTGAATTAGCACTAATGCAATCAATTTAGGACTTTTTTCGTACTTTTCCCCCTAGAAAAAGTAATTCAAATCAAATATTTTTTTCATACATAAGAATCATTGGTTTTCGTCTGTACAAAAGTGTAAAATAGGTGAGTCTAGATAAGTTATCCCTTTTTCAGCTCCGAATTTTTTAGTCACAATCTTTTTTTTCACAATCTTTTTCAGCTTCGGGTGTTTTCTCTGTAGCCTCCGCCTGGGAGCAGATCAGAATATCCAGACCTGCTGTTCCTTGGTGTTCTTTTGTTTGGGATAACAGTATTGCGCCGAGGTATAGCTTCTTGTTGTGGCTAATATCCCTGAAAAGGCTCCCAACACAGGTTATGCTACTCAATTATCACAGAATATCGGTAGGTCTTTGTGCATTTTGCAAATGTAGACCAGACTCGCTGGATCATCTGTTCTTCGCATGTCCTGTCACGCGTTCTCTTGCCATGTACTGGGCTGGAAATTGCCACCTCTCATGGAGGAATCAGTCTTGCCAAGAAAATATTCATTGGGCCACTATAAACATACGAGGCCAGAGTTTTGATCAGAGTATTTCGCGGTTCTCTTTTGCAGCTTTGTGCCACATTATCTGGACTACGCGGAATAATATTCTCTTCAGGAACCAACCTCTCTTCGTGCCGGCCCTCCGGCAACATCTTGCGAAACTCATCAGGGATAGAGGTTTGTCCTTCAAACCTGTTGAAGACAATCCACGCAATCGTAGGGTCCAAGTCAGCTAGGGTATTTCGTCTACCATATTTGATCTTGCCCCCTAGGGTTGTTTTAGTCTTTTTAGTGTTGTGGTCGCTTCTTTCGACCTCCTGTATCTTGCTTTGTTGCTTATAGCTTTGTAACCGTTACACCTTTGCACCTGTTGGGACACTTATCGTCGCTTCAGGTGCGAGGTTTTTGTGTTTCGGTTCCATTTCTTGTATATTTTGTATTGGAAAGTCTATATAAAATCTTGCCTTTACCAAAAAAAAAACAAAAAAAAATTTTAATCAAGAACTGATTTAGACATGAATTTTAGGCTTGATACTAGACAACCGTGACTGTCAGGGAATAATTCTATGTTCGTTCGTTGCGCTATTGAGGACAGTTGCCAAAATAAGTTTAGGAGCCGATTCTCTCGGGGAAAGGACAGAGTCCTAGCTCCCATCATTAGATCAAAGGCTAAAATTTAATGTAGACGGTGCATGAAAAGATAACAAGGGAGCCATAGGTATAATTGCAAGATTGGCTAGCGACTCAATAGTCCAACCTTGGACAAGAAGAGAAAGGTGGAACTCTCCCTTGCAATTATGTCGAGTCTCTCGGCATCCAAAAAGCAATTTTTAAAATCGATTACAATGTCTTAATTGTTGTTATCTACCAAAAGGGTCTTTGCCCTCAGAGTATTGAACCTTCCTACTTCAACACAATCCGGGTTGGAGTTAAGCTGGGACCAGTAAACCCAATGATGAAGCTACTTATGCACTTGCAAATTAGGCTTTAATCAAATAGAAATCGTATCTTCTTTTCTTTTTCATAATTTCCCTTTTAAATTTATATTGTTCTAATTTTGGTACCGCTTCCGTTTGTGCTTTGTAATTCTTTGTTTAAATGAAAAGTTATTTTTAGAAAAAGAAAAGAAAAAAGAAAGCGTTTTTTTTCTTTTTTCTTATCATCGAAGTGGATCCGATTTACTTTGCTTCTGTTTACGAGAGGTAATTTTGCTTGTTTGACTTTTCAAATCGCACTGTAGCTAAGTCATCAAATAGAAATGAGTGCACTTTAAACTTGGATTAACTCAAAAAGACAAATGTCTCTTTAATGATCGTAAAGTATAATGAAAGGCCCAATTTTCCCCTGCACTTCATTGTGCCCTCTATCTCTTCTTTATGCAAACTCATCTATAAGTCGAGAAAATTCACCTTCATGACCACAACGGGAGATCTCTCTTGGGCAAAATCCATAATTTATCGGATTGCTCAATGCTCCTTCAAGCTTTATTTTTTGGCACGGCCTTACACACAACAATCAAACCCCTCTATAACATAGAAGTCACACTATGAAAGCCTTTCCTCACCCTGAAGCTCCGAGGCGGAGCCAAAGGGAAAACAGAAGATACATTACAAACTTTCCACTCATTTTACTCTATTGTCACTCAGAAAGGATCTTGAGAAAAGCATTTAGGCGCAGACATCGGGGTTGGCCATGAGGTACTCCTCAACAGCCTTGAACAGTCCCATGGCTCCGTCTTTGCCCTTCTTGATGTCCTCCTCCTTGAGCTCACAACCTTCCTTGACATGGTACTCGCTGGTCATCTTGCAGACGCATCCACTGCCAGCCGCAACAAACTTCACTTCTTCCACAATGCAGTCGATCTTGTCAAACTTGATATCGCTTTCCATCATGGTATATTTGCAGTAAAAGCTACCTGCATCCAGAGCATCAATCTTGTGCTTCATGTACTTGATGTAAGAGCCTGTTTTGTATATTCATTAAACTTAAGAAGTTAGTTCTTAATTCCAAGGTCTATGTAGTTCTTAATTCCAAGGTCTATGTATGGACTTGACATGGTGGAAGTGCAAGTATAATCCAACTTACTTTCACTGAAGTTGGTTTTCTTGATGCTACCAACTCCGCCGTCTCCCTCGATGAACTCAACGCTCTTGATGCCCTCGGGAACAATCATGGGCAGGACATTGTGTGAGTCAAGGATCATAGCCTTGAACAGCCTCGACGGTGCGACCACACCTGTGATCTCCTGCGAGTAGGCAATGACTCCCATGTCTGCCTTGTAAGAAACAAAGAGAACTGAACTCGAGAAGGGTAGTGGAACGGTTTAGTGTGATTGCTAATGGAGACTGGAGAGGGCTTAAGCTGATGAAGATGATGAAGAGAACTACTTGGTACTTTTAGGCAAGTCCATTGGTTAGGACTCCATCGTCATTCAAAGTTCAAAGCACACCAAGTTGTACAAGCCGGCCTTGATTTAGTTCCACGTCATGACGAGAACGAGGAAGAGAACGGTACAAGAACTCGAGTTCCTCTTGTTGGAGTTGATGACGAAAACACCTAAAGGGACATTCTTTATTTTTTTCACAGATGCAAAGAATTAAATAGTTAGATTTAGTTTGTTTCACATAAAATAAATTGAAAAATATTTTTCTAAAAATATTCGCTTATATTACTTGCAATAATTAATCAATAAAAATACTTTCATTATCGCAATAATTTATATCTAATCATTTTCATGGACGATAAAAAAAATTTTGTCTATTCATTTTGTATAAGTAATATAAGAGATCCTTTTCAGGAAAATATTTTATAAATTATTTATTTTTCGCGAAACAACTGCACGTTTAAACTACTGTCCGGTTAGGGAAGCTCGTGCCTCGAGCCATACTTGAAGTTTCGGGTTTTCTTTTGCCAAGTTCATATTGTTTGACTTACCACTAGGCCCTTACAGTATGTTAATCTCCAAATTTTACTCACATATGTAATTTTTCATTTCCATGACAAATAATGACAATCACAATCCATAAAAAAGTCAGATAATACGTAAAAGTCAGAGACGACCGAACTTTCAGTGCAAAGAGCTCTTGAAACAGCCGTCGCCAAATTGTGTTCCCTGTCATTGTGGACCTACTACCAAGTTGGTCAAGAGAGAATAATTTCCTTTACTAAATTTAGTCTCACTGGCATTAAAAATGTGAATGATTAATTTAAGATATTAGCTGGAGAGTCGGTAGCCATAGGGCCCTTAATCCTTTGACGGCGCAGAGGAGACTCTGGAATTCGTTGCTCAGCCCTTCCTACTTCAAACTTGTCTCCTGGTTGAGCAGGAACCAAAGAAGAGCTGTTGTGAGTTAAAAATCAACAAAGTGATGCTAATCGAACATGTTGAGGGACATCTAGTCTAGATGGGTCTCAGTGAAATATAATTGCAAACTGAATAATCGCACATTGAATATTTGAATCATCGCTTTAAGTTAATAATTATATTTAACTTAAAATTCCCAGGCTTTAATTTTTAAAGTGAAACTTAGTCTAATTAGGATGCCAATGGTCTCAAATTTTATACTCCCTTTTTGTGATCTCTCGATCAAAAGGTGTTAGATTTTTATTGTTCATCTTAACAGGTGGTTCCGGTTCCAATAATTGATTAGATAATTTCGGGGAAATTACCAAAAAAGTCATAAACCTTTTATAATTGTGCAAATTCAGTCCTAAACCTTTTTTTTTTTTGCCAATTTAGTCCTAAACCTTTTGCAAACCGGCCAATTCAGTCCTTTTGGCCGGCCGACACTAACGTGGCCACTAGCCGGCTGATTGCCACGTTATTGATGCTTTATTAATTCCCACATGACTTGAGCTGAATTTATTGATGCTTTCAACCGTAAATCGGGTATTACTACCACTAAAACAATAACCTTAAGTAATACAAGAAATCATAGTAGAAAAGGTTAGAAGGAACAAGTTTGTGATTTTAAGATTTGGAAAGCAATTAACTAATTTGAGCAGTGAATAGAAACTCTATTAGATCTTTTTTCTTATTTAATTTTGTGATGTAAAAGTTGAGTTTGTGGTCCGTTTTGTTTGTCTTACTCGGTATAAGAGTTACAAGAATTAGCCCACATTGAAGTAATTTTCTCGTGAATAGAATTGTCCATGTGTTGATGACCTTTCTTTACTGAATTAAGTGGGGAAATTTACGTGCTACTATACGAAAATTGTGTAGGATATCATTCTAGTTGTAACAACAAGAAAAATAAATAAATAAGAAAAACTAAAGTGTAACATGAAACAGTTTGTTTTAGCTGCAATACATATAAAAGAAATGACACGATAAACGAAAAACATTGACAATGATGGAACACCTACTGATGAGCGCGAGATAGTAACACCAAAACAAAATACTCTGTTTTTTTAGGCATTTCCCTTTGGGTTAATACGACGAAAAATCATAAATTGATATACCTATAAAAATTTTATCTCGAATTATTTTTTTAATCATAAAAAATTTCAAATTTGTACACATGTGATAAATTTACCCCGAAGTATTTTTTTGACCACCAAAAACTCCAAACTGGTACACTTGTGACAATTTTACCCCGAACTATTTCTATAATCACCAAAAATCTCACACTGGTATACATGTGATAATTTTACCCCCGAACTAATTTTTTGACCACTAAAAACTCCGAATTGGTACATTTGTGACAAATTTGCCCTCTATTAGTGTCCATTAAATTATATTAATATCACAAAAAATCACAAATTTGTAAATTTGTGACAAACAGAGGGTTAAAACCCAAAACCGGTACACATGTCAATTACCACGTGTCATTAAACTTAGCAATTTAATAGTAAAATTTAATGGAAACTAACGGAAGATAAGTTTGTCACAGGTGTACCAGTTTGGGGTTTTTGGTGGCCAAAAAATTAATTTTTGAGTAAAATTGTCACAGATATACCAATGTAGAGTTTTTGATGGTCAAAAAAATAGTTCGGGGTAAAATTGTTACAGATGTACCAGTTTAGGGTTTTTTGTGGTCAAAAAAATAGTTTTTGGTAAATTTATCACAGGTGTACCAGTTTAGGGTTTTTCGTGGTATTAACCCTTTCCCTTTTCACACTCTCCGACAAAGTGACACCAAAATAGAGTCCTCCATTTTTCTCATTCGCTCCAAAATTATTTTGCCCGCCTTCCGACTCACATGCTATGCTTTTGTGGACTCCACAAGCAACTCATCCACATCGACCCCGTTAGATTGCCAAGTTTTCTGGCCGCAATAAACTCCTAATTCATCAAGATGGGAAATGAAGTTATGGTCATTGAGAATAGGGTTAATATCACGAAAAACCTCAAATTAATCTTTTGACAACAAAAAATCCAAAATTGATATATCTGTGATAAATTTACCCTCTGTCAGTTTCCGTTAAATTTTACCTTTCATTTTGATTTGTTTCTACCTTTTACTTTTCTTCTTTGCTAGTCAAATTTTCCCCATTATATTTGGGAAACAATGTTTCTTTCCATGATTTGCAAAGAAGCACACTGTAGCCTAATTAATCAATACTAAGTTGCATAATTATGATGAATACAGTTAGTGGAAAATTTATTTTAATAAATCAAATTGGATAAAATAAACAGGGTTCCGGTGTCTGCTTATCAAAAGCAAAGTGATTCACTACCACTTCTTTTATTTCTTGGATTGCAAGAGTATAGAATTATTGTCCCATTACGTTCCATTTCTTTTCATCTAACGACAATCTATCTTGCTTAGGAAAAGGATAACGAAATGCCCAATTTTCCCTTGCACTTCATTTTGCCCTCTGTCTCTTCTTTATGCAAACTCATCTATAAGTCGAGTGAAAATTCACCTTCATGACCGCAAAGGGAGATCTTTCCTTGGGCAAAATCCATATTCTATCGGATTGCTCATTGCTCCTTCAAGTTTTATTTCTTGGCATGGCCTTACACACAACCATCAAGCCCCTTTACAATATAGAAAACACACGATAGAAACACTTCCTCACCCAGAAGCTCCGAGGCAGAGCCAAAGGGAAAACACAAGATACAATACAAACTCTCCAATCATTTTACTCCATCATCACTCGAAAAGGATCTTGAGAAAAGAATCTAGGCGCAGACATCGGGGTTGGCCACGAGGTACTCCTCAACAGCCTTGAACAGTCCCATGGCTCTGTCTTTGCCCTTCTTGATGTCCTCCTCCTTGAGCTCACAACCTTCCTTGACGTGGTACTCGCTGGTCATCTTGCAGACGCATCCATTGCCAGCTGCGACAAACTTCACCTCTTCCACGATGCAGTCGATCTTATCAAACTTGACGTCGCTTTCGATCATGGTATATTTGCAGTAAAAGCTACCTGTGTCGATAGCATCAATCTTGTGCTTCGTGTACTTGATGTGGGAGCCTGTTATATAAATTCATTAAAGTTAAGAAGTTAGTTCTTAATTCCAAGGTCTATCTATAGACTTGACATGGTAGAAGTGCGAGTATGATCCAACTTACTTTCGCCGAAGCTGGTTTTCTTGATGCTACCAGCTCCGCCATCTCCCTCAATGAACTCAACGCTCTTGATGCCTTCGGGAACAATCATGGGCAGGACATTGTGTGAGTCAAGGATCATAGCCTTGAACAGCCTCGACGGTGCAAGTACACTCGTGATCTCCTGCGAGTAGGTGATGGCTCCCATGTCTGCCTTGTGAGAAAGAAAGAGAACGGAACTCGAGAAGGGTAGTGTAAGGGTTTAGTGTGATTACTAATGGAGACTGGAGAGGGCTTAAGCTGATGAAGATGATGAAGAGAACTACTTGGTACTTATAGGCAACTCCATTGGTTAGGACTCCATCATCATTCAAAGTTCAAAGCACACCAAGTTGTACTAGCCGGCCTTGATTTAGTTCCACGTCATGACAAGAACGAGGAAGAGAACGGTATAAGAACTCGAGTTCCTCTTGTTGGAGTTTATGACGAGAACTGCCAAAGGGAATTTCTTTATTTTTTTCACTGATGCAAAGAATTAAAAGTCAGAGACGATCCTTACCAAAAAAAAAAAAAAAAGTCAGAGACGACCGAACTTTCAGTGCAAAGAGCTCTTGAAACAGTCGTCGCCAAATACTGTACACTATCATTGGGGACCTACTACAAAGTTGGTCAGGGGAGAATAATTATCTTTATTAAATTTAGTCTCACTGGCATTAAAAATGTGAATGATTAATTTAAGATATTAGCCGGAGAGTGTAGACAACGTTATGAAAGTATCAATGGTAGCCGCAGGGCCGTTGATCCTTTGAAGGTGTAGAGGAGACTTTGGAATTCGTTGCTCAACCATTCCAACTTCAAACTTGTCTCCTGGTTGAACAGGAACCAAAGAAGAGCTCCTATGAGGAAAAAATCAACAAAATGATGCTAATCGACTATGTTGAGGTACATCTAGTCTAGATGGGTCTCAGTGAAATATAATTGCAAATTGAATAATCGCACATTGAATAGTTGAATTATCGATTAAGTTAATACATGTATTTAACTTAATATTCCTTGGCTTTAATTTTTAAAGGGAAACTTAGTCTAATGAGGCATGCTAATGGTCTCAAATTTTGATTCCTTTTGATGATCTCTCAATCACAAGGTATGAGATTTTTATTGTTCATCTTAACAGGTGGTTCCGGATCCAATAATTGATTAGATAATTTCGTAACATCTATGTCACTCATTATTTCCATAGAGGAATATCATGAATCACCAGGATTGCTAAGTGAGAATAGCAGCTATTGATGTTTGGTTTGGCAAAAATATTGTTGGTAAAGGTTGTCGACGTGGGTGATGGTATTAGGGGTGAGCATAATTCCGGGGTAGAACCTAAAATTTAAGAACCTAACCAGTGGGAACCTGTAAGTTCCAGGTTCCAAGGTATGCAATATAAGTTTCAAGTTCCAAAAATTGAAGAACATGTTTTGATAGATAGGTTTCATGTTCTAGATAGGTGGAACCGTAAACCTTAAACCTTAAGCCTTAAACAAGTTTTTTTGTGTTTTTTCTTGGTTCATGTATTCACATGATCATGCAATATTCCATAGTGTTAAATGATGAGTGTATAATCTTGAATTACTAGTATGAGTTTTCATTTTATGACTTATTAATGTTTCATATTCTTCATGTCTCTAAGTATAAGTTATGGTCACTAGATCGTAACAGTAAGTGGTAGTCATTAAAGATGATGAATCACTGCAATACAAGTGGAACTTGCGTAGATCTTGTAACCAACCCTGGAACTTGTGACAAGATAGATTCCAGGTTCTAATGTATGTAAGATAGGTTCCAAGTTTCATTTTACAACTTGTTAATGTTTCGTATTATTCATGTCTCTAAGTATAAGTTATAGTCAATAGTTTGTAATAGTAAGTGATAACCGTTAAAGGTAATGATTTACTACAATACATGTGGAACCTAGGTAAACCTTGGAATTGACCTTGAAACCTGTGACAGGATAGGTTTTAGGTTCCAAAGTATGTAAGATAGGTTCCAAGTGGAAATTGTATGGAACTTAGAACTGCTCACCCCTAGATGGTATGATAGCTTATGGAGGACATCGTTGATGGTGGTAGTCAGGTGTAGGCGATACATGGAGAGAGAGAGAGAGAGAGAGAGAGAGTATTTAGGTTTTGCAGATGTGATCAATTTTGAGCAAGACATACTGACTTTAACGTTGGGATAGGGAGACTTGAATCAGTCTAGACAAAGGATCTTTATTAATTTCCACGTGGCTTGAGCTAAATTTATCAATGCTTTTAGTCGTAAATTGGGTATCACTGCCACTAAAACAATAACCTTAAGCAATATAAGCAATCGTATTAGAAAAGGTTGGCGAACAATTTTGTGATTTTAAGATTTGGAAAGCAATTAACAAATTTGAGTGAATAGAAACTCTACTAGATCTTTTTTCTTATTTAATTTTGTGATGTAAAAATTGAGTTTGTGGTCCGTTTTATTTGATCTTACTCGGCATAAGAATTATTGGAATTAGACCACATTGAGGTAATTTTCTCGTGAATAAAATTGTCCTTGTGTGGATGACCTTTCTTTACTGAATTAAGTGGGAAAATTTACATATGCTACTATGCGAAAATCATGTGGGATATCATTCCAGTTGTAACAACAAGAAAAAATAAATAAAATGAGAAACATTGAAGTGTAACATGAAAGAGTTTCTTTTAGCTGCAATGTATATAAAAAGAAAACGACACAATGAACGAAAAACATTGCCAATGATGGAACACCTATAGATGAGCGCCAGAAAGTAACACCAAAACAGAGTCCTCTGTTTTTTGAGGCATTTCTTTTTTCCCACTCTCCGACGAAGTGACACCCAAACAGAGTCCTCTGTTTCGACAAAGTAACACCAAAACAGAGTCCTCTGTTTTTCTCACTCGCTCCAAAATCCTTTTGCCCGCCTTCCGACTCACATCCTATGGTTTTGTGGAAGCCACAAGCAACTCATCCACTTTGAGTTCGTTGGATTGCTAAGTTTTCTGAACGCAATAAACTCCAAATTCATCAAGATGGGAAATGAAGTTATAGTCATTGAGAATAGGGTTAATATCATAAAAAATTCCAAATTAGTATATAGGTGATAAATTCACTTTAAATTAATTTTTTGATCACCAAAAATATCAAATTGGTACACTGTGATAAATTTACCCTCCGCCAATTTCCGTTAATTTTACCTTTTATTTTAATTAGTTTCTACCTTTTACCTTTCTTCTTTGCTAGTCAAATTTTCTCCATTATATTTGGGAAACAATGTTTTCTTTCCACGGTTTTCAAAGAAGCACACTATAGGCTAATTAATTAATACTAAGTTGCATAATTATGATGAATACAGTTAGTGGAAAATTTCACTTTAATAAATCAAATTGGATAAAATAAATAGGGTCCCAGTTTATGCTTATCAAAACAAAGTGATTCACTACCGCTTCTTTTATTTTCTGGATTGCCAGATTATAGAATTATTGTCCCATTAAGTTCCATTTCTTTTCATTTGACGAAAATATATCTCGCTTGGGAAAAGTACGATGAAATGCCCAATTTTCCTTTGCACTTCATTGTGCCCTCTGTCTCTTCTTTATGCAAACTCATCTATAAGTCAAGTGAAAATTCACCTTCATGACCACAGAGGGAGATCTTTCCTTGGGCAAAATCCATATTATATCGGATTGCTCATTGCTCCTTCAAGTTTTATTTCTTGGCATGGCCTTTACACACAACCATCAAGCCCCTTTACAATATAGAAAACACACGATAGAAACACTTCCTCACCCAGAAGCTCCGAGGCAGAGCCAAAGGGAAAACACAAGATACAACACAAACTTTCCACTCATTTTACTCTATTATCACTCAGAAAGGATCTTGAGAAAAGCATTTAGGCGCAAACATGGGGGTTGGCCACAAGGTACTCCTCAACAGCCTTGAACAGTCCCATGGCTTTGTCTTTGCCCTTCTTGATGTCCTCCTCCTTGAGCTCGCAACCTTCCTTGACGTGGTACTCGCTGGTCATCTTGCAGACGCATCCGCTGCCAGCCGCTTCGAATTTTACTTCTTCCACGACGCAGTCGATCTTGTCAAACTTGATGTCGCTTTCGATCATGGTATATTTGCAGTAAAAGTTATCTGCGTCAAGAGCATCGATCTTGTGCTTCGTGTACTTGATGTGGGAACCTGTATGTAAATTCATTAAAGTGAAGAAGTTAGTTCTTAATTCCGAGGTCTATATATAGATTAGATGGGGTAAAAGTGCGAGTGTGATCCGATTTACTTTCGCCGAAGTTGGTTTTCTTGATGCTACCAACTCCACCATCTCCCTCGATGAACTCAACGCTCTTGATGCCCTCGGGAACAATCATGGGCAGGACGTTGTGGGAGTCAAGGATCATAGCCTTGAACAGCCTCGCCGGCGCGATGACACTTGTGATCTCCTGCGAGTAACTGACGACTCCCATGTCTGCTTTGTAAGAAACAAAGAGAACTGAACTCAAGAAGGGTAGTGGAAGGGTTTGGTGTGTGATTGCTGAAGGAGAAGGCTTTAGCTGATGAAGACGATGAAGAGAACTAGCTGGTTCTTATAGGCAGTCCAGGGTTTTGTACTCCATCACCACCGTTCAATGTTCAAAGCATATCGACCAAAAAAAAAATTTCAAAGCACACCAAGTCGGACTAGTCGGCCTTGATTTACGCCTTTCTTCTTTCATATTAGGGCGAGCTGTCGGCCATCTAGAAGAATGGAAAATGGCTATCGTTATCAAACCCAAAGTAAATTATTACGTACAAAAATTATTACATATAACTGCGGGGTCATTTGAAGTGACCTTTAATACTTTTACTTGTTTTTCAAATCTTGCTTTTATTTTTGGCGCGCAAAATCTTGCTTTGTTCACGATTTAGTTTATATTTAACATTATTGGCATTTTCTTATCATTTTGCAATCACCTTTCTAAGATAAAGAGTTTTTTTTTTTTTGGCATACTTCCGAATGTGAAGTCAATCTTCTAATTTTACTGGGGCTGAAAAATTTAAATGTAACGACCCTTCATTTTCTTCCTGTTGAATGACTTAATTTAACAAGTCGTTTTATCATAAGATGAAATTTTCCGTTTTCTTCTTTAATAAAAAGGGGATTTCATGGATTAATAAGAAAATGAGAAAATTGATTGCAGATAGTCATTCTTTGACCTCAATATATCTAATAATATGTATTTTTTCACTATAATCTTTGTACAAAAAAGTGATCGTGGCACAGATCATAGACCTCCAACTCCACCGTAACCAAAGCGTGAAATGGACGAGCCTAGATATGTAAATCCCTTTTTTGCTCCGATTTGATTATACACGATCCTTTTCGAAAAGATAAATTGAATTTTTTTTTTAATTTAGAACTGATGTGGACACGAAAGTTAGGCTTGATATCAAATTTATTGTCCTTCCGTTCTCCGAAGGCAATTTTGCCAGTTTGACATTTCAAAATGCCATTATAGCCACGTCATCGAATCCAAATGACCGTGGTCCAAACTTAGATTTTTTTTTTTTTTTGGGTCGTAATCCAAACTTAGATTAATCCACAAGAAGACGAACGCCCCTCTTGTGCGACCGTTCTTTTTCTTTTTCTCTTTTAACTTTTTGCTTTGTTCTTTTCTACGTTTTATTTTGTGTTAGATGGAGACTAATTGGCAAAACAAAGATTATTATAAAATGACTGGCTGGCAGGCTGCTACCTTACTTTGCTAGTCAAATTTTATACATTTTATTTTAATTTTTTTTGGGCCAAACTTTCTTTATTCTATTTGGCAAGATGCTTCTAATTAAGAATTGTGTATTGAAATGCCCAATTTTCCCTTGCACTTCATCCATCCCTTTTCCTAAAACTTATAAAAAGTACAATCAACTCTTAAAATTTGTCAAATTAGTACAATCAAGCCATTTGTTAGTTCCATCTAATGTTAGTGGGGAAAATACAATGTGACTTTTTTCTTATTATTTTTGGTGGCTCTTCTATGTTTCGACGACCACCGTCCTTGAAAGCAAGGAACTCGCCTTTCCTAGTGCCTCAGTAGTTTTTTGGTTTGTCATATCTCCAACTCTCCTCGCTCTTTGATTTTTTATTTGCCTCTTGCAGAGCGCCGAAGTTGAACCCCACATCTATCAACTTTCTTTTTGTGTTCCCTCTCTTCTCTGTTTCTTTGTTCATTGGATTCTACTCTGGTTCCTTTATTGTGTCTCTTCTGATTGCGAGATCGAAAGGTTGTAAACTGTCGTGCCTTCACCCATCAAGATTTCGTGGGGAAGAAGGGAAACCATAGGAAAAGGCTATGTACCGGTCGATGGACCTTGGTCCTAAGTATGACCTTAAACTACTTTGTCTGAGGCCACATACGGATCTTGGCATCCTTTGGACGGAACAACACGAAAGGGTAGAGCCGAATACTGAGTTCAAGAAAGATTCGGCCAACGATGGGGGTGCATGGCTCTCTCTCTCTCTCTCTTACCATATATTTTTATCTGCCACATATCTTAAGAAAGCAATGAATAGGGCCACGTCAAAATTTTTTATTAGTTAAATTGGACAGAGTTATAGAACGGGCTTGATTGCACCAATTTGACAAGTACGAAGACTTGATTGGGTTTTTAAAAGTTTTATAAATTATTTACACTTTTATAATAGGTTTTACCACTTATTGTGCTTTTCTTTTTCTAAATTTTCATGATCACAAAGGGAGATCTGCTTTTGGGAAAAATCCATGATTCAGTGGATTACACACAACCATCAAATCCTTTAGAACATAGAAATCACGCGAGAAAAACCTTTCCTCACCCAAAAGCTCCGAGGCAGAGCCAAAAAGGAAACAGAAGACACAACACAAATTTTCCACTCACTTCACTGTATCATCACTCGAATGGATTTGGGAAATAGCAATTTAGGCGCAAACATCGGGGTTGGCCACAAGGTACTCCTCAACAGCCTTGTACAGTCCCACAGCTCTGTCTTTGCCCTGCTTGATGTCATCCTCCTTGAGCTCACAACCTTCCTTAACATGATACTCGCTGGTCATCTTGCAGACGCATCCGCCGCCGGCTGCCACGAATTTTACCTCGTAGACGACACAGTCGATCTTGTCGAACTTGATGTCGCTGTCGATTAAAGTATATTTACAGTAGAAGTTATCTACGTCGAGAGCATCGATCTTGTGCTTCGTGTACTTGATGTGAGAGCCTGTTACACGAAATCACGAAAATGAGGGATTCAATTCTAAATTCTGAGGTCTATGCAGAGGCTTGACACGGTAGAGATACAAGTGTGATCCGACTTACTTTCGCCGAAGTTAGTTTGCTTGATGCTGCCAACTCCGCCATCTCCCTCGATGAACTCGATGTTCTTGATGCCCCCGGGGACAATTTTGGGAATGACGTTGTGTGAGTCGAGGACCAAAGCCTTGAACATCCTCGACGGGGCGACGGTGGATGTGAAATCTTGAGAGTAGGTGACAACTCCCATGTTTGCCTCGTAAAAAATAAAGAGATGGAACTCGAGAAGGTGATGGAAGGGTATGGTGTGATTGCAATTGAAGAAGGCTTGAGCTGATGATAGTGAAGAAGAGAAGTACTTGGTATTTATAGATGAGTTAAGTGTCTTTTGTACTCCATCTCATTCAAAGTTCAGAGCACACCGAGCTGGACTACCCACCCTTGATACATGCCTTTCTTCGTTTTCTTATTAGGCGTAGCCGTCAGCCTTCTAGAAGAAATTGAAAATGGAAAAGGACATATCCTTAGCAAAACCCGTAGTAAATGATTACATAAAACGAATCAGTTGATATTGCTGGTTTATTTGATGTGACTTTAGCTGTCCTTTTTGACTTTCTTTGAAATCTTACTTGGTTCATGATTTGATTTTCATTTGATAAATTTTTTGTGCAATTCCAGATATGAGTCGATCTTCTTGTGTTATCGGTGAAATTAAAAGCTTGAGATTCAATGGACCCTTTATTCTTTTCTTCTTCTTTTGAAATAACTTAGTATATTAAATTGTTTTATCACAAAACAAAATCTCCTATTTTCTTATCTACTAAAAGGTGGATGTTATTGATCAGTAAGAAAATAAAAGGCGCGAAGGGAAAGCGACACTTTAGTGACGAGATGGAGATTCAACTTCTCTCATCAGAATTCTAGCATTTGTAGTATAGCAAAGCTAGCCTATTAAGCGCGGAGTAAGAGCTCTATGCTATCCTTCAATTAATATGGAATTGCGGTCAATGCGGCTTGATTGACTACGGCAAAAGAGAATTCCAAGAAGCGATGCTCGTTGACCCACATATCAGCTCCGGCCGAGAAGAAAAATCTCACATATTGGCATATGATGGTTTGATTTCGTACCGGTTATGGTCTTTTCAATCTATTTTAAAAAAAAATAGCCAAACGACGTCGTCAACACAATGTTTATCTTTTCCCTTTTGTGCTGCGATTAAACTTGTTCATCAAGTATAATTCGATGCTTACAAAAAATGTTTCTTTAACATCTAAGCGCCTTATAGCATATTTGACGAGTAAACATCAGGTAGTTTCTAATTAGAATAAAAATATACTTTAATACCCGAAAAATTATTAGAATGCTTTAGCTTCCTCATAATAAAAATAAGGTCATAATAAGTGAGTATTAGCTCGCATTTTATATCATGTGATTAAGGAAATTTGACGATCACGGATTGAAAATAAAATAGAAAAAGCTTCACCAGAACTTGATAAATACAACAAGGGGCATCTTCTTTTTGGGGGAGAAAATTGAAAATAGTACGTGCAATCTAATTTGTTGTGTTGCTCACTTCTCTTTTTGAAGCTTTATTTCCACTTGACCTTACACACACGACCATCAAATCATTTAGAAGATAGAAAT
The DNA here is from genome assembly GCA_024500025.1 of Syzygium aromaticum. Classification (NCBI taxonomy): domain Eukaryota; kingdom Viridiplantae; phylum Streptophyta; class Magnoliopsida; order Myrtales; family Myrtaceae; genus Syzygium; species Syzygium aromaticum. The sequence goes on from CM044892.1 coordinate 31,889,288, forward strand.
CACACCCACAAAAAAAAAAAAAAAAAAAAACCTTTTCCTCTCCAAACAGCTCCAACCTAGAGCCACAAGAAGAAGAAAAATTCAAACACAATACAATTTGTCCACTCACGATTTATAGTATCACTCGGAAGGAATTTGAAAATTGAATAAAATAAAAAAAGCTTTTAGGCGCAAACGTCGGGGTTGGCCAAGAGGTACTCCTCAATGGTCTTGACCAATCCCATGGCTTTGTCTTTGCCGTGCTTGATGTCATCCTCCTTCAGCTCGCAACCTTCCTTAGCATGGTACTCGCTGGTCATCTTGCAAACGGATCCCCCGTCGGCCGCGACGAACTTCACCTCATAGACGACAAAGTCGATCTTGTCGAAGTTGATGCCGCTCTCGATCAGAGTGTATTTGCAGTAGCAGTTCTCCACATCGAGAGCATCAATCTTGTGCTTGGTGTACTTGATAGGGGAACCTGTTAGCCAATTCATGAAAAGCAAATCGCGTTGAGTTCCGCAATCCGTACATTGTTTCAATCTGTGGTTATTCTTCGTGTATAATCAGTCTTACTTTCGGCAAAGTTAGTTTTCTTGATGCTGCCGGCTCCACCATCTCCCTCGATGAACTCGACGCTCTTGATGCCCTCGGGGACGATCTTGGGGATGACATTGTGCGAGTCGACGATCAAAGCCTTGAACATCCTCGATGGGGCGATGGCGGACTTGAACTCCTGAGAGTAGGTGACGATGCCCATGTTTGCCTTCGTGAGAAGCGAAGAGATAGAAATGAACTCAAAAGGGGCGTAATGCGATTTCTATTAGAGAAGTAGGGCTTGGGGTGATGAAGATGAAGAAGAGATCCACCTGGCATTTATAGGCAAGTGATAGCTCGGCACGCTCCGTTCTCATTCAAAGTTCAAAGCACTCCGAATTGGAATAGTCTGCCCTTGCTTATCGGGCGGGCGCAACCACCGGTCAATCCAGAAGATCAAGGAAAGGGACACGCCGTTACGGAACGGGGAATTTTATAATTTTTGCAGGTGGAAAAGACTTCAACTTTAAAAAACAAAAAAATAAAAAATAAAAAGAAGAGGAAGACCCTCATTTTCTTCTAGTCATCGGGACCCGCAACCATTATCTTTATTAGGAGAAAAATAAGGGCAAATGTGTCGATTAGCCTGCATTCCAGATAGACATAGATTGGTCTATACGGAGACAACGAATAAAATAAAGATGGACATTGGTTGTCCTGCCGTGCCGAAAGGGTGAGGAAACAATTCAAAGCAAATCTGGGAGAAATGAAGTATCTAGCGGCAGCTCAAAGGCACAATCGATTTTGATGGCTAGAGTTGATTTTGACTTCATACATTCTTGCAGCGTAACAGCAGAATGTACTTTAGGTACGCGAAACTAAAGGAACGAGTCAAGGCTCGAAATTCTTCTAACTCAAAAATCCGCGTTACCTTTTGTCTAATTCCAATTAGCAGTCGGACTAGCGCCAAGTAATTAACGAGTCACACAGGTCTACAACTCTTGCAAATATTCCCCCGATGAATCCATGATATTTGCGCTTGAAGAGAAAAGGAAATTCGTCGTCGAACATGAAGAATTACGATTCCTTCGTGCAATAGGAAATGGGATAAATTGTCTAAAAAGTCATAAATCTATTGTACAATAGCCAATTCAATCTAAACCCTTCAATCGTTCCAATTTAGTCATAACCTTTCGAAAATTTGCCGTCATGTCAATTAAGTCCTAGACCTTTTGAGGATCTGCTAATTTAGTTCTAAATGTGACCCTTCCTATCAAAAGGTTTATGATTAAATTAAAAAGGTTTAGGACTAAATCGATACGAAGAATGATTTAGGACTAAATTTGCAAATCGTTAAAAGGTTTAGAACAAATTGACATAATTAAAAGGTTCATAACTAAATTCATAAATTGTCAAAAGGTTTAGAATTAAATTGACACAATTGAAAGGTTTAACATCAATTCATAAATCGTCAAAAAATTTAAAACTAAATTTACACAATTGAAAGATTTGGAGATTGAATTACCTGCCGTACAATTAATTTGGGATTTTTTTTGGACAATGAGCCCGTAGAAAAAGTCTCTAACGTCTCAAATGCCTTCTGGCTACCGAGAAGCGGGGAGAGAGAGAGACATCTATCTCTCATAATGTCGTCATCTGGCTCGCTCACCGCACTACCTTTGTCTCCTTCCCTCCTTTCTTTTTCACGGGCTGCGTACGCCTTGCATGTCGCCATTGTCCAGCGCAGATCGCTCCAGATCCGCCGCCCCCGCCCCCCACTTCCAGCTCAAGACGCAACTCCATCCTTCTTTTGATTAGTCAATTTTAAGGATTTGGGAGGACTGGCTAACGCGATTGTCTTCTTCTTCTTCTTCTTTCAACCTTCAGCGTAAGGAAACTTACACTCACCACAACCATAATCAAATCGAGCCTGACGGGATGACTTCTTCACGACGACGTAATTACATCGAGGCCAAAATCACGACGGTACTATAGTGACCTCTCGTAGTTATTGCCATAGAAAAAGGATTTTCGATGAATATGGCCAAATTGTGTTAGCTTCCCAATAGAATGTCGGTACCGATTATTTAGGTTTTGCCATTTTCGGCCGTTATCAATCTTCTTTTTTTTTTCTTTGGGTCTCTTTCTATAAAATTGAAATGATATGAATGAAATTAATAGGGATAATATCACGAAAAACCCTAAACTGGTACACTTGTAACAAATTTACCACAGCCTAATTTTTTAACCACAAAAAATCTCAAATTTGTACACCTATGATAAATTTACCCCAAATTAATTTTTTGACCATCAAAAGCCCTCGAACTGGTACACTTGTAACAAATTTATCCTCCATTAAATCGGATTAATACAAAAAAAAATCACAAATTTGTAAACACTCTCAAACCGGTGCACCAGTCAACTGCCACATGTCATTCAACGCAGCAATTTGACTGTAAAATTTAACGAAAACTAACGAAAGATAAATTTGTCACGAGTGTAGCAGTTTGGGATTTTTAAGATGTGTTTGGATTAACACAAGAGCTTAAGGTTAATCCAAACACATCTTAAAAATTCCAAATTGGTACACTTGTCACAAGGTAAATTTTGATTAAGTGCACACAATTTAACTCTTTTCTTATCTAAAACCTTAAACTTTCACAATATATACATGTTGGAAATATTGCACCAACAATCATAAAGATTTGGCCAAGTATGGAATCAAGTCCTAAACACTTGAATTTGTGCAATCAAATCCAAAATGTTTTTTTAATTGGGTGTAATTTGGTCCTTCTGGCGAGGTCATGGTCAAATTTGATGATTCGGCACAACGTAATTTGAGGTGGCATTTTTAGATATTTTTTAGCGCACGTAGTTTTAAAGTGGCACCACAAAATAATAATAGAAAAGCCAAAATATAAAGTTAGGGGGAAATGAAAAAAAAAAAAAAAAGAAAGCAAAAAAATGAAGAGAAAAAGAAAAGTAAACAAAATCAAAATTGGAAAAAAAAATATTGAGATGCAAGTGTGAGCTGTATTAGAGAAAGAAGTCTCACATTAAAAAAAGAAAAGTTACTATGATGTGGAGCGGTTAATAATTCTAGTTGCCCAAAACTCATTGAGTTTAACTTTGAAGTGACAATTAGTCCAACTGAATATATTGACAAATTCAAACTTAGACCTTATATCAGATTTTTTGCTGCGCACTCCTAACAATAGAAGTACCAGGGATGAATGGATCACCCCCACGGAGCCGACGGGGGTCGGGATTATCTTTTATATTTTTCAAAATTCATATGACATTATATTTCTTAGCACGAAATTAAACATCACTTTTTATTTATAATTAAGTGTAAACAATAAGCTTTTCAGTAAAATACATTAAAATAATTGTAGGAAGCATGAGGAAACAAAGCAACTTTTAATGTACCATTAAATCACATAAAGATATTAAAGTTCATAGAGTTTTTTGAAGTGACTCATTTTGATTGAATCATCATCGATTTTTTAGTCTTCGAAGCATCATTCCCTGTCGACTTTTTCTTGAGCGTAATTGCAATTACCGGCAGTGAACTGTTGCATTTTCACGGACTAATTGCCCTTAACTGCCCCTTTTGACCGGAGAATATATACGTTGTCTCGGTGTGTTAATAAAAAAATTAATATCACGAAAAATTTCAAACTAATACGTCTGTGACAAATTCAGTCCTTTCGACAAATATTGGCTGATGTGGATGCCAATCATCTTACATGATACAGTCAATGCTGATGTGAATAATTTTTATAATTTAAAAAAAATTTCTTTTTTTATCTTTTTTTTATTTCTTTGGTGATGGTCGTCAGCCACTGGACAAGGGCCAACAAGCCCTCATCGGTCACTAGCAAGGCTCGCCTCACCTATGGCCGGCAAGTGAACTCTCGAGAGTTGGTGATGACTCCCATATTTGCCTCATGAGAAGCAAAGAGAAGCGAACTCAAGTAGCAAATAGAAGGACCTGGTCGGGTGCGATGGTCGAAGGCCTGAGCTGCTGAAGATGATGAAGAGAGCTCCTTGATAGTTAATAGGCAAGTCCATAGCCCAGTACTCCATCACCATTCAAAGTTAAAAGCACACCCAATTGGACCGAGCCGAGCCACTTTCAAAGCCTTTCTTCTCTTCTTATCGGAAATTTGGGAGGAGCCACCGATCATCTAGAGGTCAGGAAAGGACCAATCACGAATATTTTAATCATTAGGTAAATCATCTGGTTTGATCGGAACGAAAAATTGGATGAAGTTAGATCATTATACAAAATTCAAGATATGGCTTTCAATAATAACATCGACGATACCTTCTTACATCTAAAGAGGGTCAGTGTCTGAGCTCGAGCACAAGAAACCGACGACATTCCAATAACCATTCTTTAGCGCCAATATAACAAATTACATGTATATTCCTTGTCCTAACTAATTTTTTAACATAGCGGTGATTGTGGCACTATCATTCCTGTCATTGAGCTCCAACCCCTCCAAAACCAAAGCATAGAATGGGTGAGTCTAGGTAAGTCAATCCCATTTTCGGCTCCGATTTACCTGGATACGATCTTTTCCACAGAGAAAATTGAACTCTTTTCATGTTATAAGCTGATTTAGACACGAATTTTAGACTTAAACCGGACCACAATGACCACCATTGCTAAGGTTCGACTTTCCAAAAGGGTGGCGGAAGGGTTAGGTGCGATTGCTAACGGACAAGGCTTGAGCCGATAAAGATGATGAAAAGACTAACGGACAAGGCTTGAGCCGATAAAGATGATGAAAAGAACTGCGTGGCAAAGAGTTTAGTGCTCCATCGTCGTTCGAAGTTCGAAGCACTCAGAATTGGACCAAGCCGAATCACTTTCAAGCCTTTCTTGTTTTCTTATTGGAAGGAGCCGCCGATCGTCTAGAGGGTTCGGAAAAAGGACAAATCACGATCAAAGTTCTTCTGTGTGGCCATCATTGTAACAACCCCAGGTGACGTGTTACAATTGATGAGAAATTACATCTTCATTCCCATCACGATCAAAGTACTTGGTATGCCACCCCTCTAGAAAAAGTAATTCAAATAGAATATTTTGGTAACATGAATCATCCACTTTCGTCGGAACGAAGGCATAAAATAAGAGAGTCTAGATAAGTTAATCCCCCTTCTCAGCTCCAAACTTCCTGAATACAATCTTTTCCCTTTTTTATATTATGAACAGATTTAGACACGAATTTTAGGCTTGACACTAGACAACCATGACCACCATTGCTAACTTACAATTCTATTTCCGTTGGTTGCGCTATCGACGGCGGCGGCGGAAATAAGTTTAGGAGCTAATTCTCTTGGGGAAAGGACAGAATCCTGGCTCCTGCCATAAGATCAAGGGCTGAAATTTTATAAAGACGGTGCATGAAAAGATAATAAATGAGTCATAGGTATTATTACACGATCGGCTAGCGACTCGGTAATCCAAGCTTGGGCATGAAGAGAATGTTGGAACTCGCCGATAGAAGTGTAAGCAGCAGCTCTTCTTCTCGCCCGCAATTATGCCGAGTCTCGCAGCGTTCAAAAAGCAATTTTTGAAATCGATTGCATTGTCTTAATTGATGTTATCCAACAAAATGGTCTTTGCCCTTGGAGTATTTAACCTTCCTTTTTCAACACAATCCGAGTTGGCGTTAAATTGGACTCGTAAACCCAACAAATGAAGCTATTCATGTGCTTGCAAATTAGGCTTTTAATCAAGTAGGAATCGTATTTTCTTTTCCTTTTTCACGATTTCTCGTTTAAAGTTAAAAAATTTACATTAGTAGGGTCTTCTTTAATTTATATCCTAACTTATATTCTAACGTAAGTACCGCATCCTGTTTGTACTTCATAATGCTTTGTTTGAAATGAAAAGTTATTTAAAAAAGAAGAAGAAGAAGAAGAAGAAGAAGAAAAAAAAAAAAAAAGCGCTCCGATTTATTTTGCTTCTGTCATAAGAAAGGCAATTTTGCTAGTTTGGCTTTTCAACTGCCACTGTAGCCAACTCGGCAGCAAACTCATCGAATCCAAATGAATGTCGATCTTTTCTTGGGTAAAATCCATAATTTGTTGCATTGATCATTGGTCCTTCAATCCTTTTTTTTTATTTATTTTTGGGCATGGCCAACACGACCAACAGATCCCCTTTTCTAACAGACAAATCACACGATGAAAACCTTCCCGCACCCAGAAGCTCCGCGGCAGAGCCAAACGGAACAATACAGACTTTCCACTTCACTTTACTTCTATCATTACTCAGAAAGGAAAAGCATTTAGGCGCAAACATTGGGGTTGGCCAGAAGGTACTTCTCAACAGCCTTGAACAATCCGACAGCTCTGGCTTTATCCCTGTTGATGTCAGCCCGCGTGAGGTCACAACGTCCCTCGATATGGTACTCGATACTCATCTTGCAGGCGCATCCGCCGCCAGCCGCGACGAATTTCACCAACTTCTCGATCCTGTCGATCTGGTCGAACATGATGTCGCTTTCAATCATGGTATACTTGCAGGAAAACCTATCCATGTCAATAGTGTCGATCTTGTATTTGGCGTACCTGATGTTGGAGCCTGTCATGCAAATTCATCAAAGCGAAGAAATTAGATCTTAATTCCGAGATTTGAACGTACACTTGAAATGGTATAAGTACGAGAATGATCTGACTTACTTTCACCGAAGTTGGTTTTCTTGATGCTGCCAACACCGCCATCTCCCTGAATGGGCTCAACGCTCTTGATCCACTGCGGAACAATCTTGGGCAGGACAGTGTCGCCGTTGAGGAAGATAGCATTGAACAGCCGCGATGGTGCAACGGTGCTTGAGATCTCCTGCGAGTAGATGATTATTCCCATGTCTGTGCCGTAAGAAACGAAGAGAACTGAACTCAAGAAGGGTGGGGGAAGGGTTTGATGCAATTGCTAATGGAGAAGGCTTGAGCTGATGAAGATGATGGAAGAGAACTACTGGGTTACTTATAGGCAACTCCTCTGTTAAGTACTCCATCGTCATTCGAAGTTCAAAGGGCACCCAGTTGGACCGAGCCGAACTACTTTCAAGCCTTTCTTGTTTTTTACTGGGAGGAGCCACCGATCATCTGGAAGGAAAGGAAAAGCACAAATCACGATCAAAGCTCTATTGTTGGACCGTTATTATAACAACGTGAGGTATTGCAATTCATAAAGATATTACATATTCATTCACAGACATTTTGGGGCCATTACGATTGTCTGTACTTGGTGTACCACCTCTCTAGAAATAGCAATTTAAATCAAATAGTTTGGTGATACTATGATTCCCCCATTTTCGTCCGAATGATAGCATAAAATAGGCGAGTCAATATAAATTAATCGTGTCGCGACTTAACCTCGAAGGTGCACCGTCTAGAGGTTGACTAATGGATTAACAAGCCTAAACCTAGCTCGAGCTCTCCTAAACTCTTATCAATTCGCGACTTATGCTTCAAATTATTAACATACAAATCATTTCATTTTAGAGTCATCACTAATCTATTTCTTGGTAGATCGATTAGAAACCCAAATAAAGTATTGGGAGATTTACTTTACTCCTACGAATCAAAGATTATGAATTCAAAAACTTGATTACATTAGATTACTCTAACGTCCTTTCGGTACCTTTTCTCTTTTATTCAAAAAAAAATTTAGCAAGCAGCTTAGATTGATGAAACTAGAAACTTGAAATTGGACAAACATTTTCTTTTCTTCTTTTTCTTCTTGTGATATAACTTAATTTAATAAATCGTTTTATCATGAAAACAAATTTCCTATATTCTGTTTAAATAAAATGAATTTTATTGATTAGTAAGAAAATGAGAAGATTGATTGCGGAGAAGAAAATAAGACGTAATTGTTTTTGTACATACGAGAATTCATTATACAAGAACTGGAATAATCTTAGTTTATTTGGTGAGTGAAACATCCGGAACTTTTCGAAGGTTTTTTTCTTTTTTTATAAGAACATTTCGAAGTTTACATGGAGTCATATGCGCTAAAATTACTAAAAAAATTTTAAATCTTTTTTTTATCTGAGTTTTAAACTTATTGTATTTGTGCCAAAAAAAAATTGTCGAAACACTTGTATTAATTGAGTTCTAAACATTTTTACAATTTGTCAATTTAGTCTTACGGTAAATTTTGCCCAAAAAATTGCCGACGTGGATGCTGACCGACCTACATGGCACGATCGACACCGACATGGACAATTGTTTTAAAAAAAATTCGAATTGTTAATTTTTTTTCTTTTATTTTTTTTAGTCTTTTTTTCTTTTTCTTTCTTCCTCCACTAGTTGCCTGCAAGAGAGGGCTGCCCTTGCCATCCTCGAGCAAGGCAAGCTTGCCAGATCCCGACGAGGTCAATTTTATGTGAAGTCAATTTTTGTATCTTATTGGTGAAACTAGAAACTTGAAATTGGACAAACATTTTCTTTTCTTCTTTTTCTTCTTGCGAAATAACTTAATTTAATAAATCGTTTTATCATGAAAATAAATTTCCTATATTCTATTTAAATAAAATGAATTTTATTGATTAGTAAGAAAATGAGAAGATTGATTGCGGAGAAGAAAATAAGACGTAATTGTTTTTGTACATACGAGAATTCATTATACAAGAACTAGAATAATCTTAGTTTATTTGGTAAGTGAAACATCCGGAGCTTTTCGATTTTTTTTTTTATAAGAACTTTTCGAAGTTTACATGGAGTCATATGCGCTAAAATTATCAAAAAAGTTTTAAATCTTTTTTTTATCGGAATTTTCAACTTATTATACTTGCGCCAAAAAAATTTTGTCGAAACACTTGTATTAATTGAGTTCTAAACTTTTTTACAATTTGCCAATTTAGTCTTACGGTAAATTTTGCCCAAAAAATTACCGATGTGGATGCTGACCGACCTATATGGCACGATCAACGCCGACGTGGACAATTGTTTTAAAAAAAAATTCGAACTGTTAATTTTTTTTCTTTTATTTTTTTCTAGTCTTTTCTCTGTTTCTTTCTTCTTCCACCGGTTGCCTGCAAGAGAGGACCGACCTCACCATCCTCGAGCAAGGCAAGCTTGCCAGATCTCGATGAGATCAATCTATCCCAAGGCCAAGGAGGTTGAGCCTTGCTCGATCCTGACAAGCTAGAGCCTCGCTCGATACCAGCAAGCTCAAGCCTCGCCCAAAGCCGGCAAGGTCGGTCCTTGCCCATGGCCGATCACCGGCTATTGCCGAGGCCCAGCAACCGGAGGAGGAAGAAGGAAAAAGAAACTAAAAAATGAAATAAAAATATTTAAAAATATGAATTTTGTTTAAAAATTGTAAAAATTATCTACACCAGCGTCGGTCATGCCACGTAATGACTAAATTAATAAATTGTCAAAAGGTTTAGAACTTAATTCGAACATTAGAAAGGTTTAGGACTCGATTTGCACAAGTGCAATAGGTTTAGAATTTTTTTTTTGATAATTTCCCACATAATTTTTTGATGATCTGAATATAGAATTCGTCAAGTACAAAAACGAAAATTCACATAGGCGATGCTAATCAACTCACATGGTGGCTCCGGCCGAAAACAAAAACTCACTTGTTGGCATATGATCTTGTCAATCTATTTGACAAATAGCCGAACCATGACATAAGCGTGACAGTTATCTTTTCCCTTACTCGCCCCGATAAACTTGTTCCTCAACACAAAATAAAGAGAGAATACCACAACACAAACGTCGACTCACTTTTTTATAGTCAGGGTTAGCCGAGGGGTACTCCTCAAGGGATTTGGGACTTGTCCAATCCCCATGGCTTTGTCTTTGCTCTGCTTGATATCATCGTCCATGAGCTCGACACCTTCATTAGCATGGTATTCGCTGGTCATCTCGTAGATGCATCTGTCAGGAAAAATACCAAAAATCATGGATTAATAAGACGAAAGCATTAAATGGCCCCATTATTATGGAAATGACAGGAACATCAATGCGAAAACTAACAGATAAACAATCTCATGCTTTCTTCTTAAAATTAAGGTTATTTGATGGACGTACCACAACAATTAACGAAGATATATATTGAGCCGGTCCTCGCTCTTTCGAACAACGCACGAAATTTCCATTCAAGTCGTGAGATTGAGAAAAAGCACTAGCGAGAGAAATCGGTTTTCGTTATAGAATCAATAACCATGTCATCTTCTAGGCATCCAGGTACAAGGAACAAGAAATTACATGTTCATGTACAGAAGATCCTACCGTTTAGAAGGGATTGGATATTCATATTGAGACTTTGCTGGATTCAGACTCGAAAGGTGCCAAACATATGGAATTATAAGTATTTTACCGTTGGAGGAGGTTCAGAAACAAAAGAGTGTCAATTGAGCTCATCAGACTCGACCTCGTGATAGCAGATCCTTTAACCAAAGGTTTACAACGGAAATCATGTAAAGAACATATTCTCAAGACGGGGCTTGGTCGTAAAAATTGATTGATGATATGCTGCTTTGAGATCTATGATGCAGTTCTAACGCAGGTTATGCACGTCCGTTTTCTGATGACTGTACGCACATAATGTACGCCTGGTTAACAAGAAAGCCTTGTTGACTACAACGAAATTGCGATAGTATATCGTCTATGAACCTTATACGGTTGAACTATAACCGTCGGGATATATGGAAGGAAGTGTTCTGCATAATTAGTACACAACCGCCATAACTCACACTGAACAATTTATCATGTTACGGTATTATGATGGACATCATGACAGATTGCTTATTATCATCGTGAGCATGATAACCAACGTATTAAACTTTAATCGGACCGAGTGGGAGAATGTTGGGACAACTCAAAAAACATCGGAATGCCTCCGAAAGATCGACTAAATCATGAATTGATAAAACCATATCATCAAGTGGCCCGACTATGGAAATAACAGATACGTTAGCGCGAAAATAAACGGATATAAAATCTAGAACGTTAACAGATCATACCCTTGTATATCCTTGTTGGACCGACCTGAACTCACGCGAGCAGGTGATGGCACCCATATTTGCCTTGTGTGAAAAAAGGCAGAGGAATCAACTCAACAACGAGGTGGAAGGGACACAGTGCAACTTCAATTATTGATGGCTTGAGCTGATAAGGATGAACCACTTAAGAATGCGTGGGCATCGCCGTATAAAGCCAAAGCACGCCGAATTTGACTAGCAGCCTCTTTTGACTAACCAACGTTACTTTCTAAGAAAGTGGGCGCAGAGGACAGATCGTCATCGTACATTAAGACTCCCAAAATTTTAGACTTCCTTTCTGGTCTGCGGAACCGACCACCCATTGGGCAATGTGCTGAACATCCTTTGTTCCAGTTGGATTCGAGTTGCCTTTGCCGCAACCAACGGTGAAACGAAATCGGAGCACATCAAGAAGAAATAAGGTATCAGTGGCCACTCAAAGCAATTGGATTTTGATGGCTAGAGTTGAAATCAACTTGATACATCCCGAACTGAAGCATTCTTAGGGTGGCTTGGCAAAATGTATTAGGTTCTTCGAATTCAATTACCATGTTTCGTTTCGTCCTGTTTCAATCAGCAATCGACTAGCAGCAAGCAATTGACAAGTCATGCAGGTCTATAACTCTAACGAATACCCCCCCACAGAATCGACGATAAAGGCAAATCGTCATTTTTCACACATCTCAGAATGGGCAATCAGCATTTTTCAACATTTAACAACCATCTTAAGAACACCACTTTAATTCTCACCAGATATCAAAGACATCGCTTTACAATTTCTCACTAGAAGCTCGTATTAGAAAGACTCGTGGATAATGAAATGATGCAAACAAAGCACTGCATCATCTCCATATACGAGTATGTTCTTCAGAGATCCCTGCTAATGAAATACAGAAACAAACATTTTTAGAGCACAATCACCCACACTTCTACAAAGAATTAATTCTAGCACCTTCTCCTCACATAAGCAAAGTTATTGCTTTTACTAACCATTCATCTAATACGTCTCAACTCTCTGTTTTTGCTCTCTACCCATGCCTCTCAACGATTGTTCACTGTTGTTTTGATCTCCCAAAAAAAGCGAAATTATCAAGTATCATCAAAGCACAGCCAAATTGAAACCACTAACGCCAATTAGATGAGTAAGGGAATGCACCATCAGCAAACATAAATCTCAATCCAGTAAAAATAACTAGTCAGATGCCAATTAGACAAACCTAGATCCATAAGCTGAACATTACCAAACGAATATGAGTCGATTCCTGCAAACCCAAACAAAATTTCTATAAAGCATTGATCAGCAAGATATGTGCAGAATTACCGCCAAACCGGTGCCGAACAAATTGACAAAGGTAAGCCAGACAAACATATTGAAGAACAGCTCAGCTCAAGCACGCATCAAACCACCGGATGTCAAACTGCAGAAACACTCCTCGGATAAACATGAAAATGCAAGAAAGGCGTAGGCATATCAACGAACAAATGCTAGACGTTTCAGTAATGAAGGCCAAATGCAAATGCATAGCTCAGAAACTCATCACCAGATCATCACAAAGCATCGTAGCAGATTCAAACAATTAACACAGCTTCGATCACAAATGATTTTATACCCAGCAGTGGCTATAGTTCTCGTTTCTCTCTTTTTTTCTTTTTGAACGAATAACAGCAGCAAACGGAGCATGTGGTTTTACCTTGGTGAGACTGAGTTTCTAATCCCGGCCGGTGAACACATCGGAGATCGGAGGTCCTGGAATCGTCGATTTCAAAGATCGAAGCCGGCGAAGAAAGAAGGAACGAGCTTCGAGCACTTCGAAGGTAGCGTCCGAAACACGGAGGGGCGAGCAGAGCGGCTTCCTGCGGCTACGAAGCTGGCGGTATTAGGGAAGTGGCCCGCGATGGCAATCAGCGACAGAGACAGCGGCAGGGATTCAGAGAAGAAATCGAGCGAGAATCACTGCAACGCGTGAGAATTCCTTCCCCTATCATTTCTGATCTGTCCTCGGGAGTTCGAACGCGAAGAGCCCGTCAAGACCGGCGACGGATGACGAGCGGCGGTTACCGGCGGCGTGAAGATCTGGAAGCCTCTGTCGACGGATACAGATCGATGAAGTACTCCCGAGGATCCTGCGGCAGTAGCGGTCGGTGACGACGACGGAACTCACCGCCGGAACCACTTCCGACAGGAGTGTTCAGCCGAGGGACGCGTACGTCGTCCGGCCCCATGGACGCTGTCCACGCGATGAACAGAAACGCCGGGCATAACAGATCGGAGAAGAGGGAAGGCGAACCTGCACGGCGGGAACCGCCGGAAAAAGCGGCTCCTGGGAGCTCGATGTCGACGGATCCATCCTCCGGGGAGGATCGGGAGGAGCCACCGCCGGCATGTGTCGCGATTCCGCAGGGAATTCGGTCGCTGGGGCTTGCGTAACCGATCGGCGCGTCCTCCGCCGAGGGTGTTGAAGCCCAAGCCCAAGCCCAAGCCCAAGGCCTAGCCCTCGAAGGAGCCTACTCTCGCCTGGCAACTCGCTTTGATCTGAGGAGGAGAATTCATTTTTTAAATCTTTTAAAGAGCCGAAATCCATGTCCGAAACTAAACATCTATATCCCTGACCCTCTGACAAAGTATGGAATTGAACTCCACACCAATTGTCTTGTGACCAATTCATTTCTAAACATTTTATGAGTCGAAACCCACTTCTAAAACTAAACGTCCATATCCCTAATCCCCGTAACAATATGGAAAATCGAACTCCCTACTTCCACATTCTCGAGTAAGAAGGGTGGGGGCAAACCCTAGTGGTTTATGGTAGCCAATTGAGCCCTAAACCTTTTTAACTGTGTCAATTTGTTCATAAATATTTTGACAATTTGTCGATTTAGTCATAAACCTTTTAAACATTTACCAGTGTAGTCTTTCTAAATAATTTTGGCTGGAAATCATCGAAGTGCTACATTGGCAAATCATTAAAAGGTTTAAGACTCAATCGGCACAATTTAATGGTTTTATGACCGAATTGATCGCCGTATAATAGGTTTATGACTTTTTTGGACAATTTTCCCTGCAATTATGTATCGGGTGCTTATCAAAGCCCATGGAGCGTGCGGGACCGTGATAGAGGATCGCAGGAGCAGCTTGGCCCGGTTCAATACCGTTCACATGGCCCATTTTCTGTGAGAAGCAAATCAAGTGGTTGATTAGATCGCAAAAACACACACTCCCCTCTAATTAGGTCTCTAAACTCTCTCGATCATTGCGTGATCTCCTATGTTCAGATATCAAACATCTTTGTTGAAGCTGCTTATTTCGACCCAAAAAAATACTACAATTTGAACTTCATATTGTTTTGTTATTCATTAACACACAAGAATCGAGTTTAAGTTTTTGGGTTGAGCTCGAGTTTCAAAAAATATGACCGGTAAATTATGTTTACTTGGTCCGGATCGATTAAATATCTTTACATTGTTGACTTTATAAGTTCCTAACCCGTCCTAGATCATGAGATGTTATTACTGGATTACTTTAAGCTTAAAAGATGTGATGAATCACGATCGTATGCTAAGGAAATCATCCAGTTTGACTAGTTGATTCCTACGGAATTATTTCTGAGGTAACTACACCATGGATTTAGACAATGTCAGGAAATTCATCTCTGTCATAACAAGACCAACAACTATCTCAGATCAAACCTTGTACATCTTATGCGCCTTACTTTTCTTGTGCGCGCTAACCCGACCAGTTCATTTGCAGTTTTGACTCGATTGATCATTCGGCGTGATTTTCAGGTGTCGATGTGAAATCGACCTTGCTTCGATGTAGCATCCGCGCCGTTTTACTACGCCCAGCTTTCCGGGGCAGAAAAAATTCGGTCGCATCATCACATTCACAGTAATTCAAGAGCGTGGCTCGATCTTAGATGCTGGAAAATCGTACTCCCGAAGCAACAGAAGCAGCAAGCACCCTAGGGAAAAGATAGTAAGGCATGTACCAAACTAATGTGCAGCTGACAAAGAACGATAGGATGCATCCCAACTTCACATTGACCAATGTCAGTATGTTCAGAAACTAGGTCGGATCCACCTCGGTGTAGTGCCTATTAGCCAGGGCATCAATTCTGGGTGTGTCTCAATTTTACCATCTTCCATGTCATAGGACTGTAACTGGCGATCAATGGTGGATAAAATGTCGACGAAGTATATGCGGTTCGGCCCGATCTTGGGAAGGCGAGATCCGGCGCCGAGGTCCACCAAGAACGAGCACTTGTACGACAGGAAGACGATGCGCTCCCAAAGCTCTTCGCCTCCATCCAAGTCGACCTTGTAAACTCGGAACGCGGCGCTGGAGGCCAAGCTGAACCAATTGGGCCTGTGCCAAACCACCAACACCGAGCCGGAGCATTCCATGAGATGCGGCATCATCCATCCCTCGAACTCCCGAAGGACTACTCGGTTTTCTTGAGCGTTATCTCCCCGCGGGTCGAAAGTGATCACCCGGCATTCTTAGTCCAAGGCCACGAAGCGGGCCTTGTTATGAATTAGATCCATCATCTGTGACTTAGGCAAGTCCTCGTCCATGCCCGTTCTCATGGTTGATAGAACGCGAACACGGACGGCTGAACATGGACCACGACTACATAGTCGTCGGGCGCAGAAGGGCTCGACGATAGCGCGAACTTACAGGCACGCGAGAATGTCTCCGAGCCGGGGAGTTCGATGCTGACGAGTGAAATAGGATTGAACAGTGTCCCCCGCCCTCCGGTCCCATCACCATCCATCCTTGGTAGCACGGGTGCCCGACCGTGCTGCTTGGCAGGGCTGCCCTGTGGACCTTCAACCTGGACATGCTCCCAAACCGCGACTCCGAGTCCGAGGAACTTATCAGCCAAGGGGCTCTCACTCCGGCGTCGTAAACCTCCACCCCGGTGGACCGCCACGAGGAGCACACCGAGCCGAAGGCCACCAAATCCTCCCCGTCTAGCCGTGCCGCGACAAGCCGCAGCAGATCTTGAGGCAACGCGCCCCAATTCTGCATTACTTCGGAAAAACTCGACGCTAGATAAGATCAGTGCTACATCTTGGCAAGAGAGTTGTCTAGTTTCGACCAAAAAAAAACAAAAAAGAGTTGTCTAGTGACTGCCTTTGTATGCGTGGTAAAGACATCTCAGATATTGATTCGTAGTTTCTTTTTGCTAAAGATCTATGCGAACTCTAAAATATTTATCTTGTTACCTATTTTTGCTAAGGATAAATATCACGAAAAATCTAAATCGGTACTTGGCAAATTCTTCACAAACTAATTTTTTCATCATCAAAAATCGCTAACCGGTATACCTGTGACAAATTTACATTTCATAAGTTTCCGTTAAATTTTACCGTCAAACTGTTAAATTGAATGATGCGTGACAATTGACGGGTGTACCAGTTTTGAGTTTTATCCCTCCGTTTATCACAAGTTTATCAATTTGTGATTTTTCATTATATAAATCCGATTTAATAGATGGTAAATTTATCACAAGTGTATTAGTTTTGAGTTTTTTTGTAGTCAAAAAATTAATTCGGTGTAAATTTGTCGCGGATGCATCAGATTTGGAGTTTTTCATGGAATTAACCATTTTAGGTAACATTTTAAAAACCCACATGGCATGACAAAAACGTAATGCTGTTACTTCGAATATATGATCTCGCATTTAGAGAATTTTTAACAACCTAACTTACGGTAAGATTTGAGAATTAAAATTTAAATACAGTTAAATTGCTAACACCGACTTTGGTTCGGTGTTATTGCAGGTGCCCATCTAAAGAATAACCTAAACAAACAAACAAAAAAATATCATTAATTTTTCTTTCTGGATAATTACGGAATGCACTTTGTATCATAGGCCATCAAAATGCATACATTATAAACATTGGAATGATATTTTCGTAATAAAAAAAAAATGTTAGGGAAATTATGTAACTAGACAGTACGTGTCTAATTTATTTATCCGGAGTTAAATTTATTTAAATCGGTACATGTCTGGAGAGAATGTGTTCTTGATTGTTACCCGGTGTATGTGTGTTGGGTGATGGTTCATGCTACCCAGCCACAGGACAGTCCAAGGTCCATAATTGGGCTTTGAAAAAATTTTATTTTGAACAGATTTTATAATCGGAACAGGTTTCCAAGAAATTGGTTTTCTATTTTAAATTGAATTATTGCCTATATATTATATTTCTTTTGTAATCGAGAGATGTAACATATAGATGTAAGGTGCAAATTACGTAACCCTAATTTAAGGATGAACCAAGATAAAATCTCGTATCTCAAATTCTCTTTCTCGCTTTTACTCCCTATTTTATTTGTGATTGTGTCGATTCCTAACAATGTTGGGATCGTGATCGTGAAGTGATACACGACCTTGTACGGTCCCATCGCCTTGTCTTTCCCTTGCTTGATATCCTCCTCCTTAAGCTCCGCGCCGGCTTTCGTGGGGTACTTGCTGGCCATCTTTGCATATGCATCCGCTGTTGCCGGAAGCTTCAAACTTGACCTCGTAAGCCCACCAACTCGATCTCGTCGAAGACGACGTCGGCCTCGATCAGAGTGTGCTTGCATACGAGATTCTCGGCGGCGTCGAGAGCATCGATTCGATGCTTTAGGTACTTCAAGTGGCCACCTATTGAGAGCCATCGGGATTCAAAGTTCATTAATCTATTCTAAGTTCATGATGATGTCGAATTAGGCGAAAAAGGAAGAGAACACGTTCTGCCAAAAAATGTGCGACCATAGAAGACTAGACCTACCCTCAGCAAAGTTTGTCCGCTTGACGCTCCCGACTTCTCCGTCTCCTTCGACAAAGTCGATGCTCTTGATACCTGCGGAGCGATTCCGGGAATGAGGTTGTGGGAATCGAGAATCAGCGCCTTGAACATCCTTGGCGGAGCGATCGGGGTAGCGAACTCCCGAGTGAAACAAGTGACGGCCATTGTCGAAACTGTGAAGAAACGAATGAACCTTCAAAAGTTAGAGAGGATCAAGAGGAACTGAGTTTGAATTGGTTTTATGCTGAGGGAGGCTTTTGTGAAGTTGCGGAGATACTGAAGCAGCATTGTGAGTTCACAACACAAGTCGGTGCTTAAAAGAAATTTGTCATTTTGACCTTAACGGACGGTACTGCTGTCAGCCTGAGTCCAAAAGAGTAATTCATGACTTCAATCTCCATTCAAAATCTTCTTATCTCATTTTATTTCTGGCAAATCAAGAGATTTTTAGTTTATCTCTTATGCATAAACTTTGTGGCATTACATTATTTGGCCAAACAGCAAGATGCGCCAATGATGAAAGCCACGGATACATTGAACAGTTTAGAACGTTGCTGATAAAGAGAATTACTCAAGCATCTATTCGAGACGTGGTTGGTTTACTATCGCAAAAATTGCAAATGGCCGTGGCAAGGACGGTACGACGTCAGATAATGATAATAGTTCCTCACAACACTCGGAGACAAAGCGCTTTTGAATGTTTGAAAAGTCGGATGATTCAACTTTACTCCGAAACCACATGCCCAGGAGAAATGCCATTGACTCCAAACAAAAAGTACAGGTTTGTTATCGTGACAGGTTCAACTTGCTGCCGGACCGAGTATCAATATTCAAAAAGGCGACGGTCGATTAAATCATTAAACTTGGTGGATTTGAGACAGTATGACATTTCTCCCACGCAAATCTTCAATTGGATATGGAGTGACCAATGATTTCGCTAATAGATTAATAATTATAATGTTAAAAAGCTGTCAATCAGGCTCTCGTAGCTCAGTTGGTTAGAGCACCCGTTTAGTAAGCGGGAGGTCTTGAGTTCAACTCTCAACGAGAGCACTCAAGCTATTCTCTTGGCTTTCCTGTTTTTGTTTTTTTCAACTCAACGAAACAGAGTTTTTCCTCTTGAGTTGCCCAACAGGAAGACCTTTCTTCACCTTCTGTACTGGCCAGGTTAAGTTTCACTTCACCTTGGTTTGTTAAATCATCGCCCCGTTTCACAACCCATGCTCGAAATCCTGGTCGGGTTCGCTTCGCGACGTTGAAATGATGATTTACAGACCACTACTCGAGGAAGGAGTAGACCTGTAACCAGTAGCGTAGTACCAATACCATCAGGGGAACAATGGAATAAGGGATCGCATGAATGAATTACAAAATCACCGACCGCCAAAGCAAAAAGGATCATACTATGTGAATCAGTTCCTTGTTCGATACAGCTCTGTGTGTATATCAGATGAACAACAGGCATGAAAAAACAGACACTTTACACCGGAAATGCCAAGAGATCTGGTAATTGTGGCGTGCCGTAAGATACCCTTGTGCCCTTGTGTGAATGCAAGAAGTATTCTGAAAGTTCCTGATAGAGCATAAACGGCATGAACCCCCCCTAGGAGAACAATCTAAAAGAATCATCAAGAGGTAAAAAAAAAACACAAAGCCGCATCTCCTCGCTCAATTATTGCAGTATCAGTGTGGCAATGATCACTGCTAGGAAGATTGAAAGCGTAGTAGATGAACCAATCCTGGCACTATTGCCCGTTGGAATCGCTGTTGGAAGCGAGCACTCTTCCCCATTGAAGAATACTTTCGTAGGGAAACCGTCTCCGTTCAGCACGTTGATCCCCTGGATGTTCTTCTTTGTGAACGAAATCACTGACTGCTGTTTCCCGGGGACCTTGGGATCTGCCCTGGGGTCAGCTCCATCTGCTTCCCCTATGAGGTAATTCAATCCAGGGAGGCCCTCCATGAAAATCGTGTTCTTCACGTCGTTCATAAGAGTCCCATTGAACGAGTACGTCGCCTGGAACCCAGCAGCCGCTTTATCCAATTCGACCGCAGTGAACCAATCGACAAATGCAGTCTCACCCCAGTTGAAGATCGTGATCCTGGCGGTCCAACCATTGCTGTAATCGGTGTTGACATGCCAGTTGATGCTGACTCCACAGTTATCGCCGCAAGGCATTGGTTTCGGCACCTGGAGATGCTTTATTTGGGCCCAAGCAAGCGCCATTGCAGTGCGATTGTCAAACGGAACAAGGAGCGATTGGGACGGGAGGAGGATCGCGGGGGAGGTGGCGCTACAGTTAGAGCTAGCGCTGCTCGTGCAGCCACAGGCACACGTCCTGCACGGCACAATAGATTCGTTGTAGTAGGCAGAAAATGACACGCAGCACCTAGGAGTCGACCGCTGTGTGATGTTGCAAACCACCTGCCAGCTAGCAAAGGCGGTCGTATTCGACGATAACCCGTTGGGGCTGAAGAATTGGCTGGGGCTCACTTGAACGGGAGGACCGCATTGATAATCGGGATTGAGGGTGCCATTGATCCCCCAGTTCTGGGGTGGGAAGAGCACCGACCGGTTGAGGTCTGGTGGCATTTTGTAAACCTGCAATTGGAACACAGAACTTGACTGGCTCGAATCCATGGACGGAGGCAATATTATGCCATTCCGACAGCAATTAGGAATCAACCCGAGGTTCGTGTCATTAGCTTTCGTCGGCGGCAGGTCAATGATGGTGGGCCTCCTTTCACAATTCAAGACATTGGAGAAATCCATATCGGTGTACTGCGAAGCTTGCGATCCGAACAAACAGCCGCTCGAGTCCAGAATAGAGGGATAAGCCCCCCTCATGGAGGAGATGAACTCTTCCCTCATCCAGTCCCAGCTCAATTCCCAATTATCAAGACGGCCGAGGGGGTTGTTATTTGAAATCGTGACCTGCGCCCAGTAGTTCGTGTCGTACGTCCGGATCACGTCGTACATGATCGTGAGATCGCCACTCTGACGGGGCAAGAATTCGTCGGCCACGGTGATGTTCGTCTTGAAATTGGGATCTTGAGTGCAGCAAACCAGCATCAAATTCTTCCCTGAGAAATGTAAGACATGAGTTACAGCATTTGCCCGGCAAAATCAGCAGAGACGTGGTACAGAACAAAAACAACTCCACTGAACATTCAGTCGTTCTTCTTTTTTCTATTATCGGCCAACAGAACATCTGTGGTCTTTTGACAAGATCGAAGCATTTTTATCCTTATGCCCCCCCAGCGGTCAAGACCTCAAACCCCAAACCTCTAGACATAAAAACGAATCCTACACACCAAATTCTACGAAGAGATCAACATAATCAAACACAAACCACGAGAACTTAAGAAAAGAAAACAGATTGGGATCAAAGAAACACCTTGCAGGGTCGGCTCAGGGCAAACGAACCCATCGTTAGCGAGCGAGATGTTCGCCGGCATCGGCACGCTGGGCGGCCTCACCCCAAACTGCGTCCCCACCAGCGTGACCTGCGCCTGCATCTGCATCAAATCCCCCGCCGTCTGGATCGCCGTCTGCAGGTCCGTCGATGGGAAGCCGGCCAGGACGGTACCGTTGTTGCCGACAGTGGCGGGCAGGGTTGACCCATCGGCCAGGACAGCTCCGGAGGCAGAGACCAGCAGCTCATCGTTCTGGAACCCCACGAACGCCCTCCACGACTTGAGCTCGTCGACCCCGTTGTTCGTCACCGTGAGGACCGACTGGAACCGGTAGGCCTGGTGGGCCGGGTCGTCAGGCGGGAGCTGGGCGCCCCCGGCATAGAGGTAGGTCAGGAGCACGCCGTTGCACACATCGGCCACCGGAGCCGGAGCCGGAGCCGGCGACGGCGCGTCGGTCTGAGAGACGCAGGATGGCGGGACGGCAAAAATGAGGAGGAGGAAGAGATGGGTGTGGAGGTGGAGGTGTTGGCTGAAGAAGCGAATCATTTGGCAGCGAAAGCCTCGAACTTCTCGGGAGAAACAGAGGAGGGTCGAAGCCAGATCACTCAGAAACAGTTCCTCTGCGAGTACAAATTTGAAAGTGTTACCCAGAAACGAAGCAGAGCAGAGCAGAGCGAGAGAGCGTGTTGTTTGGAGCAGAGGATGGGAATGTTCTTTGATTTTTGAATTTGGTGATGGAGGTGCATTGAGTCGCAGTGCCGTTGGTAAGTTAAAAGGGTAACTAACAGAAAGGTCTTTGCTTGGTCTGCACCAATGGGAATGTGCCACGCTGGAAAGGGGCAACTAGGGAAATAAAGTGGGAGATTGGGGTGCACGTAGAAAGTCAAAAGACGTTCATGTCGCGGTTTCCATGTGCCAAGCACGTTTGCTGGTTTAACGAGTCCCCCGGACTACAGTGAAGATTTTATTCTAATTATCTGATCTCATATCATAAAATGATGGTGCAAGCCCCAATATGAGAGCTGGATTAGAGCCATTCACATCTGTCAATTGGGTATTTGGATTTTCATTCGTTGAATAATGTGACATGTAGGAACCAAGTAAGAACTCAAAATACAAACTGAATCTAATTATGTGCCCGACAGCTCTGGACAAGTCCGCCCAAGACACAAGGATCCAGAAAACATATTCGGGCGAGCCTTGGTAATCAACTCTTTCAACGACGGAAAGTTTTGGTGAACCTGAAAAGATTGTTTCATCGCTCATGGAAACTAGACCCGATCATGTGCCTAGTAATTCACGGGTCTAGACAGGCCCTCCAATGACACAAGAGACCCAAAAACCAATTTCGGGCGGGCCTTGATAAGAAAACTGTTCCTTTTTAACAATGGAAGATTTTAGTGAACGTAAAAAGATTGTTTCAAGACAGATTGGTCGTGGGCACCAACGATCCCAAGTAAAACGCCTCACCTATTTTTGCTTCCAATTTGATCATGGCCGATCATGAACAAAGATCAGAACCTCTCGCTAGCCAAAGGCAGTTGTAGCAGCCAAACCGCAGAGAATGCGACGGCCCATTGACCCATGCACAATGGGCCTCTTCTTGCTTCATTCAAATTCAACATTTAACGTTCTGTTCTGCACTTGTTGTTCTTTTCCTTTCAATCTTTTGGTGCTAGAATGGAAGCTAGAGATGGCATTGGACGCGAGGAATCTAAACCCGTTGTAAACTCCGGCCGCAGGAGATCCGGCTCCTTCGCCGATCACGATAGGAAGTTCACGGAGCGCTCGGTGTGTTGTGTGAGATCGTCGTGACGTCACGGAGGGAGTCACGCTCGTCGAATTGATTGGTTTTGGTTCACTCCAAATACAACTGCGCTCTCGATGCGTATAGCCTGCAGATGGAGAATGAACGAGGCTCAAATAGAAAAGCTTCCTCCGGCCGATGAAGATGGGACTAGAACCCGGGCTCTACTAGCAAAGCCATATCCTCTAAACTAGCTTCGTTTATTAATTAGTGTGTATGAACTTCAATCTTTTGGATAAGTAGCCATACGACACCGTGTTAAACCTTGTTGGTTACAAGTAAATCTGCTCATGTCGATTCCAATTTCTAGTGATTTCTTGGCCTAAACATTTTGAGGCATGGTTTGAGCTCACTATTCTCTATCCAAATTTCTATGTAGGTCGGAGTTTTCTTATGAAGTAAAAGAAGTATTGTTCCACAAGAAGTAGACCGCTACACTCACTCTCATTTTCCGACTCGAAACTTTACATTTCACCGTTGTCACCGGATCTAAGAAGACATAACCTATCAACGTCAAGGGGAGAAATGTCCAAAAAGTCTTAAATCTATTGTGTAGAGGTCAATTCAATCTTAAACCTTTCAATTATACCAATTTAGTCATAAACCTTTTGCCCACTTGCTAATTTAGTCATGAACATTTTAATTGTGCCAATTTAGTCATAAATATTATGATAATTGCCAATTTATTCCTAATCCCCTTGACGATTTGTCAATATAGTCATTCCGGCCAAATATCCAAATAATAGGTTTACGACTATATTGGAAAATATTAATAAGGCTTAGAACTAAATTGGCAAATTTTCAAAAAGTTTAAGACTAAATTGATACAATTGAAAGATTTAGGACTCAATTAATACAATCGAAAGTTTTAGGATTGAATTGGCCGTCATACAGTAAGTTTATGACCTTTTGGACGATTGAAGTAAACATAAGATTCTTCCCAACGTTGTTGGTGGCGGTGGATGACTGTAATTTCCAGATTTATGAGAGAGAGAGAGAGAGAGATGGCCAAGGCTTTTGCACTTTGGGCTCTTCCAGCTATCATCCATGCTTTTGCCAAGACGATCTGCAGTCATAAAGAGAATGCCCTGGAACAATCCGAAAGCAAAGAAAAAGCAAAGCGGAAGATGGAGTAAAGTGCAAGGTTCCATCGTATTCTGCTTTTATATTTATTGCTTTTCATAATAAAGTTTATTTACACTTATAAGTAAACATGAAGGGTCGGTGCACATACGATCTTCGAGGGTTTGAAATTTCTTGGTAGATTGACTTCTGAAGGCCTCTTGCGAATAAAGAGAGAGCCCCTCGACCGTTGCGTTTGAACTTTCCAGCATCCAACGGTACGAAAAGGGATTAGGGACGGATTAGCTTCTCTCGTTGGCCAAACTACTACCGATTGACATGACAGTTTTGTGCTAATTTCGAATTGTACAAGTGAATCTTTTAACTATTGAGCCTGTTTTTCCATATTAGATCGGTCTTGATCAAATGCTATGGTGAAAAGTACCCAAAAAAAAAAGTCTTTAGCCTATTGCATTGGTACAATTCAGTCTTAAACCTTTCAATTGAATCAATTTAGTTCTAAATTTTTTCATATTGATACGAATTCAGTTAATTTGGCTAATTTAAACCGAAAATCACTAACATGGATATCGATCGTTTTATGTGGCTCAGCCAGCGCTAAAGTAGGCATTTTTTAATAATTTTTTTGTTCTTTTCTTTTTCTTTTTTTTTTCCGTTTTCTTTATATTTTTTTACCTTCATTGCAAGCTCTCGCAAGTTGGAAGAAAAAAATGTACTTCCCTTTCGAAAATATTCAAAACTCAAAGCACCTTCGGACCTATCTTAAGCCAAATACCTCTGTCTTTGGAAATACAATTGCATCTTCCCAAGACCCTATAAAAAAAATTTCAAATGGTATTTGCGGTTGCCCAAGGGCTTTTGGGAAAGTGGTTCCCAGCGCACCCTTCATCAAGCCCGAATTGGACAACGGCTCATGACGCGGGACACTGACGCTGTGACAATTAAGAAAATACTCAAATTGTGATTATTTTCTAGGAACGACAACTAAAGTGGAAGTTCGCATTTCTGGAGCAACAAAAACTTAACACTGTTCCTCATAAATGTCAATACATAAGATGTATTTATTACAAGGATCGATTTATTACTTAAAGATAAAACTCTATAAAAGAAAGTCTATTAAAGTGCACTAATCGTTATAGATGATTATTGATAATTGAAAAGATAAGAGTCTATGAATAGAGATGGGAATAGTCATTAAATAATTGCTATCGAGTACAGATCGAGTTCCAAATCTTTCCATGTTGACCACATTAGTGGAAAATGCACAAAGACTAGATAATATTTCTCTCTTTAAAAATGATGTATGTCAATTTATTGTTACGCCTAGTGCTTGAAAAGCAAATGTTCAAGTCACTTCTCCTAGCTAGCTAGTCATCTGCGATATAGTAGCTTACTATATCGCGCAACGACTTACACAAGGCCGTGATTTGAGACGAACCAATTCAAATGTGAACAAGAATCAAGTTTTTTATTTTCTCCACCAACAACCAAGTGAAATTACTGATAACGTTTGCACATTGCATTGAAAATGTACATGGACGGCTGGCTTTTGTAAAATCCTTCGAGATGGAAAGACGGCAATCAAAAGGGACCGACTCCTACGTACTTAGCCATTGCCTACAAAGAATGAACTTGGAAGATTTGAGTAGAAACTGTGACTTTTCTTGCATGAGCTTTAGTAACCACCGAACTAGCCTGGAAAGATGATCCTTCTGGGGGGCAATATCTTTCTTCCAGATTGATCCTTTCCTTGATCGCCATGGCTCTAAGTGAAAGTCATTTTAATCGCCATTATCAGGGTATGATGAGCCTCTCAAAAAGATGGGATTCTAAAGCTGAACGGGTTCCAATCTTTTGGAAAAAAAAAGTACAAAGTGGGAATGGAAGATGGGAAGGAGATTCACTACACTGAATTCTCCAGGACAACAGACACGTGTCCACATGCCGTCGCGAGGCATATGAAGCGATGTGATTCTCTTATGTTCATATCGTAGCGGGTGGTGTTGAATTCCTATGATGAGGCTCGGCAATAGAGTCGCGGGCAGTGGTGGACGTTCCTTCCTGACCCTTTTATCTGGCAATATATATTGCTCATGAAAAAAATAGGGAGAGACCGATGCTAGACGGTGAGATACATAACCCAACACAATTATCGTTGAGGCTCGGTCTGCATCTCGACTTCTCAATTATATACTCCATGGTCGTACTCGATCCGGTTCGCCATGTTTGAATGCGGAAGATGGCGTTCTTCTGTCGAGCATTCAACGTTGATTGCGAATATAGTGTAACTCTGATAAAAGCGTGTCACTCCCTTCTCCTTTTGCGTCTCAAGCTTTGGCATCTGATCCTCTGTCAGTATTAAATTTTCACGGATGGATCGAGATGGTAAGACAGTTAAGACTTGGTGTCTCCAAGGGTGTGCCATTGCCAAATATTTATTGCGGAGAATTCACCGTAGAGAGCCAAGTTGCAAGTTTTCTGCTCTGACATGAATGGTCTAACTTTCATCAAAGACAAAATGATATAAATAGTTCATGAACTTTAACTTAATATATAATATAATTTAAAATTTTTTAATTTATTTAATATAGTCATCCGTAGAGTTTTGGTACATATGAGATTAAGTTGAACATGTACCAAAAGTGCAAAGGTCACATTGAATAAATTAAAAGTTCATGGACCACGATACATATTGGGCTAAAGTTCAAAAATCACATTATATATTTGGCCAAATTTCATGAACTATTTGTGTCATTATCCCTAGAGTATATGCAAATAACTCAAAATATCATGAAATTATAATAAAAGAGGATGTAATGAGTCCTAGATTTGAAGTTCAATGTTTATCGAGCTAAGCACATCGCAGTATCATCATATAGACTAGGGCTTTCTAAATTTTTCCCTCTCCTTTTTGCCACGGCCGAACGCTTTTCGATAGACTCACTAATGCTAAAGCACGAGCACCTACTTTAGGAGCATAAGTATAAGCCAATCACGGAGTCCGCCTGGGGTTACAATCGCCAAGCCAACTGCCGACCCGATTGTCCAGAATAATCCTCGACACTATTGCGCAATTGAAAGCATCAAGAAGGGGACCCTGGCTGCACCTCCACAACGAGCCAATATCCCTAGTAATTTGAGGGGAACTACCCGAACTCACACAACAAGAGATCGACCAAGTATTATCCTAGAATAGGGCTCATGGCTTTCGGGTGATCGATTCCCTAATGGTTATGATGATACCATCCAACCGAAGCATTTGGTAACAAGCAATATTGAAATTCCGGTCGCGAACGCACTTCGCATTGAGCATCAAGGCGAAGAACACTGGAAGAACAACTTGTGAGATCCTAACACCTCTGAAGCCAAATTGGATCTCTCGATTGGATCATTTTGGCAAAATGACACTATAAGTATCATAAGTTGTGTACGAATGACATTTTGGTGTCATTATTTTTTTTTTGGAACACTTTAGTACCAAGTCGGAGGAAAAGAAATCACTTAAGTGCTAATTTGGCCGGAAATCCGATGTGGCATTTTTTATTAATTTCTGACGCCGACGTGGCTCGCCAGAAAATGAGTCAGCATGTACAGTCAGTATTTTTTTATTTTAAATATTTTTTTTCCTTTTTCCTTTATTTTCTTTTTTTTATTTTCTCCCATTGCCGGCCGGTTGCCGACCTGGCCACCGACAAAGCCTGGGAAGGGCTAGGCGAGGGGCAGCCTCGCCAGATCTAGGCGAGGCGACCCTCGCCTGCGACAGGCAAGGTCGCCCTTTACCAGCCATGGGCAAGGCACCCCCTCGCCAAATCTAGTGAGGGGCAGTCTCGCCCAAGGCCGGCGAGGGGCGGCCTTGCTAGATCTGAGCGAGGCGACCCTCGCCGGCGAGAGGCGAGGCCACCCCTTGCTGGCCATGGGCAACCTCGCCCAAGGCCGACGAGGGATGACGTTGCTAAATCTGGGCAAGGCGACCCTCGTTGACAACAAGCGAGGCCGCCCTTCGCCGGTCATGAGCAACCTCGCCCAAGGCCGGTAAGGGGCGGCCTCGCCAGATCTAGGCGAGGCGACCCTCACCGACGACAGGCAAGGCCACCCCTTGTCGACCATGGGCAGCCTCGCCTAAGGTTAGCAAGCGGCGGCCTCGCCAATCGCCGGCGAGGGTCACCTCGCCCAAATCTGGCGAGGCCACCCCTCATCGACCTTGGGCGAGGCCGCCCCTCACCAGATCTAGCAAAGGGGCCCTCGCCCATGGCCGACAAGGGGCGGCCTCGCCTATCGCCGACGAGGGTCGCCTCGCCTAGATTTGGCGAAGCCACCCTCGCCGGCCTTGGGCGAGGCTGCCCAAGGTCGGCGAGGGTGGCTTCGCCTGTCGCCAGCGAGGGTTGCCTCACCCAGATCTAGCAAGGCCGCCCCTCGCCGACCTTGGGCGAGGCTGCCCCTCGCCAGATCTGGCGAGGGGGGGCCTTGCCCATGGCCAACGAAGGGCGGCCTCGCCTGTCGCCGGCGAGGGTCGCCTCACCCAGATCTGGCGAAGCCGCCCCTCACCTAGCCCTTCCCGGGCTTCGCTGGTGGCCGGGCCGGCGAGGGGAGAAAAGAAAAGAAAGGAAAAAAAATTATTTAAAATAAAAAATACTGACCGTAAACGCTGACTCATCCTCCAGCGAGCCACGTCAGCGTTAGAAATTAATAAAAAATGCTACGTCGGATTTCCGGCCAAATTAGCACTTAAGTGATCTATTTTCCTCCGACTTGGCATCAAAGTGTTCCGAAAAAAAATTTGTGTTCCAAAAAAAAATTATCGTACCAAAGTATCATCCGTACACAACTTATGACACTCATAGTATCCTTTTGCCGGATCATTTCCCTCTCTGCTGGTCCATATGATCGAGAGTTTACGGTGCATTCAAAGAAAAACTTCGATTCCTTACACTCCAAGATGCTCGTACACCTCCACGGACTGATCTTTAAACCAGCTAGGCTTCGATTCAGCAGGACACCCAAACTTCGCCACGTTGAAAAAGTGGCTCCACATATTTTTAATACTGTAAAGGAGTAAGAAACGCGTCGGTCTTATCTTTTCGGTGCTGGAGGGCCCTCCTCGTTTGCTCTCTTTTTTTGACCTTTTTAACCCAATTCCATCGTGATATATTGGCCCTCGCATCTGGCCTCCTGTCGCTTCTCTAAGGTAAGACCCTATCACACGCTCCTCTCATCATCCCCATCCTTGTTGAGCTCGAAGTGATTCAGTCCGTCCGTATAGTTCCTGGAGAACATGATGGAGAGAATTCTGAGAATGTCGCTCGCTCTCTTCACTCTCCTTGCCATCCTGCCAAGAAACGTGGCGCGGGAAGCCGGCGCAATCAACTCCGCCACCTCCGGCATGGCCACCTCCTCCAAGTACCAGATTGAGTGCACCATGTGCGCCGCCTGCGACAACCCTTGCGGCCAAGTCCCCTCCCCGCCGCCTCCGCCCCCGTCCCCGCCGCCGCCGGCCGCCACCTCCAACAGCCCGCCTCCACCGTCCCAGCCCAGTTATGCGTACTCACCGCCGCCCCCGCCCTACAAAGGGGGCAGCGGCGGCTCGTATTACCCCCCACCGAGCGGCGGCGGCGCGTACTACCCCCGGCCAAGCTACGGGAACTACCCGGGGCCGCCGCCCCCGAACCCGATTGTGCCGTACTTCCCCTTTTACTACTATAACCCTCCACCCGCTGCTGTGTCCTCCAGTACTATCAAGCTAAGAGCTTGTCATGCGATTTATGCAATACTGGTTACTCTGCTTTTGGTTTGATCAAGACGATCCAATTGGAACAAGGATGGGGGATATCTGGAATAAATATGGCAAATTTGGCATATCAAGGACTCAAATCTTTTGCAGGTGACAGACAGATGGTGAACACCTTTTCTGGGAATCTGGAATCTCCATGGAAGCGAAAAAACAGATCAAGAAAGTGTCAGAGAGAGAGGTTAGGGATAGTACTGGAAGAATCACTGGAGTCCCAGAAACTGAAGAAACAGAGGGGTATCCTTGTACATTGGAAAGGATGAATGTTTATCAAGGACACAAAAAATTTTCATGACCATCATCGATCTGAGTGATGTCTAATGTTCCTTTCCTCTTCCCTTTTTCTTCCTCTGTCATACTGCAAAGTGAGATCTCTGATCTGTAATTTGCTGACATTTTGTAATCTTGTTAGTTTTTTTTTGGTAAGGCTTGTAATCTTGTTAGTTCGTATGAAGTGTTCCAACTCTTTTGGTGTGAGATGGGTTTTAGATATGCTATGATAACAAGAGATTGGTTTAGCGAAATTCTGTCGTAATAATATATTTGTTTTTTTCCTGCTACATATAGGTTACTCATTCACTTGTGTAATTTGTACTTTGTGGAAGGTTCCTCTACGCTTGTTGAGCAATTTTATCGTTTTCCTCAAAATGGTGCTTGGTGCCTTATCATTTGAGTGAATGTGAAGTAAAGTTTCTATTATGTCCCTCTTCTTTTGGGTTATCTTCACTTGGATGTTGTTTAATAATTCAAGGTTGATGGAATTCAAGGCATTAGCAATTCCGCGGAGTCAAACTTAGAAGTTCATTATTGACTGGCAGTGTTATCTCTGACCAAAATTAAAAATTTATAATTAGTGAATAGTGGCTCTATCCATGGATTTGCAAGAATCATCTGGAAGGCCTTCACTCTTCTCTCCGACATAATCTTCAATGTTCCTCCCGAGTGCATTAATTAACTTACCAAATGACTGATATCAATATAATCTTTGTCTACAGCAAAAACCTTTTCTTTTGCATGAGTGCATGTGGAAAAAGTGGCATTTGAAAAAGAAATGAAAACGAAAGGAGGGATCTCCTTTTACATATTCTTTTGTTTTTTTTATTAATTATTTCCTTACGAACACTTAATGGACATATTCTTTTGCATCAATCCATGTGGATTGTGAGATTTAATAAAGAAACGAAAAGCAAAGGGGTCTCCTTTCTACAAATTTTTTTTTCCTTGTTACTATGAATTATAAAAATAACATCCTCAAGAACACTTATTCGACGTACTTAAACAAAAAAAAAAAACAAATCATTTAATCTTCAATATATCAATTTCGGTCGTGTGCATTATCAAAAGGAAAAGTTATGAATATGAAAGTTGACGATTCTATCAATTTAATTGTTTAAACACTGATGCGAATAATAACTATTCTATTTTAGAAATTAATTTATGGCTAATCTACTCTATTTCCAGGACAAGCTTCCGAGTAAAAATACGTATTTGATAACGACACAAAATTTCTCCCTCCCGAGCGACCGGCGGAAAGGCGGTGGAGGACGGCCGAAGGTGGCGGGAGGCAAACGGTGAAGGACAAGCATACAGTAGGAAGCAGGCAGCAATTGTGGGAGGCAAGAGGTGGCCAACGATGAACAATGGCCGGCGAACAACTGGCGGGGGAGGACGGCAAATGATGGGCGGTAAAGGGAGGCAACCAACAACGGATGACGGCGGCAACAAACGGCAAGAAACAGAGGATGACAGACGGTTACAAGAGGCGGATGGAGGGGCGATGGATGGCAAGAGGCAGCCGGCGATGACAATGGGCAGTGGGTGGGTAACCAGCTAGTAGCGAGGGCGAACAATGAGAAAAGTTTGTATTTCTCATTTTTGCTCCTAACCTATTTTCGAAATTAAAATTTTTTTAAAAAAATAAAAAAATGAAATTGTATTACCAAATGGATTTATGTTCCAAATATGTTTTTAGAAACAAAAAAATAAAGAAATAGAATGGTTATTATGCATGCTTTAAGGTTGTGCATGGCAACGATTTTGTAACTGTGAATTGATTTTACATAGAAATGATTCTTTTTTTATTCCATGCCCGGAAACAATTTCTAAGCATTTGAAGGCGTTTGGTAACTGTTCAAAATTTTTTTTCTTAGAATAGAAAAAGAACAGAAATGTGTTTGGTAACTATACAAATTTTTTTATTAATAATTTTTTGAATTTTTTAATACTTCTTCTTTTTTTTTTTTCTTTTTTCTTTCTTTCTTTCTCTTGCCTTCCTTGGCCATGGCCAGTCACCAGTGATGGCCACCAGCCACAAACCAGGACCAGCGAGGACGTTGCGGCCCTTGCCGCCCCCCTCACCATCACAGCCGCAAATCCCTCTTCGGCCCTAACCTGTGGCCAGTTGCCTGCGGCCGACCGACAATCAGTCGGCAACAGGCAAAGAACAACAATCCAAGAGGAAAAAGAAAACCAAGAAGAATCAGAAATGAAAATTTTATTTTCAGAATTAAAAAGTTACGTTTTTTTTGCTTCTTAATTCTGTTCCAAAATTGATTTTGGAAATAATTTTTTGTAAATTTGTGTTCGGGCACAAAAATTTTAACAAACGGATTTCTATTCTCAAACTAATTTTGGAAATAAAAAAATAAAAATTTTCACTATTTGATAATTTGCTAAATGGGGCCTAAATGTCGGCAAAATGTTTTTGATAAATAAAATGTAATTATTTGTTTCGTTTCCTGTGGGAAAGACGAGACCATTAATAACTGTGG
Source organism: Syzygium aromaticum (assembly GCA_024500025.1). NCBI lineage: Eukaryota > Viridiplantae > Streptophyta > Magnoliopsida > Myrtales > Myrtaceae > Syzygium > Syzygium aromaticum. The sequence continues at coordinate 31,922,486 of CM044892.1, forward strand.
ACCATCGAAGCCACCGTCCATTTGCATGAAAGAAAGAGCCCACGTTGACGACGAGCTGGCAATTGTCGGGAAATTTATTGCCAATGTGTGTGTATATGTATGTGTGTGTCTGTATGTATATATATAATCAATGTGAACTTAGAGAAATGACCAAATAAATAATTGACTTATATACGCGAACAAAAGAAACAGAATACTCTTTACCAAAAAAAAAAAAAATTAAAAAGAATACAAGGTTGATGACTACTGAAGTTGGCAAATGTGTTTGGACCAAAAAAAGAAAAAAGTTGGCAAATGTGTGCATTATGAGCTGGAGTGCACGTACACTTCTAAGGCTGCATGAATAGTGGATTGGTGGGACCTTGTCAAGTTGGCCATTGAGTCGTAACTCGTCAGTGTTCTTGTTCTTCTTTCTTTTTGTTTGTGATTTTACAATATTTGGCAAGCAAAATACAAGTACTCATTGAAAAAGAAATAAAGAAATATCAAGGATATGATTTGAGTTGTTAGTGATATTAGGATATCTATTTAATTCTGCATGTCTCTCGAAATTATGCATATATCTCTTTCGATATTGCATATTATTGATTTATTTAGATTTGATATTATGTTTATCTTGTTACCTTAATCAGTTACCTAATAAACCTATAAATAGTTTCTCAATGTACTCTTTTATATATCATCGAATATACATAAATCCTTCTTCTGCTTTACTTTTAACTTGAGTGATAATACATTGGGTTTATCTTGAATGAACTTGGACAGTACCGGCAAATCGATCTCATCACATCGAAGGAAGGTATGGCATCCTGATTTCCTTTGTGGTGTTGTGTGTTTCTATAGGAACGAAACTAATGTTTTTAATGTCGAGTTGGCATTTATTTTCTCAAAACTATGTAAGATGAACGGGATAGATATGCACATGCTGCGAGTTGCAGGGGGTGCCTTTTGAAGTAGCATCTGGTGTGGAGCTCAATCTCTCTGGGGCTCCGTTTGTTCAGGAAAAAAAAATTGATTTTGAGAAATCATTTATTGATTTTTCAATATTTGGACGACAAAAAATTAATCGATTTACGGAAAAAGTTTTTCATAGATTAAAAATAGCAAGTATAGACTGGGGAAAACAACTTCCCCTTATGGCAAGAAAGAAATCACTTTTCCTAAACTACGAAACAAATTATTAAAACTAGCCATTTTTTAAAATAATTTCCTTTAACATAAAGTTTTCAATAAAATAAGTAAACCCTGGCTCTATCTGTCTGTTTCACAGAAATGAATGATTTGAAAAATATTTTCCCAAAATTAATTGGTTGCATCCCTTAAAATAATTAACTATTGAAAAATGATTTCATTATTCGCGAGCAATGAAATTTTTTTTCAATCGTTCATTTTTGTAAGCAGAAAAGGCAACTATTTTTATAAAAACGGTTGTTAAATCATTCATTTTCTGTGAACAAACGAAACTTTAGGCTCTGTTTGTTTCGCAAAAAACTAGACATTTATAGAAAATAATTTCCAGAAAGTCATTTTCTTGGAAAATGACAATATTTTTAGTGTTGGCTAAAAACCTGAAAATTAGTAGAAAAATATTTTCCGTTGTTTAATGTGGAAAATTTTATTTGATTTTCCTAGAAAAATTTACCGAAAAATTCAAACTTTTAATTATTTTATATTTTATTTTCTTTCTTTTTCTTGTTTTCCTTCTTCCTCGATCGGTCGCCAACCACGGCAATGGCCAACAATTGGCCCCAGAAGAGGGATGAGCTCACCCAGGGTCAGTGAGGCTCGAGCTTGCCAGATCCGGTGAGCTCATCTCTTGCTTGTTCAACTCGTGAACTGCAATCACTCTTCATATTCAATTACACTGTGCTTAGTGTCGCCCTCTGTCGTCACTGCTCGGGTGTGAATCACAAGCTCCGCGACGAGCTCACAGCTTCAAAATTTGAATTCTCTGCGGTTTTTTCCTTCCGCTGTATGAGCTTTGGACCTGAAAGCTTTTGAATTCATCCTAATTTGAGCGAATTCAGAGAGTAGATTCAAATCTTGGGACGTGGTTTTGGTGGTTGCAATCGGATTGTGAAATTTGAGCTGAAGATTGATGGGAGGAGGCGAGGTGAGGGAGTCGTCTCCGAAGAGGCGACAATCAGATGTGGAAGGGAGCTCCGTGGGGGCAGGGGAGAGTAACACGGGGAAGAGATTGGTAAGGCATCTGGATTTCACAGGGGGCGGAGGCGGCAGGAGAGAGAGCGTGGCATTGCCGGAGCATCCGCTGCCACAAGCCGTTCCTCAGGCGGTGGCGACACAGCCGTCGCAGGTGGTGGCGAAGAGGAGGAGGAAGCCCGGAGGCAGAGAGGTGTGGAGGAACAACTATGGAGCCGAAGAGCGATAAGGAGAGCATGGACAAGAAGAGGAAGGTGAAGGAGTACATGGAAAAAAACGTGCTGGGTTTTGGGCGAAAGAAAGAGGAGGGAAAATGATTTTCTTTCTTCATTTTCTCCACTTATGAAAGTATTTTTGCCATTACCAATTTTTTTTATCTAAGTTATTTTCTGTGAACCAAACGTCGGAAAATTCAGAAATTTTTTTTCGAAAAGTTATTTTTCTTGAAACAAACAGAGCCTAAATAGGGCTTCATTCTATAATAGTACAAGAGGGTTCCAACATTATCCACAGTGAATAGACTAGTTTACTTTCCCTAGCAATGGCGGTAATTTCCAACTGTTGATATCCCAAAAATCATGCTCAAGATTCAAAAGGTTAATGGTCGGAGTTTCTCAAATGCAACATTCGGCAGATTTTAACTTAGTCGAACGATCAATGGTTTCATAGATTGGTTTCTCACGTGAAATTGTAGTAGTATCGAGTGATACTTCGACTTGCGCAAAGCGAAAGAAATTTTCAGATCACAGATATTGGACACACGATGTACAAGTTTCAACGTGGAATCGCGTCCCATTGTGCTGACAAACAAACGGAGCATATCAAATGCATTTGACGGAAGGATGCACAACAGGCATTGGGCTTGTAATGGGCCTTGACGAGTCCTGACTTCCTCAACGGCAAGTAGATGGGCTTGGGCCTTGTAAAATACGTTTCATGCGGCCCAAGTTTAGGTAGATTCCTAACAGGCTAACACCACCGAACCACAATGATAAATGTAATTATTTGCTGGAGACAACCAAAACAGGTTGAACCAACCTAGATCGAATATTTGGAAGATCAAATATTCGTGGTTCAACGAAATATGAAAGCTCCTAAGATCATCATTGAAGCTAGAGGAAAGGACCTGTACAAACATAGCACATGATATCGAATTCCCAAAAGCATATTTATTAAACTTGAGATCTAAATTGAGAGAAGACAGCTTCCAAATCTAGAATTAGACCGAGAGAGTTCAAACTCTTATATTTAGAACTAGACCGGAAAAATAAAACTCCCAAATTTAGATCGGGAGATAAGAAAAAACAAGAAAACATAAATTAAATCAACAAGAGGGGGAGGGGAGGGTGAGATTAGCTCAAACCCTCCCCATGACTAGAGGTTAAAGAAGACATGGAGAGAGAAGAAAGAAAGGGACAGAAAAAGACTTTTTCCATAAAGTGCCTTGACATTGAAGTTGCATGCAATCATGAATCGCGGATTGATAATGAAAATACACGCTGCTTTGAATTTGTACGTTGACATTCGATTATCTATCGTCATCGTGGTAAAGCTACATAACATTAAATGCAAATTAAGATTGAATGTTATGATTTACATGTCGATATCGATATAATAAAATTATACGTTCTCACGTTGTCAGGAAATACGTTGTTGTGAGTTGCACGCTTGTAGTGAAATTGAACACTGTTTTGCCGGGAGTGAATTCATCCCGTTAATTATTTTGTATTTATGTGATGTTCACATACACATGGTGTATTGATTTGGAATTGGATTCTTGGCCATTCATTGAAAATTGTTTTTGGGGATATATTTTCTATTTTCATGATGACATCATCTTATTTTGTTTGTGCGAGAGAGTCCTATTTTTAAACTAAATTAATGTTGGTTGGCAAAGCCTGCCTCATTTACTTTGAATTATAAACCAACCCTATGCGGCTCCTACTGTTTAGCAACACTTGCCTACAAACAGTTACACATCCGATATTTGCTGACTTTACTACTTGACAGTTACACTCCGCATTTTGATTAAGAAAATATGTTTCATCCGTTGCCATTCTGCTTCAGCACTTAGCTGTTTTATCGCTGACACCTCTGTCAATCGACACCGGGTCTTCCCGACCACTGATTTCACTTTACCGACTAACCATTCTCATCACTTGGCCTTTTGTGTCTGCTGTCAATCTCCACGCTTCTGTCAATCAGAACACTGGAGACATTGTTTGGCGTTAACCACTTCTTTATCAATATGTAACATAATTATTATACGTGATTCCATTTCCCATTGCATCCCATTCTTATTGGGGTCAATAACTGAACCATGCCTCGTAAACGAATGCCGAGCATTCAATTGCATTTGGATCATAATCAGTCACAAATGACCCAAGATGGCAAGAATCCAACAGCAGCAGTACATGGGAATAATCGAGAATGGACAACTCTTATATTACGTTAGCACAAAACAGAGAAACAACAGACATCAAATCTCCTCCACTGCTTACACTTGTTGGCCTCTCTCTCTCTCTCTCTCTCTCTCTCTCTCTCCTTCCTCCTTCCTCTCAATTTCGGTCAAAACAGACGGTCAAAAGAATACAAGAACTCGCCAGAACACTAATTAGACGTGCGCCTAAAGAAGCCCCCCCAAAACTTTTTTGCCAAATTTGACATTCTCGATTCTTTTTCCCTTCCCTTTTCTCTTTTTTTCCCTTCTATTTCTTTATTTATTTTTCCCCAACCACCTAACCCCTTAAGCATAGACAGAGCCGTAGGACAGGGCCATCAACAGCACAGCCGCCTGCTCTTCCTCGCCCAGCTTCTTCCTCTGCCTCTGGAGGCTCGATGTCGACGACGACGACGACGACGACGACGCCGATCTCTTCTGCATCATCACTTCTCTTCCGAGAAGAGCCAACAATCTCTGCTTCAACGAATCGCCGAATCTGTTGTCGTCGTTGCTGTTGTTACTCGGACTGTGGTTGATCTTCTTGCGCTTCTTGTCATCTGCGGGTTTCTTGCTTATGCCCAGAATGTCCCTCCTCTTCTTCCTGCTCCTGATCCCGCACGCGTTGCACAGAGACTGCAATGACAAAATCAAGATCACACGGTCAAAAACACAGGAACGACCAGGGGAAAAACAGAACGGCTATCACAAGAAGATATTTGTACAGATCTAGTTTACAATTCGAGCCGATCCCATTTCAAGACACGTTAAAACGAGCCCACCCATTTCTTCCGATCGATTTCTCTATCACTGCTAGTGAAGAACACGGTTTCTTGAATGACACTATCAAATCCACGTGATAGTGTTTGTGATCGATCTACAAATGGACATACTCAATGATATGGAAAAACACCTTAAAACGATCGAAACGTCAAATAAGTGATGTCCCTTCGATTTACTGATTACACAAATCAACCTAAGTAAGTAAACCGATCATTCATGATCTTCAGAAAAGATATGATCTTTTACCTTGGGGCCAGCTGGACCGCCACGCCAGAGAGGGGTCTTGGTGGTGCCGCAATCAGCACACGTTTTCTTGGTCTCCGTCACGTGGCTCTCCTCCGACGAAGCGACGCCCGGCGACTCCGATCCCTGGTTCGAGCAAACCCAAAAGAGCACAAAAACGAAATTAGGGTTTTCATCCCTTCATCCCTCTGCCCAAACCAAATCCCACCCCCAAGATCGAATCAAAGCCCGTGCGAATCACACAGAAGCGAAGCCGCGATCGACTCACCTTGTCGCTCGCATCCTGCATTTCCATGGCCTATTGCCACCGATCTCCGAACCCCCTTTTCCTTCCCTGTCAAGAAGAGCGCGAGCTCGCTCGAGCAGGAGCCAAAAGAAAACTCTCGCGATCGCGGAACAACAAGAACTAGACGGAAGAGGCAGAGCAAGGGACGTGTTGGATCTAAAACAGAGGAAGGAACAGAGACCAACGGATCGCAAACCGAACCCGGAGCGGGAAAGACAAAAGATTTTCCGCGCCTCTCAGGAGAGAGAGAGAGAGAGAGAGAGGGAAATGGAGTGGGCAATCAGTGATGATGGTACCTGGAGAAACCTAGCAATGGAACCGACATAGAGAGAGAAACAGTGTGCTTATGTAGTGACTGATAGAGAGAGACAGAGAGACAGAGACAGCTACCAAACAGACACGGGAAAGTTTTTTTGGCGCAGGCGGATCTAAAGGAGAGATTTATAAATGGGACGCGAAACCCTAGCTTCCGCCGCCTCGTTATTACGGAAATGCCACTCCTGAGGTCGATCTCTGTTTTGAATTTGGGGGGGTGGTGATTTTGGTTTTGGCTTTTGGATCGCCTCCCTCCCCGCCAAAAGCGAAAACGCCCTCCCAAAAAAAGAGAAGAGGCTTGAGAAGAGTCGCCTGAAATGGACCCCAAAAAAAAGGGCGGGGGTTTGAGTAATTTTTCATGTTTCTTGAAATTGGATGTCTGTGGTTGTCTTGTAGGGTTTAGCAACGAGGCTATGGAGTCGTGACTTGTGCCTCTTTGTGGATGAAGATATCGTTTCACTACAAAAATGGGCGGGAGACCCAGAGAGCGAACAGCCTCTGGCTAGAGGTTTGATCTCTCTTTCAAATGGGTTCGGCGGTAATTCGGACAGGATTGCATCGGCACGACAAAGAAGGTGAACGATAAATTTACAAGTGAAGGATTGACGGTGATGTTGATAAATTGACAAAGTATATCGGGACTTTGTTCTTAATGATAGTAGCGGATGCTACAGTAATTACACGCCGCCATATATATATAGATTGTAATTATAACTCGCCCATTAGTTGTTATTATGCTAAGTACAATTGTAACTATGGATGCGTTTGGTTAAGCTTTGGAGAAATGCAAAGTCATTTCCCCAAATAACTTTTTGGCTCAAAGTGTAATTGCTCAAAGCAAATGACGTTTAAGAGCGACTTTTGTGTAGTTTTTTGCAAAACAGGTTTGAAGTGAAAAAAAAAAGAGAGCTATTGTTCATCGTCTCTGAGGACTCAAGTGAGGACTGCAAGGGCCACTATGGGACTCAAGTGAGAGCTTTGAGGTCGACCATTGGCAACCATTGGCGCTTAGCCATCATCGTGGCTCAACCTCTAGATCTCGGCTAATAGTTACAAGCGAGGGCAATTTCAAAGAAGATGAACCAGGCAAAGACCCTAGTCATGCAACCCTAGGCAAGGGCAGTCAAAGTCATGCGATACTAGGCGATGGGCTGCCGAGGTCGCGCAACCTTAGGGCAACCCAAATCTGGCCTTTCGACGATTGGTGCGACCTTGTCAATCGCCATCGAAGGTTGAAGAAGATAGACGATCATGGGTTGAAGAAGATGATGGGTTAACCCTTGACCTACGCGACTTGGACCTCGGTGACCTCGGCCTCAATGACATTAATAACCAACGAGCATAAAGACGATATGTTGAAAAAGATAAACAGTGTTTTTTTAGGACAAGAGTGAAATACGCAACTATCAATAAGGGCAAAATTGAAAAGAAAAAGAATGGTCATTAAAACCCACAATATCATTCCAAAAATGCCGAAAAGCCAAGGCATTGCCTTGCACTTTCAACTTTGCCAATACTAGTGAACGCCCTAACTTTTTCTCAAGGGAAAATAAGGCCCAAAACTCGTTGGAAAAGCTAAACCAAACGCAACCACTCAACCGTCAATCAATATTTGTCTTCCATTGACATTGCAATCTTCGTGTTCTCCTCTCTATCAAACACTTAGCTAGATTTAGGAGGGCAACCCGTGCTCTTCATCTATATTTCTTGTCGATTGCCCTTTGACTACCTATCAATGTCGATGTTGTCTTGCTGTCGATGGCTACATCATTGATGTAGAGATTCATGCCTTTAATTGACATCTTCATTCTATCTCTTTTCTTTTCCACGTGTCCAACACTTGGCCAAATTTACAATAATATTGGCCATATATTTGTTATCGAAGCAAAATTTTTGTCAACCACGCGACACCGTGTATCAATAGTTATATTTCATGGTTATCAATAATTGTCATCCATAGTCGTCGATCAACTTTTATGTAATCATCGATAACTACATTATGTAATTGTTACTGAATCACATAACTCATCAATATTGACTTGATCACCACACTCTTTGGCCAAATCAACTTTGTGTCCATTATATATCAAACCAAATCGACTTTGTGTTGATGCTAAAGAGTTAGCATTTTTTTTTTTGGTGTAAACAGATATCTATTTATTATAACAGGCACGGAAGGAAAATTCGATCAATGAGACCCACATCTACAGAAGAACCATGGAAAGTTTTCACTTTGATTGAGTGATATAAGGAAAATCGCAATTACCGAATGTTTCTCGAGAATTCACACGTTGCTCATTACACCTAACAATCTTGCAGATGACCCTCCAACCTTTCATTCTTCGTTATGAAAAGCATAAAAAAAAATCAAGAAAACATGCGGAGAAGCCTAATCCTATAATCATTTGAGCACCTGCCAATGATCTTGCCGAGGTGGATTTTGATTTGAGTCAATCCTTAGCCAGTGAAAGGTCGTAAGACCAAAGTTGTGGTGAGCCTTTGGTGGTATTGAGAGTTGGGATCAAATTGGTGGTATTTGTACTAGGCATGATCGATTTCAGAATAGGTTGAAATATGAACGTTGAACCGAGAATGAGCCTATCTAGTTTTAGAATCGGATCGAACCGGACCGATCGACGCCAGTTCCTAAGTGGGTCAAGGAATCGATGGTGATTCTTTTTTTTCCCTATCCCCAGCTCGCGTCTCTTTACAAATATGAATGTTGCTTCAGTTCGTGAATGCACGCGTCAGTGTCTTCTCTCCTTGCTGAACGTGTCTTGTATTTGTATTCTTGTCTAAGTGTGCTGCTTCAATGGGTGCGTGAGTTTACTGCTTTGGTTCAGCGTGAGAGGCTCCTAAATTAGGGTTTTGTCTTGCCTCTCATCTTTATTCTTTATCCTCTAAGGAAAAAAGGCTTATAAAAAAAAGGAAGCATATTAGTTTAGTCCGGTCCAAATAATCCAAGCAGTTTAGTTCCACACCCGAAACTGGGAACCATATTGATTATTGCCAGTTCCAAATTTTGGAAACCGGCCGGTCGATTCTATTCCCGAGTTGGAACTGCTCACCTTTAATTTGAACATTGTGAAATGATTTTAGATGATTTGTATTATATAAAAATCGAGGTACCTAAATCATAAAAAGAAAATAAATAGTCAAAAGCAAGAGTCACTTGACCTTCTCTTCCATTACGAACTCTAATTTTATTCGGTTGTAATTTTTCTATATAGACGAACAGTCAGACAAACTGATTACTATATCACAAAATAATGATTTTTTTAGGTACATTTAAGATAATGCAAGTAAGTAATCACTTGCTTATCATAAAGCGTATAACACAAAGTGAATAATGCATATCCACATCGGTCCATACAATTGAGTACGTGAGGAATACGTATATAAAGAGTATTTAAGAATTATTATGACCAAATCAATTCCTATCTTTTATCTTTTTAAAATATGAAAGAAAAGATTAAAAAAAAGAGAGAACGCTGTACTTCTACGTTGGATGTTCGCTGCATATGTGATGTGATCTTTGGCAGAATCCTACTGATTAATTTTGACCCAGGTCTCAGGTCATCTCTCCTCTTCATCAATACTTCATCAATCTCCCCACTTTTCAGCAACAAATTAATATAATAAAAAAAGTGCCTTTCCCTCTTCAGTCAATGCATCACGATTCATAAACCCTAATTGCATTTACTTAGATTCAATCATATCCTTACCCTTCCAAATAACATAAAAAGAAATTCCCTTCATCTCCACTTTCTTAACCTCTTGACCTTTTTACACTTCCTAAAAATCCACCAAACAATGTGCTATTTCCAGGAGATTTATCTTTTTACCGCTCGAAACCCCCCTCGAACTTCGGAGCTTTGTGAAATAGCTATTTGGCTTTGATTTTTCTCGTCTACGTAGCCGTGTCAAGTGTTCCCTGAAAGGGGATTCATGTATATTTCTTCCCCAAAATAACCTCTATCAGATGATTAATGACCTTAAGAAAATCGAGAGCAATGCGTGGTTACTGAAATTGAGATGTAGCGGAGGTTATTGCTTAATATTAAGCAATAATAAAAGATCATTAGTGTTCAATTAAGAGGTGATCTCACAAAAAATAGAGCTTTCACTACCACAAAAAACCTCCGCGGCTTGTCCCCATTCTATAGAATGAGCTCCGTAAACGCATTTTATTTTACCATGTCGGTGCCCGCACATCTCATATCTCCAATTTCATGTATCTTTATTTTTTTTAGGGAGAGGGAATACTTTATAAAAATTTTAGATTTGGGAGATCTCGAAGCAACATTAGAAGATCCTTATAGGGCGAAAGAGGGAGACACTTCTAATGACCTTATTTTCCCATAAATATTAAGATGGTGATAGGAGAAGTGTGCCCGAGGGGGTGCAGGCAACGAGACTACGAGTTGACTGTGTGGATCGAGGAAAAGATGCCACGGCGAGACAGATTCTGCCGGATACTATGAGGGAGAGAGGGAAAGTGAAAGCTCATTAGATTTTTTGGTTTGTCTTCAAGATCAGACAAAACCAAGGACCACACGATCTTGTGACATTTATTAGTATGATCATTAAAAGCTCAAATGCTTTTCCTTTTTTTTCTTTAGAAAATAAGTTTCTAAAAGCCTCAAATTATACCTACTATGTGACATATTATCATAATTTTTTTTTGTAATACTAAAAATCTTAAACTTATTTCTATATGGCATATTTATCCCACGTCAATATTCCGTCAATAAGTACCATTAAAAATATGCATTTATGGACGGTGGAAGACAAACTGTACTGACAATGGTGCATGCATGGCTTAAATAAAACAAAAATAATGTCGTTTTGGCTAAAAAAATCAACCGATTGAATCTTAATAGAAGGTAAACGTGTCACACAGATAAAACTTTGGAGTTTTTTATGTTACAAGAAAAAGTTTAGGATAAATGTGTTACGGTGGGTATTGTTTGAGATTTTTTACGTTGTAAAAAAATGTATAAGGTAAATGTATCACAATAAATATAGCTTAGAGTTTTAATACTTTTTACCCATCTTTTTTCTTAAGGCTCAACTAGCACCGCGCAGGTAGCTTGGCGAAGTCTCTCCTGAAATTATATTTTGAGTGACAATCATGTCACGTGACAATGATATTCAAAAAAACGAGCCAATAAGAAGTTTAAGTTGAAATTTGACTCATGGGTGATACGCGAATTTGCCGGACTGGATCGAACAAATTGAACTCCTCCTTTGTTTGGATTCAACGGAGCTTAAAGAAATGACACTAACCTATAATTTAGGAAAGCAAGAGAGAGACCATCGATCTATAGCAGGTTCTTTTCTTTTTAAACATACTTTGACAGCGATCTTTTATCATGGGATCATCATATGTGATTCAATTGGGAAAATCCCCCTTTAGGCCTCGGATAATTAAGTACTATTCACAAAATAGTATAATTTTGGGTTTTAGTTTCTCTCTCTCTCGTGCAAAGAGACCGATGAGTGATCTATCACATAGGGGTGAGCAACATAAAATGGTTCAAACCGGACCGAACCGGTCGGTTCTGAGCAATTCTCGAGGTACCGGTCCGGTTCCATAAAATTGGAATTGATAATTTTCGGTCCGGTTTCTGGTTTTAATGATGGAACCGCTTACCCGGACCTTGCTGATTATTTTTTTTTTATTTCTTAACAATCTTTAAAGAAACTGTAAAACCTAATCCCAATCGTACTTTCATACTCGCTCTTCCCACCCCCTATTCCCTCTCACGCTCCCATTTCCTCTCTCACGCTCGCTCTTTCCATGACGGCTCTCACGCCTCTTCCACATCACAAACCCTAATCGCTCTTTCCCACTCATGCCTCTCTCGCTCGATTGTCACTCACGGCTCTCTCAGTCACTCTCTCAGCAAGAGAGACGATCATGAGTTTGCAAGCGGCGATCAAGAACTGGGCTTGGACTTAGCGTTCGAGAGGATAACCGTTGAGCAGAGGACAAGCAATCGAGCGGGACAACGCTTAACAAACCCAATGGGTGTGCAATGTCGCGATGGTGGCGAGGAGACAGCTGAGGCAGCAAAATGCGCGGTGAGAGCACGCAGGGCACGCAAAGGCTCGCAACGAGGAGGACCGAGGCAAGATTTTGAAGCAGTTGTCGCATAACAGCTAGTTGAAGGAGAAGAAGGTGGTTATTTGGTGAAGGGAAGAACAGACGGGAGGAGAATAGGAGAGTCCCTTAGGACGATTTGGCTGCCTTGCAACGGTTGAGCCTGCACTAGAGCCTGCACTCTACCTTCGATCTCGGTGGGGTTCCTTTGGTATCCTACTAAACGCTACCTATTATGGAGGCTTGGTCACGTATCATTCTTGGCTTTGTATCATGTACGAACTTGATTATGCTTCATCGATTACAAAACCACGGGTTGCAGTTAGTTGTGAATCCACTGATTTCATAGGACACCTTGGAATCGGACCAGACCGTCCGGTCTAATTCCCAAGATCAGATGGTTCAGTTCCCACTTCCAAAAAGTGGGAACTGGTCTTGTTGGTCCGGTTTGCGGTCCCAAGATGGGAACCGGATTACTTTGGAATTGATCACCCTACTACCTCGGGTCCAAGGTCAAGCATGTGAGAAATGGTGCACACTAGGGGGAGGGGAAAAATTCGACCAACAAATATAACAGAGAGGGGAAAAAGAAAAAAGGGAAGAGAAATCAAGATCTCTTATTAGGAGCATTTTTTTTATAGTTGTTATGACGTGTCAATTTAGTTCATAACCTTCAACCAGAGCCGTTCATACATGGCAAGACACTAACCTAACTCTTGGTTCATAAGGCGCTCTCTCCCCCTTCTTTCTCTCTCTCCCCAAGTCAAGCCATATTGACAACCTAGTAGAAGGATTCTCGAATTAGGATGTTATGTACATGGCATGCATTGGTCAGATTACTTTAGACCGAATCACTTTTTCTAGGGCAATCTCTACTATTTCAGAAGGAAACAACAAAAAAAAAACCTTTAGAAACGTGTGAAATCTGGCTCTCGCACGGGAACAAAAAGAGAAAACATAGTCTATGAGAAACGCAGTCTAGAGAAGGAAACGAAATCCCTTAGAAAAAGATGTTTCCTGTGGCCAAATATGTCCAACAAAACTTAGTTTTCCTATGCGGTCCCGGGAGATCAACGCATTTACCACATTTCTATGTTCATAGGCCTGTCAATAGACCCTATAGATATCAAAGACCAGCTATTCTTATGTCTACTATACTCTATGTTGTTTATTTATTGATTAAATCTCCACATAGCCTGTATTACTACAACCCCTCGTGTAAACATATATAGATTGCATCACTTTGCACGAATTTCAGTTTCTTGGACAATCTAGTTTCCATGTAGATGGGCAGGTGAGCTTGAGAATTTAACATGAAAGTCGATCATGTGGAGACTCATGGCGTTCATGTGCCGTAGGAATGGCCAACAAATGTCATTAGGCCCAGCCAGGCCACAAACATCAGATTGATGAGTTTGAATCGCCTCTTTCTTTCAGGTTAAATCCATCCCAAGATGAAGTTAAACTCTAGCTTAATCAAGAGCAATGCTCTTCAATCATTTCAAACTTAAATCCCATTTTAAGTTTTTATTACACGATTTCCAAAATAATCAAAGAGGCGAACGCAATGCTTTATCACATGAACCAGGTCCGGTAGTAAACCCGAGTAATTCAATAACTTTGCACAGTGAAGAGTAAACTAACACACACGTCAAGCCATCATAGCTTCCGCTTATTCTTCCTGCTCATTTTTGAGAAGAAATAAGCAATCAAAGCAAAGAATGAACCAATGGAGCACATGAGCCAAGAGAGGAAGAACGAAACCCGGTCCCCGAGCTTCTTCTTTGGCAGGTGGGCTCGGTCCACCGACAACAGCACCCAGTAAACCGCTTTGGCCAATGCATAGGCGGTGACTGGGTCCGACTCCTCGGGCAAAATCCCCTGCTCGGTCAAACACGGGATGTCATAAACCCCGGTCGTCTCGGCCACTCCTAAATACTCGGAGAGGTGGGCGAGGTGAGAGCTGAGACGGTGATCATTTTCTTGGATTCTCGGGCTGCTCTCCACCAAGAGCAGGATGATATCAAAGGGTTTGTTTCTTGATCTTCTGTGCTGCCTCTCATTGTGCGCATTAGTCTTTCTTCTTCCTTCCAATGTGGTTTACATTCTACAAGAACGGAGTCTGAACGGAGAGAGAGAGAGAGAGAGAGAGAGAACTATGGGATATGGTTAGTTCAGTGGGATAATGTCCATTATAGACAGGTATGTTATGTAATGTAAGAAATGGAAAACTTCTGGAGTTGCTTGATGGATGGAAAACTTCCGGAGTTGCTGGATGGCGCCAGTAAGAGGAAACTTTCAGACGCTGCAGGTCTGCATGTGGCGTATACCATGCTCGCAGAGCACTCGCACGGATGTCATTAGTTACCAACAGCCATGGATGGCCTCTGATGTGTATTCTTGACGCTTTATTTTTTTGTGATTTACTATAGTTATGTCTACATGACGATAGTTATTTTGCATGCACGTCCCGGTGGACGATTCTATGATCTCCAAGAGGTACCGTGCCTCTAGAATTTTTCGCGCTGGATTGAACATGATAAATCTCAGCCCGAACAGTAACTATTTTTGTTTTTGGATCCAGCGGTGAATAATCTAGGAGGTACCTCGTGAGAACCGTAGACTCATCCGGTTTCAAAATGCTGCTATAGAAAGGGATATATCTTTGCTAGCAAGCGGCAGCAGATAGAGGTGTAAGACGAACCAAATGAATACTAATGCTTTGTTTGGGAGCAAACTGAACAATATTCATAGGTGATTTGCTTCGATAATCATGCGTGGTTTCTTTGTTGGATAGAAAGAAAGAAGAGACTTGCCTTCCTTTCGCTTCTTTCATATTGTCAACGATAATTGGGGAAAAAGTGACTACAGTTCACATAGAATGCTTGTGATAAGGCTGAAAAACAAAATCTCAAGGAGTTGCCTTTCTAATTGTAGTACATCAGGAATGAGGTTTTCAGATGTGTTCAACAGAGATGCATCGACCAGCCAAAAACTACTCATTTCTATAAAAGACTAGCAATAGTAAACTGACTCAGAATAGATAGACGATGGACATGCAAAGAAGAGCCAAAGCATTCAAGCGACCACCCTCATAAATGAACGTCTTGAGACACTCAAAAAACTCGGCATCACGACCATTGATAAAGGGCATGAAGGTCAAGTCTATAACCTGCTTGTTTGGGACAATTAGCACATACAGACGTGCTAATGGATCCCTTTGACCATAACAGACACCAGACTGACTATGGCAGTGCATCCAGACATACCAAGCTGTTCTGACTTCAATAGCGCCCCCGATGTGAATATCAATTGCCCCAACATTAAATCCCTGCAATCACAAGATAATCATCAGCATCTTCTAGGACAAAAGACCAAAGTTCCTCGGTTCTCTGGTTTGATCAACTTAGAGCGCCCACTTGTCAGAGACTACCCTATAGATAGCCCACAGTCCACACTAGCTTTTTCCAAATGTACATTATGCTAATTGGCCAAAAGATAAAAAAGAGTACATTATGCACTTACTTTTACCTTTAATTAAAGTTGAATCCACCAGATGGAGGTAGTCCATTGCCTCCGAAGTTGAAGCCCGGTTGAGCATTATCACCCGGAGGTACTATCTCATCATCTTCCTCCACCCAATATGTCTCAAGAAGCTTGACTGACTTCTCATAGATCTCATTGTTGTCATGACTTTGAAGATTCTCAATCTTCTCCAGCCCCTCAGCATCATCTATCATCTGGGCATAGATATTATCATCAGTATTGCCCTGTTCCTTCTCCGCTTGCCCAACCTTCAGAACATTCTCTAGTCCTTCTAAGCAGACAGTTACAATCCTTGGATCAGGGCACACAAGCAGATCACATAGTGGCTTGATACATCCTTGACTCACCATATACCTACCGCGGAGAAGGAGAAATAAGAACTATATAATTCATGAAAGCATAAAGAAACAAGGGACTCAAGATAAAAGTTAGAAAACACATACTTGATTTGGTCATGGGTACCACCAGATGAAGCATTTGATATTGCCCAAGCAGCCTCTTTCTTTATATCAAACTCAGCATTTTGAAGTAGATTGAGAAGAGGGTCAATAAGACCAGCTTCTATGACAGCCTACATCAGGTCATCAGGCAATTAACACAACTTCCTCCTTAGAGTAGCTTTCTAGGTCAGCTAGGTCTTAAATTCTTGATGATTCATTCAATTAAGCATATGACCAGGGAACTCATGTACTAATAGAGGACTATGCACATACACTTCATTATCTTTTCTACAACCCAAGCATATTATTTTGGAAACATTTTGTGAGACATTAAACAACATTCAAGAGATCGAGATCCACAGCATCACACTGCACGCTTTTCCTATGAAACTTCTGAAATAAACAGTACCTGAATCTGTCCACTATTTCCAGCTGTGACATTTGAGATCGTCCAGCATGCTTCTTTCTTGATGCTCTTTTTGTGATTGTGGGACAAAAGACTCAGAAGGCACGGAAGCGCACCGTTATTAATAATGCTCTGGTCAAAACACTTGCATTAGCATCATGGCTATACAAAGCACAGCTCAAATAGAGAACATCAAGAAAGCATGTTCACTATGTGTTGCTGTACTAACATGACAGAGAAATGTCCTCAACTAACAAGGCACCTGTTCAATAGAACAAAAGGACATAAAAAGAAAAACTTACTACTTACAAAAATCGGTTTCGCTATCTAATATAATTACCTTAAACATGAAGAATTCTTGCCACAATCACATACTATACCATCATGCTGAGCTAAGCAACTTTGACAAAATATGAACTAGACTACATTCTAGAACACTGAATTTGTCTACGCAAAGTCCATGAGTAATTAAAAGGTAGGTCTCTCAAACCTGAGTTTGGACGTCATCTCCAGTGACAATGTTTCCAACCGTACGAAGGGCAGGAATCAGCACTGAAGGAGAAGGATGACTGTCAAATAAATATATGAATTAGTATGACATGACAAGGAGCAATAGCTGATTATTTATCAATCAAATACTTACAGAAGAAGCTCAACTAGCCGAGGACAGACACCTGCTTCAATAACAGCTTGAATTTTGTCATTTGAACCGTCAGAAAGATAAGAAAGCGCCCAACAGGCATCTGTCAGAACTTCTTCATCATTCGAATGAATGAGACGCTCCAAAGATGGAAGCGCTGGCTTAACCAGCTCGAATGGAGGCTGCGGCTTGCCTCTGCAGAAATTTGATAAGGTCCATGTGGCATTTCTCAGCATTGAGAGCTTTGAATTTTCATTTAATTGAGCCAGTAAATGCATCAACGCTCCATGACCCAAGACCAAATCACGGCATTTAGGCGAGTCGCCAGCAACATTTCCCAATGCCCACACAGCCTGCGATGTACCAAAATCAACAAAACTAAAGTCCACAAAATAAAATGTCTCCAACATAAGATTTTTGCAATATACGATTCTCGAGGTCAAGAAACCATATCAGAGGATACCTGTTCACGGACATCATCACTAGGTGAGGCGAGCAGCTTCACAAAGATAGGAACTGCCCCGTGATCAATCACGACCTTGGTGTTCTCTGAGGTCCCTGATGCGACATTTGTGAGAGCCCATGCAGCTTCAAACTAAGAGATTCAAAGGGAATCACGAATCAAATGCCACACAGAAATTACCAACAGAATGTTCTAAGTCAATTGACAGTTTCAAACCTGAAGCTGTGGGAAATCTTCCCTGAGTAGAAACTCTACAAAGCGAGGAACTACGCCGGATTGTATAACTTCCTCAATTGGAGGGCTTCTCTCTGAAAGTTAAAAAATTTTGCAGCTATATCAGTCTCAGTGCAGGTGTAACACAGGTAACTACCACCACAATGCACAAAATCTGAACTTAGATGGCAATAGAGCTTACTACAATGAAAAGGTCATACGTTTCCAACTTCAACTTAGATGGAAGAAAAAAGTAAATAAAAAAACCAGATAGAAAGCAGCAAACAAGAAGATGTCCCGATACAGCTTCCAAATACCTATCGAGAGAAGTTTTCGGAACTGTGTGGTTGCTTCCAGTTGCAATGCAGAATCCGTAGACCAAACTCTGGCTACCATCGAAGGAAGACTCTCCAACTGCAACAAACATCAAAATCAGCCCACCAAAACACCATTCTCCAATCCAACCAAGCACTCCACAGCCACGAGAAAGCAAATCAAGCAATCCTAACAATGCATCATCCAACAACTGCACCGCGCTGCATCTTCATGTGGACATCGCGATAGCAAACTTCACGTAATACGGTGTAGCTGCCGTCACTCGGCACAACCATTACATCATATCCTTCTTCCCCCCTATGGCAACACGACACTGAAACGAAATCTCCCAGCATCCAACAAACCGAGCGCTCCTCACTCAAGACCCAACACCAATCAAACTCGAAATTTCAAAATCCGAGAAACCCACCGATCACCGCAGCCA
Organism: Syzygium aromaticum; assembly: GCA_024500025.1. Taxonomy (NCBI): domain Eukaryota; kingdom Viridiplantae; phylum Streptophyta; class Magnoliopsida; order Myrtales; family Myrtaceae; genus Syzygium; species Syzygium aromaticum. The sequence goes on from CM044892.1 coordinate 31,941,287, forward strand.
AACCCTAACCTGCTACGACCGCGCGCTCGCCGCAGAAACAACAAGAATTCGCGGAGAGAAACAGAAGAAGAAAAAGCAAAAGCAAAAGCACCGCGATACCTTCTCCACGTTAGAGGGTTGGAGAGGAGCAGCGACCTGCAACCCCTCGCGGCGCTTCTTGAGCAGGCTCTCCTCGCGCTTGCTCTTGCGGATCTCCACCAGGTTGTCCTCCCTGCGCCGCCGCCCCTCGTCGGCGTCCACCGCCACCTTGTAGCGGTTCCGGCGAACCTCCGCCCTCGCGCTCGGCCTCAGCGACATGGCTGGCTGGCTAGCGACACGGAATCGAGGGTCGGAGGGGTTCGAAGCAAAGGGGCGGGGGGCGGCCGCCGTCGACGTCGGCTTCGGGCGACGCTAGATGGCCGTCCGAGTGTGTGTCTGCGTTTCGTGCTGCTGCAGGGTTTGGCGAGGGAGAGAGACCGAGTCCAAGGAGTTCAAATAATTGAGAGGGTAAATCAGGGCTCATATGTATGTATGTAGGTATGCGTATGGTATGCGTGTATGTACGCACATGATACGTATGTATGTATGTATGTATGGTTATCTCTTTTATTAGTTTATAAGGTTTAGGATTTGAGGTGGTTAACGGGAAAATTACAAAAAGAAAATTCTTAAACTTATTTTAATTATACCAATTCAGTTATAAATTTTTTTTGAGTTAATTGAGCCCAGCCTCGCCAGGGGCTGATGAGGTTGAACTTGCTAGCCCTCGCCTCTGGCTGGTTGCCTCAGTCCGGCGACCGGCTAGATAAAGCAAGAAAAAAAAAATAATTTAAAAAATTCGAAAAAAAAAGTATTAATAAATTGACTACGTCAGTGCCGACCGACTAAAATTGACCGAACGGACTAAATTGGTACAAATGCAAAAAGTTTAAGACTCAATTGGCACAGAAAAATATTTCGATATGAATTTACACAATTACAATAGGTTTATAATTTTTTTTAGTAATTTTGCCGGCAATTAACAGACCAAACTATAGGCCCAGATCCACTAAACATGGGTCCGAAGGCAATTTTAGGTAGGCTTGTAACAATGTGTATAGCTACACGCCCCGACTCGATAGTGACTCAAGCGAAGGTCCGCTCGATTCAAGAAATGGGTCGTATTCAATTCAATGGAGATGACTGTGCACAAAGACAAAAAGTTGGGCTAGCGCTCGAGGCTCGAGCCTCTTAAATTATCTTCACTAATATCTGGTATCGTCTATGTCGAGGATCTGATCTGATGGGCTTTGTTCTTTGATGGAATTTTACACACAGTGGCTGATTTATCTTAGGTAATGACATTGTAATTCGAATTTCACTAATTTTGCATCTCACGATTAGGCTTATTTGGTATGTTTACCGAACCAGGTTGATTTTGTCGAGAATTTCTCATGATCGAGACTTTTTCGTGGTCTTACCGTACTCGAAAGAGATGGCAAGGTTATTCATGTCACCGTAAGGTTCTTATGAAAACTTAAATTAAGTCAGTGAACTAATGACATTATCGTAAAACTTGAGGATTTCTTATTTTTTTGAAGAGACCACGAGCTATTGTGTCGTCTTATGTTATTGTATGTATCCACAGTTACTTAGGGCCGTGCTAGTTCATATACAGGAAGGAAATTGATTTTTCACGTTGGCTCAATTTTAAAGAAGAAAGCACTACTCAATGACTCACGGCTACGACCGAATAAAAACTATGTCCTTTTATTACCATCCAAAGATAGGTGACGATCACATGAGGAACCCAATAACGACTTTGAGACAAGACACAATATACCATGTGCGCTTACTGAGGGATAGTGTCCCAAATCCATTGACAGATCTCTTGAAGTTTTTTGAAGCATAAGCATCGGCATTTTGGAGAAGGTACGCTTCGGCGACCTTGTACATTCCCAAAGCTCTCCCTTTGCCAGCTTTGATGTCTTCTTCTTTGAGCTCGACATCGCCCTTGGTGTAGAACATGCTGGTCATCTTGTTCTTGCTCCCCTCATTAGGTGTTGGCCCAAACTTAACTTCGTGAGCAATGGATTCAAATTTCTCCTTCAGATCGATCATTTTATGCTTGTACATGAACATCTCCTTGTTCAACTCGTCCACACGATTCTTCATGTTGCCGAGTTGACTAACTGTATACAATAGAACGAGATTGTACCACAGCATACTTGTATATCTATACAGCGAAAATGCATAATTACCTTCGACGAAGTTGATTTGCTTGATGGTTCCGGGCCCTCCATTGCCTAGGAGGATGTCGATGTTCTTGATAGCTTGAGGCCAGAGCTTGGGGATGAGTTCATGAGAGTCGACGATCAGGGCCTTGAACAATCTCGCCGGACGAACGGAGGACGTGTACTAATCGGTGAATGCGAACACCCCCATGGTTGAATTGGGTCGTCAACTAGAAGAAATGTGAACGCAATTTGATGATGAAAGAGGGTTGAGATCAAGAGGCTTTTGGGAGCTTGGCATGGAAGAGATAATTAAGGAGTTGCATTTACAGGTCAGACTGAAGTGAGTCCTCATTTTTCCAAACTTTGTCCCATTGGCCAATAGATTCCACAATTTTCAGGAGTCCCGTAATACAAACCTTCACATTTTGTCATGATCTCAACAAATGTCACAGGTTGATTAGATTGGGTCGTCATTCTCAAAGAGCTGGGAATGAGAAAGGGAGGGCACTAAAATCCCAAAAGAAAACATTTCTCGAGCTGTTTGAAGTATTATTCAATGTCGCTTGATAACGGATCCTAAAAGATTTTTACATTCATGTGGTCCTCATCCACCTAACGGCACTCATGGCGATTGTATCTTCACGTAACACAATGACAATACGGCAAAACGATGGATCTTAAAAACAAACGGTGTAGATTATCTCAAATAAGCAGGCTAAATTCCTCCAACATTTCTTAGGTGAAACAACGAGCTCATGTGGACTTGGTTCATGGGGTGCTTGAGTGATCGCAGGGTTCTTTTTGAAAAAAAAAACAGAATTTCTTAAAAAATAAAGTATTCTTCGTCCTAAAATTTAAGAAATTGTACATTTTGATGTGTAAGTTAATAGAAGTTTAGAGAATTTTCAAGCCTTTTACAAAAGGGTCATTTTACGAGATAAAAGTAAACCGAGGGTGTTCTTGAAAAGATTTTTGGCTGGATTTCATGGGAGACATTTATGAATGCGGTAACTAGTTTAAGCTTTTAAGATAAATGGTTGCATGCTTGATTGCACGCTCAACCTTAACAATGGTGTCCATGCTAGAGGTTTCGAACCATTTGATTCCCCGTACTCCCCTTTCATGTGGTTTGCGCGTTTCGATCCTTTGTTGTCCTACCCACCGCTTTGCTCGAGGGGCGAGTTTCAGCGGTCATTAAAACGATTGAGAAGTCGAACAAATTACTCGGTCTAATTAAACCCCAAAAGCCACACGTCGTTCATGATCTAATTACATCGTCGGTTGAAGTGATTCATTGCGACCGCGATCTCTTTACCATCCTATAAACACAATGTCGTTAATCCAAGACTTAGATTAAGGTAAGGCACACCTTCAGAATCTATTTTCCTCCTTGTCTGCCATATTCTCCAGACATATTTGCTTATTGTCAAGCAACAGAACCAAAACTAGAAGCTTTGCAGGAGCACAGGGACTTATATCTATATGTGACTAGGCAGTACACGAGCTGAGCCGATGGCTTCAATGGAGAAAGGTGTGCACAAAGGCAGGCAGCCAGCCGGAGCTCAAGGCTCAAGCCCGTTCGTGCCTATTCTATTATCACCGCTAGTCTCTGCTATATTCGTCTACGTTGAGAAGCGGCTCTGTTCTTCGATAGAATTTTACATACAGTGGCTTATTGATCTAATGAGGACTATTTGGTATGTTTACCAAACCTGATTGATTTTGTTGAGAATTACTGCGATTAGGACTTTTTCATGGTCTTACCATACTCGAAAGAGATGGCAAGTTACCAATGTCAGCGTAAGGTTCTTCGTAAAAACTTAAATTAGATCAGTGAACTAATCACATTATCATAAAACTAGAGAGTCTCTTTTTTTTTTTTCCAAAGAGACCATAAGTTACGACGTCGTCTCGTGTTATTAAATATATCCATAGTTAATTCGGGGCAAGATCAAGGTTTGTGATGGCAAATTAGGCCATGTTAACTCATATAGAGAAAGGAATTAAGTGGGCACCTACTTTGAACTTTTAGCATTTCGAAATGCTACTTTCATGAATTAATGAAATTTGGTCAATTGCCCTAGAATGGCTCGTGACTACGACCGAATAAAAATTATGTCCTTTTATTACCAGCCAAGGACAAGTGACAACGACATTTGTTGGAATCAGAAGAACCCAATAACGACTTTGAGACAAGACACAACATACCATGTGAGCTTATTGAGAAGGGTTGTCCCAAATTCATTGACGGAGAGCTCTTGTAGTTTCAAGCATAAGCATCGGGGTTTTGGATGAGGTACGCTTCGGCAACCTTGTACATTCCCAAGGCTCTCTCTTTGCCGGCTTTGATGTCCTCTTCTGCGAGCTCAACATCGCCCTTGGTGTAGTATGTGCTGGTCATCTTGTTCTTGCTCCCACCATCCGGTGTCGGCTCGAACTTGACTTCGTAAGCAATGGATTCGAACTTCTCCTCGAGATCGATTATGGTATACTTGTACGTGAATGTCTCCTCATTAAGTTCATCCACGCGATTCTTCAAGCCGCCAAGCTGACTACCTGTATACAACAGAAGGAGATCGTATCACAGCACACTTGTACATCCGTAAGGCGAAAAATGCATAGTCACCTTCAACGAAGTTGATCCGCTTGATGGTTCCGGGTCCTCAATCGCCTTGGAGGATGTCGATGCTCTTGACGGCTCGAGGCATGAGCTTGGGGATGAGGTTATGGGAGTCCAAGATCAGGGCCTTGAACAATCTCGCCGGAGGAATCGAGGATGTGTACTCTTCGGTGAATGTGAACACCCCCATGGTTGAATTAAGTCGCTTGCTATAGAAGAAAAATATGAACACGCTTTGATGATGAAAGAGGCTTGAGATCAAAGAGCTTTTTGGCATACGGAAGAGATTGATGATCGGAGTTGCATTTATAGGTTAAGATTGAAGGAGCCCTCATTTTTCCAAACTATGTCCGATTGGCTAATAAATCTACAATTTCTAAGAGTCCCCAAGCACAAACCTTCGCATTTTGTCATGATCTCGACAAAAACAAAAAATGTTATGGGTCGATTAGATCGGGTCGTCATTCTCAAGGTGTTGAGAACGAGAAAGGGAAGGCACTAATGTCCGAAAAAAGGGCATTTTTCACGTTCATGGCGATCGTATCTTTCAGTAATAAGGCAAATGTAGCAAAATGATGGATCTTAAAAAACTAACATGCAGATTAGCCCAAATAAGCAAAGCTAAATTCCTCCAACATTTCTTAGGTGAAATTACACATTTTGATGTGGAAGTTAATATAAGTTTCGAGAATTTTTAAGCCTTTCACAGAAAGGATCATTCTACAATATAAACATAAACTAGGGTGTTCCGGAGAGAATTTTTCGTTGGATTTCACGGGAGATATTTATGAATTTCGTAACTGTTCTAAAAACAGATGATTGCGCACTCGAACCTTAACAACGGTGACCTAGCTAGAGGGTTTCGAGCCATTAATTTGATTCCCCGTATTCCCCTTTCGCGTGGTTTGTATATTTCAACCCTTTGTCGTCCTACCAACCTTAGCTTGAAGGGAGAGTTTTAGCGGTCATTAAAACGACCGAGAAGTGGAACAAATTACTCAGTCTAATTAAAACCAAGAAAGCCATACATCATTCATGATCCGATTATATCATCGATTGAAGTGATTCATCGTGACCGCGATCTCTTTACCATCCTATAATCGCATCGTTGTCATTCCAAGACTTATGTTGAGGCACGTCTTCAGAAGCTATCCTCGTCTGCCATAATCTCTAGACACTTTTGCTCATTGTCAAGCACCGGAATCAAAACTAGAAGCTTTGCAAGGAGGACGGGCACTTGTATCTGTATGTCACTAGGCAGTGCACAAGCAGAGATGACGAACGGCATATTCCCTATTAGCAAGTGTGGCTCCAATGTCAATGACTACTTCATGTGGCATATATACTTTTATGCTCCAATTGTAAGTTGCATGCTCTGCTTCAAATTTGTCATCTGCTCAGAAAGATGCTGTCTCAAGATGTTATACCAGCATATGCTCATGGAGAAACGGTTTCGTGGAATCGCTTCTCGGAATCGACTTGTCTCATCGTGCATTTCCTACCCTCCAATTTGATCAGTCTTTTTCGTTCAAAATGTGCACAATCTGGAGCTGGATGCTTAAACAGCTTCACAGGGCAAGGACCTACAAGGAACTTGTGCTGTTTCTTGCCCAAAAGAATGACATCCTAATATTCATTTCTTGTCTCATAAGACAGTAAATACTCATTCCATGAGTAGGAATTGCACCAAGAGAAGATTCCCAAGTGTTCCTATTCTCCGCCCATTTGGTTTCCCGACGATACGCCTCGCGAGATATCGGTTCTGCAGATGACAGATCTTGCAGTTTGCATTCACTTTGCAGAAGATTTTGTACGAGTGTCCGACTCTCCTTCAATTCCGCTTTGAAAGACAAGTAAAAAACTAAAATGGATTCTGAGAAGGCCGCGTTCGGAAAGGAAACAGGCACGAGCAGCAACCAAGCAACCTGCGTGGCACAGGAGCATAAGTTGGAGGGCACATCGAGCTCCAACTTGAGGAAAGTGATGGTCCAGAGAGCGCTTTTTGGGTCGCACCGACGACAGTTTGGCGGTAAAAAGAGTTTGAGCGAGGCTGTCAAGTCGCTCCCAAGCAGGCTAAGCAAAGTTTCCTTGGCTGAGGAGCACAAGACTAAGGTATGAACAAGCCTTCTAACAGCTTAGAGTTACAAAACGACTCTGATTTGATACAGACAGCCCAGTTTCCATGTACATGAGAAATATGAAATCAATGTAACGTAGCAAGTGTTGATGAAGCCGTAAATTTCTATGATTAGTTAGACAAAGATACGATACAACCATGAACTTGGCGGTAACAAACTTGCATATGATTCTTCGGGGCGAGACGAGGGACATCGAATCTCATGATTTCGCGAGATTTTATGTGATTTCGAGCATTGATTTATATCAAACAACGGTCTTGTTCCAACTAGAAATAACGGATCGACTCATTGAAGTTCCATACAATGCAATATGCTGCCGTCTACCGAATTCGAAATATCTAGTCCTGTTTACTTCAGCCCCTTCGCAAGTTGTCATCTGAATAGTCGCGCGTAAATGCTTCATATGATCAAACAAACTCCGGGAATTAAGAAAGCCCTTAACCATGGCACATTGATTGAGACCCAAGGGGGGATTCATTCTTCATACGACTTCATGAACAACAGAGCGCGACGCATAAAACTCAGGTCATGTCTGAAAGTAAATACCGAAGTAACTTCGTAGAAGAAGAATATTTAAGCGCTTCTACCGGAAAATACCCGGAAAAGAGAATTGAAGAGGATAGCGGAGATCTCAGCAGGAAGACTCTGTCATTGCAAACGACTAGGTTTCGCACCTTGTCCTGTATGCGACGATCGAGCTTTCGAACTCTCGAGTCGATGCAATAGGGCCCTCTTTGGTCAGATCACAAGCGATGCAACGAGCCGTGCAGGGCCACCCACCGTCGCGGGATCAACGTGGCACTCGGCAGCGGGATCCACGTCGAACGACTGCCCCGACGGACCGGTCACGTCATTGCCGTCGGAGTCGAAGTTTCGCATGTGAGGGAGGGGGAGAGTGAGCCGGCCAATGTGGATGTACTTGGTTGTGATCAGGGAATGCGTGTGGTCGGACATCAACATCTTCATATGCCTGTAGGCCTTCCCAGGTCATGCTTTTGGTAGAAAAGTGTTAAGAAATCATGAGCTATGTGGAAGCTTAGTGAACCAATCCCTCCTTTGTGACTGATAGACATTTGAGATGTTAAAGTTCTGCTTATCTCCAGCTGACAAACATCTGAAAAATCCAAATAATAACAGTAACAATAACAATAACGGTGGTGTTTTATCAATCTATAATTAATTAGTATGTCATGATACGTTTATTTCAGTGAAATCGTCTGTCAATTTAAAGATGTTTTCAGCTTAGAAAACCCTTTTTGTGGAAAATAACTTTTCAGTAGTATCGTTCCATGCGGATGCTTTCGAGCATCCGAGCGAGCTTGGATAATCTTTATACAAAAGCCTGCCCCAATCCTACATCGAACATTGGTATTGAATCTCAATGTCAAGAAGAATCATATCGAAGTTAGGATCATGCTATGTCTTTCCCACGTGATATCCTTCTCGGGGAAAAAACGCGTTTAGAAAAGATTTTCACGGCAATTCTTTCGGAAAATCCTCTTCCAAGAAGAATTAGCTTTGGTCCGAGCGCCAAATCAACGTCACGTAAATTCAATCTTGTAAATTCGATCTCCGCCACAAAAGGTCGATTGCTCTGTCCTTAAAAAGGGATACCGGAAATGTCACAATTCTCGCGCGCCGTTCGCTTTAAAATCAAGACTTTTTGAGTCATTATTCGAGTATAAAGAAAGATTTTTTTTTTTTTGTTCTTGTTAAATATTCGAGTTGCTCAGGAGTATCGAATCGAAGCCAAATTATGCTGAGTCGGGACATCAATTAAAAAGAAAAAAAAGAAGATTGGAGAAATGAAAATGAATGTGAATCCAACACGACCGCTGGTGGTCCAGACCTGGCAAAAGGTTCTTTTGGAGTACGAAAATTGAGAGAAGGTGGAGGCAGCTGAGACATTAGTATCAGTTCAAGCGAAAGGATTCGGGAACAAAGGAAGGAGGGGGGACATGATTTAACATTGCATTTGACTCTTATCTTCAAATCCTCCACCCAATGACAAAAAACATCGACACGTGGGGATTTTTTTTTTTTTTATTATCTTGAGACACGATATCATAACAGAACCGGGAATCGGACCGGTACTCACCAGTTCTAGTAAATTAAAATCGGGAACCGGACCAATCTTCACAGGAACTGTCGGCTCCAGGCGGTTCCTGATTCCTTTGCACACCCCTATCCGCCAGCAGCCAAATATTCCGGCTAATTATGAACATTTTCGTCCAAAGATAATTTAAAAAAAAAAAATTCTTCTTTCATTTCCTCCCTGTTCATCTTCTTCTTCGTAGCCAAAGCAGTACCGTCTTTTCATCCCAGAAGCAGCGTCGAGCGGAGCGCACAGCACACCTCCACTCCCTCTGGTGGTGGATTCCACCCCTCGGACCACACCCGACAGAGACCTCGGCAACGGCGGCGGCGGCGGCTACCTCAAACACGTCACGCTCTTCTCCGGCGTGCGTGCACGCTTTCGAGCGAGGACCCTGGCGACTGGGCCAGCTTCGACGCGGCCGAGGGACGAGCTTCAAGCTATTCTCCTCTCATGAGTCGATGCTGAGGATCGAGCTCGTCGAGGTGGCGATGGCGAAGGCCAGGGAGGCCTCGAGGCTGGAGGTGGAACGGAGGCACGTTGTGCTGGAGGGCGAGATGACTCAGATGCTGCTCTCCAACGCCGCTCGCTCAAAGCTCAATCTGCCCAGGCTCCTTCAGAAATGGCAAACATCATTCGAGCACTGAAGTGTCCACGGCGCTTCAGCTCATCAAGCAAACACCTCGTCGGCGAACTCTCCCCAGTTGGAGCCCCGCCTTACCAGCTCATCTTGATCTCACCGCCGTCGAAGCAATTGCATTACGTTAATGTATTATCACACGTCGATTGATAATGGATCATAAATACTCTTTACGTTCATGTGATCTCCTTTCACCTAACATGTTAAGCTTTTGGGTTAGATTTTCTAACGCATCGTTCGCCCCAATGATGGCTCGATCGCCTTCTAGCAAAACCAAAGCGAGAGCTTCAGTTTCCAAGCGAAACCTAAAATACTCGATCTAATCCCTATGGCGATAACGAGTTCGAGCTCATTAATAAGCTTCGAAATGGAATCGTTCTCCGAGTTCGAGCCGAAACCAATATAATTCAGCAAAACGGCCTTGAAAATCTCACAATCGAGCACGAAGCCGTCATTGAAGATCGTTCGAATCAAGCACATGACGAACAATTAAATGATCGGGTAAGAAGAAAAAGAAATAAAAAAAGGATTACCATTGAATGAAAATGCTCTTGATCCGTCAGAATATTTGATCGGCTGATGAGATCAGGCTATTATTTGAAATTGGCATATCCATTTTAGATCTTTATTTGAAACAATATCAACTTCGACATTAAGGCACTTTATTCTTTTATTTGGAATCTTACATTTTTTTTGTTTTTTTTTTAATTTTATATCTATTTTTGGGATTGATAGTACCTTATCCTCGGACAGGTCCTCCTCCACTAAGTTCTTGTGCCCTCCCATTTCCGCCCCCATGTTTCGTCTTTTTAAGATTGTTTTGCTACAAGCACCTGTCAAAACACCTTTTAGATTATTTCTTTTTATAATCCCAGGAAAATAAATCCTTCATGGGGCCGCAAATTCTCACAATTTATTTCATAGGTTGACAAATGTGAATTGGGACGTGCGATTATTAGGCTTAAATCTCATAGAAAATTATGATAATTGCAAGAGGAGGCTAACAAATTCTCATCACATTGATTTTAGGCTTTAGCCAAAAGCCGGGTATTCAGAACTTAATGAATTAATGAGTATATGATGCATCGGTGGTAGTATTTTTCGTGATATCTAGCAAGTATCTATAACATGCCCTCTTAAGCTCGAATTGGTATTGTAGATTAGCTTGAGTTTAAAAGTAATATCAGAGACCGGTCCAAGTTTGCAGTAGATGGTGCCACGAAACCCGTTTGAAAGCATCGTGAACATTAGCTTTTTCACCGGATGATAAAACACCGTTTGAAAGCAAATACTTTCCAGGTAGATAGTGCGAATATGTGATAACCGATGTCATTCAAACTTTCCAGGTAGATGATGCGAATATATGATAACTAATGCCATCTGAAAGCGGGCGCCGCTCAATTTTATCATCGAGTAGATGATGCAAAAAGAGGACTATGTTGTGTGAACATGAGCGCGGTTTAGATGATCGGCCTTTGGATAGACGGTTGGAAATTGCGAAACACTGTCCGAAAAAGCATCCAATGAAGCTCGTCTTGTGAAGACAACTGCATGTTAGGGACACCCAATTGCTTGTGCGGGGGCCAACGCGAACAAGGTTGATCCAGTATGTGGTGAGGCCATTTGTGGTGGAGGAGGACCCTATATTTGGTGCTTTGGGGGAAAAGTGATTGTGGTAGAGAGAACTTCCGAAAACAGACGCATGTTTGTGAACAGGTGTCTTGAGTCGACAGGAGTGTATCCGGGCGTGCGTCCGAGTGTATATTCGATTGTGTGACGGGTGCCACGTGCACCCACTGCACTCCAAAATTTCTTCAGGATCGCCGTACTCTAATACCGACTTAGAGTATGAGGAGAAATGACGGGACAATCGAATTACCAATATGACGTATCGATGAGATAGGCGGATGGTATTAAAGATTTCGGGTTTGTGAGCATTTAAAAGAGTATAAAATCTAGGATTCACTGCATAAGATCTTTACACAGCACAATGTCAACATTTCGGACATTATCCGTGACGATAATTATCGTCAAATGATGGTGGAGGGAGATGAATTTAGTCGTAGGATCGCGACAGACACAGGCCCTACCCCTCCCTTTGGATCAGCTGGGGACAAAGGAATTCAGCTTTGGACAAAGGAATTGCTTGGAGGATATGTGGCCTTTTGGGAGGATCTCCAAATTATCCTGCCACACACTTTGGATGGCCCTCCGCTCAAGTCTGTTTACACAGAGAACAGCAGCGAGTGGACTGTCAAATTGGGCCGGCGTAGCGGCAGACACGATCATCCGTTGCTACGCCGGACCGGCCCGTGACTGCCGGCACGGATCGTACCGATTTGATGCCGAGAGATCCGACAAAATCGGTTTCCCGAGCCTAATCAAGACGATCGAAATGGAGTTTAGCCCTCTAATTAGCAGATCCGATCCCAATTCTACGAGCATACCCGCTTTAGATCCGAGTCATACGCATTCTACACCGATGATAGGTCGGGCAATGGTTGGCGATGAAAGTGAGTAGACTACAAAGACGAGGAATCAAAAGGCATGGTGACTTTATCGTGAATGCCTACATAAGTTGAGGCAGATAAAGAGAGGTACGACTACTGGAGCTAAGCATCATCAGCACAGAAGAAAGCAACAAAATGAAACAGGAAAAGCGACTCCTTTTCACTGTAGTTTTGGATATGGTTTAGCACTCAATAGTATCTGCTTTGCACGCTTCCCCTGGCTCGTCCCTTCTCTATATATACCCAAGTCTCAGCTCCCAGTGTCCCACTACCTATATCACGAGAAATACTGCACAGAATCTCGTAAGGAACAGGCTTTTTATTTCTAGATTGCGTTATGTGTGAATTGGAGCACACGCAATTTGATACTGAAAACAAGAGACCACCGAAGCTGATGCTGTTCGGCGTCCCGGTGGCTGGGTCCGACGAAACGCCGGTGAACGCACCATGTGATGGAGAAATCAGGAGATTCGAGTGCCAATATTGCCACCGGGGGTTCCTGAATTCTCAAGCGCTGGGCGGCCATCAGAACGCGCACAAGAGGGAACGACAACGGGCCAAGCGAGCCCAGATGATCAGCGATCGTCATCAACGACCGTTGGTGATCGGGGGGCCCATCATCTCCATGCATGCGGCGACGTTCGGACCGTTCGTTCACTCCCACCAGAGAATGCACGGCGTATTCGCCACTTCAGCTAGGTTCCACCGTGGGCCGCCACCGCCAATTCCGATGCAGCCAGGTGGCAATCCTGGCCAGTCTCATGTGGTACGGGCAGAGTATACCCAAGCCATGGGTCGTATCAGTAGGCCCATGGAATGTCCCCAAGTTGAGACAAACGAAGTCGGGGTTGACCTACGCTTAAGCTTAGCATCAACCTCCACTCAACATCATAAACCGGCAAGGTTTCTGGATTGAGTGCGAGTTTAACTAATTTTCCGGAGAGACTTAGTCTCTCGGCAATGTCTGAGTTTATGCTATGCTATGAATGCCCATTTTCAACAATAATGTATTCAACCATATTAGGAATATGAATTTTGTTTCTAAATCCAGGAGGCCAATTCCAGCGACCAAATTCGTTATCCGATTATGCCCTCGACCTCCATTATACATGGAAATGGAATGGTAAAACAAATGAACATGCTCTACATTTCCTGTATAAGGTGTCAAAACCCCAGCTGAATTTACAATATCACCCACAAAAGGAGACGTATTGATAATTTAAGTATACCTTTACTCCGTATATTTGCCGTCTCACCGGAGATCAACCACTTCAAACTTCAACTTAGAATTCATATAGACATGTGAACAGTGTTCGTAAATGGGGCTACCGTCCGAAGGCTCCTCGTGTGGGTGAAACCCGCGCTCTTGGCAATTGCGAATCACATTGACACCTCCCGGGTCAGAAAGATGGAATATTCCATGTGGACTGTAAGTTGAAATGCACGAGTGGTAAGCATGCCAACTGGTAACTCGCCGACTGTAAATTTGAGAGGGAACACATCCGCTTCCAAACCAATTAAGAAGGAAGACTGCATGCATAAAATTACCTGGACGTGTCTGTAGGTGCCATTACAATCGCAATTGCCTCAGGCAACATAATCTACAAGTAAGTCCACAAAGCAAATTTTATCAGATTCGGTATGATTCAACCCATAAATTTGAGAGTGAACACATCCGCTTCCAAACCAAATTTTATAGTAATGAACCTATCAAATAACCTCAAATTAATTTTCCTTTCCTTATTGAGGTTAACTACGAGACAGCACTATAGCCTTAAAAAAGTTGTAGATGCAGATTCTGCTGCTGTTATCTTTAAGAGAAGCACTCTTGTTTGTTAAATAAGTTATACATTTACTACAAAATTACAGATGACTATGACTGCTTGTTCTTTAAAACCATTCTGCAAACGGACAAACTTCAAGTTGAACAGCTAAGACTACAGTATACATTTTAGAAAACAAATTGACTGTAGCTTTAACAACATGGCATGCCATCAGAGAGAAGGAACAAAATAATTACCTGATATGAATAATGTGTGTGCAGATCCACTGATGACATGAAGCAGGTCTGAGATGGATGCGTCTGTAAATTACAAAAGTACCTTAGGTATCAAGTACTGGAGTAAAATTTTTTTTTATAACTGCTTATAAAGGTACATTCAAAAAGGAAACTATACGATAAACTGAGCATATGCATCTACTGATATAATTGCCCTAAGAATTCCTTCCCTGTTAACTAGCAGTATTAGCTGTGGTGGGATCAATAGGGTTCAATAATGATGGAAGTTGAGCAGGTAACAAGAGAATGGAAATGAAAAACAAGAGATAGTTTTTCTCAAAATATGGATAGATAGAAGTTTAACTCCAAATCAAGGGGCTTTACAAGGAGAAGAACAGTAATTAAGTTATATTCACACTAGTCATGACAAAAGGACACCTCTTTGTGAAAATTAGAAAGAAAGAAATCAAATTTTGACAATTCACTATTAGTAACAGGTACACTGCCAATAATTGAGATATATGAAAGGTGAACTCCCCGCTGTAACATACGACCATAAACTAAAGTCGTAGTAAAAATCAGCAGGCTACCGGAGAGAGAACAGACTAATGAGGATTGTAATAGTAGCTAAACAGAATTTGGTAACTAGGATGTAGAAAACTAAAGAACATGAAACTCGGTGTCTACTTCTACAGCTACTTCACATTGAAGTTCTCATCCCTCCGCCTTGTGCATTCAAAGTCACCTTTCTAGTTTCTATCATTCAAATAAATTTCCACTTTCATTGTACCCAGAAGAATCAGATGAAAAACAATATCTTTGAATTCATCTACATGTTTGTATCTTTTAAACAGATGATATGCATAATGATTCAATCGATCCAAATTTGTCTTCATTTATAGCAACTCTAGAAGTCAACAATTTTGTTTCCTAATTGAAAATTTTGTGAATATCTAATCTCAAGTGCCAATCTGCAGAGTCATTTTTCCTTAGAATCTGACAGACTTCAGATCATGTTTTCTTCTCTTTAATACCATCCACTAAGATTTGCCTCAACAGTTAAACTATGCATAAAAAAACCAGGAAAAAGAAAACTTGCTTCTGAGCCACTCTCAGATATATTCTCAACAATGATTTTCCCCATCTAAGGATTTGCATCCACTAGTTTTTCCTGAATTATCTAAAATAAGTAGATGTATTGAACGTATATAGTTTGACAACATCAAGCAGGACTTGCAAAATTGAGAGATCTTCCAAGCAAAGTAATGGAGACATAATAAATGGGAGAAATCCATAAAAATCGGCTTAAGTCAGTCATAATGAAGATGACAGAATAGTCATTAACACTTACATGAATCCATCCAAGAGGGAAGAGTGATAATCGGTCCTGAACTTCAAATATTTCTTCTTCATTCAATGTCTGACACTGAACATCAGTACGACGAAATTTAGGGGACATGACAAAATGACTAGGATGACAGAAAACTTGTAGTCAAAAGAAAAATGCATCAATTCTCTCAAGTAATAATGTACTCTCGAGAGACCAATATCCTAGATCATTCAGCATCAAATCAAGTTACCAATGAGCAAAAGCAAAAATAATTATTTGGTGACAGGAAGGTCCTTCTGTAACTGGTAAGTTACTCTCACCTAATAACAGACCTAGGATAAAAAGTCATAAGCCAATTGCCACATTGCCACATTAAATGAAATGAGCAGAACAGTCTAACTTGAATACTAGATTAGGAACATACCGTATCTGAAGTAGACTCTTGCTTTGGAATAATTAGAGTAGTAATATGGAAAACCCTGTTTTTCTACAGCAAATAAAGAACAAATCAATTTTAATCCTCGGCAACCTCAATTCCAGGATAAGAAATAAACAACAAAGAAAGCGAAAAAAAAAATGAATTGCAGGACTCACTAGTGAACCTGCAAGAACCCCACAAGTTTCCAAGTTCTTTGTAGTATTTTTTTGGGCCAATCGCAAAAAGTCTTGCATCATATTTACAGGCTGTGGTACAAATCAACCAGGAAAACAAGAAAGAAAAATCATCATCGTGCAGAAAAGCAATCAGGACAGGTCTTGCCACATGAAGTATCTTTGACGGCTAGGAGAACATGAAATTGTTCATAAAAGATATACTACATCATCAGCGCAGCAAACTCACCACATGCAGATGTTGATAAGAGCTTTCGTTTTGCTGCAAAGATTTTGCAGGCCCAGGTCTTGGATCTGCAACTTGAGATGGAGGGATAGGAGCAACGCCCTGCCGAACCTGAGCAAGAACAGGTGGTGGAGAAGGTTGCTTGATACCAACAAACTGGAAAGGATCTTCCAATGCTTCTGTAGCTAATACAGGCCAAGACTGTTCAGCAGGACGTGACCATCTACCATCATCCAAGGAGAGCACTGAATCCATTGTAGATCTAGGCGACCCTGGATCAGTATCTTTGACTGCCATGTGCTCATATTGACCGGCATGATTGAGGCTGTTTCGTCATTCACAAACAAAAATAGAGCTATTAAAGCAGCATCATATAGGAAATAATAAACAAGAATGAAAGAATACATTCATTAATTTAATCCATTCTTGTGCAAAAAATAGAATTGGATTAAAAAGCTGAATGCAGTAGTCTAAGTAATCAATGCAACAAACAAAATGTTCAACAAGTTCAAACCTCAAATCTTCTGAAGGGTTCAAGTCTGTACTGCAGGGATATTGGACCTGTAGTTTCAAGCAACATGGTCACATCATCTTTGCACAGTATTACATGTAAAAAGTGAGAACAATATAAGGAGAAATTCTACCTTTATCTCTGCAGTGGGTCCTAGCCACTGGCCCCGAAGGCCATTTGGGCCTAATATAGAGTGTCTAGACAACGTTTCCTTTTTTGGAACTGGAAGACTAAGAGAACTGCAAAAACCTAAGATGAATTAGTGTTACATCCTAATATGCAATTGCAGCATGCAATATAATGTAGATGTATTCTTACAAATAGAAGAAGAAGATAAAGATAAAAAAGGGGTGAAACAAAGCAGGTTGGGATCAGATACTTAAATAGAGGAGCATCTGCTTTATCCAAAGGGCAAATCAGCATTACCACCAATGTAAACCATTGAATAACTCAGCAATATCTATAATCGACCTGAAGCAATGACAATGCTCCATTATGTAGGTCGAAGTCATCTACTTTCATGCTTAAAGCAATGAACCAAGGCAATTTAGCATCTTGACAAGTTTAATCCATTTTGCTTTAGTTTGAGTCAACCGCAGGCCCTAGGCAACATTCGCTATTATTCGAACTTCCATGCATTACCTTTTCATCAGATTCATTACTGAGAACTCCGTGAAATCGGAGCCACTTGAACTCGTCTATGCAAACACGGCCAGGCATTGCCCTCAAAGGATTCCTTCATAAACATCCCTAAATCTATAAACACCACTATGGACCAATGAAGCATTCAAAATTGAGCATTGTGGAACAAAATTTAGCGGTAACCCTTGGTCACAGTCCATTTCAAATATTTGTACAGGATATGCCAAGAAAAAGTTGCAATTCTGGCAGAATCCTCCAATACAACTTATGCAAGCCTTACAATAATACAGGGAAAACTATCAAGCAGTGGCCTAAGCTTACATCTCCAGCCATATATCACTTTATATGCTTCTAATGAGAAGAAAAAAAAAGCAAGAAGTAACCCAGTCTTATCAGACCATTGATGTCAATGATGTGAACATAATATAAATAATCTTAACAATACTCACAGCTTCTGGAACTGCTTGTCAACTTGCATGGTATTCAATAACGAACTCTGAGTTTGGTCATTTTGATACTTCCAAAGAGAAGAAGATGCCAAGCTATCAGGCTGCAGTAAACAATAAGGTCAATCAGATAACGGCCATATTTCCAGAAGAAACAGGCAAATCACTATACAAGGTAAATTTTTCAAACAGTGAGATTGTCTGGCCTAAAAAGGCAAGGAAAAGTTACAATGGGAAAGAAAATGTTCCATCAAAGCAAGTTTTTGTACAATGTATATGCCAAAAAAAATGGAGTGCAATACTGGGGTTGTACATCAGAAAAGCCTTCTTATATTTCTTGCCTTCTTATCTATGCTTGAGTAAGAACTCCTACTGGTGGAGGGCCATTCCAGTGGAAGTATCCTCGAGGCATATGCAGTTCTCTCTGAATTGTCAAATTCAAGCATTTGTGACCCTGCATCAGCTTCATTTAACTCATCCACCCGACGATGGAATTCTGGTTTCAAGGATTCAAGCTCTTCTACTACATGGAACAATTTCTGCAGAGGTAAGGCAAGAATTGAACATAAAAATGATGTCTAAAATTCTCAAATTAGAAGAATGAACTATGTGCACCAATAGACTTCACCTTTCTATATGTCGATCTTTCTTTAGGACGTTGAAGCTGGTAATCTCGATGAAACGGTATAGTTTCAGACACCAAACTGAAAGATATCAAAGATATGATACATCTGTACTTTAAATAAAGGAACAGAACCAAAGTAATGGCCTGGTGCAAAGCCTTTTACCTTGAAAACCTCAGAAGGATGATATACAGATCCACGATATTCTTCTCCTCCCGGTACACATTTGCCTAGACCATAAATGAGAAGATACAGACAATAAGAAAGTGCTGAGAACACCGTGCCCCACAAAAGTAGCATAGACAATAACAACAAATAATGCTCATGATACTCCAACAAAACCTACTTATAAAAAACCCGGTGGCAGAACTATTTCCCATTCTAGGTCGCGACAAACCAAGAGCTAATCCAACTCATTTTTAAGCACATCGTCCCCCCGCATAAATGTCGATCACCAAAGAAGACCCGTCATTCCAACAAATTTGAGCTAGTTATGTCTTTCCAAGTTCCAGCACCTCTTGGATCTCAAAGGCTTCAATAGGCACTTGATTGCTCAAACCAGCATGAAAAGATGACACCCCTTTCTGTATCGACGCAACGATTCGACGGAGGAGTTCAGACTTCCCGCACAAATTGATGCTAAATTAAACTCCGCGCAATCCTCATTATAGCTTGCGCCAACAAACGCTCATCGTTTAACTTCAGATGCCAAACTGCAGCATTCATCGAGTAACCAAATGCACCACTCACATATGCCCAATCTCATACAGTGATACTTGCACAGAAAAAAGCACTAAAATTTACCAAATCGGCAACTCCGCGAATCGCCCTCTACTAGCACGGTTATCTAAGAATACTTGCATTCTCTGCACGAGGGAGACAGACTCACGAACCCAGCTCATTCTCGAGCCAAGGCAATAAAAGAAAGAAGGAAAAAAACCCTCGTCAAATTCTCCGATTCCGAACTGCGACGGAACCGATTCGACGCGAGCAAAGCTCGGGGAAGGAATGCGGAAGTGCGCGCGAATCGGGGGCGCACCGAACGCGGAGGAGGAGAGGGAGGAGGAGCGAGAAGCACCTGCTTCAGGAGGTTGTCGGCGATCCGATGGTAGTAATGGAGCGGGATGCGATTGTCGACCTCGACCCTCCGAGCGATCGAGTTGACGTCGATCCCCATCTTCTCCGGCGGCGATCGCCGGGGGCGCCGCGACTCCGATTCCGCTCGCTGCCGCAGAAATCGATCGCTCGCGCTCTCTCTCTCTCTCTCTCTCTCTCTCTCTAGAAGGAGAAGCGGAGGTCGAGAGAGATCAACGATCGGAAAAACTTGTCCGTTAAGGTAAGAGGAGGACGCCGGAGGAAAGGAGGTTCTTCTCGCATCGCATGTCGACACGATGATGGTCGTGATTCATTTTATTTTTATTAGCAAAAATGGTTTTTTTATTCCTTCTAATTTATTTTTTTGAAAAACTTTGTTGTTTGGCTGCTAATTAATTTATATCGTGCTATGTTGTTCATTACCAATTTTTTTTTTCCAATACGGTTATAATATCTCCTTCTCTTTTTTATTAAGAGCGAGTGAAAATGTGTCGATGAGCATTGATTTTGGGACTGATTCGAGTTCGAATTTCTCTCGATGATCGTAGTTGAGTTTGAGTATCGTTGCTCTTAAAATATACTTCCCGCTATATGATTATTAAACGATGTTCACATGGACAAGAGACATCGCCGATCAATGAGACTGATAATCCTAAACCTTTCAACTGTATCAATTTAGTCTTAAATTTTTTAAAAATTTGGCAATTTTAATCATAAACTTATTATCTGGATAATTGGCCAGAATGACTAAATTGGCAAATCATCAAAAGATTTATGATTAAATTGGCAAATTATCAAAAGATTTAGTATTAAATAGACAATCGTACAATAGATTTACAACTTTTTGAATAATTTTTTCTCATCCAAAGTATCCCACATGCCGCATGGCGAATGATGTGGGTACGATGCTCCTGATGTGGCAATTTTATCATTTAAAAGGTTTGAAAATAAATCAACAAATTAAAAAATAAACGATGTCAGCTGAAAAAACTAAAAATAAATCGGAGCTTCAATATATAAAAGATACTGTAAAATACAAATAAAAAAAAAAACCGAAATAGGTATGCTCCTTCACCACCTCCTCCTCCTGCCGGCTTGGCCGCTGTCCTCCTCCACCTCCACCCCGTGACAATCATCCGCAGCCGCCGATGCCGCCCCCCCAACTGGCATGCTCCTCCTCCTCCTCCTGCTGGCGACTTATGAT
The DNA here is from genome assembly GCA_024500025.1 of Syzygium aromaticum. Taxonomy (NCBI): domain Eukaryota; kingdom Viridiplantae; phylum Streptophyta; class Magnoliopsida; order Myrtales; family Myrtaceae; genus Syzygium; species Syzygium aromaticum. The sequence continues at coordinate 31,962,173 of CM044892.1, forward strand.
TTTATCTTTTAGCCGTAAGAAAATGTGATCGTTTTACTTCTACAGTGCTCTGACTGATGTTATGTACAATGGCATGGCGTTGTTGCGATACGAAGATGGTAGTTCGTTTATGATTCTTGGTTGATTTACCATATGATTAATACATGTTATTTTTCTTTGAAATTTGAATAGATGATACAATTACACAGGCAATTGGGCAGAAACTATCACTTTAAAGAAAGCAATGCGTTTTTTTCTGCACTTATTTTGTCCATCTAGTTAAGAGACATGTCCAATTCCGAAGAACCGTGCAATCGGAAACATCTAGGTTCATTCTTTTGGTCCATGATTGACATTTCCATTCGTGGACCTAAGAGAGGCGAGTCGCTCTCGGCAGGTAGCGAGGCGGTGGCGGCGAGGGGACGGGGCTAGTTAGATTAGCAGATAGAGGAGAGAAATAGTGAACAAGTAGACTTGATCTGGTTCGTTTACTGCATGACTATGCTGCGATTGAACGCACAAATACATAGTGAAAGAAAGAACGAGTAGACAAGCGACACAGTGACAGGCAGCGACCACCGGCAGCTGCCGGCAGTAAGCTGATTTGTGCCCTTATACTAATCCTCATGCATCATACCATACACATCATCATCCCATCTAGGTACTAAGTATGCTATAATCCAGTAGACCGTTTCATATTATTTGCCCACATCAAAACCAGATAACAACACTCTTTTAAGGCACATCATCTTGTTCCAACAGTCCCATGTCAAAGGAGGAGCAACGCCCCCACTACCACCATCAGGATGGAGAAGATGGCCTGCTTGGCATCCTTAGGTGCACCGTCTCCTTGGGCTTGAATGTGCTCGGCCACATTGAAGTCACCTGCGAAACCACACAGCGAATGATCGTTAATCTTGCTCGGCAATGCCGAGAGGACGTCGAGACCATGTTGTGAATTTCGATGCGGAAAATATCGCGTGTGGAATATCTGTGGATGAGTTTGTGAAGAGGCGTGGTTTTCAAAAAACCCCGACACTACATGAACTGTCTATTCATCACAGTAAACTTGCCGGAGAATATATGTGCAAGTACCATATTACGTCAATCGTAGAACATGTCAGTTATGGCGATACAAGTACATAGGCAATTCTCGCAAAGTTGGCGGAACCAACCTCTTTGGCGTCCATAGCTGCACCCTTCATGAATTGTATCTTGGACGTCCTTTATCGTCGCATGGTTGTCAAAGATGAAGTGTGACACGACCCCGTCAATGCACTTGAGCACCAAGTTCGTTTCGCTGAAGCATGGCCCGTGACAAAACTCATCGGTATATTCGGGACGGACATGGAGGTCTCCACTGTGATCCAACCTATAGGATTCCTCACAGCTCTGATAGATCTACGGGATGAAGGCAAAACACCAAATTAGACCAAAAGAATTACATCACACTGATAAATTCTCTGGAGAACTTGGAATGCTTAACCAGTTGCTTAGAATATAACACAAACGAGCATTTAGCATTGTTATGTCGAGGAGGTTTCTAACTTCTGCTTACATATTTGTTATCGAAGCAAAGCAAAGCTTTGGCAATGATTTCAGGCGTTTCGAACCCTCCTTCCCCGCCTCCTTCTGGTGGATAATGCTCGCCACCGGTCCCTCCTGCCCCGCCTCCCGATGGATTAAAACCACCCCCAGAGCCTCCTGCTCCGCCTCCTGCCCCGCCTCCTGCTCCGCCTCCTGCCCCGCCTCCCCCCGACGGATTAAAACCACCACCAATCCCTCCTATCCCACCGCCCGGCTGATTAAATCCACCACTGCCTCCAACCTGAGTCACTTGCCCGTTGGCCGTTCCTGGAGGGACCATGGCAAAAAATAACTACTCAGCATCAACTAAAAACATAAATTCATTTTATATGAAGGGAGTAAAAAGAGAAGATATTAAGCATCACATACCAAAGTTACGGCAGAATACAGACAAACATGCAAGAGTAAAGGCATAGACCCTCAGTCTGGTCGTCGATGGCAATGCCATTGGAGAAGTTTTGCAGAAAAACTGAAGCTCAAGGATGAAACACGACTAATTAGTATTTGAGTTGCTTTTTATAACTTTGAGGTCATACCAAACCTTAGAAATGTCAGGTTGGATCCTAAATTGCATGCATATTTAAGCCCCAGAAGGATCAACCTGAAAATGACAGCGCTCGTGTTAAATATTTGATAGATGACCCACCTTTAGTCTCTCTCATTTCTACACTTTTTAACCATCTGGACATGGCCTACCATTCTGGACAAGCAAAATTTTCAATCGACCGGTGAGTAGAGAATCCACCAGATGCAAATTAAATGACTCCTTTGCCTTACATAAAAATACTAAATGCACAATTCAGGTAGGTTCAGTTTGGAAAAAAGAAAAGAGGGATGAATCAGACTTTCTTTTGGCAAGATATTTAAGGCATGAGGATGACTTAAGAGAGAGAGAGAGAGAGCAGTTGGATAGCCAGCCACCAAACGCCAAAGCTTGGTGAAGGCATTTAACTTGAGTGTTAATTTCAAACAACCATGATTTCTTTAGCGGTGACATTCTCTTTTCCTTCTTCTACAAGTAGAGATTACGTCCCATGAGAGAGAATTTAACAAGTAGCTTGTGTTAGTCAAGAAAACCCCTGCACGAGAGCCAGTTAATTGCATGTATAGACCAAGTGGTCAAACCTGTGCAACTTGGGAAAAAAAGTTACAACAGAAATTCTTTAACAAGCTTGATTGTCTTCTAGAAACTTGTTACACCATTCAGATGAAAAACACTGAAAAACTATTCAAAGCAAACAAAGGATTCGACCGACCTACAAAAAAAAAAAAAAGCAAACAAAGGACAGATATATAAATTATTAGAAAAAGGCGTATGCCGAAACCCCGATGTGTGATGTGCTCTATTCTCAAAACCAGGTACATGTCTAGGAACAAATGTGGTACAGTATGCTCACAAGAAACGCAGTCTGTGCATTACAGGTGAACTTTATTCGCATTACACACAATGTTAGGAGTATAATATCCATGGTCATTAACCACATTAACTTTAAATTCTTATCATGCTCCTCCTCCGTGCAAAGCATGCCGGGACAGCTCTCAGTTCCTCCAAGTAACCGAGTAATCTGAGGAGGAAGCTTATGGAATGATTCTGGCACATCTTCGCATGACAACACTGATCTTCCGATCCCCTAAAGCCAACTTTAAGTACAGAATATCAGGGTGGCTTCCTGTATTCAACATTCCCACAATTGAAGTTAACTTTTCACCTTTGTAAGACAATGCCAATTCACAATGTCCAGTCCTAGACTTCGGCAAATTACTGATGACAATCAGTTGGACCAACGGTTAGAACCATTTTCTGGATTCTTCTGCCCGCCAAAAAAAAAGCAACCAGATTCAAGCTGCAAGAATGAAACACATGACTTAAGCAATAAACTATTCATCAGATGCTCATGATTCTGGTAACTCTACAAAAACTATCAGGATATGTTATCTATTTTCACATGTATGACCCAACATCACAACCTACAAAAAGATGTTGATAGCCTCATGCATTATTTTAACTACACAGCATCAGGACACTGATCTTGGACTAATACCCTCGTTGAGTATGGACAGTGTATACTGCATGGTAACATCACAACAAGGACTCATCTAAATTCATGGTACTCACGTACCCATATCTTAGGTCACATCCTAAATGCTGCAACAATCATTGGTCATCCCAACATGGTTAATGGTCTTGGTAGCAGAGAACAGTGCAAACTACATATCCATTGATCATTCTACAAAGACCATATATTAAGTAAGCCGAAAAATTGAAAAATGAAATCCTGGGCAAGAAGCTGTCAACAGTGTAGAAAGAAAATAGATCACTAAACCCAAAGATTGAGTTCAGCCACTCATTTGGTTAACAAACTGAAGTTGCTGAACATGTCTTGGAATAATCAGTTCCACATTTCCAACTGGATCATAATGCCAACTGATGGCAAGAAGACGTCTTACGGAACTTAATACTGGTATTACAAAGCTTCCCAAGCCCATCTTGCGACTGACACAGAGTTCAGTGAGATCTGGTAATGCTAGTCTTTCTTACATACATAAACGCAACACCTCAAAGCATTTAGAACTTATGAGACTCCATATTAAAGGAAGAACTAGCCATCCTATCAGAGGATTGTCAGATTAAAGAAAGGAACTATGTTACCACAATGTGCACAACTTCAGAATTGACACACGCACCTTGTTACATGGTTTGTACGCTAGATTGTTCAAATAATTAGATTTCCCTCAAATAAATGACCCAAAATTCCAGCGGAACTCAAAAGCAATTCTGTAACAAATAAATGTGGACTGTATCAATAGCCATAGAGTTGAATTCTCCAAAGTACCTCTAGCTCTTGAATTAATAAATGCCACAAGAAAACAGAACGTCAGATGTTATCTAGTCAAATTGCCTTCAGGCTCAATGCTTTGCAATGCAGAACATGCTCATGAACCCCAGTCATAACAATCCTTGAAAACCTCCCCCTATACAATAGGGATAACATTTAGAAAGATCTCTTGTTTATCCATATCTTTACTCTATATTGTTAACCTCTATATTGTCATTATCAGACTTTGGCCTCTAGAAAATTGCTTGCACTCTAACAAGGTGCACATCCATTTCCATTCATGGCAAGAAGCGCCTTGGCCTCATCAGATTGCCCTGATTCATGCAATGCCTTGATTAAAGCATTGTAGGTCTGCTTGTCAGGAGTCAAACCCAATGTCAACATTGAAAAGAAGAGCTTCCTAGCCTTCTCAACACGGTTAATCTTACAACAGCTGTGAATAACTGCACTGAAACAAGAAATGTCTGGGCTAATTCCATCTGCTTGCATTTTTCTTAGCAGTTTCAATGATTTCCCAACACCTCCAGTAAAACACAGGGATCGGATCAATATGCGGTAAGTGATAGCATTTGGAGTGACGCCCCACTCCCTCATTTCTGCAAAACAATCAAGTGCATCTTCGATCTTGTTTAGTCTACAAAGTCCATCAATTATTGCGCTAAAAGTTACAACATCAGGTTTAAACCCAAAATGAAAAACCATCTCCAGCAGTTCCTGGGCTTTTCTCATGTCTCCTTCCCTGCAATGTGCACTAATGATGGTGTTGAGAGTCACAAGATTAGGTGCAATCCCAATATTTTGCATATCACTCAAAGTTTCCAGTGCCCTGCCCAGCATTTTGGTTTGGCAGAAGCAATCGATCAGCATATTGTACGAAAAGACATTTGAGACTTGCCCATCCTCAAAGATCTGATTTAAGTACCGATCACCATCCTGAATTCTTCCAGCCTTGTATAGCGCTTCAATGAGTGCATAATAAGTACTGAACCCTGGCTTCACACCTCTTTCGTTAAATCTATCAAGTAGCTCAAGCACCTCATTCAGACCCAAGCCTTTCACCAAACAAACAATAGCAATGTTAAAAGTCGCACCATCAGGGACATAACCTCTCTCACCAAACTTTCTCAGAAGACCAGCTGCTTCTCTTGCCATAGAATTGTTTGAAAGGCAAAAAAGCAAAGTATCACAAGTAAATTTGATCAAGCTCGGTTCCCTTTCCACAAAGCTACACAACAACTCAAATGCCTTCCCGGCATCAGTGCATCGAAACACTCCATGAACCAATGATCTGATAGTGGCTTCATTTGGAGGCACATTCCTTTTCCTCATGGTTTCTATGACCTTGAATGCTTCATCTGCCATTTTTGCATTACAGAAACCATCAATAAGTATCGTGTACGTATACACATTAGGCTTATAACCGACCACCTCCATTTGTTTAACCAAGCGACACGCCTCATCCATCACGCCAGCTCGACAAACCCCATGAACAAGTATATTATAAGTGAACCTATCCGGTTTGCAGTTATCAGCAGCCATCTGCTGGAACTTCAAATAAGCCTTGTCCAACGAATTGGCTTTCACTAACGCATCGATCACCGCATTATATATCCTAGTAGTCGGACTAAAACCCAGAAAGGAAATCTGCCCAAAAACTTCATCGCAGTATTTAGCCAATCCTAACCTGCCCCAGCTGCCAATCAACACATAAAGCAAATCCTCCGTGAATCGGCCACCAGAACTCCTAACATCCTGAATCAGCTCAGCCGACAATACAACAGGGCCCTTCCTATGCAGCGCATTGGCCAAAACAGCTCTAACCGATCGATCCTTGGCAATCCCGGGGCTAAAACTCGATACCCAGATGTAAAACTTCAAAGGGTGCACCGGGTTTTCCTGATTCTGCAAAACGCTCGCCACAGACTGAGCGCTCAGAACCGCCGCCCTCTTCGCTCTGTGCTCGTGGGTAAGCAGCAAGAACCAGTCCTTCCTCGAAAGGACTCGAGAAATGTAATGGCGATCGATTTGCTGGTCACGTGAATCGCGGTTTTCCCTGGGAAAGGTATCGCTGGGGCCCGAGTCGTGCAGAGGCTTACCTCCGCCCGGCGCTTCTCGTGCCCGGCTGATATCCCCCTGGCGAACGGGCGGTTTGGGTTGGGGCTTCGAGGGGTTATCTGGGAGGAGCTTCCTGTGAGCAAAAGCTTCGTCGGAGAGGGTCGGGAGTGCAGTCGAAGCCCTGGAAGCTAGAGGCGGAAGCCGTCTCATGTCATGTCCTCCGGCGAAACGTTCAGGACCAGACGGAGTAGGAGAAAGAGAAGGCGACGAGGGAGAGAAGTTGGTCCGATGCGGTGGAGACCGGTCGCTGACACCCCCCCGGTTCGGTCGTGCTCCGTTGGGTATTATAGTAAAATCTAGGTCGATTCGATGCTTTAGTCATCATACAATAGGCAAAATTTCTAAGAAGGTCATGAAATGTAGCGATTTTAATCAAAGAGGGGAACAAGGATTTGAAGTGGTGAAGCCAATCTCGAATAAGAATCTAAGCGAGCACTTGATTTTTTGGGCGGACGTACTCAGGCTCTTTTATAAAATTGACTTATTTACTTTAAGTTCTTATTCGAAATAATATTTACTTTGGACTATTTTTTTTAGAAAATAATGATACTTCAAGTTTTTATTTGAATTTTTTTCTAAAGATCAGGCAATCCTAAAATTTTTCCTGATTTGTCACTCTAACCATTCCATTAGCCCTTCCTATGAAGCTAAGTGAAGCGCTTCCTTTAATGATGAAAACATATTCATTTGCAACAATTGGGCGGAAGAATATGCATAATCACAGGCAATACTCGCCGTGATAATGCATTTGAGCTCTCAAACTCTCGTGTCGGTCATTAAGTTCTAAAACTTTAAATTTCGACACGCTTGAGTCCCTTCATTAACTCCATTAGTTTCAAAATAAAAAAGACAATGCAACATATCCGTTTGTTTCTATCATATGTAAGTTGTTATTATGTAAGTTGTTATTTTGCCCGTCCACTAAAGTTTAATGGAGCTAACAAAGAACTAAAGTGGTAAGTTCGAAATTATTTACTTTAAGGAACAATATTCATTCACCAAAAAAAAACGTTGCATATTTTGGTCTGAATTATTTCTCTTCATCCCCAACCCTTTACATCCTACGAACTACATCATCATTATGTGAATGTAAATTGACTCAAAAACGAGGAACTACAATACCTAATAACCCTAGATCAACTTATTAGAGCATGCAATCACACGGAACACACGTAAGGAGAGACCTTTGTCGACATTCAGAATAAAAACACGATTCACCTAACTAAGAGTAAATGATTCTATTTTCATTTTGGCACTCGTTACTTAGGTTCCCCCGGACTCGTTACATCTAAGAGCAAATATGTAACCCGTCAAATTCCCTAGTCCCGGCAGAGTAGCATTTTGGGTTGCCGCCATTGACAAATGCCAGGAAACCGGGCGTTCAATGGCACAGACGGCGAAGTCCTCACGCAGAAGAGCATGTGGCGGCCATGGCCGACGCGCTCGGCGTCGGGCCTCGTCCCCTCCAACGAAGAGTTCAATTTCATCGGGCGATTTGGAGATCAAGGGCAAGTGCGGCACGAGAATTTGGAATAGAACATGAACTGGGCAAGAACAAGAACCGCGAGCTTAGCTAAGGGACGTAGGACATTGCGCGCACTCTCGCTGTCCTTTTCTTTTTTTGAGAAAAAAAAATCCCCTCTCGCTACGCGACATGGCCTATCGACACGTCGGTGAAAAAGGGTCCTATGGGTGTCGAAAGTAACGGTCCAAATCGAAACTCGACCCGGACCGATCCAAAAAATTTCGGGACCGGGTTCTCTTTCCTGTTCGAGTGAAGGGGAGAAACGATCAGGTTGTTCGCCGGTTGCCGAAATGAAGTTGCAGCGCTAGCAATTCGAGCTCCCCCTAGTAAAAGAAGTTCAGACTTTATCCAACACCCACAAAGCAGAACACCGACAATGTATGGAAACAACCCATAATAAGATCGATATGTAAATGGCCGATCAACAATCGGAGGAACTTCTTATTCGCTGACTTTCTTTTCTCTTTTGGTGATTCGTTGACTTTCGGTGGGCCAAAGTCAAATCTACTTTTCCGCCTGCGCAATTCGAAGGATGATGAGTCCACATGAAACGTCGAGCCCCTTTCACGTTCGTTGCTAAGAGAGGTTAGGTTGTTCGCAGGTCAGCTCACCTAGCTATCCCGGCCCGACGTGCACGCCGGCCTCCGAGGGGGTAGCCGCCGATGCTGCGTCCTCTGAGAAAAAGGGAAAATCAAGGGAAAAAAGTGTCGCGTGATCCTCTGAATATAACGCGAAACTACAAGTGGCATCGGATCTTTCCGAGTTTATCGGTACCTCCAATTTGGGGCGCAAAATCTCGACCGGGACCTTCGAGCTTTGATTCGCCCCGGCGCCTTGCTGCGCGAAACCCAAGAGAATAGTTCAATCTCTCCCCCGAGAAAGATTTAGATTGCCATTGACAAGCACTTGTGCCCGTCAATGCCATGATCAATTGCATTGCTCAACGAGGCATTTTTTAGCCCACACAAATCACAGCAGGGGCATCGAATTTACCTTCCACAGAGCCCAGTCAGCTGAATCAAAGAAGGCTCGTGCATGGTCCTGCGTCACGTATAACAAACAGCACCGATAATCAAATTTAAACCCGCGATTCCGGACCAAAGTAAGGCGGGAAATTTTCGCATCAATCTCTTAATCGATGTAACAACGTGCCTTTGAAATCAGTGGCTTCTTCTTGGGCTCCAGCCCTCCGTATCGCTTTACCAAAGATGCTTCCTGCGATTCACAAGATCAGCGAAATTCGCAAACGACACGAGGGGTTAGAAAAAATCATGGTACGCTGGTCGAAAAGCGGCCACTGGTCTCACGACACGTGCAAAACGAGGGTATTCGGTCAAAAGGAAGTGCTTTCTTAACGTTTCGGCCCGGTTTTGCTGATTGTGGCCTCTAAGATGATGGGCCAGAAATTATGGGCCCAACATCGAATCGTCGTGATTGGGCCACACCGGTCGTGGGTCTTGGGCCCACCTGGCTTCCCAATGTTTGCCGTACTTTGCCGCCGACACCTACAATCTTATACCATTTTTTTGGGGAAAATTATCTAAAAGGTACTAAACCCGTCGCGCTTTTGTCAATTCAATCCTAAACCTTTTAAGTTTATCAATTGAGACCTAAATCCTTATACTTCTTGCCAATTGAGTCCTAAATCCTTACACTTCTTGCTGGAAATCACTGATGTTGATATTTTTAAATAATATTTTTAATAAATTTTAAAATTTTTTACGTTTTTTTTCTTCTTCTTATTTCCTTTTCTCTATATTTATTTTAGATTTTAGAGTTGGCCGATGAGGGTGGCTGACCGACTCTCGCTGGCCAAAGCGAGGGCATGCGAGCCCTCACCCAAATTCCACGAGGGCCGCAACGCCCTCACTAGATCTGGCTAGGCGAGGGTGTGGGGCCGCCAAGCACCTCGCCTGGGCCCGGCGAGAGTCAACCGATCACCCTCACCAGCTAACTCTAAAACCTTAAAAAAAAAAAAAACAGAGAAAAGGAACAAAAAAAAAAGAAGAAAAAAACCATAAAAATTTCAAAAAATTATTAAAATAGTATTTAAAAATATCCACATAAGCACCACGTGGCTGCCCCGCGTTTACATTAGCAATTTCGGTCCAAAATTGATCGGGTTGATTCAATTGGCAAGAAGTGTAAAAGTTTAAGACTCAATTGATAAATTTAAAAAGTTAAAAACTCAATTGGTAAAAGTGCGATACATTTAGGACTTTTTGGATAATTTTTCCCCATTTTTTGGCAAAAAGGCACACAAAAAAAAAAAAAAAAGAAGAAGGAAAAACTACGGAATTGAAAAGGAAAAGAATTCCTAATATGTTTAAGGTAACATCTCCATATAAAATGGCAATAAACTGATTTATAAGGTAATCACCAGACCTTCCTTATTAAGTCCATTTGGGCAAAATGCTATAAAAATATTTTCATCGTCCACAGAAATTATCTAGATATAAAATATTATTGACGATGAAAATATTTTCAACGGGCTAATTTATTTCGCTTCACAAATATCCATCTGTCACAAAACATACGGAATTTCAAAAGAAGATACGATAATTTACTCGAGATTGACAGATGAATATTGGTTTAAACCAAGGTTGATGTACGAGCCTTCTCGATCTGATTGTTTCCCCTCAAACGTATCAATAAGAAGGATCAGCCCGTGTCGTGATGGAATCCATCGGGCCGTTTCGAACTCGAGGAAGCGAGGTTCGCCGGAAAAAGAGAAGGAGCGAAGGAAGGAATGAAAGGAAGGAATATACCTCGAGCTCCGGGGAAGCACGGCAGCCGTCGCCTCTGCTGCTGCTGCAATCCGCCATGTCAAGCTCTGCTCCTTCCTGCGCCACCGACACAAGAACACCCGTGATCAGCTTCCAATCGGGAAACAGAGGTGCTGCCCTGGAACGACGCCAGTCTCAAAGAAGAAACGACAGAACGCAGAAACAAAGAGTACCCAAGACAAGATTCTCAAAACACAGAGTACCCAGAACAAGATTCCAGAGAGAGAGAGAGAGAGAGAGGAGAGGGGAGGAAGAAGAAGGGGCACAGGTCTCCAGAAGAACAGAGGAAGAGGAAGAGGGAGATGGTGACCGGGAAAGGGTCGCGAGGTTGAGCGAGAAGCTGAGACCATAATATATATATATATATATATGCAATAAATTTGGACTTTTATTTCGTCGTTTAATACCGTATACGCTAAAAAAAAATAGCAAGCTCTTAACTCTTTATATCACAGCAATTTCGGTTTTACTTATTCGATTGCGGTTTCTATAGTTGAACCACTTTCTTTATAGAGGACAAGACGCTTCAAATAATACGAAATTGCGAAATTTTGTGGCTCGTGTTATGTACACCGATGGAAAGAAAAAGGGAGAGGCGATTAGAAGTTTTGGCGAAGGGAAATTGGCTATTGCTTTGTGTGGCAATACATATATTATTGTCAGGAGAACTTAGAAATTTAAATCTGAGTTAGATGTAAAATGACCATCTTTGCGTTTGCTTGCTGATCTCGTGATATGTATTTCACCCTTTCTCTCTGTCCCGTCGGCCCCCGCTCATTCTCCCGCCCGTCTTGCGTAGGGCATCCTTAATTTAGTAGTTGACCGATGAGAATCGAGAGCAATGAATTGCATTAATTCGATGAAATAACCTGAATTTGAAAACAAAATCTAACTAATCTTTTTGATCCCTAATGATTAATGATAGCTGGGGGTTAGGTGAGGGATACATCGCATCTCAAATGTGCACACGCACCGTGTGCATGCGAGACGTTCGAAAAATTAAATAAAATCTTATTTCGAAACTCTTTAACAACCGCAATTTCAAATATATATATATATAGGGATATGTTCACTGGAAGTCATAAAACTTATCATAAAAGTGTAATTGAGTCTTAAAACTTACAAAAAATGTAATCAAGTCTTAAAATTTGTCAAATTTATTCAAATGAGTTATATAATTAACACTGTCAAACTAGATATAAAAATAAGCAAAATTAAAATTTAAAAAAAGGGAGGAGAACAAGTGAGGAGGGAGGGCTTTTTTAAAAAAAAATTAAAAATTTACTTATTTTTATATTTAATTTAAATAAAATTGGTATTAAAAATCAAATTTGAACCAAAACGATATTGTTTTAGCTACGCAGGAGAGAGAAAATATTAAAATAAGCCATGTTAGCATTTTTCGTTAGTCAAATTGGACGATGTTAACTTTAGGACTCGATTGAATTAATTTGACAACTTGTAAGATTCGATTGTACTTTTTGTAAATTTTAGGACTTAATTGAACTTTCGTGGCAAGTTTTAGGGCTTTTAATAAATATATTCCATATATATATATATATATATATATCAATTAGGAGTTGAATATCAATAAATTTATTTTTTCGAAAGACCATAGCAAAAGTTGCATTTTGTGATTATAGGCTATGATGCCATCATTGCCGCTATGGCTGCTGGTCCACGGCAACGGTTGGCTATAAGTCATATCACACGCGTTTTCCACAACTAAATTGCGATTTCGATTGATGTGGCGTCCCCTTCGTTTTCAACATCGATGCAAAAATCGAATTCAAAACGCCATTTTTCTCTCACTAATTCGTGGATAGCTCCCACTCACATGTAGAGCGCCTCCCATGAAAAACAAAATTGTCAATTTGAGAACACCACCGGAATGAAAAATATTTCCCACTTTTTCGGCCCGAAAAAACATCTTTTTTCTTGTTCGGAAAACCGGCTATTTTCTACTAAAAAGACTTTACTCTATCATGGGTATTAATTGAAAACTTGAAATTGGCAATAAGTCATAGAAATCAAGACTTGTAAATTCATAAAAATCGGTTTCGTAAACCTAAGAGCTCTTCATTCTTTGGTCAATTGTGACCGGTAAGCAAGCACCTAGAAATCAAAACCCTCTTCTTTTTCTTTTTTTTTCGGTCAATTTTTTGGAGAGCGGGCATGATGGCTTGCGGGTCAGATTTTTACTCAATGTTTAGTCAGGTCAACCAAATTCAGTGACCTCAAAATTAGGCCACCAGATTTTGACACGGTCAACGAGTCATTAGACCGAGTAAAAATCAATCAATTTCTGCGTCCTAACGTAGCACTCATCGTATCGGTCTTGTTAAGGTACATTCGCACCGGTCAATTGCTCCTGCACCGGACATAATGAACCAATTTTGCATCGATTTGGACAAGAACTCGTTCAAACTCCATGCCTATTCCACTGCCTTTGATTGTGACCAATTACTTACATTTTCCCCAATCAAATTGCTCTTTTGCGCAGCTTGAATGGGCCTGGACTCGATACGCATGCTTATTTCACAATAATGTTTTCTTTGTTTCTAAAAATTTAGAAAAAAACAAGGCAACAAATGCGATTATTCCTTTCAATTACACCTACCTATACCTTTGCCCCTTCAAGCTTGGTTGTGTTCTTATTTCACTCCAAATTTGCTTGGAGGGTCATGGAATGCTCGAGATCGCCGATGCGAAGCTTGTGCTCGCCGATCGGGATCCTTCGGATCCCGAACTCGTCGACCATGCTCAAGTGCTCGCACACGCGGACGTCGACTCTGACCCGCCGCTGCGACCCGGCCGGCACGTGGACCTTCTCAAACCCGATTAGCTGCTTGGTCGGGGACCATTTCCCCTCCGACGGCTCCGAGAACACGAGGAGGGTGTGCGTCCCGTCCATCGAGCCGGTGTTCTTCACGTCAACATGGATCTCCAGTGAGGCCGCGTCGCAATTCACGTGCGCGGCTTTGATCCCGGTGCTTAGCGAGGAGGAGTTTCGAGCGACGGTGATAGAACCGAGGCTTGCCAGCGGCACCGAGACCTGGGTCGGAGCCTCAACTAGCGAGTGCCTATAAGCGGTGTAGGACATGCCGTACCCGAAGGGATACACGACCGGGCCTTTGTAGAAGCGGTAGGTCCGTCCGGGATAGCCTCTCGCCAGGTTTGCCCTCATGTTCATGTCCGTCATAGGAATCTTGGCAACATATTCATGTGGGTACCAAGTCATAGGAAGCCTTCCTCCTAGAAAAGGGAAACATGACACATTTTAGAGTCTTCTCGTGAACTGGAATTGAATCTGTCACCGGCTAAAGTAGCCATAAGATTCACTGAGGATTGTGAAAAGCATCAGACTTGTTCTCCAAATGTCGATTTTCAATGCAGGTACAGCGCATGAGGAATTGAAATTTGAAAAGAGTACCTGGATTAACTGTTCCGAACAGGACATCGGCTATGGCTTGCCCACCGGCTTGACCTGGATACCCGGCCCACAATATGGCGGCGATCCGCGGATCGTTCTTTGCGAAGGACACGTCGATAGGCCCGCCGCTCATCAGGACCAAAATGGTCGGGCCCCTGGAGGCCATGGCCACCCTTGACACAAGCTCCTGTTGATGTCCTGGCAAGAGCAAGCCGGCTCTGTCTCTGAACTCTGCCTCAATGGACTGGTCCAGTCCCATGACTAGGACGGTGGCGTCGGCTTGCCGAGCCGCGGTCTCGGCCGCCCCAAAAAGCTGGTTCGAGTTGCACGCGACGCCAGCGCATCCTTGTTGGTGGACTGTCCTGCTGTACCTCCTGATTCCTTGCAAGGGAGTGGTGTAGCCGCATGCGACGCCTGCACCGAATTTAAATGGCAAAAGCTAGGCGCTTAATAAGCGCAGAAGCACTAGACAAACACGATGTACGATCAAATTACGTATACCCGCGTAGTTCCCGATCATCGTCGCGGTAACATCCGAATTCGGTCCGATGACCGCGACGGTGCGGTGACGCCTAGCCGAGAGCGGCAAAGCCTGCCCCTGGTTCTTGAGCAGCACGACGCCCTGGCGCGCGGCCTCGAGGGCTAGCTGCTGGTGGGCCGGGGTGCACACATCCCGCGGCCCGAGGTTCCCGTACGGCTGCGCTGACGGCTCACCGTCGAACATGCCTAGCCTCATCTGCACCGTGACGGTGTTCGCCAGGGCCAGGTCCACGTCGGCCTCCGCGAGCTTCCCTCCCCTTACGGCCTCCTCCGTGTGGACCGCCAAGAAGGGCCCGCAGTCCAAGTCCAAGCCTGCACGCAACCATGTCTCTAGATGAACTTGATTCGATCCTAGCAGCAAACAATTCGGACAACCTTAACCTATCCATGTTAGGACATGAACCTGCTTTGATGGTGTCGGCAGCCGCATCTTCCGGCGTGGCGGTGTAGTGTTGACTTTCGTACAGCACCCCGACCGAGTCGCAGTCCGAGACGATGTACCTGATCAAAACCCAACCGAAGTCACGAGCCTTAATGAACTGTAAATCGGAGCCGTCCGTTCGGATGACTCTGGAAAGCTTCGGCGGTTTCGTTTGTACAAATCCGACGGCCGGTGCTCACCCGTTGAGACGCCACTGACCGCGGATGGTGCTCTTGAGGAGGTTCGGGTCAGCGCACGTGGGGACGCCGTTGACTTGGTTGTACGAGCACATCACGCTCGCCACCTTCCCGTCCACCACGCAGGCCTTGAACGGCACGTTGTATGTGTCCTCCAAATCTTGCTTGCTCACCTATAATTGAAAAAAAAAGAAATTACAAAATTTTTCATAATTTTCACTTTCCCATCTATTATTAACGTAATCACAAACACCTTGAAGAGCACAATTTACTAATGAGTAGTTTGACACGGTCGAAAAAACACCCGAATCTCTTAGCGTGACATTTTCGTAAATTTTTTCAAATAGATGGGGAAATTGTCCCTCTGTGCATTAGTTATTCGGTTGAAACACTGTGGTGTTCTTTCGTGGGTATCGGAATTCGTAATGCGTACATATTTTCTATGATTAGAGCGAGCGTGACCTGAATTGAACAAGGCAAAATAGAAAAGGGGTGAGATACATTATATGGGAATGAAATTACTACGACCCCAAGAATCATTTTCACATTGCTATCCTAGGTTTAGCTAAAGACAAAGAGAACCCAATCGCAAATTGCCAACGTGGAAACGAACATAGGCCAAATTCGAGGCTCTCTCATCAGGCCTATCAATTCCCTAAGGAGCATCCTAGTCATCCTAGCCAATCGAAAATTACCTTGAAGAAAAAACCCCTTCTTCGAGGGCTGATGACCGATTGAGTATCTGTTGATAATTAAAGGATAATGAGACCCGCCTAATCAATTGTGATTATTAGCATCCCATTTGCTTAATCTTTTGTAGACAGATCTAATTAAAATGGATGCTAAACATCAGTTCTTGATTATTCTTCTCATCATTTGATTCTTCCAACAACTCTTCTTTTTTATCCTTTTTCGACTTACCCGGGCATTGAAATGGTATCGATCCATGCCGTTCCAGTTGTCGAGGTCGTAGGCGGTGTAATGCTTGCAGCACGCCGCGACCTTCAACCTGTTGCCAACGTTGCCTTGAAGCCCCCGGACATAGCTCGCCGCATACTTCCCAGCCACCACAGGATCCTCGCCCGGCGTCTCCTGGCCCCGCCCCCACCTAGGGTCTCGGAACACGTTCACGTTCGGGCTCCAGTACGTCAGCCCCGCTGTCCCTCCATTGTACATGGCCCTCGCCTCATCCGACACCACCTGCATCCACGAATCACGGGAGCATTTAAATATTTGCTATCGTGGTCGATGGTTGTGATTATTTCGGTGCGTTAACATGTGACATTCAAATGCGTTGCTGATCATGCAAGTTGAATCATTGATGAATTACAAGTGCAAGGGATCGCAACAGTCGAAAGGCCAAGCTTCATCTTATGTCTTTTCGCCAATTGCTTTAACCCTAAGTGTGAAAGCCAAGATAGTTAAGCAAACTCTCACTTAAGTTCCTCGTAGCTTTGAAGAAAGACCTTGTCCTTTAGCCTGATTTGATGAAAAAGGTAGAATGGCCCCGACTCAAGACTCTCGTCTCACTCAACTACAAATAAGTCAATAGCCCCTTTCATTCAAAAAGTGATTTGTGATCTTATAATCATCTGATCACAACAAAAGCATGATCGATTATAAGGTCGCAAACGCATCGAATCTCCAATACACGACCTCACTATGATCGGACAATGATCCGAGGGCAAAAGGCAAACTAGGGTTTTCGCCATAAGATTTGATTCTCCTCCCTAAAGATATCGGCTGAAGGACTTAAAATCTTCTGGGTTTCAGCTCTGCTAGTACTGCTGTCATCTTCCTCAACTTGGGTGATGAAAAAAATCCACACTGCCTACGCAACTTGCTTGCCACGGGACAAAGTTATACCTAACTTTTTTCCGCCCAGAATCCAACTTTCTTTCAGCAATGGTCCCTCTCAAAGGTTCTTTAATACATATAGGTTCGAAATTAAAATGTAAAAATAATACATAAAAGCATGTGACTAGCACTGCCAATGGCATATATTTTCCTTTCCTTTGCGTGAACTTGACATATTACTTTTTCCTTTAGAAAGGACTAGATTGGACGCATGCATTCTGTCATTCACATGGACACAACTGACCCTCGTTGGGAAGTACGATAGACTCTTTGGCTTGGCACATTTGACACATTTGACGCTGTTGAGACAAGGTTTTTCATACCCTTATGATGAGATTTTCGACTAAGAACTATGAAGTGGTCCCGAAGAATATTAAAGGGGGAGATTTACTTCAAAGAAAGGGACTTTTTGCCCACAATCCTATCTTCTAAAACTCGTTAAAGGGAAGAAGATTCTCCTCTCCTAAACGAAAAGGGATGGCATGAGCTGCCATTACATGACATTGCTTCTGGTGGCACAACACTTTCACGGGTCCAACAGGAGAAGAAATAATATAAAGCAGCTTTTTTCATGGAATCATTTGTATTTTGGATGTATGCATGCATGCATGTGCTGCAATTCGACACCATCGAACTTAATATTTATGATGCTAGAATTTATAATATCAAGCAGCTTAATTGTACAATTGTCACCAACCAAACCCTACCTATAGCACGGCCAAAAAATAAGAAAACCCTACTTCTTATGTTAACTTTGTATTCTATCACAAATTTCGTAAAGAGTGTCTAGTTGGTAGGGAGAAGCTATCGGGCCTTTCTATATGTGAAAGCTCTCTGTTCGGCGAGACATGAAAGGGTGAGAGGTGCGAAGAGCTGGTTGGTTTAGGAATATTAACATAGAAAACTTCGAGGGACATAAAAAAAAACAGACTTTTCCTTATATTATTGAATAATGTAGATTGATGAATGCAGAGAAATAAGCAGCTCTTACCCGTCCGATCTCCTCCCAGAGCGTGGCGTTGAACGACGCGGCGGTCGTGATGACCTGGGGGAAGCTGGTGGCCCCGGGGAAGGCGCCGCCGAACTTGGTCCCGGGCCCAATGTTGGAGACCCCGTGGAGCGCCTCGGACCACCACTCGTACCCCTGGATGCCCAGCCTCGGCACGGCAGCCGCATTGTTGACGAGCAGCCGGATCTTCTCCTGCAGCGTCAGCCGCCTGAGCAGGTCCCGCACCCGCACATGGATCGGCAGGCCCACCCTGCAGAACCTCAGGCCCCGGGTCAGTCCGTTCCGCGGGTCACATGCGAACGGGGCGCGAGCCCACGAAGTGGGAGCGAAGAGGAGGAGGACGAGGAGGAGGAGGAGCGAGAGCGTGGTTTTGGCAGCGGCGGCGGTGGCAGCATGTGGGAGTGAGAGCTTGGTGGTGGTGGTGAGCTTATTTTGGACCATTCTTTTCGGCGAAAAGAGCGATAATGGTGTTAAGATAAAAACTGTCTCTCGTGGTATTATTACGGGATTATTGTCGAGTATTTATAGGGAGGAAAGGTTGCGTTCACAGTTTGGCGACGACGATGGCGAATGAAACAGGTCTGATGATTGGGTTTCCACGTCGACCGGTGATGGAAGAAGCTGTTCGAGAGAGAGACAGAGACAGAAAGAGTGTGTATATAGCCAGCTAGAAAGATAAAAAGAAAGATTGTGTGCACTCACTTACTTATCCAAAGTAGAGATATAGAACAAGATAAAGAGTGTGTGCGTGAGTGTTTTGAGAGAATTTTGGAAGATATATTGCTATATATTTAGTGATATTATTTGATGTTTCGTTATTTCCTGAATAGGTAGTGTTCTTGTTAGATTGGGATAGCTAATTATCTCGTCAAGTTTAGATTCCTCAATTCTCGTATGCATCAATTGATTATATATGATCTTTTTTTTCGTCAAAGTATATATACCCTTTTGATTGTAATACATCATTGCATCGAGCAATATGTAATATGTACTTTTGATTACCCACACGGTAGATGGGAGAGATTGGATTTTGAAAGCTCGTTTTAAGCAAGTATATCAGCTCGGTCTCATCAAATATTTTGCGGGGCACGGAATTAGATAGATGACTCGGAAAAATTACTTTCGACAAATTTAAATGAGACACGAAATTAGAATCCAATATTTAAAAAATCTCGTATTTCAATGATGGGATTCCACGCTTTGATAAACATAATTTACTAATTGAAATAATAGTTCCGGCACGATACCGTGCTTGCGTCACTGGTGAGTGGGTGTGTATACAGAAAGAGCCCGAAATGAATAATGTCAATTATTGGCCATAACCTATGGAAAATAAAATTGGAAATAATTTATTTTATTTATATATTTTTTTTTAAATAAGAGAATGTTGGCAAAAAAAAAAAAAAAAAAGCGTGGTCACGGAGTCGAACTTTTTCCCTGACATGTGCTATTGGGGGGGAGATAGAGAGCCGACCGTCACATTAGCCGCACCATCCCACGTTGTTTTTTAATTTATTTTTATTTTAATTTTTGGCTTCCCTTTTCTCTAAATTAAAATGGGAAAAAATATTTATTTAGTCTATCTCATACACTCTCTTTTTCTATTAACTTTGTGAATTAATCGATCGAGTCTTGAATTTGCAAAAATCGTGTTCTTTAATCATATTTCGCAAATCACACGAGCTCTTGAGATCGAACTCGAAAAATGGCAAAAATAAACCTAAGAAAAATATCGATTTTCCGTACAATTATGTAGCATAATTTCTGTGCTTTAGATTGATGTAGCATGCATTATTAGTTGGTTGACTCAATCATGCAAAAAACTAGTGAGCCCGAGCGTGCTTAGCCTTTCGTTTCTTTCCCTAACCGTACTTCAAAACCTAGCCTCTTTGCCTCACCATTTGTTGATGTAGCCATCCTCTAAACTCCTAGAGTTACGTAGCGATACGAATAAGCGCGTTTTCTGGCGGGGTAGCCTTCTCCTATCAAGGACAAGTTGCAAAGTAATCGATGTTTACGGAAACTACAAACTACGAATACGGCACACCGACGCGAATTTCCTGGCCACCAGTGTGGGGAAAAAGAGCAGCCGAGTTAGGGTTGGCGGGTTCGCGAAGTTGCTTTTGTTTTCGAGATCATTGGAGTGAGGAAACTCTTGTCAAGCTCGTGAAGGGGCAGCATGACTTGCTGCACCCCCGTGACCACAGGGTTGTTCTACCAAAGGATGAAACGTTTTGGCAATGTTTTTGTCTCTTTGACTGACTCGTTTGCCTTTACCTCTTGTGAACTCTCCTCTCGTAGATGCTTTGGCTTCCAAAGAATGAAATTTAAAAATGAAAATTTTTGAAGATGCTCACGTACCCTTCAAGGGAAGTAATTTAATCATACTATTTTCTTTATAATTTATCAGTTCTGGTGACTATGGTGGCATCTGGGTAGCTTCCAATTTTTGCTATATTGATCATATGATTAGTAGATGGTTTAGATGGGTCAGTCGAAAGCTACATCTCGCGTTTTCTATGTTGGTACACACAATAGAAGCAGGAAGAAGATTCTCGTCTAACCTATTGCTGATAACTAGATTTGATTAATTAATGAATTTGAACACCAACTAACGCTCGAGCCACGACAGAAGTCCATGCTGGATGCCGTGAATGAGAAAGCTTGTGTCCCATGTGATTCTTCTTTTGGTTTTTGTTCATTTTTAGCTTAACTTTTATGTGGCAATCAACTTCGTTCTTTTAGAATTTTCCCTTAGATGGCTGTGCAATGGAGGAGAATCTTCTCCTTTGAGGATGGTCAGAAATGGAAAGTGTTCCAATAGGACATGGAAATCGATAGCTTCGCAATCGGTGAACAATTCTTGTTTTCGCATATGTTTCATTTTGCAAAGAGCAAACGACTACACTAAATATATTATGGCTTTATTTGTCTTAGGTTTCGACTATTGTTTACAAATGCGCATAGAGTTCACGCAATTTATAAGGTCTTCATCAATTTATTTAGCCTTCACGTGATGGGTATGCGTGACTACTTTGTGCATAATTTATTTGATATTCGCTATACTTTAAGATACTTTTTATAAATTTTCTTATCACACTCTTCTCAATTCAAAGATTATAACAGTCTTTTTTTTTTTTTGGTAAGGATTATAACAGTCTCTTTATCTCATCCTAGACCCAAAATTCTGCGTTCGGTGCCTGTATTGCTTGAAGAGCATTAAAAGTCGACTATGCATCTATTCTCTCGTGATTTCTACGTGTCATCTTTGCATCTATTCATCCAAGTACTTGTGTACGTAGGAGTAACATAAGAGAACTGCCTATCTGTAGTCAAATAACAAATGAAGTCTTATGCTTGTAGCGACTCTTGCTGTTGCCCTAGAATCCTCAAGAGCGATTTGAATGCAAAGAGATGGGATGGTTATTAAGCTTAAATGATGGGTCTCTGTTGAACTCCATCAGAAATCTTCGTCACTGAACCCCTCCCTTCTGTCGTCGACCCCAGTTATTCAGTTATTGTGGTTGGTGTCCGGGCCTGCAGCAGTGTCCATGCTCGATTTCAGCTTTTCTGTTGGCTTCTTTACAACCTTGTATAACATTTGTCATAAGAAACAAGAAACTACAACCAAGCAGACCAGAGCAAGTTCTGTTAAAACGCTTTACATGCCAATTTTTGTTCTGTCATGTCCCCAAACGCCTGCTGCAATTCCTACTCCAACGAAGAATTCAAGAAACCGATCGGATTCAGCTTTGGGTTGTGAAACTTCGATTCATTTTCATTCATTTGAGTATCTCTAGCGTTTGCAACTGTACAGTCAAAAGTTTAAATTTCTAAATTGAAAAAATATATATAATATTCAATCATTTTTATGAGAAATTAACAATCTAACAAATCGAAACTCACATTTAATCTTATACATAACTAGATACCGGATATATACCTTATATTTCGTAATTATCTTTTATATGCCACACCAACCATATGATGGAAATGAGCGACCAACAATACCAACTCGTGTCTCCTTTATTATACGAGATTTAGCCAAAAAAAAAATAATGATAAAAAAGAATAGTTAAATAATAGAAAAGTCTCATATCTAAGTACTAGAAAGGAGTTCCATTATCAAGTCAAGATTATTTTTTCTGCAGATCTCTATCGGCCACCTCCTCAATCCTCACTCAGCAGACACCAGTGGCAAGCCTTGATGACCAGTAAGCTATGTATGACTCATTTCCTATGATTTACTTCATACATTTTGATAAAGATTGGGTTAGTGTTTGCGTGTGGCTCTTGCAAACTAAACACTCTCTTTAAGCTCTGCTTCCTAGTGGCCGGTCTCATACAATTACGTGGAAAAATCCATGCATGATTGGAGACCTGAAGGCGACAGGGTTCATGACCATATAAATGTCTATTGGCTAATATGTGGCCCCAAGTGGGTCAATGAAATCGGCTCCGTTATCAACTGATATCTGATCAACTATTAGGACCCATCTATCCAGATCATTTTGGGATTGTGCCAGCCCATTTTTGGATGAGAATGACAACGATATAGCTCTGTTGAGTGAACACGCATCGTGTTTTTCAAAGGGTAACTAGTTCTAAGAGCAAACACTACCTACTTTTTTGCCAAAATCGTTGTACATATCGTCGCCCCAAATTATGCGTGAAGAGAACTTCAACACGGTTGTGCACGACACAGAAATTAAAGAGGTGCGTGTGGTGGTTCATGCATGGATGGGACCAACACATCGATTGGGATGTGATAGATAAAAGGGAGCAGTGCATATGCATTTCAAAAAAATCCAACAGAGGAATGGGAGGCGTATGTGGTTGGATATAACATTCTTATCCAGGGGAATATCACGAGGAAGATCAGATAGGCCTGCCATGCATGCAATGGAACCACTCTTGTGAGGTTTTTTCGGTAGCCACCTTTCCCTTATCCTCCAATTAGCATCCTCCTATTGCTTTGATTTCCTTCTAACTTGGAAACTTTATCCATCTCTAATTGCACGAACACTGCTTGTGATGTTCACAGCATGATTGACAGTTCCATAGCACCTTGGATAAGAATATATGATGAGACGGATATTAGGGTCGGGGTCCTTCGTAAGATAATATCGATTAGGTGGAGAGATCGATCAAGATTCATCCCCTCCATGAAATGAGGATGTAAGAGAGTTTTCTGTTCTAAGTTCGGTGCAACGCGCAATTATAGCATGAGTGCTTGAAAAGTGCAATCAAGCAAGAATTTTTCAACTGACAGGGGTCCTATATGCAGAAAAGAGTGGAGACTAGCTACCTAAAAAAGATTTTTCTTGATTTTGCAAAAATTCTCCCTTCATCTTTGTTGAGCAGGAGGGATGATAGGGCTTGTTTTTGCAAGGAATAATGCACTCGCTATCTCCCGAACTGCCTCTTAAATGCAAAGCATCAGTGCATATCACTCTCCCTTAACTGCAAGGCACCACTTGCTTTTTCCACTTACATAAGTACACGCTTCCTCTCAATTTAAATTTATATGTATATAAAGCTCATGCGACATATGTGGCTATCTCATGTGTGAGATTTACTAATTTGCTTTTGATGGTCATTTTAGGCGAAAATTGCCCAATAATTCCTAAACTTATTATACATATACCAATTTAATCTTAAACTTTTCAATTTTGATAATTTAGTCCTAAACCTTTGTGTGAAATTAAAATGTCGTCCGTCCAGTCAATTTAGCAAGAAGGAAGGGGCCTCGGAGAAAAAGAAAGGTAGGAACATGGGGAGAAGCAGGGTTGGTCCGGGAGGATTCGGCCAAAAGAATTATAAGGATGACTACGATTGATGATTTGATTAGGAGGATGTTGAGATTCACCTCGCGAAGTAAAGACGGTGGGGTCGGCAAGGAACCACAACCTCTTGGACTCCTTGAAGAACTCTCGGAGGAAGTCGCTGCCCCCCGTCTGGGTGATGTCGTTGGGGTGCGGCGTGAAGGTGAATGCATGGTTGGCAGTGGTCGAGAGTAGTAGGTTTCTTCTCACTTCTCTTACTATCCTATATCCATGTTCGGACTTATACCAAACACTTTATGAGGTATTACAAATCCTATCATTATCTTATCCGAATTATATCCTATCTGATAAAAAATCTGAATGGCCAAACTCAATCTAAGTTTAGCAAATCTCTAATGCGAGGAAATACCTAATTTGCATCTAACATTCTCAGCACCAAAAGTCATGATGAATTTCCAAGTTGATGAAGAACAAAGTCTTAAATCTAAGTTACAGGACATGATAGTTCTTATCAATTAAAAATAATGCTAAACTTTTCTAAATGTAAGGCTGCATTTTGAAGTTGATTGAACAAATTCCTGTATCGAAGTTATATCAGATGGCAATTCTTACACATATAATTCTAGAGTTAACCATCACAAGAAAATTAAATGAATGGTAATCTTTTTATATTTTATGAATAGCTGTTGATGTAAAGACAATACTAATTAAGTTATTAGGTAAGAATTCTTAAGCATTAATGAAGTTTATAATAAAATAAATCAATGCCCAGAAAGGTTATATTTCATGATGTACATATTTTTAAAATAATGGTCTCAAGATAATTGTTTACTTATGAATGTTTATATATATAAATTCACCGGCAATTTTGAAATTCTACCGACATGGAATTTTTCCAAATTAGACAGAGTTAGATCATGAGACACGACGTCAAACACCGAAGAGGATATCCTACTAATGATATTTAGCAACTAAACCACAATTAGTGATAAGTCCGCTTCCCTTTAACAACAAGTGTCACTGAAAATGCAATGATAAATCGGATTAGATATCATATTATCTTGGAAATTCACAACTTTGAATACACTTTCCGAATCGGTCGCCAAACTTGAGCACAATTACAAAAATCTCTCTGCATCATTTATTCTTTCCTTCCCCCACACTCTTGTTTAAATTTCCTACACATTTCTATACAATGACAAAACACATCGCTTGCCGGAGCTCAAGAAGATGAGGACGAGGATGCCGACGTTGCCGACGACGGGTTGAAGGCGGCCTGCTCCCCGCAGCCGAGCACCTCATGCGGCCCGGCCTCCTCGCGGCCAACGCCCATCAGGTCGAGGTAGTATTGGTAGTGGGAGATCATGTTGTTCATGTGCTCGTCGTCGCCCTTGCCACAGACGTCCTCCCCGTAGAGGATGTTCATGGTGGCGCCGAACCCGGGGGCCCGCTTGGCCAGGGTGTCGTTCCGGGTGGGCTTCCAGTTGCCGACGAACACGTCGTGGGCCGAGGGCTGGTGCTTCTTGTCCGGCGTCATCCACCGCCAGATCGCCGCCTGGAAGGCCAGCGTGGCGTTGTTCTCGATGTACTCCGGGTGGCTCAGCAGGTCCACCTTCAGGGCCTCCCCCGTTTTTCCATAGTTGTAGTTCCTAACACATACGGCAAAATCAGGCAAAAAGAGACTGAGCTCAACGCCAAATCAAATTTTCCAGGAACAATTACAGAAGTTAAATGTGGAATTGAAGATCGACATGACATCTTAGCGATTGTCAATACATGTCAAATACAAATGCTCGTATGAAAGCAGCTAATTATGTAAAATTGGTACTTTCATGACCAATGTGATCTCTAGAAGTCAAATTACATGTAAAATCTTTTCAAAATATAGAGATTTGAAATTTAGATTAGTCTCATTTTTTATATTTCCTAAATAAACCCTGGCCTTTTTCTCTCACACCCATTCAATGAAAACCATCCACTTTCTTTATCTCTTCTTACTACTAGACTTTCCAAACTTTCTTATGCCTGCCTATTTCATACATAATTACTCATTTTCTTTCAAAGCATAATTACCTAATTATGGTACCCGCATAGCACATGCCTTAACCTTAGTATCACATCAACTGATGATCTAATCGATATGATCTACACAATCACGTTGGTCCCATGATGTTATCGATCAACATTAGAAATCTCCAAAGATTCTAACAAATTTACAAGTTAATTAAGATTGGTATTATGTCTTAAAAATTTTGGGATCGTAAGATTAAATGATGTTAATCTAAATCGAGACTTTACCAACTGATTCGGCTCGCCCGTCGTTTAGCGGGCTTCATCTCTCCATTCAAGCCCGTCGTGAGCTAACAACCACGTGCGAAAAAAGGTGATGGGTCCAATTTCAGGCTTGAACTGCTTAATGATCGCCTCTATTTTCGATATCTTTAATCTCGAACTTAAGTATATTAAGAGGTGCACGATGAACCATGTGAATATGGCAATTACCAGTAAATGGGGATGGCACCCCGGCCGTAATATTCAACACCAGCAGTGCAAGGGTACGTGTACTTGTAGTAATCATCGCAGTAGGATTGGCTCGGGCTCATCTCCTTGTTGTAGCACAGCCCCCATGCCAGTGGCCCTCCCGTCGCCACTCCATACCCACCTGAATTTGAAGAACGAAAATCAAAGGTCATAAGATGTTTTGCTTACAAGTAAAGTGATTGATGTATGAAGTTGCGGAATGGGGTTTTGCTCACAAGATGTTTTGCTCCCGACGTGGCCGAGGAACGCGGCGACCTCCTTCATCCCCGTGAGCTTCCCGCCGGTGGTCCCGAACCCGTGGGGCTGGTACTCCGCGGCAGCCGTGATGAACGAGTGGTAATCCCAGAAGCCGGCCGCGTGGGCCACGGGCGAGTTCCTCTTGGAGAAGAGGTTCTCGAACTGGTACGCCTGGAAGTAGTCGGAGATGGTGCTGTTGCAGCAGTACGGCGACAGGCCCTTACACTCCCACCCCTTGCTGCACACCTTCTTCCCCTTCACTATCTTCACCACCGGCTTCACCGCCGCCGCCGTGTCGTCATCCCCGATCACAACAAGGGGAGACAGCAGCAGCGACGCCACAAGAAGCGACCACTTGATGCCCTCCATTTCTCTTGCGAAAGCTGACCAGAGGAATGCGAACGTGAATGAGATGAAGAGATCGATGTTTGGTGGGTCTGGCTTTATAGAAGGAAGTGAGTATGAATTGTGGGGAGAGAGTGAAAGAGATGGAAAGTGAGGGTGTAGCTGAAGGGAGGAAGATGGCGGAGGGTCTCTTCATGGGGGCTTGAGTTGGTGCGAAGCAAATTGAATCGAGTAGGTCTTGGTTCTTTTTCGCAAATGCTTGGAGTGCAAGGTAAGTTAGCCATTGAAGGCAAAGCAGCCAAAGCAGAGCTGCTTTCAGCTTCTAGGTGGGATGCAGAAGAAAAGGAAAATAAATACTTACACAAATTGTCCCTAAACTTCGTTCCAATGTGAAATTTTGATCCTAAACTTTGTCCGGATGTGCAATATAGCCTATGAACTTTTAATTTGTTTAATTTGGTCCTTGAAATTTAACTCGATATGCAACGTGGTCTCCGAACTTTTAATTTTTTCAATGTGATCCTTAGAATTTTTGTACATGTTCAATATGATCCCTAAACTATATAAAAATGTTATATGTTATCTATTCATTAATTCAAGTTCGGGGACAACATTCAATATTTTCAAATAGTTTAGCGACTAGACATTACCAAAAGTCCGACATTGCATATTGAATAAACAAAAAATTCATGGACTACATTATATATTTAGTTAAAGTTCGGAGATCATTTGAGTCATTTTCTCTTAAGGGAAATGGCAAGCATCAAGACCTGCAGATTCGTTTCTCATTTGGGCTTCGTTTCGGATTGAGATTGAAGTCAGGCTAGATAAGCCCAACATGGGCCTGGTTCTGGTACATGGCCAGAGCAAATTTTACTTGGGCCGGGTCGTTGGAATGCGGTGGACTTTTCGGTTCAGATGATGTGACCTCAACTTCTGCATTCAATTTATATGGTCCCTCCTTTGCCTAGGAAAGGACGGGGGAACAGAGATAGGTAGGAGTGGTCACGGTCTTAAACGTTGCGGGTACTATGTTATTTTGATCAAAAAGATATTTTCAATCAATCATGTTCCATGATCTCCCCACCCGGCTCTCTCTCTCTCTCTCCGCAACTTGCAACTTTAGCCGCGGCTTATGTGGGCGAATCCATGGAGGGTCATTGTCGACTCGGATTCCAAGGCTCGAATGACCTTGAATCCAAAGTCGCATGGATTTAGAAGCTGAGATCTCGGTGGCAGTCGAGGTGGCGAGACGGAGAGGCCATGACCCTCCCGCCTTCTATATAGCTTTTCGGGTGAACTTCAATTTGCGCTCGCTTGGGTTTCCATTGGCAGCCTTTTAGAGAGTGAGAAAGGGTAGGTTGGGGTTAGGGGCGTGGTAGGGACATTACGGGAAGAAAATGGCAATCTCGTCAATGAAACTATAATCCAAAGCGACATCGAGATCAATCTTTTCATCGCGCGTCAACCTTTCGATAATGTCACGTCATAAAGCTTAGACATAAGGAAAAAACTACTTGTCCCTCTAATTTGCGGGTAAATTCTTTTGGCGTGCACAATACTTTTGGGCCCAAATTCATATGGGCCAATTAGATTCTAACTCTTGGCAGTCCAATGCGCTGAACTTTAGATGCCTACCGACATGTTGGCCGGCGACGGTGGGCGATTCCCTTGAATTTTCCCCACGCGTTCTCACATCAAATCCGCTTGGCAGTCCCTTTCCATTCCAGCACATCGCATCAAGCGAAAAGCCACTCCCACTTCTCTGTATGTCCTTCTCTTACGTGATGACGCGAGCATCCTCGTACCGTGACGGAGTTACGTGTGAAAGCACGACCAATCGTGGCATTGTGGCGACGAGTGGAGCTTTTCGTTGTAGGGGGTCCGGAGATTTGTGGCCGGAAATTGTTCACGTGTGATCGGTACGAGCCTCGACGTGACGTCCAGTCGATGTCGTACCAACGGCGGCCAAGCAAAGTCACGTGATTCATGAACCTAAAGGGGTTGGAAATTTGATTGGCGCATCACGAGGCCGAAAGCTTCCTAGGACCCGGGGTCCGTCTTATGAGTTGGAACATCTAGTCAACCTTCCCAGCAATACGGCATATCGCATCTTCACAATTGACCGCTCTACGCATAGTCCAATTCTGCAATCAGGCCTTCAGAGATCCTCTAGGACGATAATAGTCGCATGCTTCAATACTTGACATAAACACTCCGACGCCGCTTTCACGAATCAGTCGTATCATTTCTTCCGCATCTCTTGCACTTACTCCCGACGCGACACCACAGGAATCTTCATTTTTTATCACCGTCACGAACCCAATCGTATCAACTTTCCCGTCGATGGAAATTAAGGTTATGTTAAAATCAAAACCAACGGCAATTACGGGTTTCTTTTTCGCTTGCTCTTACTTTCTGTGGGGGTATCTTTGTAGTCAATGGAGAAGAATATGATAGTGTTGCTTGCGCCCTCCTTTCCACGAACCCAATGCTTCAATCATGCAAAGTTGTACGGCGCTGATTCGGAGGGCAAAACCGGAATTAACGAGTCTGAACAGTGAGCTCTTATCAATTGCTCCTTTATCAGTTCAAGCGCGTGTGAACTGGGGAAAATTTGAAGCAAAATCCGATTCCGAATGGCGAGATAGATGCGCCCCCACAAGATTTGGGGATGCTTAGAAATCCGGCTACATGGTAAAATCTTAAAAAACCTGTAGGTTCTGCTGGGGAGGCCAACCGTGTAGTGAATTGGATCGCTAAAGTTCGGCGTTTAAGACTTTGTAATCATAGTTCACACGTCTGATCCGAATCGTTATTTTCTTCTATATAATTGCTGAATATTTCGATCGAGTCATTTTTTTTTTGTTGGTGTGTAATTGAGTCAATTGAGTCATTGCATTTTTCAAAAACCGCAACTGTGCCCTCTCGATGAACGGTTCCTAAACTTACCTACACGTAGTTTCAAAATTGGTTATGCGGCGGTATCCTTAAATTGCACTCCTAACGTAACTTTTTTCGATTCAAATCTCAACTGAACCTATTAAAAAAGGGAAAAATTTCGATTAAAGACCCCAAGTGGGGTCAAATTCTCAAAAAATGACTCAAAGTGAACAAGGTGTTAAATAAAAGCCTGAAGTGTTCAATCAGTCTCAAATAAGGACTTGAAGTGCCCAAAAAATCTCAAATAAGGACC
Source organism: Syzygium aromaticum (assembly GCA_024500025.1). Lineage (NCBI taxonomy): Eukaryota > Viridiplantae > Streptophyta > Magnoliopsida > Myrtales > Myrtaceae > Syzygium > Syzygium aromaticum. Next base: position 31,992,564 of record CM044892.1, read on the forward strand.
TGGGTCCCCGGCCGGCGAAAAAGTTATTGTTCCGGTGTCGAAACTGTAACTTTTTATTTATTTTTTAAAACTTTTTCGTTTTTTCTTTTCTGTTTTTTTTTTCTTCCTCCGCCGGCCATAGCCGGGGCCGGCGGAGGTCGCCGGCCCCGGCTATGGCCGGCGGAGGAAGAAAAAAAAAACAGAAAAGAAAAAACGAAAAAGTTTTAAAAAATAAATAAAAAGTTACTGTTCCGACACCGGAACAGTAACTTTTTCGCCGGCCCGGGGACCCAGGTCCTTATTTGAAATTTTTTGGGCACTTTAGATCCTTATTTGAGACTGATTGAGCACTTCAGGCTCTTATTTAACACCTTGTTCACTTTGGGTCCTTTTTTGAGAATTTGACCCCACATGGGGTCCTTAATCGAAATTTTCCCTTAAAAAAGGCATGGACCTAGATTGCTCTTTGGGTAAAGGCTCGCAACTCAATCGAACCGATTAAAATGTTCCCCAGACACCAATTGCATTCGCGATGCTATTTCCCCACACACCATCTGCCGGTAAAAACCACCATGGAATCTTGTACCACATTAACAAGTACATCAATCCATTGGGAATACACTGCATACCGTATATTGCATAGTACTACTCTCCCGTATATACTATAAAGGTGAAATTCCATCGCAAGCCATGATTGGAGATCTTCATGTTTTAGGCAAAGACGTTTCCCCAAGCGATTCTTGTCCGCAACACTCGACCTAATTAAAAAAAAAGGCACCAACTTTATGTTGAGGAACAATTCAAGCCGGAACCTTTATTTGTTTTACAAAATAGCATTAATTTTAGGTTGAGTGATAATTCTGGCCTCAACTTTTTTTTTGTCATATAAAAAAGTACCAACTTCCATTTAAATCTCAAATCTGGCTTCTATTAATTTAGAACCATTGATTATCCAACTTGACCATTCCACCTTAACAATAAATCCATATGGCTTGTTAACTGGATTTAAAGCACTATTCATTATATTATTCTTTAGCTGCAACTTGAATAATAACAGTGAAACTATTCATCTCATTCACTTTACCGGCAAGTAAAAAATATCTCAAGATTAAATCTTTCTAGCCAGATTTCGTCGCTTTGTCGTAATCTAAAGATGTAGACCGCTGCTTGTCGACAGACACCGTGAAAGAGATTCGCCAAGCTCACTACCATAACTTTTTTTTCTCAAATAATGGTGACTTCAGATAGAATGTCAACGGAGGCCAAGATTTGAGATCATGATAAAAGTTTGTAATTTTTTATGAGATAAAAAAATCGGCGCTAGAATTGTCACTCAACCTAAAGTTAATGCTTTTTTATGAGATAAAAAAAAAAGTTCGAGCCAGAGTTATTATTCGACCTAAAATTTATATATATATATATATATTTTTTGAATTAGCCCATGCTTAACATGTTGCTCCGATCCCCCCGATGGGAAAGAGCATTCCTGGTTCGCTTCTTTAGAAATCGGCACCCCCTCGGGGGCGAGAGGGGGGGGGGGATCGGGTGCTCCGCCGCCCACTCTTAGCTCGCGAGGGGTCAACGCAGGCGACCGCGGCGGCGAACGGGCGAGCGAGGGCCGTCGATTCGCGCTGAACGCACGATCGACAGTGGCGCACCGGATGACTCTCCCCCCATCCCCCTCCCTTACCCAATCTTACACTGTTAAGGCGAAATGTTGGAGTCTACCGGTTTGCGGTTAAGACCATAAAGGGGAAGAAAGACAGACAAGCAAGCCCCCCGAACATCTTTGCAGAACAGCGATTCAGCGAACGCGACGAGGTCTCTCTCTCTCTCTCTCTCTCTCTATCTGTCGGAGTGAGTTTCGCTCTTTCCATCGATTTTTCTTGGGGGGGCCTAAGCGCTGATCAGCTGCTTCCGCGACGATGATCTTCATCGCGGCAGCGGCAGCTCCGATTCCCCTTTCCCTTTCCGCATTTGCGCTGAGGATTCCGCGCGAAAGCGGGTGGTCGGTGATCCCCTTTTCTTGCTTTTTGCTTCGATTGTCCCGGTTCCGGGTCCTGTTTCTCGTTGCTGATGGAGTTTGGTTTTCGTTCAGGGGTCGTTGCGATCGAGGGCTTTGAGAAGTTTGTTTTTTTAAGCGAAGTGGAGGGAGAGAGCGCGTTGAGTCGTCGATGGAGAACAGTGCGCAGGGGATGCTCGTGGGTTCCGAGATTCATGGGTTCCGCACTCTGCAAGGTAAGCGCGTTTGGTCGCGTGCTGAATCTTGTTCTGTACGGATGATTTTGTGGGTTGATCGAAAATGGTGGAGGAGTGTAGTGTGGTGTGGTGTGGTGTGCAAAGTCTTTTGTGTTTGTAGTTGCCAGCTTTTTGTTTGATTGCTTGTGTGTGTCTGGGTATGTAAGAGGGAACCAGAAGAGAGCTTTTTCGGCGATTTCTCTGGTTAAGCAAAAATTGAAGGGTTGATGTTAGGATTTGGTGTGCTTGTGTAAGATATCGTTGGAAATTTCGCCGGTGGAGAGCTTCTTTTAATTGGCGTCGCTGCTTTGTTTGACTGGCTTCTTTTTAGAGCTATGAAGTTTCGACTTGAGTGCGATGCCATATCGAATAAAGAATACAGATTCCAAGAAGCTGTGATTCAATCATAAGAAGTGACAGTTTGCTTTAGAATGTGAAGTTAATGAGAGATGGTGTCAAGTTAACTGGATTTGTAAAGCCCTAGTCAGTGTGGTGAGATGCAGCAATTTCAGAATGCAACGTTCAAGAATGAGCAACTAGCCGTGGTTGTGATGGTCAGTATCTGGGACGAATATTGCAAAGATTATGGACCTTAGGAGCAGGAAAAGGCCATAGTGAATATATCCAATCAGTTCAGGTGTTTTACTTGTGTTGTTGGAATTTAGACTTGCATGATCGAGAGCTCTTGTAATCCCATCTGCAGTGTTCTCATTGTCACAAGGCTGAGTGCTACTTAAATGATCATTCCTGAGAGATGGTGCGAATTACCTCGAAATTTCCTACTGTTTGGCATGCCTATTTTCCTAAGATTTTTCTATATGGGCAGATTTGGAAGTTGACAACATCTGGGAGGAAGCCAGGACGAGATGGCTTCGGCCGAATGAAATCCACGCTATGCTTTGTAATCACAAGTACTTCAACATACTTGTCAAGCCAGTAAACCTGCCCAAAAGTAATCGACCTGTCTTATTTCTTTAGCAGTATTAAATTGAGTTTCCTGTTGACTGTGGGCTACTTTTTTTTTTTTTTTTTTCCGAACATCGCAATGTACACTATCTTTGCTTATATATAAGATCGCCTCGCACACCCCCTGTATGGATCTTCTTCAATTTATAAACTGCCAATTCCATCGTCTGGTGTGAGTTAGCTCTTATAACCCTTCAGAAGTTTTTTCCAGATGCGTGTGCATTTCTTGTAAGTCCCGCAAAATGTTGAAACGCATGACTGGGAAATAGTGTCCTAGTTATAGACTAATGATGGGACTCAGGTTCTTTCAAGTTATACTTTCAGTTATGTGGGTGTAACCAACACCAAGGGTCAACTTCCCTTGCTATATGTATTCTCCCTACATAGCATTATATTTGCCCAAAGAAAGAAGAATTCCAAGCAAGATGGAGAAGTACATATTGTCTTTGGCTTCATTGGAATTTGCAGTTTCACCAGTTTCTCATAGATCATGTTCTCCTTGTTATGTAACAGGTGGAACCATTGTATTATTTGACCGTAAAATGCTTAGGAACTTCAGGAAAGATGGTCACAACTGGAAGAAGAAAAAAGATGGGAAGACTGTTAAAGAGGCTCATGAACATCTAAAGGTGTGTCTTCTTTTTTATTTTTCTCAAGTATAGGCAACTTCATTGCAAGTGCTGCTCTCTTGAGTCCGTAGATGTTAAATTTATGTTGGACTTGGCTGTTATGAAAATAAGGCTTTGAATACTATTTGAGGGGAGCCAAACAAACATATTCGGAAAGCCTTAGATGATTTGAAAATAGATAGATGAAGCAGATCTAAGGACATGGAAATGATTTTCTTGAAGACAATGTTGTTCTGCCCTCAAAATAAGTTGCTTAGAAAATGCTAAGGACTTTCTATAATTGCCTGAGGTCATGTCAAGGAAATGCACCTGATTTAAACCCTTGCAATCACTTCTTTTTGGGGCCAATCCATGTCATCACTTATTCATCGTGTTTCTCCATCTTTTTGTTATGTCTTAGTTTTTTATTGTGGTTTCCTTATCCCTTATTACACTGCTTTTGCATTTCATTTTCAGGTTGGTAATGAAGAAAGGATCCATGTGTATTATGCACACGGTGAAGATAATCCGACGTTCGTTCGTAGGTGTTACTGGCTGCTTGATAAGTATGTATTTTCCTGGTATTTTTAGATCAACAATCTGCATGGTCTACTCCTATATCTGTTTGTAAAATATAGTAGGATGACTTGCTCTTTCTTTTATAAATTGAAATGATATACACCTAATAGTGTATGAACTAGCCATTGGTGTTTTGCCTTTTCTTTTCAGGACGTTAGAACATCTAGTCCTTGTTCATTATCGCGAGACACAAGAGGTTGGTTTTTCATATCTCATTAGTTATATTGGCTCAGTTGAATGTTCTTCTCAGTCATCACTCGGTCAGGTATCTTCAGCAATGCACTATTTTCTGTATCATGGTGAGCATAGAGAGATCTTAACTGCAGGACCCCTGCAGAAACTCCTCAGACATTACGACTCTTTAACTAGGGCTCATATCTTGGGGTTTAGGTTGGTAAAATCATCCTCCGTATAGTTTTTAATGAAAGGGATATGTGTCAGTGAGGCTTATCTTTTCTTGTAACTTGCAGCTTTACTTTCGTTTTAGACTTGCTTATTTTGTGTTCCTCTTACTTCATATTCTAAAAGAACCTGTGTCGTGCTGCCAAGAGTGGACATCAAGCTCTCACTCACATGATGGCTTCCCTGTATGGATGAGTGTTATGAGCATGGGCAACATCAAAATTAACAGGGCGAGGGCATATGTAGAAACTGTGAGAAAACTGCGAGAAAATATTTTTACCGGAGTTCCATTTGGTTCCGTAGCTTTGGTCCTCCTTTCTCCTAATTGGAACTTAGATTTTCTATGGTCACGACCATGTGACTATAGCCATGGTTAGCAGAGATGTTACCTAAAGGAAAGGCAAATTGATAGCGTGTGAGCTAACTATTTGTCATCAAGCTTGCTCTTCTTATTGAAATTTTTCAAAGTCATCCCATTAGAAATGCTTATTCATTATGCACCTGAAAGCAGCACTATGTTCTAATCCTGCATTGGTCTTTGTTGAATTGTTATCCAGTCACAGGGTTCTCCTGCAACACCTGTAAATTCACATTCTAGCTCAGCCTCTGATCCTTCTGATCCTTCTGCTCCTTGGGTTTTGTCTGAAGAACTTGATACTGGGGCTAATCAAGCTTATTACTCTGCAGAAAAAGAACATGCAGGTGACTACCGTCGAAGTTACTTAATTTGAAACATGTGGACTTTAAGCTGTGTCATCTGTCCCATTCTGTTTGACAGTGCAATAGAGAATTATAGGATGTCAAAGTGAAGGGACTACATATCCATTGAAGAAAGAGTAATCAGGATTTTTGGATTGTTCTTCCTTTGTACTCGATGAGTGGTCATAGTGGTTAATTACTTCGTGCCAGCAAAGAATATAGACTAGTCTATCGCTCATGCTCCTATTTGTTGCTGCATATTCAACAGAGCCTGGTAATACTTTGACCAATCATGAAATGAGGATTCTTGAGATTAACACTCTTGAATGGGATGAGCTGGTGACAGATGATCCAAATAACTTAAGTGCATCTAAAGAAGGTAACTGACTGGACCTTTCTAATTAAAAATGTAGTGGCATAATGTTTTGCGGTTTGGAAATTACTGACGGTTCTGATTTCTGCTTTAGTTCCAGGCAGAATTTCATGCGTTGAACCACCAAATACAGCAGAGTCTGTTACTATCAATAATGTAAGCCTCCATAAGAGCTGCTTCTTGTTGGAATTGCCGTAACAGCATCAAGATTCTCTTTTTCTTAACAAAGACATGCTATGTTTTTTTACTTTTTTTCAAATGGGTTAAAAAATGGAACACGCCTATTTGAGGCGTGAATTCATTATGGTAGAAAAAATCTTGATTTCGTTATCTTGTTGAACAATAAGAGGGACTCCAAGAAATGATGTCATGATTTATTGCTTCTGAAAAACTTTAGTTGCTTGTCTCGTTGTCTTTTTGGTAGCACCTCTGCTTCTTTTGAGGGAGTAGGTACACTTATTTATCTGGAAGAGGATGTCACCCCTTATTCACCTTTGCAGGGTGTCCTATCACCAGAAGTATGTCCTCTTGGTAAGCTAAACGGAGCAGTTTCTACTATGGGAATTCAGGCAAATTCAAATCCGTCAAGAAGTGATTATATGCCAGTTAGCAGTCCAGGCTTCTTTGAAAATGACGGTTTGCAAAGTCAGGATAGTTTTGGAAGGTGGATGAGCTACATCATGACTGAAACACCGGACTCAGCACATGATGCAGCACTTGAATCTTCAACTCCTTCCTTTGGACTTTCATCTGTAGCAATGAATGATCTATCCTCCTCTCCTGAGATAATATTTAGCATCACTGATGTTGCACCTGCATGGGCCTTTTCAACTGAGAAAACAAAGGTTTTTTTTTTTTTTTTAATTTCGCTGCGATATTTCATATTTTAACTCAGTTTATGCATATAGTGCTACTCTTCCTCTAAAATTGAATAAGTTAGTTTTTATATGTAGCAGACTCCCCTTAAGTGTGAAAGATGGAAGTATTAGGATGATTGATGCAGTCGTAATTCATCTCATGCAAATTAACTGCAACTTTTAGTGGTGGTTGTGTATTTATGAATATGCAATTATTCATAATCCATCTTATGTAAAGTAACAAAGATAGGAGCTAATGCTAAATCATTACTTTTCTGCGTGATGGGTTTAATGGTCTTGTGAAGTAGACTTGAGCTTATATAGTTCGGGCCATGATTGCCAGTTGCCTTAATAGTGTTAAGGATCTGATTCACTTTGTCTTAACAACGTCCTAAGATGGAAGACTTGAGGCAAGGGCACCAACTAGTTTATGGGAATAGCAGATCGCTTTCATTTAAACAAATGAGCAAATAGTAGAATTAAAAAACCTGGAAAACTGTGGTTTCTACATATTGCAAGAACGAGCGGCAGATCATTCAAGGAGGTAATACTTGGTGAAAATTCCAGTAACTTGTGGAAAGTTCTGTTTCCTTGATTAAAGCAATATGACTGATTCTCCACTCGCTTAAAGAGCATAGTAGAGTGTCATACAAATATAGGACATTAAAAAATCAGTTCTTCGTTCATGCGATTTATTGAACTGGCTAAGAATATTGGTTTTTTCCCCTTCTAGCGTATAAGATATGGAATTTTTAGTTTCCTTTATTTTGCCACCTGTAATTTCCTTTTTATTTGTTAGAGATACCTAAAGGTAATTACTTATGTCACACAATTATTTGACCATGTGGCCCACATGTTACTATTGCATCGTACAATTGTTTGCATGAAATGCTCAATTGATTGTTTAAGCTCATGTGCTTGTCCTATCAGATACTAATTACTGGCTTCTTCCATGAGGGATATCTTCAACATTCCAAATCCAACATGTTTTGTATCTGTGGTGATCTTTGTGTTCCTGCCGAACTTGTTCAAGTTGGAGTTTACCGCTGTTTGGTATCACCGCATACTCCTGGATTTGTGAATCTATGTATAAGTTTTGATGGTCATAAACCTATCAGCCAAGTCATCCACTTTGAGTATCGGACTCCTCCATTACGTGATCCCGTGCCTTCTAATGAAGACAAATCAGAGTGGGAGAGGCTCCAATTTCAAATGAGACTTGCTTTTCTGCTGTTTTCTACTTCTAAATATCTTGATATTGCATCCTCTAAGGCCTCTTCAACTGTCCAAAAAGAAGCAAAGAAGTTTGTCCAGAAAACTTTGAACTTCTCCAAAGACTGGGATTATATATTAAGCTCAGTTGAAGATGATAAGATGTCAGTTCCGCAAGCTAAATCCAATTTGTTCGATCTTATGTTGAAAAACAGACTGAAGGATTGGATATTGGAAAGAGTAATTGCTGGTGGTAAACTGACTGAGTATGATATGCATGGTCAAGGTGTTATACATCTATGTGCAATTCTGGAATACACGTGGGCTATTAATCTGTTTGCATTGTCGCCATTGTCATTGGACTTTCGGGACAAGTATGGTTGGACAGCTCTTCATTGGGCAGCACATAATGGGAGGTAAGTCATTGTGATTGAGTGATATGGTATTATAGTTAGGACATTAGTCTGCCACATCAACCATTTGTGGTTTTTCCTGCTTTACTATGATAAAAATGTACTAGGTTGTTTTCTCTTAATTTTAATTGCTTTTGTTAGGACATTTACAGATCAGCAAGTATGTCTTGAGTTCTCAATTAATTTAAGCCTCTTGATTGTGAGTTGGTCCAAGAACAATCTTTGTGTAGTTATATTATTTTGTCAAATCTTATTTCACCTGCGAAGTTCCATGTAACAGTGAGAAAATGGTTGCAAAGTTGTTGTCTGCTGGGGCAAAGCCAAATTTGGTCACTGACCCTACTTCAGAAAATCCTACCGGACGGACTGCTGCTGATGTCGCAACACAAAATGGTTATGAAGGCTTAGCTGCTTATCTTGCAGAGAAAGCTCTTGTACAGCACTTTCAGGATATGAGCTTAGCTGGAAATATCAGTGGTTCATTACATACTAGCACAAATGACACAGTTAACATTGAGAACCTCAGTGAGGAGGAATTGTATTTGAAGGACACTTTGGCAGCCTATCGAACAGCTGCAGATGCAGCTGCACGTATACAGAATGCATTCCGGGAGCATTCCTTGAAAGTAAGAACTCTACAAGTCGAGTCTTTGAACCCCGAGGATGAAGCGCGCAATATTGTTGCAGCCATGAAGATACAGCATGCATTCCGCAACTTTGAGTCTCGGAAGAGAATGGCCGCTGCTGCGCGAATTCAGTATAGGTTCCGCACATGGAAGATGCGTAAAGACTTTCTTAATATGCGTAGACAAGCTATCAAAATTCAGGTGAGCATTTCCCTTTTTACGGTCACTAATTCGGTGGTTAGTGATAAACCAGTCTAAACCATGTTGTCGATGTGCATCATACAGGCTGTTTTCCGAGGCTATCAAGTGCGGAGGCAGTATCGAAAAATTATCTGGTCAGTGGGAGTTCTCGAAAAGGCAATTTTACGCTGGCGGTTAAAGAGGAGAGGTTTCCGCGGGCTTCATGTTGAACCCGTAGAAGAAAAGGTAGACCAGACACAAGAAAGTGATGCAGAGGAGGACTTCTTCCGAACAAGCCGAAGACAAGCTGAAGAGCGTCTCGAGCAATCAGTAGTAAAGGTCCAAGCCATGTTCCGCTCAAGGAAAGCACAAGAAGACTATCGCAGGATGAAGCTGGCGCACAGCGCAGCACAGGTAGGTTTTGTGATATTATCAATGTCTAAATCCATCTTCGCATAATTGACAACTGTGCTTTGTCTTTTTATTTTTTTATGCAGCTAGAATTTCAAGAATTGTTCGATGATAATGTTGACATGGAGAGGTGAAGCGGGCTTCATGGGATCTCTCGTCTTTTAAGGACCGAACTGCTATCTGTAGGCGCAAGTTAGCGCGTAAAATGTTAAAAGGGTTAGTTTATCTTCTGTAGACTTTGCCTGTAAATGCTTAGCCAAACGTAGATATGCTTGCATTGATCCTTTCAAAATGCTTTAAAAATGGAAAGGCTCATGATTTTTGTGCTAATATCTGTCGAGAAGTGTGCATACTCTTTGGATTTGAGTAGGTTAAGCAAGCAGCTACAGTCGATCAATGTTCTATCATTCACAGTGCCATACATCCCATGTCCGAATGTCACTACCATCCTTCCACGTGAAGCCGTGACTGTATTTCTCGCTGAATTTAGCAATTTAAAAGTGAAGACCTCTTCCTCACCAATGGCGAAGTTCCATCGAACCCCATGTATGGCATTGGAGCTGGCAAATGGCGTAGCGATTTTATTGTGGAGAACTAGAAGTGTGATTCTTGCAAATGATCCATGGGCGAGAGGGCAAGAAATTCCTTCTTCGACTCTGGCAAATCTCTTCTTTGCGCGGTTAATGGTTATATACACAACAGCATCCATCTCCAGTGGCATGACCTTTACAAACGAATGAAATGCTTTGACTTCATTTTTCCTATATGCCAGTTTCTTAGCCTTTGCTAAAGTGCTTCTTTGGGTCTGTCACTTGAAATAAATGAGTCATCTGGATCATTAACACCTACAGGGCATGCGGCCCTGTGATGAGAGAATTAGGTAGGGTGAGGATGTTTACTTTCAGGAATGGGATTTAACTTTCACGCAATGCAAAGAAGCAAAAGTAAAAGTATGAAAGAAAGAGAAGACTTAGAGTAGGATAAATCCGAAAAGGAAAAAACTGAATTCTTAAAATTTGACCTAGCAAAATTCCCAACCAGCTAAAGTTATTATATCTGACATCATCATTTCTCTAGGTCCTGCCAACGCCCCGCATCTCATCTCCAAGGATCGAAACAACGCTAAAGTAGCAAGAACAAGGCAGGTGAACAACACGTAATTTCCAACTCCGTGATCAAACAGAGGAGAAAAAACTGCCTTACGCGAGCAACAGCTAGCTCATGATGACGATTTAGTCATTCACAGTTGATTGCAAAACAAAGCACTGTATATCATGCTAAGCAAGGACCCTAAACCCAGGAGAAAAAGTTAATAAACATCAAAATTCGCTAGAAGAGACTATGAAAATCGCACAATTCCAAAATGTAAAACCAATCCATTTATCATGTGGACTTGCCACCCCTGTTTATCTTTAACTCCGTTGAAAAGAATACTAAAAAAACCTTTTCTACTTTGACTGTAGCTGCTAAGTGCAGCGTGATGGAAAAAGTAATATGCTGAGAGTTCCTCTACTGCCCAAATAAAAAAGGAAAACTCCCTACTTTATATATTGCGAAAGCCACTTAAATCCATCGCCATACCCCATCTTACGGACAATACTACACATGAAAACCTCAATGGGTCGAATGTTGCCATCCGTGAGATTAACCTTCCCCTTGCCAGTTGTGAAGTTGGCCAAACCCAAATGACAGCATAACTCGTCTTCTGAGGCTGCATAAGGGATGTCAATCTTATTTCCTAGCACGAGAAATGGAACATTAGCCAGGGCTTCATCAGAAAGGAGCGCATCCAGCTCCCTCTTTGACTCAGCAAACCTCTCCTTGTCATAGGCATCCACCAGATACACCACAGCATCCACCTGTTTTTAGTAAGAAAGATTTGTAAAGCCTTCAGCTATCTTTGACATGTGGCATCTCAAGAAAGTGGCAAACAAAACTACATCCAAAATGAGAACTTGAGCCAGCAAGAACTTGGAGATACACACAGTTGATGAACAAGGGCACTGGGCAGAACTTTGGTTAACATAGTGGAAGGGGCAAAAGCTGAATCGTAGGAAATTATGCTTATTCTAGAGTCTGGACTCACGACAATGCCAGAGATAAAGATATGTTCTGAGAAAGAAAGTAATGCCGACAACAAAGAACAATAACCAAATTTTAAAGATCCAAAGACATTCCCTTCCCCCTATTTGCCCTGTGTGGAAAAGGCACCGTCTTTCCCTCCAAAAAAAAAAAAAATGGTAATATGAAAAGGAAATATTCCATAATGGCGAGCAAACACCTCAAACTCTATATTACACTAAATCTTTTCTTAGTACCTCTAGGTATTGCTTTCCAAGCTCCAACCAAAATCGCTCATAACAATAAAAACAGTGGGTTTTCAATAGGAACCTTAGGCATGCTCTGCTACTGCTATCATGTGATCAAGTCGCTTAATATTTACTAAACCAGAGAAGGATCAAGGAAACCAGAAAATTTACAATCAAATCTACACAAGGTGGACAAAGGTATTGCAAAACAGGTCTGAAGCTGTTGACAGTACTGCAAGATGAAAAGGGCAAGATATGTTGGTGACAACTACAATTCCTGACAAAACCATCTAGTTGTAAGTAACAAGTGTGCCAATCAACTGTAGGCTTATGCTACTGAAACATCTAGACATTGACAAATCATGGAAAAACTCATAGAATTAACACCACAGCCTTGCCTCTTCCCTAGAATGAAACTAGCGTGCCCTATTCAATATCTCGAGAGACAGAAAGAGACAATGTACGGTTAGTTACTAACAGGACACCTCCCTTCGAAACTGCAGTAGGTGCCACCACCGAGACTTTCCCCATCATTGTTTGCCTCCCATGAATCAGATAAACATAAGGAGGTCAATCTGGGATTATGAAGGCAGAATCTGTACAGCAAAGATTTGGCAAATGGAGACATGCCTCCTGGCTTCTCATATGGTGATCTACGACCGTTTTCAAAGTGCCAACAAGAAGCACGAGAACTCAACTCCACTAGAAAGCAGCATGGCGGCAACTAGACACGACGACAAATCGAAGGCAGATATGTGCCCCCAATCAAAGATTGAGGACCTAGACGTGTTCCTCGGATTCAGAAAACAAAGAACAAAACGAGCACAGCCGGATGGATCTGGTCAAAACAGGAAGTCCAAGATGAAAATGCAAAGGCACAACAGCCATCAGCATCCTATAAATCTTGAAACGAATTCAGATGCAAATCACCTAATCCCACAAATAGAGCTTTCAAAACCATCGATCCTATACTCCAATTGACTGAGCCCATTGAACAGCGAAAAAGGCGATCGCCATCACCCATTTCATTCCTTTCATACCTTCGCGTAGTAATCTTTCCAGACTCTCCGAGCAATCTGGTGACCACCCAGATCAAAAGCCTTGAACTTGATCTTCCCAATACTCAGCTCCTCCGACGTCGGATGCTGGGTCGGCTGGTGCTGCACCAATCTCTGAACCAAAAAAAAAAAAAAAAACACCCCAACGCAAGAAAGAAATGAAACCCACAAGCCCCATTCCGAAATCGTCAGAAACAACTCGGAAAGCCCAAAACACAGGGACATTATCACAAACACTTGGCGCGCGCCCGGATCGACCCGGAACGAGGACGCACCTCGTCCTTCAGCATGTGGAGCAGCGTGGTCTTGCCGGCGTTGTCGAGGCCCAGGAACAGGATCTTGGCCTCCTTCTGCCACAGACCCAGCGACGCGAGGACGCCGTAGAACCAATCGAACAGGAACATCGCCGGCCTTCTTCCTTTGGAGGATCCTCCCTCCGTCCCGGAAGCGTTGAAGTTCGGTTGAAACGGAGTCGTCGAAAGAATCGATCGGTCGAGTGGGGCGGGGCGAGACGAGAAGAGGAAGAAGAGATCTAAATAGCTGCCGTTCCGCGAAGCGGCAGCAGGAGATCTTTGGGGAAAAAAAATAAATAAGGGAAAAAAAATAAAAGGCACCAAGAGAATGAGTAGCATGCGGATTTGGTTGCTCGAATTGGTCAAATTTGCTGGCCCGAAGAAAGTCAAACGTTGCATTTTGTTTGATTCCGTACGTAAATTCAGATTTGTTATGATATAGTCTCTCGTGCTGATGGTTACATGTTGAAATAAGGGAGGTAGTTGGCATGGCAATCGATGGGTTGTTTGTGCTCTGCGAAGCCATGAGTTTGCACCTCCGGCTAAGCTCGTGCCGCACTGCCTCGTAGAGAGAGAGAGATTAAGTACCGGCGTCGTGGTGAGCTGTAGTGAAGGGGGCGTCGCCCTTGAACTTTTCAGGTCATGGGTCGTGCGGGATAGTTTTCGGCTTGAGCCGAGCATTTCGGAAAGGGCGTAAGGTCCGTACGATAACATATCCAAAGGAGGTCGCCGGCGTTGGTCTTCCCTCTCTGCCATTTCTTTCGTGAAAGAAATAATTATAATGTGATTTTTCCTTTCTCTTTTGACATTGATTTTCTTTTAAAAGTCCAATAGCCCCACGGTCCATGTTTTTTTTCCATCATTTGATTCACAAAAGCGATTCTCAATCACCCAATCACTTATATGCTAATGGAAACGTGATTAAAGTGTATCAAATCGGCAAAAATAAAAATCCAAATGGAGTTCACTCAGAATGATCGGTGTTAGAGATATATATTAAAGATATCAATCTTCCTTGATTGATTCTATTTGATGTTATTTTTGATATTGTAATATTTTGTTGCTTTAGATAGTTTTCTTGAATAACCTATAAATAGGCTCATGTATCATCAGTATTTGACACATAGAAATATACAGAAATTCTCTTTTCTACCTTAGTCTTTTCATGGTATCAGAGCCAATATATATATTTTTTTTGGAGGAAGGGGCCACAGTGTTTTTAAGCTAGTAGCCATAACTGCGCGAGATATCCATTCTCCGCCGGACGGACGCCGAATTGTCATCTTGATCGATGCCACAAAACAAGTCAGACCCTTCAATTTTCGTCACAAGAAGACTCGGGAAACTTCCGCCACCCGCCACCATGTCACGTCACTGTAAGCCTCTTTTCCGACGTCAATAGTTGGATATAATCCAAAACAAACACCACATGCAGGTTCTCCATCCTCCGACGAGTCCAGAACAGCAACGAACGTCACCGGAAAGCTTTGCACGCGCTCTCACGCGCCACCGAGGTCCTCTGTGCGTGAGATCCACGCGCCGAGTGAGGCTCACGCGATCCACCGGTCCGATCCAGTCACGTCATCCTGTGACGTCAGCGACATGTCATCGCCAAGTCATCTGCCACGTGTGATATCCATGCTGAGTCATTTGTCACGTCATCATATCGTTGACCGACCGTTGACCGGCGTTGACCAGACCGGTCTATTTATTTTCTGACCGATTCGATCTCTTTTGGACCGGTTCTTGGCATTTTCAGACCGGTTCCTGAGGTATTTCGACGTTCTGAATCCATTTTTGGCCTTATTTTGTCAATATCAGCCTTGGAAATATCAGTTTTCTCAGAATTCATTATATTGGGTTCATTCTAATATCATGGAAAAGTTAGAAGTCTCGGTACCCATTCAAACCATCTTGAATGGATCAAACTATATTTTATGGGCTCAAGAAATGTCAAGTTTTTTAAAAGGACGTAAATTTTGGCGTTACGTCACTAGAGGTATTCGCGAGCCTATTTAGGCTATTGGAGAGGCTGATGATAAATTTGTTGAACGATTAGAAGAGTGGGATAGTAGGAATCATCAGACACTCACGTGGATTCGAAACACTTCAGTTCCATCTATCAAACTTCAATTTGGTCGACTAGATACAGCAAAGGAAGCTTGGGATCTTCTTGCCGGTCGTTATTCCACGTCAGATATTGCTCATCAATATCAACTATTAGGGAATTTACATCGCATGCATCAGGAGACAGGTCAGTCTATTAATGAATTTTTATCTTCGATGCATGCTATATGGGATCAACTAGCCTTATCTGAGCCTAAGTGGGAGTCAACTACTGATGCCCGCATGTTTGTTGAATATCGCGATCGAATGCGCGTAATGCAATTTTTTATGGCACTTAATGATGAGTTTGAACCTGTGCGAGCTTCACTTTTGCATCGAGATCCTTTACCTCGTCTTGAGGCAGTTGTCTCTCAGAACTGTTGACGGAAGAAACTCGCCTAGCTACTTTAAAAGCACAACGTGCTACTCTATCAGTCTCCACTCCTACAGATGCAGTATTTGCCACTTCTGGTTCTTCCTCATGGCGAAAGCCTTACTGTACACACTGCCGTCGATCTGGTCATCGTACATCCAATTGTTATCAGCTGCAACCTAAGCAACCTATGGGAACAAACAACCGATCTCGGTTCAGAGGTCCACATGTGCGCTCATCCACTACTGCTGCTACCATTGAAGATTCTTCCAACCGTTCATCAGTTACTCTATCTTTAGATGATCTTCGATCCACAGTCCGTTCCATTATTCAAGAATCTAGTACTTCTAGCTCCTCTGTACCTAACTCCTCTGCTCTGTCGGTTAATCCAGGTACTTCTAATTCGTGGTCCTTTGACTCTGCCTGCTGTAATCACATGACCTCCAACTCCCATTTATTCAAGTCAAAATCATACACTTCACAAGCACCTATTATTCATACCGCTGATAACTCTAAGATGCTAGTGAGTCATACAGGGAACATTTTGACGTCCACATTATCCTTGCCCGATACATTTATGGTTCCCAAACTTTCATTAAACTTGATATCTGTGGGACAGCTATGTGAACTTGGTTTTGAAATTAATTTTTCTTCAAATGGTTGTCGTGTGCAGGATCCACGGATGGGACAGACAGTTGGGACAGGCCGTAAAGTGGGTTGCTTGTTTGAACTTGTTTCGTTAAAACTTCCCAATTCCTTCATTAGTTGTACTGCCACAGTTTCATCTGAAACTTGGCATTCTCGTTTGGGTCATCCTTCTTATTCTAGATTAAGTCCCTTGATTTTAAATGGTCATTTAGGTTCCGTTGACAATAAAACTTTCGATTGCTTGCCTTGTAAATTGGGAAAACATCATGCCTTACCATTTAATATTAGTGACTCTGTCTCTTATGCTCCATTTGATCTCATTCATTCGGATATTTGGGGACCATCCCCTACTCCCACTATGGGTGGATCTCGTTACTTTGTGATTTTTGTGGATGATTATTCTCGTTTTACATGGCTATATCTTATGAAAAATCGATCTGAACTTACTCGTATCTACAGTAACTTTGTTGCCATGATCAAAACACAATTTTCTCGAGATATTAAAGTTTTTCGTACTGATAATGCCATGGAATATAGGGATAGAGAGTTCCTTAGAATTCTTTCTCATAATGGTACTGTCATTCACCGTTCTTGTCTAGGAACTTCTCAACAAAATGGTCGAGCAGAGCATAAACACAGGGATATCTTAGATATCATACGAACTCTTTTAATCTCAGCATCTTGTTCATAACAGTTTTGGGGAGAGGCCTGTCATACTGCTGTATATACTATCAATCGTATTCCGTCACCTGTTATAGGCAACATTACTCCTTACGAGCGATTGTATGATAGTGTTCCCAATTACAGTCTACTTCGAGTTTTTGGTAGTGCTTGTTTCGTACATTCTTCCTAATGAACGCACGAAGTTAGAACCTCGTGCTCATCTATGTTGCTTCCTTGGATATGGCATTGAGCATAAAGGGTATAGATGTTGGGATCCTATCTCTAATCGTCTTCGTGTGTCTCGTCACGTTACATTTTGGGAACATAAGATGTTTTCGTCTCTTCATCCATTTGAATCCTCCCCTACTGTTCCAATTGTCCATTTCTTCACCAATCCTTCTGTAGATCTTTTTCTAGAAGATGATACAATCGATTCTTCCTCTTTAGACTTGCCCTCTCCTAATCTTGATGCAGGTATTTCTGGAAATCCCACTTCGGCAGATCCTGACATGTCTATGCCATCCGCGGATTCTTCTTCTCCTGTTCGTCGTTCCACTCGTGTAAGTCAACCTTCTGTTCGACTTCGTGATTTTCACTGTTATTCCACAATTGCTTCTTTTCAAGAGCCTCACACATATAGAGAAGCTCGCACTAATCCTCTTTGGCAACAAGCAATGGCGGATGAGTTGCATGCATTGGAAAAATCTCATACTTGGGATTTGGTTGATTTGCCTCCTGAAAAGTTTGCTATAGGTTGTAAATGGGTGTACAAGATCAAAACCAAAGTAGATGGTACAGTTGAATGCTACAAAGCTAGACTTGTAGCAAAAGGTTTCACTCAGGAATATGGCATTGACTATGATGAGACGTTTGCTCCAGTTGCACGTCTTACTTCTGTTCGCAGCCTCCTTGCTGTTGCTGCTATTAAGCGTTGGTCTCTGTTTCAGATGGATGTCAAAAATGCATTTCTCAATGGTGATCTCGCTGAAGAAGTCTATATGGAGCCTCCTCCTGGATATACTCACGCTCCTAATAAAGTGTGTCATCTACACCATGCATTATATGGACTGAAGCAGGCTCCTCGTGCATGGTATTCTAAGTTTAGTTCCACCATGGAACGTCTTGGTTTTACATCCAGTCCCTATGACAGTGCACTCTTTGTTCAACAAACATCTCATGGGTATATTTTGCTATTATTATATGTTGATGACATGGTTATTACTGGCGATGATCATAATGGTATTCTGAAACTTCAGCAGTATTTGAGTCAATATTTTGAAATGAAGGATCTCGGACGGCTTAGTTACTTTCTAGGTCTGGAGATTACGTCAGATTCCTCTGGTTATTATCTTTCTCAAGCAAAATATGCCACCGATCTCCTTTCTCGAGCTAAACTTACCGATGACAAAACTGCTATAACCCCCATTGAGACTAATGCCAAATTTGATGCCAAAGATGGCACTCCTCTTCCAAATCCTACGCTTTATCGACAGCTGGTTGGTAGTCTTGTATATCTCACTGTTATCCGTCCTGATATTGCTTATGCTGTTCATATCGTAAGCCAATATATGACCGCGCCACGAACGACTCACTTTGCTGCTGTTCTTCGAATTCTTCGCTATGTTAAGGGTACCTTATTTCATGGTCTCCACTTTTCTGCTAACTCAAGCTTAGAGTTGACAGCTTATTCTGATGCTGATTGGGCTGGCGATCCTCTTAATCGTAGATCTACTACAGGCTACTGCTTCTTCTTAGGAAAGTCTCTTATTTCCTGGCGCAGCAAGAAATAGACTACCATCGCACGATCAAGTACTGAAGCAGAATATCGTGCTCTTGCTGATACAACATCAGAATTACTATGGTTGCGGTGGTTATTGGAAGACATGGGGATCCGTCAAAATGGTGGAACGACCATTTATTATGATAACCGGAGTGTTATCCAAATAGTACATAATGATGTTTTCCATGAGCATACCAAGCATATTGAAATAGATTGTCATTTCATACGCTCTCACGTGCATCGAGGTCTTGTTCATCTTGTTTCCATTACATCGGTTGATCAGACGGCAGACGTTTTCACTAAGGCACATCCACCCAGGCGTTTTCAAGATCTCTTTTCCAAACTCTAATTGACCTCTTCTATGTCACCTTGAGTTTGAGGAGGGACGTTAGAGATATATATTAGAGATATCAATCTTCCTTGATTGATTCTATTTGATGTTATTTTTGATATTGTAATATTTTGTTGCTTTAGATAGTTTTCTTGAATAGCCTATAAATAGGCTCATGTATCATCAGTATTTGACACACAGAAATATATAGAAATTTTCTTTTCTACCTTAGTCTTTTCAATCGGGATCACAACATTCAGTGTTCTAGCTCTAAATCACATCGAAACCGATCAAAGCGCCCAGAGAACTTATCTCGCTTCGATGATACTCAGGCACCAATCTTGCCGAGACAGGCTTTAGAGAATTCTATCCATGAGGTCGATGGAAGAGCACCTTCGGATATCGATTCGTCATAGCTCGAAAAGCTCTCCTTGCTAGCGCATCGTGCCGCACATACATGTCCCGAATCGGGAATCGAACTCGTGATCTTGAAGAAGGCAAAAAGATTGCTTTAACAAGCCGCCGGGGGGAGGGGGGGGGGGGTTGCGTTTCGCACGGGCCGCCAAGGCCCACGATCACATCTCTTTGGGCTCAAAGTAAGCCCTGAAGCTCGGGCAACAATCTCCTCCACAGGGCCCACGAGGCCATTCTCGTCTTTTCACGACACGGCAGCTAGGGTTTCGGAATAAAGCGGCATCACAAGAAGAAGAAACGAAACCCCCACCCTCGGTCTCTCTCTAGCAGCAGCAGCTGAACCAGGAAGGACGAAGGAACCCTAGCTCGACCTCCGTAAGCCCCACGCCGTCTCTTCTCTTCTCTTCTCTTCGATTCGAGTGGAGTCGAGTCGCGGCGGATCGGGTTTTGGGTCGCTGTTTTTGTTGCTGAAGATTTCGATCTTGAAGCTGCGGAATTTGGGTCTGATTCGATTCGTGTTTTGGGCAGAGGGGAGATGGCGAAGTCGAAGAACCACACCGCGCACAACCAGTCCTACAAGGCCCACAAGAACGGCATCAAGAAGCCGAGGAGGCACCGCCACACCTCCACCAAAGGGGTAATCATTCCCTTCCCCTCTCTCTCTCTCTCTCTCTCTCTCTCTCTCTCTCTCTCTGGTGTCTCGTGGTTTTTGGGCTGCTTATGGTTGGTCATTTTGCGGTGGCGGTTTCCAGATGGACCCCAAGTTCCTGAGGAACCAGAGGTACGCCAGGAAGCACAACCAGAAGACGGAAGGTGCATCCGAAGACGAGTAGGCTAGCTTTTCTTCCGCACTGAAAAAGATGGCTTCTTTTTGGGGGGGCCGCCGATTACTAGGGGTTTGTTTTTTGTTCCAGACATCATGTCAAAGTTTGATTTTTGATTCGTGATCTTCGTCAGTTTTACCGGGTTACATTTTGACTGCAATTGTAGTGACATTACTCTGTTTTTAAGCCATCTATTATCCATATCTGAATCTGGGTCGATGCATGTGTTGTTTTCCTGATATGCATGATCAGGATTTCGAGCCTTATATTGCTCTCTCTTTGTGTATGCCTGCTGATTGTTGCTTGTCTTCTCTTCATGAGGAGTGGCTCACTTGAATGCTGAAAGTCTGGTAGATAGACATAAGGGCATTCCAGGATTTTTTGGACAAGCTATTACAAATTGGAAAAGATGGACAGATTCTGGATAAAATCGGAACATCTGAGGCTTGTCTCTTAGCTTATCTCTCCCCACAGCGGTGTTGTTGAGGGAGCAAGTGCTTGATGCATGGGGAGTCTGAAGGAGGGTTGTAGTTTTTGTCAGTCTTGGATGGAAGGATGAGTTTGTGTTTTTTTTTTTTTTTTGGTCAGAAGAGTTTGTGTTTATTCGACATGATGTTTGAACCATGGTTTTGAAGTTTTGTTGGTGAATTTAACTGGATGAGTCACAACGTTAGTTCTGAATTGCGTGGCACTTGATTTTTTAAGCTCGCTTGTTTAATGCAGGAAGGGTATTGCTTGAGCTTGAACTTGGGCTTTCTTAACAGAAGACGATACTGAAATTTAAAGTTAACCAACGACTCAATTAGGTCTTTTTAGGAAGTTGAGCTTGATTTCGTCATTCAAGCTCACTCGATTCATCGTGTATGCTCGTGTCTTAGTTTTTTTTTTTTCACAGTTTGCAATGTTAGTGTTAAAATGGTCGCGAGAGGTTTGTCCAAACGCTAGTGGGATTTTCGGAATATTTTCAGGAACGGACGATACGGTAATTGTGTCTTATTCTAGAGAGTTATTGTCATAAATGCTGGTAATTGGTGGATGGAAAAATGCGAGCGATCTCGGCCATCTGTCTAAGAGTCGATTTATGAATGTAATCTGAAGTCCTCTATTATATAAGAGGGTGTCTTTCTCGTTTTGACCAAACAATAGAAGTAATTTCTATTCTCTCTTATAGCCTCTTTGGATGAGCGAGCGAGCGAGTGATCGAGAAAAGGGCTAATTTGCCGCACAGGTTTGGAAACAACTCAAGTTTTGATTTCTCGACTTAATACCACATGTGCTTACTCGAGCTGGAGATAAACACCTCAATTTCAATCTGCATGGACCTTTGGTTATTCAGCAGGAGATAACTTGTATGCAGTATTGCAAGCAAGTGTGATTGAGGTTCCTCGATCACTTGTGTGGAGAAACCGTAAAGAATAGGTTACTATTTAATTAGGTTTGCACGCAACTTTTGTATAGTGCTATGGAACTCAATCTCAACGCGGTTCAATTTTTTGAGTCACTCGATTCAAGTCGTAAAACTGTTTAGAGAGATTTAGATCGGATCAAGTCATGTTCGCCATTGGCTCCAACTACTGTTTAATTATGCAACCTATGTCGAGATGAATATGGTTTTTTAAGCATGTTTGTACAAGAATTTCAAACTCAAATTGGGTTTCTAGTGAATTCAATACTTAATATATGGAGGCAACATATTCAAAATATACCAAGTACATACATAAGCACTGAAACACATCATTTTCAGTTGGATAATTGCCCCCTCAGAGAATTTCCATCCCTGTTTTCTTTTCGGCCAAAGAAAAGTCCATGTCGCTACATCATCCATCTAGTGTAATTCAGCTGAAGAACAAGTTAAGTCTCGCGAGTTACAAACTGAATGACAGAACTTGATCGAAGATGAGCCTTGTTCGGGAAGCTCACTCCTACTCATTAGTCCTGGTTTTTCAAGCAGATGGGGCTTTCCAAGCGTATGTTCAAATAACAGTCAACTAATGCCTGACTAGTCTATAGAGATGTCTCAGAGTTTCGGTAGCCGAACGTTTAGTCTAATGCATGGACTACTGTATTCTCTCCTCCCAGGCAAATGGATATAAAACAGCATCAATATGTGAACGTTTGGTTTAATGCATGGACTAGCGTATTCTCTCCCAGGCAAATGGATATAAAACAGCAGCTCCACCATGTCATTTAACATGTTCAGTTCCTACAAGGTCATGGAAATCAAGCAGCATAGGCTTGTGATGGTTGATTAACTGCAGAGCAGAATCACGAAGTGGCATGGTGAGAATTTTTGCTTTTTATTGCTTTCAATGATCGAGTGTGCCTATACAAGAATGAATTTATGGTGGAAATTCTCCACAATCAGCTCTTTTCTATTGAGATCTCTAAAGCCCTGAAATATCCTCGTATCTGAAATGGGAGAAAAGGAACCCTTCAAATAGTTAGCTCCAAAAACTCTATCTACAGAAAGAAAAAGGCGTTCATCGCAACTCTTCGCAGGCATTTTTGGCCAAAAATCTCCTAATCATGAAGCAGATAGCGTCCGTGCAAACCACTCTGATAAGCGCCTCATTTTCGATGAGAGATCTGGGCTTTTCCCAAAGTGAGTTTCAGCATTTGATAGCAGTACTCCAATATCGTGCTTCACCGCCTCTGAACTTCGATAGTAGGTGTTTTCTAACCTTGCTTTAATCACCTCAAGAGTCAATGGAACTGGGAACCTGCAAAATTATTAGACATGACTCAATTCAGCGACAGCTCAAATTGTTAAATATCCAATTAGTATTCAAGTTATCGTTTGGGAATTGGGAACGGGAGATCCCAAAATGTAGTTTCATGACTTCTAAAATTGCATCTTTGGTGAATCCACATAAGCAAGAATTGAATACCAGTTCAACAGAAAAAGTATATACCTGTTAATGAAACCTGATTTCTCAGAAACCTGGGTCAACTTCTGTATGCCATAACGGTCCTGAATGTTGACCATAAAAGAAATTAGTCTTCAGAAACATTTACATTATACGAATAAGCCAGCCACGTTTCTTATGCTTCCTAAAAATGCAGTACCTGGTTATAGTTCCCTGACTTCTCTAGCTTGTTAATGGCTGAGAGAAGTTTATTTCTGATCTCATCATCAATACACAGCTGCTCCCATTGTGTATCGGTGTCAAAAAGCTCCCACGGACTGTGACGATGCTTCTCCCTGGGATCACTCTTGTACTGGACAGTGTACCTCTCCCATGGACTATCTGGAAATTCAAGAGATTTAGGGTTCACAGAGATGATCCGACCCTCCCACCAACTACCGTCATCTTCGCCTTCATTTTTCCACCACACTCTGCATTTGTCCCGAACTGTCCAATTTCTCTGCGTAGTAGCCTCAAACCGAGTTCTTTCAACAAGGAAGTCTGGGAAGCCAGTCGCTTCAGGAAGAGTTAATTTAAACGATTTACGAAACACACTGGAAGCGGGATCAACAAATCGAAGTATCATTCTGCAGCAGCTTTCCCCAGACCCTGGATAAATGGCATATTCTAGGCTTTCAACTTTACAAAATTCCACTGGTCCAATGTTCCCCTTTATCATTGTCCAGGGGCCTCGTTCTTTGGAGCCACCACAATCAATAAATTCCTCATGCCCCTGAAAAGTTAAAGTTTAGTCATGGTACATTAGGAAATTCATCACATCCATATCCGCAGGAAATTAAATGGAAGATGTATGAAAGGTATTCCAGCCCAAGAAAACAATCATAATAAGTAAATACCAATTCACATGCCTGTCTCAAATATACTACTTCATCCCCCTGCTGTGGAATGTAACGAGATCCATCTTCATGTGATGTCAACAACAACCATGAACCTTTCTTCGAGGATTGACTTGACTTCCTCCTTTCTATCGGAGGACTAGTGTCACGCAGGTGACAACTCGCTCTCCTGTTTCTAGTAGACCTCAATCCAACTGTTGCCTTTGAACTTGACCCCCATTCTTCAAGTGGAAGCTCGCATCTACTAATGTGATTACTCTCAGAACCCTGTGATGGATCCTCTAATTCATGTTCACAACCCAACTCCATGTCTCCTATCCCAGTTTTTGCATCACATTTTCGAAGCCTCATCTTCAGTCCCATGGACTGTGGCTTATGCAATGAATCAGGAGATCCCCCGAGTAAGTCCATTTGAGCACCGTTTGCATTTGAAGTACTTTCTCCCACTCCGCTAGCTTCTCCTTCTAAATTAGTCTTAGTTCTAGTTGATTTCGACCTTCTATACACAGCACTAAAGATCCTGTTCGCATTCGAATGCAAGTTTGAGTTAGGTAGTGTCGAACCAGATATATCATTGTTATTGTCTGAACCTATTAATCCGTTATCTCCTTTTGCTAGACCGATTCTCTTGTTCTGGTTATGGGCAGGTACTTGGGCAATATCCTGTTCCATGCACAAATGGTTCTCACAGGTTTCATCATGCAAACCACTTTTACAGTCATTAGTCAAGTTTCTCAGCTCTTGCTTCATAGCATCAGCAGAGTCAGTTGTAACTCCTGATCTATTTTTCACCTCGGAGAATGGTTTAAGGCTCCCCTCAACATCATAGAGCTGCTCACCTCCCTCCCCTGCAAGAGCAGGAGATCTATCCTCAGAAGGAATAAAAACCTCCTCTAATGAATCATCATCAACACTGCGTTTAATCACTTTGTGGTGCTCCAGGCCATTTACTGCACCACCCAAATTCTCACATGTTCCATTATCAAAACATCTCTGATTCATGCATGTAGCTTCTTCATTTGTTTTAGCCCTATCACCCTGAACTTCTGAAAGTCTTTCAAGTTTTAAAATTCCATTCTCCTTATTTTCGCTCCTGTCATGAGCTACAAAATGTGAACTAGTCTCCCCACATGGCACTGCTGATGCTGTTTCTCCCAGTCTTGGTCGTTTTGCTGAGCGCGCTTTGGCACCTCCCCACTTAATTTTACCATTCTGGTATGCAAGACTCAGATTTATATGATTAACATTACTCTCACTTTCTTTTCGTTCTTTCTCAACTGTTTTGCAATTGGCATTAGCAGAAGACTCCGGATTCTTTTCATTTAAACGAATGCTGCTCCCTCCAGTAATGTCTCTAGGAATCCTGGATGATGAACCGACAAACTTGGGTAGGCTGTCAGATGTATGTTCTCTACTTTGGGAAGGAGCAAGCCTATTTGAATCGCGAACCGGCAATTTAAGAATCAATCTCCGCTTGTTCCCAGCAGTAACAGGAGTATCATGATGTTCATGGTTCGCAGACACTCCCTTGGACAAATCCTTACATATCTCCTTTCCTTTTGAAAGATTAATTTGCTCGTTTTGTAATGGTTCCTCAGAATCATCGCTCTGAATGTCTGAATCTCGATCGTTAGACTCACTCTCGGACACGTCAGATTCTGATACTTCTTCTTCTTCACCTGTAGATGCTCCAGTAATTCTAGAGAACAAAGAGAGAGCATTCCGAGCGGCAGCTCTTTGAGGTCTCAATGCCTTAGATTTGGAAGATTTTTTCTTTCTTCTACCATTCCTCTGTTTTCTTGATCGGTTACTTCTCAATGAATCATCATCATGCTCATCCAAATTCCTCCTTTTAACACGCCGACCTGAAGATGTCATGATCTCTACCTGAGCTTAGACAAAAACTTTTAGTTACTTCTAAACAAATAAGGATGCAATTAGGAAAAAAAAAATTAGATACTCCACAAAGACTTGCCTCTGCCTTTTGTTTTCTCCTTTTTGATCTGCGGATATCCTTACTAGAATCATCACCACCACTGTCTTCGGCACTGCGTTCAGAATCATCAGAGGAGTCAAAATCTAAACTTCCCTGCTCCCCTCGAGAAGAAATTTCCTCAGTGATATTATACTCCGAATCGTTATCATCACTTTGCACCGGATTTTCAGGCTCCCACTCCATGACATCCATAAATTCTGGCAAGGGTTCGATTAGCACATCCAGATCTGCCAAGGGGAGCATTTGATAATCCGGGTCTAGACTTAGGTCTGGCCCAATGGCAAGTCTTAGAGAAGAAGGATGCCACTCAATGCCTAAAGCTCCAAGTCGGCGTTTCTGGTATCTGCTCTGGTAGGGTTCTTCATAAGGTGTCATACCTAGCATTTAGGACCACCAAAAATGTAAAGAGAACATTAGATTTAGATGGTACCATAACAATTGAAAATAAACAGATGAAGCAGCAAGCTGATAACTAAACACAAACCCGAATCACAAAGGAGATCCTGCATATTGCGTCGATAAGGAGCAAGCTGAGTTTCCTGAATTAAATATTATGCAGAACCTTAGAAAGGATATAGTCAAGAATTACGCTCAGCCACTAAAGGTGAGGCAAGATGATCATACCCATCTCATATTGCATTCTTCTACGTCAGAAAGGAGCAAACTACAAAAATCAATGATGGAAGTTCCTTGTGCATGTACAATAATGCACAAAATCGCCATAAATGGCAATCTATACTTACAACTAGAAAAAGAGACTTTGCAAGAACATGAAAATCCTCCTCCCATGCACAATCTCATGCTGTAAGTGCCCATACATAATATGTGATACTTATGATATAAGAACCGAGGAGAATAGAAAAAATAAGAATTTCTTAGAGCAGGTCCCAAAAAACTCAGTAAACAGATGCTCTGAAACAAAAGATTAAGTAACACGAGAAGTTAACTGCTTAACCAACCTGGTCAAGTACATTGCCATAAGTATCTTGAACAAGAGGCCGATAGTCCCCCAGGAAAAACTGTTTGGAGACAAAAACATTACTCATAAATAATCTGCCTGATACATATCAAAACCATACACGCGTTTATCATACCAATCACAGACCTGATCATACTTGGCATCATTCTGTGACTCGCCCTGGCCGGTACTTAAAATATAAAGTTGACCGACATCATCTGAAAGAGTGATTGATGTCCCATCCCTGAGTGACAGAAAAAAAAGTTTCATGTCAAAGGAACTTTCCAGTTTAATTGAAATAAGCATTGATATGCATATGAAATAGCCATCTAGTAAAATAATACGCTACCTATCATCAGAAGGCACATAATTAGGTGCTTAATTTACTTTGAAAATGTGAGAAACAAGGCATTGCATATTTCTATGTGTTGCCATGCACAAAGTCTCTGTAAGGAAATATCTTGAAAACATAGATTGCTATATCTAATAACTTCTACCAAAAGACACAAAGGCACTGGTTGGGAAAATGCAGAACCCTAAACACCAGAGCATGCATAGATACATACACAAAATATACAAGTACAAACATTTGAATGTTACTGACTCGACCAAAGCATCAACTGTCAATACCAATTTCCATTTACAAAGTAGTTCAAAATCTGATGCCAGCTGGGATGTACTTACGGAGAAAATTTGCCATCGACCAACTTGAAACGTGAAATTTCATATATCCGTATAGGTTTGCCTTCCCATATCTAAATGGAATAAAAAAAATAGTCAATTAGAGAGTAATGAGTGAGACACTACAGAGCCAGATGAAGGGAGGACTTACATCCCAAACTATTGTTTTGCCATCATACCCCGCACTCATAGCTATCCTTGGATTAAAAGGATGAACATCAAGAACATATGTCTGACACAATCCAAGTAAAACAGTCACGAATAGCAAATTTACAAAAATACAACAGGAATACTAGGGGAACAAACAAGTTGAGCCACATAGAGTCTACAAAGAATTACAGAAATAGCATGGACTGCAGGAGTTCTACAAGAAAGCTACCAACTGATCAACTAGGGGGACAAAAGTGACGATGAAACCATAAACAATAGTCAACAAGAACTATGGCACAATGAAAGCGAGGAACAACAAGATTGATCCAGAACAGGAAAATAAGCGAGGATAAGCAACTGAATATTCAACTTTTGTGACCACGATATAAATGACCTGCATACATGCACCTACATCAATGTTAAGAAAGGGGGTAACAATAAGCAAAAATGCATTTATTTTGTAAAAAGAGAACCCTTCCAAAGCAAATTTATAATCATCAACCAACAATTACATCCAATAAAATGAGGATCCCTAATAAAGATCACTCCACGAACATCTTACATCTGTTGAATGAAACATAGCCGAATCCAAAGCCCACAAGCACAGGCAATCAACTCTATACTTTCGCACAAAAAGGTTCAAACAATCAAGTGATTTAACTTACCGAATGAGTATGGCCAGTCAATGAATGTACTAAGCTACCATCAGATGCATTCCAAACGCATATTCTGCAATCTGAAACTTTCAAAATGTCTAATTAGCATTACAAAATTAATGACTAGAAAGGGCCACAAAGAGAGAGAGAGAGAGCGTGAAACCAGGTCAGACAAGTTTCCCAAGGGAAACAAAAAGATCCAGTAGCCAGTTCAATGCGGTTAAAAGCATAAAAAGTGAAGACACGTCAAACCACACATAAGCCAAGATGTCTTCCGTCAACAGAATCCACAGTAGAAGCATATTAATAACAGTTCATCCCTTAAAATTGAAGATGCAATCAGCAAAAAAGAATCATTTATGTCCCTACGCTACCTTCCTAAAAATTAGAATGAACTATTAATCTCGTTGACTTGTCAAATTAAGGACCCTTTACAGCCTAGTAAGAAACATCTTCAATATAGTCAAGACCCTTAATGCTACAATTCCCATCTTACAAAACAGTCAAAACATATGCCGCTGTTACTCAATATCTTCGTGGTACCGTCTTATTTCCAAACCACAACCAAGATACTTAACGAGATTCTCTGAGTAGAATTGAGTAGACAGAAAAGTTGCTGCTAATGCCACATATCAACAACATAACTACCATGTGATCCTGCAAATACCCGTACATATACTAACAAGATTTCTTAAGGCATACACTCAAGTTGGGAAAATATCAGGCAAGTTCCGGAGAAATAGCAACGACAGGGAAAATAAATGGCCATAATTGTTTGCTCCACCTTATTTTCCAAGAAATGGAATCCTTTATCCGAAGTTCTTGTGGAGATTATCTTGCAATACTTTAAGAATCTAAAGTAATGCCCATACGTACAGCTAAAAAGTAAGTACTTCTCCATACCAAGACCAAAAGTCCTTGTACTCGTTCATGGACCTACCATAAGCAAATTCATCTGTCTTGACACCTTAAAATTTCCATTCTCTTCCTATTGCAATTTTTTAAGTCCGCTCTAGTTGTGAATTTAAAAGACAAACATCTGTGAGATCTCACCAGCATTTCAAACTGATTCAACCACTAAATATAACACTGACCACAAAAATGAGACTATTCATATTCCACTTCAAAGGAGCTTCTCCAAAAACCACTTTTCAAATTGGGTAGTTTATTAAAACTAGTAGACTCTCGATCTCTGTAAATTTCTATAGTGTGGTATTCCTTTGGCACCTTGCTTATCCTTATTTAGCTTTCAAGAAAAGGAAGAACCTCATAACTGTTTCCAGGTGGTTAATTGATTTCACAAGCAAAAAGGATACCCGGCATATAGTTTTTCACAGTAAACTGCCGAAAATAGATGTGAAAAGTGTGAAAAAAAAAAAACACAATAACATCCTGGCAAAAATCAAAACAAAGGATGTTAAGATCACAATGTTAACGCTAGCAACTTAAGCAACCTCAAGGTAACTTAGCAAATATTCACTCTGACTTCAAGTTCCAAGGAAAGTTCTCTATCAAACGAGAACCCTCCAAGAACACGTAATGGTAGTTGAAATCCACAGAAAAATATAAGGGTTAATACCACCAAAAACCCCAAACTAGTACACGTGTGACAATTTTACCCCAAACTTTTTTTTTTACCACCAAAAACCCCAAACCGGTACACATGTGACAATTTTACTCCGAACATAACCTAAAAAACCCCAAACTGGTACACTTATGACAATTTTACTCTGAACATACCATAAAAAATCCCAAATTGGTACACACGTGACAATTTTACCCTGAACTAAAATTTTAATATTATTTTTTCGAATTTTTTTTTTTTCTTTTCTTTTTTTTTTGTTCACCTTCAACCTCTGGCCGGTTGTCGGACCGGCGACCGGCCAGAGGCAAAAACCGGCGAGGTCAGCCCCTCCAGCTGCTGGCGAGGGCCGCCCTCGCCGGCGTTAGGCGAGGCCTGAGGGTCGCCCTCACCTGGGCAGGCGAGGACAGCTCTCGCCAAATCCGGCGAGGGTGGCCCTCACCAGCATCGCCGGATCTGGCAAGAGCGGCCCCCGCCAGATCTGGCGAGGGCGGCCCTTGCCGGCGTCGGGCAAGGGCTGTCCTCGCTCGCCCAGGCGAGGGAGACCCTCACCCGATGCCGGCGAGGGCAGCCCTCACCTGAGTCGGGCGAGGGCCGACCTCGCCTAGGCGGGCGAGGACAGCCCTTGCCTGGGCAGGCGAGGACAGCCCTTGCCCTACGCGAGCGAGGGCCGCCCTCGCCAGATCTAGCGAGGGCAGCCCTTGCCCGCACCGTCAGGGCCAACCTCGCCGGCTTCCACCTCTGGCCAGTCGCCAGAAGTTGAAGATGAAGAAAAAAAAAATAATAATAAAAAATAAAAAAATTTCGAAAAAACAAAAAATAATATTAAAAAATTATTAGTTCGGGGTAAAATTGTCACAAGTGTATCAATTTGAGGTTTTTTGTGGTTAAAAAAATTAGTTTAGGGTAAATTTGTCACGATTTACCAGTTTGGAGTAAAATTGTCACAGGTGTACTAGTTTGGGGTTTTTTTGGTGGTAAAAAAAAAAGTTTGGTGTACCTTACCAAAAAAAAAAATTTGGTGTAAAATTGTCACAGGTTGATTAGTTTGGGGTTTTTTATGGTAAAAAAAAAAGTTCAGGGTAAAATTGTCACACATGTACCAGTTTAAGGTTTTTGGTCGTATTAACCCAAAATATAAATATGAAATCACCAAACTATTTCTATAAGTGCCAAGGAGACAAACTATGAATTCCAATAATAAAAGTGAGCAATGAGAGTAGAGAACATGGGACCAACAGTAGAAATGGGGACAAGTTAGAACTTAGAATTCCACTAAGAAACATGTGCACACATGCGTTCGATTGCCCTTAAAAATATTCCAAAATTTTGAAGATGAAAAGATTAAAGGGTTACCCATAATAGCAGCAAGAACAAATCGATTATCCAGGCTCCATATTATCATATTGACACCACGTGGGGTTGGAAGAATTCTCTGTCTTGGACCCCCTCGTGAAGGTTGAGGTGGCAACAGTGGAGGAGGAACCTTAAGATGATACGCTCGACACCAGCGGCCAACTCTTCCCTGCAATCAGATGATTAACATTATTAACTTTAGTGTTGAACAAGCCATATGGATGCTCATTCGAGGTAACTGTACGAGTGATAAACCATGACTATATCCTATGGTCTGAGGCTAAAACTTCATTTCACTGTTTCCATTAACTATTTATGGATTCTGTAGATAAGAATTCTTGTACATCCAAAATGTACAAGAATAGAAAGAAAGAAAAACAAAACAAGAAAAAAAGGAAGTTGTAAATTATTATTAGCTATTTAAACTGAAAACTAACAAAAGCAATCTCTTCTCATGTCAGAAAAAAAAGACTAAAAACTCTCTTCACCCTTCAATTACAGGGTTCACTTATACTCTATTGTTCCTTTAATTACCGTCAACAAGTTGAGTAGACCATGCAATGAGCTCAATTAAGGTATGTTTTCCCAAAAACTTATCAGAGTGGAACCTACTAATTCAATGTTTAATATGTCATAACGAATTTTGGAAGTCTTTCTTGAATTCTTGGAGATGATTTTCTTCATTCTTCTATTTTCATATCTATACGGGTATTTGTTTAGAAAAATAGAAAAGTTAGATGAACACATAACGGTCACAAGGCACTGCAGTAAGCCGCCACATGAGCATTTAACAGTCACAAATGCTTCCATCATGGTGAAAGTGAAACAGACATGTAAATTGAGACTATAACATTTGAGATACTTTCAGGTAATTATCCAATTTTTTTTTCTCATTGCAAGAATTTCTGAGAAGTAGGTTGATTAAAAAGATATTTGGCTTGCTTAAGGTTTCATTTTTTGGTTTGATTTATTGTATTTTTAATATCAGTTGCTTAAGGTTTCATTTTTTGGTTTAATTTATTCTATTTTTAATATCTTGGTAGTCTTTGTCTGCTAAAGTCTTTACTTGTAGACAGGCGAACACTCCAGGCAATGCTAATGAATCAACCTTGCTAGTTGACACATAAAAAATAATAATTAAAAAAAAAAAAAAGGAATGAACTCAT
Source organism: Syzygium aromaticum (assembly GCA_024500025.1). Lineage (NCBI taxonomy): Eukaryota > Viridiplantae > Streptophyta > Magnoliopsida > Myrtales > Myrtaceae > Syzygium > Syzygium aromaticum. Next base: position 32,025,214 of record CM044892.1, read on the forward strand.
GGCAATGCTAATAATTGACCTTTCTAGTTGAAAGGAAAAAAACTAAGACAAATTAACTCCTGGCAATGCTAATGAATCGGCCTTTCTAGTTGACAGATAAAAAAGGAACAAAGAGGAATGAAGGGTGATTTATCAATCAACCGTCTCCCTGGGCAGCAGATAAGTGGAGAGTAACCTCATTATATACCATTTCTTCTCCAAGAGTCCTACATTTGGATATATTCGTTGCCAATAAATCTTAAAGGAATTTACACACAGCAACTGATATTTAGCCATGGAAAACTGAAGCAATCAATAACCGTCTATTCAAAGCACAAGTTTGTCTGAACAAGTTTTGATGACGACCCGCTCAATTTAGTTGTTAGTTGGGTCAAAGTAGGCTCAGAAAGGGAGAGATCTTCCAAATGGGAACTGTTTTGCAGGTCTTCAGTGAAAAAGAAAGTTACCGAACCAATGACACTTTCCTTTTTTTTCAGATTTCTTTTGTGGTATTAACAGGAGGGGCCTTTAAAGGGAGTTGATTCTGCAGTGGCAAGTTCCATGAACAGATGGAGGGGTACTTTTCTCTGAGATAGTGATTACATTCATAGTAACGTGCACACCCAGTTAAATATTTTCTTGATGTTACCTGCGGACTGACTTCCCACTGAAACCTTTATAGAATGTTGGTGATCATAGTGTTGACTCATGAATGACAGATAATTATTTAAGAAAAGCGAGGAGACCAGAAATATGGTATCAGAAAGACAATGATGAGTATAGAAGATATTTATAACTCAATTGTCAAACTTTACTTAAAGAATGTAAAGGCATCCCAAGTACCTGAAAAAACACTTACATGTGATCTCCGTGATCTTGGGGTCCAGATAATTGCACTGCCATCATGAGAGCAAGTGACGATGTTGTCGTGACTATACCTGAAAGCAAATGTAGAAGGTGAAGATGACTAAGTCAAAGCATATCAGAAGATCACAAGACAAGATAAGTAATGATTATTCTCTCTATGTCATCTAAAAGTTCTCCATATAAAGGAAAATGAAATTATAAGGCAATTTACCCACCAAGAGTTTTTAAATTTGGAAACACTCTCTTCTTTTAAAGTGTCGGCCACGGAAAATCTCGATGCTGCAGCACAGCCACTGAAAGATAAGGCAATCTTACATCAGAAACAACATTCTTTCCTATAATAAATTGATTGAAGATAAAAACGAAACATAATCCATACAACCTAAATTGCACATAATTGACATCATTCTCATGGCCAGACAACACATCCATCTCGTAATTTGGCTGGTCAGACTCATCTTTGTTGGGCTTACAAGCATTCCAAACCTGCAATTTACTTCCGTTAAAACAACAGTTATCTGCATATGGAGATTCAAAGTGATAAACTGGAAAAAGGTATGCCAATCTCATTGATAAAGCATCCATAAGAACTCTGCACAAATGACCAATCTAGAGATATCTGAATATACCCTTGCAAGATTATCTGAACTCCCTGTAACAAATACAGTTCCGTTCGCATTGAAAGCACAACAGAATATTTGACGACTATGGGTCACAGCATTTGACACTGGAGCGCCATTCCTTCCTGCAATTTTCTCATGGAACACCCACATAAGCTACTAGCACCAGCAAATCAGTTGCCTGAAATAGCACAAAAAGGGCTAAATACCAGCTACAATATCTGAAGGCTTTGGAACGAATATCCTTGGACTAAATTGGGAATTCCTTGCATCCCATAACCTGCATGTTCCATCATCCGACGACCTACAGGGCCAACACACACCAACTGTGAGCAAATCACAAAATGCATGTAATTTCTCTCCAATATCTCCAAAAGACGTGGAAATCATCATCAAATTCAAACAATGAGTAGCGCTACAAATAGAATTGACGGAAGAGAAGACAACCTGGGATAATTTCATATTCAAATAGAGACCTCATTCAGAATAGGTGAATCCCAAAATGAATCGAAGACAAGCAACTTAAAATTATCTACAAGAAAAATAAACGAGAAGAGAATAGAGGAGAACATATATTACAATCTATCATCCCATGTAACAATGAAGGGTGATCTAAATGCAAAATCAGTGAAATACTTTAAGGCAGCACTCCAGAAAGGGAAAAAAATGACAAATTTTTAAACATAATCTTCAACTAGAAGAGTGCTAGAAGAAAAAAACAAGCAGCATATAAAAGTCAAAACCAAAAGGCCATTAGTACTTAGAGAAGAGTCCCAAAGAAGTAAATCAAATTCTAAAGTTCTTCAAAACTCAAAGAGTTAAACTAGAATTTACAACAAGCAACGAATAATTCTACTCTCAATAAACATACAAATATCCATGCAGAGCAATGGATTGAAGAGAGAAAAAGAGAAGGAAGATACAAATCTGGCAAAATTAATCAACCACAAACTGACGAGAAAGAAACAATCTTCAGTCAAGGATCCTCAGATTGCCATTTAATTGAGTTTCCATGACACACGTATTAAAATTGTCAGCAGCACTAACCATACGCAAAAGCATTTGCTTGGGAAAAAACTAAAAAAATAGAGGAGGGTACTATCAATCTGTCAAATGAATTGGCACAAAAGGTCTAGGATTGTCCAGCGGACGCACTTACTACCAAATGGACTGTTAGTCATGACTATAATGTACTCAAGAGAAGAGAACCACCCACGGATATAGGATGTAACAGCTCAATTCAGATTAATGAGCAACTTTATCCAGCAAAGTACACCAACAAGCCGCAACACAGACATGCTGTCATGATCTGACCATATGAGATGTGTATGCTATAAGTGATGGGGAAAAGAAAAGAAAAGGATATCAGTCTTACGACAGTAGCTGGTATACAGAAGCAGGTCTTGGACTAAAAGTAATGGCAGTAACGGCTCCGGTATGGCCCCTTAGAACTGAAATTGGAAGCCCATCTGGAAGACGCCACTGTGGGAGTATAAGAGAAGGTTAAACGTTCCTTTGACACCAATATGAAATAGCACAAGTAAATATTTTTTTCAGTTCCAAAGGAAGCTTACAACACGGATGATGCAGTCATTTGAAGAAGATGCCACCAAGGCATTGTTGGAACTCACAGCTAAGTCAGTTATGTCGCCCTAGATAACAGTAAATGTAGTAAATAAGAACATTAAAATGGGAAATTGATAGCGAGTGGTAAATTCAGATCATGGAGCAAAAAACTCACTTCATGCCCACGACAACTTGCCAGGCAATATGCAGTTTCCATTGACCAGATTTTTACAAGTCTATCATCTGACCCGGTTACAACATATCTCCCAGTGCGATCAAATATTGCTGCAAAATTTGCATTAAAAGTGTCATTTTTTATGATAGGATACATTCTCTGATTACACATAACATACAATTAACAGATGCCTAAAATATATCTTATACAAATAAATAGCATATAGAGAGACTGGCACAATGATATAACAGGCACCAAGACGTTTCACTTTACAGCTATGCAATCAATACCTCAGAGCACACATATTCACAAATAGCAAAACTATATTGTGAAGCTGTAAGCGTTGAAACCAGTACTAGTTCACAGCATATTCTTTTCATGGAAGAACAAGTACCACACAATGTCAACCTTTTCTATCACTTGGATTACCAAAACTTCTTCAGCCCAAAAATTACAGGATTGGCATGATTTTTTGTAGAAGATAACATGCGAAATACTTACACTTCAATTTGGCAGGTCAAATAAAGTCCACAGAAAGGGAGATTTGCATTTCCAGCACTAAGTTTTAAGGCAACCGCAGATGAAATCTTATACAGGAAGTGCTAGCTTAGTGTGATTTTTAAAGATTAATTGCAGAAGTACAACAGAAATGAACATGTGGAACAGTTAGGACCGATACCGTGAAAGGTGAAAAGCAAACTTTTTCTTAATCAGGAAGATAAAAAAGATTGAATTCAAAACAGCACCATGGGTGACTCCCAGTAAACAGTGTTATCCCAAAAAAGAAAAAATAGAGTCCACTAAGTCTAGTGTGTCATTTACATCAAGATTTGGTTCTTTCTGAACTGCGAAAACCAAATTTAAAATGGAAAATTTGATTTTTAGTTTTAGAGTAGTTGCAATCATGATTTAATTTGGTTTCTAAGCTTTCATATTGCTCACAATGCTCGACTACACATTCACAGATGACAGTTTGTGGTTACACTTTCAAGTTAGTTTTGCAACAGCACTTCTAATTTAACATATAGTAGTTCAACATCAAATCCAATTTGGTTTTCATTTGTAATACTTACTATCAAGAAAACATATCCTTTTTCTTCAGGTAAGTTGCCACAACTTACTAAGCTTTTATGCAATATAATTTAGCAAAATGTGCCAACTACTCTCCTTCTTTTAGCTTTCTCGTAAAGTGATGTCATTTTAGTTTTCTCATGTTTTTTAGCACTTTCAAATTATCTCCTTTTTGTGAATATAATTTTTTTTTTAACTTACACTCTCCTTCTTGCTATTTCATTCTCGATTGAAATTATAATTAGTGATTTAATTTTCGTTTGACTAGTGATTTTATCATAATAGTTAGAGTCCTTTAATGAGGAATTTAAAATATACTGTTACGACATGACTTGATATTACGAGTAATTCAACATTTACTTTTGTCATAGTGGTTGCAATTTAATTATTGAAACAGTTTTAATCATTCAATGAGGAATTTATTTACCTTTTTCTTGGCAGCCCTAATTTTTTTTTATGATTTAGTAATTATTATATTTTAAATCATTTGAAGTGCTTTTCTCTTAATAGGATTTCTATTGTTAAAAACAATTCATAGTTTTTCCTATTGTCATTTTGAGATGTCTGGTGGAGAGTTTTGATTGGAGAAAAGGTTCTGCTTTAATCAAGCCAAAATAAGTACCTATTCTTCAACCCAAGGACTTGTTAAAAACTGTAAGTATAACTGTTCCGGCAAACGATTGATATTCTCAATAATATCACAAGGATTTTGTTAAAACAAACGAACCACCAATCATTCACTTCAAACTATAGGTTTTGCTGGACAATCCATACTATTGATTGACAGCATAATTCTAGATGATAATGACGATTATTCTTATAAAGAAATCATACCACAATATACAGCATTTCGGTGTCCACGAATCTTCTTAATATTCTGCATCTTCTGAACCATTGTTGATGGTTTAGCAATTGCATAACATGCGGCGCGAATAGATGGTGAACGATGGTGCCGACCAAAACCACCCCCAATTTCCCTCAACCTCAATCCACGAACCTGATCAGCCTGTTTATGAGGCCATCGCATGTAAGGAGGCGGATGCTTAATATCATCATCACTCTCCTCTGCATAAAAAATACATGAGGTACTTCACATAAGATAAGTATTTTGACTTGGTTTAAAGCAAAAGATATCCTAAAACAATGACAAAGAAAGAAGCAAGCACATACTGCTTCCTGGGGCCATTCTATGATCCACATACAAAATAAGTGAAATCTCGATGCAGAAAAAGTCATTTTTTTATGATCAACTAACATAGGATAAAATTGGCCCCCAAAAATAACATAGGATTGAATTACTTGTGATGCCCAAATTCTATATAAAGTCACCTACTCAATAAGGAAAATGAACCCCTTCCTAACAGAGTAGGCACATCGGCTGCAGTTGGAGCCCGTCCACTGTCCACACCTTCTGATAGAGAAGCTGTACTTACTAATAATTGCTTTAAAAGCTTTACCAAGTGATCCTTTGCGATGTGAGGATACCTACAAAACATAGAATCGTCAAGTGCAATCTCATCATTGTGATCTTGTCATCATGTGAACTTGAAGGATTTATTTTTTGACAGGTAAAAGAAAAGATTACGATAGGGCACCAAGGGGGTGCAAACCCATATCCCATAATAGTTCAGTTACAAGCCAAATCATCTACAAAGTCAATTGAGGCATATACATCCCCACACAACTTTTCCACTATACTCATAGTGTAAGACTTTTAACCAACTTTAAATAATTACAAAAACTTTAGGATTTTCGTCAACCGAAGGATTTATTTTATCCATTTACATCGTGGCATTGAGTACATTAGTCAAGTTCCTCATTTACACCATTAAGTATCTAGAAAGTATTGTCTATAAGTAACCTATAGTGAGCAAAAGGCATCACATACCTTTCTACCAAATTATTGTAGCTCAATGGGAATGACGTGCCATCATCATTCTCATCACCACTGTGCCTCCCAGTCCTTGAATACCATGAATGATATCTTCTAGGTAAGAGTTGGTGTTCAAGTAGCTCATTCCAAAGCTGTCCATAAGTTCTGTGGCATGGTCCAGCGGACAGGAAATGCATGATTAAAAAGTAAACCTCCTTGAGGTCAACGTCCATGTTTCTTTCCATTTTCTTCCGTTGATCTGGATCTGTAACCTGAGCATTTGTGCTTACCCTACCAGAGAAACTCAAAGGCTTCATACCAGCAGAAGAAGCGTCACAAGGAGGAATGTACTTTCGAAGAGCCATAGTTCTGTTCATCAAGAAATAATAATGCTTTAAAACAAAAATTCAGTAGAGATCATCACGTATAGCAAAAAGTAATACAAGCTGAGGTAAGATATGCAGATTTTCCCGTGCCAAAACTGACCTAACACAATAGAAGAACAAAACACTCATACAAATGAGAAACTTCGCTCAAGAATGACTTGTAAACAGAAGTAAGCCACAAGGCCCCAGGCCAACCAACTATACTAGTTTCCTTTTCCATGTAATTCAAGGGAAGGAAGAACCTCTAAGCAGAGAACCGTTCAAACCACTGTCCAGATTTGTTTGCTCGATTACAAATAGTGCAGCACATATTATCCTCCCTCGTGAGTTGCCAAACAGTGAACTCGTCCCAGAGGCAGACAAGATCAATCGTGAACACGAGCATTTCATCATACATGAGAATGAGTTGGTACTGACAAAACGATCCACACAGCATAGCTAATGAACGAAGAGACTCGTCCTGTCCTTTTACCCATTTCCATCCAAAACGTACAGCCCTTTGAATCGCAGGCCCAACCTATGGTAGATGATATCTTAGACTTTCGTTTCTTCATAGCCCTAAGCTAACTAAGCTAAGCTGACATGCTTACCAAGACATATCAATCCTCAAAAGCAGACAATCAATTTCACAGATGCAATCGCAATTGCGCGGACCCACAAAAACACGGGGGAAACCCAGCAAAATTTAAACCCCCAACAATCAGAATCAACAAGGGAAAATCACTAGGCTAAAAAGCATCACCTTTTATGCTCCGAAACATCAGAAATTCAACCACAAAGGCAGACAGTCCGCAGGCAAACACTCTCCTCTAAACTCCGTATCAAAACCTTCTCCAAAATCCATAATGCATGCCCTGCGACCAAAACCTAACAATCAAACACCGCCGCCCCCACACTGCCCGAATACATTAATCGAGACGCCGCGATTAAAGCACCACAAAAACCAATCGAAAACACAATCGACAGTGCGAACAAGCGCCTCTCATCAATGCCCGACGATTACACCCAAGGAAAAATACACAGACAGAGAAATGCGCGCCGAACGAGTACCTGGAACGGAGCTTCTCCGGGGGACCCCGAAACGAATCGCCTCCGGCGGCGCGCCGGAAGCCCTGAAAGCACCGCGCAATCACAGGAAGGGAGCGACGGGGAGATCCCCAAGTCCGAAGGCTCCGGACATGGAAAGAGATTCGAATTACTCGAGGAGAGAAGAGAAGAGCGAAGGACGGCGACCGCGAAGCGCACGCAACGGACGAGGAGATGATTCTTGATTTCCTCTGCACTGCGTCTTGTGCAGAGAGGAGTGATTTTCCATGGGAAGGACGACGACGAAGAAGAAGAAGGGAGGGGAACGCATAAAACGAAGACGAGGAAGCAAGGACGGAAGTGAAGGGGGAGCCTTTTATATCTTCACGCCGCTCTAGACACGAACGATATTGTTATTATTATTATTATTATTTGGCATTAAAAAAATAAAAGGGGAAAATATATATTGCAGTCGAAAATAAAAAGTGGAAAGTAATTAATGTGCAAAGATATTAGGAAACATTTTGGAAGAAAAAACCCCGGAGGAGGATATCTTTCTCAAAATACCCCCTCAATTTGGGGTTTGTACCAAAGTACCCCACTCCAAAATTGGTGATTTTGCCTGAATTGGCATCCTGTCTCTCGGGCGGCATAGATTTCCGATGGGCGACGACCGCATGTGTGTTACGTGTCGTATTTTCCACATGGGCAGGGGCATTTTTGTCCCCAGATGTCTAATATGAGCACGTGCACTTCGCATGCGTTCCAAATTAGAAAAAGAAATCTCGAAATTTCATAATTATACTAAACCCTAATCACCAATTTCCCAATCGAGCTAAAGGTAAATTCGATTCTTCCTTCGTCTAGAGAGAAGGCAATTGCACACTCGTGAAATTCTGGCCATCACAAAGAGGGCAATTTCCCCTAATTTTGAAGTAGCGATTTTATCATATCATATTCAAAGCAAACCATCAGAATCATTAACAAGGAAAAGAGAGCACATAGCTAAGCATGGACAAAGATACCTGAGTGCGTCACTGTAACACATCTCAGAGGTCGAGTTTTATGTCTGTCTACAATGCAATGTCTTGGTGCTTGGGTGTTGCATTGCAACCATGGTCGATGGAGCATCACTGACATATGGTTGAGTCACTGTTGTATCACCAGTGACAACGTTTGGGAGCAACGTGATGAGCTTTGCATGAACAGAAATGCGAAGAAAAGGTTAAATCTGGCCGCTTGGTGAACTAAATGAAAGGCATCAACAGATTATGCAATATCCCCGAAAGAAATCGTAGCGGTGTGCACAATTGGTGGGCCCAAATCGATGGTTGAAATGTGAATCGGAGCTCAATTTGGGTCATTTTGCCCTTTAAAGCAAATTTCTTTGATTGTCGAGGTGAAAAGAAAATGACATCAATGCATAACCGACTTTATTAACTACATTATTTGTTTAAAAGCTCATGGCTCAAATTGACAAAAATGCCACTATTCATAGTGCGAATGTGACAGCGCCGTGATCATCGCCCGGCGAAGATTTGTGATGCCGGTGGTAAGGTGATCGATTGAGACAAGATCATCGACTTTATGGGTACTTTGAGACAAATCCCTCTCTTGGGGGGTATTTTGAGAAAAATGCCTCATTACAGGGGTTGTTTTGAAAATTTCCGAAGAAATTATGGGAACACGTCTACGCGCACCTAGAGAAAATATCGCCGAAACGACCACGGAACAGGGCTGGTTTGAATATTTTCTCTAGTATCTTATGTTTTTTTGTTTTTCTCTAGAGCTTATGTTGCTCCTGTCTATCTTGTGTACTTTCGTTGTACTTTCTTCGAAAACATGGAATTTTGTCGAAATGGACCCACATCTAGATTCTGTCTTGCCTTTTTGACAAAATTATTGGATAATTTTGCCGTCCAAACATGAAAATGAATTTCATTTCTTATTAATTATAAGACGAGCCTCGTGTTGGCATGACTGAGGATTTCAATTTGTGTATCAAATCAAGTTTATGAACTTACGTCATTGGAATATGTACATAATTTTTGTTGCGTATTATTGATAATTTGTTCGTTTTGGCTCGTGTTAAATGGTGTCGTGTTCAAAATTATGGACCTTTTTTCTAATTTACAAGACGGGTTGTTTTTTATCGTAAGTGGTTTAAGAAAAACATAGAGGGTAAATAAAGGCAAAAAGGGAGAAGGACTGTGGTGCATCTTATTGATTAAAAAAATGTAAATGATTGAGCGTTATTGAGGCGATCTCTTGAGATTTTAATGAAAAATAGGGCAATTTACTCGGATTCTCCGTATGTCCCGAAAGTTTATAGTAAAACTTCACTTTAATCTAAAATTTAAGGTTATGAGTAATATATTTGGAATTCAATTCATATTCCATACATTAAAACAATTTTCTCATTACATTGTTTCGTGGGCTAATCAAGTATTAAAGTGATTAGCACGTCTAGGGCTTGTTTGACAACTTGCCAAACAGTGAAAATTTTTATTTTTTTGTTTCCAAAATCAATTTGGGAATGGAAATCTGTTTGTTAAATTATTTTTTGCCCAGGCACAAATTTACAAAAAATTATTCCCAGAATTAGTTTTGAAATAGAATCAAGAAGTAAAAAAAAAAAGTAATTTATTGATTTTGGAACAATTTTTTCATTTCTAATTCTTCTTGATTTTCTTTTTTTTTCTTGGTTTGTTGTTCTTCTTCTTCCCGGCCTAATGCCGCCACCAACCATTGGCCACAGGCCAGAGCCTGCGAGGCCTCACCCAACCCTAGTAAGGCCAACCTTGCCGTTACCTGGGTGGCACCTGGGTGGCAATGGCGAGGGCGGCGGCGAAGACCGCGACGCCCTCGCCGACCCTAGCCTGTGGCCGGTCGCAGGCACCGGCAATCGGCTATGGCCAAGGAATGGAAGGAAAAAAAAGGAAAAAAGAAAGAAAGAAATATTTAAAAAATTATTAATAAAAAGAAATTTTATGTAATTACTAAACGCATTTCTGTTCGTTTTCTATTATAAGAATAGAAATTTTGGATAGTTATCAAACGCCTTCAAATGCTTAAAAATTATTTTTGAACATAGAATAAAAAAGAATTATTTCTTAGTAGAATCTGTTCCCGGGCACAAAATTGTTACTATGCGCAGTCCTAACCTCAAAATTTATGAAATATGTGCTTGAAGATTTATGCTTGACGTAACCTTTTAGAATTAGGATTTTGGTAACGAGTTCCTCAAAGACATTTGTTAAGCAACTAATTAGACAATTTTGTGCGTTGTTTGTTTTGTATATTGCCTAATCACTATTTTCAAAATGTGATCATTACTTATATAGTATGCCTAACAAGCGCATCCGGGATATTATTTAAGAGGACCCTAAGAATTAAGCCACGAGACATACCAAAGTAATTCCTTGTGAACCCTGACTAGTAGACTGAATGACGTACTTTTGATTGGAATGAAGAAGTGGATTTAATTTGGCATGCGAAAGTTAGTCAAAATCAAATATGTATTATCATTCGTTCCATCGCCGTTATAATAATATTTTCAAACATTCCGTAGGATGAGTGATGTGTCTGTTTGAAGCTAATTTCATAGCCGAAATCCTCCACACATCGATCATATACTAGCAAGCATGCTTTTGCACAAACAGTGAACATAATAAAAATCCTTCAAGTATCGCATAATTTTTTTTCTTGTCGGAGAAGTATCGCATAATTGATTGGTACAAAAAGAAAAGGACTTTTATGCTCCTTTCCAAGGGGCTTCAATTATCGATTGAGATTAACAAATGCTTAGATTAAGAACAAAAACGATCACATTTATGCACAACAAAGAAACTTATGTGACCTTATGAATTATAGAGATATATGATCCTTAAATATAACTCAAGAATTATTACACAAAACCCTCAAGGTTAGTGTATCTGGTTGGGGACGTTAGGGAGTTTCTAGCTTGAGAATTGAAAGTCAATTATTTGGATCTACAAACTAAACTTAGTTGCAGAGTATTTCATGGACCTCCAGATAACGGGGTGTCACGATTCGAATTTATCCATTTAGCTATGTTAAACAGAGAAGCATGAGGGATGCTGGACGGATTACATAACTAGGTAATGAGAGTGATGATGTATGGGAGTTTGCACTAGGAATCTAGTGATAGAAAGAATATCACGTATAAGATGTTTGAAGATGGAGTTGGCCACCTATATACAAACTGATCAAGAGTTGATGCAGCTCTTTTGATAATGGCCACAACAGTCCGAAATCAATTATCGTGTTGAGTTGAGATGCACGCCTTGCTCGGGACATAAGATGCTTGAGTTAAAGGTAGACATGGTATGGTTGGTCACAATGAGGCACTCCACAATACAAGCCATGAGAACAATCGTTAATAGGGAATGTTGGCCTGATGAATTGGCTCGCCAAGTGTCATACGGTCCCATGAGCAAGGCTACCCAGATCGTGATAAATGGTATCAAAGCGGGTTTTCGAATTGTATGAGCAAATGTCATCCTTTACCATGTTGCAATAGAAGTGAAAACCCTTCATCGGTTTTGAGCATGACCGCTAGAAGAGACGAAAGATGGGTTCCCGTTGGCCATGCATAATCTATTAGTGTAAAGCCTGGGGAGCGGCGCTTATGGTTTGATACACAAGGAACATACGGCGAGTGATGCATTTTAAACGGCGAGCATCTACCATTCATGAAAGACCTAGGGAGAGGCAATGATAATCAAGAAATGCAAGGAAGCACAGATCAACTTGCAACGATAGAGTTGCAAAATCAAGCGAGGGAGAATGTACATTACCTACTCCTTGAAAGCATGGAAGAGAGTTACGTTATATTGGGAGAAACACGAGGGATGCGAGATGGACGGTACAACTGGATAGTGACAATGGTGTTAGAGAATTTGACTTAAGAATCTAATAATGAAAGGAATATCACGTGGAAGTTGTATGAAGGCGGGATTGGCCACCAACAAATTGGTTAAGAGCTCATGTCGCCCTCCTGAATATATGGTAGGCAGAAACCAATTGTTGTGTCGAGTCAAGGCGTATGCCCCGCTTGAGACATTACATACCCGAATTAGAGGGAGATGTGCTATGGCCGATCACAATGAGGCACTTCCTAATGCAAACCATGACTATCTTTAGAAAGGTAAGGCCGATTCAATGAATTAGCTCGCCAAGCGCTGCATGATCACATGATTAGATCAATCGACCTGGGCGGCAACGCTAAGTCTCTACGCCCATGCTTTTGGATTACGAAAAAAAAAATTAGTACACAACCCAAATTGACTCGTATAAAGTTGTTTTCCTTCGGTCACAACAGTTTATGGGATAAAATCCATTAAGCTACTTAATTACTAAGTCAAAGCTTAACAATGGATAAAAAAGATTGCTTTTAGGTTCCTCATTATCCACATAGCATAGAAGGACTATGGATGAAGATTATTTTTTTCCAATTTGTGCTCCCATTTGGTGCCTTATTGATCTCAGCTATTGATTGATTTACAGAATTCAATTCTGAAATTTAACGCTCGATCCGTCAAGGTTTCATGATGATTGAGGTATATGAGAGCACAAATGGGATTACAAGATCTCCCTCCCCCCTTCATTAATGATCCAATGATGATCCTACCGCGTTTCAAGGGGTGAAGATCTTGTACCACAAATGGTGCTCTTTTTGGCTTCCCAAGTCCCCACAAATATCTAATCATAGATTAAAGTTTCATTCCTATAAATTAATGATTGACATTTATTGAGACACCGATAATAGCACTATAAATTTTTAGAGAATTCACGTTCGCACTGGCAGTAGGACTTCAAATCTACATTGTCAAACACCCAACCTTTTGCTCAAGGATCATTATAGGCTCAAAAGCCCTCGTAAAGTGGTTCCGAAATGCACCCGCAAATGCTTGGGGTCCGAGTATCTAGCCCACCACATGTCAAATTTTTGGCTGGCCTAATTTCACGAAACGGGCCGAGACTCGTATTTGTCATCAATTTGTCACATCATCTTCTATATATATTAGGCGAAACCGCTCTTTGCACTTTTCCATTTCTTCCAATATTGCCTCAAAAATGAATTAAATTCCAAATTGCCCAATACTAAGAATTGGAAAAACAAAAGAAAAACGATATGATTAATACGTCTCCTACAACTTCCCATTTCACATGCTACCTTTTGGAATTTACCAATTTTCTCACTATAGCAATCACCTAACTTCGTGCATGCACATAACGCGTGCCCCGACACAGTCCTCATTAATTCTAAGTTTTCATGGAAACATGAATTAAGATCCTGACGCCTTGGGCTGGTCTCACAGTCAAATTCTTGCACTAAGGCCACGATGACCCCATTGGTCCTTTTTTTTTATGTGACAAGCCATTTTGACTTACATTTGAGACAGCCATGAAGACAGGCCCAAACGAAAGAGGCCCATAGAGGAATTCAAAATGAACCGAGGTTGTTGAGAGTGAGGTCGGTGGTTTGATGGTGTCCCGTGTTCTGTATTCTCAAGATTGGAGAAAAGGATACGATAAGTATCATAATTTTCGTATGGTACTTACTTGTGGCGTCCTTATCACCTCTAAATTGTCATGTTGGGCTTTTCTTTTCTTATTCTTCTTATTTTCCTCTTCTATTTTAGGGTTTGGATGATTCGAGACTATTCCTAGCTATAGCAGTATGAGAAGAGTGAACTAAATCAGGTTATTTTGGTGTCCATCGGAAGAGTGTGTGACGGAGTACAAGTGCATGCCAAGGATTGGCTGCAAAAATAACAAGAATGAATTGAAATTCCATTGCAAAATAAAAAAATTTTGAAGGTCGTAACTCTTGTTTTGTTAATCAGAATGGAGCGTTATGAAATCCCAGAGTCTTGTGGTGATGTGACGAATCCTCCTAACACCAAGGCTAAGTTTTGATTGATCATGATGTTTTCTATGATAATCAAGTGCTTCAAAGAGCATTGGACCTTGCTTTGCTTCTGAGCGAGATTGGGCTTTGACAGGTTGTTTCGTCTTTCCATGGCGGTTCAACCTCGGAGAGCGCATCAATGACATGGACTCTTTCCTTTCACCTTAGAGATTCCTTCTTTGCTTCAACTAGTCCTAAAACCTCTCAGGGACAAAGAGTTTCTCTTTGATTCACCAATGACTTCGGATCATTTGGTTTTGTTTAAGTATCTCTGAGCATAGTTTTATGTCTTAGGTTACCATTCATAACGGGCTATCCATCAAAGATTGAATGTTGAAGTGGGGATATTCATGTTAACCCTCTTTGCATGATTTATAACGCTACTAACAAATCTGGGTATCGCTTCAACTTTCAGCCATAAGCTTCTCAACAGAAGTCTAGAAATGGATTTCAGTACTTTCTAGTATCTCCAAGCAAGTAATAACATGGAAGGAAGAACTTCAATGAGTGATCCTTCATTTCAAAGCAATCCGTATCATCCGTTTTATTGAAAATTGCTTGGAATGCGTAATATTATCATGTTTGGACAGCCAAGAATGACAAGAGTTTGGGATAATTCCTCTGGATTTTGCTTTTGAGTCCATTAGTAGAGACGTTAAATTCATATTGTTATTTGTAAATATTTCAATGAAAGTGGTTACCGATTCTCTGAGAAGGTTACGTCTTAGATGGGTCATGAATTAGATCTATTTCGTAGTACTTAGTAACTTGGACTTTGTATAGTTCGCGCATGTAGCAGGACTTGATCCGCCGACGATCTTTTTTTGTGCGTATAAATTCTTTCCCTACCATAAACCAAACGAAGGAGCTTGCAATCATTGCATACCCTGAATTTGGCCAAAACACGAGAAAGGACACGTTAGACCGCATGATACGCCAAGAAAATCACTTTAACGTGGGAAAGCACGGACAGATGGTCCATTTGCCGCAAATTGTCGAATGAAAACAAGGTGGGTCAATCGTTCATGAATCAGCTCAATGATACCCACGATTTTGTCGTTTTGCCATGACACAGGCAACTTTGATGGGAGGTGATCGCTTTCAAATTGAATCGATTTCATATTGAAATTGGAAACCAGATCGTAAGACTAGTTCTTGATTTGTGGAATCGGAACCGGCCATATCTCCTATTTTCTACAAGACTGCATGTTATTACATGAGTGATGTTAATAAAATAAGCTCGTGATAAGCTATATACATCAAAGGTGTCGAGCTACAAGGGAGGCGTGAACATTGCATAGCTGAGACTAAGAGAAGTGAGAGCGAGAGTTGTGAGCGACAAGTGTGCGTGACCGAGCCCGAATGAAAAAAGAATGTGAATTAGAATTTTGGAATAATAAGAATTAAAAGAAAAAATCGTTCTGGTTAGGGTGGTCCAGATGAGTGGGTCCACACTCGAAAGCGGGGACCGGACTGATATTTACCGGTTCCAAATTTTAGGAATCGGGAATTGTCCCGTTCTTTCGCTCACGCTTAACCCCGATCCGCCTTCCAAATCCAATTTTGTCGTTTCATTATTTTTTTTTTTGCGCAATCCTCACCCCGAATTTACTTTCACGAATCGTGCAATTTCCCGACCTAGTTTAGTTTGTGTAATAATTATAAAACAAAATTATCAATCAACATCATTTTTTCAAGAATAATTGCTGTGTCAAGATACATTGAATCACGGCCAAGATTACGTGACAATCCATGAATGAACGAACTCCTTCGGAGTTCCTACATATTATATTGACTTTTTGCCCCCGCTAATTGCCACATCCGCCCGCAATGGCCCTACATCGTTGAGCCAACAATCATTCGACGTTCCTTTTTCAATACGTCTCTTATGAACTCCACAGTGAATTGGACAAATGGGGACGGAGACACCTGTGCTGATGTAGATAAGCATAGACATGGACCAGGACCCAGTCAATAGAAAAATAAGTAGCGAGCAGACCGATTCTGCTTCCAGCCCGCTCCTGTCAACTCACGAGAGGAAAACCTTGTACTACTTTTGTCGGGGACATAATCTCGACTCTATTCGTCTTCACTTTCATGCGCTATCGCGTCCCCACGTCACCCGTTCTCAACGGCGTATGGTATTATCTCGTCCAATTCATGCTCCAAGGAAGAAGGGAAACGAAGGAATAGAAAACCCGCCTTTCCACACGATGAAGACGGACTCGTCGCATCCGAACATGATCCACATTTACCGACTGATTAGGAGCGGTTATCGGGTGGCTTGTTTGCACTTGAGCCCCACTCATGTCCGCTCGTGACATCAAATGGGTCTCACACGAGGTTTATTGTAAGTTCTACTTAGAATCCGTACCCTATCATATCGGACCAGTTTTCTAGTTTAGAGAATTTACAACCTACCTTGTCAATAAGTTCCAGAGTCTACCCGATAGGCGGTCAATTTTTTTTTTGTTTCAAGTGGACGCAACAATTCATAAAGAATGAAGACGAAAAATAAAATAAATAATAAAAAGCTAAAAAAAAACGTAACACGAAAAGGTTCCTAGTTCGTTTCTTACTTAGGAATCAGGAACTAAATTGCACAGCACCGATTTCGCTTTTTTTAGACTTGGGAACCACACCGATAATCGTGAGAACTTGGAATCGAACCCGATTTCCGATTTTACACTGAATGCATGCTCATCCCTACTTTTACCATATTCAAGAGTGCATGCGAGCCCGGTAGACACGCACTCGGGATCCCATGTTCGTTCTTCAAACCAAGTGATCCCGGCATGGGCTGCCTCGTAAACTTCTCGCTTGGATTTGAATTCAACATATCGCGTCGGCGGGAGCCATTGGCCACCAATTTCGCGGATCTCATAACTCAGCGTCCTAATCCGAATAAGTATCTGCCTCCCAAACTGATCGCAGGTTCATGAATCGAGTGCAGCTGAGACTGCTTTCCCGTTCCTCGGGTCTTCAGGGCCAACCCTGCACGCCAAGGAAGGGAGGAGATGGATAACGATGAGGAGAGTCCGAAGACGGAAGACGATGGCTGTGCTTCTGCTTTGACTCGTCATTTGAAGAAACGAGTTCCACACGGGGAATTTACACGACTTTTCTTATTATTAATTTACCTACGTTTTCCATCTCCATTTGTCAAGTGGTCAAAGATTTGTTAGGGCCGCACCTCATTTCTTAGTACTACATTATCTTGGAAAAAATCACATACTGCATATATTTTAATTCAGCCATAAACATTTCAAGCTGCTAATTTTTTTTTGTCGAAACTCTCACAAATTTAGTCATAAACATTTTTTACGATTTGCCATTTTAATTCTAAACATGTTAATTATGTCAATGCAATCCTAAACTTTTTGAAAATTTATCGATTTAGTCCTAAGCGATTTGTCAATTTAATCATCCCGACCAATTTTGGCGATAGGGGCGACGCCCTTACCCAAACTAAGCGAGGGTCGCCAACCTAGAGTTCATGACTAAATTAATAAATTATCAAAAGGTGTAGGACGAAATTGGAAAAATTCAACTATTTAGGACTAATTGGCATATCGTCAAAAGGTTTGGAGCTAAATTGGCATAATTGAAAGATTTAGGATTAATTGGCAAATCGTCAAAATATTTATAATTAAATTGGTCAAATCGAAAGATTTAAGATTAAATTGAAACAAATGCAATAAATTTATAACTTTTTTGGTAATTGCTCCCGATATCTTGTGGGGGGCATAGACTCAAAAATTGATCATAGCATTCCGGCCGTTATATTCATGCCATTGATTGTATAAGCGTATAAAAAAACGAGTAGATAAATACATGAGCTTGAGAACAAAACTTTCATTTTTTTTTTTTTCAGAAATCCACATCAAATGAGAGAACAATTTTATAAAAGAAACAACAACAGTTATGCTAAATTATTATATTAAATTGAACCTGATTTAATTGGTAGATTATGAGTTATGGACATCAATCACATACAACATTAGCTAAATATTAATGTCAGTAATGCCCGTAAATAGAATCCACCCATGAAAAAGGTGGTTCGAGGACACCAATGAAAATCAGTTAAAATCGGAGAATTCGTAACATTGCATATTTGTTGCCATTTTCTACATACGAGACAACACTTGTAAAATGAGATTACATTTGTTTTTTCCATTTTCATGCTCAATCAATAATTGTCAAATATTAATTACTTATATGACAATTAATTTCAACCTTTTTTCCTTAAAATGCCAGTCCTTACCTGACCTCGTTCGAGAATTAGCTGGAGTGAACAAAGATACTCATCAATTTGCCATCCGGATTAAAGAAATGGAGGCAATGTTCAATTCAAATACTTCCCATGTTCACACCTTCTCGGCACACCATTATAATAAATTGCAGACCTTATCTTCATCCTCGAATCATTTAATAAATTAATTGGATTTGCAGCGCAAAAGCACACGAGTTTTCAAAGGGTTTTGATGGCCCAAGCAATTGCGGCTGCCATCATTAAACGATGTTCATCTTATCCGCAATTAAAATACACAGGTCAAATTAGTCCAAACCCACCTAAAAATACTTATCTCAACTTTCATAATTCCATTATTCGGTATCGTCGAGGCTCACGAATCACAGAACACAATGTTCCTGTCCACCCACTTCGATCGGAGCCAAATACTATCCGTTTTTGAAAGAAAGTAAAGACGAAAATTATTAATATGGAACCCGCCCCGTTGTGGGCGCGTTGGCTCGGGCGGACGTCCCCCATCTCATTGGGGGGGTTCGATTCTCCACGCGCACACTTTGCGCGACTTAAGTGCGGCACCGTGGTTGGCGGGTCCCTGCGCTAGCGTCGCCCTGGGTTTATGTCGCTGGCTGTCGACTATACGGCGGTTCCTTGGGTCATAAAAAATATATACATTAATATGCATAAATAGATAGGGATCCTGTTAATCGAAAGTACTTACAAATTTCTCAAATGTTCAGTACAATTACACAGCAATTACATATGTTTGTTTCTTCCCCTTGCAAGGAAGATTCCAAAAGCGTGTCCTCAAGTCAATCTCCACCTGTCCACATAGATAAACAATTCATTAAATAAATGGATAAAATCTTAGAAGGAGGCAGATAAGAGGTTATCCGCTTCCCTTTAAATTCTCCCCCCAGGAAGCTCTTCCAACCCTCCCACCACCCTGGCCCAAGAAAAAACTCCTCCTGAATTCTTGCCTGCCTATCTTGTTCAAACCTTCTCTGCACAAACCTCAATCTGTTAAGATCTTTGCAAGATGGTCTTGTGACAATCTTTAGAATCACAATGAATTTATAGCTCTCTGCGCGTGTCATGAGCTCAATCACCACTTTTTCTCTAAATCTCCTGTCTCATTCAGTCTCGGTTGTGCTGCTATATTGGTTCTATTTGTTTTCCTGAACCTGATCTCTCCTAAACAAGTTGTCTTCCATATAAATTTGTGTCTCACAACAATCACCAATTTGTCTTGGCTTGTGACTCGCTACTGGATTGATTCATTTGACCAAAGAGAGCCCCGCAAAGTAGCGAACCCAAAGGATGATGTCCCTAGCACAAGGTAGCTCAGGGTCCGAAGCAGACGCCAGGTACTTGGGGAAGGACGAGAAGAAGAGGCGGCGGATGCAATCGAACCGGGAGTCGGCGAGGCGGTCGAGGATGAGGAAGCAGAAGCACCTCGAGGACCTGACGAGGGAGATCGGTGAGCTGGAGAGGGAGAGCCGTGCGATTGTCAAGGCGTACAATGCCAAGGCGCAGGCCCACCTTGGCCTCCAGTCGGAGAATGATGCCCTGCTTGCCGAGAAGGCGGCACTGACGGATCACCTGAACGGTATTGAATCGATCATTGGCAATTTCAACAAGAACGGGCCGTGCCAAAGGTTCGGTTCCGGAGTCCAAGAGCCTTGGCTGGTCCACTGCCCGTCGCAACAGATCATAGCATCTGCTAGCATGTCTAGGATTTAGGTGACGTCTAAATGGTGTCTGTAACTGCTGCCCGTCCCAGTACAACTCATTGTTAGGCCCACCTTGTCTGTCTGTCAATGTTGCTCATTCCTTCATTGCTCCTGATTGTGCGTGTGAATGAAAGATGGGATGGTTTATCTGTGCTAATATTTGTCTGCATCGGACGCAGCATGCTGCTTTGTGCTATCTTTCGAGCTAAACTACACGATTCCTCCCCAAGAAACTGACCTAACTGGAAAATGGTTAACGATGACATCCAGTTTCTTGGAGAGCTAAACTATATGCGAATTGATCTTGAATCATTACCAGGTTGACGGTTGATGAATTAGCATACTTCTAATCTGACATTTTGAACCCGTATCCTTCGGCACCACCAGCACAAACTAGGTACTTCATCGCCAAAGCAATACCAAAATTGATCTAAAATCATCCGCCTGCTTTGTGCACATTCAAGGACTTAATTTCAAGAACCTAGGCTGATGTTTTTCTTTTTCTTAGACTGAGAAGCAATACCAACCGAAATTTTCTGTGTTTTGATTGTATTATGCGTTCTGTAACTTCTTTCAGGAAGACAGCTCATGCCAATAGACAGTTTCGATTGTCTGAAAGGCAGCAATTCAGTTTTGTACTTCGACTAGCCTTTATAACCGACGATGGTCCAGAGACCTGTTGCAGTCCAGATTATGTAATCGTCCAAATCTGACATCAACGTGTTTAATACGACATTGAGAGTTGACAGAGCAAGTTCAGAAGGACAAATGTCGAGGGTGCTCATAACACTATTACCCCAAACCTCATCTTGTAAAATGACACTGGAACTTTTCTAGAATCCTCCAGGTTCTAGCACAATCTCTCGAGATATTTCAGAATAAGAAATTACACATAAATAGTCAGTATTATGGCACTTGAAAATTTCTGAAGCTCTGAAACAATAGCAGGGTCTGCAAAATCTGGCTATGAACCTGTCACAGCTAGAATTACTTTGCTGAACTATGCATTTTCTTGCGAGTATGTGAGCCGACTCGCTTGAGCTCAAGTGTGGTTGAATGTACATTTCACATAGGATAATACAATGGCTCTCCTTGTCGCACTTGAATTGGTGGCACTGATGGTAAACCCGACGAAAGGAACTTCCTACTAATGCACACTTAAGAGAAGAAACGGGTGTTTCAGAGTGAATGGACATGCTGTTGTGCTCCCACAATTTATATATTGCACTGCAGGTCAGTTCGAGTTTAATGTTATCGAAAGTCAGAGGAAGCAGAAACAGAACTGCAAACAAATGATTGAAATTTGGCAATGTCTAGTGACATATCGCCCTGGTGCATTGCTAATCGTCATCTGAGATTCCATACCTGCCACCTTGTAAGAACGCTAGTTACATTTGCAGCGACCTATTTCACTAGACACACTGGTTCTCAACTGAAAAGGTTTAGTTTAGGATGAATTAGTACAACGGACGTTTTGAAATTAACAAGAACAGCATGAACATTGCTATTCGGTAGCTGACAAAGCCCCACTTTGACGGAAATCTTTGGCACAGAAGGTAACTAGAAAGTTAATGCTTTCAAACACACAGTTGACTGCAATTCTCATCAGATAAAATAGACATTCTAGTACAGGACTCAAGCCAAAAGATGATACGCAGCAACAGAATTCCCAGGCAGGATGTACAATTGCGCTGTGTTGGTAAATTCCCAGATCCTGGAATTATTTCCTAACGGCTAGTTTTTTTTTGTTTGTTTTACCCCGATTCACATCGTAGGCGTGAATGAAGTGCATCATATCTCAACACAGTAGAAGCACGCCTCAAATAAAGTCTACACAAAATGACAGCACTTTAAGAGGAATGGATCATGGTTTTATCATCTCTCTTCCCATATTACAAATTTACAATCAATGCCAAGAAAAATCCAATTGGTCTTTCGGACACTGATGAGTGCAAGATTCTGAGAAATGTTCAGATTGGTCCCTCTACAATCAGGTGAACTTCAAGATGGAAAGAGAATGCACCGGTGTGCCCTTCCACCCGACAAGTAGACATTTTTCGTTCATATCAAGCGTGCAGAACCTCCCGCAGCTGAACTTTTTCATGACCAAGTTTGCTTGGTACAAAGATGAACTGCTCAGTTCCACCTCAATCATGCCAAATCGGGCGAAAAAGACCCTCCAAACATCGACCTTCACATGTCGGACTGTCCGTTCCTCACCTTCCGTGGCTAGAATGTTCTTAACCCCTTGGCCAAAGTAAATCGATTCGATGGTCATCCTATTGAGATCTTCCTGACTCATGGAAGCTTCGAGGCAGTCAAAGAATGCACCGTAAGAGAAGAGCGATTCGATGAAACGGTTCGCAAAGTTTGGTGAATTGTGGTTCGCCTCGACTTCGGCAACCACCATTACACGTGGATTGGTCCTTCTAATTACTTTCATTAATAATTCAAGACGGTTAGGCTGCGGTATCAAGGTCCGTAAGTAGTACTGACAGAAGACGACCACCGCTTCCTCAGTATCAATCTCGAAAAGTTCTTCCTTGAGATCCAGCACATCTCCTATCACAACAGACTTGAAAGTGCAGGGAAAACTCATGCTATGAGCAAAATTTATTAACCTTTCACCGGTCTCGTCAATCAGATGCTTTGAAGAGGTTCCCACAGCGGTTATCTTCAGAAGCTCAATCTGGCGGTCATAACATGATGCCAGCGCTTGCATTAGGATCGTCCACTGGACCCCGGAGCCTATGTTGAGATCAATCACGTGAACGTTCTTTGCATCGGCCACATTTTCCACAATCGCCTGCACTCCTGCGAATTGTATCACCTGCACAAACGGGAGCTTTTGATGATATGCGATCTGGCTCTGCGTTGGGTTCATCATTTGTGCATGGGAATCAGGTTTCTGTCTCTTTCCACAGGTGTTTACTGCGATTCTTCCACTTCCTCGATCGATCCTTTCCCGCAGCGCGTCAGCAAAGTAGAAAACTAGCCTTTGGATCGGATTGCCCTTGTTCGAGCACAAGTAGTCGCACTGGTTCAGCAACTTGCTCGCCCGATGGAACTGCTGATGGTACACTTTCTCCGCTGCGAACAGAAGCAGTTCTACTAGCTGTGCGTCCTTCTTCTGCTGATCGGAGAGACCAGAGAAAGATGACCCGTATGGGTGGCTTAAAGTAGCGGGCGGATCGCCCACTGAGGAGGTGGTCTGGATGAATTTAACTCCAGCTAACCTGATAATTTCTTCGGTCGACAGACTTGGCTCTGCGAGTCCGTTCAAAGTGGTATTGCTGCCAGGCTCGACGATCTTCTCCCCATCAAGCTTCTTCAACCTGTTTTCGTAGCTCTTGAGGAGCTCGAGGGAGGCCAGCGAAAAGGGGTGTTGCTTTTCCTTCTCATCTTCACTGTGCTGGACTCCAATTGGCTCCGACCCAAGATTCGCAATCTCCTTCAAGCACGTTTGGAGTGAGGGAGAGTCGAATTCGAAGTTCAAGTCGTCGAGCAGATCATGAGCGGGAAGCGGATGTGCCTTCTGGTTCTGCTGTCGGTATTTCGAGAAAACAAAGTTCGACTCCAACAAATTGTCCTGATAGAATCCAAAATCAGAGTTGAGAGTCTCACCGAAAGAAGAGTCTCTCCAGTACTCTTCTCTACAACGATTGTGCTTGCTTCCATTTGTTCCTCGTACAGCATCATCAAACTCATTGTTGGAACCAGGATTTTCTCGGATTCCAACAGGATCGATCGCCCCGAAAGAGAACATAGTAGACGTCATCTTGAAATGCACAAGCAGTTCAAAGACCTATCTCAAGTATATACTCTAGGGACTATAGGAAGAATAGAAATATCATCGTTGGTTCACACAATTGGAAGAAGATTTTTCTTTTCGACCCGGCAACTCTTTGTGCATTAACTAACTTTTTCCGGCTTATATAACGAAGAAAACGTTCACACCCAGAAACATCAAGTGCATTCCTTTTGACATCGGCATGTTGACAAAATCAAAGACCGGCCTGACCCGCGACGTGATGTGGTGTGACAAGTTCAGTGCGCTGCTCGAATTCATGTTCGGCTTAACGAGACCAAGGCAAATATCTTAATACCCCAAAGGACTCAAACAAGAACTAGAATCCAAAGGGCGCGTCAAGGACTCCGTCAAAACGAAGCATTCCCGGAATAAATAAATCTCCTCAGAAGTTCAGCCAAAAGTGCCTGGACAAACATAGGACGATGGTCATGAACGATCAACAAGTCACTAGAGTTAGACTTGGAGGAAGCAACCTGGGAGGTCACAAGCTTACAAGGTTGCCTGCAGATTTCTAAGAGGTTCATCTTCTCCAAAGAAACGTTGTGCAACGCTTGACAGCAACACCCGACACTTCTTGTCCGTTCGCTCCATTGTTTATTCGAACTCACGTCAGGTGATTTGTGAACATGCAGATGAAACGAGGCAGGACCACTTCACCGAAAATGGTGTCTTCTCGTTCGCCCTTGCTTGGTCGGCACTCGTCAGTCAAGGATATATAACTAGTGAGAAAAGATGATTATGCTTATGTTTCCTCAGTTTGATTTGGTCAGGGAATGTTTGCAAGAAATGTTTGCGAGACCCGATCAATGGACCGCGGCTCCTAGATAGGATTCATGAAGAGCTTTACATGGTTTTGTTTTGGCCATATGGCTTGTTTTCCCGACCGAAGATAGAGCACGCACGCCAATTGACGAAAGTAGGGAAAATAGTCTAAAAAGTTATAAATCTATTGCATTTTTGCTAATTCAGTTTTAAATTTTTTAATTGTGCTAATTAAATCCTAAATATTTTGCACGTTTTGCCAATTGAGTTCATCTAGCCAATTTTGATTGGAAATCGTTGAAGTGGACGTTGGTCGTTTCTATTTGGCATGGTCAACGCTGACATGAACAATTTTGATAATATTTTTTTAATTTTTTTATTAATTTTTTTTTCCTTTTCTTCTCTTTTCCTTCTTTACTTTTTACTTTTTTCTTTTTACCTCTGTTGGCTATTGCTGGCCTCGTCAATGGCTAGTAGGTCGCTGACCTTAGGTGAGGGCTGCTCTAGCCAGATCAAGCAAGGTCACCCTCGCTCGGGATGGTGAAGGCATCTCTTACCCAATCTGGTGAAGGGCTGGCGAGGGCCTATCACCAGCCATTGACAAGGCCCCGCGATGGTCAATAAAGGAAAAAAGGTAAAAAGAAAAAAGAAGAGAAGAGAAAAGGAAAAAAAAAAAAAAAGGTAAAGAAAGAAAAGAGAAGAAAAGAAAAAACGAAAAAAAAGTAACTAAAATATTTTAAAAATATTAAAATATTATAAGAAATTATCCATGTTAGCGCTGGTCGTGCCACATAGGACAGCCAATATTCACTTCAACAATTTTTAGCCTAAATTGGCCAAATTGACCGAATTGATATAAATGTAATAGGTTTATGACTTTTTTGGTATTTGTTTTTTCATATTTTGGAACTTAAGGAACTATGATAGTAAATAAAAAAGAGAGGAACAAATTAATAATAAATAAGTACATAAAAATGAAGTAGAAGAACCCATTTTCGATTAAGCAAATTCAAACTCCAAAATGATCCTTCTTATCAATTCACGACATTCATTAAATACTTACCGACTTCTTGCTTTATAGAGATTGATACTCCAAATTGCCCTCGGGATTCAAAACTTACTCACCCATCGGAAAATAAACTAATCGACATTGTTATTACGTAACTTCTAACACGACTAGGAGTCTACTAAATTATTACGTAACAAACCCATCGAAATATGTACTAAAGATGATCTCATACCCGCCAAATCTACCGTAAGAATCGAAAATATGACTTTCGATATGAAATCACTAACCGATAGATCAGAAATGTATTGCTAGTGAGTCTAAACTTCTTCATTCCTGAGTATCGAGCAAGCATCCGTATGTTCATGCAATGGTTCAATAACGGGCTGTCAAAAAAAACCGACCCGGACTGGCCCATTCGACCATCACGTGGCTCCAATCGAACCAACATCGCAAGCTGCCAAACGATGCATGCAAATGAGTGGCCAAAGAGAGCTATCATATCCATACGCATGTGATCCGAGGCATGTAATCAAGAAAATCCAAAAGCCCGTGATATCCTCCCCATCTGCATGCATATTAACATAATACAAATTGATTTAATCTGCCACGTTCCTCTATATAGAATGTCTCGAGATGGTTGGCGGGATCTAATTGGCGTGAAGTACATTGGACAAGACCGTATGACCTTTTCAAGTTCGATGGGGATGCTATTGGGGCAATGGCGCGGACGTGCGTGACAGGGGATCTACCCCTGCTCTCAATTCAGGGTTGGGATCGTGCTTTGATTTGGAATTTTACATAGGTGAATCGAAGTTATGAGAACCCAGTGCACCCGGTCCCTTTATGTTGGTGCATTCCATTTACGACTCATATAATTTGAGGATTGGGATGCGCTAGATTTGCATGTGCCGGTACACTCAAGAATGTCTCAACGGCTTATTTTATAAATAGAAAATTGCATGCAGTATTTGAATACTGAGCAAGCAAACTTTTATGGGGGTTCTTGATATTGATCATGAGAACATTATCACGAGAACATGGAGATGGTAACTCGATCCGATTACATCGGATGCTTAACTTAGTTCGAACATTGATAAGTCATATGTTAAATCCTGGGCTCCATGTGTTGTTGGGCATGTGCGGTATCTCAAATAGAAAACTCTACAATAGCAATGCCTATCCAATGAATAGCCTCGCCTCTTTGAATATACATTTATAAGGTGATATCAGTTAACTTGAAAAGCGATACATGCGTTCGCCATGAGAGATTCTTTAGCCATGAGAAATACTCGCTTGAGTTGAGTCTATAGACCCGAGGCTCGAATGTCGAGTTTAATGTGTTGTCCAAACCTATTCGTCACGTAAAATCCACATAGAAAATTTCGGGCCGAGCTCGAGCCGGGGCAAAAGATGGGCAGGCCAGGCCTTTTAATTGAGACCACTACATTATTTCGAATTAAACGTGCCAAAATAAATGTCTTGAGAGTAGCGTCAATACAATCCCTAGAAGAATCTTCTCTTTACAAAGTCACGGAAACGGTACAATAACGTGAATGTGAAAATCACCAGTTGAGATCATTCGAGATTCATTATTATTGGTCATCTCCACTTATCTGTTTTGCCACTAATGTTCGTGATTAATCTAAATCACAAATGATTCATGAACTTTGGTTTATTAAGCAATGAGGTCTCTGAATTTTACCTTAATGCACACCGGGGTCCTTGAAATATTAATTGTTTATTGTGATTCGTTGACTT
Source organism: Syzygium aromaticum (assembly GCA_024500025.1). NCBI lineage: Eukaryota > Viridiplantae > Streptophyta > Magnoliopsida > Myrtales > Myrtaceae > Syzygium > Syzygium aromaticum. The sequence goes on from CM044892.1 coordinate 32,053,036, forward strand.
TTGGTATATGTTTAGTTTAGTCCCTAAACTATATGAAAACGTTCAATATTGTCCTTCTATTAATTCGAGTTCAGGGCAATATCGAACAATTTCATAAAGTACAATGACTAAATTAAGTATGTATCAAAAGTAAATAAATTATATTGAATAAATTAAAAATTCATAAATTATATTGTATATTAAATTAAAATTGATGAATCATATTGAATAAATTAAAAATTTAAAGGTTTTATGGCGCACCGGATCAAAGTTGGGGAACAATCCTGTCATTTTCCGAAAGAGTAAAGCGAAGAATACATACAACAGAACAGAGTCTCTCTCACTCGCTCTCTCTCTCTGAAACTGGAGCCATCTCTGGAGTCTGGACGAGGACCTCTTTAAATATTCCAACTCTCCACGTACACTCCAAAACACGCTCTCATGTCCTCCGATTCTCCACGGCTCGCGAGCTCCTAAACCCTAACCGCCTCCTCTCCGCGGCGGATCCTCCGCGATCCGATGGCGTTCTGGTGGCCCCTGCTCGTCCTCGCGCTGGCCTACGCCCTCTGCCGGTTCCTGCTGATGCTCATTCCCCCCAACGTGCCTTCGATCGAGGTCGACGCCTCGGACGGTAACCTTCTCTCCATGCGCACCGCCTTTTTCTCCCGCTCGTGATCCGCGATCGTCGCGCGCTCTTGCGATTTGCTGAATGTGCTCGCGGCGTGGAGCGCGATTGAGTGACGTTTTCGTTTTGCTGCATCGTGGCAGTGCTGGACCACGGCGGTCAGGCTCGGGACGACAGCTTCATCTACGTAAGTTCGTGGGAATGCGGGTTGGTTCTTTGGTTGATTTGTGTGAGGTTTTGTTGGAATGCGTCAGATGTCCGTCGCTGGAGGTGTTGTTGGACTTGCGAATGCTGGTGATTGGCGCGTAGAGTGAAGTCTGTCGTATTCTAGAGGTTGTTATCGGCTGGTGCGATCTGGATTTACTCATCTTCGACCGGTTCGTGTGTGGAAGCTTATGAAATGCCGGTCGTATTTCGTTTTGTTTACTTCGAAATGTCATCGGCGGTATGACTGGACTTGTAGTTTGGTACATGTCATGCTGCTGACTGATGCATAATAACCGGTTTCATTTTATTTCTTCTTTGTCAGTTTGTTTGTCTGATACCTGTTCTAGAACAGCTTCATCTATGAGTGCGCACACGTGTAAATATTTTCATAAAATTTGTGGAGCGAATAATTCAACAATTCTGTCGTATTAGGTGCAGTGTTGCTGGATGAGTACTTATAATTGTGCTGATACTGACCGAGCCTCAAAGCTAATGTTTCAGTCGATTTTACATTTTTCTCAGCTCATTTATTCTGCATAGATTGGTTGTAGAGTTGGTGAAACATCCATAAATTGGTCTTCAGCAGCTGCTGAATGCATGAGCAACAACTGGCGTATATCAATGGATTATTTCTCATGAATAACTGGCGTTTATTAGTGTTTGCTGTTACTGAGCAAGAAATTCCCTCAAAGAATGAAAGAACCCTCTGATCTATTAAAATATCCAAAATTAACAAATTGCGATTTACTTGTCATAGAGCTTGTGAAACATATATGATTGTCTTACCGCAATTGCTGAATGTATAAACAAATGCAGTCTACTGATGTATCGCTTTTCTGGCTGTTGGGAGGACTCACCGTATGATTATCTAAAATATGTTTTCTCTTGCGAAACTATGGGAAGCGTTCTCAGAGTATAGGAAGGAAGCTTCTTGCCGGGTCTCTTTTATTCTCTGATCTTCTTGCAGATTCCTCCTAGGGGAAGGACACAGCAAGCTGATAGGAAAGTGCAGTGCTATGAACCTGCTACTATGAAATATTTGGGATTTTTCCCAGCGCTCACGACAGCTGAGGTTGGGGCCTTATAATGCAATCTTACTGATTAATACGTGGCAGTGCAAAAGTTTTGTCTTGCACCTAATGCTTTATATTTCTCATCTGATCATTTTAGTTTTTGAATTGGATTTTTTTGACATTTCTACTAAATTTTGATGGAATCATACTCCCTTTTAGCCTGTCTGACACCTTTATGTAAATGCTGTGGTTTTGTTGTTTCTCCTTGAGGGGAGGAGGCCTTTATCCTCTTCTTAATTCATTATGAAAGAATTAAACTAATACCGATGATATTGGTGCTGCGATTAATTTTCCTGAACCTATCTTACATTCAAGTGATACCATGGCTTCTACCGGCCTTTTCATTTGCTGATATGGCAGGAAAAGTAAGTGATTGGCTTATCACTCCCAAGATATATTTATTGTTAAGTGATATACATGGATTATGTACTCCTACTTTTGGAGTAATCTATCATCAACTGTTGCCAATTTTTCAGTCAGGCAGTCTAACTGATGAAATATCAGAAAACTTTGTGATGTGTCAGCTTTTTCTATGTCTGCATGCCATGCTTTGTAACAGAAATGTTCGCGAACTCATCTTATCCCTGATATTTCATTTTTAACTGTTGTGTATATGTATTCCCAGGTGAAGGAGCATGTTGCCCAATCAAGGAAGGCGCAGAAAATATGGGCAGAAAGCAGCTTTAAGCAAAGACGTCGGTTTCTACGGATACTCTTGAAGTATATTATTGATCACCAAGAGCTTATCTGCGAGTAAGGGCAAAAGCTTACTTATAAGGAAAGGAAGTCATTCCATGAAGCGCATGCATCTGTCTTAATTCAGGCTAGAATTTAGATGGTGTCATCCTGATAATCGCAGAATTTTCACGTTTCTGTTTGAGGTTCATGCTTCGAATGTGTGCATTGAGAAGAAGAGAATCCCAACCAACTGCTTATTGCTCGTTAGAAGACATGACTCCAAAGCATCCCTCATTCGAAGCATTAGATTAGGAATACTACGTGTTTCATCAGCACCCAGATGATCTATCTGTGCATTACATTTTGTGGGTTCTTCTGACCTGTCCATATGGTTCTCTGTGACTGTTCATTTTGTGCTGAAATTTTATTTCTCGTGCATGCTCATCTTTAAATACTTTCTATAGGATTTCATCACGTGACACTGGAAAGACAATGGTAGATGCTTCACTGGGAGAAATAATGACGACCTGTGAGAAGATCACTTGGCTTCTTTCAGAGGGTGAGCAGTGGCTAAAGCCTGAGTACAGGTAAATACATGAAATTTATCTTGTGGAAAGTGGAAACTTTCTGTGAACTCACTTGGTTTTACAGTGAGCTTCATGTCTCCCTTGTGTAGTGGCAGAACTAAAGCAATTTATTTTACAGCTTCGGCACATCTCCCTTTTCTCTGAAACCAATGAAAATGGTCTGTAGTAGTGTGGTTTTAGTTCCACTGATAATCCTCAATTTTATCAAGATTGCGAAATCCTTGAAGTTAAATGGCCATATCAGTTCAAAGAACCAATACATGGTTTTGATCTTCTGTAGATTCGTTGCCAACTTATAAAAGCATATGCTGCGGATAATCTGATTGATTGCAATTCTCATAGATCCTCAGGTAGATCCATGCTTCACAAAAGATCCAAAGTGGAATTCTACCCTCTTGGTGTTATAGGAGCAATTGTCTCGTGGAACTATCCTTTCCATAATATCTTCAATCCAATGCTGGCCGCGGTATTTTCAGGAAACAGTATTGTAATCAAGGTGCTTTATATTGGAGAACAGAGTTTCGGTTTATGTGCTGCATACAATGGCTTGTGTAGTTGCTAAATTGGAATGAATTTTGAATGCATCATTTTTAGCCAGAATTTGGCTGTCCGATTGAAAGCAACGTGCTTCTTTATGTAGGTTTCAGAACATGCTAGTTGGTCTGGATGTTTCTACTTCCGGATAATTCAAGCAGCCCTGACTGCTGTAGGAGCTCCTGAAAACCTGGTCGATGTAATAACAGGGTATAAATTTTGTTGCGTCGTACATTCGTTTTCTTCCTCTGCCATAGCATACTTAACCTCAATCAGATCTTTGCAACAGGTTTGCTGAAACAGGAGAAGCATTGGTATCTACAGTTGACAAAATCATTTTTGTTGGATCGCCAGGTGTCGGGAAGATGGTATGAACTCTCTCAAAGAGAGTGCATCCTTGTGACAGTCTTAGTACTCGTGCAATTAATTTATGGCCTGTTGGCATCTCCATGTCTATTGTTCCTTTTGCGCTAGCAATATTTATTTCATCTATTCTTCCCTAAAGAATAAACTCCATTATACAAACATATGATGTAAATCTTTTTGTTGATACTTCAGATGACCTAGACTTCTTAAGTATATCTGCAGATCATGAGCAAAGCTTCTGAAACCCTGATACCAGTAACACTCGAGCTCGGTGGGAAGGATGCGTTCATCGTCTGTGAAGATGTTAATGTTTCTCATGTATGAATATGCTTGACTTTGATTCTTTTTTGTAGATTGGTAGGTCATTGCATCGTTTGCACAGTAGTTATGACATTTGATACCCTGCTGCTTAGGCTAACAGTAAAGTCTATTCCCAATATAGGTTGCACAAGTAGCTGTCAGGGCTGCTCTCCAATCAAGTGGACAGAATTGTGCTGGAGCTGAGAGATTCTATGTCCACAAGGATATCTATCCTTCATTTGTCACTCAAGTATCAAAAATTGTAAAAGCAGTTGCAGTTGTAAGTAGGCTGACTTGATTTTTGGAAGATATTTCGTCTACAGTTGGGAGCAAAGTCTTTATCGGGGGATATTGGTTCACTTGCCTTGATAGATTCTTTCAACATTATGGTTATCAGTTGTAGCGTGTATCTGCTTTCACATATGCTTCCTTACTGCATTTCATTGGCAGCTTTAATTTTATCTTTGTGAGATTTTGTGGAACCACTGCCAACTATTCTAAAAACTTAAGCTGTTAGATGAATGCGTGGTTTAGTCTGATCTTTTTTTTTAGTACTAAGTATGGAACTATTTAATTGGGAGGCAAATGGGGTCCGAAAAGATTTGAACTCAGGATTTCTAGCATTAATATCATGTGAGATTTTGTGGGACCAATGTCAACTATTCTAAAAGTTTAAGCTGTTAGATGAAGGCATGATTTATTATTTAAATATTCTAACAATCTTTAAACACTTGGCATGAAATTTAAAGCAATAATCATTCAGTCAACTCATACTGCGAGTCCATTCATATAATAAATGCACATGGATTGTATAGTACAGAAAAGATACTCTCTATTGCTTGTTGATAAAATGTTGTTAATCCTGCTTTTAATTCTTATCATGCGAAATATAAAGTGCTTAAAATGCAATTAAAAAAATACTGAAGTTTCTCTTTGCAGGGCCCACCACTTGCTGGAAAGTATGATATGGGAGCCATTTGTGTGCAAGAGCATTCTGAAAAGCTTCAAAACCTTATTAATGATGCATTAGACAAAGGAGCAAGTATAGTCGCTCGTGGAAGTTTTGGCAACTTAGGTACAGATGTGGTTGACCAATTTTTCCCACCCACTGTGATTGTAAATGTAGATCACACTATGAAATTAATGCAGGAAGAGGTAATTATTAGCAGTTCTTGCTCTCCCTACATGGCATTGCATATGCATGTGTTTGTGAGTGGCATTTGGCTTGGTAATTGATTCAGAAATATTGCTTCTATTTTTAAGTCATCATTTATTTAGCTTGAGCAGAGGGATATGTTGATGCTTCATGCTCCTAATTCGTGGACTTTTCTCAATTTATGACAATTACTGGGTCTGTAATTACAAAGTTCTGTGGAATGATTAATGAAGTGCATTATTCTTAGTGCCGGCATCAAAATTGGGCAGACCCTTATACTTTGAGAATTCGCAGAAGATGTAACTAATTTATAAACACAGCAAAGTTCTTCACTGTTTTATTTTCCATGTTCTGAAAATGTCCATGCTTTGCCTGGCGAAGTGCTTGCTAAGTCATGTGAGTTTGGCTGCACAGGCTTTTGGACCTATCATTCCTATAATGAAGTTCAGTACAGACGAAGAGGCTGTAAAGCTCGCCAATGACTCTTACTATGGGCTGGGTTGTGCCGTTTTTTCTGGCAGTCAGAAACGGGCTAAAGAAATAGCCTCTCAGATACATTGCGGAGTTGCTGCTGTCAATGACTTTGCATCATCTTACATGTGCCAGGTGATACTCTGACCCGAATTTTTCTTTTTTGATTGGTAACTTGAACATAGGTCTCAAATTAATGACGTACTTATCCGACCTACAGCTGAGGTGGCTCATTAAACAATATATGTGATGATATTCAGTTGGCAGCTCTTTTACTGATGCAATAACGTAGTACAGGAGATGCCTTTTCCTTTAGATAGGATGGGGTAATGGGGGACACCTGCTGATCCTACCTGGCATGAGCTTTGCTATCTCTACCTGCAAGTGCACCATGCGAAAGGGTGGGTTTGAAAAAGCTACTAATGCCACTGCAGCCTTTCTTGGGACACAATTGCTCACATAGTAGGATAGCATCCTCAAGGGAGTTGTCTTGACGTGGCCCTAGTTTCACTTATGAACAGGGGACAAAAGTTGGTTTACACGGATATTGCTACCAACGATTCTCACAATCGTCGGGTTTAACCATAGCTGCCCTCGGCATTCTAGTCCCTTACAAGAATAAACAGCTTTTCAACTGGTGATTGATATCTTGTTCAGGCACATTAAGCGAAAATTGTTTGAAATTTGCAGTCTTTGCCCTTTGGCGGTGTAAAGCACAGTGGATTCGGAAGGTTTGCCGGCGTTGAAGGACTGCGAGCTTGTTGCCTTGTGAAGTCAGTTGTGGAAGACAGGTGGTGGCCATTTATCAAGACAAAAATACCAAAGCCAATCCAGGTAAAAGGGGAAACTCTGCATCCAGATGATGGTGAGTCTGCTTCCCTATCCACTCGCTTGACTGTGCTCTCTGCCTTATTACAGTATCCTGTTGCGGAGAACGGCTTCGACTTTCAGGAGTCCCTTGTGGAGATGCTCTATGGTTTGAACATTTGGGATCGTCTGAGAGCACTGGTCAACGTCCTGAAGTTCCTCACAGATCAAAACCATTCTAGCAGTAAGAGAAGCGACTGAAACTCTCTGCAGAAACTTGGCAAGGTAAGCGGGCAGGAAGATAGTCTTTGGCCCACCGAATGAAAGATCAGATTTTGACGACTCCACTTCACTCTCTCCTCTCCCTTTGTGCATTTCTCGGTGAGTGCAGGGCTCTTTCCTTGTTTTTTGAAAATGGTATGGCAACGATCACAAATGAAAGGGAACAAAGGACCGTTTGTTTCCTTTGTGCGGTGGTATCCCAGAGATTAAAGCCTTGAGTTGACGGATGTACATGTGTACTTGAGGGGGAAAGAAAAGAGACTACTCGCTGATTTGGACCCCCTTTTTGTTGCATGAAAATCTTGGTTCAAATGTTTCATTGTCTGCTAAGTGCGCGCTGGATAGAACATAAATTGAGCCCCGGGCTCTGGGTTCCACAACCAGCCGGCTTCGTGGACCCGGGATGTAGGTCCAGCCCTGGGGATCCCTGAGTCCAAATAGCAAGGGCCGTGGTCCAAGCTGCAAGAACCCCAGGACCGGGCTATGAGGACCGAGATTTAAGTGCTAACGATCACGAGGTTATGATGTTGGAGACGCGGGGCCAGTTGCAATTACCCAGGTTGCAGGTCCGGGTTTTGGATCTGAGCATTGTGTGTGCCATCAAGAACCTTGGTTCGGCCCATGAAAAAGACCCAATTCCAAGCATTACCATCCGGGTGCTGGGGACCTTCCAGTACGAGCTGCAGGGACCCAGTCCGAACGAGGACCCTAGTCAGGGACATGGGGAACCCAAGTCCGACAATTGGGGTTCCGGGTCCATTAGCTGCGCACTCGGAATGGCCTTATGATGGTGGACATCACGTTGCGTCAACCAATCAAATTAAACACGAACAAGCTTGAGCACGAGCTCGAGATGAGATGCAAATGGCTGGAATTCAAGCTCGAGTTTAAGCTCGAAATTGGATGAGTTCAATACGAGCGAGCTAGGCTTTAATTTGACTCAATTTCTACCCCTACCCGGACATTCAAAGCTCGCCCGTGAACAGGTCTAGGCCATGATTTGGGCCTGGACACACTGTTGGACCGACCCTATACTCTTTTACCAGAGCAACCACATCTGCTACTGGGATCAAATTAAGAGAGAATTTGAACGTGAAAGGTGCACACGGTGACACGATGACGATTCACTATAGCATACTTTCAAAGGAAGTCCTGCGACTGGAGTTTTATATAATATGAGACGAGTACACTTTCTAGTTAAAGAATGATAATTTATCTCTGGTGGGGAAGTTGTACCTCGGACGCTAAGCTTCAACGCCAAAAACCTTTTGCGTGTGGACTATTCATCCTCCGGAGAGGCATCAGTCGTATCTCAACGCGCCAGTGATCTCCCACTGAACCGTGTCGGATTCGAGGGAAAGACTAGTGCTCAATCCATAACCGTGTCTTCCACAATTCACTACGGCAACTGTGAACTTCTCATTCTCAAGTGACGAAGGATATATTAACTGTTCATCCTGCGAAAGACAGAATTAGAGTTGATGACTGTTCATCGTAAGTTCCAGCAAACTCAAAGGCCTCTGTTAAATGGTTTTAACTCCAGCGGGCACACAAGAAAGAAACGTTAAAGGAGTTACAAGCTGGAGTTGTACTGTCATGCATATGAACAACCTACGAAACTTTATGCTTGGTTCTTTATTAGCTTCGGCGCAAAATTGTAAGACTGACCGCAACTAATCTCCATGCTTGCTGAGAATAAGTGCTCTCATACACGGAAAATAAGAATTCGATTCCATAAGGTAATACCGATTACCTCGGGCAGCCTGTCGAACTCATCCGGAGTTATCTGTAGCAGCTCTGAAGCTGTTTGACCGGTACACCACGCGAAGATTTTCCCCGTCTCGTCTGCCAAAACTATTCTCACGGAAAATGTGCTGACGACCTCGGAATCACAACTGCAGCGGCAGAAGCTGCATTCAAGGTTCCCAGTGGCCGTGGGGGGGATCTTTCGCACGAAATGGCCGCAGCAGGCATGTGAAAGTCCCACATTGATTTGACAATGTTCAATCTGGTCCAGCCAGACCTTACAAATCTGCGTACGTGGCTGGAAGAAGAGGAAATCGAGAATCAACAAAGTTGTCTAGAAGTGCCGAGAGATTCGTGGAATAAATTAGCATGAGACGCAGCTTCGCATCCTGCGACAAACTTAAACCTTCCATCCGGTATGGGTGTATCCGATACACATGCTTAGGGAAAGATGGTGCAGGGGGAAGAAAATAAGTTCTTACGTGCGGACATATGATCTTATGTCATTCCCTTGGAACAGCATTAACGCGATATTCAATCTATATGAAGTGACTGTTACTTGTATGTTAAGTTTGATTTTAAATTATAATAGTGAATATTTAGAAACTAATAACATAATGAAAGTCAAGGTCATTAGCAATCTTGTCAAACTTTTTCCATAGTTTGTTACATTTTTTTTTCAATATTGAAAGTGATGTTTCCCTTGAAAAACGTCTCAATAGGCCATAAGAAGAGCTCTGAATGGGAAAACCTTCACCGGCTAAACCATAATTTTCAGGTTATGAAGAGTAAAGAACTAAAGATGACTTTTGGCAACAGATCCAGAGAAACCGGACAGGCAAATCTTTCCAAGTGAGTTTTATCTTTTCCAAGACTAAATTAGTGCAAAGAAATCGTACCTGTGTGGAGCTACTATGGCTAGAGAGATCGGAAATGCATGATAATCTGTGAAGACAGGAGGAGTTCAGCATTGCTGGCAAGGAGCTAAGATTGACAAGAGAAGCTCTGCCATCATTCTCAAACCATAATACTTCAAGGCTGCACAGTGAAGTTTAACAGACATGTATACACTTAGTAATTTAATAGGGCTTTTTCCTCTCTTCAGAACGCTTAAATCAATATAAATGACAGGCTTCAACGTGCCCACCACTTATTTTTGGTCATTGAGCATGTCAACCCGGAGATATAGATAGTGTGGCCACAGCTTAATCTCTTCAGAGACCTGAAAATTGATAAATTCTTGCTGGGTAAGACCTGAAAGACAATTTGCTTATATAAATTATCGACAAAACCTCAAAAGTCTGATAGCATTACCAAGACTTTGAAAAATGCAGTCTTGCCCATACAGCACCAGTTTTGTCCTCAATGCGCAATGAGAAGATCACACCTGACGTGTTAACTTCTTTATACATGTCTGTAACAACCCCACACAGGCTGATACCCGTCATCTTGTCATGGAGGTCTATTACAAATGACTGTAAAATTTCGTGAGCTCAGTAATAGTTTGATACACAGAAATAAGCGGAGGATATGACTGATATCAGCATGTCACATTTTGAAGACTTGGACATAAGTATCTGCGTGTGTGTGTGGGTACCCATGACATGTTTTTCATAATTAGCTTGTCATTGGGAATCTTGATATTATAGTTGTCATTATCTCAGAAATGCAAGCACTTCAAAAAGGGACTAAAGTTTGTTAGCAACTACTGAAAGCATGCATTGGATTTTGTTTTCTATTTGTAAGAAATTGCATTTTGAATGATTCAACATCTGAGTCTACTATTCGAGTGTGAATAGGTACATGACATGTAAATCCAGCTCAATGGATGATCAACTCATCTCAGTATAATGATTTTGATTGGCATCATAGTACCTGAGTTAAGAGACAATTACAGGGGGGATAAGCTTCGGACAAGAAATAAAGGGATGATATCTGATGCTTAATGTAACTTACATATTGTCAATACACAGTTCGAGTATTAACCCAATGCATCCATCTATATGCTTCAAAGAAGCTCCTCAGAGGGATCTTCTTGATTGAAAGGGAAAAAAAAGGCAGATGCTAAGATGGGAAATTTGGAAAAAAAACAAAATCACCTACTCTTTCACGATAGCATGGACACCCATAGACCCTAAAGTCATGTGGGAGACCCTGTTTGATGGCTTTCTACAAGGAACATTAATAACACCCCAGCAAAAGAAAATAGTCATTGTTGGAAACATTTAAGAGCCCTACTTAATGAAACCTAAAGCAACAGAAAATACTCACTTGAAAAGGATAATTAGTGAAGTCAATTGATCCCTGAGAATCACGTGGCAAGGTTACTTGAGAAACCATTTGGCTCTCAGTAGGATCTACTGCAGCCAGTAATCTTGATCCTTGACACCAATTTTGTGACAATGATACATATACCTGGTCGGGATCACAGTTTTTTTGTTATTATTGAAGGCAACTTTTGTAGTCAAGTTAAAGCATTCATGGTCCAATACATACTTGCTCCTCGTGCTGGATGAAAGGCACCAAATATAATTGTGTGGCACTGCCAAATTCAAGACACAGTTCTGCTGTTTCAAGAGCACTCTCGATGCAATTCGCAATATATGGCCTATCCAGCGCAATCATGCTTCCAATGCTGACAAAATACTTTGTGAGAGTAGTGCATCCTCAAAATACAAAAGTCAATGACATCGCAATGTAGTCAAATACCTCAAAAGATTGGCAAGGATAATTTGTTCACCCCATAGGAGAAACTTTAACTTGCTACCATCGTTATCGACAAGAGTGATTTCTTTCATTTGCAAACTGCTCGATTTTCCTTGAATTTCCACTGGCCCAATAGCTTCAATCCTATAGCACCCAATAGAGCCATGCTTGTGTTATCTCACTACATCCAAATTGACAGTTCGATTGATCCAAATGCAGATGAAGTAGTTAATGTTTTCAATTTCCAGTAAACATGATCTTTGTTATAATTCAAAATCCTCAATTCCTTTGTATTTATTGCCAAAGTAAATGAAGAGTGAGCAAAGCTAATCAGTTAGTTGCAGAATAAATGTGACTTCTGTTCTAAACATAGAAAGACAATGCTGCTAGTTTAAACTGACCTCGCGTACAATGAATAAGAAACTCCTCTGTTGACTGCATCAAGAGAAATCGAAGCAAAAGAATCTGAACAAAATTGAGCTCCCAGAAGAATAGCATCATCATCCTGGTCCTATTAGAAATTGTGAACATTATCACAACAGCAAGAAATTCGGTGCGCTTGGATGTGTAAGAGACATAAACAAGTGACAAAGCTCATCAAATGTCTGGATTCCTAGGAAAAATTGTTTTCTGATCTTCTGAGCAGATAGTAAATGCAATTCACCTCATCCAAAAGTATCACGAGGTACTCTGTTGGTAAAAGTCGTGGATAACCAGATCCCTCAGCAACAGTTCTAACATGGCATCCAGTGAGGAATATCTCCCTCCCTTTCTTCAAAATCCCATTTGGAAGATTAACCAAATCATAGTACCTGTCATAAAAAGCACACGACTCTTATTAGATTTCCAGCAATGAAATTACTTTACGAACTTTTTGGCATGTAAACCCCTGCAGGGGGTCTAGTTCTTTGTCTCCAGTTGACCATTAATAGGGAAGGATGTGTTGAAAAGAGCAGAGCATCTCCGATCCCTTTGACACCCTTTCCATTCTTGACAGGTAATGGGTCAAAAAAGAAGCCCTTTTGCTTCTTCCGACCCATGGTTCTCTCTTTTGAAGGTACAGTTCATATGCCCAAATCAGTAAAGAAGAAAAACAGATGAATCCTATGATCATCGAGCAGCGGAAAGAACTTCCACGGAAATTTTGTCCAGACAATGAAGACGCCACTATGGATATAAGCACTCAGCAACAGTATCTGAAGTATCATACCCACACAATTAGCAAGCAAATAGAAAGAAAAACTAATGAACATTGCATGACATTGAACCATACTTTTCATACATAAGACATGAACTATAGCAAGTTGAAATCCCTCAGAAAATAAATCTTCAACAGTCAGAGAAAACTGATAAAATAATGCATTGATACTCTATAGGTGACCGATTCCTGTCTCATACTTATATGGACGAACCCATCACGGCAAATTGGCAAAGTTGAAAAGTGCAAACCATTCCGCAACATGGACTCATACGCTAGCATAGGATAGGCTACCTACGATGGAGATAAAGATCTATGGTGTTTGAGCTCCAAAAGTCTCCCAAAGTAAGCATGTAGACATTTGTACCTGAGAAGAAAAGTTCATCCGCAACAAGCTCAATAGAGATCACTACGCAAACAGAAGAAAGAAGAGTTTCCATGAGGTGGATAATACATGATCCTCAGAGGCAACTGGATACTATTAATTTTGCAGAATATTGATTGCCAGTATTTGCAGTCGAAATGAAAATTCTGTTGAGAACACACACGAGTATTTCTCTAATCGATTATTCCAACGATCAGTTCTAACATCCATCAGAGGTTTTGATTTCCCTTAATTTGTCTTTCTAGAAAATCCTTTTCCTAGATTATCGAAGCAACCTAAAAGGCTACAGAAAGTTCCCTTACGCTGGATGCCACGTTACTAGTGATATAACACAAAGTTGTAATGGAACCAAAAAGGAAGACTCACGCTACCTGGAAGCACAAAAGCATCGACAACGACAGCTTCCAAAACGCTGCTCAGAGACAAAAATTTCTTCTCATATATCGAGTCGACGGTAACTGTGTTCGGAAGCTTCGTCCTCCGATGATTCTTCTGCAGTAGGTTGATACATTCTGGCCTTCTCTTTGATGCAAAAACTCTTTGTTGCTCATTCCACACCTTCACACACAGACAAAATTCCAGCGAATAATAAATAAATAAATAAAAACGCACAAAGACACGGAGAGATAGAGAACTCCTCAAAATCAATCGATCGAACGCGGCCATGTCACCTGAAAGAGATCGGACAGCAGAATCGCGGCGGTGACGCCGCTGGAGTAAGCGACGCAGGTCCTGAGGATCCTCGACACGATCCAGCTCCAGCTCGGTCCGGCCGCCTCCACTCCTCCGCGACCGGCCTCGTCAGGCTCCCCCGGCGTCAACACGGACCGCGCGTGCTCGACGAACGCGAGGAACGGATCCTCGCGATCTTCTCGCGGATTTCCATCTCGACAGATCTCCACGGCGACGTAGTCTTCGCTCGCGTCGGGAGAGAAGATGTCGACGGCGGCGGCGACAGCGGCGGCGGCGGTGGCGGCGAGTGAGCTCATTCTTCGACTGGCTGAGTGGCGGTGCGAGTTCGTGCCAGTGGTTGCAAGATCGGAGAGAGAGAAAGGGGGATGGCGGGGGAGTGGCAAGTGTAGTGAAAATTTGGCGCGCGGACTTTGAAATGAGAGAAGTTGGATTTTTTCGGCCCATATGCGAAAGGCCCATCCAACTATTAGCTTATATATAATTTTGGAAAAATGACACACAATCCCTAAATTTTGATTCAAAATGCAATGTGATCCCTAAATTTTTTATTTGTTCAATGTGATTGCTGAACTTTAACTCAATATGCAATGAAATCCCTGAACTTTTAATTTGCTCAATGTCATCCCTAAACTTTTTATACATGTTCAATTTGATCCCTAAATTTTATGAAAATGTTCAATATAATCCCTGAACTTAAATTATTGGAAAGACTACATTGAACATTTTCATATAGTTCAGGGATTATAATAGACATGTCTTAAAAGTCCAAGGACCATATTGAACAAAATAAAAGTTTAGGGATTATATTGAACATTAAGTTAAAGTTCAAAAACTATATTGAATAAATTAAAAGTTTAGGGATCACATTGTATATTGGACCAAAGTTCATGAACTATTTGCGTAATTATACCTATGATTTTTGCAACTCATGCTCGATATACAAAGTGATGCATGTTAAATTGTGGTCAGTCTATGTAAGGTATATGATTTGAGCAATAGGAAAGGAATCGGATTGGACTAGGAACACAATTTGAATCAATTCACCACAGCTGTCGGAGCTTCATAAACAGTTCGAAAGTTTAGACTGACTAGGGATGATGGTAAATTTGCACGGAAGTGACGTGAAATCTCGAAAGCAAATTGCAATTTACTAAAGTTGGAAACTTGGAAATTTAAAGCTGACGATTCATTAATAAGGAAAGGCCTCAGCTTTAATTAATTTATAAAAAAAGGCCTGTAAGGATAATTACCTTGTATTCTTTAGCCGCAAAAATCAAATGAAGTCATTTTAAGTCATTTTCGGCCTCAACCTTGCAAAGTTCACCATTCATTCAACGTAGCGATGATATCACTCAAGAAACTAATTGATGATGAAGTACCATGGGGATCGACACTTTCGTAACCAATTTCTGCTTGGCAAAGAGAGAAATTTGCTCCCGTCTCGAGTTACACAGTGGTGAATGGATCGAGAAACAATTGGTTTATCTTCTTACATTGGCTTCACAGGGAGGGGCGGAGCTCATGAAATCCGCCTGGAGTTTTGCCGCAAGATTGGCTGAGAATGTCAGCGACTGCCGAGCGATCATGAAAATAGGTGGGCATCGCGCATCCTCCGATGGAGCACATGCCCCATGGATCCAGCACAACGTGCATAACGATGTCTGGTGCGTGAAGAATGTGAGAAACCGTCGCTATGCCGTGGATGTACTTGGCTAGACGCATCCGTTGGGAATGTGTTTGTTGGTCCTAGAGACTTTTAAGGTGTCTAGTCTCTTCTTGCCTTTGCGCCAAGGAAACCATGTTTGCATTCACCAATTGCAGGTGACAGCAGTGGCCGACTGGTCCGTGCGTTCTTTCTTTTTCTTCCTTTCTGATATCGTTCTGTGTGTAGGTCTCTGTCTGAAAGTCCTAAGAACTTTCTTTCTGGCCCGCGTTTCGTAGGAATTTGACCCTGTCAGATCCCCTCAACTGTGAAGAATGCATTCTCATGTTTTATGCCCCTTCCAGCATAAAAAATGAAAATGCCTGTCTAAAGTGGACCCAATGGAGTAGATTTCTATCATCTTCTGTTGGAGTATCTAGCTTGGCACTACTGCTTGAGCATCGTGCTATCAAGAGACTGCCACAATAGACTAAAGCTGAAGAATTTCCTCGCAAGAGCTGACGTCAAACAAAGCAGAGCGACACGAACCGCTGGAAAAGAAACTTACATATGCATACTATGGCCAGAACTTTAGAGAGGTCATGTACCAGCTGAGAGGACGAAGTTTATACGCTAAGCGAGCAGTGATATTGTGTAGAAGAAAATGAAATCTCAGTGATGGTCTGTTGAGAAGATCAAGATCCCTAGAATTCCATTTGTACTGTTTCAACGTGTTGTACACAACTTTTGATGCAAAATCACGAACTTACAATGGCTAGTAGAGAGGAAATGGAACCAGATGATGGATACAAATTCGATTCAGCGATGTTACCTTCCTCTCAAGTCAAAAGGCTTGGATCTAAAGATGCTCCAGTGTGACTGGAAATATACAGATGTTACAGATTTTTCTTCATCTTACATGAGCTTGCAATTTACATTCTGATCATGGAGAATCGCTTTTAGGTAGGCATTCAAGAAAGTTGTCTGGAGGTGGAGATTACCTTCATAAACCACTGATGGTTCCAAATGAACTACCATGTATGTGTTCTTCTATTTTTCTTCATGTTGTCAACTGAGGCATCGCTTTTGCTGTTTTTTCTGCAGATCTCCATATTCTTCTTGGAGATATGTTTCCTTCTTGTCGAGAACTTTTAGATGATGTCATCTGAATTTCCAACTCAGCAGGTTCTAAAGACAGCTTCTCCCTCACAAACGCATCCAAATCAAACCCACTCCCGCTTTCCATCTCCTTACCATCAAGACTATCAGAAGTGTCAGCTGACTCCTCATCAGGACTAGTTCCATTAACCCCTGATAAACTTTTCGAGAGATCAATTGCATTGAATGAGTTTTGGTCCAAATTTAACAATCTCTTAATGCTGTCAAGTGCTGGGTCAATGATATCCAAAAATCCCGTGACCCAAGAAGCATCATCAACCAATTCAGTTCGCTGTAGCATAAATGAAAGAAATTTCTTGTCATGTGTCTATGACACTAATGGACTAAACTGAACCTCAAAGCTACAGTACTGTACATAAAACTCAGTTTCTGCTAAACTTCCCATGCAGGCAATTAAAGAGAGTAAGAACTGTAACTGTTATTGATGAAGTGATTCTAGAAGTTTAGACATGATAGATTAAAAACAGTTTCCTCTGGTTAAGGAATTACTCACCTGCTGGAAGTACAAGTTTCGAATCTCCTCAGCACGAACGGAATTTCCTTGATCCTCTTCCAGAGATGCCCATGTCATCCACGTGATATAACTCTGGGAGTTTATGTTTAGGGAGGATCTAAATAATCTCCTAGCTGCTGATAGGTTACCAATCCTCTGCTCCAAAACTCCCCAAGCCTGAAATTTATAGCCAGGGCGTCATATAAGTACAGACTGAGCTACAAAGCTCACAGAGCCTCATTGCCAGAGCTCCACCTGTGTTTATGGAGTTACTAACCTGGAGACATCGAGCAGCACTTTCTGTTGTTGAATTAATTGACAATGCTCTCTGGTATAGTTTCCTTGCAGTGGAGATATTTCCTTCTTTCCACTCCATCCACCCCCAAGCCTGAAAATGCCAGAGTTCCAAGTATAGAGTCAACTTGATGATGGTTTACAACATAGGAGAGAGAGAGAGAATTTTGAGTCTGGAGAGGAGTTGAGCTAAGTGAAGAGAAAATACAATCGGAAGCTAAAACCTTTTTGCAGGGACAATTGATTTAAGTTGGATTGCACTTAACACAGAAGAAAAGTCCAAAATGATGGAAGAGATATCTTACGATCCAAACTGCTTGATGCTTTGGATCCAATTCAGATGCTCTCCTGAACAACACCCGAGCAAGATTTGCAGTTGAGTGCTTATACTCCAATAAAGCAAGAGATTGCAGGAGAACAGGATCCCTTGGATTAAGAGTATGACCAATTTTCAGCAGTTTTCTTGCCTTCTCAATGTTCCCAATGTTTGCTTCAAAAAGTCCCCAAACATGCCATGCGAACCTGTTCTTCGGGCTTGCCTGGACTGCTCTCTAACAGAACAAAAGAAAGAAGAGATGACGAAAAGAAATCATTAGGACATACTGTCAAAAGAAGGTTATTATAAAAGAGACCACAGTCTTTTCGCACTACGCTATCTCTAGTAAATTTTGAAACATCACTTGCATGATCAAGTGACAAGAAAAGTCACCTCAAATAATAATCTAGCAGCTAAGTTGTTTTCAAGTTGCATCTCCATCTGTGCCCACGCCTGTTCACATGAACTCGATAATTAGAACCAAGATAACAACACTAGACCCGAAAGGAGAAAAAGAAATCTCATCTAAGTAGCAAAGGTTGGCAGAAAAACTTACAAGCCAACTGGCGCAGCTTTTAGGATTACATTTAGTTGCCTGCTTGAATAAGTATCGGGCTTGTTCGTACCGGCTAGATCTCACTTCCAACCGTGCGAGTGTTTGGTATATATACTCGTTGCCACCGCAGTATTTAAGACCTTTAGCAAGCAAATGCCTTGCCTTCTTAACATTTCCCTGTTTAAGCTCCAAGACTGCCCATCCATGCCAAGCAGCAATATGCCTCTTGTCAGCAACTGTAGCAGCGTCAAACAATTCTCTCGCTCTCCTCACATTCCCTAACTTGTCCTCCAATACAGCCCAGCACTGCTTGAAGCGAAATGGAATTCGAGTAGGAAAAACAAGATAAGCCAGGGAAGTTCATTGAATAAATTTAGCATCACGAGGAAGTAGCACATCTGTAGCAACCTATAACTACGGCTACTGGGGACCCTCAGGCAGAAAATACAAGAGCATTCGAAAGTTCTTGGATGTAGTAAAAGATATTTCCTCTTGCTTCTAATATCAATCACCTATAATAGGACAGCTCCAAATTTAGCCAGATAACATTTTTCTTCACAATTGCAAACACTCACCCCAGGTTACCGAAAAACCCTTGCAGATTATCACTTGCACATTTTAATGATAATTATGTTAGGATTAGAATCATTCACCTTCATCCCCAGTTGCTGTTCACCCCATAAAACTGGAAATAATGTCAATGTCACTGAATTAACATCAATTTCACCCTCACTGTAATCATGACAGAGAGACTAACCTGCCATATGTAAGGATTTTCGCCTTGAGTAGCTTGGCAGCCTTTCTCATACACTGCTCTCGCCTCGGTCGCTCTAGACTGCTTGCACAGTATCTTCCCTAGTGTCACATAAGCTCGACCATCTTCAGGCCAGTAGGATATGCACTACAACAAAACGAAAATCAACATCCCCGCCGGCCTAAAAGAATTAGAACTTATTACGAATTAACCTGAATTCTTGCAAGTGAAGGATCGGAGAGTTTCAAATCAATAGCACATCAGAGCAAAATAACATCATATTAGAGTAGAACCTGAAGAAAAGATGATCTGATGTGGTACCATACATACACAATCGAGTCATTATTGAGCCATATAACTTCAGATTCACAGCTGGAGGGAGACGTAATTTGACCAATCAACCACTTCAACTACTTCAAATACCACGCTCCAAGCAAGTCGAATAGACAATGCCCGAACAGTCGTCGATACGAATCGCAGATTGTGGCTTACTTACCCTCTCGAGTACCTCCTGCGCTTCCACGTACTTGTAACTCCTCGCCAACACCTTCGCCCTGTACAAGGCCAGGTCCAGATTCACCGGGAGCGGCTTCGCCCGCGAGCCGGACTCCACCCTCTCCGGCTCGAATATCGGCATCCTCTCCGCGAACTTGCTCAGCCCCGCGTCGAGCGCCGCCGACGACTTCGGATCGCTCTCGCCGCCGTCGCCGTCGCCGTCGCCCCCACCCCCGCCGGCGCCATCCGCCCCGCCGCCGGGGGAATCCATCGCGGGCCGGCGGATCGCGACCTTCTTCTGCGGCGGTGGCGGCTCGCTCCCCGGGGCGGCGGCGACCTCGAGGGCCGCGGGCGGCCGCCGCCGCTGCTGCGGCGAGCACGGAACAGGAGGAGGAGAAGGAGCGAGGCACGGCGGCGGTCTAGTGGAAGGAGACCTGAAGAAGGAGGAGTTCGAGCGGCTGGGGCGAGGCGAAGAGGAGTAGAGGGCGAGGTTGGAGTGGGGAGCTGCGGTTGGAGCCGGAGAGAAGAGGCGCATTATTGCTGCGTGTGGGGGACGTTCGACTCTTAACGGATAACGAACTGAACCGGGGAGAGAGCTTCAACTCGTAAGGGAACGTGTGGCGGGAGAGAGAGAGAGAGAGGGGCGTAGGAGGAAGCGAGCGAAATTACCGGAGCGCCCCTGCTGTTTTATTGCCCTCCCATAAATATGGGAATCCGTCTATTTCGTAGAAAATAAGTAGTAATTTATATTTAACCATTCTTCGTAATCGACGAAAAAAATTCCGTTCATCGTTTTTACAGAAGATGCAAACAATCATTTTTCCGAAAAATGTTTTCCTAAATGTTTATGCAGACATTAATAGATTTTCAATTCGGAAACTACAGGTCGCTCATTTGAAACCCATCAATTGTGTGCAAAATAGATAATGTCGAAACTATCTGCACAGATTAAAAGTCTAAACTTAATCGATTCAAGGTACTTGTAGAGAGTTCTATTGACTTTAAGGTAGCTCGGTCTCTACGTTCATGCCCTTAGATCATAAAAAAAAAGGGCATGGGTCAATTTATTTTCTACTAAAGCTGTAGTTTAAATGATATAAAGGCAAAATAGTCAAACAGATTTCCACGTTATTGTTAATAAGTAAGAGTTTGAATTTATGAAAGATTCAACGTGATGTGTGTAAATTTGTTCAGCTACGAAGGCGAGACACGTCAGAGTTCCCTAATGTATGATATACCTATACCTTGAGGTCTATTAAACTTGATTCTTTATCGACTACCTTTTTTTTTTTGTTGGTCGAACTTTATCGACTACTTAACAAGTCCTACCTAAAGAAGTAGAATTCTAAATCATGTAAGATATTTTCAAATGAGGAGCACATAATTAACTTAGCAATATCACGCCCCACATAAAATTAATTAGTATTAGAGCATTAAATCATCGCATGTCGCCGGGACGTGAATTCCAGCGGGGTAACTCGAGCTCCGGAGGCAAAAGGGTCCTTTAGTAAAATTGTACCGCACGGATGCCATTGGTGGCGTTGGTTCAGGATCGGCCACGTCGCTTGTTACTTTTGGGTGGCTTAGCCCTTCCATCGACGGCGACAATTCGCCGGCGTCGTGGAAGCTGTTTCCGATCTGCCCCAAGAATCTCGTGTAGTCAATCTTCATTCGGAAGCAGTTCTCTGACCAAAGAGAAAATCTTTAGATTTTTCCGATCGTAATTATGCGCCCGATCTTTTTATAATATTGATATGAAGTATCACAAAGTGCGAAAACTTAGAAACTTCTCAGTCAATGAATGACATCTATTAATTACCAAGGAAGTCTAGGATCAAGGGCATTGCACACATGGCGTCTTGAAGCCTCTGCATCGTTGGGATCATTTGTAAGAGGAAAAATTGACACGAATGAAATCATAACTTTGGCTCGATACGTAATGTCGTATTTAAAATTTTAATTTATTTAATGTGACTCTCGAATTATTGATAAATATTCAATTTAGTCAATTAATTATGTGAAAATGACACAAAAAGGAAAGAACTGAACATTAATCAATAGTTCGTAGACTATATTGAACAAATTAAAACTCCAGAGACGACACTGCACGTTATGTGAAAGTTCAAGAATTATTTGTGTTATTGACCCATCGCTTGGCATTTGCACAATCCATCCCCCTTGGATCATCATCGTTAAAAAGCTTCATGATGCTGAGTCAGTTGTTTCTAGCTCTATTGCTTTGTCTAACATTAACCGCGATGTGCCGTGTTGCTTAATTGGAAAAAAAAATAAAAGAAAGTCTACAATCTACGGCTTAAGATTCGCTCGAGCGGAAAGCATGCTTGTCTTGCTCGCTCAAAGTTCGAATCACCGTATTTACTCTCGTCTCTTGAGGCCACCCCAGAGCACGTGCCCTTGTATTTTTCATCAATCGTTTGCTGGAAGAGCTCTGAACAGCCCGTCATCAAGGAAAAACGAGATTTTACCTAATCAATGAGAATTGCTTCCATCTAGTGCACGACCTATTTGGATCCAAACGGGTGAAACACATCACATGAAAACCACATGACCAGCCTCAGTTATACCTAAATCTTGATCTGGTCGGACTCCCTAAGTGTGGACAAAGGCAAAATACATCAAGCTTCCTGGTGCTTGTGACGGCCAGTGGAAATTGGTCTGTCAATGGTTGCTTTCCTCTGTTGGAGAATAGAAGATAGAAAATCGCGGCAGCCATGACTAAACCACCAAAGACAAGTGCGCCTGCATTGCGAATTTGAAATGGAAGTTCGAAGCACACAAAAATCAGCATATTGTCACTCGGAGATGCTCGAGATTTTGAGTAGCATGTACGTATGTCGCGGAAAAAAAGAAGAAGAAGAGTTTCTCATCGATTGCAATGATGTTGGGTTCGAATTTCAACAACTTCATTGGAACAGTATCTGCGAATTTCGCGAAGCCAGTACAATTATTAATATTTGCCAAGTTAATAGTGATCATTAGAGACACGGAGCCTATCTGTCTCAATAGGTTTTTCAATTCCTACCGGTCCGATTTTCAGGAACCATGTTCACCCCTACTCCTCCTCCTCCTTCAAATGGGGCTGTAGAATTTAACTACCGGCAGCTCCTTAAATTCCTCTCACATGGATTCATAAGTGAGCTAATGAAGAGAGTTCATACAGAAGGAGACTATCTTGGAGGCTTGATGTGTACAGCGTGCAATCAAGGCCACTTCTACTTCACTCAATTGGGCCTGAAAGTAAATAAGAAATAAAAACAAATTGCCAAAAAAGGGTCATTTTCTGAAATGGGGAAATAAGGAGGAATTGCTCTCAGAAAGAATGGAAACCCGAAAGGACAACTTGCTGCGTCGCCCGAGAAAAGAAGCCAGAAAAGACGCACAGGCTTTTCTCGTTCTGCCAACGGCGAAGCCTTCGAGGGTTTCATTTTATCTGTATTGACAGAACAGAGTTGCAGTCAGGATCAAACGCTTCGTGTGCACCTCCTCGGTGAAACTTCGATGCCGTCTTCTTTCGCCGTTTGACCTCTCGCTACAGAGCAGTAATGACCATCTCTCTCTCTCTCTCTCTCTCTCTCTCTCTCTCTCTCTCCCCCTTCCCCTCCCGGCGTTCATCCATGAATTTCTACACTGCCACACACGTGTAGGAACAGGCGGGGACAGACGAGAAGACGGATACAGTCAGCTCAGTTCGGTCACACAAAGAGCAAGAGATGCACCGGATGCATTCCTATGCCATTTTAAATTCCGAGGGATTATTATATCATGATCGTAAACTTCACTGCGAGGTAATTAACTAATCCAAATAATTACATGGCGTGAATGTTGGTTTTCGCATGATTTTGGCACCCGCGATGGCCGTTCAACTAAGGGGTCGGTGCATTGTAAATAGGTTTATGCCGTATGGCATAAGTATGACCTTTTCTTGTTCTTCCCGAGTTATCTGTACGGAAGTTTTGATAGAATAACATTGAAATTTTGGTATTTTGACTAACATTATAGTCAAAAGGAACTTTTCCCGGGATAGTAAATGAAATTTAGTGAAGAAGAGCTAGAATAAAATTTCTAATGGAATCAATATAAATACATATTGACACACCCGCGGGAAGCACGTGATGGCATTTAAGACGAGGCTGGCTTTTCATGAATGCCCATCTATCGAGAATACGCAGATTTTGGGTTCTTTTACCAACTTGGAAGGGTATCGAGGCTTATAGGTTTAGTCAAAAAGGGTAAACTTTCACCCCCACAAAGAAAAAGGGAAATCATATAATATATGCTTGATAGACAGTGTAGGAGCATGGCTGTTGCAGCACAAAGTCCTCTCTCCTCGCTCCTTTTGGGGCAGATTTTCATCTGCCAAGCAGAGTACCTGTAATGCTTCCCCTCTGAATTCCATTTGACTTTTTGTCAAGAAGCCCACCACCTACAGCCAAAGGAGGAGGGGCTCTATCCCTATGAATCTCTGCATTATCATATCACTTGGATCAAGTTAATCCCATTTTGAAAAGTTTGATGACATCTGCTTGGTGATATGCAAAAAGGTATATGTGTGTAGAAATTTTACCGTATGTATGCAGTATTTCAGACGAAGAGATGAATGCGAAGCTGCGATGAACTATCTTAAGGCCTCGCTAGTTCCGATACCTACTCAATTAGTGAAAACGTGTTACCTTACCACATGAACCTTGCAAAGCAAGACTCCTGCACGATTTGCGGGGAGACGATCGACGCGCCGACATGCTACTTTCCGAACATATTCGCGCGCAAAAATGAACTTTCTCATTTTTGATGGCGCAGGTGGAATCAAAAGTACAGATGAACTCTGTTAATTACACTCATATCATGCAACATGCAATGTTGGAAGTTGATTAGTACTGGGTGCGAGCATTAAAGTGGATGTCATCTCTCTCCCATCTTCAGTCTCGCTCAACATGAAATAAAGAGGTGAAAGAAACACGACCGGACGAGACATTAAGAATGAAACGAGGTTGGTGGTCCTCCCGATTCTTCATCTTCAACCAGTACTCTGCACTTCACACTGCCCTCTGCTTCTCTGTGCCCTCCCTATTCCCACACAAAATTGCGCAGGCCAAAATTTGCCCGAAAGAGAAGTACCAGAAACCTATTCGTTTCATCGCAATCATCCCCTGCTCTCTTATATAAAGAACCACTCCCACAAACTCTTGAGCGCCACCAACAATACAAGGGCCCCAAAGCCAACATAAACTGTCCAGAAAATAATCATGAGGTCACTTTGTCGTGTCTTCTTCTGCTGCGCCATGCTGTTGTTGCTCCTAGTCCCACCATCCAACTGTGTGAAGCATTCAGGTAAATTTTCTCCATTTCATGGTACTTCATCGCCGCAAGTGATCATTAGTTTTCACAGAGCTTGTAGCTCATGAAAATGCTCATGAAAATCTAGTTTCATTTCCTCAAATTCGAAAAACTTCCATGTGGATTCTTTTCGGCACCGTAAATATACTGACAAATTTCCTTTTTCTTCCGGTTTCTCTTCCCCTGCACGTATCCGAAACACTGTGAAGACCCTCCCGGTTTCTTCCTGCATTCATCGAAAGAAGGTCTCAACCAGTCCAGAGCAGAGGCCAGAGCTTCAAAAATGGCAGTTTCCACTTCCAGCCACAGAAAGGGTTTACCACATGGTGAAAAGAGTTCAACCCCTCTCCTTCGTTTTTACCTTTTCCACTCTCTCGGGCGCATAAAAGTAAAACCAAACCTTTTTCTTGGCATGTGGGCATGACCATTTTGTCAACCGTTTTTCTTGTTTTGTTTTTTTTGGTGCAGGATCAGCATCATCATCACCGTGCAAAAGCAGAGACATAAGCATCTCGCAGAGCAGAGACTCGTCGTCCTCGGGGATACCACAGTTCATTGTCCAAATCGTGAACACCTGCACCGTGCCTCGCTGCTCGCCTACGGGCATTCACCTCCACTGCGGCTGGTTCGCCTCGGCCAGGGTGGTGAACCCGAGGAGCTTCAAGAGGCTCTCTTTCGATGACTGCCTCGTGAACGGGGGCAAGGCCTTGAAGCCCAGCCAGATCGTCCGCTTCACTTACTCCAACTCCTTCATGTACCCTCTCGCGTTCAAGTTTGCCAAGTTTTGCTGAGCTCACGATTTCAGAGAGAGAGAGTGAGAGCTTCATCAGCGACAAAGTATAGTGTTGATTCTGATTTTTTATCTTTTGGTTCATACGAAATTTAACTTCTCTAGGAGTGCTGACATGGGTGTGTGTGCAAGTAAGTTTGAGGATTACTTGTGGAATGATTTGGCTATGTTGATGTTACAAACTGCGCATTTTGAAGAAGAGATTTTTACTGCCTTCGTCAATGCTCAATGCTAACACAATTCTCTGTTAGTAATTTCACTTTTGCGTTTCCAATGAACTGGGTTATCATTAAGGTAAGCCAAAAAGAATCAATGGAAGAAAGAAAGGAGTGGGTATGACTATGATTTGTACGTGATTTATTACTTACGACAACGTGTGCATTCCACTAGATGCCATCGATACAATTAACCTAATTTATCACACGCTTGTTAGGGATTGTTCATGCAATAGTTTGATTCTGACCATATCAGATTCCAAGCAAAGCTCTATCATTCCGATTGTAATTGAGCGCTAAGCTCACGGTCTCTGTTCTCATTGATTTTTCCTAGACCAAGTCAAATGACTTTCATCATGGATATAAGAATGCCACTTGAAACTTTGGAAGAACCTAAAATCTTTCGTACTGATATCAGAGCCTAACACATTTCTTCGTCGAGTCAAAAGCTACTATTCGTAGTTAAGATGCTTGCATGGTGCTTGGAATGGGAAATTCTGAAACTCTGGCGCCACGGTACGTTTGATTTCACCGAGACAGTCAATTTTGCCACTCCAGAATTGTCTTCTTTGCATATGTAATAAATTAAACACATTTCAAGAACCGATACATATCGTAGTATATTAACAGTAATCTATAGTTATTATATAACATATAACATTCTCAAATACTTTTTCAAGAATGGCATTATAGAATGCCACGTTCGGCCCCATTAATGAAACCAAACGGCTGTCGCCTAATCCAGTCAGTTCGAAAATGCTTAGTATTGGAACACCACAAGGCCCATCCCGCCATCGTTTTTCAACCGTTCTTGGCCCATCCCGCCCATAAAGCAACCCCCACACAACCACTCTTCTCGGGAAGCCTGCCCCACCCACCAGATTTAGGCCCACGACAACAAAGGAAATCGTAACCGGGCCCCTCGTAACCACAAAATTAGACTAGAATTGGTGGGGTGCGCCGGGCCAAGGCAGCAGTGCAACGCCAAGGCGACGCGCGAGAGCCCCAGTAGCAAGCTACTGTGATGGACTCTCCCCCTCGAAAAATAAATTTAATATCATGTGGACCGATGGCCCACGTATCAGATATTAAACTGATAAGAACAGATACTACACTTGATCTTAGCCAAAAGGCCGAGAAAGGTATGATTTGGCTCGTCTCATGGCTCCGCATTTATTGACGACTCTCTCTGACGGTCTTAGGGTACCCATTCGATGTGGGACTTCTCGTTCAGAGCTTCCAAGATTGCGCGCTTCTCTCTTTGCCTGCTCTCTGGAAAAGCAACGAGAGGGTCGTGCATGGCCAGGCCGCTGTTTCCTTTCTTTCTGTTCTTTTTCTTTGGCGTTTTGCAGCCGGAGTTAGCTTCCATTGAAGGGCTTTCTGATAATCGAGCAATGGCCTTTTTTCGACCGGACGGCTTTGGCTGCTGAGCAGTTTGCTATACGGGGTGCTGCATTTTGTCATCAATACACGAGCTTATGAACCCTTTCATTGACGAGATACTTTAGGCACATTCACTATCCAATCTGAGGTTTTTCTTATAGTTTCTGTGATTCGTTAGCTCCATTTTCTCGTGTTGTGAGAGCTCTGGTTGTACAGGTAAAGCCCGAACCTAGGAGTAGCTAAAACTACATTGGCTAAGGAAGATGTTGGGTCAAAACTCGAGTGGTTAACCTTAACATGGGATTACTCGCACTTGGTACTTGGAAGTCTGAGATTTGAACCTGCGCAGCTAGTCAAATATACTTGTTCGCTCATTGACCACTAATCTAATCATGTGGAGTTTCAATAAATCTCAACTTATTGGCAACAAGTCTTATGACCTACTATAGGGAGGACATGTGAACATCGAAAAACTGAGAAACGGTGATATCTCATTTCATGGTGCCTTGCAACTTCCATCGTCCTGCTACTGAATCTCCCCGTACTGTGACTTAACAATTGAGAATGACTCATTGATAAAGTTCAATCAATGGCTTTATTCCCAAGAAAATTTGACATTTTTAGGTGCGAATCATAGGTGAGATGTGGCGATGGCCCGTACTAATTGGCATAGTCCAATCTTTCAAATTCATTCAGTTCTCTCATTGTGATCAGAAGAAGTGCGTATTGCCATTGTGCCCTCGTCTTATTAAGTTATTGTGATAGCCTCTTATGCTTTCGTCTCTGACGAATATTGGCCTTAAAGTGCTTTGGATCACAGCTCTCAGACTAGAATTTAAGCCCAATTTCAGGTTGTTGGAGACTTCCCCGAACACAGGATGGAGAGCACCTAACACTTAAGGAGACGCTCCTCGGCCAAACTTGAAGGGGAAATTAGCTGTCGACTGTCATATTGCCTATTCAAGAGGTCGAAGGACAAAGGTGCATGCGGAGAACACTGAGCTGAAAACTGATGGTACTTTTAACTCGAACAAGAGCAGATGCTTGTTACAATTCTTGTTTCAGAGAGCGAAGGAAACTGGTAATGTCTTATAGAGAAGCAGAGAAACTACATGCAAAAGCTTGGGGATAAAAAGTTCGAGCATTCAATGTATAAAGTCCATCGAAGTAGAAGGGTTTAGCAGGATTGATCTCCCTGTACATGTACTGTCGATGTTTTAAAACAACAAGCATGACGAGGATACTTGTTTTCAGCTCGTCGTCTCTCTTTCAATATACTCCTGTCGTAGGCTCCCATCTGTCTTTAGAAGGTTCTCAGCCTCGCAGGCCTTGAGACTGGATGCAATTTGCGCCTCTCCAGCCTCTGTTCGAGTTGTTTAGTCAAAAATCTCGGTGGGACTAATCCAAAACCCGCAACACAGCATGATAACAACAACCAGTAATTGCCGGGATCAATCATCTAAAGCTATGACCGATTTTTTACAGCACCCACATTCCTTGACAGTATCTCATACCAAACCAAACATGGTACATTCAAAAAACCAATTTAATCATATGGTGCAGCAATTTATTTTTCACCATATCCTAATATATCAAGACCACATGAATTGGAATAATGAAAATTTACAATAGAGTTATTGGCGTGCGCCATGCCAAGTCAGCAGGCGACACTCGAGAGCCCTAGTAGCAAGCTACCGAGGCGAGCTCTCAAACAAGAAAAATTAATTTAATATCTTGTGGACCGATGACCCATGTACCATATATTATACTGATAAAAACAGATACTACACTTGATCTTAGCCAAAAAGCCCAGAAAGGTATGATTCGAGTAACTGTCAGGCCTTGACTTTTGGTAGAGCTTATTTAATTGACCTTTCCCCTTGTTTCCTACGGGGAACTCTTGCATGGAGTCCTTGTCCTTAGACTTTGACCATTCACATTGACACTTAGTCTGTCTCTCCTCTACCGCGGGCCGAATCAATGATCTGGTGAAGCAAGACTTGGAATGCGCAAGAGATGGTATTGTTGCATTTCGTGGCACCTCACAGCCTCCCAGCGTGCTCTTGTTTTAATAAGCTATATGCAGTCACCTCTTATTCAATTGTCTTTGACAAATCCTGGCCTTAAAAGTACTGCAGATGACAGCAGATGAATGAACAAGGCCGTTTTATGCCAAACAAGACTGAACCTTGAGTAGCACACAGGATGGAGAGTACCTAATCCAGAAGATGGACAATCTCGGATGAATTTGGGCTGCCATATGTTTCTTAAGCAGTACATACATGGTTACAACAATTATTCCATAACTGACTGGTCAATGTCTTGATCACCTTCATCGCCCAGCAAAAAGAGAGAAGGCACAGGGATGATCTGGAATGCGAACACGGTCGCCAACTTGATAGAATTTGTTTGATTTTTCACAACTCCAACAGTGTTCGGTGACAAGAAAATCAAATCATCCCCTAGTGGATCGAATTATCCGGATTTTCCTATAGCGTTCTAACTGATCGATTCAGAATATGAAAGCAGCATTGAAACCTTCATTCAGCAGTCGTTGGGCTGTCTTATCTCTGTTTTTCCCATCATATGTTGACATGGTATGAAATAACTCTAATGAACTTGTAACCGCCCGGTGTATTCATAGATAAACCAATGAATAAATAAATAACAGAGAAAGAAACATCAAATTACAGGAAGTTTGACACGCCAGAACTTTGTTTTATTTTGGACCAATCAGTCCCGATGATGAGAACAAGCTAAATGACACTAAATGACTGGGATTATTCAACACAGAAAACAACCAACCATGTTTTCCCTTCATCCTGTTGTCATTTTTCTCCATAAACAATCTCATCCTCTCTAGAGAATCTTCCACAATCCATGGATCATAAATAACACTCGAAAACTCCTATTATCTGACACTGCATCTTTAGCTCAATACTGGCACAGGAGAAAACCATGGCCACTCTGTCTGACACTGCATCTTTAGCCCAACACTGGCACAGGAGAAAACCATGGCCACTCTGTCTCGATCTCAGCTCCTCCTCCTCCTCCTCCTACAGGAGAAAACCATGACCACTCTGTCTGACACTGCATCTTTAACTCAACACTGGCACAGGAGAAAACCATGGCCACTTTGTCTCCTCCTCCTCCTCCTCCTCCTCCTCCTTCTTCTTAGCTCTTATTATCTGACACTGCATCTTTAGCTCAACACTGGCACAGGAGAAAACTATGGCCACTCTGTCTCGATCTCAGCTCCTTCTTCTCCTTCCACACGGTCACACTCCTTTAACCCCATACTCAGATGCTTAAATTAGAATCACCTGGTCAACAGTGCTTGGAGTTGCATTCCAAATCAGAGGAACCTGGTAAAACTAGAATAGCCCATTGGAGCACACAAATACAAAATGCACTTAGTGTGAGTTTGCGCAAGAATCGAGAGGATCACAATGTCCTATCACTGAAGAGCTTTGAAAGGAAAGTGCTAATTGCCCAGAAAAAGGGTGTTGGATGCAATCGGTAGTGAAGAATTCAGAGGCAAATTAGCTGTTGCATCCACCAATAATAAAGCATGACATCAAACAATCCATCACACAAAGAGGTTGAAACACGAGGACGCATGCAGAGAGCTTCGAGCTGTTTCTTGTCACAACAACCTTAGTGACATGCATAGGAAACTGGTAATAATCTTTTCAGGAAACAGCCGAATCATATGTGAAGTAGATCAAAAGATCAAATGCTCGATGTGCAAAGTCTTAGTGAAGTAGAAGGATGTCTAGCAGGATTGTTCATCCTGTACATGTATTATGGATGTCTTAAAACACATCATCAAAGGACAAAATTTCAGCATGCTGGTCTACTTGAATGTTGTCGTTTGTCTTAATTCCATAATGTCTGGTCCTATCTGCTAATGGCAGGACTGATAGACAGAATGAGACATTTTCTCCTCCTAATTCTGAGCTCATGTGAAGAACCATTTGAAACTAAGATTTGGTGGGGTGCGCCAAGCCAAGGCAGCAGTGCAACGCCAAGACGACGCGCAAGAGCCCCAGCAGCAAGCTACTGTGATGGACTCTTACCCCAGAAAAATTAATTTAATATCATGTGGACCGATGGCCCACGTATCAGATATTAAACTGATAAGAACAGATACTACACTTGATCTTAGCCAAAAGGCCGAGAAAGGTATGAGCCTAACGCTTGTCAAGCCTTGCCTTTTGACAGAGCTCATTTTGTTGACCTTTGACTTTCGTTCCTATGTGGGACTGTTGCATTCAGTCCTTGTTCCTGGACATTCACCATTCGCATTCACACTTCTGTCTGTTCTCGACAGCTAGTGCCATCAACGGTGTGGTGGAGAAAAACTGTCTATGTGCTTATTTTCTTCCCCAGATTGATGTCAAATGAATGTCAGCTCCACTTGTTTTGTTTGGAACTTAAAACGTGCAAGAGATGGTGCTGTCACATTTTGCACCACCTCCTACTTTCCACTGCATTGCCAGTGTGCACTTCGTTTTCTTAACTTCTCCCCAGCCACCTCTTATGCGTTTGTTTGTCTTTGACTAGCTTGGCCTTAAAGTTCCTTAGATCACAGCTCTTGAACATGATTATTTTACTCCGATTTCAGATCTTGTCAGCTTTCCCCGAATCTTGATTGGGACATAGGACGGACAATACCCGATACATACATTGGACGCCCTCCAACACTCCAAAGAATTTGCGCTGCCCTTTTTGTCATGAGCAGTACATACCACAGACATGGCTTCAATTCCAGTAGTGTCGTAAGATAATGCTCGTCATCTCAATCCATTTTGCCACCCGGCAAAAGAAAAAAAAGGCACATCAATGATCTACAACTAGAACACTGTCATTGATCCTATAGAATTTGTTTGATTTTTTGGTACAACGGTGTTCAATAACAAGAAAATCAAACTGTCCTCTATCGGATCAAATAATGCAGGTTTGCCTACGGCATTCTATATGAAGTTTAAATCACCACACCCTGTTTTAGTTCGAACCAATCAGTCCCAGTGATGAGAACAAGCCTAATGACTCAGAGCTACTATATTATTCAACAGAGAAACCAAACAAACCGTACTTCTTTTAACTTCTTGTCATTTTTCTCTAAAAAAGAGTCCCGTATTTTCCAGAGAAATAACACTTGAAACTCATACTATCACTGGACAATGCATCTTTAGCTCAACTGACAAAAGAAAACCATGGCCACTCCTCATTGATCTATCTTACCTCCAACTTCTTCGTCCTCCCCTTCATTGTCGCACACCTTTATCCCTGGCTCAAATGCTTTAAATAGAGTCACCTGGTCCACAGTGCTTGGAGTTGCATTACAAATCGGAGGAATCTGGTGAATAGAACAGCCGAGTGGAGCAGCACAAATATAAAATATACATATTACGAGTTCGTGGAAGAATCAGAGTATGGTGATGTCCTGCCACTGCAGAGCCTTGGAGGAAAGCGTTAAATCACTGAAATTCAAAAGGGGCATCGGAGATTGGACAGAAAAGCTGCAACGGGCGGTGAAGAACTCGAAGGGGAGATTAGCTGTTGGGTTGGTCAACATGAAAATCCTCCCATTCATCACAGTAGAGAGGTCAAAACATGAAGATGGATGTGGACAAACTTTCAGGTGAAAACTAAGATGTTATTTTCAATCAAATATGAGCTGATGCTTGTTAGACGGGGTTGGCTTCAGTTAATGTGCACAGTGGTATGTCTTAGAGAGAAGCAGCATTCATGTCCCTACGAGTTCTGTGGACATTGTTTAGTCCTAAATTCTGCTTTCAGGTCTCGAGACCATAGCCAATTCATGTCCCTACGAGTTCTGTGGAGATAGTTTAGTCCTAAATTCAGCTTTTGTCAGAACTGATCCAAAACTCCAAATGCAACATAAAAGGATAAGAACATAGAAGGAAAAGAACAACCGGTAACACCAGGACTGACACAGTAATCTAAATTCAAAAATTCTTGAGAGTACCTCAAACCAAAAACAGCAATCTAAATTCAAAAGACGATCTCCATGCATCTTAAAATCAAGACAATTTCAGTCGCATCTTAAAATCAAGACCACTTCAATCACCACGTATGTAAACTTTAAACTAGATTTGGTGGGGTGCGCCAGGCCAAGGCAATAGTGCAACACCAAGGCGATGCTTATGTAAACTTTAAACTAGATTTGGTGGGGTGCGCCAGGCCAAGGCAATAGTGCAACACCAAGGCGATGCGCAAGAGCCCCAGCAGCAAGCTGCTGTGGTGGATTCTCCCCCTTGAAAAATTAATTTAATATCATGTGGACCGATGGCCCACGTATCAGATATTAAACTGATAAGAACAGATACTACACTTGATCTTAGCCAAAAGGCCGAGAAAGGTATGAGTCTAACGCTCGTCAAGCCTTGCCTTTTGACAGAGCTCATTTTGTTGACCTTTGACTTTCGATTCTATGTGGGACTGTTGCATTCAGTCCTTGTTCTTGGACATTCACACTTCTGTCTATTCTGTACAGCGAGTACCATCAACAGTGAGGTGAAGAAATACTGTCCGTGTCTTCCCCAGATTGACGTCAAATGTCAGCTTCACTTGTTTAGCTTGGAACCTAGAATATGCAAGAGATGGTGCGTTGTATTTTGCAGCAGCTCTCAGCTTCCACTGCACTGCGAGTGTGCACTTTGTTTTCTTGAGTTCTCCATG
Source organism: Syzygium aromaticum (assembly GCA_024500025.1). NCBI lineage: Eukaryota > Viridiplantae > Streptophyta > Magnoliopsida > Myrtales > Myrtaceae > Syzygium > Syzygium aromaticum. Next base: position 32,087,009 of record CM044892.1, read on the forward strand.
GCCACCATTATGTGTTTGTTTGTCTTTGGTAAGTCTTGGCCTTAACTTTCTGCAGATCACAGCTCTTGAACACGATCATTCCGATTTCAGATCGTTTGAGCTTCCCTGAATCTTGATCGGGCCATAGGATGGACAGTACCCAACGAATTTGCGCAGCCATATTTGTCATGAGCAGTACATACCCCAAAAATGGCTTCGATTCCAGTAGTGTCATAAGATAACTGCTCAATGTCTTAATCCATTTCGCTGCCCGGCAAAAAGAAAAAAAAGGCACATCAATGATCTGCAACTTGAACCCTGTCACTGATCCTGTAGAATTTGTTTGATCTTTCACTACTACCAGTGTTCTATTATGAGAAAATCGAACTAGAACAGCCAAATGACTCTGAGCTACTATAATATTCAACAGAGAAACCAAAGAAACCATGCTTCCCTTCACTTCTTGTCATTTTCCACCAGAAGAAAGTCCATCTTCTCTAGAGAAATAAAACATAAAAGTTAAAACTCATACCATCACTGTACAATGCATCTTTAGCTCCACTGACAGAAGAAAACCATGGCCACTCCTCCCATTTCTCTATCTCACCTCCAACTTCTTCTTCCTCCTCTTCATTGCCGCAATCGTTTTATCTCCTGAATCAAATGCTTTAAATAGAGTCCCTTGGTCAACAGTGCTTGGAGTTGCATAGGGAATCGGAGGAAAATCTGGTTACTAGGACAGCCCAGTGGAGCAGCATAAATATAAGACATACATATGAGTTTGTGGAAGAATTGGAGTATAGTGATATCCTGTCACTGGAGAGCCGTGGTAGGAAGCGTTAATTCAAGAAGGGATGTCGGAGATTGGAAAAAAGAGCTGCAACGGGCAGTGAAGAACTCGAAGGGTAGATTTGACGTTGTGTTGGTCAAGAACTAAGCATGAAAATCCTCCCACTCACCACAGTAGAGAGGTCAAAACATGAAGATGCATGTGGACAACCTTGAGTGAACACTAAGATGTATTCAATCAAATATGAGCTGATGCTTGTTAGACCGGGTTTGCTTCAGCTAGTGCGCAAAGTGGTAAGTCTGGTAGAGAAGCAGGAAGATTACAAGTGAAAGCGTGGTAAGTCTGGTAGAGAAGCAGGAAGATTACAAGTGAAAGCTTCTCTTCCTCACAGGTCTCTCAAGATTGTAGGCAATTCGCGTCCTTACGAGTTCAGTTGAGATTGTTTAGAGTTCTTAAATGCAAGATAGCAGGATAAAAAGAACAGACCGATCATTAGAACACATGACTGATTTTTGACAGTTTCTCAAGACCACTAAACATTAAACATTAGACTAGATTTGGTGGGGTGCGCCAGGCCAAGGCAGCAGTGCAACACCGAGGCGACGCGCGAGAGCCCCAGCAGCAAGCTACTGTGGCGGACTCTCCCCCTGGAAAAATTAATTTAATATCATGTGGACCGATGGCCCACGTATCAGATATTAAACTGATAAGAACAGATACTACACTTGATCTTAGCCAAAAGGCCGAGAAAGGTATGATTTGGGCAGTGGACAGGCCTTGCGTTTTGTCAGAAGCTCCTCTCGTTAATCTGTCAGTCCATGTTCTATGTGGGACTCTTGGATAGAGTCCTTGTTTTCAGACATTCACATTTCTGACGACAGCTTCGCTTGTTGTGTTTGCAAGCAGAACGGAGCAGACAGACACGGCGTTGTTCTTGTTGCATTTCATGTCACCTTTCCGTTTCCTTGCCTCGCTCCTCAATCAGTCGCATCCGATTGATAAATTAAGCATGACTCATTCCTGAGAACTTCTGGTTATCACGTCGAGTCTGTTTTCCAAGAAAATTTACTTCTTCAGATTTACCAAATCAAATAAACCTCTCATAGTTCTTTACCAAAAAAAAAAAATAAGGTTCTCATAGTTCTTGTCAGTGAAGCATGGATTTTCAGTTTGCCTCGGTTTTGTTAAGTCCTTGACCATCAAACATCGCTCAGCCATTTTGGCAAGAAAAATAGGCTCGAATGATATCGCTTTACCTCAATCTCGGCTCAATTTCGGGCCTTCCCTGATCACTGAATCTTGAGCAGAAAAAAAACCAATGGAGAGTAGCAGATACACGAGACATACTCTGCCAACGAAGATGCTTCTTTTGTCTAGGAAGTGAACTGGATGAGCAATACGTCAACACCTATGTACTGCATTTCTACAATTGCAATGACCGGTTCTGTATCTCGATCAATCTCATTTCCTAGCGACGGAAACATAGATCTGCAGCAACAATTTACTGCTGATTCTTAGACAGTTCAGTCTGCTGCTTTTTACAAGAACTCAACATTGTTCTGCGAGAAAATTCATATCTCCCTTAGAGGTCGAAGTTATCGGGGTTTTGCGGGTGGCTTTCACACGGGAATATTCATTCATACCAAGGCAGTCGTTGCGAGACAAGTAAGTGTACAACAACAATTTGTGATAAATGACAAGGCAAGAACCATCAAACTAGGCTAAAAGCTCAACTCACATGGCTTTCTTCTTTGTCTGGCCAATCAGTAGCAATCCTAGAACGAGACAATTAACCCTTAAATTACTATTATCTCGTTATAATCAATCACGCTTCTCTTCATCCTATTGTCCTTTTCCTCCAAGAACAATCGCATCTTCTATACGGAATCTCTCCCCACGAGTCACCATCCAGTTTTCTTGAGAAAAACACTCAAAAAAACTCCTAGTCCTCGTTTTCGCAGTACTGCACACTGCACCTTTAGCTCAAGACTGACAGAGAGAAACAACCATGGCCACTCCTCTCAATCTCACCTCCAACTTCTTCTTCTTCATCTTCACAGTCACGCTCCTCTACGTGGCCTACATGATCCCTAGACACGAGCCGAAAGAGACCAACCTGGTCTTCTACGTGCACGACTACCTGACCGGCCACGACGCGTCCGCCGCGACCGTGGCGGGGAAAACCGGGCCGGAGTCGAGCATCCTGCACTTCGGGACGATCCTGGTGGTCGACGACCCGGTGACCGAGGGGCCGACCATCGAGTCGAGGGAGATCGGGAGGGCGCAGGGGATGTACGTAAACTCGCAGCTGGACGGGAAGGGGCTGCACCTGGCCTTCTCGGTGATCTTCACCGACGGCGACCACGAGGGGAGCACCCTGGAGATCCAAGGGGCCGATCTGTTCGCGATGAAGGAGAGGGAGTTCGGGGTCGTCTCGGGGACCGGCCAGTTCAGGTTCGTGAAGGGGTATGGGGCCATGGTCACAGAGTCCATGGACATGGCCCATTTGAGAGCTGTGCTCAAGCTGAATGTAACAGTCAAGCATTACTGAACATGGAGACAAGTGAAGAGATTGTTAATCTTCCTTGTTTTGAGTTGCCTTTCCAGTTTGGAGCTATCAAAGATTAAGAGTGTCTTTCTTTTTTACTTTTGTTCTAAGAAGTTGAAGCACGCCCCACAAGCATCACCATGCATTTTCTCACTTTATGAAAGATTGAATGACTTGTGGTCTGGCCACCAAGAATATAAGGTAGAAAAAAGACCAAATGATTTGGGGGGTAATATTGGTCCTCATTGGTTAATTTGTCATGTGCCACCGAAATAAATTGCCGGTACAAGTAGGGGTGTTAGCGGCCGGTTGTGTTCGTATCCCTATCGATTACTTGAGCTGATCCAGACATGAAGGGTATATGTTTTTTTTTTTTTTGGTGATCTGCCCCGAGACCCGATGTGCATAGAACCTGTACCGGAAAAAAACGGTTCGGATTGAGTTTGGGTTGGGTTGGGTTATGGAGTTTTGTTTTCTGTGAATGGATTTTTGGGGTATAGAGCCCAAAATGAAGCCCAACATGGTTCTCTAAATGCCAAACTCTATCGCAACTAGCGCATGTGCCTGTGTTGTGCACAGGAATTCTGGTCAAATATGTAATGTGATATATAAACTTTTAATTCATTCAATGTGATTTCTGAATTTTATTTTAATGTATAATGTCGTCCCCGAACTTTTAATTTGTTTAATGTAATCCCTAAACTTTTGGAATATTTTTAATCTAGTTCATGAACTATATGAAAATGTCCAATATTATCCCAAAAAACGTTTAACCTATTCATATAATCTAGGGAGTAAAATTAATATGTACCAAATTTTGAGGGATTACATTCAAAAAATCTATAGTTCAAATACGATATTGCACATTAGGTTAAAGTTCATGAACCACATTACACATCGAGCCAAAATTTAGGAGCCACCGATGTCATTTTCCCAAAGTAAAAAATAGCATCGATGATCTATTGAAATATTGATTTTGAGAATAAACTATAATTGGTACTAAATTACTTTTTTCCCGAATATAACTTTGAAATTTTCAACCCTTCGGATATCAAAGCTAATGTTGATGCAAAGCAGACTTATCTTTACGGATTCGTTTTGACTGCTCGAATAAAGTGGGGAAAAGGTGCAATTTCAGGATTTTTTTTTTCTTTGATTATTATTTTGCATTTTCGCCGGCCTACCTATGAAAGGTGACATTACACGATTTATTATCAAAGTCAAATTCTCCCCAAAAAAAATAATTAAAAGAAAAACTAAAACCGATATGGTGCGCTGAAATTGTTTGCTTTTGCTTTTTGCATCCTTCACACTAAAATTGAGTATGCAGTAAGTACTGAGGAAGCGTTGACCGAATGGCCCCTTTTCTTTTCCTCCCAATTTCGGACATTAAAATCGTAAAGCATTGAAATTGAAATTGAAAGTGAAAGTGAAGTACAAGGATATGGTTTGAGTGAAATTCACTAAATGCGGGGGACCAAAATTCGGTTCTTTCTCGTGTTGAATGCACCTAACTCCCCCTTCTGCGCCCACCTAATTTGAGCTCCTCTTTAACTACCTCCCACGCTCCACCTATTTCTGATCAGCACATGAAATGATCGTATCGTGTCGTGTCGTATCCTTAGATTGCGAATTAGAAACGGCATCTCTTTATGTCGATGGCACCATTGGGTTGTGTTAAATGCACGGCGCAAGTTAAGAAAGCGAAATTCCGGTGGAAAGAGAGAAGATGATATATGAGAAAGCAAAAGAAAAACACGATCTTCCCATCGCAAGGGGTGTTCGGCATCCTTTCAATGTCGTTGAGGTACTTTGCTCTTTTGAGCTGTAATTGTATTGATAACGAATATTTTGATAGGGCCTCAACTCATTATTCAGGGGATGAGAGAGTTACGTGAATTGATGAATGATCCTATAGCTATCAATTATGAACCGTCGATTTTAATACTTCTTTAGAATGATTTTTCATTCGAGCTTTCTACTTTGTTTGAATCTTGCATCTCTTGTAATCTAACATTTACTTAATTCGAGACCCCCAAAACCTTTAAAAATATGCAAATATTAATATGTTCTTCGCAATTTTTTTGTATAATTTAAATATTGCTTTCAGTCTCGTCACCATTTGATAGTCAATATACGGGATGTTGCTTTTAATTTCAATCTAATCACGCCAATGACTAAATAAGATAGAATGCCATTTCAATTTTGTATCCATTCATTTCTAAATATCGGTAAACAACCAAGCATCGAAAAGTATGGCGTTTTGCCATTCCAATTCGTAGTTTCGAATGGTTCGGAACTCCGTCTCGGAAGGCATCTAAGTTCGCAACATGAAATCACCACCGGAAAAAAAAAAATCGTCCCGAGATATCGAAAATATTTTTTCTTCAAGAATTTGATCTCCGAGTCAATTGACAACCTTTCAAACCAAAACATCGAAATTTGGTCACGGACCACTCCGATCGAAACCTTACAAAGCAAGTAAAGTGCGAGGGGCTGGCGGCGATTTCATGCGGACATTAAACAAAGTGATGTGGTTGGAGGAGTTAGGTGCGTTTGAATTGAATTATTTGAATATATGTGTGCACAAAAGGTTCAAAGTGGCTTAGCTTGGCGTGGGGGAGCAGGCACAATTACTTTAACAGGGAAAGACAAAACAAATTAGGACGTCGATCCCCCTAATCAAGACCGGACCCAATGAAAAACCATGACAGGATGCGTTTGTCTCCCGAAAAAAAATTGACGATTTTGGAAAACACATCCCTATGGACAATAGCCCGTGTTGCTTATGTAGACGCATGAGCAAATAAAGATATTTACAACTGTCGACGGGAATGTTTAGGTACAGATTGCTATTGATGACGAAAGCACTTTCTATTAATTAAATTTTTCTCGACGAAATAAACTAACATTTTATTTTGGAAAATCCTTTCGAATTTGTTGATTTTTTGCCAACGCGAATCGGTACCCTTTTTACAGACATGTGTATATCGACCAGCTTAATTTGTTAATAATTACAAACGTTGCAGTTTCAATTGTTTTGATTCTTTTGATTCTTTCCTTTGAGCAATATTTGACCAATTTAGAGACCATAATTTGGAACGAGGCCACTTCTCTGAATCATGCTATGTTGGAGTACACCTTGTGTTTTTTATATAGTGGAAAGCATTTGACGTTGGACCCCTGAATTGGCGTTTGGTATTACAAAAATAGCATTCTACACGCGTTTTGCGTTTTCATAACCTTTTTTTATTTTGCAAAGGGCAAATGAAAATTGCCTACACTGAGTTTTTTTTTTTTTTTGGGGGGGTTGGAGTCTATACATTAAGGTTGAAAAATATATGTTTGCTGGCCAAATCCAAAAATAAAAAAAAAAATTGCGAGTTCAAACCTCAAACATTAATACCCGAATTTTTCACACGAACCTAAAAACCCACCAACTTTTACCTAATAGAAAAAATATACATTTTTATCCATGCAAGCTCGCGTGGCAGACAATGACACCGTTAATAGTGCTGACGTGCACGACGAGACTTTAAGAGCCAAAAGTAGTTCACGCGAGTTGTGTATTCGAAGTTTTTACGGCGGGTAAAATTAAGATAATTTACCGCAATGTTAAGAGATCTGGCCAATTGAAATTATGCCAAGCCGAAATTCATACATACAAAATTTAACCTCTCTACCTATGCTACATGGATCGCCGAATTAAGCGCCTCAAATGATCAAATTCGGTTTGATAAAGAAGAAACTCAGAATGCCTTAGTCGCTCCTTTCCTTGTGGCATGCAAATCCAATTATCCAAGTCCAAACTTTAGGCAATTTCATCCTTTTTACATCCATGAGAGAAATCCAAGTACAATCTGATTGAACATTATTCTGGAAATTACCCAATTTATTCTTATAATTCATTTATCTCTCTCTCTCTCTCTCTCTAGGAACTAGTTCATTTAATTAGCAACACTATTATGATAATTGGCTTTCTTTTTTTAAAAAAAATCATTCATATCTCTCTCTCTCTCTCTCACAGAACTACCAGTTCATTTAATTAGCACGCATTCACGGATACGGTTGGTTCTCGAGAAATGTTAAAAGGGCGTTTTGATTGATCACTGGGAATGAAATCTTGATGGGGACGTGAAGTTACTGCCTGGTAACCCGTACCCGACGTTTCAATGCGCACCCAAATGTAGGAGCGAGGAGCAGGCACGCGGGAAACGCGCCCCCTCCTCGTCTTACCTGACCCGATAACGACGGAGGAGGAGGAAAATCTCACGGGAAATCACTTGGTATCCCTCGATCGCTCGCCTACTTAGCTATATCAAGTATTCCCCCCCCCCGTGAGAACTTTGTTCTGGGGATACCGATCTCGACGGACGTATCTCAATGTTCAAAAACGACCCGGTCCCGTTTCGGCATCGAAAGGAAAGGCCGTGTCACGCGTCATTCCGGTAGGTAAGAGGAAGCCATCGCGTGAACCCGATTGGGCACGAGGATCGCATACATTTTTTGGAACAAAATTCAACAGAAAAGGACTCTCCTCCTTCTTTCTTTTCTGTTTTTTCCTTCTTCTTTTGTCATGAGAAAGGGACTTTAACATACGAACGGTACGTCAAACAAACTAACTGCATCCGGGGGTGTGGTTATTGTTAGATGGTCTGATTTTCACGCTTCGAATCTCGATCACGAAAAAGCAATTGAAAAAATAAAAAAAAAAATTTATTATTTAAACGGGGGGGCGGGTGGGACCGCGGGGTCAGGGCCAGCCTATGTGTGGGGGGGTGTCCCCACCCTCCCACCTAACCCCGCCCCTCCTCGCTCCCTGCCAAACCAGTGCAGCACTTTCTCTCTCTACACGCACAACACACAGTAGTGGAGTGAGTGAGACAGAGTCGGCGACAGGCGAGCCGCCGTCGCTATTCGCTAATGGTCAGTCCAGTCCTCTCCTCCATGGCACGCCACGGCCAAACGAATAGCAACCACCCGCCCCTCACCCTCTGTGTGCGATCTAACTAACACCACTCGCCACGTGGACACCTCTCTCTCTCTCTCTCTCTCTCTCTCTCTAGCGGGGGTAGCCTTCCTCTCTCCATTTAAATCTGTCCCCTCCATTTCCCTCCTCTTGCATTCCTCTCTCTCGCTCTCGGTCCTCCTCTGCCGCATTCCTCCTCCGCCTCCTCCGCCGCCGCGGCGCCGAGTCGCCGGGCCGAGCCGAGCTCCCTCGCCGTCCAGGTTCGCCCCGCCGCCAATGCCTTCGCTTCTTCCTCGTTTCCGAATTGGCGGGTTTCGTCGGGCGGCGTGGCTCGATCCTGCCCCCTTTTTTCCTTTCGTTTCGAGGTTAGATGCGCCTGAGAAAGTTCGGTTTCGGGTCGGGCCTCGCGCGTATCGGTCCGTTCGTCGGTGCTCCCGAGGTCGCGATGCTCTTCTGGTCCGTGGGACGGTGCTGATTTGCACGGGTGGGGGTTGGTCTCGCGCGTTGTGCCTGAGTTGTGGCGCGATCTGCTTCGGTTGGGATGTAGGATGTTAGGTGATCGGTCCTGCTGCTTGTTCTGCTGCGGCTGGAATCATGTTCGTTGCAACTTGGCGACTGTTGCTGAGAGATCCTGTTGCGTGAGAGCGTGTCTTGATGTGACCTCCTCGTCTTCGTGACTTTGATGAAGGATCCTTATTGTTCACACCGAGTCCCTTCTTCTTCTTCTTCTTTTTGGTCCTATCGATTTGTGGTTCGGATGATTTGATGGACGACTGGGTTTGGGACTGCGATTCATGCCATTGTGTAAGCATCATTGTGTTGCTTATTTGGGGTAGTCACTGTTTAGTTGTAGATTAAACAATCGAGTTAATTTATGAATAGAGAGGTGTAGTCCCGGTTGAAATTCGAGTTAATTTATGTCATGGGTTTCACGTATTTCATCTTTTGCGTGGTTGTTGACCCAACGGTCTCTTTTTTTCATTTCTATAGTAGAAGTTGTCCTTTATTGTTTTTTTTTTTCTCTTGTTGTGTTCCCTTTAAGATAAGATGTGTGGACTATTATGGACACACTGTATGTCCTAATGTACCACCTAATTAGCTGCAATTGCATTTGCAGGGTCCTATTGCAGTTGTAGGGAAGTTTGGTTTTGAGATTGATAAGGCTCATCTTTTCACATAAGTTAGCAAAGTGGCGCAAATTTTGAGTTACACGATACAACTGATGTTAAGAATGGCTGTTTACATGCTTCTAGGTAGATACATCATACTCGGCTTTCCAAATGAAGGCTTCCAAGATCTTTGGGCTTCCGTGTGCTTTGTTCTTTCAAGTAGTATTACGCTGATGGAGCTTATGATGCGGCACTTTAGATTTGTTATTGAGACTTGTTCCTTTGGTCATGCAGGTTATTGGTAATTCTTCATCATGGCCACTGGACAACTATTCTCCCGCACCACGCAAGCTCTGTTCTATAACTACAAGCAACTCCCAATCCAGCGGATGCTTGATTTTGACTTCCTTTGTGGTGTGTAGGACAACTCGGGTCACTGCAATCCATGTGTTTCTTTCCTTAATATGCTTGCTGGGATCTTCTTTTCAATGGCAGTCATTAATGTTACTCCAACTTTCCTGTTTTGTGTAGGGCGGGAAACACCATCCGTTGCAGGTATCATCAACCCTGGTTCTGAGGGATTTCAGAAGCTCTTCTTTGGCCAGGAGGAAATTGCTATCCCAGTTCATTCAACGTACATCATTCACATCTTACTTATTCTTCTCCGCCATTCTTAGATTTTAAACCTAATCAAACAGTGAGCTGAATTTTGCTTCTGATTGGTGGCTAACTTGCTACAAAGTGCTCTGTTAATTATACCTATCATAAATGATGGAGGGAAATTATTTTTCTTTCTTTCTTTTTTTTTTAAGTCTCTTGTGGTGACTTGCTTTTGCAATAAAGTTAACCCATGAATACATTTTTTAGAAGGATAGGAGACAACAGCAGTAACTACTTTTATTAAGACTTGAAATGCCACTTGATTCTCGCAAAAAAAGAAAACAGGGAATAAAAAGAAATTCCCTGCCCTGTGATCTATTGACAGCATCATTGATTTTCATTAGCCTAGTGGCCAGGTTATGTGGAAGTTCTACATCTACTTTTAGTATGCTGCAGATAGTGCGACAGTAACTTCCTGTTTCATTGGACACTAGCACAACTATAGCAGTTTAGTATGGTCGAGTTCTACCTATGTTTTCCCCAGTTTGGGATTCTTGGAGCTACTTGCAGTTTAAGGGGTGATTGCACATTCTGGAGTCTGCATCTTACAAGAATGCTATTACTCTTGCAGCACTGAAGCAGCGTGTGCGGCACATCCTACTGCTGATGTGTTCATCAACTTTGCTTCATTCAGAAGGCAAGTACTAAGTAGTAATTGACATTAACTTTGAATGCTAAAGTACTTGCCGTGGAATTCAATTTTCTTTTTCTTTTCCAGTGCTGCTGCTTCATCAATGGCTGCTCTAAAACAGCCGACTATAAGAGTTGTAGCCATTATTGCTGAAGGTGTTCCAGAGTCAGACACCAAACAGCTACTTGCGTATGCTCGCGCAAACAATAAGGTGAGAAGAATTCTAGCTATATATGAAGTGGAATCCGAAAGCATCGAGAGACGTTATTTTGCTGTTCACCATAATTTTGCAAATGGTCAGTCAAGTCAGCTTCTTATCCTGCTGGTATCGCAGGTTGTAATTGGCCCAGCTACTGTTGGAGGCATTCAAGCTGGTGCATTCAAGATTGGTGACACTGCTGGGACTCTTGACAACATCATTCATTGCAAGTTATACAGACCTGGATCCATTGGTTTTGTCTCTAAGTCTGTACGTATTCTTGAAGTTCCTATGCTTCGATTCATGTTGTTGCAACATTTGGCCCGACAACTGGAAAAGAGCTTTGAAACAAATTTTTGGATTGCTCTCTTGGAGAACATTTTGAGATGCACCGACAAAGCTACATTAAATTTGTTTCTAGATTGTGCATCTGGCCAGCTAGTTTGAGCACTGCTGTTGATGTGCAGTAATTTGTTGACTCTTTATTGCAGGGAGGCATGTCTAATGAACTTTACAACACTGTTGCCCGTGTCACTGATGGAATCTACGAAGGTATGCAGATATGCCTCTAATTTATGTTACACTTGACAAGGTGGAAGAGTGCCAAGTTTACAATTGATTTATCTCTTTTCTTTTCTGTAGGTATTGCTATTGGAGGTGATGTCTTCCCGGGTTCTACTCTCTCTGACCATGTACTGAGGTTTAATAATATCCCTCAGGTATAGCAATATAGAGTTGTTTTTCTTGCTTATTTTGAATCGTTTGTGTAGTCTGAATTGTAAAGCAGTTTGGGTCATTTTTTTTTTTGTAAATACTTATAACAGATGATAGGGCATCTAGTGTTCTTTTGCTTTAAGATGCCTATTTCAAGTTCCATTACTGGTTAAGCAATCTTGTCATTCAAGAGCGTGTTCTCTGATCTGCTCTTTAATCTGTCTCAGGTCAAAATGATAGTTGTACTTGGGGAACTTGGTGGACGAGATGAGTACTCCCTAGTTGAAGCTCTAAAGCAGGGGAAAGTGACCAAACCAGTGGTGGCTTGGGTTAGTGGGACTTGTGCACGACTCTTCAAGTCAGAAGTGCAATTTGGTCATGCTGTAAGTGACTGCCTTCATTGCTCTTCATAATTTTTCAAGCCCAATAACTAAATCATAAAAGATTTAACCGGTTCTTCCTTATTAATACCATCTTAGGGTGCAAAAAGCGGTGGTGAGATGGAATCAGCACAAGCAAAGAATCAAGCACTCAGGGAAGCGGGGGCGGTTGTTCCTACTTCATATGAAGCTTTGGAGACCGCAATCAAGGAAACCTTTGAGAAACTGGTAAGCATTGTTTTCAGTTTGCAGGGATGAGGCCACTGGTAGAACATGATACGGTGTCATCAAATGCATGTTGTTGACTCTTCAACACATGCAAAGAGCAGGCCACGTGGTTCTACTCCCACTTGGGCCCTACCCAATGATCGAGTCCTGATGCATATTTTATGATCCTTTCTTAGGTCGAAGACCGAAAGATTTCACCAGTTAAGGAAGTCGCGCCTCCACTGATCCCCGAGGATCTTAACACAGCAATTAAGAGCGGGAAAGTTCGGGCTCCAACTCACATTATTTCAACCATCTCCGATGATAGGGGTAATCTTGCAGAAATGTAAAATTGAAAGAAGTTTTTTAGATGTTGATGGTGGAAGAATTCTGTCGTACTAAATTAATGCATTCGTCTTTTGCAGGGGAAGAGCCATGCTATGCTGGTGTGCCAATGTCTTCCATTGTTGAACAGGGACTTGGTGTGGGTGATGTAATTTCTCTTTTGTGGTTCAAACGCAGTCTTCCTCAATATTGCACAAAGTTCATTGAGGTAGGTTTTGTTTGTCCTTTTATGGAGCCATTAATATTGTTCTAAGATACTCGCAGAATTCAGTTTCTCTTCACTGTCCCGACTATTATGCATTTTCAACTTCGCAACCAACTAATCACTAGAGAAACAGACATCTTGTGTAAATGGTGCATCCTTTGACTAAAACGTGTGAATTTGGGCAGATATGCCTCATGTTGTGTGCTGACCATGGTCCATGTGTTTCTGGGGCCCACAACTCCATAGTCACAGCAAGAGCTGGAAAAGACCTTGTTTCGAGCCTTGTGTCAGGTGATTATTGGAGCCATCTTTTTTCTGTTTGTGGTAGGTCCTTGAGAATTGGCTTTTAAAAGTGCTAAATGATGAGCTTCTGTAACAGGTTTGCTAACAATTGGCCCTCGTTTTGGTGGGGCCGTTGATGATGCTGCTCTATACTTCAAAGATGCTTATGACAGGGTAAGATGTATGTCTCATCAGGGTGCTGATGAAATGGTTTTTGAGCGCAGTCATATTTTGATGTTTCTGACTTGAGTCTAATTTCACCTCTGTATCGTCAGGGTCTTACTCCATATGAGTTTGTTGAAGGCATGAAGAAAAAGGGCATTCGGGTTCCTGGAATTGGGCACAGGTATCTAGTTCTTATGGTTTGGTCTTCTGTATTATTTCATGCTCGAATGTCTAGTACAGATAAATTGACAATCTGAAATTGTTATATGCTTCCTCTGAATAAGGATCAAGAGAGGGGACAATAAGGATAAGAGAGTCGAGCTGCTACAAAAGTTTGGACGATCGAATTTCCCTTCCGTGAAGTACATGGAATATGCTGTTCAGGTTGAAACATACACCCTCTCAAAGTCGAATAATTTGGTCATGAATGTCGATGGTGCTATTGGTTCCCTCTTCTTGGATCTCCTTGCCGGAAGTGGAATGTTCACCAAGCAAGAGGTTGACGAGATTGTTGAGATAGGATATCTGAATGGGCTCTTTGTACTGGCACGATCCATTGGTTTGATCGGGTAAGCTAGATACATCTTTACTATAATTCTCGTCTTGGCCAGTATGCTATATGCTTATCATCAATATACAGTTCAGTGCTCACGTTTTTATGTGCCTGAAATCTCTGCTTGTTGAACTCCGTGTGGCTTTTGCTCAGTAAATGGGGTTGATAGTTTAGTTTTACTCTCGGAAACCAACTGCTGATGCATACATAACTTGTTATTGACAAAAGAGTACAATTAAACACATTGGTCACATGAGAAGAAGAAGCGGGGATCAGTATGGTTTTAGCATTTGTAGCAGCACACGGATTCATTAACTGAGGCTGTTGATTGAATCTTTCAGGCATACTTTCGACCAGAAGAGATTGAAGCAGCCTCTGTACCGCCATCCATGGGAAGATGTTCTCTACACCAAGTGAAGCCATAACGGCGATGGAGAGTTCCTCAAATTGTTGTCCTGAAGAAGTTTTCCTCATGAAAGTGTTGCTTTGCTTGCTGTTAGATTATTGTTTGTAAGGAAACGGGACGGCATGATGCTTTTGTTTCTGAGTTTTCAACGAGAAGTCTATCAAGCGAAAAAATTCTCTCGAATCATCTGTCGAGCCACCCACGCTCGCTTCTGTCGTGTAAAAGAAGAAGCTTCAAATTTCAATAAAAGTGTCCATTTAGCCAAAACTCAGAATAGCCAGTGTGGAACTAACACAGCCTTCTGCACTTTTGGAACTAAAACACAGGCAAATCTCCTATAAGGGGGATATTCCTGCGCGAGTCCGTACCGCACCACCAGCCCAAAAAGCCCAACGTCGGTCGTGTAATTGGACCGTTGGGCTTTGGATAAATGAAGAATCTCTGACCCATCAAGATGCGTCGGTTCCGTAATGGATTTGACGTCGGTATCTATAACTTAACGTGGCCTTTTTGCTTTTTCCCTTATTTCTTGGGTATTTCGATAATTTTATTTTACTTTAATTAAACGTCAAGCTCTGAATCTCGAGTATTTTTTTTTCTCTTTTCTATTAATGTGGGTGGAGAGGATAAATTAAAGTATGTTCCAGAAATGCTGTGGAGGAGGCCAGGACACATACGACCAGGGACCTCGAAGCTTTTAAAAAACAATATTTATGTGGTCAGCCCCAAAAGAGCCATAAATAAACATCACTTGCTCTTGATTTAATACAAGATAGATGCAGCAACAAAAGGAGAGCATATGCTGCACTTTCTTGTCTTCATCCAAATCTGCGCGCGCGCACGTAATTCCCCATATATGCAACTTAGGTGTTATTCTCCTCGAAAGGTGAAAAGGGAACCAAGAAAAAATATATTAAAAAAAGAAAAGCTTGATAAAGAGATTCGTGAGTAGATAAAATACAAGAATCGTGCATGGACTGACAACAAGAGAATAAAAGGGTCGATGGGTTTGTCCATTTTCCATCCCCTTCGGCAGCTTTCTCTCAAATTTAGCAAGATGATAAACTAAAAGTTGGCTCAGTTGAATAGAAGGGCAACAAGGATTATCTCTCCATTTTATGGTAAAAGTGGAGCTAAGTAAGTCCTCAAACTATTTTGCTTGGACTGTGAGACATTAAGTGTGGGGGTATTCCCTGGGATGAGGGAAGAAAAATTGTTTCCGAATTAGGAGGACTAGGTGTACGGGTACCAACATGTTAAAATAAGGAACGCAGTCTTATCAGTCTGCTAGGTGTATACACTTGGACAGACGAGGCACCCCCAGTCGAAGCTTGCTTCCCTTACTTTAGTGAGGTACCATCAGTAACCACCACCAATGATCCAAGGTAGGCCATCGATTACCGAGGGTCCTTCATGTCTATCCATTAGGAAATAAAGCGAATTTCCACCCTTGAACACTATTGATGTGCTTTTTTGGCCAACAAGAAATCCATGAATTTAGGGTTAGCCTATAGTTTCCAGAATGCGCTATGCTTCTCGATGCTTTTACTGTTAGATGGAAATGCAATAAATCCTACATGTTCAATAGATTTTGGCTTACACGATTGAGATTTGTTATGTTTCGATCCAACTGTAGAAGTTCTCGAAAGACACGGTGCCTTTCGAGACTGTAAAATCACCCCTTAGATTGATGATGATGTCTGGAAAAAAGAGCGTTTTTTGTGCAGCTATATTTGACCAAGTTCAGCTCTATCCATTGGAGTTAGATGCATATAAGCTTTGTCTTATCTACATAAGAACTATATGCTAGCATTACTTGTCTTTTCTCTTTTTTATCACATGATGAGTTGTGAAAGGAAATTAGGTCACGTTTCATCGTGTGAAAGGAAATTAAGTCATGCTTGTTTAAGCTTCAGCAATGTAAAAAAGCTTCTTCACTTTGCTTTGCCGACCAAAACCTTTAAATTGTTTTTAAATTTAAAAAATTATAAAAAATCTTTTTTTTTGCTAGAACTATGCAAAAACTTATGCGTGGATGGACGTGTCAGAATTTATGTATTGTGAAATTTTGGGGTGTTACGAAATAATAAAAAAGGCAAAGTGCATTTATTGTAAGATTTGGATTAAGTACAAACTGTTAGTTTGTTTTGATTGATTTTTACTTTTTAATTTTTGGTTAATCCGAGTCTTGTGCTTCATGTACTCTGACTTTTGTTTTTAACAATCGGAAGCATTTGAAAATTTCACAGAACGCAAATTTTGACGCGTAGGGTCACATACAATTTTTTCGTGATGTTTTTGGAATTTAAATAATAGTCTGATTTTTGGCTGGTGAGAAAAGGTAATTTGTACTTTTACAAAAGGTGAAACAGACAAGCTTCTTGAATTTGACGTGCTAGACTTTGTAATTACTTGTGGGCTATATCTTGTATCGTTTTAGACTCAATTAGAAAGAAAAGAAGATTATGAAAAAAAATATAATTGCCTCTGAATCTTAAGATAATTCGTCATCACAACTCACAAGGAAGAGCTTCCACTACATATAATTTGCATCATTTGCTTTGAAATTCCACATTAATTTCTCCCTCTATATATTATATATATCGTACTTTTCCCGACCTATTTCCAATTTAATAAAATGCAAGCGATATCTTAAGTTCTCTCGAGGGGAAATTACAAACTAGGTCATGAAACCACGATCCTCTATTGATTGCACAAGCTTAAAATTTTATTTATTTTATAGAAGTTGGTTTGGCATTGAACGAGTTTTACAGCGAATAATTTTCATAAGTCGGGTAAAGCAATAATATCATGGGAGGTCTTCTAATGTCCGAAACAATGCATAGAATGGATATCTTCTTAGAATTAGAGCGAGCAAATAATGCCTCTTGAATATATAGTTTTAACGAGAAGAAAAAAAAAAGAGGATACCGATTGATGCAAAAAGCAGTACAAAAGTAAATACACAAGAACATGAAGCCTTGTCAGTTTGCATCTACATGTCGAATTCGTTTCTGCTTACCGATAGTTCCTGCCATCATTTCATTAGCTGAGCAATTGGTTCGGGATAAAACATCATCATCTCAACTTGATATAGAAATTATTTTCAGCGAAGAAAATAAACTTAAAAATATAGGATTTATGTTGATCGCGCATTCTATTTATATTTGAGGGATTTATGTGAAAAAAATGTGCTTTTTAAGTCTCGTGGTCGCGTTGACCAGCCTCGTGATTTGCCGCTCGATAACGTTGACAGCCGTAATTTGGCGCACGCACCTGTGGCCTCTCGAGCTCAAAAAAGGCAAACCCCACCCGCCCCCCAAAAAAAGTGAAGACCGCCCGCCCCCCACCACTCCCCATGGCGGCTCCCCTTTATCCCGCGACGGCGGCGCCGCCCCGTGCGGACCATGCGCCGGCGCGACCGCTGGAAACCGCCGCCGCCGCCCCGGGGCGGGGCGCGCCACGCGCCGCGCGAGCGCGTGCGGGTGGGGGTGAGCATCTGCCCGCGCCACCGCCCCTTTTCGGGGTAGTTAAAAAAGAAAAGGAGTAAGGATTAACCTATGGCCTAAAGAGTTCAAGATTCAGATGATGATGATGGCGATGAGTGACAGAGCAACGACAGCAAGAAGAAGCCCAGACCAAACCCCTCTGCAGAAGCAATAGAGAAAGAGAGAGAGAGAGAGAGAGAGTTCATTGACCATTGGAAGTAGCCAATCTCCTCTTCTTCTTCTTCGATTGATTCTCTGCAGTTCGTTATAGAGAGAGAGAGAGAGAGAGAGAGTGCGTGTCAATGGCGAATCGGTGCTTTCCATCGGCTGCAAGCAGTAGCTCGTGAGATATCTTCTAGAGAGAGAGAGAGAGAGAGAGAGAGGGAGAGGGAGGGGGAGAGGGGTCCGTCTTTTGAGCTCGAGTTTTCAGGCTGCGGAATCGATGGAGCGGAGGAAGTAGGATGATCGTGCCCTAGAGGGAGGGCGGGGGGGGGGGGGGGGGGGGGCTTGAGGCAGCGCGCGATCGAGCTGGAATAAGCCGCCCTAGGAATGGAGAACCCCCCGGCGGAGGAGCTGCTCCGGAAGATCCAGGAGCTGGAGGCCGGCCAGGCTCACCTCAAGCACGAAATGTCGAGGCTCCGGATGTCGGGCGGGTCCGATCCCAGCAGGCCCGAGCACCGCGCCCGGCAGCGCTCCCACTCGGTGTCGCCCGAGCGGTCGGCCGTCCGGAGGCAGGCGGGGCTCGCGGCTCGCCCCGGGTGGAAGAAGGGCTCCGCTACTTTCGCGCACTCGTCGCCGTTGCAGAGGGAGAGCCGGACCCTCGACGAGCCCCCGAATGTGGGAGGCGCGGAAGGCTTCATCGGCGGGCCTGCCAAGATGAATTTCACGGAAAGACATTATTTGAACATTCTGCAGTCTATGGGGCAGGCTGTTCATATATTTGATCTCGGGGTTCGTATAATTTACTGGTGAGTTGCTCGAAATGTTTAGTTTGTTCTCTCATTTCTCCTGCGGTGGGATGTTCAGATAGTGGTTTAATTTGTGGATATGGAAAATATGATGGGGCTGCGAAATTTAGGTCAGATTTTGGTTTCTGCTAGGGGTTACTCAAAGAATAGAGAAAGGTTAAACCTTCAGAACCTGTTTACTTTCTAGTGTTGTTCCTATTTAAGGACTGAGAATGACCTGGCAATGTTGATTTTGCAGGAACCAAACTGCAGAAAGCCTATATGGTTATTCTGCATCGGAAGCCCTGGGACATGATGCCATTGAGCTCCTAATTGATCCCCGAGACTTTGGAATAGCAAATAAGATTGTCAATCAGGCGATCATGGGAGAGAGATGGATGGGACAGATCCCTGTCAAGAATAAGATGGGCGAAAGATTTTCAGCTGTTGCAACAAATACTCCATTTTATGACGACGATGGAACGCTGGTGGGTATCATATGCGTCTCAAGCGATTCGCGGCCCTTTCAGGAGCCAAGAACTGAAATGCCAGAAGTGAGGCACTCAGAAGCAGAGTCAAGCCTACGCCGCCTGAAAATCACTGCTACAAACAAGCTTGGCCTTGATGCTCAGCAGCCTCTGCAAGTTGCAATTGCCTCTAAGATATCCGATTTGGTCAGTCTTTTTGCTTTAAATATCATATGGTTTATTGCCATGTACCGCGAGTTCATTGTTGGAACCAAATTAACAGGCATCCAAGGTGAGCAACAAAGTGAAGTCGAGGATTCGGACCGGAGAGAATCATATCGATCGTGAGAATGAGAGTAGTGATACTCATCATTCTGATAATTGTCTCTCAGATGACAATAG
This sequence comes from Syzygium aromaticum, assembly GCA_024500025.1. Classification (NCBI taxonomy): domain Eukaryota; kingdom Viridiplantae; phylum Streptophyta; class Magnoliopsida; order Myrtales; family Myrtaceae; genus Syzygium; species Syzygium aromaticum. Next base: position 32,106,455 of record CM044892.1, read on the forward strand.
GGAGGATGCAGCATCGAGTGGAGCTAGCACGCCCAGGGGAGATGTACCTCCATCTTCCTTTGGTGTTCACTACCAAAAGGAGGAGAAATCACCAGGAAAACATGCTAAAGATTGTAGTGAAGAGAGTGAAAAACCGCCGATTCACAAGATCATTACATCCAAGGCAGAGGCATGGATTGGTAAAAGGGGGCTATCCTGGCCTTGGAAAGGCAATGAAAGGGAAGGATCAGAGGCCAGGATTGGAAGATCAGGTTTTGTATCATTGCAGAATGACCAAGAAAAGATAAGTCCTCCCATGGCTAATCTAGAAAATCAGACCAATGAAAATAACCGCACTGTCAATGAAGCATCAGGTTCATGGTCCTCGTTTAATGTTAACAGCACGAGCAGTGCTAGTAGCTGTGGAAGCACAAGTAGTGGTGCTGTGAATAAGGTGGACATTGAAGCAGACTGTTTGGATTGTGAGATACTGTGGGAAGACTTGACAATTGGAGAACAAATTGGGCAAGGTAACCATCTTTCAGGAAAGTAGTATGCTTTTCGCTTGTAGTTTTTCTTCAATTTTGGGTTTGGCTATTCATTATGCCAGTAGGACATTGGCCCTAAAATGAGTGCTATTGTTGCAAATCATGTATAGTTCTTGAAAAACCAGATCTGTTATTATTTCATATTGATGTTTATATGTATATTCCTCAATAACTTTGCCGAGATGCACTGCAAATGCATCCGGTCTCAATAGATTATTCTCATGCAATGTAGTTTTTTCTTGCTTCTGAGATCATTTGGTCATATTTGTTTCCCTGTGTTTGCGAATTGTAATAAACTCTACTTTCTTAGTATTCATTCTGATGTTTAGTCTGCTGTTCCTCCTCTCTCAGGTTCTTGTGGAACTGTCTATCACGCTCTGTGGTACGGATCAGTATGTTCTTCTACTCTCCTTAGTTTTAGTTTAACAGAGTGATGCATAATATCCGAAATATTTTATCTTTGCCTTGAATCATTGGGTTTAGACATTACTTTGGTGTCATGATGTAAAGTGCATATACCTGACTTCATGGTATACATGCTTTTTTATCTCACTCCTCTGGCAATGTTTGGCTATCTCTTATGCTATTCAATTACAGACTTCAAGTTCTCTTTATAATATGTAATGCATGGTGGCTGGTGGAGTGAATTTTACTCATGTTGCGGACATGTAACGCAGGAGAGAAATGTGTCATCTGTCTGGACGGTAGGTATTATTCTGTGTTTTGCTAGGAGTGGCATGATAAATGTGGCACAAATACTTGTTCAGGAGAAGTGGAAAGAAAGGAGAGAAGTGTTGTACAGACGTCTTAATTTGTTATTTGCAATCACCTGGTGCTGCAATTGACTTTGTGAGATCATGTTGTTCCCATTTATGACTAAATGACGTGGGTAACTTTAGTTGGTAGGTTCTGCTATGTTTTACTTATTTTGCTAAATGAGAGATTTAGTGCAATGCATCTGGCTTCTTACTTTATCTCACTGTTTGGTATAGACCTATACAATTTCCTGTTGATGATTTTTTTTGGATTTTAACTTTCTCTGCATTCAATCCAATTGCAGGACGTGGCAGTGAAGGTATTCTCGATGCAAGAATATTCAGAAGAACTGATATGTTCCTTTAAGAAAGAGGTCTGTTTTCTTTTTTGTTTTACTACGTCTCATAAGTTCTCTTTGTTTTTAATATTATTCAGCCAGAACATTCTGAAGGTCGCTTAGACCTTTTAATCTGAATAAGGCATCTCTCGTAGGACATGATATGCAAACTATGTCCTTCTCTTAGCCTGTCTACTGGCCTTGACTTGTTAATTGACATCACAAAAACATTGTTATGGTAGTGATTAGTGATTGCTGGATGCAAGATGGCTAGTTTAATTTTGATAAGGGCCTTCCTTGACAGGTTGTAATGCCGGTTGATAATCTAGATCCAGATTGAGGCAGTGAGGGATGATAAGTTGGCCTTTTAGTTGATAATGAGCCCAAACAGTGATTTTTTATTACCCCAGGCTGTGATGAGTCGACGTCGTGGTGCCAAATGACTCTGTCTATGGTGCCACTTGCCCCTACATCTTCTGATGGTTCTCTTTTGCTGATAAGAACTACATAGTCAGATGGTTTAGCAAGAACATTCTGAAAACCAGTGTGATAAAGAGATAAAGTAAGAGTGACTAATATGTTAGAACTGCATGCATTTATCTCTATCTCTCTGCACTTGTATGACGAGCCCATATTTTGTTACTGTATAATATTTGTCAAGCCTTTTAATGAACAGAATTTTTGGTGCTTATTCTGTATCAACTGGGATTTTTTCCTTAAACCACAGATATAGTTTATTGGTGACAGCTCTATTAGTGATGGCATTGGCAATTTTATTTCGAGTGTTGTTCCACTAATACAGTAATACAACTTTTCCAGTACATGTGGTGATAGCAGGTTTTTATCTTTTTTTTTTTGTTTACCAATGGATTATGGATGTTTTACCTGGTACTTTCCATGCCTTGATCGATTGCATTATGATTAATTGTGGTGTGTTGGATGGATGTAGTAGTATGTGGGTCAAGAAAAGGAAATATACCTTTTCATTTTACTCAAAATGAGGAACTTTTTCATAGGACTTTGTGATTGTTATATCCATACCCTATCCCTCGTGCATGCATAATACCATGCAGATTTCTGAGAATCTCTTTTGATGTTACCGCAATTTTTTTTTACTTTACATAAAGTACCGTTAATATGACAGTTTTTTTGTCCTTGCAGGTACTTCTTATGAAAAGACTTCGGCACCCCAATGTTTTGCTTTTCATGGGAGCAGTAACTTCGCCTCAGCGCCTCTGCATAGTCACAGAGTTTCTTCCACGGTACTTTCTCGATGCTTTTGAAAATCAGGCTCTTTGATTATATGACACATCGTTATTAAAGTTTGTTGTAGTGTCTGGTTTATTGGTTTGTGGTGATTGTAATTTCTGTTGATATCCTGTCTCTATGGAGCTAACAGTTGTTACATGTGTTGATGCAGTGGAAGTTTGTTTCGCTTGCTGCAGAGGAACACAACCAAGTTAGAATGGAGACGGCGTGTTCATATGGCTTTGGATGTGGTAAGTGTCTGCTTCTTATTCACGTAAATAAATTCATCCTCTTCTAGGTGCAGTGTTTTTCACCTGAATTTTTTTTTTCATCTGTTTCCCTGTCAGCGTTTGTTTTGCTCTTTTTCATATTGCCCTCATTTTGTTATTGTTGATATCTTTTGAATGTACATTTTACTTCCATACTAATAAAAATTTGAGACGAGTGTCTTGAACCTTAGCATTCCTAACCTCCTGAGACTGCTTGGCCTGTGAACTTTTGGCCTTCAGAGTTCCTCAGCTATTTGAAATCTACTAATCTCTTGTACGTTATCTTGCTGCTTTTAACACGTGATTATCAAATTTGGTCCTTTTTCAGGCTAGAGGCATGAATTATCTGCATCATTACAATCCACCTATCATTCATCGTGATTTGAAGTCCTCGAATCTCTTAGTTGACAGGAATTGGAATGTGAAGGTTTGGCCACAATTTTTGATGTCCTCTTATGTACAGAGTTCTGTCCTTCTGTCCCATGATATATTCCTTTATTTAGATGCGATATACGGGATCTTGCTTATGAGCTCATTTATGGTTTGCTAAAATTGTAAATTAGGTGGGTGATTTTGGTCTGTCGCGTCTGAAACATGAAGCGTATCTCACAACAAAAACAGGGAAGGGAACGGTACGAAAATTGTACTTACCATTTCTTCAATAGCTCTCGTTAGTCATCATCTGTAACTTTACTCTTTAACTATCTGATATGATAATTCTTGGCTGACTTGACCTGCAATCTCTCTTTCTCTAGCCTCAATGGATGGCACCAGAAGTTCTCCGTAACGAAGCCTCAGACGAGAAGTATGTTTTTGTCTGTTAAGTTCACTTACAAGACTACTACGATCTAAAGGTGGCTCTGGTCTGGTATCCTAATTTACTTACAATATTCCTCTGCATCTCCAGATCTGACGTGTACAGTTATGGAGTGGTCTTATGGGAAATTGCCACCCAGAAGATCCCGTGGGATAATCTCAACGCGGTGCAGGTATTTTTTTTCTTTTCCGTCACCGCATTCCTTTTCTTCTAAAAGATGGACCTTTAGTTTTTTAATCAGTAAGCAAGATCCACTAAAAATGGCATCGTGGCATGCCTTTGATTGGCTAGAATACATTGTATCTTGGATCTCTTTTTCACTTCTCTGTGGAGATGGACTTAGCAGGCTTTGTACCTTATGTTATCGAGCGACATTCCTTATGTGAACATGAAAGGGGAGTGAATGACTATGCCCGATCTGCTGTCTTTTTCTCTCCCTTTTGTTTCTATTAGGAATTACAATGATATCTATAATTCGAAAAGCTTTGAACAACGCTTTACTCAGGATACTCGCAGGTGATTGGTGCTGTGGGGTTTATGAACCAGCGGCTGGATATCCCTCATGATGTCGATCCAGAGTGGGCATCTATAATCGAGAGCTGTTGGCACAGGTGCTTATTCTCCTTGAGTGTTTATAGAGCCCTAAGTACACTAAACAGAAGCCTGGAGTCTGCAATTGATAATTCATTCATCTTGGGTAGAAAATGGAGAAGCATTTTTCTGGTCTCTGATGCAATAGAATTGGATATAGAACACGATGCTCCATCTCGATGAGCATTTTACATGTACCGCTGTAGTTATGCAGTTTCATGACCTTTTTTTTTTCTAGCACAAGTTGATTTCATTCAGGAGCTGTTCTTTTCTTTTGTGAGGAAAAAAAATTGTAAATTCGTCACAATTCGATACTAATGTGGGAACTGCGTTTTCTCCTAACCAGTGATCCAAAGTGCCGACCGACGTTCCAGGAACTACTGGAAAGACTCAAAGATTTGCAGAGACAGAACGTACTTCAATTCCAGGCTTCCCGCTCCGCCGCCAGGGACAGCACTCAAAGGGAAACATGAAACATCCGGTGCTTCGAAAGGATTTGGCTATTCATTGCATTGGCTAACGGTCCAAGCAGTCCTGGGCTATTCACCAGGAAGTTGATGTTGCCAACCAGGCTTGATCCACTTTGCCACCTCCGGACCATGAAATTCCGGCAACCAGATTTTTGAGACCATTTTGAGAGAAGAATGATTGTCCTTCATATGAGCATTCATTGCAGGTGGATCTAGGATGACTGTCGCTGTTGTGCGTTTACCAGAAGTCACGAAGGATCTTGTAGATATGTTGCAAGCAGAGGCTGAGTACATTAGGCATGTCATCCATTTGTTTGTGGTACATTTATAGGAAAACATTAGGTTCTCATAAAGCTGTACAAATCAAATCTACTGTGACAGCTCTTAGTGGTGAAACAGAGAGATTTCCTCCGTGAAGACGGATTATCTGTCGGCTCTGTTATTGCTGGATTGCAAGGCAACCTGATTCACCGTGTGAACTCATCCCTGTTCAACCACACAAAGGAATGAACAAATGGCATGCTGCGATGTATCGAGATAAATACATTAAAAGTCCTAAAATTTATTATGAAAATATAATTGAGTTTTAAAACTTTCAAAAAGTATAATTAAATTCTAAAACTTTTTAAGAAAATATAATGAATTTCTAAAATTTTTAAAAAGTTTAATCAAAGAAAAAACTTAATTGGATCAATTTAACAAGTTTCAAGTTTTGATTGCACTTTTTGAAAATTTTAAAATCCAGTTGTATTTTCGTGACAAGTATTAGGACTTAATTGTACTTTCTAAAAATTTTAAGATTTAATTACACTTTCATGACAAGTTTTAGAATTTTCAATGTATTTATTCCGTGAACTATTGCTTGCAATGATAACACCGGTCACACACTACTTAGGCTCAAGGCAGCCTCTGCCTCTATATCGACACAAGTCCAAGCTATTCACCTCACGGAAATACATCAATGAAGATACCTGTTCAAAACACTTTGGAGAGTACTGGACTGCGTGACCTAGGGACGACCAAGCTTTTTCTACAGTCAATACAGCCTAGCGTGCCAGCAGCAACTTCGACAAAATTTTACATTTAATTGAAAGTCTTAGTTTTCCACAGAGTTTGCGACTTTAGTTTCTCAAATTGAATGCCTGTCTAATGAGCTCTGGCCTAAAGTCACCGGACCACCAGGTATCAACCCAACAGCCCTTCCCAACTTGCTATTGGAAAACAACCTCACATTACTGAGCATAGGCTCGTGGTTCTATGATTTCTGTTCCTCGAAAATTATACATGATTTTCCTACTGTCCAAAACTCCCAGCATGAAAAACATGGAAGGGCAAAAATGTAGGGCTGCACCTCTGGTAGGAACCGAGAATCAGCGACAGTACAAGAATCCCATAGAAAGCAAGACGTATATCCAAAAAGAAGCATGACTCGTACAGCTCTGGATCCAACTTGGACAATGTTATGGCAAGTTGGGAAGTCCTCGGAAAAATTACAAATGCCCAATTTTCACGCGATTTATCTAAGCAAGGAACGAATTGCAGCAACCGCATCACCTTTATGCTCACGCAAGGTCCTTTCAGCCACCTTCCGGTCCAGCTGTTTTCAGTATTTAGCATCCAATGTTAGACAGCTCAGACCAGAGAATAAAAGTGTTCAAGCGCATGGCATTAGGTAACTGACCTCAAGTTCGTTAGCAATTATGTCAACATCACCTGCATTGATCTTGACAGAAGCCAATTCTTTCTCCCTAGGGAACAATGTTAATGCATTGAATGAACAACGTAAATCAACAGCCAAGATGCACAAATTGCCACAAGCCAGAAAGTAGCTGAAACGGTTCCATCCAAATCGAATGATGATGCACTAATGCATCTTTGCTATGAACAACCTTTAAGCCTAATGGTCGTGATGAGTGCCAACCTTAATACTCATGGAAGATCTCACACACTGGCTCATGCCAACTAAGACTACCGTGAGTCCTGACTGACGTGACATCATCTGCCACATCTCAAATAGGGTAATGCGACTTGATCCAAAACATCTGATTGTGATGTCATGGCAATTTCCATTTGTCAGTAGACATGTTCAACTTGAAATTTAGGTGAGCAATGAAACAGGAAGCTAAATTTTATTATAAAGAACACGTGAAGTATACGTGCACACAGGACTCCAATTACACACTAACCTAATTTGTTTTTGCTATCACGTCAAGCTGCTCTCTGCATGTCGCCAACCTTGCAGAGGGTAAAAACGTTCGCGAACTTGGTGTTCTGTTTCGACAATTTCGTCTCTATTTCTCCGTCAAATACTCACTCCAGTAAAGTGGCAGTAAGTAAAACTCAACATGTTTTGCTCAAATATTAAAACTGCATTTTCCACTAGACGCCCCCAATGAAAGGAGAATGAAGTAACTAACGATTTTGTCCAAGTCTCTATTAGACTTCTCGAGCCACCATCACTACCATTCTATACTCTGCCTCATAAGGTGACAAGGATATAGCAGATTGTTGCCTACTAGGCCACTACACCAGGAAATTGCTCCAGAACTCAAGTTACATACACAAGAATTGGTTGATAACATGTACCATGAGTCCTACATGGTTAGCATCACAACACCTACCTAACTTTGAAGTACACTCCTTTTTGGTAAAAAGGAAGAAGAAATTACCATACTTTGAAGTTCCCTTCAAGTATGAGACTTGTTCCACGACTTGCAAGTGAGGTTTCATGAGATTCAACGTGAACCTACTTGCAACACCAACTTGCTAGCTTATTGAAGAAATTTAACTTTCACCATGAGAAAGAATTATTTTTGTTTTATAATTGGCCTTTAACCTCCCCTTGAGAATGGCCTTCCATGAATGCGAAGACCTCAATTTCTCAAACACTTAAGCGACTATGCGGCCTCATATTATCAAATTATTGCAGTCATGAAACTAGTGCTTTCCACTTAGCTTTTCATCTAGTAAACACTAGCAAGAGCTTGCAAAATTAATGCAAATAACAATATATGTGAGTCCCACGTCAGTGAAGTTTGCTGAAAGTGCGAGCAAATAGTGAGAAACTCCTTGAGTTACGTATCAATTGTTTTCTACTGTGAGTTTTTGTGATTGAAGAAGTGAAGTGCCTGATCTCCATGTTAGCCATGCACATCTTCAATTTGCTAACTATAACAAGCAACAGGCAACAGATGAGTTTGCATGAAGAATAAGTGTTCACGTTCGATTATGGAGGTCCAACGTGTCCTGTGTGAGAATAAGCGCCCCTCTTGTGAGGTGTATGAGAAGCAGTGTATTTCAGTGCCTAAGTGATCCGCAGTGAGGTTTAAAGAGATAATTAACTGTTCAAGTTAATCCTCATAATGGTTAAGGTCGTAATCTTGCGAGTAAACTTAGGTCCATTGTTTCCTTGTTTCTGAAAATAAAATCGAGTTCCATATATAGTCGCACCCAGTGTGACATCTCCGCGCGACTTTTGAATGCCACATCGATTCTTTAAATTAGAATATGCCCCCCCCAATCTGCCCATGAGTCCATTGTAAAGCCAAAACAAATGAAACATTGCAAATCTATCGAAGTAATTTCCACATAGCAAAGAACCGAATGATATTAAACGATACCTCATCCTCATGGCATTCCTATCAGCTTCCGCGGACGCAGCAATCGATGCCATCGCCTGCCACATCAAACAGTCCGATATTCGCACAAGATTTCACAAGACAACTACGGTACCCACTCAACCGAATCCCTCCCAAAAAAATTTCCGCCGAAATCATCACATACGCCAACAACTTGCGATCTCCAATTTCCCAAGTACATGCGCTCAAACTTAATTTCAGGACAAGAGACAAGATTATCGACGACAAAATTCGGAACAAGGATCAATGAAAAGGAACTATCTACCTACCTGCACAAAGACCAAATTTTTATTACACGTGGGGTAAAACCGTGCACGACATTTATCTCGAGCAGACATTTAGCGCTCTGGACAATCGCCGATACGCGCGCCAATTCATCCCCTACCTCCACCAAAACACTTCTTCTTCGGTTTTGACCAACGGAATCGCGAGCGAGGTTTTCCCGAGCAAAGACCCAGAGAGGGAAACGAGGCAAGAAAAGTTTTACCTCCTGAACGCGAGTGGAGTCGAGCTGGCGATCTTCGACGCGGTCGGTGAGCTTGTCCAGCGCCTTGTTCTGCTGCTGCAGGTCCTTGGAGTCGATCGTCCTCTCGATCGCCGCGTCGTCTCCTCCCTCCATCGGCGCCGGCCCCTCTCTCTCTCTCTCTCTCTCTCTCTTGCTTCAAGAAGCGTCGAAGCTCGCAGCAAGATGAAGAAGAAGAAGAAGAACAAGAAGAAGAAACCGCAGGAAGAAATTGGCGGAGACGATGAGCTCCAAAACCCTAACAAGCGCTCCGCTCTATACCTGTAAACGCCTTTATGATTTATTCGATGAATTAATAATCATCTTGTTGAATTAAATTTAATCAATTAAATCAAAAATTCACTTATGGAGTTAACTCGTTCGATAGGAAAAAAAAAAACCATTATTGTTAAATTCGGATTTTGCTAAATACGATAAAACCTACCAATAATGACCCCTTTTTAGCATTTGGTATGGTATTAATGATATTCGATTATCAATTTTTTTTTTAATTATCGTCAGATCGTTTCTTAATTTTATTTTCGACGCTCAAAATTCAGTATTTGAATTTTCATTTTTACCAAGCAGGTACCTACTTTTTCTAGGATTATTAGGCTAAAACCCGATCCTCAAACTCTTTCCGCACCAAATCGACCCTCAATTTCCATGTAAGGATTTTGCAAATCGAAGGAATTTTCATTATGTTTTTCCTATTTCTCGAGTATTGAAATTGTTCACGTGCCCAATTTCATATCTAGTCAATTACGTTCATAAGAACGATAAAAAAAAAGAAGAAGAGGAATCAGAGTGCATTTCGAATGGGACATCAACCAGTAGCCGTGTTACTTTTTAAGGGGCGACCAAACACGGTCTGAATTTCGAATCTATAAGTAACTCGCGCATTCGTATTCATACATAACGATGAGACGTGGCGAGAGGAAAATAGATAAAACAATAGGAAGGAGTTTGAATTGAGCTAGTGACATGACTCTAACTTGCACTTCTTGAGAAACCACTCATCTTGTTGCTGTTTTTTCGGGGACTTCTTTTTGGAAATCAACCGGACAACATACGAGGACATACGTATCTACATAGGTAGGTATTGGAGGTAGGGACGACTTCATAGCCAGGCGGGGAGCCATTCCTGGCCGTCAATGTAATCGATCGACATGAACGGCCCGGCTTCCTCGTCGGTGAGCTTATGCGACCACGGTGCTCGGTCGGTCGACTCGGCCCCCGGCCCGTGGCAATGGTACTCCGCATGGTACAAGTTCCTGCGGTTCATCACCCATTAATTCGGAACCCCGTTGTTGCCGTGTCGGCAACGTTACTGATGGATTATGATTCGATCCGAAATGTTCCGGAATTGTTTGAAATGTTTTGTGATTGGAGTGAGGCAATGGTTGAGATCACTTACTCCGTGCTCCCGTCGTAGCTCCAGTTGGTCCAGCCGCTGGGGACTATGGTCTTGGAGAGGTACGTCTTCGCGAAGACGACCCTCGAGTAGGCGCCTTTCGCTCGCCCGAGGTAGACGTCGCCGACGCCGTACACCTTCCCCTTCACGAACACGAACCCGCTGTTCTCCTCCGCGCTCTCTCTGTTCTGGGCCGTGATGGAGCCGTGGATCGACACCCTCTTGTCGTCGATGACGAAGATCTCGCAACTCTGCGCGGTCCCCTCGGTCAGTCGTTCGTGCAAAATCTCATTACCGTGGCTGATTTTGTCCGCCGCATTGGTATGGAGATGGAATTTCATGTGGAAGTTTTGCTTACGTGAAAGACGGACCGGCCTCGGCCGAAGATGAAGTCGATCGAGCCCTGGATGTAGCAGTTGTCGTAGTAATGCCGGCCCTTGTAGTCGAAGAGGGTGTTGTGGGTGCTGTAGAACGCGCAGTGGTAGAAAGCCGCCTTGTCCGCCGCCACGAGTGCTGCGACCGACTGGTTCTGCGACGTGTACGCCACTCCCGTCGGTGCATCGTTCTGCATTGCGAAAGGAGGATCATATGCATGATCGAGATCGGCAAACTGAAACTCGCGCATTCGCTCCTGAACATGCTTGTCTCGACTTCTTGGGGGCGAAAAGGCTTGGGCAGGAAGCCATTTGCAAAGCAATGGAATACGAAATTACAGCAGAAGGTCTTGAGTTCGAACCTTGAAGCTAATACCGAAGGCGATGAAGTTAGGGGCTTCGACCCTGAAAGTTGCGGATTCGACGTTATCGGCGGAACTCTGCGCCCAGGCAATGATAGACCTTCCCTTGCCATTCCCTCTCAGGAATATGTAAGGCTTGTCTTTTGGTATGTGCACCTTTTCCCTGCCAAATTCGAATCGATTTCAAGAGACGGAAAACTTCACAGGTCCGAGAAAATAAACGCGGAAACCTTCGTTTCAAAGCGGTTTTCATTGAAGTTCAAGAGAAAATTTGCGCGACACGACGTGCTCCATTTCAACCAATGTTCCGCATCGGCACTCCTCATCGTACTTCATGCTAAAATCAATCCAGTGATCCTCCATTTTTCCTGTAGCTAGCTGGAATGTCCTACCTAGTTGTGTGTTGTTACCTGTAAACTCCTTTCCTAACGTGGATGATGACCCAATTGGAGTTCCCATTGGGGACCGAATCGACGGCGGCCTGGACGGACTTGAAGTCCCCGTTGCCGTTTATGTCGACCTTTATCGTCCGGTTGGTGGCGACCTTCCGTGTCAGCAGCGGGGAGTCGATGACCGTGCCCGGGGACGATCCACGGGTGGCGGGGAGCGCGACGGAGACGGAGAAGACGAGAGCGGCCGCGAGGGCGAGATCGGTCGCCCTCGTCCGGGGTGAACAGGGGAGCATCCTTTCTGAACGGCTCCTCTTGTGGATTCTCTTGGGGGAAGGCTTGGTGTGTGTGGAAAAGCAAATGATGATGTGAGGGAGGGGATTCCAATGGAGGATGTGTTTTTGATTGCTGAAGGAGAAGGGGGTCCTCAATTTGGAAAGGTGGTGAATGGCCTTTGGGGGGGGCAGGTGAAGGAGTTGGTTAATGAAGGAGAGGCTTCACTGTTTTGGAGGGGGGAAGTCCGGATGCTTTTGTGTGTGTGGCTTAGATGTAATGCAACCAAATTGCTTACTGGAGGAGATGGGGCTTGGGGAAACAAGAAGTTGCTATTTATACAGGAGAGCTTAGCCTCCGCTTTGCGGATCCAAAATCGGGCGGGAAATCGAATCGCATAACCGATTTATAGCGGCCTTTTCTCGATGTACCGACTGTTCCGGCATTTCGTGTGGCACAAAAAAAAAGAAAGAGAAACCCGGAACATTTATATGCGTTGATGATAGATCGTCGGTAAGTTTCATAAAATAACTTTGAAAATTTTTTACTCGATCTAAACGAAAGGAATATATATGATTTCAACGTTTTGTCGATCTATGATTCTGGTGAATTCTTACGCAAAGGTCTTTCTTCTGTGGTGGCAAGGCAGAAGAAAATCCATGCAGAGCCTCCCGCCGTGATCTCTAGTTTCGCGTTTTGTCGTGGGAAAATCGTTTAGCTGCCTCACCTTGTTGCTTCTCAGGGAATGCTAAGCGTGATAAAACATCGTATAAACATCGGTTTGTCAAGTGATGTGTCGTGCACTTATCGACGACCCAGTCACGACCGGCCACCTAGAGACCCGATACGAAAATTGTCGCGCGCGAAGCGCTACGTCATTCCGTCGCGCGATAACGGCGACCGGTTCTGCAAAATCGGCCGTGGTCGCGAATCGTCGCGGATCCTCGGTACCGCCGTACTCGGAGGGAGGGGGGGGTTCGATGTGTCGGGACTCCGTGGCTTCACTCGTCACGTAGTGATTTGCGCTGCTAATATGATTAATCATATAATACAGACGGACGCGATGGAGATTGTTAGAATGTGCAACAAAAAGACTTAGGCTTAATAATTGGAGTAAGATTTACATGTATATAAAATAATGTGTACTTGGGCGAACATTTGGAGAAAGCCTTTTCGCATAAATGAAAATGACCTGTAGACAAAAGGGTTTTTACAAATTGCGAGTGGTGTTTGGTAAACTGCAATTGAAAAGTGTGCTGGAAATTAACTTTGGTTAAGATCCCGTTTGGAAAAGGACTACGTTTCAAAAGTCCTTTGGTGTTTTGTGTGATCTAATCAAGCTTTTTTTACTTTTTAATTAGTTTAAAATTGGAATAAACAGTGGCTGCAAATTTTAAAATTTGAGTGTTGAAAATAATGTAAAAGAAACGCATCAATAAAATTTTCTTTTCTGGCATAATAAATCAAATGGAAAAAAAAACACAATTAAAGTTCTGTCTTTCTCAATTAAAAAAGAGTAATTTGATTATAGTAGATGTGGTCACATATATCCCGAGAAAAGAAATAAATCCATATAGTTTTAAGTTGAAAATCTTTTTGAAGTTCTTTCAATGTAGTGTAGATAAAAGTACAGTTGCAGATAGCGTCCTTTTCAGATTAAATAAATATATATATTTTGTGTTTTGGTCGAACAGATTAAATATATTAAGGCAGCTACGTTTCATTGTGTTGTTATGCCTATCCGGAAAATTTAGGGAAAAGAAAAGCAACAAATATCTGCGAATTTTAATTTATCTAATCATCATAGAAATATTCTCAATAATTTTATAGAAGGATATATATATATATATATATAAGTTTAAACTTATAATCACCTCAAGTATATTTGCAAAGAGATCCAAAATAATCGAATTTTGAATCCGAATTTTCGAGGTCCCCTAATGATCACATTTTCAAAATACAACAGTAATTCAAACAAATGCACAAAAAATATTCAAGGACATCGAATTTGAAAATAAACTAAGCTCACAAGAAACTAGTAAGTTCTGAGTTTCTTTCTTTCTTTTTTTTTTTTCCTCTTTTTGGGTTAAAGCAACAGGCCGACATTTAAATACGAAACCACAGCTTCATTTGATAATTTGAATTGTTAAAATAATTTGCAATGATCTTATAAAATCTCACATGATATCGAAGTAAAATAGAGTAGTGGACTGGGTCGTGAATGCCCTAATAACAAATACTCTCCCGCGTAAATTGGCTAGTCCAACTCTCTCAGCCCCCCGTGGATTTGCTCTATTTATATGCCCCGTTTATAGGCCCTCGCGTTCAGGGTTTCGATAAATAAAACTATACGCTCGACAAAAAAAAAAAATTTACATATCTTCAAATTCCAATTTACCCGTGAAAGGGAAGCGTTAGAATATTTAAAATTTTAAAAGTTCATTCCACGCGCAAGGACGTGACATTTAAATATTTAAATATTAAACCACGCTTCTATCTTACATTTTAAAATTTTTTCGAGAACGGTTACGAGCAATCTGATAAAATCTCACGTGAAGCACGCAATCTTGTACCGTAAGTTTGGAAGATCCCTTTTCCAAGCCCTTGCCAAAACAGGTATTAAAGCTGTGAACCCAAAACTTCATGCGTCAAGGCAAAGACAAATTAAGAACCAAACTTGCACAACAAGAAACGCGTAATGCCGTGAAAAAAATCAGAGAAAATCAGCACTTTAGGAAATCGGAGAAAATCAGCACTTCGAGATGGACCGCAGGACCCCTCAAGCAAACCCGATCGAATCTGCTTGCACCAATATTTGTGAATATTCTTACTAGGCTTAAATAACAACCTGCGGTCCCGCACGACGCACACGGATCGGTCAAACGCATGGAAACAGAGGTCATAGGTGCGAAAATGGACGACGAATCAATCACCGGAATCTAATCGTGACTTTCGATCTTTACTTAGCTTTATCGCGGTAGATCAGCCCGTCTGCCTATCTATCCGATTCATTTCTATCACGGAGTTTTGACTTTGGAAGGGCTGTAAATAGGGTTGCGGATCGGGCAATTAAGCCCGATCGTTTAAATTCTTTACCCCCTATATATTTGTGGTTAGTCCGTCCGCCCCCTATTCCTTTGGGATTTTATTGTGCTTGCTTCGAGCTTTTTGTCTAAAATATCTTGACTATCGATATTAACAAATTTCTCGACCCAAAAAAAAAAAATATCAATGCGTGCTTCATCGAAGACGAAGGTTTATTTAGTGAATCAATTTACGAAAAGCTCAAATATACATGTTTTTCTTTTTTCGTAAAATTCAATATCTTAATATAATTGACATTATCCCGGAAAATACTATAGAATTTTTAAAAAAAATCTAAACCAGATGCTGAATATTAGATTTCCTAAACCAAATCCCAGTTCGGCAATTTCTTCCTAATCCTAGAGTTATATCTCCTCCCTCCCTCTCTCTCTCTCTCTCTCTCTTTCGCGCAGAGTCATACGTTCACTCGACATTTGGGCGAAACCCACGAAACCATCAAAATCATGTCAAGAAAGCGGCGGCGCACAACCGCCGCCGCCGCCGCCAGCGTCTCCGCCGCCGCCGGACCTGACAGGATGGCCTCGGAGATCGAGGAGATCGAGCCCTTCCCGCGCTTCGATGTGGTCTCCGACCACTCGGACCACTATTTCCGCACCGAGACCCAGTCCATCCCGGCCCAGACCCTGACAAAGATCATGCAGGAGTGGAAGCTCCTGGAGCAGCACCTGCCGGAGTCCATCACCGTGCGGGCCTACGAGAAGAGGGTTAACCTCCTCCGGGCCGCCGTGGTGGGCGCCTCGGCCACGCCCTACCACGACGGCCTCTACTTCTTCGACATATCCTTCCCGCCCCATTACCCGACGCAGCCGCCGCAGGTCCGCTACTGGGCGTTCGGGTACCGGATCAACCCGAACCTCTACAGTGACGGTTTCGTCTGCTTGAGCTTGCTCAATACGTGGCATGGTAACTTCCGTCGCGTTCATGGCACGATGCATGTTTATAAAGCTTGTATATCTGATTACTTACGCAGGTGCATTTACATATGATTTCCTGAATCGGATTCATATGTAATTCATAAGATTTCTCGTCTTGTCATGTTTATGCTCCCTCCCTAAGGTTTGGTCACTGATTGAACGTACAAAAAGGCTATTGATCGCCGCCTGCTTCCACATAAGAATGCCATGGTGATCTCCGATCCTGTACTGGCATTCCATGGAAGCATCGGCAGTTCGAATCGCCTCTCATTTCATCGCCGCTTTTAACGATCTTGCGCTCAATAGAAACTCTCGGTTTTTCTGATCGGAATGAATCTGTTTATCGAAATTAAGGGATTGAGTATGTGTTAGGCAAACGGAAGAGCGAGAGATGGAACCCGACGGAGTCGACGATCCTGCAGGTGCTGCTCTCGATACAGGCCCTCGTGCTCAACGAGAGGCCCTACCACAACGAACCGGGTCACGTGGCCTTCAAGCCCGGAACTCTCGGCGAGAAGAAGTCCTTCGCCTACAATGAGGAAATCTTCGTCCTCTCTTGCCTGTCCGTGCTGCGCCTGATCAAGACACCTCCGAAGGGATTCGAGGCCTTCGTCGCGTGGCACTTCCGGGACCGGGCCCGTGCCATACTGCAGGCCTGCGAGGCCTACGCGAACGGGTGGGTCCGGGTTGGGTACTTCCGGGAAGGTGCACCGCGGGGGCCGTCGAGAGTGGCGGTGCCGGAGAAGTTCAAGCAGTCCATCAAGTGCTTGTATCCGCAACTATACCAAGCATTCAGCCGAGACGGGGCTTCGTTGGCCGGTTTGAGCAAAGAGTTGAGTTTGGACGAGACGCCACGCCGGGGCAACCGTCCTCCGGCGCCGGCCAAGGGGAAGAATGGTTTAGTGGTCAAAGTCGTCGGGATGGTCAAGAAGCTTCTGGGATTGAAATAGGATAGGAAATTGACAATTGACACGGTTATTTGATAGGTACATTCCATCAATGATTCGCCGGACAATACTAGTCATAGTGCATAATTATATATTTAATTATCTAGAGCGATTGAATGTACAGTGTCACTTATGTGATTGGTATAGTCGATGTGACTATATACGTGCACCTTCGCTTATGGTGAAGTAGGAAATTTGTAGGGAACTCGTGAGTGATTTCTGTTTTGCGGTTTGAATTAGATGGAAGGTTTGCGGCCGAGACATGACATCGGATGTCCCAAGCCCCGCTCTCGTTAGTCTCTATTGCTCAGATTCGAGTCCATGGACACGATGTGATCACAACTGTCAAAAATAATCCACGAGTTAAACTTTACCGTCCTTTGTATCTACGTTTTATCATTCAAATTTTATGTCTGTGTTCCTTATTGTAATGCTGATTATTAGCATGATTTGTTGATGTCTGCACATTCTCTTAACAATTCAGTAACGAATTTCGAGCTTCTCATTCAGTACACGTTTGACATTGACGTTTTGAAGGCGAGCAGAATGACAAGAGGTTGAAATTAAGGGTAACGATACAAATGATCTATGAACTTTTGTACGATGCTTCCTTATCCAATTTTTTTTTTTTTTGGGTTTGATGTGGAATGTAATATTCAAACTTTCAATTTATTAAATATGGTTCTTGAAGTTTAGTCCAATGTACAATAAATTCCCTAAACTTTAAATTTCTTCAATTTGGTTTTACGACTTTTAATACTTGTTCAATGTAATCACTAAACTATATTAAAATGTTTAATATTGTGCCTTTCATTAATTTAAGATCAGGGACAACATTGAATATTTTTACATAATCAATGAACTAAATTGATCATATTTCAAAAGTTCAGGAATTATATTGAACAAATTAAAAGTTCACGGATCCCATTACATATTAGGCTAAAGTCTAAAAATCGCACTTAACATATTAAAAGTTTAGGAGGCATGTTACACGTTAAATTAAAGTTCAATGACCATTTATGTCATTTTCCCTCGAAATTACCGTGTTGGTCTAATATGTAGGGGTGCTGGTTTTGGCTGAGATTTGCTTGACGGCAAAATCACGTAGCGTAAATCGAACGAGTCAGGGACTGGATTGCATGAACAGAGGGGAAAAAACGAAGGGGCCCTAGCGCTAAATAGAGAAAATGAAAGTACTAATGAGAAAATTATTCCGATCGCAAACATCGTACACATCAAAATTGACAGGGGCAGTTTCGAAAATACAGCGATCTTCCCCTCTCTCTCTCTCTCCTCTCTTCATCGCGCAGAGAGCAACGCTCGCTCGCCGAGAAAATGTTCGTCAATCCTCTTCGCCTTCGTCAGTGAAAACCTCGCGCTCGCCCCCGCTCGTCGGCAGGGTTTTTCCCGCAGACCTCCGAAGCCGACGGAATCCGGCTCGACTCCGGCGATCCTTCCATGGCCGTCGACTCCAGGTCTCTGGCGTTTCCTTTCCTCCTCTTGGCGCTGAGTCTGCTCGCGGCTCGGTCCGAGTCAGCTCCGCAGGCCTTCCGGCGAGATCCCGGTCACCCTCAGTGGCACCACGGCGCCTTCCAGGACGTCAGGGACGGCGTCCGGTCCGACGTTCGCCGGATGCTGCACACTCGGGCCGAGGTTCTAGATCGATCGATCTCCATCTCTCTCTCTCTCTTCCTCAGATTCTCTGTTGAGTACTCTCAGCTTCTCCGGTGAATTGATTTGGTATCGCGTTAGCGATGGCGAACACAAATGAATGGGACGAAGTAGGGGGAGAATATGTGAGAGGAGGAGGGGGGCAATCTTTTGCTGGGAAGGCGTGTCAGTGAGTTTAGAACGAAGCTCGAGGCGGCAATTGTGCGTGCGGGATCATCAAATGAAAGAATTCTGGGGGCGTTCGTAGTAAAAGTACCGCAAAATTGTCATTTGGCAAGATTGTGTGGTGTCTTATTTTGAAGGATGAGCGAACTGGCTGATTGTACATTGCTACTAGTTTCGAGTTCACTGGCTCAAGATTATCTTAGACGTTTTATACAAACGACATTAGCTAAGGATCGTGGCGCTAGTATGAAATTAGAGAACAAATTTTCCCGTCATTGTATTGCTTAATGATATGAGCAATCGACAATAATATATTTGATGTAAGGTAGTAGTGTCACCATTGTTCTTGTCTAGTTTATGCGTGTGCTGAAATTTTATACTTTGCTCGGAAGCATTTTTGCGTATCGTTTGATCGTGGGTGGATTTTGATGCAGGTGCCGTTTCAGGTCCCATTGGAAGTGAATGTAGTCCTTATAGGTTTTGATGGTGACGGAGGATATAGGTACAAAATGGACGCTCACAAGTTTGAAGAGTTCCTGAGAGTTAGCTTTCCATCACACAGGCCTTCATGTTTGGAGACAGGAGAGCCTATTGACATCGAGCATCACATTGTGTACAATGCATATCATGTAATAATTTCTTTGTAGATTTTGTTTATATCTTTCTGCTCGGGAGTTTTCCCCTATCTTCAACTTTTATTTTCGTATTCTATTTTCAGTCAGTACGATTTTGCTCAATAACATCTTTTTCAAGTAGATGTATTATGCTCTCTGTGTCGGTGTCTTCTAGAGTTTGGTCATGAACTGTTGGGTTTACTATATATATGCTTGGTGATTTGGTATCTATCCTTGTCTGTATATGTAATTTGGCGGTAAACATAAACTCATCTTCCGTAAATGACGTGTTACTTAATAGGCTGCACAACCTGAACTCATTGCACTTGAGAAGGCCGTGAAAGAGGCCATGATTCCGTCTGGAACTGCAAGAGAGGTAAGTTCTACAGAGCCTGTGTTGATTGCTGTGATTGACTGTCCTTACAGTTTGAATATATTGATGCTTCTAAACAATGCTTTTTTGCTGAAAATTCAGGGTGATTTTGGGAAAGAGGTACCTTTGTTTGAGGTGGAAGCAACGGCTGTGGAACCTGTATTTCAGAGGTTATATTCCTACATATTCGATATGGAGGACGGTGGAGTTTCTGCTTCAGAGATGGATAGACCTGTGCCGAATGCAATATTCATTGTTAACTTTGATAAAGTATAGTCTCAAATTCAGTCTTAATTGTTGTTAACATGGTGATGGTGTACTCTATATACTTCTGACTTCTTTTTGCCCTTTGTCATGATTTAAGTCGTCTGGCTGAGTTTCTCTTCTGCTGGCTTGTGACTTCTTAGCCTTTCTCTTGATAGGCTTACTTGTGTATTTTACAGGTCAGAATGGATCCCAGGAATAAGGAAATTGATCTCGACACTTTGATGTATGGGAGAATAGGCCAATTGGCTGAGGAAGACATGAAGAAACAGGAAGGAGATTACATTTACCGCTACCGCTATAATGGCGGAGGGGCATCTCAAGTTTGGCTTGGATCTGGCAGGTACCAGTCAAGCAGTCACTCATGTTAGAAACACATGATGGGATGGTTGTTTGCTTTTTCTGTATCTATGTTTCACTTTTTCTTGAAGTGATTGGTATGGCATGGAAAGTTCCACATTGCAGTTTTCTGACTTCAGTTTTGTCAAGAAATTGTCTGTTAAAACAAAAAAAAAAAAGAGTAGTTTAGGTGCTTAAAAGGCGAGCATGGTCTGACAAGTGTAGTCTGTCAAATATGTGTTGCACTCCAGATTTGTCGTGATTGATCTCTCAGCTGGTCCTTGCACATATGGAAAGATTGAAACAGAGGAGGGAAGTGTCAGCTTCAGAACTCTACCACGTTTACGAAACATTATGTTCCCCAAGGGTTTCAGTGCTGTGAATGACCATGCTTCCCATGATGTGTTTGATGGACAACTTGCAAGTCTTATAGCAACAACAGTTGAGCACGTTATAGCTCCAGACATAAGGTACATGAGACCTAATTGGTTTTGCAGATTGCCAAGATTTTATCTGCATAATACAGACATACCTAGAATTAGATTTAGCTGTGTCATACACTCTTACTTATAAATGCCTAGAATTATTTCTATGGGTTTACTGTTCATTTTTTTGTTTATGCAATTCCACTTTAAGTAGTGATCTCTATGTGTTTTGTTTATCCAGGTTTGAAACTGTTGATCTCACAACGAGGTTGCTTATACCAATCATCGTTCTTCAGAATCATAATCGGTTTAATATTATTGAACAAGGCCACAATTACAGCATAGATATTGCGGAAATTGAGGCTGAGGTAAATGGCCTTTTCTTGCTCTTCTCTCTGGGCTAAATATGCTGTCTCTGATGAATCAATTATATGTTGATCCTGTGGTACTGTCTCTAACATGATTATTGGGCCGATTGTGTCTTGACTTATGCCCTTGGTGTCATAAATTAATTCATGGTTCAAGATGACTCCATTATTTGCAAGTAGTAAAGTGAAAATTTCAAAATTAAATGTGCTGAAAGCTCATTCTGCGTCATGGTTATTCAAAATTCAGATAATGCTTATGTTTGTTGTTAGCTATTTAGAGCAATTGCCTGTACTTTTCTTTTAATTTAGGAAGCTACGCAAGTTTTTGTTCCCTTGTTTGAATCTGTGTAGGGTCACAGGTTCGATTGCCCTCTGGAATGTACCAACCAGGCTTTTGGGAGGAAGACAGGTTTTGCATAAGCACGTACAATCTGCTAACACGTTTACCTAAAAGAATAATTTCGAGCTTTAACTCGATGAATTAGGATAACATTTGACCAAAAGAAATTCCAGTAGAGTAGCTCAGAAAAATTGGTGCAGTTTTCTAAGATTGTGTAAGAATAGAATGATGGAGCCGGTTGGATCCATTTCTTGGTGTTTAAGGTTGGTCTTTCTTGGTTTCAGGAAACTTATTGGCAATGCTCAAGAATTCGTTTTGGCATGTTTGATCAATTGAAGAAAACAATAAACAAGAAAACTTCATTGTATTAGGCCATAATAATGTTCTCTTGTTTGTTAACTATGTGCATGGTCATTTCTGTGAAAGCTATGGCATATTGGTTGGCTTCAATCATCTGTGTCAATTTGTCCAAATAGGAGTTACTCTAATTATTGACTCTATTTTACCGCGCATATTCCCTAGAGTTGGAAATTTTCTTATGTTATTATTCTTCTGCTGCTTCTAGGTAAAGAAGATGGTTCATGATGGCCAAGAAGTAGTTATTATTGGGGGTTCACATGCTTTACATCGCCATGAGAAGCTTGCCATTGCCGTCTCTAAAGCAATGCGAGGGCATTCATTGCAAGAGACAAAAAAGGATGGACGTTTTCATGTTCATACTAAGACTTATCTTGATGGGGCTATTCTCAAAGAAGTGAGAGCTCTCTCCCTCTCTCTCTAGTCAATACCCGATAACTAGCATGCCTATTTTTTTCCAATTGGGTGGGGTTTGAAGGGGTGCAACGATTTTGAATAGTTCCATAGCCTGAGATTGTAGATTGCTCGGCCTGTACATACACTCTTGTGAAGAGCTCCTTCTTCATATGTATGTTTGTGTTCACCCCCTTGATCCTTTGATCACTCACAATGACGAAGACAATTTGCCGAAGGTCATGTGTAGTGCTGTGGGTAGCAGAGGCCTTAAGGTCATATGATTTTGCCTTAGAGCTAATCATTCTACGAGCCAATGGATTTACTTGGAGATATTATCTGCAGGAAATGGAACGGTCCACTGATGTGCTTGCTGCTGGTTTACTGGAAGTTGCAGATCCATCTCTTTCAAATAAATTTTTCCTCCGCCAGGTCTGTACAAACTCACTATGCAATTCAATTGTCTCCTGGGTGTTACCAGATCAATGCCTAGCATTCTACACATTTCCAGTTTCTCATAGCACTTAACGGAATGACATTTGGCGATTTTGCATTAAATTATCTAGTGCGGTAATTTTTCTCAGGTTTTCTGTGTGTAGGACTGGATGCGTGAATCAGATGATTCAAGTGATTCCATACTTAAGCATAAACCTCTATGGGCCACTTATGAATCCAAGATTGGAAAGGACAAGAAGAAGGGGGTGAAAAAGGAGAAGGGGGATTTGCACCGAACATATGGGACCAGAGTGATTCCTGTGTGAGAATGCCACTTTGTTGGAATTCTGTCACATAGTTCTGTTTCTATTTTATATTGACGTATTCCTGGATCTCATCTGCTATTTTCTCTATTAAATTTATAATTGTTACGAATGATGCTATTGCATCGTGCTAAATCCTACAGCAAAGTGGCCGAAACTTCTTAGTTGTTCTCATATAGGAGGGAAAAGATTTTACGTAATCTTGCATAATTTTCTTTTTGGTAAAGATTTTTTTTAGTACACACTCTTCCTTAGATTAGTAGTTGTTTGGTTTAGAACTGCACTTAGCATTTATACGGCACTGTTCTGGGAAACGTGGCTTTCTGGATGTCAAATTGACTAAAGTCAAATCCTGAAATCAACCAAAAGTAAGAACCTTCATTGCTTGACTTCTCTGGGGTCTTCTGATAGATACATATGTTTTTTGTGTATCAACCGTACAAAAGAAATACCTTCCACTAATCTTGTGTTGAAAGCCTAAATTATGAGTCCCTTCTGCATTTTCCCGTAAGACTTGAACCTTTTTGGCTGACAATATACTATTTCTAGAAACTGTTGAGCTATTTGAGATTGGTGAATGAAGCTTCTTGATGTCGAATTAGTTCCAATTTCAGTTTGCCATGTGCTTACCTTAAAATTAAGCATGTCAAAATGTCTTTGACGACTTATTAATAACCTCTTGTTGGATCTCTGAAGGCTTTCAATATTCATGTGAGATAGAGTCTTGTTGGTTTCTATTTACTGGTGTAGAGACAGATGTCTAGTCTGCTCGAGCAATACTTCTGCAATGCAATTCTCCATGTTTTATCAATAGGTCATACATTATGTACCTTTTCTCCCTCTATCTTTTATAACCATAGAATATAGATACTTTATGGCAAAGTGCATGATTTTTGTAAATTTTTATTAACCTCTCTCCTCTCCTGCATTTGAACAGAGAAGATTAAATGGATTGATATTAAAGTTCAATTTGTATTTCATTTTCCCAGCTTTGTGCTATCACTAGCTGATGTGGATGCAAATCTTATGATGGAAGATGAGAGTCTTGTGTGGACAGGCCGTGATGTCGTGATAGTACTTCAGCATCCCAATGAAAAGATACCACTGAGGTAAGGAGGCATGTCATTTGCATGGTTCAAGTTTCAAAGCATTGTTTTTACTGCATCCTTCATTATCAAGTCATAGAGTCCTAGCAGTAAGGATTTCTAGAGATGGCTTTGATTGGTTCTCTATGCCTGTCATGATCCTATTTTTCCATTTATTTCTCCGGTATAGGAATCTCTAGTGTGTTTGCTGCCTCCTTCCGTAGGTGTGAACATAGTGAAGCTCTTAATTTCTTTGTTGTTTAGAGTACTAGTTTTCTTTTGCATGCATTAATGAACCATCTAGCTATATTAAGATCCTTTATTATATAGGGTTAATATCACGAAAAACTTCAAATTTGTATATATGTGCCACATTAACCCCAAATTTATTTTTGTGTTACAAAAAATTCCAAACTGGTACACTTGTGCCATATCTTCCGTTAGCTTCCATCAAACTTTACTGCTGAATTGTTGAGCTGGAATGATACGTGGCAAAAACTCCCTCAGAAAAGATGATGATACTGAACACTAAGCCAATCATCGGGTGGGTGGGGAGCATGTAACGAATTTCCATCAATTGGACTTTGTCGGGTGTAAAGGAATACGAGGATTAGGCTATGTTGGAGCAGTTGTACCTTGAATCAATAATTCCTCAACAAAGAAAAGACTTAGATGCAGAGAATCCGAGCAAAGGCGCTCAGGTGCGCAGCAAGTATTCAATTTCCTCCATTGTGAAGAGGAAGGATTGAAGCTTTCCTTCTATAGCCGGCCTCAATGATGTGGCAAGTCCACATGAAAATTTATATTTTTCTCATTTTTTATTTTGTACTCAGAGCACTCTAGCCTTAATATTCAGCTTTGCCTTCTTCTTCTTTGTTGCTTCAATTAGCTCTCGTTTGTAAACGATTAGGGCTATTCTCTCTCCCTCATAGCACTCTATTTCATCTTCGTCTTCTTATTCGTGACTTGTTCGAGCACACTTGTCTTCGTCGAGCATACTCTTGTATCTCTGGTAATCTTCTCGTCTTTAATTTTTTTATTGGGTTTATTTGTCTAACTCGTTCGGCTTCGTCCGAAAGATCCCTAGTAGTTGTCTGTTCGTCTTTGTCGAGCGCTTTGCTTAATCTTCTTCGTCTTTGTCAAGCACACTCTTTTATCTTAGGAAGCACAGCCACTCTTTGAGGGCCTTCGTGTTGGTGTTGGACACCAACACTCCGGACACGCTAGCAACACGCGAGTCCAGCATCATGGGGTCAATTTTAAACATTTTCAATAAATTAGGGGTCAAAATGTAAATTCATTCTAAACTCTTTTTGTTTTATTTATTTATTTGTGGATATGAATCAAATTAATTTGATTGAGATAATCATAAAAATGATAATTTATCATTTATATATAAAAATATACATTTAATATATGTGTCCCAACGTTTCGGAATTCTCTATTTTTTGAGAAATGATATGTCAGCGTGTCGTATCGTATTGCGTCGGTATTGGTGCTACTTAGTTTTTATCTTTGGTAATCTTTTCATCTTTGATTTTTTTTCCCAGGTTTGTTTGTTGAACTTGTTCGGCTTGTTTTAAAAGATCCCAAGCAGTTGCTCGTGAGAGTTCCTGTTTTGTCTGTCGAACTTGAAATAGCCCAAGCAACTTGTTTGTCGAATAAGAATCTTCAAATGAGGGCTACTTGAAATAGCAAGTTAATTCTTAGTTGGGAGGCTGTGAATGAAAGGAAAAGAGAGTGCCACGCATGAACATGGAAATTAAACAGAGACTAGAAAGAGTGCACTGAGTGAGTGGATGCAAGGGACGAGTGAATGCAAGCAAGATGACAAATATATATATATATATATATATATATATATGGAGAGAGAGAGAGAGAGAGAGAGAGAGAGAGATTATTAAGGCTGGATGGCTCTGGGTAAAATATAAAAAAGAATAAAAAATCTTCTTGTTAAAAAGGGATGTAAAAATGAAATGAAAATTATTTAGAATAAAATTATTGAAAAGAGAGACTTGAATTTCCAAGTGGACTTGCCTTGTCATCCGAGTTATTACCATGTGTCATTCCAGCTCAGCAATGTAACTGTGGATGGAAATTGCGGATGGTAAATGTAGCACTAGTGTATCAGTTTAGGTATTTTAGTGACACAAAAATTAGTTTGAGATGAATGTGGCTCGGGTGTACCAGTTTGGGTTTTTCCATGGTATTGAGTCTATTTTATATGCTAGAAGTTTTCTCCTACAGGAGTTATTATCTGCTTTGTTCTGCTATTTGAAAAATGGAGCATTGTCACATTGTTGAAAAGAGAATGTAATTTTCCTTCAGCAGTATACCTCTCTACAAGAGAGCTTATGGCATCTCATTGAGAGTGTATGTACCATTTTGACTATCTGAAAAGTTATATGTCCTCCACACAGTTATGTTTCAGAAATAGAGAGAAGGCATGCTCTTCCTTATCAGGTTCAGCGCCATATATTAGCAGGGCTTGCATCTGCTGTTGGTGGGCTTACGGCACCTTATGAGAAGGCTTCTCATGTACATGAAAGAGCAGTTGTCAATTGGCTCTGGGCGACTGGTTGCCATCCATTTGGCCCATTCTCTAATACTTCCAAAATCAGTCAAATGCTAAAAGATGTTGCATTGGTGAGGCCTCTTCCTATAAAATCACAATAAAGTGAATCTCACTGTTATCTCTGCCTGATGATGGATGCTGGAAACAGCTCAAATATCCTGGCGTAGCATATCGATTTGTTTCTTGACCTTGATTGATTGAAGATGTTGGGTAGCTTAGTGGTGTCAATAAGAGTCTGTTCAATTTTTTTGACAGAGGAATACAATATATGCGCGTGTGGATGCTGCACTTCACAAAATTCGGGATACATCAGAGGTGACTACATTTTAATCTTCTTATTCATTTACTGTTGTCGATGCTTATCAAGGGCTCGTTTTATACAGGTTGTACAAGGTTTTGCATCAGACTATTTGAAAACCCCGCTCGGTGAACCAGTCAAGGGGAAAAAGAACAAATCAAGCACTGAACTGTGGCTGGAAAAGTTCTACAAAAAGACTAGTAACTTGCCAGAGCCTTTCCCTCATGAATTAGTCGAAAGATTGGAGAAGTACTTGGATGTAAGTGGCTATTTTTTTTAAATAGTTTTGCTTCAACCCAATGTTTTGAATATATTAAAATGCCCCGACTTCACTTGATCGACAGAGCCTTGAAGAACAGCTTGTAGATCTATCTTCGTTGTTGTATGATCACCGGTTACAAGATGCACATCTAAACAGTTCGGATATTCTTCAAAGCACTATGTTCACATTACAGTAAGTTAATGTTTCTTGGGAATCAAGATAGTTGATCTGCTGTTCCATCTAAAAGACTGAGTAGCAGCTGCTTGTGTTTCATTTTCTAAATCCTATGGCTATATTGGGTGCAGATATGTGGACCGGGTTTTGGCTGGCGAGCGCGAGAAAATGAGATGCTGCAACATTGAGTACAAATATCCCATGCAGTCTTCTCAAACTTATATTTATGGTGGCATTCTTGTTGCTGGATTTATTGTCTATTTTGCGGTCATATTTTTCTCTAATCCTGTGCGCTGATTCAAGAGCGGGTTCAAAGAAGAATTGCATCCAGTCTTCTCAGGGTTTCTGTCATCTTAATTGGGATGAAGCGCCTATCGCCAAAGATCAGTTTGGAGCTGCTGCACTTTTACCGATGTAACTTACCTAAAAAGCTCTCTTCATTCACATTTTTCTTTTCTGCTTTTAGATTAGATGGCCACACACAACACAGAATACATCGTTTTTTGTTTCCCTGATATGGGACGGCGGTAGGTTAACATAATGTCAATGGTGGAAGATGAGAGCATCTTGTCCTTTTGCGACATGATATTGTTGATTCTGGCAACTGACAAAAGCTAAAAGGAGTTGGTTTTTGATGTATTTGGCTGATGCCATGTTGGAAGTAGGATAAACAGTGTCTTAGGACAATCTTCTCATCTTCGGTCTGCCGTAGACAACCAGCGTGTACAAACTGAAGAATTAATCACTTAAAATGGACCCTGGTTATCTCAGTTTGCTCTTTTTGTCTATGCGTCATGTCTCTGTTGTGCCTTTTTAATGTGACTTTCAGTGCAAAAGAAGAACATTCAAGTTAAAATTTTGCTGTGGAGTTATCTTAGTGGGCTTAGATGGAGGGATTTGATATGTCAGTTGGAACAATCGTTTGAAAAAGAACCGCTTCTCTTCTCCATTATTGAGAAGAAGTGACACCGATCCAAAGTCAGGATGGGGATACCGTCTGCTCTCCACCGGCGAAAGTTGGCATCAAAAGAGCAGGAGACCGGGCATATTCGTCGTGAAAAGTGTAAATGAAGTTTTAAACATTTTGTATTTATATCAATTTAGCTCTAAATCTTTTTTCAGTGTAAATTAAGTCCTAAATCCGTTGTATTGATGCCAATTGAGTCATAAATCTTTTTATGGTGTCAATGCAGTCCTAAATCTTTTGCATTGGCATTAATTTAGTCCAAACTTTTTGCATTGATGCCAATTCAGTCCAAAACTTTTTTTTAGTGCAAATTTAGTCCTAAACCTTTTGCATTGGTGCTAATTCAGTTTTTCGACACATGAATAGCTATTAGCCAGAAGGATTGAATTAGCACAAATGTAAAATATTTAGAATTGAATTGACACAAATATAAAAGATTTAGGACTAAATTGGCACTAAAAAAAGATTTGAGACTGAATTGACACTATTGTAAAAGGTTTATGACTGAATTTACACTAATGTAAAAAGGTTTATGACAGAATTGACACCAAAAAAAGGTTTATGACTAAATTGGTATAAATATAAAATGTTTAGAATTGAATTATCACAAAACAAAAAGATTTAAGATTAAATTAGCACAAATACAATCGGTTTGTGACCTTTTTGATACTTCTCTCCATATCCGTCTCATATTAAATGACCCATGCATGAAGGAAGAAGTACTTGCATCCATTTCTGTAAGAGAAATTAGCGAGTTCGTTCTTTTGAGAACATCTCATTCCTCCCATCGCAAACCCACCAAGGAATTATAAATCCAAAATCCCCCTTTAGGTTTTCATTGCCCCACACAGTGACAAGACCCATCGCACATGGCAACGAATTGTTGGGGCCGGAGCGAGAGTGGGGGCTAGCTACCTAGGTCACTGCTGGCGTCACAGATTCAGCAAAATTATTTGTTTTTGGTCAAATGGCCCAAAAAAGTGGGTCCCATTGTTTTGAATGTGGTCTTTCATTGGACCCATTTTGGTTGTCTACAAATAAATCTGACGTTCCCATGTGTAGGAACGAGTCAAATAGAAAATTCACATTCCCATTTGTAGGAACGAGTCAAATAGAAAATGCAATAAATTGAAGCGCAAGGTTTGGACGTTTGCTGCTACAGCGTGACCACCGTTACGTGGATCGTGTGGTAACAAAAAATTGAAGGTGGGGAGAATATATTCTCTAGTGCTAAAGTCCAGAAGCCTCGGTCGACACTTTCTCTGTCTAGACAACTTTTACTCTATTTGTCTGTGCCTAATCAATAGAACAATAGCATCACCGACAGTCTCCATCAACACAAAGCCTTGTATGGTTATTGGTTAACCTATGACCCATTTGATGGTTCACGAGCCCGCAGCTAGTGTGCGACAAAGTTGACTGTATTAATAAATTTTCAAAAGTTTTAAAACTAAAACCGGTCAAATTTAAAGATTTTGGATTTAATTGGCGTTCATACAATAAGTTCATGATATTTTTTTTTTGTAATTTTCCTGATATGGACATATTTAGACCTTCCGAACCTTTAGGCTTAAACAACTTATTGTAATTGGTAGTCAAATTTCAGCTATACTCTTTTATGACGTGTGAAATCAGTCTGATACTTTTATGAATTCGGGATGGATGGCAAAGTCATTCATTGTCTTTAGAGAAAAGATACACATATTAAAGCGACTGAATCACGGATAAATTGACAAGTGCAGAGTTGTTGATCGTTTGGTAGAAGTAAAATTGTACATGATTTTAAGAATGCATTAGGAGTTCACTTCTCTTATTGTGATATTATGTTCGTTTCCTATCGAAAGCATCACAAAATTAAAATCCCTAATGCAATAGGCAGTGGGCGGGAGTGCGTCCTTAAGATCGTCCTGGAAGTGGGTCGGTTGAAATGCGTGAAACTATCCTAAACACCACCTACCTGCAATCTCATTAAAAAAGGAAAAAAGAAATGAAAAATCTATACAATTCTTCTATGAAAGCGATATGCTATGTTATAAAATTTTTAGTTCTCACCTTAGCTTAGAGGTTGAGTATGGATTATTAAATTTATATTATATAAAAAAAGATCAAAACATGTTAAATGGGTCGATTTAGGTCAGATCATTTTTGACCTGACCCATTCATTTGACGGATCTAGCACTCAACCCTTTGGTATAATCAGGTTTAGAGAATCTTAATTCATTTTGCGCTGTGCAATTTAGGAAAGAAAAAATTCGATAAAAAAAATTAGCAAAGAAAATTCTCAGCCTCAGGACTAAGGTCGGTCTCTTTCGTGGCCATTGTCGTAGCAAGTGACGACAATCATCACATTATTTGATAAGAGATTCAGAGTCCTTGTTCATGGACCTGTTGACCTTGGGAGGTACGAGTCCGACCGAGAAAGCTGGAGTGGCTGGCGAATATTCTCGGAAATGCATCGCCAATCATCGCTATTCTCCGGCCAACGGCCGCCTCCCCACTACCACGTTTCTCCGGTCGCTTGTCCCGGCCGCTCCTGACGGGGCGGCAAAAGCCAATGGACCCAAAAGTCGTCGAACTTCCTGAACCGCCGCTGCATGGTGTCATAGCCTCAGATCAAGGCTGTGGACACCATGCGGTGATGGGGGACTTTGGCCGAGCAGTCAGAGGCAGCGATTGTGGTGGCTGGCGGCGGCGGCGGACATGAGTCGAGAGTTTTGGCATCTCCGTGGTGTGAGTCGGGGGTTATTGGACCTTCGTATGAGAGGGGGTATTCTAGTGATTTTGGCAGATTTAGTGTAGCAAATTTATAATTTTAAAGAGCAGATGTATGTTTTTTAATATCAAATTGACAATCCAAGATATGTTTTTTTATATTTAAAGAAAAAAAGACTTTTCTTGGGCAGGCATGATATACCTAGGTTTTGGCCGACAATGCTTTGGCACGATAGGCGAGCCGAGCTCAATTAGGAGTATCCAAAAATTAGAAAAGTGTGATATCAATTTGCGGTCCACTTAGTTTTCTACAATAACCTATAGAATATACCTTCTAAATATACGAATATAGACAGAAACTAATTTGGCAGAATAATAAAACCCAACCATATGTCACAAGTTAGAATACGGTACCTACTAGCTACATAAATTACAATTCAACATCCAAAGACTTGAATTTTTTTTAGCACATTTTAATAAAATCCCGAATGCGTGATTTAATATTTAATTATTTTAACGCTCCCTGCTCAGAAGATTTGAATTGGGGATCTCCTGATCCAATACCACGTGCGATTTTGTGTTGAACGAATGAGTGAGTTGATATATAATTATTCTGACCGTTTCGATATTAAAAGTCTCTTAAAATTTGTTTTTCATGGTATTTTGAACTATAAACGTTTTTTCAGGGCTCATTTTTTCCAATCGATTCGTCGCTGCTGAATTCCACTCAGGAAAATATTGGATTTTCAGAAAACCTCGAGAAAATCATGCATTTTACAAGAAAGGGGGGGGGGGGGGGATTTATAAAAAAGGGTCAAAATCAATCAATCATTGAGATTACCCCGTTAATTTGTAAAGCCTAGTCACGTGTAAATCACCCATATCGGGAAGGAGAGGAGATCCATCGGTCAGACCAAACGGCTCGTGCCACAGTTCAGAACGCACGAGACGACGACCGGGGGATGACGTGCGACGACCGGCCGTTCCGCTTCTCCGACCCCCAGCGACGTCACGACGTGCGTGTCAACGCATAACACGTGCGCCGCAGGGGACCAACAACGCGGCGCGAACCTTGCCCACCAAGCGAAACAAATGTCCCGCCAACCACTACGCCGTTGGCGCCCCGTTTGACACGAATTAATAATATATAAACGACGGTAGGTAATATAATAACATCTGAAATATCGAAATTTTGCAAAGCCACGATTCGACAAAATCTGTCAATTTTAATGTTTGACATAATTTTAGGCACTTTATCACAAAATTTCCCTCGAGGCAACTATAACATAATTGAATATAGGATTAATATCACAAAAAATTCTAAATTGATACACCTATAGACAAATTTACCACAAATTAATTATCCCAATCTGAAAATTCCAAACCGGTACGTTCGTTACGTGTTTATCTTCCGTTAGCTTCCATCAAAATTTACTGTGAAATCGATGAATTGGATGGCATATGGCAATAACTCAAATGATTTGGCAAATTCATGTTGAAATCCACACTAATTACTTCTTTCAATAACCCAAAAATTAGTTTGAGATAAATGTACTTGGGATTTTTCGTGATAGTAATCTTTAAATATAATGGCACGTTATAATCTTTGGGTCGCTCCAATTACTTTCGTGACATGTAAAATCAATATCGGGAAAAAATGGAATATTACTTTCAATAAATCCGAAAAAAATATAAATAGCAAAAAAAACAAAAAACAGGTGGGCCCCCACACAAGGCTCCCAGCCCTCGGTTCCCGTACTCCGTATATATATATGGCCAAAGCCCTTCTCTCTCGTTCCATTATTCATCAATTTTCGCATCGCACCTTTCATTTGCAACCGCACAAAAGGAAGAAGAACCCACGGGCAGGACTCTCTCTTCGTTCCGTTCCGCGTACGACGATCGCCCGGGGATGTGCCCTTCCGACAGGAACCTCCGCCAGGATGCCCCGGCGAGGCCCCACCTCAGGTCGGCGTTCGACGTCCTCGACGCCGACCGCGACGGCAAGATCAGCAGCGACGACCTCCGCTCCTTCTACGCCGGGTTCTCCGGTGGGGGCGGGGGCGACGAGGACGTCCTGGCGACGATGATGGCGGTCGCGGACGCGGACCGCGACGGCTTCGTGGAGTACGAGGAGTTCGAGCGCGTGCTGGGCGGCGGCGTCTGCGTCGGCGGCGGGGACGGCGCGGGGAAGACGAGGGGGTGCTCGAGGAGGACGCGGTCGTCGCCGCCGTCGCCGGCGGGGGGGCTCATGGAGGACGTGTTCAGGGTCATGGACAAGGACGGGGACGGGAGGGTGAGCTGCGAGGACCTGAGGAGCCACTTGGTGTGGGCGGGGCTAGACGCGAGCGAGGACGAGATCAAGGCGATGATCAGGCTGGGCGGCGGCGACGAGACGGAGGGCGTGTCGCTCGATGGGCTGATGAAGGTTTTGGCCGTCGACGACGGCTTCTTCTGAGGGCTCTTTTCCTTTTTCTTCATTCCTTCTTTTTTTTTTTTCTCTCGGGGCCCAAAGAAGGATTTTTTAAGCCTATTATTATTGCGTGATGCTGGATTGGGCTGGAGCTGCCGACGCGGAATAAATTTTTACTTAAAATTAGCAGAACATGTTTGTGAAATTAGTAAAAATTCAGCGCGCAATGTAATGTATATATTATCTCTCCACTGTATGATCCTACGTTCTTCCGAATTGTTTATGATAATTGGCTTTAATTTACTCGAATTGTTTGTGGAATTAGTAAAATTCACTGAATTGCCATTGTACCTCCTTTGCATTATACGTGGTAGTTGGTTGCCTAGCTTAGTTCGATTTTGTACGGCGAAATTGGAGAGGGTCATTCTATTCCACCAACCGGCCCGACTGGATCGAGGCAGTGATTGTAATCCGGGTATTAATAGACGAAATTGCATGCCCGAGCAAGATCTGAAGAAACAACAATAGTCTAGGATGCAATTCAGATGGACGGGTTACTTAAAGTCTAGAATCGAAAGCTACGTCTCTTTTACCGATGCACGACGACAAATAAGAGAGGACGTCTTGCCTGTTCGTCCCATTTCTCGTGAAGAATCTATGCTATGAATCTACGGTCTGCTTAACTTTTGATCTAGTAAGTAAAGAAAGCATCTTGGCTGTTGTTTATATGTCTCCAATGGCGACTGCCACTAGCCTTATATCTTAAAGTTGTAATAGAAAATTGGGGAAAAATTATCTAAAGAGTTATAAACCTATTGTATTTTTATCAATTTAGTTATAAACCTTTTAAGTTTGTCAATTTAGTTATAAATATTTTCAGTTCTTATCAATTGAGTCTATTTAGCCAATTTTGGTTGGTCAGCATTGACGTGGCCGTCGGCCAGCGCTGGCTAATCGGCTAACGCTGACGTGGCATTTTTAAAATTTTTTTTCAAAAATTTTAATATATTTTTATTTTTTT
Organism: Syzygium aromaticum; assembly: GCA_024500025.1. NCBI lineage: Eukaryota > Viridiplantae > Streptophyta > Magnoliopsida > Myrtales > Myrtaceae > Syzygium > Syzygium aromaticum. The sequence goes on from CM044892.1 coordinate 32,140,962, forward strand.
CTGTCTTCTTTCCTCTGCTCCGGCAACAGACTAGAGGTGCGCGTCGACGAGGTTGACCTTGCCAGCCTTTGGCGAAGCTCGCCCTCGCCGCTGCCAAGTCGACCTCGCCCAACCAAGGTGAGGCCAACCTCGCCGTTGTTGGACGTGGTGAAACCCAGCGACGATGAGGTTGGCCTCGCTATGGCTGGGTGAGGCTCCAGTGAGGTTGAGCCTCACCTAGCAATGGTGAGGTCGACCTGCGACGGCATTGGTCGATTTAGTTGTCGTTGGGTGAGGTCGGCTTGGCAACGGTGGGCGAGACTCGCTCTCGCCAGTGGCCGGTGAGGGCAAGCTTTACCAAAGGCTGGCGAGGTTGACCTCGCCAGCCTGCGCCTCTCGCCGATCGCTGAATCGGCTAGAGGGAAGAAGGGCAGAAAAAAAAGATTAAAAAGATAAAAAAATTCGAAAAAAATATTAAAAAATTGCCACGTTAGCATTGACTGGATGGCCGGCAACCACATTAGTGCCGGCTAGACAAAATTTGCCGGATGGACTGAATTGGTAAGAAGTGAAAAAGTTTAGAACTGAATTAGCAAACTTAAAAGGTTTAGGATTGAATTGGCAAAAATGCGATAAGTTTAAAACTTTTTAGATAATTGTTTTGAAAATTGGAGGGTCGTGGTCTCATGGATTCGTGAGGGGGCGCACAGGAGACCATGCAGATATCTGTAAAGCTTAGAGAAATTCCAAGCAGCCTATCTGTACTATAGTCCGGCGTCCCATTGCCTACCACGCCTAAATGTATTAAATTAACGACCTACCACAGGATTCCATTCAGACGGACGAACTTACATGATTGTATCTTTTGGTCATAGGGCGAAAATCTCAATCTCGCTCTCAAAAACATGTTATGTCTTTGATTTGATAAGTTTTAAGAATGCCGACTAGATGAAGTTGAATCGATTTAGTGGTTTCGAAACCAACCCCAACTGCAGAATGCAGTCCGGTAGGGGATTATGAACTATTTTTTAAAAGACATCCCCTCGTAAACCGGACCGAAACATGTCTTGAAAATGATTTGGTTCAACGGTTTGAATTGTGTTAAAGCTCACTCCTCGGTGCACAAATACATACAAGGACTAATATAGCATGTGGCCGGGGAGGTAGATTATGTGTCTCGAGGCTCAAAGATGATATGTGATACAAATCACAAAGCTGTTGGTAGTATACAAGTTGCAACACTAGGGCCTCTATTGAACTTCCTAACCAATGCCCATGCACAATGTTGACACCTAAATTTTGGTGACCCAGTTAATCGTTCATTGCATAAAAATTAAGGATCGATCTCGGCCTTTAGACAAAAAATATTAGTTAAATTGCATATAGATTAAGAGAATTTGCATCAGTAATTAGGCTTATATAGTTGCATTTGCATTGGACCGGTGGCGAGTAGACTTAAGTAAACGATTCTGAGCTTAATTGGACTAAGTCTGCGGTGGCCGAAATCATGTATATCAAGGTAGGAAAATTTGATGAAAACTTGAAGCGATAAAGCTTGACATTATCAAGATTTTGGTCATACAGCAAATAAGAAAGAAGCAATCGACATAATTCCCGTGATATCTATGAGATCAAATTATTTGAGGGAATAAATAATTGAGAGCAAGATTTAGTTAACAAAAGGAATATTTGATTGAAAAGAAAGAGGGAAGAAAATATTCCCGTGTCCAAGCATTTGTCGGCGAAAAAAATATATATGAAAGGAGGAGGGGGGCTTCACTTCACGGGGGCCCAAAATTCGTGAGTGAGAGCATGGAGAGGAGGCCACACAATTCCATACACGGCCGCATTGAGAGGCCTCTCACGTAATTTCATACACGGCCACCACTGATAGAAAAAAGGAGAGCACGTTTGCGAGGGAGCTCTCTTTCCGAAAAGCTGCTTCAACACAACTCGAGGCGGGAGAGAGATTGTTGCAACGTTCACGAGAGACAAAAAGCTTGGGCGTTCAGCAAAGGGAAAAAATACCAAAGAATGGTTCCTGGGCTTTCATTCAGCGGGCATTGGACTTTCCAGTGACGTCCCCGCATCGCGAGTTGAGGCGGCGACCTGCTGTTTCCATGCTCGAGCCACGGTCTCACCATGTGTCTCCGCTCTGAACTCGCTACGACTTTGCTGCCCGCGAATCCACTTCGAGCGATCAGCCGTGCTGTCCCGTGTTGCTAATTGCTCCACCAAATTTCTTTTTTCACGGGTTCCCCAAGTCGCTGTCCTCGCGATGTACCGTGCATCGATCCTTGAATCGCTGGCCGTGAACTGAAGTTCCTTGTCACTGCGATCCGTGAGCGCTCTTGTCCTCAGCATACCTCGAGTCCATCGTGAGTACTGCCAAGCCTTCCCCAGCCGAGTCACACCGCAAGCCACCATCCGTCGAGTCCCACCATTCGCAATCCGGATCCGTCGTCCGTCCGAATTTGGAAACGCTATTCGAGCAATATCGCAGATTACGGATTAGGTAAGAATTTTCATTATTCAATTTTAATATATTTTGTTGCTTAATTTGTGAAATTGCAATCTTGTTTAAATCTTTGAATAATATTACCATATCCATGAAAACTCCCAAGTACCCTTAAATTAGGAATTATTTCCTAATTTCGTAACGTGCTATGGTCGACGGTCTGATTTCATATCCGAAATATGACTTGCGATCGTACGGAAAATTGTCAATTCGATCTTCTGCCCGAGATATGATTCGCAATTGTGCGGAAGATTGATCAATCCGATCCTCATGCCCGAGATATGATTTGTCAATCTATTATTTCTAAATTTAAATGGATATGGATAATATTTCTTGTGATTGGGTGTCGTGTTCACTTTATTTCTTTCCGTATTTTGTTTGAATTGAATTGATTGTTTTTCCATAAATAAAAAAAAATGCAAAGAGATTAGTTAAAATTTGAGCAGATAATATATTGCATGTTTAGGTTAAATTTTGATTATTTTCTTCGAATAGATTAGATTCTTTTCTTAGATTTTATTATTAAATGCTTAGATTAGGTTAATTATTTATTTCAAATTTAAAAATAAAAAAAAATTACCATGTGCATGTCATATTAGAGTAGTTGCATATAAATTAATTCTTATCATTAGAAATCTCACGTCTAAGTTTATTTGTGTGCTGTTATGCCCCGAACCCCATCGAGTTTGCAACATTCCTCTCCTCGGTCAAAGCAGTGTGACATCCTAGGAAACGTCGCCGACCCAAATGAACCCATTAGAGTTTAATTGTGGCGGAAACCATTAAACACCCGGACAATAAAATTTTGGAGAACCTAGAGAAAATAAATCGCCAAACTACCAATACATGAACTATACCTCGACATATATAATATTCATTTACAGACCACCAACATAAATATGCACGCCAAACTACTAACTGCAAAACCACCGACATACAAAAAGATCAGTAGTGCACTGAATCAGCACTATACCAAAAATGGGGTACAACCAACTCTCAGGACTAATCCATACGCCCTCTGGATGGCATCCACTCCGACTCACTCTCCTCATCATCCTTGTCAGGCACCTGTTCATCTGACGACTCCGAATCGGACCCAATGTCGATCGAATTGTCCTCATCTATCAGATATTTTACCACATTGTGATCAGCGTGCATAACAATCCCAAAATGCTGCGGCGACGGTGGCGGTAGATTCATGGCTTCGGCGGAGGCTCTGAAATGGTTTGGTTGAAACAATTATAAGATCACATCTCAATGAGTCACAACCTAAGCCCCACCTAGGTTATCATGTATTTCCAGACACATCCAAACATACTATCAAACTATTCACACAAACACCAACCAAACAATCACGCTCAGCCATCACATAGCAGGCACACAATTTATACTTACTTGGGCCTTTACTGCGTGCAACCTGCACGTTAGCCACAGCAGTACAATTTTCACCCATATGCACATTCTAATCACAATTCGCACATTCGTTCCTGCCTTATCACATTATTTTCATCTGACTCACCAGTGACCTGCGTAATGGTACCGTCTCAGGTTCACTGCGACCATCTCGTATTTTCCACTCAACTCGCTAGTGACCTGCGTAATGATACTGCCTTAGGTTCACTGCGACTAACTTTTATAAATAACATTCCTGGGTCCGCGTAATGGTACCGCCTCAGGCCATGTATCTTGCCTGCGTAGTGGTACTGCCTCAAGCTCAACATCCGTCTCCTAGTGCACAACCCGCGTAATGATACCGCTTCAGGTTGGCCATATTCACAACACTCTTTGGCCCGCGTAATGGTACCGCCTCAGGTCGTGTATCTTGCTTGTGTAGTCGTACTGCCTCAGGCTCAACACCCACCACTTACGACACAACCCGCGTAATGGTACCGCCTTAGGTTGGCCATCCTCCGGTAATACCGGGTATCGTCCCGCGTAATCGTACCGCCTCAACACGGATCAATTCCCCCTGCCTCAAGGGTTTCCATAGCCACACGCCACACCACACACGATTTCTCACTTGTGCACATACTCGGGTATCAATTAAATGCACATCAATGCATCAATACCAACAATTTCAATTCAGCCTACATACACACGCATTCAAGCATTAATTCCAGTCACGAGGGCAGCAACTATTTAACCTCGACACCCCTACCATTTCGCTCATAAAAATAAATATCCATAAAATTAGGGTAAATCCGGGTAATTTACACTGTGACCGAAATCCCATCAAAATAAATAGTAAATGAATTCCAAAAATTTTAAATTTTGGATATTTCATAAAAAACATCTTAATAAACATTTCTTATAAAGAACACGAAATCCGGTTCAATCTGCAACCATGCCTTTTTGTCCCTCGAAATCAGACCAAAATTAGTTCGCTCTAACAGACTGTTTTGTCCTCAAAATACATTTTTTTCAACACCTAAGTCACCTTGAAAAGATTTGAAATTTTTATATGTCATAGAAAAGAGAGTCGCCAACAAATTTTGTGAAGGAAGTTTATTGAAAATGGATCTGGAAAATTTTATAAAAATTCAGCAAGACAAGATGGTCGGGATGAACAGTATTCCGGGCAGTTTTAAAACGGTCTGAAAATGGGTTTTCATGCAAACCAAATGGCCTCCAAAAATTTCAAATTTAAAATATGCTATATTTCAAGATGTTGGGAGCAAATTTCATGAAGAAAACTTCCTCAAATTCGGCCCACACAATTCTCCACAAAAATAGCAAGCTGGACGGGTACAGTAACCGTGAATCCGAGAATCACACCAAACCTCAAGGATTCAAACCCTAATTGATTTCTACCGAATTTCAACCGTCAAAACTCATTCCATCATGTCAAAACTAACATCCAACAGCCACATGAACATCTATGAACACAACAAGGGGTCAAGCTCACTTCTAATCCATCTATAATTACTTCCATCAACCCCTAAAATCAACTAAACCGTGTCTAAACGAATTCGATAATACCCGATATCCTAAATAGGGTTTAGATTGCAACTTATCCGACTTTAGACTAACTCGGCTAGAGTGGAAAGCGGCGGTAAACTGGCGGTCTTGTGGCCGCTTGCGGTGGCGGCGATCGGCTCAGCTTGGCGACATCGAGCGATTTAGGCGTGGCCGGTTCCTTACGGCCATGAGAGAGAGGGAGAGAGAAAACCGAGAGGGAGAGGGGACGGCAGCGGGAATGGCGTCCATGGCTGGATAACGGTTCAGACGGCGGCGGCGCGGCAAGGGCATGGCTATGGGGGGGCGATTGGTGAGGGAGAGAGGAGAGAGAGGGAGCCTTGGGGAAGAAGGAAGTGAGGAGAGAGAGAGAGAAATTTGGACTAAATAGTCCAAGGCCAATAATTGAGATGCCAAAAAGACCATCATGCCCCTCTCTCACATTCCAAATTGACGGCCGAGATTCGATCTTATCTTGAGATCGACGGTCCGGATCGAATCTTTTTCAAAAATATCCAAGGGCAATTTGAGAATTTTATAAAATTCCAAGGGTAAAATTGTCCTTTCTAAAAGTTAGGACAAAATGACCAAAATGACCAAAATGCCCTTGCCCTTTAATACTTGCCATTTATAAACTCTTAGGGGTAAAATGATCATTTTTCATCATTTGCCGAAATTCAGTTTTTCTAAAAGATTCGGGATAATTTAAAGCTGTACGTTCCAACCATAATGTCGTCTTAATGTTCTGTCGTGACATCCGTAATTTTTTATGCCCAATTTGGTCTCTAATTTAATAACTGAATTTTTACATAACGAAACTTGAGCATGTCTCAGACTAACGGGCGGCTTTTGGGGAAATTCGCAGAATCGACCCGTGACCGACACTAAATCAAGCCATGTGCAAGTTCATTCGGATCGTGACGACCTCGGTTATCATTGAAATCGCGAGGATTGATCGCTAATTCCGATGGGCGCAATCGTTCGATATAGATTCTGGATCGTTCGTCAATTCATTTTGTGGTCAAACGGAATTACCCGTGATTCACTCATATGACAGGGATGAATCGGCTCATAATTATTCTAAGATCGGCCTATATTGGCTCAGAATGTCACCTCAACGATTTTATGGTTGAAAATCGGTTCACGATCGAATTTCTCTATTTGTACGAATTTAAATCCATAATCAGCCTTTTCCTAATAGTTAGTATTCTAAGAATGATCAGTTTCGGACGAGAACTAACTACAAGTACGTTAATAAAATCATTCATTTCATAAATCCCAATTGGGCAAATTTCGGAATGTCACATGTGCCACATTAGAGATAGTGCATTTAATTGTTGTTAGAATTATAACATTTAAATAAATCGTATGTCGCATGTCATACTAGACGTCGAATGCATTATATAAAGTTTAGTTTTCCTTAAATAAGAGAAAACCCTAAAAAAGACTTGAGTGAAATTGCGTGTTAATTAGAAATCATATTAGAATTGTAAATATGATTTTCTAACTGACATTGTAGATGTTTTTGTTGCTTTGAGGTAAGTCCCTATCTTGCAATTTATTTATTACTTTGCATTATTGAGTGTTATATTATTGGTTGCGCACCCACATGACCACCTCGTATGTTAGTGGATAAGTTTAAAATCAATCCAAGCTGCCTGCAAATATTTTTTTTTAAATAAAAGAGAAAAAGTACCGAAAAGGCATTAGAGTAATCTAGTGTAACAAAGTCCCTATATCAATAATCTTCGGTTCGTAAGAGTAAAGTAATTCTTTCGATACTTTACTTGGGTTTCTAATCGACCCACCAAAAAATAGATTAGTAGCGACTTCTGATCGAAATGATTTACATGTTAAGAACTTAAACCCTAAGTTGCGAATTGATAGGGCTTGGGAGGGCCCGAACTAGGTTTAGGCTTAGTAATCCATTAGCTGAACCCCTAGGTGGTGCACCGCGTGAGGTTAGGTCGTGACACACAATATCATGTATCAACTATAAAGTTAAGTATTAATTAGCTCGGAGTTTGGGATAATACATATGGAATCTCAAGTGGATCATTAATTTTGTGACGAAAGTGTGAAAGATGATTTTTCGCGACCGTTGTTACCTGAAGTGCAATGACTTAGGATTAAATTGGTAGATGTTGACTAATGATGCTATCTCTCTTTTCAATCAAATATATCATTTTAGCTACTCACACTAAGCCATTTGTAGCTTTTGGATTGGAATACTTATCTCTCTTTTGCACCTAGTGTTTTTAACCCAAGGTCATCATTACTTTAACCTTGGTCATTTGATCTTATCTTTTGGTAACTCTTGAGTAGCCTTCAAATACATCCCCTTGGCTGTATAAATGGGATCTTCTTATGTCTTCAAGCTTCCAAAAGGAATTCCAACTTGTTCTTGCAAAGAAAAAGAAATCATCCATCACTTTTTCTCCTACTATCACTTTTCAATCTTTTGAGTAAAAGTAAAGATATAATACTTGTATTCTCAAAGCTTCAATATTCCATGTTTCAAGATTTTACAAGGTGATTTTGTGGGTTTTATTCCCTTTTATTAAACTAATTTTGTTAAAAGAGTGAGAGTTATTAATATTTATTCTTGCTTATTTTGCCCTGAAGGTGGTTGAGGCTTTGATGTCCAAGTTCTTGTTCAAGGTAACTGAAAACTCTAGGGGCTAAGTTAGATTGATCTACTTAGTACTCTTGACTTGGTCAATTGATATTTGTTAATTTAGTTTGAATTTGATAATAAGTGTGAGCAAGCCTTAATAATGGTACGTGGAGATATTGTGATAATCTGACTAGCATTGATGAGTTCTTACATTCCTAAGATGTATTTGATTGATTTTTGTGAAGTGCAGTAGCATGTTGGATGTGAAAAGAATGTGAAAATGGCAAAAGTGGACTGACAGTAAAATTTACATAATTTTGACTAGTTATCACTTCTACCTACTTGTCGATTATACCGACTAGTCGATTATACCCACTTGTCAATTATGCCTACCTACCAATTAAACCTATTTGTCGATTATATCCACCACTTGATTCTCTACCAACTAGTCAATCTACCAATTTGTCGATCCAATAATCGATTGTGACCCAGGTCTTCGACGTCCAAGTCATCGATTGATAAGTTGTGAACTTTTTGTGTTATCGATTGATTTCCATATATATTTACTCATCGCTAAGTATGTTATCAATGCTTGAATAAGAAATGAAAGGAGGTAAGCATGTCATTATTATTACCTGCGTATGTGATCATGGAAACACAAGGTAATTGCATTTTGCAAATGATTTGCATGAAAAGATGTTATGTATCGAATGTTGATTCTTGAAAATAAGTGTTGATTTCATTGTTGATGCAATGGAGATCATATGATTATAATGTTATCATGTGCGCTGCTTATATATGATTACATATGGAAAGTATTTCTTGTATATTTCCATTGCCCATATATTAGTGGTGACGATGCCGTCAGCAATGCCTTGAGAGTATTCGGGATGCCTTAGAGTAGAGATGCTCTGTGTGTCAGGATGCCCAATGAGTTGAGATGATCTAGGAGTGTTCGGGAAGAGATGAAGTAATGAATATAATATATGTATATGTGCATACTTAAATACATATGGGCACACATATCTATTAATGAACTAATTGGTGATTGCTACAATATGTTATGCCATTTGCTTACATATGAGCGATTGATCTTATGTAATGCCGTTAATGTTTTCCATCAGCATATCATATGAAAGATAGAGCATTTACTTATGTATTGGTCATACATGGTTATTTTGCACTTGTTTGGAATTCACGTTGTTTGTTAATACCGGGTGAGTAGTAAGATATCTCCTACCTTAAACTTAGAGAATTCATTTACTGTGTTTCGATTCATTTTTTTTTTTTTTTCAGATATGTAGAATGGATCTCTCGCTGCTACTGCTTTTTAGAGTTTCCATGTATTTTGATTATGAATACCAAGATGTGCTTGTACCTGGTCAACGGTAGTTTATAGTTGGTGTAGTTTTATGGTATTGGTCAACGTAGGGATATCGGGGTGGGTCACTCATTGATTTGTTGTTTGATACTTCATTATCGACGGGGAGTTGGTTGGACCACTTGGGGGCTTCGATGGTCTCCCTGTTTCAACGGCGATGGCATGTCAATGGGCGTGGTTGTCAATTCGTAGTTTAGTATGTGACATTGTATAGGCAAGTTTTTGGGTGTAGGAGTACGGTTGTTATCAACAAGACCCAACCTTCTTCCTAGAGTTTTTTTTTCAGACAAATCTTCCTAGAGTTAATGTCATGTATTATCCATCTTTTGGTACTTATATTAATACTTGAAATAGGGAGCATAATGGGAAAATTGTATGCGAAAATTATTCACACATGTCAGAATTACGTGTCTTGTGCGTTGTGATTTTTGTGCTTCTATATGCATTGTGATTTTTGTGCTTCCATATGCTATTAAAAAGGGAAAATGACACAAACAGTACCTTGAATTTTGGCCCAATGTGCAATGTGATCCTTGAACTTTAACCCAATATTCAATATGATCCCTGAACTTTAAATTATTTCAATGTCATATTTAAACTTTTGGTATATGTTCAAACTAGTCCCTGAACTATATAAGAATATTCAATATAGTCCTTTCATTGATTCAAGTTTAGGGATTACATTGAGCTTTTTTATATAGTTTAGGAACTACATTGAACATGTACCAAAAGTCCAAGGACCACATTGAACAAATTAAAAATTCACAATATATGCATGTTGACATACGTCACATGGAAGACTCGTCTTACATTTGACATTCTAAATTCATTTTTGGGAAAATGACACACAGTCCCTGAATGTTGACCCAATGAACAATGTGATTCATGAATTTTTAATTTGTTCAATGTGGTACATGAATTTTAACACAATATTCAATGTGGTTCCTAAACTTTTAATCTGTTTAATGTTATCCCTGAACTTTTGGTACATATTTAATTTAGTTCATGAACTATGTGAAATTATTCAATGTAGTCCTTTCATTAATTCCAATTCAGGGACTACATTGAACATTTTCATATAGTTTAGGGACTATATTGAATATGTACCAAAAGTACACGGATCATATTAAATAAATTAAAATTTTAGGGATCATATTAAATATTAAGTTAAAGTTCATGAATCATATTTATTAAATTAAATATTAAAGTGAGTATATGTTATCCCTTCATTTTTTGGGCCACAATTCTAAGTACATACGGAATTGTCCTGTTTGACTGACGCTCGACCAACTCACAGGGCATCCTTTGGGCCCATGATCTCCACGTGATTTGACATGTCAGGAGAGGGATACAAAGTACGAACCCTAGCCTATAAAAGTGCCACCACCTGCTGATGTTGATATAACCCGGTTTAAGCCCGAGCCTCCGTCGGTACATTCCTTAATTACGCGCCACCGCGACTCCGCTTTGTCCTCGGATTAGGTGCTCTGGAAGCATCGTCGGCGCGTCTCCATCGTCCTATGAACGAATCGGAATTGCATGTTTGGAGAGTCGGTATTACATCACAGAAAACACTGCTCGAGAGGTAAGCATGTAATGGAAACTCTCGCCTGGATGGCTTCGCCGACGTACGACTCATGTTTTGTTGGTGATAGTAAAGTGGAAATGATCGACTTTCGGCAATCGTCGAGCACCTATTTACTCTTGTTTTCGCACATAAGATCATCAAACAAGCCTGTGCAACACATACTGGTGCTGTCATACTGTTATGGTCAGCGAGAACTTATGTTTGTTTCAATCTTGTGTTGGGAAAAGATGATAGGAGTCGTGAGGGATTCAGCAGAAAGTGAGTCGTCCCCAAAATGTATCTGATCAGATCACCAATCGGTTCAAGTCCACAGGAGTCTTCAAGTCGCCAAATGAACACACGTTCTATTCCCATCTGTTGCGAGTCAAGAGCTCCAATTGTCAACCACCAGTCGCCATACGCTCATCCATTGGTTCTGAATTCCTGTCAAGTAAAGGAACTGCATCTGTTCATTAGTGATTACACACGCCAGTCCACTGCTTATCTTTGAACTATTTGGCCATAATTTACTTGCAGAATACTCCCTCTTGGTTCCAATTTTCTAAATGTTTCTATTGTCATGATTATTGGATTGCATTCACGGAGTCGTCTTCCCAATCGCAAGAGCTATTATTACTGACGGTAAATATATTTAAAAATCAGTAAGTGAGATGGGAGAATGCTGCATTATCAACAGCAAGATACCTAACTCGAGTGTAATTTTTCACTCATGAAGAGCTTAATTAGCTACAAGGACCCCCAAATCGGATATGCGTGAATATTAGTATTGAGCTTCTTATAATGTAATTGTGTGCTGTGGTTGGACAATATTATCCTTCTATCTTCTCAAAGGATGCGAGTGGTTTACGTGATTTTAAGACCAGTTTACAATGAAAACTCCTGTAGATTTGACAATGCAAAGAGCGCCGAACATGAAAATCCTAGAGACGTGCATCAAATTATCTTTGAGCCTTATGTTTGATCTCTTCACTTACGAACCTCTAGAAATAAAAATACGAAACCGTTAACTTCTAGAAAGTAGCTAGTTTGATTGGGCATATGAACAAATTTAAGGTACATTGGCGAGTTTGACGTATGGGCATCGTTAGATCTGAAGGAAACCTTAAAGGAAGCTCCTTCTTCATCGTTGCACTGCACATGCCGAATAATGACACAAAGATAGCCTCGATTACATAATTTGCTGAAATGAGCAGTCAAGGGAAGTCAATATTGCACCGTTGCTCTCGATAACATATTATCCTACAAAGACATAGATCTTTGGATATCCACTGAAGACATACGTAACTTAGCCATACTAAAATGCTTACGTTCTCATTTGTACCAGAGAGTACATATATAATAAACACTTAAAAGTACGCATTTCTTACATTGTGATTGGTTTTATATATTTCATGTGCTATTAAGTCAAACAAAATCATATATATGAGTTGATATTCGTTTATAAATATGCATGGTTTTTCTCATTTCCTACCAACATAAGAACATACCTCGACAGAAATCCAACTTCACATCCAAAATTAAGAGAAAGTACCATACGTATCGATTATATTCTTGGCATGATATGACGAGCCGATTGAAATGCTTGCGTAATATGAAAACAACAGACTTTGCATTTGAGTTTGAAAAAAATACCATTTTATGTTAACTTGCTTTTCGACTGATATGACATATGCTCAAAAAACTTTCTTCAACACTAGCATGGTCTCCATCTTTTAGGGTTTCCATCAGTGAAATTATATCTCCTTTTCTTTCTCGTCCATTCCAACATCAAGAGTTTTCGTTGAACCGAAAATTCTTCACCTGATAAACCTCCTCATAAAAGAGAATATAAGATGTTACTCATGGCTCTTTCTAGTAACCAATTATCTCTCGTCACATCGTTTACTTAATCTTGAAGTTTCAGAGGAGACATGATTCCGTAACCACATAAAACCTAGCTACGGCCAGGTCTCTTTATTTCCATATCTTGTAGTACACAAACCACATAGCAGGTAAGGCCTAAGGGCCAGCTATGATCATGACATATATGTTGCATTTCTGGTGGAAATCAACTTGTGCCATGCGTAAGATCCATGCTTTGAACAAGAGGTTCCCCAACTTATTCATTAATCACTATATTTATAGTTTGGATTTAGACTGACCATCCCCACCTCCCAACAGGGCAGTTTAGGGGCCCATGATCACACGGTGAGAACCATCACCGCTGGAGGTGGCCGGAGTGCTTGAGTAGCTGTTGTATCCATCATTCTTCTCCCGCTGGGGCTCAGTTTGAGCATTGGTGTTGCCTGTAGTGGTAGCAGTGGTTGGAGTAGAAGTACTAGTAGTGCTCATGGAATCGGCGATCTTGCTTGAAGTAGTAGCAGCGGCGGAAGTAGAAGAAATGGTAGCATCGCTACTGCCAGCAAGAGCTTTGCGGCCCATGCTTGCATCAGCGAGCCGACGGCCCTGCAGATTCATGGGCTTTGCATCGGCTTGTAGAACTGCCACTATCAGCACGAGGACAAGGAAGAGCGCAAATGCTGCCTTCATGGTTGGATTCAGTTGCTTAACCTGAAAGGGTGGATTTCGTATGATTTGCTTTTCACAGAGGCGATAAAAGATGATTTTATGACCTTCTGATTCTAATAAAAACCCTTTTCTCAAATTCCTTTTGCACCTAGTTTCAAGAACTAAAGAAAAATAGGCAATTAACTTGAAGCCACTTAAACATATTCTTGATAGATGAGGTATGATGCAGGAAGAAGATACTTGAAATCTAACGTTTTGCTGGACATACCAGTTTATGTGATGAGGGAGTGTCTCCGCTTGGCGTGAAGATCTGGTGGTCCTTTGCGTGGCATTTATAGTCGAGGGAAATGTGTTCTGTGGCTAGGGTTAGGGAACACAACATACTCATCAGATAAGAACTACAGAATAAAGCACTTCGAATTTTCTTCAAAAAAGCAAATTTAGAGTGGGGGTATCCCAATGTGGCTGCACCACTGGAACAGGTTAAGCCACCAAAGAGGTAATCATGATTAAGATTGATAATTGAGGCAGCTCGTGGGTTGACATTCAAAGTTTTTGTAATTAGTGGGGGGCAATGTCCCCATTCTAGGGTTAGTAATGGGGAGTAATGAGATAAAAGATGAAATCTGTCACGCCCGAACTCTCACGGACTCTCGACATCTCTTGATAGTCGTTCATTGAATGCGACATTCCAGGCATGTCGCCGACCCAACCCAAGCATCAGAGATTAGGCACGCCCGGAAACAGAATGAAACAACCCGGACATATAATAATGATGAAGGGGTAGCAATAGCACAATCAATACTTGCAATTCATACATTTGGTAGATACATACAATGTTCACAAAAGACAACTGCCAGCTAGGCCACAAATGACATAACCACTTGCATTAAAAGAGACCGTGGTTCGTAAATTTAACTACTCTACCAAGGGGGTCACTCAAAACACATGGTACTTGATCTTTCCTCGATCCTTGAGATTATCCTGGCAGCATCTCTAATCAATTACGATCGCGGACCTGAAATGGTTTGGTTAAACAATCATGAGAATACTATTTAATAAGCAGACAAACCCCACATAGGCCAATACGTACCCAGACGAGTCTAAACATGCAATCTAGCTATCCACATAACAAATTTCACATAATGTATTTACCTTGCCTCAAATCACACGCCAACTCTGCACATTAGTCAAATCACTATAATGCAATAACATTTCACGTACATATCACAATCACTCGAGCACTATGCACACGTACATTCACCCAATTCAATTAAGTACAATACACATGCACATCCTTCCAACTTTCTCATGATCCGGGTCAACACCCTATTGGTTCTTTCTCGCCACCCGCGTCAACACGCTCCAGGCTAGTAGCCCTCCAATTAATCTGGGCTTTGTCCTGCGTCAACACGCTCCAGGACCTTTCTCACAACCCGGGTTAACATCCTACAGATCATTTCTCACAACCCGGGTCAACACTCTACAGGTTGGTAGCTCTCCGATCGATTCGGACTTGATCAAGCAAACACACACGCTACTTACTTCAATCAATTTAATGTCATTGACGTATTCAAACAATGCTCTAATATACTCAAACGCCAATCATTCAAATTAGTCCGTGCAAGCATCAAATCCACCCCCATGTCCACAAAATGAGCCATAATAAATCAAGCATCCATGAGTCCCAATAGGCCATCGAACTTAGCCCAAACTTAGCATGTCCAACACATACTCAAGCATCAAACTCATTCCCCGAAGCATCACAAGTTAGCCACATTGCACAACCATTAATTTAACACATTTCAAGTGCCCAATTTCAAGTCATGGACTCCCCTCTTTAGTACACACACCCAGCCTTCAATCCAGCTATAAGTCAGCCCCTACACAAGCCTCTAAATCACCGCAACACACCCGCTAACTCAGCCATGATCAGCCCGGGAGCCACAATTCATCCATCACTCTAGCACATTAAACTCCATCTACCATTGCAAGCCCGAGCCCATAAGATATGCATTCAACCAACCACGACTAATTAACACGAATCATCGCCAAGCAAATATCGAATCAGACACGAACAATCCATAATCGCGACATAAATTCCAGCATTAATCGACCCCCAAATCAGCCACAATCCATCATGAAACACCACAAATCAGTCCCCATTTCATCCTTAATCCGCATATCCCTCGGCTCAAAAACTCGCCACTAGAGGAACATCATTTCAGCTATGGAACAGCCCCCCCTCATGGCAGCACACAGATCACCACCGTTCAGTCCGCCATTTCAACATATAAAAGCCGACACTCAAACCTACGAACCAGACAAAGGCAGCCACTAATCCAGCCCCTAGATTCGACTCAAACAGTCCCCAATCCGCCATTAAACTCCCCTAACAGCCCTTAAACCAGACTAAACAGAATATACATTGTCCTAGATGAGGTTTAGGATGATACTTACACAAAGTCCCAAGCAACAGGGAGCTGAAATAGGGGCAGCAAGGTTGATAGGGCAGCAGCAAGGGCGTCACCAGGAATGCAGCTTTGCCGAAACAGCAGGGGGGCTCTCGACGTCAGCTGGTCTCTCGGCCGAGCGGGCGGAGGAGGCGGTGGCAACGGGAGGGAGTGACGCCGTCGGAGTGAGAAGAAGAAGAAGATGAAGAAGCAGCTGGCTCGGTGAGAAAGGGGATGCAGCGGCGATGAACAGCGGCTCTGGTCGGGCCGCTACTCGGGCACGGCTACTTGCCGCACGAACAGGGGAAGGAAAGTCAGAGGCGGAGAGGGAGGGAGATGGTCTCGGCAGACGGCGGCGAACGGTAGCGACACCGACGGTTGTCGGACGAGTGACAAGCAGCGGCTCCGGCGGGGCTGCTGCTCCGGCGCGGTTGATGGCAGCGCACGCAACTCGGGGGAAGAAGAGAGGAGTTCGGCCGAGCAGGGGGGGTGTGCGTGGAGTGGAATCGGGAGAGAGAGAGAGAGAGTCAAGTGTCACGGCCCAAAGAAATGGATCGTTCATGAGGTTTCCTGGACGATGGACCATGACCGACCCTTGAACGAGAAAGCGGATCCCGAGTATTCTGAGTACTAGGGTTTCTTGATGTGTTCTAGAATACTCTTGGGGGCGGGCGATACGGTAATTGTAAACCTCTGTAATTAATGAGGTAGTTGGGTAGATGGGGAGGTACGATCTCCACCGTAAGATCGGGGAGAAATCTACGGATACGGTCAGTCTGGTACTTGTATAAAAAGGGGTCTCCTCCCCCTCATTGTAGTATCTCATTCTTTCAAGAAGCAATAGAAATCCAGAGCTTCGCTCGCTAGAGTCTCTCTCTCTCTAAAGAGTTCTTGTGAGTTGAGGTGGGGAAGGCTGACTTGGGAAGAAATTCCTAAGGCCGCACGGGTTTGGGAACGCGAGATCGATCGACCCGTGACAAGTGGTATCAGAGCTAAGATGGCCAAAGGCGCTGCTAAGCCACGATCCGATCTAAAGTCACAAACCGAGAAGGGTGTGGGCGAGGATCGTGGGAAGGCCACCGGGACACAAAGTGTCGAGGCAAGGGAAGACCGTGATAGCTCAAATGCAAAGGATATGGCTGGTGACTTGGAGACCCGTTTGGCGAAAATGGAGATCGTCGTGGGAGATGTCCAAGGAATAGTCGAGGATCTTGCTGTACGCATCGAAGGAGGCGAGTCCGGAACGGGGGAGCTCGAGGCCGAAGTGCAAGAGCTAAGTTCTGGCATGGGAGAACTCCGGAAGGCGATGCTGGGCGACTTGACTGATGCCGTCAAAGAACTTGAGCAACGGGACGATGCCTTGGAGGCCTTGGTGGAGGCCATGCGCGTAGAGATGGCCGAACTAAAGGCGAAGGTCGCCGAGATGGAAGGAGCACGTGTGAACGGGGTAATCACCGTGCAAACTGCTCCACGAGTGGATGCCCCGAAGCCGAAGGAGTTTAAAGGCTCGCGGGTGCCCAAAGACGTGGACAACTTCCTATGGTACATGGAGCAATACTTCCTAGCGATGGGAATCACCGATGGTGCAATCCGGGTAAGTACCGCAGCCATGTACTTAACTGATAATGCACTCTTATGGTGGCGTCGTAGGAGTGATGATCGGAGTGGTGTACCGATCACTACATGGGAATTGTTCGTCGAGGAGTTTCGACGACAATACTATCCCGCTTATGCGGAAGAAGAAGCTCGAGATGAACTCCGTCGCCTTGAACAAAAAGGTGGAGCTCGGGAGTATGTTCGGAAGTTCTCGGAGTTGCTACTCCAAATTCCGTCCATGAATGACACGGAGGCCTACTTCCAATTCATGGGTGGTCTAAAACCATGGGTAAAGCAAGAGCTAAAGCGGTGCAACGCCAGGGATCTTTCGACGGCCATGTCCGTGGCCGAGGCCATGGTGGAGTATAAAACAACTTCCGTAAGCAAACCGGATACCCGACCGAGGGACAAGGGCGTTGGTGGGGGAGATCGTAACAAATTCCACCGTCCAAGTGGAAGCAAACCATCAATGGCCCCTCCAAGGGCGAAGGCGGAGTCGAGCGGAGGAGAACACAAAAAGGGACGTACCTTCAAGTGCTTCTTGTGCGACGGTGCGCACATGGCTCGTGACTGTCCAACTCGAGGCAAACTAGCTGCAATTGCCAAGGCACACGAGGAGGAACGAGAGGAGGCAAGACTCGGTACGTTGCGAATCCTAAGTTCCATAAAGTCCAAAAAGGCGAACAAGCCCAAGGGATTGATGTTCGCGGACGTGACGATCGGGAAAACTAAGATGAGTGCGCTCATCGACACGGGAGCATCCGATCTATTTATCTCGGAAGAAGCTGCGAAGAAACTCAATCTTCGGGTTGAGAAAGGAGCCGGTTGGCTCAAGACGGTAAACTCCAAAGAAGTCCCTACCAATGGGTTAGCTAAGGACGTGGATTTCCAACTCGGGCAATGGAAGAGCAAGGAAATGATCGAGGTAATTCCACTTGATGACTATGACTTTGTCATTGGTTTAGGATTCCTTGATAGGATAGATGCTCTTATCATCCCATTTGCCGATTGTATTTGTATACTGGATACACGTTGTCAATGTGTGATCCCGGTCAAACGAGAGTTGGGCAACCAAAAGATAATATCGGCAATGCAAGTTACTAAGGGAGCGAGGAAAGGGGAGGCTACTTTCCTAGCAACCTTGAAAGTCGAGGATCCAAAGGGTGAAGGGAGTGATGTCCCGACGGAGGTAACCCGAGTCCTCGATTCCTTCAAGGATGTAATGCCCCCCGAACTCCCGAAGAAGCTTCCGCCTCAAAGGGAGGTGGACCATAAGATCGAGCTTGTGTCTGATGCTCGACCACCCGCCATGGCCCCATATCGCATGGCGCCTCCCGAATTGGAAGAATTAAGAAGACAACTCAAGGAGTTGCTCGATGCGGGTTATATTCGACCATCGAAGGCTCCGTTTGGCGCCCCGGTCCTATTTCAAAAGAAGCATGATGGATCACTCCGGATGTGCATCGACTATCGGGCGTTGAACAAGCTGACGATCAAGAACAAGTACCCGATCCCTCTCATTGCCGACTTGTTCGATCAACTTGGAGAAGCACAATGGTTCACCAAGCTTGACCTTCGATCGGGATACTATCAGGTACGAATTGCAAAAGGGGATGAACCAAAGACCACTTGTGTGACGCGGTATGGGTCATATGAGTTCCTCGTCATGCCGTTTGGCTTGACAAATGCTCCGGCCACATTTTGCACACTCATGAACAAGGTACTCCACCCGTTCCTAGATCAATTTGTCGTGGTTTATCTTGATGACATTGTGGTGTATAGCCGAACGCTCGAGGAACACATCGAGCATTTGAAGAAAGTCTTCCAAGTTCTACGGGAGAACGACTTATATGTCAAGCGGGAGAAATGTGCCTTTGCACAACGGGAAGTTCCATTCCTGGGACACATCGTCGGGGGTGGACGTGTGCGGATGGACTCAGCCAAGATTACGGCCATTGTGGATTGGAAACCGCCGACCAAGGTGACGGATCTAAGGTCATTCCTTGGCCTCACCAACTACTATCGACGGTTCGTCCGAGGATATTCGAGCATCACCGCGCCACTCACGGATATGTTAAAGAAGGAGAAGCCGTGGGAGTGGACGGCCCGATGCCAAAAGGCGTTCGATCGGTTGAAGCAAGCTATGACCGAAGAGCCGGTGCTCGTGCTACCTGATCACGCCAAACCCTACGAGGTAGAGACCGACGCTTCCGATTTCGCTATTGGTGGTGTTCTTATGCAGGATGGTCACCCGGTAGCGTTTGAGTCGAGAAAACTGAATGATACCGAACGACGGTATACGGTCCAAGAGAAGGAAATGACCGCGGTGGTCCATTGTCTTCGTACGTGGAGGCATTACCTCTTGGGCCCCCGATTCGTCATAAGGACGGATAACGTGGCCACGAGTTACTTCCAAACCCAGAAGAAGTTGAGCCCGAAGCAAGCTCGTTGGCAAGATTTCCTGGCGGAGTTCGATTATGGGCTCGAGTACAAGCCAGGAAAGGCAAATTCTGTGGCTGATGCGCTTAGCCGAAAGAGTGAGCTAGCATCATCGATCGTAAGTCGTCCCAAGAATCCATGGGATGAGCGGATCAAGGAGGGACTCCAACATGATCCAACGGCCAAAGCACTCATCGACCACGCACGGGAGGGCAAAACCCGGCAATTTTGGTGTGAAGACGACTTGCTTTACACCAAGGGACGGCGATTGTACGTGCCACTATATGGGAAGCTACGAAAAGAAATCCTACGGGAGTGCCATGATTCCAAGTGGGCGGGTCATCCGGGAATCCATCGCACTATGGCGCTCTTGGAGAATCGTTACTATTGGCCTCACTTACGCGATGACGTGGAGGCATATGTACGAACATGTCTTGTGTGCCAACAAGACAAGCTCGAACAACGGTCATCGGCGGGGCTTTTGGAGCCACTTCCCATCCCGGAGCGTCCATGGGAGAGTGTCTCCATGGACTTCATTGTCAACCTACCAAAATCCGAAGGGTGTCGGACTCTCATGGTCGTGGTAGATCGGTTTTCCAAGTATGCGACGTTCGTGCCCGCGTCAAAAGATTGTCCGGCCGAGGAGGCGGCCAAGCTATTCTTGAAACACGTCGTCAAATATTGGGGAGTGCCACAAACGATCGTGAGCGACCGCGACCCTCGATTCACGGGTAGATTCTGGACCGAGCTCTTTAAATTATTAGGGTCGGATCTTAATTTCTCCACCAGTTTGCATCCCCAAACCGATGGACAAACGGAGCGGGTCAATGCACTCTTGGAGTTATACCTCCGACACTACGTGAGTACGACACAAGTGAATTGGGCGAAGTTGATCGACGTCGCCCAGTTCTCCTACAATCTTCAGAAGAGCGAGTCCACGAATCAAAGTCCCTTTGAGATCGTGACGGGACAACAACCACTCACCCCGAGTACGGTTGCAACGGGCTACAAGGGGAGTAGCCCATCCGCTTTCAAGTTTGCCAAGGAGTGGCATGAACAAGCGGACTTGGCACGAACGTGTCTACACAAGGCCTCGAAGCGCATGAAGAAGTGGGCCGATAAGAAGCGACGGCACGTGGAGTTCCAAGCCGGGGACTTAGTGTTGGCCAAGCTACACCTGGTTCTCCGATACAAGGACGTGCATAAAGGGCTTATACGTCGCTACGAGGGGCCATTCCGAGTGTTGCATCGAGTCGGAAAAGTCGCATATAAGCTGGAATTGCCACCAAAACTCAAGGTACATCCGGTATTCCATGTGAGTATGCTTAAACCTTTCCGTGTAGACGAGGAGGACCCAGATCGAGGGGAGTCACAACGGGCGCCGCTTGGAGCAAAAACCTCCTATGATCGAGACGTCGACTTCATCATGGCGGATCGAGTCATACGGAAGAGATATCGTGCACCGAAGCGGGAATACTTAATCCGATGGAAGGGTCTTCCAGAGAGTGAAGCAAGTTGGGAGCCTGAAGAAGCTCTTTGGCAGTTCAAAAAGCATATCGATACTTTCCACGCCAAAGACGCGACGAGGGCGTCGCCCGAATAGGTGGGGGAGAATGTCACGGCCCAAAGAAATGGATCGTTCATGAGGTTTCCTGGACGATGGACCATGACCGACCCTTGAACGAGAAAGCGGATCCCGAGTATTCTGAGTACTAGGGTTTCTTGATGTGTTCTAGAATACTCTTGGGGGCGGGCGATACGGTAATTGTAAACCTCTGTAATTAATGAGGTAGTTGGGTAGATGGGGAGGTACGATCTCCACCGTAAGATCGGGGAGAAATCTACGGATACGGTCAGTCTGGTACTTGTATAAAAAGGGGTCTCCTCCCCCTCATTGTAGTATCTCATTCTTTCAAGAAGCAATAGAAATCCAGAGCTTCGCTCGCTAGAGTCTCTCTCTCTCTAAAGAGTTCTTGTGAGTTGAGGTGGGGAAGGCTGACTTGGGAAGAAATTCCTAAGGCCGCACGGGTTTGGGAACGCGAGATCGATCGACCCGTGACACAAGCATGAAGACCAACTACCCCACTCAAATATAATCCAAGGGCCCCTAAGCAACTTGAAGAGCAAGCCAAGGATCCCTAAAAATCCAACTTCAAATTAAAGGAAAAGGCAAAAAGGCACAATAGTAAATAAACAAGGAGGGAGGGGCAATGTGATCGTTTTTCCGCATTCGGTCCAAATTTCACTTTTCATTTATCCCGGGTAATATCGAGGTTGGCCATAATAATATCGACACTGTCCAATTAAATTTGTTATGAAATTTCGAGAAATTCGACATCAAAGTTTGAGTTCTAAATAACCGCCAAATTCGATCGAATGCGATTTTAGCGAAATCTCAATTTTAAAAATAATAACCGAGGGTGATCAGTTCTCGGGTGAAATTTTACTATAAGCACTATAAAGAATTACACGTTTTATAAATCCCAAAAATAGACCAAAATTCGGACCGTCACGAAATCTTTTTCTATTATGAAGTCTGTAAGTAACCCAAGCCTTTGAATCTCTTTCTAGAGCAAGTGGTGTCAAGTTTGAGGACTTGAATCTGATTTCTCACACCCCTTTTGCCAATTTTTGGGGAAACCTAAGTCTGTAAGTATCTTAGGTTTCCACATGTTCTTTCACCCACACATGCATCGAATTTGCATGCTTCAGGCCCTTCATGTGCCGAGGAGTATCAAAAGTATGATATAACCAATGTCATTTCCCAATAGTCTAAGCTTTCAAATAAACGGTTGTGCATTTAAATTTAAGTCTCAGTTACATCCAAAGAAGTTTCATGAAGGATAATTAACAGTTGGTAATCAAGAAACCTTTCCGAAGAGAATTTGTATTGCGGTGGTAATATTATGTGTAATGTTGGAACACTCTCACTATGGTAGAAGTTTATCCGGTGATGAAATTCTCGTGGAGAAGCAAATGAAAATTAGCTGATACTTTCGTTGGGTTTACACATGAAGGGTAAAGATGGATGTTTGATGCGAGTGGTCAAGTGATTTTAAGACCGGTTTACAACAAAAACTCCTGTAGTATTGACAATGCAAAGAGCGCCAAACATGAAAATCCTAGAAACATGAAGCAAATTATTATCGAGCCTTATGTTTGATCTCTGCACTTCGACTACACACCTCTAGAAACGAAAACATGAAACCATCATCTTCTAGAAAGTAGCTAGTTTGATTGGGCATATGAACGAATTCAAGGTTCATTGGCGAGTCGGATGCATCAGCATTGTTAGATCAGAAGGAATTTTAAAGGAAGTCCCTTCTTCATTGTTGCACTGCATATATACAATGGTATACAATGTGCGTATTAGCGGAATAATGACACAAATATAACCTCGGTTACATAATTTGATGAAACAAGCAGTCGAGGGAAGTCAATAATGCACCGTCGCTCTCGATAACATGTTATCCTGCAAAGACATAGATCTTAGGATATCAACCGAACACATACGTAGCTTAGCCATACTAAAATGCTTATATTCTTATTTGTACCCGAGAGTAAATATATAATAAACACTTAAAAGTATACATTTCTTACATTCTGATTAGTTTTATATATCTCATGTGCAGTTAAGTTAAACAAAATCATATATGAATGGATATTCATTTATAAATTTGCAAGCTTTTTCTCAATTCCTACCAACATAAGAACATACCTCGACAGAAATCCAACTTCACATCCAAAATTAAGGGAAAGTACTATATGTATCAATTATATTCTTGGCATGATGTGACGAGCCGATTGAAATGCTTGCGCAATATGAATCCAATAGACTTTGCATTTGAATTTGAAAAAATACCATTTTATGTTAACTTGCATTTCGACTGATACATGACATATGCTCAAAAAACTTTCTTCAACACTAGCATGGTCTCCATCTTTTAGGGGTTCCATCAAGTGAAATTATATCTCCGTTTCTTTCTCGTCCATTCCAACATCAAGAGTTTTCGTTGAACCGAAAATTCTTTACCTAATAAACCTCCGCATACAAGAGAATATCAGATGTTTCTCGTGGCTCTTTTTGGTACCCGATTATCGCTCGTCACATCGTTTACTTAATCTTGAAGTTTCAGAGGAGACACGATTCTATAACCACATAAAACCTAGCTACGGCCCGGTTTCTTTATTTCCATATCTTGTAGTAGACAAACCACATAGCAGGTATGGCCTAAGGGCCAGCTATGATCACGACATACATGTTGCATCAAACTTAAATCACACAAGAGAGACACCATAAAAGGGTACAAAAAGCTGATCATTTCAACTTTCTGGTGGAAATCATCATGTGCCATGCATAAGATCCATGCTTTAAACATGAGGTTTCCCAACTTATTCATTCATCCTATAATTTACAGTTAGACTGACCATCCCCACCTCCCAACCGGGCAGTTTAGGGGCCCGTGATCACATGGTGAGTACCATCGCCGCTGGAGTCAGCCGGAGTGCTTGAGTAGCTGTTGAATCTGGCGTTCTTCTCCCGCTGGGGCTCGGTTTGAGCGTCGGTGTTGCCTGTGGTAGTAGCAGCGGTAGGAGTAGAAGAAGTACTAATAGTGCTTGTGGAATCGGTATTGCTTGAAGTAATAGTAGCAGCAGAAGTAGAAGAAACGGTAGCACCGCTACTGCCAGCAAGAGCTTTGTGGCCCATGCTCGCATCGGCAAGCCGACGCCCCCGCAGATTCATGGGCTTTGTATCGGCTTGTAGAACTGCCACGATCAGCACGAGGACAAGGAAGAGCGCAAATGCTGCCTTCATGGTTGGATTTAGTTGCTTGACCTAAAAGGGTGGATTTACAGTCACACAAAGATCATCCAACAAAAATCATATGATTTGTTTTTCACGGAGGTGATAAATGATGATTTTATGACCTACTGATTCTAATAAAAACCCTTTTTCTCGATTTCCTTTTGTACCTAGTTTCGAGAGCTAAAGAGAAAGAGGTAATTAACTTAACTCAAAGCCACTTGAACATATTCTCGATAGATGAGGTATGGTACAGGAAGAAGAAGTTTGAAATCTAGGGTTTTGCTGGACATACCAGTTCATGTGACGGGGGAGTGTCTCCGCTTGGTGTGATGATCTGGTGGCCCTTTGCATGGAATTTATAGGCGAGCGAACTTCTTCTGTTGCTAGTTTCAGACAACACAGCATGCTCATCAGATAAGAACTGCAAAATGAAGCACTCGAATCTTTCTTCAGAAAAAGCATAATTTGGAGTGGGGGGATCATAATGTTACTGCACCACTAGAACAGGTTGAGCCACCAAAGAAGTAATCATGGTTAAGATTGATAATTAAGGCAACTCGTGGGTTGACATTCAAATACTTAGTGATTACTGAGGGGGCAATGTCCCCATTCTAGGGTTCATATATGGGAGTAATGAGATGAAAGGTGAAACGTTTTTCCTTTCCGCAATAATTACATGACACTACGTTGAACTTTGCTAACTGGAAATCATGAATTTAACTAAAGACAAAATAGGGATCAAAGGGCGTGCTTAAAGTTAATCATTGTTAAATAGGGGCTCTTTAGACTGCCATTAACGGTCTATGTCTTAATTTATGGCGTGGTAAAGAGTTGTCGATTACATGCATCGTTAATGTGGGATTAGCATGAAAAAGAGTAGCATAAACACCGTTAGGTCAGAATTTCATTGCATGCCCACAGTCACAACGCAATAGTTTCTAGGAAATAAATGATAATTTTTTTATAGGTTATGTTGTCTCCACTTAATTGGTTCTTTGAAACACAAGATCCATCTATTCTTTGAATGGGGCAAGTATCATTGGTTAATGAGTGTTTGAAGTGATTTTTACTTCCCGATTCTTTTAAATATTTGCATTTTTATATTAAAGTGAAACAGACTTTCACAATCTATAAATGTTGACATGGAGTTTCACATACAATTCCTTATAATAGTGTAAACAAGCTAGTCAAATTAGTATTAGATTGGAATAAGTGTAGAAACAAGAGTTAAGGTTTTGGCTGTTGGTGAATTGAGGGCTTAAGGTTTTATTTTGGTCGAGGGCTTAAGATTTTCAAAAAGCCACAATCAAGTCACAAGCTCGTTGTAGGTAGAATCGGCACCGAAAATGTCATGTGGCAAATGACCAACTATTGCACGTAGTAGCCATGTTGGATTTTCGATATTTAAATTCCATCGATGGGTTGCTCGAGACATGATTGAGTATTTTTTAAAACGTTTATTCCTTAATTCACCAAAAAAAATCTACTGTTCTCATTGACGAATGACTTAAATGTTATTACTTGTTTTTGCACTTATCCCAAAGCTGTCAAGCATAGAAAAAGAAGTACTAGAGATCCGTAGAGAGAGAGAGAGAGAGAGAGAGAGAGAGAGAGAGAGAGAGAGAGAGAGAGAGAGAGAGAGAGAGAGAGAGAGAGAGAGAGAGAGAGAGAGAGAGAGAGAGAGAGATCGATCTTATGAAGGATTGCCATATTATTTGTGAGAAATGGGGCATTGATATTGTAGATTCATGATTTGGTTTGTATAAAGAGCTTGTAGATGATAGAACGATCCACAATTTATAATTCTTTTTTTTTTGTGGTCAGACCCACAATTTATAATTCAAATTGACAAAAGTTTGCATGTTCGGTAATTTGTATAGGTCCATGGACTATTTATGCATGCGCTTTGCTATGTGCAAACTTGTGATAAGCGTATGACCTATGTTCTCAAAATTGGCCCGCAATGTAAATAGTCATCCAAAAACGAAAATGAGTTGGGTGGCATCATACATTTTGGAAAGTTGTGAAGTTCTACCTGTAACACCCAAACCCATTCCCTGCACTTTTCATTTATCTAGTTTTGAAGTTTTAGAGTAGATATGGAGGGTGTTGAAAAGTACATAAAATTCTTACTTTACCAAAAAAAAAAAAAAAGGTTTTAGAGCATACATGATTTCACAACCAAGTATGGCCAAGCTAGGCTAAGTTTTCTTCAATTTTTCTGTATCTTCAAGTACACAAGAGAGACCACACACGTATAGGCAACACAAAAGCTAATCGTTCTAACATTCCGGTGGAAATCGACACGTGCCATGCATGGAATCTATGCTTCAAACATGAAGTTCCCCAACTTATTCATTCATTTGTTATACCTATGTTTTACATTGAGATCGACCATCCCAGCCTCCAAGATGAGTGGTCTAGCGGTCTACTAAGAAATGGCGAGAACTATCAGAACCCCTGCGAATGGTGTTGTTGACATCGGCCGGAGGGCTTGGGTAGTTGTGACTGAAATAACCATTGTTGTCCTAACGTTTGGTCCGGTTTTTAGCATCCGCGTTGTTTGTAGTGGTAGAAGTGGTAGGAGTGAAATTACTAGTAGCAATCCATCGGTCCGATGTCTTGCTTGAATGAGCAGCAGTAGAAGAAACCGCAGCATTGCTACCGCCAGCACTGGCTTTGACGCCTATGCTTGCGTCCCCAAGCCGACGCCCCTGCAGATTCATGGGTTGCTTGTGGGCTGGTAGAGCTGCCGTGATCAGCATGAAGATGAGGAAGAGTGCAAATATTATCTTCACGGTCAGATCTGGGCGCTCGACCCTGAAAGGATTTAGTATTCACATCTTGACTATCCAATAATAACAGAATGATTCTTTTAGGAAGCAATAAGGACATACTAGTTCTTCTTGATTTTAGCTGAGGCATGATACTGAAAGATGATATTTGAAATCTATGGTTTGCAGGGACATAATAGTTCATGTAACGAGGGAATCTCTGCTCGTGTTCTGTTTCGCGTGGTCCGTTATGTGTAGGTGAGTGAAATTGTTCTGTTGCTAGGGTTAGAGATGACAGCACCTCGATCATCTTCAGATATAAGCTACAAAAGAACTTAGGGGATAAAAAGAGGGAAGTTTCGAGTGGTGGGCTCACAATGTTGCTTCACCATTGGAAGAGAGGTCAAGCCACCAAAGAAGTAACCATGATTAAGGTTGACAATTAAGGCCACTCTTGAGTTGAATTCAAATTCTTTATGATTTTACTGAGCAACACTGTCCCCATTCAACTCGCGAGTTGAATTCAAAGTACAAGGGAGTGATGAGATGAAAGGTGAAATCTTGTTCTATCTGTAATAATCACGTGACAGTGCATGAAACCATGAGAACCTGGAGGACAATTTCACTGAAGACAACGTCGGGATCAAAGGGCGTGGTTCTTTTAACGGCCACCAACGGTGTACATCCTAGTATCATCACGTGGTAAAGTGCTAATTACATGCATCGTCTTGAATGTGCAATTAGCAAGAAAAACAGTAGCTTAAACAGCTTTAAATTAGCCTTTCTTGGCATTCACAGTCACACCACGTTAATTACTTGTTGGAGCTCATTTAATTTTAATATCTAAATCTTTCTAATGTAGGGCATGTTCTTTGCTAGTTAACTGATCCTGAAAATGAAAAGATCACTTATTCTCTGAAAGTGACTCTTTTTTTTTTTTTTAATATCATTGCTTAATACTAGACTTGGGGATATTCAGCTTGAGTAGAGACCACTACAAAAAAACATGTAATTTGTGACGAATGGTTTCCGTTGCAAATTTCCGACGGATTTTGCAACGGAAAAAAACCGTCGTAAATTTTGTGACGAAATTTGCGACGGATCTACTTTCTGTTGCAAATGTACGACAGAATTATTTTACGTCGCAAATTCCGTGGTAAAATTTGCGACGGAAATATATAACCGTCGCAAAATCCGTCGGAAATTTGCGACGGAAAAAAGTTCGTCGCAAATTTGCGACTGAAAGTAAATCTGTCGCAACGAAAGTAAATCCATCACAAATTTGCGACGGAATTATTTTCTGTCGCAAATTTGCGACGGTTATATATTTCCGTCGCAAATTTTGTGACAGAATTTGCGATGTAAAATAATTCCGTCGTACATTTGCGACGGACGTTCGATTTCATCGCAAATTTGCGACGGATTTACTTTCCGTCACAAATTTTTGTCGCAAATTTTGCGACGGAAATAAATAACCGTCGCAAAATCCGTCCGAAATTTGCGACGAAAAGAAGTTTGTTGCAAATTTGCGACGAAATCGAATGACGGAAAGTAAATCCGTCGCAAATTTGCGACGAAATCGAACGTTCGTCTCAAATTTGTAGTTTATTAGCCCGTGATATTCCAACCCTATATGTCTTTCGCACTCTCTCTCACTTTTTGCCCTCCTTCGTAGTTCTGAAATTGGCAAAATCCGTGCATGCACGTATTAATCTCGGTGAAGTTTTTGTATCGGTAAGTATCATAACTAGCTTCGTAATTAGTCGTTGGATTGTAATTTCTTTTTTTATATATATTTGTGTTTTTTTTTTTCGTATTTGCATCACCGGTTTAACGACCGGCGACACCTCACCGGCCCTTGTATGAGTCTGAGCGGCCACGCTGTTTTGCGATGAATATATGAAAATTCCGTCGCAAATTTGCGACGGAATATTTATCTGTTGCAAATTTGCGACGGAATAAGTGATTCGTCGCAAATTTGTGATGGAGAGTAGGTTCCGTCGCAAATTTGCGACGGTTAAACTCCGTTTCCATCGCACATTAAAAATTATTAAAAAATAATTCTTGATTGATAATTTTTTTTTGGGTATGTGTCTAATTGAAGGTCTCGCAATCCAAGTGGACATTACAATTCTCATCAAATTAATCACTTTGTCCTACCAATATTTCAGTCAAATATTTGGATAAGTGTTCTTTACATAGTAATTTTGTCTATTTTTGAATTTTCGTATTAATTGTTGGGTGAATAACAAAAATTATAATTTACAAAATTTTATGGTTTTAATTAAGAACAACAGATATGATATTTTAACTATTTTTCCTGAATTTTTTATTTTAATACAGACACAATGCAAAGAGAAAGAGCTTAGATGTATAATAAGAACTTACCTGGACGTCGTGGATTGACAGATGAGTTTCGTACTGGGTTGGAACAATTTTTACACTTTGCTAGTAGTAAATATGAGTTCATGGATGAAAATAAGTTAAGGTGTCCGTGTAAAAAGTGCGGTAATGGTAAATTTCTTGTGTGTGATCAAGTTAGAGAACACCTTACTAGATTTGGATTTAGTCCGAACTATTATAATTGGACTTCCCATGGTGAACCATTTATATCTGATGAAGGATATGAAAGAAGTGACCAATTTTCAGTTAGAGAAGAATGTGGTTATTATGAGCAATTGAACCCATACGAGAGGATGGTCATTGATGCAGCTAGTAATAATTTTGTCACGGAATCAAATCAGGTAAGTACTAGTTTTACTCAAACACGTGAACAAGTGGGTACTAGTCATGCTTCACAATCGGAAGATATAGGAGTAACGGGTTTTGCTGAGAATATTTATAATGAAACTTTTCAATCTAATCAGTTCTGGGATGTGTTGAAAGCAGCAGATGAATCTTTATGGGCAGGTTGTGAGGACCACACTAAGTTATCGGTGACAGCCCGACTATTAAATATCAAGGCAGAACATAATGTGTCTACGGATTGTTTCAACTCTTTTGTTGAAGTAATGCGAGAATCATTGCCTCGTGATAACATCATGCCAAATGATTTTTATGATATGAAAAAGCTAGTAGATAACTTAGGTCTTTCGGTTATAAGGATTGATATATGTAGTAGGGGTTGTATGATATATTGGAGAGATGATGAAAATGCAGAATCTTGCAAATTCTGTAGCCAACCTAGGTACAAGATTAACAGGAGGCCGGGTCGTAATCAGAAGTGTAGACCATGCAAGCAAATGTTTTATCTGCCCTTAATCCCCAGATTGCAAAGGCTTTATGCATCTAAACCCATTGCTGAACACATGACTTGGCATGCAAATCATGAAATAGAAGAAAGTCTAATGTGTCATCCTTTAGATGCGGAGGCATGGCAACATTTTGATAGAACATACCCCGAGTTTGCGATGGAGCCTCGGAACATCAGGTTAGGTCTCTGTGCCGATGGATTTGCTCCATTTGGGAAAACAGAAAGAAGTTATTTATGATGACTAGTTATCTTAACGCCGTACAATCTTCCACTTTGTATGTGCATGAAAACACCTTATATGTTTCTGACATTGATCGTGACAGGGCCGCAAAATCCGAAAAAGTTAATAGATGTTTATATGCAACCATTGATTGAGGAGTGACAACGGCTATGGGTTGAAGGTGTCCCTATGTATGACGTTTCTACCGATCAAACATTTGTAATGAAGGCTGCCCTTCTTTGGACGATAAATGACTTCCCAGCTTATGGAATGTTATCTGGATGAAGTACAGCTGGGATTTTAGGATGTCCGATATGTTTGGAAAGGTCAAAGTCATTTAAATTAAAACATGGAAAGAAACCCACCTATTTTGACTGTCACAGACAATTTTTACCGCCAAGTCATCCTTTTAGAAGGAATAAGAAAGAGTTCATCAAGAATAAGACTGAAAGAACGCGTCCACCATTGAGGTTGACCGGCGAACAAATTTGGGAGCGTGTGCAGAACTTTCCAACTAGTGTTGAGAACCCGCACGGCACGACTTTTGGGTACGGAAGTACACATAAGTGGACAAAATGCAGTATATTTTGGGATCTACTATATTGGAAGGCCCATCTTATTCATCATAATCTTGACGTCATGCACATAGAAAAGAATGTTTTCGACAATATCATAAATACTGTGATGGATGTCGCCGGAAAAACAAAAGACAACTTGAACGTAAGAAAAGATATGAGAGATATTTGCGATCGATCAATACTAGCTGTGGATGCAAGCAGTAGGGGACCAAAACCGAAAGCAGTTTATACATTGGATAAGGAGCAGAGGCGAGTTGTTTGTCAATGGTTGAAATCTGTATGGTTTCTTGATGGATATGCTTCGAACCTCGGGAGATGTGTTGATTTGAATGAATACAAGTTCACAGGTTTGAAGAGTCATGATTGTTACATCCTGATGGAAAGACTAATTCCAATAGCTTTGAAGGAAGTTCTACCGAATTTTGTATGGGGCGCAATTACAGAGTTAAGCAATTTCCTCCATGATATTTGCTCGACAGTGTTAAAAGCATCGCGCATGGAAAAACTAGAGAGAGATATTCCAATTATTCTTTACAACTTAGAAATGATATTTCCTCTAGCGTTTTTTGATTCGATGGAGCATCTCTTAGTTCACTTGCCTTATGAGACCAAAGTTGCAAGTCCCATCCAATTCCGATGGATGTATCCATTTGAGAGGTAATGTTTTTTTTAAAATAAAGTTCAAATTAGTTTATCATATAATATGTTCCGATAAGCTTCTTTCTATTTCAACTAGATTCTTATATCATTTGAAGAAAAAAGTGAAGAATAATGCACATGTTGAAGCTTCAATTTGTAATGCATATATTATGGAAGAAGTGACAACATTTTCATCATACTATTTTGAGCCGTACGTTCAGTGCAAGAGGCGGAGAGCAGGCAGAAATGATGAGGGCCCCATTGATCCCAATTGTACAGCATTCTCTATTTTTAATTATTTGGGTCGACCAAGCGGCGCATGTCAGTTTCGTTACTTATCAGGTGAAGAATTTTATGCAGCCCATACTTATATTTTACTGAACTACCCAGAAGTCGAGCTATACTTCAAGTAAGTGTAAATTTGCAAATATATGTTTTGTGTGTCAAATATTTGCTAATATTTATATGATTTTTAATATTAGGATTTTCCAAAGTGAAATGTTTGGACTACAACCAAATGAGTTTGACCGTTTGTGCGATGAACAATTTGCAGCATGGTTCATGACATATGTAAGTTGCCTATGGATCAAAATCAAGTTATTAAAATTATATACATCATTTAGTAAAATATTTATGGTAGGCTTTGCATGTGCAACCTTAGGTTCACAATAATTATGATGAAATTGAAGGGCAAGGATTACTATATTATCTGTCAAGGGGTCCACAGTTAAAAGTTCGAAGTTGGTCAGCATATTTCATAAATGGATATAATTTTCATACTCAAGAATATGGAATGGGCAAATCCACAATGAATAGTGGTGTGTCTGTTCGGTCATCCAATAGTGGCAATTCAGAATATGATTTTTATGGCTCGTTGGATGAAATCATAAAGATTGAGTACCCTGGACCATTAATGATGCGAGTTGTATTATTTAAGTGCACGTGATTCGATCCCGTCAAAGGAATGAATGTGCACACGAAGTTTAATTTGGTTGAAATAAATTACAAGAAAAGGTATATGAAGTATGAACCATTTGTCTCGGCACAACAAGTAATTCAAGTATGTTATGCATCATATCCTAGTTTGAAACGTGACAAAACTGATTGGTGGGCTGTATGTAAAATCAAAGCACGGAAGAAAATCGAGGAACACTGGAAGGATAGAGCCTACTAACAAGAGGAAGTGTGTAACACGGTTGAAATTGAGGAATATAACATACCAACTTTACGAGATCCGTGTAGAGCAATGATAGATGTAGATCCAACTGAAATTTGCGAATTAAATGTACAAGAATGTTCAGAATCTGATTTTCAGACAGATGACGAAGACGAGGACGAAGATGAGGACGGAGACGAAGAAGAAGATTAAAATTTTTGTCACAAAACACTACAGATGTGTAATTATTAATGCTACAAGTGTTATTTTGGTTGTTATCATTATTGTTCTTGTTATTATTGTTATTGTGCTTTTTTATTATTGTTAATGTCGATTATTCTTTTTATTTTAATTGATCGTCCGAAATTTTGTCCCCAAATGCCGACAAGTCAAATATTATTAACGTGTCCTAACATTTCCGATATTCTAATTTCCATTGCAAAATTTGAGATGCGAAATTTTACCGTTTGAAATTTGCGACGGACTATATATGTCCATCGCAAATATCGACGGATAGTTAGGATTCTTCGCAAATTTTTTGTCGAATTTTTTTCCGTCGAAAATTATTTGTCGGTCAAAATTTTGAGACGGACAAGTTGAGTCCGTTGCAAATTTTGCGAGCGAAATTTTACCGTTCGAAGTTTGCGACGGCCGCAAAATTTCCGTAGCAAATTTGCGATAGAAAATATTTTGTCCGTCGCAAATTTGACGTCGAAATTTTTTTCCGTCGAAAATTTTTTGTCCCTGCAAATTTTGCGACGGACAAGTTGAGTCTGTTGCAAATTTTGCGAGCGAAATTTTACCGATCGAAATTTGCGACGGATAGGTAGGATCCGTCGCAAATTTTTTGTCGAAATTTTTTTCTGTCGAAAATTATTTGTCGGTCCAAAATTTGCGATGGACAAGTTGAGTCCGTCGCAAATTTTGCGAGTGAAATTTTATCGTTCGAAATTTGTGACGGACACACAATTTCCGTCGCAAATGTGCAAATTATTTCTTCACACGGACGCTCACAACTCCGATCTCTCACACCGCCGTTGCCATCGCAGCTGTCGCGCCGTCGTCGCCCAGCACGCCCGCCGTTCGTCGCCGGTCGCCCCCGTAGGCCGGCCCGCCTGTTGCTGGTCGCTAGCCTACCGCCCCACAGCCCCCTCGACCCGTCGCTCGCCCGCCCCGACGGTCGCCCCCTCGCCGTCCCAGCCGTTGCCATCGCCTCCTTCCCTCCCCCGCCCGACGCTGGTCACCCAGCAACCCCTTCTGCCGATCGCCCGCCCCGTGTTCTCCTTGCCGCCGTCGCCCCCGCCTCGCCGCCGTCGCCCCCGCCGCCCCCGCCCTCGCCGTCGTTGACTAGCAGCCGCTGCCGCCGACCCCAGCAGACGGCTGGCCGTCCCGCCGTCGGTCGCCGGCCGGCCGCTTGCTGGCACTGCCGTCCCGCCGCCGGCCAGCCGCCCACCTCCCACTCGGGGGCCGACGCCGTCGCCCTTGTCCGACGCCGTCGCCGCCGCCCGACGCCGTCGCCGCCGCCCGACGCCGTCGCCGCCGCCTGACACCGTCGCTGCCGATCGACACTGTCGCGGTCGAGCTCCCCCGTCGTTCGCCCGGTTGTAGCTGAGCACCTGACTGACTAGTCACCATTTGGGTCCACGCCCGCGCCAAGACTACCACTGTTCGATTGGCCGGTTTTTATTGTCCTTGAACCAAGTAAGTAACTCCCTAAACCCTAATTAATATAATTAGGTAATTAATCTGATTTGTTTAGGGATTATTTATGATCACTTTTCGTTGGCTAGGTTACGAGTCGATTTTAGGATTGCATGTGGATTTGATTGATGGTCGACTGGTTAATTTGTCTATTATGTGGATGATTAAGCGTTGAATGACGATAGAGTGATTGATTAAGTGTTTTCACGGAAAATGCTTCAAAATTGAACAATTCTATAAAAAATCATTAAAAATTACGGAATATTAAAACAACGGTATATGTTGGTAACAAATATGAAATTTGACCGTAAAATTTTTTTAAAATTTTTAACAAATTCAAATTTCATAATATCAGAAAAAGCCAAAAATTAATAGTGATCACCCATGTTGAGTAAAATTTAGATTTCTTAACGTTTCGGGAAAAAAATTATTTAAAAATAAAAAAATTTTATAACATTATAAAATGGCTTAAAATAATTGTGGTCACCCATTGGGATAGAAATTTTTTTAATTTGGGTGAAAAAAAATTAAAAAAATATAAAATATCTAAATTGCTCATAATTACTTAAAAAACATGTGGCCATCAGCTTGCATTGAAATTTAAATTTTTTTAGAAGGTCGAAAAAAAAATTAGAATTTAAAAAATTTCAAAACTTCACGGAATGACTTATAATACCTGTGGCTATTCACTTGTAGTTATATTTAATTTTTTTTTAATGTGCCTTAAAATTATTAAAATAAAGAATGAGAAAAATTTTGGAAATTTTACCTAATAGTTTAGACTACCTGTGGCCACCCAATTTTAGTATGTACCAATTTTTTTTTATTTCACAGAAAAATGTTTATATTAAAAAATAATAATTTAAAAATTCTTAAAATTTTTAAATTTCAGAACTTTACAGAATGTGTTAGAATATCGGTGGCCACCAACTTTTAGTGAATTTTTTTTTTTAGATCGTAAAAAAAATTTAACAATAATAACAATTTTTCTCTTACAAAATTTTACAGAATAACTTGGAATACCTGTGACCACCCATTTCCAGTAAAATTTAAATTTTTTGTACGTGGTCAAAAAATTTTTAATCAAAATGAATGCGATTCATATAGTGATGTTTGATACTTGTGGTCACCCATATCGTGCTCATATATTAATGTTTCATATCAAAATGAATGCGATTTATAGTATATTTGTTTGTAAGAAATTGCACATCATAAACACTCGACAGTGGGTCATTTCAAGAAAACATTTTCTCAGTCTTTCCATTAAAATGGTAAGTTTCGTCATGTACATCACCATGTGTCAGTAATACGTGTCAATAGTTCTTTACATATTCGCATAACCTTCCTACTTGTCAGTATAAACATGGAGGTCACATGCCTAGAAGACAAGCCTCTTCCTCGTCCTCGTCCCCGTCCCTTTCCTCTTCCCCTGTCCTATCATCTAACCCTCAACTACAATATGGTCCGTCACAATATGGATATGTTGGCCCTTCATCCAACACCGAACAACATATTACAGGACTTGGCTACATGCGAACTGAATGTCCTCCAGTTCAATCTCCTTTAGCTCCCTCTCCTTCCGTTTCACCCCATTACTCGGCGGAACAATCGAATATTGACGGAAACAGAGGTCAAGAAGATAAACGATTCTTCATATGTCCATTTGGAGATTCGTAAGTACTTCATTTTTATTTTAGTATATGTAATCTTTACGGCTTTAGATATTGATGTCAACTGAATTGTCGATATTGCACACTGTCCGTATGATTGCAGATTCATGGATGCTACGTCTGTTGTGAGGGAATTGAACAAAATAGTAAGAAACTTTTGGATGGGAGAGTATACTACTTACAGAAATGTTCCACAAGAAGTGAAACAAATGTGGTGAAATGAATTCAAGGTAAGTTTTACATATTTTATTTTCTCACCAATTAAGTTTGGTGTAGTATATTTATGGTCAAGAATGATGTAAATGGACCAGAACAACTCTATAGTTTTCAATACCTAAAGGACCAAATATTTTCCCCAACATGAACTTTACAAAATCTATCTATATTTGTCTAGTGCATGGTTATGGATAGGTGATCATCATAATAACTTTCAATTTATGTTTTCAATCATTGCAGCGGAAGTACAAGTGGGAGGAAGCGGAAAACAATGAAGTGAGAAGAATTTTTGATAAGAAAATCGGTGATTTTATGCGAAATGTCATGAATAGAGTGAAGATTAAGCAAGTGAAGCCGTCTTTCTTTACAGCTGACAATTGGGCGGCAATTAATAGATTTTGGGCATCTGAACAGAGTCGGCAACTCTGTGAGCAGAATAAGAAGAATCGATATTCTAATTCTAGTGAGGGGTCAACCACATATACTGGGGGCTCTATCAACATTGCGGAGCATCGCAAACGACTGGTAAGTCTGTTAAATGAGTTATAAGTTAATTTAATTCAATTACTCATGTTTACATTTTGTAGGCATAAGAATTGGGGACGGAACCGACATTTGCAGCTACATTTGAACGCATATTTCAAAAGAAAGATAAGACATGGACTGGCGATCGAGCAAAAGTTGTTAAGGTATGTAAGGTTATACTTTAGCTTATATGTAAACTATAATGAAAACTGTGAATACTTTCAATATTTATGGTAGTGATTTTATTTTCATCTACATTGTTAATGTAGGAAAAATATGATGAACTTGTAATGAACAGTGCTAGTGGTAGTGATGATTGTTCTGAGTCCGGGCCATCAGTTGATAATATGGCATTATGGATGGAGGCAATGGGTGGGGTGAAAAAAGGAAAAATATTTGGGATGGGATCGTTGTCAAGGATGTACATGCCGAATAGTCCTGCAAGTTCATCATCTACTGCGATTGGTCGAAGGAGGTCACGACAAGACGAGCAATTGACCCAAGAAGTGCATCGTCTGAATAATTTACTTGTTCAAAAGGACGAACAAATAAATAACTTGGAGCAACAAATGAGACTTGTTATGCAACACCTTAACCTCAACCGATATGACGATCCTCCTGTACCTCTAGCCAATCCAATAGATCATGGGCACAACGATGACCAACACATTAATGCCGAGAATGCTGATGATGATGATGATGCTGATGATGATTTTCTCCAGATTTTCTAGTTAAAATTCTCAAAATCGGGGGTAAGTTTGCTTTATAATCTTGGTTTTTCATAATTTCACTCATATTCATATGTAAGAACATTTATGTTCATTCTGAAACGTATTTTTGTTAACTTTCTTGTTATTTTACACCTAGTTCCACATCCATGTATAAATGCTTTTTTTATAATCTAGACTGATTTATGTATGAACATTTTTCTCAGGTTTCGAAAAGTGACCACTTTTAATGTCCTAACAAGGTATCAAAGCCGCGTCTTCTTGTGTATGGTTTTTCTGCGTCTTCTATGGTTGTCCCGTTTCTTAGTTCATGTTTTGAATGTATTGTAAGATTGGATATCAAATAACATCATGTTAGACTCTGTAACTTTTCTTCAGTTATTTGTTTCAATTATATGTCATTGTGGCTGGTTTTTCAGAATCTATGGTTTGTTCGTTTTTCTGTTTCAATTATATGTCATTGTATCCTTTGTTTGATGTGGACAAGAATTTATGGCCGAAATGATGTAAAAATAGCGATGAATATTTTACGCTGAATTTTGCGATCATTACAGTTCGTCGCTAATTTGCGACGTTTAAATTTAGCGGTCGATTTTGCGACGAAAATTGTAACGAATTTTTCGACGAAATTTGCGATGGATTGTATTCGTGGCTAATTTGCGATTAATTGTGAG
Source organism: Syzygium aromaticum (assembly GCA_024500025.1). NCBI lineage: Eukaryota > Viridiplantae > Streptophyta > Magnoliopsida > Myrtales > Myrtaceae > Syzygium > Syzygium aromaticum. The sequence continues at coordinate 32,179,937 of CM044892.1, forward strand.
ATGAATTTTGCGACGGACAGAGTACGTCGCAAATTTGCGACAGAATTTGCGATGAATTTTGCGATGCATATAGTTCGTCGCAAATTTGCGATGGATTTTGCGACGAATTTTGCGACGGACAGAGTTCGTTGCAAATTTGCTACGGAATTTGCGACGAATTTTGCGACGGACATAGTTCGTCAGAAATTTGCAACGGAATATTTGCGATGAATTTTGCAATGGATTGTATTCGTGGCTAATTTGCGACGAATTTGTTTTCGTCGCAAATTTGCGATGAACTTTTAAATTTTCCGTCGCAAAATTTTGCGACGAGCTAGTAGCGATAGAATTTTTTCCGTCGCGAATTTGCGACGGATTTTTCCAAATTTTCCGTCGCAAATTTCGTCGCTAATCCGGTGTTTTTTTGTAGTGGACTAGCCAGGATAACTTTGTATTATATCCTTGTTTAGGAGCTTAATGAAGTTAGTCAGATTGTTCTTTAGTATTAGGTACATTTAGCAGATTCACAGAGAGAGAGAGAGATCTAACAAGGATCACCATATTATGTGGAAGAAATGGGGCATTGATGTTGATTCAGGTATTTAGTACTGATGTCAATCACCAAAACCAGTATAGCATATTCAGATTATTTACGTGTGGAGAGATACCTTAGTTTTATAGGTGACGCCAAACTTGGATCCTTCTTTTATATATGTTTAATAGATATATTACAAATATCAAAAGTGCATGGATATAGATGATACGTAACGCCGAATTTCACTATGTTTCCAACGGACTTAAAGTGATTGAATGAAGTCTAAATTAGCAATAATGTAATTGATCTATTTGGAGACTATATATGTCATTTAGAACATGTGCAATCATTAGCTAGTAACCTTTAAATTGCAATACCCGGACATAAACCACGTAGGATCTAGGATCAACTGATGAAAAATTTTCTCAACAGGACTAAAAGTCTGCTCAACACTTAATGTAAATTGTTTGGGGGATAAGTTCAACACTACTGGCGGAATTTTAAGAGTCACTTTCTTCTGTACTTTTATGATGATTTTCGTGCTCCAATCTGCTCTCAGAGTATGTAGTTAGAAAGTTCTATCTATCTGGTTTCTAATGTATCAAGTTTGATCCTATTTGAAGTCTTCTAGAGGAAGTAATGCTTAATTTACCAAGTGATGCTGAGTCTACTCAAGAATGAGTCTTTGAGTCTTTCTAGGAGTTACTCCTATGCATTTTATCTTGTTCCTAGAGTCTCTTGAGTCAAGAGTCAATGTTCTTTATTTATTGATCAGGATTGTTGGTCTTGTCTTAAAATAAGGTGTATCGAAACTTGTCTATGCTTTGAGGTTGTTCTAAATTGAGTCTAATTAAACTTCTCTAAGATTTTCTTGATGGTTAAAGATTTTTTATTGATAAGTTTCATAATTGAACTCTTGGATTAGAGTTTTATCTTAACTAGTATCTTTTTTTTTTATTGATTTCATTAAGTGGTGAATTACATACCATTTATCATTCCTAAGGTGGATTCCTCAGGGGGTGTGCATTTACCCTATGATATGTCATGTATCATAACGTGAATTCCTCGGGTGGTGAACAGTTATTTTGTTGCACTTTTACAACCTTTTAAATCTCCTACCACTTCGGTATCATCAACTGTCTTGCTTCTCCATTTGCCATCCGCACATGATATAACTAATCGACAAAATACTAAGGATCGTCCTAAGTAAACACTATATCTCTCTTCTTATCTTATCCTTTCTTCCTGTTTTTTTTTTCCCTAAAAACACGAAATATCTAAACCATTTGACTTAACTAATTCTCACGAGTCCATGCGAATCACCCCATTCACACGCATCAAGAACGGCTCATTGTGATTTGAATACAAGATCTATCGTGTCCAAACTAAACGTTTAACCACTCAACCAACCCTTCATATGTGAAAAGGGATGCACGCATGGTCCCTCATCCATTCCAACGTCAAAAGATTTTATCGAAGCCGAATGCTTTACCTGATAAACCTTCGCGCTCAGAGAGAGTAATGTTGCTCAACACTTCTTTGTACAATAATCTCTGGTGACGCCTAAATCCTTTCCCAGTCCTTTTATTTAATCTTGAATTTTGGGAGTCCAGAAGTTTTTATAACCACACAAAACCAACCTGGGGCCGGGTTTCTTTATTCGTCAATTTTTAGTACACATACGACACGTACATACATACATACATATTGTATGTATATAGCAGTTTGGCCTGAGAGCTAGCTGATTATATATAATGTTGCAGCATACCTATAAATCACACAATAGACAATACGATTGTTGAGTAGGTCACTCCCAATTGGAGAGGCCAAAGGGAGGGGGAAAGAAAATCAAGAGAGATCGGGAGATAAATCAAAATGATCTTCCACGTCCAGAAAATCATGAATGTTTCAGAAACAAATCATCGTGATTTTCATATTGTATAATTCCAATTGGGATTGCATTTGCTCCTATAAATAGGAGTCCTCATCAATGGAGAGATATATACAAAAAGCAAGAAGATCAGAGTATAGCGGAAGAAACAATCTTCTTCCAAGAGAGTTATCTTCGAAAGGGTTATCCAATTTGTGAGAGGTTCAGATTCACAAATTGAAGACAGTGAGAGATCCACCTTAGGGTGAAGTTGTATAATTGATGCCGAAGCGTAATAGAAATTAGGCTAAATAGAAGAATCGAAACGATAACGAGGAACAAACTGTTCTCTCAATCGATTAACAATCAATAAGTTTTCAAAACATCCATAAAAAAACTACCTCTCAAAACCCTAAAAACAAATTTATAAAGGGTGTTAACCCTAATGACAAAAAAAAAAAAAAAAACGCAAAACAATTACAAAATACCATTAATTCAAAAATTACTAAAATAATTAAAAAAAACTATCTAAATGATCCCGAATTGCGAAAATCCATTATTAATCATAGCCATAGGCTATGTGTATTGATTAGCATGCTGTTTTACTTTAGCCGACCAAATTTGAGCTCAATTCGACATCATTGACTTTAAGTCTGCCAGTTCGTCCAGTCGCATAACGGGTCCGCCGGTCCCCTAGGTGCATCATCCTCCCCTGCTCGAGAAAGATTCGTCCTCGAATCCGCTTCGCCTTCATGGTCGTTGTCAATCTCCTCATGATCTTCTTCTCTTTTAGGGTAGTAAGGTGACAAATATGCTACATTAGAAGTTCTGGATACATTATACTTACCTAGTAATTCGATCTTGTGAGCATTGTCACTAATTCGCTCCAAAACTTTGAATGGGTCCATCAACTCTAGGTTGAAGCTTGCCAAACCTACCTGCTAGAAATCGTTTTTTCATAAGGTGAATCCAAATTAGATCACCCTCCTTGAAGATGACTTTTTTCCTATGTATATCCACGCGTTGCTTATACTTCATGTTCTGCCTATTGATCTGATTATGGACCTGGGAATGCAGCTCTTTGATATGCTTTGCATGTTCTTCAACTTCCGAATTAAATTGCATGAGAACTGGTATCGGTGTGAGGTCTAAGGGAGTAATTGGATTACGCCCATAAACCACCGCAAAAAGAGTTTTGCCTGTAGTTCGGTTCTCTGATCTGTTATATGCAAATTTTGCCTGAGGCAATGTCAAGTCCCACTGTCGCGGATTATCCCCAATCAAACTCCGCAGCAAATTCCCTAAGCTTCGATTGACAACTTCTGTTTGACCATCAGTTTGAGGATGATGAGATGAACTAAACTTCAAACTTGTACCCATGTACCTCCAAAGAGTGCGCCAGAAGTGACTCACAAACTTCATATCACAATCTGAGGTTATGGACTTAGGAATTCCATGCAGCTTAACAATCTCCTGTAGAAACAATCGAGCTACCTGTGAAGCATCATAGGACTTGCTACACGGGACAAAGTGGGCCATCTTCGAGAATCTATCGACAACCACCATTATTGAATCCTTACTCCGCTGCGTTCTTGATAAACCCAAGACAAAGTCAAGACTGACATCCTCCCACGGTGCAATCGGAACAGGTAGAGGCATATACAATCATGCATTAGTACTCTTGGTCTTTGCCATATGACATACTCTGTACCTCTCTATAAAACGGGTCACGTCACATTCCATCCGAGGCCAACAAAAATGTTCACTCAACAAGGCCTTCGTTTTATCCATGTCAAAGTGCCCAGTTAAACCGCATGCATGTCCCTCAATAATAATAGATTCTTTCAAATAACATTGAGGAATACACAACCTGTTACCTTTAAATAAGTAACCCTTCACGAACTGAAATTGCTGAAAAGGCTCCGTTTTGCTCTTCCTCCAAATATCCCCAAAATGAGGATCATTGGTATATAAATCTTTAAAAGTATCAAATCCTAGAACTTTTACCTCATGAATATTTTTTGGAATCTTCCAATTTGTAATAGCCTCAACCTTAGCTGGGTCCATATGAATGCCCTCCTTAGTTACAATATACCTCAAAAAGGTCACACGATCAGTCAAGAAGTGACACTTCTTGGTGTTAGCATATAATTTCTGATCCCTCAAGATCTCGAACACCCTTCTCAAATGCTGCGAGTGTTGATCAGTCAATGCACTATAAACCAAAATATCATCGAAATATACGATGACAAACTGGCCAATAAAAGGATGAAACACCTGATTCATGAGTCTCATAAAGGTGCTCAGTGCGTTAGATAACCCGTAAGGCATCACCATCCACTCATACAGACGATCTCGAGTTTTAAAAGCGGTCTTCCATTCATCTCCAAGACGCACTCTAATCTGATGATATCCACTCCTCAAGTCTATCTTTGAAAAGATAGTCGCTCAATGCAGTTGATCGATTAAATCATCAAATCTCGGGATATGAAAGCAATACCTGATCGTGATCTTGTTAACAGCTCTGCTATCCACACATATTCTCCACGACCCGTTTTTCTTATGAACCAACAAAGCTAGCACTGCACAAGGGCTTATGCTCTCTCGAATTGCACATTTTTCTAATAGTTCATGCACTTGCTTCTGCATCTCCTCATGCTTCTTAGGATTCATTTTATAAGCTGCCTTATTAGGAATAGCAGCTCTTGGAATGAGATCTATACAATGCTGAATATCCCTAATGGGTGGCAATACAGGTGGCAATTCCTCTGGTACGACATCATCAAACTCCTCAAGTATAGATAGAACTTGAGTTGAATTTCTGGACAATCAATATTTTGCTCCATAACTACAATAGCAAAAAGCTCTGGGGCATTCACCGCTTCCTCCTGGAACTCTGATTTAGAAAGCAGATTACTTTTTCCATCTTTTCTCAAATCTGAAGGATCCGGAATAATGGTTTGGCCATCCTTCTTGAAGGTGTATGTATTTTTGAATCCGTCATGCTGTGTTTTTCTGTCAAACTGCCAAGGTTTTCCTAATAGAATATGACAAGCATCCATTGAAACTACGTCACCCCACGCTTTATCAATATATTTCTTTCCAATCAAGAACTGCACTAAACACCTCATGCTCACTTTTACTTCATTCCCCTTCCTAAGTCATGACAGCTTATATGGTTGAGGATGTTCAATAGTTTTCAAACCCAACTTTTCCACCATAGTGGTAGATATCACATTCTTACAACTTCCTCCATCAATGATCATATTACACATCTTTCCCCCACTAGTGCACTTAGTACGAAAGATATTATGCCTGAGCCACAATTCATCATCTACCTCAGCAATATTTAAAACCTGACGCACAACTAAAGACTCACTAGAATCGATATAGACAATGTCTTCCGGATTTGGATCTGCATCTGCTTGCTTTCCATCAGATTCATCATAAGTTGGGTCTTCATCGAAAGTTGGATTATCTACCAGTGTCACAAACTATGGGTTCAAACAATCAGCAGCAAGATGCCCAAGTCCTTGACACTTAAAACAACGCTTATCTGCAGCTCCTCCCCTGCTAGATCCTGCACTACTTTGCTCTCCTTTTGTTGTAGATTTTGAACCAGCGCCCTTAACTGCTACCGAGGCTGAAAAACTCCTTGCTTTCCCCCAAGACTTTTTTTCTGACCACTTGGAATTGCTGCCTGACCACTTAGAACCGTTGCTAGACCACTTGGACTTACTGTTTTTTCTTTTTAACTGCCCCTCCACCTTTAGGGCTAGTTTGCACACATACTCATATGTTCAATATTGCTGTAATTGGACGACATCAGAGATCTCATATCGCAGCCATGCCAGATATCGTGCAATCGTCTGCTCGTCTTCCTCCGCCACATCACAATGCATCCGCAAGCGATCAAATTCCTCTGTAAATTCCTCAGCTGTTTTATCATCTTGCTTGACTTTATGTTATTCGATAAACGCCTCTTGCCTATAATGGGTAGGCAAAAATTTTTTCTGTAATAACTTTTTCATCTTCTCCCAGCGATCCACCTTCGGCTTTTCCTCTCTAGCGCGTTGTTTTTTCATGTGTTCCCACCAAATCGAAGCATATTTTCGCAGCCTAATAGCCACTAATTTCACTTTTTGCCCCTCAGTTAGGTCTTTAAGATCAAAAATCCATTCTACCGTATGCAACCAATCAATAAACTCATCAGGATGAGTCTTACCATTAAACTCAGGAATCTCGATCTTCATTCCGAAATTTTGAGAAAAGCGCTGATTTTCAGGTCGTACTCCTCGATTCCGCCCCTGATTCAGAACCCCAAAAGGGTTTACGTCCTCTTCTTCATCATCGGATGGATCCTCAGATTCTGCTTCTTCTTCGGATTGAACGCCTAACTTCGCCTCCGCAAGTTGTCACTCCAAATCTTGGATTCGTCTTTTTTGTTCTTTAATTTCTACGTCTCGTAGATCTCTTAGACGTGGTTGGTCGTCTGCTTCAGGAACGCCTCCACGCCCCTGGCCTCCACGAGCCCGCCGTCCACGACCGCGATTCTGTTCAGCCATTGATTCAAGCAACCTGTGCTCTGATACCAATTGTTGGGAAAAAAGAACAATATTTGCGATGTAAAAGCCCGGATAATTTTCTTACTACTATTTCTGTGACAATTAAATAGGATAAAACATTTGAAGAAAACGGCAAAGACGATTAGTACATAACATCGGAATTTTAACGTGAAAACCCTCTAAGGTGAAGGGAAAAACCACGGGACCATAGTCTACTTCAAACTTCAACTATAATAAATAATGGGATACAACTTCACCCTAAGGTGGATCTCTCATTGTCTTTAATTTGTGAATCTGAACCTCTCACAAATTGGATAACTCTCTCGAAGATAACTCTCTTGGAATAAGAAGATTGTTTCTTCTGCTATACTATGATCTTCTTGCTTTTTGTGTATATCTCTCCATTGAGGAGGACTCCTATTTATAGGAGCAAATGCAATCCCAATTGAAATTATACGATATGAAAATCACGATGATTTGTTTCCGGAACACTCATGATTTTCTAGACGTGGAAGATCATTTTGATTTATCTCTCGATCTCTCTTGATTTTCTTTCCCTCTCCCTTTGGCCTCTCCAATTGGGAGTGACCTACTCAACAAATCTCCCCCTCACGAACAATTCGGGGAGGGTGTCAAACCTGCAAAAGTTCGACAAGCTTGCATCTTCACTATAGATAGGGATTTTGTCATCATATCTAAGCTGTTGTTGTCAGTGTGTATTTTCTTTAACTACAAGGCTTTTTCTTCCAACACATTACATATCCAATGTTATCTAATATCAATGTGTTTGGGCTTGAAGTGGAAAGTTGCACTTTTGCTGAGGTGTATTGCGCTTTGACTATTCGAGTACAGGATATACTTTTCTTGGTTATGGCCCACTTCTTGTAGGAACTTCTTCATTGTGACATCCTGAAAATTTGGTCCATTTGGGATTTATGAAATACTGATTTTTATGAATGTACTCGTAGTTAGTTCTCGCTCGGAACTGATCATTCCTGGGATGCTAACCATCAGGGAAAAGCTAATAGGGGAATTAAATTCACACGACTAAAGAAAATTCGATCGTGAATTGATTTTTGACCATTACATCATTGAAGTGATATTTTGAGCCACTGTTGATCGATCCAAGGATAGTTAAGGGTCAGTTCACCACTGTCACAGTAGTGGATCGTGGGTGATTATACTAGACCACGAAATGACTTGACAAACGATCCTGAACTTATACCAAATGATCGTACCACTCGGAGCTAGTGATCGATCTTCACGATTTTAATGACAACTGAGGTCGTCATGTATCGAACGAACTTGCACATGACTCAATTTATTATTAGTCACGAGTTGATTCTACGAATTTCCCCAACAAGCCGCTTGTTAGTTTGAGAAACGCTCGAGTTGCATTTAATAAAATTTAATTATTGAATTTAGCACAAATTGGACATCGGAAAATTAGGAAGTTACGACGGAACATCAGGACGACGTCGCAGAAAACACGTGCGATTTTTGGGTGAGCCCGAAACCTTCAGAAAAATTCGAATTGGGCAAGAAATTGAGAAAGTGACCAAAATACCCTTGGGAATTAATAAAGGGTATGTTTTATGAGGGAGGGGCATTTTGCCCCCAAAGTTGGAAAAGACACAATACCCTTGGATATTTTAAAGTAAGATTCGATCTAAGCCGTTGATTTCAAGATTAGATCGAATCTCGACCGTTGGATTATAAAGGTTAGAGAGGGGCATTTTGGTCATTTTGTGATTTTTGGTCAAAACTTGGGGATTAAGTTTGACAATCCTCTCTCTCTTTCTCTCTTCTTTTCTCTCCCTCATCTCACGGCAACACACCCTTTCCCCCACCGTGGACTGCCACTCTCTCTTTCTCTTCCTCTCTTGGCCGTGGACACCGCCGGACTGCTGCCGCAAGTCGTCGCCGTTCACTGTTGAGCCAATCATCGCCGCTTGTCATCGCTGTCGCAAGCCACCGTTAGATATTGATTTTGCTGCCGCTTTCGCTCTAACCGTGATAGTTTAGAGTTTGGTAAGTTGTAATCTAACCCTTGCCTAGAACGTCAGGTATTTTCGGACTCGTTTGGGGGCGGTTTAGGGGATTTAGAGGTTGATTAAGGTGTTGATCTTGGTTGTTGGTGGCTGATCATGGTTGTTAGTGGCTGTTGCGGGTTGGATTAGACGTTGTGGAATGAGTTTTGGCGGTTGAATTTCGGTAGAAATCGGTTCAGGTTTGAATCCGTAAGGTTTGGCGTGATTCTCGGATTCGCGGTTATCGTACCTGCCCGGTTTGGTATTTTTGTAGAGAATTTTGTGGGCCTAATTTGAGAAAGTTTTCTTCATGAAAGATGTTCCCAACATCTTGGAGTATAATATATCTTAATTTGAGAATTTTTGGAAATCATTTGAGGCCATTCGGAAGTCCATCTTTGGACCAAAATAAAATTGCCCGATTTACTGTTCACTTGACCTTTTGGACTGTTCGAATTTTTATAAATTTTTTTAGGCCTATTTTCAAAATAATTCCTTCACAAAAGTTGTTGGGGACATTTGTGGCTATAACATATAAAAATTTCATGGCTTTTCAAGGTGATTTGTGTATTAAAAGAAATATATTTTGAGGACAAAATGGTTTGTTGGAATGAGTTGATTTTCGTCTGACTTCGAGTGACCAAAAGAGGTGTTTACAGTTGGAACTGGGTTTTGAGTTCTACACAGAAAATATTTAGCAAGATGTTTTATGCAACGTGTCCAAATTTCAGAATTTTTGGAGTTCGTTTACTATTTATTTGAATGGGATTTCGGTCACTGTGTAGACTGCCCAATTTTACCTCGATTCTTTGGATGTTTGTTTTGACAAGTGGAAATGGTGGGGGTGTCGGGATTGAGTAGTTGATCCCTCATGATTAGAATTTAGGCTTGAATGTGTGTTATATGGGGTGATTTGAGGATGAAATGAGAATGCTTCGAGGTTGGAGTGAGACTGGATAGAGTGTTGGATGTTGTGGGATGGAATTGGCGAGCTTAGGGCTCGATTTGAGGATAAATGGTGTCGGTTTGATGTGTGATAGTATGGCTGGATTGTGGTGTTGAATAGGCTTGGAAATATTGAAATTATGCCTATAAACGTGGCTGTGTTTGTGAGCCCATAAGCGGCCTTGTGTGTTTATTGAACTGTGATTTGATGGATTGAAATGTGCTTGATTATGTGCACGCGTGGGCTAGATTGAATTAATTATTGAAATTGGCCATGTCGAATGCTGTTGAGCATGTTTTATGTGTTAATTGATGCATGCATGGGCCACGTGTGATGGACCAGTTGGGTGTGATAAATGCTTGTTGAGCATGAGTCGAGTGTGAATTATTGCGTGAACGGGCCACATGTGACTGGCAAAGTGAATGGCATATGACCACGGATCATGCGAGTAATTGAGAAATTGTGATGTGGCATGGCATGAGAAATTGCGGAAAATTGTGCCGTCTTGGGGCGTGTACTTCAATGCGGGACGATGCCCGGTATTACCGGAGGACTGCTAGCTTGAGGCGTGTACTTCAACGCGGGTTACACAGTGGGTGATAGGTGTTGAGCCTGAGGCGTGTGCTTCAATGCAGGCAACAAACATGGCTTGAGGCGTGTAATTCAACGCGGGTTACTGGCGAGTGTTGTGGAAAATGAATGGTCGGAGTGTGCCTGAGGCGTGTACTTTAATGCGGGTCACTGGCGAGTATTGTGGAAAGTGAATGGTCGCAGTGTGCCTAAAGCGTGTATTTCAACGCGGGTCACTGGTGAGTGTTGTGGAAAGTGAATGATCGCAGTGTGCCTGAGACATGTATTTCAACGCGGGTCACTAGTGAGGAATGTGAAAGAGGAAATGAGAATGGAAAGAACAGTGGGATGAGAATGGTACATGCGCGTGTTTGCATCTGACGTGATTGTGATTGAGTGCGGATGTGCGCATGATTGAGCCTGACAATATTATTTGATGTGCCTGCGATGTGATGACTTGATGTGCACGAATGCGTGTGTGTTTGTGTGATTGTCTGGAGGTACGTGATAGCCTAGGTAAGGCTTAGGTTACAACTTATTGAGAAGTGTCTCATAGTTGTATAAACCAAACCATTTCAGATAAACCGCCTGAACAAGGAATCAGTCGCCACCGCTGCCGCCAAAACGTTTTCATACAGTCATGCACACCGAGGATAATTTCGTGGAGTATACCTTGAATGGATGCCGTACCGAGGACGCAAGGACTAGTGAGGAGGCGATGAGCTAGTGTTCGTATAGTACAGCTTTTGGTAGATAGGGAATTTACCTCTTTCTGGTATATGATTTTTAAGGTAATCGCAGTGCATATGCATGTAAAATTATGGACTCAAAAATATCGGGAAGATGTAAGTATGTTCATATATGGATGATGTAAGGTTTGTAAGTGTTGGCGGTTGGGCATGTAAGTTTAATTCTGGTGTTCTCCAATTTATTGTCCGAGTTTAATTATTTGTTTCCGCTACGATTGACTCTGATGCGAGACCATTGAATCGGTGACGTATTTCTGGGATGTCGCACCGTTCGACTCTTGGAAGTGAGGTATGGAAAGCATTAGATTTGAATCGGGGTGTGACATTCATCTACAAGAGTTCTTTACATGCTTCCGTTATCGCAATATACTCTGCTTCGATAGTAGATAAGGCAATACATTTTTGTAGTCGAGATTGCCATGAGACTGCTCCCCCTGCAAAAGTTATTAGGTACCCCGATGTAGATTTTCTTGAGTCTACATCCCCTGCCATGTCTGCATTTGAAAAACCTTTTAACACGGTTTTATCATTACCAAAGCATATACAGTTATTAGAAGTACCTCGGAGATACCTGAATATCCATTTGACTACTGCCCAATGTTCCTTACCGGGATTGGATAGGAACCTGCATACCACACCAACTGCATAGGCGATATCAGGCCTCGTGCATACCATCGCGTACATTAGGCTACCAACTGCCAATGCATAAGGATCCTTTTCCATTTCCTTCTTTTCTGTCTCACTTTTCGGGCACTGTTCCAAACTGAGCTTGAAGTGATTTGCAAGTGGAGAACAAACTGTTTTGGATTTATTCATGTTAAATCTTTCTAGAACTTTATTAACATACCGTTCTTGAGATAACCAGAGTTTACGGTTCTGCCTGTCTCGAAAAATTTCCATCCTAAGAATTTGTTTTGCAGGTCCTAAATCCTTCATCGCAAAGGACTTGCTTAATTCCTTCTTTAAGTTGTTGATCTTGCTTTTATTCTGGCCAACAATTAGCATATCATCAACAGAAAGCAAAAGAATTAGAAAATTATCATCTGTAAATTTCTTGGCGAACACGCAGTGATTAGCGGTGGTTTTGTTGAACCTATTTTCTTCCATGAATGAATCGAACTTTCTATACCACTGTCTTGGTGCCTACTTGAGCCCGTAAAGACTCTTCCTTAGTCTACACACAAGATTTTCTTTGCCTTTGATTTTGAAGCCTTCCGACTGTTCCATGTAGATCTCCTCGTTTAGATCTCCATGTAAAAATGCAGTCTTCACGTCAAGTTGCTCGACCTCCAAGTTCAAGCTTGCTGCCAAGCCAAGAACAACTCGGATAGAAGACATTTTGACCACAGGTGAAAATATCTCATGGAAATTGATATCTTTCTTATGAGCGAATCCCTTCACAACCAACCTTGCTTTATATCGTGGTTGTGAGTTACCTTCTTCAGTCTTTAGTTTGAATACCCACTTGTTTTTGAGAGCTTTTCTTCTTTGTGGCAATTTGACTAAATCATAAGTATGATTTTCATCTAAGGATTTCATCTCCTCTTGCATAGCTTTTAACCTCTTCTCTTTGTGCTCATGGAACACAGCTTCTTGGTAGTTATCTGGTTCTCCCCCGTCAGTGAGCATCATGTACTCATTAGGAGAATATCTATGACTAGATTGTTGTTCACGGGTTGATCTCCTCAATTGAGGTTCTGACGGGACCTATTCAATAATTGGTTCAAGTTCAGTGGTCATACCTTCAATGCTAGATTCAGCTTGCTCATTATTAGAATCGGTAGGAGGAGCAATTAGGCCAAGATCAACAGGGTATTCATCTGTTGATTGAGATTTTTTGTGCTTCTTGAAGTCCTCGATTGTCTGATCTTCAAGAAATATCACGTCCCTACTTCTGACTATTTTCCAGCTAATGGGTTCCCAGAGTCTATAGCCGAATTCTTCATGAGCGTAGCCCAAAAAAATACATCGTTTTGATTTCCCGTCAAGCTTTGATCTCTCATCCCTGGGAATGTGAACAAATGCTCTACAGCTGAACACCTTCAAGTGGCCGTAAGAAGCATCTTTACCGGTCCAGACACTTTGTGGTACGTCACCATCAAGTGGTGCTGAAGGTGATAGGTTGATTAAGTCAACTGCCGTCCTCATTGCCTCACCCCAAAAGTGGTTTGGCAACTTTGCGCTGGAGAGCATGCATCTGATTTTTTCGCAGATGGTTCTGTTTATCCGCTCCGCGATACCGTTGTGTTGAGGTGTTTTTGGTACAGATCTTTCTAGTTTGATCCCGAAACTTTTGCAATAATCCTCAAAAGGTCCTCGGTATTCACCACCATTGTCTGAACGCACATACTTCAATCGCCTTCCTGTTTCTCTTTCAACCTTCATATGAAATTGCTTGAGGATTTCCTGCACTTGATCTTTAGTTTTCAAGGCAAATGCCCACACCTTTCTAGAGTGGTCATCAATAAATGTTACAAAATAAAGCGCACCTGCAAGTGTTCTAGTTTGCATTGTGCATACATCGGTATGTATTAAATCTAAAATTTCAGCTTTTCTGGATGGTGGGGAATTACAAAATGCTACTCTGTGTTGTTTTACCATAATGCAGTCGACACAAGAATTTAACAGTGTACCTTTCATGCCCGGTAGGAGTTGCTTTCCAGTGAGAATCTTGAGTCCTTTCTCACTCATGTGTCCGAGTCTTTTATGCCATAACTTGGTGGTGACTCCTTTTCCTGTTACATTCACCTCTCCTCTACACAGCTTGGTTTGTGTAATGTAGAGAGAGCAGGTTTTTTCTCCTTTGGCTACCACCAAATTACCTTTAGTAAGCTTCCATTTCCCATTACTAAAGAAATTGTTGTAGCCTTCGTCATTGAGCTTGCCGGTAGATATAAGATTACGACGTATGTTCGGAACATGTCTTACATCTTTGAGTAAAAGCCTACATCCAACATTAGTCTCCAAATAAATATTGCCCATACCAGTAATTTTAGACGTACCGTCGTTTCCCATCTTTACAAAGCCAAAGTTGCTGGTGGTGTAAGATGTAAAAAGATCTTGATGAACCGTGATATGGTAGGATGCACCGGAGTCGACTACCCATGTTGAATCTTGGGATGCATGATTAATGGAATCATCACTTTGAATAATGATTACCTCGTCTGTAATATTTGCGGTGTCATTCGTATGGTTCTCGTCAGCTTTGTTCATGTTATGGCTCTTTGATTTTTCTGCCTTTAGCTTTCTGCATTCTCAGATGAAGTGTCCCAATTTACCAGAATGATGGCACTTCTTATGTAGTCTGAAGTTGGATTGGGACCTTCCTCGTTGCTGATTTCGGAAATTTCGATTCTTGCTTCTCCCTCTCCGTTCTTGATTTTCTTGTCGGTTAATGACAAGAGCCTCGGATTTCGGAAACAAATCATCGTGATTTTCATCATATCGTATAATTCTAATTGGGATTGCATTTGCTCATATAAATAGGAGTCATCCTCAATGGAGAGATATATACAAAAAGCAAGAAGATTAGAGTATAGCGGAAGAAACAATCTTCTTCTTCCAAGAGAGTTATCTTCGAGAGAGTTATCCAATTTGTGAGAGGTTCAAATTTATAAATTGAAGACAGTGAGAGATCCACCTTAGGGTGAAGTTGTATCCCATTATTTATCATAGTGGAAATTTGAAGTGGACTACGGTCCCATGATTTTTCCCTTCACCTTGGAGGGTTTCCACATTAAAAATTTTGATGTTATTTACTATTCATCTTTACTGTTTTCTTCAAATATTTTATCCTATTTAATTGTCACAGAAATAGTGGTGGGAAAATTATCCGGGCTTTTACATCACAAATATTGTTCTTTTTTCCCAACAAGTGGTATCGGAGCCAGGTTGCTCTATATATTATTTTTCTATGCAGAATTAAATGAAGGAGAATTCTGGCAACATGATAAAATTGACCGCATTCAATTATGCGATCTGGAAACCAAAGATGGAGGATCTGCTATACATTAAAGACCTTTGGAGGCCAATCGTGATACCAATGGAGGAACCAACACCAACGTCCAAGGAGGTAGATCCTGTAGCGAAAGACAAATCGACATCGTCCTCTGGTGGCAAACCAATGACCATGTCCGAAACTGAATGGATGGTGCTCAATCGAAAGTGTGCTACTCAAATCCGGCAATGGATCGACAAGAGTATTTTTCAAAATTTTGCTAATGAACATGATGCTGGTGTTCTTTGGCAAAAATTAGAGAAAATGTATGCAAGAACAACAGCGCAAAATAAAGCAAATCACATGCGGCGGCTTGTGAATTTGAAATAAGAAGATGGGAGCAGTGTCTCGGAACACATGAGCAAGTTCCAAGGTATAGTGGACCAACTCAACTCTATGAAGATGACATTAGATGATGAGTTGCAGGCGTTGCTGCTACTTAGCTCTTTGCTGAAAAGCTGGGACACACTTGTTGTGTCAGTCAGCAACTTAGCTCCTGACGGCAAGCTTACCATGGACATGGTAAAAGATAGAATGTTGAACGAAGAATCCCAGCAAAAAGAGAGCGGAGTCAACCTGGAATCCGAGGCACTTGTCATTAACCGACAAGAAAATCAAGAACGGAGAGGGAGAAGCAAGAACTTAAATTTCCGAAATCAGCAACGAGGAAGGTCCCAATCCAACTTCAGACAAGACAAGAAATGCCATCATTGTGGTAAATTGGGACACTTCATCTGAGAATGCAGAAAGCTAAAGGCAGAAAAATCAAAGAGCCATAACATGAACAAAGCTGACGAGAACCATATGAATGACACCGCAAATATTGCAGACGAGGTAATCATTATTCAAAGTGATGATTCCATTAATCATGCATCCCAAGATTCGACATGGGTAGTCGACTCCGGCGCATCCTACCATGTCACGGCTCGTCAAGATCTTTTTACATCTTACACCACTGGCAACTTTGGCTTTGTAAAGATGGGAAACGACGGTACGTCCAAAATTACTGGTATGGGTAATATATATTTGGAGACTAATGTTGGATGTAGGCTTTTACTCAAAGATGTAAGACATGTTCCGGATATACGTCTTAATCTTATATCTACCGGCAAGCTCGATGACGAAGGCTACAACAATTTCTTTAGTAATGGGAAATGGAAGCTTACTAAAGGTAATTTGGTGGTAGCCAAAGGAGAAAAAACTTGCTCTCTCTACATCACACAATCCAAGCTGTGTAGAGGAGAGGTGAATGTAATAGGAAAAGGAGTCACCACCGAGTTATGGCATAAAAGACTCGGACACATGAGTGAGAAAGGACTCAAGATTCTCACTGGAAAGCAACTCCTACCGGGAATGAAAGGTATATTGTTAAATTCTTGTGTCGATTGCATTATGGGAAAACAACACAGAGTAGCATTTTGTAATTCCCCACCATCCAAAAAAGCTGAAATTTTAAATTTAATACATACCGATGTATGCACAATGCAAACTAGAACACTTGGAGGTGCGCTTTATTTTGTAACATTTATTGATGACCACTCTAGAAAGGTGTAGGCATTTGCCTTGAAACCTAAAGATCAAGTGCAGGAAATCTTCAAGCAATTTTATATGAAGGTTGAAAGAGAAATAGGAAGGCGATTGAAGTGTGTGCGTTTAGACAACGGTGGTGAATACCGAGGACCTTTTGAGGATTATTGCAAAAGTTTCGGGATCAAACTAGAAAGATCCGTACCAAAAACACCTCAACACAATGGTGTCGCGGAGCGGATAAACAAAACCATCTGCGAAAAAATCAAATGCATGCTCTCCAGCGCAAAGTTGCCAAACCACTTTTGGGGTGAGGCAATGAGGACGGCAGTTGACTTAATCAACCTATCACCTTTAGCACCACTTGATGGTTACGTACCACAAAGTGTTTGGACCAGTAAAGATGCTTTTTACGGCCACTTGAAGGTGTTTGGCTATAGAGCATTTGTTCACATTCCCAGGGATGAGAGATCAAAACTTGACAGGAAATCAAAATAATGTATTTTTTTGGGCTACGCTCATGAAGAATTTGGCTATAGACTCTGGGACCCCGTTAGCCGGAAAATAGTCAGAAGTAGGGACGTGGTATTTCTTGAAGATCAGACAATCGAGGACTTCGAGAAGCACAAGAAATCTCAATCAACAGACGAATATCCTATTGATCTTGGCCCAATCGCTCCTCCTACAGATTCTAATAATGAGCAAGCTGAATCTAGCAGTGAAGGTATGACCACTAAACTTGAACCAATTATTGAACAGGTCTCGTCAGAACCTCAATTGAGGAGATCAACTCGTGAACGACAATCTAGTCGTAGATATTCTCCCAACGAGTACATGATGCTCACTGACGGGGGAGAACCAGAGAACTACCAAGAAGCTGTGTTCCATGAGCATAAAGAGAAGTGGTTAAAAGCTATGCAAGAGAGATGAAATCCTTAGACGAAAATCATACTTATGATTTAGTCAAATTGCCACAAGGAAGAAAAGCTCTAAAAAATAAGTGGGTGTTCAGACTAAAGATTGAAGAAGGCAACTCACAACCATGATATAAAGCAAGGTTGGTTGTGAAGGGATTCGCTCAGAAGAAAGATATCAACTTCGATGAGATATTTTCACCTGTGGTTAAAATGTCTTCTATCCGAGTTGTTCTTGGCTTGGCAGCAAGCTTGAACTTGGAGATCGAGCAACTTGACATGAAGACTGCATTTTTACATGGAGATCTAAACGAGGAGATCTACATGGAACAATCGGAAGGCTTCAAAATCAAAGACAAAGAAAATCTTATGTGTAGACTGAAGAAGAGTCTTTACGGGCTCAAGCAAGCACTAAGACAGTGGTATAGAAAGTTCGATTCATTCATAGAAGAAAATAGGTTCAACAAAATCACCGCTGATCACTGCGTGTTCGTCAAGAAATTTACAGATGGTAATTTTCTAATTCTTTTGCTTTACGTTGATGATATGCTAATTGTTGGCCAGGATAAAAGCAAGATCAACAACTTAAAGAAGGAATTAAGCCAGTCCTTTGCGATGAAGGATTTAGGACTTGCAAAACAAATTCTTGGGATGGAAATTTTTCGAGACAGGTAGAACTGTAAACTCTGGTTATCTCAAGAATGGTATGTTAATAAAGTTCTTGAAAGATTTAACATGAATAAATTCAAAGCAGTTTGTTCTCCACTTACAAACCACTTCAAGCTCAGTTTGGAACATTGCCCGAAAAGTGAGACAGAAAAGAAGTAAATGGGAAAGGTTCTTTATGCATTGGCGGTTGGTAGCCTAATGTACGCGATGGTATGCATGAGGCCTGATATCGCCTATGCAGTTGGTGTGGTATGCAGGTTCCTATCCAATCCCGGTAAGGAACATTGGGCAGTAGTCAAATGGATATTCAGGTATCTCCGAGGTACTTCTAATAACTGTATATGCTTTGGTAATAATAAAACCGTGTTAGAAGGTTTTTCAGATGCAGACATGGCAGAGGATGTGGACTCAAGAAAGTCTACATCGGGGTATCTAATGACTTTTGCAGGGGGAGCAGTCTCATGGCAATCTCGACTACAAAAATGTGTTGCCTTATCTACTGTCGAAGTAGAGTATGTTGCGATAACGGAAGCATGTAAAGAACTCTTGTGGATGAAGAAGTTCCTACAAGAAGTGGACCATAACCAAGAGAAGTATATCCTGTACTCGAATAGTCAAAGTGCAATACACCTCAGCAAAAATGCAACTTTCCACTTTAGGTCCAAACACAATGATATCATATATCATTGGATACGTAATGTGTTGGAAGAAAAAGCCTTGCAGTTAAAGAAAATACACACTGACAACAACGGCTCAAATATGATGACAAAATCCCTATCTATAGTGAAGATGCAAGCTTGTCGAACTTTTGCAGGTTTGACACCTTCCCCGAATTGTTCGTGAGGGGGAGATTTGTTGAGTAGGTCACTCCCAATTAGAGAGGCCAAAGGGAGGGGGAAAGAAAATCAAGAGAGATCGGGAGATAAATCAAAATGATCTTCCATGTCCAAAAAATCATGAGTGTTTTGGAAACAAATCATCGTGATTTTCATATCGTATAATTCCAATTGGGATTGCATTTGCTCCTATAAATAGGAGTTCTCCTCAATGGAGAGATATATACAAAAAGCAAGAAGATCAGAGTGTAGCGAAAGAAACAATCTTCTTTTTCTAAGAGAGTTATTTTCGAGAGAGTTATCCAATTTGTGAGAGGTTCAGATTCACAAATTGAAGACAGTGAGAGATCCACCTTAGGGTGAAGTTGTATCCCATTATTTATCATAGTGGAAGTTTGAAGTGGATTACGGTCTCGTGGTTTTTTCCTTCACCTTGGAGGGTTTCCACGTTAAAAATTCTGGTGTTATTTACTATTCGTCTTTGCCGTTTTCTTCAAATATTTTATCCTATTTAATTGTCATAGAAATAGTAATGGGAAAATTATCCGGGCTTTTACATCGCAAATATTGTTCTTCTTTCCCAACAACGATCACACAAAAGGTTTTCTTTTTCTTTTCTTTTTTTTGTGGTTCAGAGGGCACAGAAGCCCTACTGTTCCATGGAGCTCGTTCATATGGGATCATAATATTGCGCCAAGGTATGTGTTTCTACTATGGCTCATCACTCTAGACAGGCTCCCAACTCAGACTGTTTTGCTAAATTATTGTAGAATCTTGGAGGGTCTTTGTGCATTCTGTAGATGTAGACCAGATTCTATTGATCATTTATTTTTTGGGTGTGCAATCACGGGTACCCTAGCACTATTCTGGGCGAGAAATTGTAATCTCTCTTGGCGTAATAGATTGTGGCAAGAAAACCTCCAATGGGCTGTCAGATTCATAGGTGGAAATAGCTTTCGCTAGCGAATTGCTCACTTCTCCCTTGGGGCGCTTTGCCATATTATTTGGTCGGAACGTAACCATATCCTCTTTAGGAATAAACCCCTGTTTATGCTGGCTCTACGCAGGCACCTCTCTAAGCTCGTAAGGGACAGAGGACTATCCTACAAGTTTGTTCAAGACTCCCCCCGCAACAGAAGGATCCAATCTAATTGGGGCATCTCGTCTTCTATCTTTGAGTAATCCCATTGCGGTGGTTTAGTTTTTTGCCCTTTCGTTTTCTGTTGGCCATTGTTTGGCCTTGTTTTGCAACGCTTGTGTTGCTTTTTTACGTTGACTAGTCGGTACACCCTTGCACCAGTCGGGACACCCTTCTGTGTCTCTTCATGTGTGGGGTTTTTGTGTTCAGCTACTCTTTGTATATTGCGTTAAAAAGTTATAACAATCCCTACCTTACCAAAAAAAAAAAAAACAGAGGCTCATGGACTATCTGGTGGAACTAAAGGTGCCAGATGCATAAGATCTATGCTTCACTCGTGAATTTGCGAACTTATTCATTTCATTACTACCTATAATTCACATCGACACCGACCAATCCCCCCCTCCGAGCGGATCAGTTCAGCCTCCTCATGGCCTGTCTTTTATCACATGGTGAGTACCATCGTTGCTGGCCGGAGCGCTCAAGAAATCACCATAACGGTCGTTCTTCTCATGTTGTTGGGGCTTGGTTTCAGCGTCCGTGTTGCTTGTAGCAGCAACAGTAGGAGTAGAAGCACTTGCAGTACTCGGGGATCCGGTAGTTTTGCCTGAAGTAGCGGTAGTAGTACCGGCAGCTTCAGTAGAAATGGTAGCATCACTACCGCTGGCACTGGCTTTGTGGCCGATGCTCGTGTCACTGAGCTGACGATCTGCATCGGCTTGTAGAGCTGCCGTGGTCAACCTGAGCACAAGGAAGAGCGCAAATATCACCTTCATGATCTGATTCGGTAGCTGGACTCTGAAAGGCGGACTTTATACAATCACATGTGATCATTCAATAATAACCGACTTTTTCTTTAAACAAAGCTATAAAGACACTGGTTTAAGACCTATTGATTTCGACAAGGAGCATTTCTCAATTTCCTTTCACATAGATTACCAAGAATTCAAAACTAAGTAATTAACACAGCTCGAAAGGGATTAAACATACTTCTTGATTCTGGATGAGTTGCAGTACTGAAAGAAGATATAGAAATTTAAGGTTTTGTTGGACATACCAGTTTCTGCAACGGAGAAATCTCTACTTGGTGTGTTGATGACTTGTTGGTCCATATTGTTGTGCAATTTATAGGCAAGTAAAATTGTTCTGTTGCTAGGGTTAGAGAATAATGCATTCATCATCAAACAAACACTCCAAAGCACTCTAGAAAAAAAAAAAGGAAAGAAAAGCAAGTTTAGAGTGGGGGGTTCACAATGTTGCTGCACCATTGGAAGAGGATAAGCCACCCAAGAAAGTAACCATAATTAAGATGGATAATTAAGGCAACTCGTGTGTTGACATTCAAATAGTTTATGATTAGTGAGGGTTTTATGTGTCTCCATTCTAGGGTTCAGCAATGGGTGTAATGAGACGAATGGTGAAATCTTTTTCCATATGCAATAATTGCAGTAAGATACATTAAACTATGCTAACTTGAAGGACCAATTTCTTCGGACAAGATTGCGATCCAAGGGCCGTGGTTAAAATTAATAATTGTTAAGTAGATAGGTTCTATTTAACGGCCATTAACGGTTGAATGGCCTAGTATCATCACGAGGTAAAAGTATAAATAATTACATGCATTCTTTAATGGGAGATTCCATGAGAAGAGTAGTATAAAACAACGTAAAATCCAACTTTTCATTGATAGTCACAGCGCAATAATCACTGGGCATGCAATGAATCGTTTGAAGCGAAACTTAGATAAATCTTCTTTACATTAGTATGAAATGCTTAGAATCATGCTAATCAGATTAACACAAGAGCCATGTAGCTGTTGTTTAGTACTCCCTCTCTCTTAGACCAGCCACATCCACCACTTGTCGAAGCTGCCATAGCTACCACCGTAACTGGCGATAATAGTACTCTTGTCAACAACCAGCATGTCCCCAGTCACTATAGCCAGTGACTCCTCAAACACCACAAAGCCATGTTCGGTCCTCTCTCTCTCTCTCTCCCTTATCAAAACCATAGCTCTCCATAACAGATCTCGAGATGGCGACAAGAGGGCCAGATCTGCTTGTTATTGAGTCGGCAATGACGACACACACGGATAAAAGAAATCATAAGGAGAGTCAGATCAAGGAAAACAACAAAGCTCACATCAAGATATGGATGGTCAAGAAACCTTCACTGAGAGCAGCACGGCTATTACTGTTGTCGGCTAAGTTCATATACCATAAATTGAAATTAAATATCAAGAAAACTAACTTGAAAGCAGTACAAATAAATAAATAGAATGTTGATCCGAGCCCAATGAAATAACGTCGCGTCCTTAAGACGAATTTGGCCCCTCAATCAGGACTCGAGGATATTAGACAATCGTCTCCCAGGATAGAACGGATCTCGTTTCTCTGAAATGGTACGTATTTAGAGGACTCATTCGAATGGAATTTTGCATAGACAAACGAAGAGAATGAATGTGTTTTTCAGAAATGTCAAAAAATGCAAAGCTTCTCTTCTTCTTTCTTTTTTTTTTTTCGGAAAAAATCGACTGCAATATATAGTCATGATTAAAAAAAATGAAGAGTCACGAACAAACCGAATTGTCTCATTCAGTCACCTTTGAAAAGTTGATTGGTTTATTAATGAAGAATCACGAAGCGAACAATTTCGTTTGGTTATACTTAGAACCTGAACCTACGAATAGACATATCTATTCGAAACAAAAAGAATAAATTCGGGAAAAATAAAATCGACGGGAACCTGGGCCCAGCCGGACGGTGGCGGCACGTGCGGGGGGAAACCGACCCAGCTTGGTGTAAGTCCTCTTTCTTTCACAAAAGTAAGGTACCCCTTGGGGCCCAAATCCATTTGTGAGGTTCAACTATTTAAACCCATCTCTCATCTCTCTTCTATTTAATGTGGGACTCCTCCATCCACACCTTTTATTCACTTTACAAGGGATTTGCACCCAAAATTCCAACAGTTACATCTCACTTCAAGATCTGGCTGCATCATCGAGATGACGGCACACACATCCCAGAGAGAGCGAGAGAGATGGATTTTTTCTATCTACTTAATGTTGGGTAGGTCTTGACCTACTTCATTTTTATAAAGGATCTACTTTAACTTGCTACTTCTAGACCTGCTTAACTTTCTACTGATGAGAAATGTGAGAACATATGCATGGTGTCATTGGATTAAACACTGAGAGAGTACTTGGAGTAATCGAACTGCAATTGCAGGTCCTAGGGTTTTACATAACAGAGAAGATTGACCACAGAATAAATTATCGAAAAGCGAGGGAGACTGAAAGAATCTAACAAATACAACATGCGCCATATCAAAAAGTAATTTATATACATACGTACATCTGGTTCGTTTTGGCATCATGTCATGCGTAGTAAGTAACTTAGTCCAAATCATCAGTAAATATATACAACCGTAATGAGATTTTCACTTTAAGAAATGCAAAATATCGTATCTCCATCCTACTCAATGCAATCTCTTCGATGTTGAACCACAAAAGAAGTTACTGCGACTGCTCGCAAATGGCAAAAGAACACTACAAGTGCCATAATTTGTGTACGGCACTTACTTTGGTGACATAAGTTTTTTTTGGATCACTTTAGTGCTAAAATTTTTGAAAAACGATCACTTAAGTGCCAACTCTTGTGTCGTACACAATTTTTTACCGGAAATCCGATGTGGCATTTTTTTTTTATTAATTTCTGAAGGTGACGTGGCTCGCCGGAGATTGGAACTTAAGTGATCATTTTTTAAAAATTTTAGCACTTAAATGATTGTTTTAAAAAAAAATTAGTACTTAAGTGATTGTTTTTCAAAAACTTTAGCACTTAAGTGATCCAAAAAAAACTTATGACACTTCGGTGATCGTTTTTCCTCCGACTTGGCATTAAAGTGATCCGAAAAAAAGTTATGACACCAAAGTAATCTCTGTACATAAGTTGTGGCACTTATAGTGTCTTTTTGACGCTTGCAAATATCTAACTCAAAAATTACCGTCGGATCCCGAATGTGGGGGCAGAAGATTATGTTCGTCCTCTGCGAGTGGTGGCTGGGATGGCCACAACTAAAGTGGTCGTCCTCAGCACGCCAGGGGTCATCTGCCATTGAGAGTGCTTGGGCTAAGTGTTCTAACATCAAGCGGAACAAATCCTCATTTGGTGATTCACAACAGCATTCTATCTCAAACTCTCAAAGTGGAGGAGTCAAAATCCACATGAACGAAATCAAGGAAAACATTCCGATTGGGCTTTTATTAAAAGAAAATGTAGATTTGATCAATGCAGTATCTTTTCTATCACAAGAATGGTGATCCTTATCTAGCCATACAATTATTAAAAAAATATCAAATCTTATAGCTAATGATGAGTGTGATTTCATATTACATAGTCCAAGTATTGAAAATCATCAGACTGATCCTTAAGAAAAAATAAGTCGTCCACTAGAGATTCTTTTGATCTTCTTATAGATAGTTTGCAGGATGATTATTCGGAGTGTTAAAACCCTACAGCAGCTCTAATTCATTGAATTGCTGCAACGGACCCCTCCGAACTTGCTTCTGAAGTCCACATAACCACATCAATGATCCTTCATCGGGACATCTATCTGACATCCCGAATTTCAGCCCGTTTTTGGGATTTATAAAATGTGTAATTTGTCAATGTACTTATAGTAAAATCTCATCCGAGAACTGATCACTCTCGATTATTGTTTTTAAAATTGAGATTTCGCTAGAATCGTATT
Source organism: Syzygium aromaticum (assembly GCA_024500025.1). Classification (NCBI taxonomy): domain Eukaryota; kingdom Viridiplantae; phylum Streptophyta; class Magnoliopsida; order Myrtales; family Myrtaceae; genus Syzygium; species Syzygium aromaticum. The sequence goes on from CM044892.1 coordinate 32,205,014, forward strand.
CGATCGAATTTGGCCGTTATTTAGAGCCCAAACTTTGTTTTCGAATTTCTCGGACTTTTGGGATAAATTTAATCGGACGATGTCGATATTATCGTGGCCAACATCGATATTGTCAGGAATAGTGGAAAAGTGAATTTTTGATCATTTGCAATTTGGATTAGTAAACTTCCATCGTAGTGTATCTTAGTTAGTTTATTCTGGCATTCTTTCCTAATTATTATTTGGGATTTTTTGTAGACCGTTAGATTGATTTTAGGTTTGAACCGTGATTGTTGGATTCACACTCAAGGACAAATTATGACTTTTGTCCTCTCTCTCTCTCTCTCACCTCTGCGCGTCCAGCTACCCGTGCACGCCCTCTTCGTCTGCCCTCTCTCTCTCTCTCTCCCCTTCCCCTTTGGCCGTGCACGCCTCCCCCCATGCACACGTCCCCTCCATGCAGTCTCCCCCCCCCCCCTCTCCTAACAGACTCTCTCTCCTCTCTCTTCTTTCTCCTCTTTTTCCTCCTCTCTCTTCTTTTCTTCTTCTCTTTCTCTCCCTCCTTCCTTCCCTGATGCCACTGCTTCGACTCATGTGTCTATTCTGCTCGCTCGACCGCCACTCGCCGAACTGACCTCCGCCGCTCGTTTGCCCGTTGCCATTGCCGCTGCGAGCTCGTTTGCCCGTCGCCATTTGCTCGTCGGGGCCAACCCAGCTCACCGGGGCAGCCCAGCTCGTCGCCTGTTGGCTCGGCCAGCTCGCCCGTCGCCCCGCTCATCCGCCACTGCTCCCCTTGTTCTAGCCACCGCTCTCCTCCGATCCCCTTCCTCTGTTCTCTCTCTCTCCATCCCTACTCCGATTGCCACCGCCGCGAGCTTAGGAGCTCGCTGTCACTGCCGTCGCCTACTGCTCTGACAACGACGACGCAGCTGTCCCTACTTCGGCCAAGCCTCGCTATCCTCAACTCTCTCTCTCTCTCTCTCTCTCTCTCTCTCTCTCTCTCTCTCTCTCTCGCCATCTCCACCCCTGTCAGACTTCCCCCTCCCCTTCGAGCTAGTACCAGGACCGGCTCGCCGCCGCCCGCTGTCCTCCTGCGCTGTTCACCAGCCCAGTCGCCGCCTGACCTCCACACATCGCTCGACCCCAGCCCACTGTCCCTGTCGTCATTGCACGCCAGCAACTCGCCGCCGCCGCCGGCTGTCAGCTCGGCATTGCCATTGTGCAACTGCTCGCCGCTATCGTCCTGGCCATCGCCGCCGTCAGCCAATCGGCACCGTTGTCGCCTGAGTCGACCAGCCAGCCCAGGCAGTGCCCGAGCCGTGGTTGAGTCAACTAGGGGTGTGCCCGTCAAGGTGCTTGTTGCCCGTTGCCGTGCCTTGCCTTGGCCGAGAATTTTGCCCGTGATTGAGCCCGTGGCCAAGGACCGTGTCGAGGATTTTGCCCGTGGTCGAGGACCTCGCCGAGGATTTTGCCAGTGGCCAACCGCCGTGCCGAGCCTAACGCCGATCCGACTGGCTATTTTTGCCCATTCTTTCTTGCTCCCTATTGGCTTGGAACTTAGGTAAGTGACTTCCTAATCCTTGCTTAGGACTATGGGTGTTGACACTTAAATTTTGACGATCCAATCAGTCATTCGTTGTATAAAAATTATGGATCAATCCCAGTCCCTAGACAAAAATTAGCATATAGATTAGAAGTATTCGATTTTTTTTTTAGGTTTATATAGTTGCATTTGCATTGGACTAGTGGCGAATGGACTCAAGTGCAGAGGTTTTGAACTCAATGGAATTAATTGGATCAAGCCCGTGCGAATTAAAGATTCGGGTAACTCATTATTCTCTGAAGTGGTTGACATGTGCATTGCACTCGTGATACATCAAATTATGAGATACTGAGATAATATCATGAAAATCTTTGGGCGCAAGATAACAATATTCACGTAAAAGAGGGAATGAAGCATAGGGAATTTAGTCAGCATGAGGCATATATTTGACAGTATCATGGAGGCTTTCATGTCTTTCGGTAGTGCGGACAGACAGGGAAGAATATATATTTGGCCATATTCTCTAGTCTCAAAGAAGGCAAGTGCAGTATGTACTAGGATCAGAAAAAGAAAATACGGGGAAGAAGCCAAAGCATAATATATCTCAAATATCCCAAGAGGTTCTATTTCTCTGAAAAGCCTAGGCCCTCTCACTTATAAAAAGGACCTCCTACGGGCAACAATGGAGAGGACACGGAGAGAGGTGGGCAGTGAGAAGGAAGTAATTGGTCGTGCTTGTCTCACATCTCTAACCGTGCTGCCCCCGACGTACCCAAGAATTCCGTTGCTGCTACTCTTTGCAACCATGCCCACAGTCTCCAAGCGACCGTCAGTGAATTCCAGACGAGCTCCTACAACATTGTCCACTTTCCTGCTGCCTTACTGCGTCGCTCCTGTCTGTTGTAGCTTGCTGTTGCTGCTGCTGTGCGGCAGTTCCTTGCTGCTGTTTGCTGTTGAATAGCTGCTGTTCACTGTTCGTTATTGCTGCTGTTTGCTGTTACTGTTGAATTGTTGCTGTTTACTGTTCGCTACTACTGCTGTTTGTTGTTCGCTGTTGCTGTTGAGATGCTGCTGCTGGCTGTTGGCTGCTGCTGCTATTGCGCCACCATTGCTGCTGTTCACTGCTGCTGCATTCCTCAGCCCAAGCGAATCATCACAGCAGCTCTCATTCGTTGCTGTGCTCGCTGCCTTCGCGCACATCGCGGCGCTTTCCTGCTGCCATAGTCGCCGGTTTCGTTTGCCATCGGTCCTTTGATCCGCACTCCCAATCCGTCAATGATTCGAATTTGGAAAATTATTTGCGCATTTAGGTAAATATCTCATCCGAATCAATTTGGATATTTTATTGCCTAATTCGTGCTTGTTGATATCTAATTATGCATATTTGAATAGTAAGCTTTATTTCAATTAGGATTTATTTCCTTTTTTTTTGAAATCTTGGATATCTATTACTTATCAAGTTTGGATATAATTTAAAATTTTCAAAATCTTTTGAATATATATCCAAGATATTTGAGATATCAAAATTTTTTCAAGATGTGATCGATTAGGAAAATTTCCTAATCCGCATCCGCACACATGAAAATAAATCTATCTATCAGGCTTTAGATAGAGTTATTTCCATAGCGGGTATTTTGAATTTTAGGATTGATCTGTCATGCTTCAAATCGAAACTTAATTCGAAAGATTTATTGGTTATATTTTTTTTACTAAAAATTTGTGATTTGAATTTAAATTCGAAAATACAAAAAAAAATTCATAAAAGAAAATCAAAAATTTTTCTCTAAGTCAGGATTTATCAAAATTGTCAAATTGAGTATTTTTCCTGAGATTGGTACCGAAAGGGCGTTAGGGTAATCTAGCGTAACCAAGTCCCTAAATTTAAAATTTCTGGTTTGCAGAAATAAAATAGTACTCCCGCTATTTTATTTAAGTTTCTAATCAACCTATCTTAAATGATTAGTGGCGACTCCCATTGAAAATATGTGCATGTTCACAATTGGACCTAAATTGCGATCTGGTAGAGTTTGGGAGAACTTGAGCTAGGTTAGTTAATTTAATTGATTTAGTAATCCATTAGCCTAAGATCGAATACCCGATTTTTTTATGTCGTGACAGCTTGGCGACTCCACTAGGGATAACTTGAATCTTTTTGAAAATTTAAGGAGGACTTAGGCCAGAAAATTTTCATTGAAAAATCACTTGATTTAGCAAAATTTGATTGAATTCTCATTCTTAGGTGTTAATGGTTTTGCAGGATGGGAGTTATAAGGGGAGTAGTGATTGGCTAACCCTTTGTTTTGCAGGTTTGGTGGAGTGGAATTTAGTTTAATTTTCAAACTATTGAAGTGGTGGTTGCATATAATTGTTGTGCATGATTTACAGTATTTGCACTACACCACACACAACCTGTGACCGGACCTGGGTCACACCCATAGTTCTAAGACGGTATTTAGATGGTTAACCTTGACGGTAAGACTTCGCTAAAGGTTATCCCATTTGGATCCCGAAAATTTTTCAAAAAAAAAAAATGGCTCAAGGGTTGTCCTCATGCACGTGAGGCTACTACGCATGGAGGTTGCCCTTGTCGACCGAACCAAGCCAAAGTGATTGGACCCGACTAGTCATGACTATTGTATGCGAGGCTGCAGCTAGTCATGATGATTGTGCGCGAGGCTGCGACGTGTCGTTTCGTTCATCATTTCACTTTGCAAAAGCCATTAAGATAGATAGATTAAGATTTAAACTCACGATTCATGTGTATGTCTATGTGATTGCCATGGTCCTACCGGGTAAAGTAAGTCTTCTGAACTCTCCTTTTTGCAATTTATTTAGTTATTGCATTTTTCGGGTCGGTCCATGATAGGTCTAGGTCAATCGTAATTTTTGAAAGTTATAATCAGTGAATTTTTTGAAAGGGAAAGAAAAAGAAAAAATAAAGCTTTGAAAAGAAATTACTTTCAATTCTTATTATTATTTTCCTAGGTCTGTCATAAGTCATTATTTTCTAAGAAATTTGCCATCATTTTCACAAGTACATGGAGTAATGAAAAATGTCATGAAAAATGGGAATAAAAACGGACAATTAGACTGAACTGATCGTTTTGAGGACGCATACTTACCATGCTCTATTTTTGAATCAGGTTATTACGGACCGTCAACGTTCCCCAATCCGTACTCGCTCAAGAGCAAAAATGACTGACCAAAATGAGCAGACTCGTGTTGCTGTCCTCGAAACCGAAATGAAGCAAGTCCTGAATGTGCTCAAGAATCTCACCAAACAAGTTGCTTTCCTACAAACAAGCATTTCCACATCGTCTGCACATGCTCAACCGAGTGTAGAGATTGTACTGCCCGATGACTCTCCTCCTGTTAAGTCAAAAGATAAGGGAAAAACAGTTACCATTGGCACTTCCTCGACCGAGAATGGTACAAATGGGGGCGATACATCTTCTAAGCCACCAAAGAGTGATGAGGCTAAGCGCATTGATAAGCTTGAAAAAAAATTCCATCAAATGCAAGGCTTTGATGATCAACTCTCATGAGGTCTTGCTCACATTGTCAAGGTTCAAGTCCCTAAGAAGTTCAAGGCGCCTGAGTTTAATAAGTTCGATGGCCTTTCCTGTCCTAAGATCCATTTACAGTACGAAACGACGAGGATGGCGCCATATGCCGATAATGTGCCACTCATGATCTACACTTTCCAAGATAGCTTAACTGGACCCCCCTTACAATGGTTCGTTTTGAAGAAGATTCACTCGCTCAAGACATGGGAAGATTTGTTTGATGCCTTCATCCATCAATACAAATTCAATATTGACGTGGCCCCGTCTTGTGAGGATTTGATTCGCACAGAGAAGAAAAAGACCGAAACCTTCAAGGACTATGCCACTAGCTAAGCTGATACCAGCAGGAGAACGTATCGAGATCGCTCTACGCAATAGTTGGGCCACTGAGCAGACTACCTCCGCTAAGAAATTCACCCTTAAGAAAGATAAGGAACCAGCACCTGAAGTGAATGTAGCTTACTCTTAACAAAGCCGTGATATTGCCCCGACAATGCAGTCCGCTAGCAAACAACAAGGTGGACGCCAATTCACTAGTCGACAACAAGGTACTAAAAGGAACTTCACGCCTCTGCCTGGGCCGTTATCCAAAGTTCTGCCTGTCCTCCAAAAGAAAAATTTGCTTTCAAGTGAGCCGAAACGCCCGAACCCCGAGCGATTCTCTGGTTATGACTCTTCGAAGAAGTGTGAGTATCATATGGGGGAGGTCGGTCATTCTACTGATGATTATTATGTACTGAAGCATAGAATTCAAGACCTCTTGGACACAAAGGCATTCTCTTTTTGCAGTGATCAACCAATTGTCCTGCAGAACCCTCTACCCAACCATGTTGGAAGTGCGGATGCTGTTATTGTGTAAAGAAATTTTTGTACTCCTCCGCAAAGGAGTCTTTCATGCTTTCTAGGATTTCAAGTGTTTTCTAGAATTTCTGCTTTTTAGGATTTCAATTCATGTTTATGTTTTTATTCGTAGGGCTTTGATTATTTGCATTTCCCTTCCAATAATGTAATTCATTTGACTCTATTCAATGAAATTACAAGTTTATTTGCATTTTGAGGGCATGTTGAAGTATACCAAACTAGCCCGGTGATGATATCTAACCATAAAAAGAAAATATCATCCAAGGAGAAATTCTGAGGGCTGGGCTTTCTCATGCTCCCTCCAAAAAAAGACTTTCAAAAATAAAAAGCATTTCATTGCTTTTTAAAAAAAAAAATTTCCAAAGCGTGCATCAAATAAACCTTGTTTTTTTTTTGTTTCACTCATTTACTTCATGTCTCGGAGCTTAATTCTCCAGCTTATTGTGATGAGAAATTGACACATCAAGTTCTATTGATAATGAACCTATGGAGCAAAGGATCACCACCTACTTGGGCATGATGCTATCTCCAAAGAGCGAAAATGAGTGCTCAACAGTAGGGAATGACAAACTGATGGGCATGTCGAACTTTGATGATGATAATGGATTGACAAATCCGATTGAAATAATGTCATAGTTCTAATTGAAATCTTATGAATCTCAATTCACATTTGCTTAGTATCCTATTCATGCACACTTTTTTGTGCAGGGGCAAAAGCAACAATGGAGCATTCATGTGTCCATTCCTTCTAAATTGGGACAATCAAAGGGCTCCTATTCCATAAAATGTCTCTCTGTGTTGATGTTTTCACACCTTTTGCAGGGACCATTTATTTTGAATGTTCAATGCCATATTTTTCATGCTTATGATGAGATTTTTTTAGTATGATAAATATGTTCGGAAGTTACAAACTTTTTTGTTCTTGAAGTTGATAAGCTTGTGAAATGATCACATCTTTCAAGGAAAAGAAATTTTGCTTGGTAAGTTTACCTATTTCACCCATCGATTTCATGTTGAAATTTGTCAAGATGGACAATTCAATGAATGATGTGGAATTGCTTGAGTATGCTAAATGAGATATGTTGGGATGATGAAAGGCAAGCCATATTTTATACATCGTCCCCTATTCATACACTTGTGAGATAAGTGGAAAAATTCCATGTCCACAAGGTGAAGGGTTATCTCGCAAAAGGTATGACTGCCGAAATGACGAGAGGCAGTTTATTTCTATATTCCAAACACTACAGGTTATCCATTGTTTCGTCATTTTGAGCCTAAACACTTGGAGAGGTTTTTTTCAAACTACCCCTGTCAAGAACCACCCCACATTGGGGTAAACTGGAGGTAAGTCGACATTGCGAGGTGAGAAAAAGGGATATAAATTTTCTTGCTCACACTTGCATCAATCTTCAAGTGTTGCTATTGCAAATGAACTCAAACATTAATTCAAGTGCCTTATGATGATGAAGAGCGGTTCTTTCTCTATCCTACACACTTTATCCATTACTTAGCCTACTTGAGCCTATATTTTCGTTTCATATGAACCTAGTTGATGATCATCCCCCACACTGGGCAAAGCAAAAACCATCATTGTCCAAGCAGCATATTTGGAGCACCAACTAAAGACGAAGACCCTTGAGAGTCTAAATGTCAAGTTAAAGTGTAATTGGCCAATGTATGCATTGTAGACAGTGTGTGTCAAAAGAAATGAAAGCTAAGGGGCATAAAAAAACAATGTGCCTAGTAAAAGCAAGGCCAATGCCCATGACAAAAATGAAGAGAAAGAAAAAAATGAAGAAAAAGGAGAGAACTTCGGAGGAGAAAATGTCGTTGATATGATGCGACAAAATCACAAAGATATCCACAGTCTTAAGAAGTCAAGTGACAAGCTCTCAAGGCTAATGGAGCATCAACCAAAAAGACAATCCTTGGCAAAAAAGAGCACCGATGATAATGCCTAGATGATCACCAACTTTCACCCTATTTATACACATCTTTGAGCTTGATCTGTCCTTTTGTTTCTTAACTAATGAACCTAGCCTACGTTACGTCCTTTGCAAAGTCTCTTTGGATTATGGCACTTGAATTAACTTAAAATTCATATGTTTATAAGCTTAACTCGAAGAAGTGCGAGCAAGTCTATTTCTATCTCATTTTGCAAGGTTCATGACTTGTAAATCCGAAGATAATTATGGAGTATTTTCTTTCAATAGCCTTGACTTGAAGAGTCCCCTTTGTTAAGCCATTGACCAAGCCGATGCTACGGTCCTGATAAAGACCTCTTAGATTGGTAAGGTCACACCACTTGCGAGAATACTCGGATCCTTGTCGACATGATGATGATGAGATGGAGCGATTCTCATAAAATAGCCCTTCTAAATGAGAGTGAGTGAAAATTCTTTCTAACTGAAAGTCTCTCATTTAGCATTCTTAAGAAATCCACGTTATGAGTGAAAATTTTCTTAATGACAATCCTCCCCAGTGGAAATTTGGTCATGCAAATATGGTAAAACCATCATGCATAAACCTCAATTGAATTGATGAATTCTGAAATGTGTGTTCTAGAATAGCCGTGATTGCTAATCTCTGAATGCATATGTGTTTTACTCTAGTCATGTCTGACAGGTAATGTTTCCTCAAAGACTGAAGAGTTCCCGACGCTTGAGTTGCTATCTTGAATTCGTCTAAATATTTTCAATATTCAAATACCTTATTGTAGTTTTAGGTATTATTTCCGGAAATCCGAAGAGAATTTTCGATCCTATTAATCATATCTGATTGTAGTTTCAGATATTTTTCTCGAAGATCCGAAGGGAATCATCGAGCCCTTTCAAATATCTGATTGAAATTTCAGGTATTATTTCCGAAAATCCGAAGGGAATGTTCGATCTTATTAATCGTATCTTATTGCAGTTTCAGATATCTTTCTTAAAGATCCAAAGGGAATTTTTGAGGCCATTCAAATACCCGATTAGAGTTTCATGAATCTTTCTTGAAAGTCTGAAGGGAATTATTCAACACCTTTTATCAAAAATCCGAAGGGAATTTTCGAGCCCATCTCATCTCAAGCATTTTCTCTGAAAATCCGAAGGGAATTTTCTAGGTTATTTCAAGTCTTATTTCGAAAATCCTAAGGGAATTTTTGAGCTTTCAAATACTAATGGGAATTCCAGATACTTGGTGGGTTTCGAACGTTGTTCCATACCCCAATTTTGCTTTCCCAAATCTTCAGGTAAGTAAATGCAGGTATGTTTTCTATTTTTGCACTAGCATCTACATATCACATTAGAAAATGGGTGTGGGCTCATTAAGATCCCGTTTACTCAACAAAAAGATTAATGTTTCTCATTGCATTTGCATAGTCAAAATTTAGGTATCATTTTGTCTTTGAATGAAATCTCTTCGAGCTCCCCTTCAAAGAGGGGCAACTAAATATTTTGAATATTTCGTAAATATTGTGTGGATTGCTAGATATCTTAGGATAATGTTTGCCTTATCCGCAATATTTAAAAACACTCAAAATTAGGAATTATCCCTACTTTGGCAACGTATCTGGATAATTATCCAACCTTATCCCTAATGTACGATATGTGGCGATACGGAAATCGTTATCTCATCCATAACTACTTGGATTTGATAATCGAATTTATCCGCTTTCCAAATTCGAGTAATCAGCTTTCCGTCAATATCTATAACCTAATAGATATTACCATTAATTCGATTATCTTTCCTTATTCAAATTTGATAAGAAGAATCTTGCGGATTGTATGGATTGCTTGAGTGTAGTTGTTATCTTTGTTTGTTTGCTTTCCTTTTAAATAAAGAAAATCCAAAAATATGTTAGTTAGGATTTAAATTAGAAGTTTTGCATGCTTAGGGAATCCTAAATATATCCAAAAGAGTAAGATAATTATTTGATTTAAATTGGGACTTAGGGTAACATATTTCCTAGTTTAAATTAAAGATTGTTTTAATTTTAGTGGATTATTTAGGACATTTAATAATTTAGAATTTTAATAAAAATCCCAAAAAAGGGAATCATTTTAGGATAGATCAAATCATTTTCTCTAGGATAGATTGCATGTTAATTTGAGTAATTTTTTATTCCAAATTTTATGTGGAAAATACCAAAAAATACATCATTTTGCGTCATTAGAATTATGTCACGTCGTCACATGGCATATAATTTGCATGTTAGGCTGCATTAATCGCATGCTAATGTTTGCACGTCGTTACATATAGGTTAGTTTTCATTTAAATAAGTGAAAATTCAAAAAATATTAAGTGAACCGCTTGTTAATTAGAAATCATGTCAGGATTGTTGATGTGATTTTCTAGCCAACAATGTAGATGCTTACATTGCTTCGAGGTAAGTAATTCTCTCAATCTTGCAATTTATTTAATATTTTGATTATTGGGTGCTATTTTGGTGGTTTGCGCACCCGTATGATCACCTCACATGTTAGTGACTAAGTTAAAATGAATCCAAACTGTCCGCCAAAACATTTTTTGAAAAGAAAAGGTACCGAAAGGGTATTAGACTAGATCTAGCGTAACCAAGTCCCCGAATTTAGAATCTTTGATTCGTAGGAATAAAACATATCTCCCTATGTTTTATTTAAGTTTCTAATCGACCTACCACAAATGGATTAGTGACGACTCCAAGCATGAAAACATTTGCCTAAGTTGCGAATTGGTAGGGCTTGGGAGGGCCCGAGTTAAGCTTAGTCTTAATAATCCATTAACCTGAGAAAAATTTAGGTCGCGACAATTGTCTCTGGTCATATCGTTTACTTAATCTTGAAGTTTAAGAGGAGACACGTGTTGACACCTAAATTTTAACTAGTTATTTAGGAACAATTGCATAAAAATTAGGGATTGATTTTTTAACCCCTAAACAAAAAAAATAATTAGATGGCATTGCATATAGATATTAGGAGCATTCCATTAATAGTTAATCAGGCCGATATAGTTTGTATATTTATCGGACTGGTGGCGAATAGATTTAAATAAATAGTTCTGAACTTAATGGAATTGGACTAAGCCCACGTGGAATAAAAAAAAATTTGGCTTAGCCCATTCATTTTTGCACGAGGGGATCTTACACTTGGAAAGAATTGTCATAAGTTCACGAACTAGGGATATGCATCATGCAAAAGGTTATATTCTTGATTGTGTGCATATTTTATGTTTGCCATATATTTGGTGCATGATTCTCGGTCAAGAATCGAAAAAACAAAGAGACTAGAATGAAGGAGATTCTCTTCCAAGTCTTGAAAGGCGGAATCTTGTTGGAATATTGGCTGAAATACAGACAATATTCTGATTTGGCGAGGGAAGAAAAAAAAACAAATATAAAAGGAGATGTGTGTGAGGAGGAAAGAAATTGCATATCTAGATTGTGCAATATGTGGTTGGAAAGAGGAAACAATTGTATATTTTCTTTCCTTGGTGGGCTCTATTTCTTTGCATATAAAAAAGATGATAGCACAATGCGTGAGGGGGGCTTTAGAATTCATGGCCAAAGGAGAACGTGAGAAAGAGAGAATCGGCACACAAAAGGAGAGACCCACGTTCCCCACCACGAGAGAAAGATAAAAAGAAAAGTCAAAGAAGAAAGGAAGTGAGAAGAGAACAAGGAGATTTTCAATTGACGGAACCGCCCTAGCAAGCCTTCTGCTGTTGTCTTAGCTTCGCCACGTGTCGTCCACAAGTTTCCACTTCTTGACGTGGCGCTCTTCATTGTCATCGTGACAAGCTAGTCCACACCATGGGCCTTTACCGCGACACCCTCCCCTCATCAACCAAAGCACCTCCAGTCATGCGACAAGTCCCTGTGTATTCTTTGTTTTGCAGGTCATTAACCAACCAGCCGAGCAATCTGCCATCGATCTCCTGGCCGTGTCACCTCCGTGAACCTTCCACACCACAAACTGTTGCAAGCTAGCTGAGGTCGATACTTCACCAAGCAACACCGGAGCCATACCGCGATGCCGACGTCCTAGCCGCCGCCCCTGTAGGCCACCCACCGTTGGATGCCGTTCCAATCCGCAATCTTGATCCCCGAGTTCGAATTGGAAATATCCACAAATTAGGTAAGATTCTAATCTATAGTCTTAGAATATTCAATTTCCTAATATTTTGGGTGTTTGAATATTTCATGAATAGTGGGTGGATTGCTAGATACCTTACGATGATGTGTACTATATCCGCAATATTTGAAAATACCCAAAATTAAGAATCATTCCTAATTTGGCAACGTATCTGGACGACTATCCGACATTATCCCTAAGGTACGATACGCGGTGATACGAAAATCGTTATCTTATCCATAATCACTTGGATACGATAATAAATTTTATTTGTTTTCCAAATTTGAACAATCGGCTTTCCGTCGATATCTATAACCCTATAGATACGACCGTTAGTTTGATTTATTTCCCTCATTTGAATTTGATAAGAATAATCTTACGGATTGCGCAAATTATTTGAACGTAGTTGTTATCGTTGTTTAATTGTTTTCCTTTTAAATAAAGAAAATAAAAAAAAAATATGTTAGCTAGGATTTAAATTAGAAATTTTGCATGCTTAGGGAATCTTAAATATATCCAAAAGAATAAGATAATTATTTGATTTAAATTGGGATTTAGGGTAGCATATTTCCTAGTTTAAATTAAATATTGTTTTAATCTTAGTGGATTATTTAGGATATTTAATGATTTCGAATTTTCATAAAAATACCAAAAAGGAATCACTTTAGGATAGATCAAATCATTTTCTCTAGGATAGATTGCATGTTAATTTAAGTAATTTTTAATTCTGAATTTCATTGGAAAAATACCAAAAATAAATCATTTGTCCATCATTAGAATTATGTCACGTCGTCGCATGACATATAGTTTGCATGTTATGTTGCATTAATCTTCTGTTAATTTTTGCACGTCATTACATATAAGTTAGCTTTCATTTAAATAAATGGAAAGTCCAAAAAAATATTGAGGGAACTGCTTGTTAATTAGAAATCATATTAGGATTGTTGATATGATTTTCTATCTAACAATGCAGATGCTTACGTTGCTTTGAGGTAAGTAATTCTCTCAATCTTGCAATTTATTTAATGTTTTGATTATTGGGTGTTACTTTAGTGGTTTGCGCACCCGTATGATTACCTCACATGCTAGTGGTTAAGTTAAAATGAATCCAAACTGTCTGTCAAAACATTGTTTTTGAAAAGAAAAGGTACCGAAAGGGCGTTAGACTAGATCTAGCGTAACCAAGTCCCTGAGTATAGAATCTTTGGTTCGTAGGAATAAAACATATCTCCCTATGTTTTATTTAGGTTTCAATCGACCTACCACAAATAGATTAGTGGCGACTCCAAGCATGAAAATATTTACACGTTAATAATTTAAATCCTAAGTTGCGAATTGGTAGGGCTTGGGAGGGTTCAAGTTAAACTTAGTCTTAATAATTCATTAGCTTGAGAAAAATTTAGGTCGCGACAGCTTGGCGACTCTACTGGGGACTTGAGTTAAAACTCTTAGTGGACTTAGGCCAATTTTTCTTTTCAAAAATATTTTTGTTTGGCAGAGAAAATCCCAGGTACGTCCCTAACAATTTAGGTGTTAAATATTTTTGCATAATGGGAGGTATAAGGGGAGGCGTGATTGTTAACCTTTGTTTTGCAGGGAGGTATTTGTATGTATGGTTTAATTTATGCACAAAGCGTTGTATGATATAACTTGCTGTGCATGTCTTGCATTTACACTACACCGCACACACTACCCGCTGCCGGACCTGGATGGCACAGGTTTAGGATGGTACTGAGACAGCGGACACCCTGACCACACCCGTGTGGTATGGGTCGCCCTCCTTAGTCCCGAAAGTTCTTTCATGGTGTCATTGAGTTCCCACCACGATTGCATCCTTTGCAACCCTAGTTGGCTCCTTGACTAAGCCAGAGTCAAAGAAATCTCAGCCTAACCACCACCATGACTGGTTTAGCTCGGTAATCCTCGCGTCTCCACTTTGCAAGCCAGAGTCTAGATAGAAATCGAACCTCACATTTCATGTATATATCTATGTGATTGCCATGATCCTACCTGGTGAAGTAAGTTTTCTAAACCTTTATCTCACAATTTATTTATGTTTCGTATTTTCTTTGGTCGGTCCATGACATTAGGTTGGTCATGAGTCTTAGTCTATATACTATAGGAGGGGCAAACATCCAGATTCTTGATGCTCCTAAGGACGAGCTCCGTGCCTGGTGGAATCTACTCAGTCCAACCAACCGTAAGCTAGTTGAGAGCCACATCGGGTGTCTACTCCCCTTATCGGAAGTCAAAGACTGTACCGGCCTCGTTTGAGCATTAGCACACTTTTGGTGTCCTGAGACGTCTATCTTTATATTTAGTAAGTATGAGCTCACCCCGACCTTGAAAGAATATAGCGTAATCATTGGAAAACCTTTAGGATCGGAATTAGTTACACCACCTTTAGGAATCGATTCCACCTTAATGTTTTCTGAATTTTTGGGTGTCGAAAAAGATGAATTGAGAAAAGTTTTGAAAGCAAATCGTGGGACATGTCCTTTTTCATTCTTGAGTCAATGTTTTGATAAAGCCACATCTTTTCAAAAAGGTAGAATCTTTTTTCTAACATTTTTCGAGTTCGTGATTTTTCCTCACTGTAAGAATGTATGTAATCCGTCAATTGCATGGTTGGTCCAACAAATCTGTCTGGAAAAGAATTTTGTCAATACCATTTTAGCCGAGACTTTTATTTCCCTCACTAAATTTAAGCAACATGTTGACAAAACATTTCATGCCCCTCTTGAACTTTTGCAAATTTAGTTTTTGTCTCACATAAAAAGATGTGGCGATTTACTCACGATATCCGAGTTTAGTGATTCTAGCCATCCCGTCTTAAAGTATCAACAAAAACAAGGGAACGCACTTGATTATCATTACTCCGAATATATCATTTTCATGAAAAACGCTAGACCCCAAGGTTTCCAATGCCATGCTAACTGGTTCAAGGTCGAGGAAGCTCGGCTTACGTGTAATGGTATTGGGCCGGTTCCACTATTGGGCTTCACTGGTGCAATCGAATACTACCCTGCCAAAGTGTCTCATCAGTATCGGATTCTTCAAGGACTCCCTCCAGTGTTACAGCCAAAGCTCCTCCAAGTCGACTTCATCAATGATGATGAAGACCACGAAGGGACCATAGCTTAGCTCAATAAGATATAGAAGAAGTGTCGTCTTTTAAAGATAGCTTATCCCAAAAAAGAGCTCAAAGGGGAGCAGAAGTCCTATTTCGCGATGACTGAGTATATTCGACGGCACAAAGTCCCACAAAAGTTACTCCCGAAAATACCCAAGGTGCCTCTCAAGCCCACCACTTGCTCAGAGAACAATCGTCTCAAAAAGAAGGCTGAAGAAGGTCAAGAAAAATTATCCAAGATAGCTCGAGCTTATGAGCAGTTGAAGAAGGAAGTCGCCTCTCATATGTCTGTGGATCAAGCCAAATAGAAAAGCTTGAATCTATGTTCCCATTTCAGTTTTAGTCTTTAGACTTGTTTAGGAATTGAATCATTTGTTTTTGTATTTTTGTTTAAGTGATTTTAAGTTATAGTCGTTGTGAAAAATTTTTCGTCATTTTAATAAAGAGGTTATTTCTAATCAAAGCGGTTAGACCAATGTCATGGATTGGCGTGTGATTCTTCTTGACACTTATATATGCCTGTTTTATCCGTGAAATTAGGTAATTACGGACCGATCACGATCGCCTATTCGTACGCGGTCAAGAACTAAAATGGCTGATCAAACTGACTTACGAGATCATGTCGTTGGCATTGATGACCAAATGAAGCAAGTCCTCACTACAATGCAACATATGTCCACTGAGATCGAAGCCCTTCAGCTGACTCCCATTCCTGCATCCCCTGAGGCATCAGCCCTAAAGCATAAAGGTGGAAAGAATGCCGATGGTGAGGAAGATGACGATCTTTCCGATTTAGTAGATGACCCCGTCCAGATTATCATCAACAAGAACAAACCTGATGAACGGGTCAACAAACTTGAAAAGAGAGTGAAGCAGCTTGAAGGTTCACAGGATTCACCTTCGATTGACCTGTCTCTGTACACACAGATCAAAATCCCGAAAAAGTTCAAGATGCCAGACTTTGACAAGTACAATGGCACCTCCTGCCCAAAAGTCCACCTGCAGCTATATCATATACAAATGACTCCGTACGTTGATAATGAACTCCTGATGATCCATGCATTTCAAGCAAGTTTGACGGGTCCTGCCTTGAACTGGTATCTCATGAAGAAGATAAATGGTCTCAAAACCTGGAATGAAGTTAGTGAAGCATTCCTAAAGCAATATAGGTTCATAATGGACATCATTCCCACTCGTGAAGACCTCGAGTGTGCTCAGATGAAAAAGACTGAGTCGTTCAAAGATTATGCTATCAGATAGAGAAATATAGCTGCTCAGGTCGTCCTGGAACCTATAGACAGTGAATTGAAGAGGATGTTCATTAAAACTCTCTCATTCGAGTACCGTAATCGAATGGTAGCCATTCCGGCTGATAACTTCAATCAATTCACCCCCATAAGCGAATAGATTAAGATAGGACGGAAAGATGGGTGGTTTGTGGAGCCGTCTTCTTCGACCAAAAGACTTAGCACAAGAAAGGAGAAAGAGCCGGCAACTGAAGTCAATGTGACGTATACCCAGCCAAGTCGAAAGAATATTAATGTCACTCCAGTGATTCAAATAGCAAAAACTCAATAACATAGCACGAGTTGTCAACCTTTTTAGAGGAGGAACAATAAGAGGCAATTCACCCCCCTCCTCGGGTTATTGTCTCAAGTGCTGGCGGTCCTCCAAAAAAAAGGTTTGCTTACCACTGAGCCAAAGTGGCCTAACCCCGAGCAATTCTATAATTATGATCCGTCCAAGAAATGTGATTATTATATGGGTGAAGTGGGGCATTCATCTGATGACTGTATCACTTTCAAGCATCGGATCCAAAACTTGCTTGATACAAGGGCATTTTCCTTTCAACCTGCTAAGCCGAATGTTCAGAGTAACCCGTTCCCTGATCACACGGGCAATGTGAATGCCATATTTAGTTTTGATGCTGATCGAATCAAGAATGTCAAGGTATACACCACCGATGTCTACGGTGAGTTAGTGAAAGCCGGTTATTACCTGAGTAATAAGGTCCTTCCCCTAGCTATCATGAGAGAAAGAATCACAAAAATGGTAGAAACTGGGATGATCGTTTATGCTGATCACACTGGCATCATTTCCACTATCTCCGAAGTGGTTATTAATTGGGACGAGGAGTTTGTTACATTGAACACCGAGAAGAACAAGCTCGATCCTTTGCTTGAAGACATGCCTCCGCTCGAAGACGCAACCGATGATGAAGAGATCGTAGTAAGCACGCCTACAGCTGATGAATGGATAGTAATCGAGATGCCTCAACCGTACAAGTACTGCGCTAATAAAGTAGTCCCTTGGTCCTACAGTCTTGATGTCGACTTAGTTACCAGGTCTGGACGTACTTATGGCCAAGCTAATACCCAACCGCAAAACCTGTTACTGATGAAAAAGCCAAGGAGTTTCTGGCCGTGATCAAGGCTAGTGAATACAACATAGTTGAGCAACTGCGCAAGATGCCCGTGCAAATCTCTTTGCTTGAACTTCTCCAAACATCTGTCAAACATCAAAAGGCCTTGATGAAGGTGTTAAGTGAAGTCCACGTTCCCGAGACGATCTATCATGACAAATTGGAGAAATTGTGGGTTCTATACTTCTCAAAGACCTTATAACCTTTTCGAATGAAGAATTCCCTTTAGAAAGGAAAGGGCATACCAAAGTACTTTATATTTCTGTCAAATATAAAGCCTCGCATATAGCCCGGGTACTTATTGACAACGGATCAGCTTTGAACATCTATCCTCTGGCGACTTTACACCGCCTCAAGATAGATCCTTCTAGGATAAATTCTGCAAAGACCTCCATGCGAGCCTTTGACGGAACAAAGAAAGAAGTGATGGGAGAAATCCACCTTGACATATAGATAGGACCAACAATGTTCAACATCTTATTTCAAGTTATGGGCATTCCCACTGCATTCAATTTTTTGTTGGGTCGTCCATGGATTCATACTGCCAGAGCTGTGCCATCCAGTCTACATAAGAAGGTGAAGTTCGTTGTGGAGAGAAAGTTAGTCACAGTCCATGGTGAAGAAGAGCACCAAATTTACCACGCAACGGCTATCCCCTATGTTAAACCGGATTGCAAAATAGAATCGAGTTATCAGTCGTTCGAGCTCTTATCGACCATACATGCATCTAGAGGATCATCGCCACATGTTCCTGAAGTGTCAATTGCTGTAGTCATGATTGGAAGAGTAATGGTGTCCCATAGCTTTACTCCGGGTGAAGGCCTTGGCAGGAATGGTCAAGGTATCCGCCAACCGATAGAGGTCTATTGGAGGCCCCACACTACTGGGTTGGGGTACCATGAGTCAAGCGTGCCAAATAATGGGGGATGTGGACGTGGACGTGGTCGTGGTCAAGGTCGAGGAGACGGGCAGAATAGACAGCGATCCGAAAAAGAGCCGAATGATGAAGAACGTAGGCGTGGAATTACCCAAAATAACGGAGAGCTTAGGCGTGGTAGGTTACCTCCACACATTCGCACCACATTCCCAGGCCCTGCAAGAATGATGCATGAAGAGAATGAGGTGATTAACACTTTGGGGCAACCAAGCGGCAAGTTCGATTATTATGTGAAATACTCGATGCCCCCGAGCTTTTATGTTGACTCCTACAACATTGTCCCAAATGGATGGGGAGGTATAGACAATCCAACATCTCTAGCCACAGAAGATCCTGATGATGCAATGGAGGAAATCACTGCACTGTTCGATAATTTATTTATTGAAGCCATCGAGGAAAGATCGTTGGAGGGAATGGGCACTGGCCCACAAGAGTAACACCTTTACTTTTTCGCACACTCCCTTATGTGGGAATTTTTATTGCTTTTTAGGACTTGCCCCATCTCGAGAGCTGCTTTTTAGGATTTTTTCATTTCTAGGACTCATTGTTGCAATTTCCATTCAATAAATGTAATTCATTTGGTGATAATCAATGAAGTTACGAATTATTTTCATTTTAAGGGCATGTTGAGGTACATCAAACCAGCTCGGTAATGATATCCAACCAATAAAAGAAAAATATAGTCCAATGAGAATTCTGAGGCCTGGGCTTCTTCATGTTCCCTTGTGTTAAAACCTTTTTGAAAAGAATTTAAAAAAAAAATTCCAAAAATTTTAAAAATAAAAAAGAGAAATTTTAAAAAAATACATTATTTAGCCCTGTTTGTCCTTTCGAACCCTCTACTTTATGTTTCAGGGGCAATCTTGTGACACATGAGGGTATGGGAACAGTCAAATCTGATGGATTATGTGCCGCCAAGCCTAATCTCGATGACACCGACAAACTCGAAGATTCCTCGAAAATGCTACGTGGCCTTGAATGACATGAAAGGTCTAAAGTTCTCACGTCAGACCAAACTATCATTATTAACTCGAGTGATGCAAAGGAAACCAGAAAAGTTAAGAGATAGGCAAATCCTCCTGAGAATGAGACGAAACGCCCAATCCAATTGCCACATGAGTAGGTAAGTCTTTCAACCAAAAAGTGCGTCAAAGACATTTCTCGCAATCTTTTCTGATCCCGGAGGCAAATTCGCCACAAACTACATCGGTCCTAAGGAAGGTACTGTCAGTCTTTTCTTATTCCGTTAGTTTGATTTATTTGTCTCATTTGAATTTGATAAGAATAATCTTACGGATTGCGCGGATTATTTGAACGTAGTTGTTATCTTTGTTTAATTTTTTTCCTTTTAAATAAAGAAAATAAAAAAATATGTTAGTTAGGATTTAAATTAGAAATTTTGCATGCTTAGGGAATCTTAAATATATCCAAAAGAATAAGATAATTGCTTGATTTAAATTGGGATTTAGGGTAGCATATTTCCTAGTTTAAATTAAAGATTATTTTAATCTTAGTGGATTATTTAGGATATTTAATGATTTCGAATTTTCATAAAAATACCAAAAAGGAATCACTTTAGGATAGATCAAATCATTTTCTCTAGGATAGATTGTATGTTAACTTAAGTAATTTTTAATTCCGAATTTCATTGGAAAAATACCAAAAATAAATCAGTTGTCCATCATTAGAATTATGTCACGTCATCGCATGACATATAGTTTGCATGTTAGGCTACATTAATCGCATGTTAATTTTTGCATATCATTACATGTAGGTTAGCTTTCATTTAAATGAGTAGAAAATCCAAAAAAATATTGAGCGAACTGCTTGTTAATTAGAAATTATATTAGGATTATTGATGTGATTTTCTATCTAATAATGCAGATGCTTACGTTGCTTCGAGGTAAGTAATTCTCTCAATCTTGCAATTTATTTAATGTTTTGATTATTGGGTGTTACTTTGATGGTTTGCGCACCGGTATGATCACCTTATATGCTAGTGATTAAGTTAAAATAAATTCAAATTGTCTGCCAAAATATTTTTTTGAAAAGAAAAAGTACTGAAAGGGCGTTAGACTAGATCTAGCGTAACCAAGTCCTCGAGCATAGAATCTCTGGTTCGTAGGAATAAAACATGTCTCCCTATGTTTTATTTAGGTTTCTAATCGACCTATCACAAATAAATTAGTAGCAACTCTAAGCATGAAAATATTTGCACGTTAAGAACTTAAATTCTAAGTTACGAATTGGTAGGGTTTGAGAGGGCCCAAGTTAAGTTTAGTCTTAATAATTCATTAGCCTGAAAAATTTTAGGTCGTGACAACACGATTCTATAACCACAAAAAACCAAGCTACGGCCAGGTTTCTTTATTTCCGTATCTTGTAGTAGACAAACCACATAGCAGGTATGGCCTAAGGGGCAGTTATGATCATGACATATATGTTGCATGACACATAAATCACGATAGAGAGACACCATAAAGGGTACAAAAAAGCTGATCATTTCAACTTTCTGGTGGAAATCAACATGTGCCATGCATAAGATCTATGCTTTAAACATGAGGTTCCCCAACTTATTCATTCATCCTATAATTTACATTTAGACTGACCATCCCCACCTCCCAACCGGGCAGTTTAGGGGCCCGTGATCACACGGCGACCATCGCCTCCGGTGTCGGCCGGAGTGCTTGAGTAGTTATTGAATCCATCGATCTTCTCCCGCTGGGGCCCGGTTTGAGCGTCGGTGTTGCCTGTAGTAGTAGTAGTAGTAGGAGTAGAAGAAGTACTAGTAGTGCTCGTGGATTCGGTCTTTCTTGTAGCAATAGTAGCGGCAGAAGTAGAAGAAACGGTAGCATCACCACTGCCAGCAACAGCTTTGCGGCCCATGCTCGCATCGGCAAGCCGACGCCCCTGCAGATTCATGGGCTTTGCATCGGCTTGTAGAGCTACCACGATCAGCACGAGGACAAGGAAGAGCGAAAATGCTGCCTTCATGGTTGGATTCAGTTGCTTGACCTGAAAGGGTGGATTTACAATCACACAATGATCGTCCAACAAAACTCGTATAATATGTTTTTCATGGAGGCAATAAAAGATGATTTTATGACCTACTGATTCTAATAAAAACCCTTTTTCTCGATTTCCTTTTGCACCTAGTTTCAAGAACTAAAGAGAAAGGGGTAATTAACTTTACTCGAAGCCACTTAAACATATTCTTGATAGATGTGGTATGATACAGGAAGAAGACATTGGAAATCTAGGGTTTTGAGGACATACCAGTTTATGTGACGGGGGAGTGTCTCCGCTTGGTGTGATGATCTGGTGGTCCTTTGCGTGGAATTTATAGGCGAGCGAACTTCTTCTGTTGCTAGGTTTAGACAACACAGCATGCTCATCAGATAAGAACTGTAAAATGAAGCACTCGAATCTTTCTTCAGAAAAAGAAAAATTTGGAGTGGGGGGATCACAATGTTGCTGCACCACTAGAACAGGTTGAGCCATCAAAGAAGTAATCATGATTAAGATAGATAATTAAGGCAGCTCGAGGGTTGACATTCAAATACTTAGTGATTATTGAGGGGGCAATGTCTCCATTCTAGGGTTCATTTATGGGAGTGATGAGATAAACGGTGAAATCTTTTTTTCTATCTGCAATAATTACATGACACTACGTCAAACTTTGCTAGCTGGAAATCATGAATTTAACTAAAGACAAAATTGGGATCAAAGGGCGTGGTTAAAATTAATCATTGTTAAATAGTGGCTCTTTAGACTGCTATTAACGGTCTATGTCTTAATTTGTGGCGTGGTAAAGAGTTGTCAATTACATGCATCGTTAATGTGGGATTAGCATGAAAAACAGTAGCCTAAACACCTTTAGGTCAGAATTTCATTGCATGCTCACAGTCACATCGCATCAGTTTCTAGGAAAGAAATGATAATTTTTTTTAAAGGTTATGTTCTCTCCACTTAATTGGTTCTCTGAAACACAAGATCCATCTATTCTTTGAATATGGCAAGGTATCATTGCCTAATGATTGAAGTGATTTTTACTTCCCTTTTTTTTCAAAAAATTGACATTTTTATATTAAAGTGAAAGACTTTCACAATCTATAAATGTTGACATGAAGTTTCACTTACAATTCCTTATAATAGTGTAAACAAGCTAGTCAAATTAGTATTAGATTGGAATAAGTGTAGAAACAAGAGTTAAGGTTTTGGCTCGTAGGTGAATTGAGGGCTTAATGTTTTATTTTGGTCAATCAAGGGTTTAAGATTTTCAAAAAGCCACAATCAAATCACAAGCTTGCTCTAGGTAGAATCGTGGTATTAATGTCAGATTTTTGATATTTAAATTCCATCAATGGGGAGCTCGAGACATGATTGAGGCTTTTTTAAAAACCTTAATTCCGTAATTCACCAAAAAGAATCTACAGTTCTCATTGACGAACGACTTAAACGTTAGCACCTGTTTTTGCACTTATCTCAAAGCTGTCAAGCATAGAAAAAGAAGTACCAGAGATCCGTACAGAGAGAGAGAGAGAGAGCGAGAGAGAGAGAGAGAGAGAGAGAGAGATCGATCTTATGAAGGATTGCCATATTATTTGTGAGAAATGGGGCATTGATGTCGTAGATTCACAATTTGGTATGTATAAAGAGCTTGTAGACAACAGAACGATCCATAATTTATAAATCAAATTGACAAAAGTTTGCATGTATGGTAATTTGTATATGTCCATGGACTATTTATGCATGCGCTTTGCCATGTACAAACTTGTGATAAGCGTATAACCTATGTTCTCAAAATTGGCCCGCAACGTAAATAGTCATCCAAAAACGAAAACGAATCGGGTGGCATAATACATTTTGGAAATTTGTGAAGTTTGACTATCCGTAACACCCGAACCCATTCCCTGCACTTTTCATTTAGCTAGTCTTGAAGTTTTAGAGCAGACGTGATTTCACAACCACGAATGGCCAAGCTAGGCCAAGTTTTCTTCGGTTTTTCTGTATCTTCAAGTGCACAAGAGAGACCACACACGTATAGGCAACACAAAAGCTAATCGTTCCAACATTCTGGGGGAAATCGACATGTGCCATGCATGTGATCTATGCTTCAAACATGAAGTTCCCCAACTTATTCATTCATTTGTTATGCCTACGTTTTGCATTGAGATCGACCATCCCAGCCTCCAAGATAAGCGGTCTAGCGGTCTACTAAGAAATGGTGAGAACTATCAGAACCCTGGGAATGGTGTTGTTGACATCGACCGGAGGGCTTGGGTAATTGTGACTGAAATAACCATTGTTGTCCTAATGTTCAGTCCGGGTTTTAGAGTCCGCGCTGTTTGTAGTGGTAGGAGTGGTAGGAGCGAAATTACTAGTAGCAACCCATCTGTCCGGTGTCTTGCTGAATTAGCAGCAGTAGAAGAAACCGTAGCATCACTATCGTCAGCACTGACTTCGAGGCCCATTCTTGTGTCCCCGAGCCGACGCCCCTGCGGATTCATGGGCTGCTTGTGGGCTGGTAGAGCTGCCGTGATCAGCATGAAGATGAGGAAGAGCGCAAATATTGCCTTCACGGTCAGATCCGGTCACTCGACCCTGAAAGGACATAATATTCACATCTTGACTATCCAATAATAATAGAATGATTCTTTTAGGAAGCAATAAGTACATACTAGTTCTTCTTGATTTTAGCTGACATAACTCAAAACCACTTAAAGTTCTTCTTGATTTTAGCTTAGGCATGACACTGAACGAAGATATTTGATATCTAGGGTTTGCTGGACATACTAGTTCATGTAACGATGGAATCTCTGCTTTTCGGATAACGCTTGCCTCCTCTGTGTTTCGCGTGGTCCAATAAAGTAGGTGAGTGAAATTGTTCTGTTGCTAGGGTTAGAGATGACAGCATGTCGATCATCATCAGATATAAGCTACAAAAGCACTTAGGGGATAAAAAAAAGGGTAGTTTCGAGTGGTGGGCTCACACTGTTGCTTCACCATTGGAAGAGAGGTCAAGCCACCAAAGAAGTAATCGTGATTAAGGTTGATAATTAAGGCCACTCTTGAGTTGAATTCAAATTCTTTATGATTTTACTGAGCAACAGTGACCCCATTCAACTCGTGAGTTGAATTCAAAGTACATGGGAGTGATGAGATGAAAGGTGAAATCTTGTTCTATCTGCAATAATCACATGACAGTGCATGAAACCATGAGAACCTGGAGGACAATTTCACTAAAGACAACGTCGGGATCAAAGGGCGTGTTTCTTTTAACGGCCACCAACGGTGTACATCCTAGTATCATCACGTGGTAAAGTGCTAATTACATGCATCGTCGTTAATGTGCATTTAGCAAGAAGAACAGTAGCTTAAACAGCTTTAAACTAGCCTTTCATGGCATTCTCAATCACACTACGTTAATTACTTGTTGGAGCTCATTTAATTTTAATATCTAAATCTTTCTAATGTAGGCCATGTTCTTTTCTGGTTAACTGGTCCTGAAAATGAAGAGATCACCTATTCTTTGAAAGTGACTCTTTGCTTAATACCGGATGTGGGGATATTCAGCACGAGTAGAAATTAGCCAGGATAACTTTGTATGCCTCTTTTATTTCCATGTTTAGGAGCTTAATGAAGTTAGTCAGATTGTTCTTTAGTATTAGGTACATTTAGCAGATTCAGAGAGAGAGAGAGAGAGAGAGAGAGAGAGAGAGAGAGAGAGAGAGAGAGATCTCACAAGGATCACCATATTATGTGAGAGAAATGGGGCACTGATGTTGATTCAGGTATTTAGCACTTATGTCGATCGCCAAACCAGTATAGCAGATTCAAATTATTTATGTGTGGAGAGATACTTTAGTTTTATAGGAGACGCCAAACTTGGATCGTTCTTTTATATATGTTTAATAGATATATTATAGATATTTCAATTCAAAAGCGAATGGATATAAATTATACGCAACGCCGAATTTTGACTATGTTTCCAACGGACTTAAAGTGATTGAATGAAGTCTAAATTAGCAATAACGTAATTGATCTATTTAGAGACTATATATGTCATGTATGTCAGAACAGATGCATTCATTAGCTAGTAACCTTTAAATTGCGATACCGGTACATAAACCGCATAGGATCCCATCCTCTGATAGCATTAATTGATGAAAATTTTTCTCAACAAGACTAAGTCTGCTCAACACTTAAATGTAAATTGTTTGGGGGATAAGTTCAACACTATTGGCGGAATTTTAAGAGTCACTTTCTTCTGTACTTTCATGAAGATTTCCGTGCTCCAATCTGCTCTCACGGTATGTAGTTAGAAAGCTCTATCTATCTAGTTTCTAATGTATCAAGTTTGATGCTATTTGGAATCTTCTAGAGGAAGTTAGGCTTGATTTACCAAGCGATGCTGAGTCTACTCAAGAATGAGTCTTTCTATGAGTTACTCTTATGCATCATCTTTTGTTTGTAGAGTCATCTTGAGTCGAGTCAATGTTCTTCTTTATGTTTTGATCAGGATTGTTGGTCTTGTCTTGGAAAATAAAATACAAGGTGTATCGAAACTTGTCTATGCTTTGAGGTTGTTCTAAATTGAGTCTATTTAAACTTCTCTAAGATTTTCTTGATGGTTAAAGAAATGAGTTTCATAATTGAACTCTTGGATTAGAGTTTTATCTTTAACTCTGTATCTTTCTTATTTATTTATTGATTCTATTGAGTGGTGAGTTACATGCTATTTATCATTCCTAAGGTGGATTCCTTAGGGGTTGTGCATTAACCCTATCATATGCCATGTATCATAAGGTGAATTCCTCGGGTGGTGAACATTTATTTTGTCGCACTTTTACATCCTTCTAAATCTCCTCCCACTCCGGTATCATCAACCATCTTGCTTCTCCGTATGCCGTCGGCACATGATATAACTAATCGCCAAAATACTAAGGATTGTCCTAAGGAAACACTATATCTCTCTTCCTATCCTATCCTTTCTTGCTGTTTTTTTTTTAGAAACACAAAATATCTAAACCTTTCGCCTCGACTAATCCCCACGAGTCCATGCGACTCACCCCATTCACATGCATTGAGTACACCTCATGGTGATTCGAACACAAGATTCATCGTATTCAAACTAAGCGTTTAACCACTCAACTAATCCTTTAAACGTTAAAAGGGATGCACACATAGTCCCTCGTCCAGTCCAACGTCAAAAGATTTTATTGAAGCCAAATGCTTTACCTGATAAACATTCGCCCTTGGAGAGAATATAATGTTGCTCAACACTTCTTTGTACGATAATCTCTTGTAACGCCTTAATCCTTTCTCAGACCTTTTATTTAATCTTGAATTTTGAGAGTCAAGAAGTTTTTATAAGCACACAAAACCAAGCTGGGGCCAGGTTTCTTTGTTCGTCAATTTTTTAGTACACATACGATACACATGTATATAGCAGTTTGGCCTGAGAGCCAGCTGATTATATGTAATGTTGCAGCATACCTATAAATCACACAATAGGCAATACGAACACACAAAAGGTTTTCTTTTTCTTTATTGGTGGTTCAGAGGGTACATACAAAAGCTTATCGACTTTCTGGTGGAACTCAAGGTGCCAGATGCATAAGATCCATGCCTCACACATGAATTTGCCAACTTATTCATTTCATTACTACCTAATAATCCACATCGACACCGACCAATCCCACCCTCCAAGCGGATCCTCCTCATGGCCCGTCTTTTATCACACGGTGAGTACCATCGGGATCGTTGCTGGCCGGAGCGCTCGAGAAATTACCATAACGGTCGTTCTTCTCATGTTGTTGGGGCTTGGTTTCAGCGTCCGTGTTGCTTGTAGCAGTAGCAACAGTAGGAGTAGAAGCACTTGCAGTACTCGGGGATCCGGTAGTTTTGCTTGAAGTAGCGGTAGTAGTAGTGGCAGCTTCAGTAGAAACGGTAGCACCACTACCGCCAGCACTGGCTTTGCGGCCCATGCTCGTGTCACTAAGCTGACGCTCTGCATCGGCTTGTAGAGCTGCCATGGTCAGTGTGAGCA
Organism: Syzygium aromaticum; assembly: GCA_024500025.1. Classification (NCBI taxonomy): domain Eukaryota; kingdom Viridiplantae; phylum Streptophyta; class Magnoliopsida; order Myrtales; family Myrtaceae; genus Syzygium; species Syzygium aromaticum. The sequence goes on from CM044892.1 coordinate 32,232,599, forward strand.
CAAGGAAGAGTGCAAATATCACCTTCATGATTGGATTCAGTCGCTGAACTCTGAAAGACGGAGTTTATACAATCGCATCGTGATCATCCAATAATAACCAAATTTTTTCTTTAAACGAAGCTATAAAGACACCGGTTTAAGACCTATTAATTTCGACAAGAAGCATTTCTCAATTTCTTTTCACATATAATACCAAGAATTCAAATCTAAGTAATTAACACAGCTTCAAAGGGATTAAACATCCTTCTTGATCTGGATGAGCTGCAGTACTGAAAGAAGATATTGAAATCTAGGGTTTTGTTGGACATACCTGTTTCTGCCATGGAGAAATCTCTACTTGGTATGCTGATGGCTTGTTGGTCCATATTGTTGTGCAATTTCTAGGCAAATAAAATTGTTCTGTTGCTAGGGTTAGAGAATAATGCATTCTTCAACAAACAAACACTCCAAAAGCACTATAGAAAAAAAAAAAAAAAAAAAGGAAAGAAAAGCAAGTTTAGAGTGGGGAGTTCACAATGTTGCTGCACCATTGGAAGAGGATAAGCCACCCAAGAAAGTAACCATGATTGAGATGGATAATTAAGGCAACTCGTGTGTTGACATTCAAGTAGTTTATGATTAGTGAGGGGATCATATGTCCCCATTCTAGGGTTCAGCAATGGGTGTAATGGGATGAATGGTGAAATCTTTTTCCATTTGCAATAATTGCAGGAAGACACTTACATTAAACTATGCTAACTTGGAGGGCCAATTTTGTCACGCCCCGTACCCCACGGCACGCAACATCCCGTCACGGTCGATTAAGGTGCAACACTCCCAGAAAGCGTCGCCGACCCACGCCCAAACAGAGATCAATCACATGCGGAAGCAATAAATAATTAAACCCTGACACAACCGATATGAGAACCAGGGCAGCCAACATCACATAAGAAAATAATTACATAATTGTATTACTATTAAAAACCATTTAAACAATATTTACAAGTACCAAAAGAAAATACAAACGGTTAGTAGCCACCAGGTCAAAAAGGGGGTAAGTGGCTAAGGGGTCAGGCTAAAACTCAGGTAGAGGGCTATAATTCAAAAAAGGTAATGGCCCTCACTGCTAACTAAGGGTACTGGTCGAACCTAAGGGTCTCAGTCGGGATCAGACGACTCAGTGGAATCATCTGACAGCTCCTCAGAAGTATCCTCGCTAGTCCTCGAATCCTCCAAATCCATGGCCTGGGCTCGCTCGTCCTCAGAGTCCGGCTCTAACTCCAGGTCAAGATACATCTCGAACCCCTCCTCATCCGATCCTAACTCAGCAACCTCTCCATCTTCATCGACATCCTGAGCCATGGCCTCGGGTTCGTCATCCTCCTCATCCATAGGCTCGGGGTCCTCAGCTAGCACGTCGGGCTCCTCATCATGCTCCATCAACTCGGGTGTGACCTCAGGGTCTATCACCTCACCACCGGCTATGTTGGGCTGCATCAACCCGCCCTCGACTGGGATATCAAAGGTCCTAAGGGGCTCTCCCTCATTCCCATTGGCATCCCGGTGGCACCATGCCACGTACTCCTGTTTCTGATAATAATCAACGCCTATATTCACAACTACTTATGATCTATACCTCACAAAAGCCTCCCCATTTCCTGAGAGGAAGGTACTAGTATATTGTCGGATCTGTAGAGGGATCCCAAAAAGTGGCGGTGGTCTCTCCATCTTCACGGTCGGGGGTCTGAAAAGTTTCGGTTTAAACAACCGTGAGACGAATCTCAGTGAGTTCAACCCCTAAACCTAGGTTAGGCTAACATGCAATCTCCTGACCGGAAACAAACATTTAAAATCATAACACAACCATAATCAAGCAATTCTCTGACCCTGCAGGTTAGACAGTTCAATATATAATAATCATGGCACATACGTGGCACACACAGTCACACGTACGCCAAACACATGCTCATGTACCGAGTCTCACACACTCGCATGCTAATCAATACATGTTTATGCATGCAAATGTCATCGACATGTCATTCATATTTCCCCGGCCCACTGGCCCATACTGGCACACTTGCCCAATTCATTATTATTTATTACGACTCGAGTCATCACTTTTTCACGGCCCGGTGCGTCTAGCCTGCTCCAAAGTGCATGAGACGCAGCAACCGATCTGGCCCAGTGTCTCTAACTTGCTTCAAAGTGCATGAGGCGCAACACTGACTTCTTGCGAACCAGAGCCTGCTTCAAAGTGCATGAGGATGGTCGCCTTTCGGACGTACCGGGCATCGTCCTGCTTCAAAGTGCATGAGGACGGTATCGACCCAAAGGTCCTTAGGTGATCACACAACTCATTATTATTTGAACTCAGCGTAAAATGCTTCAGGGTATTTTAGGTGATCACATGCTCATGGCAGACATGCATTCTCGCACAAGTTCATTACATGCCTCACTCTCGGCATACACAATGCGTGTCCATGTTATGCAATGCAATGCACCATGAGCGCCAATATAAATCGAACACCCAACATACAACATGGCAATGCGAAATCAATCACTATCAAGCACAATTGCCATACAATCAGTCAACCCGGACATACTCGGCAATTCCACCAATGTACTCCTAACATTGCCAATTAATCCAAATATCCTTCCTAATCAATTCTCAATAGCCAACTACAATTTCCGGATTACAAATTCTATCGAAAAGTACACTAATCTTTCTCAGCCAGCACCGGTATTCCTAAACCAGTCTAGAAAATTGCACTAATCAGTCTTAATCCGGATTTAGGAATTTTACTCACCTAATACAAGTTCATGACGACGGGGAACGGCAGCCGATCACTGGTGAACAGTGAAACCGACGGCGAATTCCCGATGAACGGCGTACGGATCGCAGCGGCCGGCGGTGTGAACATAACTGGTGTGAATAGTGCGCGTGAACAGTGCCGGGGGAACAGTGATTCTGTACTGACACTATGCGGACAACGGGAAATGGTGGCCGACGAGGTGCCGGTGACGGCGGCGACGTGCCGTACGGTGCGTACGGACGGCGGTGAACAGTACCTACCGTACGGACACTGTACAGACAGGTACGATCGGCGTCGTACAGCATGGCTGGACGGTTGGGTGGCGACGGAACGGCGATCGGAGCTCCGACGAAGCTCCGGCGTTACTGTTTGTAGACAGGGAAAGAGAAAAAGAGAGAAACAAGGCTGTTTTGGACAAAAACCGGGGCTGTGGTGGCTGAACAGGTGAGAGGGAGGTCCAAGGGTGCTGTGGCGACGGCTGGTGGGCGAACAGCAGCTCCGGCTGGTACTGTTCCGGCGTGAACAGTACCAGAAAATGCAGAACCGGAACTGCAGAACAAGAAACGGAGAAGAAGAAGAAATTGCACAGGGGAAATGACTGAATAGGCTGAGAGGAGAGAGATAGGGTCTAGTCAAATAGGTCAAAGATGGTCTAAGTGGAATCCAAGTGTCAAAATCTTGGCCATTTGGACAATTTTGCCCTTGATCCAATGGCCAAGATTAATCCATATCCAAAAATTTAGGGGTAAAATGGTCATTGGTCCTTAACCCAAGCTGACCAGACCTGGTTTAGCCCTAACTAACCTTGGTTAATCCCAAAATTAAATCCAAAATTCGGAATTAATCATAAATGGCCTAGGGGCATTTTCGTAATTTTCCGATCCCGAACTGAAATTCTAATTTTCGCACATACGCGTTCCATATGTGCGTGGCCAACGTAATATGGCATTGGAATCGCGAAATTCATCGCTCAAGCCCCCGAAAATCCACGTCAAAGTTTCGGGAATAAAATAATATTATTTTTTCAATTTTTGTCGAAATTCCACTTTTTGCCCAAAATGACTCTTGGTAAGCGTGGCCACCCAAAAATGATCTCGGCCTCAAAAAAATAACCTCATTTGGCCTCAAAAAAAGACGCTGGCTTCCCGAGGGACAAAATCGTAATTTTTCACCCCCGGACCGAAATTCCAATTTTCGTTCGTACTAACTCCAAATGTATGTGGCCAGCTTAGTATGATGTCATATTCCCAAAAATAGTCTCTTAAGCCTTCAAAAATCGGTACCGAAATTCGGGCCCAATTCCGTGAACAAAATTCGTTAAACTCTCAATTTCAGGGTCTCTCACTAACGGGCGGCTGTTTAGAGATTACGCGTATCGACCTAGGGCTATCCGTATCATAATAGTCTCGATCATTTAGAGAATGAGAAATTATCGCTAGTTTCATAGGTCACGATCGTACGGTTCGAGTTCAAGACTGGTTGGCTACGTATACTTTCGGTCTTGCAGAATCACTTGCATCCCTATTGTACATCGTAGGCCTTGGCCAAACCCAATCCATTACCCTTTCCTACGATCGGCCCACGTTAGCCCAAAATATTCCCTCAGTGTCTCTCGTGATCGGTGTTCGTTTCACGATAGGGTCCCTGGTCCACGTACCGTTTTCTAGTTAGCCATACCCCATTGGTTAGTATCCCGAGAGTGATCAGCTCTGGGCGAGACTTACTAAAATGAAATGCAAAGTAATATCAGTTTTATTGATCCCGGAATTACATCGGAATTCGGGCTGTTACAAATTTTACTTCGGACAAAATTGGAATCCAAGGGCCGTGGTTAAAGTCAATAATAGTTAGGTACATAGGTTCTATTTAACGCCTATTAATTGTCATGCCCCGAACCCCTCGGTACGCAGCATCCCTACCTTGGTCGATATATTTGCGACGTCCCAGGAAACGTCGCCGACCCAACGCCCCAACAGAAATCAAAGCACAGCCGGAAGCAATAAATAAACAAACTCCGGACACTACAATATGAGCCAAGGATAGCCAAACACCAATCACTATAACAGAAACTAAATACACATTTTATAATACTATTACAACTATTTGTACAATATTCACAAATATAACAAAAGATATAAACAAACAGTTAGTAGCCACCGGGTCAAAAAAGGATAAATGGCTAGGGAGATCAGGTTAAAACTCGGGGAGAGGGCTACAGTCCAAAAAGAAATGGCCCTCCTTACTAGCTATGGACACTGGGTGATCCTAAAGCTCCAAATCAGGATCGGACAACTCGGCAGGATCATCTGACATCTCCTCTGAGACATCCTCACTAGATCCTGACTCCTCCGACTCCATGGCCTGGGCTCGCTAGTCCTCAGAGTCCGACTCCAACTCGGGGTCAAGGTAAATCTTGATCACCTCCTCGTCTGATCCTAGCTCCGCAATCTCTCCATTCTCGCCTATGTCCTACTCCATGGCCTTGGGCTCATCTTCCTCCTCTTCCATCGGTTCTAGGTCCTCCTCTATCACGTCAGGCTCCTCATCCATCTCCTCCTCCTGCATAACCCACTCGGGTGTGACATGAGGATCAATCACCTCACCATCGACTATAACTGGCTCCATCCACCCAACCTCATCCACCGGAATATCAAAGGTCCTGAGGGGCTGTTCCTCATTTCCATCAACATCCCTGTGGCACCAGGCCACGTACTCCTACGACTGGTAAAAGTACTCTCCTACATCCACAAGTACTACTGACCGATACCTCACAAAAGCCTTCCCATTTCCTGAGGAGTAGGTACTGGTATACTGCCGGATCTACATAGAGATCCCAAAAAGAGGCGGTGGTCTCTCCATCCTCACGGCTGGGAGTATGAAAAATTTCGGTTTACATAACCGTGAGACAAATCTCAACGAGTTCAACCCCTAAACCTAGGCTAGGCTAGCATGTAATCTCCTGACCAGAAATAAACACTAAACAGTATAATACAGTGATAATCACACAAATCTCTGACCCTGCAGGTTAGACAGTTCAGTATATAATAATCACAGCACATACATGGCACGCATAATCGCACGTATGCCAAACACATACTCATGCTCTTTAGTGTTCATTTTGCATGACATACACCGAGTCTCACACACTCGCACACTAATCCATGCATTTTTTATGCATGCAAATGTTGTCCACATGTCATATGCATTTCCCGGCCCACTGACACACTGGCAATTGCTCAATTTATTAATATGTATTACAACTCGAGTCATCAATGTTCACGGCCCGGTACGTCTAGCCTGCTTCAAAGTGCATGAAACGCAGCACCGATCTGGCCCAATGTCTCTAGCCTGCTTCAAAGTGCATGAGGCGTGTCGCGACCTAAAAAATTTTCATTTTTCGGGCTAATGGATTATTAAGACTAAGCTTAACTCGAGCCCTCCCAAGCCCTACCAATTCGCAACTTAGGGTTTAAGTTTTTAACATGCAAATGTCTTCATGCTTGGAGTCGCCACTAATCATTTTGCGGTAGGTCGATTAGAAACCTAAATAAAACATAGGGAGATATGTTTTATTCCTACGAACCAGAGATTCTAAGCTCGGGGACTTGATTACGCTAGATCTAGTCCAACGCCCTTTCGATACCTTTTCTTTTCAAAAATATTTTGGCATGCAGTTTGGATCCATTTCAACTTAATTACTAACATGTGAGATGTTCATGCGGGTGCGCAAACCACCAATTTAACACTCAATAATTGAATATTAAATTGCAAGATTGGAAGAATTACTTACCTCGAAACAACGCAAATATCTGCATAGTTAGCTAGAAAATCACATTAACATCCTAATATGATTTCTAATTAACAAGCAATTCACTCAATTTTTCTTTTGATTTTCACTTATTTAAATGAAATTTAATCTATATGCAATGACGTGCAAAAATGACATGCAATTAATGCAACATAGCATGCAAACTATATGTCACGTGACGACGTGACCTAATTCTAATGGCAGGCAAATGATTTATTTTTGGTATTTTCTAATGAAATTCGGAATAAAAATATGCCTAAAATAACATACAACCTATGATGACTTAACATATCCTAACATGACTTATTTTTGGGATTTTTGTTAAAATTCGAAATAATAAATTACTTAAATTAAGAATGCAATCTATCCTAATCTACCATAAAGCAATTCATTCTTTTTTTGGGGTTTTCATGAAAATTCGAAATTAAAAAATAACCTAAATAATCTAAAAAGATTAGAATATTGCTTAATTTAAACTAGGAAATAGATTATCTCAAGTCCTAATTTAAATTAAATAATTACTCTATCTTCTAGATACATTTAGGGTTCCCTAAACATGCAAAACTCAAATTCAAATCCTAACTCATATTTTTTGAATTTTCTGTTTAAAGGAAAGCAAATAATAAAAGAAGACAAGGATAGCAACCACATTCAAATCGTCCACGCGATCCGCCAAATTGGTTTCAAACTCGGATTAGGCACAAAAATCGAACTATCGGCCATATCTATAAGGTTATAGATATTGACAGAAAGTTGATCGTTTAAATTTGGAAAGCAGATAAAGATCATTATCGTATCCAAGTGATTATGGATAGAATAATAATTTTCCGTATCGTCGCGTATCGTACCTTAGGAATAAGGTCAGATAGTCGTCCAGATACGTTGCTAAATTAGGAACGATTCCTAATTTTGAATATTTTCAAATATTGCGGATATATCGAACATTATCCTAAGATATCTAAATATCCACATGATATTCATGAAATATTCAAAACATGCAAATTAGGAAATTAAGTATTCTGAAAAATATAGGATAATGTTCAATCACCTAATTTGCAGATAATCTCCAACTTTATCAATTTCGGAGAAATATCTTCTGAATTCTAAAGGAATGAAAATCAGATCTGGACACAGATACTGATCAGATTGTGAAAATTCCTTTTGAAAATCCAAATGACCTCCGATTTTGATGAAATTAGTATCAATGGAAAGATCTCGATCTTAGTATGAACTTTCATGAAGAAAACTTTTTCAGATTTCGAACACACAAATTTATGAAAATTGAAAAACACACGAAGGTCAATCTGGAACTGATCTGTCATCAGATTCATGCATATATGACGTTGCAGATCGTATCATGCTAAAACGCTTGGAATTTTATGAAAATTTTATGGTGAACAAACAAAGATGTGATCTACAATTTTCGTGAAGAAAGTTTTTTCAAAAAATGATCATAGAAAATCATAAAAATCACGGAACAACACAACATCAGTTAGAACATTATCAAAACAGACTTCAACATCATATTCCAGATTCTGATCCTAACTTCCGAAATAGTTTTGACATAGCAAATCAGGTCCGATTGAGGCATATGATATATCAAATCAAAGCTTAAGACGTGCTTTACGATTCTCTAGTTCATCACTTCACAAGATTTTGACATTAACGAGCTGAAATCGGCATCTCAAGCATACTGGTTTCTATGTACACGATTTTACAGAACAAAGTCCAAATGCACTTACCTTGTTTAACGATGCTCCGGCACGAAATCGAGCGATCCGGCCTCCGTATTCAGATCAAAAACAACACGGAGAAGTCTCGGAAAGCTCGGCCGATAGTGATGTGAAAACGCCAAGGAGTGTTGCCGCAAGTTCTGGATCGCCGGAGGAAGTCGCCGATCAGTCGGTTCAGCCGCTTGAACCGGCTGATCACATCATCGGCAGCAGCGTTAGTGGAAGGCAGCGACGTCGGCGGGCGGTTGAGGTGCGACAACGGCGGTGCGGCGGCGTGCGGCGTGCCCCCGGTGGTGGTGCGCGACGTCACTTTCTCTCTCACACTTGCCTTTCTCTAAAAATCATATCTGAATTATGTGTTGTCCCCCCAAAATTCTGACCTAAACATGCTTATATAATACTAACCTAGGTCAATTAGATGGGCTCTCTAGTCCTAATGGGCTTAGACTTGGGCTTAGGTCTTAATCTAATTTCTGATTTTATTTAATTCCTAAACGGGCTGAATTAACTTGGGTTTTAATTTAATTGAACATAATGGGCTGAATTAAGCTCAAATTAAAACGACCAAACCTATTTGACTCGTAATTTTCGGCCCTTGCCTTTCCGAGCGAACCGAGTCCCATTCGATGAAATTAAGCTCGTTCGCCATCACCGATCCGATGCAAAATGCGATTAAATTAAAATGAACCTAAACTATATGTTATGCAATTTAAATATTTTTGTTTAGGGGTTAAAAATTAATCCCTAATTTTCTATGCAAATTACGACTAAATGATTAGTAAAATTTAGGTGTCAACAAGGCGCAATACTGATCTCCTTACGAACCAGAACCTGCTTCAAAGTGCATAAGGATGGTCGTCTTCCAGACGTACCGAACATCGTCCTGCTTCAAAGTACATGAGGACGGTATCGACCCAAAGGTCACGACCCGAAGGTCCTTAGGTGATCACACAACCAATTATTATCTGAATCCCGTGTAACACGTTTCAGGGTATTTTAGGTGATCACATGCTCATGGCAGGCACGTATTCTCGCACAAATTTTGCCACATGCCTCACTCTTGGCATACACAATGCGTGTCCATGTTATGCAGTACAATACACCACAAGCATCAGTATAATTCAAGCACTCAATGTCACAACACGTGCTCAATTAACCCAATTAATACCATGTGGCCTAACGTGCGATTCATAATTCAACAATTAATTTCAAGCCGATCATTGGCCAATCGCACTCCATATTAATCGGCCACACAAACATGTGACATAGTAATACATAATCAATCACAATTAAGCACAATTTACATACAATCAGTTAACCCGGATATACCCGAAAATTTTACCAACGGGCTCCTAAATTGACCATTTAGTCTAATTATTCTCCCCAATTAATTCTCATTACTCCACTAAATTTTTTTCGATAATAATTTCTACCAATCAGTACACTAATTTCTCTCGGCATGTACTAGTATTCCAAAACCAGTCCTGAAAATGCATTATCAGTCCTAATCCGAGTTTAGGAATTTTACTCACTTAATCCAATGTCACGACGACGAAGAACGGCGGCCAATCACTGGTGAACAGTGGAATCGGCGGCGGTGTTCCCGGCGGTGTACGAACCGTACGGATATCAAAAACATCACAGTGACAGCAGCTCGGTTGATCGGGCTCCGACACGGCGACGGTGATGATCTAGGAGGGAAAAAGGAAAGGAAAGGGAGAGAAAGGGGTCGGGTGAGGCTGAGGCTAAGGTTAGGGACTGAGGTGGTCAACGGCAAGGCACGGCGGGTGGCGGCGGCGCTTCGGCAGCTGGCGATGAGCTCCGGCAAGACTTGGCCGTGAGAGAAAAAGAGAGAGAGAGGTTTTCGGGAGGAGAGAGAGAGAGAGTTCTAGCCAGATAGGGGTGAGAGGAGAGAGAATCAAGTCCAAGCTAGTCAAACATTAGGGGCTAGGGGCATCAAGTGGTCAACGGCAAGGCATGGTGGGTGGCGGCGGTGCTCCGGCAGTCGGCGGTGAGCTCCGGCAAGACTTGGCCGTGAGAGAAAAAGAGAGAGAGAGGTTTTCGGGAGGAGAGAGAGAGAGAGTTCTGGCCAGATAGGGGTGAGAGGAGAGAGAATCAAGTCCAAGCTAGTCAAACATTAGGGGCTAGGGGCGTCAAGTGTCGCCGATTCGCGCAAATGACTAAAACGCCCCTAATCTAATGGTCTTGATTTATCCTTATCCAAAAATTGAAGGGCAAAATGGTCTTCGATCCTCATTATTGATGCTTATCCAAAATAATTAATACTTTAATTAATTTCCAAAAATTTGGAATTGAAAATGGCCTAGGGGCAAAATGGTCATTTTTCCAGTCCCGGGTCGAAACTCCATTTTTCATCCGTACCAACCCCAAATGTGCGTAGCCAACATAATGTGGTGTCGGAATCGCGAAATCAATCGCGCAAGCCCTCAAAAATCTACGTCGAAGTTAAAGGCAAAATCATTAATTTTTTCAATTTCTGTCGAAATTCCAATTTTTTGCCATAACAACTCCTGATATGCATGGCCACCCTAAAATGGCGTCGGCCTTGAAAAATAATCTCATTTGACCTCGAAAAGCGACGCTGGTGTCCCGAGGGGCAAAATCATAATTTTTTACCCCTGAACCGAAATTCCAATTTTTAGTCATACTAACTCCAAACGCGCATGACCAGCACAATATGACATCAGATTCCCAAAAATAGTCTCTTAAGCCCTCGAAAATCGACATCGAAATCCGGGCTCAATTTCGTGATCAAAACTCGCTAAACTTTCAATTTCAAGGTCTCTCACTAACGGGCGGCTGTTTAGAGGTTACGCATATCGACCTAGGGTTATCCGTATCGTGATGGTCTCGATCATTGAGAGAATGAGAAATTATCACTAGTTCCAAAGGTCACGATCATTCGGTTCAAGTTCAAGACTGGTTGGCCACGTGTACTTTCAATCTTGCAGAATCACCTGCGTCGTTATTGTACATCGTTAGCCTTGGCCAAATCTAATCCACTACATGTTCATTAGATCGGCCCACGTTGGCCCAAAATATTCCCTCAGCATCTCTCGTGATCGGTGTCCGTTTCGCGATAGAGTCCCTGGTCCACGTACCATTTCTAGTTAGCCATACCTCATTGGTTAGTATCTCGAGAGTAATCAGTTCTGGGCGAGACTTATTAAAATGAAATGCGAAACAATGTCAATTTTTATTGATTCCAGAATTATATTGAAATTCGGGCTGTTACATTAACGGTTTAAGGTCCTAGTATTACCAAGAGGTAAAAGTGTTAATAATTACATGCATTCTTTAATGGGAGATTCCATGAGAAGAGTAGTATAAAACAACGTAAAATCAAGTTTTTCATTGCATACTCAAAGTCGCAACGCTGTAATCGCTGGGCACGCGGTGAATCATTAGAAGGGAAACTTCGATAAAATCTTCATTACATTAGTATGAAATGCTTAGAATCAAGCTAATCAGATTAACACAAAAGCTATGTAGCTGTTAATTAGTGCTCCCTCTCTCTTAGACCCGCCACATCCGCCGCTTGTCGAAGCTGCCGTAGCTACCACCATAACCGGCGATAATAGTATTCTTGTCAACAACCAGCATGTCTGTAGTCACTATTGCCAGTGACTCCTCAGCCACCACAAAGCCATGTTCGGTCTTCTCTCTCTCCCCGATCGATACCAGACCTCTAGATAACAGATCTCGTGACAGCGACAAGCATGCCAGATCTGCTTGTTATTGAGTCAGCAATGACAACACACACGGATAGAAGAAATCAGAAGGAGAGCCGGATCGAGGAAAACGACAAAGCTCACATCGAGATATGGATGGTCAAGAAGCCTTCACCAAGAGCAGCCCGACTGTTACATCTCACTTCAAGATTTGGCTACATCATCGAGATGACGACACACATCCTAGAGAGAGCGAGAGAGACGGATTTTTTCTATTTACTTAATGTTGGGTAGTGTTGACACCTAAATTTCGACTCACCATTTAGTTGTAATTTGCATAAAAATTAGGGATTAATTTTTAATCCCTAAACAAAATATTTAAATTGCATAACATATAGTTTAGGTTCATTTTAATTTAATCGCATTTTGCATCGGACCGGTGATGGCGAACGAGTTTAAATTTCATCGAATGGGACTCGGTTTGCTCGGAAAGGCAAGGGCCGGGAATTACAAGTCAAACGGGTTCGATTGTTTTAATTTGAGCTTAATTCAGCCCATTGTGCTTAATTAAATAAAAAGCCCAAGTTAATTCAGCCCATTCAAATTAAATTAGAGCCTAAACTTAAGCCTAATCCCATTATGAATATAGAGCCTATCTAATTGACTTAGATTAGTGTTATATATACATCATTAGGTCAGAATTTGGGAGGGGGAGAAAATTTTCGGATCTGATTTTGAGAGCTCAAGTGCGAGAGAGAGAGAGAGATCGTGAGCGGGAACCGAGAGAGAGATCATGAGTGCTCTTGAAGGCTAAAGATGGTGACGAAGTGGTGAAGTTTGTAGTCTTCCTGTGAGTATAGTTTGACAATTTGGTCAGACATCCACTCACGGTCAAGTTCGTCAAAGCCAAGTTTTTCCCAGCCACAATACGAAGGAAAAGACAAAAGGAGGCCATGGACTCAACACAAGAGTCAGTAGAAAGCAAGGCAACTGAGCTTTTCTCCGAACGGCACCCACGACAAATCCAAGAGTTAGCATTCGATGAGTCCGTCACCACCGCTGTAACCTGGAGAGCTTCCCCGATTCCCGTGGCGTTCCAGCAACACCTTCACGCAGCCATGTCCCACCACTCCTTGCTGCCGTTGCTTCCATCCCGACGCCAAGCCCTTGCTACTGCTTTCTTCGACGACGCTACTGTTTTCCGGCGATTCCAGTCGTGCTCGCTTTGACCAGACCAGCCATCAAGTGATCCTCGCATCCACGGCAACGTTCTCAAGCCAGTGTTGTTACGAGAAGTCAGTCCGCTACGAGTCCATCAAGTCAACCACTTGTTTTCATTGAACCAATCTTTGGGACAAATCCAATTGCACGCTGCCGTCCTACGTCCATTGGAAAGTTGTCACCAAAGTAGGAAAAGAGAAATATTTTATGTGCAGGTGGTGACTCGTGGGTGAGGTGGCGAGAAAGTTTTGAAGGAGCACACATTGAAACATTCTCAAATAAGAACACAAGTGTCTCGGACCGACAACACCAACAGGCCAGCATCACCGCAAGCTAGCTGAGGCCAAAATCACGTCACGAGTGAGCTGCCGTTGTCCGTGAACCCACCGAGAACCCGTCATCGAGCTGACGTCGTGCTGCCGTGCCCACCGCCAGCCACACCGCCGGTCCACCGTCGCCGTGATCCGCAAGCCCAATCCCGAGTCGAATCCAAATTTGGAGATTATCTGCAAATTAGGTAATTGAACATTATCTTATATTTTTTCAGAATATTTAATTTCCTAATTTGCATCCTTTGAATATTTCATGAATATCATGTGGATAATTAGATATCTTAGGATAATATTCGATATATCCGCGATATTTTTAAATATTCAAAATTAGGAATCGTTCCTAATTTAGCAACGTATCTGGACGACTATCCGATCTTATCCCTAAGGTACGATATGCGGTGATACGGAAAATCATTATCCTATCCATAATCACTTGGATACGATAATGAATTTTATCTGTTTTTCCAAATTTAAATGATCAACTTTCCGTCAATATCTATAACCCTATAGATATGACCGATAGTTCGATTTTTGTGCCTAATCCGAATTTGAAACAAATCTGGCGGATCGCGTGGACGGTTTGAATGTAATTGCTATCTTTGTTTGTTTAATTGCTTTCCTTTTAAAAGAAAAAAAATATCAATCGGATTTGAATTAGAGTTTTGCATGTTTAGGGAATCCTAAATATATCTAGAAGATAGAGTAATTATTTAATTTAAATTAGGACTTGAGATAATCTATTTCCTAGTTTAAATTAAGTAATATTCTAATCTTAATAGATTATTTAGGTCATTTTTTTAATTTCGAATTTTCATAAAAAAAAAACCCAAAAAGAGTCATCTTAGGATAGATTGCATTCATGATTTGGGTTATTTTTAATTTCGAATTTTAACAAAAAAATTCCAAAAATCAATCATGTTAGGATATGTTAAATCATCATAGATTGCACGTTATTTTAGGCATATTTTTATTCCGAATTCCATTAGAGAAAAATACCAAAAATAAATTATTTGCATGTCATTAGAATTAGGTCACGTCGTCGCATGACATATAGTTTGCATGCTAGGTTGCATTAATTGCATGTCATTTTTGCACGTCATTGCATATAGATTAGATTTCATTTAAATAAGTGAAAATCAAAAGAGAAATTAAGTGAATTGCTTGTTAATTAGAAATCATATTAGGATGTTAATGTGATTTTCTAGCTAACAATGCAGATGCTTGCGTTGCTTCCAGGTAAGTAATTCTTCCAAACTTGCAATTTATTTAATGCTTTCCTGGGTGTTAAATTGGTGGTTTGCGCACCCGCATGAACACCTCACATGTTAGTAATTAAGTTAAAATGGATCCAAACTGCCTGTCAAAATATTTTTGAAAAGAAAAGGTACCGAAAGGGCGTTAGACTAGATCTAGCGTAACCAAGTCCCCGAGCTTAGAATTTCTGATTCGTAAGAATAAAACATATCTCCCTATGTTTTATTTAGGTTTCTAATCGACCTACCACAAAATGATTAGTGGCGACTCCAAGCATGAAGACATTTGCATGTTAAGAACTTAAATCCTAAGTTGCGAATTGGTAGGGCTTGGGAGGGCCCGAGTTAAGCTTAGTCTTAATAATCCATTAGCCCGAAAAATGAAAATTCTTTCGGTCGCGACAGGTAGGTCTTGACCTACTTCAATTTTTATAAAGGATCTACTCAAACTTGGTGGTTATAGACCCGCTTAACTTTCTACTAATGGGAAATGTGAGAACAAACGCTTGGTGTCATTGAATGAAACACCGAGAGAGTACTTGGAGTTATCCAACTGCATGCAATTGCGAGTCCTAGGGTTTTACATAACAGAGAAGACTGACCACAGAACGAATTATTGAAAAGCCAGGGAGATTGAAAAAACCTAACTAGTACAACATGCACCGTATCCAAAGTAATTTATATGCATACGTACATCTAGTTCGTTTTGGCATCATGTCATTTGTAGTAAATAACCTAGTCCAAATCATCAATAAATATATATGATTGTATCGAGACTTTCATTTTAAGACGAAATATCGTATCTCCTACTCAATGCAATCTCTTCAATGTTGAACCACAAAAAAAGCTACTGCGACTGCTCACAAATATCTGACTAAAAAATTACTGTCCGATCCCGAATGTGAGGGAAGAACATTCTGTTCATCCTCAGCGAGTGGTGGCTAAGATGGCCACAACTAAAGTGGTCGTCCTCAGCGCGCAAGGGGTCATCTTCCATTGAGAGTGCTTAGGGTAAGTGTTCTAACGTCAGTGGAACAAATCCTCATTTGGTGATTCACGACAGCATTCTATCGCAAACTCTCAAAGTGGAAGAGTCAAAATCCACGTGATGAGATCAAGGAAAACATTCCAATCGGATTTTTATTAGAAGAAAATGTAGATTTGATCAATGCAGTATCTTTTCTATCACAAGAATGATGATCCTTGTCTAGCCCTACAATTATTAAAAAAATTTCAGATCTTATTGTTAATGATGAGTGTGATTTCATATTACATTGTCCAAGGATTGAAAGTGAAAATCATCAGACTGATCCCAAGAAAAACTAAGTCCTCCAATAGAGATTCTTTTTAACTTCTTATAGATAGTTTGAAGGATAATTATTCAGAGTCTTAAACCCTATGGCAGCTCTAATTCATTGCTTCGGCGCAATGGACCCCTCCGAACTTGCTTCTGAAGTCCATATAACCACATCAACGATCCTTCATCGGACCATTAATTTCAAAATATCACAGATGCCCAAGCCTTGTTAATATGCCCAAGCACAGCGTCTAGGATAATTATATTTCCTTCTTTTACTTTTGTAAAGTGCGTAAATGTGGCTCGAACTAAGAAGCGAAGACTCCAATAAGCGACATCAAGACAAATTTTACTCACGACAAGCGAAGTCTTTGTACGACGCAAGTATCTGCGGGTTACGACTCAGGCACTCCAACTATGTCTTCATTACTGGAATGTGCAGCTTAATAGATTGTGAATAGTTAGTGTTATTTCGAATGTATTGTAGATGGAAGGTTACCAGCATCTGGTCTGTATATTTTGTTGTTCTTGCTCTGGAGTTGTAAAAGGACCTGTAGTGGATCTTGGTCTACCCTAGAAATAAAAAGCTAAACCACCCAAAAGGCTGTCATGCTTAAGGCCACGCTCTTGGTTATGCTTCCTAATGATCGAGTCTAGCGCAACATTTGCGCTCTTAGTTGCCTTAGGTTGGCTCCTAGGTAACATCTTGTGGCACAGTTCGCTCTTCAGCAACGAAGTGTTTTATCTAGTGTTGCAATCGTTGTGTTGCCTAAGGTCGAAGTTCGGTGCAGATCGACAAGATTTCATGACCATAAGAAAACCAAGCAATGACCGGATTTGCATTGATGATATTCATAGTAGGTACTTATGATGCTCGCATATAACATACAATAGGACCATCCCACGCTTACACACTCAAACTGATCTTTCAACCTTCTGTCCAGAACTTAGCATTTTCCATGCATAAGCTCTGTACTGCAAACATGGAGAATTGCCAAATTATTAATTGGTCATTACTACCTAGTAATTTAGGTATGATCCGTCTATCATCGTCCCATCAAGCCAAGCAGTTTTAGCAGCCCCCAGGCTTCTTGTTGGCAGACACTGTTATGAGAGTGTGGGGAGAATTCTCAGTTGAGGCGTCGGTAGGAGCACTTGAATAGGTACCGAAACCTTTGTTCTTGGTGTTGTCGCCAGAAGCAAGCGATTGGGTCCCGACAGAACCAGTCTGGTCGCTCTCGCTTCTAGGACCGGCGAGAGTGGCAGTCCTAGCATCAGTGAAATTCGCCGAGACCAGTGCGAGGGCAAGGCAGACTGCAAGTAGTGTCTTCATAATCGGAATTGATCGCCTAACCACAGAAAGAGCGGACTAATAAGAACATGATATCACGATCATCTAATAGTACAAGATCATTTTTTTATTGTTTTCAGAAGATCTAATAGTTGAAACAAGGATCATTCCTCAATTTGCACCATCCTTCAAAGATTGAAAAGAAGAGTTGCTGAGATTATGATGTATCAAGTATCCAATCTTTTAACTTGAAGCCGCTCCAAAAACAACTTTTAAAAAGAAAAAGAAACAAGTTTGAAGTGGGCTATCACTCTGCTGCTGAACCATTGGAAAAGGTTTAAGCCACGCCCAAGAAGTAATGATGATTAAGATTTGATATCCAAGGCTACTAATGTGATCAAACTTTCAAAACCTTCATAATTCCATTTCGAGAGATCTGGAAAAAATCGAGACGGACTAATCTTACGAATGATGTGATGACAAGAATCAATTCTCAACTCAGAATGCATAAGTAAATTCATGTTTTAGATGGGATCAAGTATGCAACCTATATGATTTGTGAGCGATTTGATCAAGTGGAATGAGCATGGGCACTACTCAGTCAATCTTTTTTCAGGATTCCGAGCAATAATGTAAGTAATGAAATGAAAAGTGAAATCTTTCGAATGTGCAATATTTACATCGACACAACATCAGAAAATTTGCCGACCAAGGAAAAATATAACACCAAAGACAAAAAAAGAAAAAAGAAAAATTGGGGAAAGTAAAGTTGATAATTGTAATTAGGCAGAGATTTTTTTTTCTTAGAAGACTTGGGCTTGACTAATCTCGTTGGGTCACGACAGTGTTTTCTCACCCCTCTCCTTGAGAGCGGGTAATTACTGAGGCAAGTGGAGTAGGTCCTTGGATTGCTTCCGAGAAAACTTGTCTTCGCCGTGACGAATAAAACCTGTGTTCATGGTTTTTTCTTTTTCTTTTTCTTTTTTTTTTGCTAAAAAACTCGTGTTTTTGTGTGCGAGAGAGAAAGAGGAAAGAGATATGTATCACTTGTGAAAGAAATCAAGAAAGAAAAGCAGAAAATGAAGAAATTAGATTCGCGTCTTCTAATCTTAATAACATTCAACTAAAAAAAAAAGCTACGAAACTCTCGACGAAAAATCGCAAATTACATTTTTCAATGCCAAAAAAAAAAGAAGAAGAAGAAGAAGATGGTAACATGTTCATAGCCATGGCATATTCAAACGGGGATATAATTTGAATATCGAGCGAAAAAAAATTAAAAAAAATTACTAATATTGCAAATATTAGATATTAAATTTTTTTTTCTCCGCTCCTCTTAATTTATATAATTCTCGATCCCTCAATATATATAGACTCCAGTTTCGCGCCACCCTCGCACTCAAGAGAGAGAGAGAAGAGAGAGAGAGATGAGAGAGCAGAAGACGCCATTGAAGGAGAGCTCGACCTCGACCTCGATCTCGCGCTCCCCGTCTCTCAATCGCAAACCGAAGCCCGCCGAAGCTCCGCCGAAGAAACCTGCGCAGGTAAGCGATTTCCCCTCCCGTCTTCCTTCCTTTCCTCGCGTGCGAGCCGTCGTCGTCATCGTCGTCGCCGTCGTCCGTGTTCCGTCGGGTTCGAACTTGCCCTCGCGTTCGTGCTCGCGCTTGCGGAACGCCTCGGCTTGTTCTCCGACCTCTTTTCCAGGTGCCGAAGAAGGCCTCGCGCGGCGATGGAACGTCGAGGAAGTCGTTCGATCTGTCCTCCGTCTCCGAAATCTCGGACGTCAATCGCGATGACGAGACCGCCGAGGTAACGGTCCTGCTTCTTCTCGGAGATTTTGGCCGGAATAGGTGAATCGTTTTGAGCTGATTCGGATGATCTGCGTGAACGTAGCCGCGGCGGCGGTTTTTCTGTTGCAAAAATGCGGATTCAGAGACGTGTGCCTGAGCTTATGGTCATCTTTTCGCGTTTTTAACCGTAATCAATGTCGATCTCGGATATGGTTGTGTCGCGGTACCTCTGTCAAGGGAAAACATTTGATGTTAATGCGATGTAGTCAAATTGAAATTGTGACGTTGCGCTATCAATGCTGCTGTCAGATTTGCGAATTTGTGTCCTGCTGTTTCATGACAGAGAAGATGAAGGTCACATAATAGCAATCTGGATTCACAATGACTTGCTTGATCGTGAAGTTTTTTAGGAGCAGCATCTAGTTATAAAATCTTATGCTCATTCCCCTAATGAAATGCTCAATTCGATGACTCGATGTGCGTGATTGCTCAAAGAATGCGGATGCAGAATGTGATGCTTTGATTGTGAATGTCATTCGTGAACTTCAGAATTGATTTGATAGATTTAGGATGCCATCATTAGTTTGTGTGCTCATGAACTGGTCTTAAGTTGGCTATGCTTGAAACGTTCCTTGGTGGTTAATTCGCCATAGTTCCTCATTCTCGCTTTACAAATTTGGGAATGCTAATAATTTGTTCCCAGTATTCAGTTGCTTCCACTCGCTTTTAACTTTATCTGCTATTCCTCGCCACATGATACTAGATGATCCAGAGATTGCCCGACATTATTTCACCAGTTTATTGCCACCGTGTTTGCAGATCGCCATGCAAGCATTTGACCCTTCACCTTCTGTGGGTTCAGTTTCACCTGATCTCAGCTGCTCGTCGGAGATCACAGTTGATGATGGGAGTTTTCTGTTGGAGACCTGTGATTCCAATAAGCCAGGCAATTCCAAGGTTGGTTTTCTTGATGCAAAAGTTTCAGCAAATCTTCTCACAGCAGCTCGAGCACAGGTCTTAAAGTCGCTCGATGTGAACCGGCAGTCAGTGAAGCTTTTAGAAAGAGCAATTGCGAATGCAGTGGATGGGCTTCATAATCCACCTGGAAAGAGAACTTACTCTGGCGAACTCGCTTCCTTGAACATCCATCTTTTCTTTTTTGGCCTTCTGCTATGGATACTTGCATTGTCAGTGTTTTTCTTCTTCAGTGCTGACTCTCGAAGCATGTCTTATGGCCCTTTACCGACTTAAGGTGTAGGTTTCTATGCTTATTGTGCTATGATGGTGAAAACTGTAGGGTCGATCCCATTGCTGCTCTTCTGTGAAGATGATCCAAACACTTGTTTGATATGGATGTGTCATGGGAACATCGGTACAGCTTTGAATTGAACTGATTAATCAGTTCGGCATGCTTTTCGCAATTGAATAAAGCCATCGGTCATAAACCTATCTTATGTGTACTGTGACCTGGCCCCAAGGGTAATGAGATGCATATCATGGGTAATTTGTTCTATGTTTTGATTCTTGACCAGGACCTTATGGGGCTCCATGTGTATACACAGACACCTGACCTCGGAAACATGGAGGTATAGCCAGTTTCCGTCAGAACTTGAGCCAGTTTTGAACTTGGCTCAGCTGGGTTCAGGTATCAATCCGATGCCAAACATGTATAGGAGGGTAGTTCATTGTTTAAGGCATCCAACGCATAACATATATGATCCGCATTAAGGGCTAGTTCTCATCTGCCGTGCCATGTGCTTTCACTATATGTTGCAAATAACTAAACATAGAGCTCTAGGAATTGGTCTGTCAATTTCGGCAAATTCTTGTGCGTTGTTATGTAGGGGAAGAAACTACTAAGCGACTCTTCTTTTCTATCAGCTAGCATGATTACGAGTTTTTGGTATATATTGTGTGGCCTGGTGGGGTTGCAAATCAATAATGAAGTCGTGTTTAGACTTCAAACTGGTCCTCTTTTCTTGTTTGATCTTAGATGCTCTTCTAGTGACTGGAGGTAACTAGTGCTTTCTATCTGAACATGTGAAGATATATTCTGCCGAATCCAAAGCAAGACGTGGAGGCAGATCGGCTCATCAAGTTCCCCATTGAAATAGGATCCACAGGTCGAAATAAATAGCAAGAAACTGACGGAGGAGAGTTAAATGAGTTCCTCAACGAGTTTTGCCAATGGTGGGTTTGGATCCTTTTTCCAGAGCTCTTTCACTTGCGAAGCCTCGAGACCTTGGACCTCGGAACAGTATCGTCAAACGGGCAGGTCGGAGCAGATTTATGGGCCACCAGCTTCATGTAGTACATATATGAAAAAGAAAGCCCATGAAGCCGTAGATTCCTTGCTCACTTCAATTACGCATATTTCCGTTTTCAGTCGACGAAATTTATACCCAATAGAATTAGGAAACACATTCCAACGCCACATCCCACCCAATACAAATCGAATTTCACATACTTTGATTCGAGTTCGGAAACGGGTTCAAACTCGAGAGATGCTCTGACGAAATCATGTTGTGTGCATAAGTAGGGGTCACCTTCTTCCCCGTCCTAGACCGATAAGAAAGTCGGACTTCGAGTTAACTGATCGACGACTTTTTTTTCTTCCAGGGACGACATTCAACCTCAAGATACAGACGTGACCGGTGCGGTTTTCATCAGAGCGGTGAAGGCGTACTTCTACAATGATTTCCCTTGTCCATACTCACGTACGTAAGCAATCGTGTATCTATATCGTAAAGTACTAGTAGCCAATCCCCATCGAGAAAGAACCCTACGTATCTGGGGCTGAGTGCCCCATCTTATTCTTAATTAGACTGCTCAACTAATCCGATCCGTTAGGTACTGTTGATTCTCCATCATCCGTAACATCTGCGTCCATTCCATCTCTTTCTCTCCAGCCACATGGGGTTTTTTTTCTAGTTCTTTTTTTTCTTTAGCAGCCACCGATGGCTCGACATTGTTGCAAATTCATGATCACAGGAAAGATTTAAAAGAAATCAAGGAGGTGGTCATCAGAAAAGATCCGGCACCAATGGAACAAAACACAAGGTTTTGAAAGCAGTCAACAATCGCACGACACGAAGCTGTTTAACAATTCCTAAAGCTGATTAAGCAAGGGAAGCAAGAGGGGGAGTTTTTTTTTTCCTGAAGATCCATCGGTGTCATGGTTATTAATATCGGTCAATTCTAGATTCGTATCGTGTGATTTGATTTGATTCATGATCTAATCGATACAAATCGAATCGAACGAATGACCAATCTCCTAAATCCCAAGCGAGTCTATTGATTCTCTTATTAATATACGATGCAATATGTATCTATCAATTTGATTTTTGTATCTTTACCTATGAAATGTACTGTCTTTTATTGTATTTTATGATGTGGGCTATATTTTGTTAGTATCAAGATTATTGAAAGCAAAAAATTTGTACTCTATAATGACACAATAAATGAAAAGACATATAAAGATTCATTGATTTATAATAGAACGCAATTGTAATGAGTAACCCATTAACAAAATCATTTATAAATATATATGACCTAGCATACTAATTTTAGATATTTCATCTGTATCTCACAACTCGATTCAATTCTCGACTCGTAAATTTAATATTTTGATTCGTGAGTGGACACTTTAATTTAATAGCTATGCTGAGTCTAGAACGATTTATGAGATAAATTACATGGTGGTGGGTGGTATCTGTGAGGCACGATTCCGAACCCCAAAAGAAGCTCCAATAATCTATCAACCACATCAATCTTTGGTGATCTTTGCTGCTTTCCTGCTTTGTTAAAAAAGAAATGTTTTCCTTTACTAGGGTACCAGGGTACGACAGGTAGATATGATAGGCTTGTTTCTGCAACTTGCTGAAAAGCGTATTGAAAAAGTGATGAGTGCGCACATAAAAGGGTAACTGAAGTCACTAACGAAGTGGTTGGCTAGTGGGGGCAGAGATGGGTAAGTGACGGAGTCGAACCGGCGGGTCTCTCAAGCAAAGTCTTGTTAAAAACCGCTTAGTTACCTAGGGCAGATAATTCCTAGACCATATTTTATTCAGAAGCGATGCTAGTATATTTCTGATTAAGGAGGTAAATATAAGCCTTTCGATTACGCGAATATCACTTGAAGTCCATGGGATCCGAAGGCTGTAATACAGTGCCGCATCTTAAAATAGTTAGGTGAGGAAGAATAAGCGTAACGAGCTTGAGGGGTAATCTACTTATACATTTCTTTTACAAACGTTGAATTCGCGCCACGTGATGATTCGCACTAATCAAAAAGTAAGGGCTATGGATAAAGAGACCCCTTAACCTATAACAAGCTTACAATACCGGGTTTGCTTTAAATAGTAATACTAATGGTACTTAGATCGTTTTACAAAACAGATTTAATAAGTGACGTATAAAAAAACAACATAAATCTAATAAGAGAATAAGAGAACGCCTACATCCATACCATGTCATCGTCACTTTGTAAACCAAGATGGTTTATTGGTCTTGATGTTTTGGAAAATTGGACTTACACGACACGACCTTGCACATGCAGAAACCTCTTCCCATTGAACAAAAGATTTTCAGGCACGTAAACCAACGAACAGGTCTTCTTGAGGGAAAAAGTTCAGGGCACGAATGCAGGGAGTTGTGCTAGGCTCGAACTGCAAAAGTTGCCTCTCTCTCTCTCTCTCTCTCTCTCTCTCTCTCTCTCTCTCTCTCTCTCTCTCTCTCGAACTGCAAAAGTTGCCTCTCTCTCTCTCTCTCTCTCTCTCTCTCTCTCTCTCTCTCTCTCTCTCTCTCTCTCTCCTTTTTCTCTCCTTCCTCCTCCTTTTCCTTCGCGTCAAACGTTGCCGGTAACCTTTTTGCCGTACCGATAATGAAAATCGTTTTACACGCAGGCCATAATTCTTAGCAGCTATCTCACCTTCAAACTATGGACGATGTTCATGCCGTTCAAGGGCGATCCATGCATCCCATCGAATTCTCGAGACCAACATGTTCATATATCCCTCGTTCATTCTGCTGGCATAAGATAGATAGTCGCAATTATTGAAGTAGTTTCTTGATAAATCCCATGAACATGTGAATTGAGATTCGCACCATGTCACCTTCCAGCGGTCCGTGACAGTTGCTAGATTTGGTTGGTACGGTTTCAGTTTGGCTTAGAGTTGAAACTCCTTGAGAGATGTCATTGGAATTTCATTCTTGGACTGCCTTATTTGAATGGAAGTTATCATGTAAAATTTGAATTTTTTTGACAACCTTACTTGCCCAATCAAAAAGGAGAAATTGTTTCGTCTTTTTAAATATACCAACCTTAAAAGATTAGTCTGCTTGGTGGCTGTTGAGATGTCTCTAATCATCTTTCTCGTTTTTTGTTGGGGTAATGACACCGTCAGTATGCACTCAAATACTTAAATTTTTCTAGTTGGTCAATTGAGTACTCGAACATTTCGAACTACACTAAATCCGGAGCTTCCGTTAAGTACATGAGCGGAAATAACCCATGTGGCACTAACGCCGTTAAGTGACCATTACATACAGCAGTGTGGATGCTTGCAAGGAAAATCTGTATCCACCTCCACAAAAGAATAAATCGAGGGATCCACGTCGACCTCTCTAACACGGTTCATGGGCTTACGGGATAATTCATGAATTTCCACAGTTGGATCTCTACGCCCGCACTCCCGAATTATGAAAAGAGAAATAAAATCACCAATGTTGCCACTTGCACCACACAATATTTTGCTCCCATATGCAATTTTTCAATGCCCCTCCTCCGTTTTGGTGGGAAATGTTTCATTGTGTCGAACCCAAGGGAGGCAAGCATCTCTAGAAAACCAGTACACAATAATGCCTATGAAGAACTAAAAAACGCATTGGTCCAGACACTCTCCTAACCTCTTCCTAAAACGAGTTAGGTTCAGGATGATAAGTCGCACCTTAGATCTAATCGAATCAAACCCATCATCATTACAGCATTTGAGGGACTTCTTGAGAGGCACATTTTGTGGTGCGCTCCATGTGGGTTATTATCTTCTATATATTAATGTCGCTTTTTTGTACTTCGAAGCAAAGATTTAGTGCTCTTAATTCAAGATTACTCCTGTTTAATGAGTACAAATCATTTAACCACATCTCACCAGCCTTCACAAAAGGAAAAAAAAAACCCTAGGGTTTGATCTTCCCCGTGTTTATTGTCTAACACATGCAAAACCATCAAAGCAATAGCAATCCATGAACTTTTTTTTTCCTTTCAAATTAGTTAATGAACTAATCTTTTATTTAATTGTGATGACCATATAGTTTTCTACAAGATCGTCATCGGGAGCCAGCTGGAGCAAACCGAGCAAGGTTCATGTGAGTCCTAGAGCCACAAAAACATGTCCATGAATTCATGTGAGAGATCATATAATTCGGCTTAAGCTTTTTCTATTGATCATTATGATATAACTATTGTTTGCTTTTTTCTCTCTTATCATGTAACATTAGGACGGGTGCCGAGACTGTGGGGCATTAGGGTCCCTCGATTGGCAATAGAAAATCCCAAGGAATTCCAATCAAGAGCCTATAAAGCCAACACACCACATGCAATTCTGCTTTGTTTAATTATTGTTATTTTTTCTTTTTGGGGGATCATCACCAGCGGAACCAATCATTGCTGGGAATGACAACAAAAGAGGACCCCACCGACCGCCACTCGAGGGTGGTGCTGGTGGTGGAAGCCAACACCACAAATTTCGGGGAATATTTTTAATTTATCCTCTCTTTTTTTGTTGTATTCTTAATCAAATTATATTATCCTATCTTGGTCAGGTCCATTGAGCGCAAAAAATATATTTCAGGAGCAACAGAATTTTGACGGATTATTAACCATATTGAAACGTATGAATTGTCATTACATCAATTACAATCCTAGATTCAACAGAGAGTGATTATGGGGGTGAACCTCTTATTGAGAAATGTAGACTCCAAAAAACCATTTTCTTGGGTTTGATTTTTAGTTT
The DNA here is from genome assembly GCA_024500025.1 of Syzygium aromaticum. Lineage (NCBI taxonomy): Eukaryota > Viridiplantae > Streptophyta > Magnoliopsida > Myrtales > Myrtaceae > Syzygium > Syzygium aromaticum. The sequence continues at coordinate 32,258,821 of CM044892.1, forward strand.
TACAAAAAATATATTTTTTATTAGAGGGCGACTGAGTGTATATCTGTATTTTTTTTTCAATAGGTTTAGACTCAAATGACTGTGTGTCAATTAGCCCTTAATTCATCCCTTGAATGGCATGAGAATCGTCCCGTAAGGATAAAGGGAAACAGTGGGAACTTGTATCTCACATGTTCAAGTACATGAGCCCGTTTTTGCTTTTGGATCAAATCCATCGGACTTCCTAAAACTCATGTTATGAGTGTAATTAAATCTTAGAAAGGTTTTAAATGGTGTAACTAAGTCCTAAAATTTGTAAACTTTGCATGCTCAAAGACGTTCTTTGGGATATATTAATTAGTAGGCGATCGATAAACTCGATGTGGCATTTTCCTTTGGTGCTTTCTTTCCTCGAGTTTTCTTTTAGGTTATCTGTGTTGATGTGATGCTAAGGTGTCGACAAATTTAACTAAGCAATTTGGAACATACTTCGAAGAAACTTTTAGGTCTCAAGATTTCGACATATCCAGTATAACATTGTAGAGAGTGGAAACAAGAGAATGAGATATAATTCCTTACAAAGTCCCCTTGTCCTACATCTGTGTGAATACTCTTCCTTTTCACCATTTTTTATACATAGAATTTAATTTTATGGGTGAAAATTGACTTGAAATATCACGCGACATCCAAAAAGAAATAAATACAAAAGTTCTCACGACGGATAATTGTTGATCGAAGCTAGTGGGGCTTTGAGATTTACTACAAAGAAAAGCCGAGGATGAGAAGCCAAACTGAGGGCATGGCAAGCCCACTCCAAGTAAGCAATTAGATCATGTGGATCTGGCATTAGATCATGTTAATCAGACGTTTCATGTGAAGTGAGAATTAATATACAGAGAGAGTGTGAGGAGAACCCAAAAATAGCTCTTATTTGGGAAAATAATTTGTTACTAATGAACTATGCGAGTTCATTTATTTCACATGAGCCGGTAAATCATGTGTAGTGAGCGCATCCATCATCGATGAGCCAAACCCCAATTGCTAATGATAGCAACTATTTTGGAGGTTTGTACCTCAAAGTTTTCACGTCCCGCCAGCTCAAAAAGCTGAAAAACAAAATTGGAGTTGAACATAATATTAGAACAAAAAAAAAATTACTTTGAATAAAAGCATTGTGAATTGCGGTTGTGCATTTCTTTTATAAAAAAACAAGGGTTTCTAATGCTTTACCAGGAGAAAGCGCATAACAGTGAGTGATCATTTATGAAATGAGTGGGTATAATAAGAGAAATAAATGAACAGCAATTTAGATAATCTAAAAGCGAGACAAAATATTATTTTGGCTTATGTATATGGACAATATATACGTCCGTGTTATGCATGGAAAGAAAATTAGTATTTATGTATACTAAGCAGGCATGAGACGGAGAAAGTAAGGGCAATTTAGGAAATTCAATAGCGAGAAAGGGAAAGAAAGAAAGTGGGCGGACATCTATTAAAAAAAATCGGTGGGTGCGGTGGAAAGAAAGGAAGTGAGGAGGAAATCCCCAAATGAGATAAATAAGCGGTTTTACTTAAGTAAATAGATATAGAAATATAGTTTTAGCGGGAGATTAATCGTGCATTTGTTTTACAAAAAAAATAAATGACTTAAAAATAATTATTTGCATTGCCTAAAATAAATATCGGACCAAAAACATTTTTTTCGACGAAGATGAAAGTTGGGCTCGAGATGGCTATGGACGAAGGAGGAGGGAAAGAGAGCGGGGAAGATGCGCGTCAATTTCTAATTACACCCGAGTCCATAAATGCGCGCCACATCAACCGCCGGTCCGATGCACGTCATTGCCCCCCCCGCCCCCCCCCCCCGTGTAAAAAATCACTGCCCAAGAAAAGACTCAAAGACAGAAAAAACCTTAAAAAAAAAAAACAATTAAGAAGAGAAGAGAAGGCAAATCGCATAATCATAGACCCAAAGCGCACACAGACAGACAGAAAGGAAAGCGGGCGGGGGGCCGCGAAATGATCAAGCGGAGCAAATATAAAAAGTGTGATCGGCAAAACGACGCGTGCTCTTTCTTGATACCCTCTCTCTCTCTCTCTCTCTCTCTCTGTTTCTCTCTCTCTCTCTCTAAAAGCAATCCGCCAATCTTTACCTGCTTTCTCTCGCGTCCCCCCCTGTTCGTTCGCCATCAGAGGAAGTCCTGCAGATGCATCGACCCATCCCACCCACGAGCGAGAATTCTCGCCGATCGCCTCACCACCTTCGTGTCTGATCGTTTTCTTGATCCACCCACGTCACTGAATCGCTGAATTCCTTCCGGGTTCCCCCCCCCCCTGGTCGGATTCTCTCTCTCTCTCTCTCTCTCTCTCTCTCTCCCTCTCTCTCTAGAGATAAGCAGCAGCTCGCATCCGTCAAAAAGCTGCGGAGTTCTGAGATTCTTGGTACCCTTTTCCGTGTTTGAATCGAGGAGCCCAATCGGATCGAGAAACCACCCAAGAACGATACGATGTCGTCATCCCTGATCTCGCCGAACCCGATCCCGACGAGCAGCCCCGCTACGGCCGGCGGCGACCGCTCGCGGGAGGCTAAGACGAGGAGGAGGAAGAAGAAGGCTCAGGCTCAAGCCCAGGCCCAGTCCAAGGCCCGAAGCCAGTCCTCCAAGTGGAAGTCCCATGCCCAGCAGCAGATCTTCTCCTCCAGCCTCCTCCAGGCCCTGGCGCAATCCCGGCGCGGCGGCGGCGGCGGAGGGGGAGGGGGAGGTGGGGGCGGCGGCGGCGGCGGCGGGAGGGCCGTCCGCGAGGCGGCGGACAGGGCCCTGGCGGCGTCGGCCAAGGGGAGGTCGCGGTGGAGCCGGGCCATACTGGCGGGCCGGATCAGGATCAGCAAGTTCAGGAAGCGGAAGAGGCCCGCGGCTGTGGCGGCGGCGGCGGCCGCCGGCAGGTCGAGGAAGCCGAGGGTGAGCGTGTCGAGGCTGAGGGGGAAGGGCATGCCGGCCGTGCAGAGGAAGGTGAGGGTCCTCGGCCGGCTGGTCCCGGGCTGCCGGAAGGAGCCGTTGCCGGTGATACTCGAGGAAGCCACCGACTACATCGAGGCTCTGGAGATGCAGGTCAGGGCCATGAGCGAGCTCGCTCGGCTCCTCTCCGGCGTCGCCTCCACCGGCGCCGGCACGAGCACCGACTCTCCTGCCGCGCCGCTGCCGAGCCAGTGACTCCGGCCGAGCCACCGGTCGGCCCATCGCTCGGGACAGCTTCCATTTTGTGAAGCAATCTTTCGCCTTAAATTGTTTCCACCTTCTATATGATATTGTGAATATACATGCTTTGGGTTATTTTTTCTCTCTCCAACTTCTTTTTTTCCAATGGTATTTTAGATTTTTATCTTCCTCCTAGCAGCTTTTATATTTTGCAGGATCATTAATTTTTTTCGACATTAATAAACAAATTGATTGGGGCTCAACGTGGTAATGTTATATCAAATCGATCGGGAGTTTGAGTCGAGGTAATTGAGATTGGACAGGTTTGTAGGGACTCGAATTTGATTTTGAAATTGAGTTAGGAAACGATTGATTTTGTTTGTTTTGTTTTATGCAAATCACATTACCTAGGAATCCTATCCAGTTTTTTTATAACCGATCAGGCAAGTCAAACGTGTTAGTTGCAAAAAAAAAAATTAATTTGAATAAAGGGTAATGTGTTGCGGTTTCGTCAAGTGCTTTACTCAAAGACTTTGAGAAAAAAATTCCAACTTCAATTTCTCTTGCCAGAGCGATTGTAAGGAATCGAAAATCATTATGAAAGAAATTGTACCACTCAATGTGAGGAATCGTCTTGAATTATCTCTTTGCTTTTTTTTTTTTATTTAGTGAATTAAGTTATTGCCTTTTTACTTACCCCATCATTGGATTTATCGACCTAATCAAATCTTTCATAGCATTTTTAGTTATAGTCATCAGACGAGTTCCATCTTATCGAGCGCTGATTTTTGTAATTGTCGACATTTGATCGGTTTAACGAAGATCCCTCGCTAATTTCCCAAAGGCCCACTTCAGCTTTAGAGGCTCGAGTATGGTCAGTGCTCTATCGGTTCACATGAGTTTATGTTAGAAATGGGTAACGCCTATGTAGTTCGGCCGGCGACACGAATCCCAAATTGGTGAATAATGCCAAGGGAAGGGAATGGTCACCGGTGAATATGAGCAAAAAGACAAAGGTAGTACCACCACCAGAGCATGTAGCAAGCAAAGCACATGCAAAAATCACCAACGCAAGGGAGTAGTACCCAAAGAAGAAGTGGGTTTCCCTCCAAAAGTGCAAAAGAGAAGTTAGAATCGATTGACAAAAGAGAATGGTTGATATCACGCAAAATTTCAAATTGGTACATCTGTAATAATTTTACCCAAAATTAATTTTTTTCACCACAAAAAACTCTCAAATTAGTATACATGTAACAATTTTACCTTTCGCTAGTTTCTGTCAAATTTCTAAATTGGATGACACGTGACGGTTGATGGGCGTGACAGGTTTTACCAGTTTGTGGTTTTTCGCGGTATCAATCAAATATAACGGGAGGTGAATCTATCACAAATGTACAGGTTTTGGATTTATGTTGATCAAAAACTTAATTCGAAGTAAATTCATCACAAATATATTAGTTTAAGATTTTTCGTGATATTAAAAAGAAAAGAGAGAGAGAGAGAGAAAGGGCTCTGCGGTAGAATCAACCTCAGTGCCAAGAGGATTGACAAAAAAATAGAGTGAATAAATAAATAAATTGAGAAAAAAAAAAAAAAAAAGAAGGGGAGGAGGTATAATATCATTGGCCTTTGATGATTGCAACGGGGGTGGAGGGGGACCCCACCAAGCAATCAAAATCCGGTTCCCACAAAAATGTCGGGTCCCAGCAGTCCCCTTTAAGATATTCCCACGGGCTCCATCGCAATCATTCCCCCATCCTTCTTCCCATCGTCGCGCCTCGCCTCGCCTCGCCTCGCCTTCCCCCCCGCCGAAACACTCGAACCGCGCGTATCCGAGCAACCACTCAGTGAGCAAACCCCTCCCGCTAATTGGCTTACCTTCACCAGCTTTCTTCTCTATGCGAAGGATACTCGGTGCGTGTCCCACTAGGAAAAAGGGCACCGTCCATGCGTAATTATCTGCTCATTTAATTAAATTTTCTTTCTTTTCTTTGATTAAATGGCATTCGAGAAAGATCGAGAGCGAAAGAGAGGCGTCGATCGGGGGTTGGACCGGGCAACCCCCCCTGTTCCGACCTCTCCCCGTCCGTCCCCATCCTCAATTTATTGGAGCGCACGTTTGCCCCGAGGGGGAGGGCGGGGTCAATTCTCATCGCTATCGGATCGATTGGGACCGAAGGGGGGCCGAACCCGCTGGCATTAACCATCGAAGATGTGCCGTGTGCCGAGAAGTTTGCGTATTCCGAGCATTCTCCGGAGGATTTAATAATTCCGTCCGAAGCGATTTGATGGGCCACGCGTCCCGATCTCTGAGAGAGTCGTCCCGTTTCCGTGTTCTGGGCATTCTTCGCCCGCGACGTGCGTGTCGAGAACTCGCATCCCAGATTTGACGATTCTTGTCGGTTCGTTCCAGAGCAAGATACTATGTGTTCGCCGAATAGTAGCCGATGTATCCAGGAATGATTCTTATTCTATACTACGTAACGACCATGTTTATCTAGTAGCCTCGTGATACGGATTGGATTCTCCCGTATTCTAGTACTTTTGTGAGTGGAGCTTTGTGGCATTGGGGTGAAAAAGGTAGTGATGCGGAAGTGATGATACAATTGGTTCGCACGAGTGGCATCATAATATTTGTGCTAGGAGTTATAGGATAAAACGATTATAACTCGGAGGAGTTCTGCGGGTGGAGTTCGCCTCTCATGCACAAATTAATCGGGAACCGATACCGCTCTCCTAATGAGGCCACGGCATGCCGAAATTTGTTGTTGTCACGGAAGTGTTCGAGGTGTCTCGCTCGAGGGACTGGACGTAATACAATTCAATAAGAGTATGCTATTCGGCGTACCGTTCTTAAGAAAAACTATAGAATGAATGCCGGTCCAGTGTTCTTCGTTCACCAAATACTGCACGGGCTATTCCGTGACCCAGAATTTCTCTGCTTGTGACACATTAAGTCAAATTCCTACTTGTGCATGACACAGGCGAATAAATTAAACATTTCACGATAAACTTCACCTATAGTCATCAGGACTCCCAACACATCTCGTGATCTCATTGCCAAATTGTAATTCCAGTTTCATTGCTTCATAAATCGACCAAAAGGGTGATTCAAATCATCATCACGAAATCTACCAAGTGTTTTTGCGATCATCAATCAAATTCACATCCAAGAACAGTACTCATTCCTCTACAGCTACTTTACATGGGTCCGTCGGTCGACATAACAACTGAAGGGGGGGTTGATTTTGGGCCATAATTCGGCCTGGACATGTTTTTGTGCACGGAGAAAAAGCACTTGGTCAGCGTTTATTTCGATTTGTCCACACATGTAATGGCACACCCCCACCACCCCATGTGGGTTTTCTCATTTCGTGCTTTTTCTCGACTTCTGTATTCCTATTTCCTCTGCTTTTGGAGGTTTTTCCTCGCCTTTTATCGATAAAGACGAAATTCCTTTGTCCTCGCCGCAGATTCTCAGGCCACCTTTCTTTACCTGTCCACATCTATGAAAATTCGTAAAATTTCTTTTCCCCCTCTTCTTTTTTTTGGTGGAAAAAGGGAAATAATAATAATGAAAAGGAACAAATTCACGTGCTTGTGGATAGACCAAAACATGTGGAGTGTCATCTTCCTCGTAGTCTTCCTCCTCCCTCCCTCTTCTGTTTGTACTTTGCTCGATCGCTTCTCGAGCCCTCGGCGGATTAAAGGAAAGAGAGATTGGAGTTGATATATATTTGATTGCTGATTCTAAGTTTTGCTTTCTTGTTTTGACCCTAACATTAATTTCACTAACTTTCATCTCATCTTTTGAGGAACATGGGTAGGCCGTGGAGGCATATAAAATCCATTAAGAGTTCAAATTTTTAGATCATGGTCTCTTCTTTAAGTGGCTGGGTTTGTTGAAATATAGCTGGCTTGGGTCCAAGAACGTAAATAGTCAAGAGCAATTACAGCACTATAATTTGATATATTTTTTTTCCATAAGTGGCGTTATCTACTCTTAATGTGATGGTTGGTGAGATAGTGGGTAGTTAAAATTTTCAAATCGAAGACGGATAAAACCGCGTGTGGAAAGAAAGGTACATGCTTTGATTTTCCAGAAATAACCCACTCTTTGATCATCACCCGTCGATAGCGAATGCATCGACAGTCCTAACTCTTATACAATGTGCCGGGTCAACATATTTAGTAGACCTTCTTTGTTTAATTTCATGGATTGCTTCTCTCTCTCGATCTCTCTCGTTCTTGTTGTCAGTGCTAAAAAGGTCGGGCTTCTCGACTTGATCGAACCCTATAGAGTCAAGAACTCACCGTCGGATTTGGAACTAAGTCGTTGAAATCCTACAAGTTTTGGATTGCAGGATTAAACTGGAGCTACCCATCTTTTAAAAACGCACTTTGATCGGTTACAATTGCACGTTACTCATTGAGCTCAAGCATAGTCATAATACATGTCGATCTAAACTTGTCCCGCGCGCGTCCATTTCTACCTCTTCACGCTATCCTTTGCAAATAGAGAGTGCAAAAAAGAAAGAAAGGGAACACAAATCCATCGTTGCTGATGATCAGACGAGTTGAAAAGAGACATAGACGACGAGTAGATTCCTTACATGGGGGGGGGGGGGAAACCATTCTTCGTGCATCATAGCAGCAGCCATACAAGCTGAAAAAATCATTGCTCAACACGAGCCATTGTCGCGAAAAACCCTAACAAAAAAAAGTTGCAAACACACCCTTTTTTTTTTTTTTGCCATGCAAGATTAGAATCTCTCCCCTTTTGTGCGTGGTGCGCAACATGTGATGATGTGAGATATAACCACAGAAACATAGGAAAAGCAAAGCACATGCATTAAAACATCGCAAGAGAAAGAAAAGAAAATGCTCCCACGTGGAGGGCCCGAAGCTCTGTCCCTTTGAAATCGAGTACGCAAAATTATATAAGAAAAAAGAGAAAAAAGGGTCTCTTAGATGGCAAGCCAAATAAATATGTTTATTTTTTTCACCACTTGATATATAAATTTGAAACCACCAAAATTTGGTTTGGACTTAGCATGGAACCGAAATTCTCTTTGTTTCGTTCCATGTTGTTGTTCGATAGGCCTTTTCTTTTTCCCCCACTTGTCAAGTGGGTGCATTGTTTATGCATTCGAAGGGGAAGATTGTCCGACCAATCGTGAATCTATTGAACAAATGTGAATTCGATCATAAACTTTCAGTTTTTCTAATTTAGTCCTAACATTTTTGCACGAAATTTCAATATAGAATTTCCGGCCAAATTTCATCGGAAATCATTGACGTGACCATGTGTCATGTAAGATGGCCGGCGATGACTGGACCATCATGTCATCAATTTTCTGAGAAAATTGACCAAAAAGACTGTATTAGAATTTCGCGCAAAAGGTTAGAAATAAATTTAAAAAAATCAAAATATTTATGACCAAATTCACATGTTTAGGACCGATTGGTAATTTTCCCTCGCTCGAAGTATTATGGATAGAGACAATAACATGCGAAGTACTATGGAAATAATGTTATATATTTTGTCCTAGTTTATTGATATTATTTTGCTTTCCGCAAAGTTGACCCCATGTCAAAGTAAACGATTTTTTCCCAAAAATGCTCAAGACTAAACAAGAAAAAGCCGTTCTTTCTATGACAAGCACTTATGAAACAATGCAAGAAATGATTGAATCATATCACCGGGCAACGGTTCTAGTACTACTGTGGTGTCTTTGGTTGACATCACTATTAGAAACTAGTGATTGCTGGTGTTTGAACGACGAAAGGTGCAAATGATGATGATATACAATGTAGATAGTCGGGTGTCGTAACGTAAGCTTTATATAGCTCTTTCCGACGCTCAATAGAACAATCGAGTTAATCAGATACCGATTTCGATACGATCTTCATGTGTTCAAATTTCATGCATGCATGAGAATGGTCATCAGAAGAAGGAAAAACCGAGGGGGAGCTGAGAAATATTCCTAGAAAAACTACATTTGTGGGTTACCCGGCCGAACCTAAGACAGAAAAACCCTAATGTTCCTTTCACACCTACAATTTGCCCACTTCAATAAATGCACTCGGCATTAGATCAACTGTTCACTGTTTCGTGTACAATGAATCCGTGCCTCCGGCAAGGAACTAGTGGCAGTGTCATTTTCACCCAAAAAGGGCGGGTCCACTATGGATAATTACATCAAGCATATTGCATGTTCCCTCTATGTTTGTGCTTGTGTGTGTCTGTGTTTATATATATATATATATATATATATATATATATATATATATATATATAGAGAGAGAGAGAGAGAGAGAGATTTGACTAAGATTTTCCTGAATATCTACTTGATTTTCAATCCTAAGATTGAATATATGTATCAAGCATTCACACTAGATAGTCAATGTGGCATGGTCAGGCAACAATGTGTAACTAAAGCTCCGTTCGTTTGGCGGAAAATATTTTTTCGGAAAATATTTTCCGGGTTTTCCGGTGTTTGGGGGGCAGAAAACGTTTTCCGTAGGAAAATATTTTCCTTCCCCCCTCACAAAATAGCCTAAGTTTATGGAAAATGACTTCCGCTTCTGAAAAGCGAAAATCATTTTTCGCCAAACTCCTCCTTCCTCCCTCCAGTTGCCAGCCGTCGTTGCCGCCGGTCGCTAGCCGCCGCCGGTTGCCAGTCGCCGCCGCCACTGCCGGCAAAAAATATTTTCCTAAACTTTTTCATATTGGTTGCTAAACACCGGACAATTATGTTCCGGGAAAACATTTTCAAAAAACACAATATTTTCCGCCAAACGACCAGAGCCTAAATCTAACAAGGTTTTCATTGAATCTTTTGGAGACTCATCACATAAAATTCTGTAAATTACGTTGGACATACTTAGATTAATTAATTGAGATGATTCATAAAGTGACATGACAGATATTCTATTTGATCGACCCGCTTGTTTTAAGCGATCGGTTTTCACGATATGTCAAATAAATTGCTTTTTTTTAAACTGGTATTACCATACTAATTCGGATTAGTCACATCTATCTACTTTGCCTAATTACTTACATAAAATATAAGTTTAGCTCATATATTAAAAAGTGTGAAGCAAGTCGTATATACATAGATTAGACACCTCTCATCCTTATGGATGGGAAAAAAAGCAAGGTACATGGAATGAAGTGTGGCTGAAATTGAGAGGCACCTTACCTATCTAAGTGGGTGCGTGTTAGGCCAGCCTAATGTGCTTGCCCCCATTTATTTGGATAGCTGATTGACTTAAGAAAGTTTTATTTTATTATCCTATGATGGATTCTTTACTCGATGCATGCACGGTGGTTGTGAATTATTGGACCTTGGCCATGTGAAATTGAATCAGGGGATTAGGTAGAAAACCCTAGTTTGCTACATATGTTTAAATTCTTGATGGGACCGTGAAACTTGTGAGCTTAGATTGCTTTTATCACCTTCCCTCTTAGCTAAAAGAGGCAAGCAGTGAGGTGATTAGAAACTTGAGCAGGAGCAAAATCAAAGAAAGCTTGCGTACAATCTCAACGTAGCATGCTATGGGCGCAATTTCAAGCACCCGCTAAGTCCATGTCAGGCGACCAAAAAAGTTGCTTTCTCGAGCCGTCTGGCAAAAAGCAATAACGCCTAAATTCAAGCAAATTCTACACATTGAGAAGCAATTTCATGAGTGATGATGATCGTGTCTTTTTAAATGGAAGATTTGAAAAAAAAAATTAAGGATTTATGAAAGGTAATATTTGAGATCACCTAATCATTCTCGAAAAGGTAGTTCATATTTCTAGTGAAAAATAGTGCTAAAAAGAGAATGGGCTTGGGTTAAAAAAATCTGGGCCGGACCAACCGAAAGCCCGGGTATAACTCCCGGTCTGGTCACGTCCCGGAGATTCGGGCCTAAACGGGCCCGTTTTCTAGACCGGCTAGCCCCGGTCCGCAAGCCCCGGCCTGATCCGGAAGAGATCCTGCAGAACGACGTCGTGGCCGTCGGACTCGAGGCGACTGAATAACCACCCTGCACGACGTCGTTTCAGCTCCCAATACGCACACCCTCCCTCCAATTCTGTGCACAAGCCCTTTGCTTGGAGACAGAGAGAGCGACAATGGCGTCGCCGTCGGCGGGTTCCGGCGAGGTCGCGACAGCGAGAAGAAGAACACCGGTTGCTCCGTTCGCGGAAGATGTTCGGACTTAGCCTCGCTCCGTCACGCCTCGACGACGACCCTGCTGCCGCCTACCTGCAACGGCGGCGGTACGCACGAATCACATTCTTATTGCTTTGTGTCTTTTTCGGTTTGTTCGTTCGCCGCCGGCATTCCAATGCCTAGCTCGTCCGATCTTTGCGAGCTGAGTGTTCAATGCTTTGATTTGGTTGAAATTGAATGCCGTTACGCGCTTGGCTCGGTTGGGGGAGGTCTAGGGCTTTATTGCTTGGAGGCGTGCGTAGTTGTGGAGTTGTGGCGGGTCACTGTGTGAAAGCTCTGTGGGAAACTATCCTGAATAAGCAGCAGAGATGCTGGTGGAGTAGAGGAGCTTAAATTTTGGATTTTTTTCACGGTCTTAGAGTGCTTGCTTGCAATTGGTATGGTGCTTGCTTGCAAGCTTGGGCAAATGCTAGTTGGTAGAGATGAAACTCCTAGCTTAACTTAGGGATCTTAGAATGGGGCTGTCGTGTTTCGCTCTGTTGGTTTGATCTGGATGATGATGATGCAGCTGCTCATAAATCAGAGGCACGTCGTGGAGGTCTAGGGCTTTATTGATTATAGGCGTCTGTAGTTGTGCTTATGGCTTTAGTTTGGAGGTCGAGTGGCGGGTCATTGTTTGAAGGTTCCTGTTAGAGATATTTACGATTAGGTTAATTGTAATTAAGTCTAATTGCATTCATGCTCTCTATACAGGGCCGAGTATTCTTTACATGTGATTTATACACAACATTACATTTTCTCTGTTTTACCATAGATCTTAACTTGGTATTAGAGCCCTTCTTGTTATATGAGGAAGTGTTTGACGAGTCTGGACCACGGTGATCGTAGCAACGCCAGCCGCATTCCTCCGCCAAGTCTGTAGTTGTTCTTCACTAAGTGCTTAGCCTTTAATTGTTGTTTTGACACCCTTCTGCCGCTTGTTTTGAAAGTGAACACCATCCTTAGATGAGCCAAATTTTGAAATTTGGTCGTGAACAGACGCCGGACGTCGCCACGCTTACTGCCTCATCTTGGATCCACCGTGCTTGGTTCTCTTGAGTGCTATTTTGACACTTTTCGGTCGCTTGTTTCAGAAAATAAACACCATCTTCGGGATCATTGTCCTCCAACGAGTTAAATATTGGAAACCTCGTTATGGTCCACTGCCTCACGTGACCAGATGTGCTAGCTACGTGGAGTGATGTCATCATCATGTCCCAAGCACCAGCAGTGCATAGTGATGTCATTGTCACGTGCCATCCGTCAGCCGTGTGTAGTGGCGTCATCCGCCACTTCTGCTGCCATGTCGTCTTCCTTGTCAGCTGCCATGTCATCCTACATCCATTGACCATTGATCGGCGTTGACCACATCCCCTGCTACGTCATCGTTTCCGATCAGTTCTTCACATTCTTCACATTCTTCATCCATTATATGCTTGTTTCAATTGGTAAATTGCATATCATGGATTAATTGCAAGCTCCCTTACCTATTCATATCATTTTGAATGGATCAAATTATATTTTACGGGCTCAAGAAATATCCGGTTTTTTTGAGAAGACACCGGCTTTGGCGTTATATTTCTAGTGATATCCGAGAGCCTGCTATGCTTATTTGTTGAACGCTTGGATGAATGGGATAGCAAGAATTATCGGATTCTAACATGGTTTCGAAACACTTCAATTGCATCTATTCGATTTCAATTTGATCGATTCGATACAGCAAAGGAAGTTTGGGATTTGCTCACTGGCCATTATTCCACTTTGGATATTGCCTATCAGTATCAACTGCTAGAGAAGCCACAACATTTGCATAAGGAGATTGGTCAGTCCATTAATGATTTTTAATCCTCTATGCATGCTATCTGGGATCAATTAGCCTTATTTGAACCACGACAGGATGTGGCTACTCATGCTTGCAAATTTGCTAAGTAGCGTGATCGTATGCGTGTTATGCAATTTTTGATAGCCTTGAATGATGAGTTTCAACCTGTGCGAGCTTCACTTTTGCATAGTGATCCTTTTCCTCATCTTGAGACAGTTGTCTCAGGATTGAGGAGATTCGACTGGCTACTTTAAAGGCGCAACACGATACCGTATACATGTCTACACCTACCGATGCGGTGCTTGCTACTTCCACTTCTTCCTCATTATGCAACCAATTTTGTAAGCATTGTCACCGACATGGTCATATGGCATCCAATTGCTACCGACTACAACCTAAGCAACTTACACGGCCAGACAATCGACCCTGAAATCGAGGTCCATATGCAAGTATGTCCGCCACTAATCCTACCATGGATGCTTCTCCAAAGGGATTGTTCGTCACTCTATTCTTAGAGGATCTTTGTACTATTCTTTGAGAATCTGGTACTTCTAGCTCATCTATCCCTAGCACTTCTGCTATGATCACACGACTTCAAATTCTAACTTGCGTCAATTTAAATCCTTCACTCTATGTCCACCTACTACTCACAAATTTGAATAGCCAATAACTCACAATTGAGAGTCAGTCATACGGGAAACTTTCCAACATCTACATTACCCTTACTAACTCCTTTCTGGTTCCCAAACTCTTACTAAACGTGATTTCTGTAAGACAATTGTGTGAACTCGGTTTTGATAGTCACTTCTCTTCTAATGATTGTTATGTGCAGGATCCACAGACAGGACAGACAACTAGGACAAGCCATAGAGTTGGACACTTTTGAGCTTGTTACCTTAAATATCTGGAACTCTTTTGCTAGTTTTGTAGCCACATTATCATCTGAAACTTGGCATTCTCAATTAGATCATGTTTCTTCATCTATATTAAGTTCTTTCATTTCAAGTTGTCATCTAGGTTTTGTTGGCGATAAACATTTTGATTGTTTGGTTTGTAAGTTGGAATCTTGGTGAATTTGTCTCTCATGCTTCCTTTGATCTAGTTCACTTTTCTTCGATATTTTAGGACTATCTCCAATCCCCACTGTTCTCGCTATTTTAATCTTTGTTTACAATTCGTCTTGTTATACCTAACTTTATCTTATGAAAAAATTGATCTGAACTTAGTCATACCGATCGTGATTTTGTCGCCATGATGAAAACATAATTTTCTCAAGATATTATCATTCATTGTTATGGTCCTGGAACTTCCTAACAAAATGATCGAGCAGAATGTAAACATAGACATGTCTTGGATGTTGCATGCACTCTTCTGGTCTCCATCTCTTGTCCTAATCACTTTGGAAAGGCTTGTCATACTGCTGTATTCATCCACTCGTACTTCTGATTATGTAAACTAGATTTTGGGGGAATTATTTGTATTCTTTCACAAGTTGATTGGAAAGTGGTGGTTATCTGCTTTTTTTAGAACAAGCTTCCCTTTTAATAATTTGATTGAGACACACTGAATTGTTGGACAACCTTGTGCTGAAATTGTGAGGTTTTAAATCTTGAAGATGGATTGCAGTTACCACATGACTGTTGCTCCTTCTGTTACTCCTTGACATCTAGTGGGGTTTGATACAGGTTCTTCTTCTTGATAGCTAGTCAAGACCAAGTTAGATCAAGATGTTCACCAATAATTAGCATAAAAACAAGACTTTAGGTCTAAAAGGCTTGTTTCCTCATATATCGAAAAAGTGTTGATGCACCTAACTAGTGAGTCTTGTTTATGCTCCCCATGTTAAGAAAATGTCTCAAGCAGAGGTTAGAGGAACGTGCTGGTTAGGTGTTCCATCTTCATAGGATACCTTTGAGTAGGAAATGATATCTGAATCTGGTGTATGGTATACTAAACTTTTTTATGAGTAGTTAGTAAAACTCTTATTCACCTATACTATATCACATCTTCTTGATCATCTAATGCTTGTCTATGGTTTTGGTATTGAAAACAATGATATTATCTCCCATTTTGGCAAGTCGTGCATTAGAGTTTTTCAATTGCTAATATTATGATGAAGAGGAAGTGTTTGCACTTGGGTTCTGTAATGGGAATTACTTCTATGGATTTTTTTTCTGTGCTTTGAGGAATCGCGAGAGGACAAAAACATGGTATTGTTTTGCTTGTCATTCTAGTTTAGGGCTTGTGTAATAGTATCATGGAAAAAGGTGACCGAGCAAAAGGTTGAGATGTATCTAATTCGGAAGTTCTTTTCTTTGCTTTGTTTTTACTGTTTCGTATCGGCTACAAGTCTATGGTCAGATAGCTCAATGACTGAATCCCAGAAGGGTAAGTCTATTCTCCCATTTTTCGACATTTGCCTTTCCATCCTACCAGTCTATGTTCAGATATCTTAATAAGGGTATACTAGATTTTCTTTGGGCACCCCGATGGAGGCTTATATATTGCTGTGATTGAGCATGGTATTATGTCGGATGCTTGTGCAATGAGCACGTGTGTTTCTAGTACCATATGATAGAACAGTGACCTGGGAGCTGGGGTATGATTGAATGCAAGCTGAACGCCTTTTGTGCATGTGTTTGAGCTGAGGTACGTAAGTATCTGACAGATTTTCTCATGCTGTTGACTGTTGAGGCTTTTAGCTATGTAAACTCATTTATCTTGTCAACATATCGTATTTTTGGAATCATGGTTAGTAGCGATTCCTATCGAATAAATAGTTTTAAACTACCAATGTTATGCGAGGTATGGACTTAGGGAGAATTCAATAAAATACCTTTAAACCTACTTCCCCGAGGCGGCTGACGAGGGATTAGGTTGTGACAGCCACAAATAAATATGTTGAGTCGATTGAAATTAAAATTTGAAAAAATGACCCAACTACGAATAATGCACTATAGTGTCTGTTGCCCACGTTATTTAACCTAGGTTTCGCTAAGTTGCGTGTTTCAGAGAGATCCGGCCTAGGCTTTCCTTTTATACTAGTATTTTATGGGTGCATAGAATAGTGAATTACTCTTGGTTCGTCATTCGTGGACATGGGCTAGTATTCGAATAATGCAAAACTTTAGAAAAAATGACAATGTGGGAGAACAGAAAACAATATTCTTGATATAAGATTTAAAGGGTATTAGTTTGCGGTGATCCCACTTGATAAAAAATTTATGGAGATGGGAATAATTAGTGGTAGGTCTCAAGAATCTAATTAGGGTTTTCGTACTTAATATGCGAAAGCAAAGTCGGTTTGCTATCACAGGTTAGTGTTCAGAACTTTCAACGTCAATCTTAGAATGGAATATCATGCATAAGCCATTGACTTGTCAAGTATGTAATAAGATTCACAAATAATGCACGCACCTCTTTTATCTAATCACCTAATTATTGCCCTAAACTCGACAATATAGTTATAAAAAAGCCCATCGAATCGCCCCCAATGATTTCGCTTGTGTTTTGTTTAGATGCATGTTGTTTTCCCGTGAGCAGTTGGGTGTCGTGCTCAGTAGATTCACAGGGTCCGTTTTTGCAAACACTAATGTTTTATACTTTTTTTGAAAGCGTTGCCTTGGACCGTCGACACCCATAGCGCAAGATATAGAAAAGAATTCTCGTCCTGGGGCATCAATCTAGAAAGAGGATCGTGAAGTGCAATGCATGGAGATGCAAGGATACCGAATAAACTAAACATGGGGATTGGGGGTTTTGGCTTTGTTATTTTATGTGTGGGTCTTCGTCAAGCTCCATCAAAATATGAGTTAGAATACTTTTGATAGAGATATATGACTTAGATGGTATCGTTTTCTTTTTTTCTCGTTTGGTCAGGTGGTGTTATGGGTCAATTTCCGGATATCGGCCAAGCGTAATTTCCCGTTTGGATCAAAGGACGGTCATCGAATGTTGGGAGAAATTTACGACAAATTACTTCATCGTGGAAACCTTGGCCTGCTTGAGAGGCGTAATCCGGATATCTTTCGA
The DNA here is from genome assembly GCA_024500025.1 of Syzygium aromaticum. NCBI lineage: Eukaryota > Viridiplantae > Streptophyta > Magnoliopsida > Myrtales > Myrtaceae > Syzygium > Syzygium aromaticum. The sequence goes on from CM044892.1 coordinate 32,276,052, forward strand.
TATAGGATCACTGTCTCCAAAAATTTCGAAGTTCAGTTTATCGATGTTATTCATATGGGACTCTGGGTCGATTTGAGTGAACTAGACTAAGTCTACCTCTTTGATCCGATTTCCAAGTCAGGCCATTTGACATAAGGACAAGGAGATTTGAGATGAATTACTTCTTCGTGGAGGAATTTAATCGGAAGTACTACATTGATAAATTGTCAAAAAGTTTAGCACTAAACTGATACAATTAAAGGGTATAAAACTAAATTGATAACCGTACAATAAGTTTAAGACTTTTTGAACATTTGTCCCCGTTGTCTAATATCCATAACAGTAGCCTAATACCTTCGGAAGTCACCAAAAGGGAGATCGAGTCTGAACCCATTATCGTACTTGGTTATTTTCGTTTTGTTCAACACGACACTTGGTTAGACTCGCCTTGTTAAGCCTCTCAATTACGAGCCAACTAACAATAAATATATGAAGACTCGTGATGGCGACCATCCAATTGACCTCAGCTCCGACACCCCTTCTGTTGAAAAACAAAACACAAGCCCGGTACCTTCACCATTAGGAGATCCAAGAGAAAACCACGTTCGAGCACGTTAAATCACCTCGCCCGACAAACGTCCACTTCAAACCACAAATTACGTAGGCACGGAGCAATCTGGTCTCTAATTGTCCCCAATCGTCTCTCTCTAATTATCCGATGCGAGACTCCGTCTTGCTATCTAATGCTCTCACACATGCACCACAACAAATGCCTCCCTCCAAGCATTTCTCAGTATAATTTGCCAAGTCTGCCCATCAACTAAACCAAGCAAAATGATAATACTAATAATAAATCAAAGTCTAAAAAAACAAAAAATTGGTCGGCCGTAGAATATATTCCGTGGTTTCATTGCGAAATCCGTTGAAAGCAGTTGGAGGCTTTTTTTATATCGTGGAGGATCCTGATGAGATTCTCCTTCTAATGCCATAGAATATCGAAATGGAACTTCTTTGTTCACATGCAAGAGATTTGGGGATTCTTCTTCATGTGTTGACCGCCCTGTTTGTCTTTGCACTTCAATTATAATCATAGCCTTGGGATGTCGATTCCATATCGGAGAGATGAAGTGTTGTTTACACACAATGGATCGAATCAAATCTCATAAATGAAGCTTTCTGTCGATGGAAATTAGCTGTTAATAAGTGTCCAACACCCACAAATTTGCCATATGATATTCTACTTTTGCCTCTCGTGATTCTATTCCGATGATGTTGCCCATATCATATTCCCCGGAGCTAATTTAATGTTTAAGAAACGGTGATATGTGCTTAGATTAGGCGCATGGTAAAAGTTCAATTCCCTCCACACCGTCAAGTGCATGAATCCCTTGTTAGGCAACCCGTTCTCGAATTTGTTTTATTAGTGTCTTACATAATTTATTATGTTAGTGGAGTGTTCATGCTAAAGTGTCACGCGTCGCTTTTCTATAGGGTTTCAATGAACCTTATATGATCATATGATCTCCTTTCACCTGTCGAGTTTCAACTTTTAGATCGGATATTCGAACACGTTATCTAAGGCCGGTGCCATTCCATATGTATTTTTTGAAATAATCATCCACATGATTTACCATGTGAAATTCATTGGATGAAACTATCCACATGATCAAATCCTAACACTCCTCTTACATTTTATTAAATTTTGTTCACCCCGCACCAGATAATATAAACACCTACGAGAAACACAACGAGACAAGATTTCAAGGAAGGCGTGTGAAAAGACAGCGCAAACACTACTCTCCCCCTAGGTTTTGGCACTGCTACGATCCCTGGACTTTTCAATTTTTGCAAATGTCCCACCTTAAGTCTTTAAAAAGGTTGTAATGTCTCCCCTAGCGTTAAGTCCGGCTTTAATTCTAGCCGGAGCTCCGATCGCGTGCTAGTAGTCACGTGACCTTTCTATAGCGGCAAAACTGTCCATAAAAACACATACCCATAATTAGACATCGCCATGGGCCGGTTTCGGCCCGAAATCAGCCCAGGTCAAATCCGGGACCGGCCCGTTGACTAGGCCCGCGGTTCAGAATCGGAACCAGCTCGTGGCCTACGAGCCTAGTTCCGATTCTAACAATTTTGGAACCAAGCCTGAAACAAAAAAAAAAACTGCAGCAGGACCTGCACATCTAATTACATCTCTTTCTCTCTTTTTTTTTTCTCAAATTTGATTATAATGTACATTTTTGTTACAATTTATATTGAATAATTCATTATTTCATAATTTGATAATTCATTATTTTTTCATTTCATAATTTATTTTTTTTAATTTTTACCAACTGGTTTCGAACCAAAACCGGCCTGAAACCACCAGTTCTGATTAATACATGGCCACGAATAGGAACCATCGGTTTCAAACCATAGCCATGTCTACCCATGGTGGAAATAATACTAAAAGGTAAAATATTTCGACGTAAGAAATACTTAAAAAGAAAAATAAAAAAAAATAGAGAGAGAGAGAGAGAGAGAGAGAGAGGATATGATGCTACTTATAAGGTGGGAAAAAATTCCCATTTGATGGATCAAATTTGCACACACATCCTTATAGCATGTGGCCTGCCATGTGAATGACCAGCAAAGTTCAACTATCCCCAATAATAATAATAGCATAAGGAAAAGGAGAAGCCTTCAAAACCTAGGCATTAACACATCCATAATAGAAGATAGGCTTCCCCCCACCAACATCAACAACTACATCACTTCACGTTTACGTCAGTTTTTTCGTCGTGGAACCGCAAAGGAAAGATTTATTTTAAAAAAATAGAAAGAAATAAAATAAAATCAAATAAAAGATGAAGAAAATAAAATATTAAATTGGAGACTTTTGACCTTTGACCAAACCCTATTTCACGGTATTGCAACCATCCCCATGACTCGAAACCACGGTCAAACTTTGGGAGTTTTGATCGCGATGCGTTCGTCGCGTCCTTGCGAGGGGGGGCTGGAAATGACTTCAACTCCCCTTGTTCGCCAATTGGGAATCAAGTGGCCCTTTGTGACGTTCGCTACGTTTTTTTTAACAATTTAGAGATGGGGACGTGAAGGCCCGACTATCTGGAGAGTCCTGCAGAACACCGTGAGAGTCCCACAAACCGATTAATCATGAACCTTTGGCCTATGCAGGCAGTCTCATCATGGATCAATTTGCATGCAGTTAATCGAAATTTATGGAATTACCCATAATTCTTAAATCAAAAATCTCTCTGCACCCCCAGCCGACCAGACCAATCCCGATTGTTATATCAGGTAGAAGTATGTGGAATCATTTATCGCATAAGGTATTAGCTCTATTCGAGGGGTTGAAAGGGAAAATGAATTTTTTCGGATTAATTGAACCAGTTAGAGGTGTGTCCATCGCTTCAAAGCTAGTAAGTCGATGCTATACTAATTATTTCTAAGATGATGAGCTAACTGTTGATTCCGTATTTAAGTGGTTGAATGTGATTGCCCGGCCAAATGAGTGGGTTACATAATAACAAAATCTACTTTAAGGGTTGCCTTTAAGTGTGCCACCTAGAATTATAGATTGCTAAAATTGAACTCTTCTCGTTACGAGAAATTGTTTTGGTGCTTCTAGCAAAATGCGTACCCGCCTAATTTATTGCCCCTCATCCTTCTCCCCTCTATTAATTTTTTTTTAACTATTTAACTATAACTCATTTCTATTTAAGAAATATTTTTATTCGAGCGTCATCACATAATTTAAAGCTTTTCCCGTACTAGTTAGCGGACAAATATTTCTATTGTTTATATGTATTCCATACTAATCAATTGATTTCTACTTTGATAATTCAGTTTCATGCACACCTTTTATTTGTGACTAACGACACGTTAAATAATCAGTTGCTTTGTACTTTGATAATTCAGTTGCCTGTCCCACCTTGAGCCCTGCGCCAAGAGCTGTCTCTCTGACCTCATGTGTCGGGGATTGAATCGGACCCGGGTTGAATCAGTCGGACTCGAGCGGACATATAAATGTCGGGGAGACCTGGGTCAGCAAATTCTAAATGTGTGACCAGCATAGCAATGTTTGCGTAAAGCATTGAAAGTGCAAGCTCGACAAAAGGGTTCGACAAAACGCGTGTTTTCTTTTTTACCGTAGATTCTACTTTTCACTTTTTATATATTTTTAGTCCCGTAATCTTTTGATTTGACTTTTATCAATGTCTAATGTTATTAGAAGTACTCTTTGCAACGCTTTAAGATTCAAAACATCTTGCTCTTAAATTGGGCAAACCAAAAGATGAAACGACGCGTAGATCAATTAAGTCGAAATGGCATGAATTATATAATCTCACGTACATGACGATGCTAGCACGGGTCACTTCATGCCGAAAGCAAGAAAAACGGTCATCGGTCGGTGATAGGATTCCAAAGAAACCCTGATAATTTTAACCACTTTCTTAAACTTGCAACGAGTGGCAATGATGCCACCAGGAATTACAAAGGCAAACATGCGATCCGTGAAAGCTTTTCTGGGGGGCGCAACTTCTCGGGCAACTTCGATCTCCCTTAAACGAAAAGGGGGGTTGGGTACTACCAAAATGATTTCCCCCCTCGAAAAGGGACAAAACCCTAATTCAAGAAGGGAGGATCTCTTATCGTGGAGGAGATAGACAGTTCCCTCAAGATTTCTTGCTCAAAAACGGCTGCTGCTGCTGCATGGTACCTTCGGGCTACTACTACTACAGCTCATGCGTCGGGGGGGATGATAGCTTGCGAAGTGGGCACAAACGTTGTTGTCGCCAAAAGCTGGCCATTGACATGTATGTCTCGCCCAATCAAGGGGGGTTGCTTGCACGAGGGAACGTTTTCGAATGTATGGGAAGCGTCGATGTATTTAGCCACCGAATCAAGCAAATGGATCTTGGCCAAAAAGCGCTTTGCCCTAGCCCTTCCCCCCAACAAAAAAAAATTTAAAGGAAAGAAGGCGACCCAAGAAAGGGTTTATCATCATCTTCGTTTTGATTGTACTATGATGGGATGATAGATTCCGTGGCTAATAATGTCCTTAGTCTCGCATTAGGATAAGGTTTTTAAATTCTCGCTTCTTATGTTTAGCTAGCACGATGAAAGGATATGATTTGAGTATTACTGAGTAAAGTGGGGGCTTGAGACATAATTCGATGGTGGGTGTAACTAAGATCTTGCCCATCAATTTGTCTTTATGTCCACTTTCTTTGGAGTCGCAAACTATGGGGGGCGATCGCCCATTAATCAAACCGAATTCCTCGTGCCCTTCACCCCTTTTCCTTCTCATTTGAGCGCAAAAGTAGAGAGATTACGGCGCATCGTAATCACTGAGAAATGCCTATCGCACGAAACGTTTTTGCAACCTCGCGCATTTCGGATGGAGTCATGGCTCCACGCGCGTGGAGCCAAGAAGGCCGGGTGAGACGACGGGAGATCAGGTTCGTCGTCGAAAGAGAAACAGCCCGGACGGATCACACTGACCGAGGAGAAAGGTTCCCGGCTCCTCCATAAGATTTTTCATATCTCTTCACATAATTTTCCTTTGCAAGAATAATTAAGCGTTGGAGAGAGAAAAACACGTAAGTAAAAAGTAAGAGGGACTTAGTAAATCAGAAAATCTCTCGACTTTAACGGTCGCGCTCGAGCGTGACTTTCATTTTCGCTTCCATCCAGGACGTGTGGTGCTGCGTTCATTTTTCGCTCTCGTTCTTTCTACACTCATCATTTCGTCGTAATTAAGGTAATTGAGCTTGGGGTTCCTAATTTTTATTCAAAAACGTTTGAAGTTTGAGCTAAACCTAAAAGTGGAAAAAGAAACTTAGATAAAGAAGAAGAAGAAGAGAGAGACGTTGTGGGATAGGAGGAAGAGGGAGTCGACGGTGCTAAGATGGCGTCGGCATCCGTATTAGAGAGAGATTTTCACATTAAGTCCCCCCCGACCCCCACGGTCGTTTTTCCTTTCCCTTTCCCTTTTCTTTTTTTCTTTTTGGAAAATCTCGAAAGAGCATCTCGGTGGCACCTATCGAGTCCTGATCGGTACCCAGGCACTTGTTAAGCATGCTTACCGAGAAAATATTTGATTTTTCTCGTCTCGACGAGTAGATTCCAAATATACAATAACATTTAACATTTATCCGACAAAGAATTCCGAAAAATGGCAAAAACCTTTTGGACAAAAAGAAAATGGTCATAATTCGCATGTTTTAGTTCTAATCTATGGCTGGCTCTGATACCAGATGTCGGCCACGAAAATGGCACACCTAGGAACACCACAAACAGAAGCTGAAACACATAAATGGAGAAGTTATCGATTCGCGCACCTTATTTAGAATCATCAAACTTGACGTGGAACTAGCGACAGTTTTCGAACACGAACTCAAGTGCTTCTCCCCTATTCTCTTCGCCGGAATACTAGTCTAATGAGATTGTCGTTCACGAGAAGAAATTTCTCTGTAGATCTGTATATAAGTCAGATTGTGCATCATCGAATTAGAAAAAGAACTTGGGCGCTATTTATAAAGTTTTCGGCCAGAGGTTTTCTCATCACAGGTCAAGCCGTACTCGGCCCACACTAGCCAGCCCCATATTAGATTTATTAAGAACTTATATATCTTACATTTATTAGACCAAACTAATATAGTTAATCTCAATTAATGAAGCTCCCATTAGGAAAGTTCTTAAAAAAAAAAAAACATACAGGGAGGTGCAGCGTAAAAGGGACCAACCCTCTAGACATGCATCCTAATCCAAAGTGTCATAACATAGAGACATGTAAAAAATTTCAATTATATATAAGACGGTTTTAACATAAGTTACGATGAAAATGAATTGAGATTACGAAGGATAAAAGGGGATCAATTCTCGTGAATGACCACAATAGGGGCTCTCATTTAACAATTAGAAATCATAACGGCATGTTTCAACACAATTCTTAAGTAATCAGCAACAGTGCCTGATCTGTTGTCGTTCTAGTTCTCGGACCTGTGATGGATGCATCACTAACTAACTCAATGTAAACTTCTTAGCTGGTAATTTTCCCAAGAAAATCAAATCAGATTTTCCATTCCAAATGGTAGAAATATTTTCTAGTTCATTTTTGTGTTTCAATCAAATATTGAAAATATTGTCATTTTACTGAAAAATGACTCATTAGAAAACATTTTTAAGAAATGTCATATTTTTCGTGAAATAAATGGAACCTTAATTTACATTACATTTCCAAAAAACTTCCAACAAATATGCGGAGCATCGTGTCGTTCGAATTTTACATAATGACAATATTTTCCAACCAATGGCCAACTTGTTTATGTTGTTTCTTACTGTTTGACTCCTGTCCCGCTCAAGAACATTGAGGATAAGAGAAAGAGATGATTATTAACAATACATAGAGAGTTTGTTTTTAAAATGATCTGCGACCATTTCTTTAAAAAAAAATAAACTATTAGAATATGATAATATACGATCTCATCATCTTCTCAAAGGAAGTTTGGAGCAAATATAACTAAACCATTCAAAGTGCGCGAACAAGATAACCTGTGAAATAATGTTGAAAGCCGATAACATACATTATCAAGGAACTATCAAAATGAAAACTTGTAGAGTCAATCATGAGAACTCTTCACTCCAATCCGATATTAGATCAATTTACTCATAAACCGGCCAACCATTTCAACTGGAATTATATTCAACCACACTCAGAATTACAACACAACACACTTGCATATCCCTTACAGTGACAGATAAACGGAAATTAGGGCAAACTGATACACAACAGAGATGGGTATTCGCCACCAGGTACTTATTCAACATAATTGTAGCATTCTTGCATATCCCCTGTAGTGAGGGAAATCAATGCAAGAACGAGGCATGACGGAACGGCACAAGATGTTGCCATCTATAGACAGAGATGGGGATTGTCCACCAGGTGCTGTTCAACAAAATTGCAGTATCTCATCTTGTGGCAATCATGGGTCATCTTCAAGACACATCCACCTTGGCCCTAACCCTCGAATTTAATTTCTGTGGTGACTGTTTCCATACGCCCGCGGTTACATGCACCCTCAATCACAGTGTACCTGAAGACCAGGTTCACCTCATCGATAAGGTCGATTCTGTGCTTCAAGTACCTCACTTGCTGACCTATAATACCACGTAAAAACCAGATAACCTTATATAGGAGGTGCACAAAAAAAAGGAGACATTCCCATAATTGTGAAACAAATGGGACCTTTCGAGCATCATTTGATATCCAAACTAACCTTCAACGAATTCAGTGACCCTGATGCTTCCGACTCCTCCATTTCCTTCGGCGAAGTGCATTCTCTGAATAGCATGAGGAGCAGCCTGGGGAAGTACGAGGTGCGATTCATGAACCATAGCCTTGAACATTCTATTTGGGGCAACCATGGGCGCGTGTATGAGGTGACCGTAATTTGTCGGCATGTTTTGTCTTGGAAGAGGAAAGAGAATTGAACTAGAGATTTGGAGAGAATATGAAGGAATGTGTGAGAGTTGCTTCTTACTAGTGCAAGAACTTGAGTTTGATGCAGAAGATGAAGAACCGGGGTGCTATTTATAGACTCTTGAAAGGGGGCTTGAAAGGTGCAACTTAACCCATGGTCGTTTTTCCTTTCCCTTTCCCTTTTCTTTTTCTCTTTTTGAAAAATCTCAAAACCGCGTCTCGACGGCACCTATCGAGTCTCGATCGGTACCTAGGCACTTGTGAAGCATATTTTTGCAAGTGCCAATCGTGCATGTCGTGAGAAGAGCCGGTACACGCAAAAATTGAAATAATAATTATGAGAGCGCTTTTCAATAATGTCTTATTAAATATGCTCGGGGGAAACATAAGGGCATTCGGTGAATTCCATCTAGATGGATGAGGAATGCGACGGCGCGGGAATGAGGGCGAGAAACTATGGCCGAGATCAGAAAATTATTGAAACGAGACAGATCCTATTACGGGTTCCTAAAATGATGAAACAAGACAAAACAGCCATATTGAATTGAATATTCCACTGGATAGGAAAAAAACTCGAGATATATATGTGAAATACCGTAAAACTAATTGAACATAGCTCACGTACCGTTACATTTTTTAATTCGAAACACAGAAAATTCTCATCAAATATATAATTATTTAAGTTGATACATAGATTTACACGAGTTTTCATAATTCTTAAAATTTAGATGGCACTTTGAATTTTGGCAAATAACTCAAGAAAATTCATACTTTTTGCTTTTAATTGATAGCACAAAACCAGGGCTAAAAGCGCAACGTTGAAGCTCCGCTTGTTAAACGAGGCACTTTTATGCCATTTGGGATCGGACCTTCCCTTCGCCCTCGGCCGGAAGAAATTTCCATTCAATCACATCTCCAATCGGTAGATTGCAAGGCACGGACACCGCTCGCCTTCCGATCTCAACCGACTTCGCGTTTATGCGAGCGATATTTATAACCCGAAATCCATCAAATTGAAAAGGTATGGTTGGAGAAAATTTTCCCCGGCCACGGGAATTTTCATTTACGAAAAGAAGAAAAAAAAGAGAGTCTAGAAAGAGAATTAAAAAAAAAAAGAAAAAAGAAAAGGGAAGATAATAGAAGGACGCCAAAGGAAATACGTCTTTTGCGTATTATTCTCTTTTTTTATTATTTAATTTTTTATTTTTTTAAAATCTGTGCCCTAAAGGTGAATATCAACAAGCAGAAAGAACGTAAAAGTCAATTATGAGGGTGTTGTGATTGAACGGATTGAATGTAGCCTGTGAAATCACCAGGACGAAGTCCTAGTGCAAACAGATCTTTTTCCTATCGAAATTCCCACGGCAAGAGATTTAACCGTACGATCAATAATTTTGATCAAGCGTGTTGAGATTGTTCCTTACGCTATCGATTAGTGTTTTGAATAAGCATTCGCGTGTCATAATGAGTATGCCCGAGCGTGGGAAGCGACTCACGCCGGATTGACTTTTGCAACGGGAAGGAGGGACCAATGTTATGTAATTCATTCGTTCAATACCGGTCCCAATTCTATCCCATGTGTTTTGACCGCATTTCACCCGTCAAGCTTGCTTGATTGAACCCACAACCCCCCGGCCACCAAAATATTATAAATTGCAAAAAATTGAACAACAGAAATTAAATGTAATAAAGTGAATTATATAAATATTCTATTTTCTAGAGTATCTTCCAACGCATGGAGAAAAGAGCTTTAATCTCCCCAATTTCTCGTCCCAAGGTTCCTAACAAAACTTTGTTGTAATAACAAAAAATTGATCTTGCATGCCCACATGTAAATCCTTCTTAATCATCAGAATTTTAGGGGTTGACTGTGTCGTGCGATATTGTGTTCTCATCTGGCAGGTCACGGGTCAAGTTGAAGTTTGCCAATGGGGAGATTCAAGTTGCAAGAAAAAATGTAGAAGAACCCTATTTTTGTTTCTTCTTTTATTTGTTTATTTATTTTTTGTTGAAGATTCTTAGGACTTGGTCAATGACCCACTTAAAAATTTTGGCATTAGAAAAAATGCTGTCCACAAAATAAAAATGGAATAAAGATATAAACAGTCTCTGAACTTGGCTTAATGTGCAATGTGGTTTCTGAAATTTTAATTTATTTAATATAATCCCCAAACTTTAACCTAATATTCAATGTAGTCTCTAAATTTTAATTTTTTCAATGTTGTCTCTGAATTTGAATTAATTGAATGACAACATCAAACATTTTTATATAGTTCAAGAACTACATTAAACATGTACTAAAAGTTCATGGGCAATATTGAATAAATTAAAAATTCATCGACCACATTAAATATTATATTAAAGTTCAGAGACTATATTGAACAAATTTATCCACTTCAATAAATGCACTTGGCATGAGATCAACTGTTCACTTTTTCGTGTACAGTGAATCCATGCCTCCGGCAAGGAACTAGTGGTAGTGTCGTTTCACCCAAAAAGGGAGGGTCCACTATGGATAATTACATCTAGCATATTGCATGTTCCCTCTATGTTTGTGCTTGTGTGTGTCTATGTATATATAGAGAGAGAGAAACAGATAGATTTGATTGAGATTTTCCTGAATCTCTACTACAATGATTGAATATATGTATCAAGCATTCATACTAGATAGTCAATGTGGCATGGTCGGGCAACAATGTGTAACGAAATCCAACGAGGTCTTCGTTGATTCTTTTAGGGACTCATCACATGAAATTCTGTAGATTACGTTGGACATACTCAGATTAAATAACTGAGATGATTCATAAAATGACACAACAGATATTCTATTTGATCAATCCACTTGTTTTAAGTGCTCGATTTTCACGTTGTGTCAAATAAATTGCTTTTTTTAAACCGGTTTTACTATACTAATTCGGATTAGTAACATCTATCTACATTGCCTAATTACTTACATAAAATATAAGTATAGCTAATATATTAAAAAGTGTGAAGCAAGTCGTATATAGATAGATTAGACACCTATCATCTTTATGGATGGGAAAAAAGTATGGTACATGGAACAAAGTGTGATTGAAATTGAGAGGCACCTTACCTATCTAAGTGGGTGCGTGTTAGGCCAGCCTAATGTGCTTGCCCCCATTTATTTGGATAGCTGATTAATTTAAGAAAGTTTTATTTTATTATCCTATGATAGATTCTTTGCTCGATGCATGCATGGTGGTTGTGAATTATTGGGCTTCGGCCATGTGAAATTAAATCAGGGGATTAAGTAGAAAACCCTAGTTTGCTACATATGTTTAAATCCTTGATGGGACCGTGAAACTTGTGTGCTTAGATTGCTTTTATCATCTTCCCTTTTAGCTAAAAAAGGCAAGCAGTCAGGTGATTGGAAACTCAAGTAGGAGCAAAATCAAAGAAAGCTTGCGTACGATCTTCACGTAGCATGCTATGGGCGCAATTTCAGGCGTCCGCTAAGTCCATGTCAAGTGACCAAAAAATTCGCTTTCTTGAGCCGTATGGCAAAAAGCAATAACGCCTAAATTCGAGCAAATTCTACACATTGAGAAGCAATTTCAAGAGTGATGATGATCATGTCTTTTTAAATGGAAGATTTGGAAAAAAAATAAGGATTTATGAAAGGTAATATTTGAGATCACCTAATCATTCTAGAAAAGGTGGTCCATTTTTCTAGTGAAAAAATAGTGCTCACAAGAGAATGGGCTTGGGTTAAAAAGATCTGGGCCGGACCAACCCAAAGCCCGGGTATAACTCCGATCTGGTCACGTGCCGGAGACTCGGGCCTAAACGGGCCCGTTTTTTAGACCGGCTAGCCCCAGTCGGCAAGGCCCGGCCTGAATCGGAAGAGATCCTCCAGAACGACGTCGTGACCGTCGGACTCGAGGCGACTCCAGAACCACCCCGCACGACGTCGTTTCAGCTCCCAATACGCACACCCTCCCTCCGATTCTCTGCACACCCTTTGCTCGGAGACAGAGAGAGCGACAATGGCGTCGCCGTAGGCGGGTTCCGGCGAGGTCGCGACAGCGAGAAGAAGAACACCGGTTGCTCGGTTCGCGGAAGATGTTCGGACTTAGCCTCGCTCCGTCACGCCTCGACGTCGACCCTTCTCCCGCCTACCTGCAACAGCGGCGGTACTCACGAATCACATTTTTATTGCTCTGTGTCTTTTCGGTTTTTCGTTCGCCGCCGGCATTCCAATGCCTAGCTCTTCCAAGCTTTGCGAGCTGAGTGTTCAATGATTTGATTTGGTTGAAATTGAATGGCGTTACGCGCTTGGCCCGGTTCGGGGAGGTCTAGGGCTTTATTGCTTGGAGGCGTGCGTAGTTGTGTAGTTGTGGTGGGTCATTGTTTGAAAGCTCTGTGGGAAACTATCCTAAATAAGCAGCAGAGATGCTGGTGGAGGAGAGGAGCTTAAATTTTGGATTTTTTTCACGGTCTTAGAGTGCTTGCTTGCAATTGGTATGGTGCTTGCTTGCAAGCTTGGGCAAATGCTAGTTGGTAGAGATGAAACTCCTAGCTTAACTTAGGGATCTTAGAATGGAGCTGTCGTGTTTTGCTCTGTTGGTTTGATCTGGGTGATGATGATGCAGCAGCTCATAAATCAGAGGCACGTCGTGGAGGTCTAGGGCTTTATTGATTATAGGCGTCTGTAGTTGTGCTTCCGGCTTTAGTTTGGGGTTTGAGTGGCGGGTCATTGTTTGAAGGTTCCTGTTACATATATACTATTTAGGATTAGGTTGATTATAATTAAGTCTAATTGCATTCATGCTCTCTATACAGGGTCAAGTATTCTTCACGTGTGATTTATACTCAACATGACATTTTCTCTCTGTTTTACTATAAATCTTAACTTGGTATTAGAGCCCTTCTTGTTATCTGAGGAATCGTTCGACGAGTCTGTACCACAGTGATCGTAGCAACGCCAGCCGCATTCCTCCACCAAGTCCACAGTTGTTCTTCTCTAAGTGCTTAGCTTTTGGTTGCTGTTTCGACACTGTTCCGCCGCTTGTTTTGAAAGCAAACACCACCCTTAGACGAGCCAAATTTTGAAATTTGGTCGTGAACAGACACCGGACGTCACCACACTTACCACCTTGTCTCGGATCCACCGAGCTTGTTGCTCTTGAGTGCTATTTTGACACTTTTCGGTTGCTTGTTTCGGAAAATAAACACCATCTTCGGGATCATTGTCCTCCAACGACTTAAATATCGGAAACCTCGCTATGGTCCACTGCCTCACGTGACCAGATGTGCTAGCCACGTGGAGTGATGTCATCATCATGTCCCAAGCACCAGCAGTGCATAGTGACGTCATCGTCACGTGCCATCCGTCAGCCGTGTGTAGTGGCGTCATCCGCCACTTCTGCTGCCATGTCATCTTCCTTGTCAGCTGCCATGTCATCCTACATCCATTGACCATTGATCGGCGTTGACCACGTCCCCTGCTACGTCATCGTTTCCGATTAGTTCTTCACATTCTTCACATTCTTCATCCATTATATGCTGGTTTCAATTGGTAAATTGCATATCATGGATTAATTGCAAACTCCCTTACCTATTCATATCGTTTTGAATGGATCAAATTATATTTTACGGGCTCAAGAAATATCCGGTTTTTTTGAGAAGACACCGGCTTTGGCGTTATATTACTAGTGATATCCGAGAGCCTGCTATGCTTATTTGTTGAACGCTTGGATGAATGGGATAGCAAGAATTATCGGATTCTAACATGGTTTTGAAACACTTCGATTGCATCTATTCGATTTCAATTTGATCGATTCGATACAGCAAAGGAAGTTTGGGATCTGCTTGCTGGCCATTATTCCACTTTGGATATTGCCCATCAGTATCAACTGCTAGAGAAGCCACAACATTTGCGTAAGGAGATTGGTCAGTCCATCAATGATTTTTAATCCTCTATGCATGCTATCTGGGATCAATTAGCCTTATTTGAACCACGACAGGATGTGGCTACTCATGCTTGCAAATTTGCTGAGTAGCGTGATTGTATGCGTGTTATGCAATTTTTGATAGCCTTGAATGATGAGTTTCAACCTGTGTGAGCTTCACTTTTGCATAGAGATCCTTTTCCTCGTCTTGAGACAGTTGTCTTAGGATCGAGGAGATTTGACTAGCTACTTTAAAGGCGCAACGTGATACCGTATACATGTCTACACCTACCGATGCGGTGCTTGCTACTTCCACTTCTTCCTCATTGTGCAACCAATTTTGTAAGCATTGTCGCCGACATGGTCATATGGCATCCAATTGCTACCGACTACAACCTAAGCAACTTACACGGCCAAACAATCGACCCTGAAATCGAGGTCCATATGCAAGTATGTCCGCCACTAATCCTACCATGGATGCTTCTCCAAAGGGATTGTTCGTCACTCTATTCTTAGAGGATCTTTGTACTATTCTTTGAGAATCTGGTACTTCTAGCTTATCTATCCCTATCACTTCTTCTACGATCACATGACTTCAAATTCTAACTTGCTTCAATTTAAATCCTTCACTCTATGTCCACCTACTACTCACAAATTTGGATAGCCAATAACTCACAATTGAGAGTCAGTCATGCAGGAAACTTTTCAACATCTACATTACCCTTACTAACTCCTTTCTGGTTCCCAAACTCTTACTAAACGTGATTTCTGTAAAACAATTGTGTGAACTCGGTTTTGATAGTCACTTCTCTTCTAATGATTGTCATGTACAGGATCCACAGACAGGACAGACAATTGGGACAAGCCATAGAGTTGGACACTTTTGAGCTTGTTACCTTAAATATCTGGAACTCTTTTGCTAGTTTGGTAGCCAAGGTGTCATCTGAAACTTGGCATTCTCAATTAGATCATGTTTCTTCGTCTATATTATGTTCATCTAGGTTTTGTTGGCAATAAACATTTTGATTGTTTGGTTTGTAAGTTGGAATCTTGGTGAATTTGTCTCTCATGCTTCCTTTGATCTAATTCACTTTTCTTCGATATTTTAGGACTATCTCCAATCCCCACTGTTCTCCCTATTTTAATTTTTGTTGACAATCAGTCTTGTTATACCTAACTTTATCTTATGAAAAAATTGATCTGAACGTAGTCATACCTATCGTGATTTTGTTGCCATGATGAAAACATAATTTTCTCAAGATATTATCATTCATTGTTCTGGTCCTGGAACTTCCTAACAAAATGGTCGAGCAGAATGTATACATAGGCATGTCTTGGATGTTGCATGCACTCTTCTGGTCCCCATCTCTTGTCCTAAACACTGTGGAAAGGCTTGTCATGCTACTGTATTCATCCACTCATACTTCTGATTATGTAAACTAGATTTTGGGGGAATTTTTTGTATTCTTTCACAAGTTGATTGGAAAGTGGTGTTTATCTGCTTTTTATAGAACAAGCTTCCCTTTTAATAATTTGATTGAGATGCGCTGAATTGTTGGACAACCTTGTGCTGAAACTGCGAGGTTTTAAATCTTGAAGATGGATTGCAGTTACCACATGACTGTTGCTCCTTCTGTTACTCCTTGACATCTAGTGGGTTTTGATACAGGTTCTTCTTCTTGATAGCTAGTCAAGACCAAGTTAGATCAAGATGTTCACCAATAATTAGCATAAAAACAAGGTCTAAAAGGCTTGTTTCCTCATATATCGAAAAAGTGTTGATGCACCTAACTAGTGAGTCTTGTTTATGCTCCCCTTGTTAAGAAAATGTCTCAAGCAGAGGTTAGAGGAACGTGCTGGTTAGGTGTTCCATCTTCATATGATACCTTTGAGTAGGAAATGATATCTGAATCTGGCATATGGTATACTAAACTTTTTTATGAGTAGTTAGTAAAACTCTTATTCACCTATACTATATCACATCTTCTTGATCATCTAATGCTTGTCTATGGTTTTGGTATTGAAAACAATGATATTATCTCCCATTTTGGCAAGTCGTGCATTAGAGTTTTTCAATTGCTAATATTATGATGAAGAGGAAGTGTTTGCACTTGGGTTCTATAATGGGAATTACTTCTATGGATCCTTTCTCTGTTCTTTGAGGAATCGCGAGAGGACAAAAACATGGTATTGTTTCGCTTGTCATTCTAGTTTAGGGCTTGTGTAATAGTATCATGGAAAAAGGTGACCGAGAAAAGGTTGAGATGTATCTAATTCGGAAGTCATTTTCTTTGCTTTGTTTTTACTGTTTCGTATCAGCTACAAGTCTATGATCTGATAGCTCAATGACTGAATCCCAGAAGGCTAAGTCTATTCTCCCATTTTTCGACATTTGCCTTTCCATCCTGCCAGTCTATGTTCAGATATCTTAATAAGGGTATTCTAGATTTTCTTGGGGCACCCCGATGGAGGCTTATATATTGCTGTAATTGAGCATGTTATTATGTCGGATGCTTGTGCAATGATCACGTGTGTTTCTAGTACCATATGATAGAACAGTGATCTGGGAGCTGGGGTATGATTGAATGCAAGCTGAACGCCTTTTGTGCATGTGTTTGAGCTGAGGTATCTAACTATCTGACAGATTTTCTCATGCTGTTGACTGTTGAGGCTTTTTGCTATGTAAACTCGTTTATCTTGTCAACATATCATACTTTTGGAATCAGCAGTTCTCTCGTTTTATCCTCCTGAGTTTTTTTGAACTGTAATGGAACCCTGCATCAATCATCTTCTATCTGTGATGTCAAATGAAATTTTCTCACAATCTTGTTATGCAAGGAACTTTGCATGTCAAATATCTTTGTACTCCTTTAAAGTCTCCGAGCCAATCAATTTGCTATCGTTTTGACTTAAGGTAGCAGGTAGAGGATGCGCTAGCATAATTCTTGCTTTATTTGGAACTAATATTTAAGCAGTTGATTTGATGTGGAATTTTTTATTGTCTCTTCTCCTTGGCAAATGCACTTCTTGAATCAATGTCCTTAATCTAGGTTAGTGATTTGAAGAGCTGATGTTGATCTGAACGATTGAGAGGAATTTTTTACTTGGACACCTAAAATGTCACCAGTAACATTTAGCTAGTCGCTGTGATGTGTGAACTCCAAAGGTCGAGAAAGTGAACTGAGTGGGATGCCAAAGTGGGCCTTAAAAACCTAAGGGCCTTCAAAACTCTGCCAAACAAAATATACACGCACCAAACTGAATGGTTTTTATGGCTCTGTAATTTGGATACAGGCACTACTGGCTGATTTTGAAGTCTGTGATGGCATCTGACATTGAAAATACTGATTCAATGTGTTTATGGCTCGAAGCTAATTTTATCTGTTAGAGTATTCATGTGAACAGGTCATACTTGAGTTTAATCAATGTCCCTTTCTCTCCAATAATGATGTGAAGTATCTGATTTATTTCATATTTCATGTTGCAGGCCTTCAACTGTTCTATGAAAGAAATTAGAGAATGCTAAAAGCAAGTTGAGAAGCTCTTATCGCATATCTACAATTCTCAAGGGACCAAGTAAAGATCACACAGGTAAGTCATAATTATGTGCAAAATGGAGGTCCATGTTACTTTTCAGGCCCTTTACTACATCAGTTTTGGGTAGGTCTCTTAATCTCAAACTACTGCTGCTGTGATTTTCATGGTTTGTGTGAGGCTATTGGAAAGTCATGTTAATTTGTGACAACCTGGATTATGATTAATGTTGCACTTGTGTGCACTCAAAAAATAACCTTTTCTTAGGACCACATTCTTTAGTTTATTATGGCAATTGGGCTGGTGGCCCTCGGGACTCTCTTTGTCTGGGGGAAACAGCCTTTGACAGGTGAATTAATTTTTGGCAGGTTACGATTGCTCGTGTGTATAATTGGATGTTCACCAATGGAGAGTTTATCAAGCTGCTGCTGCTGCAAACGACTCGTAAAGGGATCTTTTTTACTCAAATTAGCATCGGAATGTATACTCCGGATGGGAGTATGACTTTAATCTTCCCATTTGCAGTTAGGTTCATGAATTACTTATTGCTCTGTGATCTCAATTGTCGCACTTTGACTGAGTGATTTTGGTTAGGTTTAGAGTGATCTGTTGCAGTACAAAAAGCTTATGTCATGTAGAGAATATTAATTCAGAGCCTCTTGGGCTTGAGCATTACTTTTTGAATACTGTACACTAGCGTTGAGTTATCTTTTGTCATTCTGTTTTGTCTCATTTCACCTTAATCATGTATGTTAGCAAGAGTCAATTTAAAATTTGAATTCTGGGGAAGAACATGGACCTGGCTGAGCTCCTTTTAGAAGTACAAATGTCAGCAAAAGTATTTATTAGTCAAGTGACAAAGTGCCTTAATTTGGTGGCTCTCTAATGTTGTCAGACCTCACCTTATCTTAAGCCATCAAAAGGGTCATGGAGCTTGGATGTTTCCTATTATATTATCCAGTTTTTCGGGTCAGCAGAGAACATGATTGATAACCCAAGATGTGTGATCAAGTCAACTGACCATGTTCATACTCTAGCTGAAGATTTTGACACTTTTAGTACCTTTCCAGAAAGGAAAAATTTATTAAGTAGTTAGGAGCTTGAAAGATGCGTTGTTCTGCTACAATGTTTTCTGCTTTTTTGACTCAGATGCATCAGGTTTTGGTGGGGGCTCCATTGTTGTTGTTTGTCAAAGCTTTGTGTATTTTTTTTTGTATGCATCTGACGGGAAGTTGAATGGTGGCGCATGCCCTGGTTAACATTGGACCTAGGTTTTCTCGCATGGACCCGGGCATGTCGGTGGACATCCTCCAAAGTCAAACGGCATTTGCATTATTCTAGGTTGCGACGTTGTGTGATCTCTCTGAACGTTTTCATGTGGGGGCGGCACAGAATATTTCGGGTTTTACACCATCCTTTGACAATTTGGGTCGTGCGTTGTGTTGGGTGGCAGTGGTACAATCGATGCTAATGAAGTTGCTCCTACTTTCCATCCCAAAACTCTGTATTGTGGACTGCCTTGCAAAATCAGGCTCTGCTCAGATACGATCGCTCGAGTGTTATTTTCTCGACGATCGTTGTGATGAGATTCTGCATCGAACTGGTCTCACGGCGTCAATATGACACGCCCGATTCCGAGTTGCGACGTCTATAGTCCTCGAACAGGTTGTCTTCCTGGAGATGCTCCTTTTTTTCATTTATAGTCCTGTCTTGGTGGTATACCGGACATGCAAGGTACCCAGGTAGTTCGGGAATCTCATGCAAGTTACAAAGATTGGTTCCTTGTCCACTGTACATGTAAAAAGCAGTTGATTTGGGTCCCCCTAAAATGATATTTTACAAGACTCAAAAGGCTCGGGAGCCAGATTTGTTGACCGAGAGACTGACGTGACGCCTGGAATTCTGTTTTAATATGCAATTGCACCGCCTAATTGATCATCACCGATGTCATCATTGCGTGTGAATTTCGTACCAAGTCTTCAGTGGATGGACCAAATAATTTTCCTAACCAAGCTGACAATATCTTAATTTGTGCCCTAAAGGTGAATATCAGTAAGCAGAAAGAACATAAAGTCAATTATGAAGGTGTTGTGATTGAACGGATTGAATGTAGTCTGTGAAATCCTGTGAAATCACCAGGATGAAGAAGTCCTACTGCAAACATATCTTTTTCCTATCAAAATTTCCACGGCAAGAGATTCAACGGTACAACTAATAATACCAACCACGCAGGCTGAGATAGTTCCTTACGCTATCGATCAGTATCTCGAACAAGTATTCGTGTATCGGAACGAGTCCGCCCGAGTGCGGAAGCGACTAGCAAACCACTTGCATCAAAGGATTAACTAAAGAGAAACTGAAATTGCCTTTCCCCTTCCTCTCTCTTTCTCTCTCAATCTTTCAAAAGAAGAAAGGCGTTGTGAAAGGGAAGACACTGATGGACAAAAGTGGTCAACATGGAAATAGGTCCAAGGCTGAACCCACTCACACTGGGTTGACCTTTGCAACGGGAAGAAGCGACCAATGTTTTGTAATTCATTCATTCAATGCCGGTCCCAATTCTGTTCCATGTGTTTTGGCCACATTTCACCGGTCAAGCTTGCTTGATTGAACCCCCCCCCCCCAAAAAAATTAGAAATTGCAAAAAATTGAACACCAAAAAATTAAATGAAATATAGTGAATTATACATATACATATATACATATTCTATTTCCTAGAGTATCCTCCAACGCATAGAGAAAAGAGCTTTAATTTCCCCAATTTCTCGTCCCAAGGTTCCTAACAAAACTTTTTTGTAATAACAAAAAATTGATCTCGCATGCCCACATATAAATCCTTCTCGATCATCAGAATTTTAGGGGTTGACTGTGCCGTGCGATATGGTATTCTCATCTGGCAGGTCACGGGTCAAGTTGAAAGTTTGCCAATGGGGAGATTCAAGTTGCAAGAAAAAATGGACAAGATCCCTCATTTGTTTTTTTCCTTCTTTTATTTGTTTATTTATTCTTTGGTCGAAGATTCTTAGGACTTGGTCAATGACCCACTCAAAAATTTCGACACTAGGAAAAAATGCTGTCCACAAAATAAAAATGACACGACTTGAAAAAGATTTAGGAGCTTCTTTGTGTAGGTGATTACTAGAAATACGGGGGATGAAGAGTTGTTGATATGACATTGACTCTCCCCTAAACTAGTGCACAAGATGTTGAGCTCGAAAGTTACGTCACATTTGTTGCATGTTAAGTGGAGACCGAGTAAACCACGCGAGCGGCCATTGATATTAGCCGTTGCTTCTGCCAGCGGGTCGCTTCGATTTCTTTTCTGATGGGTCACTCGACTTTCCGGGTTTCTTTCGATCAGATTGTGCTTAACTCTGATCTTCCTTTCATGCATAACTTCTAATCGGTGGATCTTAAGCGGACGAAAGTCAAACTGAAGTTCAGTATGAGCTAAATGTTAGGTAGCAGCGAAAGGGAGATGTTCTCGTTACCCGACAATTCCGTCCGAGTGATTATTGGAGAGAACGATCCGATCGAAAGTTGAAAAGAAACAAGTCCGGTAACGTAATAGAAAAATCGAGCGATCCATTCAAACGAAAGCTAGGAAGACAGTTTCGACGGCTACCGACGTAATTTTGTTTCGCGAAAGAACTCGCGACGGGCCAAATAATCGAGAACTTAAAACATTAAGAACCAATTAGAAGGATGATTTCATTTTCTTCCAAAATACTCCATATAATCTCAAATCAAAATCAACACAAAAAAAAAGAAGAAAAATTCACTCCCACGGTTGGCGAAATCATTGACGACCCAAAAATAAAATCAAATGATTCTTCCACCGTTTCATGCAAAAT
The DNA here is from genome assembly GCA_024500025.1 of Syzygium aromaticum. Taxonomy (NCBI): domain Eukaryota; kingdom Viridiplantae; phylum Streptophyta; class Magnoliopsida; order Myrtales; family Myrtaceae; genus Syzygium; species Syzygium aromaticum. Next base: position 32,297,819 of record CM044892.1, read on the forward strand.
CGCGAGACGGCACCACTTCTGGAAAAAAAATTTTCAAAAAATAGATTAAAGAATTAATTGATTAATTAAAAGGAGGGAAGAACAAATAAAAGAAAATAAAGGGAAAAATATATATAAACAGAGACGTGCACGCAACACGAGGCAGATTTGTCCTTCACTGCGCTGCAAATTAAAGTCGTTTTGTCCGCTTCTGTAAAAACGCGTTAACGCATCGAATAATTCCCGCCCGCCTCTCCCCTCCCCTCTTTCGAACCCACAAGAATTTTTTTTATCTTCCCCCCCTTTTTTTTTAATTTATAAAAAGAGGGATTAAATCAAATCGAATTAGAATTAAAATTAATATATTATAAAATATTTCGATGAGAATAATGGCGGGGGGGGGGGCGGGGGGCGGGGGGGGGGCGTGGAAATTAAGAAATATCCCTGTTTGACTTTGACTTGGGGGGGCTCCGTTTCTTTGTGGCCAGGATGGGATGGGATGCGGAGGTGGTGGGGCAAGTCAAAAAGGAAGGGCAGGCCCAAAAGGGTAAATTCGAGAGTGTCTGTAGGGGGGAGGGGGAGGCCCTGCAAAATAATTGTTATTTGACGTGAGAGGCGTCCTCTCAATCGAAGGTGACTAGAATAACTTGCAAATGCCGCAATCAGCGGTCAGTCCCTCTCTCTCTCTCTCTCTCTCTCTCTCTTCTCTCTTCTCTCTTTTTTTCTTTTTTCCATTATCTTTCTCTGGAAATATTGAAGAGGACAAAAAGAGAAAAAAAAAAGAAAGAGATGGTTTATCGGACCGAACTTTTAGATTGCAAAATAGTCAACGGCGTTCCGGGCTTTGGGTTTCGGGTCCGGGTCCGGGTCCGGGCCCGGTTGTTCCCCACCCCCCCTCCCGGAGGGCGATGCTCGCAGGGGCGGGGCCGGCGGTTAGTGTTCGCACATCGAGTTCAGATATGGGAGGCTCGTGAAACTTGAGAGAGGGCAAGATGAGTCGAGCGGGGGGGACGAAAACATAAAGTTCGGGACGTCTAGTAGTCGATAGGACCTGTTAAAAATGGGTCATATATCCTGATACCGAAACGCGATAGAAAGATTGACTGAATAAGAAAATTCGATACAAGAACAATTCGTCATCCAAGTATGATTATCAAATCAAAATATCCAAAATCTGATCAAATGAAACCCTAAAATAAGTTTATATATTCCCAAAACCTAACCCTACTAGGATTAGTAAACATCAAAATGTAAAATTACGAAATTGCCCTTTACTAAATTAAACCATAAAAATACTAAAAAAAAATAGAAAAACCTAGCTAAACGACCTCAAATCACGAAAATCCATCGTTAGTCACAGCCAACAGCAATGAGTATTAATCAGCACGCCTTTTCATTTTAGCCGACCAAATTTGAGCTCAATCCAAGATCGTTAACTTCGAGCTCGTCGGTTCGTCTAGTCGCATAACGGGTCCACCGGTCCACTAGGTGCATCATCCTCCCCTGCTAGAGAAAGATTCGTCCTCAAATCTGCTTCGCTTTCATTATCGTCAACCTCCTCAGGATCTTCTACTTCTTCAGCGTAGTAAGGTAACAAATCTGCTACATTAAAAGTTCCGAATACATTACACTTACCTCGCAATTCGATCTTGTAAGTATTATCACTAATTCGCTCCAAAACTCTGAAGAGTCCATCAGCTCTAGATTGAAGCTTGTCAAACCTACCCGCTGGAAATCGTTCTTTCCTAAGGTGAATCCAAACTAGATCACCTTCCTTGAAGACGACTCTTTTCCTGCGTGTATCCACGCGCTACTTATACTTCATGTTATGCCTGTTGATCTGATTATGGACCTGGGAATGCAGCTCTTTGATATGTTTTGCATGTTCTTCAGCTTCCGAACTAAATTGCTTGAGAATTGGTATCAATGTGAGATCTAATGGAGTAATTGGATTATGCACATAAACCACCTCAAAAGGAGTCTTGTATGTAGTTCGATTCTCAGATCTGTTATATGCAAATTCTACCTGAGGCAATGCCAAGTCCCCCTGTTGCGAATTATCTCCAATCAAACTCCGCAACAAATTCCCTAAGCTTCGATTGACAACTTCTGTCTGACTATCAGTCTGAGGATGATTAGAGGAACTAAATTGCAATTTGGTTCCCATGTGCCTCCAAAGAGTGCGCCAAAAATGACTCACAAACTTCACATCACAATATGAAGTTATGGACTTGGGAACTCCATGTAACTTAAAAAACTTCTGCAAAAATAATCGAGCAACCTATGAAGCATCAAAGGTCTTGTTACAGGGAATAAAGTGAGCTATCTTTGAAAATCTGTCGACAACCACCATTATGAAATCCTTATTCCGCTGTGTTCTTGGCAATCCCAGGACAAAATCAAGGCTGACATCTTCTCAGGGAGCATCGGGAACAGGTGGAGGCATACATAAACCAGCATTGGTACCTTTGATTTTTGCCACATGACATACTCTATACCTCTCTACAAATCATGTCACGTCACGCTCCATTCGGGGCCAATAAAAGTGGTCACATAGTAAGGCCATCGTCTTATCCACTCCATAGTGTCCAGCTAGACCCCCTGCATACCTCTCAATAATAATGAATTCCCTCAAAGAACACTGAGGTATACACAGCCTGTTGCCTTTGAAAAGAAAACCCTCAACAACCAGAAACTATTGAAAGGGCCTTGTTTTGCACTTCCTCCAAATATCTCCAAAAGAAGGATCATCAACATACAAATCCTTAAAAGAATCAAAGCCCAAAACTCTCACCTGCATCGTAGACAGTAGAGAATGTCTTTTGCTCAATGCATCTGCTACTTTATTCAGTGCTCCTACCGTATATTTAATGGCAAAACTAAAAACCTGAAGAAATTCCACCCACTTTGCATGCCTAGCATTCAACTTATGCTACCCATTAATGTACTTCAAGGCTTCATGGTCAGAATACAAAATAAATTCTTTCGAGATAGGATAGTGCCTCCAATGGTCTATACTCCTCACTATGGCGTAAAACTCCTTGTCATAAGTCGAATATCTTCTCTACACTTCATTCAACTTCTCACTGTAGAACGCCACATGTTTATTTTTGTCTCAGGAAGCCCCCAATACCAATGCCTGAGGCATCACAATGCACCTCAAAAACCTCACCAAAATCTGGAAGCACTAAAACTGGGGCTTCAATCACTTTTTTCTTCAACAACTGAAACGCAATGTCTGCCTCTTTGGTCCACACAAATCTATCTTCCTTCAGACAATCCGTAAGAGGTGCAATAATAGTGCTAAAATCTCGAATAAACCTCCTATAAAAGGACGCTAGCTCATGAAAGCTGCGTACCTCATGAATATTCTTCAGAACCCCCCAATTCATAATGGCTTCGACCTTAACTGGATCCATCTGAATGCCTTCCTTCGACACAATATAACTCAAAAAAGTTACATGATCAGTTCAAAAGTGACACTTCTTGGTATTAGCATATAATTTCTGCTCCTTCAATGTCTTAAATACTCTTCTCAAGTGCTGCACGTGTTGCTAAATCGAAGTACTAAAAATCAAAATATCATCGAAATAAATGATAACAAATTGGCCAATAAAAGGACCAAAAACCTTATTCATCAGCCTCATAAAAGTGCTCGACGCGTTAGACAACCTGAAGGGCATCACCATCCACTCATATAGACCATCTCTAGTCTTAAACGCCGTCTTCCACTCATCTCCAGGTCGCATCCTAATATGAGGATAACCACAACTTTAGTCTATCTTCAAAAAGATAACCGCCTCATGTAACTGATCAATCAAATCATCAAATCGTGGAATAGGAAATCGATACTTGATTGTAATTTTGTTAATAGCTCTGCTATCTATGTACATCCTCCATGACCTATCTTTCTTAGGAACCAGTAAGGCCAGCACTACACAGGGACTTTTGCTCTCTCGAATTGCGCATTTCTCTAATAGCTCCTGCACTTGTCTATATAGTTTCTCATGTTCCTTAGGACTCATTTTGTAAGCTACCTTATGAGGAATAACAGCTCCCGGAATAAAGTCAATACAATGCTGAATGTCTCTCATGGGCGGCAACCCAGGTGGCATCTCTTTCGGTACGACATCAGTAAACTCCTCAAACAAGGGCAGATTTTGGATAGGAATTTCGAGACTGTCAGAATTCCGCTCCATTACTACAATGGCAAAAAGCCCAAGCACGTTCACTGCCTCTTCTTGAAATTCTGACCTGGACAGCAAATTATTCTTCACTTCATTTCTCAAATCTGAAGGACCTAAGGTAATGGTTCGGCCGTCCTTCTTGAAGGTATAGGTATTTCTGAAACTATCATGCCGTGTCTTTCTGTCAAACTGCCACGGCCTCCCCAACAAAATATGGCAAGCATCCATTAAGACTACATAACACCACACCTCATCGATGTAATTTTTTCCAATCGAAAATTGCACAAGACACATTTTGCTCACCTTCACCCCATTCCCTTTTATAAGCCACGACAGCTTGTATGGTTGAGAATGATCTTCTGTTTTCAACCCCAACTTTTCCACCATAGTTGTGGACACCACATTCTCGCAACTCCCACCATCTATTATCATGCTGCATACTTTTCCACTACTAGTGCACTTAGTATAAAAAATATCATGTTTAAGCTATGATTCATCATCCGCTACAGCAACATTTAATATTTTTCTAACGACTAGGGACTCACCGGAATTGACATAGATAATCCCTTCCTGTTCCGCATCCTCTTCTTCGCCTTCAGATTCATCACAAACTGGACCTTCATCAAAGACTGGATTATCAACAAGCGTCACAATCTATCGGTTCGGACAATCAGCAGCAAAATGTCCGATTCCCTGACACTTGAAACACCGCTTGGCTGCAGTTCCTCCCCTGCTAGTTCCAGCACTACTCTGCCCCTCCTTAGATGCAGGTTTAGAACTCACATCCTTAATTGCAACTAGTGTCGAATTTACTGCAGATGTTCCCGTTTTTCCTCAGGATCCTTTGCCTGACCAACAATTCTAAAATTTGGAATTCACGTTCTTCCTTTTACACTGACCTTCCACCTTCAAGGCCAACCTGCACTCATCCTCATAGGTCTAATATTGCTGTAATTGGACAACATCAGAAATTTCATACCGCAAGCCTGCCAAATATCGAGCAATTGTTTGCTCGTCTTCCTTAGCCATATTACAACGCATCCGCAAGCGATCAAACTCCTCGGTATACTGCTCGACCGTTAAATCTCGCTGCTTAATGTTGTGATACTCAATAAATACCTCATGCCTATAATGAGTAGGTAAAAATTTCTTTTGCAACAATTTCTTTATCTTATCCCAGCAGTTTACTTTTGATTTCCCCTCTCTAGCACGCTGCCTTTTCACATGCTCCTACCATATCGAGGTATGTTTTCGTAGCCTAATAGCCACTAATTTGACTTTCTACTCTTCAGTCAGATCCTTAATATAAAAAATCCTCTCTACTATATGTAACCAATCAATAAACTCATCAGGATGAGCTTTACCATTAAACTCGGGAATCTTGATCTTCATCCCGAATATTTGTGAAGAGCGCTGATTTTCAGATTGTACTCCTCGATTCCGCCCCGGGTTCAGAATTCTAAAAGGGTTTACATCCTCCTCTTCATCATCGGATGGATCCTTAGATTCTGCTTCTTCTTCGGATTGAGTGCCCAACCTCGCATCCGCAAGTTGTCGCTCCAAATCCTGGATTCGTCTTCTCTGTTCTTCAATTTCTGCGTCTCGTAGATCTCTTAGACGCGGTTGGTCGTCTGCTTTAGGAACGCCTTTACGCCCCCAGCCACCATGAGCTCGCTGTCCACGACCACGATTCTGTTTAGCCATTGATTCAAACAACATATGCTCTGATACCAATTGATGCCAAAACGTGATAGAAAGATTGACTAAACAAGAAAATTCGACAGAAGGACAATTCGTCCTCTCAATATGATTATCAAATCAAAATATCCAAAATCTGATCTAACGAAACCCTAAAACAAGCTTATATATTCCCAAACCTAACCCTACTAGGATTAGTAAACATCAAAATGTAAAATTACGAAACTGCCCTTTACTAAATTAACCCATAAAAATACTAAAAAAATAGAAAAATCCATCTAAACGACTCTGAATACCAAAAATTCATCGTTAGTCACAGCCAATAGAGGTGAGTATTGATCAGCACGCCGTTTCGCTTCAGCTGAACAAATTTGAGCTTAATCTAAGATCGTTAACTTTGAGCCCATCAGTTCATCTAGTCGCATAACAGGTCCACCAGTCCCCTAGGTGCATCATATTCATTTCTTAACCTATACTTGATGAGTTAGTTATATTCAGTAAATGAGTTATAAAATAATTTAGAAGAGTAAAATCCAAAATAATATAATTGTTAAATGGGTTCACAAGTTATTTAGACCCAATCTATCTCTATGACCGTCTCTAGTCCACACTCAATCTCTCTCTCGCTCACTCACCCCATGCTCTTACTTCAATTTGAGTATGAGTTTCTCTAAATTATGTTAAATAAAGATGTGTTTTAGCAATTTGGATTGGGTCGGGATGAATTTGGTACGGATCACTGGATTTACAATGCATGAAAATAGGTCAATTCGACCTACCCGTTTGACGGGTCTAGCGACCACCGTTGTCGGTCTATCTCTATCATGAGATAAAGGTAAGTTTCATTTACACAAGCCAGAAACTCGACATAATTGGATATTCTCGTCCATTTGTGTCGTTCTTAGTTTATTGACTTTTGTTCACACAATCATCTTTAAATCGAGTCAATTCTTGTCCAAAGTTGTCTCGCCCGAATGTCAAGGCACTTGTCGTCATGTCCTTTGCTGTTAAAGTGTTGCATATCCATCTACTTCAATTTGATGTTTCATTTGAGTTCTCTACATCATATTTTGTTTTTCACATCACAAGTAACATGTGGCCATATTTCTCGTAAGTGTCGTCACTTTATTTGGGTTTTATGATTCAAGTTCAAATTTTTACTCGATTCACTGAGATTTCAGCGTGATTGTTACTAAGAATGAGGAAGAATGGAATGCCCTGATCTAGTCACGACGAGGGTTAGCAATCCTCGTCAGTCGCCACCGAGTACAGTAACCCCCTCGCCATATGATAACAAAACATGAAGAAATTTTCAAATTTTCTTTTCGTTTGTGTCCAACCTTTTAGTGTTCTCCTTTTTGCTAAGTTGGCGTCAACGATGTGTCACTCGAGTGGCGCCAGCCATGTAATGCTATGTCATCTTGCGTGAGACGCCATGCCAGCCTTTTGTCATAGATTTGGCCGTAAACGATAAGAGTGCATCGACGGCAAATAAATAAACGTTCTGCACATTGAGTCGATTGAAATTACAATTCAATTACCCAAGTACGAATAATGCACTATAGTCTCTAGTGACCACGAAATTTAACCTAGGTTTTACTTAGTTGCGTGTTCCAGAGAGATCTGGCCTAGGCTTTCCTTTTATACTAGTATTCATGGGTGCATAGTATAGTGAATTTCTCCTGGTTCGTCATTCGTGGACATGGGCTAGTATTCGAATAATGCAAAACTTTAGAAAAAATGACAATGTGGGCGAACAGAAAACAATATTCTTGATATAAGATTTAAACGGTATTATTTTGCGGCGATCCCACTTGATTAAAAATTTATGGAGATGGGAATAATTAGTGGTTGGTCTCTAGAATCTAATTAGGGTTTTCGTACTAAATATGCGAAAGCAAAGTCGGTTTGCTATCACAGGTTAGTGTTACAACTTTCAACGTCAATCTTAGAATAGAATATCATGCATAAGCCATTGACGTATCACGTATGTAATATGATTCACAAATAATGCACACACCTTTTATCTAATCACCAAATTATTGCACTAAACTCGGCTATATAGTTATAAAAAAAGCTCATCGAATCAGCCCCCATTGATTTCGCTTGTGTTTTGTTTAGATGCATGTTGTTTTCTCGTGAGCAGTTGCGTGTGTCGTGCTCAATAGATTCACGGGGTCTGTTTTTGTACGCACTTGTGTTTTATACTTTTTTTCGAAAGCGTTGCCTTGGACCGCCGACACCCATCGCACAAGATATAGAAAAGAATTCTCGTCCTAGGCCAGCAATCTAGAAAGAGAATCGCGAAGTGCAATGCATGGAGATGCAAGGATACTAAATGAATAAACACGGGGATTGGGGTTTTGGCTTTGTTATTTTATGTGTGGGTCTTCGTCAAGCTCCATCAAAACATAAGTTAGAATACTTTTGATAGAGATATGTGATTTAGATGGCATCCTTTCTCGTCTCGTTTCGGTCAGGTGGTATTAATTTCCGAACATCGGCAAAGCGTAATTTCCCGTTCGGATCAAAGGATGGTCATCGAATGTTGGGAGAAATTTACAACAAATTACTTCGTCATGGAAACCTAGTCTTGCTTGACATGCGTAAAGCGGATATTTTTTGTTATGGGATCACTACATTCTCCAGACATTTCGAAGTTGGGTTTATCGATGTTATTTGGATGGGATTCCAAGTCGGTTTTTGTGACCTAGACTAAGGGTGCGTTTAGTAACCATTCTATTTCCAAAAATAATTTCTGCTCAAAAATGATTTTTTTTTAATCCCATTATCAGAAACAATTTTTAAGCATTTGAAGGCGTTTAGTAACTGCTCAAAATTTCTATTCCTGGAATGGAAAAAGAATAGAAATGTGTTTGGTAACTGCACAAAATTTCTTTTTATTAATTATATTTTAACAATATTTTGAATTTTTTAATATTTCTTTCTCCCTTTTTTTTCCTTTTTTTGTTTTCTTTTTTTCTTTGTCCCCGTCCTTGGCTCATGGCCAAGAAAAACGAAGAAGACCAACCAAGAAGAAGAAGAAAAAAAATTTTCTTTTCCGTTTCTGATTCTTGTTCCCATAATTTTTTATTCCTGATTCTATTCTGGAAATAAATTTTTGTCCAAGAATAAAAAATTTACTAAACGAATTTCTATTCTTTTTTTGTTTCGAGGAACAAAAGAATAGAATTAGGTACTGTTCATCAAGTTACCAAACACCTCCTAAGTCTACCTCTTCAATTCGATTTCCAAGATAGGCCATTTGACATAAGGACTAGGAGATTCAACATGAATCACTTCTTCGTGGAGGAATTTGACCGGAATAACTACATTAACAAATAGTTAAAAAGTTTAAGATTAAATTGGCATTGAAAAGTTTAGAACTGAATTGACAATCGTGCAATTAATTTATGACTTTTTAAATAATTATCCTTGTTGTTTAATATCCATAACGGTAGCCTAATACCTTAGGAACTCACTGAGAGGGAGATTGAGTCTGAACCCATTATCGTACTTGGTTACTTTTTGTTTCGTTCAACACGACACCTAGTTCGACTCACCTTGTTAGGCCACTCAATTACAAGCCAACTAACAATAAATATATGAAGACTCGCGATGGCGACCATCCAATCGACCTCAACTCTGACACCCCTCTGTTGAAAGACAAAACACAAGCCCGGAACCTTCACCATAAGGAGATCCAAGAGAAAACCGCGTCCGAGCACGTAGCTCACCTCGCCCGATGAACATCCACTTCAAACCACGGATAACGTAGCTGCAAACCGATCCGATCTTCAATTTTCCCTGATGGCCTCTCTCTAATTATCCGATACGAGACTCCGTCTTGCTAGTTAATGCTCTCACACATGCACCATAACAAATGACCCCCTCCAAGCATTTCTCAGTATAGTTTGCCAAGTCTGCCCATCAACTAAGGCAAGCAAAAAGATAATACAAATAATAAATCAAAGTCTAAGAAAACAAAATGGTCGGCCCTAGAATATATTCTGTGGTTTCGTTGTGAAATCCGTTGAAAGCAGTTGGAGGCTTTGTTTACATCGTGGAGGATCCTAGTGAGATTCTCCTTCTAATGCCATAGAATATCGAAATGGAACTTCTTCGTTCACATGCAATAGATTTGGGGATTCTTGTTCATGTGTTGACCGCTCCGTTTGTCTTTGCACTTAAATTATAATCATTGTCTTGGGATGTCGATTCTATATTGAAGAGATGAAGTGTTGTTTACACACGATGGATCGAATCAAATCCCATAAATTAAGCTTTCTGTCGATGGAAATTAGCCGTTAATAAGTGTCCAACACCCACAAATTTGCCATATGATATTCTACTTTTGCCTCTCGTGATTCTATTCCGATGATATTGCCCATATCATATTCCACGGAGCTAACTTAATGCTGAAAGAAACGGTGGTATATGCTCAGATTATGCGCATGGCAAAAGGTCAATGTCCCCCCACACTGTCATGTGCATGAATCCCATGTTAGGCAATCCCGTTCTCGATTTTTTTATTAGCATCTTACATTATTTGTTATGTTAGTGGAGTATTCCTGCTAAAGTGTCATGCATCGCTTGTCTATGGGGTTTCAATGGGCCTCGTATGATCACGTAGCTTTCACTTATTACTTTCAACTTTTGGATTAGATATTTGAACATATTATTATAGAGGCCGGTGCCATTCCAGATATATTTTTTGGAATAATCGTTTGCGTGATTTACCGCGTGAAATTCGTTGGATGAAACTATCCACACGATAAAATCCTAATACTCCTCTTATATTCATTAAATTTGGTTCACCCCACCTCAGATAATATAAACACCTACAAGAAACACATCGAGTTGAGATTTCAAGGCAGGTATGTGAAAAGACAGTGCAAACACAACTTGCCCCCTAAATTTTGGCATAGCGACGATCCCTTGACTTTTCAGTTTTCGCAAATGTCCCACCTCAAGTCTCCAAAAAGGTTATAATGTCTAGTCCAGCCTTAATTCTAGCCGAAGCTCCGACCACGGGCTAGCAGTCACGTGACCTTTCGGCAGTGGCTAAACCGTCCATAAAAACACATGCCCATAATGGAAATAATACTAAAAAGAAAAAAAGAATTTCGTCGTACGAAATACTTAATAAGAAAAATAGAGAGAGAGAGAGAGAGAGAGAGAGAGAGAGAGAGAGAGAGAGAGAGAGGACATGATGCTACTCATAAGGTGGAGAAAAATTCCCATTTGATGGATGGCATTTGCACACATAGACTTTTATCATGTGGCCTACCATGTGAATGACCACCAAAGTTCAATTATCCCCAGTAACAAAATAATATAATAATAATAATAGCATAAGGAAAAGGACCAGCCTTCAAAACCTAAGTATTAGCACATCCATATAATACAAGATAAGCTTCCCCCACCAACATCAACAACTACATCACTTCACGTTTACGTCTGTTTTTTTTTTTTTTTTCGTGGAACAGCAAAGGAAGATCTATAAAAAAAAAAATAGAAAGAAAGAAAGAAAATAAATAAATAAAATATGAGAAAATAAAATATTAAATCGGAGACTTTTGACCTTTGACCAAATCCTATTTCACGGCATTGCAACCATCCCCATGACTCGAAACCACAGTCAAACTTTGGGGGTTTTCTGGCCAAAAAAAAAAAAAAACTTTGGGGGTTTTGATCGCGATGCGTCCGTCGCGTACTTGCGAGAGGGGCGAAATGACTTCAACGCCCCTTGCTCGCCAACTGGGAATCAAGTGGCCCTTCGTAATGTTCGCTAGGTGTTTTTTTTAACAATTTGTGGACGGGGGACGCGAAGGCCCGACCATCCGGAGAGCCTCGTGGAACACCGTGCAAGTCTTACGAATTGATTAATCCCGAACCTTTGGCCTATGCAGGCGATCTCATCCCGGAGCAATTTGCATGTAACTAGTGAGAATTTATCAAGTGACTCGTAATTTCTAAACTGGATATCTTATCGCATCCCAATCGTTCGAGCCAATCTTGATCGTTAAATTAAATAGAAGTACGTGGAATTGTTTACCGCACAAGGTATTAGCTCTATTCAAGGGGCCGGAAGGAAAATGATATTTTTGGATCAATTTAACTAGTTAGAAGTGTGTCCATAGCTTCAAAGTCGCCCCTTAATAAATCATGTCGTCGTAAGTTGATGCTTACTAATTATGTCCAAGATTATCAGCTAACAGTTGATTCCGTATTTGAGTGGTTGAATATGATTGCCCGGCTAAATGAGTGGGTTATATAATAACAAAATCTACGTTAAGGGTTGCCTCTAAGTGTGCCACCTAGAATTATATTGATTGCCAAAATTGAGCTCTTCTCGTTACAAGAAAATGTTTTGGTGCTTCTCCATTAGCAAAATGGATACCCACCAATTTATTGTGTTTAAGAAATATTTTTATTTGAGCGTAACGACATAATTTAAAGCTTTTCCCGCGTGCTAGGTAGCGGACAAATATTTCTATTGATTATATGCATACCATACTAATCAGTTGCTCTGTACTTTGATAATTTAGTTCCGTGCATACCTTTTATTTACAACAAACGACGCGTCAAATAATATTATGCATACAATAAATTGTCTCATGCTCATTTTTAGTTATGTTCTTTTTGTGACAGATCGCATGACACGCATGTTGTAAACGTCTACGTTAGCTATATCGACCATTCACAAGGTAGGTTCGATGCATTTTTCGGTATGACTTTACCTCCCTTATCACTTAGACCGTTTCAACAACATGTTAGCAACGAGTACGTACGAAAGCTTCTACAAAAGGATTATCCCCAGTTTGACTCGCCATCTTCTTTGTCACCTCCACATCACCTGATGGGGATAACTTGGAAAAAAAAGCAGATCGATCTTCTAGATCGTGAAGGGGGTCGACCTTCCAAAGATCAACAGATTCCCCAAAGCGCAACCAAATGAAAGCAATTTTGACCTACCTTGTCATCAATGCATCCTTTGTGGCTTGGTGGGTGATTTGTTAAGGTTGTGGGGAGACTCGTGTCTCTCTTGCAGCTTCCACGGCAACTTACCTACCTACAATGGTGCATGGTCAAAGCTGTGTTTAGAATAGTTCTTTTAGGGTTTACCATATATCTCGCTCTCGTTCTAGTTTAGTCAAAGAGGAAACTTCCCCTAAAATGATGTGTTATGTCATTATAAATATGAAGTCTAATTAGGTAACGGCAAATTGCTTAACGTAATCTATTCGCGCAGATCGTGTTGAAGGATCCCTTAGGATCCGTGAGAATGTCCTTGTGAACAGATCCTCCTTGGGTGGTCAATCTGCAGTTTTCACGTGTTGTTGGCGAGAGAGGGAGAGGGAGAGGGAGAGGGAGAGAGTGATGGACAGGTCATTCTTAGATGGACCATCTGATTAAAGATCAAACATTGACACATATTGTTAAGGGGTTGTTTTCGTTGGATCGAAACTTTAATTTTGCGTAATGTTTAGGGTTGGCATGATCGATTGGGACGTCGCGAGATTCTCGGTTCGGGAACCGGAGGTCGCCCGATTGAACCTCAATGCAAGATGCTCAAGATTAGGGCTGCCCACATTGGGCAAAGACCTGGACTTAATCGGGGTCGTGGAACTTATATAATGCTTCATGAGCCTTTGTATCTTCACGCCCGTCCTTTTGGATTATAAGGGGAAAGAAAATAGAGTTTGTTTACGCATTCAAATCTCATTTTCATTAACTAATTTCCAGTGGCGTCCCTTCTCGACGGCAACGAAATTTATATATCATTTTTTTACCATATCATACAATTTTACGAAAAAGTAAAATTTTTTCAAAATCCACCCAATATATAAATTTTTCATCACATGTGCACGTGCATACATACATACAAATAATTTGTGTGATTGAGGGTTGTCTCGCTTCCTTTTCAAGAACTTTTGCTATTGATTGATGAAATAATAGAAGGGAATCGCAGATTAATCACCCCCGTTTGCTTCAAAAAAGAAAAAGCCTTTGAATGGCAGTTGAGAAACTCACCGATTAATTATAAAAATATATATATATTTTGCTAATTATTGCTTGATTTTTGCGGGGGTGCAAAAAATAAAAATTCAATCATAAATAAATAGATAAACAAGAGATAGTGCGTGAGCCTTGAGATCACTTGATTGAAGGAAAATTAAAAATAAAAACAAAAATAAAAAAGAGAGAGGGAAAGAAAAAAGAAAAGATCTGGAGGGCGTGCATTGGAAGCAATCGTAGAATATACCAAAACCGCGTAAAGCGCATGTGCTTTCCTAACCCCCTGATTAAGAAAAGCGCGCCCCCTGATGTTGACACGTGGTGGAGCTTCGCGCCCCCCCGTGGGACCGCCACCGACTCCCGCCTGTCCCACCTTGAGCCCTGTGCCAAGAGCTGTCCCCCCGGCCGGCCCCGTGTGTGTGTGTGTCGGAGGTCGGATCGGACCGGGTCGAATCAATCGGACTCGAGCGAACATATAAGTGCCGGGGAAACCCGGGTCGGCAAATTCTAAATGTGCGGGCAGCCATAGCAATGTTTGCGTAAGAATGTATCGAACGTGCGAGCTAGACAGAACGGTCGACGGAACACGAACGATTTAGAGATTATTAGCATTTTTTTATTTTTCCTGCGAATTCAACTTTTGACTTTTCATTTTTATTTATTTTTGGTCCCGTGATCTTTGGAATTGACTTTTATCTAACGGCTAATGGTTGCAAGTACTCTTCGCGATGTTTTAAGATTCATAATAGCTTGTCCAGTTTCGAATTTAAAATGGACAAACTAAAATACGAAACGGTACGCAAGTCATTCGGGTTAAAATTGCACGAGCTACATAGCCTCACGTACGTGACGACGCAGCACGGGTCATCACGTGTCGAATGTGAGAAGACAGTCATCGGCTTGAGATCGAATTCCCTGAGAAATCCCGATATTTTTAACCCGTTTCTTAGAACTTTTCAATGAGTGGCAATGATGCCTCCAGGGATTACGAAGACAAACATGCAATCCACGAAAGCTTTTGTGGGGGCGCAACTTCGATCTCCCTTAAACGAACAGGGGGTGGTACCAAAAATGATCATTTCCTCCCATGAAAAGGGACGAACCCTAATTCAAAGAAGAGAGATCTCTTATCGCCGGAGGAGATGGATAGTTCCCTCGAGATTTCTTGCTCGAAAACGGCTGCTGCATGGTACCTTCGGGCTACGACGGCTACGACTACTACGACCCATGCGTCGTGGAGGGGGATTGGGATTTTATCTTTCGTAATGATAGCTTGCGAAGTGGGCACAAACGTTGTTGTCGCCAAAAGCTGTCCATTGACATGTATGTCTCGCCCAATCAAAGGGGGTTGCTTGTACGAGGGAACGTTTTCGAATGCATGGGAAGCGTCGATGCATTTGGCCACCGAATCAAAGCAAATGGGACTTGGCCATAAAGAGGTTTGCCCTAGCCCCCCCGCCCCTTCCCCCCCCCCAAAAAAAAAAAAATTGAAAATAAAAGAAGGCGACCCAAAAAAGGGTCTAAAAGAAGGCGACCCAAGAAAGGGTCCATCATCATCTGTGCTTTGATTGTACTATGATGGGAAGACAGGTTCCGTGGCTAATAATGTCCTTAGTTTCGCATTAGGATAAGGTTCTTTACATTATCGTTTTGTTTATTTTATTCATTAGCTAGCATGATGGGAGGATATGATATGAGGATTATTGAACAAAGTGGGGTCTTGGGGACATAATTTGAAGGAGGGTGTAACTAAGATCTTGCCCATCCATCAATTTGTCTTTTAAGTCCCGCTTTCTTTGTAAGTCGCAAGCTATGGGGGGCGATCACCCGCTAATCAGACCGAATTCCTTGTCCCTTCCATCCTCGTTATTTCCTCGTTCGAGAGCCAAAGTAAAGAGATCATACCGTCATTCGGGAATGCGACCTCACGCATTTCCATTAAAGTCACGGCTCCACGCGCGCGCGCGGAGCCAAGACGGCCGGGCGAGACGACGAGAGATCGGCTTCGCCGCCGGAAGCGAAACGGCCCGGACCACACCGGGCCCGAGGAGAAGATCCTCCCGGCTCCTCCATGAGACTTTTTCATATCTCTCCACATAATTTCCTCTTGCAAGAAGAGTTAAGCTCTAGAGAGAAGGAAAAAAGCCCCGTACGTAAAAACGTAAGGGAGCGCGGCTCCGTAAATCAGAAAAACCACTCGACTTTAACGGTCGCACTCGGCGTGATTTCATCCGGAACAAGTGCCGCCTTCATTTTTTCGCTCTCGTTCTTCTTACACGTAGCCATCTCGTCGTGATTTAGGTATAATTCGAGCTTGGCAGTTCCTTTATTTTTGTTCCAAAACGTTTGAAGTTTGAGCTAAACCTAAAAGTGGAAAAAAAAAAATAACAAAGATTAAAAGAAGAAGAAGAAGAAGAAGGAGACGAAGAAGAAGGAGACGAGAGGTTGAGATGGAAGTCATCTGACGGCGTTGGCCTTGTCGGTAAAGGAGGAAGGAGGTGGCCGACGGTGTTGAGATGGCGTCGGCAGCCGTATACAAAAGAGACGAGACTTTCACGTCAATTCCCTCTCCCCCCCCCCCCCCGACCCGACCCCACACGTGCGGAGAAGCTTCTTTCCCACGCTTGCTCACGTTATCTCCCCCCCTCTCCCGGCCCACGGTCATTTCCCTTTTTTTCCCCCCCCCCCTTTTTCCCCCTTTTCCCTCTTTTTCCTTTTTCCCTTTTTTGACAAAAATCTTAGAAGGAGGTAGGCACTTGTTAAACATGCTTACCGAAGAAAAACGTTCGATTTTGCGCGAGTATTGATCGTGCGTGTCGCGAAGAGGGCCGGCGCCCGAGAAAATCGTGGTAATATTTTCATTAGTTGATTGCGTAGTAAGGGCCTTCCAAAGGGCTTCTCGAACAATCTCTTTTATTACATAATAAATTTTACTCGGAGGAAACGTAAGGGCATTCCGTGAATTCCATCTAGATGGATGAGGAATGCGTCGACGGCGTTGCCGAACGAGGGCGCGAAACTGATGCCGGGATTAGAAAGAACCGAGACGAGATGGATCTGTTTACGGGTTTCTGAAATGACGAAGCAAGACGGAACGGTCGTATCGAATCGAATAATCCATCGAACAGAAAAAAAGAAAATGCCCTCGGGATCGTATATGCAAAACACAGGAACCGATCAAATAAAGGGGTTGTCCGAATTGACTTTAGGTTGTAACTCACCCACCGTGACATTTTTCCAATTCCAGACGTATAAAATTTTCGTAACATATATATAAGTTTGACGCCTAAATTTACACGGGTTTTCATAATTCTCATTCAGGCGGGCGATATTCATAACTCGAAACCCCATCGATTAAAAAGGTATGGTCGGAGGAAATTTTTCCATTTACGGAAAAAAAAGAAGAAAGAAAAAAAGAGAGGGTCTAGAAAGAGAATTAAAAACTAAAAAATAAAAAAGGAGGAGAGAAGAAAAGCGAAGATAATAGAAGGACGCCAGAGGAATACGTCTTTTGCGTATTCTCCTTTTTTTAATTTTTTAATTTTAATTTTTTCTCGTGCCCATGTCGAAGCGCGAACCCCCGTCCACACTGGTCCGGTAAAAACCGGTCAAATCCTCCGCGTGAACTAACCGCTCCGACCGGTACCCGGTCGGCCCACCCCCAATTTAATGCACCCGCAACCGGTCGTCGACGAACTCCTCCTTGCCGTTCACACGCGAACGAATCCGATTGTTGCCACTCCATCTAAATTCACACCATATAATATAGGGAAAAAAAAAATCCCTACTCCAAAATATTGGAAATTTTACGTAAACATCGGTTCGAGGACACCCCGTGCGCCCCGGATCGCAGGCCCGCCAAGCCGTCGACCGGCCAAAGCTGTCTCCAATTTCCTTCGGCCCATGCGATTCCGATTTCAGGTGAGGGGACCGGAGCTTTCGTCGGGTACGATGAGTCCCGGTCTAAATATTTTGGTCTCCTCTTCTTCACTGTTTTCCTTCTTCTTTTCTTTTTTTTGTTGTTGGAATTTTGGCTATCGATTTCGGAGTACCCCGAGGCAACCGGCAAATGCCGGTCAAACCTAGGCGGGGGGAACCTCCTATATCCAAGCTGTTCTCCAAAAAGAGGCCACCCAGCCCCACCGCACCCCACCTCTCTGTCTATTCAATCCCAATTCAAAAATCCTCTCTCTCTCTCTCTCTCTCTCTCTAAACCCTTGCTCACCAAGCTAAAAGCTACGGGCTAACAGCAGCTGCAGCTCAAGTGAAGACGACGACGACGACGACGACGATGTGCTCGTGATTCATCGCCAGCGACACGCACGCATACATATATATGGAAGGGAAAGACCAGCATCAGCATCAGCATCAGCATCATCAGCATCAGCATCAGCAGCAGCAGAATCAAGATCGGTATCCCCAGCGGAGGGACAGGATGAGGATGGAGGCTCCGTCAATGGCGAATTCTCTGTTCCCGGAGGAACCCATGATGATAAACTACAACATCTTCGACATGCCCTGCGAGGAGGTCGAGAAGGGCTTCATGGACCTGCTCGCCATCCCCGACAACTACGACGTCGCCCCTTCCGCCGCCGCCGCCGCCGCCGCCACCATGGCCGCCTCCTCCTCCTTGCTGTTCGATTTGCTCCACCATCACTACCAGCCGCCGCCGCAGCCGCAGCGGGCGGTGGCGACGGCGGCGGCGGCGTCGCCGTCCCCGCCCTCGCAGCAGCAGCCGCTCCCCTCGCCGGCGTCCACCGTGCCGGAGACGTCGTCGGAGGTGGTGAACAACCCGGCGACGCCGAACTCGTCCTCGGTGTCGCTGTCGTCGAACGAGGCCGCGGGCAATGATGAGGAGGACCGGGAGGCGAACAAGGCCGGGGACGAGGAGGACGAGCAGAATCAAGATAAGACCAAGAAACAGTGAGTTTCATTATATTTTTCCTTGCTTAATTAATTCGACAAGTTTTAAATTTATATATATATATTACTCCTTTAATTTCCCCTATTCCTTCAGTACTTAGGTGCCCAGAAACAATGGTCCCATATATATTATTTCTCCAGTACCCTTTCCTTCTCTTTGGTTCATGGTCTGTGGTAGCTCGTGAGTCTTGTTATTAGGATGACCAGATTCCCATTGACATGGAAAAAAAATATATGTTTTTATTTCCTTAAAAAATGTTCATAGGTTGCTTGATGAATGTGTTCCTTTTCTTAACCTATGCATATATATATGCGTGTGTGTCTGTCCGCGCGCATTTTCAGCATGAAATTTAGTGGAGACACACAGACAAGAATCAAGAAATATATGATATGGGGGTCTGCCTCGTGAGTCGTCGATTCATTTCTTTTCTTTTCCTTACTTCTTTTCTTGTTTCTCCTTTGGCGAAATCTTGGAAAAGTGAATATACTGTGTTTGTTCATGGATGGGGGAGCTCAGGTTGAAGCCCAAAAAGAAGAACCAGAAAAGGCAAAGGGAGCCGAGATTTGCGTTCATGACCAAGAGCGAGGTCGATCACCTGGACGACGGCTACCGTTGGCGGAAGTACGGCCAGAAAGCCGTCAAGAACAGCCCTTATCCGAGGTATCTTTTTGGAAAAAAGAAAAGGAGATAGCTCCAAATTTTCCTCATTTCACACTCGAATGCGCGTTCATTCATTTTTCACACTATAGGAACTAAATAAAGAAGCGCCCGCCCACCATTGGTAGGCACGAGCACCTGAAGGCGTGATAAAAATTTACTCTCGGCGGTCGTCTCTTGTGAAAACTGTTTATAGGGTGCAAGTGTCGTTAAAAGCAGACTCTTTTTTTTTGTGAATATAACTGTATTCTGATTCGTTTTTTTGTGTGTTTATGATGGAGTAGGAGCTACTATCGTTGCACTAGTGCAGGGTGCGGAGTGAAGAAGAGGGTAGAGAGATCTTCAGACGATCCCTCCATCGTCGTCACCACCTACGAGGGCCAACACACCCACCTCAGCCCCGCTATGCAGAAGAGTGGCCTTGGCATGATCCCATCAGAAGCCACCGCCTCCTACCGCGGCGCTTTTCCAACTGCCACCTCATTTCTGATCCCAGATCACTATAACCCCCAGCAATTGCAACCCCTTAATGTGCCTTACTCTTTCACTTCACGTCCCTCTAATTTGCGTCTCCTTACAAGTACTACTACTACTACTACTACTACTTCTGCACCGCCTAGTTTTAGTCCCTCACTTCCGAAGTTTTACGAAGAGAAACGTTTCGTCACCGTGCCATCATCGACCTCGTCGTCATCAGGTTTGGATTTGGCGACAGATTACGGGCTGCTTCAGGACATTATTGAGCCATCGCTGCTGAGGAATAAGCAGGAGCCAAAAGAGGAGTGACATAGCACACGATGATGATATATGCATGTTCTTTTAAGTTGTGTTAATTTTACTGGTATGTAGTTTCTCTCTCTAACCATTTCTTTCTTTGTAGCCTTATTATGGGGTCTGTATCTTCTCTTTTAGGAGTACCCATTTCACCATTGCATGCACCGGTGCCTTGTCTTGCGATTTTCTCTCTGTAAAATGATTTTAGAGTTTTAGCAATTGGAGTTATTTAGTTTTATGGGTACTTTGATTTTGACCTTTTCTTTGGTCATTTGTATCTAAACATGTTATTAGTTATGGAGGCATTCAGTCCTGTATCTTCAACTTTTTGATCAGCTATTTTATTCTTGTTCTTTTTGGTTCTTGATCTCCTCCCTTTTCCTCGTCTCTTTGGTTATCAGGTGTGATTAATGGGATTTTACGTTGTATATCTAGTACGACATGAGCTTAGTGGTTACAGGTGGTGTTAGATGCATGGCATACATTCTCTTTTTTTTCACGTGAGGAAATTGTTTCTTTTCTTGCTTTTTTTTTTCTTTGGGAATTCAAATGCATGCATTCTTGTCATGTTCAAATGTTAGGTAAAGTGTTGAAAGCAGAGCTACTAAACCTTTCTGCAGACCAGATATCGAAACCTTTTTCATGGGACATATTTTAGCGGAGGACATGGGATTAGGGTTTGTCAGCCCGTGGGAGGTTTGGAGATAACTATTTAGCTCTTTTTTGAAGCATTTTGGGGATTGGTGAGGAAAGTTGGAAATGGGAGATTCAACTTGGGAATGTGTTCTTGCATCATGCATAGTGCAAAAAGCTGGAAATAAACCCTAAAGATGGGATGGTTGTGTGAAAAAGCTACATAGGGAGAGATTTAATGCATATATGCTTTCACAGCTCTCAGACATTTCACATGGAAGTAAATAGCTTGATCTCAATAAACCTTTTTAATTAATTAGATGGCTTTTATTTTATTTTTTTCGGTCACTTTTTTTGTTTCCATTTTCGAGTGATTGCTTGTGGAGTCTTGAGTCATTGATGGGGGGTGATGTAAGCAATATATAGCTAGGTAGGGGGTGGCTTTTCTTTTGGAGGGATGGGTTTGCAGACCTTCTTTTCTTTGAGCGGATGATGTTGGGTTTCTTTTTATCTTTATACCTTCTGAGCATATAGTTCATGATTTATGCTGGCGTGATGATTCTATATTGGAGTTCTTAAGTCCTTGTCCGCATATATTGTAAGGCCTTTTGCATATGTGTGGTTCTTGAACACTTTTGCCGCTTATAGCCATGCATGGATGACATGGAGCTGAGGCTATGCTCGATGAAGCTTGATGAAACGAAATTTAATGGCCTACTTTATGGAAGCTTAATCTACATTGCTTTCTCCAACCTGTTAATCTTTTGCCATCACGTTGTAACTTTTGCAGCAAAGTTCACATCGATGGGGGAAGATGTTGAACTTGTTTTTTTCTTTTAGAGAATTAGAAGTATTGCGACATATATTTCTACAGGATACAAGGTGGGTTCTTCTATTTTTTGCCAAAGTATGAGATCTACGATCTTATATCAAGGTGGTGAAGTGATTCGTCTTCATAACTTATTACGACCGTAATAATTCACAATTTATCCCTTTTGTTGATGTACACATTTGTGTACTTTTTTCCTTAGGTTAGATATAGGCCATGGATTTCAAGCAATAATCTTCATGCATGTGCATGCCTCATTTGGCAATGAATAATGACATTATGGGCATGAAAGTACCATGTAATTAGGTGTTTTTAATAATTGGTGCATATTATCCTAATAACAATTGAGTGATTTCACATGGACTTTCTTCTTTATGCAATAAGCCTACATGTGATGACCGTTCACAAAACACATCTATATATATAGGCAAATAAGGGATAGAGAATGGTGGGAAATCGAACTTGAGACCTTTTGAGTCTCGACAGGAGCAAATCCAAATTAGGCTAGCGCGTGCCTTGTATTTGTCCTGATTTTCTTTTGTCAATCTGTACATTTATCTCATTGGCAGCACCATCTTCGTGGACGTAAAGAAGATAACTTTACACAAAAGGAGTCAAACCATGTATGTTAGGAATCATATGCTATAGTTGATAAAAATAACAAGATGATACCGCTAACGAATGTTTAATTAAGTGAGACTAACACCCAAAATAGTTTGACTCATTTAAGTGCTTTATTACAACCTTTAATAGTATGAGCAAAACCCTCGTGTGTAAACGCATCAGCAGCAAGTCAAAAAACACAGTACCGTGTGGGATTTGCAGCAAACGACTTGCGTCTCTGCTAACAAATGTGCTTTCTGACAAAAAAGGGAGTTGAATGCTTTCTTGTTTGCTATACTTTTCTACAGCTTGAGATTGACTACATTTGAGCTTCGTAACTTGTGTGCTATATGCTTCTGTTTTTCGAGGCATTGCTTAATTATAGATGTAACTTTTCGTTTGGGTGTCCTAAAGTTGGTTCGATTGCATGCGTAGCTCTTCATTCGAGATTTGTCGCACCAATTCACAGATTAGTTAAATCCAGTCCAAAAGCTTGAACCATAACCTATAGAAGGGATATGATGTGTACATGAAAGTCTAAATATCTTAGATTTGCAAGCGCTGGATAACATTTTCATATTCGAACTGGGATTAAAAAGATCACTTATCATGTAAGCAGGAAAAGTTGAAGCTTACTTGAATCAAGTGTAAAGAAAAAAGAGGATGTTTCTAAGTAGAGGGTCAGCATAAAGTGAAGTGGTTTATTGCTCTTTTTATAGCAATGAAAAGCAAATAACATGCGTGCATATCAATCATCCATTGATTGCTGCCAATAGTCAAAAAGAGATTCCACTAGGAACCAAATACTCAATGCCTATCTTTTTGAGCATATACTTGCGATTATATTCCTGATCCCCCACCTAATACTAAGCTGGCTTTTTTCGTATACACGCAAATGAAAATCAACGACATGTAGTGGGCTAAATGTACAGAAAAGAGAGACATGTATGTGACTCTTCTCCCCATGACAGTGAAGTTTCCATCATCTTGTGGATCTGCAGAATCTTTTTCCACATAATTTGATGCTCCGTGCGAATTCTGAACTGGAAATATCTTGTGAACACATAGTGCATCATGTCTAGGGCATGTGACCACCCTATCACTAGAATGGGCAACGATGATAAACCCTAGACTCGAAAACCATGTGTGATCTATACAAGCAGACACAAGGAACCTAACCACTAAAATTAACCAGCTTCAGCCCATCTTTCTATTCCATTTATTAATTGGAATATATTTATAGCGCAGTGAAGAGGTCAAAGAGCGTGACAAAGAAACATGTATTGATATGTGGTGGCCATCTTTGTCATTACGGGAGAACTTTGTATTTTGAGCCTTGCTGGAAAAGTATTTATGGGTGCTATTCTCCACAACAAGGCACGATAACTACTTTCCCAATAGAGTTAAAAGTTAAAACGACCGTTCCATTTTCCACTCTGTGTGTTTATTGTCTTGGGAAAGTCCAACAGAAATAGGACAACATCATGCGTACATCAATCAGTCAAACCTAGAGACAAGAATACAATAATAGAATGGTAGGCATAATAGTGGTAAGCAAGAGGATTTTGGATTCGGACTCTTTTGATTTATGCTCTTAAACTGAGGTCATCAATTGGAAAGAAAACCCCCTTTTTTCCTGAATGTTTGAGTCGTAGAAAAATGCCAACACAATGCATACTAAACATATCTTTCAATAGGGTTCTCTTTGTCGAGCTTTTGGGAGGTGGATGGAGCTGAAGGACTGATTATGTTGGAAGAGGAATAGATTGTGCAGTGCTCCTTCCTCTCGTTCAAAATTGTGGATTTGCTGGATCCGCGTGCAAGAATTATAAGCACGTTACATACGTCACCAAGTCCTTTTTCCAAAGACTGTATAAGCTTTCAAATTAGTTGTTATCTAGCACGATATCAGAGCGCATATTAAAGGTTTAAATCTCGACACTCCTTTTTCTTATTACGCTATCTCTTTTTCTTATTGTTTAAGTTTCTTCTTAGTCTGTTTGACTTCATTATGTCCGATTCTTGCATTTCACGAAAGAAAGCCTAGCTCACACATAATAAGGAGAGCCAAGCTCAGACATATATGATAGGATCGTATCCTGAAATTTTATGTTTTTGAGGAAACTAGGGGTTTAACAATGTTGAGATAAAATGAAACGCCAAGGCTCCGTTTGTTTCGCGAAAAATAAATGATTTAAATAGTATTTTTCTAAAAATGATCTCTTTTATTGCTTACAAAAATAAATGAACGAAAATTGCCTTTATCGTTCACGATAATGTTTAGATGTAAATTGTTATTGAAGATTAAAAAAACTTTCAATTAACCAATTATTTCAAGTGAAATAAACAATCATTCTTAAGGAAAATATTTTCCAAACCATTCATTTTCCGTAAAATAAACGTAGCCTAAAGCTAATTATTATATCGGCAAAAAAAGATGTTCAGATAAAGGATAATTGATAAAAACAACACTGTTCTAATTCTATTTCTTTCTTTTTTTCCTTTTGAAGTTTTGCATATGCTTAGAGGTTTTCTCTTAATATATTCAGACGGTGCTAATTTGTCTGAACTCGAGGCGGTGATGGTGGTGGCGGTGGTTGCTGGTTGGTGTGGGATGGGATGATAACCAATTAATGATTGCTGGCCAATGGAGATGTGATGGTGGTGGTGGTGGTTCACGTATGATCCCAACTTTTTTTTTTAATTGACGAGGACCCTCCATAACACAAAAGCACCCAAGATATCACAGGATCTTTAGGGGATGTGCTATGGTCAATCATGGGCCAAGCCCGTTAGATCTTCATGGCCCAATAGCCAACCAAACCAGACATCCATGGGCCCAAAATCGTGCGCCCATTAGTTGGCATCTTGATTGGTCTCATCTTTTAGGTGCGGACCTAATTATTTGGTCCTTGTATATTGATGTGGCATTAATGTTGTGTTTACCCTCGGTGATCGGCCACATTTTTTGGTTGAGCATACATATAGCTGATATTGACAATGCATACGTCCCTCAATTTGCATTGTTGTGGTACTGCCGTTCAGGGGAGCATGTGAAAAGGAAATTATTCAGAAAACGAATTTGATCACAACTCTTGAAAACTAGCACATCAGTAGCAGGTAACAAGAACCCAGAAAGAGGAACTTTCCTCTTCAACAGATCTGTCTGCAACCCAAGTTCAGACTTCAGTCACCCTTCAATGGCATGAATCCTCTCTCTCTCTCTCTCTCTGAAACACGCGCACGCACAAATAGTTGGAGGAGGGACATTGCGAAGAGAGGCAGTGTAATGTAAGCAAGCACATGGCATTAGGTAATGTTGCTTGGTACATCAACGGAGACACTTGAGTCGCTGACCGTTTCTTGGCATTTGACTATGTCCATCAACCACTCTTCAGCGCCAAAACTGGCCACATTTCGATTTCTTGGCCTCTATTTATGTGATGCTATTGCCATCCAAATGATCCCACACCCTCCTCAGCTCTATTGCATTCACTCATCCTGAAGGAAGAAACATTAACTAACTAGGCCATGAGAATGGCCGTGTGTTTGGCTCTTTTCTTGTCCATGCTTGAGCTTAGTGCCGTTGCCCTTTCAAAGTCACCTACCAACTTGCATGATGAATGTGCAGATGATCACAATGCAAGCCCTCTGAGCACCACTTTCTATGAGAACACATGCCCCGAAGCGGAGGTGATCATCTTTTCGTGGATCGAGAGGGCAGTCTCTGAGGACCCGAGGATGGCCGCTTCATTGCTGCGGCTTCATTTCCACGACTGCTTCGTCAATGCAAGTTTAAAATCGATATTGTTGTGGCATTCTCTTTTCAAATGTTCAGTCACTTAATGCAAGGTCTTTTTTTCAAAAATTATTTTCGGCGCAGGGATGCGATGCTTCTGTGCTTTTGGATGACATTGAAGGTTTCGTGGGAGAGAAGACGGCGGGACCGAACTTGAATTCCTTGAGGGGGTTCGAAGTGGTTGATGCCATAAAATCTGATCTTGAGACTGTTTGTCCTAGAACAGTTTCATGTGCTGATATCCTTGCAAGTGCCGCCAGGGACTCGGTTCTATTGGTACGTTTTCAATCGGAATGGCACATTTAGGTGCTCGGTAATTCATCAAAATTTCTGAATTTGAAGAGGATTTGTTAAGATGTTACCCTCCAAGCTAATTCCTAGAATGAATCGCAGTCGGGCGGGCCTGGATGGGACGTTCTGATGGGGCGGAGAGACAGCTTAGGCGCGAGCAGAGATGCGGCAAACAACAACATTCCGGCACCGAATTCTACTGTGGAAATATTGGTTGCTAAGTTTCAGAATGCTGGTCTCACCCTCAATGAAATGGTTGCCCTATCTGGTATCTTCTCCCGTTTATTATCTGATTACCAAGTCTTGCACATCATTCTCTTCGAGCGCTGAAAACTCACCTTGAGGACTGCTAATTTTTCGGGGAAATAATTAGGCGCAATGATGTAGATACGTAGCATCAACATGCTTTTTCGGGTTATAATTCGGCGCAAAGGCGCAGCAACACGGAATTTTTCGTATAGGAGCTTGAGCAATGACTCTTTTTACGTCTTCGTAAATGTTAAGATACTTGAATTTAAGAGGATTGTCCGCAAATTTCACACAGGTGCGCATACTTTGGGAAAGGCTAGGTGTCCAACATTTAGATCACGGTTCGCAGGCAGTGCCATCTCGACCGGTCCGAAGGTCAATCTCAACTTCCTTCAGTCGCTGCAACAGCTTTGCTCAGGCCACGATAGCAACTCAACTCTAGCAGAGCTCGACCTGGCAACACCCGCGACGTTCGACAACCAGTACTATGTGAACCTCATCTCGGGAGAGGGACTGCTTCAGTCCGACCAGGTCCTTTTTACCGGAGATGGCCGTACGAGGCAAATAGTGGAGTCTTACGCGGAGGACCCCATGACATTCTTCGAGGATTTCAAGCGCTCGATGGTGAGGATGGGGAACCTGGGGCTGCTCACGTGGAAAGAGGGCGAAATCAGAAGAAACTGTAGAAGCATCAACTAAGGCTTAGTTCGAATAAACGATGACGATCGATCCATGAATGTTTATCTAGGAAAGGAAAGAGCTGTTAGTAGACAAGAAGAGTGGTTTCTTCTAAGACTATAATATGTCAATGTGGTCATGGCCCTGGACCATAGATTAATATTGGAAAGAACCTGAGACGCTTATTTGCTATGAATTGAGTAGCTTGCCAAGCTTCTCGGCCGAAAATTGAATTTGACAGTGGTCAGCGTAACACCGGGCGTGTATTACTTAAAAGTAGGGTAAAGGTGCCAAGTTCGTAACCTAGGCAACAAAAAAGGCGAAAATTTTGATTCAACCAGAGAGTTTATTATGCAGTTATCCACGGCACAAGGGCTTCTCATCGAAAGCCAGTAAAGCGAGAACCTTTAAAGGATATAGAAGAAAAATATGCTACATCAATCATCGGTAATTACAAATTTTGCTGGCTGATCTATCCTACCATCAAATACAAAAACATTACGGCATTCTACATGCTGCAACAATTTGCTGGGACCGCCTTATATTTTGCTGCTCCACTTAGGTACCTGCAGAAGCATGATGTCCACATTCGTCAGCAACGGGCACCAAAATCTCACGTCAAGCATAACAAATACTGCCAGATTATGCGTGTCGTTCCCTCGTCTAAGGAGCTTTCTTTGGGTAGTCTCGACCTACATTACCCACCTCGCATGAGCCTTTACATCATGTGGGTCTCACATGAGGGCTGACGTCTGGCGTTACCTAATAATTTTCCCTCGTCGACGGGGTTGCTGCAGTCCTCACAGAATAACCAACTTGAAATAATGAGATCTGAAAGTATCATCATTCCTCCCAGATTACAGGTGCATGCAACTGTTTATAAATGATTTTCTAAAATTTTCTGGGACTAGGAGGCTGGTAGGGCACTAATCTACTTTTAGTCTATAGGACTAAAACAGAGGGAGGTACTCTGTAAGGTTACTATGGCCAAAAATGACATTTTAATTGGAGCTTCACCAATTCTCAATTTACAACACAAAATTTGCTCAGCATTCATAAACTGCCACAGTTTCCAATTCCAAATAAAGCTGAACAGGATACAAGATGCCAAAGAATTATCATTATGGACAAAGCAGCTCATTGAGAACTGTAATTTGCAGGTTAATATTCGACTCCTAGAAGCTGCAAAGTCTTCTTAATTTCCCTATTTCACGGTTGCTTCTAGAGTTTTTCTTGAAGAAAAGTGGGATCTTTTTTATTTCACTAGTAGGCCTCATTTATAAATTGCACAAGTAAAATTATAGGACAACCTGTTGACTTATTCTTCAGCATCCACTGCTGAGCAGCCTGAAAACCCTGGCACAAATTGGCAAAAGTAAAGAGTTACTAATGGTAGTCACTTAGAATATGCGGGATCTCGTAAGCACCAGATACCTGCTGGAAGTGAGCTGGATCATTTACTGAATTAGCTGCCACTTGAAATTGTGAATAACCAAGTTCCTAAGAAGCCAAAATTTACAATAAGAACCACTGAGCAAGCTGACTGAATAGGCGCAGCAGGCAACTCCAAGTGGAAAATCCTACAACAATTGCTAGGATGGAGACATCAAAAATTGGATGTCCATTTCACTCAATTTCTCATTTTAGCTCTAAAATCCCTCTTGCCTCTCATTTCCTGCTTTATAAAGTGTATCTGCTGGCTTCTATCAGAAAAGTAAAAAGTGCATATCTTATGTATCTTTCTTATGGCCACACAACACCGTCTCATCTCAAGCATTTCTATGTGGTAAGTTTACTCAACATGTTCAAACTGACCTTTCTAGAGCTTTGATCAGCCTAAAATAATTATAGTTCAAAACCTAAAGAAGGAAAAACCTTTATCTGTTCAGCATATGCCAGTTTTCACACGTTTAATTCTCTTTTTATATCTCACAAGAACTACCAATTGCAAAACAAATTAGGTAATCATAAACGTGAAGTAAACAGCTTAAATTGTTAAAGAACAAGTACAAAAAAGAAATGATAGAATTGCCTAATTGTCAAAGAACACGGATTGAATTAGCTGTTGATATGTATTTAACTATATTTGCCATTCAGGTTCAAGATATTTAACCTATAGGTCAATTTACCCAGTTTAAATATTTTATATCTGAAGTTACTCATATACTGATGTAAAACTGGTAGGGGAAAACACCATTCTTTCTTAAATTTTGTTATTCAAATACTGAGACACACTAATTTAATCATTCATAAAAGAACTGAGATGTTCATTTCTCCCCTTTCAGAGACTTCATAGAATAGACCTTATTTTCAGAAGTCTAATGCGTAGCACAACTGAGAAAGCTATTCCCAGACATAAATGAGAAACTACTAAGCTGCATATTGTAAACTACTGTTACTGAAGTAATCATCAACCCTTAAATAGTGATCATCATTACACCAGCTTGCTCAGGCAGAACATCAAATATGGTGTCATAAAAGTGTAACTGGAACACAACTTCCACGAGAGGACATATTTACCTGAAAATTCTGGTGACTTGGCAGCCCAGAAGCCTGATACTGTATTTACACACGAGAAAATCAGAAATAGAGGGCTAGATGATATGGAAATTTGCAAGTACGGCGAGAAGCCCAGATAACACTAACCGATGAAGATAATAGAGGCTGTTGTAACAGCTGCTGAGGTAGCTGTCCCTGAAGTTGAGAATGCTGCTGCGGCTGCTGTGTTTGTGCACCCTGCTGAGTAGGCAACAGTTGAGGGGGTTGGGCATGAGTTAGCTGAACTGATGACTTTGGTGGTTGCTGCTGCTGTTGCTGCCTAAATATTTTCAACTCCTCAGGCTCCAACCACTACAGCGAGTACAGCAACATCATTCATATAAGTTGCAAACTAGCAGATGATGATGACAGAACATGCATCAAAAAACAAGAGCAAATACTCACCCTGCTTTCTCCAGTTATACAATTATAATAGTACTTAAATCCATCCGGGGATGTATGCTCTGTCCAAATACATTTTACAGGAGCAAGATTAGGAGTCGATACAGGTATCACAGGTGCAACAGATGATGATGAAGGCACTTCTGCAGCTGTTGTAGTTGTTGATGTGTTTACCACTGGCTGCTGTACATTATTGTTCCACTGAGGCTGCAAAGACAAGGATATGCTCAGAGTTTGAAGGCGCCCATAAGCATTTCGAAGCAACTGAAGATCATCAAGATAAATTCTCTATGAATCAGAATAAGGCAGTTAGTAACGTTGAGATATATTAGAACTTGAACTCTTGAACCTATACTGGGATTCAACAACAAAAAAGTTGCCATTACAGCAGTTAGAAGTCTGGGTCAAGGTGTATCAACATCTACGTCCAAAGAATCAAATAAGCATCCCATCTCAAACCGCAATCAAGAAACTTTTCTGGTTGGAGAAATCACTTCACAAGTAGCTTTACCACATTTACCAAGCAAAGCCTCTCCTAACACAGTTTCTTCATCAACATCGTTGATGTCCAAATACATTACCAGCTCCTAGCAAAAGCCAAAACTAAACTCTCTTCTAATCAGGTCATACCTGCTGATTTGTTGGCAGAGCTTGTTGTGGAACTGCATTTAGATTCGATGGATGCATCATCTGCACTTGCTGCTGCAGCTGGGAAAAAGCATGCTGAGATGATTGAAAACTAGCCTGCAAGGCCTGTGTCTGCTGTGACAGCATCTGAGCCAACGGTGATGGGGACTGCTGAAATGACCGAAGCAAGTGCTGTTGACCAGGAGCAGGCACTTGCGTTTGATTAATTGTACTAGGCCGAGGCTGGGATAGCAAATTCATATTTAAAGGGGCTTGTTGTGCTGTCGCAGAGGAGGCAGTCTGCTGGGCAGCAGGATGAGTAGCAGTTAACTGCCCGCTTGAACCAACCATTGGCTGTGATGGCAGTGGTTGGCTGAAAGGTGTTGCGAGAGGAGGACTTTGCAGCTGGTTTAATTGACCTGACATTGCATGAGAAGTTTGTGTCTGCGTGTATGATGTTGAAGGTTGATTGTGTGATAGAGAAGGCAGTGACTGCTGAGGTGACTGAAGAGACTTTTGTAAAGGTGCTATTTGCTGACCCATAGATGGGAACTGTTGAAAAGACTGATAACTCTGCAAGAAAGAAGGAGAGTAGATTGAATCTCAATAAGAGTAAGGTGGCAAATTGGACAACAACCCATATGTAAAAGGCGTACTCGACACAAAGTGGGGCACAAAATATAAGCAGCCTAAAATAACAAGACAAGACACTTGTATCATGAATTATCACATCAAGTCAATTCAATTAACATAGTACACGAAATTTATGATATTTTAATGCTAATACAAATTAGAAACACGACCACAAAACACTGACACCAATTGCCAGCTCCAATAAGGAGGGTCAATGTGAGGCAAATTGTTTTAGTCATTCTTCTTCCTGTACCTGTTGTGCCATAGACGAGGATGGAGCTGCTGGTGAAGGAAGAAGACCATCTGTTGGCACACTAGGACCCCCCAAGGAAATGTTCTAAAGTACAAGGAAGTGGAATTGTGGAGATTAAACCAAGTATAAAAAATTAAATACCCATGAACCACAAGTAAAAAACTCATGCAAACCATAAACAGATGATAGGCAGGCTATCATTAATAAATCTAAAACAAACACTGATAGTTGCATAAAAACGGTTCCATTCAGAGAGGTCATGGCCCAAAAACTGCGAAACATAAAGCATTTCTAGTAGTTCTTGGGGATAAGTACCCACTACCCACTCCTTCCCTAAGGTGCCATTTTGCATGCAAACCAACCAAATATAGTAGCCCGCCTTTGTCTTGAGTCTTGACGAGTAAATTCTAGCCTTTCTGAAAACTAAGAAATTCACAAACTGACACCATTCGAGTTATCACCTCTTAGTGCTTTTCACATCCTATGATTTCCGTATCAGCTTAACTTGACATCAACCAAAAGTTTCATGTCAAACCGATCAAAGAACCATTTGAAGGAAGCAATAAAAATCTTCAATAACAATGAGGTTATACTGCAAGCTAACAATATTTTTCTATCATCAGGAAGATGTGTATGCTCCCAGCTGGACTCCACAAATTTCTGAAAATTCCTTTTATTCTTTTTTATGAGATCTCATTTGCTAGCTCTCTTTTGTCTTTAAGTTTAAGGTGAGAGGAAAGCGGTAACTTCATAAGAGAAGGAAGGAGATGAGCGCCTTATAGAAAACTTGATCTATCTGCCCCACCATTTGCCTTTCGCCCATCTTGAATTCCACCTTCCTATTCAGTTACTACAATTACTGACACCCATCAGCCTAGCTCCCGTTTACCTTGCTGCTTACAACCTGTCATCCACCTAAAATAGACAAAACTAAGGTAGTTTACCACTTGCCTTTTCAAGATAGCTAAGCTAGACACTAATTCGTTTGCCATTGCCTAGGTTAACACTATAAATTAAGAGGAGCTCTAAGGAGATGTTTCTCCCACTAAGGATTCCAATAACACTCTAGACCTTTGTCATGATCGAATAATCTCACCAATCTTTCAAATTAAGGTTAAAGAAATAATTAGCTAAATATCACCTCCATAAATAGTGTCATCTCTTGACCAAAAATAAAATAAAATAATGTCATCTGTTAACCTTAATGTAACTAATGATTCCCCAAACGAGATTGAAAATGTAATGGGTGTGCTTTGAACTAGCAATCACTAGGATGGACAAAAACAAAAAGTAGTTTTCTTGAGAAGAGAGATATTCTTACAGGATTTAGAGGCTTAGATACATCACCAGACTTGGGAAATAACTGACCACCAAAATTGGCATGGCCTGAAAATGATGATGGCCCTAGGTTCTGAGTATTCATTGGATTCCAGGCACTTGGCGCAATCCGATCACCCACAGTGTCACTAAAGTTGGGCTGCCCTCTGCTGAGAGCAAACACAAAGGTAGAGTTACACATATATGAAAATGAGGAAGAAGAGGAGGAGGAGGACGATGAGGAGAAGGAGCAGGAGTAGCAGGAAGACACAATTTATAATGCTGGACAATACAAGGGAGGAAGAAGGGAGGAAAGGAGACCTTAGTTCTGGGGCCTGAAAACGAGGACCGAAGCCTGGGCCTCCAAAAGCAGGACCACCCTTGGAACTAGTTTCAAAAGTGGTTGAAACATCAGAAGAGAGTAAAACAGCAGATTTACCTAACTATATGGTCAACAAAAAATTGCAAATTGAGCAATAAGGTAAACAGCCATTCTAAGTAATGCCCAAAATGAAAAGATCAATGAACAGGCAGATGATGAAAGAAACTAAAGCTGCGTTTGATTCAGCTTTCCCAAGGGACTTTCGCCTCTAAAGTCCCTTGAGAGAAAACTAGGCCATTTAGTAAAAAATTTTTGGAGAGCATTGAGTGAAAGCCAGCATAGGCAAAGCTGAAAGCTCAAGTTTGGGATCTGCCTTGGGCTTTCAGCATTTTCAAAAGGAAGCACTTAGGATTAATGAACTTTTCATATTCCACTCTTGCCCTCATAAAAAACTGTTCATCTTCTCCAACATTGCAGATTTGGGTCATCGGTGAAGCTCTACCAAGAGTTGCACGACGCTAGAAGACTGTTGCAGATGATCACCGAGCCTCATCGACGGTCAAAGTTCTGCTAGGCGAGATCTATAGGGTCACGGCTCAGGCGAGACCAAGTCACCGAGGTAGATGGTCACCATTTGGACCATTGCCGAGGCCAAGGCTTGCCGGGTCGCATGAGGTCACGCAACCCCAGAGCCCTCACCTGGGCTTGCAACAGCCCTCTGCTTCCATGCAAGGTCACGCAACCTCAAGCCCTCGCCTGGGCTCACGGCAGCCCACTGCTTCCACAATGGAGACGATGAACAGTAAGCCATTTGTTTTTTGTTTTTTTTTTAATATCAAAGCTACTTTGCAAAAAAATATACCGAAAGTCATTAATCAAACAATATTTCCTTTGACCAAATACACATTGAGCCAAAGATCTTCAGGAAAATGAAAGTCCCCAAAGCTCTCCCAAACGCAGCCTAAAACCCCTTTCTGAATAAAAGCAAAAGGAAAAAGAACAAACAACAACACTGTTTGCCAAGGAAGTAGTAGAGCTTAATGGGAACCTTGTATCTCCAAGCCGAGGCCGCTTAGGATCAGCAAATCGAACTGTTAATGGCTGATCACAACCCTATGACCAGAGCAAAAAATGATGAGAATATTCACAGCTGGCAAGACTAGTCTAAACCATACTTGACCTGATAAAGCATGCTTACTCTCATTGTATAGTTTCCATTCAAAGCATTTATAGCTGCCAACGCCATATCTCTATGAGAGTACTTGACAAATCCACAACCTTCAGATTTAAAAAAATGGTTATATATTTATAACTTGACATAAAATAAACCATCAAAAGAACAATGAAACAATGCTGGTTGCCACCCTTAACAGGCACAAGCAATCATTTGGTTGTGATGAGTAAATGAACCAGTTTTACAGCCTTCAGGCACTTTACAATCTCAAAAGACAATAAGTTTTGCTTATCAAATATATATGAAAACACTCGGAAAACCAACTATATTACAATAATAGAATGTTACATCTTTGATCCATTAAATAGATATCATACAGCATTGGTAAATGCATAAGAAAAAGCTGCGGTGGCATATTAAGCAGAGAGATTCTTCAGATCTACCAGAATGATCTTTCAATAAGTACCATCATTAACAATCAAAGGGCAGATATCTATGCAGTATGAAGGCAGCCCGAATCAACTGAACATATGTCTAGTATATAGTCTTTCAAATCTAAAAGAAAATAATAGACGCACCACGACTCTGCTTCATTTCATCGCGCATGAGATAAACGTCCTCAACTCGACCATATGGTGAGAAAATCTGGCAGGCATCACATATAAGTAGAAATATTCAGTGGCTCCCATATTTAATATAAACTGAAAATATTAATGAAACAAAAGAAGGCACATAGGAATAACACCAAGCTTTCAGGATATGCCTAATCCTCCAAGTAAGAGACGGCATTTCATTAAATTGCTATGGAAGAATTCCTTTTCTACAATCAAGCACTCGACATAGAAAACAAGAGAAACAAAAAAGGTTGTCAATGTGATCTAAGCATTTAAAAGCTGAAAAGAATTGTATTCGCGTACTTCCTCCACTTCTTTTACAGTGGCCTGTTTGTTTAGAGAACCCACGAACAGCTTGTACTCAAACGCACCTATTACAGAAGAAAGCCTCATCAAGACCAGCAACAACAATGCTTCCAGATAAACAGGACCTCAAAAATCACAAATATCAACATTATGTCAACACCATTAACAGAACACCAACACACCCATGTTCAATTCTAGAATGTGTCCCTCACTCTACTTGATTGTTCACAACAGCAGCCCGCAAACCAATAAGCATTCTTTATCCTTCATTTAAATTGGTAGAAAAATAGGGTCACCTATCACATTTAATGTAGATTGAAATGTGGGATCAGTAGACCAACATGAGATTCAGATCATACTTCACCAAACAGGTCTCATGTGTACATTGTTTTGCTCAACTATAGAAGTGTCAATATAACTTCCAACACTTTCAACAAGAATTACAATTTTTTAAGTGTAAAGAATGAAAATTTAGCCATCCATATCTGTAAACAAGCAAAACCTTGCAGATTCAAATAAACAATGCATCCGACTTCCATGAGAAACCATAGAGGCATTTACACTGTCATCACAACAGCGGTTTGCCTTGTCTAGGGAGTAAAAATCAAGGAACAAATGTTGCTCTGAGTTTCTGACAGGTAGCAGCCTAGCTGCAAGACATTACTAAACTTGACCTAGTTATGGTCACTTTTAAAAAGATCTAGATTGCTTTAACCACGAAACAAACCCCAAGTCAATTCTTACTAGAAGATCCATCACATGAATACTTTAACTTCACAGCCATCTGGACTACCGAATCTCTTATACTAAAAGGAAGTTCACTAATATTTGAAAGCCAGATTAGTCACATATAAAACTTGAAGATCAAAGAAAAATACCAAGTCGTTCTCGTTCTCCATCAGCATATCTAACTTGAATTGGACCAACTCCCTGAAAAAAACATATTGAGAGGTTCATTAGACCCCCATTCATTAAAGATTAGGCAGCAGAAAAAATACTCACCCCTGGAAGTGTGTATTGATTGTGTAAAGCTCTAATGGCCTTGTCAGCTTCCTCAGAGGTTGCATACTTGATAAAACAACATCCTGCATGAGCAGAAAGATTATATCCTGACAATGAACCCCTCTACCGATTGCAAGTGCATTTGGCACCAATATATTCGGTAATACAATCCAGTGAGAAAATCAATTTCCCATCCTTATCAACTTCACTACAATATATAAAAAAAGTAGTTGACAAGAAACAAAGCAAACCCTAAAGAGCAGAATTGTTTGCATAATTCGGTTGCTCAAGCTAAATATAAGAGAACCGCAAACCACTCAAGCAATCGTTAAAGCTGCTAGACAAATACACTTAAGCATATCCAGCGATGCGTCCTATAAATATGAAAGACATACACCACAAAAGACAAAATACAACCAGGAAGCCATAAGCCTAAATATCTTTAGAGGAGATCAATGCTACTGCTCAATCTTAGCTGTTAGCTCTAATAGCAGTATGACTTCAACACCGCCAATGTCAGTAGAGATATCATTTTCCTCATCGAACAAAAAAACACAGAAAATTTAGGTTTATACCCTTGATTCCACAACCTAGAATCACGACATAACCATAGCTCCATGAAGATACAGAATGTTGCTTATGTATATGACATTAAATTGATGAATGTAATGATATCCCATCAAGCCACCACATAATTGTAAAGGATCACACCTACTCCAAAAAAAAATAGTCTGACTTGAAATTGCATGTCCAATCAGTCTACAGCGCATCGCTGTAATACCTCTTGGTTGGAGATGATGAACAAGGCAAAGAGATCCATTCATGATCAAAACATATAAGTGTGATATTCATTGCCAACTCTCTGGAAATAGAAAAGAGCATGGAGTTCCAAGCCAAGCAAGGCCTTGAGAAAAATCAGGACGCAATCCTAAGGTCAAGCAAATGCCATTCGGAGAACATTTAGGGCTGTAAACCCAGGATTTGTAATTATACAAGACTATTTCTAATGATCATAAGAAAAAATAATCACATCTAGCTAATGCCTCCAGCACAAGTGATACCTGAACTTCCATGAATTTGGAAGTTGCAAAAAAAGACCTCCATCAATTTCCCCATAACAACACAGAATATCTGCTCGAATAGGAAAGAACCATCACGCAAACAACACAAGGTGCTGTTGTTAAAGTCACTGTTCCAGATACTGGCAATGATGCATCTCCTATCATCTTAACCCCATCTGATGATCTAAATGTACTTGAAACAAATTGACTGGCCAAAATTATGTACTAGGAGTCAGTTTCTACTTGCCAGTCATAAAACTAGCCTTCTATGTTTATACGGCTCCAAAACTC
Source organism: Syzygium aromaticum (assembly GCA_024500025.1). Classification (NCBI taxonomy): domain Eukaryota; kingdom Viridiplantae; phylum Streptophyta; class Magnoliopsida; order Myrtales; family Myrtaceae; genus Syzygium; species Syzygium aromaticum. Next base: position 32,335,682 of record CM044892.1, read on the forward strand.
TCCAACTTTCAGGTTCCCATGCCATTTGCACGCAACACAAACCAGCGGATCTATCCAGAAGATTGATTAACATATAACAGAAAGACTTAATCAACAACAACAATTCCATTTGATTGCGCAACTCACCATAGCGAGTTATATAACTTCGCATGTGATCAAAGTAATATCCATCCGGCTTAGTTTCACAGAATCATGGAGCCATGCACATGAAAGTGATTTAACCTGGTTCTGTAACCAGAGCACAAAACTTTGGTCCAGTAGGAAGCAAAGAACAAATGAGATAACAAGAAAACTGATTGTCACCAAGACCGCTCAGTCTATACATTCACTACAAACCACCATCATGATGCGTATAGGCTAATATAGCACCATATCTCAAATACAAACCTAAGAAACCAAACCAAGGACAACACAAGTGCATAAGCTGGAAACTGCAGTCCCACCAGTAACCATCACACCAAGCCAATCACACCATCAGAAAACTTAACACTCTCAGAGAAGCTTTCTAAATATCCTCACAAGGAAAGCTACCATATCACCTTGTAGGAGTTGCACCCAGAATATATATTATCAATCATCGGCACTGACAAAACACATCTAGAACTGATTAAATATCACATATTCAAAACTGACAACAAAAAATAGTCGAACCTTGGTTCAAACAACCATCAACTACTCAGTACAACAGGAGTAGCTTTGATGAACCAGACATGTCAATCAAGAATGTAGAAGAGATAGTTAACTTATTCATTTGACTGTGGATCAGCAATCCATATAATACGGAAGGTAACTCAACTTTTCATTCATACAATAGCACTCCAAATAATCTCAGCCAAGCCCCACATCATGTCAGAAGCCTCAGGTCTGAAATGTACTATATATATAATCCCCTCCCAACACCATGTGATTGAAACCATGATAACAGGATATAATCCTGTAACACCATGGCAAAGGACAGACATTTAACAAATCACCTGCTTACGTACAGTTCATGAGACCGCAACTATTTACCAAACACATTTCACCTCCCATGTAGTCATTCATAACAACAAAGAAAGTCCACCATTAGTTTATCTCATCTAGTCACGTAACAAGTAATGACCATTCCAAGTTATTTGAAATGGATAGTACCAAACTTCCCAATGAAAACTCAGGTTACTCATACACTAAATTTATTAGCATCTGGCCATCAGCAATACTCAATTGTCATTGTTTGTACAATTTGACGCAACCACTGAAAATCCTAAAGAGCTACTGCAAGGAAAAAGACCATCCTATTAAAAAAAAAGAAAAAAGAAAAACTCGCTGGTCAAGTCCCCATCGCTGCAGCCTCAGTTAATAATAGAGCAGAAGTTGTCTTCCACTTCCAACAGCTATACATATATTGACTCATACTCTTTACTCTTCGTGTTTGATAAGACATAAAAAGGCGTTCTCAACCAAAACCAAAAGCTTGTAACTTCTTGCAAAAACAAACTGAGATGAAAGATGAGCTCACGGATGCTCCCATCAGCCTCTCAATGGACCTGGAAAGAGATAGGAATGCTCGCGATCATTTTACTAAAATAGCACCTAGTACCTTGCTGTAGTCCTGTTCTCTTGTCCTTAATCATGGCAACTTCTATAACGTTTCCATGTTCTTCAAACAACGGGCGAATCTGATATTAAATAAGCAAATTTTAGTGCAAACAAGGAAATAAAAAACACAAGCATGCAGGTATTTATTGTGAATTTAGGGTTGGAACATGCAGAGTGGATAATGATGTCAAAAAATTAAGGTGCATGTGTGGGTAGGGATTTGGAAGCACATACAGCAGCAATGTGATGCTTCAAAAGTAGAAATTCCAATGAGTGGGAAATGGTAGGAAAGCTTAGTCGTGGGATGATAGATAATGCAGAGACAATGCCTAAGAAATTGTGTTTCTTGATTTGTTTGTATTAGCAAGGAATAGAGAGCTAAGGTGGCTAATATTGAAAGGCTAGCAGGAGATTGTTATTTTATGTAGGCTTCGACATTAGAGCTTGAAGCTTTCTCTAATTTTTATGAGTAGTCATATCAAATGATGCTAGATGTGGTAAACAGCAATAGCCTGCAGTGGAATTGTTTTTTCTTTAAGATTAAACAAAACTATTTATAAAGGTACTGAGAGGGTATTGCCCCTATGCAAAACGAACTCAAAGGGGAAGTCTTCCAGATACAAAGATTAAGAACAAGAGACCATTTCTATCATCTACGGTGAGCTATAAGTATGATACAACTTTCCCACTATACCAAAAGCTAAGACTATGTAACCACTTATCCCTAAAGAGGTCTCAAGAAAATTTTCCACCTTGACAAACTCTGTTTTACTCTTTCCAAATGAGCAAAAAAACGAGAATTCTTCGTTTTGTACTTCTGATTCTATTTTGTCAAGTTGTACTGCTCTATTACCATTTCCACTCAACTGTACGTACAATAGAACACTCTCACCCCTCAGAAATACTCTCCTGACAGTCACTTTTTTTCTTTTGGAAAGCAGCTTCGGGATATATTCACTTTGAATAGTCTTCAAAGAAAGGGAAAATGCCACTGCTAAGATTTTTTGGCGCAAGAACGCAAGAGAGAGTGTGGATCACTCAATATTACATTGTAATTTGACAGTACAAATTTGGACTACAGGCCACAGCAATTGCAGTTTTAGGAATAAAGTGGGTAACATCAAGCATGGCACAACACAAACTTCGAGCTTGAAGGGGTGCCATTAGTTATATGTCTGGGAAAGAACAATCTATTGAGATGATTCACCTCCTAATCCTCTTGGGGTTCTTCTGGGGATAATCTATTATACAACCTTCACTTTTGGTATAGCAGAAAAGTTCAATTACATATATCTACTTTGTTGGAAATGTTAGAAGACAGGTGGAAAATGTGCTGAAGGAGTTTTATATAAGGGTGATGCCACTCTGATACCTTCTTGATAAAATTTTGTTTTATCATTAACAAAAGAAAGAGACTACTTGTAAAAGCACCACCAAACAAAGTGCATGTATGCTGTAATCCGCCAATTCCAAAACTCAATTTAAGTAGCATCACATAGAACAAGTCATCAAGGTGTGACTTACATCTTCCTCAGTGGCACTCCTCGGAACTGATCCAACAAAAAGTTTAGCAAAAGCAGCTCCATCGAAATGATCTAACAAAAAGAGGGAAAAAGGGTCAATCCACAAGAGCATTATGAAATGCCAAAATAAAGAAACGGAATAGTTATTCAAATAATATATTTGAGTTTGTCTGAAAGGTTACAAAACATATAACCTAAAAGAAAGGAAAACGTAACACAAAGGCATAAGAAAGAATCAGAATGATCCTGCAAGTCACATGCATCACCACAACATTTGATGCAATGGAATGGATCTTGATCTAGATCTAACTAAACAAGGGATGAGTTGAATGCAATGAATATAACAAGAGGATGTCCTTTCCATTCATAAGTTTTGTCACATTAAAGGATAAATGAGAGAATGAAATGATGACTCTCATTACAGTAGTTGTTTCAAGAATCCATAAAATATAAGGAAAAGGAAATTAGCATCGTAACACCTAAGCACCATGCAATGCAAAGCATAGGGCAGAGGATATTTTTTCCTATAAGGTAATAAATTATTGCAAAAGGAATTCGAGTTCCAGTCCAATAACTCCATGCAAATTATTCACGTGAAAATAGGAATGCAATTATTAGCAGGTGACAAAACCATCTTGAACTCATTCTTGCTCACAAACATGGCAAAGGATGAAAACTGTCAAATTCTAAATGAACAAAGACAGTGATTTTGCAGCACAGGAAGAGGCTAAGCGTGGATCGAGTTGATTGGGACGGCTAGCTTACAATCTGACACATGCAAGACATGCAAGGGATGATGCAACAACTGGGACAATGGATCTACATAGAGAATCAGTAGATAAGAAAGCAGTCAGAATACTGCAGTGACAAAATTTAAGATTCAGTAAGGACAATAAGGATAAAGTTGAGAAGTCCGTGAGACTGATTGCAGATGTATCATTACTCCCAATGCTTTCTTTTTCATTATCTAACAGCAATTTGCGACTTTATCAGAAGTTCCACAAAGGAGAAAGAAATAAATGGAGATATTTGATAACTAATTTTGATTATACTATTATCAGATTTCAAAGAGCAGCAAAAGAGAAAATGGTGGTTCAGAAAAAAAAACCCTATGCCAAGCAAGTTGGAGTAGATATGCATGCTTTGAAAAATTTCCTAGTAGAATGTCCCTGCCCAAGAATAATTTCCCTGGTTACGTTTCAGAATGACAGACAGCCCAAGCAAAGTACGCCTCTTTGCAATTTAAATTCTCTTAAATGTAATGATTACCAGCTTAACCCACTTTTAAAAGTTTCCTCTGGAGAGAACATTCAAATAAGAAAAAAAAAATGCCTTTAGGTACTTGATGCTGATATCAGGCATCTAGAGCATTTTATACTCTAATTGATTGATCTGCTCCGGTTCTCTTAGGGTTTCATCTGGAGACCTATACATCCCAACTTTTCTTTCCATTTGGCCAAAGTGAGAGAGATCAGAGATCGCTAAACAGCCCGGCAACAGGTGAAGCTGACCAGGTTACTTCAAATTAACTATGTGATGCAACTCAACTTCCTCATTGAAGATTTAGAAATTGAAGAAGAAATGCCCCCCTAATCAAGAGCATCCCATTCCTGAAGCTAGAACTAGCAATCCACCACACAGGAGATTCAACATAGCAGGATTATCGCACGAAACAACATCGAAACACAATGCTTAAGCATACCATTATTCGATAAGAAGAAGGTACGCGGAAAAGCAAACCGAATCAAATTGGCTAAGCCAAAAGTGATCGAAAGCGAAAACGCAAAAAAGGAAGCGTGCATAGCTGCTAAGTGCAAGCCTCCCCCCACCAAAAAATTAACACCGAAGCTTCAAAATAATATCAGCTTTCGAAACACACCTGGATTAGGAGATCCTCCTCCCCTGCCAGAAAACCCCCGCTTCTGCCCAGCGAGGGGAGGCGGCGGCGGCGCATCGTAGCCCTGCCCGAACCCTCTCCCCCCGCCCCCGCCCCCGCCGCCCCCTCCGGCGCCCCTGTACCCGTCGCCGGCGCCGCCGCCCCGGCCCCCGGCCGCCCGGAATCCGCCGGGGCCATGCCGGGGCGGGCTGTCGAAAGGTCGGTGGCCGCCGCCGCCCCCTCCCCCGCCGCCACCGCCGCGGAAGCTGCCGGGGCTGCGGCGGCCGCGGTGGTTGTTCACGGGGCCGGCATCGGAGAAGCGGGAGGGGCCTCTGGATTGGCGGTAGCCGTGGGGGGCGTCCTGGCTGCTGTTGCCGTTGCCGCTGCCGCTGCCGCTGTTGCCATAGCGGTCTCCCCTGTGCCTATCCAGCTTGACTACCGTACTGCTCCGAGAGGGTGCAGAGGACGAAAACCCTAACCTGGGAGCTCAAATCTTCTTCGATGGCGGAGGAGGTGAAGGAGAGCAGCGAAGAGCGGAGCTGCTCGGAAGGAGAGAGAGAGAGAGAGAGAGAGAGGGAGAGACGGTGGTGGTGGTGGTTCCGGTCAATGCTAAGCGACGACGCGACAGTGTTTTGGGGGGGGGGGGGGGGGTGCTGGTTCTAGAGGAGAAGCCCGCTGCTGGGCTTCATGAACTCATGGGCCGACCGGTCCGGTCCGGGCCAGGCTCACGGGTGGCGTTTCGGCCCGCCCCCGACTATTGATCGGTGGGCCGACCCAAGCAGAAATGGCCAGGATCGGAAAGGAGCTGGTTTGGGCCGAAGCCCATGCTCCTGTTTGTAAGAAAGAAGGACGGGACCTTAAGGTTATGCATAAACTACCGGCAATTGAACCAAGTGACAGTTAAGAAAAAGTACCCACTGCCAAAAATTGACGACCTGCTCGATCAATTGCAAGGAGCCTCAGTGTTCTCTAAGATCGATTTACGGACAGGGTATCATCAACTGAGAATCCAGAAGGAGGATATACCCAAGACTACCTTTAGAACAAGGTACGGGCACTATAAGTTCACAGTGATGCCCTTCAGTCTAACGAATGCTCATGCTGCCTTTATGAACTTAATGAATCGGGTGTTCAAAGAATTCTTGAATTGATTTGTCATAATCTTAATTGACGATATATTGATATACTCGAGAGCATTCACTTTTTCACTCCACTATCACTTTCCCTCCTCTCTTTCTTAATAAAACAGAGAAAATATTCGCCGGTATTGTACCACCGCACGTGATGCGGCACCATTTTATCTAGTCAAATCCAGTTAGAAATCGACATGTGAAAAGCGACTCGGAATTAGATGAAAACAAATTGAAAGTATATCGGTCGATGGCAGGATGCAAAAGTTGCACGAATCAATGACACTCGGCAGCTTTAATAAATGCTTGCAAAATTGAAATGGTTCACCAACCCACTTGTTTAACTTTTTTCACTCTTATCACGTTTCTTTGCAAATCTTTGTCCTTCCGTTTCTAAGGAAGAAATCTTCACTGGAGAAAAGCCATAAAAACTTCTAACCCTATAGGTTTCATAAGGATCACCAGGAAAAACTCCATCCTTAATAGCTTCATCTTTCATTGTTTTATAAAACTTCTACCTCGGGCTCGAGGGAGGTTTAAGAGTGTTGACTCCGGTTCATTGTAAAAGTTGAGCGCAGTACAGAGATACAAAGGTTGAGCAGTGCACTCCGATTCATTGTGAAGATTGAGCACAGTAGAGAGGTGCGAAGGTTGATCACTCCACTCCGATTCATTGCAAAGATTGACCATGATTAAGTACTTTAGCATGATCACACAAGCGCTCTCGTTCTTCAATTGTAATTAAGAGATTTCTACATGACAGTAAAGAGAACCGAATGTCAAGTTTTTATTAAATTTAAAATCAAAGATGAATATTGGATAGTTGCCAAGTTTAAGAATGTTCACAATCATCCATTCATGGATGATAAACAAAAACATTCAGTATGATCTTATTGGTATATATTAGATACTAATAAAAGTATTTTGACTTTTATGGCTAGGCTGATATAAAGTCTTGGAAAGCACATTCCTATCATAGTGTTGAGCAGAGAGACTGGATAATGTTAGCTTTACATTACGTGATTGTAAAAAATTGATAAAATTTCTTACAATAAGAGAAAAAACCTGATTAGTGCGAGTGATTGTCAAAGTCTTATTAATCAGTTTACATACTTACAATATTTTATAGATAAGGAACATAGACTGACCAATTTTTTTTGTCAGATAGTGTATCCAAGCTGGACTATAAAAGTTTTCATAATTTAGAGGTATTTGATACTACTTACAATACAAATAAGTAAAATATGTATGGTACAAATAAAGTCTTTCAAGATATAGCATGTAAGATTATGACTTTGTCTAAATTTGTCAATCATTATGTGTAGCACTGAAGTTTGATTTGAGTGTGCTCAAGGAGGAAAGTCGCATATTATGGTTGAAAATAGTGGAATTTTGAAACAAGCTGTAAATGTATACACTCAGGTCATTTAAAGGATCTTTTAGGCTAAGTTCTTGCATGCCTTGTTTGAACATTTTCTTAAATCAAAAATCAATAGGCCATTGCACACTTGTATCACAAGAGATGAAAGTAGTGAAAGGAAGCATATTGTCCATTTTAATCTAAGTGATTCTACTATTACATGTAGCTGTAAGTTATTTGAAATGCAAGAATGATTGTGTAAGCATACTTTATGCATCTTGACACATGTTGTAGATGTTATGAGCATTTCATCACAATATATTTTGAAGAGGTGGACAAATGCTGAAAAATAAGGGACACGTTATGGTAATGTTAGACAAGGCTCTCATGATGCCATTAAGTAAAAAAACATTGTGTTTAGAGGTTGACACGGGTAGCTTTTAGCGCAATGATCATCAGTGCGAATTATGATGTGATGGACGAGTTTGCAACTGCAACTTTACTGCGTTTTCGCTCCCAAATCATGAACAAAATAATTGGGGAAAGTTAGAATGAAAGGAAACGTAAAAGAGTGGGGAAAGCAAGACAAATTTGGTTGGCGTGCCATTTTAATTTTGCAACTATTTATTAAAGCTATTGGTGTCATCAATTTATGTAACTTTTGCATGCTGCCACCGGCTAATAATCCAATGCATTTATTTAATTCCAAGTCTCTCGTCAAATATCCATTTGTAACCGGATCTGACTCGGAAAATGTGTGCGACATTAGCAACTGACGTGGTAGTATGCTATCACTTAATAACTTTCCCTCAAAATACCATTTTGCCTTCTCACACAAAACTCCATGAGCAAAAACGATTGAATTGCCTGTCATTTCAAAAGACGCCAACAACAGACCTTGAAGCCTCCAAAACTTGAAATCTTAATTTCCAAAATCCCTAACACCAGCAAAACCTAAGCTCCTCCATCATGTGTGACGAAGTCATCCCCATGTCGTTCAATGCCCTGCTCGTCGTCGCCGCGCTTATTGCAGCTCGTCCATGGCCATCCAATGCCCTGTTTGTCATCATCGCCCCAGTCTCTATCTTCTTTCTGTCATACTCTAGTCTTCTCTATATTATGTTGTGTGTGCATCTCTCTCTCTCTCTCTCTCCTTCTATATGTTATGTTACGTGTGCGCGTGTGGCTATGTGTGTACGTGTGGTGCCACGAAAGGATACGGCAACTTTAGATCAACATTGCCAAAGCTCACATGACTGACCTCTACTCATGGTCATCCATGGCAACCTTGATCAAAGATCGTCGACAAGCTTGACCACCTTGTCAGGGTTGTCGATCACAAAGCCCATCAAAAGTCCAGTCTTAACTCCAGGCACCACCAAATAGAGAGACGCGAAGACGGGGTTCGGAGGTAGTTCTGTGGTGATTGGACACGGACAAAGCAAAAGGGAGTGCGAGAGAGTGGCGGCGGAGGGTTGGGCGGTGAAGATGAGGACGACATTCGAAGGTGGCTTAAAGATGAACGGCGACGGTAACGGGGGATGACGAGTTTATGGTGGCTAGGTTTTATCATTTTGTAGTTGGGGTTCTATTTTGGAAAGTAGAAAGTTTAGAAGATGGGGAGGCGAAATTTGGGGGAAAAAAGACGGCAAATTTGTAGATACGTTTATGATTTCGGTCTATGGGAGATGCAATTTGGTGCAAACTTGTATTTAACAAACTAGAGGATGCAAAGTGTTACGTGGGACGTGACACATATTTTTAACTCATGTCCATTAATAAAATTCCACATGTGCGGCTACTGAGTTGGAATACAAAAATAGAAATATGATATTTCTCTTCTTCCTTCTCCACCTAATTTTCTCTACAGATATGTCTGTCGTCTATGAGCCCCACAAAAACTTCTTAAGAGATAATAACTTCAATACCACCTGGAGCTAGAATCACAATCTCAGTGTCGCTAAGAACATGCAAGCACGCCCAAATTTCACCAAACCGAAAAGACAATATGACGGTCTTCAATGCAGTCAAGAACGGACCCTTGTAACTACCAAAATGATAATCATACAATGCCCATCAAAGAACAGGAAAAGCTTCGCCGCTAAAGCTTCACCGAACCATTTGACAACCGAAATCAACTAAAGAGACAAAAAACACAAAAGGGTTCTACTGAAATCCTCACACTATCGAGACAAAAAAAAAAAAAACAAAAAACAAACGAACGAACAAACGGCTTCGTCTCCCTCTGTGCGCTTGTTTATCTTCCGTTCCGTGCATCCTCTTCGTCTACGCGGCATCGACCTCCTCTACTCTTCTCCGGCTTCATCTTCCCGAGCAAGAAGCTCGCCCTGAGCTAGCATCGGCGGGCTTTCATTCTCAAGGAATGCGACGGCAACGCCGAGCGAGAGCACGAGACGCGATTCGGGCGGAGCTCAAACAGTATCTCAACTAACCATAATTTATACAGAAAAAATTTCAGGGCCTTATCATGAAGAGCCGCGCGGGAGGGTCCCGTAGATCTAAGCCGGGCAAGTGCATTTTGCACCTTCAATTATTGTTCCCCTTTTTAATAAAGTTCACAAATCACAGCGACAGAATCTCTTTTGCTAGTCCCATCCTCTCGTGCAAATCTGTCAGATGACACGACACCTCAATGAAATGCTGCAGAAAAAAGCACCAAAATTATAGTCGGAAAAGGGTGATGGCGACAGACAAAAACTAAAAGCCATGATTCTTCCTTTCCAACGTAGCGGCGGTCCTCCTCGAGACCTTGCCAAAGAACGACGCGCGGCTCCGCGAAATTCACGTGCCCTTTTTGTTCTGGCACGATTCGTTCCTCCCCCCTCCCTCTCTGTTTTTCACACTTCGCTTGCGTATTGCACCGGCTAGTGTTTCTACACGTGTGCTGGTACTTTGGGCTAATTGCACTTCGGCACCCTAAATTTATTGGATTCTGGCGATTTTGGCCCCGCCGGTGTTTCGAGTTTTGCAAAATGTCGCCGCTGGTATGCTGAGCTGAGACCCTTTGTCCATATCGTTATTACGGTAACTCCGGTCGATCCTTATCCCGGTCTCCGGCCAAAATGACCGATCAACACCTTTTTACTGTGGGCGAATATGTCCATGACCCTAAGTACAATTTCTTTTGACCAGTGTCAAATATCCTTTTACCCTCTTTTTGTTATTTTTCTTGATAAATAAATAAATTCTTCGATTTGAAAAGTATTTTATTTATGTGAAAAGATTGAGCATCTTTTTGTGGGTGAAAGGATAGGAAGAGATAACCAACATTTATAATTCCACTGACATTGTTACGTGAGTTTTATACCCATTGTCAAAACGTTGAAGTTTATGTCATGATCATTACTTATTTAAGAGAATGTGTTATCATTGCACCACTCATGCGAGTTGGAGTGAAATTGAAGTTATCTAACGTCATGGCACGAGCTAAACCAACACATCGGGCAAACTAGGATTTGGGAGCAGCACGGGACGATGGAGGGATTCCAACTCGTAAACATAAGGGGCTCCAAATCACGTCAGCATAAAAACTTAAGATCGGCCCAAATACTCCTAGCTTTGGAAAATCAAATTTTAGAGATTTCGAAATCCATATCTAAGAATCTAAATATTCCAATTCAAAAGATAAATCCGATACGATGCTGTTAATATCTAATGGGATAAGAAAATCGATTGAAGATAGCACCCAAACGAAATCACGACCAAGGTATGTTCTTTCACCCAAGAGATTTACCCCCGATTCATATCATCATCAGATCACATTCCAACAAAATTACAATAAGCATTTAACAGCGTAAAATAAGTAATTAAATAAAACAGGCAAAACTTACTTCTCCACCGCGTAATTTCCTAACAAATACTCGGAGTTAAAATACCTAACCTAATCGGGGCTACCAAAACATCTTTCAACACTAAAGTTAGATCTGAATTGTGGAACTTAAGACCAAAACATTACACTGGATAATTAATGGCATCAATGTAATTATATTATCTGTTCGGATAAACACAGGAATAATCAACGAGATTGTTTATTTATTTATTTTAAATTTAATCTAAAAGAAGGAGCTCGTTAAATATAGAATTTTGGGTAGACACTCGTGACACCTCATTTCGCCTTTATATTATCCTTTTGGCTTGTCTCTCTTTTCTTCTGTCCGTCTGCTTTTCAAACGCTTCCTTCCTCCGTCGTCTTCCTTACTGCACCGATCGTCGCCCGTCGAAGCTCCGAATGGCGAAGCACGAGGATCGCCCCATCCCGGTCTACTCCGAGCTGGAGCCCGTGTACGGCGACGGCTCCCAGCTGGAAGAGGCGCGGCTGCGCTTCGACAGGGTCAGGGCCAAGTTCGTGGAGGCCTTCGGCCACCCTCCGGAAGTGTTCGCTCGGTCCCCAGGTGCTCCTTTTTGGCGTGCCCGGCCGTTGTGGAATCGCGGGTGCTGCAAAAGATTGAGTTTTGATTGTTGGGTTTCTGCTTTTGCTGCTGCTGTTAATTGGGTTGGCTGTGTTGTAGGGAGAGTGAATTTGATTGGGGAGCACATTGATTACGAGGGGTATTCGGTGTTGCCGATGGCGATACGGCAGGACACGATCGTCGCGATTCGCAAGTACGATTCTGGGGAGGCGAAGCCGCTCCTCCGTATCGGGAATGTCAACGACAAGTACACAATGTGCAGTTATCCTGCTGATCCCGAGCAGGTACTTTTGGCCTCGATATGTAGTCAAATTCTTCGGGTATCATGCTTTTATGTTTTTAATGATGGACAACGCAACACTTGTTTCTTCATTTTGGCTTTATGGGTATGCACGTGAGTTGGTAAACTTAGCCGGATTAGTTTTGAGTTTTTTTTTTTTTTTATAATAAGTCGCGTATATGTGAGATGGAGAGATAGAGAGAGATTGCCTGATACAACACTATGTTTAATTCTCGCTCATTGTAAGTGAGTCTTGTATTTCCTGACAAAGATTATTAACACATTATGAGATCGGATGCATTCTGTCAAATTTTCTACTTTTGTGGTCCCTTCATGCAATTGCTTCAATCTGCAGGAACTTGATTTAGAGAATCACAGATGGGGCCATTACTTCATTTGTGGGTGAGACTCGAAGTCCTTCTCTGCTTCATTTCCCACCTGTGGCTGTGATTTTGCTGGCATAGTTAGTCATTGTTCTAACTTTCTGCTGGAGGCTATTTTTTGTATTTGAGTTATAAATCAGTTTGGATAATCATTTAATGCTGCCACTGGTTTGTTTGAAACAACACTTTTTGTTCACAGGTACAAAGGTTTTTATGAAGATGCAAAGTTAAAAGGACTGGATGTTGGTGCACCAGTTTCACTTGATATTATCATTGATGGAACAGTTCCAACAGGTGTAATTTTCAGTTGCTTTGGGCTTATTCTTTGTTTTAGAACAGATTTTATCGCTTGAAAGAAATTTCTGCATTTTTGCATTGAGGTCTAACCAATTGGTGTGGGTGTGTGTTCTGTTTTACAGGCTCTGGACTTTCAAGCTCTGCAGCATTTGTTTGTTCTTCTACAATTGCTATTATGGCAGTTCTTGGGACAAACTTTCCCAAGGTAGCACTCGTTGTTCAATGAGATCTTTTAATGATCTCTATTTTCAAGATTTATTCATGTGAGTTGTATGTTCCTAACATATATAATCTAGTCATTATCAGAGTATGCTGATGATGACCTGTTCTTGAATCGCGTTGCAATAATGGTGTCATTTCTTAACGATTAGTTTCTTGCGTCTTTTAGTAAAAAAATTGGGTTATCAACTACAGTTTGTGAATTTTGTTAAATGATGATCGGTCAGCTCAGATACTTTTCATGCCATACTCTCGCTTGATTAGACATTTTGTTTGAGTGTATGGGTTGTTAACTACAAGCTCCTTGTGTATCAGAAAGAAGTTGCTCAATTGACATGTGAGTGTGAACGGCATATTGGAACTCAGTCTGGTGGAATGGATCAGGTTAGTAATCATTCAGATCGTCCTCAATTTCCATTGCAAGTTCAACTTTTCCATCTTCGTCAATCTTTAATCTATGAAGCTAATTGTAAGTTGCTGACCTTGGGAATCATGCGAGCTTTAGATGTTGTCAATTCGTCATGCTTCTGAAGGTTTTTGGGATAAGGTTCTGTGTGACTCTGGAACAATTTAGCTCTATATTCTGGGGCAGTCAGCTGTGGACCGAGCTATAACCCAATTTATAGCTTTTTTGGTCACTGAAAAATTTGTAATAATAATCATACAGAGGGTCATCGTTGTACTGTGATGTTGCATTGGTTGCTCTTTATGGTCCAATTTGGTTTCCCTATAACCCACTAAATCACTTCAACTTAAGCGACGGTCTCTTTCATATAAACTGTAAGGTTCTCTATTAGGAACATAGTCTGACACCGGGAGTTTTTGTATAGGATTCTACTGGAAAATGCTATTGCTGTACATTTATTTAGGAAAAAATTGATTTCTCTTAGTTCACTGTATACTTTATTCGCATGACACTTCACAGTGAAGACTAACAAATAATTTCGTTTCATGCTTGACAGGCCATATCCGTGATGGCTAAACCTGGATTCGCTGAGCTCATTGATTTCAACCCTATTCGAGCAACTGATGTGCAACTTCCTACCGGTGGTACATTTGTGATAGCTCATTCCCTGGCGGAATCTCAGAAAGCTGTCACTGCTGCGACTAACTACAATAATAGAGTGGTGGAGTGCCGATTAGCTGCTGTAGGTTTTTCCTTTATTTGTTTGTTTTTGCAAGGTCCTTCGCATAGAAAATTCTTTATCACGAGTGTTCCATTATCTAATATTTTCTATTAGCCATGCGTGGCTGTGGAAGATTGGGTGACCCTTTCATAAATTTGGAATGTGATATTACAATTGCAGCATATCTTATGTATGCCAAGTTCACTATGCTCTCCTAATTTCTTCCGCAGATTGTTCTCGGGATAAAGCTCGGAATGAAACCACAAGAGGCTATATCAAAAGTTCAAACTCTTTCTGATGTAGAAGGGTTGTGCTTATCATTTGCCAGTAAACATGATTCTTCTGATCCTGTTGTTGCGGTTAAGGTACGTGGTTGTGTCTCTTCTTTGTTTCCCTTTTATGTGCATTATAAATTTCTTAGTTCCTGCTTGCCATTGATTTGTTTAAGGGATGGACATTGGACTCTGCAGTCCATTGGTCACTGTAAACCTTCCAACTAACTCTCCTGTGTTGCTTACTTCTTGAAAGGAACTTCTCCATGAGGAACCTTATACAGCAGAGGAAATTGAGATAATTACCGAGGAAAATCTGCCATCCGTTTTAGGCCATTCTCCATCTTCTTTGGCTGTGTTAAAAGCTGCCGAGCACTTCAAATTGTATCAGGTACTTCTGTAAACCTTAGTTTAAGCAGAAGTATTAGTTTTGTGAAGCATCTTTTTAGTGCTACCATTATATCTTCCGTACAGCATGATAAATATTCTGATTGTTTGAACTTTGACCCACTTGAAAATTATGAAAATGTGGTCTTTCCGAACTTGGTTTCTGAAGGATCTAATTTTAATCAATTGCTGAGAATTCCATTGGGGAAAGAATTTGAAATCTGTAAGTTGTTATCTGAACTGCTATTAGATGATGTATTTCACAACAATGCATGGATATCATAGAAGATATGTTCACTTTTTGCTTCGGTGGACTAATTTTCTCTGATTGAATCGTAATCCTTGTTGTAGAGGGCATCTCATGTATATTCTGAAGCCAAGAGAGTGTATGCTTTCAAGGACACTGTATCTTCTAATTTAAGGTCAGTTTTTACGGTTGCCGACAGCTCTTTTCCCCCCTTCACATGTACACTGCCCACATTGTCAATAATATCCTGGGAGATGAAGCGTATAAAACATGTGTGCAGCATGAAGAACCTTATTCAATCTAATATTTTTTTCCCCCTAGTTCCTGAAGTGTGTATTGCGCGAATTGTCTTTTTTCTCTTTTTTTTCACCAGTGAAGATAATATGCTAAAGAAGCTTGGTGACCTCATGAATGAGAGCCACTACAGCTGCAGCGTTTTGTACGAGTGCAGGTACATTTTTATGTCCTACTTTCAGATCAATTCAGCACATGCTCATATGCATCATTTAGCTTTGTTGGGTGGTTCAGCACATGTCCATACACTCAGAAGTATGAAGCCTTTGAATGTAATTAGCACAAGTCACAGTCATAGGCTACAAAGCATCATTTAGCTTTGATGGGTGGCTCAATATATACAGACTACTATATGCTTGCACTAGTGCCTTGTTTCCGACGATTAGGACTCTGCTTGGTAGTGATCCATTGCTTTGATTAAGCAATGAGGGCACGCCAAGTAGATGGAGTATAATCTGCGGATAATGAAGGCACTAGTCTGAACTAAGAACAACGTGTGAGCCAATGGTGTCAATATGCTTGACTGAAAAACGAACTAAATGAACCAGATCTTGGATGTAGAGCATTAAGAGTGGACAAATCAGATTAAAATGCTTTAGTGTTATAATCTCGGTAACACAATGCCCATCAGGTGGTGATGCTCGCAGTCCCCTTGCTTTGTAGTGGCAACCAAGATGAGCGTAGTTTCTGTTTTCTGCTTTGTAATTGTTTCGTATCTTCCTTTGTCCTGTAATTAGCTGTCCTGAGTTGGAGGAGCTTGTGAAGGCTAGTCGCGACAATGGCGCTCTAGGCGCGAGGCTTACTGGAGCTGGATGGGGTGGATGCGCGGTCGCTCTCGTCAAAGAGAGCATTGTCCCGAAGTTCATCCTCAATCTGAAGGTACTTGTATTCTTTTCACGCCAAAACTCGAATCGCTGTTGGAGAATAGTAACCGTCCATTTGACATCACGTTTGAAAATCTCCTCAGGAATGCTTTTATCAATCGAGAATTGATCGGGGAGTGATCGACAAGAGCGATCTCGGCCTCTACCTGTTCGCCTCCAAGCCGTCAAGCGGGGCTGCCATTTTCAAGTTTTAGCATTCCTCTTGCTGATATTTAACCAAGTGTTTAGGGACACATTTCCATGTATTGGACTTTTGGGAGTTTCCCTGCGGGACTTTGCTGATATTTAACCAAGTCTTGGAATAGCTGTTGCTGGAATAATATGTGAAAACACCTCATTGGAGGTCTGGTTAATAAGTATGATGTAGCTTGACATTTTGGTTGTCATGATTCGAATGAGGAAAGCAAGAAACTTGGGGCATGTTTGTATGGCTCTTTTAAGCCAAAAAACAATTACTTGTCCGCCAAAAGAAGTATAATTTGTGATGAAAAAGTTAGATAGGATTTAACTAATGTACATGGTAATGAAGTTTCAATACCATGGTGGACATCTAGCCAAATCTATTTCTTTCACAAGAAAATTATGGTGGATTAGATTCCCATCAATACATACAGGTGATTGCATTAGGGAATTGAACAATACAAGGCTTTGTATATTATGATATTTCAGATGAAATAGCTAGATATTTGCCAAATTAGATCTTAGGTCAATTAAAAATAAATAAATTGAATCTCGACAAGAAGATGGGCGGCAATTGATTGATGGCCAAGGAGGGTGGGGACTACCAAGATTTTGAAGACCAAATTTTGGCCCCACTATTAGTGGAAACTAATCTTTCCTGAAGCAATGCCTTGATTTTGATAGATCAAGGCGCACGTGGTCTTGTTCCTCCCCCTCCTAAATAATTGTGGGGGGTATATAGATTTTTCTTTATTTTTATATTTTTCATTTTTTTTTTTGCCTTTTCTCGACTTTTGTTCAAATGGAAAATCGAGAGATTCGATCATAATGTTATTTGGGCGTTAAGATGGAGAATAAATTTTTTTTTCCTTGTTTATCTTTTTTAAAATTTTGGGCAAGATTGCTAGTAAGACTCTAGGGACCTCCCATTTGCTCCCATTCGTGACATGTCCCCCACCAAACGAGGGCATTGCAAAGCCCTTTGATCAAGTTACTTTAAGCATCAATTTGGGATCTTTGGGGGCATCATTCCATGCATCTCCTTGGCAAGAGTAGTTGGGTTGGGCCCATGGACCCCAAAAGAATTAAGAACACTCCACATTTATATATTATTTCCTTTTTTATTTCCTATATTTAGAATAAGAAAAAAGCTTGGAGAGTTCACTTAATTTGGACCTGCCCGGCTTCCTTCTTTATTTCTGCCATTTTATTATGAAGGTCAAGTATAGTGTCCTACCACTACTTCAAATATGTCATCAGGAATAGAATTGAAATAAAGTAGCTCCAAATTAATAAAGTCTTGGCATACTTAATCAGTGTTGACACTTTTAATTTGGATATGGAATGCATCGAAAGTTTTCACTTTAAAATGATTATATATGTCTCGTTATATTTTTGTTATCTCTTGAGCACATGTTACAAAATCGACAAATTTAAGAGTTGATTCCTTTTAATATACTCAAACTCGCGAAAGAGCAAACATTTTTGAATATTGCATTTCGTGAGAGATTATCCATACGATAATTGTTTGAAATCAAAGTTTTTCGCGCATTTATGTTTGGAAAGTCGATAGAAAAGTTTTAGATGTGCAAAAAAACGACATGTTCAAAATTTGGATCGTTTTGAAGAATCAAATTAAAGTGGTTAAGAAATGGAAGATTCGTGAGATTATGTGAGAGATTTACTTGATTTTGTCTATTTTATATAACTATTTTCTCTGCTAGATAATGCACCACCGCAATACATGTCCATTTTCCGGCCAAGGAAACAGATAAGTTCCATTGAATTTGTTTGATGAGCAATAAATAATTTTCCAAAATTGGGGGGCCACCGATTTTCCTTTTCCTAAGCAGATAAAACTTTTTTTTCAATATATTAAAAAAAAAGAAGAAGAACAAATTATGAAAAATGGGACTGACAAAATTAATATATAGAAACAAGACACGCCATGTGTCGGTGACGCTTTCACCTCTGCACAACGACATCGCCCCCATCGCCTCCTCTCTCTTTCTCTCTCTTTCCTAGGAAGACGCCATCTCCTTCGACACCCGCCTCGAGAATGGTGTCTCCCTGCATTATCCTCTGGTCATTTTCAAATTCATTCGAAAAAGAGAAAGAGATTTGAGGATTACCCATTAGTTTTCTTCCTCGTTCCCGGCCTCTCCTCGAACCTTCTCGCCTCCTTCCCTCGCGCGCTGGACCTGCTTGAAAGGTGTGCGGCATAAATCGTCGCCATCTCCGCGTGGAAGAAGATCCGGCGGTCTTCGTTCGCTTTCTCTGGAAGGTACCCATTGCTTGGTTTCGTCCATTCTGTTGATTTGCGCGAGCGGTTTTCGATGTATGCAAGTAATTTGTACAGATTGCTTAGAGGGTCCTTTTGAACTCTTTTTCCGGTGGAAGTTTTGTGATCGACTTGTCCTGGGCTTTCGTTTTTCTTCTCTTAGAGGCTGTTTTTGGGCCCAAAGTTCCTGACTTTGGTGCAAAGTTCCTCTTTTTTGTGATTAATGATGGATGTTTATTGCTGAAAACTTGCAGGTTGTGGTTGAAGTCGGGATTGCAATTCAAAAATAGGCGAAGATCGCATGTGTTTTGATTTGAGGTGGAAAAGGGGTTTGGTATCTTGTTTGACTTCTATAAGAAGTTAGTCTCTACCTTGCAAAGCAAGTCTGGGGTTATTTGAAGTCAAATCATAGCCTCTTTTGCAAGTTAAATTGCCACATTGTTGTTTACTTCATGAAGGTTCAAATGTCTGTTAAAGTTGCTTGCTTTGACATGGCATGTATCCCTGGCGAAGCAATCTTTCTGAATCGCGTCGAGTCTTAGAGCTTAATTAATAGATTCTAACTGTTATTAGGCCTCTTGCCGTTGTTGTGAACTCCTTTAAATTTGTGTTGGAGAAAAGGTGTCAGATTGGGGGTTCTAATGGAACACAGAGAGAGGGATTTTGACATTGATCTTGAAGTTGGTGGTAATTGTAGTGAAGAAGGTTCGAGCGAAGATTCTACTTCCGCTACCAAAAAAGAAGTGAAGTTAGTTAGTGAGGTCTATGGGAGGCTTAATGATAGTCCGGTGAATGATGAAGATGGTGTCAGTTTTTATGTCAACGTATTGAACTCAGATGGTGTTGATGCTCGAAATATGGCTAAGTTAGTCAGAGAACAGAGCCCAGGCAGTGCACAGAAGGAAAAGCGGAAAAAGACTAGCAATAAGAAGGCTGCTAAGCCTCCCCGGCCCCCGAGAGGTCCATCACTAGATTCCGCAGATCAAAAGCTGATTAAAGAAATTGCTCAACTTGCGATGTTGAAGCGTGCGAGGATTGAGCGGATGAAGGCATTGAAGAAGGCAAAAATGGCCAGGGGATCATCGTCTTCTCAGAACAGTGTGATTGCCATGGTGTTCACTGTTCTTTTCTTGCTCGTGATACTGTTTCAGGGTAATGTTACTTTGATTTTGTGTTCATGGCTTTGATTTTCCTGTGAAATTAGTTGTTACTCAAACTGAAACTAGATAATAGAGAGGGTACATATGCCACTGGTAACTAATTTTGTGTCGTCGATAGTGCGTTTTTTCCTATTTAGAGAGAAAATCAATTTAATGACATCTGGAGAAATGGACATGGTTCCTTACTGAGATTTATTATTCCTCACGGTTGAAGCTTGTCTTCCAGACATTGGTAATTTGTGTGTATTAAGAGGGCTGCGAAGTAGTTCCAGAACATATTATGGCCTCGGTGTGTTATTTTCCAATGGACTCGTTCTTTGCATAGACACAATATGGTAATAGTTAGATTTTAAAATGGTTGGTGGATTTTCGCTCTCTCCTGAAGCAGTTTGATAGTTTATGTTGTTCATATGCCACAGTATTCTCAAGATGTGGTCATTGCTTTTGCAGGAATTGCACCTAGAACAAAATCCTCAGTGGCAACCTTTGAAGGCTCTCCAGAGTCAGCAGGATCACCACTGGGAGGTCTAATATCGGTTCAGTACAACCAAAATCCATATATCACTCACATGAATGGACCCGCATACGGTTCTCCCCGGTGGGTTCCTTTTCTTTCGATTTCTTTCTCTGGACAATGTCAATTGCTTTTAATTTGGAAATAAAAACTGATGTTCCTCGATTCTCTGCGCAGTTTGGTAGAGGAGGTTGCTGGTTTGAGTGCAGAGGGAAAGCCGGATAGAGTTGCGGGATGATTTGGACCTTTCGGTCGCGATCCTTTTTTACCTGTACAGGTGGCTACTACAAACTGTTTTGCTGGTTAATTTATCCCCTTTTGTATACTCGTCAAAGTTGGGGGAGTGAGTTAAGTTATTCTGCGCATGAGATGTTTATTTGTTGAGGGATGCTGTGTCTTTGCATTGGTTGCCTCTCTAGCAGCACGTTGGGCAAAAAGATAATTTCCGAGCCATTGTCTTGAAATGTTCCTGGATTAATTAGTTTTCCTCCTCTGCATATGTAAGATCTGTTTCATCGTTTGTCACATAAGTTAGAACCGATGTACTTGTAATTTGAAGAAAGAAAGCAGAGACGTGCTCGCTAGCTACGGATGTTGTAAATCCTCACGGCTACTTGTACGTGGGTTCTCAGCGGTGTTTGAGAGTGCCGTAACCAGTGCGGAAAGAGGGCAGTCAACTTTGTCACTGCTCGTTTTCATTTCAATACAATTTTGTAACCCTTCAGGTTTGATATGAGTAGGAGAGTGTTCTTCATGTAAGCATGTTAGTGTGAGCAACCAGTTCAGCACATGGCCTCACGTGTGTGCAGATACTTATTTGGCAAAAATCTCTGTTGCTAGATCCAAGTCCACTTGGTCATGTCTGAATTGAATTCCTTAAATCAAGATCAGGTGTTCAATCTGTTTCAACTCTCTTCTCTGAAATTGCAAGGCTGTTTTTGTGATTTCTTGATACAGTCAACCCTGCATATGTATAGGAGATCCCGAGGAATTTATTGCATCAAACTGTTTGAATTTTGTATGATGGTGAGATTGGCAATAAATGGTGTTGTGTTGCCCAATAACGTGACTTTTATACTGGCAAGACAGATCAAGAGCAGTTCTGAGAACTCCCCTCCCATTAGCTCTATTGTCCTGTGGGGCCAAATATCAGTTTGATTTCAGATTTGCTGGTTCTCTTAGGTGACCAACATTCAAATAATGCACCACTGATTCATCCGAGGTTTTGATGAGTGGGGCAATGTGACTTAAGTTATGAAGACTCTTATGACCCGATGTTGGTATTATAGATCAGTTTCCATGCACCATGGTAGGTTCGCCTTCTCTTTTGTTTATGATTCTTGCTGACACGATACATCTCGATCTCATTGCTTACCAGTTGGGTTTCTTCACCGTATTCCCTAATTCAGGCACAATACTAATTGCCTCATTTCCCGACCTTGGTCTGGGCCAGGTCTCGCCCCGGCCTTGCACGATTCAACCTTTATCATGTATCCAGTACCTGTAAACCTACAATCAATAACCCTTGAAATCATTTTAAGAGCATCAGTAGTTCTCTTCTTCATTGGCAGCTACCAGTCCTGACTTATGATTGGGTCATGGCACCAGGAAAATCAAGATCCCTACTGTTTTTAAGAAAGCTATTCTTGGTCTTGATTGAAGCATTAATATTATGTTAATATGGAACGTCCACTCCTTATCTTTTGTTCATTGTAGATCTCCGAAGAATTGAACATGAGAAGATCAGTCGAAATCGGCGAGTTCATTCTTACCCTTTCCTATATGTACAAGAAATATTTCATTGGATTTGGTCAATATAATATCGAATTTGAGAGAGAGAGAGAGAGAGAGAGAGAGAGAGCATCAAACTCTTTGGCGCAAGTACCTATGTAAGCTACATCATGATCACTAAATATCAATCCACAGGAAAATAATCAGTCCATGTCATGGACAAAGCAAGATTCGTGTTTCTTTCTCACGCATCCTTTATCATCATCATCTTCAGAATCAGACCATTCACTCAAAGTGCCACGTTTCATCTTCTTCTCTAAAGAACGTTGCTAGAGAGAGAGATCATCATCAACGGAGACTAACTTTAACCTTACTGCAACATCTTGATAATAGCCACAGCCACGTCGCACAGCTCGCTCACGAGCTTATTCCTATCGCCCAACGGTGACAATGCCGTCGATTTGGAGAGCTGCTTCTCGCATGTGTCGGCCTGGTCTCCCGCATCCGAAACTCCGTATTCCGCGAATCCATATTGACTCTTGTCAAAGGCAACGATGGCCTGAGGCAGCGTGTACTTCACAACCGGTATGTACAGCTCGGCACAATAGTCCAACGGCATCTCCAGCTGTGGGTCCTCGGTCTGATTGATCAGTACGTGTATGAAGCTCAACGTGTCAGTCGTGTTCGCCAAAGTCAAGTTCAGCATTATGCCGGCTAGGTCGTGGACAGTCGCGCCAGAGCTGCCAGGATACGATCTCAAGGACGAGACGCATAGATCATGGTACGGCGTCTTCTTGCAAGTCTTCTTGATCAAGTCGACGCTCTTTTCGAGCGAGAGAGCGGGTGCTCGCAGAGATACAATGGTTAGGCTGAAGAGAAAGATGGGCGTGAGGAAGAAGAAGCTGTTCATTGTTTGACTTAATGAAGGGAAAACAAAAAAGAGGAAGTTGAAGGTTGATGGGAGGTTGAAAGGTGGATTAGGACCTGGACAAAATTCCAATGTCTCTTAATTGCACATTAAGAAGAGAACCACATAATCCCTAACATAGATTTTGGCTTTGTCTTCCAGCATATACAGCAATGCAGTATTTATGCATGGCATCCCATAACAAGTAAAAAAAGAGAAACAACGTATGATCATGAGTTGCGGGTGGTTTTTGGCTTACCATGCATTGCACGCTATCTTGATAAGGTTGCTTCCACAATTCATCTGGTGTGGGTTAATTAAGAGCACTTGCTTTGTCCTTTTGATAATCTGAATACTTTCATTTTAGCATGTACGTACCTACATAGGTATGTACGAATGTAAGTGTGTAAGTACGTACGTACGTATGTCTGTATGTATTTTGTGACATTATGTAGAAATTTAATCGCATCAGAACCTTTGGTTCCACCTTGTAGCAATTATCTTATATGAAATATGTGGGTTGGGATTGGGGTTAGGGGTTTTAGTTCAAAAACACAACTTGTTCTTTGTAAAATTTGCAGAACAACTGGTGAGGAGTCTCTCTTCAAACTTCAGATTATGACACACATACAATATGGAAAGTATATCAGATTTGGTGTCTATTTTGTCGTTACCATTGTTCTTCTCGAATCTGTACAATGATTTAGTCGACAATTAGTTTTGGAGGGATTGAAGCTGTTCATGATCTTTGTACTTTAATAAAATTGTGTGTCCACAGTTTCAAGTGTAAACGGAGCAGCCACCATGACATTTGGGCCACGGTCTATTCGAGAAAACATGTCATAGTCGTCCTCTTTATTATTATTTTTTCAATCATTGAAGATGATTGAACGGCCACGACTTCTTGCCTTCTTCGCAAGTAAATCGACAAGAGATTCAAAGCAAAGTTAACTGAATTCAACGTCTGAATTAGGATATTAGAACCTATTTAATAAGGTCACTCTTCAATCATTTAAGGGGAAAATTACCAAATAAGTTTCAAATATTGTAATTATGTCAATTCAGTTCTAAATATTTTTTTTGTCAATTAAGTCATAAGCTTTTTGCATTTGTGCCATTTGAGTCAATTCAGTCAATTTTGGTAGGAAATCGCTGATATAAATATGTTGACACGAACATTTTTAATGATATTCAAGTGTGGTAGCTAGTCTCGAGTAGATGTGACATCTTCAGCACTTGTGTTGATAATCTATATATTTTAAAGTGATTGGGATTATCAATAGTAAAGAGATGATGTGGCCCTTTTGAGAGTTTTTCAATGACTTTTATTTTCTTTTCAAACAAATTTATCTGTGTTTTTAGTTATAGTCTTTCTTCACACCCAACCCTAAAGTACTACTTGTATATGATATTTATTATAAGTAAATGGATGAAATAGTAAAGACGGGATGATGTTCTCTTGAGGACCTCTAATATTATTAATTTTCTCCCAAACTCGCATTTATGGATTTTTGGCTGTCGTACAATAGGTTTGTGACTTTTTGGACAATTATTACAGTCTCTAAACTATCATGAAAAGTGCAATATAGTCCATAAACTATTGCAAAATGTGCAATCTAGTTCATAAATTTTCAATTTGCTCAATCTACTACCTCAACTTCTCATAACAAAGTTAAATCAATCTTTCGGTACTGTTCACAAGTTTTCATAATTACATTAATATCTTGATTTTAGAATATCTTTGCATTTTAATCAATCTGCTAAATCAACGACAATATGGTATAATAATATCTACAGATACTCGTATAATAATATTATTTCTCCACTTGTAAAAATTACATGACGTATCCCATGCACAAAATACTTTTTTGAGAGGCTTAAATTTTTGTTAGTGGCCCCCCCCCCCCCCCCCCCCCCCCCCCACACACACATATATATATACACGTATTAGCTAGTGGCGAGGCGCTTGATCATGGAATTGTACACCTAATTACATCTGTTTGAATATCTAAATTTAACTTAGTGAACTTCAAAAAGCTAGTCATATATATGATCAAAATTGTAAGAGTGTTCACTTGAGGAGGAAAACTATAATGTGCGTGCCTGTCCTCAATCATATCGATCAGCTTCAAGGTGAGTATGTTTTAGTTTTGGATACTGTCAATAGATTTTCATCAAACAGAAACTGCACTTTCATAAAGAAACATTACGGATTAGCTTTAATATTGCTTCCGAGCCATATGTTTTTTCTCCAACCCTTATTAATCCAACAAACCATCTTTCAGATGATCAATGCTCCTGGCAATAAACCTGCAATGGCGCCAGCCACTGCGGCCGCTTTGCTTTCACAATCGTTCGAGTCCCATATTGGCGACTTTGAGACTCCAAAGGCCATTTCACAGCCGAATGTGCCGAACCCCACGGTGTTCATGTACTCCGAGGCGGACTTGTGGTCGCCTTTCATCAAACTGTCCTTGCCTGTTGGCGCCATCGTGACTGTGATGACTCTGTACCACTTCTCGCATAAGTACAACCCTTCCTTCGTTTTCCGGTCTAGGGCTTTGCTGCGCAAGTGCTCTATTTCGGTCAGAGTCGACGTGGTATTCGCGTCAACCTTGTTGACCATGATTAGGGCAAGGGTTTTGGTGTCCGTGGTGGAGCTCCGGGGATCAGACCTGAGAGCCTAGGCACAGAAGTTGGTGTCCGGCGTCTTCTTGCACGTGTGGTCGACGAGGTCGGCGGATGCGAATGGAGGATAGTGATGAGAAGAAACTGAGTGAACGAGAGAAGTGTGAAAAGCATCGGAGTCTTCATGTGTCATTGGAGTCTGTTTTGGAAGGAGACGATAATTCTGATGTGGTTAAGATGGTAAGGAAAGGAATTCTTTTGCTGTAGAAAATGCGTGCTAGTTTGACCCTTTGAATGGAGGTTGAGGTTGAGATTGGCTCCTCTTACGGAAGAAATTGGTACTATCTATATTGATAGCCACATCTCTGCTGACACTTGACACACGGCATCATTCAAAGACTATCCATTGACTGAGTTTTTTCTTTAAAGATATTACCAAATTTTGTTTTCTTGTGGCTGTTAATCTTTGTAGTAAATAGGCATTCCCACTTGTCATAAATGAGAGGTTTGTAGTAAATCATCCACCTTAATCTTATCCCGTCTACTAGCCATAGTATCTGATATCAAGACAGGTTCTTTATTAAAGAAGCTTTTGCCTGTAAGACTTTATTAAAGATGTTGCCATTATTGAGGTCATTTGAATTAGCGGTCCATTTAACCACTGAGAGGGTAACACCTTCCCCAAAGTATAATCTCTACGATGATTCCGTATCTCCACCATTTTTCTTTGTCATGCAATGTAGAACAGTGCTTTGGCACCCAAGGCTTGAAACCACATCAGTTTGCCACGAAGCCACCTTTTACTTCTCCATGTCTAAGACCATTCGAAGCCCTATCTACAACCTTATCAGGGACACCAAGCTGCGGCACCAAAGAGCGACAGAAAGACCGATGTCAATCTTGAATGACAAATACAACTTTGGCGTGGTCACATTTCTAGTATTTGACTACGCCTTTTGGGAAGGAGTCAAAACTTTATCGTACCAATTGAAATGTTCAAAACTCAGTTTCATTTTGTTGAAAAGGTTTAGGACTAGAATTGCGCCCATTAAAAATTTAACAACAGGGAGTAAATTGCATTCCATATGTATGAATCTAAAGATGATTCTACTGGACATGCTTTTCAATGCTCTTTGATCACATCAATGATTCTTTTGTAGCATAATCAAAAGAATAGTATTTTATTAATGTCTCTACTTAATGTGGCCCTATTGTAAATTTTTCTTTGTGGCGTTTTGGCACAAGTGTCAGGGATATGATGACGGTGGGTAGTTCAGCTTGCACTCAGCGTGAACAAAAAGCACTGATCAAATTAAAAAAGACTGGCCTGATCAAGGGAAATTATCTAAGAGTTTAACTACAAATGACAGGACAAAATGCCAAAATCTATAATTTCAAGGGGGTGATGGCTCAATCACTTTAACTTTACTTGTAATTTGCAAAAGTATGTCTACTTTTTGGTTGATGAGGTGTATGTGATCTTTTGCGTGTTGGTGCCACCATCTAAGGTGATATTGTAATTTATTTGCATATGACAAAATGAACTGATTAAAGGTTGCCCGAAAGTTGACGTCTTCACTTTTATAACTTGACACCTTGAAGCTAACGTATGATCCATTTGAAACTAATTGAGATGGTCTATTCGAAGTCTACCAAATTATTCGGTTCTCCCTTGCGCACGCGCTTCCGTGTGCACCGGAAGCAGAAAATATCTGTTGTAATAACTAACGTTGTGTAAACCGATCAATTACGTTGTCTAATTGACATGTAATAAAAAAACTCTATCTTTCTTTGAAAACTCTTAACTCGGATTTGCTAGTCTCTCTTCGTGTCAAGATCACATGACACATCCCGTGTACGAAATACTTCTCTGATGGGCCTAAATTGTTGTGATTTGTCTCCCCATATATCTATTAGCTAGTGGGGAGGCGCTTGATCATGAAAAATATATACAATTACGCATTTCTTAATATCCGACAGATATTAATCCGGAAAAATTACTGTTAAGTATCTAAATTTAACTTAATGAACGTCAAATAGCTAGTCATATATATGATCAAGAGTGTGAAATTGTTTACTTGCGGAGAAAAAATATAATGTGTGCCTTTTCTATATCACATCGATCAGCTTTAAAATGAGCATGTTTTGGTATTTGATACAATTAACAGCATTTCATCAAACGAAACCTGCACTTTCATTAAGAAACATTACGATTCAGTTTTCATTTTGCTACCTGCTATACCTTATTTTTATACAACCCTCACTATTCTAACGATTCATTTCTCCGATCATCACTGCTCACAGCAATAAACCAGCAATGGCGGAAGCCACCGAGGCAGCTTTGCGCTCATAATCGTTCGAGCCTGATATCGGTGACTTCGAGCCTCCTCCGAAGCCCGCTTCGCACTCCGACGCATCGTTTGCTGCGGCATTCATGTACTCCACGGCGAACTTGTAGTCACCTTTCGTCAAAGCTTCCTTGCTCGGGGGCACCATCGCGCTTATGATGATTCTGTATGACTGCTCGCAAGCGGTCAGCGCCTGCTTCGCCCTTGGGTGGGGGGCCTTGCCGCGCAAGTGCTTGATTTCGGCCAAAGTCAACTTAGCGTGCGCTTCGACCTCGTCGACCATGATGAGGCCTAGGGTTCTGGTGTCCGCGGTGGAGCTCCGGGGGTCGAACTTGAGAGCCGTGGCGCAGAAGGCAACGTACGGTGTCTTCTTGCATGTGAGGTCCACGAGCTCGGCCGACCCGAACGGGAGGATGGCGATGAGAAGAATCTGAGTGAACGAGAGAAGTGTGAAGAGCACCGGAGTCTTCATATTACTGGAGTTTGTTTTTGAAGGAGATGACGATGCTGATGAGGCTTTGGAAGAGGATTGTAAGGAATGGAATTCTTTTGGTGTAGAAGTGCCGGCTAGTCGATCCTTTAAATAGAGGTGGCGATTGATTCCTCTTATGGGAGATATCTACTAGGGTTTGATATTTTATATATTGAAAGCCATATCTCTGTTGACACTAAGGGTGTGCATGGTCCGGGTAGACGATTCCAACCCTAGAACCGGGAACCGCCTACTAATGACCAGTTCTGAAAAATTACAACTGGGAACCGCTCATTGGTTCCATAGATCCACCCAAGAACTGGACCGCCGGTTCGGTCCAGTTCCCGGGTGGGTCTATGGAACCGGTTCCACCAAGTTTCCTTGGACAAATCAAAATGGATTAGTCTAATTTTTGCCCATTGATGCGTTATGTTCACCACGTGCCCATTGGAGTGACATTGACAGAAGCAAGGAGCTTGTTTACCCTGACCATCTTTTCAATCCAAAACGAAGGTTAAGATATATGGAATAACTAAGGAGATAGAAATTTTTTTCTTAAAGTTATTTCTTTATTCCAGTGAGACTTCTCCAAGGAATATTCTCCATGTTAATGCTGGCCCACATTCAGATGAGGATGATGGTTCCACATCTATGGGAGTTTTGCGTGAATATAACACCAGACACCTACTGTTATACATATAGACCTCAAAGAGACGAGTCATACTTCACTTTCATAACCAGTTCAGATGGAGTATCAACTCTACTCACAATTCTATCAGTTAAACTATCATGTGCTGTAGCACTGCACGTGCACATCGGTGACAAACCACCCTTTTTCTACTTTGCACCAGGTATGTAAATGTAGGAATTTCCTTCTTTTTTCATCCTTTAAAAGACCATATCCAAAAGTAAAATCACATATAAATAGCTCGGAACATGAACTTTACATGCTTTCTGACCAGCACACCAGCATCAGAATTGATGAGCCCACATGTGTATATTGACAACTATCTCGTTATGTAATTGACAATTTAGGAGTTAAGCATAATGTAATAGTTGAGAAAATGTCGATGTCCAATAACCTGTATAAAAACGAAGTTCGCAATTTCATCTTCTGGTGATAAAACATTTCCTCTCGCCGAAATTCTTTGCTGAATCTGTAATGAAATCAAAGTGTTAAATGAAAGATCAGACTAGAGTTTTAAAGATAATGCTGGCATAAGATTGTCAAATTAAGGTCATAAAGGAAAAACCTCTTCCAAATAACTATCCACTGAATCATCAGTTATGTATGCATCAATAATAAAATCATCAGTTATGGAAACACCTCTTGTAAGAACCATATTTGTAAAACAAGGAGATTATGCAAGGCTAAAGAATTACAAGTACTGCATTATTCAAATGATGGCACCATATTGTTCATCAATTTTTGCTAAAAAAATAACAGAAGTTGAAATTGTTCAACTGTAAAAGAATAGCACTCACCTCATTAGATTCCTCATTTCCTTTTCAGCCCATGTTTTTACCATTTTCCTTGGATTATGCTTTCAAACTTACACTCTATGCAGACTTAATCTCCGCATTAACATGATCCATATCTAACAAAAAAGAAAGATATTAAATAAATCATTCATTTATTATATATACGAAAGAATTACAAGATGAAAAGATATGGACTTACCCAACTCAAACTTTTCTGCATTCTCGATGCACTCTTCAACATTAATCGGCTCAAGAACCGCTCTCAACCAATCTTGAGTGCAAATCAAAGCTTCTAGGACTTTAGGAGTTAAAGAACTTTGAAAGCAATCAAGAACACGACCAGAAGTACTGAAAGTTGACACTGAAGCAACGGTAGTTACAGGAATAGATAAAATATCTCGAGTCATCAAAGATAGGATTTTAAACTTTCGGCCGACAGTGCTCCACCACATCAAAATGTCAAGATCACGAGCCTCTTCAAGTTCAGTTTTAAGATATCGATTGAGCTCAGATAAAGAGCCCTCGGAATTTTTTTTCTCCTCAATAAGAAAGGCTTCATAGGACGGCTCTTGCACATAGAAATGCAAACCGCAATCTACCCTTTGATTTCCCTCGTCGTAATGAGGATCACAATAACTACCGGTACTAATAGAACTCACAAGTTCATTTCCCCAATTTTTGTCACTAGAACCAAGAGAAGCTTTCCTGTAAAATTCAAACAAACGTTATAGGGAAAACTTCACTGTATCAAACATCTCATCAGCTTTCGCACCATTATCATAAATGAGTCTAGAACAATATCTCACATAATTCATCTTTTTTCTAGGATCCAATGTCATCGCAATCAACACCATCAAATTTACTTTTTTAAAACTCCCATAATATTTATCAAACTTGTCTTTCATTTTCGTATCCATAACTCTCACCCTAGAATCCAAAGCATTCACCGCTTCTTTCAGATAATTATACAAAGAAGCTATCCCCTCAAAATAGTCACTTGAAGTGACATACAAAGTCTCGAACATCTTGTTGGTGGCATCATAAAACTTCTTCAAAAATTGGGAAAGAATAATGGCATTTTCCCAATTAACACTATTTGGAGTGTCGGAGTTAAGCTCGGTTGAGAAAGAAATATCCTCTTCATCCATCCTTTCAAAAGCTTTTCTAAGCTTTATAGCAGTGTCTAGCATTAGATAAATGGAGTTTCACCTAGTGGAGACATCAAGACAAATTGAACCCTTATAAGTAATTCTTGAACTCTCAATGCAATCTTTAATTGTTTTAACTCTCATGGGGGAACTTCTTACATACCTAACCACATTTCGGATACGTGCAATAGAGTCACGTACCTCAGCCAAGCCATCATTCACAATCAAGTTTAGTATATGAGCCGTGCACCTCATGTGTAGAACTTCGCCATCTAAGATCAATAGCCTATCTCTCGAAAACTTTTCTTTCAAATAACCAATAGCAACATCATTCCAACTAGTATTATCCATAGTGATTGTGGACATTTTTTTCTCTATTCCCCACTCATAGAGGCATTTCTCAATCATTTTCCCAATATCTCTGCCCTTATGACTAGGCATCACTACAAAATTGATGATTCTTTTATGCAATTTCCAGTTTTCATCAATAAAGTGTGTAATGAGACATAAGTAGTTCAAATTCTGAATGGAACTCTATGTATCAGTCGTGAGTGCGATCCTAGAATTAAGTTTACAAAAGGAAGCCTTCAAACTTTTTTTTTTCACAAAAATACAACTTCATACAATCTGTAGCCACCGTAAATAGCGACATATGCTTGAAGAGAGGTTGTAATTGATTGACATAATCACGAAATCCGACATGCTCAACCAATGAAAATGGTTGTTCATCAATTATAATCATTTGAACAAGCATTTGCCTACATTTCTCTTGATCAAACTTCCATGTCGTTAAAACACTAGAACTCCCAGTACTGGTATTTCCCCCTGTCATTTGAGTCCCATCTACTCTATGTGAAGCAAACAATTTTTGCTTCTTATCTATATTACGAGGATATTTACCGCACTTTCTCAAGTGCTTCAACATATTTGAAGTACCATTCTCAACACTGTACGAATACTTTGCCCCACAATAATTGCAAAAAACTTGAAGTTTCCCATTCGTGTCAGTCGTGCCTCCATGAAAATGAAGCCAGGCCGCTGATTTTCGCTTACTAGGAGGAGGAAAAGAACCAAATACCTTATTTGTGTTAGATGCCTCTTCCAAATCATCTTCACCGTCTCCATGTTATGGTGATTTTGATTCCATTATCGACGTTATCGCATCATAAGAGTTCTCCAGTTCCATCGACATATTAGTAGATCACCTGCTCGAATCAAGCAACGCGTCATCAACAGATAAAAGTTTTAGACAAAGAATAACAAATAGAGATCAAATTTTTTGAGACCCATGCCTACGGAGTCTACAGACTATGTACTTGTAAGGGGTCAAATTCATCCCATCTCTCATGGCAGAATGCAACATTCTGCCGAAGCATAATAAGCGCTCTTCACAGTCAATCAAAATTATCGATTTGTAGTCTAGGAAACTGAACATTTCGTTTATTTGTCCTCATCGTATTCCAGTATGAAGTGTCATAAGCAATAAGATGATAAATCCTTTGTGATTTTACAAAGGTTCTCTTCTTTTTATGGTCTATGATAGTAATCTTTGTTGGGGCGCTTAAATAAACTCTGTCAATCTAAGAATATATAAACCAGTAAATCTTCCAAACACATACAAAGGTTTAGTAAATTAACACAAATGTTGATTGAGAAAGATCAATAATATGCAAGTAATAAAACACATGTAACATGGGAAGCACAACTCAAGAATGAACTTAAATCCTGTAGGCATCCTAATCGGATTGGGATGAAAAGAGTATGTTTTTTGGGGACGAAGCTTAACATGTCCTTAATGAAATGAGTCTATAATAACACTTTGTATTGAAGCATATGAACTTACGCAAAATAGCTTGTGACACAGAGCATAATGGCCTAAGGCATAGCAGAAAAATGCACATCTACCAACTGGGTAGATGGCTGAGACTTGTCAATAGGCAAAAACAGTTATAGCTTATGTGTATGCCAGTATACATCTTGAAACATTAGAGAAATTGTGGATCTAAGTCCCAATGGTCAATAAACAAACAACTTAAGAGACAAAGGGATTTAGCAAGTAGATTAAAAATTAGGGATTCAAACTTACAGCAATTAGCCAATTGAGGTGACTGAGAGGGCGCGGCCATGTGGGAGTCCACAGTTGAGGCCATGAGTTGAGGCCAAGATGGAGCGCTGTGAACAAAGCGTCGGCGATTGAGAGGGCGCGGCCGTGTGGGAGTCCACAGTCTTGGTCGTGAGTTGAGGCCGAGTCGGAGTGCCGTGAACAGAGCGTTGTGAACAGAGCGTCGGCAACTGAGAGGGCACGGCTGTGTGGGAGTCCATAGTTGAGGTCGTGAGTTGAGGCTGAGACGGAGCGCTATGAATAGAGTGTCGGAGACGAAGCGTTGTGAATGGAGAGTCGGAGACAGAGCGTTTTGAACGGAGCATCGGAGACGGAGACGATGCGAGTGAGATGGTGAGAATTTGAGACGAGAGAGTATTAATTGAGAAGAGTGAGAGAGTGAGGTCGTGAGTTGAGGCCGAGATGGAGCATCGGAGTGGAGACAATGAGAGTGAGAGAGTGTTTCTCTGTTGATGAAGGTTCTAGAAGAGCGAGAGTGAGTGGAGGGTATCGAGCAATGAGCATTTAGTGATTTAGGGTTTCTATTTTTTTGTAATTAAAATTTAAATAAATAGATAATATATTATAATATTACCGGTCCGGTCCAGGCGGGCGGGTGGGTGGGTCTGCACCTGGAACCAGGAACCGGACCGGTACTCATCGGTTCCAATTTATTAGAACCGGGAACCAGACTGATTCCCTTAGGAACCACCGGTTATGGGCCGGTCCGGTCCGGTTCCGGGCAATTCTCGGTTTTTTTGCACACCCCTAGTTGACACATAACACTTAACAGGGCATCGTTGAAAAAAGTGCACTGCTGACATGATCATGTAACAGTATAATGGTGAAATGCTAGCCACAAAAACAAGGGAGGGCTCATTTTTTTACTTCTATCTTTTCTTTTTCATCCATAATATTTGTGATTGAGGTATAACCATTACGCGGCTATACAAGCAATTTTTCTTGGAAAAAAATTGAGGAAAGAAATGTTGGTGCTGAGAGATGGAAATTACTTTGCCACACGAGTGGCAAATTTAAGGTCAAGCCCTCGAAAAGTCCTTTTAACTTTCACTCAACACAAAAATAGATGAAATTATGCAAAAAAGGGACAATTACATCTAAAATCCTAAAAATTATTGCGGAAGTGCAATTGAGTCATAAAATTTTGAAAAAAAATTCAATCAAATTCTAGAATTTGCCAAATTGGTGCAATCAACTCCCTTTATTAATTCTATCTAATTTGACTAATGAAAAATGTCGAGATGGCTTTTTATTATTTCCTTCCTTCTATGTGACATTACCTTTAACTAAAGTATGGAGTATGAGACTAAAATGACGCCATTTTTTTTCAAAGAGTTTTGCTAACATAACAATTTTTGGGCCACTATGAGAATAATAGCATATTGTGAACCATAAATTCTCGAAAGAGTGGACCCATAACAATTTATAATTATTTTTTTTGGACTAGAATAGACTGTTATTCTCACAGTAAAGATTGTCATTCAATCATTTCTCTAATTTAAATCCTAATTTTTTACTAGAAATCTTACTTAAATTAGACTACCAATATAAAAAGGCCAAAAGTTTTTTTTTTAAGAAAACGAACAAAGATTAAAATAAATAAAATGAACAAAAGCCACAGACAAGCCCTTGCTTGGAGGTGTCGAAGGGTAACATCAGTATTAGTTATGCTACGTAAAATAGCCCGCGATCACATAAGCGATTTTTGGTTTGGCCAGAAGGACTAAATTGATAAAGCGTTATAAGGTTTAGGATTAAATTGGTCAAATTAAAAGATTTAGAATTGAATTGCAATAAGTGGAATAGGTTTAAGACTTTTTTTGTTGGACTATTTACAAGAGATACGCAAACAACTACTATTTTACGTGTGTATCATGTTCTAAAGCCCTAATTGCTTGGAGGCGATTGCTCCATTTATCTTTTGTGTGTTTTCGACATGTAAACAATCATGTTGTCTTCGTTTATAATTTGCAAAAGTATATCTACCTTTTGATCGATGAGGTGTATATGATCTTTTCCGTGTTGGTGCCACCATCAAAGGTGATATTGTACTTTATGTGTATACAACAAAATCAACTTATTAAAGCTTGCTGGAAAGTTTGATGTTTTCACTTCCATATAACTCAGACACCTTGAAACCAAGATGATCCATTCGAAACTTTTGAGTATGTGACGTATCATGATGTGTCCCGCGCGCAATGCTTTTTTCTTTTTTTGGTGAAAACGAACCGATTTTCATTTAACTAGCAGAAATAGGAGAACAGCAACGATTAGCATCTGAACAAAGCAAATCCGGATTGGGGGGTTTATAAAGTCAATTAGGAGGGAAGGACTCTAGGCGTGAATTGTTGTAATTTGTCCACTCGTATATCTATTAGCTAGTGGAGAGGCGCTGCGTCATGGAAATGTTATCTGTCATATCGATCGGCTCTAAAATGAGCATGCTTTGGTATTGGATATGATTCGTAGAGTATTATCAGACAAAAACTGCACTTCCATTAAGAAACATTACGGTAAAGTTTTCATTTTGCTTCCGAGCAAAACATTTCTTCTACAACCTTTATTAATCTAACAAACCATCTCACTGATCATTCATTACTCACAGCAGTAAACTGGCTATGGCGGAAGCCACCGAGGCGGCCTTGTTCTCATAATCGTTCGAGTCCGATAATGGTGACTTGCCTCCAAAGCCCGCCTCACATTCGGACGCCTGACTCGCGGCTCGCTTCATGTTGTCCACGGCGAATTTGTACACGCCTCCTGTCAAACTATCCTTGCTCACGGGCACCAACTCGCTTCTGGCAAATTTGTACGACCCCTCGCAAAAGGTCAACGCTGGCTTCGTCCCTGGGATGGGGGATCCGCGGAGCAAGTCCTGGATTTTGGCCAGAGTTACCTCGGCGTTCGCGTCGACCTTGTCGACCATGATTAGGCCTAGGGTTGCGGTGTCCGCAGTGGCGCTCCGGCTGTCAGATCTGAGAACCGAGACACAGAAGTTGCTGTACGGCGTCTGCTTGCACGTGTCGTCGACGAGGTCGGCTGATGCAAATGGGAGGAAGGCGATGAGAAGAATTTGAGCGAACGAGAGGAGTGTGAAGAGCATTGGAGTCCTCATATTACTGGAGTTTGTTTTAGAAGGAGATGATGCTGATGAGGTTTTGGAAGAGGATGGTAAGGAAATGAAACTTTTTCGGTGTAGAATTGTTTGCTAGTTGATCCTTTAAACGGAGTTTGTGCTTGCTGCCTCGTATGGAAAAATCTTATTAGGGTTTGATATTTTCTATATTGAGAGCCTTGTCTCTGTTTACACACAACACCTAAAACAGCATCATTTAAAGACTATCCTCTGACTGATTTTTTTCCTTAAAATGGAGGGATGTAATTAAGATGGGGCTAATTTAAAAAAGGCATCAATTTTACCATGAGTGATAGTTCTGGCTCAAACTTTTTTTTATCTAAATAAAAAGCACCAACTTTTACTCGAGTATTAAATCGAGTCTTGTGTTGTGAAATTTTCGAATTGTTCTGGTTAGATTTGAGATTTAAGCGAAAATTGATGATTTTTTATAAGATAAAAAAAAAAGTTCAGATGAGAATTGTCATTCAAGATAAAGTTAGGTTTTTTTTCTTGAATTAACCCAACTAAGATGTTATAAAGTTTTGTTATTTGGTTGCTCATCTTTGTATAAAAGGATAGAAATTGAGGAAAAAAGTCATTGTGCTGAAAGATGAAAATTACTTTGCCACACGTCCGGCAAATTCAAGAGTCAAGCCCTCAAAAACTCTTTTTAACTTTCACTCAAAACAAAAACAAACGAAATTATGAAAAAAAAAATAATGACTTCATCGTAAATGAAAAAAAAATATCCTTTTTAAAAGGTAGCAAGTCTCAAAGTCCTCGATATCAAATAAGAGTCAGATTTCAAATGTCAAAATGAAAGTTAGAGCAGAAATTTATATATCAAAGAAATCATTACATGCTTTGTAGTAAGTAAGCATTCACACTCGTCATAAATGAGGTTTTGTAGCAATTAAACCACCATAAACTTATCCTTTCTACTAGCCATAGTATGTCAAATGAAGACAGGCTCTTTACTCTTTTTTTTGGTGAAAATGAAAGTTTCATTAATAAGATGAAGTATAGAAGCTTAGGGGAGAAAATTGAGATGTGAAACCTCCGCACAGTAGTCAATACAACATTTGCTTGGGAAGGTCTAGAATTTTGGTTGAGTGAAGCTCTACCTCTTAGGATTTCATGCACCTTAGCCAAAATAATGTGAATATTGGTTGACTTATTTTTAAAATGTTTGTGGTTGCGCTCTATTCAAGTGCAATATATAATTGCTAAGAAGCCATGTTGTCAAGTCTTTACCCTTAGCAGCCCTAATCTTCTATTGAAGTTCATCAATCTAACCTCCTAGAGATTACCAAATCCCATGTTAGTGTGAGGATGCTATGCCATATATTTCCAATTCAATTGCATTGGAAAAACAACTGGTCATACATATGTTATGATATCAATTAAAGGCATCCATCGTGATACGGTTTTTTTGCTGTCTTTAAGACCTTGCAAACAAGCTAGCCGATATATTTGTGTTTGCTAATACTGCTGGTCCAAATTATGTCATATTACTCCACAATCGGTCTTACATGTCTGAGTTCATCATAAATCTCTTTGCAATAGTACCTTGACCAAGAGATTGCCGAAGTCATAGCAAGTTTTAGCTTAAGAAGACCTCACCAACTCTAGGCCATACTATCTTAATGTCGAGCTGCAAAATTATAGTGCCTCTCATTTAGTGCTATGAACCCAATTACTCCATAGGGAAGAGGTTGGATAATTAATGAGGTTCCAAAACGTGCAGCCTAGTAATAATTTGTACCATGACTTCAGACCGAGTAGCCCTAGTCCCCCCTCCCTTTTAGGAGAGAAAACTACTTGCCATGCAACTCTATAAGATGAACTTCGGTATTTCCCGCCTATAAAAATTGTCTAATCTTCTTCTCAACCTTGTAAATAATTTCCTTTCGAAGCAAAAACATTTGCATCCAGTACTACATATGGAGATAATGATCGATTTGGCCAACTGGAGACGTCCTACATAGCTTATATGATTCATGCCCCATCCTTCTATTTTCTTAAAGATATTGTTAGTTGGACTCTTGCAATTTGCATGTGTGAGCCTTCTAGTAACAAGGGGAACACCAAGATATCAATAGGGAGGTACATGTGGAGAAATGTGTGTGACCCAATATAAGAAGCTTTAAATCCTCGGTCATCCAAAGAAAAAGATTTAACATATGTCTGAGTTAACCGGCAGTCCTATGAGAGTTGCAAATTCATGAAGTGCATCACCAAGGCATTGGATGGAATTTGCATCCTTGTGAGCAAAAAAGAACAAATCATTTGTGAAGCATAAGTGAGTAGTTCTTTGTGCCACATGTTTACCTTTGCCACCCTTATGACAGTTGTGTAAGAGATTTTGGCACGATAAAATATTCTCTGCAATCCGTCGTCCCTTGATAAATGCAGTTTGGTTGAGGCTAACAACCTAAGGAAGAATGCAACTTATTCTTTATGCCAATGACTTTGATATGATCTTATACTAAATATTACAACATGAAATGCGTCTGAAATCCTTGAGGTAGCAAGGATTAAGAACCTTCGGTACAAGAGAGATCAATGAAGAATATATAGATTTTAGCATTCTTTTTTATGAGAAGAATTCCATGATGGATCCTCAATGTCTTGCCCCATGATGGGCCAAGCCCTTTTATAGAATAAACTGTTAAATCGATATGGATTCGGAGCTTTGAAGTCATTGAAACCCTTGAAGACTCGAAGGCCATCTACTCTCTACAAGGCTGATAAGGTGATTAGGGCATTAACATTTTCATGAAATAAACATACAAACCCCTCTATTGGATACAAATGTGCTTGGAATAGGTCTAGGACTTTTTTTAGTTCGACTATTTACAAGAGATACACAGACAACTACTCTTTTACGTGTGTATCATGTTCCACAGCCCTAATCGTATGGAAGCAATTGCTGTATTTATCCCTTATGTGTTTTTGATAGGGAAAATTGTCAAAAAAGTCATAAACATATTGCACTTTTGCCAATTCAGTCCTAAACCTTTTAAGTTTGCCAATTTAGTTCTAAACCTTTTCATTTTTTGCCAATTCAGTCCATTTGGCTGGCCGGCATTGACGTGAAAATTTTTAAATATTTTTTTAATATATATTTTTTCTTCCTATTTCTTCTTGTTGGTCCGACAACCAACCAGAGACGCGGGCTGGTGAGGTCGACCTCATTGGCCTCTGGCAAAGCTCGCCCTCGCCGGCCACCAATGAGGGCAAGCCTCACCCGTTGTTACGAGGCTGGCCTTGCCATGGCTGGGTGAGGTCAAAACCTAGTGACGGCGAGGTCGACCTCGCCCATATTCGGCAAGGTCAAGCCTCGCCCAGCCGAGGAGAGCCCAGCCTCGCAGCAGCTGGTGAGGCTCGTCCTTGCCGGCGGCCGGCGGGGGCGAGCTTCGCCAGAGGCCGACAATGCCACGCTTTTGGTTGGTCGCCGGACTGGCCAAAGGGAAAAGGCTAGAAAAAAAAGAAAAAAAAGAAAAAAAATTTTAAAAATTGTCACGCTAGCATTGGCCACGTTAGCGCCGGTCGGTGGCCACGTCAGTGCTGGCCGGCTAAGTAGACTCAATTGGCAAGAAGTGAAAAGGTTTAGGACTGAATTAGAAAAAAGTGAAAATGTTTATGACTAAATTGGCAAACTTAAAAGATTTAGAATTAAATTGACAAAAGTGCAATAGGTTTATGATTTTTTTGACAATTTTCTTGTTTTCAACATGTAAACATATCATGTTGTCTTCGTTTATAATTTGCAAAAGTATATCTACCTTTTGATCGATGAGGTGTATATGATCTTTTGCGTGTTGGTGCCACTATCAAAGGTGATATTGTACTTTATGTGTACATAACAAAATCACCTTATTAAAGCTTGCTCGAAAGTTTGATGCTTTCACTTCCATAACTCAGACACCTTGAAACCAAGACGACCCATTCAATACTTTTGAGTATGTCCATTCAAGCCTACCGAGTTAGACGGTTCTCCCTCGCGTACGCGCTTTGGCGCACACAGGAAGCAGAACGCATATGATGTATCATGACTAACGCAGTGTAAACTGATCAATAACAATGTGCAAGTGACGTATTCAAACCAACTCTACGTTTGAATTTTGAAAATTTGTTCCACGGATTCGCTTGTTTCTCCATGTGTTACAATTTTGAAAATTTGTTCCACGGATTCGCTTGTTTCTCCATGTGTCACAATGACACATGATGCATCCTGTGCACAACCGTTTTTTTTTTTTTGGGTCAAAACGAACCGATTTTAATTTAACTAGTAGAAAATAGGATTAAACAAAGCAAATTCCAAAAGAGATGGGGGCTTGTAAAGCCAATTATCAAGCAAAAACTGCACTTTCATAAACAATTCATTACGGTACATTTTTCATTTTGCTTTCGAGATAAACATTTCTTCTTCTACCTTTATTAATTTAACAAACCATCTCACTGATCATCAGTGCTCACAGCAGTGAACTGGCAATGGCCGAAGCCACTGAGGCTGCCTTGTGCTCATAATCGTTCAAGTTCGATAATGGAGACTTCGAGCCTCCAAAGCCCGCTTCGCAGTCGGATGCGCCACTCGCCGCGCTGTTCATGTACTCCACGGCAAACTTGTAGTCACCTTTTGTCAAACTTTCTTTGCTCGAGGGCACGAACGCGCTTCTGGTAGCTTGGTATGACTCCCTGCAAGAGGTCAACGCCTGCTTCGTCCGCGGGTCGGGGGCTTTGCCGAGCAAGTCCCCAATTTTGGCCAGACTTGACTTGGCGTTTGCGTCAACCTTGTCGACCATGATTAGGCCTAAGGTTGGGGTGTCCGCGGTGGAGCCCCGGCGGTCGGACCTGAGAGCCGAGACGCAGAAGTTGCTGTACGGTGTCTTCTTGCATGTGTCGTCGACAAGGTCGGCAGATGCAAATGGGAGGAAGGCAACGAGAAGAATTTGAGCGAACGAGAGGAGCGCAAAGAGCACTGGGGTCTTCATATTACTGGAGTTTGTTTTAGAAGGAGATGATGATGCTGATGAGGTTTTGGAAGAGGATAGTAAGGAAATGAACTCTTTCTATGTAGAATCGTGTGCTAGTTGATGCTTTAAATGGAGGCTGATGGAAGAAATTTATTAGGGTTTGATACTTTCTGTACTGAGAGCCATATCTTTGTTGACACTCAACACCCAATACTGCATCATTTAAAGACCATCCTTTGAGTATTTTTTCTTTCCTTAAAATGGAGGGATATAATTAAGATATAATAAAGTTACGTTATTTTGGGGCTGTTCATCTTTGTGACAAATAAAAAGATAGGTTAATCCCATGAAAAATTTGGGCAACAAATTTACTCCAAATTAATTTTTTGACAACTAAAAACCCCAAACTGGTACACCCGTGACAAATTTATCCCAAACTAATTTTTTGACTACCAAAAATTTCAAACTGGTACACTTGTAATAAATTTACCCTATATTAGATTAGATTAATATCACAAAAAATTATAAATTGGTAAACCCATAACAAACGGAGGGATAAAACCCCAAACTAGTATACCTATTAAATGCCACGTATCATTTAATTTAGCAATTTAACGGTAAAATTTAACGAAAACTTGTGGTATTAATCCCAGAAAGATAGAAATTGAGGAAAGAAATCAATGTGCTGAAAGATGGAAATTAATTTGCCGCACGTCCGGCAAATTCAAGGGCCAAGCCCTCAAAAAACTCTTTTTAACTATCACTCAAAACAAAAATAAACAAAATTAAGAAAAAAATAATAATAACGACTTTATCGTAAATGAAAATATCCTTTTTTTTAAAAGTAGCAATTCTCAATGTCCTCAATATCAAATAAAAGTCATATTTCAACTGTCAAAATGAAAGTTAGAGCAGAAATTTATATATCAAA
Source organism: Syzygium aromaticum (assembly GCA_024500025.1). Lineage (NCBI taxonomy): Eukaryota > Viridiplantae > Streptophyta > Magnoliopsida > Myrtales > Myrtaceae > Syzygium > Syzygium aromaticum. The sequence continues at coordinate 32,377,970 of CM044892.1, forward strand.
GAAAACATTACATGCTTTGTAGTAAATGAGGTTTTGTAGCAATTCAACCACTATAAACTTTTTTAACTTTTTGATATGGTACCAATTTAGGTATTCCGCCTAATTTTATCATGATATTGTTGACGTGATGCCTGGTGTTGATGTTGATAATTTCTACTAATATTTTAATATTTTTTAAATTTTTTATTTTCTTTTATTTTCTTCCCTTTCTCCTTTCTCTAACCGGTCATCAAATGGCCACAAGAGCAACCTCACATTGGGCTAGCGAGGCTCGCCCTCGCCGGCCATGGGCAAGGCCCTTTCTCGCCAAATTCGATGAGATTATGCCTTGCCCTACCATGGCAAGGCTCGCCTTCGCCGTCACTTGCAAGGTGAGCGCAAGCCTCACTCATGGCCGGTGAGGCTCAAGCCTCAACAAATCAAGCAAGGGTGAGGCTCGCTGGTGCCCGGCAAGGCTTGCCCTAGACCTCGCCGTCCCTAGCCTCTAGCCAGTTACCGAGGTCCGGCAACCGGAAAGAAAAAAGGAAGGAAAAATATACAAAAAGAAAATAAATAATTCAAAAAAAATATTAGTTGCAACAACACCAAATACAAAAATACACCAGAAAGACACAGAAGAACATTGATAGTTGCAACACCACCACCACCATCAGAAACCCCAATCAATCAGAAACAATTCCCCGAAATCATCTGCATAACTCAATGAAACACCGATGGCATCGCCGCTCACGAATCGCGACAAAATGCATGCAGTTTTCACTGAATGACACACCAAATACGCACGAAAAGAAAAGCCGAACATCAGCAGAAACAGACACCGTGAGATCTGAAGCGATCGCGCATAGATAAGGTGGAGAAACATGGGGAAGAGCAAGAGGCCGGAGTTCCTGAGGAGGAGGTCGTTGATGGGGGCGCAGAGGACGGTGATGAGGAGACGATGGTGGTGAGGACGATCTGCGCGGCGAGGATCCTGTACACCTTTAATTCCTCTGCATGTCTAAGATCGTTCCAAGCGCCATCCCCACTGAAATCACTAGAGCAAGACAGCTGCGGGGCAAGACCATTGTCAATCTCGAGTAGCAACGACAACTTTGGTTTGAAGATTAATAGCATAATCATCATGTCATCGCCCGTGCTAGGGATGATGATGCGGCTCCGAGAGGTTATTGTCCGATCATCCTTATAGATATATCTTTCAATGGGTCTTATGTGATTTCTATTCACCTATCGGTTTAAGTTTTTAGGTTAGACTTTCTAATACGGCATTAGAGCTAGCGTTATCCCTTTCGCACGTGTGCATCCACTGTATTCGGTAAAATTGTACCGCTCCTAAATTGGCTTGCACGTGAGAATGGGTATTGAGATATTGCCCCATGACACTCAATAATGAGTTCTATGTGGTCTCTTTCTCTCCATCAATTTAAGTTTTTGGATCATACTTTCTAACTATGCATGATAACTGAAAAGCATAATAGGTGGGCTGATCAAGATAGGCCAAACTCGGCCCATGAATCACAAAGCCCATAAAGTGGTTATTTGCCTTTTTCTATAAATAGTAGACCCACTGGAAAAACAATATGATTTTTCACATATGCGAAATAACACACATCTTCCATATAACGTTTTCTATGTTTTTCCTTCGAAACGTAAGTGGGTACAAAAGACGATTGAAAATCACTCTCATGTGCAAAGTGTCATTTAATCTTTGGCAATACTGGGTATGGTTGTTATGTAATATGCCTGTACGATCGGCGATACAAGTTGATGATTATTAGACATATTTTCCGTGTTGTTCGAATACGTTTCGAATAAGTCGATCGAGGAATGAGTTTTCGCAACAATAACTTTTCGATAACAAAAAGGTGACAAGTATTGTTTGATGTGTTGGACCTAAGCAAGTCCTAAAACTACTCTGTTTGAACTCTGGGACATTAAACACGGGAGTATTTCCTGGGGTGACGAAAGAAAAACTATCCCCCAACTAGGGAGATTAGGCATGCTGGCACTAGCACGTTAAAATAAGGAATGCGGACATACAAATTGGACATGTGGGGTGGTCCTAATCAGAAGCTTCAGCTTCCCCAATTTTGATGAGATATTCTCGGTGACCAATACCAAGAATTCAAGACAGGCCTGATTATCGAGGTTATACCATGTTTCCATCCTTGGGACAATAGTGAGGCTTAATGAGTTGCTCTGGGGCCACATGGCACCTCCTGATCTCTCTCCATCAGCCACTTCATGTGGCAAGTTGTACCATTAGGACAAACTGTCCGTCACATGGGCAAGAAAGCTCAAAAGTTGTCCATCCTTGACTAGAACATTTTTGTTTGAGAGAAAGTTATATGAAAAGTCCTAAATTTATCGAACGGTCTCTAATTCAATTATTAATTTTTTTTTAATTTGATCAATTTAGTTTTAGATAGTTTGGTGATTCTTCAATTTATTCTTTCCGATCAATTTTGACTAAAAATTGCAGAGATTTTTCGCAATTTTTTTTCTTTTTCTTTCTTCTTTCTTCTTTTCCCTATTTCCCTCTGCCGGTCAACGGCCATAGGCGCGGGCCGCTGAGGCCCTGGTGACCAAAGAGGGAAATAGGTAAAACAAGAAAAAATATAAATAGAAGGAAAATAAAATAAAAAAAAAACAAAAAATCTAAGAAAATTAAAAAAAAACTTACAAAAATTATCTATGTTAGCGAGGACTTTGTCACATATGACAGCTAGCGTTGATTGGATCATCATGTCAAAATTTCCAACCAAATTTACTCAGAATGACTACATTGGAAAACCATCAAAAGGCTTATAACTAAATGGATTAATATCACGAAAAACCTCAAACTGGTATACTTTTAACAAATTTACCTCCCGTTAATTTCCGTTAATTTACTGTCAAATTGTTGAATTAGATGGCATGTAACAATTGACGGGTGTACCTTACCAAAAAAAAAATAATTGACGGGTGTATGAGTTTGGGGTTTTACCATTTGTCTGTCACAGGTGTATCGGTTTATGATTTTTTTTATGGTATTAATCCAATTTAACAAAAACTAATAAAAGGTAAATTTGTCAACCAGTTTGGAATTTTTGATGGCTTAAAAATTAATTTGAAGTAAATTTACCGTATGCGTATCAATTTGAGATTTTTAATGGTCAAATAATTAGTTTTTGGTAAATTTATCGTAGATGTAGCGGCTCGGAGTTTTTTGTGGTATTAATAATAAGTAAATTAGCCAAATTAAAAAAAAATTAGAGTTGAATTAGCAGTGATACAACAAATTTACGATTGTTTTTTTGGATAATTGTCCCCATTTTCGGGGCAGCAGAAGTTCGCACGTGACTACGTGCTCGAGAAAGGTCTCACGTAGCGCTAACAAGCACAGCAACAAATGGGGACAACGAGAAGCCTTGCCCTCCTCTTGGACAACCTTATTGCGGCCCGTAACCGCAAACGCCGAGACCGCTCGCGGAGGCCTAGCTGTTAGGGACGCTGCGCAAGCTCTAGCGAGACCGGTTCGACACAAATCGAACGATGCCGGCTTGTCGGTGTGTCCTGCCTCAGCAATCGCGTGCGGTAATCCAAATCCTAAAGCTACTTGGGAAAATGTCATGCTTTGCAAAGCAGAAGCAACCATTGGGTAAGACGATAATCAATAAGAACAGAGAGAACGGAGGCCGAGGATCTCATTCCTAATCACGCACCAATTCTTGCAACCGGAATTTGGTGTCGATTCGCGAAAAAGCCTTTCGATTTTCCGATCGATTGAATCCGAAATCGAACGCCGCATAACCCCCCAGAAACCGTGAATCGCGCAACCCGATTCCGGCGATGAACCCTTCTCGTTCACGCATTCAGCCGAACACCTGAGCGACACCGAAACTACGAGCTCAAAGGCAAGCACGATCTCAACCAACCATCAAAGTTTTTCCGATGAAAATTCTTAGATTCACCAGTGAACGTTCCTGGAAACATCAATTCACAACCACACAGCCTATACACACGCACGCACGCGCGGCGAATCAGAGGGTGCATCCGCAGAAGACGAAGAAGAAGCAGAGCATCGCGGCGAGGGCGAGGGACTCCAGCACCGTGATGACCGCCCACAGCACGTCGTCCACCACGAAGTCGAACAGCCGGAAGCTCCCCGCCGTGAGGTGCGAGAAGTCGAAACCCGGCCACCGGAAGACCAACGCCGGCAGCGAGAAGTCGAATCCCGGCCACCGGAAGGAGGCCGCCGCCGCCGACCACCGCGGGCACATCGAGCTGGGGATGCCGCCGGTCGCACCTGATACGGCCACCGTTCTTATGTCTCTCGCGCTCCGAGTGTTTGGTGAGGGAGGTAGATAGGGAGGAATTAAACGATTGCGAATTTGTCGGGGAATAAATAATAAACGACTTTATAAATATTGGGGGAGAAGATAAAAATGAATATGAAAATATCTCTTGACCAAACAATTTAGGTGGGGTCTAATTGAAAATTAGGTGTAAATGAGGAGTGAATTAATTAATTAGGTGACAAAATCAATGTTGATCACCAAGTAATTTGTGTGTGGAGGGTAGAATTTGAGGTAGTTTGGTCAATCGGGAATGGTTTTATTTTATTTGACTGCATGATGGAGCTAATGTTGATTCCAACTACTAGTAGTCATAGAGAAATTATTGTTTTTCGGATCATAACTAACAAATCCATCGTGGCATATTTGCTAGGAAAATTAGGTTCGCGACACATGCGAGGACAAGGTGATTCGGTACGAATTTTACGATATTATCTAACCATCGATGCTTGCAATTAAAATGAAAATTACATGTTACATATCGATGACACTATATCATTATAAGCAGTTGTGGGTGCAAGTGCCTTTCGAAAGCTGTTCAAGCAAGTTACTCGGATAATATCATCGAGATTCGAGTCCGAGACCGGAGGTGTAGAAATTGGATATCGAGATTAAGCTCCAAGTAAGTGGAGTTTCGGCCGAGCCGTGCTAATTTTGGCATCGATTGTCTTGGGGGTGCTAAAAAACCCGATAACGCAAACCGGAGGATTTCAATCATTCGGATCGCTTCTTCTGACTTTTCCAAAGGCAAACTGACCCAAAAAAAATACAATGGAAGGAAGTCGTTAAGACGTTAGGTTAATCATCTTTGACCTTGCCAGCACGAGCTGATCGTGTTTTTAATTAGAAGCGTGGGATTAGAACAACCGCGAGGGGGGTGTCGACAGCAGGGCACGGAGGGCTTTTTTTGTCGTGTAGCAGGGCTCTTCTTCCTTGACGCCAGATTTTTTTTTTTTCCATTTTTCCCACCTCCCGTCTTGACCTTTCATTTCTCCAGCAGAAATATGGTCGTTGGTAATAATTTATATTTAAATATTTTTTTTATTTATTTTTATAAATGGTATGAATAATCAGTTTTTTTTTTAAAAGTATTTTTTTAGTAGTTTATATTTTTTTGCGAAATAAACGTGTCCAAATGTCACGTCGGTGTCAACCTCGCTCCCCGTCTCTGGATTCTTCCCGTCGTGTGTGCGCTGGACGAGATGGGGACTCCAAATTGCCTTACGCAACGGAACTTGAGTGGACAAATCCAAAGGGATGATAGATTTTGCATGTGCCTTTAAGGAAGGCAACCAAAGAGAGCTTCCTTTATTTTTTTTTTTGGTTGTTTTTTTGCAAGGAGATGTCGTTTCTTTTTTGCCGAGTAGGTGAAATTGGTTCGATGATGCGAAGTAGCAGTGTTCGTCGGACGGGCACTCGGAAAGAGTTTCATATCAGGCGTGCTTGGCCGAGCCGGGCCTCGTAACTAGATCCCTCGCTCGAGACTGGATCGAACCGGCCGGGCTCAAGAGCCGCCCGACCCATGATTAGGAAAAATCGAAAGTATAACCAACCATGAGCCGTTGCCTTTAACCAAGACCGATCTCCGTGCGCATCCCCGGGATTTACATGTTCTCCATGTCAATGCGTACTATGCACTCGATAACGGTAGGATTGAGCGGACCCGACCGATTGAACAGCGAACTTGCGGTCGGTGCCCTACCCATGTCTGCCTAAATATCACGGACCCGTGGAGCGCGAGTTCCCTCCATGGACAAACTAGGCGTGCCGATACCGCGAACCACGTCGATCACAGCCGTTGAATGACTCGGGTAGCCGAATCAACAGTCGATGTTCATTGGGGGTTAACCCTGCCTTAGTGGCATGGGCCCAGAACCCCATAAAAAAAAACCCAAAGGGAAACGCTTGGGCTGGATCGCCGTCCTTTGGGCCGATGAACGGCCCAGATGAACCACGCGCGATCCAACGGCGAGAGGAAAACCCTAGACCCGCGCCCAGCAATACAGGCAGGAGAGAGGCAACCCCGGATCGGCACGTGAAGGGCACGTGACGCAAAGAGGCAAACCGGGCTACTAAAAAAAGTGGAAAACGAAGGAGCGCGAGCGCCTCGAGCAGTGCCGCGGAGGAAAAACAAATCCCCCAACCCACACCGTCCGATCCATCGCCACGTCACCGATCCGGACCGACGCGGATCCGACGGCCCAGATCGGCGTTGCAGAGCTACCCTGCTCGAGAACAATCGAAGACGCTCCTCCTCGCCCAGAAAAATTTTTTCCCCATTTTTTTTTGCCATTTTCTCGAGATTTTCTGTTCGATTTTGCCCGGAATCGAGCCGAGGGATCACCGGAATCGAGCATCGGCGAGCGGCGAGGTCGCGGTTGCGGCGATGAATTCCGACGAGGAGGAGGAGGAGATCGAGTTCGAGGAGGACGAGAAAGTTAGGGTTGTGAAGGAGGACGGCGTCCCCCCCGCCGCCGCCGCCATCGTCGAGGAGGACGACGACGAGGAGGATGCAGAGGAGGAGGAAGAGGACGGCGTGCAAAGCCAGGAGGAAGCGAACGGCGGAGAAGACGGACGCGCCGTCGTGGACGAGGAGGACGACGGCGAGGAGGAGGAGGACGATGAGGATGACGAGGACGAGGACGAGGACGAGGACGAGGAGGACGACGATGTGCAGGAGATTGTGGACATGAGGTCCGACGAGCCGGTGGTTGAGGTACGAGAGGATAACGAAGTCATCGTGTTGAGGGAAGACGACGAGGACGAAGACGATGAGGAGGAGGAGGAAGATGGGGTGCAGAGTCAGGAGGAAGAGAATGGCGATGAAGACGACGGCGAGGACGACGACGACGGAGAGGACGACGAGGACGACGAGGACGAGGACGAGGCTGATGTTGTGCAGGAGGTTCTGCAGTCGTCCCGCGGGCCTCCGCCTGTTTATTCCGTGGACGACGACGACGATGCCGAAGAGGAAGGCGAAGGCGACGTCAACGCCAACGGAATCAGCATTGGCATCGGCATCGGCATCGGGAACGACGACGACGATGACCAGGACGAGGATGAGAGCGACGATGAAGAGGCGGACGAGGAGGTAAGAAACGACAGGAATCTAAATCTTAGTTGAAATCCCTTCTTTACTCAAGATTCGTGCTGATTTATACTTACTGCTCAAGATCGGGTGCTTCCTGGAAACTAAAAAACTGTGATTGAAGAGATTGAGATTTGAAACTGTCGTGTCGGTTGTCGATCTAGAGGAGGGTTTTCTGTTACCTCAAATGGTGAAGAAGACATGGGACTTGGGTTTTCCGTCTGACTGAGCAACTGGGTTTTTCTCCAGATCTAGATGACGATCGTGGGGTGGATCGGCTCTTGAGTTCCGATGTCCTGCGTGCGCTGTTGATGTTTTCTTGATATGCTCCTTTCTGGGTGTTTGTTTAAATTCGTGGGTCTCTCTTGTTTTGTGTTGTCTGAGTTGAAATGAGGTACATGTCATCAGGTTTTCACTTCCTCTGTTTCTTTTTTGGGGTCCTTTTGTTTGATGGGAAGAATTGGAATTTCTTGTTATTCTTCTTTGGTTCCACCCATTTGGATGTCGATTGTCGGATGTTATAAGTGATGAGTGCCAACTATTGACACGAGTAAGTAAGGATAGGTTGTCACATGCGTTGTTGTCGTTGTGGTCGTTGCTGAATGAATTCTTGAGTAGATGTTGTGAATTCGATTGTTGAGTTTACATTGGTCTTGTTGGTGCATCTATCTTTTGTCTTGTTTTCTGTTGCGGTACCATAGGACTATGTTGTCTCCTTTGCTTTCAAGATAGGTGTAAACTTTAGTATTACATGTTTACATGTTATCACATCAAATTTAATGTACACATGTTGCTCTGATAGACCCTGTAGTCCCCTAGAGATCGCAGCCAATTACGTTTCTACCCGGAGCATGGATAGGCCCTTTTCTTCTGTTAAAGTTTGTATTTTTAATTTTTATTATGGACCTACTTATGCGGGTCCTTGCTTTAGGCATTTAGAGTGAAGGGACCCCCAAAAGAACCCCAACCCAAATGGCTTTAGTTCTCGATTCTGTGTGACCTGATCCAATTATGTGTTCGTCTCAAGATCTTCCTGAAAGCACTTGTTTCTTCGGCCTGTGATCTCATTGAATTGCATCTTTATAAGCCCTAAAGACATCTCAATAAAATTTTGGGAATGGTGGAACTGCAGGAGGATAGTGGAGCACAGTACGTGGTCCGGCCGCTCAGTCGCGCTGAGGACGAGGATGAAGATAACAGCGACTACCTGGAGCAACATGAGAACGGGTTGGAGCCAGGAGAAGACATTGAGGAAGACGATGATGAAGAGGATGGAGTGGAAGAAGAGGAGGAGGTGGATGAAGATGGCGGTGGCAAGGTGGAGGATCCGCCCACGAAGAGGAAGAGGACAGATAGAGACGATGAGGAGGAGGATGATGATGATTCTGAGGACAGCGATGTCGATGATGAGAGACCTCCCAAGAGATGAGGGCCCTCGGCCCAGTTCCAGGCGATGGTCTTTGAGTCCATTAGGGATTTGATACACCCGTCTCCCTCTCTCTGTGGGGTTGAATTGTGACATTATGCTGGTGCTATATATAATGTTTAGGGGTAGATAAGAAAAACTATTTTTTCCTTTATCTTTTCTGTTTGCATAGGTTATGTGGGAAACAAGACGGTGGTTCAGATCTCTTTGTCAAATTCGATTGTAGATGACAAGGTGTTGAAGATTTCCATTTTTGCAGTATGGTGGTGCAATTGCAACTTCTCTTTCCATGGCGCTCTGTTGTCGATGCATGATTTGCCCACTTGTTCTAAGGATGACAAGAGCTGTATTTCTGCTGAGCTGTCTTTTCTTTGATTCCTGTTGACCGCGCGAGTGGCAATTGCGGGGGAAAGTTACAGATTTCGCCACTTCTTTCCGTCTAATTTTCATTTTAGTCCCTCTTGTCTGACGATCTACCTCATTCCTCAATTTCTCTTTAAAGGCCTGCCTGTTTTATCGTATTCACCATGTCAAACCTTTGAATTCCAATTGCGCACGACACCTCTTGCTCATTCGAGACCAATTGAGGCGCCACCATCCGTTGGAGATTGTGATAATCAACTGCTGCCGTAGCAACTGTTGTTAGCATCCTCATGCTCAGATTTCGTCTTTTGGATGGCACTGTTGTATCAAGTCTTTCTATATTATGCGCAATAATGGCTCCATAATCTGACACGGAAGATAAACTGCCCGGAATTTCGACGAAAGGACTACATTGAGTGGATTTTAAAAGCTTAAGGATAGATTGAACAACAAAAAATCTATTCAAGAATCATATTGAATATTAAAAAATAATCAAGGGACCACACACGTCATTACCTCCCGAAAATAAAAACAAAACTCTACCTAAACGAGTGCCTAGAACTTTGTGGGACTTGTACAATTCACTGCTCCTAGTATCAACAATGCCATTTCTGCTTACAACAACCTGATTTTGGGTGTAATAAGTTATTTTTTTTTGTTTTTTTGGAAACTACGTCTTGGGTATTATTATTTACTGAACCACCATTGACACCCTCTAATGAGCACGACGAAAATTCCCGATGCCAACGCAGCATTCTCAATCCTGTCTTTCCAAAGCGACTAAGAAAAATTGTACGGAGCCATTTGCAAACAAAAGTTGTTTGGTTACATGGAAGCTCATGTAAAGGCAACCAAAATAAAACGAGAGCACGTGATTCAAAATGAGTCGGAATATCAAATACCAACCGGAAAGGAATTTAAGGTGCCAGGCACATGAGGACTTCTGTTTCAGATGAAGCATGAAAAAACCCATCTGCTCACGAGTCCCTATAGATGAAGTTCCTTGCACATCTCGTCTTTTGGTACGATGCACTTAATCCAGGGGCAAGATGGAATGTCTTTTTTGTCATAGCACGGCTCCCTAAGGTGCTGAGACAGGGACTACCATTTGCTATGGGAGCTTATTGGGAGCACGAAGAATGGAGTAGTCCACGTGACTTGCGTGGAAAATAGTTGATGTCAATGACGTCATAGTGATCTCTGGTTCCATGTTCTCAGATAATATCCAAGTTGAACAGCCGAAGACCCTAGACATGAATGAAAGAAGTTAAAAATATTAATCTTGTGCATTTATTTAGGCACCAAGAGGTGTACCCAAATAGAGGAATAAAAATTGGGATAAACCAGTTGATTTTCCGGGGGACGGCGGAGTTCTTTCGCAAATCTCTCGAGCAAAGCTCTTGGCGGAAGTCCTGCAAGGTCAAAACTGAGGTTGTGTAAGGAAATTCAAATAACACAAGCCATGTCTAGTATAATTGTAAAGATCTCAACCAAACTCAGCAATATAATTAACCTGAAGAGCACAATCATAAACTGCATAAATCAACTCCACTAGAATAGAGGTAAATGAAGTCATTAGAAAAAATTAAGTCAAGACCTCACTACCCATGATTCCAAAGAGCAAGAGACCGCTACCCTTGCTCGAGTCGGCTCTTCTTCTGCAATGTACCTTACGACAACAGAAGCTAGGGTTTTGACGTAAGCGCTGATCATCTCTCGTCGAAGGGCTTGCGGTCGGTGGGGAACTCGGTGACGATGAGCCAGTGCTCGTAGTCATAGCCGTCGAGGAGGATCGTCTCAATGTTGGGCGAAGGAGCATTCGAGCGAGCAGCGATTTTTGGTCCTTCTCTTTCGTCAAAAAGGAGAAAGTGAGTTGAAGGAGGAGAGAGAAGAGATAGCATAGGCGGCCATTTCAAACTTTTTAATAAAAAACACAAATTGCCACATGTAAGACCGTGAGTGACCCAATTGAAATAAATGCGTGCCATGTTTATGGCTAACGTGGTGCTTTGATTTTATTGAACATTTTCTCCCTTCAAATGCTTCGATTCGTTGAAAGTCACTGGCCTTTTTTTGTTGTCGTTTTATTCTCAACACGTGCAATTCCTCACGTACGTTCTACACGTGTGTTCGTACTTTCGGCTAATTGCACTTCGCTCCCTAAATTATTGGATTTTGGCGATTTTCCCCCGCCGATGTTTCAAGTTTTGCAATGTCACCTTTCGATAACGTTGAGACCTTTTCCCATATTGCATGACGCTCCGGCCAATCCTATCCCAATCTCCGGCTATAATGACCAATTAACAATTTTAACAGTGGATGTTAAAGATAGGTATAAATTTTTTTACTGATGTCAAATATCTTTTTATCTTTTTATTTTTTCTTGATAAATAAATAAATTCTTTCGATTTGAAGAGTATTCTATTTACGTGAAAAAATTGAGCATCCTTTGTGGGTGAAAGGGTCTGAAGGGATGATCAACATTCATAATTTCACTGGTGTTGTTATGTGAGCTTTTGTATCTGGTGTTGAAACTTTCGGTCTATGTCAAAAGCGTTACTTATTTAAGTGAGAATGTTATCATTGCACCACTCATACGAGTTGGAGTGAAATTGAAGTAATCTTACGTCATGATATGAGTTGAATCAACGCAGCAGGCACGCTAGCTAGGATTTATTGGCAGTAACTTGCCCCCAGCAAGGGACGATCGAGAGATTCCAAATAGTAAACATAAGGGGCCCCAAATCACATCGGCGTAAAAACTTAAAGTTTGATCCAAAAATGATCGAATGCTTGGCCAGCTCGGCTTTGGAAAATCAATTTCTAAAGATCTCTTTGTATCGAAATCTAAATCTAAAAATCTAAATATTCCATTTGGAAAAGAAAGACCCAGTACAATACGGTCGATATCTAATAGGATAAGAAAATTAATTTAAGATAGCACCCTGACAAAATCATGAGTTAGATTTGTTTTCTTGCCCAAAAAATTTGGTCCCGGTTCATATCGTCATAATACCGAATTCCACAAAATTAAGATAAGCGTTTAGTTGGAAAAATAAGTATAGGCAAAACCTACTTTTTTCACTGCATAACCTCCTTGCAAATACTTGGAGTTAGAATACCTACTCGGGGCTAGCAAAACTTCTTTTAGCACTGGACAAAAACATCTGAATCGTTGAACTTTAACACTAGGACGTTGCACCCGATAATATATGACAGCAATGTAATTATATCATCATCATTAAAATTCGTAAACATCGAGGACTCTGTTTCGATAAACGCAGAGGAATGATTAACGAAATTTTTTACTTTTTAATTTCCACCTTCATACTATCCTTTCTGGCTCTCTTCTCTCTATTTCTTTCTTGATTTTCAAACGCTTTCTTCCATCTTCCTTCACCGATCATCGGTCACCAAAGCTCCGAATGGCGAAGCGCGAGGATCGTCCCATTCCGGTTTACTCCGAGCTCGAGCCCGTGTACGGCGACGGCTCTCAGCCGGAAGAAGCGCGACTGCGCTTCGACAGACTGAAGGGCCAAGTTCGTCGAGGGCCTCGGTCATCCTCCTCGCGCATTTGCTCGATCTCCAGTTATTTCGTCGTGCCGGGTCGGTGTGGAATAGTGGGTGTTGGGAAAGATTGAGTTTTGATTCTTGGGTTTTTGTTGTTGTTGTTGTTGTCGTCATCAATTGAATTGGCTGTGTGTAGGTAGAATGAATTTGATTGGGGAACACATTGATTGCCAGGGGTATTCGGTGTTGCCCTGCCATATCTACGGCAGGACACGATGGTCTTTATTCGCAAGTACGATTCTGGGGAGCCAAAGCCGCTGCTTCGTATTGGGAATGTCAATGACAAGTGCACAATGTGCGGTTATCCTGCTGATCCCGAGCAGGTACTTTTGACCTTGATATATAGTGAAGTTCTTCGGGTATCATGCTTTTATGTTTTTAATGACGGACTTCAGAATTTTTGTTCCATCATTTTGGCTTATGGATGTGCAGGTGAGTTGGTAAACTTAGCTGGATTAGTTCCGAGTTTTTCTTTTTCTTTTTATTATAAATCGCGTGTGCGTGAGATGGAGAGATAGAGAGAGATTGCCTGATACAGCACTAGATTTAATTCTTGCTCATTGTAAATGAGCCTTGTATTTCTTAACGAAGATTAACACATTATGAGATTGGATGCATGCTGTCAAATTTCTACTTTTGTGGTCCCTTCATGGAGCTGCTTCAATCTGCAGGGACTTGATTTGAAAAATCACAGATGGGGGCCGTTACTTCATCTGCCGGTGAGACTCGAAGTCCTCTCCGCTTCATTTCCCACCTCTTTCTGTGATTTTGCTGGCATAGTTAGTTATTGTTCTAACTTTTTGTTGTAGGCTATTTTTTGTATTCGAGCGACAAATCAGTTTTGATATTTTTTTAATGCCGTCACTGGTTTTGGGGGGCGGTTGTTGAAACAAAATCTTTTGTTCACAGCTACAAAGGTTTTTATGAATATGTAAAGTAAAAAAAACTAGATGTTGGTGCGCCAGTTTCACTTGATGTTATCTTTGATGAAACAATTCCAACAGGTGCGATTTTCATTTGCTTTTGGCTTGTTGTTTTAGAACAGATATTATCAGTTGAAAGTAATTTCTGCATTTTTAATTGAGGTCTAACCTATTGTTGTTGGTTGAAAGTAATTTCTGCCTTTTTGCTTTGAGATCTAACCAATTGGTGTGGGACCGTGTGTGTTCTGTTTTCTAGGCTCTGGACTTTCAAGCTCTGCAGCATTTGTTTGTTCTTCTGCAATTGCTATTATGGCAGTTCTTGGGGCAAACTTTCCCAAGGTAGCACTGTTGTTCTCCCAGATCTCTTAGCGATCTCTATTTTCAAGTTTTGGTCATGCGAGTAGTATGTTCCTAACATATAGATACTAGTCATTATAAGAGTATGTTGATGCTGACCTGTTCTTGAATCATGTTGCAATAATGGTGTCATTTCTGAAGGATTATTTCCATGCATCTTTCAGTATAAAATTGGGTTATCAACTACAGTTCATTTCGACCAAAAAAAAAAAAAACTACAGTTCGTGAATTTTGCTAATTGATGATCGGTCAGCTCAGATACTTCTCATGCTCTACTCCCCATATGATTAGGCATTTTGTTTGAGTGTTTGGGATGTTCACTACATTTCCTATAGTGTATCAGAAAGAAATTGCTCGACTGACGTGCAAGTGTGAAAGGCATATTGGAGCTCAGTCTGGTAGAATGGATCAGGTGTGTCCTCAATTTCCATTGCAAGTTCAACTTTTGCATCTTCCTCGATCTTTAATTTATGAAGATAATATGGTTTTCATCTTAATTGTAAGTTGCTGACCTTGGAATCATGCTAGCTTTAGATGCTGTCAATTAATTCTTCATGCTTCTGAAGGTTTTGGGATAAGGGTCTGTGGTGACTCTGGAACAATTTAACTATATATTCTGGGGCAGTCAGCTGTGGACCGAGCTATAACTCAATTTATAGCTTTGTTTTTCACTGAAAAATTTGTAATAATAATTATACAGAGGGTCAATGTTGTCCTGTGATGTTTCATTGGTTGCTCTTTATGGTCCAATTTGGTTTCCCTGTAACCCACTAAATCACTTCAACTTAGGTGACAGCCTCTCTCATATAATCTGTAACGTTCTCTATTAGGAACATAGTCCGGGACTGGGAGCTGTTTGTATAGGATTCTACTGGAAAATGCTATTGTTGTACATTTATTTCGGAAAAAATTGACTTCTCTTAGTTATTGTATTTCTCTTATTTTTGTGCCTCTAAATGGCAGCTATGCTCTTTTCCGTATAGCCAGTATTTACTGAACAAATAAAGGTGCAGGTGGTTATTAAACTGGAGGGATATGAGCGGTGCAACAACTACGAAAGACAAAAACTTAATTCAGGAGCTGACTTGGTTTTTAGATTAGTGGTTGGCACCTGAATGACCTAAAAATATACCGATCGTGTCAAGAGAGACAGTTCTATTACTCAATGACAAACAAATTCAAACTTCCTTTGTGAACTCTTATGCTCGGATGAAGAAGATATTTGCTCGTCAGAAAAGTTCCTTAACGGAGGTAATGCCAAAGGATGTTACTTGATCTCGGGTCGGTAATGCGACACTAACATAAGTAACCCAATTGCAACGCTATATAGCTTTACTGATCCCCGATAAAATCACGAGTTCAATTTGGTGGCAATGGGATCATCAACCTCGGGCAATTCAACTTGCAACACCGATGTTAAGCATGCGCATTCTTTGCTCTAGTATAATAGAAGGGGCTACATCACATAGTCATCAAGAGAGATCTCCAACTAGAGAACAAAAAATTCAACAACAGGAATAGAGTCACAAGTGACGCGGCTGAAAGTAAAGCACGCCGAATACAAAAATACACCAGAAAGACACGGAAGAACATTGATAGTTGCAACAACACCACCACCGGCAGAAAACCCCATTAAAATTCAAATTCCTGCTCTACATGAAATCCACCTACACCGAGCCCAATCAAACAGAAACAATTGCCCGAAGTCACAAGCGAAACAGAGACATCAAGATTAACAATCTCAATTTACTATCAGCTACATAACTAAATGAAACACCAACGGCATCGCCACCCATGCATTGCAACAAAATGCAGGCAGTTTTCACTGAATCACACACCAAACATGCACGAAAGCAAAAGTCAAACATCAGCAGAAACAGATGCGGTGAGATCTGAAGCGATCACGCACAGATAAGGGGGAGAAACATGGGGAAGAGCAAGAGGCCGGAGTTCCCGAGGAGGAGGTCGTTGACGGGGGTGTAGAGGACGGTGATGGAGGAGAGATGGTGGTGAGGACGATCTGCACGGCAAGGACCTTGTACACCTTGCTTATGAAGCCCCATCGGAGCTGGTTCTTGCCGGAGCTCAGGGAATATGTATAAAGTGCAATATCCCATAAAATACATATTCAATGTTCCATATGAATACCATTTAAGGTTGAATTTTAATGAAAACCTTTTGAGATGAGATGAAAAATTTACCAAAATGGAGATAATATATGGAAATAATTATATACCCTCTGTCAGGCTTACATGGTAGATACATCCATAAAAGAACATAAGATGGGACTCTAGAGAATTATCTATGGCAATTGATAGTCTAACTTCAATTTCCATATATGTAAGGTGGCTATTACAGGCTTACATATAGGATGGGTTTTTGTTATCTTCCACAATCAACTATACCACGACCAAAATTTTCTCTCACTTTCTCGAGAAAACGAACACTTTCCTTTGCTTTTCCTTCGTTCCTTACCAAAAAAAAAAAAAACTATACCATCATAACCTAAAGAAAAGGGAGAAAACAAGGTCAGCAGAATGGCTTCCGGAAGAGTTTGTTTGTTCATAGGCCTTCTTTGCCCCATTTCTCTTTGCTTCGCAGGTAATGCTCATAACCCTTGTCGTTGCTTATCCCCTTTTCTTCATTAAGATTGGGTTAGTCTTCAGTGACTGGCCTTTCTCTTGTTGTCGAGTGCCTGCAGCTGCACTTCTTTCTTTATGCATCTTTCTCCCATGCTTTTCGTTGGTCAACAACCTACCCAAATTCTTTCTACTTCATAACTACTCCTACAGGAAGGAATCTCTTTCTTTCCGGGAATTTTTTATTATATAAAGTCGAATGAACAACGAACTTATTCTACTCGAGACTGTCAAATCGTTTTGTGAAATATCTGTTGGAGAACAAGAGCTATTTCTAAAATACGAACATACTGGTGCGCTAAATGAACCAGTAAACCATGTCCTTTTTGAATCCGCCAAAGACGTATTGCATAGTTCTCTTCAAAAGGGCATCAAACAAATGATAGAAAAAGAAAACTTGGGGCTCGTTCTGTTTTAGTTTAGACCTCGGTTGAGACCCAGAAGACAAACTGTTTAACTATTTGTCGTGGATCGACCCCAAAAAGAAAAAAAAAGACTAGTTGTTGTGGGGATGTCTTGCTTTGATTGCTGAGATTTCTTGCATTCTTGTATATCTCAGAAACATCAGTTGCGAGGGAGCTTGAGGAGAAACCGATTAAGAAAGTGGACATAGGGCCGTGTGCACAGTACTCCTATGGCTGCAATCAGACTTGCATTGACAAGGGGCTTACCATGGGAGGGGCTTGCGAGGTTGGGGCTGAAGACAGGCGCCACAGGAAGTATCCATCCCTCCATGCTGTCCCAGTGAAGCGCACGCACCGGACCGGCTACCACTTTCAACCTCCTAAAAACTGGATGAACGGTATGACTTCTTATTCGTCATTTTTTACGCTGATCGTTGAGGATTAAGGAGCTTTGACTCGCCTCGTCTTCTGGAAAACTTGGTCTTTAAAAGTTATACATTATCGTACAATGTAGGTCAGGTATGCATGGAACTACATTATATTCGACGACTTCATCCTTGTAGACATCTGCTTTAGCGATTTTCTGCATGGGTTTTCTGCGCATGTTGAAAGTCATTTTTCTTTCTTTAAAGAAAAGAGGCTACACATCTTCTGGGGTAGGTGGGATGGAAATAATGAATAAAAGGGCCAAAACAGGGTGGTTGAGTTCAATACGTTGACAAAACGTCTCTTCTTCGAGCATGTAAAAATAGGAAGCTGACTAAGCTTTTCGTCGTATTCCCATCTGCTTGTTTGCCATACTTACTTAAAAAATCAATTTTATAATTGACATCAAACCGTAGATGATGGCACTTAAGAGGCAACATTTAATGGAGAGGCACCTTTGCCAGAATGATGACAAGAACTTGCTGGTCACATGCTTATTATAGGGAGCTGAGACCCAGGCCACCCCTCACCCACGCTCTCCTCCCATCCTGGTTTGCACTTTCTAATCAGGAATTAGGGCAGAGATATGACCACATCGATTGTAATCGATCAAATTGAGCCGTGGAGAATTGCCGTAGTCTCTCTAAGGATGACGAACCACGACAATCGCATCATTTCCAAGTCATGGTTCGTCCGGTAAGCCATGCAGGACCACGCATACGATTGGTCATTGAAGGAGGTCTTGATCATCAATCGGTCTGTGGGGCCATCACACCATATAACGTTTATTTCTTTCCTTTTGCTTTTTTTGGATTATTCCAATCAATTTCATGGTCCGGCCAAATTAAGATTGTTTTGCAAGCAAAAGTCCTGGTTTTGCACCTAGATGAATCCTTCATTGGCATTAGACGACTTGGGCATTTAAGGACCCGTTTGGTAATGTGCCAAACAGTAAAAATTTCTATTATTTTGTTTCTAGAAATAGTTTGGGAACAAAAATGCGTTTGGTAAACTTTTTGTTCCCGGGCACATTTTTGCAAAAATTTGTACCGAGAAACAGTTTTGGAAGAGAAACAAGAAGTAAAAAAAAATTACTTCTTATTTCTCAGTACAATTTTAAGAATCAGTTTTTTTTTTCTTCTTTTTCTTTTTTTTCTTTTCCTATTTTTGTGTTGTTCTTCCCTAGGCTGGGCCGGCGGCCGGCGACAGGCCACAGCCCAGGGCCGGCGAGGGCGTCATGGCCCTTGTCAGCGGAGGCGAGGGTCGCCCTTGTCGCCTGGGCGAGGCAGCCTCGCCATCAGTCGCAACGGCGAGGTCGGTCTCACCGTCTCTGGGCGAGGCCGCCTTGCCCAGGTGGCGAGGGTCCAGCCCTCGCCCTCGCCGGCGAGGGCCGTGACACCCTCGCCCTCGCCAGCGAGGGCGACCCTCGCCCCCGCCGGCGAGGGCCGTGACGCCCTTGCCGGCCCTGGGCTGTGGCCGGTCGCCAGCGACTGGCATTGGCCAAAGAAAAAAATGGGTAGAAAGAAAAAAAAAATTAAACAATTCAAAATATCATTAAAATATTATTTGGGAACAGAAATTTTGTGTAGTTAACCAAACGCATTTCTGTTCTTTTCTATTCTAGGAATATAAATTTTGGACAGCTTATCAAACGTCTTTAAATACTCAAAAATTGTTTCGGGTACAGAATAAAAAAAAATTATTTCTGTTCAAAAATAGTTTCCGGGCTTAAAAACATTCTCATGCGCACCCTAAAGGGTCTAGATTTTGTGCCGATTTCCCTAGCAAATGATCCCTTTGACAGTCCCATGACTTTCTGCCTTGAAGGGTTAATTCTTCTCGATCTTTCTTCGCTCTCTTCCTTTGTTGCTTCTTGGAGTCCTTGTGATGTAATGTCCGTCAAACGGTGGGAGAGCCCAAAAGAAAAGAGGATGGGAATTGAACAATCGATATTGGAAGTGACCAGAAACTAGTGATTAAAGAAAAATATAGGAAGAAAATGTCATTGTAGATATATTTATTTAGCTTAAATCCCCGAAGTGCTGCATGGAAGAAGTTGAAAAACACAATGTAATACCTATGAAAAATGACCTAAACACAGCGGTTTTTTGCGCCTGGCTTAGCGTTATCCTCCTTGCCTTAACTTGTCGACATAAACGTCTGCAAATTGTCTAGAAAATTGTCACGAGATTCATGTTTTGCTCATTAGAAGTGGTTGGGACTGCCGTCCCATGAAAACTGCCATGAGACAAAAGATACAGCCTCGGTTGGTCCTCCCCATCGAAAAGTTCATATCCACAAGTAGGCTGCAAAGAAATGTTGGGGTCGATTTCGAAGATAAGCTTTTAGTGCGACAAGGATGGAGAGTCTCGTGTGCATCTTGTTGGGTCTCTGCTAGATCTTAGCACAAAAGTTAGTAAACAAGGATGAATTTAGGAAATAATCTTCGTAATGCTGTACGCCTGTTACTGGGAAAAAGGAGTCATTAATGAGAACCCCATTCCCCGATATATTTTCCTGATGCTATGATCCATGTTCCAAGGTTTCCGAATTTTTATTCATGTGACATCACCTGCTTCAACTAAACGCATCTTACTTTTCTCTTTGTTTGTTCTACTCTCCTGCCGTGGTCTACAAATCTCCACCTCCAAAATAATGATCTGGCAGACCCAAATGGTAATTTTCTCTCCCAACTTTTCTTGCATGTCTCTTTGAATGATATTGCTTACTAGATGTAATGCATACATCCATGTGTCATATTCTTATAGGATGTCAAAAATTCTTATTTAAGTGTTAACTCGAATTTGTCACGTTATTGAGTACATCAATTTTATGAAAATCCCATTTTCCCTTTCTTCCTAATTTCAATCTAATGAACTTTTGCAACCATTCCACACTCCATTGACGATATTTTAAGTGAAATCAAATGATTGAATTGTGCAGGACCCATGTACTACAGGGGGTTGTACCATCTCTTCTACCAATACAACCCCAAAGGGGAGAAATGGGGCAACATGGTGTGGGCACACTCGGTGTCCAAGGACCTGGTTAACTGGCAGGCCCTCCCTCCCGCCATCTACCCGAGCAAGCCCTTCGACATTAATGGGTGCTGGTCAGGGTCCGCCACCATCCTCCCGGGCAATCGCCCTGTCATCCTCTACACCGGTTGGGACGTCCACAAACGCCAGGTCCAGAACTATGCCATCCCCGCCAATGCCTCCGACCCGTACCTCTGCGAGTGGATCAAGCCCAATGACAACCCCCTCATCGTCTCTGGACTTGGCATCAATGCCAGTGCCTTCCGCGACCCGACCACTGCATGGTTCGAGGGCGGGCACTGGAAGATCCTCATCGGCAGCAGTAGGAAGCATCGAGGGATGGCATATTTGTACAGGTATGGTGAATAATCATTGGCACAATCTGTCTACACGATGCGGAGATGTCGGGTGGGATAATTTATCATTTGACAGGGACATAGTTGTAACATGAAAATGTGAATTTCATATGCAGGAGCAGGGATTTCATCCACTGGATCAAGGCAAAGCACCCGCTGCACTCAGCGCCGGACACCGGCATGTGGGAGTGCCCCGACTTCTTCCCAGTTTTGAAGAACAGCACCAACGGGCTGGACACGTCGGTGCTTGGCCAGGGTGTAAAGCACGTGTTGAAGGTCAGCCTTGATCTGACACGATTTGAGTATTACACAGTCGGGAGTTATCACGCTGATGAGGACAGGTATGTGCCCGAAAACACCTCGGCCGACGGGTGGAGCGGCCTGAGGTATGATTATGGCAACTTCTATGCTTCGAAGACATTCTTCGACTCGGCCAAAAACCGGAGGCTCCTGTGGGGTTGGGCCAATGAGTCCTATAATGTCCGCAAGGGATGGGCTGGGATTCAGGTGATTAAATAGATTTACTCTATCATCTTTTGGGGGTAATCTATTCATTTTCTTGATTTGAATGTCGTTACATTCTTTTGCTTTGATGCAGGCAATTCCAAGGAAAATATGGCTTGATAGCCATGGGAAGCAACTGTTGGAATGGCCAGTCGAAGAGCTGGAGACTCTGCGGGGTCAAAAGGTTCACATGAGCAGTGTCGAGCTCAACAATGGTGAACTTGTCGAGATTAGAGGAATCACAGCTGCTCAGGTTCAAATTTTGCGCTATGATCTTTAGTTCAGTGTGCCAAAATTTGATTGATGATTCTTCCTGACCGCGTCTTAGTGCTTGTTTCCTATGTTGATTCGTTTAGGTAGGACAAATTAGTATTTAGAAGATTACAACATAATAACACATGCTTAGTGAAAAAGCTTTTACTAGTTTATATTGTCCCTGTGAATGTTCACAGGCTGATGTGGACGTGCTTTTCTCATTCTCGAGCCTGGAAGGGGCCGAGCAATTCAATTCCAGCTGGTTGAATGCTCAAGACCTTTGCGCCCAGAAGGGCTCGGGAGTTCCAGGCACGGTTGGACCATTTGGGCTCCTGACGCTGGCGTCTGAGTACCTGGAGGAGTTCACCCCGGTCTTCTTCAGGATCTTCAAGGCCAATGAGCAAAACAAGCACAAAGTCCTCATGTGCTCTGATGCAAGGAGGTCTGTCATAATTAATTTCATTTTATTCGATTTTTCTTGTTCATAATAAGCTTCCTGATGGACCAACTTTGTGATTACGTCTTTAATTCCTCGTTTTGGGGTTACATGCAGCTCGTCTCTAGAATCAAAAATTTATAAACCATCTTTTGCTGCTTTTTTGGACATGGATTCGAGTGGAAGGAACATTTCTCTTAGGAGTCTGGTAAGTGATACAATCCATCATCAATCATTAAATCATTTCTTGTCCTAGTTGGAGGGTTGCGAAATCGCCAAAATTGGACGGAATTTAGTGAATGCGCATCCATTCAATTGTAATTGTAATGTTGGATATGAATGTCCAGATCGATCATTCCGTGGTGGAGAGCTTTGGGGCCGGAGGTAAGACGTGCATCACATCTAGGGTGTACCCCACTCTTGCGGTGTTCAACAACGCCCGTCTCTTCGCCTTCAACAATGGGACTCGGACAATCATGATCGAGACTCTGGACGCCTGGAGCATGAACCAGCCTGTGATGAACCACGCTATTTCAGGTGTATTTTAGATGCGCCCATGTCTCACCACACGAGAGGATACTTTTAAGCGAGTCATCACCTCGAGGCATTACCCTCTTTTATCTAATTAATTCCCTGGTTTATATTTTTAGATGTGAGAACTTATATCTGCATCCTGAAGTGCCTTGGGCTATGTTAAACTTATTTGTAGGAAATTTTTATGGTACCAAGCAATGGAAAGCTTCGTTTTCCACCCCGCAGTGATGTTGCTCGCGGGGTGATGATTAATGAAAATAGTCTGAAGTATCTCTACAAGCCCTTGTCACCATCGGCAATGTGTAGTTGTCAGGTTGAGCTCCCGAACGAATGGCTCCCCGAAAGTCCCCTAGCACCTGAAACTGGGTCTTCTTTGAGCCATTGCACCAAACCGGGTATATGCATCTAGTAGAGTTCTATGGTAAGAATACATACAAAGGAGCTTGTTCACTACGAACAGGTTATGGAGCATCCCAGTGACGGTGATGAGCGTGCGATGTGTGGCGGGCTTTATTTTGCCTGGTAGTATTAGAATTATGGCCAATTAAAAGAATAGTTGCTCTTGTATCTCTTGTAAATTAGCACAACTACGAGACATTCAAATGTCAAATGCTCTGTTTTGCTGATGATGAGATATAAGAGCCACGAATCCTCTCAATTCCGTGTTACACAAAGACAAAGGGAATGCCTAGATTCTGGAGGCCTTTACAATCCAATCCGCTAATTTATTTGATTCTTTAGAACGATAGACTAAACTAAGGCTTGGGAAGTGGGCCAGAAGAATTTTACATTCAATGATAAGAGCCTGCACTTCCCATGAACAGAGAGAAACACCCAGCAGACAACTTTTCACGCTCAAGTTGTCGGGTCAATAATGTAGTTCAGTTCTGAACTTGAAGTGAAGTGCTCGAGAGTTCGAAGCAAAGCTAAGGTTTCTACTTGAAGAGGTCCTCACTTGTCGCGCAAATCCATCAATAGTCTTGCCTTTGAAGTCTTGACAAACGCAAGCAATGGCACCTTCCGTCGATTCCTCCCTGTGCAATCTGTCAATGTTCAGTTTCAGCGTTCCTGGTCTCCGCGGTTTCCATTGTACGTGGAAGTCCTCTAAATCTTGATCTCTCTCTGGATTTCAACTATTCCACTTCTGATAATTTTGATGATTGGCAACAGCTGAAGCAATTTCCATGGCACGGTCTTGGTGCCTGTTCTTGAAGGCAAAGGAGTTTCGAGCAAGCTAAATATGCTAGAGTAAGGCTGCCATAAGCTCAAAGGGCAGAGGCGTTGAGGTGAGATTTTCGTAGTTCAATGGCCATTCTTCAATTCTAGTCACTTGTTTGTCTGAGATCCGGATGTTGAGTTTCGTACGTTCGGCTACTATTTTCTTCTTAAACAGATTAACTCTAGT
Source organism: Syzygium aromaticum (assembly GCA_024500025.1). Lineage (NCBI taxonomy): Eukaryota > Viridiplantae > Streptophyta > Magnoliopsida > Myrtales > Myrtaceae > Syzygium > Syzygium aromaticum. The sequence goes on from CM044892.1 coordinate 32,402,028, forward strand.
CGGTAGGGCGTTTTGACAAACACTCCATTTAAATAATATGATTTTAGACGGTGTTTTCAATTTCCACACCATATTCCAAAGCTTTTTAGGGGTCTGGTGGGAGGATGAGGCTTGGTTTATGTTCTGTTTGGTCTCTGTCTCTCTTAGTTGGTTATAGCCGCTCTTGACTGAGTTGCATCCTGACTGATTGCATGTCCAGAATAGCTTGTCTACTGTTGATGTTGTTGATAGAGGAATTGCTAGAATGTCATTCATTGTCTGCTAATCGTAGAAGTTCTGCAGTAGCTGCTCGTTGCACTGTGCCTCCCTTGTTCTGATCAGTTCTGCCCCTATATTCATTGTAATTTGTAGGTCCCCCTAGTGTGCCTCTTTTGAGCCATATGTCTTCTTTGATTTTGATTTGCTGCCCATGTCCAGCATCCCATCTTACCTCCTTCGAGATGGCGTCTCTACCCATTATTAGACTTAGCCATGTCCACGCTGGGCAATAGCCCTTCACCTCATGCCAGAAATCGCTATGAGAGAAGTAAAATCCTTTCAATACTTCACTCCACAACGCATTTTGGCTCGAGTGACCCTTCAAGCTTGTTTGCCCAACATAGCTCTGTTAGAAGTAAGGTCTGTAAAGCCCAAACCACCTGTGTCTTTCTCGTGCTTCATCATATCCCATCTCTTCCAATGTAGCCTAGCTTTGGAGGCATGTGTTTTCCACCAGAAACATGCTATCTTTTGGTCAATAGCCCTGAAAATACATACTGAAATTTGAAGATTGACACGGCATAGTGTAGTAAATCCTGCACCATTGCTTTGATTAAAATCTTTCCCGCTTTGGATATATACTTTTCTTTCCACCCTTCCAGCTTTATGTTCTTGCCATGATTAATGCAAACATCTACTTTTTAGTCTGGCCCCAATTCGAAAAGGGTTCCCAAATACTTTTCTGTTTCGTCAATTTCCGAGACTCTCATCTCCTTAGCCATGTTTTTTCTCAATAGATATGGACATCCAGTGCTAAAGCAAATCCCTGATTTGTCCATATTGATCTCCTGGCCTTCGCATATCAATATTGATGTAGGATAGAATCTAGATTTTGACATTACCTAACCTTCCGCAAACAACAGGCGGGTTTATGTGGGACAATTCATATTTAGTCTTGTACCTTTGAAGCGTACATCTTCAACTGCCTTTTGCGTAAGGAAGGATGGCATGTTTGCAACAATTATAATTAAGTAGAGAGATAATGAGTCACCCTAACGAAGTCCTCTCGATGGCTTAAAATAGGGAAGGGGTTCCCCGTTGAATTAACACAGAGGGATTGTAGTGACGCATTGCATGACCCATGATACCCATATTCCAATGAACCCAACTTCAACATACATGCTTCTAGGAAATTCCATTCAACTCGGTCATAGGCCTTTTTCATGTCTAGCTTTAAGATAGCTTGAAATTTTTTCTCCTCTTTTTTATTCTGAGTTGACGTAGAATGTCTTTAACCACAATTACATTAGCTTGGATCTATTTGTGGCTCACGAAGGCACTTTGCTCCATTGTTATCAAATATGGGAGCCAGATTTTAGGCAATTCGCCAAAACTGCGAATGTGATTTTGTAGGTAAAGTTGCCAAGCTGGTAGGTTCGAAATTGATCTATTGTCTTAGGAATAGGATTTTTGGGGTTAAGAGCAATTGGGTTTTATTCCGATCTGGGTCTAGAGAGCCGGTGTTCAGAAAAGGCATTGCCAGATTAAAAACATTATGTTGAATAATTTTCCAATGGCTTTGGTAGAGCTGACCAATTAGCCCTTCTGGTCCAGGTGCTTTCAGAGCGCCCAATTGGAAAGGCGTTTCCTATACGTCATGCATTGTTGCACTTCTCAGAAAGCTTTGGTTCATATGGTCTATGACCAAATAGGGACCTTGGTCTAGCACTGGCTAAAAGTTTCATGAGTTCATTGTGCTATTAACGACCGAAAGAAATCCGCTGTTGTTTGCTTCAGTTTTTCCAGATCTCGGATCCACTCATCTTTCGTGAATTTCAAACATAGAGATCTTGTTTCTTCGCTCCTCTGGACCATGGTTGCATGGAAATATTATGTATTCTTGTCGCCCCAGTTCAGCTAGTTCATTCTTGAGCGCATACCTCGGTACATTTCTTCTTATTTCTATAGCTCTTCAATTTGCAAGTTCAATTGCTGTACCCTCTCCCTGTTGTAGTTCAAATCCTGAACATTTGTGATCTCCAGAGATCCCTTTTCAGGGACCTTATTTGGCTTTCAGCATTGGAGAATTTTTCTTGCTCCATTGCGAGAGGGCTTGTGATACCTTCTGTAATTGTGGAGTAAAGTTACACTTTCTGTTTCGGGGGTGCTTCACATTGATTGTACAACTTTTGCACATTCTTCATCGTCCAATCAATATGCTTCGAATTTGAATTCCCCCTTTCTTTTTACTGTTTCTGCCGAGAGTGTCAACAGCATGGGGCTATGATCAGAGCCAATCATTGGTAAAGCATAGACTTCGGCATTTGGGAACATCACTCTACGTTCCACATTACATGGAATTCTGGCTACTCTTTCCTTCACATAAGCACCCCATCCCTGTTGTTTGCCTATGTAAATGCACATCTATTGCCTTTGAGGTCCATGAGAGAACAATCTAGAGAGTCCCGAAAAGCAGCTAACTTGTAGCATTTAGCCGTGCGTTTGACTTTCTTTTCCCAAGGATACAAAATTTCATTAGAATCGCCCATACAGATTCAAGGAAGCTGGTTGGAACGACTTTCTTTATATTTTCCCAGAGCTGGAGCCTTTCTTGATATAAAAGTAATGCATGGACAAAGGTAATTCTCTATTTGTTTTTTACTATCATTTTCCTTTGCATAATTAGTCTAAGACCCAAACATTCTTTGAACGTGAAATACACGTAAACAATACTTGTTACCTTATTTGTGTCGAAAAGTTATTATACATCAATAAGGTTGATCCGACAATGACCCCTCGGAGCCCCATCTCCATCCCTACAACTGGCAGTGGCATGATGATTGTGACATTAGTCTTCAAGCCAAAGCTTGCCATTGCTATTCGAGATCGACCATGGTCCTGGCCTGCAGCTATCTTGCTCTAGTGACTTCCGTGTGAGTAGTGCTTGGAATGATCATAGACAACAGAGGAATAAAGGTGGGTTGGCGCCAACTGATCTGGTTCAATCTTGAGGTGGAGACTAGGGAGTAACTCCACATGATGACTCTGTTCCCTAGAGATTGGACTGTTGAATCATCTTAAGAATAATGGTTAAGTTATGGAATCATCGCTTGGAACTAGAGGTATGATTCCACAAAACTCTCAACCGATTTCCCTTCAAGTTACCTTCCAAACAGACCACAAAAAACAAAAAGTTATGCTCCAAACCAACTTTATGCAAGACGCCTCGAGATCGAACAAAAATAGATTACCACTCTCCGACAGAACCACACTGAATTCAGGCAACTTCGGGCACCAACAAGCATGCACAATAGGACGAGTCTTGAAAACCTTACTACCCAAAAAGACCAAGACCAGTACCCTGGAATTTCCGCCACTCCTCACAAAAAACCAATGCATTGAGTACTATATTGTATATGCCAACAGATACCCGACACTGCTCGACCCGCACTTCTTCGAATCTCGAATTGAATTAACAGCAGTCCTGACAACGGAGCAATTAAATCTCTTCTTGGACCTAAAAACATCACCATCCTCACCAATCTTGACCATAAACTTCCCATCCTCCACAGGCAAAATCAAACCCAATTTTGTCAGAATTAGCACCTGTTGGGGAGAACACAGTCACCTCGGTAGTGTCCGAGCAACAAAGGAAATGGGGTTGGCTGTGTGCGAACCGGAAAGCCTCGTCGATCTGCTCCAGGCCGAACAAAGCTTCGATTTTGGAGGAGGAACCGAAGAGGTAGTGCTGAGGAATCTGGTGAGGGAGACTTGAAGGTGGTGTTAATTGGGAAGACTTCCATTCTCGGTTGAAGTCCACGGTCGTCCAAGAGCTCGAGGTGCGAACATCAGAAAATGGACTGAGATTGCTGAGAAAGTCTTGGTAAGGGAAGGAACATAACTTGGACTAGAGTTCGGACATGTCTACCAAAAGAAAAGCCCAACATGAATTCGACTCTTATTTTTATTGAAAATATTATTTGTACAAAAATGCCCTTGTTCCATATGTTTGTTGGCCGGCGACCATTTGACCGACCAGCGAGTTCATACTCTTATTTGGGACTAATTTGGGTATTTTATATCCTTATTTGAAATAATGTTTACTTTGAGCCATTTTTTGAGAAAATGAATCTACTTTAGGCTCTTATTTGGATTTTTCCCATCAATTTGAATTATATGAATATCAATAATTTCCTTATTTTGATGATAAAAAAAAATAATTTCCTTATTCGAGACCTACAAACGAAAGCTCCTTCATTAAAAAACTATCTGTCTTAATATCACATACTATGGCTAGTGGAGAGGATAAGATTAGGGTAGATTACTTGCTACGGAGCCCCATTTATGATAAAGGTTGAATGCTTATCTACTACAAAGCATGTAATCTCTTCATTTTTTCCCAAAAAGACAAGACAGATTTGTTAATTAACTGCCCAAAAAAAGAAAGATGCAATCTACCATTTTTAATTTTCTGCATTCACTTTCATTTTGGACATTTGAAATCTGACTTTTGTTTAATATTAAAGACTTTAAGACTTAATCCTCTTTAATCAATAGGGGTGAACAATAGGAGTGGCCGGGATTGGGAATTGCCCGGACCGAATCGAATCGGCCAATTCTGGATGGTTTCTGTCACATCCCGAAATCTACCAGGATGGGGGATGATACCGCTGTCCTTTCACCTGAAGGACGCAGCCTCAAATCACCAAAAAGTCCCAATAACATTGCTCTCGCTCTATTGGCTGCTAAACAACAAACCTGAAAGATTGAGAAAAAAGGAGGTGAGCAACGACAGTGCAGTAAGTAGTGTGTATCTCTTCTAAGCAGATCAAGCAATCACTATGCATATATATAAAAAAATATCGAAAACTCATAATTTAAACCCACAATATCATATACATATCATATCAAATATGAGTTATTTTTCCTTTCTCAAAACTTGATACAAACCAGAAAATACTCATTTAAATCAATAATACCAAAGCAGAAACCAATAGTCTATTCCATTAGCCAATCTCATCGAAAAACACACGCCAATGGTCCATTCCGTTGGTCAATCTCATATCACACATCAATGGTCTATTCCATTGGTGAATCTCATCATAAAAGGTCTCGTTCGAGGTAGAGGCGCAGCCGGACTGCTATCCCTCAACTCGACCCGATATTATCCTTTTTTAGCCGCAGCCGCATTGCCATCGCTCTCAACGATTTGCCCTAGCAATGTAGAAAACACATCGATGGTCTATCTATCGACCGAATCTATTGCTCAATATCAAAATATGATCATGCATTTCGCCCTGTGATAAGGCGACCAAGATTCCCCCTTTGGCAAGGTTTCCACCTACTATAAGCCGGTAGCTTGGCGCACAACGATATCCTAAACTAGTATGCGCATACCCACAAGCCCTTCAATGGGCTCACAGCAATATTGGGCACCAACACACATTCTCCAATAATCCACAATATCAAAAATCAATCTCACAAACTAAACAATTAAATTTTCACAACATAGCCCATCCGTCATTTCCCAAATTATTTTATAGATCACAATATGGTTCCAAAACTATTTCATAATCCAATTTATAATCAATCTCAAAAAAATGGTTTCACAAACCAAAACGTATAATCTTTCTCAACTTCGTTTGTCAAACTGAAAACATTTCACAAGACATATCTCACATCATTTCAAAATTCTTTATAAATCGATATACACATAACGTTGTTCATAAAACGTTTATCAAATCATTAAGAACTCATTCCATAAACTAGTTCGCAATATAATACGTATATATCCGTTAACAATATTTTTCTTAAAACCATTTTCAAATTCCTCAAATGGTTCTCAAATATTAAAAAGTAGCAATGGCTCGATCCAGAATTTTATACAACAAACATGCTTTTAGTAACTCGTACGATACTCGAATTCTTATCATTTTCAAAACATGATTTTATAAACTCAAAGAAGAGATAACACCGCTCATCTGGAACGTCCCAAAACCAAATAACGCGGCTAAACGCCCTAATAATCTCGTAATCCTATCAATTAAACGAGAATTGATATCAACATCAAGTAAAATACTAAGATAATTATTAAACGGCTAAATGACGCTTAAACGCTGACAAGACAACTCAAAGGCACCCACAAATTGCTAATCCAAAGCGATTATTCAAACCATCCGCAATGCGAAACTTGAGCACAAAACTTGGTCGCGTCATAACTTTCTTCATCGAACTCCGATCCTAGCAAACTTATAGTTAAAAGAAAGTCCGTTCTATGTATTACAAAAGCCCCAACTTGGCAGTCCCAAAATTTAGTGGAAAATCGACGAAAATCGGCCTAAAGCCCACTGGTCGCACACTGTTCACCTTGTGCGGCCAACTTTAAAAATTCATATTAGGCTAATCGTAAGTCCAAATCAAAATCCATAAAATCTCATGGTTCCATAACACCCTAAACTACCAATTCTATACGCAGCTCAAGGACTTAACAATCGGACTTCGCCGCTCAAATAACACATAATTTTGAAATGTCAGCCATAACCCTGAAAATACTCCAATTAGACGAACGAGAGGCGTGAGCACTCAGCGTACGTTGCGTTACGAACTCGAATCGGCTTGCCAAGACCCCGTGCACCAAACCCTCCCTTTCTCTTCTTTCTTCTTCTTCTTTTTCTCTTTCTTTCTTTTCCGTTTCTGTCTCGACTAAGGAGCTCTCGGCCTCCTTTTAATTTGGCCGAGTGTCCACTGTAGCTTCTTTTCTGCTCTTTGACTTGTTGACCTTTTTTTTTTAAACCAAATATTACAGTTTCCGAGGGCGTCGGTCCGATTCCTGATTCCAAAGATGGAACCGCCCAAGCTAGACCGATTATTATATTTTATTTCTTAATAATATTTAAAGAACCTCCAATCACAGATTCGCAATCACACTCGCTTTTTCCCTGTTCCCTCTCAAGCTAGCTCTTTCCCTCTCACGCCTCTCATGCTTTGCCTCTCACGCCTATCATGCTTTCCCTCTCATGCCTTGCACGCTTGCTCTTCCTCTCACGCCCTCTCACCCTCTCCCTCTCACGCCTCTCACGCTTGGCCTTTTACTCTTAGCTCTCACGCCTCTTTCCCTCTCATGCCTCTCTCGCTTGACTGTTACTCACAACTCACAGCCCTCTCAGTCACTCTCCTGTTTGGCTCTCTAATGGCGTCACAATCTCTCACTTGAATCGCGTCCCTCTCGCTCTACTATAAGAGAGTACCACCTTCTCTCGTTTGAGTCGCGTCTCTGTCCCTCGAGCTTGACACCTCCATCTCGCGGTCTTATCTCGAGTCTCGACTCTCGCCTCCCTCTCTCGCTCTGTGTTTTGCATCTTATCAAGGTAATATCTAAATGCTTTGCTCTTTGCCATTCTTCATACGGAATACAAATTATAGGCTAACAGGAAAGTGAGGCTGCGTGATATTGCAGTTTAGGATTTTGCTTATAGCGGTGGAAATGTTCATGGTTTTTGGAACTTGTGAGGCTGCGACCGGTTCCATTGGACCACCCAAGGACCGGCGAGTTCGGTTCCAGGACCAAATGGTCCGATTCCCAGTTCCTTTGATCTGGTTCCAGGTTCTTGAGTGGGAACTTAACTATCCAAGAACCGATTACCCGTATTAATCTTATTTTTCCATGTAGAAAGAATCTTCCAATGGTAAGTGTCAAATATGATCCATTTTTTCCATGTATATCCAATTTCTTCGTAAGAGGAAGCAATCTAACCCTCTATTTAAAGGATTAACTTGCACGCATTTTCTACACCCAAAGTATTCACTCCCTTGCGTTTCTCTTCCAAACCTGATCAGCATCATCGGGTCCTGCAAAAACAAGCTCCAACAATATGAAGACTCCAATGCTCTTGACACTTCTCTCGGTCACTCAACTTCTTCTCATCACCATCCTCCCATTCGCATCCGCCAACCTCGTCGTCGACACGTGCAAGAAGACATCATACGCCGACTTCTGTGTCTCCGCTCTTAGATCCGACCGCCGGAGCTCCACTGCGGACACCCCAACCCTAGGCGTAATCATGGTCGACAAGGTCAACGCGAACGCCAAGTCAACTCTGACCAAAATCCAGGACTTGCTCCGCAAATCCCCCGACCCAAGGACGAAGCAAGCGCTGGCCTCTTGCGAGGAGGGGTACAAATTTACCATAACAGACTTGGTGCCCTCGAGCAAGGATAGTTTGACAGGAGGCGTGTACAAATTCGCCGTGGACAACATGAAGGAAGCGGCGAGTGATGCATCCGAATGCGAGGCAGGCTTTGGAGGCAAGTCGCCATTATCGCACTCGAACGATTATGAGAACAAGGCCGCCTCAGTGGTTGCCGCCATTGCCAGTTTACTGCTGTGAGCACTGATGAATGGTTTGTTAGATTAATAAAGGTTGTAGAAGAATGTTAAGCTCGGAAGCAAAACGAAAACTGAACCGTACGTAGTTTTTCTTAATGAAAGTGCAGTTTTTGTTTCATAATATTCTATGATTCGTGTCCAATACCAAAGCATGCTCATTCTAAACCTCATCGATATGGTAAGTAACATTTCCATGACCAAGCGCCTCACCACTAGCTAAAAGATATATGCGTAGACAAATTACAACAATTCACGCCTCTCAAAAAAGCGTTGTGCACTGGACGCATCACGTGTCGTCATGACACATGTAGATCGAAGCAAATCCGAGGTATAAATTTTCAAAATTCAAACATAGAATGGGTTAGGCAATGTAAATTTACCCACTGTCAGTCATGATATATCATATGCTTTCTGCTTCTTTGTGCACCTCAGTGTTGGGGAAAATATGATTGATTAAGAAGAAAAATAAAATCAGATTTTGAGAGGTGATAACATTCTCTTTAAAGAATTATTCAAAAGGAAACAACTGGAAACTATGATTGTATATTTTTAGAAAGGAAACGAAAAATGAAAGTTGAAAGAAGAGAGCAGATATTTTGAATACATAGTAGCAAAATTATATATGAACAAGTACAATTTTTCAAAGGTTAAGAAGTCATGCTCAAACAGACACAACCTTTCAAATGTTCTAAGAGTGACTAATATATAACCGTTAGGCAAAATAATAAAATTCGAAATTAAATAATAAAAAATAACCGTAACTCTATTGTGAACAGTCACATTCTTTCAATAGGACAAAATAGTTATTTAATAATAATAAATTCAAAATTTAATAAATAATAAATAATAAATGAGGATTAGTGCCAATTATGATCTGCGAGCACGCAAAGTGCTAAGGGTACCTAACATTTGCGCACCTACACGGAGGTATTGTGGGATCTAGTCCACTTATTCCATCGTCTTCATTTATAAGAATAGAAGTTCTACATTGTTATATTGGCCCGCACACTCCCAACTTTCCTACGTAGGACAAGGCACTTTTTGTTTGTTTTACAAACAAACTTACAACACTAAGTGTGTGCGTGAGGGAGAACCGTCTAACTCGCTAGGCTTGATTTCGTTATATACACATAAAGTATAACATCACCTTGATGGTGGCATCAATACGCAAAAGATCATATACTCTCATCGATCAAAAGGTATATATACTTTTGCAAATCATAAATGAAGACAAAATGATTGTTCACGTGTCAAAACCACAAAAGTGATAAATGGTAGGTGCATCAAGACCAAACACTATACTCAAATCGAAGCACGAACCGTCCCGAACCAGCCCGAAATCATAAGGTATATTCGGTTCGGGTCTTACTATGTTCGGATACCCAATTATAAAATAAGTTTTGTGATATGTTTCGGTGCAAGTCTTATTTACGAACGCTTTTAAATTTACCAATTTTTGTTTGTTGACTCACCGACTTTATTTCCTACTGAGGAATCTAAAAGAACAAACAAATAAACGTTGGTAACTTACTTACATAAGAGTTAGTAACTTGAAATTAGTTAATGAATTAATTGAAGAAAAGTTGAATTGCGTAAATTAGAATTAGTAATTTCATATGAAAATCGATAACTAAGAAACTCAACCGTTGACACGCAAGTCCACATATGATTTTTATAATTTTGTGAAATTCAAATAAAATTTGGAATTTGGGCAGGCTTATTGACTCTCATTTAGCTCCAAAACGCACAAGCGTTTCGAAAGATTGAGATAACTTAGAGTGATAAATGCATTGAAAAATCTAAAACTTATTTAGAAAGAGTAATTAAGTTATAAAACTTTCAAAAAATGCAATCAAATCCTAAAATTTATCAAATTTGTTCAATTAAGTCCTTCCATTTATTATATTTTTTTGAAAGTTTTAGGATTGGTTTGAACTTTCATGACAAGTTTGTGACTCGATTGCACTTTTCGATAATTTTAGGACTCGATTGTACTTTCATGACAAATTTTGAGACTCAATTGTACTTTTTGAAAGTTTTATGACTCAATTGCACTTTCATAATAAGTTTTAGAACGTTCAGTACACTAATCCCTAACTTATATATATATATATATGTGTGTGTGTGTGTGTGTGTGTGTGTGTGTGCAGCCTAAAGTGCCTGGGCTATGTTAAACCTATTTGTCGGAAATTTTTATGGTACCAAGCAATGGAAGGCTTCGTTTTCCACGCCGCAGTGATGTTGCTCGCGGGGTGATGACTAATGAAAATAGTCTGAAGTATCTTTACAAGCCCTTGTCACCATAGGCAATGTGTAGTTGTCAGGTTGAGCTCCCGAACGAATGGGCTCCCCGAAAGTCCCGTAACACCTGAAACTGGGTCTTCTTTGAGTCATTGCACCAAACCGGGTATATGCATCTAGTAGAGTTCTATGGTAAGAATACATACAAAGGAGCTTGTTCACTCCGAACAGGTTATGGAGCATCCCAGTGACGGTGATGAGCGTGCGATGTGTGGCGGGCTTTATTTTGCCTGGTAGTATTAGAATTATGGCCAATTAAAAGAATAGTTGCTCTTGTATCTCTTGTAAATTAGCACAACTACGAGACATTCAAATGTCAAATGCTCTGTTTTGCTGATGATGAGATATAAGAGCCACGAATCCTCTCAATTCCGTGTTACACAAAGACAAAGGGAATGCCTAGATTCTGGAGGCCTTTACAATCCAATCCGCTAATTTATTTGATTCTTTAGAACGATAGACTAAACTAAGGTTTGGGAAGTGGGCCAGAAGAATTTTACATTCAATGATAAGAGCCTCCACTTCCCATGAACAGAGAGAAACACCCAGCAGACAACTTTTCACGCTCAAGTTGCCGGGTCAATAATGTAGTTCAGTTCTGAACTTGAAGTGAAGTGCTCGAGAGTTCGAAGCAAAGCTAAGGTTTCTACTTGAAGAGGTCCTCACTTGTCGCGCAAATCCATCGATAGTCTTGCCTTTGAAGTCTTCCGTCGATTCCTCCCTGTGCAATCTGTCAATGTTCAGTTTCAGCGTTCCTGGTCTCGGTGGTTTCCATTGTACGTGTAAGTCCTCTAAATCTTGATCTCTCTCTGGATTTCAACTATTCCACTTCTGATAATTTTGATGATTGGCAACAGCTGAAGCAATTTCCATGGCACGGTCTTGGTGCCTGTTCTTGAAGGCAAAGGAGTTTCGAGCAAGCTAAATATGCTAGAGTAGGGCTGCCATAAGCTCAAAGGGCAGAGGCGTTGAGGTGAGATTTTCGTAGTTCAATGGCCATTCTTCAATTCTAGTCACTTGTTTGTCTGAGATCCGGATGTTGAGTTTCGTATGTTCGGGTACTATTTTCCTCTTAAACAGATTAACTCTAGTCGGTAGGGCGTTTTGACAAACACTCCATTTAAATAATATGATTTTAGACGGTGTTTTCAATTTCCACACCATATTCCAAAGCTTTTTAGGGGTCTGGTGGGAGGATGAGGCTTGGTTTATGTTCTGTTTGGTCTCTGTCTCTCTTAGTTGGTTATAGCCGCTCTTGACTGAGTTGCATCCTGACTGATTGCATGTCCAGAATAGCATGTCTACTGTTGATGTTGTTGATAGTGGAATTGCTAAAATGTCATTCATTGTCTGCTAATCGTAGAAGTTCTGCAGTAGCTGCTCGTTGCACTGTGCCTCCCTTGTTCTGATCAGTTCTGCCCCTATATTCATTGTAATTTGTAGGTCCCCCTAAGTGTGCCTCTTTTGAGCCATATGTCTTCTTTGATTTTGATTTGCTGCCCATGTGCAGCTTCCCATCTTACCTCCTTCGAGATAGCGTCTCTACCCATTATTAGACTTAACCATGTCCACGCTGGGCAATAGCCCTTCACCTCATGCCAGAAATCGCTATGAGAGAAGTAAAATCCTTTCAATACTTCACTCCACAACGCATTTTGGCTCGAGTGACCCTTCAAGCTTGTTTGCCCAACATAGCTCTGTTAGAAGTAAGGTCTGTAAAGCCCAAACCACCTGTGTCCTTCTCGTGCTTCATCATATCCCATCTCTTCCAATGTAGCCTAGCTTTGGAGGCATGTGTTTTCCACCAGAAACATGCTATCTTTTGGTCAATAGCCCTGCAAATACATACTGAAATTTGAAGATTGACACGGCATAGTGTAGTAAATCCTGCACCATTGCTTTGATTAAAATCTTTCCCGCTTTGGATATATACTTTTCTTTCCACCCTTCCAGCTTTATGTTCTTGCCATGATTAATGCAAACATCTACTTTTTAGTCTGGCCCCAATTCGAAAAGGGTTCCCAAATACTTTTCTGTTTCGTCAATTTCCGGGACTCTCATCTCCTTAGCCATGTTTTTTCTCAATAGATATGGACATCCAGTGCTAAAGCAAATCCCTGATTTGTCCAGATTGATCTCCTGGCCTTAGCATATCAATATTGATGTAGGATAGAATCTAGATTTTGACATTACCTAACCTTCCGCAAACAACAGGCGGGTTTATGTGGGACAATTCATATTTAGTCTTGTACCTTTGAAGCGTACATCTTCAACTGCCTTTTGCGTAAGGAAGGATGGCATGTTTGCAACAATTATAATTAAGTAGAGAGATAATGGGTCACCCTAACGAAGTCCTCTCGATGGCTTAAAATAGGGAAGGGGTTCCCCGTTGAATTAACACAGAGGGATTGTAGTGACGCATTGCATGACCCATGATACCCATATTCCAATGAACCCAACTTCAACATACATGCTTCTAGGAAATTCCATTCAACTCGGTCATAGGCCTTTTTCATGTCTAGCTTTAAGATAGCTTGAAATTTTTTCTCCTCTTTTTTATTCTGAGTTGACGTAGAATGTCTTTAACCACAATTACATTAGCTTGGATCTATTTGTGGCTCACGAAGGCACTTTGCTCCATTGTTATCAAATATGGGAGCCAGATTTTAGGCAATTCGCCAAAACTGCGAATGTGATTTTGTAGGTAAAGTTGCCAAGCTGGTAGGTTCGAAATTGATCTATTGTCTTAGGAATAGGATTTTTGGGGTTAAGAGCAATTGGGTTTTATTCCGATCTGGGTCTAGAGAGCCGGTGTTCAGAAAAGGCATTGCCAGATTAAAAACATTATGTTGAATAATTTTCCAATGGCTTTGGTAGAGCTGACCAATTAGCCCTTCTGGTCCAGGTGCTTTCAGAGCGCCCAATTGGAAAGGCGTTTCCTATACGTCATGCATTGTTGCACTTCTCAGAAAGCTTTGGTTCATATGGTCTATGACCAAATAGGGACCTTGGTCTAGCACTGGCTAAAAGTTTCATGAGTTCATTGTGCTATTAACGACCGAAAGAAATCCGCTGTTGTTTGCTTCAGTTTTTCCAGATCTCGGATCCACTCATCTTTCGTGATTTTCAAACATAGAGATCTTGTTTCTTCGCTCCTCTGGACCATGGTTGCATGGAAATATTATGTATTCTTGTCGCCCCAGTTCAGCTAGTTCATTCTTGAGCGCATACCTCGGTACATTTCTTCTTATTTCTATAGCTCTTCAATTTGCAAGTTCAATTGCTGTACCCTCTTCCTGTTGTAGTTCAAATCCTGAACATTTGTGATCTCCAGAGATCCCTTTTCAGGGACCTTATTTGGCTTTCAGCATTGGAGAATTTTTCTTGCTCCATTGCGAGAGGGCTTGTGATACCTTCTGTAATTGTGGAGTAAAGTTACACTTTCTGTTTCGGGGGTGCTTCACATTGATTGTACAACTTTTGCACATTCTTCATCGTCCAATCAATATGCTTCGAATTTGAATTCCCCCTTTCTTTTTACTGTTTCTGCCGAGAGTGTCAACAGCATGGGGCTATGATCAGAGCCAATCATTGTTAAAGCATAGACTTCGGCATTTGGGAACATCACTCTACGTTCCACATTACATGGAATTCTGGCTACTCTTTCCTTCACTTAAGCACCCCATCCCTGTTGTTTGCCTATGTAAATGCACATCTATTGCCTTTGAGGTCCATGAGAGAAAAAGAAAGCCCGTTTTGAGTATTACAAAAGCCCCAACTTGGCCGTCCCAAAATTTAGCCGAAAACCGACGAAAATCAGCCTAAAGCCCACTGGTCGCGCACTGTTCACCTTGTGCGGCCAACTTCAAAAATTCATATTAGGCAAATCGTAAGTCCAAATCAAGATCCGTAAAATATCACGATTCCATGACACCCTAAACTACTAATTCTATATATATACGCAGCTCAAAGACTCAAAAATCGGACTTCGCCGCTCAAATAACACATAATTTTGAAATATGAGCCATAACCTGGAAAATAGTCCAATTAGACTAACGAGAGGCGTGAGCACTTACCGTACGTTGCATTACAAACTCGAATCGGCTTGGCAAGACCTCGTGGCACCAAACCCTCCATTTCTCCTCTTTCTTCTTCTTATATTTCTCTTTCTTTCTTTTCTGTTTCTGTCTTGACTAAGGAGCTCTCGGCCTTCTTTTAATTTGGCCGAGTGTCCACTGTAGCTTCTTTTCTGCTTTTTGACTTGTTGACTTTTTTTTTTAAAATCAAATATTTCTTTTTTCGAGAGCGTCGATCCGATTCCTGATTCCAAAGATGGAACCGCCCAAGCTAGACCGATTATTATATTTTATTTCTTAATAATATTTAAAGAACCTCCAATCACAGA
This sequence comes from Syzygium aromaticum, assembly GCA_024500025.1. NCBI lineage: Eukaryota > Viridiplantae > Streptophyta > Magnoliopsida > Myrtales > Myrtaceae > Syzygium > Syzygium aromaticum. The sequence continues at coordinate 32,417,318 of CM044892.1, forward strand.
TTCGCAATCACACTCGCTTTTTCCCTGTTCCCTCTCAAGCTAGCTCTTTCCCTCTCACGCCTCTCATGCTTTGCCTCTCACGCCTCTCATGCTTTCCCTCTCATGCCTTGCACGCTCCCTCTTCCTCTCACGCCCTCTCACCCTCTCCCTCTCACGCCTCTCACGCTTGGCCATTTACTCTTAGCTCTCACGCCTCTTTCCCTCTCATGCCTCTCTCGCTTGACTGTTACTCACAACTCACAGCCCTCTCAGTCACTCTCCTGTTTGGCTCTCTAATGGCGTCACAATCTCTCACTTGAATCGCGTCCCTCTCGCTCTACTATAAGAGAGTACCACCTTCTCTCGTTTGAGTCGCGTCTCTGTCCCTCGAGCTTGACACCCCCATCTCGCGGTCTTATCTCGAGTCTCGACTCTCGCCTCCCTCTCTCGCTCTGTGTTTTGCATCTTATCAAGGTAATATCTAAATGCTTTGCTCTTTGCCATTCTTCATACGGAATACAAATTATAGGCTAACAGGAAAGTGAGGTTGCGTGATATTGCAGTTTAGGATTTTGCTTATAGCGGTGGAAATGTTTATGGTTTTTGGAACTCGTGAGGCTGCGACCGGTTCCATTGGACCACCCAAGGACCGGCGAGTTCGGTTCCAGGACCAAATGGTCCGATTCCCAGTTCCTTTGATCTGGTTCCAGGTTCTTGAATGGGAATTGAACTATCCAAAGAACCGATTACCCGTATTAATCTTATTTTTCCATGTAGAGAGTATCTTCCAATGGTAAGTGTCAAATATGATCCATTTTTTCCATGTATATCCAATTTCTTCGTAAGAGGAAGCAATCTAACCCTCTATTTAAAGGATTAACTTGCACGCATTTTCTACACCCAAAGTATTCACTCCCTTACGTTCCTCTTCCAAACCTGATCAGCATCATCGGGTCCTGCAAAAACAAGCTCCAACAATATGAAGACTCCAATGCTCTTGACACTTCTCTCGGTCACTCAACTTCTTCTCATCACCATCCTCCCATTCGCATCCGCCAACCTCGTCGTCGACACGTGCAAGAAGACATCATACGCCGACTTCTGTGTCTCCGCTCTTAGATCCGACCGCCGGAGCTCCACTGCGGACACCCCAACCCTAGGCGTAATCATGGTCGACAAGGTCAACGCGAACGCCAAGTCAACTCTGACCAAAATCCAGGACTTGCTCCGCAAATCCCCCGACCCAGGGACGAAGCAAGCGCTGGCCTCTTGCGAGGAGGGGTACAAATTTACCATAACAGACTTGGTGCCCTCGAGCAAGGATAGTTTGACAGGAGGCGTGTACAAATTCGCCGTGGACAACATGAAGGAAGCGGCGAGTGATGCGTCCGAATGCGAGGCAGGCTTTGGAGGCAAGTCGCCATTATCGCACTCGAACGATTATGAGAACAAGGCCGCCTCGGTGGCTGCCGCCATTGCCAGTTTACTGCTGTGAGCACTGATGAATGGTTTGTTAGATTAATAAAGGTTGTAGAAGAATGTTAAGCTCGGAAGCAGAACGAAAACTGAACCGTACGTAGTTTTTCTTAATGAAAGTGCAGTTTTTGTTTCATAATATTCTATGATTCGTGTCCAATACCAAAGCATGCTCATTCTAAAGCTCGTCGATATGGTGAGTAACATTTCCATGACCAAGCGCCTCACCACTAGCTAAAAGATATATGCGTAGACAAATTACAACAATTCACGCCTCTCAAAAAAGCGTTGTGCACTGGACGAATCACGTGTCGTCATGACACATGTAGATCGAAGCAAATCCGAGGTATAAATTTTCAAAATTCAAACATAGAATGGGTTAGGCAATGTAAATTTACCCACTGTCAGTCATGATATATCATATGCTTTCTGCTTCTTTGTGCACCTCAGTGTTGGGGAAAATATGATTGATTAAGAAGAAAAATAAAATCAGATTTTGAGAGGTGATAACATTCTCTTTAAAGAATTATTCAAAAGGAAACAACTGGAAACTATGATTGTATATTTTTAGAAAGGAAACGAAAAATGAAAGTTGAAAGAAGAGAACAGATATTTTGAATACATAGTAGCAAAAATATATATGAACTAGTACAATTTTTCAAAGGTTAAGAAGTCATGCTCAAACAGACATAACCTTCCAGATGTTCTAAGAGTGACTAATATATAACCGTTAGGCAAAATAATAAAATTCGAAATTAAATAATAAAAAATAACCGTAACTCTATTGTGCACAGTCACATTCTTTCAATAGAACAAAATAGTTATTTAATAATAATAAATTCAAAATTTAATAAATAATAAATAATAAATGAGGATTAGTGCCAATTATGAACTGCGAGCACGCAAAGTGCTAAGGGTACCTAACATTTGTGCACCTACACGGGGGTATTGTGGGATCTAGTCCACTTATTCCATCGTCTTCATTTATAAGAATAGAAGTTCTACATTGTTATATTGGCCTGCACACTCCCAACTTTCCTACGTAGGACAAGGCACTTTTTGTTTGTTTTACAAACAAACTTACAACTCTAATTGCGTGCGTGAGGGAGAACCGTCTAACTCGCTAGGCTTGATTTCGTTATATACACATAAAGTATAACATTACCTTGATGGTGGCATCAATACGCAAAAGGTCATATATACTCTCATCGATCAAAAGGTATATATACTTTTGCAAATCATAAATGAAGACAAAATGGTTGTTCACGTGTCAAAACCACAAAAGTGATAAATGGTAGGTGCGTCAAGACCAAACACTATACTCAAATCGAAGCACGAACCGTCCCGAACCGGCCCGAAATCATAAGATATATTCGGTTCGGGTCTTACTATGTTCGGATACCCAGTTATAAAATAAGTTTTGTGATATGTTTCGGTGCAAGTCTTATTTACGAACGCTTTTAAATTTACCAATTTTTCTTTGTTGACTCACCGACTTTATTTCCTACTGAGGAATCTAAAAGAACAAACAAATAAACGTTGGTAACTTACTTAAATAAGAGTTAGTAACTTGAAATTAGTTAATGAATTAATTGAAGAAAAATTGAATTGCGTAAATTAGAATTAGTAATTTCATATGAAAATCGATAACTAAGAAACTCAACCGTTGACACGCAAGTCCACATATGATTTTTATAATTTTGTGAAATTCAAAGAAAATTTGGAATTTGGGCAGGCCTATTGACTCTCATTTAGCTCCAAAACGCACAAGCGTTTCAAATGATTGAGATAACTTAAAGTGATAAATGCATTGAAAAATCTAAAACTTATTTAGAAAGAGTAATTAAGTTCTAAAACTTTCAAAAAATGCAATCAAATCCTAAAATTTGTAAAATTTGTTCAATTAAGTCCTTCCATTTATTATATTTTTTTGAAAGTTTTAGGATTGGTTTGAACTTTCTTGATAAGTTTGTGACTCGATTGCACTTTTCGATAATTTTAGGACTCGATTGCACTTTCTTGACAAATTTTGAGACTCAATTGCACTTTTTGAAAGTTTTATGACTTAATTGCACTTTCATAATAAGTTTTAGAACATTCAGTACACTAATCCCTAACTTATATATATATGTGTTTGCAGCCTAAAGTGCTTGGGCTATGCTAAACCTATTTGTCGGAAATTTTTATGGTACCAAGCAATGGAAGGCTTCGTTTTCCACGCCGCAGTGATGTTGCTCGCGGGGTGATGACTAATGAAAATAGTCTGAAGTATCTTTACAAGCCCTTGTCACCATAGGCAATGTGTAGTTGTCAGGTTGAGCTCCCGAACGAATGGGCTCCCCGAAAGTCCCATAACACCTGAAACTGGGTCTTCTTTGAGTCATTGCACCAAACCGGGTATATGCATCTAGTAGAGTTCTATGGTAAGAATACAAAGGAGCTTGTTCACCACGAACAGGTTATGGAGCATCCCAGTGACGGTGATGAGCGTGCGATGTGTGGCGGGCTTTATTTTGCCTGGTAGTATTAGAATTATGGCCAATTAAAAGAATAGTTGCTCTTGTATCTCTTGTAAATTAGCACAACTACGAGACATTCAAATGTCAAATGCTCTGTTTTGCTGATGATGAGATATAAGAGCCACGAATCCTCTCAATTCCGTGTTACACAAAGACAAAGGGAATGCCTAGATTCTGGAGGCCTTTACAATCCAATCCGCTAATTTATTTGATTCTTTAGAACGACAGACTAAACTAAGGCTTGGGAAGTGGGCCAGAAGAATTTTACATTCAATGATAAGAGCCTCCACTTCCCAAGAACAGAGAGAAACACCCAGCAGACAACTTTTCACGCTCAAGTTGTCGGGTCAATAATGTAGTTCAGTTCTGAACTTGAAGTGAAGTGCTGGAGAGTTCGAAGCAAAGCTAAGGTTTCTACTTGAAGAGGTCCTCACTTGTCGCGCAAATCCATCGATAGTCTTGCCTTTGAAGTCTTGACAAACGCAAGCAATGGCGCCTTCCGTCGATTCCTCCCTGTGCAATCGGTCAATGTTCAGTTTCAGCGTTCCTGATCTCGGTGGTTTCCATTGTACGTGTAAGTCCTCTAAATCTTAATCTCTCTCTGGATTTCAACTATTCCACTTCTGATAATTTTGATGATTGGCAACAGCTGAAGCAATTTCCATGGCACGGTCTTGGTGCCTGTTCTTGAAGGCAAAGGAGTTTCGAGCAAGCTAAATATGCTAGAGTAGGGCTGCCATAAGCTCAAAGGGCAGAGGCGTTGAGGTGAGATTTTCGTAGTTCAATGGCCATTCTTCAATTCTAGTCACTTGTTTGTCTGAGATCCGGATGTTGAGTTTCGTATGTTCGGGTACTATTTTCCTCTTAAACAGATTAACTCTAGTCGGTAGGGCGTTTTGACAAACACTCCATTTAAATAATATGATTTTAGACGGTGTTTTCAATTTCCACACCATATTCCAAAGCTTTTTAGGGGTCTGGTGGGAGGATGAGGCTTGGTTTATGTTCTGTTTGGTCTCTGTCTCTCTTAGTTGGTTATAGCCGCTCTTGACTGAGTTGCATCCTGACTGATTGCATGTCCAGAATAGCATGTCTACTGTTGATGTTGTTGATAGTGGAATTGCTAAAATGTCATTCATTGTCTGCTAATCGTAGAAGTTCTGCAGTAGCTGCTCGTTGCACTGTGCCTCCCTTGTTCTGATCAGTTCTGCCCCTATATTCATTGTAATTTGTAGGTCCCCCTAGTGTGCCTCTTTTGAGCCATATGTCTTCTTTGATTTTGATTTGCTGCCCATGTGCAGCATCCCATCTTACCTCCTTCGAGATAGCGTCTCTACCCATTATTAGACTTAACCATGTCCACGCTGGGCAATAGCCCTTCACCTCATGCCAGAAATCGCTATGAGAGAAGTAAAATCCTTTCAATACTTCACTCCACAACGCATTTTGGCTCGAGTGACCCTTCAAGCTTGTTTGCCCAACATAGCTCTGTTAGAAGTAAGGTCTGTAAAGCCCAAACCACCTGTGTCTTTCTCGTGCTTCATCATATCCCATCTCTTCCAATGTAGCCTAGCTTTGGAGGCATGTGTTTTCCACCAGAAACATGCTATCTTTTGGTCAATAGCCCTGCAAATACATACTGAAATTTGAAGATTGACACGGCATAGTGTAGTAAATCCTGCACCATTGCTTTGATTAAAATCTTTCCCGCTTTGGATATATACTTTTCTTTCCACCCTTCCAGCTTTATGTTCTTGCCATGATTAATGCAAACATCTACTTTTTAGTCTGGCCCCAATTCGAAAAGGGTTCCCAAATACTTTTCTGTTTCGTCAATTTCCGGGACTCTCATCTCCTTAGCCATGTTTTTTCTCAATAGATATGGACATCCAGTGCTAAAGCAAATCCCTGATTTGTCCAGATTGATCTCCTGGCCTTAGCATATCAATATTGATGTAGGATAGAATCTAGATTTTGACATTACCTAAGCTTCCGCAAACAACAGGCGGGTTTATGTGGGACAATTCATATTTAGTCTTGTACCTTTGAAGCGTACATCTTCAACTGCCTTTTGCGTAAGGAAGGATGGCATGTTTGCAACAATTATAATTAAGTAGAGAGATAATGGGTCACCCTAACGAAGTCCTCTCGATGGCTTAAAATAGGGAAGGGGTTCCCCGTTGAATTAACACAGAGGGATTGTAGTGACGCATTGCATGACCCATGATACCCATATTCCAATGAACCCAACTTCAACATACATGCTTCTAGGAAATTCCATTCAACTCGGTCATAGGCCTTTTTCATGTCTAGCTTTAAGATAGCTTGAAATTTTTTCTTCTCTTTTTTATTCTGAGTTGACGTAGAATGTCTTTAACCACAATTACATTAGCTTGGATCTATTTGTGGCTCACGAAGGCACTATGCTCCATTGTTATCAAATATGGGAGCCAGATTTTAGGCAATTCGCCAAAACTGCGAATGTGATTTTGTAGGTAAAGTTGCCAAGCTGGTAGGTTCGAAATTGATCTATCTTCTTAGGAATAGGATTTTTGGGGTTAAGAGCAATTGGGTTTTATTCCGATCTGGGTCTAGAGAGCCGGTGTTCAGAAAAGGCCTCGCCAGATTAAAAACATTATGTTGAATAATTTTCCAATGGCTTTGGTAGAGCTGACCAATTAGCCCATCTGGTCCAAGTGCTTTTAGAGCGCCCAATTGGAAAGGCGTTTCCTATATGTCATGCATTGTTGCACTTCTCAGAAAGCTTTGGTTCATATGGTCTATGACCAAATAGGGACCTTGGTCTAGCACTGGCTAAAAGTTTCATGAGTTCATTGTGCTATTAACGACTGAAAGAAATCCACTGTCATTTGCTTCAGTTTTTCCAGATCTCGGATCCACTCATCTTTCGTGATTTTCAAACGTAGAGATCTTGTTTCTTCGCTCCTCTGGACCATGGTTGCATGGAAATATTATGTATTCTTGTCGCCCCAGTTCAGCTAGTTCATTCTTGAGCGCATACCTCGGTACATTTCTTCTTATTTCTATAGCTCTTCAATTTGCAAGTTCAATTGCTGTACCCTCTCCCTGTTTTAGTTCAAATCCTGAACATTTGTGATCTCCAGAGATCCCTTCTCAGGGACCTTATTTGGCTTTCAGCATTGGAGAATTTTTCTTGCTCCATTGCGAAAGGGCTTGTGATACCTTCTGTAATTGTGGAGTAAAGTTACACATTCTGTTTCGGGGGTTCTTCACATTGATTGTACAACTTTTGCACATTCTTCATCGTCCAATCAATATGCTTCGAATTTGAATTCCCCCTTTCTTTTTACTGTTTCTGCCGAGAGTGTCAACAGCATGGGGCAATGATCAGAGCCAATCATTGGTAAAGCATAGACTTCGGCATTTGGGAACATCACTCTACGTTCCACATTACATGGAATTCTGGCTACTCTTTCCTTCACATAAGCACCCCATCCCTGTTGTTTGCCTATGTAAATGCACATCTATTGCCTTTGAGGTCCATGAGAGAACAATCTAGAGAGTCCCGAAAAGCAGCTAACTTGTAGCATTTAGCCGTGCGTTTGACTTTCTTTTCCCAAGGATACAAAATTTCATTAGAATCGCCCATACAGATTCAAGGAAGCTGGTTGGAACGACTTTCTTTATATTTTCCCAGAGGTGGAGCCTTTCTTGATATAAAAGTAATGCATGGACAAAGGTAATTCTCTATTTGTTTTTTACTATCATTTTCCTTTGCATAATTAGTCTAAGACCCAAACATTCTTTGAACGTGAAATACACGTAAACAATACTTGTTACCTTATTTGTGTCGAAAAGTTATTATACATCAATAAGGTTGATCCGACAATGACCCCTCGGAGCCCCATCTCCATCCCTACAACTGGCAGTGGCATGATGATTGTGACATTAGTCTTCAAGCCAAAGCTTGCCATTGCTATTCGAGATCGACCATGGTCCTGGCCTGCAGCTATCTTGCTCTAGTGACTTCCGTGTGAGTAGTGCTTGGAATGATCATAGACAACAGAGGAATAAAGGTGGGTTGGCGCCAACTGATCTGGTTCAATCTTGAGGTGGAGACTAGGGAGTAACTCCACATGATGACTCTGTTCCCTAGAGATTGGACTGTTGAATCATCTTAAGAATAATGGTTAAGTTATGGAATCATCGCTTGGAACTAGAGGTATGATTCCACAAAACTCTCAACCGATTTCCCTTCAAGTTACCTTCCAAACAGACCACAAAAAACAAAAAGTTATGCTCCAAACCAACTTTATGCAAGACGCCTCGAGATCGAACAAAAATAGATTACCACTCTCCGACAGAACCACACTGAATTCAGGCAACTTCGGGCACCAACAAGCATGCACAATAGGACGAGTCTTGAAAACCTTACTACCCAAAAAGACCAAGACCAGTACCCTGGAATTTCCGCCACTCCTCACAAAAAACCAATGCATTGAGTACTATATTGTATATGCCAACAGATACCCGACACTGCTCGACCCGCACTTCTTCGAATCTCGAATTGAATTAACAGCAGTCCTGACAACGGAGCAATTAAATCTCTTCTTGGACCTAAAAACATCACCATCCTCACCAATCTTGACCATAAACTTCCCATCCTCCACAGGCAAAATCAAACCCAATTTTGTCAGAATTAGCACCTGTTGGGGAGAACACAGTCACCTCGGTAGTGTCCGAGCAACAAAGGAAATGGGGTTGGCTGTGTGCGAACCGGAAAGCCTCGTCGATCTGCTCCAGGCCGAACAAAGCTTCGATTTTGGAGGAGGAACCGAAGAGGTAGTGCTGAGGAATCTGGTGAGGGAGACTTGAAGGTGGTGTTAATTGGGAAGACTTCCATTCTCGGTTGAAGTCCACGGTCGTCCAAGAGCTCGAGGTGCGAACATCAGAAAATGGACTGAGATTGCTGAGAAAGTCTTGGTAAGGGAAGGAACATAACTTGGACTAGAGTTCGGACATGTCTACCAAAAGAAAAGCCCAACATGAATTCGACTCTTATTTTTATTGAAAATATTATTTGTACAAAAATGCCCTTGTTCCATATGTTTGTTGGCCGGCGACCATTTGACCGACCAGCGAGTTCATACTCTTATTTGGGACTAATTTGGGTATTTTATATCCTTATTTGAAATAATGTTTACTTTGAGCCATTTTTTGAGAAAATGAATCTACTTTAGGCTCTTATTTGGATTTTTCCCATCAATTTGAATTATATGAATATCAATAATTTCCTTATTTTGATGATAAAAAAAAATAATTTCCTTATTCGAGACCTACAAACGAAAGCTCCTTCATTAAAAAACTATCTGTCTTAATATCACATACTATGGCTAGTGGAGAGGATAAGATTAGGGTAGATTACTTGCTACGGAGCCCCATTTATGATAAAGGTTGAATGCTTATCTACTACAAAGCATGTAATCTCTTCATTTTTTCCCAAAAAGACAAGACAGATTTGTTAATTAACTGCCCAAAAAAAGAAAGATGCAATCTACCATTTTTAATTTTCTGCATTCACTTTCATTTTGGACATTTGAAATCTGACTTTTGTTTAATATTAAAGACTTTAAGACTTAATCCTCTTTAATCAATAGGGGTGAACAATAGGAGTGGCCGGGATTGGGAATTGCCCGGACCGAATCGAATCGGCCAATTCTGGATGGTTTCTGTCACATCCCGAAATCTACCAGGATGGGGGATGATACCGCTGTCCTTTCACCTGAAGGACGCAGCCTCAAATCACCAAAAAGTCCCAATAACATTGCTCTCGCTCTATTGGCTGCTAAACAACAAACCTGAAAGATTGAGAAAAAAGGAGGTGAGCAACGACAGTGCAGTAAGTAGTGTGTATCTCTTCTAAGCAGATCAAGCAATCACTATGCATATATATAAAAAAATATCGAAAACTCATAATTTAAACCCACAATATCATATACATATCATATCAAATATGAGTTATTTTTCCTTTCTCAAAACTTGATACAAACCAGAAAATACTCATTTAAATCAATAATACCAAAGCAGAAACCAATAGTCTATTCCATTAGCCAATCTCATCGAAAAACACACGCCAATGGTCCATTCCGTTGGTCAATCTCATATCACACATCAATGGTCTATTCCATTGGTGAATCTCATCATAAAAGGTCTCGTTCGAGGTAGAGGCGCAGCCGGACTGCTATCCCTCAACTCGACCCGATATTATCCTTTTTTAGCCGCAGCCGCATTGCCATCGCTCTCAACGATTTGCCCTAGCAATGTAGAAAACACATCGATGGTCTATCTATCGACCGAATCTATTGCTCAATATCAAAATATGATCATGCATTTCGCCCTGTGATAAGGCGACCAAGATTCCCCCTTTGGCAAGGTTTCCACCTACTATAAGCCGGTAGCTTGGCGCACAACGATATCCTAAACTAGTATGCGCATACCCACAAGCCCTTCAATGGGTTCACAGCAATATTGGGCACCAACACACATTCTCCAATAATCCACAATACCAAAAGTCAATCTCACAAACTAAACAATTAAATTTTCACAACATAGCCCATCCGTCATTTCCCAAATTATTTTATAGATCACAATATGGTTCCAAAACTATTTCATAATCCAATTTATAATCAATCTCAAAAAAATGGTTTCACAAACCAAAACGTATAATCTTTCTCAACTTCGTTTGTCAAACTGAAAACATTTCACAAGACATATCTCACATCATTTCAAAATTCTTTATAAATCGATATACACATAACGTTGTTCATAAAACGTTTATCAAATCATTAAGAACTCATTCCATAAACTAGTTCGCAATATAATACGTATATATCCGTTAACAATATTTTTCTTAAAACCATTTTCAAATTCCTCAAATAGTTCTCAAATATCAAAAAGTAGCAATGGCTCGATCCAGAATTTTATACAACAAACATGCTTTTAGTAACTCGTACGATACTCAAATTCTTATCATTTTCAAAACATGATTTTATAAACTCAAAAAAGAGATAGCACCGCTCATCTGGAATGTCCCAAAACCAAATAACGCGGCTAAACGCCCTAATAATCTCGTAATCCTATCAATTAAACGAGAATTGATATCAACATCAAGTAAAATACTAAGATAATTACTAAACGGCTAAACGACGCTTAAACGCTGACAAGACAACTCAAAGGCACCCACAAATTGCTAATCCAAAGCGATTATCCAAATCATCTGCAACGCGAAACTTGAGCACAAAACTTGGTCGCGTCATAACTTTCTTCATCGAACTCCGATCCTAGCAAACTTATAGTCAAAAGAAAGCGCGTTCTAAGTATTACAAAAGCCCCAACTTGGCCGTCCCAAAATTTAGTGGAAAACCGACGAAAATCGGCCTAAAGCCCACTGGTCGCGCACTGTTCACCTTGTGCGGCCAACTTTAAAAATTCATATTAGGCAAATCGTAAGTCCAATTCAAGATTCGTAAAATCTCATGGTTCCATGACACCCTAAACTACCAATTCTATATGCAGCTCAAGGACTCAAAAATCGGATTTCGCCGCTCAAATAACACATAATTTTGAAATGTGAGCCATAACCCGGAAAATACTCCAATTAGACGAACGAGAGGTGTGAGCACTTAGCGTACGTTGCGTTACGAACTCGAATCGGCTTGCCAAGACCCCGTGCACCAAACCCTCCCTTTCTCTTCTTTCTTCTTCTTCTTTTTCTCTTTCTTTCTTTTCCGTTTCTGTCTCGACTAAGGAGCTCTCGGCCTACTTTTAATTTGGCCAAGTGTCCACTGTAGCTTCTTTTCTGCTCTTTGACTTGTTGACCTTTTTTTTTTAAACCAAATATTACAGTTTCCGAGGGCGTCGGTCCGATTCCTGATTCCAAAGATGGAACCGCCCAAGCTAGACCGATTATTATATTTTATTTCTTAAGAATATTTAAAGAACCTCCAATCACAGATTCGCAATCACACTCGCTCTTTCCCTGTTCCCTCTCAAGCTAGCTCTTTCCCTCTCACGCCTCTCATGCTTTGCCTCTCATGCCTTGCACGCTCCCTCTTCCTCTCACGCCTATCATGCTTTCCCTCTCATGCCTTGCACGCTCGCTCTTCCTCTCACGCCCTCTCACCCTCTCCCTCTCACGCCTCTCACGCTTGGCCTTTTACTCTTAGCTCTCACGCCTCTTTCCCTCTCATGCCTCTCTCGCTTGACTGTTACTCACAACTCACAGCCCTCTCAGTCACTCTCCTGTTTGGCTCTCTAATGGCGTCACAATCTCTCACTTGAATCGCGTCCCTCTCGCTCTACTATAAGAGAGTACCACCTTCTCTCGTTTGAGTCGCGTCTCTGTCCCTCGAGCTTGACACCTCCATCTCGCGGTCTTATCTCGAGTCTCGACTCTCGCCTCCCTCTCTCGCTCTGTGTTTTGCATCTTATCAAGGTAATATCTAAATGCTTTGCTCTTTGCCATTCTTCATACGGAATACAAATTATAGGCTAACAGGAAAGTGAGGCTGCGTGATATTGCAGTTTAGGATTTTGCTTATAGCGGTGGAAATGTTCATGGTTTTTGGAACTCGTGAGGCTGCGACCGGTTCCATTGGACCACCCAAGGACCGGCAAGTTCGGTTCCAGGACCAAATGGTCCGATTCCCAGTTCCTTTTATCTGGTTCCAGGTTCTTGAGTGGGAACTTAACTATCCAAGAACCGATTACCCGTATTAATCTTATTTTTCCATGTAGAAAGAATCTTCCAATGGTAAGTGTCAAATATGATCCATTTTTTCCATGTATATCCAATTTCTTCGTAAGAGGAAGCAATCTAACCCTCTATTTAAAGGATTAACTTGCACGCATTTTCTACACCCAAAGTATTCACTCCCTTACGTTCCTCTTCCAAACCTGATCAGCATCATCGGGTCCTGCAAAAGCAAGCTCCAACAATATGAAAACTCCAATGCTCTTGACACTTCTCTCGGTCACTCAACTTCTTCTCATCACCATCCTCCCATTCGCATCCGCCAACCTCGTCGTCGACACGTGCAAGAAGACATCATACGCCGACTTCTGTGTCTCCGCTCTTAGATCCGACCGCCGGAGCTCCACTGCGGACACCCCAACCCTAGGCGTAATCATGGTCAACAAGGTCAACGCGAACGCCAAGTCAACTCTGACCAAAATCCAGGACTTGCTCCGCAAATCCCCGGACCCAGGGACGAAGCAAGCGCTGGCCTCTTGCGAGGAGGGGTACAAATTTACCATAACAGACTTGGTGCCCTCGAGCAAGGATAGTTTGACAGGAGGCGTGTACAAATTCGCCGTGGACAACATGAAGGAAGCGGCGAGTGATGCATCCGAATGCGAGGCAGGCTTTGGAGGCAAGTCGCCACTATCGCACTCGAACGATTATGAGAACAAGGCCTCCTCGGTGGCTGCCGCCATTGCCAGCTTACTGCTGTGAGCACTGATGAATGGTTTGTTAGATTAATAAAGGTTGTAGAAGAATGTTAAGCTCGGAAGCAAAACGAAAACTGAACCGTACGTAGTTTTTCTTAATGAAAGTGCAGTTTTTGTTTCATAATATTCTATGATTCGTGTCCAATACCAAAGCATGCTCATTCTAAAGCTCATCGAAATGGTAAGTAACATTTCCATGACCAAGCGCCTCACCACTAGCTAAAAGATATATGCGTAGACAAATTACAACAATTCACGCCTCTCAAAAAAGCGATTGTGCACTGGACGCATCACGTGTCGTCATGACACATGTAGATCGAAGCAAATCCGAGGTATAAATTTTCAAAATTCAAACATAGAATGGGTTAGGCAATGTAAATTTACCCACTGTCAGTCATGATATATCATATGCTTTCTGCTTCTTTGTGCACCTCAGTGTTGGGGAAAATATGATTGATTAAGAAGAAAAATAAAATCAGATTTTGAAAAGTGATAACATTCTCTTTAAAGAATTATTCAAAAGGAAACAACTGGAAACTATGATTGTATATTTTTAGAAAGGAAACGAAAAATGAAAGTTGAAAGAAGAGATCAGATATTTTGAATACATAGTAGCAAAAATATATATGAACAAGTACAATTTTTCAAAGGTTAAGAAGTCATGCTCAAACAGACACAACCTTCCAAATGTTCTAAGAGTGACTAATATATAACCGTTAGGCAAAATAATAAAATTCGAAATTAAATAATAAAAAATAATCGTAACTCTATTGTGAACAGTCACATTCTTTCAATAGAACAAAATAGTTATTTAATAATAATAAATTCAAAATTTAATAAATAATAAATAATAAATGAGGATTAGTGCCAATTATGATCTGCGAGCACGCAAAGTGCTAAGGGTACCTAACATTTGCGCACCTACACGGGGGTATTGTGGGATCTAGTCCACTTATTCCATCGTCTTCATTTATAAGAATAGAAGTTCTACATTGTTATATTGGCCCGCACACTCCCAACTTTCCTACGTAGGACAAGGCACTTTTTGTTTGTTTTACAAACAAACTTACAACACTAAGTGCGTGCGTGAGGGAGAACCGTCTAACTCGCTAGGCTTGATTTCGTTATATACACATAAAGTATAACATCACCTTGATGGTGGCATCAATACGCAAAAGATCATATACTCTCCTCGATCAAAAGGTATATATACTTTTGCAAATCATAAATGAAGACAAAATGATTGTTCACGTGTCAAAACCACAAAAGTGATAAATGGTAGGTGCATCAAGACCAAACACTATACTCAAATCGAAGCACGAACTGTCCCGAACCAGCCCAAAATCATAAGGTATATTCGGTTCGGGTCTTACTATGTTCGGATACCCAATTATAAAATAAGTTTTGTGATATGTTTCGGTGCAAGTCTTATTTACGAACGCTTTTAAATTTACCAATTTTTGTTTGTTGACTCACCGACTTTATTTCCTACTGAGGAATCTAAAAGAACAAACAAATAAACGTTGGTAACTTACTTACATAAGAGTTAGTAACTTGAAATTAGTTAATGAATTAATTGAAGAAAAGTTGAATTGCGTAAATTAGAATTAGTAATTTCATATGAAAATCGATAACTAAGAAACTCAACCGTTGACACGTAAGTCCACATATGATTTTTATAATTTTGTGAAATTCAAAAAAAATTTGGAATTTGGGCAGGCCTATTGACTCTCATTTAGCTCCAAAACACACAAGCGTTTCGAATGGCTGAGATAACTTAGAGTGATAAATGCATTGAAAAATCTAAAAGTTATTAAGAAAGAGTAATTAAGTTCTAAAACTTTCAAAAAATGCAATCAAGTCCTAAAATTTATCAAATTTGTTCAACTAAGTCCTTCCATCTGTTATATTTTTTGAAAGTTTTAGGATTCGTTTGAACTTTCTTGACAAATTTATGATTCGATTGCACTTTTCGATAGTTTTAGAGTTCGATTGATCTTTTATGATAAATTTTGAGACTCAATTGCACTTTTTGAAAGTTTCATGACTCAATTGGACTTTCATAAAAAGTTTTAGAACTTTTAGTATACTAATCCCTAACTTATATAAATACGCAGCCTAAAGTGCTTGGGCTATGTTAAACCTATTTGTCGGAAATTTTTATGGTACCAAACAATGGAAGGCTTCGTTTTCCACGCCGCAGTGACGTTGCATGCGAGGATCCAGCAACGTTGCTCGATGGTCACGAGAGTGAGGGAGAGTCTCCGGGCCTGAGCAAGCCAATGAAGTCGAGTGAAAACAAAGCTTTCCATTGTTTGGTCCAAGAAGAAAACAACGGCCTTGAGGAAGAAATCAGTGATGTTGCTAGCGGGGTGGACACCAAATTTTATTTGGTGCAAGAAAAAAATTAAGGGTGCGTTCATTTCGCAAAAAATGAGTAATTTGAAAAACATTTTCTGAAAAATAATTGTTTGTAATGTTTAGAAAAATAAACGAGTGGAAAATTTTTCATTGCCCACGAAAATAGTTAAGCATAGATTGTTATCGATGATGAAAGCATCTTCTAGTGACTAATTTTTATAAACAATATAAATAATCATTTTTCGGAAAATATATTCCAAATCACTTATTTTTCACAAAATCCTAAAATGAGTAATATCAGTAAAAGATCTCGAAAGCTCTAAAGACGGCACAGATATAAATAAAATCACAATCTCGTTTGGTGCAAAATGAAGCTTTCCATTGTTTGGTGCAAGAAGAAAAACGAGCCAATGACATACAATTTTCATTAACCATCACCCCGTGAGCAACATCATTGCGGGCCGCCACAGTTGAAGAAACAGCAAACGGTCCATCGTAGATCGACACTTCTCACTCATCCAAGACCCACTGAGGCGGTGCCACCGTTCATTGGAGATTACGTCGACGATCAACCGCGGCCATGGCAACTGTCGATAACATCCTCATGCTCGGATTTCTTCGTTTGGATGGCACTTCTTAATTGATAGGGTTTGTATCGGGTCTCTATTATGCACGAGCATGACTCGATGTTCCGACAAAGAGGACAAATTAGTCATGATGAATTTTATCATATAATGCCCTATAATACTCGGTAATGTTGACATGATGTCATCCTTTCAATCGAGTATCTTTCTTTATCGTGCTTGTGTTTTTTCACATTTGTCCCAATTATCGCATCAACCAAACGTAAGACGGGATTTGAGAAAGGGAAATTTACTATGGAGGAAAGTTGAAAGATAAATTTCATTATTTATATTTGCCGAAGGCTCCCGGCATGAGCTGTACAAGAAGTCTACTTGAAGGTCTGGGAGCATAATCAAAAAGTCACAAATCATTTATTTGATATCACAATCATCTACACCCGGTGTAGGTGAGACTTTGCAATGTGACCATTCCCTCCCTTAGGATAGAATCCACCCGGGACGCTTGCGTCGCCGCTCCCGTACACGATCCTCAGTATCTCCTCTGGCGTCCGGTCGTAGGCAACCGAGTACTCGTCGCCCGCGAGCACGTTCCCCTCGACCTTCCCCTCGGCACCTTGGTGGCGGAGCACGATGAGGCCCTCATCCTTATGCCCGTCGTGCCCAAGTTTGTCCCTCAGCTCCGAGAACCTGTTCGTGAACTCCGCCACGGTTTTCCCATACGGCTCGACCTTCAAGTGGGCCCGCTCGTACAGAAGGGCTCGGATCACCGCATCCTGACCCGATTCCACGCCGAGAAGGCCCGCGACAAGCTGAAAATGGTGCACAAGACGGGCACAAGGATTCATAGGTAGCTCACTAAAATTTGACAAAGTAAATGACTAGTGAGATTGTTTGCCATACCCTTTTGGAGACAGGGCCATGAAGCTTGGGGTTTGCTCCAACGTAGCCTGTGAGGCCAACGTAAGGGACCAGGTAGGAGGCAAGCAAGAAGTTGATTTCATTGGCATACGGGTCAAATGGAGGCTTCAAAGCATGCCCGAATGCTTTGTCCACCACTGCGGCAAATGAATCCGCAGACAAATTCAGCAGTGGCCTTGGAAACCCCTTCACTGTCTTCTTGATTGCCCTGCATTGATTTAAAGCAAAAATGGACAGTGTGATTTGGTCATCAGCAAGTGAAAATTTCCCACCATGATGATGGAGAGTTGTTCTAGATGGGTTAAATGTGTGGGCAAGATTTAGCCTCAGGCATTAAAGAATCCCTAAAATCTAGTGTGAATGACCATCAAAGTTTGGAAAATAATTAACAAGAAAGAAAGATAATGGTCTTTCTTTTTTGGGCACTCCAATATCAAACCATATGACATCTCTGATGAAAGGACTCACTTCAAGTGCCCAACTTCTTGGTAAGCAAATTGCAAGATGATATCCTTGATGAGAGGACCCAATTTGGCAGCCTTAGCTCCGACTGGCGATGGGCCTCCCGCCGTCAAGTTCGGGGCCACCTTGTCCAATCCATACCCCAACGAGGCATGCAAGAAGAGCTCCGCCTCAAAGTACTCCAGATTCAGGGGAAACTCCAGCAGATCCACGTCAGACTTCGGGACTTTGTGATGGTGATGGTGATGGTGATGGGACTTGAGGTCCGCGCAGTTCGAGCTCGGGACGACAAGGAGGAGGAGGGAGAAGAAGAGAGCCGTCGAGGTGGTGGCGACGATGAAGTTGGTGGATGCCATGGCTCAGCTTTGGTCGTTTGTTCTTATCAGTGTTCGTGTTGTGCGCATACGTATATATAAGGTGTACCGGGTCATGCATATATGGCATGGCATTGCGATTAGGCGAAGGAGGAAAAAGTGGATACGATGCCTAGTCAAAGTACTAAGGATTGCAACGTGGGGTTTTGTGAGGGAAATTAGGAAGGTGTCGTGTTTTTTTCCTTGTGTCTTTGGTTTGAATTGGAAATTGTCTCTGCAGGTGCATGTGGCTTTTTGCTATTTTGGGTAGTTTCTTTTCTCTTGGAAAATAAGGGTAATTTATTTTTGGCAAGAAAAATCTAAAGATTATGAATTCGTGATACGGCTAGGCTCGGTTCAATGAATCAGCTAAACTTTGCTCCCAGACACTTATTTAAGATATATTCATTTCTTCATTACATTTGGATTGGAAAAACATGTACGTAACGCCAGCTTGTATCTCTATTTAGTGCAAATGATCACGATCCTTATAGTTAATTTTGCGCTAACATTCAGTTAGGGAAAAAAACACAAGACCTACTACGAGGTTAATAACTAATGATAGGATAATTTTGCAATTAACGTATGCTGCTTCTGATTGAAAAATACCTTCATAGAATATCATGAGTCAAGGGTGCGCTTGAAATTTAAAAAAAGGATAATGACACAAACAGTCTCTGGACTTTGGTCCAATGTGTAATCTGATCCATAAACTATTAATTTGTTTAATGTAGTCCATAAACTTTAGACTAATATTCAATGTGGTCCCTAAATTTTTATTTTGTTCAATGTCATCTCTGAACTTTAAAAACATATTCAATTCAGTCCCTAAACTATATGAAAATGTTCAATATAGTCCCTAAGCTTGAATTAATGAAAAAGACTGCATTGAACATTCTTATATAGTTTAGAGACTGAATTGAACATATACTAAAAGTTCAGGGATGACATTGAACAAATTAAAAGTTCAGGGACCATATTGAACATTGGGATAAAGTTCATGGACTATATTGAACAAATTAAGCCAAAATTCAGGGATTGTTTATGTCATTTTCCCTATAAAAACTGAAGTGTTAAAAGTTGCCAAATGCATGGCTAGGATTAAATTCAACTATGTTGTCTTGCAATGCAGGCCATGACCATGCCCCTTCACTAAATTACAGATAATTATATTGGCAAAAAAATATTTTTGGTCAAAAAATTGCCAAATTAATTTATAACAAAATATCTGATTCTAAGGCCAAGTGGAGTAAGCAACAAAGAATTTCCCTTTATACATTTAAATCTTATTGGCAATAGATCATATCTTTGATCATTTTAGATTTGTTAATCTTAATATAATTACGCAATGGAAACGTTAACAATGACAATGCCTAAACTCATTATCAATATAAAGCTCTGGAGACCGAAAGCAATCTCTCTCTTTTATGAATAAGCCATAATTTCAGTGGATGACAAAACAACAACCATGGGCGGTGCTATTCCCACCTTTTACATGACTAAATTTACCCAATTTTTAACAATTTTATCAAAAAGACAAAATTGCTCTCAATAATTCAATTGCAACGAAAAGTGGTGCCTTCAAATTTATTTACTTTCCTTTCTACATAGGATTTAGTTACCGAAAAGACAATACTCCCATGTATATTAAAAGGCACTATATATTTTTAATCATTAGATTGTACTTCCATAAAAATTGGTTTTGTTGAAAAGAGAAATTTCCAAGAAACTTAATTCTTTTCAATTCTGTTGATCAAATTTATGGAAAAATTGTTGAGTAAAATCTATAAATAATTTAACATGGACAGCTTTTTAGCACAACAATTTGTCTATAAATTTTGACTTTTGATGTGCATATCACCATCAAATCTCATCTTCTCGGTCTTATTATATATAATGAGATGAATAGATGAAGCACAAAAAAATTTCTTTGAAGATTTCCCAAAATAAAATTACTATTAAACTCCCCAATGTGAAACTTTGAAGATAAAAATTAATCAAATCAAAATATTGCATAAAATATTTTTTTATTGCCAATGAAATCTCATTATTTTTTATTAACAAAAATTAATATCATCTATAAAGTGTTTATGAAAAGATATCAAGATGTCTTATCATGTATAATATTTTTCAGTGTATTATACATATTTATATAACGTCTTACATGCTTTATGTGAAAATAACTCACCAATAGTAAGGAAAAAAGATAATTTTTTAATATAGTTAGTAAAACGACTTGATATATATTTTAGACTAATGAAATTAAAAAAAATAATAATAATTCACCTAGAATGAGCTCTTGAGGTAAGAGAGACAAAGAATATATAAGCTATACCTTACCAAAAAAAAAGAATATATAAGCTATTGTAAGAGCAATGATGAAAAAGAGATTTTTAAGCTTTTTACTATATAAAAGAATTGGTCATTTTTCTTACTATTGACGAGATACTTTTACATGGAGCATGTAAAATGTTATGGGAATATCTAGTAATACACTAAAAAAATGCTTTAATACACTAAACAATAGAACGTGTGAAATGCTTAGTTATGGCAACTAGATTCTAGACAGAAATAGAAAAAAGGAAAAAAAAAGTAGAAGAACGGGGCCATCACTTTGCAATTGATTATTGAGGGTTTTTTTTTCTTTTTAGTGTAAATGGGGTGGATTCAGTCATACAGGAAATGGAAATAGTGCTGCCCTAAAAAACAATAATTAATGTGAACTTGTTAGACAATACCTAAGAGAAGTCCATCCATAGTAAAAAAAAGTCCATATGACTGCTTTCCATCATGTTTTCTCCTGATGTTATCTTTTTTATTTTAAAGTAAGTGCACCAAAAGTCTTAAAATTTATTACAAAAATACAATCAAGTTCTAAAACTCATCAAATTGGTGCTGTCGTGGATCTTCGTCAACATTTCCCATCACTCAAATTGGATAGAACTAACGAAAATACTTGATTGCACTAACTGGATAAATTTTGAAACTTGATTGCACTTTTTGAAAGTTTTAGTACTTCATGACACTTTGTTGACATGTTATAGAACTTTCATCCATTTATGTTTTCTACTTGAAGTGGCTCTTATCTTATCAATGGTTAATCTCCCTTCCTACTTATTAATGATCTATTTCTTTGTCCATCTCCAATAAAGTTACCGTTGACCCCTTATTGACACTCGGCTCAAACAAAAAGAAGTTAATGGCTCGAATGAGGTCGTGACAAATGCACTTAACCAATAGGGCCCAATCGATGGAATGCCTAACAAATTCATCAATCATGACGGTCGCAACAATACAATTAACCCACAAGTCCCATTGATCTTGAGGAGCTCATCGATCTTGTTGTTCCAATAGACAGATTTTTAGTGAAGTACATGGCATATGGCCATGATCGATTGACTCGAAGCATAAATATCGACCAAGGATGACTGTAGCTAAGGAATCGAGAGAGATTATGAGTTATTCCAAAAGTCATATGCAAGTTAAGACATTTAGAGATTCTTGTAAGAAAAGATCAGGACGTATAATGGAATGGTACCTAAAAAATATGTGAGCAGTTACAAATCGTCCCTAAAGTATTGTGCAAGTTAAAATATTTAGACATTCTTGTGGGAAAAGATCAAGACGCATAACGAAATGGCTTATAAAAGATACCGGAGGAATCAAAGGAAAGACGCACGCCCACTCTGATAATACATACGTGCAAGAATCAGACAACATCAATAAGGATATCAGAAATCATGAAGAGCATATGACAATCGAAAGCAGAGAAGATCATTCACGACAGATCGATTTAGATTAGGTTTTGTCTAGGTTTGAATTTCAAGTTCGGATTTTATTAGGATTCCAAGTTTTGGAACTCATCTTTGATTAAAAAGGCTATCCAGTCATATTTTGTAAGCTTTTCACTTTCTCTTCACACTTCAGTCATCTCCATGAAGAAGTTTTTGTTCAAATGTAGTAATTGAGCAAGTAAATCCAAGAATGTAAAGCCATCCGTTTCGATTCATTAAAGTTCCATGTAATGATTTCCTTATTTGTTTCCAATCTACTGTACGTGCATTATTTTAGCAGTTCAAATCTTACAAAGTCCTCAGAGACTTTTGAGGCATATTAAAACCCATCTATTTTCGATTTGATGTCAATATAATACTTTAATCGGGCACCGGCCATCCTCAATTAGACTTAAAACATTGAAACGTGTAACTTTTTCGAATTATATATTGCCGTTCTCAACTCAAGTATTTACGAGATACAATAGAGCAATTCCCTCACTTAGTTCTATGTTGGTATCAGCTTAGTAGAATAGGAATTATATGAGTTCTCTGGGTGCTCTTATAACGTCAAATGAAGCGTTAAATGTTGCCAAACGCAAGCCCAGTAGCCTAGGATTAATTAAAGAAGAGCATACCTATTTTTTTAAAATGATTATTATTAGGTCCACCACTTGAATTAGAGATAATACAGCCAAAGTAATTTAAAAAAAAAAAAGAGAAATCTATCTTTATTTTTAAAAAAGAGGAAAAATTAATTCAACTTCTGCTACGGTTGGCTTTAGGCTTTTAATTTCTTTCTTCACTCTATAATACCATAATTAATCTTCATATTTAGAAAACAAGAATAGGCGGTTCAAGAGGGCTGTCGCCTGACACACAATCTTGATGAGTGCAGTGATTTGAGTTGACGAGTTTGCACCAAGAAAACCACATTGTTGTTTTGAGTGCAAAAGTCTTAAAACTTGTGAGAGCACAATCTTTACCTAAAATTTTCAATGCTTTTAAGCACTAAGACCTGCCACATTGGTGCAGTCAAATTTCTCCGTTAACTCCATCCAATTTAGTTAACAAAAAATGTTGAATTCAACGTTGTTGAGTTTTCCCTTGTTTTGACTATTAAACTCCAGTCTTGATGATCATACTTTAGTGGCATTTGGAACACATCCACATGTCGTGATACGGATATCATAAGTGTCATAACTTTTATACGATACTTACTTGAGTATTATAACTTTTTTTCAACAACATGAGTGTTATGATCTTTGAAAAATGTTCAATTGAGTGCTATAACTTTCAAAGTTCAGTTAAGTGTCACAACTTTTTAAAAACATTCAATCAACTGCTAAAAATCTAATGTGGCATAACACTTCTGGTGAACATTTTTAATGTCACTCAAATGAACGTCATACATAAGTTATGGTACTCATATGATCAAAAATAAGTTGTGACACTCAAGGACACTTGTGGTATGCTTTTCCTCCACATGTCCAAAGACACACAAAGGGGGGGGGGAGAGAGAGAGAGAGAGAGAGAGAGAGAGAGAATGAGCATGACTAATGAGAATTGGGAAACATATCATGCATTGATTTGTAGCGAAATCACATGTCGTATTAAAATCACATTATTGAGATAATCATGATCCTCCAAATTCGAAGAATCCAAGAATTTTTTTTTTGTCAAAAGTAAATATTTCCTTCATATCTTAATATCTCAATATAATACATGAGATGTTCAAAATAAAGAAAATCTCAAACAAGAAGTAAAAACAATAAAGCATAAACTATTGTGATAAACACACTCTCATCTCATAAGAACAAATATGTCTCAGCATCAAAGCATAATTAACAATGGTCAATCATCGAATCTTGTATCATTATAAGTGATTAGAATTAACTTCCTCAACACCATTACCGTATGGAGACTCCGTAAACAAGTTGAACAGGCTTTTGAATCTAAATTTAGACCGTGAGAGATTGAACGAATATAGAAACGCCTTTAAGGAACTCACCAATCTAAATTTAGATTGGAAGAGAATAGATCCTAGATCGGAAGATGAAAGCTTCCAAAACTTGGAAAAATTGTATAACTGCTTCCAATGCAGTATGAACACATCATATTCTTCCTCGATTATGTTAGATTTCTTGGTTTGGAGGATCTGAAGCCACGAGTTGATTCCTAATGATAGGAGCGGAAGATAAGGCCGACAAGTAGAGAAGAGTAGAAGTAGTGAGCAAAGAAAAGAAACGAAAAAAAAAATAGATAAAAACAATAAAATACTCCCATATCATATTGGGAGGGCAAATCTTAATTCGAGTTGAAAAGATGGAGCCTCTTTCGACTGAGAGTTATTTCTCAGTCGAGTTTCTAAGTCGAGAAAAAAGGAACGAGAGAGAGAGAGAGAGGTGGGTGAGAAGAGAAAGCGATTTGACCAAAACAAAGAAGAGAGAAAGAGATTAGGGTTTTGGATCTCAACTAGAAAAAAAAAACATCCAAGATTTGATTCTCGCCATTTTAGCATTGTAGAGAACTACGATTGATGCGGTGATAGTATGCATCAACAAGACACATACTATACTAGTGTACATAGTTTGTTCGAGGACAGAATTTTCATTCAAAAATCTTGGTTTTAAAGCCAGAAAGAGGAGCCAAAAAAAGTGAGTATCCTTCCCTAAACGCATGTCGAGTTTTCATTTACGTTTTTTTAGGGCGATGTGTATTTGGGCATCATTTATCACTCATAAAAAATAATGAACGAAAAATATTTTTATTGTCTATGAAAAAATTTTGTACATAAATTGTTGTCAATTATGAAAATATTTTTCTTTGGTTAATTATTTCAAGCGATACAAGTGATTAATTTTAAGAAAGTTGGTTTCGAAATATTCATTTTTCGAAAAGTATAAGCACATTTTGATACTCAAACCGGAAAGATCCCCAATTTATTCGAAAGGAAACAGACAAAAAAAGTCATTTTCACGGGGAAATATAAAGAAAAAACATTGGCTGAATCATTTGTTGTTTAATTCAAGAAAACATTCCCCTTTTTCTATTCTTAAACATTATATTTTCACCTAAAGCCTTGGGATATCCTAGGCCACGAAGATGCTCTTGGCCCTAAACGTTTGTCCAGTCGAATATCCCCACTTATCTTAATCCTCTTTTAGCTCCATCTTCTATAATTCCTAATTTTCAAATTTGGGGTCATTTGCATTTCGCTTTCATGAGATCGGCCGCCCAAAATTTCGGCATGACAATGACTTGGGCTATCGAAGGACTCTACCCGATCGGCGATCATTATTAGATGAAAAAAACAGGATTCCTCGACCCGTCGGAGTCGGATTCGAGTTCTCTTTGATCTCTCGTAATATGTAGGGATGGAACGTGGACATGTGACGTGGTGATAATAAATCACTAAATACTTCCTTGTAGGGATGAGACAGTTGGAACACGCAGGGTGGTTTCCCTCGATCGGCGACAACTTCTCCTTACTCCAGCCCACACGGTCCAAAGCGTTGCATGCGTCGAGCTTTATGCGCTCCGGATGCATCCAATTCGTTATGCGTTTGAACTTCCATCGTTCGTTCGAATTTGCTTCTTTTGAGAAGTCCTCCCTTCTTTTATGGCTAACCATCTCACTAGATTGAGGGGTGATACAGGCATGTCATCCGACTTTTCTTGTGCAGGAGTTCGGAACTCTTGACGGCCTTTCTAATGATTAGGAGAAAACAAAGGTCTAATTTCCTTCAATAAAGAACATCCAGTTTGAGGTTGGGTCTTAATTCTAATCCGATTGTTTATTTTTTTTATGTCCCATAAAAAAATACAAATTTTTAATTAGTACTCAAATTTAACTTAGTCAAGTTTCTATCTAACGATGCGGTCAAAGATATGACGTGTCATTTCACATGTATGCCTCTCTCTATCCCTTCACGTGTCATTCCTCATCGTCTTTATTTTGTTGTTCGTTTTTCTTCTTCCTTTTCTTTTTCCTTTCATCTTCTTCATCCCCAATACGTCCTCAAAGGACGCCGTCGTCGCCCCGAAAAGCAATCATAACATATCAAAACACCTGCCCGATTTGACACCCGATAAGCAAAACCTCGTGCTCTCGGAACACGCCAAAGTCAGATCTCAAACTTCTACCCAAGAGTTCATTTCGAAAGGACAATAAGAGAAAAAGAAAAACAAGGACAGTTCAGAATCATTTGCGAAGGGAGAGAGATGTACATGTGAATCACACGTCAGACGAAAACTTGACGGGGCATGATTCTGGTAGCCATTCAAAATTGATGTTGTTTTTTATGAAAAAAAAAAAGTTGAATTAGAGCCGACTTATAATTGGCGCTTTCTAAAGTAGATCCACCAACAATCTCGTTGGATTTGGCCTGATCTCGAGCCCGCCCAGGTCTGGGTACGTCTACGAATTTTACATGTGTCCTACGACATGAAAAATGAGTTAGTAAAGATAAAAACAGATAACAATAACACCTAATGAAAAAATGATTTCGGTGCATCGAATACGTATGAGTTCAATGTATCATAGCTATTGATTTTGGCATATGTTACAAGACTTAAAGGCTATGGTGAATTAGGCCTAAAGTTAGGGGTGATCGATTTTCCGAATGGATTGGGCCGATTCCACCCTAGAATCATGAATTAAATTGAACTGGTTGGTCCTGGGTCGATTCTTGGTAGGGATAATCGGTTCCCGGTTCGGTATGGTTTCAAGGTGAAATAGCGAACCGGACTGGGAGGATCAGTTCTCAAAATTGGGTACTAGGGATCGAACCAGACCATGGTCCAGTTCTAGTCCGATACAATGGAACCGGTCACTTAAGGTTTAGTTCACATTTCAATGAATTTATATCGATGAAATTTATTTAGGGTTTAATTCACATTTTACTATTTTTTTAAAGAAATAAAAAGAAAAGTATATGTAGTCGGTATGGTTCGGTTCCCTCTTGGAACCGAAAACCGGACTACCAAGACTCCAGTTCCACTCTTAAGAACTTGGAACCGAACCCAATCGGCTTGTTTGGTCTAGTCCAAGCGGTTCCTGATTTGAGCTGTCCATTTTGCACACCCCTAGTTCTCGGTTGGACCGGTCTAGTTTAGGGTTTCGGCAATTTCCTTTTCCTTACTCTTTAAAAAAAAAGAAAAATTAAAAAAGAAGAAGAACATATCGATCCGCGTGGTTCGGTTCCACACCTGAAACCAAGAACCGGACCAGCTCCCACAGTAACCGCTCAAATCCGGCCGGGTCGGTCCCATCCGATCTAGTTCGGTTTCCATGTACACCCCTACCTTAAGCCCCAGATAATAGCTCTAAAATACGGACCATTGTCGACATAAAAAAAAGGGAAAATTCCAATTAAGGACCTCAAGTGGGGTCAAATTCTCAAAAAAGGGCTCAAAGTGAATAGTGTGTCAAATAAAAGTCTGAAGTGTTTAATCAGTCTCAAATAAGGACCCAAAGTGCCAAAAAAATCTCAAATAAAGACCTGGGTCCCTGGCCGGCCAAAATACCTGTCGGCCGGCGAAAAAGGTTAATGTTCCGTCACCGGAACAGTAACTTTTTAATTTTTTTTTATTTTTCCTTTTCTATTTTTTTTATTTTCCTTTTCCTTTTCTTTTTTTCTTTTTTTTTCTTCCTCCGCCAGCCATAGTCGGGCGAGGGCCGCCCTCGCCTGGGCTGGGTGAGGCTGCCCTCACCGGTTGCAGGCAAGGGCGACCTTGCCAGTTGCAAGCGAGGGCGACCTCGCCCAGCCCAAGCGAGGGCGGCCTCGCCTGAGACTGGCGACCTCCGCTGGTCTCGGCTATAACTGGCGGAAGAAGAAAAGAAAAAAAAAGGAAAAGAAAAATAAAAAAAAACAAAAAAGGAAAAACAAAAAAAAATTAAAAAATTACTGTTCTGGTGCTGAAACAGTAACTTTTTTCGCCGACCGACAGGTATTTTGGCCGGTCGGGGACCCAGGTCCTTATTTGAGACTGATTGAGTACTTCAGGCCCTTATTTGACACGTTATTCACTTTGGGCCCTTTTTTGAAAATTTGACCCCACTTGGGGTCTTTAATTGAAATTTTCCCTAAAAAAAAAAAAGAAGCATATAAATGTTGACGCATCATCATTACATTACGGCCCCCTCCAATACGTACACAAATTTAACTCTCGCATCCAAAATTCAAAATCCAAAGCACCAAGCCAACACCATCGTCCCAAATAAAGGCAGGAGCCACCATAGTCATCATCATCACCACTCCATCCACGTACGTAACCTTCCCCTCATCTCCCACCACCACCTTCAGGCTCCATCTCCATCTTCTTCCTCAAGGAGAATGGCTCTTCCCACGGAAGAGATGAAGACCAAGGCCGAGGTGTACCACGGCGACGAGATCTGCCGCGAGAAGCTGAACCTCCTCCTGGCGGAGATCGGCCTCCCCAACGGCCTCGTCACGGCGTCCCAGGAGATCGAGGAGTACGGCTTCGTCAAGGCCGTGGGGCTGGTGTGGCTCAAGCACCGGAAGAAGGCCGAGCAGAAGGTGGCCGACAATGTGGTCGTCTCCTACGACACCGTGGTGTCGGCCTACGTCGAGCCCCACCGGATCCGCAAGCTCCGCGGGGTGAAGGCCAAGGAGTTCCTCAACGTCTGGGTGAAGCTCAGCGAGATCCACGTCAACGACGGCGATGCGGGCGGCAAGCCCGCCACCGCCGAGCTCATGATCACGTTCAAGACCCCGGTGGGGCTATCCCGGTCGTTCCCATTCTCGGCGTTCGAATAGCGCCGGCGCCGGAGGTGGTGACAATTGGTTGGAACAGGGGCCAAAAACGCAAAGCATTGAATTGTTGCTAATTTGTACAAAAAGAAGGTACCCAATAACACTATTATCTCTAATTTGATTTATTTAGAAAGATTTTTGCTGCCCTGTTTCTATTTATTTTGTACATTTATACCCAATTGACCGGTTGCTCAAATTGATATGTTAATTTAGTAAATTGGATTAGAAAATGCGGTGATTAATTTTAATTAGTAATTAAATAATAGACCATAAAAAAAGAGATTAGGGAGAAGCTTTTTCCTTAGCTGGGGGCTTCCTAGAAGATGCGACCCCAAGGAAAGAATATGCTTTTAATTTAAAAATGTCACTTCTTTTGTTCTCTTCTCCACGCAACCTTTCAAGGAGAACCATACGTTGAGCGTGCGCGTCAATCTATGTTGTGTTGCAAGCAGTGACGCTAAGGAAGTCGCTAGGACAGATTGTTTCCGCCCGTTCGTTTTCTCGGCGGATCCACTAGGATCCAATTTAGGAACTGTCAATTCGACTTTAGCATATTACTGTAAGTTCGCGTAAATTTCACATCAAGATTAACATCGGCCTCGCTGTTTCTTCTCGCACACAAGCTGGGAGATGTCAATAGTCGGTCCAACGTGGTCGGTGTGTAGAGTGAATTTATGCTTATGTGAGATTTGGTTTCGTTAGCTGTGGTTTACACTCAACGAGAATTTGCATCGAACAATATCTGGCCAGGGGCAACGGCCCCCGCTAGCCCTCTTGCTCCGTTGTTGGTTGTGAGAACGGCCAGGTTGATGAGATTTTGCCTAACAGTCGGAACCGGCCTGAGTAGAGTTCCTACTCTGTGACCGGATATATGTGCCCGAGATCGGGGCAGTACGTTCTTTCGCCCTCACACTCGCATTCCCCAGCTATACTGAAAAGAAAAGGGAGTGCAAAGAAAGGAGTCAGATCAACATATAGCCTCGTAAATGCAAGTGACATGCCATCCAAAGAGCAAGGTTGAACAGAGGACAAAGGTCGATTGAGGAGAAGTTAAAGCACTTGTGCAATGTGCACATCGGTATTCAGACACATAACACTCGGGGATCTCGGCACAGCTATGCTGTATGATCTCCAACCAGACCCATACATATTCAGTATTCCAATTTGACTGCTTTTATGCACTCCAAGAACCAACATCAACAACACGGGGGACCACCGAATGTAACATTTAGCTAACTGTAATTCGAAAGCTCACTAATCTGGCACATTGATCGTCAACTGCCTGAGACACTAGCTGGATTCAATGGATCAAGTTGCAGCCACACAGAACTTTCTACGAGAACTAGACATATTCACAATCTGTAGTGAGCTAGGAGCCTATACGTAATCAACCTTCAAAACAGGACCAGATAACGGAAGCAGCTAACCATAGGAGTCGGCCATTGCAAGATGTGGACAACAGCATCATGTGGGACCAAGCAATGAGTCAGGAGTACAACTTACGATTGAAGCAGAGGCCAGAAGTTACTGAACAGTCTACTGCTTCAAACAGATCTACGACCCTGGAAAAAGAAATGAACCAAGAACCACATCTTAAGGTCATCGTTTTCCAAAAAACACAACGAACAGATGCAGTGAGCTACTGGTGCTTATATAGAACAACTACAACAGATGCCTGAATTTTTTGACAAGTCGCACGAGATAAAACTAAAAAGTTTATAGTCCGATCTACCCATAATCAACTTATTGAAATTTATGCACGGTATATATCGAACATAGCATGCTCTCTCTGTGTCAAAGAATTAAATGTTCAGAGGAGCTGTAGTTCATCATACCGTGGAAGTAATAACCCATCGACCGCCAATCCATTCTTGATGAGGTCTAAGATCCTGATGTTCAAATTCCAATTCCTCACTCGATGTTATAAAGTAGACTTTGTATTTCAAGCCCGCAAGAATTTGGGAAATATGACCTACCCACCAGCCCTCATTATACCAAGCATCAACCATTTCGTGCCGCACAAAAGTATGTACACGTTCAATCTCAGGGGGAAAAGGCCTTATATGTGAACTCTCTGCTACTTCTTTAAGGAATGCGGTTTCGTCATCTGTTTTCAAAGTCTGATACTCAACCAAAAACTTGTCTCCAATAGTATCGATGATCACTGCAGTGTACCAAGAGCCCCAATAACCGTCTTCATCGCTTCTCACCTCCACTTTCATTCCCTTACCGAATTTCACGTTTCTATTCGTTTTGCCATACTCCGTGTTACCCCTGAAACTTGCCATTCGCGATGCCACCTCAGTAGAGTTGTCCTACATTTTGACATTCCAAAGTTAGAACCACGGAAAGAAAGGATGACGACTAAGTAAAATCATTTGGCAGCAATCATTTGCCATACACGACTACCAATGCTGTCATCCATCAAGCAAAGAGTTGTTTGCTTATTTCATCTCTGAGCACACGCATTTCATGCAGCAGCTTGAATACATATGTTTTTACTTGATACCAGTCATATATTTAATCCTAGACAGAGTAACCAACATGAAACTGGTTATGCTTTGTTGCGATCACTTCGTGACTTAACTTTCTTTTCCAAAGATAAAACTATTATTCAAATAATGGAGGTTTAGATGTTAAATACTTATTTATATCCACCGAACAAATACACCGTAGTTTATTGAATGCACAGAAGAAGGCTAGAGTTTATGTGGATAACATTATGATGTAGCATTTATTGAGCATGAGGCTTATTGACAGGTGTAACTTTCTACTGCATGACCTGGACTCCACACATACAAGCTTCATATTTCACTCCTCCAGCAAAAAATATTTGATTACTTCAAGATAATGAAAAGCAAAAAAGTTAACCAATAACATGGAATGACACTGCAATTGCAATGAATCTCTTTTCAAGAACCCATTAGCTACATGGTTGTCCTGGAGAAGCAAATTGGGAAAACATGGTACAACTGCTATATAAAATACTCTCCAGTTCATCAGATGTCATTGACTAGCACCAATTTGCATCAAAGTAATAATCCGATATATGGTATGACTGATTAAGTGATCCTCCAAACTTGTACCATTATACTCCGTCAATGCACAGATTACATCCAAAACAGCAAGAGCTCCGGCTTCTCCATATATTTCTAATTTAAAACAAACAACCAGACCTTTTACCAAAATGAAATCACGAATTTGACACCATCAAGAACTCCTTATGGATAGCATTCTCCATGCAATCAATCAAAGTTACCGAAAGTTATTCACAAAATTGCCGTTCACTGTCAAGCAAATGAAAAAGCTGATGCCAACAGTGCATGAGTCGCAGTTCTCTTTTTGGGGGTTGGGTTTGTTTCGGCGGGAATGTAACAAAAGCGTGAACCTGAATGACAGAACTTCACCAAAACAATTCATCACAAATATTAGAAGCAACTGTAGTTCCTACCCGGTAAGCAATGACCCACTTGCCATCAATCCAGTCCTGGTGAAGCCTCAGATTAGACTTGTTGAAAATTAGTTCTTCATGGGTTGTGCTGAAGTAGACAACATACTGGGAGCCATTTAGAACTTTGGAAATTACACCGACCCACCATCCGTCATTGTACCAAGCATCAATTTTGTCAAGCTGCTCGAAACATTTGGCTGGAAGATGAGGAGGGAAGGGCCTAATGTACCGTGAATATGCTTCTTCCCTCAAAGGTTCAGTTTCGTCGTCTGTTTTCAAGGTTAGGTATTCAACCAGATACTTGTCATTTCCTATATAGTCAATGATAATTGCGGAAAACCAAGAACCTTCATAACCTTTTTCGTCACTTCTGACCTCCACGGTTATACCCTTTCCAAACTCTGGGGGTGGCAATGATGTCCTCTTATCGAGGCTCATCTTGAACCTTATCTTGCGAGACTTTAACTCCGTCGTAGGTGATTTCTCCTGCAAGTCAATTTTCAAGAACTACCAATGCGTTAGAAGGAGGACAGCAAAAATATAGAAGATCCTCAATGCTAGATCTAACTGAGCATATGGAGTCATTCAGCCGCTAAAGATACGTAAATAACTTAACAGCACGTGCTGGCTGGCTAATGCCAACGGGGGCCAGAGGTAACGACGCTTTGGTAACATTACCTAACCAAAGTCAAGAAGATAATATCGGATCGACATACATCAAAAAGATCACTTCAAATTTATTTATGCCAAAGCTCAAGAACACCTCCGAACTGACTTTGTCATGCCACCAAAAATTTTCCCCTCCTTTTCGCAGGCTCGCAGCTACTCCTCGATCTTGCAAACTCACACTCATCTAAATTGCAAATGCGAAACAAAAATCCAACCAGGGCACCCACTATCTTACTACCCACAGAGAAGCTTGATAGACTATTTGTCAACCGCAGCATTAACAATTTGGCCTCCAAAGCGAAAAGCATGAATCCTCACGACAGGAGGCGACGAAAACAACACGATATTACCGCGAACAACTTTCAAAAGAAAGAAACGGCGTTCACCTCAGCTGAACAGAGAAGTTACAGCAGACTATTAAACTATCCTCAACTATCAGCCCCATCCACGGACTTGAGCAACGCCAACAACGAGAAGAAACAGTAAGACAGAAAGGAAGTCCCACGAGACACCTCACCCGCTTCTCATCGCCGGCGAAGGGCGGGGGGCTCCAGACCCCATCGCCGCTCCACTCGCGATGACGCCTCAACTCCCACTGCCCGAACTCCGCCTCCTCCCTCCCGCCTCCCACCGCCACCAGATACTTGGAGTCCTCCCGAATCTCCCCGATTACGCCGAAATGCCACCCTTTCTCCCTATAGGCGTCCACCTCCTCCCCTACCCGGAAACGCTCGTGCAGCTCCCGCGGCGGCGCGGGCCTCGCCCGGGCCAACTCCACGTACTCCCTCAGCCGCCCCCGCTCCTCGCCGCCGCCGCCGCCGCCACCGCGAGTGAGGGTGAGGTACTCGACGAAGACGAGATTCTTGGCGCGGGCGGGGGAACGGAGGACGGTGGCGGGGTAGAGGGCGGCGGGGAGGTCGGGGTCATGGCCGGGGCAGAGGATCTCGACGCCGTCGCCCTTGGCGAAGGAGGGGAGCGACATTGGGAAGGCGGGCAAAGGGTCACGCGCAATGCGCATGCGCCCCTACAAGAGTATGCGCGTGCATCCTCTCCTCCTCCTCGGGCTTTTGATTTGTTCGATGCCATTTCTGAAATTTTTTATAAATGCTCAATCTAGTCCATAGACTTATGTGAAATTGTTCGACGTCGTCCTTGGACTTTGAATTAATGGAAGGATGGTATTTTGATATTTTCATACAGTTTCGGAACTAGATTGAAATTTTTTACTGTTATATTAAACAAATCAAAAATTTGAGGACGGCATCACACGTTAAGCTAAAATTTCAAAAATTATATTTAATAAATTAAAAGTTCGAAAACGATATTGCATATTGAATTAAAGTTCATGAATCATTTGTATTGTTATCCTACAATTTTTGTAACACGTAGATTTATATTTGTGGAGATTCCTTTTCTCGGGTGTTTTTTATACGGATTTTTCCTTTGAGATTTCCAAACGAAGCATTTAAATTTTAAAGATTTCGCCTCCCCCCCCAAAAAAAGAAGAAGAAATCCTACATGTGAATATTTAAATAAATGGATCTTAGTATGGGGTGGTTTGATGTTGATGCAAATTGATTAGTTTCGTAGAATCGCAAAAGTGTCGTTGCGAGTACGGAACTATATGACATGTACGCACGCTTTTTTCACATTCGATAAAGGTTCGTCGGTTGGTCGGGTCGCACGTTTCGATTTGGTGGTGACATTTTGAAGACTTTTTCGGTGTTTCGAGTTAGATTTAAATTAAAGACGCGAGTTTCACAGGATTTTCATACGCAATCAAAGGTTTAAGAGTAGAAGTCACATGACATAGAAAAGTGGCATCGAGAAATTTATTAAGATAAGCCATTTTTGTATAGTATAAATGTAGACATTTTGGTACAAGATGTTATGTAGAGGTGACCAAGGTTTATGTTCCGGTCCATTCAAGTCCGATTCCAAAGAGAATAAGGTAGGTTCGCGAGTTCAAAATCCGGAAACCAGCCGAGCCCGGTTCGATCCGTAGGTCGAGCCTTGAACCCACTAGTTTATACAAAAGAATTGAGTTGACTAAAAATGTATTGCCTCTTTGATAAGTTAACAATTCAAAATAAAGATAAAATGAACTCGCAAAGACAAAGGCCGAACTAAAAAAAAAACAAATATCTAGTTTTCTAATATATTCCATATTGTAAAGATGAAGGACAATTTTCTGGTTTTACACGGGAATTGGTAGGTTCAATTCCAGGTCGATATTAGGATAAACCAGTTTGTTTCTCGGTTCCTGCTCTGGAACCGAACTGTCCATAATTTATGGCACGATATAAACCTATAGTATTTTATACAGAAACTATAAATGTGAATAGAAACATAGGAAATAGAGAGCTTTAGCCCTTTTGACTTCCTTTTTACTGTTTTTAGAATGATATGTGTAAAGTATCTTGGAGTTTGTTTTTTTTTATAGTAATTTGAACATGGATTTGATGAGGTGGTTCAATTAAAAAAGAGTTTGATAAATATTTGGGTTTATATATATTTATATATATAATAAAAGTTTGATTTCTTGTACCGCCAAATTCATATAATATCGTATTTGGGTTATTCATCTGAATTTCTGGCTCACATATTATTAGTTTATCCATGAGATTTCCGGGCCTTATACTTTTACATAAGTTTGCATCTTATTTCGACATGACATGAGCTTGATTATAAAATTCATTACTGCTTCAATGCATGAAAACCAATTCATGAATACAACGTTCAAATCCACAATTGAATCTAAATCTTTATTTTTCATCTAACTTCACAAAAACACACAAAAAAGAAAAGAAAAATAAAATAAACACTCTAATCCTATCTCAAATGCAAAAGTAAGATCATCATCACTTTTTTTTTAAAAAAGCGAAAATAAGGTATTTATTATCTCAGCTCCCACAGGAAAAAAAAAAAAAAAAGCAAAAAAAATTAAAATAAAAAGATTTATCTCTGCTTGGGGAGATCTTGACCAGTCAAGAAAGAATGAAAGAGGGCAAGAGCTTCACTGGGCTTGTTCAGAGGCACCAAGTGACCTGCACTTCTCACTGTCACTAGTGTCGAGCCTTCTTCATATTCCACTATCCTCCCTCCAACCTGCAAAAAATTATTAATAATTTTTGCCCACTAATCCCACTTTTTTAATTGTAATTGCAATATTAATTAATTAATTTATCATCTTTGCCTTTGATATTTTATGTGTTTAAAGGAAATGAGAAAGCAAAATAATAACAATAATGTAAGAAAATAATGACTCGCCTGATGGTCATAGTACCACAAATGCTAAAGAGATTTAATAGAGAGTCTGAGAGCTTCTACGCAATACCTCGTCCCAAGCACCAGCACTCTACCATCTGCATCGCTGCTGTCGCTCGAAATCCAAACCCGAAGTCGATCAATAACATCGATAAATTCTTTCTTTTTTTCTTTCTTTTTTATCGGCATTACAATCAACACCGCAATTTACGATCGCAAGTTATTTAGATGCGAGCATCAAATTCCACAAAATACATTAGTGATAACATATTCATTATTTATATGATTCGATACGATTAACAATGAAGTCTTTTGTGATCTCTATCATGTCCATAATACCATCTACTTTGCAAGGAGAATTTATCAATGAAATCTTTTCTTCAGTTGAATAACCAAAAAAATTAGACAAAACCATGAAGGAAAACATATATAAAAAATGCAGAAAGTACCTGTACACCCATTTTTTGAGCCCACCCTTGATGAGTTTGCTGTAGATTGGCAGTACCGAGAACACCGAGTAGTCATACGTATCTCCCAAGGATTAACTTGGGGAAAACAGAAGAGTAGAGGAGGAGGAAAAACTCAGAAAAACACAAACAGTTGATGCATTAGTAGAAAAAGCGATGATGATGATGATGGTGATGATTCAATGCTTATTGTGTTGTCTACGTACGTACTTGCAGGCCTTCCAGTTAATGGTGGGATTGGCTGCTCTCACGTGGAGAGAAGATCGAACATCTTGTCTGTTGAATTACATCTCTGCAAACTGAGTGAAACACGGATCATACCCTCCCGGGATTCTCATCCTCCTCAATCCATATCCATTCACCTCCAGCAATCACATATTCAGGCCGACTATGATCAGATTCGCATAGGCCGAGCGAATGAAATGGCGCTGACCTGCTGAGTTTATCTAAGTTTTATTCGCCAAACATGCACGAGTTTAAATCAGACTGCATCCATCGTGTGGCTGACGAGATCAGTGAACTGCGCACGTAAACTCAACTTCTTTCGATGTTGATTACCTTGGTGCGTGGCTCGATGCGGCTTTCGCTTGTGTGAGACAGGGAATGAGACATGGAGGAGGAGGTGAGGAGGCATTGCGGGGCGTAGATGTTGTAGATGTCGATCTCTTGCTGGTAGGTCATGAACACGGTGTACATGCCCTTGTTGCACTCGTCAGACCAGTCGTAGACTTCGAAATCGCAGGCTCGCTTGCATTTGTCATGGAGCTGGTCCGAGATCACAGCATGGCTCCATGCATACTCGAGCACGGCCTAGTAGTCACAGTAGTCATTTGTTTCTGGATTCCCTACCTGCAACTTGATTAGTTTTTTCGTATTTCTACTTTCAATATTGCTTCTGTTTTTTTTTCTCTGGATTATCGATTGTTATTTGTCATTGATAGGCAGCTTTCATTTGTGCAATTGGCTCACAAATTAAAACGAACGCGAGACATAAAGGTGTTGTTACTTTTATTGGGTGATTGATTACGACTGTAATGCAATTTTTTTCGTTAACATGGTTGATAAGAAGTCGTAAAAGAGATTAAAAAAATCAAAATCGTAAGTTAAATAACATGAACGAAATGTTGGGATCGGAATCATCAATTTCTCGGGACAGGGCTCGGGGCTTGTTGAGTACTTACAATGAAGCCTTTAAGGTTGATTGGTGTGTATTTAGCTGCGTCTTTGTTTCTGTCATAGATTAGCTCAGCTAGCTGAGGAACATAGTGACCTGTGAAAATAACCAAGAAATGTCTGATTCAAGCTTGGCATATGAGAGAGAGAGAGAGAGAGAGAGGAGATCTGCATAGCTCTCTCCAGCAAGGACGAATTCATGGGTCTTGAACTGTGGGAACTTTTGAAGCCAATTCACTAGGAAGCTGTATGCATCTTGAACTGTGGGAACTTTTGAAGCCAATTCACTAGGAAGCTGTATGCATCCTCAGCTGAGAATAATTCAAACACTCTCCTTCATCAGTCTTTAAGTTCGTTTTCAAGAGCAACAGCTGAACTAAAAAAGTAGATATTTACCCACGAGGGCATCATCCAGCATGGACAGATCAGAAGATGTGTTGGTGTAAGAGAACTCAACTCCAACTGGTGACTCCACGAACAGCAGATTTGCTCCACAAGTCAACAGCTCATCAAGTTCCTTTATTATTCTTTGCTTTTCTATCTCTTTTGTTATCTCTGCTAGGGCCAATTATGATTGAGTTGCTTCGTCAAAAAGGAGAAGGACCTTGATTCCAAGCATATTTGCTGTAGAGAAGGTCAGTCCCATTGGTGTTTACTCTGAGGGGCCCCAATTCCACGGCAGCACCATATCCAACCGACGAACAACCAGGCCCTTCACAAATCAATTTCCAAAAAGTCAAAGAAAGAAGAAGCAAAAAACCATCAACAATCAGACATTCTTGTTTCCATCATTGATTAGTGCAAATATACCTCCATTGAACCACAGAAGAAGAGGTCTCTGTGAAGGCTGAGACTGGGCCTCAAAGAACCAGTAGAAGAGGGCCCTCCCATGGGCCTCATTGACTGTGATGTGGCCTGAGAAGTGAGATGGAGGTGCTGAGGGCTGTCCTGGGAGATTTATGACCCTGTCTGATTTTGAGCCCTGACATGCCCCTTCTGGTGGGAATGTCTGTGGTGGTGTTTGCTGCCCTACTTCCGGGGGTGATTTAATGCTGGTGGTGATTGAGGGGCTGCTCAGAAAGACTAGGAGGTGGATGGCAAGAGAGGGAGAGTGACGATGTTGGGCTGTTATTTAGGAGAATGCAAATACCTTTAGGCTAAAATCTCTTGGAAAAATGCAAATGTCGTTTGGTAAAAAATTCTTTATAAAGCAAATTTGGGCCAAGTAGTGTTTGGTAAATTTTTTTTACAAAAGGGTTTTGGGAATAAAAAAACTTAACTTACCCTTTACTAAAGCCGGTCGCCGACGAGCCAAATTTGGTGCCAGCAGCGGTCACCCGAGGTCGAGTGACCGCTAGTGGCTGTCGCCTGAGGTCAGGCGACCCTTGACAAGGGTTGCGGGACCCAAGCGGCCGCTTGAGTCGCGCGACCCCAAGTGCCGACTGCCTGGGTCGCGTGACCCTCGCTGAGGGTTGCCCAGCCTCAGGCGACGGTCGTCGGCGCCAGATCTGGCCCGTCGGCGGTCACCCCCAAGCGACAGTGACCTGAGGTTACACGACCTAGGCAACAACTGCCTGAGTCGCGTGACTCAGGCGACGGTCGCTTGAGGTTGCGCGACTTAGGCGGCAGCCGCCTAGGTCCCACAACTCTCGCCGAGGGTTGCCTGGCCTCGGGAGATGGCCGCCAGCCCGATCCGCCACCGGCCGCCTCATCGGCCACCTCATGAAGAAGAAGATGAACAATACACACGAGGGGCAAAATCAGAATAAATCAAAATAAATGAGGTAGTTTGGGGATAAAAAATTTGGGTTTAGCATTCCAAATGCTAGCATTTGGCCAAGGGGTTTTTGAGGCCGAAAGCCCATTTCAAATGCTGAACCAACCACCCCTGTTAACCGAGGATAGAGATGCCATCTCTCTTGTTCACAAGAAAACTTCAAGATTGACCAGAAGTGTTCATGAGGCCCTATTTAAAATAATTGAGAGACAGATGGGAATGCATTATTGTTGTATGTCGATAACATAATGGACTTTTACCAAGGTCATTATCATGGAGAGAAATTCCAAGATACATGAAAAATCTGGTACCCTCAATTCCGTCAACTAGACCAACCCGATATGGATCATCTGTGCTTGACGACTGCATTGGGGAAGTGAGACTTATTTGGTTAACTAGTGTAAGAACTAGTCTTGGCTAAGTATTATCTTCGCTCTTGCCCGGAACAAGAAAAGGACGTAGCAAATCATCAATTTAAGAGTTAATACTACAAAAAATCTTAAATAATACCCATTATCATGAAAATCCCAAACTTATATTAATGTGATAAATATACCTTAGATGAAACTATAATAGAGAGTATATATATCATACATATATAAGTTTATATTTTTTTGTAATATAGAAAAAGTTACGGATAATTGCATTATAGTGAGCAAGTTTAGAAGTTTTTGTGATAAAAAAAAAAATGAGGATCGGTACGGGTGTGGTATTTGACCTCAATTCAACCATTGGCATCTGGAAAAGGCACTCAATCATTAGCATCCGGAAAAGGAACAGAAGAGCTGTAAAGTTTGCATTTGGGCACTATAATTCTCATCTCTTGATTGCTAGTTTGTCTTTTGTGGCTCGAGAGATTGCAATGATGAAGGCTTTCATGGAATTTACACTCAAATGTCTTTTCTAGCAAGCGAACACGAGTGTCTCGAGAATCAGATTGGCATGTGTAATACTTGAATTTTTTAACAAAGCTAAAACAAAAAAAGGGTTGAAAAGTCAACAAAACAAGGAGTAGCGGACGCTCAGCACAAAACAGGGAGGAAAGATTAGGTGGGCCGATCACTCCATGCTCGGCATGAAAAACGACCGGCGGGAGCATCTCTGAGCGAAAGAGAACCGGATGAGAGCACGGAAGAAAAGAAAATCCTGGAGGGTATCTTTCGAGTGAGACGAAGGATTTGGAGTGCCGGAGCCGGATGCCGGAGCGGAGGGCCGGAGGAGCAAAATCTGAGAGCAAAGAGGGAGATCCACAATTTGAATAAAGGAGAGGGAGAGAGAGAAGGCCTTTGCTAAAGAGAAAAGGACGTTGGCGTCCATGCTCAGAGAAGGAAAGAACGAGGAGAGAGAGAAAATAGCAATCAATGAAGAGGGAGAGGAAATTTTGAGACAGGGAGGAGGCACGTTTTCGTGCCAACGGCGGGAGAAGGAGGCCGCGATTAATGAAGAGAGGGAAGGAAGGCAAAGATT
Organism: Syzygium aromaticum; assembly: GCA_024500025.1. Taxonomy (NCBI): domain Eukaryota; kingdom Viridiplantae; phylum Streptophyta; class Magnoliopsida; order Myrtales; family Myrtaceae; genus Syzygium; species Syzygium aromaticum. Next base: position 32,458,285 of record CM044892.1, read on the forward strand.
CGATCAACAAAATAGGTGGGAACCCGACCGCAACGCCAAGTCACATGTCGCTTCATGATTGGGCCGGCACACGGCGACGTGGAGTGGACAACCCACCGAATATTCCCTCGCAAAAGGGAGACTGAGAGCCCACGCGAGGAAGGAAAGGGAAGAAAAGAGGAGAAAGGAAAGAAAGGGGGAAAAAAGGAGGAGGAGGAGGAAGAGAGAAGGGGGTGGGTTCTCGCCGCGAACGCCTCGCCAAGCTGATCTAACTACGTATCGCGACGCTCATTGAATACCCGCACTCCCTGTTCTTCTAATTGGAGTGCTTTTCGAAATTATGGCACAATTTCAAAGTTCTGCGAAATTCAAGCAGCGAAATCTGATTATGAGATATTGAGTTATGGGATTTCATGGAAATAGTGGATTGTATCGTTGTAGAGTCTTTGGTTTTAATAGGAGTCAGTTTAGAGTAATGGTTTTGTTGGAGTGAGAATTTTAGGATTTCGCGCGTGAGTTCAGCATCGCGTTTAGGCTTGAGTTATCTCTTTGAGTGAGTGATTTGTTGGAATGTAATAGTTGTTTTATTGGCGTTTAAGCAGTTCGTAGTTGTTGTAGTATTTTACTTGGTTTTAACGTAGATTTTCGTTTAATTCATAAGATTACGAGATCATCTGTTCATGTGAGCTTCATTGTTAGGCTTTTGGGCATTTTCAAATGAATGATGTTGTCTTGTTTTTGAGTTTGTAAACTTATATTTTGAAAATATAAAGTATGAGATATATTCTGTGCCAAGCGTAATTCGGCTAAAGAAAACAGGTAATGTTTTCAAATATAACTTTGAATTGAGCATTTACTGTTATATTTGTTATTTGAAATGTTTAAGAAGTGTTTTATGAAATGAATTGCAAAAAGTGTTTTGGTGGATAATTTAAGTTGCGAAAGATTGTATGTTTTGTTTTGTAAATTGATTATGGATTTGGTTTTGAGGATTGTGAAGGATGTTGTGGATTGGTGTTGATGCTAAGTTTCATTATGAGCCCATTTGGGAGTCTTGTGGGTATGCAACTGGTTAGGATATTCTTGTGGGTCGAGTTACCGATTTATAATATATGGAGACTTTGTTAAGGGGGAATCTTGGTCGCTTTATCACAAGACGTTGTGTCATGACCATGGTTTGATATTGAGTAATAGATTGATCAGTGAATGGACCATTGACATGTGATTTGATATTGGTCAATGGAATAGACTGTTGAGTGATGTTAGATAGAGATTGAATATTGATGTTTGAATTGTAATGATGATTTAAATGAGTATTTTCTGAACTGTATAAAGTTTGTTGAATTAAATAACTCATTTGTGATTTGATATGTATATTAAAGAGTTGGATTATGAGTTTCTAATATTGCTTTAATAGTTGCTCGATCTGTTTATAAGAGATATGCATTACTCATTAGGCTGTGATTGCTTACCCCTCTTCTCAATATTTTCAAATTACTCTGTTAATGGCCATTAGAGCAAGAGCGATATTGCAGGGATTTTCTGGAGTTAGTTTTTAGGAGGTTTGAAGCTACATCCTTTAAGTGGAAGGACGACCAAATCACTCCCCATTCTGATAGAATTCGAGGTGTGACAGCATGAGCCAATGGAAAAATAGGACTTTCAACTTTCTAGTTTTGTAACATGTTTTAGCAAAAAAAGAAAAAAAAATAGTTTTATAACATGTTTATTTATGTTTGTGGAGATTCTTTTCCAAGCTTTTTCCTTCGAGATTTAAAAAAAAAAACGTTTAAATTTGAAAAAATTTGCAAAAAAGAAGAATTCTACGAGTGAATATTTGAATAAACGGATCGATTTGTAGGTTCCTTAGTATGGGAGGGGTTTTCTATACAAAGCATTGGACTAACAGCAGTTTACAAGACTTGAATTGTCGATGTAGATGCGATGTGATTAGTTTTGTGAAATAGTAAGTGTCTTTAGAAGCATCAAACTAGTATGATGAGCAGTCGATCTTTTCCAAAATTGATTAAGGTCGTTTAGGTGGTGTATTTCATTCGGGTAACATTTTGAAAATTTTTCAGTGTTTCGAGTTGGATAAAATTAATGGTGTGAGTTTTGCAAAATTTTCAAAACAAATCAGAGATTAAAAGTATAATGTGATCCCCGAACTTTTTAATTTGTTCAATGTGGTCCCTGAATTTTTAAATTATTCAATGTGGTCATTGGATTTTTGGTACATATTCAATTTAATCCATGAACTATATGAAAATGTTCTGTATTGTCCATGGACTTGAATTAATGGAAGGACAATATTGAACATTTTCATATAATTCAAAGAGTAAATTGAATATTTACTAAAATTGCATGGATCATATTAAACAAATTAAAAGTTCAAGGACCACGTTGCACCTTGGGGTAAAGTTTATGGACCACATCGAACAAATTAAAAAGTTTGAGAACTGGATTGCACATTGAGCTAAAATGCAAATATAATTTGTATCATTATCCCAAGATATATATTAAAATGAGCCATTTATGTTGGTTATCAATAATGTTCCGAAGTAAATTTCTTCAAACTTTTTGACAATGATCTTACATACAAATATGGATATAAGATGTTGCATAGACGTGAGAAAGGTTCATCTTCCATCCAAAACCAGCCCTGCTCCACGTTGTGGCCCTTGATGAGCCTTTCAAATCCGATTCCAAGGAGAATTAGGTAGGTTCGCAAGTTCAAAATCTGGGAACCAATCAGGTCCTATCTGATCTCCGAGTCGAGCCATGAACCTACCGATTATACCTAAGAATTGAATCAACTAGATCGGTTCCTGAGTGGAACTTGCGACTATATATAAATTATATATGTATATATATCTTAAAATGTATTGCTTCTTAGATAAGTTAACAACTCAAAATACAATAAAAGAGCTTACAAAGACAAACTCTAAACTAAAAAAGCGGATATCTATTTTTCAATATATTCAAAATAAAAAAAAACGAAGGACAATTTTCCAGTTCTACACAGGAATTGATACGTTCAATTCCATGTCACTATTAGGGTAGACCGGTTTGTTTCTCGATCCCTGCTTTGGACCCGAGCCACACGGACGATGTTCATCCCTAAATTAGTACAGAATATAAAGCCTATAGTATTTCATTCATAGACTATAAATGTGTATAGAAACATAGGAAATAGAGACCTTTAGCTCTTTTGTCTTCTTTTAGACTGCTTTTAGAATGATTTCTGTAAAGTATTTTGGAGATTGCGTTTTTATATGGTAAAGTAAACATGGATTTGATGGAATATTAGAGGATGAAAATTTCAACAAGTAAATTAAAACACTCTAATCCCATCTCAAATGCAATAGTAAAATTACCATCACTTTTCTTTTAAAATGAGCGAAAATAAAAATATTTATTATCTCCGCTCCCACAATGAAAATCAAATTAACAAAAATAAAAATAAAAATTTAAAATTTATCTGTGCTTGGGGAGATCTTGACCGGTCAAGAAAGAATGAAAGAGGGCAAGAGCTTCACTGGGCTTGTTCAGAGGCACCAAGTGACCTGCACCTCTCACTGTCACTAGTGCCAATCCTTCTTCATATTCCACTATCCTCCCTCCAACCTGCAAAAAAAAAAACAATTTGTTAATAATAATTTTTGCTCACTTCTCCCACTTTTTTCATAATTGTAACTGCAATATTGATTAATTAATCATTGTTTCCTTGGAAAGTTGTCTGTTTAAAGGAAATGAAAAAGCAGAATAACGACAATAATGTATAGAAATAATGACTCACCTGATGGTCATGGTACCACGAATGCCAAGGAGATTTAATAGAGAGTCCAAGAGCTTCCACGCAGTACCTCGTCCCAATCACCGGCACTCTACCGTCCGCGTCGCCGCTGTCCCTCAAAAACCCAAAACCGAACTCAATCAACGAATTTCGATAGATTCTTTCTTTGGTTTTTTGGGATTTATTCCCAGTACCGCGAGCGTATATGTGATCGCAAGTTATTTAGAGAATTTACCGACGAAATTTTTTCTTTCGATTAAATAACCAAAAAAATTAGAGAAAACCATGAAGGAAACTTTGTGTCAAAATGCAGGGACTACCTGTACACCCATATTTTGAGCCCACCCTTGATGAGTTTGGTGTAGATAGGCAGTACTGAGAACACCGTGAAATTATACGTATTCAACATGGAATTGCTAACAAAAGAATAAACAATTGATGCATCAATTGAAAAGCAATAATGATGATGAAGATGATGGATGATGATTCAATGCTTATTGAGTTGTCTGTGTACGTACTTGCAGACCTTCCATTTGAAGTTGGAATTGACTGCTCTCACATGGAGAGAAGATTGCACATCTTGTCTGTTGAAGTACATCTCTGCATACCGCGAGGAACACGGGTCAGACCCTCCTGGGATTCGCATCCTCCTCAAACCATATTCATTCGCCTACAACAATCGCATTTCCGGGCCGACTATGATCAGATCCGTATAGACCGAGCGAATGAAAGGAAGCGACCCCCACGCTGAATTTGTCTAACTTTAAGTAACTAAAGCTCGTTGTGATTGCATTGATTACCCCGGTGAGCGACTCGAAGCGGCTTCCGCTCGTGTGAGACAGAGAAGAAGATTCGGAGGAGTTGAGGAGGCATATCGGGGCGTAGATGTTGTAGATGTCGATCTCTTGCAGGTAGGCGGCGAACACGACGTTCATGGCCTCGTTGCACTCCCCAGACCAGTTGGGGACTTTGAAATCGCAAACTTGCTTGCATTTATCGTAGAGCTGGTCCGAGATCACAGCGTGGCTCCATGCATACTCGAGCAGGCCCCTGTAGTCATAGTGGTCATTCGTTTCTGGATTCCCCACCTGCAATGCGATTGGTTAATTTTGTATTTCTACTCTCAATACTGACTATTTCGGATTTTCAATCTAGTTTTTGTCATCAATAGCCGTTCTTTCAAAGCAAGGAGAGAAATTTGCTCGGGTTCGGCTTTCGTCATGTGCATTTGGCTCACAAGTTAAAACGAGTGCGAGACATAAAGACACTGTTACTTTTATCGGGTGTTTTTTTTTTTTTGGTAAAGAACTTTTATCAGGTGTTGATCATGACTATAATGCACTTTTTTCATTACCATGGTTGATAAGAAGTCACAAAAGAGGTTAACAAAATTGAAGTCAGAAAGTGACGAAACATAAACGAAATGTCGGGATCGGAATCATCAATTTCTGGGGACAGGCTTCTGAGGCTTTTTGAGTAACTTACAATGAAGCCTTTGAGGTTGACTGGTTTGTAGTTAGGTGTGTCTTTATTTCTGTCATAGATTAGCTCAGCTAGCTGAGGAACATAGTGACCTGCGAAGAAAACAAAGAAATGTCTCATTCAAGCTAATGAGAGAGAGAGAGAGAGAGAGAGAGAGAGAGAGAGAGAGAGGAGAAGAGAGAGACCTGCATAGCTCTCTCCAGCAAGGAAGAAATCATGGGTCTTGAACTGTGGGAACTTTTGAAGCCAATTCACTATGAAGCTGTATGCATCCTCAGCTGAGAATAATTCAAACACTCTCCTTCATCAGTCTTTTGTAAGTTCACTTTCAAGAGCAACACTTGAGCTAAAAACAAATAGAACTTTTTTTGTTTACTCCAATTGAATCAATTTACACATTACCGACAAAGGCATCATCTATCATGGACAGATCAGAGGATGTGTTGGTGTAAGAGAACCCAACTCCAACTGGTGACTCCACAAACAGCAGATTTGCTTCTGCAGCACAAGTCAACAGCTCAAATCAAATTGCTCTGTTGTTCTTTGCTTTTCTCTCTCCTTTGTTTTCTCTACTAAGACCAATTATGACCGAGTTTCCTTGCCAAAAAGAGGACCTCCTATTATCCTTTTCTTGAAGGAATTTTGCTTTTTAATAAATTTATTCTTGAATGTAACATTGGACTAAAATGGCTTAAAATAACGGAAAGAAAGACCTTGATTCCAAGCAAATTCGTTGTATAGAAGGTCAGTCCCATTGGTGTTCACTCTGAGGGGCCCCAATTCCACAGCAGCACCATACCCAATTGATGAACAACCAGGACCTTCACAAATCAATTTTCCAAAAAGTCGGCAATAGCAAAAAAACCCATCAACAACCAGACAGTCTCCTTTCGGTTGTTGATTAGTACAAATGTACAAGTCCATACATACCTCCATTGAGCCAGAGAACGAGAGGTCTCTGTGAAGGTTGAGTCTGGGCCTCAAAGAACCAGTAGAAGAGGGCCCTCCCATGGGCTTCATTGACTGTGATGTAGCCTGAGAAGTGAGAGATGGAGGGGGTTGCGGGCTGTCCTGGGAGATTTATGACCCTGTCTGATTCTGGGTCCTGAGATTCCTCCTCTGGTGAGAATGTCTTTGGAGGTGGTTGCTTCGTTTCTGGGGGTGATTTAATGCAGGTGGCGATTGAGGGGCTGCTCAGGAAGACTAGGAGGTGGATGGACAGGAGAGAGAGACTGAGGGTATTAATTGAGCATAGAGATGATGCCATATCTATTGTTCCCAAGAAAGCTTGGGAGGGTCCATGATGCTCCATTTAAATAATCGAGAGAGAGAGTGAGAGACGGAGAAAGCGATAGAGAGAAGGGATGCATTATTGTTCCCGCGGATAACATGATGGACTGCTGCCAAAGTTCACTATCATGCAAAGTAAGTATCAAGACAAATGGAAAAATCTCTGGTACCCAAGTCAAGAAGAGTGGCTTTTCGCCCCGCGAATCCTCCAACTAGACCAACCTGTTATGGATAATCTGTGCTTGACTACACCAGAAAAGTGAGACTAGAACGTTCGAAAACTTACCCAAAAACAAAAATGATGCAAGTGTCCTCATTAGGTTAACAAGTGCAAGAAACTATCTTGGCTTAAGTATTGTCTTCTCTCTTGCCCACAAGAAAAAAATGAGAAAATTATCATCTCGCTGTCGATGAAACTGATATCAAACCATCAATTCAATTAATAGCATCCGGAATTGGAACAGAAGAGCTGTAAAGTCTTGCGCTCAATCTGTTGATAGAGGCCCAAAGCCGTCCACCTACCCTGTTCTTCAGTCTTCAGAGCATTTGTGCACTGTAATTCTCATCTTGTGATTTCTTTGACTTTTGTCATTTGTGTGGCTGGTGAGATTGCATTGATGAAGACTTTCATGGAATTGTGCTGAATGTTTCTTTTTCTGACCAATTAACACGCGTGTCTCGAGAATCAGATGGGCTTGAGCCAAGAAAAAGTTGAAAGACTCTTCCACTTTCTGGTTTTGTGAAATCAGACGACTGGCCGATGCAAAAAGTTATGGCGTCTCTATTTAGTTGTTGCCGTGCAATTCTATCACCACGGCACGTCGGCCACAAATGAACCAATCTTGTTGTGCACATACACGTGCGATCAAGCTGGCTAGATGGATGGAGTCGAATCATGTAAACTTTACTTAGGTTTCGGTAGATCGTGATAGTTTGGAATGTTCAAAGTAACGGATTGTTATCCTCTCAATTTGGCCTCGAAACAATGACATAATCTGCAACCACTGGCATTAATGATCTAGAGAGCCGAAGTCTAGCGAGTCATCAGTGAACAACTCTAGGTATCGCGATACTAGAGATGCCTTATGTCCTGGCACCGACAAATACTGCAGCCTACAGCATGTAATAGGAGCCCGTATTTGGTACGGGGTTAGTCTTCAGCCTCGGAAAGAAGAAATTCAACATGAACGCAGGTAAGAAGAAGCCCGACAGCAAACTTTCATGCCGCCAGATATAGATTTTCGACTGTCTTACATTTGAAATTACAGCGATTTACAGCAAACTAGAGCGAAAGTATTCGTGTTACCGGAATATTTAGTCCTCTCACACTGGCAGGTATCATATGGGTGTAGCCATCATGCCTTGCGAGGGACTCGGAGTATTACTCCTGGAAAACCTACAACGTATTGTACTTATTTACATTTACACTGGGATTGGGCGAGTTTTTGCTTGGGGCTACCGATTTAAATCGCGCCGGGTATCGGCAGATACAAGGAGAATGATAACCCTACTGATGAATCGACCACTACATCCTCCTCCTGTAACACAAGTTTTTGCCAGGCTTTACCGCACTTTAAGAATATTCATCCTCCGACTATTCCTTCGATGCCTTGAAAAGTTCTCCTTGCTGCAGAAAAGTAATCAAGAACATTAAGCCAAAAAAAAGAACCAGAGAAGCTTCATAAGTATGATAAATTAAGGTGTTATTGATACTCTGATGTCCAAAATAAAAAACAAGACGAAGTTCGAAAGTAATAAATGCAATCTTTGTCTAAATATTTAAGGAAAAAAATAGCTACAGATAAAAACCTGCTTGATTAATTCTCAAATCTTAGCAAGTCTGCTTCTACAATTCAGTATAATTCTGAAAGATAGAGGTTAGAGGCAATAACAATATTTATCATGCGAAGTAGAAGGCCGTGCAGGCTTTTCCTTAAGGCTAATCTAAAAGGTTGTGTGTTCGAATTTCATTCTTGCTCTACTGGCCTTACCCTTTATAAAAAATAAAAAACAAGGAAAAGCAACAAATCTCTCCGAGCTCTTGAACATATAATAGTTCAAGGTCTAAGCATGTTAGAACATGTCACAGAGAAATAATTGAACCATACAATCCGCAAAGGTTCAGTTCTCAGTGGTTCATGAGAATAGATGGTGAAGGCTTGTAATACCATAACTAGTAGCTCCACAGGAGTGAGGCCTATTAGATCAGGCTATGTTTTAAGATAGCCAAAAAAACCTTGATGGGGCTAGGGTTATCATCAACATCAAGCTACATACTGTGTACTTATCTACTGTTTGAAGGAATTCAAGTTTTGCCATGCCCTAAACCCCTTGAAGGACCTTTTGGAGAACCTAATAGTCATAGGGTGTGTTTGGGAGAGCATTCTGTGCACTCAAGTTACGTGCTGTGTACTTAGTTACTTTAGTTGCTTGTCTGTAGTCCATGGTTTGGTTTGATTGATGAGGCAGAAATACAGGCGTTGGAATTTGCCTCACTCTCTTTTGATCTACTCGGGCAAGACTATTCAATGGCAGACACCTTTGATAACTCTTCGAACTTTGATGTGCCATGACTGGTAAAATTAGCTGATTACCAGAACCAGAGCATTAGCATATGACAAAGCAAACATCGGTACCTTATATAGAGACCAACGAAAAAAATCAGAGTCCAGAAGGAAGAGGCTGAAGGATTATTTCTCGTTCTTCCTTCTGAGATTTCCTTTTCTTGCGCAGTGAGAAAGGAAGGAATATGCATCTGGACAAGCGGCTTAAGGGGTCCTGAAGACCTTCCAGCTCGTAGTGTCCAAATCTCCAATCCCGCAGGACATAAGGTCGTTGGATAGGTTTGTCCAGGCCTCCTGTAAGAAAGTAAAACAGAGTCACACTTTGGAAAGAACCAAACAAGTGGATGGCTGAAAAGGCTCGGTCAAATCTCTTGTGGGAACTAGAAGCAGTTCCACATCCATCCACGATTGGTTTTTTAAGTTCCTGAAGATCTCCTTCTCTGCTATAACTTGAAAATAAAAAAGAACTAACTTTTTCTGACCAAAAAAAAAAAGTTCCTGAAACCTCTCAAAAGTAGGAAACTACATAGAGCCAGCAAACATAAATTAGACATCCAGGTTATCCATCTATTTCTGGCCAAAAAGAAGTTATTTGTCTGTTAAAATAATATAGCACTGTGGATGTAGATACATAATTTGGTCATACCTGCGTACATCAATCCATGTTTGTCCACTGCTCGATAGAAAGGCCTTGTTTTTTTCTCTTTAGCAGCTCTATAGAGTTCGTTCCATGCAAGCATTCGGTCTTCCCTAGTGATTCTACCCGCAGTTACAACCTGTGGCAAGCTGGAAAATGATCACTGAAAGGTAAAGAAGGAGAAGAGAGTGGAAAAGGAGAGGGGGGTAGACTACTAGGAGTTGAGTGGAGAACTATCAAGATTGCAAGCATAGATCCTACTTTAGTAAACAAGTGGTATGATGGGCGTGGCATCCGAGCAAGACCCTTGGCACGGTCAACTGCTACTAGCCCGAACTTTGGACCATAACCATCGGCCCACTCCCAGTTATCAGATATAGTCCAGAATAGGTAACCAAGCACACGGACCCCCTACAGAAGGAAAGAAGCATAGCTAACTGAAGCAAAATGGGACAAAGGACAAATCACACAAAAAGTTGAATTGCAGAGTTACTAGTCCAAACCATGAGCATAGCTGCGTGAATAGCAAGCAGATGTTCCAATAAATATGGCCGCCGTATCAAATCTGTCTCATCAGAAACTCCGTTCTCCGTAATGATGAAGGGTATATTTAAATGCTTGTATCTTTCATTGAACTGTAGCAACATGCGATACAAGCCATCAGGATAAACGCCGCGTCCAGATTCACTATATTCATCAGTCTCCACTAGTTTCAATCCAGGACCAGAGACCACCTCCTGAGAAGCAAGAATGCATATACATTATCGCAATGATTTTTTAGCGGTATGAGGATGTCAGAAGTCGAATAGAGAAAGAACCTGTCCATAATAGTTGATGCCTATAAAATCGAGCTTCTCAGATATACTATCCACATATGGGAAGATAGTCAAAGAATTAGCCAATGAAACAGAGGCGACATCAAACAGGCCGTAAGGACGCATAAAAGAGACATGGTGTGCCACTCCAACTGGTGGATTTGACAAGGCTCTGCTGTAAATACCACAAAAGAGTGAAAAAATAGCATATCTACTAAAATGATAATTCACAGAAGCTAATGTCGATGAACGAGGTCAAGATAGCATAAAAAACTTATAGCAGCAATGACTTAGACCATCTAAATGAGACAACTGACCACAAAACAATACACTGGAAGAGTGAGTACATGTATGCATACAGCAGTGCTGTTGACACTTTAACACATAACATACATGTTCCCAAAGAAAATTAAGACTTCAATCGAGGAAGTAACCTTTGTCTGTGGATATAATCATAGGCTTTCAAGTGTGCAACAGCCATCCAATGCATAGCCTGTTTAAAAACTCCAGTTGGTAGCGCAGAAGTGGCAGCCTCCAACATATCGGGGTGGCCACCAGGCCAAGCACCAGCACAGTACGTAAGCATACAAAATACATGAGGCTCATTAAATGTAACCCAGTAATCCACACAATCTGAAACGCAGTCAACGACAAGCCTGCAATGCAAGATCACAGAAATTATCTTTAAGCATGTGTACATACATATGATTTGCTCACAAAGTAATGGTGCAACATAAGATCTGTGCTCATGCTGAGGCAGCTCTAATTTGATATGGGACAGTATCATTTGGACTAGTTCACAGCAGCCAGCTATTAGGGGTGAGCATGGGTCCGGTTCTCCGGTTCCCGGTTCTACGGAGGGAGGTTCCGGTTCCTGGTTCCACGGAGGGAGGTTCTGGTTCCCGGTTCCATTTTTTTGGAACTGTTGGTTCCAGTTTGGTTCCCGGTTCCAATAGGAACCAGAAACGGGAACTGGGAACCAGAACCAAAACCGGGAACCGGAACCGAGAACCGGGAACCCTAAATCTAAAATCCCTAATTTTCTTACTACTCCTCACTTCTTACTTTTTAGCTCTCAAATTCTCATTTCCATCCGCATACTCATTGCTTTGCTTAACTTGTCATGTAGAACATTTCCTAAGGTTTGTTTAGACCTTTGATTTATTGTGGTTTTAGAGTACCCACCATTCGCATCCCCATTGCTTTACTTAACTTGTTATGTTTTTTTGTTCTTTAGTGAGGTTGATTGTTTTCATTATTCACTCTTTCAAGAAACATCTTAAGCTTGATGGTTGCATGTTAGAACCATGGTAATAATGGATGGTGGAAAGAGAAAAAAAAAGTTGTAGTTGCAGTTGCAAACAATCGATACGCGACACTTCAATTTTAAATTTAAAACTATAATCAAGTTATCAACTATGATTGTTGTTTCTTTTGATTTTAGGTGGTCATAATTTGGAACAAATTTTCATGGATGTTTGAGGATCAAAAGCTCATCTTTCTTTCCTTTATCCTGCTTCCCATTTTATTTGTGGTTCTGGATATGGATATTGTTTTGATCGACACGCTAATCCCTCATGAATTCTATTGCACATCGATTTACATAATGACTTTTCATTTTAATTGTATTTATTTGAATCACAATGCTAGGGAAACTAGTCTTTTGTATTCTTTTTGGTGAATAATAAGCTTGTTCGGTATTATTGCGTTCGTTTTCATTTTATTTAACTAAAAATGAAAAAAAAAAAAGAACCTGTTGGACCCTGGAACCGACCCTGGAACCTGCGACACGGTAGGTTCGAGGTTCTAGGTTCCGATGAGTAGGTTCCAAGTTCAAAAAAATGACGAACCTGTACTCAAGGGTAGACTCCAGGTTCTAGGTGGAACTTGTAAGGAACCTAGAACCGTTCACCCGTACCAGCTATGCCACAAACAAGCAGAATCTGAATATATTCCTTTTCTACTACTTCAAACCCTTAATTAAAATTGTTTTACCATCAGTACACCCTTGGAAACTGCGACGGTTTAGCTCTAAACATAGAGTTTCTAGACCCTGAATCCGCAGAGAGGAACATAATGAAACCATGTTCGAGGAAGAATGAATGAAGGTTTCAATGAGCTTTGAATACTATAGACTAGACACAGGTGACTAATTTGATTTTTTTTTAACAGTAAGTCAGAATTGATTGCACTGTAGAAAGAGAGACTAAGCTCGTAATGTCCAGACTCCACGAAACAATCAGTGGATATGGTAAGGAAGACTAACATTGTAAATTTCGTGAAGTAATCGACAGTTTTTTCCATCTTCCAGCCTCCATATTCACCTGCCCATGGTGGCAAAGAGTGATGAAAGAGAGTGAGCATCACCTTCATCCCATAGGAGCGAACCCTATGGATGATCCACTTATAGCGCTCTAAAGCTGCATAATTAACCTGCAAAGGAGAAATTGCAGCCTATCAATTATTTCCAACGAAAAATATTCTTTATTCATAGCATCTTCATGTTAAAGACAGTTTAGCAAATCGCATTTAAGAAAAGCGATTTGTTTACTTTAATTTTCAATACCGCAACTTGGACAAATCAAGAATCATCATTTGGTGAGCTTATGAATGGTCAATGTCAGACTAACGCTATCTTTAAGTCCGTTGACTGGCTCCTCAGGCATGACTCGTGTCCAGTCTATCCCCATTCTGAAAACACTGATCCCAGTATCTTTAGCCAGTTTTAGTTCAGTGTCAGGATCAGTCCAAAACCTCAATCTCTCCTCCCTGGAAGTGATTCAAAGAATACATACATCAATTCCATGGAAGATTAATCTACAAGTCACTGTTATGTTTTTTCTAATGTTTGCCAGAGACAAGATACTCACTATAATGGAAACAGGGAGATGATAGACCATGTAGATATAACTCAAGAATATGTCAATAGATCCTATTGAACAGAGAAAAACACATTTCCTGGACATATTAAATGATTAAACCCCTAGTCTTTCAACACACAAAAACTTAGGCTTACGGATGTGGAACATTATGCCAGGAAGCAACATTATGATTGCACACTTCATCTGGTGTAGCATCCCTTTCTTCTTCCTCTGCAAACTTTTCGAATCCTCTAATCATGGCTTCCATAGCAACCTTAAGAGGCCTTTTCTTTTTCACTATTTTATTAGCATTTTTGCTAGGTGATGAAGCTTGCTGAGAACCGCCATCTCCAGCAGCTGAAGCAATGATTGCATCTGCAGTTTGGGGTCCTTGCTGTGACTCTGGCTTGTCACAAGGGCTCTCTTCTGCAAACTGGAGCCATGCATCATTAAGCCTATCCTCAACATGTGCAGGAGCCGTTGCCAATCCGAAGAAAAACTCCTCCCCCTCTGCAAGAGTTAGAAATGATAATGTTATACAATAAACCAATCTCTCTCTCTCAACCTCTCTCTCTCTCTCTCTCTCTCTCAATCAAGAGTTATATTGTGCATGTGTAAATCCATGTAGGTAAACTTTATTCTCTGCTCCCAGATCTAAATCATTACAACACTTAAACCAGCCAACTTCAAATTCCAAATCTCCCACCGTTTAATGACAATGGTGTCTAACTAAGGACAGTCAATCATGTTGCTCATGATTCATCAAGAATCACATTACAGGTGTCACTCATTCGAGATCACAACTTATACACAACATTCTCATCATCCCACTAAATTTTGTGCGCTCAAACAGGCTGCACATCAAACTGCATCAATAAAAAGTTTGAAAGTCGCAACTTTCTTATGTACACCGATTATTAGTGAAGAAATAGTTCAACAGGATGACATTGATTCAGTTTGCAAGTAAAGCGGGTCCCATAAAATAGTGTATGTGAAATGATAATCTATAACTAAGTGACAGACATATTTTCCCTCATAGACTCAAAATTATGACAGTTTTCAGGTGACAAGAATTGAGGGACTATGACCAATTGAAAAGGTTAAGGTTCAAATATGGAGAGTGCTTGTGTGTGACTTTCAGTTTTAGCATTTGAGATTTAACTTTTCTTCAGTACCAATCACATAGAATCTTTAAAATCAGTACCAACGCTTAAAATCACCTTTAAATATTTGTCGTCGCCATATGAAAACTATAACATTCCATCTTTCTTATGGGTTGTCTAAAGAGGAAATTTTGGGTTCAGTTGTAGGCTTAAATGACTTCGAGGTTCACCGGTGGCAATGTTCCTGTTAATGACCCATCTACCCAACCAATTCTTCCAACAAGTACATTTGCTTCCATAAACTGCACATGTTCTCATGTTCGCACGAGCAAGCGCCCAAGACGCAGCAAAGACTCATTATTTTATCAATGTTATAGCAGCTTGTGCCGACCACAAAACACTAACCATCTCAACACATAAACCCCATCTTCTATTTCAGTCTGACGCCCATCAAAACAGCAAACATTCCAAACGGAGCAGCATGCCAACAAGCTACAACAGCCGTCAGCACTCAATCCCTCGTCAGAATTTCAACACCGACTCCTCCATCTACCTCACAACCGCTAACGCACGCACCCGCGCAGCGCATTGCAACAAGCAACGGCACTCCGCCGGCAACTCCAGCTCGCGAGGAATCAAATCACCGACCGAGCCGAGGTTCCTCAGAGATAATAACGTACCGCCGCCGGCGCCGACGTTGAAGACGGCGAGGACGTCCGCGGACTCGTCGATGGGCGACCTGAAGGGGCGCAGGCTCCTCCGGCGGAAGCGGGAGAAGGAGAACGCGTTGGCCGCGACGGTCAACGTCACCAGGATCCCCGCGAGCTTCGTCGCTGACACGAAGAGCGCCGCCGCGAGCGCCATCGCCGGCCGGAGCTAGCAGAACGCCGAGAAGCTTCGAGAGGAGAGAGAGAGAGAGAGAGAGCGCGCGCGCGCGCGTGGGGGTGTGTGTGCCCGTTCCGTTGTGGGTTAGGAATCTAGGATGGTTCGAACGATCCACGTGTCACGATTCTAACGATTGTCCTAACGTATAACCTACTGTTGCTTCGCGCGCACGCGCCGGAGATCCTGGTTCCAACGGATGCGTTGACGTGTGAGGTTCGAACATCGATTCTTGTCATTTTCAAACTTAGGCGTGCCAAATCGTGTTGGCTTTGTGCCCCAAATTAATTTGTGTCGTACCATATGGGTTCCGAGGTTAATTCGACAACTGATTAGAGCTCGATTGATATTTGAAGTGAGTAAATTTGATTGAGCGAAATGTGTTTTTTTTTTCCTATTTAAGTCGGATTGAATTCGATACTTCAGCTAGTTTTTAATTTGATCTTTGAATGGATCGCAGATGGCCTCATCTTCGATTCTTGCCCCGTTTCACCGTCCTTGTCATAGTTTCCTCCACAGCTCGTGCTATCGCCCTGCCTTCATCTACCGTGTGGTTCTAGTCACGCTCGTCCGTCGTCACATCCAATCCATGAACAAAACTTCGCCTCCTATCTAGATGGGGTTCTCACGCTAGCCACCACCGAGCTGGTTCCGCACATTTGCCCTCTTGCCTCCACCGCTAGCCACTATCATGGGCCCATCCTGCCACCGTGAGCTCATCTCGCCTCCAATTTGGGCTCTTCCAAGCCACCGCCGCCGCCTCGGGCCCAGTCCGTCGTTCTTTTAGTCATTAAGAGGTTCTAAGCCCAGGAACCTGTATCCTAACATATTTCTTATGTGGGCTCTGCCTATTAATACAGGTGAATTTATAACAAAACAAAAATTCATTTTCTTACAAACATGCTCCTCTCTTGTGGCAAAGCTGTATGGCCCAGAACATAGATTACACTAAAACTTCAAAAGGGCCAACAGGCAATAACCAAGAATCAAACATGAACCAATGGGGCATCTGTGAGGTGGGCCTAAATCTTGACCCAGCCCAGAAAAAGAGTAAGAGCCCGAACCGGCCCAAAGATTCGCGTCGGTGCAATTATTATCATTATCATCATTATATATAAGCCTAGATTGCTAAGATACCAATCCATATACGGTATATGTATATTTAATTAATACATCGAAACCCTTAATTGATACTCTCAATAGGGGTTAAGCTGTGACCCTTTCCTTTTGGTGGGGAGCTGGGCTTTTCCCTAGAGCTAGAGGACTCCTACAGACAATATTCATGAATCAATGACCTGTTCTGTTGCTTCCAAGAGTCAGGAAAACTAGAACTAAGATTTTTCCGTAGCTCGCTAGCTAGTGCTCCTCAATTTGCAAAAGCATTTATAGGCGAAACATCACATATCTTTCTCGAATTATTCCTATTTCCCTATTTAAATTCCCCTAATCGAAGTACCCCAAAAATGTTGTAATTTAGAGTGATTATTACAATGATAGAGCAAGAGGGTAAAGTTTCAAGTATACGAGGGAGACATGATTTCCGAAACTTTCTCAGACCGCGAGCCGTCCGAAACTTTCTCAGACTGCGAGCCGTGCACACTCCTAGACGTTTCAATGACTCCCGAGGATTAAATTGATTAGTTTAGCAATATCATGCATTAGATTGTCTCTAGGATCGAATTACAATAATAGAAACTTGTTTGTACCCATTTTAACCTCGTAATTTCATTGAGCATATAAATTGTGTGAGTTTCACTTTGATCATGTGTTTATTATTTAGTTGAGGTCGAGCAAGGAACTTGGAACCTATTCTATCACAAGTTTCAGGGTCTACTCAGGTTCCATCTGTATTCTTAATTGAACAATTACAATGAATCATCACCTCTAATGACCATTATTTGCTACAATCCATTAATCACAACTCATCTTTGGACACACAAATATTATGAAATATTAACGAAGTAAAAGTCTCAATCATGAATATCGCCGGAAATAGAAGTGCATACTCGCGGACATACTCATTATTGAATGCCATGGAGAAGACATAGAACATGAAAAACACATAGTTATTCCAATGTCTAGATTCCAGGTTCCAGCCCTTCGAAATAAGTTTTCTAATTTTTGGAATCTAAAACCTACTCTATATACCTTAGAATTTGGAACCAAACCAATTCTCACTGAAGCTAACACTCATTTGTCGGGAGCATGCATCAGAAGTCCAACACCCTTACCTTGGGAGATCCTCAAGAAGGAGGCCAAGAGCACGTCAACATATCACTCAATTTCTTAAGCCAATGAATTATACACCAACTAAAATATAATAATTGCTTTACATCATAATAATTCTCCGATGTAGGACTTTCTAACACAAGTCACACGTGCAACTTAACAATTAGAGAAAAGGGGGAAGAGACTACATATCAAAAAGACATGTGAGGGACGTGCACATAGTGGAGTATTATGCAGAAATTGGGAAAAGGACACTAGAAGCATTACAGCTTTCATACGGCACTCACTTGAGTGTCATGATTTTGCATTGCACTTACTTTAGTGCTATAACTTTTTTTTTCTAATAACTTAAGTGCCATATAACTTTTCAATTAATCACTTAAGTGCTATTTTTTTTTAAAAATATTCGCCATAAGTGTCATGCCATGTCGAATTTTCAACACTTTGGTGAACGTTTTGTAAAAGTTATAAAACTCGAATGATCAATTAAAAGTTATAGTACTCAAGTGAACGTTCTTTGGAAGTCATGGCACTCAAGTGATCAAAAAAAATTAATGACATTTAAGTGAATATCGCATAAAAGTTATGACGCTTGTTGTGTCATTATCCCTAGACAAATTGGTTTGAGAAAGCTATGAGAGTTGAAATTAGACATGGACAACACACGCTGACTCATACACCAAAATTTTCCGAAGTGTACTTTCATTTTTATGTACATTTCAGGTCCTTGTACTTTTAATTTCCGAATTTTCAATTCCATGTAATTTCCTTTAATGCATTTCAATTTCGATGTATTTCGTTTTTCTATAATCTCAATTCTTAACTTTTCATCTCACTTAGATTCATGTAGAGTTCTCACTCCATTCAAGCCTCATTTACGCACTTTGTGCTCGCTGTGGAACCACAGAGCTGTCTCGGTTGGTCTCCAAGTTTTGTTAAGTTTGGATCGCCTCGGCTCCTATCGATTTCTCAGCGACATCCTTTCTTGGCATGCCCGCTTGGACAAGCCGGTGAAGATCTCCTTCAACGCATTCCCTCGAAACGGGTGTCCAATTAGAAGCGGAGCTGCTTGGGTTTGTTGGAGTTTCGGCGCCATGGAGTGGCATCTATGACACTCCGGTCAATGTTGGAGGTCCAGTTGTGAGTACGAGAAAGAACTTGTGGAATGACTCGCTTAACTGTTCGAGAGTAGCATGTTCATACAAAACGGTAAAATGGGTGATCCAATAGAAAAACTCTTCAATTTGGCCGATGTTCTTGAAAATCAGGATTGTGTTCTTGTGGTTTCTCGGCCGAATCCTTTATTTTTGGGAGAGAATTGCACTGTAAATTATGAGGGTTCGTCTTTAAGTCAATGTGCTAATGTTAGACAAGATAAGTTGTTTTACTTATGTCAATTCATTGTTTGAACCACGGAAAGAAATTGTGAATCTTGATGCTGGATATTTTGAAGTGCAAGAACAGCCACCGTCGCAAATGGCTTTGTTTAATGCACGGGAGCAAGTCCTGCTTGAATCTCACGGGAAACTTTTCATTGATGAATTGAAATTTTCGCTTAAGCCTCAAGAAAGAAATACGCCGTGCTGATAATCTTATCGTCAAAGAAACGACACCGGTGCTCGGATTCGTTCATGACATATTACGGCTCTCTAAAGCTAGGCCAAAGCTAGGCTGATTAATTGTAAACTTGCATTATTCGACCTAGCTTGGTCATGACCAAAGCTAGGCCGAATTGTCATTAGTGCAAACAAGAAAAGAAAACAAATGACACGCGGTGCATGTAAAAATGAGTTTGGCAGGGAGGCTTTCATGCCATACTATCTTCTTCGTCGTACACATTCAAGTATCCCATGCGCAAAAACCCTAAATCCTAGACTGAAATTTTATATGAACTTTCTTGGTGCATTAGCTGTGATGTTGGAATGAGCAATAGGGTTCGCAAATCACAGCAACATGTCTTCGTTCCAATTCATGGCGTGAAATCTTGGCTTCTTGCAGGGAACAGCACCAAAAACTAAAAGGTGAAAGGACTGACAACATGTCCCTGTTTCACAGTTCAATTCGAGAGTCCACAACCTGGCATGGGAGTCTGCAACTTCGTGAAATTTTATATGAACGGGTGTTCCTCCTCCCGCTTGTGACAACCCAGGGAGTGGACCACCAGAACACACACCTCACCCTCTCCCTCCCATGAGCAATCAAGAATCTTTGCAGGGGTCTCTTTTTGTTCCCTTCCTTCCTCCTCCCAAACGGGTCTTGCCAAAACTGCATGATGGCCGGGCCGAGGTGGACCTGACCCGATTCTAATTCGATTGGAGAAGAGAACCGCGTTAGCTTCCCCTATCGCCATGGAAATAATGCACCAGAAAGAAGAAACAAAGGAAGAAAATATCGAGCCAAAGACAAGACGGAGCCCTGGTGGCATCCCATCCTGAAGAGGCCCTCTACTTTCTACCCAAGATTTGAAAATTATTGGTTTCCTGATTTGGGTATTGTGGCAAACTTTCATGGGGAGGTCACCTAGTGCGAGAGGGACAATGAAGAATCCTGCCGAAACATATAACCATTCTTTTACTACAGCCAAAGACCCTTGTATTGCAGATGGTGTTTGCATCTGTGGTTTCCTAGTATTCCGGTGATTCCTTGTCTCGACCTGATCACATCACCACCCTCTTCTCCTTCGCATGATATGAGGGACTCATGGGTCACATGTCACATCCACTTTCCAGCACCTGTTCATGCACAAATCTAGGGCAAAAGAACATACTTCCATGTGGGTAAAATGGGATGAGTCCTCAACCTAGTTTCCCATCGCTCGAGTATGGTTGATTGTAGAGCACATTAAGTACAATGAAATTAGGCATTATCAAGATATAATTCAAAGGAAACTAGATGTGTTAAATGATGATGTATCATCTGCAGATAAATGACACGACTCGTTCGTTCTTGCAAATCTTGGCTACAAAAAATTCCCTTAAATTTGTCGATTTGAATTCTCCTCAATTACTTCAATAAAGTGATTAGATGTTAAAAAATTTACATGTTCCTAAAAACCAACCTCGATGTTGCATAAGAGACTTTTCTATTGGGGGACTCATACTTGGGTGGAAACCTCAAAAGAATCATTCCTTTGATGGCTATTCATATCTTTTGCTGATAAAAATTTCGACTGAAAAAAGAAAGTTTGCGGAGCACCAAATGGTCATATCCTGAGATTTCAATGCCGGCATACCCATAGATAAGGAGGAGCTAGAACAAGACATCGCAACTCCAATCCATTGGCCATGAACATCGAGAATATATCAATGATGCGACGAACAGAATCAATACTTATAAACAAAATCGAGACTCGCTCATTATTTAATGGAATCTAGCATACGCTCTAACCAGATCATATATTGCGGTTTGGTAGGGTCTCTCACGCAAGTCTTGGACTAGAACTGTGTTAGGGTTCGGCATCGAAAATGCTGGAGCAGTCAAAACGTGTACCAACTTCTTGTCTGTGACTATAGAGCCGGCTAATGCTGAATCAATTTGATTTGTTCATCCAAATTAGAAAAACCAACGGCTCTTAACGTCGCTCATCGATCTAATACGCACGCAATTACGCATGCATGGCATTGTTTGAACACTGCTTAGACAAACTAGGTTTGGACGTGATTAAATTATCAACAGGAGGAGGCTTTTGGCTTTCTCACCCTCTATGGGTTCAGCGAATGTGGTCATTTTGCTTGCTTTTGGACTGCTCATTGTATTGATGTATTTCGTATCAATCGGCAAACGCGCTGGTTTCAAGAAAACCCTTATTAATAAGGATTATTAGCATGAAGAATGATAAACTAGTATACATATGATAAATTTATCAAAAATTAATTTTTTTATCATCAAAAACCCCAAACCGATATATCTGTGATAAATTTACCCTTCGTTAGTTTCCGTTAATTTTTTTTTTCAAATTGTTAAATTAAATAACACGTGACAGATGATGAACGTATCAGTTTGGAGTTTCACCTTTCATTTATCACAGGTGTACTAGTTTTTTATTTTTACTTTTTTAAATCAATCTAATTTAATAGATGGTAAATTTGTCACAAATGTATCAGTTTAGGATTTTACTATCCATTTATCAAAGGTGTACTAGTTTTTGATTTTTTTTGTATCAATATTTAATTGAGGGTAAATTGGTCACAAATGTATCAGTTTTGAGTTTTTTGTTATCAAAAAATTAGTTTGGGTTAAATTTGTCACAAGTGTACTAGTTTGGGATTTTTCATGATTTTAACTAGGGGTGAGCATGGTTCTAGGATAGAACCTGGAACCCAAGAACCTAACCAGTGGGAACATGTAGGTTTCAGGTTTCAAGGTATGCAGAGTAGGTTATAGGTTCTAAAAATTTGGGAACTTATTTCGACTTGTAGGTTCCAAGTTCTGGATATGTAGAATCTAAAACAAGTTTGTTGTGTTTTTTCTTGGTCTATGTTTTCACATGATCCTGCGGTGTTTCATGGCATTAGATGATGAGTGTATAATTTTGAACCACTAGTATGAGCTTTCATTTATGACTTATTAATGTTTTCATATTTTTTGTATATCTAAATATAAGTTATGGTTAATGGATCATAGTAGAAAGTGATGGTTGTTAAAAATGATGATTCACTAAAATTGTTCAATTAATAATACGAGTGGAACTTGGATAGACCCTAAAACAAACTCTTGAACCTATAATAGGGTAAGTTCCAAGTTTCAAAAAATGAGAAATCTATTATCACGAGTAAAACTTGTATAAAACATGGAACCGCTTACCCTTAGTATTGATTTATACAATGACTTTTCATTTTAATTATATTTATTTGAATCATAATGACATGAAAACTAGTCTTTTGTATCTCTTTAGTGAATGACAAACTTGTTTAGTATTGTTGTGTTCATTTTTTTTATTTAACTACAAATGAAATAAAAAAAAGAACTTATTAGACCCTGGAACCTATTCTACGACTTGTGACAAGGTAGGTTCCGGGTTCCGGATTATGACGGATAGGTTCTAAGTTCTAAAAAATGAGTAATCTGTACTCAAGGGTAGGTTCTGAATTTTAATGTGAAATCTTTAAGGAATTTAGAACCGCTCATTTCAAGTTTTAACTCTATTAATAAAGGAAAATGCTTTTTATTTTTCCCTTTTTAGGGTTAGGAATTTCATTTTCCCGACTTTAAGCGTGCATATTTTCTTTGGCCATAAATGGATTTCCGTTGACCAATCATTTTCTGCAAACCAAACGCACAAAAGTTCAGAAAAACCACTGCACGAAAAATTCTTCCACTCAAACAAGACACGCCCCGAGGCTGTGTTCATCACATGCTCGTACGATGACTCTCTTATCTCGCCTATACAATATATATACATATATATATATATATATTGTA
Source organism: Syzygium aromaticum (assembly GCA_024500025.1). Taxonomy (NCBI): domain Eukaryota; kingdom Viridiplantae; phylum Streptophyta; class Magnoliopsida; order Myrtales; family Myrtaceae; genus Syzygium; species Syzygium aromaticum. The sequence continues at coordinate 32,481,344 of CM044892.1, forward strand.
CGGAATTTATTCGCTTTTGTAATATTATTAAATTAAGTCTCCCTTCCATTAAAGCACGACATTGGGGAGCTTGAAACGACGCCACGCATTTCAATCGAAGATAAAGAACGGAAGCCGAGGAAAGGGGGAGGTGAATTTTTTTGCATTTCTTTGACCATATTTCTCATCTTTGCAGACTGTGATTGCTCGCATACCCTTGCAATCCCGTTCCCCACGATTTTTATTTTATTTTATATTATTTCCTTTTGGATTGCTTTTTGCCACATTTATTTATTTATATTGTTTATTTTATGTTGGTAACGTATGATATGTGCGAAGGTCTAGACAAAAACATTATACATTTTATAAGAATTTTGGCAAGTAATTTATGTTTCCTTGTCTTAAAGATTCTCCTCTTCCTTCTTTTGTTGCCATTTTCCGGCACACAACAAGCAATTTGTCCATTTTGAGCCGAGTCTTATGGAGTATATTTTTCGCGAAAAACAATACAAATAATAATAATAATAATAATCTCGAGTGTCTAGTTTCATCATTAACCATGCACGTCTTCTACATATTTCTATGTGGATTTTTCCAGCGTTGAATTATTTTGAGTAACCACATGTATTTTGTGGGTAAACCCAATGACATTCCAGCTGGATGGGATTGTCCCACTCGGATTTTTTCAATCACTTGTTTTTTCTTTATTATCTAAGAGTATAGGGTCGCGAGACCTACCTCCATTTGCTCCGTTAATTTCGCAGGAATTGAATTATTTAAAAAAAATTATTTAAAATGATCGTCTGTATTACTCGAAATAATTAATCAATAAAAAATATTTTCACTATCGATAACAGTTTATGTCAGCACATTTTCGTTAACGATGAAATTTTTTTCATCAATTTTTCTTTATGAGTGATACAAGCGATCGTTTTCAAAAAATTATTTTATCAAATCATTCATTTTTCGCGAAACAGGCACAACACTAGTCTTACGCACTTCACACGAGTCCTTTCATGTCCTTTAGATGTTGAAAAGAGTGCATTTGCTCCCAGCTCAAAAGTGAGAGAGTGGGGGAAATGAGAATTTGAGAAGCGAAAAAACAGATTAGCCGATAATTAACAGCTGAAATTCACATTGTTACTAAACCCGTAGTGAAGATTCGCCTCTGATAATAATTATAAGAATTAACAGAAAAATTTACAAACTTAAGGATAATGGGTAATTGAGTTCGCTCTTTATCTTTTCATGAATCGTTATAATGATATGATTACTTTTGCATTTCGAAAGCTCGGAAAAAGGTTCTTGAAAGGAAAGTTGAGCAAATGAGCTGGTAATCAAAAATGCAAAATCTACGCGGAAATAGCTACGGTCATTTTTTTTTTTCCGTAATATATGGAAACATTTTTTAATTCTTTTAATGGCATCAAAATTCAGGTACGACGAAGGGGTGCAGCTGGCGGGTAGAAGAAGAAAGCCCACGCCCACGACCGGTTTCAACCCGACAGACAATAACATGCCAGGTGGACAATCATGCGGTTGTCCTTTGGCGAGACCTTTTCACGCGTTGACTCGGTAACATTGGTTGGCCATCGATGCCACTAGCCACCCTTCTTCACTTGTCCTTTGTTTTTTTTTTTTTTACCTCTCGTGGGTTTGTATCGCTTGTACAGGGACCACGTGAGCTCGCTCTTTTTGAGCCATCGAATCATACGACTCTCACATGGGGGCCTCGCATTGTTCAGTGATTGAGATGAAACGAGCCCGTTTGCTCCCCGATGCGTCCACGAATTTTTCGCCACTAGAACTGCCAGACAATATCATAGGTCATTTTGCCCTCAGGACATTTTTTGAGTCCCGTTGATTGTACTTTGGGAACATGAATATTTTGATTTGAAATAGGTAATTTCTTCGATACGTGTTATCGCTCGATTTTCAAAATGTGTTAATATGCCTATGTACTTTTTCCTTCATCTGTTTTTAGCGGTCTCAACTAGTGCCTCAGGAAGATTTACTTAGCTTGTTGGCGAGACAATTGAAATTTTAAAATGCAACGCATCCAATTTGATGATGAGATTTACAAATGTTGGTGAGTGAAGTTATTTGCGAGTTGTTCGAGCTACATTTGTAGATTACTCAACCTTGAGTCGATTCTTTTCTAATTTGTGTAACAGGATAATCAAATCGAACTTTTAATTAGAGATTGTTATCTTTGATTGAGTAACTGCATATTTATCTATTTTAGTTTTGTATATTACTTGTTCAAACATGCATCTATTGTACTTGACTTAGTCAAGTTGAACTCGAGCTTCTTGCTTGCGTTGGAGTTAAGTTGAGTTTGAGTTCGTGTACCGAACGATTCACAATGACTCGAGTACAATCTTAACCTCATCTCTTAAATAGGTCATCTCAAGATAACCCAAATCTTCCCCTTTTCCTATCTCGAGGGTGAGGTCGACCGCCGGTGGTGGCAGCGGCACGGTCGGCCTCCATGGGGTGCAGTCCCCGGGGGCGGAGGAGGTCTTGCTGCTGACGTCATCCAGAGTCCAGCTTACATTCTTTCTGGGCCTGGATCGGACCTGTCGCTGTCAGATCCGTTTGGCACAGCCCAATGGATGGCTTCGGCTCTCTGCCTCGAGATGAATCCCCAAAACCTTTCCTCCTTATAATCCTCTCCATCTCCAACTCTTTCTTTCCACTTCCAACATCTCTCTCTCTCTCTCTCTCTCTCTCTCTCTGTTGCAGAGTGGGAGAGGGAAAAAACGCTTCAGAAGATGAGACGCAAGCGCGCGTATCTTCAAGGTACACGCTTTGCATCAGATTACGGTTCTGTACCATGGACCCTCGTATGTTCATGGCGCGAGACCTGCTCGCGTTCTTCTTTCTCTTTTCGCCTGCGAATCAATTGCTGCCCGACGCTTTCCGGACCATCTTTGCTTGTTCTAAATTCCTGATGATCATGTTCTTGCGCATGGAAATGTAAGCCACATGTTAACGCTGCTGCAGCTCAAGAACAGTGGTTCCTCTACATGCATGTAGCTGATCAGTTCTCTTGGTTTTTCTGCGTGCGCGTATATGTTTTCTTGATCATGAGCCCATCTTTCATTGATCAAAATGATTATTTTGGGAAAAAAACCATGTGGGCGTTATACTTAATTTGATTCTATCCACACTATAAATTCATTTCTACCATTTTAATAATTTAAGATTACTTTATTTTTCATCGTTTGTAGGTCAACTTGAAGAGGCCACCATGGGTGGAATCTTTGCTGGATTTGAAGCAAAAGCAGCAACATGGAGCTCTTTAGCAATGGATGCTTGTTCATGCTAATTTGGCGCTATCCTATCTGAGCTTTTTCTCCCACTACTCCTCTTTTTTCATTTTCCCGTTTTCAAATTTTCGCCCTCCCATCCCGTTCCACCCTTCTTGACCTTGTAAGACCTTTTCTTGACCTTGTAAGACCCCCCTCCGCTCCCGCCCCCTCTCTTCTCCTTCTGGTCTCGAGCTCTGAATCGCGAGCAAGCGATGTAGAGTGCCATCGCCTGCCTTCCCCGTTCCCACCCAACTCATCTTCTCCTTCCTTGTCTATCCCTCCTGAGCTACTCTGTCCCGAAATAAACAAAAAGAAGGCCGAACTCGCCCATAACTCTTCTCTCCCGAAACAAGCTTATCCACTCGGCATGCAAACTTAATTGTGACCCGGAGCCTTTGGTTAGCCTCTACAACATGTGAAAAGATTTAGGGAAGGATGATAAAAAGTGTGAGATTATTACTAGGGTCTTTTCTGGTTTTCCGTTCTTAGCTAGGAGTCAAGACTAATTGCTGTTGCTGTTATTCTTGAAGGGTTATATGGCGTGTATGCCCTTTTCGTTGTTGTGTGAAGGGCAATCGATTGCAATGTTTTTCTTTTTTTCTTTTTTTGTACTTGTATGGGGGGCAGAAACATGCGGTTGCCAGGGGCATCAGTTTCGTTGTTTTATATGTTGTTGGGAGAGCCTAAAATTCAAAAAAAGAAGAAGGAAAAGATAAAAACAAAAACAAAGAAAGAGTGCGTGCAGATCAGAATAAATAGTATTCACTCAGATCTCTCTCTGGTGAGAGCCTCTCTTCCTCGTGACCATTCTCATGTTATGTACTGTATTATTGGAACTCATGCCCTTTTTGTTGTTGTGTGAAGGGCAATCGATTGCAATGTTTTCCTTTTTTCTTTTTTTGTACTTGTATGGGAGGCAGAAACATGCCGTTGCCACGGGCATCAGTTTCGTTGTTTTATATGTTGTTGGGAGAGCCTAAAATTCAAAAAAAGAAGAAGGAAAAGATAAAAACAAAAACAAAGAAAGAGTGCGTGCAGATCAGAATACATAGTATTCTCTCAGATCTCTCTCTGGTGAGAGCTGAGCTTCTCTTCCTCGTGACCATTCTCATGTTATGTACTGTATTATTGGAACTCTCTCTCTCTCTCTCTCTCTCTCTCTCTCTCTCTCTCTCTCTCTCTCTCTCTCTCTCTCTCTCTATGTCCGAGTTATTTTTCTCTTGCCTTTGTTTTTTACTTCAAGCTGCTGCAATGCTGTTAATGAGGAGTGGAGGAAAACAAACGGTGAAAGTTTCTCATGATCATTGTACCAGAATAAAGAAAATAAGTTTCTGTTTTTTAGAGAGAGAGAGTTCTTGTTGGTAGGGGTTTGCTTCTTGTTTTATGCAAGACAAGTGGGTTGGAGGCGAAAGAGATCTGGAATTTTCTGCTGCTGAAGGTGTTTTAGGTCCACGTTGAAATTTTCCCCTTTTGTGGCTTCAAAGAAGCATGATTCGATCTTGCAAAGTCCAGAAGTTCGGATCGAATTTGAGGTGGTCCCTGCTGCTGCCGCTGCTGCTTCTTCTTTTTTTCTTTTAATCTTTTTGGGAAATCGGGGTTGTTTACGCGATTCTTTGAGCACCCGTTTGTCTATCACTTGGCTGGGTTAGACCGTGTAAGTAAAATTTCTATTTGCACCGGATGTGGTAGCCCCAGGTCCCATGCACACCACGTAAATTGACGGACTAGACCGGTTGGTGGATGGGGAAATTGCATCGGATGCACAAATTTGGTTGTTCGAACGCGGGCATCACGCAAAAAAGTGGTACGTGTTACCAATTATCGCCGAACAACCAATTGTGATTAAGCTGTCTCGAGTCACCTAATTCATTACACTTTTGGATCGATCACACTTAGTGTAAAGGTCTTGAGTTCAATTGGGACACTTGTTATCCGTGCTCAATGAGGAAATATTTGATGTTTAAGGTATTGATTGTACATAAATTAAGAAAAGTCGGTGTATTAAAAACTACCTTATTTTCTTATTTAATTGCTTAAGAAATTCCCGATGATACTTTTTGATAAAATCCTTAATGATACTCTTCAATTAACATAAAAGATCTATCTAACAATTCTGATCAGAGTTGAATAATTGTAAAACAATTATTAGAAGGCATAAGTGCTCTTAATTTCTCAAGGCGCAAGAAGGGCTAGAACTTCTACAATGTATTTCACAGACACCTTAAAACCGCAAGAGGCCGTCGCTCTCAGCTTAAGGTGTTGGAACTTTAAAACGTGTATCGTCGTACACGAACGCGAATATATTACGAGGTAAGATATCTATCATACAATCAAAGTAACAACAAATAACTCTATGTCTTAGTTCTGCATCGACTATAGTGCGAGCTTGCGTAGGCCATGATTGACAAAAAAATTGAAGTAGATCGCACATAACTTACATGTATTAGTAAAGTATTTTTCTTGTAACAACTAAATCAACCCTACTTTTTAGGCATGCAATCCCACAAGTTTGTCGGTTCGTATGACAAATCACCTTTCGATTCGATTTAGATTCTCACGTACAATTGGACCGGCATGACGAATTCATGCACTTGTGAGTTTGCTAGTATTATCAACATAAGGAAAAAGAAAATCTTAATTGACTTTGTACAAGAAGGGGGTAAAAAAGTCTTTGTTTTTTGTCAACAAAATTATGAAGCTAGGCATAGTTGGCCCTCAAGATTCCAAAACCTTAGCATTGGGAACTTGTCAGCATCACCTTCAAAAAGAAAAGGAAAGAGGGAATTTAATAAATAGGGCTACCAACCTATTTCATCACCAATGTCAATTCACATCCACATATCTGTCCCATGGAGAAAATTTTTCATCTTGACATCTGTGGTGTGATGGTGATGTTAGTTCAATTTGAACATGAATTGAATACATCTAGCTGGGGCTAAGAAAAAATCCGTGTGTGATTGGACATTTGTAGGGCCACGAAATCAATTCAATGTGCTTTGCATTGACCCTCTCCAAGATGCACCTAACATGGGTATGAGCACATTCATTGATTTAAAAGTAAGAAAGGAGGAGTTGTGCAATTAGCTTGGAAACATCATCATAGGCAAGAATCAATCAAGAGATTTCATTACATTACTTCGCCAATGTGAATAATTTATTGTGGTTGGTTGGCCGAGACGGGAATAATCACGTGATTGCATCTTTCACGTAATTAGTACGTGTGTTACTTTGGAAAAGCTAGCTGTATATATATAATGATATTTAATCGATCAAGTATGTGATTTAGGTCACATGTTGGAGTCAAAGCACTTGTGCAATGAGTGCAAGATGTGAAGGAATGGTGCTTGTTCCTGTTCAGGGTTTTGCTTTAGGAGTTCCGAGTACGAAAAAGGAGGCAAGCCCAGAAATTTCAAGCACAAAATGATGGTGGCCACTAGTGGTGGGGTGTTATAAAAGTGAAGTGTCTTTTACCCTTGTCTCTCACTTGGCTAGTTTAGTACTCTCCTTTCTCTCTCTAGCATTATTGGAAATTCGTAGAGTTACATATTCATTCGGACATATGCAGGTTCTCGAACATCTTTCAACTTAGAACTAATTTGCCTGGTGCTTCGTTTCATCGAGCTAGAATTAGACGTGAATGGTTTGGAAAAAGGATAGATCTCATTAACTACGATCCGAATTTTGCGACAGATCATGTGTTTGAATCACGCACGGCGCCTCGGGGGCAAGATTCGAATCCCTGCCAGCTCGCTCCAAGTCAGAAAAGTGATCCAACTCCAATTGGGCCATTTCACCCTTTAGTATTTTCTTTTGTAAGGTATGTATCTGTGGACAAATCATAAGGCCGGATGGCCAACCATAGAATAAAACGTGGCGCACTGTGATCGACACTTGGGAGTTTTCTGTTGATGCACCGCTTTAGTATTTGTAAAGACATTGTCATAAAATTGTTGTGAGTGACTGGTTCTTGTTAGAATTTAACTTGATCATCCTTGGGAATAATCTACTTCAGTGTCAAATAAAATGGCTTGGTATGGTTTGGCAATTTTTCAACTTATCGGAGTTTATAATGTTGAGATTGCACAATAGGAGCTAGTTATTAGAAGATTGCCAAGAGGACACCCATTAATATATCAAGTTGGACTCAACTTCATTAATAAAGCAAGTAAGTTATAGGCTAACTATGAATATTAATTGCTCCACCTCGCATCAATTATCCAATATAGGACCCATAACACCATAATGCCCACCTTCACCCAAGTCTCTTTCGCCAAACTGAACCATGAAAGATGCTCGTAAACTGCATTGGTCAATAAATTTGTTCATTGACATGTTCATCAAACATCAATACATATGAGGAGTGGGCCACCAATCAACCATTGGTTCTGATCTTATTTTTTGGGAATTAGCAGCAGAAGCTCGATACCTTTGCACTTGAGGAAATTGCCAAGAGAAACTCAAGTCTAAACCCGTTAACATATTTAATTGAATCCACGTTCATTCAAAAACTTGAGCCAATGAATTATGAGCCAATTAAGAGTATTAAGTACTCCATACCTCACCAATTTTTCGATGTAAAATTTTTCTAACGCTACTCACATATGTATCTCTATACATAAATATCAAAGGTTACGTTTCAACCTTTGCTCACGAGATCTCACCTTATCTACATACATAAATGTAAGCTTTTGGATTGAAATTTATTTTGACATGACTTCAGATGGAAATTCCAATTTCCTCATGCTTATCTAATCAGTCACTCCACATTTTTTTGCCCTCTCTCTCTCTCTCTCTCTCTCTCTCTCTCTCTCTCTCTCTCTCTCTCTCTCTCTCTCTCTCTCTCTCTCTCTCTCAATGGGGTGTGTGGGAGCCAAGGGAGATGTGACCACAAAACAGCCAGAATTCAGGTTACTCTCATGATTCCCCTACTCACATATTCCTAAAAAGGTTCTCCCTGTGCTGGGCATCCGCAACATCTGGTCCCATCTCCTCCATTCCCTCTTTCCTTCTTTTGGGTAACATCCTAACATGGCTCCTTCATTAGGTCTTCTCTCACTTTTCCTGAGAATAATTACCGTAAGGACCTTCCCAATGTAGGAATCCGTCCCCCCCTCAATAATGGAGGATGGAATTCCCCCTTTCCATTTCTTCCGATCCTTATAAAGAAAGGAAGGAAAAAAGGAAAGGAAAATGGTGATGCGTAGAGGTGAAATCGGAAGTCAAGTCATAGTCCATACAATTCGTTACTCGATCTCGACCTAACTTGCTCAGCCGAGACACTCGACGCCCATCCTTGAAGCCGACTGAGTTTGACTTTTCGATCGGAGATCGGGCTTGAGCTAAACTTCGTATGGTTATACGGAGTTGATGATCGAGTGTAGCTCGACCTTGAACTCCTGGGTGCTCGACGAGTGATGGGAATGGAAGATTGTTACGTACTTTCATCTTCCAAGATGTGCAAATAATGGCCTTCGACTATGGTTTAAGTTGCCGTTATCTTTGCTCTCTTTTCTCGAGAATGAAACAACTCTACAACCGCATCAAATCAATACCCAAAATCTCGAATTCCCAAGGCTAACTTTGAAACTTACAGCGAATTGTACTGTCAAGTACTATTGTTAGTGAGTTCGCTCCCCATCCTTTCCATTTTACTACTAACCCTAAAACTATCAAGATAATTATAAAAAGAATTCCTAAATTTATTATACGAATGCTAATTTAATTCTTAAACCTTTTAATTTGTCTAATTTAGTCTTAAACATTTTGACGATTTACTAATATAATCATTCTGATCAATTTTGACCGATAATAATCAATGTAAAAGCTAACTATCTTACGTGATTTTGCTGACACTGACGATCAATGCCGATGTGGATATCTTTTAGAAAAAATTAATTTTTTTGTCCTTTTCCTATTTTCCTCTGCCGGTCAACAATCATAGCCGAGGATTGCCCTCGCCAACCGTTGCTTATAACTCCATAGCCGAGACCTCAGTAGCTGGTGGAAGGAAATAGGAAAATAGAAACATTCTAAAAAAATGAATTATCAAAATTGTCCACGTCAGCACTGGACATATGAGTACACTAGCCGTCAGGTTGTGCCACGTAGGATGGTCAATGTTGATGGGATTACCATAAAGTGATTTCCAACCAAAATTAGTTAAAATGAGTATACTAGCCAAATCAAAAAATTTAAGACTAAATTTGGCATTTGTACGATGAGTTTAAGAATTTTTTAGTAATTTGCCCGGTAAACCATCTCATGAACACAGAAAATGAAGAAATAGCGGAGTGACTTGATTCCAACCTATTTCATTTCGTGAATTGGATAGTTTACGACTCAACCGCCGTTCAAACATGGGAGAATGCTCAATCGATTTCCTCTCCTTAAACTAAGAGAAAAACATATGACCAAAAAGACACTAAGTGAAAAACACAGAAAAAACCAATGGGAAGGTATGTATACACACATCCTTATTGGTGGATACAACCTAAGTGCTTCCCTTACAACTCCGTACGGGCAAAGTCATCCCGTAGTATGATATACCTGAAGAAAATGAAGTGGGGTGCCCACTTTTTTCTGTAAGGACACCTAGAAACCTACAAACGTATTAAACAAATGATTAATCTATGATTTAAATATGCTAATCCTGTCAGATCCGTGTAAATCACAAAAGCTCTAGGAACATTATTTTCAGCCCTCGGTGGTTGTTGTCTAGGACTCCTAACGCTAGGAAGGAAGGAATGTCGACACATTCCTGGAAAGCTCATCCTTGCTAACCTCCAATTGTCTTAATGAGATTCGCATCCTTTAAGCTTAGTCTAATCCATTGCTATCACATCCGAAATACTTTTCATGCTGACAAGATGCCTGAAAGCTCATCCTTGCTAGCCTCCAATCACCCACGAGATCCTCATCCTTGGCTTAGTCTAATCCATCCAATTCCATCTGATTAAACGATGTGCATGCCAGGACCTATCTATCAGATAGCTTGGGACTGTTCTGTTCTTCACGGGTTCGAGTCGTGCGGCAGTTGAGACCTTAGCTTTTTTCTATGAGCTGTGTTTTCGACCGAGCCTCGGATCATGTAAGTGAAGAGATCTTGAGACTGCGTGTGAAAATCATTTATTCACCAACAGCAGAGAAAATGAAAAGTTCGAGATATCCAACTGTTTCTCAATTTCACAAGATCTCGACCCTGTACAAAGCACGAAAACTCCAATACTGGAGTAATTTAGAGTGAAAATGCAAATCACTTAGTAAAATGTAAACTAGGTGGTTAATCACAGTATAGAGAAAATGTTTTGAGTCGATACCTTTATCATAAGATACCTTTAAGTACTTTTCCTTATCTGTTGTAAGCACGGAGAGAAAAAAAAGACATGATCAACTTCAAAATCTCTTGGATCTTAATAACAAGGCCCGTGGAGAGGTTCGGTTACCCGAGAGCCCATGGAAACACACCAAGCAATTTTCATGAAATGGTTAGGTCCGGACCATTGACTTGTACATATGGCCTTGATCTAGAGTAGTTTGCACGCAGTTGATGAGATTCAAATATATGTATTCAATTTTTGAAATGGAAATGCCCAAATTACACCAATCTTGATAATCACACAGAAATGATTAGATGCGAACAAGTGTCGAGGGCCACAATCGTACAAAATTCAGGGACTAGAATGCAACAAATGGTTGAACTACAGGGATTATGGGTGTAATTTGTTCTTAAATGAGACTTACAAGCATAATGGTTTACTTTGGGCCAAACAAAATGGACTTCGGATGGCTTGATGGCCAGGCATATATATTTTGGGCTTGACCCTTAGCAAGCAAGTATTTCAAATACTAGGCAAGTTTCTGAGCTAAAGAATTTTGGTATGGTCATATGTTTAGGCAAAAGAGAACATCTTCTCCTGTAAAAGATTCAGTCTTTACACACATGAACGGGACGTTACCAACATATTTATATTGAAGTCTCTCCGTAATATTAATCAATTGGGACTAATTTGGGCCGCAATTATATTCCATCCTAGCCCGATTATAAAATATCACTAAGGTAATGATACAGTCAACAATCTGGTAAAAAGAACATGCGAAAATTGACTTTTTGTGATAAGTAAGAGTCAAGTTTGGATTTCATTATTTTCTCGAAGCAAGCTTAACGTGAAAAAGGTTTGAGACATTATTTTCATATCGCCCTAGAGGCCTTTTTGTTCTCAGGACTTGCAGGCTGTGAGGACCATGCTATAAAATTTCAAAATGCTAAAGCTCGCCGTGTGAAAAAGAAACTCTGGGTTACAAAAGTTCGCTAGGTTGACGAGGTGTTTTGGGCTACAAAAGCTTTCCGTGCAAATAAAATTCCGAGGTTGCGATTGCACACCTAACGAAAGAAGATCACTCTAAGCTACTAAAGCTTGCCATGTGAAGAGGAAACTCTTGGCTACAAAAGTTTGCCTTGTTGATGAGGTGTTCAGGATTGCAAAAGCTCACCATGCAAATTCCAAGACTGATTGCAGCCTAACGGAAGAAGATCACTCTTTTTTTTCGTCTGAGCACATGGGTCGGCATCATTAGGAGAATCGAGGAACTCGACCACTAGACAGTTGGCTTAGCGGCCACTCTTCTCGTCGGCGGAGGACAGGTAATTGGGCTTGGTTGAGGCCATGGGCCTTGAGTTACATGGGCCTTGGCCCAACTGATTTTGTTTAATTTGCAACTGCTTTGTTATCTTCCAAAATTCAAAACTCGGGCATTCGGCTCCCCCAACTCCACATTCTTCCTTCTTCTTTTCTTCTAAGAGTCATGTGAGTAGGGGTGAGCATGGTCCGGATTGGGCTGTTCCAACACCTAATCCTGGGACCAACCTGTACAATGTTGGTCCTTAATTTTTAGGACTGAGGACCGATCCTATTGAGTTTGGGATTGAGGACTGGACCAACCCTCTAGGTCCAGTCTAGTTCCAAGGTCAACTCGGGACCAATGAATTTTTTTTATGTTTCATTTTTTTTATTCGTTGAAAAGTCAAATGGTACACTTTGAAAATGCATATCCATTGACAATACAATATTGAGTAACCAAACTATGGACCTCATACAAATCAAATAAAAATCTAAGATAACGCAATAACAAAAATCTCCACTTAGTAGTATACAAACAAGTGAAATAAAATTAAAAAATAAAATGGTCAAAATACGTAACATAAACCATAAATTATACAATTTCATATCTTGTTCATTCTCAAAAGATTGTTTCAATTTCTGAACATTTGAAAACGAAACAAACAACTTCATATCTTGTTTATGAGACACTGAGGAGGGCCAAGTGAGGCGACCTACGTTTGCCGTTCGTGAGGCGTCGAGGCAGGTCAAGAGAGGCAAGCTAGTTCGTGAAGTGAGCAAAAAGAGGCAAATCTAGCGAACAGCCATAGAGAAGCGAGAGAAGAAGAGAGGCGATGCTTAATAGTCAATAAGGTTTCTATTTTCAACACCAGAAGAAAAGGAGGGAGGGGTCTTAGGTTCTTTACAAGATAAAAATACACATAGGGTTGGTCAAGGTTAAACCAACCATAAACTCTCAGGACCAATGACCAACCCGCACAGTGCAGGGTCCAGAGGTCCAAAGACCAAGGATTGGTCCAGTCCCCCTGAAACCGAACCAGGAATGGCCGGGTTGGGCCGAACTAGGACCGGTCTAAGGTCAACCCTAGACCGTTGCTCACCCCTACATGTGAGAATCTAATGTCATTTAACTCAACTACACTACTCAACCCCACAAGTTAAAAAGCACTTTTTGTGCAAACTAACCTTCGAGAACGCCGACCGCCCCATGGATTAAACCTAGACCCGTCAAAATAGGTCATAGACTCATTTCTTAATCCACATTTGATGAGTTAAGTTGTTATATGGGTAAGTTGCATTTAGTATATAGGTCATAAATGGGTTTAGAAAGATAAAATCTAAAATAATATATGTGTTAAATGTGTTCACAACTTATTTAGACCAAACCCGCTTCTGTAACTCTCTCTTCACTTTCTCTCGTCTTTACTTGATCTCTAGCCCGTGCTCTCACATCATTTTGAATATGAGTTTTTCTAAATTTGGTTAAATATGGAAGTGTTTTAACAATATGAGTATGGATCGAGTATAGGTTACTAAATTTGTATTGCATAGAGATATATCAAAATGGGTTAAATCGGCCAATTTGGGTCGGACTATTTTTTATCCGACCCATCTGTTTGACTGGTCTAATGAAATCTTAGCCAATTCGCATGTATTCACAGTTATTAATGATGTATATGCTCAATTAATCTCTGGAACGGCAATCCCACTTCCAACTATGACTTACCTCAGAGACGAATTATTCAATCGCGTTAGAACATTTATATTCAACTTGCTGCTGGACAAATATTTAATTCACGAGAGAATTGAAGTTCCTATTTCTTCCCATATTTTCCTTCTCTTTTCTTTTCTTTTTCCATTTTCACGGCGATCAACTAGAGTTTGAATAACGAGTTCGAGTCGAAAACGTTGACCTCGAAAGCGGCCGACTCCGACACCGGCACAAGAAGCGAGTCACTTTGTCCTGGAGTTGCGAGCTCTCATCACAACGTGCAACAAAAATTTCAAACAAGGAAGTGATTAAAGTAGGAATTGATTGACCCGTGTTTTGTGCATTTGCTTGTTGTTTATTAACAATTGGGTATTGCAGCCTAGGCAGGCACTAAGGTGCTAATCCCCCTACTAATTGTTTATTAGCAAGCATCATTAACATATCTAACACCTGTCTCTTTTCTCCGAATAAAAGTACTGCCATTGCTGTATAAAGAAAAAAAAATCCGCACGTGGAATAAGAATTGTCGGCAAGAGAGCGCTAAGAATCCATAGAAAAGGCAAATGCCTCACGAGACACGCAGACGCGGCTTGCTTATTGATAGAGCGGATGGATCTGTCATTACTTGAAGCTTAGGAAAAACTAATCCGTTAAACAAGATTTAGCGAACCCACAAACGGTAATTACTTATAATTTTATCAATGTAAAAAAAAAAAGAAAACGTAGAGCTGGGGGAGTTTATTAGTACGTATTCGTAGAAAATGCTTTCATTTTACTCTATACATAACAAGTTAATTATGAAAATCGTAATGAACCTTGCACTCCAAAAAAATACATGTTTAGCGACGAATTTTGCGACGAAAAATTTGGTAAAATCCGTCGCCAATCAAATTTGTGACGAATTTAGCGCCGGAAAAAATTCCGTCGCTACTAGGTGGTCGCAAAAATTTGCGACGGAAAATTTAAATATTCGTCGCAAAATTGCGACGGAAATAAATTCGTCGCAAAAATTACCAACGAACACTTTCCGTCGCAACATTCGTCGGAAATAATTCGTCGCAAATTTGCGACGAACACTATCCGTCGCAAAATTCGTCGAAAAATTTATTACAAATTTTTTCGCAAATTTGCGATGAACAATGTCCGTCGCAAATTTGCGACGAACAATATTCGTAGCAAAAATTTGTCGCAAATTAGCCACGAACATTTTCCGTCGCAAAAATTCGTCGCAAAATTAGTCACAAATTTCGTCGCAAATTAGCCACGAACATTTTCCGTCGCAAAATTCGTCGGAAATAATTCATCGCAAAATTTCGTCGCAAATTTTGTTGCTAATTTTGTCGCAAAATAATTCGTCTGAAACTAGTCACGAACGTTATTCGTCGCAAAATTTGTCATCAAATTCGTCGCAAATTTAACACGAACTTTATTAGTCGCAAAATTTAGCGCAAAATTCATCGCAAAATTTATCACAAAATAATGAAATATCCAAAGTTACAAAGTATGGAATGATGCTATTTGATATGTAATGTTATAATACATTCTAATCATTCATAAGAGGCGGGACAACCATAAATTTTGCTTACAAATCATAAAAAATCAACAATCCATACACAAGATTGGGCATCTGTTGTACTCGGCAGGACATCAAAAGCAGTCACTTTTGTCGACACATAATGAAAAATGGATACATAAATAAAGATACTTTAATTAGTGCAGAATATAAAAGAAGCATTTATGCATGGATGTAGAACTAGGTATAAAAAAACAAGTAAGAGGGTTACCAAAAAAACGTTTCAGAACGAACATCAATATTCTTACATATGAATATGAGTCAACTTATGTCATAAATCACCAGTTGTGAAGCAAGCTTACCCTCGATTTTGGGATAGATAACTAGAGAGGACCGAGAAAATCATCATTATCATCATCATCAATCTCAGCATCATTGTCTCGCTCATCATTGTGCGCATCACCTATTGGATTGCCGGGATGTACAGGAGGAACCCCATAGTGATTGAGGTTGAGGTGTCGCATAACGATTTCCATTTGTTGTTGCAAAGAATTAATTTGTTCGTCCTTTTGCACAAGTATATTTCTCAGATTGTCCACTTCTTCGGTCAATTGCTCGTTCTGTTGTGAACTCCTTCGACCAGTTGCATTAGATGATGAAGTTCCAGCATAATGCAGCATGTACATCCTTGACAAAGATCCCATCCCAAATATTTTTCCATTTTTCATCCCACCCGTTGCCTCCATCCATAATACCATATTGTCACTCGATGGCTCAGACGCAGTACAACCATCACTACCACTAGCATTGCTCATTAAAAGTTCATCATATTTTTCCTACATTAAAAATATAGATGCAAATAACATACAACCATATATATACCATAAATATTGAAAGCATTCACGGTTTTTGTTATATTTTCCATAAAACCCAAAGTATAACCATACATACCTTAATAGCTTATGCTTGATCGCCAGTCTATGTCTTATCTTTCTTTTGAAATGTGCGTTCAAATGTTGCTACAAATGTCAGTTCCGGCCCCAATTCTTGTGCATACAAAATGTTAACATGAGTAATTGAATTAAATTAACTTATAACTTATTTAACAAACTTACAAGTCGTTTGCGATGCTCCCCAATGTTGATAGAGCCCCCAGCATATATGGCTGACCCTTCACTAGTACTAGAAGATCGATTCTTCTTATTCTGCTCACTGATTTGCCGAATCTTTTCAGTTTCCCAAATTCTATTAATTTTCGCCCAATTGTCAGCAGTAATGAAAGACGACTTCACTTTCTTTATCTTTGCTCTATTCATCACATTTCGTATAAAATCACCGACTTTCTTATGGAAAATTCTTCTCACTTCATTATCTTCCTCTTCAGGCCACCTGAACTTCCGCTACAATCAATAAAAACAAAACTGAAAGTTATTATGATAGTCACATATCTATACCATGCACCAAACAATTCTGGGTGAAGATTTTGCAAAGTTCATATCGGTGAAAATATCTGGTCCCTTAAGTACCAAAAACTACAGAGTTGTTATGATCCCTTTACATCATTCTTGACAATCAATATACTACACCGAACTTAGTTGATGAGAAAATAAAATATGTAATACTTACCTTGAACTCATTCCACCACAAATCTCTCACTTCTTGTAGAACACTTCTGTAATTAATATGCTGCCCCATCTAATAGTTTTTCACTATTTTATTCAGTTCCCTCACAACAAACGGAGCATTCGTAAATCTGCAATAATATGGATATTATGCAACATCGACATTTCAGTTGACATCCATATCTAAAGCCATAAATATTACATATAGAAAAATAAAAATGAAGTACTTACGAATCTCTAAATAGGCATATCATAAATCGGTTATCTTCTTGACCTATGTTTCCGTCATTATTCAATTGTTCCCCTGAATAATATGGTGGAACGGAAGCAGATAGAGCTAAAGGAGATGGAACTGGAGGAGATTCAGTTCACATATGACCATGTCCCCCAACATCTTCTTGAGTGTTGGAGAAAGGGCCAATGTGTCTATATTGTGACGGATTATATTGTGGTTGAGGATTAAATGAAAGGATAGGGGAAGAGGAAAGGGACAGGGATAAGGACATAGAAGAGGCTAGTCTTCTATGCATGTGACCTCCACGTTTATACTGACAAGTACAAAGGTTAGACAAATATTAAATTAATTATTACACGTATTATGAACACATTATGACGTATATGACGAAGCTTACCATTTTGGTGTAGAAGCAAAAAATATTTCCTCGAAATGAGCCAATGCCGAGTGTTTATGACGTGCAATTTCCTACGAACAAATATACTATGAATCGCACTCATTTTGATATCAAACATCAATATATGAGCATGATATGTCATGCTAAGCCGATAATAGCCATAATTAACCACACGATCTACTTGTTGGCCATAGGTGATCTAAGTCATTATGTAAAGTTTTCTAATAAAAATAAAATTATTATTTGTAAAAAATTTTCGGCACCTACAAAAAATTATATTTCATTAAAAGTGAGTGGCTACGGTTATTCTAAGGCATTCCGTAAAGTTTTGAAATTTTTAAATATTTTAATTTTTTTAAATTTTTTTAGGGCAATAAAAAAATTAATTTTCACTAAAAGTGAGCGGCCACGGATATTCGAAGACACTCTGTAAAGTTTCGAAAATTTTAAAATTTTAAAAAATTTTAATGCTTTTTTTAAAATTTTGCGGGCATTAAAAAAACTAATTTTCACTAAAAGTGAGTGGCCACGAATATTGTAAGGCATTCCGTAAAGTTTTGAATTTTTAAATTTTTTTAGGCACAAAAAAAATTAATTTTCACTAAAAGTGAGTGACCACGAATATTGTAAGACATTCCGTAAAGTTTTGAAATTTTTAAATTTTTACAATTTTTTACTTTTTTGTAATTTTTTCTGGGCACTAAAAAAATTAATTTTCACTAAAAGTGAGTGGCCACGAATATTCTAAGGCATTCCGTAAAGTTTTGAACTTTTGAAATTTTTAAATTTTTTTACTTTGTTTGTAATTTTTTGTGGCCACTAAAAAAATTAATTTTCACTAAAAGTGAGTGACCACGAATATTTTAAGACATTCAGTAAAGTTTTGAATTTTCAAAAATTTAAAATTTTTTTACTTTTTTTTAATTTTTTGTAGGCACTAAAAAAATTTAAATTTAACTGAAAGTCGCTTGGCCACAGCTATTCTAAGTCATTCTGTAAAGTTATTAAATTTTTTAATTTTCTCTATTTTTAATATTTTTACGGAACGTTACAAATTTTAAATTTCAGTAAAAAAGGGTGGCAACAGGTATTATAAGCCATTATGTAGAGTTTTGAAATTTTTAAATATTTAATTTTATTTTGGCTACCTAAAAAAATTAAATTTCATCGTAAAGTGGATGGGCACTTGTATTCTACGCAATTATGTGAAATTTTGAAATTTTATAATTTATTATAACTTTGTAATTTTGTATTATACCTTAAAAAATTAAAATTTCTCTCACAATAAGTGGCCATCTATATTGTTCATCAGTTTCAAAAGTTATGCAAATTTTTCAAATTTTTATTATTATTCTTTTTCTAATTTTTCACATTAAAAAATCTAAATTTCACTCAAAGTGGATGGCCACAATTAATTTTCGCCAAATTTCTCTATTTTCAAATTTTTTTCAAATGTTTATATTTTTTTACAAAAAAATTTAGCACCAAATTTAATATTTGACTCAAAATTTAACTATACGAAAATTTACTTGACATTTTTATGAAATTTTTTAAAAATGTTCAATTTTCATACATTATTCGATTGAAAATGCATAATCAACCACCTGATCGGCATTGAACGCATAATCGGCGACATAATTGATTAAAGTCACATGCAATCCTTAAATTGTCTCATAACTTAACCAATCAATTGTACACTAAACAATCCTTAGACAATGAAGATTAATACTCAATATACTGGGTAGGATATAAGGAGTTGCTTACTTGATTCAAAGATAATAAAAACGCCTCTTGGCTAGTGGTGGACTCGGCACGGCCGTGGGTATAAATGTGGCTCAGCAAAGACGGCGTCGGGCGGTTGTGACCACGTCGATGGGCGGCTGGGAGGTGGCTGGCCAGCGGCTGGACAGCGACAACAGCGGCCGGCGGCGGCGATGGCAGGCCAATGCTCGGAGGCGGCTAGCCGACGGTCGACCAGCGGTGGGACGGCGGGATGGCGGTCGGGGGTCGCGACGGCGTCGGGCCGAGGTTGGGAGGCAGCTGATCGGCGGAGGGATGGCGTCCAGCGACAGCGATGGCGACGAGACGGCGGCTGCGATGGCGTCGGGGCAGCGGCTGGCGGCGGAGACAGCGCTGGGTCGATGCTACGAAGCGGCTGGCAGGTGGCTGGACGGCAGCCGGCGGCGGCGACGGCGTCCGGCGAGTCTGGGAGGCGGCTGGCCGGCGGTTGGACGACGGACGACAAAAAGCTGCGTCGTGACTTACAAGGGGTGGCGACAACGGTGGCGAGGCGCGACGGCTGGGCAGCGGGGTGGGGACGCGTGCGGGGCATGGGCGACGGCGGCACGGGGAGGTGCGAGCCCGCACGGGGCGGGGACGTGCAACCTAGAGCCGGTGAGCTGCAAGCGGCGAAGGCAACAGCTGGGCGGTGACAGACAGCCGAGGTTGCCCAGATCTAGTTGGCACACGCGAGCCGGCACGGGGTAGGGCAAGGAGGCGCGCGGGGTAGGGCAGGGAGGCGCGTGAGGCAAGGGCAACGGCGACGGTGACCTAGGGCCGGGGGGGAGGGGGGGGCTACGCGGCAACAAGGACGGCGGCAGCGGGGACGAATGAAGCAGATTTGAGAAGAAGAAGAAAAAGCCGCGACGACGCGTACGATGGGCTCGGGAAGAAGATGAAGTCGCAATTTTGCGATGAACTTCATCTGTCCGTCCCAATTTGCGACGGACTACGACGGACCGTAAGTTTCCGTCGCAATTTGCGACGGAACAAATGTGACAGTCACAAATTTGCGATGGACGGATTTTCGTCCGTTGCAAATTTGAGACGGACATAAAAATCCATCGCAAATTTCGAACGGGAAAAATAGACTTTATACAAATTTGTGATGGACACAAATCCGTTCGTCGCAAATTTCAAACGAAAAAAATTCCCCACAAATTTGTGACGTACACAATACAGTTCGTCGCAAATTTGCGACGGACATATGAAGTCCGTCGCAAATTCGCGATGGACCGTAAGTTTCGGTCGCAAATTGCGACGGACATAAAAATCCGTCGCAAATTTTGAACGGGAAAAATTCCCTCGCGAATTTGCGACGGATACAAATCTGTCCGTTGCAAATTTCAAATGGGAAAAATTCCCCACAAATTTGCGACGGACATAAAAAATCCATCGCAAATTTGTGACGAATTGTTAAGGTCCATCGGAAATTTGCGACAGATTTTTTATATCCGTCGCAAATTTGCGACGGACTGGGAGGGAATATTTTTTCCTTTCAATTTTGCGATGGAATTGACCATGGTTAATTTTGGACATATTTTTTTTCGATCCAAAATTTTGCATCTCATTTATTTTGTATTGCAAAAATAAATGATTATTTCAAAGCGGTCGGAAAAGGCAATAAATAAGTCCTCAGTTGCTAATTTTTCGATGAACAGTAGAGACGAATAAGTTGTTGTCTACAAATAAGCGACGAAATTAGCAACGATCCAAATGCAATGGAAAATTGAATATCGCAAATGTCATCGCACGAATAATATTTTACTTATCGTCATTTAGCGACAAATTTTCCAAAGATCAATTAAATTAATAACAATAATCTACAATATAACAATAACAATAATAACAACAGCAACAATAATAATGATGACAATCAAAATAACACTTGTCACACTAATAATTACACATGTTTAGTATTTTGTCACAAAAGTGTTAATCTTCCTCTTTGTCTTCGTTTTCGTCCTCGTCTTTGTCTTCATCTTTATCATCTATCTCAAAATCAGATTCTGAACATTCTTGTACATGTAATTCGCAAATTTCAGTTGGATCCACATCTATCATTGCTCCACAGGAATCTCGTAAAGTAGGAATGTTATATTCCTCAATTTCAACCGTGTTACACACTTCCTCTTGTTGATAGGCTCTATCCTTCCAGTGTTGCTCGATTTTTCTCCGTGCTTTGATTTTACATACAGCCCACCAATCAGATTTGTCACGTTTCAAACTATGATAAGATGCATAACATACCTGAATTGCTTGTTGTGCCAAGACAAATGGTTCACATTTCATATACCTTTTTTTGTGATTTATTTCAACCATATTAAACTTCGGATGCACCTTTATTCCTTTTACTAGGTCAAACCACGTGCACTTAAATAATACAACCCGCATCATTAATGGGCCATGGTACTTTATCTCTATGATTTCATCCAATAAGCCATAAAAATCATCTTTAGAACTGCCACCGTTGGATGAGCGAACAGACACACCACTATTCATTGTGGCTTTTCCCATTCCATATTCTTGAATGTGAAAATTATAACCATTTATGAAATACGCTAGCCAACTTCGAACTCTTAACTGTGGACCCCATGACAGATAATATAGCAATCCTTGCTCTCCAAGTTCATAATGATTACTATGCATCTAAGGTTACATATGCAAAGGCAATAATATATAAGTTATTTAAATGTTGTACAACATTTAAATAACTTGATTTTGGTCAATAGACAACTTACATATGTCTTGAACCACGGTGCAAATTGTTCATCGCAGAAACGGTCAAACTCAATTGGTTGTAGTCCAGTCATTGAAGTTTAAAAAATCATAATAATAAAAACCATGTATATATTAGCAAATATTTGACACACAATACATATATTTGCAAATTTACACTTACTTGAAGTAGGGCTCGACTTCTGGGCAGTTCAGTAAAATATATGTATGGGCTGCATGAAATTTTTTGCCAGTTAAGTAACAAAACTGACATGCGCTGCTTGGTTGACCCAGATAATTGAAAATGGAGAATGCTTTGCAATTTGGATCAATGGGGCCCTCATCATTTCTGTCTACTCTCTGCCCCTTGCATTGCACATGCGGCTCAAAATACTATGATGCAAATGTTGTCACTTCTTCCACAATATATTCATTACAAATTGAAACTTCTACACATATCTTATTCTTCACTTTTTTCTTCAAATGATATAAGAATCTAGTTGTAATATAAAGAAGTTTATCGGAACATAATATATAATAAAGTAATTTGAACTTTAAAAAAAATTTACCTCTCAAATGGATACATCCATCGAAATTGGACGGGACCTGCAACTTTAACCTCATAAGGCAAGTGAATTAAAAGATGTTTCATCGAATCAAAAAACGATTTAGGAAATATTATTTCTAAGTTGCAAAGAATAATTGGAATATCTCTCTCTAGTTTCTCCATGTACGATGCTTGTAACACTATCGAGCAAATATCATGCAGGAAATTGCTTAACTCTGTAATGACGCCCCATACAAAGTTCGGTAGAACTTTCTTGAAAGCTATTGGAATTGGTCTTTCCATCAATATGTGACAATCATGACTCTTCAAACCTATCAACTTGCATTCATTCAAATCAACACATCTCCTGAGGTTCGAAGCATAGCCATCAGGAAATCGCACAGATTTCAACCATTGACAAACGACTTGCCTCTGGTCCTTATTCAATGTATAAACTGCTTTTGGTTTTGGTCTCCTGCTGCTTGCATCCATATCCAATGTTGGCCGATCACAAATATCTCTCATATCTTTTCTTGCGTTCAAATTGTCTTTTGTTTTTCTGGCAACATCCATCACAGTATTCATGACATTGTCGAAAATATTCTTCTCTATGTGCATGACGTCAAGATTATGATAAATAAGATGGGCCTTCCAATATGGTAGATCCCAAAATATACTGCGTTTTGTCCACTTATGTGTACTTTCATACCCAAAAGTCGTGCCGTGCGGGTTTTCAACGACAGTTGGAAAGTCCAACACACGCTCCCAAATTTGATCGCCGGTCAACCTCAATGGTGGACGTGTTCTTTCAGTCTTATTCTTGATGAACTCTTTTATGTTCCTTCTGAATATATGATTCGGTGGCAAAAATTATCCGTGACAAAATAGCTAGGTTTCTTACCATGCCTTAATCTAAATGACTTTGACCTCTCTAAACATATCGGACATCCTAAGATCCCAGCTGTACTTCATCCAGATAACATTCCATAAGTTGGAAAGTCATTTATTGTCCAAAGAAGAGCAGCTTTCATTACAAATGTTTCATCGGATGAAATGTCATACGTAGTGACACCTTCAACCATAACCGTTGTAACTCTTCAATCAATGGTTGCATATAAACATCTATCAATTTTTTCGGGTTTTGCGGGCCAGGCACAATCAATGTCAAAAATACATAAGGCGTCTTCATGCACATACCGGGTGGAAGATTATACGGAGTTAAGATAACTGGCCAACATGAATAACTTTTTCCTGATTTCCCAAGTGGCGCAAATCCATCAGTGTAGAGACCTAACTTGATGTTTTGAGGCTCTATCATAAACTCTAGGTATGTTCTATCAAAATGTTTCCATGTCTCTGCATCTGAAGGATGACACTTTAGACCCTCTTCTGTTTCATGATTTGCATATCACGTCATGTGTTCAGCGGTGGCTTGAGACGCATAAAACCTTTGTAATCTGGGGATTAAGGGCAGATAAAACATTTGCTTGCATGGTCTACGCTTCTGATTACGATCCTGCCTCCTGTTAATCTTGTACCTAGGTTGGCTACAGAATTTGTAAGATTCTACATTTTCATCATCTCTCCAATATAACATACAACCCCTACTACAAACATTAATCCGTTCAACTGGAAAACTTAAGTTATGAACTAACTTCTTCATACCGTAAAAATTACTCAGCATGATGTTGTCATGAGACAATGTTTCCCGCATTACTTTAACAAAAGAGTTAAAACAATTCTCAGACACGTTATGTTTTGCCTTGATATTTAATAATTTTGCTGTCACAGATAATTGACTGTGGTTGTCACAACCTACCCATAAAGGTTCATCTATTGCTTTCAACACATCCCTGAACTGATTAGACGATGGAAAAGTTTCATGATAAACATTCTTATCAAAACTCGTTACTCCTATCTCTTCCAATCGTGATGCATGACTGGTACCCACTTGTTCACGTATATGAGTAAAACTAGTACTTGCATGATTCGAATCTGAAACAAAATTTTGACTAACTACATCAATCATCATCCTCTCGTATGGGTTCAATTGATCATAATAGCAACATTCTTTCCTAACTAAAAATTGGTCATTTCCTCGATATCTTTCATCAGATATAAATGGTTCACTATGGGAAGTCCAATTATAATAGTTCGGAGTAAACCCAAATCTACAAAAATGTTCTATAACCTTATCACATGCAAGAAATTTACCATTACCGCACTTTCTACACGGATACCTTAACTTATTTCCATCCATGAACTTATATTTACTACTAGCAAAGTCTAAAAATAGTTCCAATACAGTATGAAACTCATATGTCAAACCTCAACGTCCAGGTAAGTTCTTATTATACATCCAAGCCCTTTCTCTTTGGATTGTGTCTGCATTAAAATAAAAAATTCTTGTCAAATATTTAAAATATCATATCTACTGTTCTTAATTAAAACCATACAATTATCAAAATTATATTTTTCCTATACACGCAACAATTACTTTGAAATTGAAAAAATTGAAAAAATTACCATGTAAATACAACTTATCAAAATATTTAATTGAACTCTTGGTAGCAGAAAGTGGTTAATTTGACGAGAATTGCAACGTCCACTTGAATTGCCAGACCTTCAATTGGACACGTACCTAAAAAAATTAATCACTTAAGAATCATTTTTTAATAATTTTTAATTTTTTCCCAGTTTTTTTCAATTTTTTTTTCTCTTTTTCCCCAATTACGTTTCTCCGATTGTCGGTCCGGTGCGTACGATGTCGCCGTCACCCGATTGTGGGCGGTGGCCTGGTCGAATTTGCAACGCAGCTTTAATAGATCCGTTGTGAATTTGCGACGGAACTATTAAAGTTGCGTTGCAAATTTGCGACGGATAAATTGCATTTTCGTCACAAATTTGCGACGGAAACCTAATTCCGTCCCAAATCTGTGACGGAATTTTCATTTATTCGTCGCAAATTTCCGACGAAAGCCTAATTCCGTCACAAATTTATGAATTTTAAAAATATCATACGCAATCTCGGCCTCCCCTCGTGGCAGGCGTGGCCGTTCGGCCACCTCCCCAGGTCGGTGAGGTATCGCCGGTCGCCGGTTGTTGAACCGGCGACGAAGTTACAAAAAAAAACCATAACTAAAAAGAAATTTCATTCCAGCGATGAATAATCACGAAATTAGTTACAATACTTACCGGTAAAAAAGCATCACCGAGTTTGATTCGTGCGCGCGCTAATTTTCCAAATTTCAGATAGACGAAATGTGGAGGAAAGCGAGAGAGCCAGAGCGAGAGAGAGAAATTAACGGGGGTGGCTATACTGGGCAAGTGTTGATAACCTACCAGTTAGCGACGAATTCGTTTTCGTCGCAAAATTTGCGACGGAAAAAATATCCGTCGCAAAATCCGTAGCAAATTTGCGACGGAAAACTCGTCGTCGCAGATGAAAGATGAATTTTGCGACGGATATTTTTTCTATCTCAAATTTGCAACAAGAGTTGTTCCATCGCAAATTTACGACAGATATTTTTTCCGTCGCAAAATTTGCGACGAAAACGAATTGGTCACAAAATACGTCGCAAAATTAGCAACGAAAATTGTTCGTCGCAAATTTGTGACGGAAAATATAATCTGTCGCAAAGATCGTCGCAAATTTGCGACGAACAATTTTCATCGCTAAATTTCATCGCAAATTACATGCTTTTTTGTAGTATTGCGTATGGACAGGTCCTTGGCTTTGAATTCTTGAAATAACCAAAAGTTGCGCCAATAAATTAATGTGTTGTAGTGTTTCATGAATTGGACAGTGTGGAATAAGTACACTCTTTTTGGCGGGGCGCAAGTAGTGGAATAAGCACACTTTATGAAGACTTTTCAAGTCACCAAGACGTTTCTCTGTGTGTTCTCTTTTTTATGTCTCAAAAGTGTTATTTTCAACTCGAGCATCGTAACAAAATTATAAGTCCTCACGCGTGCCACCGCGGCGGTTGAGCTAGTGGCGTAGGACATGCTCCCAAGCGGTTGTGGCTCCTTGGGTCAGGTGTGAATCCTTTAGTCGCCCTTCATCTGCGGCATGGGTTCGATCGGCATGGGTTCGATCGTGCCATGATCGTAGGACATGCTTCCATGGGTTTGATCAAATGGAGCGGTGGCTGATGAGCCGAACTGAATGTTCTGTCGCGTGTGTAGAACTCCCGCAACGAACGCCCAACAGGGTCACAGGTGCAGGTTGGCCGTTCACACCTTCTTCGTTCATCCAAAAAAGGAAGTCCTCACACACCACTGAAATGGCGACACATGTATCGCTTTTATTTTTACAGGTACTTTCATTCTCTTGTTGATAAATGAGCATTTCTTCTCCAATTGGTTGGGTGTGCTTAAAACATAACCCTTTCATTTCTTGTTGTTGAAGTAATTCACAAGTCAATCAACTGGCATGCACCCAATAATGTCTTTATTTGATCATGCAAAAAATTTACGTGTCAATTCTCGTTTTCAAATCACGCATGTCTCTACTTGATTCTCATCATCTAATTGCCTACTTCACTGAAAAAAACTCTAAATGTGAAGCTCGTGGTATAGCATAGGATAGTTGAGATTCAATTAATAGTTTCGAGGTATCAAATTTATGCTACAGTCAAACTTAAGGGTTGATTAAGCAATCGGTACTTTTGAACGGCTAGATTAATTTAATGCATTCTTTTCTTCATCTGAGTGCCGAGACTTGCTTTAAGCAAGTTTAGAGAGTCTTTGTTGTCTTATGTTGTAAGTGTGATGGTCAAATAAAACATACATATATCTATATATATAGAAAGTATGTGCATGTTGTGTTTTACAAGTAGTGTCTAGTTTTCTAAGTAAAGATATATAAGGTACTTAAAAAACATTAAGCTGCTTAGAAAGTTTGCCTCTTCTGTATCAAAAGTGAACCAAAACGACGACCGCTCACATGTGTTGAACAATCGTTTCTACTTTAAATAAAGAAAGAAGAATCTACAGCATAGTGGAAGTGTATCAACATAAACCAAGAGACTATTTCTACCGAAATCATACTCATCTCATACCCTAAACGTACCATTTTCTAATGAGTGACGATCACAGAGCATGTTATCTCCCATAAAACCAGCCAGACTCGAGGATTGCGCTTTGAAAGTCATCTTGAGACAAAGGGTTCTCTCGGGTGCTTTAGATAAAACCAACTGATTTGGGGCCATGTTAGTCTCAGCTTTCTCTTGTCAGTTTTTTGATTGATCGGTTTCGAGCACGGATATCTCTCGCACATATTTGTATTTAGTTAAATTTGCACATGTAGTATAATCGTTGCCCGTAACCCACCATTTGGAGTTACGGTTTGGAGTAAATTTCCTCCAATGTGGAATGCGGGAAAACATAGCTCTCCTATCTGCGACCCAATGCCATTGCTCAAAACTTCCATGTATGATAATTAAGCAGATAACCGAAATTCTCCATATGAGGAAGTTGGCTTGGTCGCGAAGTAAGATAACACATATGATTCATCATCATGACAGATTATATGTGGAGAATCAGTGTCTTGCAAAATCTTAAACTGGGAGTGCAAATGTCTTATATGAGCCATCATATCATTGGGATCCCATGTGTCCGACGTCTCACATGTGGTGGACTCACATAAATCTAGTGCATGCGTTTACTTCTCATAAATTAAATCTGTGGAGACGGAGAAACCAAATTAAATTTGAAGATAGTGACGGACAGAGTAATGAGGTACTGACAATATCTGAATTCTAGATTTGTACTTTGATGTTATGTCAAACGACCGTTCTCCAAGAGTCTCAAGTAAAAGGATCCACAATGTATTTCCTAGTGAATCTCTTAACATGATTTATGGCCACGCATAAGCTTTCAGGAGTTAATTTTGGTGAGTACACGGGAGAAAAGTGCCAAAAAAGTCTTAAACCTTTAGCATTAATACCAATTTAGTCCTAAACCTTTTTTTGATGTCAATTCAGTCCTAAACCTTTTGCATTGGTGCCAATTTAGTCCTAAACCTTTTTTTGGTGCCAATTAAGTCCTAAATCTTTTAAATTGGTGTCAATTCAGTCCTAAACCTTTTTTTTTTGTGCCAATTTAGTTCTTCCGGCCAATTTTGACCGGAAATTGCCGACGTAGATGCCTGCCGGCCGATGACCGGTCACCGGCGCCGACATGGCGCTAGCGTGGATAAATTAAATAATATTTTAATATTTTTTTGAATTTATATATTTTTTTCCATTTTTCTTTTTTTTCCACTTTTTTTTTTGGTCTCTCTTTCCACCGATGACCGGCCAGAGCCAGTGAGCTTGACCTCGCCAGCCACTGGTGAGGGCGGCCTCACTCGACCATGGCAAGGCTCGAGCCCTTGCCAGAGGCCGCGGCGAGGGCGAGCCTCGCCATGGTTGGGCAAGGCCCGACCTCGTCGGCCTCCAGCCTCTGGTTGTTCACCGAACCGGCGACCGGCTAGAGGAAGGAAAACAAAAAAAAAAGTGAAAAAAAAAGAAAAAAAAGGAAAAAAATAAAAATTCAAAAAATATTAAAATATTATTTAAGTTGTCCACATAAGCACCACGTCGGTGCCAGTGACCAGTGACTGGCCGACAGGCGTCCATGTTAGCAAATTCCGGTCAAAATTGACTGAAAAGATTAAATTGGTACAAAAACAAAAGGTTTAGGACTGAATCGACACAAATTTAAAAGGTTTATGACTTAATTGGCACCAAAAAAAGATTTAGGACTAAATTGGCACAAATGCAAAAGGTTTAGGACTGAATTGGCACAAAAAAAAAAGGTTTAAGACTAAATTGACATTAATACAAAATGTTTATAACTTTTTTGGCACTTTTCCCGAGTACATGGTATCTCCATGGGTGATTACCAAGATAGAAAGAAACGACTAGATCATGTGCTTCTCATTAAACCCTACCGAATTTTCCAACTCCAAATTCCGGCCAAAAAAGTTTAAGAGAAGATCGCAACTCCATTCCTCAAACTCCAAAGCTTGCATGTGGAAGGAGATAACCCAAGTTATCCACACATTAAGATGTAATGTCAGCCAAATGAATCTTAAACACTAAGTTCATCACGCGATCACTCAATGCATAAGTGGAACTCCATCATGACAACATTCCGCCAGTGTTACGGCCTGGCAATACCTTCTATACATTTAGGGCATGATTGCCCTAAGAAGAAGAAAACTAGCGAAAGCGACCAACACCCACACACAAAACACTTCAAAAACTTTCCCTCAACTAGTGGTGTTGAAAAGACTTGAAAAGAAGGGAGGAGAAAACGAAAGCTTTGCACAATTCGTCCCATTACTAGCATTTCACTTTCGGCGCGAAGCTACACGCAAGTGATCGATGAACGCGATATTAAACATGACAGATGTATAGGGATGGGGAGGAATAACTTGGACTTTTCGACACGTCAATCACCTGGAAATGTAATGGCACTTTAAGAGAACGATAGGATGACCGTCCTTAAAGACCAAACTCATTCTGTCAAATCCAACCAACTGTTTATACATGAATTACACGGCTCGCCTTAGACTCCATAAGCTAGGTTTTGTTTTTTTATGCACCTATTATATCGTGATTAATTCTGTTCACCATACTACCTACGGAACGAGTCTATCCGATATTTTCTACTGCTGCCAATAATCACCGTGTTATATTCGTACAACTTACTATTTTTGTCCTCGTGAGTGCACATACGCTTGATGTGATGATTGCACATGTGCTGGTGTTGTGTGGAAAATTATGCACGTGCGGTCGTGGTCTTGGCTTCTGTTTGTGAAAGGTTGCCCTAGCTGACGATGTGGAGGTTTTTCTGAAAATAGCAACGTGCGCTTCATCCACTTGATTGACGTTCGATTTGGAAAAGAAAGGTCATAGGGCTTTGTTGCAGATTAAAAGATGATTTGAAAAGATGGGCTTCTATCGATTTCGTGGCTGTCGAACATGGGGAGCGTTGACTTTCCAGGATATATCACATCTTAGCTGTCCGTATACTTGCACTATTGACGTACACAAACCCTAGCATACGCTTCAGTAAGAAGATATCGCCAGAAACCCACGATACAGGCTTAAGACAATCGTATATTCTAATTCAAATATGGTTTATGAAGCTTTAGAAACATTTATACTCTAATTATCTACGATTAATGCTACAGCAATGATGTGGCCGTTGTCCTTCCTAGATTTTATTTCGTAGAAAGTGAAAGATTTGAAAATATTTTTCCAAAAATGATCGTTTATATCGCTTATAAAAATGAATGAATGAATGAAAAATATTTTCCTCATCTATAAAAATATTTAAACGTAAATTGTTGTTGCTAATAAAAGCGTTTTTTGACTAGTTACTTCAATCGAAATAAGCGATCATTTTTAGGAAAAGTTTTCTAAATCATTTATTTTTAGCAAAACAAATGAAGTCTTAGTGCAGATTTAAGCAAACATATTGTTGTATTATATGAAATGTCAAATAAAGCTCCTATAATTGATAATCTTATCTCCACCCATCTTATGTAAATGTCTGCATGGATGACTAACACACACACATATATATAATCTACAGATCGCTGGCTTTCATTTCTATTGACGATCAGAGTAATAGTTCATAAATAATGAGCCATACTTTAATTTTTAAATGTTGGCATCACACATCAAAATTAGGCTCTCATCATATTTTTTCACTTCAACAAGCAAATACTTGTTAATGGGAAATGCCTATTTTTGGAAAAGGAAGCTCAATGTGAATCCTGGCGCGGTTCAAGTTTAATGTCCCGTTGCTCTTTTCCTACTTTTAAAAGGCTTCCTTTTAGTTGTCTACTTGTAGCTTCATCTTTAAGAATACTAAGTTTGAAATTTCAACTTCGAATTACAAAAATATAAAAGACTATCGATCATCATCAACCATAGGTTAAGCGCTCTTCAAGATCAACCGGTCCATGCAAGAAAAACCCTTGCAAGATAAAAAGAAGGCCTATTTAAATCATGACGAAAAGATCAAAGTTCTCTTTCAAACGCCTACCGAAATCGGGTTGGATGGATGGATTCATTTCTGTCCGTTCATGGATATTATCCAAAACAGAACTCATGTTTGTTAGTGATGGACATAAGATCACACCATAGCATTTGATTTGAGTAAGCACAATCACGATCACTTCCGGCCTATTGAAAGTTGAAACTCTACTTTGATTCTCGATTCCTTTTCCATCAGAAGGAAGAAAAGGACGATGATAATCACATCACGAGGTCTTTCCCAGTTGTCTTGTCACTTCAACTACTAGCACTCAGCACTTGTCAACAAGTTAACATTGTTTGACCAAAAGACGAGCCCCACCAACTTTGAAAAGTCTTCGACGAGGCAGGGCGCGCGAGTCTTTCACTGATTGATTCATCTGAGACGGAGTTCATGAGATTAAACATGTTTCAATTCAAGGCGCGAGTGAAGGCAGAAGAGAATTGGTATAGGCGTTTATAGGCATGTATAGGCAGGAATTTAGCGTCTATTAGTCCCCAACCCAAGTGCATTGTAAGAGAAGAAGGTCCAAAAGCAAGTACCTTTCTATCACCAACCAAATAGTGCTGACAATAACCTTCCACTATCAAAGGGGAGGAAAGAATTCTTTCCTTGACGCGTTACTGTATATCAAATCACACATCTTTAGACCCCTCTAGCCCTAATCATGTGTCCATCTTTCAATCATATGCATCGCCTAGTATAGTGAATACGATATGCTCGATTCGTTAGCGACTAAGATCTTATCCACGTGTTGCTATATTCCGACATGGAAGACGTGAGATTGTCGTCTAAACTTGATATACGCTGTTGCTACAGCAACACATCTTTGGACAAAGCTATGTATTCAGCACAAACCAGAGAGGTTATATCGAATCAAGATCAATCGAGACACTTAAAACCGGACTCGACTGTGCTTTAGGACCAACACCCCCCACAATCCGCGCTCCCCCCCTCCCTAATGATGGCAGGACTAGAGATGGAAACGCCCACGTGGAACTTCACGTATGGCCCCCTGTCTTGACCAAGAAGGGAGGAAGTCTCTTTTGTCATCGTTTTTTGTTTTTCCTTTTGGTCCACATCAAGGTGGGCCGACAGATGAAAAATGAAGATTTGTGTTTGAATAGTTTGACGAGGAAACATGGAGAGATTAAGCAGAGTGCTTCTTTCCTGTTGAAAGGGAACGTGAATGGAGTCCAGTTGTACATTCTTTTCGTATCTTGGAGATAAAATACAGATGCATCTACCCATCTTTATCGTCGTTTAGAAAGAGGTTGCGTATCTTAATTAGTAATCGGTGATCTAACTTGGAAAACCCAAGAAAGGGAATAAAAACAGTCAATAATCTACATCATATATTTTATCTTAACGAGACCCGCTTTACGAAAATGTTGAACGATTTTCTGTTTTCTATTCCTTTCTAAAACACACCATGGAAGGGGAACTTGGTTGTAGCTTCACCATATTATTACTTGCGGACACACTCACGTTGCTTTCAATTAATCCTTCTTGAAATATATGCTTTTAATGTCAAATTTATCAACATAGACATTACCCATATTTATTTTGTGTTCATTTTAGATGCAGGTGATATTTGATTTTGTAATTCTTCAATCCCATATCTTCGCTACAATCGATAAGTGTACAAAAGGGCAATTGTGAGTGTAGGCCATTATAATAAGAACGGATATGTGGGATGATGAAGCAAATCAAGGAAAAGGATGTTAGGATGTCCAACTCAAAAACTTAACCTTGTAAGTTGAGGAAGATCCCATGAATATAAAAAGTATATAAATCCAGTAAACAAAGGATATGAGATACTTTAGCAAAAGATTAAAGACAAGCAAGTCAAGGGTAAAATTACCAAAAATATCATAAACTTATTGTACAACGGTCAATTCAGTCATAAATCTTTCAATTATGACAATTTAGTTCTAAATCTTACGATAATTTGCCAATGCAATCCCTCTAGCCAATTTTTCTCAGAAATCGTTTATATGGACATCGACCATCCTACATGGCACGACCGACATTGACGTAAACAAATTTTGCAATTTTTAAATTTTTCTAAAACTATTTTTATTTTATGCTTCTCTTTTTCTTGTTTCCTTTCTTTTTCTCCAACTCTAGGCCAACAAGGTCCCTGATCGACTCTCACTGGCAACGGGCAAGGGCCTCCATGCCTTCATCGGCCACAGGCTAGGGGCATCGGGCTATTGCCCAAATCTAAGTGAGCGATGCAACCCCCGCCTGAGGCTAATGAGAGCTTTGCGGCCCTTGGCCTTGCTTGTGACTTTCGAGGGTTGGTCGACCCAGTGTTGAAAAAAAACTTAAAAAAAAACAAGAAAATTATAGAAAATTATAAAAATTATCCACATTAACACCGATCGTATCACATAGGAGGGCCGGCATCAATATCGGTGGTTCCCATCCAAAATTGGCCAGAATTGACAAATTATTAAAAGCTCTAGGATTAAATCGACATGATTAAAAAGTTTAAGACTGAAACTATACAATAGGTTTATAACTTATTAAGTTGTTTTTCCCGCAAGCCAAGAGCTAGGAGTTTCGATTTTCCCAAGCACAACACTATTAAATTAATAAAAGCTAGTATTTTTTTTTTTGGATCATAAATAAAAGCTAGTGTACAAAATACGCGTATGATGACAATTCCATGGTTTTCAAGATTAAAAAATATATAAAAAAAAAAGGAAACATGGCGTGGAAAATGGGGAATCAATTAAATACGAAAAGTACAGTCATGGGTGGGACTTGCTAGACAAATGGGGCAAGTTTCAATGGTTTCGGCGGTCAGTGCTCCGGTCCTGGCAGCCTCGCGATTGGGCTCCCAATTTCCTCCCTGCAGAAAATACAGAAAAAATTAATAAAGTATATATATATATATACATTCAATCAAACTTTTAAGGGACACGTGGCGGTTTCCCAACACGACGACGTTTAACTGGGGGTTGGGGGACCGCTTCGATGGCTTCTCGTCGAGGCACGCGGCGGCCTACAAAGATTCCCGCCGCCACTGCCATCTCGTCTTCCTCTCTCTCTCTCTTACTATTTCACCACGTTTCCGTGTGTCATCACTTTTGAACAGTCACGAACAATGCCGGGCGCTTCAGATCCGGGGGAGATTGGTCTCGTGATTGAGTGATTTCGTCGCCTAGCATCTCGTGTGATTGTCACCGGGGTTGACCGATTGGTTTCTGCCGACGCGGAGATACTCCCGGGACGAAATCTAAGGACTGAGTTTGGATGTTTTCCCCGGGCGCGATATGCACGATCCGGGGCCACTTTTTCTCTCGCTCTCTCTCTGTTGCCGCGAAATTCTCGAAATCCATGGATGGGGTCATGATGTGTTATAAAAGCTGGGCATTAAAGGAATCGGTGTAGCGTGGAACACCTAATTATCTTATCTGATTCATAACTCATTAAATCAAACTTTTGAGTGAAGGCGAAATCTTACTGAACATGTCGACGAACTCAAATTTGAGCAGCTTGCTAGTGATTTCCTCGAGCGAAAGATACCGTATATATCTTTGCATACCTTCAATTGCGGGTTAAACTCGTTGAAGCATTCAACAAGATGATAATGGAGCAAAACTCCCCAAGCCCAAGCATCATCCCTCACAATTAACCGTATACTTTCTGTTTTGTCATTAATCAAATTCTGCCTGGACAAATGGGGTACAGCCATTATGCGGACGTACAAGATCTCTCAAAAAGCAAAAAAAAACAAGCAAGAGAGAGAGAGAATAGATATGATGTTTCATTTGGGCAACTTCAAGAATAGCAGATCCCTCCCAACTCCGGAGGGCTTCCCCGAGAGCACTGATCAAGCAACGCCACGTCCCCCACGATCTCATTGCTGCACAGAGAAGACCCCTTTTTGGAGCAATTCTAGAACGTGGCACTTCGATCTCCCCGTTCAGGCCCCGTGGACATCCGTGGTTTCTTTTTTTTTTTTGTCAAAAAGCTTGCCATTAAGATAATGGCTTTCGACTTTGCTTTTCTCCCGTCGCTTAACGCCCTTTTGGGAGGTAAAGATGGTGGAACCAATAATGGCAACCTCTTCTTGCTGCTGCATTCAACAAGCAACCATCTCCTCTTCATGATCAACTTAGCCCCATGATCAGATCATGATCAAGTGAAGAAGAAGGAGGAGATCGAATGAGGATATGATGAAAAGATAGCTTTCGGCGCCGTTCGCCGATCGAATAGACTCTGTATCTTTATTAAGCGCGTGAAGAGTTTCGCCTGCTTCGCGTCCTTTCGGCCGTCGAGATCGCACGGTTCAATGAGTGAGATCTGTTCTCGCTGATGATGAACGATCGGGATCGAGAAGACATAAATAGATTAAGCGAAAATAAGCCCGAGTTACAAGTTGGCCCCCCAATCAAAGAAGAAATCAAACGAAGAAAAGACGACCGGAAAGATACAAATTTAGACTCCCTACGAAATTGTAACGGGACGCTACAATCTGTTCTTTTTTCGCTCAACAAAGTTATATTTTTCATGCTGAGCGAAACCCTATTTTCTTCACAATTTCCTGTTTACAATCGAACCTCGCTTTCGCCCTCCTATTTTTTTTTAAAATTTTTATTTTATAAATTTCCATTTCGTCTTCTCAGAAGTTATTGTTGATAGAAGCTGGCTGCTGCTCTGGGTACCAAACATTTTCCATATTCCACAAGTTGTCCGATGTGTCCCCATCATCCAACCACTGAGTGTTGCTCTGATCCATGCACGGTTGGAAGTCCAATCCATAGTTGAAGTATCCACAAGGACTAGTAAGAGATGACTCCTGGTAACATCCTTGGCCATTATTAGGCTGGTAATAATCCGGGTTCGGGTTGTCACCAACCGGGATGGGGTAATACTCGGTCAGGTCTGAGACGGGCGAAACCTGCGCGCCGAAGGAGTCCGAAGATGCCGTCGTGCAGGAGTTCTCCGGGGTGCTGTAACTCGGTGTCACATTCACGTGCACGCCCCCATAATCGCCACCCATGCCCGCCAGGGCCGGTGGGAAAACCATGTTGCTGATGTTCGTTGCGGCGGTGGCCATTGTGGCGGGGGCTGCCATGGCGGGGGCGGTGGCAGCAGTTGAGACCGAGCCGGAGGTGGCTTGAATCCTCTCGACCAGCATCGGCATCCACATGTAGCGCATGGTGTCCTTGAATTGCTTGCTGTTGACATCGCATTTGAGCTGCTTCGCGTGCTTCTGCACCCGGGTTCTCCAGTAGTTCTTGATCTCGTTGTCTGTCCTGCCCGGCAAGTGTTGCGCGATCTTCGACCATCTATAGATAATTACCCAGAAAAAAAATCGTCAAAAATCATCGAAGGGAAAAATGAACACGTTACCGCGATTTCTTTATCGAATAAATATCGGATCGACAGATACTTTGGGGGATATAGAGATACGTACCGATTGCCCCAACGAGAATGGAGTTCGAGAATCAAGAGTTGCTCTTCAAGGCTTATGTTCCCGCGCCGAACGTCGGGGCGGAGATAGTTCAGCCACCGCAGTCGGCAACTCTTTCCGGTCCGTTTCAAACCTGCAAATTCGTGGTTGCAAACACGAGCATTTGATTAGATTGAATAAAGCTGAGCTCTTTCTCTGGGTAAAGTAGCCATCAAGAATTCAAGGGAATAAATAGTAGTAAGCATCCCTGTCGATCTCTCGGTGCATATGCTTTTTTCGATGTCTGCACCTTTAACTTCTATTCAAAAGCGGACGCATTAAAAAGAAACCACCGGCCATGACAAGATACGTCCCATGTTTTCTTGATTCTTTTAAGGAACACGTAACTCACACAATCTGCCAATCTCAAACAA
This sequence comes from Syzygium aromaticum, assembly GCA_024500025.1. NCBI lineage: Eukaryota > Viridiplantae > Streptophyta > Magnoliopsida > Myrtales > Myrtaceae > Syzygium > Syzygium aromaticum. The sequence continues at coordinate 32,518,657 of CM044892.1, forward strand.
AAAGAGGAAAAAAGAGAAAAGGACTGAACAGTATTTTTCACATGTGGGTTTTCTCTTTCAAGAAAACGTGTACCGCTTGGCTTTCCACTTGACTCCAAGTCCAACACATTTCATGTTTGGCTTCTTGGGTCTAGTACGATCCAAGATGGAGAACCTAGACGAGATGAACACCGACCGAAGAAAAGAGAGAGACACAGACCCGGGTTTCGTCTTCCATCCGAAAATGACTTCGGATCATCGACGGGCAAACCAATCGACCGCACGATGCTATACTATTCACCTTCTATATCCTACATACACATGCACCAGAAATCTTGACAATTCTTGATTATCGATCCGTAAATTACCTGCGCTGCGGGCGAGCGAGTTCCAGCGGCCGTCGCCGTGGTTGGCAATGTAATTGATGAGGGTGAGGTCTTCCTCCACAGTCCACGGACCCCTCCTCAGATCCTCCATCATCGCCTGCTGATCATCTTCCTGGCTGTCGCCGCTCTGGTTGGTGCCTCTGATCCCACTCGCATCCATCTGTCCTCTCCTGCTACCGATTCTTGATCCTCCTCCTCCTGCACCTCGTGGGGCTGATTGGATTGATGGCGAGGAAGAGCAAGGAAACGAAAACTGGGTTTCTGCGATGAGTGAGAGACGGAGAGAGAGGGAGAGAGAGAGAGAGAGAGATTGATGGGATTAGTACAGGGAGGACAGAGAACGTGGGGCTTTTATAGAGAAAGAGATTGAAGGAGGAGGGGGAGGAGGTGGTCCAGGTGGGGTTGGAACAATAAAGAAAAGCAAAGCCAAAGAAAAAATGAAGAAAAGAAAAAAACAATTTTTTAAATGTTTAATTTATAATAGTGAACGTGTGAAAAATGCAAAGCCGCAATAGGGGAAGCTATTAGAGTAAGTGCTTAATTAACACTTTAACAAGAAGGGCTTGGGGGGGGCTTGATTAGAGTTTAAAGTGTTGTGGGATCGAGGCAGCATGTTTGACTCTTTGACTTTCTGGCTTATCTTCAAAATTTGTGAGATGGGGAGAGGGAGAGTTTGAAAGTGTTTTCCGTCCTCCTCGAAACAATTTGCTACTCCATTTGTCATTTTCTTTCTCATTTTCTTCTTTTTTTTACGGTTACAATCGGTCCAAATTATGAATGGGCTGTGATTGGATTTTTTTTTTTTTTTGGTAATATTGTGAGTAGATTTGTCAAAATTGTCCATAAACTCGTTTCTTAACTCATATTTGATAAAATAGATTGTTATTTGAGTTGATTATATTTAGTAAATGAATTATAAATGGATTTAATATAAATTTTAAATGGGTTCACAACTTACTTAAATTTAACCAACTTTTATGACTCTCTCTCTCTCTCCTTCACTTAATCTTGCGCTCACTCGCTCGCTCACTCCGTGCTTTTACCTTAGTTTGAATATTAGCTTTCCTAAATTGGGTTAATTATATAAGTGTTTTAATAATGTGTTATGGGTTGAATATGGATCGAGTCGGATATGGGTTCTTATATTTGTATTGCACAAAAAAATGTCATTTGGGTCCGATCATTTTCTACCCGATCCAAACTTATCTCGACTCACCCGTTTGACAAGTCTAATTGTGAGCTACAGTATCCATCTTCTCTTAATTTTGAATTGCTTTTCTTCTTGGGTGGATTTGATTTATACTCGTGTGTTCTTCCAGTAAATTTTGCTCATCTTTCGCACCGTTGCTATGTAGAGGGTGAAATGATCTAGATTTACAATATGGATGGATAAAGAAAAGTGGAGAGCGAAAAAATTGCATCTCGAGAACACAGTTTCGTGATGTTATAAGTAAAACAAGTTATTATTTCTTTTTTATGTGTTTTTTTTTGGGGGGGAGGATAATTTATACTCGTGCGTTTGTGTAGTAATTTCATTCCTCTTTAGACTTGTTAGTATGTAAAAGATGATAACATCGAAATTTACTGTATGAGCCAACAAATATAAGTAGAGAGAGAAAAGATTGAAATGCAAAAACTATATTTATTTTATTTATTTTTCCTTTATTATCTTATCTAGTGACTGCTGTAGCATGAGCTAGATTCTTGGTGCACAAAATAATGGCACTAAGTGTTTCACTTTGGCCCATCCCTAAGCTAGCATCTTAAATGGGACTCGTTAAGTCAACTTAATTATAGAAACGACACATATTCCACTTAATCCACAAACTTCATTCCGTTTCACAAAATCCCACGTAAATATGACATAAGCTAAAAACTAACGAGTGCTGATTTTCATTCGAATTGCTTTGTGAGCCGAGTTCATTTTTATGACTTGACATGACAAATGTTGGAATGTCCAATGTAAAAATTTAAGTTAATGACCGGAGGAAGACCGTATGTGTATGAAGAGTGATAAAAACTCCACGGGCAAGCGATGTGAGATGTTTTGACATCCTCTCTCATGTACAAATCAGATTATGGATTACATATGGAATTGGACAATTAGGGGGCCGCACAGACCAGATAAATTGAGACAAAACCCGGCTCTAATACCATACCAGAATGTCCAACCTAAAAACTTCAATCAATAAGAGGACGTTGTTCCCTCCTAAGTAAGAGGTTAAACTACTTTGTCCAAGATCTCATGCGGATGTCGGCATCTCTCGAACGTTAAACACTTACTGAAAATAATTTGACAACAAAGTCGAGAGAAATTGTTGTCATTTGTGAGAGTGCGCGGGATGTATGTAGAGTACCGAGATTTTCTTATTTATCATATCTTGAATATTTCATGTAGAAGATTATTGTTAGAGATATCATTTGATAGATTAAGAATATTATTTGATATGTTGTTAATTCCTTTCAGAAAGCATATAATATCTGGTGTGATTACATGAATCGCACCGGATTATTTCGTATGCCATCATGCATTTACCCTTTTAATGTATAGATTCATTAAATACAGTCTTTGTAACCTTTTTCAATATATTATTGAATGAAATACAGTGTTCCTGCTATTAATTTATCATATTTCGTAAAATGCATATAATATTACATATAATATCCATATATAATGCACACAAATAGCATCAAAAGTACATTGAGTTTTTGTTTCTCCTTCCAACTCTTTGTATTCAAGTCAAGAAACGGTACATTGATTTAGTGAAACTCAACCCCACCTCCAGAATGGCTACAATCACTGGCAATAGGGTGGCTTTGTGTCCCCGAATTGATTCTTTTCAATTGCTAAAGGACTTTTTAGTGCGCCCATCCTCCATTTATGCAACTTGTGAGCATTGATATGGGGGTTTAGTCTATAGGAATTGCCTATTTGAGGGAATTGTACAGTGCTTAGTGTTGTTTCTACTCAACCACCCCAATAGACATGAATCACATGTGAGCTTGTGCATGTAAAAAAAAAAAAAAATTTTTAAAAGATTAAAAAGAAGAAGAAGAGAGTAATCTCTCTACTGCTTCCAGTTTTTTATTCCAGAGTAATCACGTCATTTTACACTAATTTGTTTTAGAAAAGTGATGAGAAACTTATCTTTTTAAAAGTTAATCTGACTTACCACGACACGTTGAAACAGAAATTATGAAAGTTATATATCTAAGGAAGAAATTAATTCTTTTTTCCTAATATACATCTAGCTTGACTTCGATCCTCGCATCCAAGAATTCACTTAATGAATATAAATTCTTGGTTTTTTTTTCTTTCTCACTGTCTACTTCTTTTAATGTTTTATATGCGGAAACTTTTTAAGAGTACTTTCGCGAGGCTTTTTAGTTCTTGCTATTTTGTCGAGATGGACCACGTAGGAATTAGATGGTGGTCCGCTTTATTGAATTGCGGCTAAGCGTGTAGACGTAGCGGTAACTTTTATTTCGAGGTATGAGTTTCCTGACGCAGGGAATGTTAAACGAGCTATCGGGCCGCTCGTGTCCATGTCTTGGAGATCCTACGTGGGGGTGGGGAAAGGGAGTGGTCACTTTTCTTTAAGTGAATGGGGACTACTACGGATAATCGTATCTTAGGGCATGATATTTCGTTGGGTTTCTTGTTTTTTAAGCTGTGAAGATCGATGTGAAATAGAGAGAGATGTGGAATCTTTGTTTCAACTTGTTGAACAAGATCGTTTGCTAGGCTCGATTTGGATTAAGAGATAATCAATCGCCTTAAGTGCACATGACGGGGGAGGGGGGTGCTATGACCGAGCGTCGTGCCCATCTCTTGTTACCGCCCGATTCATTGTTGGGTATGCGCCACGTGGGGATCCAACGCCCCCTGAAGGAAGAACCCTAGCATCTTTGTGTGTGCGCATGTGCGCACGCATGTGTCACCCTCCCCCAATTGCCGAACTCCTCGGCTTAGGAGTAGATGACAATTTTTCGACCTTGCAAAGCCTAGTTATGGCCGCTTCCGATCCCGATTGATCTCGGATCGAGGCCCATTTGAGCCATTTACCTTGGATCAACCTTGATTAAGGCGAGTTGAGACCCAGATCCTAGATTTAGGCTTGGCTTGAGCTTTCCTCGAGTTGAGGCCATGTGCAATGGGGGTGTGGATGTAGCCTTGTCCAGCGCAAAGGCTCACCTAAGGAGAGAAAGCGTTTTCCAGGGGAGGTGTTTAATGGACACGGGACACAAATTCAACAGTCAATAATAAGATGTAACAAGTGATGGGCATAAAGGGGGTGAGAATAATACCTCCACACCCATGTACAACAAGGCAACGTTAGGATCTTATCCGCAGCTTTCTAAAGTATTCCATCAAGTTTTGCGAGGGGGTTGTAATAATTTATCAAGATTTTGTTGAGTACTTGGATACAAAAAGTCAAACTCAACTCTTGAATCTAGATGAAATTCATTTCTAGCATTGTGCTTGGAAGATTGCTTCATAAGTCATGCTCCTTAGAAGATTGCCTGACCTACTTTGTAAGCAATATAAAGATCGTTTTTAGGAAAATATTTTTCAAATTATTTATTTTTCGCGAGATAAACACACCCTAAATTAAAGACAGTGAGAGCTGTTAGAGAATGGTTCAAAAAAAATTATATTTGCCCAAAAATCTTCAAACCAGTTCCAAAAATTTATCATAAAATCTTGAATTTATGCTATGCATGTATATGATGATCTCGCTAATGATTTGAGGCATGTTCGCGATGATTTTTGGTCCCAAACGTTAAAAAAATAATAATAATTGGGTGGCGGAAAAATTACTCAATATTTAAAAGTCATAAAAACAAACTTTAAATTGCTTTTGAATGCAAATTATTAAGGATCAACGTTACACAAAAATCATCACAGTCATAAAAAGTAAATTGCGCTTACTATATTTTCTACAATATTCACCATGTGGATAATTTGTACTTAGGTCATGACAAAATTCAATAGAAAGATCACATTTTATGGCGTCTCTCGTACATAATCACTAGGGGTGTGCAAAATCGAAAACCGCCTGAACTGCCTAGAACTGGTGATTCCTAAGAGAATCGATCCGATTCCCAATTCCAATTTTTGGGAACAGGTGGGTACCGGTCTGATTCCCAATTCTAGGAGTGGAACCACCTGCTCGCCCACCTGGACCGGACCGGTAATATAATAATAATATAATATAATATAATACATTTATTTAATATTTATTTTTTAAAAAAACAAGCAAAATCATAAATCCTTAAACTAAACCTAACTCACTTGACTCTCACAATCTCACATTGAGCCAAGAAGCACTTTCTTTCACTTTCACCTCACGCTTACGCTCACTCTCACTCTCTTACTTTTCTTGGTCAATTCTCACTTCACCATCTCTGACTCTCCATCTCCGTCTTTGTCTTTGTCTTTCCGTCTCTGTCCTTTGCTAGTGGGACCGGTTTCATGAACCTAATGGGTGGTTCCCAGTTTCAATTTTTCAAAACTAGTCATTAGTGGGCGGTTCTCGATTTCTAGGGTGGAAAATGCCCATCCAGACCATACTCACCTCTTATATCATGATGAAGAATGATGATATCATACAATGTTAACATTGCATCATAGAGAATTCACTTTTCTTACGTGGACCAATGAAGGGTCGTGTTGCAAGGAATTTCTCGCATTGGAGAACATGTGCAAGCGACAATCACACATTTGTCGCATATAAGACCCAATCGAAGCACTTTCTATATGAAAATGGAGCAGCTTTTTCAACAATTTCAACAAAGGAATTATTTTTTTTTTTCTGTAGGAATCAATTAATTTAACCTATATTTTTAAAATCTAATAGCCCCTTCTAGCACTCTCACTAATAGCTATGAGCTAAAAGGTGAACTATTGTTTGGTAAAGTGACCATGAAATAGTTATCTAAACTGACATATATTCGCAATTTTTTTTCCATTTGTATCCTGTTTGTGGAATTTTTTTTGCATATTAGCTGTTGTGTATTGATCATATGCATTATAGTTCCTACTTTTATGGAGAAAATTGAGAGCACATATATTAATTCTTAACATATAATTAGAGCATGACCGAACTTATGTTCAAACTCCGACCCTCTCTCTTCTCATTATAACGAGTTTATGTAGTCCCGTGACTGTTATCGACCCTAATCTTACCCGTACTGGTTTATATTTCCCATGTGGCAAGTGATATTTTCAGCCAATTTTTATACGTCAAACTGGCCACACCATTGTTTCAAAAAAAAAAAACTGACCACACCTTTCGGGTCATCCAGTTAAAGGCAGACCATCCACATTAGGATCATGGAAACCCGAAGGGGTTACTTACTTACAGTTATAGGCTGACCGAGTAATTATGTCGAAGTCAAAAGGGCCTCGCACTTGTCAAGGTGCAAGACTTACTCGATTGATTATTGGTTTTCATTACACTTGTTTTTAGGATAATGTCTCCCAGTAGGTCCAACTCCATTACTTTATATTATACGGGTTGAATTTCCTAATCCTAAATGTAAAATAATACTGTGGTCTCAATGATTAATCACCAAGTTTTAGTACGATATCTAAGATGAAGGAGGAGACTTTAATTAACATGCCGCCCTTATTGAATTGGTTCTCTTGATGGGCAGCTAATATTACAAATTATACAAATCATGATGGATTTGTCTCGCAAATGAGCTGTTTTATTCCATAAATTATATGTGGACACAATATATTAATTGGTTAAAAATAAGCAGGAAAATATTAATGTTTAGCAAGGTGGTGGTCAAATTATCAATGGGTGTACGTTTCTATGACGAAATAGTCATTCCACTAACTAAATTTTTGTCCACAAGCAGGTAAAATAAGTCAATTATAGAGTGAAGGAGCGAATAAAATAAGCAAAAGCTGACATGTACTAAGTTAAAAAAAATTAAAATAATAGATATAATCTCAGTTCACGCAAGTCGTAGCAATGTCCCCATCCCAATGGGGGAAATTAATCAACATTCTAAATCACTGTAGATGTGTACTATGCTTTCCCCTAGCACATGATATTTCCTTTGCCCATCACAATCATCGACTAGAAAATTTGGTTGTGTTTGCAACCTAACCCCCATTTTTTTATTGTCTTATTATGCTCATTTTGAAATGTAATTAAACCATGTAATTTCAGATTTACAAAAAAAAAAAAAAAAGAAATGAGCGGGAAAAAACTAGTAAGAGAATAAGGAAAATGGAATGTGTTGAAACATTCACTCAAAAGCTTAAGTTTATAGATGGAGAATGACCACATGTTAATGAGATGTTTTAACCCCTCATTTTACGTACAAGCCATGTCAGCCGGATTAGGAACGACATATGAAATTTGATAAATAGTGGATTGCACATGCGAATTAAATTGGAACGGAGATTCCAATACCATGTCGAGTGTCCAATCCGAAAACTTAAATTTATAAGTGGATGGAAATCATATGTATACAAAGAGCATATAAAACATGTAGACAAACCATATGAAATACTTTAACAAAACTAACAAAATCAATGCTAGTTGTGTTTGCCTGATCGACTCCAATTTTTCTTTGTAATGCCATATTTTTCGTTAGTGCTCATTCTCAATCGTAAGATATTCAATGGAATCAGAGAAGTATTGAACCCACCAAAAGAAAGGGTTGTAGAGTGTAATTCATATGTAACGCGTGAGAAGGGTTAATCATAATGATTATAGCAAAAAACCAAAAGTTAGTATGATTAAGGTGGACTTCCAGAAAAATTCTGATGGTTCACTTGCGTACTCCCCAGAAGCAAACTACTAAGAACAAAACAAAACAATAAATAAATAAACACATAAGTAAGGAAAAAGAAAAAAAAGATAAAGTCATTATTTCTTCTGTCTACGTATCTGATGCGTGCCTCCTAGGCTTAAGTTTCATTTTCTTGTTAGCCATAGCTTCCTAGAGAATATGTTCCACAGGCATTAAAATAGAATTTGTAGGAATCTTAGTTGTTGGATCCGGAGATTTTTTTGACATAACCCTTTGGAAAGACACAAAAAAATGAAAACAAAAAACAGGAAGAAAGACAACCTTAAATACCAAGATGATTACCTAATGTCCAAATTTCATTTTGGTCGGGCTCTTTCCATCATCTACTAATTTAAGAATGCTATTATCGCATTCTTTTTATATTTCCCTAGATAGATCTTGTGTTACACTGGAAATGAAGTAGGGTTTTTCTTTTAGTGACTTACGAAACACTCCATTTGAATCAAAGTCCAAATTCAACAACCACAGGATGATAGAGAAAGGCAAAGATCTATCCATCTCTCCCCTCCCCCCGTCGTGTCCTGAAATCTTGAAACCTCTGCGTCGAATGCTGCAGAATCGCGGTGCATTATGAGCGGAATCTGGTCCCCCCTAAAGGGTTAGAAAGTGTTAACCAAAGGGTTTCGAAGATTAACTTAGTGGGTTAATGATGAGAATGGAACGACGCTGACACGCCCCCATCCATCGCTTCGCTTCTTGGGTACTCTTGTCAAACTGCAAAGCCGTTTTTTCAGGGTAAAAATGGAGTTTTGAGTTGACTTTTCCACTTGGACGGTGAAGTCTCTAGAGAGAGAGAGAGAGAGAGAGAGAGAGAGAGAGAGAGAGGAATTTATAAATAGAGGGAAGGATTATTCTCTTGGAAATTCCACAGCTGAAGCGTCTTTGACCGAAACTTATATGGGTTAGACCCAAAAGCAATATATTATTTTTTGGGGAATTCACCATTTCTTTGACTCCTAAACAGTTCAGGAATGCGGGCGTGATTATATGTTTTCCTCTAATAAAGCATGTGTTAGGTATCGGAGATGGATGACCGCTTGACGAGGATGTGCTTCGTTGCTGTAGTAGAATAAATGTAGCGGAAGACGGGACGTGGAATGATTCTTTTGAGTGGTGATAGAGTATAATATAATGGGAAGTATATCTGGTTGAAGCTAGAATGAACAAGAAAGTTTAAACTGAGACAGCACACAGATGAAGCTTTGCATGAACCCTAATTTGGTCTCCCGTAACGACATTCCACTCTCTTTCTCTCTGTCTCTCTCTTGCAAATTGGGTTTGATTAACAAGGAGGGAGGTTTAGGGTTTGCTTTACGTATAGCTTAAGTTAGCGATTAAAACAGCAATATCTATTTGATACTTGCATGTTTTTTCTCAATTTGAAGACTACATGATAATGGAGTCCATGTTTGTGGATGAAAATTCGGTTAGAATCTAAGATGTATATAAAAAAAAAAAAAGAAATGGAGATCAAAGTAGAGGAAAAAGAGAAGGCAAAAGTTTGAGCACAAGTCATCGTAAAGCCGATTCTATTTCTCCTTTATAGTAGGATTTACTTTTTTAAATGAGATGAAAGATAAATATCACAAAAGATAAACCTCTTTCTTGGATGGATTTGGCTTTTCTCTTTTTTGTTGAATGTGGCTTGAAGTTTATGTTAAGATGTACATGTGATTTGTGTTAGAAAATTCCACATCGAAAAAATTAGTGTGATGTGGAAAAGTTAATATATCATAATTAGTTCATAATTTATTAATTTAAACTCTTAAGTGAATGTAGGTCTAACTATATATATTGACGGGAGCTCATTCATTTATGAACCAACTTGACTTTTGAGTTTGAGGGCATATGAAGAGATTGAAAAAATTTGGAGTGCACGACATCCGAAGGAGGCTCTGGGTAGGGCTTGAAGTCCAACATAGACGACATCGGCACAAGTTAAAGCACTCGGGATGTCCGACTAGGCTCTGGTTTTCAGACAAGAAAATTTGCACATTCAACCCACTTCATGAGACATGCGGACGCACATGGGATCATAATTAAGTTCGTGTTTTCAACCTAATTTGCTCATGAGATCGAGCATAACTCGAGAGGGAGTTATGGGAGCCATAAAAAAGTGAGTTTGTAAGGAGAATACTATTTTCTCTTCGGTTAATTGTTGTAGGTATTTGAACATAATTTGAGTCTGAGAAACACTTATTATAGGCATTTGTAATCTCTACATCTTGATTATAGTGGAACTATCTTATTTCACATTTTCTTGCTCTACCCATGAATTATCTAGTGATAGATCCTACACAACAAGATCTACCTATACAGAAACATAATCGAAGTATAAAGATTAACTAGGTAGCCAGCCCTCTTAGTTTGTTTTTGCAAGAGTATAGGCATAAGATTTCAGTTTTGAAAATAGGACTTCTTCGCTCAATGGATAATCCTTTGTACCAATGAAGTTTTTTTCTCATCTTGAATTTCAAATTGAGGAGATTAGATTTGCACTAATGGAGAACATAATTTCATATACAATAGAAGAGCATTTCGTTAGATCTTTTTTCAGTTTTAGAATGTGAACGGACGTCTTCCTTCAATTTTATACTATTCAGTAGTATTGATCTTAATACTGGAAAATTTCTTTCCCTTTTTTTTCTACCAATGGGGATCTGAATGAGTCGTGCATACAACCCAGTACATATTCCTCAACACTAAGGACATCCTCGAAGAGCGGGGCCATTTCGTGACATTCTTTATCGAATGTCTTGTGTTTCTCATAAGTTATTTAATAGTTGACACATTAAACCGTACTAAAAAAATGGGCAGGTTTGGATTGATCCTAACTGGATGATTATAAACCACTCAAGCATAATTAAGATCGATCCAAACCAGATGATTATGAACTACTCAGGCATACCCCGGGCCACATAAATCCTTTGTGACTATCCTCTGTGTAAGACTCTTCTTTTGTGTTTTTTTTTCGGTTATCTATAGGAATTCCAATGACAGCTACTGTAGGTCTGTTTAGTGGGTAAATATCACCTTAGAGAACTTATAGAAATTGATTACTCTATCAGAGTTGGGTCGACGTATCCTAAGGATTGTGGTTCATTCAATGTAAACATGTCAAATTCATGCAAATTTTCTTAGAAATTACATCTAGCATGTCTCCCCACTGAAATATAACTGACGCACTTGTCGTTTGATTTCCATAAGTAGCTCCCACCATTTTCGTTATTTCTTCTTCTAGCTGATTCAAGTTTCAACCATCGCTAGGTCAGCTTCTTGACCATATAATATATACAGGCACTCGCATAATCTATCTAACCTAGGTCGACGTAGCCAACTTCGAGTCAAAAAAAGGCTGAGCAAAATTATAATATCAGCCCCCCTCTCAAGCTGTTTTATTCACATTCCATTATGATCAGATCAAGATCGGAAGCCAAAACCAGGGAATTCAGTTCAATAAAACTTTGGATTAATCAAACAATAATTACACTTCTTTATTCTTTATTGCTTCTTTCTATCTAAATTTTTTATTCAGTCACGTGACACCGGTTCTTTATAACTTTTTTTAGTGAAATAAAGAATGCAAAATGGTACAGACGAGAGAGCAACAGTGCTTCGCCAGAGTCGATGGATTTGCGCGATGTTCTAATCAAGATGTGATTATATTTTAATCAGTCTTTGCTTCCATTTCTCTCATGGGGAAATTGGGACGTTATTAGGATTATAATTACATGGAGGGCAGTATTAAAATATAGGCGAACGATACGGTCTATGCTAATCTCAGCTAAAGAGTAGGAAGGAGGAGGAGGAGGAAGAAGCCAAGAAGCATTTTCTTCGAGAAGGGCCAAAAGCGATCAAAAGGAAAGGGACGACCACCCATTGTCTCATCCATTAGACGCACGCCTCGAAAGAAAGCTAAAAAGATTGAAATGCAAAATTTTAATTTAAGTTCAATTGGGTCTTTATGTTCCCCGTAGTCTTCGCCGATATTATAATTTAATGTGCATGACTATGTTGGTTTCTAACTCCACATTGGAAGCATTTGCATATCAAGATAGAGTTTGTCTTTTGGGTCATTGAAACTGTGGCTCTTCTTTTCATTTTAGTCCCCTGAGTGTGGTTTTCGCATTGGTCAGACCACTTCCGGTAGATGTCCGATATATTTTTAATGCATGCACTTTGGTTCTGAACTTCTCATTGAATATCATCTTTGGCCCATGTACACACTCTGAGATGCGAGAATCACTCGTTTACTCCCGATACAATAAACTCGATAGTTGAATCGTAGAAATACCGGTAACTCCTGTACAAAGCGCAAAGAAAAGGGTTTTTTTGGGAATTTGGAATTGATTCAACTTTTAGCTTTTTATTTACTTTCTCATATAGTATGACTTTTATTCAGTGTGAAATATCACAAACTACACAAAAATTGACATGTATTGGCTTACGCAAACTTTTTCATTATTTTCAAAACTTAAAATATAAACTTTAGGATTGACATAATTGCTTATGTGTCAGATGATTTTCAACTCAAAAACTAAAAGGCATATGTTTAAACCCTATAAATATGGTGCAAACTGCTCTAGGTTAGCGGTTTGCTCTTATATGGTCTTGCACTCGTATCCCTAGATTATTAAGAAAGAAAGAACAAAACATCTTCAAATTCTCAAGTAGTGTTCATAAATAAAGTGATGAAACACGAGGTCCACAACAGTGCCTCAACCTTCAAAGACCGAGTACAGTAGTCCATGGTTCCAAATGGATGTTTCAGCTAAAAGATTGGGCCAAAAGCATAAAACTTTCTTTCTCGTTGCTTCTTTTTCACCTTTTTTTGGGGAGAAGCGTGTGTTCTTGATTCTTGAACCGCCGGGGCAACCATTCATGAACCATCATGATAAGTCTTTCGGTAGTTTAATGATTTGATTTGATGGTTCGTGTCGGGTGGGATGGCTGTGTTTTTCTGTGGTCCCCTGTTCTTTTGCAGTATCTTTTCTGCACCAGATTTCACACCCAACGCACACCGCACGTTTTGTTCTAGAGAGACGGGAGATCGGACACGGCGGCGTGCTGCGGAGGCCGGCGGCGGCAACTGGCCCGTTCGGCTGCTCCGGCACGTGTCCAATCCAACAGTCACCCAAATCAAATTATTCGACATGGTAGAAAACCCCACCTCCGGGGTTGGTGACTTCCTTAAGGGAAGTGAAGATGGGAGTCTTTTTGCCTTTTGCAATTCTTGATTGGTACGGCTCGGTTCATTCTATTGTCGTTTTGGGAGAGTTTTTCTCAACTAACTTGAGAAAAAACTTATCTTGGTCAAAACTATATCGAATCTTGCCTATCAAAACCCTAAAATCACGAGGTCTCAAATCAGATTTCCATTCGGCACAATCGCTTAAGGTTGGATGCATTATTAAGAGTAAAATTTTTCCAATTACGTGGATAGCTTGCCTTTGATCAAAATGAGAACATGGACTCAATCGGGCAAAATGCAAAAAATATCCAAAGCACTATAGAAGATGAGTTCTTTTTTCTATGACTGTCACAGCATATGATTAGCTTATTTCGGAGAGATATTTCATTTATACCCGACGAAGTTACTTTATTTAGATTTTGAAATTTTGTGGATCTTATATTTACCTGTAGTTAATGGATTCCGATTGCCATAATATTATGCAAATACAAAACAATAAAAAAATCATATAAAGACGATCCATACGACCTACTTTCTTTCTTTACTAGTTTAGCCTTCGCTTTCTTCCAACAACTTTTGAAAACTCGCTAAAGATTCGAGTAGAACGCGGCATTCTTGTCATTCATAGCAAGCGATATGTAAATGTGCCCTCACAATATGTGAAAATCACTTAGGTGACGTTTGGCAACTTGCCAAATAGTGATAATTTCTGTTTTTTTGTTCCCAGAATTAGTTTAAGAATAGAAATCTGTTTATTAAAATTTTTGTATCTGGACACAAATTTGTAAAAAATTATTCTCAAAATTAAGAAGCAAAAAGAAGTAACTTCTTAATTCTAGAATAATTTTTCCATTTCTAATTCTTCTTAATTTTCATCTTCCTATTTTATTTATTCTTCATCTTCTTCCCGGTCTGCCACTAGCTCGCCGCCGGCGACCAACCCCTAGTGATCGGCCCTCGCTGCCCGATGATAGCGAGGTCGGCCTTGCCAACCCCTGGCAACGACGAGGCCAGCCTCGCTTGGCCAAGGCAAAGTTAACCTCGCCGATGGCAAGGGCAGCAATGAGGGCAGCGACGAGGGCCTTGATGCCCCTGCCGGCTATGGCCAAGGAAAAAAAAGAAGAAAAATGAAAAAAGAAAGAAATAAATATTAAAAATTTCAAAATATTATTAAAATAATATTAATAAAAAGAAATTTTGTGTAGTTACTATATACATTTATGTTCTTTTTTTATTCTAAGAATAGAAATTTTGGGCAGTTATCAAACACTTTCAAATGCTTAGAAATTGTTCCCTGACACAAAATAAAAAAGAATCATTTTTGAGCAAAATCAGTTCCCTAACACAAAATCGTTAGTATAACAACTTTCTAGATCTACTTAAACATATCTAGCGTCACTCTTACAACATATTGCTGGTTGAGACATCTAGAGTTACAACCTTAACCATATGGAATCATTGTTTCTCGGTTTGTTGTACTATCCCTGCGATACCTAAAGAAAACCCTATTTTCCGTCGAACCTTAATGCAGTCCGGGTCTCGTATTTTACTAGATATCTCCCCTAAGTTCGCATTTTAGTTAAATGAATCGAACATTTGAAAAGTGTTATTAGGAGTCCAAAAGCACCAATATTATATGTTATCTCAAATAAAGCAGGCACCGAAAGACATTCAAATGGTATACACATCAATTTTCCATTCGACCCATTTGAATAATGCTTCTAATTCGGACTAAATCCTAAGATAGAAACATAGGCACGGTGTTAAAAATGAAGTTGGTGATCGTTTTGTGGGTGACATTGACCAGATGACATCAGCGGTGACGCGATAATGATGGGACTCGTGCGAGCACAGTTTCGAGGAAAGCGACTTGGCGACGTCGATGTGCATAGGGAGCTCGAATTTCGCTTGTTAGAAAATGACCAAGAATTGAAAAAATTTTAATTTTCAAACGACACCATAGTCCAGATTCAATGGTGCCACCATGTTTGTAAATTGACACATCTTTTGAACACCTTTCTCTCAAATTTTAAATTCATAATCTCGAAATTTATTCTTTTGGATTTATTCGATTGCTTGTGGCTTGTTACTCATGAGCAGTGGTCTTGCCCCCTCCATTATGCCGTGATTACCATCTCTTCCAATCTTGGCTTGGTCGTCTGCTTTCGCGATCCAACTTAAGTAGGCATGTAGTGCTTGTCATGCATGCTATTTTTGTCACATTATGTGACGCAACGACATAATTTTATAGCGATATTTTTTAAAGCATATTATTCTTGCTAAAACCCCGCCACTAAGTCCTCGAGCTTCATTATATTCTCGTTGAATCCGATTCGTCTAGACAAAACCTGTGGTGCCATTCACGATTGTGGACTTCGGGGTCCTGTCTCGGATTGTTTAAGGATTTTAATCAAGGACGGATGGAAAACATGGGTCGTCAATTAGTCAAAACTACCGAAAATTCAACAAAGAGATCAATTAAGAACGCCAAAAACGCGTATGGTTAATTGTCGTGTTAGTTCGCATTTTGTTTGCTAATCAGGACATGTGTCCACGAGAATGGTGAAACTCGGGGAATTTCGACTTTGTTAATACTTAAGATGGAAATAAGCGGGTCATGTTCGATGTCGAAGATAATGGTTCGTAACAACATGTGGTATACCTATTTTGTGAAGCAGGGACTCAGGAAGCTCATTATCAAGGGTTCGAAAGCTCTGAAAGCCAGCATATTACAGGAGAATTAGTAGTTATAAGAAGCGATTGCGTATCTTCACATGGAAAAAGGGTAAAGAACAATGAGAATATTAATGAAAATTACACCAAGCACCTATCGATTAGTGGGGGTGGCCGCCGCCGCTAGCCCTCGGGCTCATTTTGATTTCTTATTGTTATGATGACTCAATTGCATCTTTCATTAAAAGGTGCTCAAGGATTGACGAGGGCCTGGGTGAGGGCTCCTAACACCCTCATCGGCCAAAACCAAGGCTCGCTGGCCCTTGCTAGATCCAGCGAGGCAAGGGTGCCGTGGCCCTTACCTAGGGGCGGTAGCCCCACCAATCCTATGAAGAAAAAAATATAAAAAGAAAAAGAAAAGAAAAGAATAAAAAATCAATTAAGAAATAGTTCACGTCAGAACCAGCTGAACCATGTAAGACAGCTGGCACTGACTGGACCGCCATGTCAGCAATTTTCACTCAAAATTATCCGGAAGGACTACATTAACAATTCATTAAAAGGTTTAGGATCGACAAATCCTCAAAAAGTTTAGGATAACTAAATTGACACAATTGAAAGGTTTAGAACTGAAATTGACTGTTATACAATAGATTTAGCAATTTTTGGACTATTTTACCAAAAAAAATATCACACAAGTAATCCAACCACTTTGCTACTTCCGCTAATCGCTGCGCGCTTATTATGTCAGCCTTAGGTAAACAATTCAAAGCACAAGCACAAAGCCAAGTTTCTAGATATGGTGGATTCATGCAGTACAATGGCGAAAAAAAAATTCAATGTTTTAATCATTCTTATGCGGACCGTCCGACATCTTACCCCCATATTCAATAACACGATTTATTATTCAGTCTTTGTAATTATCAAAATGCCAAAAGAAACGAGAAAGAAAAAACACGTGCACACACATGCACGTTGACATGCAAAAGCTACAAATTATACATCGTCGTTGATAAGAAGCGATTTGAATAAATTTTACGTATACGTCGAATTAATAGAAAAATAATTAGCTTTTTTTAAAAAAAAAAAAATTGAATGTGAACACATAGATGCATGGCGATCAAGGCTGCTTCCCGAGTTTTCTTTTTCTTTTTTTAATCGGACAACATCCATAAAACAATAATCCAATTTAATCAGAATTTAGTTACACTCAATGTACCACATAGAGACAAAAGGCGCAGCACCCTCTTTCTCGTGTGCAAAATCAGGACGACAACCTCCACCATGCTTCGGAAACATTCTACAATCTAAGCATTGTTTAATGATGGCATGATGAAAAGATGCTAAAATTCAATTAATCAAGTCTTGATATGTCTAAACACATGATTAATTGAACTTAGCGAGGGAAGAGAGAGCGACCCTTTACTCTCAACATAAAGACAAGGACGCGACAGCCTCCTCTTCTGTTTGCGAGACATCCAGGCGACAACCTCGACCATGCTTGGGACATTCTATTAGTTTTTTAAGCACCACATGTCGTCTAATTAACGGTGCGAGAGGGAGATGCTTTAAGTTCAATTGATCATGAGTTCGTGTCTGAACTCAGCAAGCCTCAAGAAACCCATTAGCAAAAAAGCACTTTAGAAGTGATACCCTTTTGTCGTTCTTGTTCTCTCATTCCTCTTTGCTTTCAAAGACACATGGTTTGGCGAAAGCCCAACACTACTGCGCGTAAAGTGGAGACAAGTTCGAACGTGGACCCTCCTTTTCGACACTATTATATGCGACCCGTGCTTGGATTAGGACTTAATATTACGTGAAAAAGGGAGGGTTAAGCGAACAAACTAATCCATAGGGACAATCTAAATGTGAATGCTGCAAGCCATCACGAACCTTGAAAAGAGAAGCGGATGGAGGGTTTAAACAAATGGTTCTTTTGCGTCATGATGGACCGATTTTAATGTGGGCATGCACAACGCGGAGTAGTGAAAAGATGGGATGTCGCTCGAGTAACTAAAGCGATCTTGCCCCCCTCTTTTTTCTAAGTAATGATCGAAAGAAGTTTCAAAACCTGTGGCATGTCTATAAAGTGAAGATGACCCTTCGTGCGCTCGGTTTTCGATCGGTTGTCAACAAAGGAAGCTCTCTAATGATTTCTATGTTCTTGTTGCGACCATGTTTTTCTTACTCCGTCGAAACCCTTTCCAACCGCGTTAGGTTATTATATGACTTAAGGATCCATTTGTTTGAAGGAAAGCGGTTTGCGAAAAATTGTTTTCTAACTTTCCGGTGTTTATATGATTAAAAACTAATCGATTTACGAAAAATATTATCCATGAACTGAAAACAGCGAACTTCGATTCAAGAAAAAAACTTTCCTTTTTGGCAAGAAAGAAATCACTTTCCCCGATAAAAAATTAATCATATTCCTTGAAAATAATTTTCCTAGAAAGTTTTTTTTTTTTATCATGAAATTTTAATAAAACAAATGGACCTTAAGTGTCTCGATATCAGAAACGAGAGTTCTTGGGGGAATGAAAATCCAGAATAATGTGTGTTGGGTAATTAAGTGACTCGACCGTTTTGTGTGATGGAGCAACTTTTCGATGCATGGTCGAGAGATTGTTGTCAGAAAAGATAGCCATTGATGATCGAGGGTTGAGATTCAATGTTGGCGATTCAGCAGCGCCTTTATATTGTAAGGGCACGATGCCCTCGGAAGTCAAAATGTAAACTAACATGCACCGGGGAGGAACAACCAAGGAGAGTGACGACAAGAAGTCACTCGCACTTAATGGCAACATTGACGGCGACGATGCTCAATTAGCCGGGGGCAACAACGGGTGGTGGTTAATTAATTCACCAGCATTGATGAAATTTGCGGCCCTTAGAACGTACTCGCCACGGGCATGGCTTCGGCGTAGTGTACAAAACCGATTTCGCCTTCCAGAGAAACAACATAAGTCAATGCACATGTAAATCTCGAACGACTAGTCATGTTAATCAAGAAAACGTTTCCAATTTGGTTCGTCACTTCGTTCTTCTTCTCTGCGCCCAATGCAGAAAATTTTGACTATGGGTGGGGGGGGGGGGGAAAGCAACATCTTTGCAAACCGTTGCCGCTATGGTCAAAGAAGATCCAAACCCTAGGTGAGAAACCATGGGATTCTTGTCGGTCATTAGCCATTTCCTATAAACTCAAAGCATATCCAAAAGCTAGCTTCGAAGGACGAGGTCGAGAAAGGTCAACTTAGTGATGATGTGAACAAGCACAATGCCCAAACAAGTTACCCATTACATTAATGATTAATTAACCAATAAAATTAGATTGTTTAGGCAAAACGAGAGTCATTAGGTTTTGCTTAATTGCACGGATACATGTCGGTCGGTCGGTCTATGTGAGCTAAGTTAGTGTCGTTGACCGACCAAAGTGGCCGAATCAACGACAATTGACGCAAAATCTTACAATCCCTCCACTGCAAGAGAAGAAAATAAGAAGGGAAGAGAGAAAAATTAAGCCTTTTTCCTTTGACCCTTCTAATGATTCGAAAGTCGAAGTCAAAGTCCAAGAGCAAGTTGCGAAATCTTTGTGAAATTTGAATAGTGTTCGTGAATTGGGTTGAGAAGCATATTGCCAATTGGGGGTTGAATCGAATTGGAATTTTATAGAAGTCGGTGTAGCTAACCGGATTGGAAATTGGACAATAGAAAAAATTGGTTGCTTTTGCCGTAAGACCTAATTGTTGTTGACATTTGGAGTTGCGAGTACGTACAAATACGTTAACTTGTCCTTTCATAGCGTGGGATGCAATAAATTTGTCATTGATCTATTGATTATATGAGACTTCTATGAAGCTATGTAGGAGAAAAATCATCTTCTTTAGTTTTAACCTTTTGAAAACTCGACACAGTGGCAAAATGAAATTATTGAGTCCAATTGTAATGGTTTCCACGAGTCCTTCGTACGGGAGAACTACAATACTATTAGACAATTTTTGCGAGGTCCACGAAATGTTGGACTAAAGTAGAATAATTGCAAATGTCAAACATTGAAATAAGATACGAGGAGATATGAGGTATCGACGATGTGGAGAGGGGCTGTTGACCTTTCGAAACTTAGCTACTTAGGTACGACACTTGAGATTACCGTCGAGGCAAAGGAAGCTCCGAGGGTAGTACAATTGGAGGTTGAGTTTATGGCGGTTAGCATCCAGCACTAGATAGTAGCACTTAGGCAATATGGGCTAAAGGGAGGCGAGTAAACTAAGGGACACCTTCGTTGTAGGCGATCGACGGGTAGGTGATTCGCCTGGTCCTCCCCAAGTCCGAATGGTAAATCAGTTGGCTTGGGCAATGCCCTCACACGAGAAAGTCTAGCCAACCCAACTTTGGCCCGACTGGGCCCAACCCTAACATTCATACGTCATTAGGCTTGCCCTGTGGCCAATGATCAACTCTACTTGACAGATCAAAGGAATTGGCAGGAACTCACCATTAAGAACTTTTTGTTAATATGGGCTCGAAAAGAGCCGATACTCATTGGGCCCCGATTGTTGGGCCGATAGCCTGTGTCGCAGTTGGGCTATTCGGCCCGTTCTGCTTTCTGAGTGGGCCTGAGGCCCGGAAAGAAAGAACGAAAGAAGAGGAGCGTCCCCTTCGACCGGTCCGCAACTTCTTCATCGCCGTTCGGTCGTCGTCTCGAGATCGACTGGAGAGCCGCGGCGACGGCGAGCGCGGAGGCTCTCTCGGTGCGTTTGTCTCTCTCGTTGGGACCGGAGCTCGATCCTCGCCGCCGTTCGGAGCTACCTGGTGAAGTGCGCGATTTGAAGGACGGGTAGGAGGTAGAGAGAGGGAGAGGGAGAGATGGTGAAGGTGCGGATGAACACGGCCGATGTGGCCGCGGAGGTGAAGTGCTTGCGCCGCCTGATCGGCATGCGCTGCTCCAACGTCTATGATCTCTCTCCCAAGGTTCTTCCCAGCTCCGTTTGCGCATTTGCCTTCGCTCGCTCTGTTTTTGATTCGTTTCGTTTCGTTTCCGCTTGCTGATTGTCAGTTCGAAGGGGGAAAAAAATTCATATTGCCGCGCTGGGGAGAATGCAATTGAGGTTGGGTTTGGGCTGAAGTCGTTTGATTTTACGTAGAGCCTGGCTGCTCTAGGCTCTGGTTGTCGTCGGTATTGTGTGTTTTGTTAGGAGGAATTCGATTGCTGGATGGACATTGGTCTACTGAATATGACAAGTTTTCTTGTGCGTGTGTGAATCTCTCTTGTGTATACTTACTCGAGCTTATAAATAGCTGTGGAGTGGACCTCTCTCGCGTATCCTGCTTAGTGTCGTGGCTACGGATGGAGAATTTCAGGAAGATTTTTGCTTTCGAGTGATATAGTTTGTACTTTCCTTGATGTTGTGTTTTTGGTTTGATGAAATGCAAAAGGTTGAATGAATTTTCTTCTTTGGTGTTGTTTGTGGGAATTGGTTGACAGACGTATGTGTTCAAGCTTATGAATAGCAGTGGAGTGACGGAATCGGGAGAAAGTGAAAAGGTTCTGTTGTTGATGGAGAGTGGCGTCCGTTTGCACAACACCGATTATGTAAGGTAATCTTGCACATTATGGGTCATCTTTTTGAAACATGATTGCATGAGACTCTCGCAATATATGATTATACTGTGGAAGTTGATCTTATCTTTGAATTACGACAATGATACATTGAGTATATATTACTTTAGGGGAAAATACCAAAAACATGCCTCGCATTTCACCCAATGGCCGCATACATACATATTTACCTTTGGAGACTACTTTGCACCTAAGAATCAATTATTCTTGTGTTTTTACTTACAAAAATGTCATTTTTCTTTCTAAAAGTGCCAATTCCCATATCTTAAATACTATGGGTGATCGGTTCTTAGTCTGCTCCGGTCCGGTCCGACACCACCCAGGAACCGGGAGCCGGGGACCGGACCGGACCAATTGGGCGGTCCCATGGAACTAGTCATTTTAAGCACGTCATTTTGTAGTGAAATTTTCATTTTGCAGTGAAATTTCATGCCTGAAGTAAACAAGCCTATCCAAAACATAACCACTATATTCTCATCTCACTGTGAACACTTTGAAATGGTATAAAACAAAATCTCATGTTAGCCAAATAGAATTCCCTCATAAACAAGTATCTTGCCTGCATCACCTGTATATGAACTATAGTCTAATCAATAAACTTTCTCTAATTGAACGCATAATTTGGTCAAACGTGCCCCAATGCGAATTCAAGTAAAGAGGTGGGAGTGTCATGGGTGAATTCGGAAAGACCAAAAGAGGAGAGCAAGAGGAGGCGTGCATGAGGGATTTTAGATTATTAGGTTTACATTTTAATATAATAATAATAATAATAATAAATCCGGGCGATCTTGGTTGGTCTGGTTCCCCCTTTGGAACTGATAACCAGACCACTCGGACAACGGTTCCACTTTTAGAAACTGGGAACCGAACCAGCACCCCTGAGAACCAAACCCAATCAGCCGGTTAGATCTTGTCCAGGCAGTTCTTGGTTTGGTCGGTCCGTTTTGCTCACCCCTACTAAATATTCACTCCAACCCAACACACTCAAAATCAACTAAAAATTAAACCACCTGAACCTTAGGCAATATGCTGAAATGAGTTTGTGAAGAGGGGCAATTTGGTATTATCAATGTTGGGCTTTGCTTTGAGATACGTGAAAGGCAATTGGTAAAAATTAAGGCATTTAGTGGGCATTGGGTCAAAAGTGATGTTTTTGTTGTTTTCCCTTATTTTAGTTCAGTTTTACTAGGCTTCCATGTCAACACGACAGTTTAACTAATGACATATGAGTGGGATTTCTTAGAGGAAGTTAGAGCTAGTGCACAACCATTGTATGGAGTATGGTGTGCATTACAGCTTATGGCTTTATACTCCCCTTCAAAGAAAACTGATATGATGAGGAAAGCATGAAGCATGCAAATCCAATGCGTGGCTTGCAAGTTAGAGGATTGTTAAAACCAAAGGCATACAAAGAAGGGAAACCCATTAATCGGTGAAAGGTAGTGTAAGGAACTGAACTCAATACCTCTAGCTCCAATACAAAGTGGAAGTTGAGCCCTTAACTTTACTTTTAAAAGTTTGATCTGATAGAGATTGATGCACGTTTCACTTTATAGCTCGACAGAGGATATGGGCGTCTAGGACTATGTCCCTGTAGTGAGCTAAGAAAAATAAACACGAAAACCTTGTCAGTTAATAAGCTCAAGAAAAACTAATCATGGTATTGATGGTAACCGCAATTAATTAATGTTAAATTATTGCACTAAGAATGTTATGAATTTGCTTTAGGGATAAGAGTAACACTCCTTCTGGGTTTACCCTCAAGTTGAGGAAACACGTACGCACAAGAAGGCTAGAGGATGTGAGGCAGCTTGGTTATGACCGGGTATACTCTTGTTAACTGAACTTTCAGTCTTCTATGTCAATTGTATGATTTTCGTCGCTTACTTTCAGGTGGAATTATATTGGTTGGTTGCTTTTTAATCGTTAATACCTTGTATCAGATAGTCCTCTTTCAATTTGGCCTGGGTTTGAATGCATATTATGTTATACTGGAGCTTTACGCCCAAGGAAATATTATCCTGGCAGATTCAGAGTTCACGGTTATGACACTTCTCCGATCGCACAGGTATATGTTTTGCTATTGAATGCTAAGTCCGTACCTTTAGGACGAAACAAACTTAATGTTCTCACTTCTCGAACTTGTTTGTTTTTTCCTAAAGAGTAGATGTGTCTTTGTGGGAAGGAGGTTTTTGATAATCTGAGGCTAATAACTGAGCTGACTAATGGGTTCAGCATAGTCTCATATTGCTTTCTTTGACTAATTGTGAAAAAAGGGCACCGTATTACCAATCAGCCTCCCCTGTTGGTGTGGGCAGCTTGCTCAATCACGGGATATGTGTTGGCTTCACGTGAATGGCAAAACCTTTTGATGAAGAGAGGAAATCCTGTACCTGAAGTGTTTTCCTTTCTTTTTCATTTCATCAAAGCGCATTATCTAACAGTTGATTCTGATGCATCTTCCTCTTGTCTCCTTATTGGATAATTTGGCAGCTTCAAACAAACCTAATGAATGCAGACAATTTAGCTGTCTTGTTTTCTATATTTTTCTTGGAAAAATCGTGTCCACAGCTGTTGACATGTTGTCTGAATTCTATCAATACCATAGACACTTTGTTAAAGAAAAATACATGGGAGCTTCTTGGTAATATGTATCATATTATGGCTAATGAGCCACCTAAATGTATCATCGACTATATTCTTTTAGGTCCTGCATGGTCTTGATCTTGACAGTTATAAGCATTCCATGTTCTCCAAACTGAGGGCAGTGCATTAGCCACTTCCAATCTAGCAAATCTAGTTGAATTTACCTATAATTTTATTCATGATTTGGTACTTGGACTGCTAGAGAAATAACAAGCTTTCTAATAAAACAGAGATGATGATAAAGGGGTTGCAATAATGTCACGCCATCGATATCCTACAGAAATTTGTCGGGTATTTGAGAGGACTACTCCTCAAAAGTTGCAGGCTGCCCTTAAACCGTCCGAAGAACAGAATGATGATAAGTCTCTGACTAATGGAGGCGGAAAAGATGCATCTGAAACATCAACTGAAAAGAAAGTAGGTCGAAAGGGAGTGAAGTCATCTGAGTCAGGCAAAAATACCAATGATGGTACTCGTGGCAGACAAGCTACTTTGAAAGTGGTTCTTGGGGAGGCCCTAGGTTATGGACCCGCACTTTCTGAGCATATCATATTAGACTCCGGTCTGGCTCCCAATATGAAGTTTCCTAAAGAAAACAAGTTAGATGATGAGACTGTTCAAAGATTGATCAAAGCTGTTGGGAAATTTGAGGATTGGCTGCAGGATGTGATCTCTGGAGATACAATTCCTGAAGGATACATTTTGTTGCAGAATAAGAATCAGAAGGAGCTTCATGCTCCTTCTGAAACTGGAAGCCAGGTGCTGTTTTTGTTTCTTAAAATTGCAGTATCAGTCCCTCTTGCTTCATAATCACCATATATTCTTTCAAATTTTCAACTGCACAATATTACTGACTGATATTTGTACAGATCTACGATGAGTTCTGTCCCATTTTGTTGAACCAATTCAAGTCTAGGGAGCATATCAAATTTCAGACTTTTGACGCAGCTTTGGATGAGTTCTATAGTAAAATTGAGAGTCAACGGGCAGAACAACAACAAAAGGCAAAAGAGGACTCCGCGGTTCAAAAACTTAATAAAATACGCTTGGATCAGGTATTGATCTCTTTTTTTAATCTAGCTAACTTCTAGGTTCTCTGAGCGTTCTAATTGCTGAGTCCCTTCTAATTCATATATTTCTTTGTTATTTTCCTTGTGGAAGTGGGAGTTTTTGATTATGGTGGTATAGCTGTTTCCTAAACGTATCTTGCATATGTATTTGAGCTGATGTATCATACAGACATGTGTTGTCCTCCCTTATTCTGCGCCATGTTGATTATTAATGATTGCTAGTTCTTGCTACTCAGAAATTTTTTTCTTTTGCTGTTGTTTACATTGTTAAACCTCTTCCTGTTGCACATCCATGCCGGAGTTGATTTCTCATGTTCACTATGTGAAGAGGATGGGTCAGTTGCAGGATTAGTTTCTAATATCGACTTGAAACTTGCTTAGCATACAGGTATACCTTTATGCTTTATGTGATAACTTTTTGTTTTTTCTTTTTCCTTTTGACTTAGGAAAATCGTGCGCACACACTAAGAAGAGAAGTTGACCGCTCTGTTAAAATGGCTGAATTGATAGAGTACAACTTAGAAGACGTTGATGCAGCCATATTAGCTGTTCGAGTGGCTCTTGCAAAGGGTATGAGTTGGGAGGATCTTAGTCGCATGGTAAAAGAAGAGAAGAAGTTGGGTAACCCTGTGGCTGGTCTTATTGACAAACTCCATCTGGAAAGAAACTGCATGACATTGCTGTTAAGCAACAACCTTGATGAGATGGATGATGACGAAAAGACAGTCCCTGTGGATAAGGTAACTGTTGAAATTAATTGCATCGAAGGGAAATATATTATCTTTGTTCGGACCATTAGTACAGGCGTCCATCACTTGATCTAGCATAGGTTATTCATTCTCTTGATGATAATCTTTGGATAGAGATAAAGAGATATTAAATTATATGATGATGTTTGGCAGAAATATCTCTTGCTGATGAGTCTTGTTATACTTGATACGACGGGTGATTTCTTGGTGAAAGTTTTAGTCATTCAATTTTGAGGTCACTTCCATTCAGGTCCTTTAAATTTTATATTTTCAATCAAGTCATTGGATTTTTAGAACTTTCAGTTAGGTCACTGCACTTTTGAAGTACTGAGATAGCTTGTCAACTTTCTGTCATCAACTTTCTGTTGATAACGTAACAGAAAGGTGACATGGCTCTTTGTCTACATATCACGTGGCATGCCACATTAATATTCGTGTTGCTTTTGGTGGATGGTTGACGGAGCCACCTCATTCAAAGTGCTTCTGCAATTTATTCGACTTGTTGAAAGTTTTGAAAGTTCAATTTACTGTATTTCGTACTTGCTGAAGACGATCTTTCTTCCTTCTTTCCTTTTCTGTGACAGGTCAAAGTTTTTTTCTTTGAATTTTCCTTCTGTCTTACATATGTTATGTTTCGGAAAGAACATCATGTACAGCTGTTTGGCACAATTTTTGGTTTAATTACCTTCTTTTATAGGTTGAAGTTGATTTAGCATTATCTGCACATGCCAATGCCCGTCGGTGGTATGAACAAAAGAAAAAGCAGGAAACCAAGCAAGAAAAGACCATTACGGCGCATGAAAAAGCTTTCAAAGCAGCTGAGAGAAAGACTCGTCTCCAGCTTTCTCAGGTACACACTTCCTTGTTTTATCAATGCTTCACAAATCTGAGAGGTTTGGTGAGGTGTTAACAATCAGGTGATCTGAGTTCATAACTATCATCAAAAAACTTTTTGAAAAGAGAACATTATGCTAAAATATGCTTAACCTTTTCAGTTACTTGAGGTGGTACAAACCAACTTATTGGTGCTGTTTGTACTAGATATAGATTTTATGGATCAACATGATGCCTATAAAGGTATACCCCTGGACCAAATTATTGAGAAAGACCGGAAAGTTAGACAATATATACTGAATTAGCAGTTGGTACCCTTGATCAACTTACTTTTTGCAAGTGGAAAAGGGTTAAAAAAACTATTTTAAATGACACAGGCACTGAGGTCAGATTCGCTTTTTCCTAATTCGCAGTTAAGAGTATGAGAGACCTGTCTGGCCACTATGATTTTGCATGAGTAAACTTCATCAAGCTTTGATATTTACCGGTGTATTTTCATGTTGTTCTTGAAATGAAGGATAATGGAACAACTGTGGATATTAATCTTCCAGCCTCATATACTTTAACATAAAAAATTGTCCTTATGGACTTCAGTTTCTGATGCCTTTCCCCGATTAATCCAGGAAAAGACAGTTGCAACAATTACTCATATGCGCAAAGTCCATTGGTTTGAGAAATTTAATTGGTTCATCAGCAGTGAAAATTATTTGATTATCAGCGGCCGTGATGCTCAACAGAACGAGATGATAGTCAAGCGTTATATGTCAAAAGGAGATCTGTAAGTTATTATTGCGGGAAATTAATTTTTGAAGGATCTTACTTCTCTTTCCTCTATTCTTTTGGTGTTTCGGGGTGGGGGTGGAGTGGGGGTATGGACGGCATGCAAGAGGAATAGAATCTTGTCATTTGCATGGTGACATTATAATGCAGAATGGGGTGAACTTTCGTAAACATACAGAGATGTAAGAAGAGTTCTCAAAAATCTATCAATCCATGCAAAGTGTTTGAATAGCAGAGGTAAACCTTTCATGAGCTGAAATGTTGTACTTGGTGATGTTGTACTTGCTTTGAAGTTTGGACCAATAATTTCCTTTCTGATACGCAATGCTGTCCGTTTCTCATTTTAATTGCCATCCATGGAATTACAAATTATGGAAGTCCTAATTTCTATTTTCATCTGGCTACCTTCCTTGCACTGATTAGGTGCAATTTGAGTGAGTTTATGGCATCTTATCCTGGATCGTCTAACGAGATTTTTGTTCTTGTCCAACTTTTAAAGAATCAAATTCTTATTGAAGCTTGTTAGTTGCTGCTTATCATGTCAATTCAACTCTTGAACAGGTATGTACATGCTGATCTTCATGGAGCATCTAGCACAGTGATAAAGAACCACAGGCCAGAGCAATCTATACCTCCTCTTACTTTAAATCAAGCTGGATGTTTTACGGTAATCTTCTTCCTCACAGTCAGATTATATTTATGCTCTTTATTATTGTTCAGTAATCGTCTTCCTCACAGTCCAATTATGTACATGCTTTTTATTAATGTGAAGCTGTGAAAAGGTAATTGGTATCACTGGGGATGATCAATTGGTATTTTGGTTCTCGTTTTAGGTTTGTCACAGCCAGGCATGGGATTCAAAGATCATCACCAGTGCTTGGTGGGTCTATCCCCACCAAGTTAGTAAAACTGCTCCCACTGGTGAATAT
Source organism: Syzygium aromaticum (assembly GCA_024500025.1). Lineage (NCBI taxonomy): Eukaryota > Viridiplantae > Streptophyta > Magnoliopsida > Myrtales > Myrtaceae > Syzygium > Syzygium aromaticum. The sequence continues at coordinate 32,547,347 of CM044892.1, forward strand.
CTTACTGTGGGAAGTTTCATGATCCGTGGAAAGAAAAACTTTCTACCCCCTCACCCTCTTGTGATGGGTTTTGGGTTGTTGTTTCGGTTGGATGAGAGCTCTTTGGGTTCACATTTGAATGAAAGGAGAGTGAGAGGTGAGGAGGATGGCATTGATGATACAGAAGAAAATCCGTATCTCCGAGAAGAACCTGATACTGACTCTGAGAAGGAAGTGACAGAGGAGAAAATCTCTGCCGAGTTGGAAAGAGTTCCTGATTCCACAACAGAAAATTTTGAGCAGGCATCGGAATCCACAGCTAAAGATAATTTCACACACGATGCCTCTGCAATCTCCTCTTCTAGAGGTAGTGACCACGATAACTTCCGTATTGCGCAGAATGGTATCCTGAATGGTGGTGATGGAAACAATATAGCTGATGGTTTAGTAAATGGTGCTGCTTCAATGAACCCACAACTGGATGATCTCATTGACAAAGCACTTGGACTTGGATCTGCTTCCCAGCCTAGTATGAATTATAGGCTTCATGCTTCTCAATCAGATTCGTTGGGAGAACGCAATCAAGAAGAGAAAAAAGTTCCAACTAATAATAAACCTCATATTTCGAAAGCTGAAAGAAGAAAACTCAAGAAAGGTATGCAGAGTAATGTTTCTGCGGAAACACTCGTGGACGAGGGAGTCAATAAATCAAAGGAAGGTGGCGTTTCTGCTGATCATTCTGAAAAACAAGTTCAAAGTGTGAAACCTGGCGGGGGGAAAATCAGCCGTGGGCAGAGGAGTAAACTCAAAAAGATGAAAGAGAAGTATGCTGATCAGGATGAGGAAGAAAGAAGTATTCGCATGGCATTATTGGCTGTAAGTTAAATACTCTGCAACACGATTTACACTGGCCAGGTTGCAAAATGTTTCCTCATCAATATCTCCCGTTCATTTTTCCCTTTATTGATTTGGTCTTTTGACATCTCTTTGCTGAAGTAGCTTCTTCACCAAGCTAATGGATGTAGACTTTTTTCATATTATTCTTCATGTAATTTACAAATTTAATGAATTGATATGAAGCATTTAATAACCTTTGTGAAAATAAAAAGTAATGTACATAAATATTTTCCAGAAAAGAAAGTTGAATCGATAGCACTGTCAATCTGTAGTGTCATACTAGAACACCCTCATTGTCAGAACTCGTGGCAAAGACCTACTGACCTAGTAAAACCAAACCAAAAGGCAGCACCCTTTCACCCGTACTCACATGCACACACTCCAACAAAACAGGCAAACTTGGAGAGGCTTTGATATACGTCTCTAACTGAGACTCTGTTGGTGGAAGATACACCGTGTGAAATGCATTTGACGGTATGGTATGGAAATCGTCACACGTAGTTTCATTTTGAAGGGCCCTGTGACATTGTGATAAATATGAACATTTTCATTGATTATTTGTGTCAAATTGCATTCAACTTGAATGCATTTCGTTTTGTGCATATGAGCTTAGTTGTGCTCTAATTGTTTATTAGATGGATGTGGACCACGACATCTTCTCTATAGTTTTTAATGATGTTTCTTTTAAAATTTTATAGTCTGCTGGAAAGGCGCAAAAGAATGATGGTGAGTCACTGAAGGGAAATGCAGCTCCACACAAGGAGAAACAACCTGTTAGTGGTATGTATACGAGTTTTAATTGAAATCTTAATGAACATTGTTCTTACTGAAAGGAATCTTTGCTTTGTCGGCTGTTTCAAATTGCTAGGGAGGTAAGTAGTAATTGGATAGATATCATCATCAGAGAAGGTTGTAGCATGTAGGCTACCCGGATGTTAAACATCCTGAGAAGAGCTTGATTAGCTAGAAATTAAAGTGATGAAAATAGGGGACTGTACCATGTCTGTCCTCAGTTCATTTATCATTGAGGAGACAGCAATCTCTCCTTCCTAAACTTCTATTTTTGGGCTTTTAATCCCCTTTTTATACCCTTATCCTCTTTAAAGTTTGTCATTTTTTTTTCACTCTTAGGAGAGCCCAAGTTCAAATAAAATGTTGTTTATATTTGGCCACGATATGCAGGTCCAGAAGATGTGCAAAAAATATGTTACAAATGCAAAAAGGTAGGTCACCTTTCCCGTGACTGTCCAGAGCATCCAGACGATGCTTCACGAAGTCATGCGAATGGTGAAGTTCAGGTTCCCGGTCACTTGCCTTCAGGAGATACTGTCTCTGATATGGACAGATTAACCATGGAGGAGGAGGATATTCACGAAATTGGTGACGAAGAGAAAGAAAAATTAAACGATGTGGACTACTTGACCGGGAATCCACTACCTAGCGATATTCTCTTGTATGCAGTCCCTGTCTGTGGGCCATACAATGCAGTACAATCGTACAAATACCGTGTGAAGATTGTCCCTGGAACTGCAAAGAAGGGAAAAGGTACTTACGCTTGAGTATCTTATTATTGGAAGGAATTACTGTCTCCCTCTCTCCTCTCCATGCCTGCTTTTATGCTTTTTGAACACGACTAGTTCATCAAGAATTTTGGCTATTGCAGCTGCAAAAACGGCAATGAACTTGTTTAGCCATATGCCTGAGGCGACAACTAGGGAGAAGGAGTTGATGAAGGCTTGTACAGACCCTGAGCTGGTCGCTGCGATCGTCGGCAATGTGAAGATCACTGCCGCGGGTCTTAATCAGCTAAAGCAGAAGCAAAAGAAGGCCAAGAAGAGTGGAAAACAAGAGAGGTAGCGAGAAAACAGTAGTATGTGATCTAACAATAGTTGCTCTATAAGGTTTGAAGATGGAGATACCGTTTTTCGTTTGATAGAAAGTTAATTTTTCTTGTTTTTTAAAACTTTTACAATTCTGGAATTTAGAGAGGTGTAAAGGAGTACTTTGTACAGAAGCTACAGGTCCATGCTGCGCAAATATATTGGACTAGTGAAAACATGAAATGTTGGCAATTTTCACAGAGATAATAACGTAAACGGATGCGGACTTAAACGTAAGGCATGTCATGACATGCGCTCCAGCGTTTGGTTGGTCGGAATAATTTTCTGCTGGCACTTTGGAAGGCCACTTGAAGAAAAAGGATGCTGCTTTCCTACAATGCTGCAGTGTATAGGACAAAATGGTCCCGTCTGGACGCAACCATCTACAGATGATAATTGCTACCTTTTCTCGATATTATATTGCATAACCGTCTCTAACAAAATATATGTGATGCGTTGTGCGTTTGCTAAACATGCATTTTGCTTAGATTATAGCGTTTTTCTTCTCTCGATTAAGGAAACATGGAAGAGCTCGATTCTGGCAACGTAGAGGATGGTCGAATCAATAATTTCTTTTCCTCGCTTACGGCACATGTGACGATATATTTGCAACCTGCAACAGTTTCTCTACAAGAAATGATTTAATTGGAAACATTACACCATGGCAATCTCAATCACAGTTCATTGGCGGCTGCGGGAACATCGCTCAAGTCTAGGCCTTCTGCTGGCAAATCGGAAGAAAGCGGACCCAAGATCCCATCAGAACTCAGAGTCAATCCGCTCTGCAGTATCAAGAAAAGAACGGTTATTTCATCACCTGAATCTGTAAAAGCTATGACTAAATGTGCACTGCTCACAGTTGCAGACCCGACATAGCAAAAGAATGACAAAGCATGGTATACATCATTCTCAATGTCCAGGACAAAGTAGGCAATCAGAAGTATGAAAATGTTAAATTCAAATGTGCGTCAAAAGTAGAATAGTCCATGCTATGGAGCTCCGTGTGGATCCTGGCGATGGGAACACCTAAAATTGGTCATGCCTTTACGACAACCAAAGACGCAAACAGGAGAAAAGTAACTCACGGGAGCAACATAAAAAATTTCCTCACTAGTTTAAGCTTCATTAAGTTATGCAAGTACAATATAAATCATTTTTCAGTTCTTTAGAGTGCGTTTGGTAATCATTCTGTTCCAGAAAACATTTTTTGCTTGGAAATGATTTTTTTTTTATTTTGTTCTCGGAAACAATTTATAAACGTTTGAAAGCGTTTGGTAATAGCCCAAAATTTCCATTCTTAGAATTAAAAAAAGAACAGAAATGCATTTGGTAACAGCAAAAAATTTCTTTTTATTAATAATATTTTTAAATATTTTAATATTTCTTTCATTTTTTTTCTTTTCTTTTTTTCTTTTTCTCCTTGTTGGCCATGGCCGGCGACCGGCCACAGGCCAGGGCCAGCAAGGGTGTCGCAGCCTGGGTGAGGGTCGCCCTCACCGGAGGCCACCAGCAGCGAGGGCGGCCCTGGCCTGTGGCTGGTCGGTCGCCGGCGAGGAAAGAATAGAAAATAACAAAAAGAAAAAAAAATTCTCCTCTATTTCTAATTCTTGTTCCTAGAATCAAGAAGCAACTTTTTTTTCATTCTTGATTTCGCTCCAAAATTGATTCTGGGAATAAATTTGTGTAAATTTGTACCCGGGAATAAAAAATTTATCAAACGGATTTTAGTCCTTTTTTTGTCTCACGGAACAAAAAAAATAGAATCAGTTACCATTTGGCAAGTTACCAAACGCACCCTTACTGGTATCGAGGGCAAAACCTCAAGTTCAAAGCATCTTATGTAGCACTTCCACTTTGTTGCAATAGCCAGTTATCAGTCTTTATATAAAGCCCGGAATTGGCTGGAAGAGAGATAAATCAGGGAACAGCCCGACTAAGCACAGGTAATTACCTCAGGCTGGAACCTAAGCATATCCGCACGAGCCATCGCTTCTGCTTGAGCAATCCTCTGCCTGAATGTCTGTGCCATCTCCTCCGCCTATTACATTGAGGCCCATTACAAAATCAGTATGTCATAAGGCAGCAATATAAGATTCACGATTGTAACAAAAAATATAAAAACAAAAGCAAAAGAATGTGATCCAAAATCACTAACAAGACTAGTCAGAGATCTTGGCAGTCTTAAGCAATAGGTTTCATGTCTTTTATTTCTCAACATTCCTCACCAAAGGCTTAATCATTCCCAAGCGCTATTAATGTTCTTTCACTAATCAAGTAAGATCCACATTCCACCATCAAGAACTGAAACCTTACCAGAAAGAACTAAGCTGTAATGTCATTAAAGCAACGAGAAATCGTGTATTTGAGACCACTACCTTCTCAAAAACAAGCTTTGGGTTGCGAATCATGTCACCAGGAGTAGGTTCCAACTTCTTGGTTGAAAGACTCACTCTGCCTCTCTCGCGGTCGTGGCTCAAAATCATAACCTACACCAGGCAAGCTAGTTAGAGGTTTATCTAATCAAAAGTGAAATTTCCAGCAAACTAACTATACAAACTAATTAGGCATATAACCTTGAGAGTATCTCCAGGTTGAAGAACGGTTGCTATGTCGGAGACACGGTCATGGCTGATCTGACTGACATGGAGGAGTCCATTAATTCCACCAATATCAATGAAGGCACCATAAGGCTTCAGACTCTGAACTGTTCCGATAACCACTGATCCAATGCCTAACTGGGCCTGGCTATCTGCCATCGCCTTGCGGTTACTGAGGACAAGCCTAGACTGCTCCTCATCAACTTCCACAAACTTCAGCGGGAGTTCTGTCTCAAGAAGCTCTTCTGCAGCTGTTTTCTGATGCATATCCAAAAATTGTTGAAGTTAATTACAATACCAGTTCAGAGCAGAAAAAATCCATAGACAAAATTCAACCAATGGTTCAGAACGAAGAAATAGATAGCATCATGAATTGATAAAATAGACATCAGACAGTAACTTTAAGGCCTGATAACAGTATGACACACAAGCAAACAATTCAACATAAAAAATGGGGAAGCGGTGTCAAAAGATGAGAGAACTTACGGTTGATATTTGAGAGAAAGGAACAAATCCTCGCAAGCCCTCCACCAAGGCAACCACTCCACCTTTGTTTGCACTAACAACCTGATATACAAAGAGACCCTTAAATTAACCAATTGTTTAATTGGAAAATAGTAAAAGGAAATCGCTGAACACACGAAAGAGGAAGAGAAGACTATCACAAGATCTCCTGGGTCATAGCAAGGACAGGAAATAGTTTAGGGGTCAGAACAATTACAGAAGGAATTTGGATATCAGCAAGACAAAGGAGTGAGTAGGAGGTGCAATTTTGCACCCTCGCATTCAGTGAGACGCCAAGAGAACTCAATGAACAAAGCAGATAGTGCATTTGAGAGCTGGAAATACCAACAGGATGGTAATGCTAAAAGCAACAATGCAAACCTTGCCCTTAACCACGACATCTTCAGCTTGAAGCTGCCTACATCTTTCCCAAGCAAGATCATACTGTATTGCTCTTAAGCTCAAGATCAAACTATCATCAGCTTCATTTTCTCCAATAATTACGAACTCCTCTTTCAAGCCAGGAACTATACCAGCTTCTCCAACATGCTTTATCTTGTGAATACATGCCTCTTGGACAGGCAAGAAGGCCGAAGATTTTGCAGTTATATCAACAAGGGCCCCATTGGCATCCGTACAGAAAACGGTTCCCTTCACCTGAGAAAAAAATGAGCATAGTATGAACCTAGCAAGCTCAAGCACACTCATATACATAGAAAAAAAATATTTGCCAAGTGAGAAGGGTAAATCTTGGACAAATAATGCGGTAAATAAGTAAGGATGGTAACAGCATTCCAATATTCGACACTTTGAGGAAGTTACAGCGTTTGTCAGTCTTGGCCAGGAAACGCTGATTAAACATTTTACTCACTCTTAGACGGCTATTTCAATGAGGAAACTGTCTCTGTCTAGGAGCAGAAGTTGTTCTCACTTCAGGTAATTTTCCAGGAAATGCTCTCCACTAGACAAGCAAGAGGTAGAAAGAGCAGACACAATTGGAGTAACCTTATCATTCTCCGTGATACTGCTATCTCCCGCCACCAACATTTACAGTGTCCAGTTTCACAATTCCACCAGCGAAGACCATTATGCATCGAGCAGGCAAAACCCAATACAGGACTTCATAAAATCAATCACATAACAATCCCATCACCATGGCCATCGACAACAAATTCATGCCGTTCTCTCGGCCCCTCGTTCACATTGCAAACTCTCGCCAATCAACTCCCTTCCACCCTTCACTTTTTTCCCAAAAAGTCACACATTTGCCACATCAAATTCAACTTCGCATCACACCCAACAAAGACCCATCTCTCATTTTTTGGGTCGGAAAAGACCCATCTCTCCACACACGCATTAATTCACAAGAAAGTAGAGCCACCGACCTTGGTTCCGAGCTCGGAATTGAAGTCGTACTTATCGAGGGCGGTGTGGAAATCCTCGAGCGTGAAGGCGACGCCCTCCATGGGGGCAGTGCGGCACCGGTCGTAGGCGTCCTCGAAGAGCTGCTTCAGCTCGGTCCGCTCCCGGGTCTGGGCATTGGAGATGGCCACCGCAGAGACGACGGTCAGCGAGGAAGGCTTCTTGGGAGAACCGCCGGCGGCGTGGGTTCGCCGGCGAGTAGCGAAGGGCTTGTAGGAGAGGCGGGAGCGACGGAGAGGCGGGCACCTCAGGCCAGTGAACTGCTGCGCCAAAGACGCCATCTTTTCCGGCTTCCCCTCTCGCTGCAGCAACTGGGCGTTGTCTTGGGTGCCTCCTTGGTTTCGTTTTGCCAGGATTGGGTAAGAGAGAGGGTCTTGTCGGGTTTTAGATAAGGCAAGGAGGCCAAGGTGACAGACACAGTGGCAAATGGCGATGGCCAAGTACCCTTGTTTGGTTTTTTTTCTCTTTTTTTTTAGTGGTTGTGCTTGAATGTGTGTCTGAAGTCATTGGTCATTGAAGTGAGTTGTTGAGTAGGTTTTACACGTTCATTGGTGTGTCAGATTTAATTCTTAATGATTTCAAGCGCGCATCTATTTGATATTACTGGTTTTCGAATTGAATCGATCGTGAGTTGTTTAATTCGGTTTTTTTTTAACCGATAAGTTTGGTTCGGATTGAAAATGTCCTCAAATTGAGTCAAATCAACACGAACACCCCTACTAGGAGAGAGAGAGAGAGGGAGAATTTTGTAGAAGTGACCGGTCAAGACGTTATTACGAATTTGTGATGATGGCAGAAATTACCCTACATTTTAGGCTTTTTTTATTTTATGAAAAATGAATAATTTAAAAAATATTTTTTTAAAAAATAATTATCTAAATCTCTTACGTAAATGAATAAATGAAAAGTAGACATAAATTGTTGTCAACGATGAAAATATTTTATATTGATTAATTATTTTTAAGTGATATAAATAAAAAAATAAATTTCAAATTATTCATTTTTTTCAAAACAAGCGGAATTGAGATTTTAGAATGGTAAGATAACACCTTATCCTACTTTGCACTTACCTTGGTAAGGCCTAAGAGAGGCGTTGAAAAGGGACTAAATACCTGCATTTGCAAAAATAACGAAAAGCTGTAATTTACAATGACGGTACGATATAAATTGAATATAGAAAATTACACTTGATATAACCCATGCATTTTATCGAGGCAAAAATAACGAAAAAACGTAATTTAATCAATCAAAATTATTATATGAATTAATTTCACAGATTACCACATATCCCAAATAATGAATTTAATTCTCCTAATTTTATTTGAATTTATATTCCAGACCAATTAAAAACCATGGATTATTTTCTCTCTCTCGACACAATCAAATCTATTTCACGGCAAAGGAAGCTTCTTCTCGCTGCTCGCGCATTGTTATGTCCGGAACTCAATCGGTGCTCATCGTCTCCAATGTCGTCTGCGACCGTCAGCCCCGACGCCTCAGGCTCAGGTAACCTCTCCTTGACGAGAGCTCAAATGGGTTCGTCTTCATCCTCCTCAATCACCACCATGTGTCTGCGCTATCTGCTTTCTTTTTCGCGCTGAGATTGGTGAAGTTTGGAGGAGGGTCGATGGGCGCTTCGAGTTTGAGATTGATGAAGGGGCACGCTGCGGCTAAGAGCTTCGTGGGTTTGATCTTTTTGCTTCTTTCCTCTCTGGATTCGCTTTCAAAATTCGAGCTTTCCTTGGGGAGGGGACAAAAGGGCAGGTTTTTGCTTCGGAATTTGCGGCAGCTTAAAAGGCTTTCTGTGTCGTTAGGTGGCTTCTTTCGGTTTTTTCTTCGTATCGTCTGCTGGATTAGCAGGAAAGAGGAGGAGCTATCTCGACTTGCATTGCTCTCATTATCTGATGTGTTTTTGAAGAGCTTGCTGTTAAGAAATTACGAAATCTGTGCGTGGTTTGTTATTCAGGATAGAGAAGTCTCTTTTGTCTATGTTTTGATGATTCCATGTGCTCCAACTTTCAGATAAAGTGAGAGATAAGGAGGGGACAGGGATGGAGGCAGTCAAGGAAGGAGGTTTTCTTGCAAGCTCAGGACCTGAGCCCTTGGAAACTGGTGAGCCCATGTGCTATTTCTTCGGTTTCGTTGTGTGTATCTCTTTGTTAAGCTCTGTGAAGCGTGACCTTAAAGGCAGCAGAGCTAAGATTTCTTATGAATCTGCTAGATCCGAAAGCTCGGGTTGATGCTTTGTGGGAGCAAATGGACAAAGGGACCTCTAAGCAGATACTCCAATCCATTTGCAGAAAGCCCAGTTCAACCGTGAATAATGCTAAGCGCAAGACGTCCACCGTGAGAATGCTGCTTGCTCTGTTATGGTTTGAGTGAATCTAATAGCTACCTTATAACCTTTGGCTTTACTTTGTAGAGTTGGATGAATTATCTAGGCTTGGCTCCTAAGAAGGCAGAATCGTTGTCACAAGAGCGACCCCAGGACAGGCCTAATCTAGTCCCGAATGGAAGTAGTGATGAGGCTAGGAGGCTTGCCGCTGCTGCTCTCTCAGCAGTGAAGGAGGCAGCAGCAGCTGCTGCTTCAGTGAGGGGTAAAGTTGAGGTAAGTACATTTCACAGTAAGGGGGAAGAACCTGCATTTACCTTTTCAATCTGTTGTACCTGCTTTTCAGCCTAGTATTCTGTCACGTCGGTTTGTGAAGTAGTCGAACGGTCATTATTTGCTCCCTATGTTAGAATTGGATGCGGCAGAAAAGTGAAATATGAAACATTTTTATCATGTGAGAATTTTACCCCCTCTGAATGGTCTAGTTCTTATGTGAATGGCTTGTGTCTGATTCTTATCTAGATCACTGAAATTCGGGACTTTGCCGGTCAAGATATAGAAGTAAAGAAGCTTGTGGATTCTGATTCCAAAGAGGCATCCGACAAGGCCAAGGCTGCTGCACCTTCTGCTGTTGATGCTGTTCTTGAACAAATAAAGAAGAAACCGAAGCTGAGTGTGCTCGATAAAACAAAGAAGGACTGGGGAGAGTTTAAAGAAGAGAACCAGGGGATGGAAGACGAGCTTGATGCCTACAAGAAAAGCTCGAATCAGTATCTGGACAGAGTTTCCTTCTTGCAACGAGCAGACTACCGTGAGTTCGAGAGGGAAAGAGATGCGCGCCTCGCCATGCAAGCCAGGAGGAAGCCAGACATGCGGGAGGAGCCCTGAACGTGGAACAGTGTTGAACATACATGCTGGCGCAACTTCTGGAGCAGTGGCCACCCTATTCACTAAAAAGAGTGAAATTCCCTAGAAGGGGACATGAAGACCAGTCATAAGTGATGCTTTTCCCGGGAGAGGTTTTGAAGAGCAGTCTCTCTTCTCCTAAAGAAACTAGTTTATTGTGGGAGAGTTTTTTAAGCCAATTCTCGGTTTCACCGATCCTCAAGAGCCCGTTTTCTGGTTAATGGGGGAATTCTGCTTCGCGGTGATGAATTTAACGGATGAATCTCCAATGTCGCATTGTTTGATGTGTATTGTTCATGAAGTTAGTAGAGTAGGACACATAACCAATGTTAATGGTCATGGATTGTTGTTTCCAATTCCAAAGATCTCTGTATTAGCTTTTGCACGAGAAAGATAGCCTCAGTGATGGGTTTAAACTTGCACCTGATATAGTCGATTCATCTTTCCCTCTTAACAAAATTTCTAAAAGCTTGATTGCATTAAGGGCGATCGGATCACTACGATGAAGTGAAAAAGAGCAACTGAGAAGGCTAAAGCTACCTTCAAATGAATATGCGAAGTGGAATTTAAGCTTCATTGAGACGGGTTTTAAGAGGAGTTTTCCTGACATATGCTCCGCCAGCCAAAAATAAAAACGACAAAATCAAAGGTAGAAGGGATGGCAGAATCAGACGGGAGCTACCCCAGCACGGACGGAAACCGACCGGCGAACAATGGCCAGACTTCAGTCCAAACCAGGAAATTGAAGTGGAACATATTAATGCTAGATGTTGGGATGCATCTCCTACAGTTCGCATGCAATACCGGCAACGTTTAGACCCAAGTTTTTATATCGTCCGTAACTGGAAGCTTCCACGTGATTTCAATCTTTCAAGCAGAAAGCCAATCACATTTGTATGGACAAAACTGCTTCCTAACTTACAAACAAAAGAAAACTTCAATTCTGAGGATGGCCCAATCCCTGCATAGATCCTGCTAACGTGTTTATGAACATTGATAGCAAAAACGCTTCAAGGTCATTCTGTTATTGCAGACAGAAGATGACAGCAAACTGCTCTTTGGACACTCGGACTCTTCCAAATAAAGTAGACAAGAAGAAACAGGAAGTTTTCAGCCAGAGATTTCAAAATCGTAAACGCAGTGAATGTAAATCAAGAAATCTAGATGTGAATGGGCTTGTCATAAGTTGCCATAGCAGCTTCCTTCAATGCCTCGCTCATCGTCGGGTGTGCATGGCACACGCGTGCAATGTCCTCACTGGAAGCATCATATGCCAAGGCTAACACTGCCTCATGAATGAGTTCGCCAGCATTTGGTGCCATGATATGAACTCCCAATATCTTGTCTGTCTCCTTGTCAGCCACAATCTTGACAATCCCTTCTGCATCATCAATCGCCTTGGCCCTGCTATTAGCCAAGAAAGGGAATTTCCCCACACGGTAATTAACACCAAGTGCCTTCACCTGCTCCTCAGTCTTTCCAACAGATGCAACCTCAGGATGTGTGTATACAACACCAGGGACCTTGTCATAGTCCACATGGCCAACTTTACCGGCTATGAACTCTACACAAGCAACCCCATCCTCTTCGGCTTTGTGAGCCAGCATTGGGCCTGGAATTACATCTCCAATTGCATATACACCGGGCACATTTGTAGCGAATCGGTCATTGACTGGTATCCTTCCAGCCTTGTCGGTCTCCACTCCTATCGTTTCTAGCCCAAGACCTGCTGTAAATGGAGTTCTACCAGCAGAAACGAGGACAACATCAGCTTCAAGGGTTGTCTGTGCACCACCGGCTGCAGGCTCGAGGGTCAACTTTACACTGTCTCCAGATGTGTCAACTCCGACAACTTTGGTCTTGAGCATGAATTTCATCTTCTGTTTCTCGAGGGCACGTTGAAATTGCTTGCGGATTTCCCCATCCATAGAAGGCACTATATCTGGTGCAAACTCAACTACCGTCACCTCTGATCCTAGTCGGCCCCACACTGAACCCATCTCTAGGCCTATGTAACCTGCTCCAATCACCACCAGCTTTTTTGGAATTTCTGACAAAGCTAAGGCCCCAGTTGAAGAGACTATTCTCTTTTCATCAATGGTAATCCCCGGTAAAGATTTCACGTCAGAGCCAGTGGCAACTATTATGTTCTTGCCCTTTACGATGGCATTGCCACCATCAATGGTGTCTACTGAGACCTCCGAGGGGGAGATGAACTTTCCATACCCTTTGACATAGGTCACCTTATTTTTCTTGAACAGACCTTCAATACCTTTGGTCAAGCCGGACACAGCTTTGTCCTTTTGGGCCATCATGGCAGGTAAATCAACCTCGACAGTTGGGAATTTCACACCATGGCTGGCGAAAGAATGCTTTGCTTCATGATACATATGCGAGGAATGAAGCAGTGCCTGGAAATAGGAAGGGAAACAACAAAGGGAAAATGGAGTTGGAAAATATTCTGTCATTACTAAAGCATTGTCCACATGCAAAGTCAAGAGAAGAGTAAAACTAACCACCGAGACAAGACTTCAAGTGCCCATAAATGAAGGTTTAATTCATTTCCAGTGAAAATACATTAACGTAAAATCTAACCAACAAAAGATGCCTGAAAACATGTCTTGAAGATGTGCATGAAAATGCACTAACATCCACATTGCAGAAAATCAATGGCAGATAAATAACAGCAAGAACCAAATACTATATGAGCATACAAACAGCTTGATAGTAATAAAATAAATTAAAGGATCACAAAAACTACCCAAAAAAGGAACTTTTCAAATGGAGAAGCTTGTTAGTCAACCATAAAGAGAAAAGGTGTTCTAAAGCATACAAACTGAAGCAAAGCAAAAAACTCCGATTTGCTTGCAAATCAAATAAGAATGCTATAAATTCTTCAAGTAGTGTAGGCGTCCGCAAACAAGACTCATCTTCAACACCTATACAAGTTTCTCCACCTGTTTTCTTGTGCTGCCACGCTCCCACCTCGACACTCAAGAATCAGGATTACAGAGATTACTCTCCCAAGTTCTTCATAGGTACGGAGGACAACACTCTCCTTGACAATTGAAAGTCCTTGGGTTAATAATCACTACACTTGTGGACTTTTGTTAGGTCCACCACAATTCATTTCCCACTCTAATCTACACAAGGAGAGACATATTCCACTTCTACGAAATTTGACGACAACATAAACAGCTCTTGGGGGGAAAAGCGAAAACTTCCCCCCCCCCAATCTCAAATCATCGCGAATTCCAACACACGTCCCCTACGGAATTCGCTCCTCTAATCCAAACAAACAGGGAATCAACACCGAGACAACACCGCTAGATCCAACCACAACCTCCAAAAATCGGACGCAGGCACAACACCACCAACCCCCACAAAAAAACCGACCGCGAGCACCACAAGAATCCCTAAACACCCCCCCCCCCCACCTCTTAAAGGAGACAATCACCTTCGAAGGGATACAGCCGACGTTGAGGCAAGTCCCGCCGAGGGCGCCGCGCTTCTCGATGCAGGTGGTCTTGAGCCCCAGCTGCGCCGCCTTGATCGCCGCCACGTAGCCGCCGGGGCCGCCGCCGATGACGACCACGTCGTTGTCGTCGGATCCCGAGGCGAAGCCCCGGGCGACGGAGTACCGGAGCGCCGCCCCGGCGGAGGAGGTGCAGCCGAGGAGGCGCGACGCCTTCCTCCTCGCGATGCTCGCCATTGCCATTCGCTCGGAGCGCCGGAAACGAAGCTGCCGGGAGGATCGGACGGTCGAGCTCGCGTGGTCGGAGCTCCGATGGAAGAAGCGGAACGAGCGAGAGACAGGGAAATGAGATTTCGCCAGCGTTTATCTGCGAGGAAAAAGAATAAGAGGGGAGCCGCTGTCGTCGGGTGCGGCGGCGGCGCACGGTAAGGTCTCGTGATCGAGCGGTCCGGAGCCGTTGGATCAGGGCTGGGGGATCGGGAGGACGGTGGCGATGAGGTCGCGGGAGTGGTTGGGATGGCGTCTGTGTGGTGCGCGCGTGCCGTTTTTGACTGCGCGGGGGAGGAATGGAAGGGAAGGGTCGATAATTTTAACTCCTGCTCGTCGGCCAATCGGAACCGTCCATCTTGTTGATTCCCGTTGACTAAAATGTTTTTTTTTTTTAATTTTGTTTAGAGGACGTTTGATCACGTCATATTTTATTTTCGTTAATGAGCAATTCTCTTATTTTATAAAAAAAAATATTTATTTGAAAATAATGCTTGGTTATGAACAAATTTTTGTTTAACATCGTGTTCATCAAAGAACAATTATCATGTCTATCTACTCGTTTTACTATTTTCATTTGTTTTTTTTTTGGTAAGGTTACTATTTTCATTTGTTTCTCCATGATACTTTCACTATCTTCACATGATTAACAAAAAATAAGAATATTAACATAATCCCATTTAATGCAAATAAAATGATTAATTCCATCAATAACGATTAGAATTTGGAAAAAAAATCATTAAACATTCCAACAAGAATGTTAATGTTTAAACATAAAAGAATAAAATGTCAACACAATACTTGACACAATACATTATTTATTAGAAAACAGGAGAAATTCCACAAAAGTGATATATAAATTCGTGAATTTTAGCACAGCGCATATTAGAATCTAGATGAATACCCTGGCAATTCTATAAATCTATCACTTACAATCCGAACATTTTTTTTGTTTGAAACAATACAAGCATTGAATGAATAAAAATGTACCTTCCGAATCCGTTCGAGTGATCTCGAAGATAGTACGAAAGCATTATAATTAATTTCGTTGCGAAACAAAAGTAAATGCAAGTTCTCAAATAGAAAAAGTTTACAATTTTGACGCTAGCATTTCCTTCCATTTACATAAAATTAGAGAAATTTCCCCTTTTAAAAGAACACATTACGTTGAGTTTTGTTTCCGAAATAATTGATTTTTAATCATAACTAATAAAACAACGTTTTCATGTGAAAAATTACTGTTGTTTCCTTTTAAGAACATCATAAAAAACAGCATGAGTAAACGTAAGGAAACGACTCTTGAAACGAAGACGAGGGCGTTGCATCGTGCGGCCCTAAAATGAAAACAACAGGGAAATAATATCCGCGTAGAGTCGTTTTTATGGGTGATATGATAAACGAGGCTAATTATATTAAGAAGCTGCACAGAAATTGTGTATGCTCCCGTGATGTTCAATGTTGGGTCTATTCATTTCTCAGGATATAAACTGGGTTCGACTTGTAAAATGGGTTTGTTTAGACTGTAGCGTCTCGAAGCCGATAGGACATCCTAACATAGCGCAGCAGACTGTCATCCTTTCATTGCAATGAGATGTAATATCAGCTCAAGCTTTTGTACATTAATCCTAGAAGTCTTCTTAACTTGGTAAAAAGACTTGGAAGATGCTGAGATTTTCAAAGAATCAGGAGAACACTCCCCTCTCCCTCTTGCCTATAGATCTCGCACTCTATCTTTATTTTTATTTTGTTGTTGATGAGTTCTTAAACATCCAATGATTTGAACTGTAATCCTTGAATGCATGGTGTGTCATCCAATTTTTAATGCAGCAATGGGTTTTTCTTCTGGTAAATCAATAGATAAGTCATGTGTCAACTTCTGATCCGCAAATAGGTGTTATATTCAGGGGGTGTTCTTACAGTGAAAATGGGAGTTTTTCTCTCGTATTTCCCTGGGAAAAAGCAGGATATTTGGGTTGTGGAGAGGAGATCGGGAATGGCGTGTCCTCACAAGCCCTACAACTTGATCTAGAGTTCGGTGGAGGAGAATAATCATGTAGAAATAACCTTCCAAAGGGCTCGGATTGGATGTGGCTATGAATCTTGAAAACTCTTTCATCTCAAGTCCAGGAAAAGGACAACTTCCAACACTCTGGCCACAAGCCCTTCGAGTTGGAATCTCGTTTCGTCAAATCTTTTGGAACCAGCAGAAAGAACAAACAGAAGACAGCCACAACAGTCGATCGAATTGTGAAAGGCTCTCGCGCACTTTCGAAATGAAACAAATCAAACCCTCAAAGAGCACATTCTCATTTGCACATGAATTTGCGAGGAAAACAGAGAAGGCTTTCAGCAATTCAGACCGTCAATGTTTTACTAAGAACTGCAATCTGTAATAAAATGGAGCTCAGCATCACTCGTCCATGGAGTTTTCTTGATCGATTTAACGTATCTCACAAATCTTTACAAATGACGGGACAAACATCTCCGAACGGTAAAAGTTCGGAACAATACACTCCAACAAACTACAAAACTGCTGGCTAGTTTTTTCTCTCTCTCTTCTAAATCATCTGAAACAGCCACAAACAGATAAAGATCATCCTCCATAACGATGTGCTGTGAAAAATAATGGTATTTACAGCAAAATGCACTCAATTTCCTTCCAGCAAGCTCTTCAACCTGTTCCTTGCCTCCTCAGAGAGACCACAGCATCTCAGTCTTCGCCTCTGGGATGGGCATGACGCGGGACGATCAGGGGAGCTGAGGCATATCACTAGCACTGTGAGGTTGTCAGTAGTATTAAGGCGCAATGCTTCCATGACCAGTTCTCTGGCACATTGATGCGGGTCACTGTGCCGTCTGAGCCCTTGCCTGACTAGACTAACTGCGTACTGACTTGTCATCACATCCCAAATTCCGTCGCAACCGATTATCAAAAACTCATCATCCTCTGTCAAGATAACTCGTTGGACATCAGGATCAGCGATTAGCGGCGAAGCAGACCCCAGAGGAAGCTTCAAGTCCCAATCCCCAAGAGCACGGGTAACAGATAGGCAGCCGTTTAGATATCCATCATTGATCCAACCACCCAGCGCCTCCACACGTCTTCGCTCAGGTAAAAAGGATGGCCTATGATCTTGGGACATCTCAACCGCAACTCCTTTCCTACACAAAACGGCTCGACAATCGCCGACATTGGCTACCAGCAAATGTCTCCCTAGTATCAAAGCGGTCAGTGCCGTTGTTCCACATGAGTTGCTCACACTGCAATCACCTGCCAAGGCCAGGTCTGCTAGCAGAAAAGATTTACGATGATAGCTCTCCAGCTCTTCCAAGAAGATATCATCAATTGCAGACGTCTCTGGTAAAACAGTATCTTCAAAGAATAACTTCATTGCATTCCTCTTGATGTATGCAGCCGCCTCAGGGCCTCCATGGCCATCGAAAACTGCATAAAAGGCACTTGGTGTGCATAATTCAGAACCCAAATGGGCAGACAGATCATCAACCCTGATGTGTTCATCTTCCATGGAAATCCGAGAGCCCATGTCAGCATAGCTACCAGAACGAATCCTTGGAAAAAATTTAACGGCATCGGACACAGCAGCAGCATCATTCGCGGTCTCGAGGCAGTTGACAACCTGCAGAACAAAGGACTAGATAAGCAACATATCTAAGGTCATCGCGAACAGCATCAATAACCAAACAAGAGACCTGCAGATAAGGGTTAAATTGACTCAAGCTTGCAGACGCAGAAAACTATTAGCAGAATCTCCATATTCCATCCACGAGTGTTTCTGGCTATCAAAACTTCTTTACATGTCATGCTCGGACTCATGAGATGGTTTTGTTCTATCATAATTACGAAAAGTTTAGATGCAACCCATGGAGAGAAAATAAACCCAAAGCTCCTCCAAGCAGAGCACATCCAAAGCATGAGCTAAATCCCATCGCAGCAACATCATAAAAGGCCCCAGTTCACTAATAACACGACGCCTAAAATTCAAAGAGAAGCTGATTATCTAGAAGAGGAACATCAAACCTACATGTACGACACCATAAATTTCAAAAGATATAAGCTTCGATGTTACACGGCTAACAAAACCCCATATGAAGCATCACAGCGCCAATCATCCTCCCGAATCATGTCAAATCCCCACGGCCGAATAATTCCGAATTTAAAACATATTAGCCTATTCCACTCGAGCCAAACTTTCTACAAAATCAAATCCCAGACCCCAAATTCTCTAAAGTAGAAATCCAGAAAACAACAGCAACAACAATCCCGCGTCAAGATCATCGAAAACGTCTAGTTAACTGACGAGAGCAACTAATCTTATCGCAAACAAAACGACCTCATCCCCCTCGCAATGCACGCGGATTCAATTAAATCGGGCTCCATAAAAATCCCAAGGCAACTCCCGAACCCGAACGACCAACCGATCCGGATCGAGCTCGACTCCAACGAAATCACCCATCACGCACGAAAATCCGGCAAAACGGACCTAAGCAAAACCGCCGCGCCGCGCGCCATTCGAAAACCCGGCGTAAATCCGAACGCTAATAAGAATTGCGGCGTACCGAATCGATGCGGGAGACGCCCGCAGCAGGGGCCGGCGGCTCGGGGATGCGGTGGGGGGCAGCGTCGCGGAACATCGCCGGGCAATGAATCGAGGCGGCGGGAGACGCCTGCAAGCTGGGCGGGCAAACGATCTCCGCCTCCGCCGTGACCATCTTCTGGCTCACGATCATCTGCTCCTTCCAAAGAGGACGACTCTCGACACCGGAAAGCTCGATCGGCGGGCGGGGGAACCGGAGAAAGCTACGGCTTCGATCGGAAAGGCTCCTCGACTTCGACTTCAAACAACTTCTTCTTCCTCCTCCTTCCTTCTTCTTCGTTCTTCTTCTTCTTCTTCTTCTTCTTCCTGTTGTCGTCGCGGCGGTGGTGGTGGGACGCGCTTTAGGGTTTGCTGAATTTTGGGGTTTCGCGAAAGGCTGCTGGGTCCGGAGGTGAGGCGGAGATTTATAGGGGGGCGGGTGGTGACCGGCTTGACCCGGGAGGCGCGTCCCCGGTAGCAGGACACGTGGCGGTGGAGGCTGTGGCGGGCACGGAACTGGCTGGGAGAACGTTTAATGGAAGCGAAACTCTTTTTTTTCTTTTTTTTTTAATATATGTAATCTCATTTATCTTGTTTTTCCTCCTTCTTTCTTTTTTTTTTTTGGGGGGGAGTCAGATTATTTTATTTTCCCCCCCCCCCCTCTTTTTTTTTTTCGGTCGAGCCTTTTTATTTTATTTTTTCCTTTCGGGAGGAGGGAAAGCGCGACTTCTTGGCGGTGCGCGGCGGCGTGTGTTTACGGATTTGCCCCTGCGGAGTGGAGGTGGATAACAACCGGCTTTTTTGGCGGCTCGTGGAAACGCGCGCGCCCGGGTTTTGGGATCGCCGTTTTACAGCACGCGCGCCCCCGCGTGGATTTCCCGCGGGATCCGACCCGGGGTTCCGGCGTCGGGCGGGTCGTGGAGAACCCGCCGCGATATGTCGGGTCTCCTCGTCGGAGTGCCCAAGCCGTAGGCAGTAAGGGCAGGTGGGTGGGCGGGCGGGCGGGCGGTGAGAATAATTTTTTATTTCTACTCCAGAAATTAGAAAATTAGAAAATTTTTACTTCATATATCCATTCCGATCTTCTTTCTGTGCTAAAAATTCGACCCATATACAGAAAAATGAAATTGTGCTACACAACGTATTTTTGTGCCAAATTTATTCCCGGAAACAAGAAAATGTAAAAACAAAAAAAATATATAATGGATATCATTCGCATTCTTAATAAACAACATCACTAAGTGAGTCCCGGCTTGCGTAACTTCTCCTGTTGACAGGCGCTCGCTCGCTCTCTCGATGTAAAACCGAGTGCCCATCACCTCTCCCGCCCCAAGAGGCTGGGAGCTTCGGGACAGGAAAAGAGGCGGAGGCGGCGAGAGTTCCCATTTTCTCCAAAATCATCACTTTTAAACCTAATCGAACGGCCAAAAGAAAAAGGGTTCTGTTCGGTTCGGTTCGGTTCGGACCATCGTATGCCATGCTCACCCCTACATAATTATACCGCATCTTGTGCCTTCTGTGTTGTATTTTTTTTTTTATGGCACGTAAGAAGAGACACTTTTGTGTATCAGCACGGCCTTACGAAACCATTAAGGTTTAGATCACAGGTGTAAACGCGATCAAGGAATTTGGCAGATGGTATATACCCTCGAATATGGATAGAGCTTACCCTTCTTCTTTTTGGCCTGTACGGAGGTACCCACCCATTTAGGGTTTTAATTATTTATAAAGCAATAACTTTTAGCTTCTCCAACACTCCTTATCCTCCTCTAGGTCAATGCAATTACCAACCCGAGTTGCTAAACATAACCAGAAAAAAAAAAAAAAAAAAAAGAGGAAGGGAGGGGTCTCCTTCCCTCTCTCCAATTAATTTTTTTTTTTTTTTGCAGTGTGGATTAGGAAAAGTTTAGGAAGGCGATAATTATGGCACGAGTTGATTAAACTAGCGGGACGCGGGTTACATGAATTTAGATGATGCAAGCATTTGAATTAGGTAGGGACCAGGGCGCGTGATCACCCGACGCAAATTACGTATGGGGAATCTTACGGAAGTGACGTAATCTTAATCGCCCGAGGAGTCATTAGCCCCGTGATTTCTGATCACATCTGCAGTATTGATGTCGACCAGTCAGACCGGAGCCGCCGCCTGTGGAGGGGCGGTTGTTCCGTCCGCCGCCGTCGGAGTTAATCCGGGTTCGATTCGCTGATTGTGTAATCAATCGAGGGTTTGATGACGGTGAATTTGCTGATTTGGATTAATTGTGGCTTCTCGAAAAACGTGAGAGATTTGAGAAAATTACGAATTGTGTTTTCCACGTGGTTCACGAGTTGACCCCGGACGCGTTTCAGTTTTCGGACGGACAAGATTACGGAACACCTGACCTGGCCACGGCGACCGACATCACTTTTGGTTTTTCTGTTTCTTCTTTTAGTTGCGGTTATGTTGTCTTTTATTGCGTGTGTTAGCATTCAATGGTTGACCAATGTAAAAACACGCGTGCAGACTGCAGAGTTGAATAAAAATACGTAACAAGGAAAAAAAATTACGAAATTCAGAATTACCTCGAAAAGGGGAAAGATTATCAAGAAAGTTATAGACCTATTGCAATTGTGTCGAGTCGGTTCTAAACTTTTTTTAAGGTCAATTGAGTTATAAACATTTTATATTTAAGCAAATTCAGTCTATAGGCATAGTTTTGGCTGGTCAACATCGGTTACTTACTTGGCACGGCCGGTACTGATTTGGATCATTTTTTATAATATTTTAATGTTTTTTTTTCGATTTTATGTCTTCCTCTAGTCCGTTGTAACGATCGGAGGCGAGGGCCAATGAGGCTTTGGCAAAGCTCGACTCCACAAGGCCACTGGTGAGGGTGAGTTCAGGCCTTGCCCAATGACAATGAGGTTAGACTGGTGAGGGCAATGGCATGTCATCGCCTGCGAGGTATGTCGCCCTTCTCCTCTCTCTCTCTCTTAATCGGATGTGACTGCTTCATCTTGATTAGGGTATCTGGAGTTCATTTGTTGATTTTTTCAATCTGTCGACCTCGCCTTCACCCTTGCCATGCCCTCGCCAGTGGCTAATGGGGGTGAGCTTTGCCAAAGGCCAGTTAGGTTTTGGCCGGTCGTTGAGGTCTAGCAATTGGCTAGAGGAAGAAGAAGGAGGGAAGAAAATAAAAAGAAAGAGAAAGGAAAGGAAAAAAAAAGGGTAAAAAGAATTTGAAAAAATATTAAATTGTTATTAAATTTATCTATGTCAGCGCTGGCCGACCAAAATTGATCGGATGAATTGATTTGGCACAAATACAAAAAGGTTTAAGACTGAATTGAGGTTTAAGACTTTTGGTAATTTTTCCTGAAAAAAGAGTTAATATAAATTTTTTTTTAGAATGGACAAAGCCTAAAGAAAGAATCGGACTGCACAGTGGCATCGACGGTTGATGCCAATCACCATAAAAAAGGACGTAAATCTCGTGCGCATCTTATGATTAGACTGACGGGTATCCATATAACGAGTCTAAGCAATGAATGTCATTGAAAGAACCCCTGGTCGGTAAATGCAAAATCTCCCTAACGTTTGCATCTCTAAAACTGGCCATTGCAGTGGAAACAAGATTGACTGTGTTCTACCTAGAACAAAGTGCCAAACCCTATCCTACAAAGTACAAATTGCAGTCTCTCTCCTCATCTTTTGTGGGTGGGAAATGATCTGTGCTCCTTCCAGCCACAGGACAAAGGAAAGGAAAAGAGGGACGTGTTAAAAGAGGAGTGGCGACGGGAGAGGGAGGGCCTTTTGCGTTCACCAGTTTTGCTTGAAGAAAACGTCCTGTGAAGCAAGGAAGGAAGACGCTTTTGCAGCTCCGGTCAAGAAAGCAGAACGATGAGGAAGCTAAGTAATTGGGCTTTCAGGGTAAAGGTTTTTGGGTGTTGTTTGCCTTTCACGACGTGTGGTGTGGGATGGTCAGCGACTCGATGGGTGTTTTGTGCGGTTCCTATTTTCGTCTTTTACCTCTCTTACTTTTATTCGACACCGAACAGATGAAATATTTCAGAATGGACATGATAATGTCACGTCTAATCGTATGCTGAATTGACCTAAAATCATCACTAGAAACTCTCCGTTCGAGTGACCCGATTGAATATAAACGTTTCAAAAAAGCGTTTATCACGTTGGGTGATGATAGCGACTGCATCACGACGTGCAATTAGAAGAAATGAATAATTCTTGGTGGTGCTTGAGGATAATGATGCTGCTGCTGCTTCGGACATCAAACAGTTCCTTCAAACTCTGTTCCTTCCTGAGAGGAAGCGTGGCCTCATGTGTGTTCAGTGCGTGTCCGACGTGTTCCACATTCAGCATGCAAAAAGCAGATCGGACGAAGGGGAATCGGTTTGGATGGTTGACGAATGCATGCTCAACTTGCAACTTTTTCTTTCCTCTATTTTCTCTCGTCTTCAGTTTCTTTGACTTGGAATGTTGAAAAAAGAGCACTTTGCCCATCTCCGGTTGCATGTCGCATTCCCATTGAAGTTGACCTGTTGGTTTCCACATGTTTCAAAGATTTCTAGGCCACACACGCGTCCAGTTCACATTGTCTAATGTACACTCTTCTAAGAGATGCAAAATGACCTAACCTGAGCATGTGTCTCCGATCGAGCCATTTGCCAATGAAATGGTCGCTGAAGATGATTTCCGTGACATTCCATTCCACATCTTCTCGAGTCCAAATGGAACTAAACAACACTTGCACTTGTATGAGTGGGAAATGGGACTGTACTACTAAACAGAAGAACGAATATGATAGATACATGAAGGACCACTTGGTAGATTTCGCCAACAGACTGAAGATGAAGAAGCTTTTGAATTATAGGTAAAGGAAACGTTAGCCAAGCTGTGGGAAACACATGGAAGAATGGACACCTTGATGATCCATTTACATAAATCAGACATGGGCTAGTACCTTTTTCTATGCTTCACGCTGGGTAGATGACAATAACTCTGGATGATTCACTACATGAATGAAAGAACCAACTAATGGGATTTCAGACCATCCAACCACAAAGCTTAATGAAATTTCGCAAGTCATTACTCCATTTTGGCAATTGAGGTAAAACCGTGGCATCGGGACTCGTGTGGAAAATTATCCCTTGCCACTAGAAAAACAGCAATTCTGTTGAGGCTTTCTGGGTTTTTTTCATACAAGATCGAAGCCACTATTTACATGAGAGATGAACTTCATTCGCAGCAGTCGGGCCGGTGCTCTTTCTGCAGCTTCTCCCAGAGGCACAGCAGCTTCCTTGGGCCTTGATAATGTGCAAGAATGTAATCCGATTCACATCCAGCATTATAGAATCTTCCGTCATTTATGTAGTGCACTTCCTTGCCGCTGTTCTTGAACTGCTCTATCCATATGCCCATCGCAACATCTTCTAGCTTAAACCACTGAAAATTGGAAAAACAAACACAAAAATGATACAGTCTCAGCCAAAATGAAGAATAGACTATATTCTCGGCTCATTTAACCCTCCAAGGAGCATTATGACAGAACAAATAACCTAAGGGTTCCCGTCTTTTATCTCTCTTCATGACAGAATCGAACAGCTTAAATTTACCTTAAGATCTCCTTCTTGGTGGCCCCGAACAATAAACTTTGCAATGTCTCGAGAGATTATATAACCTGGACCATGAGCCCATGGAGGATACCTATCATGTGGCCACTCCTACATCAAGGACCATGAGAATGTATTAACAAGTAAAGTAAGTATCATGTTTTCTAGGGAAAATGGATATGGATAAAGGCCATACCTTCTCACTGATATACCATTTGCTGTCCTTTTCTCTATGGGGAGATGAGTTGGAAGATATGAGACCGTACAAGAGACCATTAGATGGTTTTCCCTTGAGATTTGACAGTACTTCATTGATCCTCACGAAAGCGTCATCATCTGTTTTCATGATATACTTGGCAGGAACGATTTTTGACTGCATATTCCATATATCATAACTCATGAGATATTTTCAACAACAAAATTGGGCGCGACCAGGATTCCAAATTATGAAATATAAAAGCAAGGCCCGACCAGTTCCTGGAGAATATTTTCCAATCCAACCTTTAATAGGGGAATTTCAATTAATAAATTTTGTAGCTTTACATAAAATTTCTTTTGTTCCGGTAGTCAGACTTTTTAGGAATCATCCTTCATCAATCAGGTCTATGCACAGAAAAGAGCATGTAGAAAATCCCACATCCCCTTGACATGAATTAGCCCTATACCCCACGCATACCCACATTCACCTAATAACAGATTTCATTTTATTTATTGTCTGAATCCCCTGGCTACCATGTACCAACTCTTAAGAATGGTTTTAGCAAGGTCAGAGGTGTTTGTTGAAAGTTTGTCAGGTAGGCTGATTGTCTATCAACAATAAAGAATATCAAGATAGAACTGTGAATCCACATACTGATGAGATGATTTCCGGCATTACCAGCATACTCGATAAGTATCTGCACCATGAAGATGATTCTCCATGCGAAAATGTAATGGGCAATCAGAGTTCTTCTTGAGAAAATATATCGTCATTATACATACCCCCATAATGCAGATTGCAACTGTCTTGTAACTGATGAGGCTGTAATAATCCACAAAAGGCATGAACTGGATGTCCTCGTATGCTTGAGCTTCTTTCCACAGCTCAACATTTACTTGCATGTTTTGGTGCTGCAGTTAATGGTACATACCAGGTGATCAGTAAGAATAATGATAGCAATGCTGGTTGTCAATATAGATGCTGACAGTCGGCCAAAAAAGAAATAAAGATGTTGACAAAGTATTTATAATTAAATATATTACTCTGATGTTATGGTGATCATGATACTTGGGAAACGCAAGTGCCTTCAGAGATGCTTAAATAAGCTTCGACACATACAAATGAAGCCCAGAATGTGTGTGTGGTGAAGTATGGGCTAGAAAATCTGTTCTAGGGACTAAGCAGGTAAACAGGCTTAAAGAAAGCACTCTGAAGAGCAACCTCTTATTGAACCAGATCCACTTTACTTTTTGGCCAAAATACCTGATATCCACTTGACAAAAGCGGCCACAATCACATTGAAATCAAGGAACAGAAGAAAGAAAAGAAACACCATTTGGTAATTTCAGGATGGATTTGATATTTGACTATTACTTAGCTTTGTGCTTACCTTTTCATCAATGAACAGATAAGCAATAATGTGCAAATATCATCAAGACATTCATGACACAATAAAGGGTTCTATTTGACAGAAACAGCTATTACTCCAGAGAGTTATCCCGGGATTCAGTAGGAGGAACATAGGATGTAAGTTATAATCACTTACAAGACCAATGAAAAATCGAACAGCTACATCCCCAGAGTGTATGGCTTCATATTGCATCCAAGACCTCCTTATAGCCATTCGTCTCTCAAAATTATTTCCAGTTGAGAAAACTCCAATCAACATCACAATTCTTTTCCTGGTAATTAACGGAGCTTTGAGATTCTTGGCATCAACAACCAAATCATGATCCTCAGATACAGGCAAACCTTCAGCTACAGTCGACAACACATCCAAATCACCAACCACTTCGACTCGATTAACTGACCATGGTTCAAGTTTCTGCATTAGGAGAACTCTCAAATAGCATTGAAGTGACTACAACAGCACTAGGCCGTACATAGATAACAAGTAACTAACAGCATACTTTACCTCCCCGTAAGCAAATGATGTTTCATGCCTTCCATTAACTGTCATATGGAAACCCTCCAGACCAACCCATAGCGTGGCAGTGAATAAACTCCCTTCTGCAAATGGAAAATTGGCACTAGCATGGACACTTCTAGATATATTGGTCAAACTCTCATTGCCTCTTGCATTCAAATTTTCTGCTACAGTGCCCCTAATCAATTGTTCATTGCAAAGAGCAAGTCCATCCAGCATAAGACCTACAATGACATGTCAGATAAAGGTAACTGCAGTAAATCTAAGGGAAGACAAGGCATATTAATGGGGATAAGAAGAAGACAGATCCAAGTTAGAGACAGGTTTAGAAGTTCAGCTAGCAATGTACAAAGAATCCATCTCTAGAAAAGCCCATCCATTCCTACTCCTTGTTTTAATTATTCCATAGGATGAGTTCAATGAGATGCATCATTACTGAGGATATGCAACTAAATGCACGATAGCTTCATGAAGCAATTGGCAGTGGATGCTAAGTTGATAACTACTAAGGGCTATCTTTAGAGTCAACAATTCCATCACCCATTCATGAGTACATAAACCAAGGACTAGGTAATCTCTCTTCATCATCTCCATTCAAGCTCAAATTACTACAAGTTGCATCACAACTGAAGCCTTCTGGCAAGAGAGAGAGGTGTTAACATAGAACATGAATCAACTTACAATTAAAAAGAAAACTAATGAAAGAAATTAAAGGTCAATAAAAAACCTTTCAAGCTGTTAACAGATCCATGAGCAGGACATCTCTCCTCTTTACCCCATCCAAATTCATCAGTCCAGGTATTTTGCACGACAAATGGTTCCTCTGTCATATTCTCTCCAGGCAAACTCACATTATAACGCAAAACGATAGGCGCATCAGCCTCTTGAGAAATTTGCGACCCTATTAGGTCAATATGAAAGCTTCCCTGGCCACCATGAGGAATGGCAACCAGTGTAATTGAGGAATCCTCAATTAGCCCACATGGCAACTCAAGGAAAGTTCCATTGCTTGAATTCGTCTTCCTAAATCTACTCGCAAACGGTGGGCAATTTCTATCTTCACTGATGTTGATAATACTGGCCTGGGAGGCTTCCTTGTTGTACAGAATAACAGAGAAATTCTTCCACGCGATGGAGGCCTCACATATTCCTTTAGCAGTTTCTAGTAGTGCATCCGACCTGGAAAGCAGCCTCCGCATCTGAGCCCACACAAGAAGATACTTACGCTTTTCGACTGAAATATTTCTCAAGCCATATAGGTCATCTAGTCCTTTATAATTGACAAGAGTGGGCTTCTCCGTTGGTTTCTGAAAGGACAGAGAAGAACCATCGTCTTTCATTTGAGATTTATCGCTAGGATGGTTATTAAAGAAATCATATGCAGACTGCTTCGGCTGCTTGGTCACCTTGTTCCCTACCAGGCTGTAACGAATCACCAAGATGGTAGCAAGAGCTACAATCAACATGCCCCCCGACCATTTCTTCATTTCTCAACAAAGCACAAGCCAAAAATGAAGTCCGGTGCACACTTTACTACTTAACTCTTCTGTTGATCCGTGTTAAGCAAATCAACAGCAGGAAACATTGTGATGCACAAGTTCGGCTGACTCCTCCCATCTCTCCTCTCACATTGTTCTGTCCAAGAGAAATGGTACGGTGATGACAAGAATTTCAACATAAAAAAAAAATTCAAAGCGGGAATAGAAAAAATAGACTAAGTTGGCAGCTGACAAGAAAGCCTAAGGACCCTTAATTGTTCATTTGCGGCTGGTCAGCCGCGCACCCACATTAACATAGAAGAAGATCACCTCAAGCAGAAGTGATACACTTCAAATACTGAGGCATTTCAGTGTGAAAATCTCCGCATATCGGCGTTCAAACCCACTGGTTTCACATCAATTACTAACACGATATCAGCTAATCTCTCTCCAAGGGAAACCCACAAACCATTCCCGCTCAAGAACAGAAGAGAGAGTAATCCAGACAATTAGCTGAACCAAAAAAAACCTACCCATCATCGGTCTCTGCCATGACTACCGACCAAGAACGAAGCCATGATCGAGCTCGAAAGCCCATCGCCACCTCGAAAGCAGCGAACTCCTGCCACAAACAGAAAGCATTTTGACTAACATGGTCAGCTTCGCTAAGCGCAAACCCGGAACCACCCGCTAGCGCTAGCTCTCAGCTCAGAACAACGACACAATTCAAGACTGAGCTAATCCAGCGAAGTCGCGACGCGTCGAAAGCGTTACCGCAGATCGAGCTCTGAGGCAGAGAGAGTGTGCGAGCCTCGCCGGCGGCGAATGTCCCTGCTCCTTCCTCACGCCTGTCCCGACGGCGGACAAGAGCAAAACGACGGCGTCCCCGGCCGAAGAAGATGGCGGAAGTGTTAGATCTCTGCTGTCGGAGCGAGCATGAAGTAGAAGGAACAAGTTACTACAGTGAGGGTGTGAGTCTAACCTGCGGCAAGTTCTACGGTAAGTTTGGTGGAACGTAGAGTCGGGTCAACGTACAAATAGGTACGAACAGACACCATTTGAGTGCCACGGAAAACATGACCCCGGACAATAAATTCCAGCGATTCGTCAAACGTTTTTCTAACCAAATTTTTATATCTGAGGTGGCATGTTTAGAAAATTTGAAGTCAAACGTGGACAAATTCCTTGATCAAATCCCCGTTGAAAACAACTCCCACAATAAATTCCGTCTATTCGTCTCCGTGTACAGTTTTGTTTATTTTTCTTATTCTTTAACTTTTGCTTTGCTTAGGTAGAGTATGTAAGTTGAACTCTGCATCTGTGATACTAGCGTCTCTAACCCCTAATCTCTTTACCAGTAAGGTGCATGCCTTTTAGCGGGTCAATACCTAAAAAAACTCCAAATTTTAACATTTGTCCCAATTATATCTTAAACTTTTTTTGTCTCATAAAAAACCCCAAACTTTTACTTTTATTCAAAATCTATCACTTAATACCCAAAAAAATCATAAACTTTAGACTTTGTTCCAATTATATCCTAAACTTTTTTTTGTCTTGTAAAAAACCCCAAACTTTTACTTTTGTCCCAAATCTATCACTTAATACCCAAAAAAATCATAAACTTTAGCCTTTGTCCCAATTATATCCTAAACTTTTTTTGTCTCATAAAAAATTTCAAACTTTTACTTTTATCCCAAATCTACCACCGTTAAATTTTCCGTCCAATATTATCGTTAATAATTATTTTAATATTATTTTTTTGAATTTTTTATTTTTCCTTTATTTTTCCTTTATTTTTTTTCCCTTCATCGTTAAATTTGCCGGTGTTGGACAAGATTCATCCTTACTGTGGCTTGGCCTCGCCCAATGCCGGCGAGGTCAAGCCTTGCCAGTGGCCAGCGGGGCCGAGCCCTCGCTAGAGGTGGGCGAGGCCGACCTCGCCCAACGCCAGCGAGGTCGAACCTCCCGCCTCTGGCAAGGTTCGTCCTCGCCCGCTTCTGGCAAGGTTTGTCCTCGCCGTGGCTGGCAAGGCTTGGTCCTGTCGGCTAGTGGTGAGGTCAAGCCTCATCGCGGCCAGTGTGGATGAGACCGGCGGGACTAAGCCCTCGCCAGCATTGGGCAAGGCCAAGTCTCGCTAGCCACGGCGAGGACGAATCTTGCCAGGGGCGGGTGAGGTTGACCTTGCCCAACGCCGGTAAGGTCGAGCCTCGCCGGCCAGAGGTTGAAGGTGAAGGGAAAATAAAAAATAAAAAAAAAGGAAAGGAAAAGGAAAAGAAAAGAAAAAATCAAAAAATAAAAAAATAGTCATTAACGGTAATATTGGATGGAAAAGTTAACAATGGTAGATTTGGGACAAAAGTAAAAGTTTTGGATTTTTTGTAAGACAAAAAAAAAGTTTATGACATAATTGGGACAAAAGTTAAAGTTTGGGGTTTTTTTGGATATTAGGTGGTAAGTTTGGGATTTTTTATGGGACAAAAAAAAGTTTAGGATATAATTTGGACAAAAACTAAAATTTGGGATTTTTTTGGGTATTGGCCCGCCTATTAGCTATTTATCTTCATCTTTAACTGTTCGTTTTCAACTTTTTTGGTTATCTTAATCTTAAGCCAAATTTTTTACATTGTTCTTATTTTTTCTTCTCCAGTCATTTTGCTAACCACTGTCTAGTCTAAGGCGACCAACAAAACACCAAATCAAAATTAAAAAAGGAAAAAAAGGTTTTATATAATTCTCTCTCTCTTTGAAGTTGCGATGCATGCTTCATGATTCTGTAATCAAAAAATGAGAGAGCTTTGGCAAGTCTGGCGAATTATCTCTGTGGTGGCCATGCGGTCCTCATTTCGCGAGGTTCGGAGACTTTCAACAACGAAATTTGGCTTCGAAGAAGCCCGGATACAACAACCTTGAAATTCGTTCCCCTAAAAAGAACGAGGGAAAAATCGAAGAGAAAAAGAAGAAATCGAGAACGTGGTAAATTGCTCAAAAAATTAACATGGTAAATTGCCCCAATTTGAGGAATTAAGGTTAGGTTCACAACAGATTTTGCTCCAATCCGTTAATTTGGGCCGAAGAGAAGACCAAATGGCATCGTTTAGGTTAATAATGCCGACTAACTTTATCTTGTTGACAAGCCACGTCGGATGGTATATATTGAAAAATTGCCATGTCAGATTTTTTGGCTAGCACTAAAGTGATCATCTTTCGACAAAAGTAGCACTCAAGTGATCCCTAACAAGAATTTAGTACTAAAGTGAGTATTATGCGAAAATTATGTTACCTCTAGTCTTTTTCCCATGGAGAAGTGAGGCATTCACAAGCAATTATATGTACTTAGTTGAGAATTTAGATTTGTTAGAAAAGATCAGTCATGTGGATCGCACGGAACCGTATGATATGTTTTCGTAAATTTATTAAACTAATTGAATAATTTATCGTACGATCCTCCAAAATAATATAAAAAATTACTTATTTACTGATCATAGTGGAATTTTATCGCAATTTAAAGTTATTTTTAATCTTGAAAAGATACTACACAAGCGACAAAGCTAAGAGGACTGACTTATTACTATTTTTTTTTTTACAATGTCTAAAGTAATTGGCATAAAATAATTGAAGGTTCCTTGACAGGGTAATTACCAAAAAATTTGGGAAATATATTGGTAAATCGTTAAAAAGTTTAGGACAAAATCGACAAAATTGAAAGATTTAAGATTGAATTTGTATTCGAACAATAAATTAAGGATCTTTTTGGTAAAACCTCTGTTCCTTAACTAGAAAAAATTATCCAAAAAGTCATAAATCTATTGCACTTTTGCTAATTCAGTCCAAAACCTTTTCACTAATTAAGTCTATCTGGCTAATTTAGGCCAGTCGGCGCTGACGTGACAATTTTTAAATATATTTTTTTGAATTTTTAATAAGTTTTTTCTTCTTTTTTTTTTTTTTTCTGACTTCTTCCCTCTAGCCGATTTGGCGACCGGCCAAAGGCGAGGGCTGGCAAGGCTCGCCCTCGCCGGTGGCCAATAGGGTTGAGCTTCACCAGAGACCGACGAGGTTGACCTCGCCGACCTTTGCCTTTGGCCAATCGCCAGATCGGTCAAAGGGAAGAAGTCAGAAAAAAAAAGAAGAAGAAAAAAAGATTAAAAAATTACCACGTTAGCATCGGCTAATCTTCACATCAGCGTCGACCGACCAAAATTGGCTGGATGGACTCAATTGTCAAGAAGTGAAAAGGTTTATGACTGAATTGACAAACTTAAAAGGTTTATGACTGAATTGGCAAAAGTGCAATAAATTTAGGACTTTTTGGACAATTTTCCCTCCTTAACTATATCAATTTGTACAATGTTATTCCAAACCTTTTTTGTTGGCGCAATGTCCTTCCTAGGTTATATATGCATTTGTTCAAATTAGCCCTTTCGTCAAACAACTAAAATTGAAATGCTTACATGGCCATCCACGTCAACACCACGTCATTGCGCTTCTCTAGCAAATTTACTGAGGTGGAAAAAATAATTAGAAAACTATAAACCCTAGCAGAGAGAGAGCGAGAGAGGGGAGGGGCATACCGGAGGTAGCGACAGCGCCACCTAGTCACAAGCCATGGCCCAGGGCCTGTTGCTGGCGATCACTTTCGAACACTACTAATTGAAGCAGCAACAGCAGAAAGAGAGAGAGAGAGCATGAAGGTTCGCATCGAGTGAGGCTACGACCCTAAGGATCGGGACCCATGCTTGCTCTTTAGACCAAATCCACACAGAGATACAGGCATGGTGTGAACCGATAGTCGTGATCCTCCCACCCTTGCCAGTGATCGCCAAGACCGCGAACCTCGTCAATGAGTGCAGAGAGTGGCGGGTGCTGCCTATGAGTGATGAACGAGGCCCTGTGAACTCTCTCTCCTTGTTTGTAAGCGTCTATGACGAATCGGAGGAGGCGCCCCCGTTACATGAACTCAACTAGGGCTTGGCCACCGTCCACGGTGGCTCGGTGGTGCAATGCCAGCTAAAATGATAAGCGATCGAAGAATCCTTCTAATTTAAAATGTTACTAGTTTCTGTACATTGAAAACTTTAAAAATTAAAATACGCCGGGAAAAAAGAAAATAATAATTGACAAGGAACACGGGTCGTCGCAAAATAAGGGACCTTGAATTTTTGTAATTAAACTTTTTAAGAGTCTCATCGACTCTCCTAATCAGTGAGGTCAACATATCTCCGTCCATCCAATGTCACAATACCTTATCACTTAATTTTTTATAGGAAAATTTACCAACCACAATAAAAGTTACTAGATAACTTCCGATAAGGTTAAAATTACGATGAGCCTTCAAAAATTACTAGACACCTGGCAGAATTACCTAAATTAATATTGGTCAGCACAAAACTCATATTTCAGAATGAATAAAGTTAATAAGAAATGTGAAAAAGCTCACTAACTTATATATTACATTTAAAAGTTATCGACCACAGTACGTAATTCTCAATATGACTAATAAGATTAGTATAGAAAAGCCACCAATTATGTGATTAGCAACTGATTAGTTTTACTAGTTATAATCACAATTAGTCATTTTTTTTGCATGTCGAAGTTTCATCCAGAGAGACTTGTTTTGCAGAAAACTTTATAGTGAGGCTAATTTACCTTAAAAAGAATAATCACTATAACGAGAAGCACTACATGTTTATAGGTGGGTACAACAATTGATCTTTTACTCTTCTTCCTCTTCCTCCTCTATCGAAACAAGCTAGCCACGTGATTTTCGTGCCCGACGAAAGGGCTTGAAGCAATTGTGCATTTACATGTAAGACTGTACATATATGTACTAGAAAACAGGCTATACAGGTTCTCATGCCATTGCTCGGTTGGATTACCCTTTCGTCTTGAACAGATTGAGAGCGTCTATCTTCATTTCCATGGTGGAGATGGCCTTTCTGCATTCTTATGCCACTTGCAGCATCTGAAGAACATCATGCAATTGAGTCAGCCAACATTTACACAATTTTATCTTCTAAAATTTTGGCGTTCAACACCTGCCGCTTCCAAGTAGTGAAACGAAAGTTGATTACTGGCAGGGGGAGAGACTCCCTCGCCCCCAAAATGGAGAGAGATCATTCACACAAAGAGCAAACACTATTACCACTGATTTGTTAGCATCCTTCCCACAAAATGCAATGACTATGAATAAAAGCACTACAAGATGTGAAGTCATGATTATCTGGGCCTAATCAAACTGAAGCCAGTAGAGCTCATTTGACCAAGAGATCAGTAAGAACAAAGAATCAGCTTCAGGCTGACAGAGCATGCAAAGTGTCTATGCAAGCAGGAAAATCATTTATAAGCCTCTCTCTCTCTCTCTCTCTCTCTCTCTCTCTCTCATGCTAGTACCTGTTCACATTTGCCTGTTGTCAAAAAGATTTTGTAGTGGAGAACCTGGATCAACATTCCACAGGTCGAAAATTCAGGTCAATAAAAAAAAAATCTCCTCCAAAACTTTACTACAAGACTCCACTAAGATGGGTAAATACACTGGCGGTCATTGAACTTTAGTGTAATTTACAATGAAGTCACCACATTTTGATTTCAACCACCCCAAGTTACTATACATTCATTTCTTGTGATTGATGCACTTTGACTGGAATTTGGCCAAATTCTCGAAGAAATGCTGCTGCGGTAGCGGTAGATGCTTTGCGATGAAGTGGCATCCCAAACATTGGTCACCAGTCCACCACATCAATGATACAGCAGAAAAATGGCCGAATTGCAATCATAAGTGCATCAATTGTAAAATAGATAAAAGTTCAGCATATTGGGTGAATGAAATTAAAGTTCAGCGACCTCACTGCAAAACTCACTAAAGTTTAGTGCCTACAGGTAGATCTGATCCCTTCTAAAACTTCATATATTTAATGAGATAAGTTTTGAGCCAAGAAAAGAAAAAAAAAAAGAGGGCATACCATTTGAAGCATTGTGGAAACAAAATCTTATTGAATAATCTTCAATTCACTGGCTTGATGTTAGCAGAAGCTATATCGCCATCTCCTCTGGGCGCTGAGTTCTACTTTTAAAGAATACTGCTGCCAAAAGTAGAATTCAGAGGTACTGGTAAGGGAACCTGTTGAGGAGACCACATGCTATTTGATTCCTTTGGATTGATCTCACCGTCATTACCATCACTGATAGGAGAATATGGTTTTTTGACTTTGTTTTTCAGCATTTCCTGCACATTGTTGCAAACAACGCCAATTCATTCAAGCCTTAGCATCTTCAACAACAACAGAAATAACAAATACATAATCCTTATCTTATTAAATGGGGTCGGCCATTCAGGCTAACACATCAAGATGATTTTTTTATTCACATATTGAAAATCAAGAAGGGTGTTGCAGCATTATTGGCGACAGGAAATTTCAAATGTTAAATAACCGACGAATTTCCAAATGCCATAATGCATGTAAAGCATCATCAATTTTAGACAAACATATACGATTACATAAACAAGTGCAAACCTTTGATTTACTTGGTCCATAAGTACTCATTGCTCTCTCAACCGAAGAGTATATTTCATAAGCTTGATGGGTATCACGATTGCATTTTATAACACGCACTTGCTCTTTAAATTCTGGTTGTCTAGTTTTCTGATAAAGAACCAGCTGAGAAAATGGAGCTTTGGGTTGGTCTTTCTTTCCATGACTTAATTCCATTGTCACCAGGTCATCCAAGAGAACATCCCACAAGACAGAACATGGATCTCTAGCAGGGTTGTATTTTCTCTGAGCAATGATGTTTGATGGTTGCTGATATAGAAACAAAGGCAATGTCATTTCACTATAGACCTTTCAGGGTTGTACATAGGCACGGGAAAGCACAATCTGCCATCACGATAAGAATCTTATAAGCTACTTACTTGCAACAATATTACTCGTCGATGAGTGACCATAAGAATTTTTCCCTTTGGAAGCATAAAGTGATCTTCATATGCATCTGATAATGCAAACTTTCCACGTACTTTGAAAAGATCAACCTGGCCAAAGAACGAACCACATTCTGCCAGCTGCAAGATAACCTTCACAATGGGGGAAAATTATATCGAGATCTGACCATAAAAAAATGTATAAAAGTACATGGCCCTCTTCAAAATGAACTAACCACGAAGATGAATAGATTATATAACCATAGTTTAATAATTGCTCTTTCTTCTCTAGTGCATACAATTTAACCAGATAAGTACGCCCTTACTGAAAATGATTGCAAGCTCGCAAGCCTTTGAAAGATGGAATTACTAGTAAGTTCAATTCTTGGACTCCAAAAAGATGTCTTATGCCGGAAATCTGCAACTTATTAGCTCTATTATTCAAACTTTGTCAATTATTGGGGAAATATTTTCATCTTTCGTAAGGTCATCAAGAGTATGAAGCAGAAATTCTGGCATTCCTGTGGAGAAGCGATGGTTCTCATGCTAAAAGGGCTAACGTAAGTTTATATACATCCGTTTGCCTAAGAAGGAAGGAGGTTTTGGCCTTAAAAGGATAAAACGGCGGGAATAAAGCTTGTGTTATGAGTTGTATTCAGCTAATCTTTACTCAGTCTGGTTCCATGCGGTTTGCTTGGTTGAGAATATACAAGCTGAAGGACAGGCCTTTTTGGACTTCAACTGTCTTGGCCAACACTTTGCTTGCTTGGAGGAGATTGCTGAAGCTTAGGGATGCTGCTTGACCTTATATCAAGTACATCACTGGAGATGGGGAATCATTTTGCTTTATGGCATAGCGATAGGCATCCTCCAGGCCCTCTGCCAAACCATTTTGCTAGCAGGATTGTGTATGATTCTGCTCTACATTTTCAGTCTAAAGATGGCCCCTGCTAGGTCTGAAGCTTTGGTACAAATTCAAGCTCTCCTATGCGGTTCTGTTGTGCCAAAGTCTCCTGGACATTGTTTATATCCGGTGAATTTACAGTAGGGAGTGGTTGAAACTCTCTAAGGACAAAGGGTTTGAAGGTGATGTGACGTAAACTGATAAGGTTCAGTCCTTGTATACCCTGGAATAGTTTTATTTCCTGATTGGCCATGCATAATAGATTAACTACCAAGTATAGACAACTGAAATGGAACTTGCAAGCTTCTCCGCCTGCTGCTTGTGTGAGTCTGCCACGGAAGATAGATACTATTTTCTGTTTGGCAGTCCTATCTCCTCCAAAGTATGGACAGCTGTGCTACAACTCCATATCATTATCCCCGGTGATTGGAAATGTGAAGCTACTTGGGCTACTTGTACTTTCAAGGGCAATGCTTTTTCCTCAACTATTCTTCAAGCTCTCTTGGAATGCATTATTTTACAGTATTTGGGTTCCAAGAAATTCTTGTTTTACATAACTCTTCCATTGCTGTTAATAATGATCTTTTTTTTCTTCTTTTTTTTTTGAACAGTAAAAGTGTACCATTGAAAGGCACCAAGGGGGATGCCAACCAATGTACACAATTATCCATGGTAGGAGCCTAGAAGGTCAATGATAGCATTTACATCAAAACCTGTACTACATGTGATCCAGAACTTCAAAGTAAAAAGCGAAGAACCCATAATTCTAACAAAATGAACCAACATTATGAAAGATGCTCCTAATGGAAGCCCAATCAAGCTCTTAGCTCTTTTTCCACCTACTCTGCACTAGCCCACTAAAAAATCAAAACTGACACGCCTGATTCCAAAGCTTTATAGACTGATTTTTTTGAGAATTAGAAAGGCCATTCGTGGAAGGCTTATTAATTGTCTTGCTGTTAGAAGGAGACTCTCTTTGGATAGAGATAGAGCTCAACGTCAAAAATCGGGATCTTGATGAATGGTAAAATAGATGCCATGGGACTACTTGGGCATGAAGCAAAGTTTTACTCCCCTACTTTTGTTCTCTGATTAAATTTCAACGCTGGGACACCCAGAATTTTTAAATAAGGAATACCTGTCCTTCAGCTTTATACTCATCGTAAGGTCGAAGCAAATTATCGCCACTGATCACACGAGGTAACCTCTGGCGAAGAAGTTGCTCTTCAGAAGTAACAGCAGAAATTATCTTCATTCTCATGGCATTTGCACCTTCAGTTGTTTTTGACAAAAGATCCAGAACCCCACTCACAGGTTGGGCTGCTACACCGATTAGTCCTTTCCCCACTCCTTGAACAAACCCCTCAACGCCAGAGCTTTTTGCTCCTTCGAGAGGTTTTGTCAGTATGCCAGTGACTCCTCTAAATAGTCCTTTTGCCAGTGCTCCACCTCCCTCTCTGATAACATCACTTATGTCATCTACACCTTTGTTTTCCTGCAAAGATCGTATTGAAGAGAGAATTGAGGAGACAGCTCTTGAGAAGTATCAACAAAAGTCGAAATGCTAAACCAGTAAATAGTGACATGATGGAGATACATGAAAATAACAAAACCCGAATAGCTCCGCAAGACCATATTCGGAATGGCTTCCAACCAGAGATGTAATAGATAGGAAGGTTGGAGAGTGTGCTTTTGATAGGGTCAGTCTTCCACCTTTCAAAAGAAAAAGTCTATCTTCCGACTTGGTAACCGCTTCTCAAAGTTTTCAATAATAGGCTACCAAATATGCTTAACATTGAAAATAACGTCCCAAGGGAGGCCTAAGTAGATGACTGCGACTGATAAAAAAAACCAAAAAAGAGAAGTAGATGATTGGGATAGATCCTAACTGACAACCAAAAACAGTAGAAAGCAAAGCACCATTCAGTCCTTCAACAGAAGGATAAGCTCATTCTACTCAAGTTATCTTAAGCCAGGACACCGCTTCAAAACATAAGAGAATATTCCTTAGACAAAGTAACTACTAAATGTCATCTTCACAAAGATGATAATCCACGGCGATGATAGTATTTATGTATCTGGAAGGTGTATTTCCATGGTGGTCTGTTTGAATGACAATGTTATCTCAAATGATGATGTAGATGGCGTTAATCAGTTGAAACATGGTTGTCAAATTTGTGATTTACAATAGTGGTCTTGGTCTACCAAAAGCGCTATGCTATTGTAACAAAATCAAAGGCAATTGAGCTCGCGTCAGCCCGAAAACCCTGATTTCAACATATCTTGTGCCACCTTTCCAAATTTTCTTCCATTTTTTTCCTCCAACCCATTTTTTGTTGGTTCCCTTTTTATTGTCTACTTCCCTTTTGTTTTAGCATTGTAGGCCAACATTAATTAATTTAAATTTATATTCAGGAATTAGAAAAAGAAAAGGAGGTGTTCCCGGTAGAACCATCCTACAACTGACCAGTACTTAAACTGCCAGTTCAGTTTTCCAGTTCTGAATCAGGACTTCCAGTACTTGATCATCCCTACTTTATCCTGTGGCATGCTACAAAGATGCATACTACCAGTAACCTACCCATTGACAATTCTCATGAGCTACTGCCGCAATACCCTTAGGTCTACATCATCCTCAAATGAAAAAAAAAAAAAAGAACAGATCCAGCTACAAAACACCCTGAAAGAAATACTTAGGTTCAACAATGGGCAAGAATCTTTTACACAAATGACAGTAAACTGTTCTATATATTGGAAGAGGTTCTCAAATATCCAACTTTCCGCTGCATCATTCTATCCACATGCTGGCAGAACAGCGGTAGTAGCCAGTGTGTCACATGTATAACTTGGGTGATGTGGTGTTTTAGAGGCCATGGCCGACCATGCTGACTGCAACCTTCTCTGAACCACCACCTTGCCAGACTTAGAGGTGGAGCACCAATGCGTAAACCGAATGGTCTCCACGCTCAGCTCCTATATCAGTACAACAAATTGGCCTGAAGCCACACAATCCTAGACCGAGGCCACATTCCCACCCATTTGAGACTTGAGTTTCACATATTTCGATATTTCCTGACAGACTTTAACTACACTTATGAATTCATACCTTCTTGGCTAGTGAAAATGATACCAAAGTGTACAGAGCAAGTGAATACCAAATACCTGTCTTTGGCGACTCTGTATGAACTTTTTGTCCATTGACAAGGCAGCTACGCCTTTGCTCATATGTCCAAGGGCGCTGCTTGCATTACCCAATATATCCATACCAGAGAGAAGTTGCAGGGGTTGACTGAGAAGATCCTTCCTCATGTTTAAGATAGCATTGCTAATCATAGAACTCTGCCTCATGGACACATTTTCATGAAATCTTTGATTTATTTTCACCTGAGACATAATTCAGTCTGTTAGAATTGGATGTAACTCCACATCTATTATGCAGCAGAGAGTGCGCAAGGAAAAAAACTAACATTCTTTTCCTTAGGTGGATAAACCCTAGTACCATGAGTGACACCACAAATCTCATGAACTAGACAAGCACGACACTTTACATGGGTAAGTAGCCTGAACATAAGGATTGATGAGGGAAATCAAACTTTTACCATGCAAAATTATGGGACTCAAAATTTATCTTCAATAGTCTTAACGCGACTGTTTCTCCAATAGCTCACCCAAAGTGATCCTCTTCGATGCTCAAACAAGATTATATCCAAATACTGAGACAGCCAAGGAGTTGGCTCTAACAGATGACATAAAAAAAGAATTTAAGTGCACTGCTGGAAAATCCAAGA
This sequence comes from Syzygium aromaticum, assembly GCA_024500025.1. Classification (NCBI taxonomy): domain Eukaryota; kingdom Viridiplantae; phylum Streptophyta; class Magnoliopsida; order Myrtales; family Myrtaceae; genus Syzygium; species Syzygium aromaticum. The sequence continues at coordinate 32,588,022 of CM044892.1, forward strand.
ACTCACACAGTCCACATTGTAGTCAATCAGATGGAAAACCATATAAAAGCGACATGAAGAAGAATGGTATGCAATAAAATAGCAAATATGATAAGTTGTCCCTAATATGCACTTTCTCAATGCGAGACGAGTTTCCTCCCATTGGTCCTTCCTTTCAGGAATATGAGGTAAGATGGTTATTTATGATTTGTAAGAATATCAGGCTATAAAATATTATTTAATTTAATAAAACTTGGATTAGTTAATATTTTGATTGATTCGGACATAAGTAAAGAAAATTAGTACAAAGAGAACACAAATATGAAAAAACTGACAGGCATATTCTCGGTGTTCCCTAGTGCAGTCATCAAGGATGACCAAAACCCAAGTACACCCTTTGGCCGTTGACTTGGTGACATGGCCATTGATACTTTGAATCGAACTTCAGACAAATTGAGAACCCTGCCATTTCAGATAACTCACTCAGCAAATTTCAAGCAACTTTTAACAGAGGAAAGATATTATTAAAATATCATATAAGCTTGTTGCATACCCAATTTGAATGATAGGATCGACTGAAACAGCAGTTGTTTGAGTCTCATATAGCCTACTAAGGTTGACCTGCTGGATCATCTCATGAAGGCGCCAAATTATCGGTTCGTGAATGTTTATAAGAAAAGCAGAATTTTCAGGCCCCTAATTATGATAAAAGGGAAAGCAGTCAAATGATGTGTCACTAGTAAAGCTCAAAGGAACGCACAAGCATCTAGCAACCAAACATGAAATAGTTGCACTCACCTGGACTCCAATGAAAGGATATGTAAAAAAATCAAGAGACCCATTAGATTGCATGGTTATGGACAGTTTCAAGACATAGTCAGTTTCCTCCATGACTCTCTGTGGTCTAAAGAGAACTGGCATTGGAGTTAGAGGAAGTTGATTATCCACTTGCAATCCATGCATTCGTAGTTTGCATCTGCAACAGAAAATTAGTTGCTCAACAGAAGAAACAGCAAACATGGCAATTCTCTCAACAACAAAGATACAACTTGGCAATGGAAGTGTTATCCAGCTGCAACAAAGAGTGGGCTATATATGTCAGCTACCAAATCCAGCTTCACGCGCTACCAACACAACCCAGAACAGCAACTAGTTAACTTAGGGTGTGTTAGGAGTGACTCCATACTTTCTGCTTTTACAAATCGTGTGACGCAGGCATTTTGACTTTTTTTTTTAACATAAACACCTGAAAACTATCATGATCTAAAACGCATAGACCTACGCAGAATTTTTAGTTTGAATAATATTCAAAATTTTGGCAGGAAGTATAAAAGCTAACTTTTTTTTTTATAAATTCAAACAAACAGACCCTTGACAGTTGCAATGAAGGTTCTTTTTCCCCCAAAAAAGAATATTCAACCCTATATCTTCTACAGTCCTGTCATGGGTAACAAGTCGGTTACTGACCCCTATCTTTTAATTTTCCCCTCATAAAAATTGGACATATTTAATGAGTACCAAGGTAAAAAAGGAAAGTGAAGGCCAGCAGTGTAGACATCCACATGAACGAGAGCAGAAAAACCTACCTACTGATTCCAGAGCCCAAGCCGGTTGAATAGGCAAGCAAAAGATTCTGGATGGACAGATATAATATCTCTTCAGGAGTATGGTCAACAATGGATAGCCCAAAGTCAGCAATCTCAACGATAACATGAAATTCATCCTCAGAAATTGACAGTGCTTGTTGGCCTTTCTCATCTTTAGAAACATGTGGCATTGGCGATAAAATGCCTATACGCAAAATTGTGGGAGAATCGTTGTCCGGCATCCAGTCAGTGATCCTCACAATATTGACTTTTTCCTCTTTTAAAACAATAACTCTTATAGCTCTGACAGGCCCATCAACCACATGGATGGGCTGGTAATCACAAATCTCATCAATATTGTACTTCTCAGATGCCATTGCATTAGCCCCATCTACCAAGATTTCCAACAAGCGTCTTCTACCAAGATCTTCCCATAGAAAAGAAGCAGAAGAGTTTGGAAGAAGAAACTGCCAAGAATTGCTGCCACCATCAACTTGGTGGAAGTGAATGGGCAAAAACATAGAGCGGTTCTCAATCCTGGAATTAGAGATTAAAGCACATTAACAATAAAAGAAAAGAGCAAAATAGCTCTACTGAGGTGATGAAAAAGTAGAGGTTTGTACTCTGATAATGCACAATGGAAGCTTCTGACCCAGAAAAGCAGGAAAAAGGAAAATAACAAGAGCAAGTAAAAAAATTTCCTCCTAAGCTGCATATTAACATAATAGACCCTGACATTTCTACTTTAAGTTTCTAGATATGATACATAAAAAGACTATCAAAGAATATTTCAAAGAAATTCAAAGAGCAGGAAAAAAAAAGAAAGAAATTAATAATAGTCTCACAACAGACAAATTGCAAATGCATGTCTACTTTCCCAGATGTTCCATGCCTTACAAGCAAACCAATGAGGAGGACGAGGGCTAATCCTGGTAAGAAAATTAAGAAGAGAAGATGACCTGTAAGGACTGGACAATGAATTCGGACGAAACAGAACTTCATATCGGGAGTTCTTTGTTCCACTTCTTACTTCAACTCTTAGTTGCATTAGATCATTTCCATTTTCTTTTAACAAGAAAATACGAATCACACCTTCACTTGAAACACTGAATGGTGAGCTCCATTTGTACCCGTCCACCCGCAACTGTAGCAAAATCAATATCCTCTAATGAGAAAAGTATGGAACAATGACCATATAAGAGAAGATGCCCTATCATATGATATAGACCTTGATTAATTCAACTTTATTAGAAGATTGCCACTTAAAAGTTTTTGGAGGATCAGTCGGATGAAGCCACTCCACTGATTGTGATTGTGAATCACACTGCTGCATGCAGATACTGTAACCAACCCTGTTGATGAACAAAGTGTGTGGCTGAAATTGAACAACCTGCAGAAAAGTTGATACAGACTTCCTCAGTGTTTGTTAGAAAGCACAACTTGGAAGGTGTTAAGAGCCTTTATCAACTTTAAGAATTCTTAATACGTTTATTAGTGAGACTTCCTTCTTCGATTCCATAAAATGGATCATCTGCTGGTAGCCAGCTATCTTAAATGATCTATCACCACAGTTAACTAAATTCATTTAGGGTTAGATGCAAAAAAAAAAAAAAAGAAAGAAATTCATGCATCTGCAAGAATATTATGTTTCCTACGCTGAAGTCCCTTTCTCCAATAAGCTGGGCAGATAGCTAGAAGACAAGGCTGCTTTTGACTATAGTTTTGCTGAATCTATATATTACCAACCAGACACTTAACCTCAGAAAATACATTGAGAAACATTAAAAAACAAGCTCGGCGAACTAAATTGCTTCCAGCCAACAGAAAATCCAACGAGGAAGATTTATTGGCAATAAAGTTTGTGATGAGGTTCAAACGAAGTAAACATCAGTAGAATTCAACCTTAGTTCTGTCTGAGGTCATATTCAGCTGAGCAGAAATCTTGTAATAAGCACCATCCGAGCAATATGCCTTCACCTCAACTCTTTCCTGCAACAGTATATTTATTAACTTAGAGGTAACCAAAAATTCCTTTGCCCTACACTCCGGGTAGGAGAAGGAATAAAGCTACTGCACAGACAGGTTTCAGAGAAGCCAAGGGAACTTATAGAAAAACATGGATCACAGATACAATGTGCACAAGATGATCATCTAGATTTTAACCTTGTTTTCCAACTCAAGAAGAGAAATTCCAGGACAGTAAGTTTCAGAAGGGCGAACAGCAACGGCTATACCAAGCCTGGATGGGAGATATGAATCTTTTTGAGATGGAAATGGTAATCCACCACGAGTCCCACAATCTTGTGGAGAAAGCATACTAGGCATAGGACTGCTATCCTCAATGACTTCTAATACTCGAACATTCTTCTTTAGGGTGGAATATCTCCCCTCAAATGAATGTGAGGGACTTCGTAGGACTGTTCTTGCAGATTTAACTGCTCTAGATAGCAAAAGGGAATCTGCCTCGGCATTCTCCATAAATTCCATTTCCACAATCCGATAGGTTAAAGGAAGATAGGTGTCGTTAGTGATCCAATATGGAACGAAAAATCTTAACGTCTTTTGGGCCGCAATATTTCCTCCCATGTCGTGTTCAATGCTCACACGTATCCTCCTGCAAATAAGACAAGATAGTTACCACGTACAATTACACTTGAACGAGACATGGCTGAACAACAAGGCAAAAATAGGGCAAATGTAGGCATGACATGTAGCTAAATGTGTTTGGATTGAGCTTAATTATGCTTGTGATATAGACAAAATTGACTTGTCATCCAAGTATCAACCCTCTTAAACCATTTACATAATAAAACTTAAATAGGTTAACTTGTCTTTATGTGGGTTCATATGATATGTCTAGATATTCAAATAATATTAATTATTTTTATATAATCATATGCAAAAAACAACCGTTAAATGTGTTATACATCTAACATCATACAGCCTGTTTGATATTTTTTCTTGCTTACTCAAATAGATATGAGAAATTGTCTTATTTTGAGAATAACACAATTATGGCATATAAACATGAACTGCGAGTCCTTGCTACATGAAAGGAAAAGTAAACTCAAAGATCAAAATAATCTTTATCAACTTAAAGAACAGAAGTTACGTCCAGCTTGGCACTACACAGGTTACCGCTTGCATTAGTAGACTAGAAAGGACTAATAGCACCCACACACACAGTGGCTAGCTTGAAGTTGTCAGCCAAAGTTCATTCAAGGATGAAGATGTGCAAAGGAGCACCTTCTTTAAATATCAGTATCAATACTAATTGAGTGCTTAATGATATCATCCCATAACGCAGTGCAAAATGTCAGTTTGAAGAGAATGACAGAAAGAATTTACATGGTAGATTCAATCGGGTACTTGTAATTTTATAAGTGCAGGCGATTTACCCGAATAATGAGCATCAAATAATCTAAATAAACAAATTGTCAACTTTCTTTTTTCTTGGCCAACAATTAACAAGTTTCTTTAAAAGAGACTGTCATTGCGACTAAACACGCATAACGAGATCAAGCGATCCCATTTATGAGAATGGAAAACCTTTTACTCTGCTGGTGGACCATCCAGAACGATGAAATGCGGTTATTAGATGATACATCCAAAATAGGGATGGCATCCTGCGAAATGATAATAATGCTTAATTCTCAGATCATCACGAGGAAGGAGAAAACATTAGACAAGTTCAAAAGTGCACTTCACCTTCTCTGAAACCCAACCGCCTTGAGCAAACAGAGAAAGATATAACAGTTTCTGGATATCTGCATAGTATATGTGTGCATTTTTGCGTGAAGAGACAACATCACGATGTCGCTCAACAAGGTTCCCTTCTTTTGTTTTCTCCCAAACAGTGAATTCTGCTGAACAGGGAAGCCGGTTTTCCAACTTCAAAGGCGAGTTGACACAGATTCTCCAATCATATACAGGTGCATTAAGCTCAGTGTGAAGAATATTGGCATCAGTGCTAACACTAAGCCAAAATTGTTTATTTCCAGTGCTAGGACAACAAAACAGTATATCCTTCTTCTCCAGTCGATCCAACTTAAGGATGAAATTCTGAGATTTATCTCCCTGCTTGTTTGCACTCTGTTTAGAGAGAGTTTCTTGATCATAGGTTGGCTGTTCCTTCCCATTAGTGTAGCCTGAACCAATGGCAACAGCATGGCCCCAAGAATAGGGGCTTTGAGGCTGGTCAAAACATGGGCGAACTAGTAAACATTGGTTGGAATCTTTCACTGTACTTCTCCAAGGTACAACAGAAGAAGATCCAGGCTTTACGGCAGTGACATCACTATTCAGATGATCTAGGGCTTGTGGTACAAACAGCTGCCTGGTACGAGTCCAACGCCTCCGCCGCACAATATCAGAAGGAGATTTCATCTTTGAATTAGGAGGCCATTTTAAATATGGAAAGTCAGGTCCATATGCCCAACCATCACTGTCAACAAACTGGGATTTATCAATTGTCCAAGTCGATATCCACTTGCATCCCGGTGGAAGGGGTGGCTCAAAGAAACCCTTCAATGCAAAATAATCAGATGTTAAAGATCTACTCCTTAATCATTCAGGAATATAAATTAACACGAGGAAAGAGCTCATCACACTGATTTCTGGCTAACCTTGGATGTATATGAAAAGTCTCTGGTGCTCCAGCGTCCTGGATCAGTATTTTGTGAGCTGCCCCAACCAGATACTGGATGATATCGTTGGTTTTCAAAAACCTCTTCAACCACAGTGTTGCTGGTACTGGAGTAGACACTGCTACCTTGAATTGAAGACAAAGAGCACGCAACAATCTCCAGTTTGACATCAGAATCATTAACGACTGTGACAAGGCTCCTGAGAACTGCATGCTTCTTCCCATTTTTCATGACAACTTCCAAGGCAACAAAATCATCCTCAAGTGATTTTGGGGCCACAGACAGTGGAAGTAATGAACGTATACATTCCCATCCACCTTCTGGGCTTGCGCCTACCCAGAAGCCTACATCATTATCAAATCGACCCTCATTTTCTGCATCCTCTGTAGCTTTGCCCCCAGTTTTTCTCTCAAAATAAGAAGTGGAAACTAATAGGACTCCACGCTCTTGGATGTTTTCAATGTCATCCTGAACCTATTGAAATAAACACATTATAAAATTTGAAAAAGATAGGTAATCACTAAAACCAGCATATAGAAACTGGGCTGAAAGAACAAACCCGTCCTTTTAGTGGATAGGTCACAACATTGCTGACGTCAAATGGTGGATGCAGCAACCTTGCTGAAGCGATCTTCTTCAAGACATTCACACCATGTCCAACAGAAAATGAGAATGCGCCAACAACTTCACCTGTTAGCACATCAACAGTTCCAATGTGAAACAAAGGAACATATTCCTCAAACTAAAACGGGTGCAGAGTCTTAGTCTTAATACGTTTCTGAAACAGCTATTTTACAAGGCATGTTGAGAAGAAATAACTGCAACACAGGTTCTTAGAAGACCCAACCAAAAAGCTTAAGCTCTTAGGTGGATGCAGACTACATGTATATAAAGCACAAATAAACCACACTGAGAAGCAATGTGGGATATTTAAACCTCTCTCATGTGTGGGCTAAGATCAGCATGTGGAACTGATGAATGACGAATAAAACAAACGATACCTCAGACCAAATGAAATTAAATGGGGCTTTAAGGATGATGTTTAGCTTTGATACCATGTAAAAATGTCCGATCCAAAAGCTTAAAGGAAACTACATGTATATATATAGCCTGGACAAACCACATAATAAGTGACGTGAGATACATAACACAGGTATTAGACTAGGGAATTTTATAAGGTCCACTGCCAGTATAACAAATTATTTCCACACTCACCATTAGATGGTTGACATATGAAAGAATTCAGTAACAAAACTAACTCAAAACACACATGTCGACCATCGAACTGTGAACATATGATTATTTTTTATATTAACGGTGGACTTAACAATAATTATAAGACTACGGAAAAAAAAGTCTCAAATTCAATGATTAGATTGAAGTATGGTTTCTGGAATATGGACAAACAATGAAAAGTTTGTTACTACAGGGTTATAGTGGGTTCGAAATTCACGATAGTCCCCGTCCAAAAGCTTAAATGATAGTCCTTGTCCACCTAATAGATTAAGCTTTAGATTGGACTTTGTAACATGGTATCGGGGCATTCAAGTATTGTCTGCTTCTCTTGACTTCTCCCTCCTCCCATTTACTTTGGTTTCCCTCCTTCTCTAAGGAAATCCTAGGAACCTTCTCCAGACATCCATACAGATATCTGCACCGTATTGACTTCCAAGTAACTATATGCTCGGTTTGACTCTTTTTGGGTTCTGCATTGTCAGATAATGTTTTTTTTACTATTTGATATGGTTTGATGGTTCAAAGAGGTGTTCTTTTGGGTCTTTTTAACAATTACATTGGTTGGAAAGTGGTTGCATAAATTCAGAATAAGGGCAAGTAGTTTTTTTTAATAATATACGGCTTAATGAAGTCGAGTGCTTGGTGATGACGATGCTTTAGATAATCTTCATGATTGGCTGATGAGGTTGTGCCATAATCATGGCTGTGGTGATTTACTATTGCAGAAGCTAGTTCAATCATTTCAGCGCATTGCATCATCCTCTGGTATTCAGATTACAACTGCAAAATTGAATGGCCATCACTACTTTTTATCGCTTAGGCGACGGTGTACCTCTATCTGCCAGAAATAGTTGATCTATACTTTGACTAATCTCCCGACCATCAATAGAAAGTTTCTGGAATGAAAAAAATAATCAAGTCGTAACTAGTCTCTAGCTATCAGTAGCAAAGTCAAAATTATTTCCATGCCCCTTGATCTTTCGTTTCATGTGTAGTTCTTGTTTGTCATATTTCCCATCTATCAATTCCACATGCCATTCTTCATCTGGTTTGCATGCACGAGGAGGTATCAAAGTACATCTTGCATATTGCACATATGGAGTCGCAATGGATTTCAGACACATGGTAATCTCTTTCCACTTAACAGCTTAAGCTCATGAGTTGAACTTTCTAACAAGTTATATGAGAAAGTTCCAAGAAATGCAAAAAAAGAGAAGACCGACTTTTGAGTGATGAAATCTTTAGTGAAACAAAAATGACTGGAAAATGCTAAGGAAGAAAAAGTGATGAATAGGACCCAAATTGCGGCTATTTTTCAAAAAGAAATTATGCATTTGAATTTTGCTTTGGATTTTAGAAGCTATGCAAAAAACTGAAATTAAAAGCAATATCACAGAAAATAAAAGAGCCTTAATTTCATTACAGACAACATATAAATGACTCTACACCTTTTCCAGCCAATACACAGGAAAATAGTACCTTTTCCAGCTTTTGCAGCAAGATTGGTCACTTCCACTTCAAGCTTAGCCGAACCCTGAAATTCATAGATGTAAAGTTGCTATTTAGGCAACTCCATATGTAGATCAAAATCACGCATAAACAAACAAGAGCAAATGCATGAGCCCTGCAGCATGGTGGCTGGCTCTCATCTCGACTATCTACTATAATATGCTGAACAGAATTGTCTTTTGAAATTGGATCACCTCAGAAGATGAACCCTCAACTTGATAGTTCAGGGTTAATTAAAAATTATTTTTAAAAAATTAAGCATGTGTTCGCGTTCAAATACCCAAGGAACTTACCATGCTGGGCTTAATTGGTATATCATTCCAGGATGCTGCCTAAAGTTCTACAGTAGTTAAACCCACTCGAAACTAGCTAGCTATTTCACAATTTGACAAATATCAATACACGGATCAAGACTAAGTCGATACTAAGAACTGCCCGGTGACATCATACATCCCCAATACTTTTCGGATAAGATGTTCCATAATGGTGAAGACCAATCAATAAGCAGGCTGAGCTGAGTCTAGAAATTTGATCATATCAAAAGCAAATGGGGAGTCCATGTAACATTTTAACTGACGCAATAATAAATTGACATATCACTTCTCAAATATAAACTATTCAACCTCCTACCTATTCGTCCTAATATTCTTCGTAAGTGAAGTCAGAATGACGATAAGTTGGATGAATTTAAAACCATCTATGAAAAATAAGAAAGGGTTTAAAACTGCATTACTCTATCTATATATTCAACAGCAAACTGATTTCTTAGCATTTAAGAAGCCACTAGGGACTTTTGAAAATGTACTCTGTTTTTTGCAGACGTTGCTGCAATCTATCAGTACTAACAAATGACAAAAATAAAGTAAAAAAGAAAACAAAAAACAAACATGCCCTTCACTAAACTATGGATGCATGGTAAGACACTAATTGTCAAATCCACATGCTGCACTCCTCATACTTGCAAAAACAGGAAAAAAAATCACAAGAAGACTAATTCTAGCATTCAAGGTGCTCAATCTAAAATGGCAATAAAAGCCAAAAAAAGAGAAGATATAAAGAGATTGCAAAGACAAATTTCTCTGGCACCTGATCATCACAATGGTTCCCTAAATTCCATGCAAATAATGCTTTAAAGATGAGCTAAATTAGTCCAGTTAACTTGTCATAATATTAGATTTCCATTAAGATAGCTTATTTCATACACTTAATTTGGTGATTGGATTGAGAAATCATCTTGTTTCCACAACATTATCATGCTACTCAGTTGCAAGCATCTTGGCATCTGTAATTCTATCCATTTCCTCAAATCAATGGGAAAAAATAACTACATGCTCCACCTTACAAAGACAATTGTATTTACTTCCATAACACAATGGCTTTCTGAACAAAAATGAGCTTTCACTCGGGCAACTACCAAATCATACAGTTATGCTTCATTACTAATAATTTCAGAAAGATATCTTCCAATGACATGTTCATATTACACACTATGCAACAATAGTAGGACATATAGCACAGGAGGTTCACCTTCCTGGGCACTTCAAATATAAAAACTTCATTCCACTTTGCAACACCTTTGTCACTGGAAATTAGAGGCTTTACACATCTTGTCCTTGCACTCTGAGGAAATAACTTTTGTTGATCCGTTGCTTGGTGATCGATGATGAGACGCAACGCACAAAAGAAATTGTTGCTGTTACCATCGTCAAGAATTGGAAGACCCTGGAAAAATGCAGTGTGATCTTTCAAAGTCCAAAATAGCAAAATGGGATAAATTTCCCTAATATCCAAATGAAAGTACAAGTCATATGTAGAACCTTAGCTTCAAGAATCTGTATGGCGACATAGTTGCGAGCTTCCCTGAATTCATCTGCAACCATCAACCTATCTGAAAATCTGGGAGGAGGAATCCAAACAGAAGCGGATTCTTCATTGCGAAGCAGATCGACCATTCTCATATTTTCTTCCTTTTTTTTCAAATATAAGTCACACCCAAGCTTATTTTCCACTACAATAGTCTGGGAATCATCTTCATCCAATGCAGAAAAAGTCAACTCTTCTCCACTCTTACGATGTCTACCAGCTTCCTGTTGATATTAAGAAGTAAAGAATTAACGAATTTTTTGCCTTAATTTATATTGACAACAGAACTTCATATAATAAGAAAAGGATTTTGTCAAAAAGTGCCTGTAGGGCACTAATTAAGAACTATATAAGAAATTTTACAATTTCCACCGCATTGACTTTTTCGTGATGTGTTGGAAATCGATCTTTTTTTCATTAAGTATGTTCAACTAGTGCCCCGGGGGCACCTGTCAACCTGTTCCTAATAAACAGAGGTATTTGAAATGCAATGACCTCATTCAGCTTGGCTGACTTCTGCTCCATTTCTAACATTCTTCTCCAGGAAACAATTGTTTCCACTAATCTCTCAAGATTAGCAGCAGTGACATTTATATTTAGCATACTGGTAGCAGCAACACGAACTCTCTTGCCAATCCTTGACAGCTTGTGGTCATTAGTCGAGTATGTTTCAAACCTTCAAAGGTAAAGTATTACATGCAAGAATACAATAAATGATGGACTTATCAAAAATGACTGGAGGGCAAGTGACTAAAGCATTACTTGAATATGCCATCGAAGGGCTCCACAAGTGGCTCCCATGCTTCAACTTGGGTATTGAAGGTTGAAGCAGCAATAGAAGAAATAAGTACTGCATTCATTGCCTCTAGTTGTCCATGAGTGGCAAGCTTGATATTGGTGATTGACATGTCAAACAAGGGAGTCATCTGGAAATATCCAATTTTATCATGACATGAAGAGCACGCTGCAAAGGATAACATTAATGGTTCTATTATTGACATATCCATTTTGGATGTACATACCATTCCACACAAGCTGTCCAAGACCGTCAGGGAGAAGCGTCTCAGCCTCATATCTGCAGTGATATTTTCACGTGTCTTTGGCTTAACAGAATCACATATTGTGTAAGCCAATCTGCTTGAAGGTTTCTTCAAATCAGAGCGTGCAAGGAAGGTGCAAGCCTGAAAAGACAGATCAAGTAGAAACTTTTAGTTAAAATTCAATGAGGTAAGGGTAGAATTTCAACAAGATTGAACTAGCTAAAATCTATTCTCAAAAATTAGATTTATCAAGTATCCTGTTGCTTCAACCTGATTTTCAACTTTCCAGATACTCCAGCACTGAGATGCCTTGGAACTTGCCGATCTTGAAATGGGCACTTCAAGAATATTGGCTTGGTTGACAAGATCCATCCTAGGGCAGCAAAATGATTCCAAGCTTGGTGGCTCATCTATTCGGGAGACTACACATCCCAGAGAAACATAACCAGGAGGTGCAATTGGGTACCAAAAGAAGATATCATCCAAGCCTTTTACAGTAATTTGGGCAACCTTAGTAAATTGCACAGGCTTTGCAGCAATTTCAGGACTATCAGCCCTAAAGATAATGCCTAAAGCTGGTGGTTCTAATCTGGAAAAGATAAACAAAAAACGAAGGAATTCCATGTTGATCAATAAGACTTTCAATTTAAAGCAACAACACGATTATTATGATGATTCCGGAATTAATTTGCATGGTAAAGCATCATAAAAAATGAAAATATCAACTCAATTTCTTAAATCAACTGAAATTTGCAAGATACATCTTGCCAGCGCCATTTCATTATTTGCATATTTAGCAAACAGCAATGAAATAAATTTTAGTAGACAGACGAAAACAACAAAACTAACAAAATTTAAATAAGTTGATAAAACAGGGTTCCTTCAAATTATGTTTGGAATAACTTTCACTTTCTACTCTTTGCCTTTTCTTTTTCTTGTACTGTTTCAAGTTTGACTTTATTTAATGTCAAATACCTGGATACTTTCAATGCATATAAATACAGGTATATGGAGTCATTTATTTCGTCATAATATGCTTTAAAATTAAAACTATTCCTTTTTCATTTCAAAAATCTTGGAAGTAGAGCAAAAAGTACTTTAGAAAAGCCAGGACAAATAGACCCAAACAATCTTAAAAAAGCAGAGAGTGGCTTTTGAGGTCTTGACAAATCCCACTACCAAAGCACTGAACCAAATAATCAACTGATTAAATGATTTATGTGAAAATGTCATATGACAGTAGCCTAACCCTTCCGTTATGCAGTCACCCAATGCAGCATAACTTGGACGTGGTATAGGTCGCCATATTGAAACTGGTCGACGGACATCATTCCCTTTGTCCCACCAAATTCTCTCAAAATGAGGAGTGGATATATAGCAATTAGTTGATTTTGAAATCGATCTAAGAGCATCCCATCCAGATGAGCTTGCAGTCTGGCCACTCACTTCATGACTTTCATTATCAAAGTCTACCGCCGGATCTAAGGCAGAATCTGTAGACGAAACATGATGTGGAATTGAGCTCCATAGAATATGACTCAGGTCAAGGCCACAGTGTTTCGGAGGGGATTCGGTTGATGCATGGGCATAAAATGATCCGATGATGTTATCCAAACGCCACAGGCTAAAACCAGAAAGAAATGAAGGATTTGATGCAGCGGTATACATGCACTCTGAATACATTGTGGAAGTCACAAGGTCTGAACGCAGGCAGTAAACAATATGATTTGGGGGCGGTTTGTTTCCTGGATGTACCACACAACCCAAGGCAGTATACCCCGGTGGCGCAACAGGCATCCATATAGAACAGTCGTTATCAGCATGTCCATGCTCTCCATTTACTTCAAATCCTTGAATGTGGGAGAACATTCCAATAAGGTTAAAGCTGACAGGCTTTCTTACGCGTCCATAAGTATTGCTGACAGCCATTACTGCTTGTGACGGAGGAATTGGCCTGAAGACACATGATTCAGTAATTATGATAAACAGCATAAAACATGAAATTAAGCACCATTATTCAAATTTGTTGACATCCATTAGCAGCAATGTAGACAAATACAGAAGAAGAAAAAGAAATTGTAGTTGAAACATGTTAAAGCAGAGATCTAAGTAAGAGTGGCATGTGACACTTCAATCAGATCTTAAGTGGCTGAATAACCATAAGTTCTAGTTGAGTGAAAATTAAATAATATATTGACAGAATAAGCTTTTATCTGGGTAAATAATGAGAAGTGACATCAGAATTGCATAAGTAGGACGTATAAGTTGAGCTATACTATTTCAGCTTGCAGGCAGGATCCCATATGCTTCGAGCATATGTAAGAATATTGAGCATGTAACTGTTCAAGAATTGGCCAACCATTCTACAATTAAATGATGAAGGATTGGCCAACTGCTCTACATGAGTTCAAGAATTGCTTTTTACTGTGCTTTGCATTTCTATTATCCCTATCTCCTCATATCAAAAGCTAACTTTTTCAGAGTGGTCAATTACAAAGTTTCTGCAGTAAACACAATGTCCTTCAACACCCAAAGCCACCCGGGTACTGTCCCTCCCTCCAATTGAATCCAGCAAAACAACAATTTTCCTTTTCCTTCCTTTTGGGTTCCTATGATACATAGCTTTAGTATCAAGTTGCATGCTGAAGAACCACATGCTAACACATCCTTTTGCTTAAATACAAACTTTCAAAAAAATGTATGAGCACAGCTAGTGGAAGCATATCCAATGCTGTGATACAGAAGCAAAAAGCCAAAAATATTTTACAAAAGAACCAAAACAAAAGAAAGTTGAACATAGAGACTCCACTAAACCTCAGCATCAGACTCTATAAAATGCTATCTCAATGACAGATCAGCCATGGACCCATCCATTTACCATGTTATATAGAGGGCGAAGGCTCCCAAAGCAAAAATAGGTGACAGCAAAAATGACAGCATGAAAATCATAGTGTCAAGATAGAAGTTTCATAATTCTTATCAAATCAAGACTTTAGATCATATCATAGGTCCTATATTATGCAGATTTTTCAACATCGATGTAACAGCAAGATCAGTGGCTGTATCCCACAAAATGTGCCCTTCTGTTAAGTTCTGAAATTTCAATTGTATTCACACAAGATGAAAGTAATAACAGAGGCGGTACTATGATCAAGTATTATACTACAACAAGAAATTCAGTTCCGCCAGGTCCATTTCCTTAAACTTAAACGAAGAAAAACTTTAGGCAAAGAAAAGCAGCCAATGGCATTAACACATCACGAGGGAAGACGCTTATTTTCAAGGTGAAAAGAAGATTTAAGGAAGATCTTAACAAGCAGAACATACAAAGAAACATATTGATGAAGGCACGAGGACCATTGTAACTCAATGCATCACTATAGTGAAAAGAGAAATAGGCAGAATAATTAAGCCAGATGAATCTGCAAATATGAAAAGGCAATTATAGTCAAAGATAAAGCAACAGTTTATGTCGTTTCCATAGTCACATTGCTCATAGAGTAGGCCTACCTTAGAATATACAACAGCGATGCTAGAAAGAGTTTCAGATTGTTATAAGAAGGGCCATCAAGGGGTTACTTTTCATGCAAAACATAGAATCATAGAGATAATAAACTTACACATGTTCAAGTGGCAGTTTACATTTTTGTGAGTAGCTGAGCTAACATTCTTCAAAGCAGCAATTGTGCAGTTACCAAACAATTACTAGATCAGAAGAATAAGACAAGTAACCCAACATGATGGAAAAGTAATGGTCGAGAGGTCACCAACATCCATGTCCATAACTTTTACCTTGATGTTACACAATCTCCTAAGACAACATAATTGGATGGAGCTTGAGGCCTCCAGAAAGCAAGGTTATTAGATGGTCCATTTTCTGGTGACATATACAGCATGGCAAGGATTAGGAAAAAAAAAAAAGATATTGACTGCAAGATAGAAATATTTCCTATCGACATAAAACACAACTAAGTCCCCATTAAAAAATCTAAAGCTTGGAGTGGCGGATATATTTGTATGACAAACAGTGGCTTATTAAAAGATACCTTTAGGGGAGACCCACAGCCGATCAAAATTGGTACAAGGAGCAAGAGGGATTGTGTTTCCTAATTGCAGAGCCACAGCTACCTGACTTTGAAGATTAAGAATTAGAGAAATTGCACTCAGTGAAAGATGGAGACATATATCAGTCGATAGCAGAGATATATTTGTTTTCTCTTTAACAGATGTATATCCTCCTGAAATATCCGTCGGATCAAGAATAACAAGACCAGAACCGGCCTCAACCATGAGATCCTTCACCAATGCACGAATCCAGGTATCATTGTCTTTTGCTGCATACCTGTGGGGCATGCGCAAGAATTTTGTCAGATGAATTCTGTACCTTTGTCTTTGCTAGAAAGTTCTGTACTTTAAAAGGTACATATTAAGAGCCATTGAGATTCAGAAAATAAATAATTGCAACACATGGAGTCATAACGATTTAAACACTCAAAAAAGCATGAAGTCTAAGTGTATCCTCAACTAAACTCCCAAGTGCTCCCCCGATAATTCTAAATTTTCTCCCGTCAACACTTGACAGAACCTCATTTTGTAAACTCAGGAAACAAACAGGTAAATATGTTGCAGAGAGAGAGAGAGAGAGTGATACAAGGGATTAGCAAAGAAAAAATAGGAATATCCATGTATAGATAGTTGTGATAAGGAGAGAAAAGTCAGGGATCTGAACTTGTTCAAAGAGATAACTGACTCATATGGCAAATGTAAAGAGAGTAATCATTGAATGGAGAATGAAAGAAATACTCACATGAAGCTAAGATCCAACTTCGCTCGTAGCAACTTTTCACCAGAAGAATCGTCTAGGAAGGACTTTGTACTATCATAAAAAGTAAACTCAGGAGAGATGACCTATAACAGAAAATAATCCTTGCCATCAGGAGAAAAGACCTTGGACTGTTCTAACAGAAAGACTAACCTAAATTAATACTTCATAAATATCATATTTTGCACAAACATATGGAGTTGAATAACTTTCTAGCTTTTACCAAATTTGATAGCCTGTTCTTTTCAATCAATAGTGCTGCCAAAGTGAAAGTGTTCAGAGTATTTGGCCGATGAGGGCATATTTGTCCATTTCCTTTATTA
Source organism: Syzygium aromaticum (assembly GCA_024500025.1). Taxonomy (NCBI): domain Eukaryota; kingdom Viridiplantae; phylum Streptophyta; class Magnoliopsida; order Myrtales; family Myrtaceae; genus Syzygium; species Syzygium aromaticum. The sequence goes on from CM044892.1 coordinate 32,605,026, forward strand.
TTTTATGTATGGTGGCAATAAGGGTGAAATTGCAATTTTGGCACCTTGGCTTTATTATAAATAAATAACTCAGGGTCACATTAACCTAACCAAGCATTCAGTTTAGTTTATTGTCTCTCAACATGGTTTTAGAGCAAGGGCTGAACTAAAACCCCAACCCCAACCCCAACCACAATCTCTTCTTTGCACAACCCTTCTTTTCTCTCTATCTCTTCTTGCCTGCACCCTCTCACACTGCAGTTCCTTCTCACCTTCTCCTTTGCTCTCTTTCACAGTGTAGGGCAATACTAACGAGGTGATTCTTTGAATCTAATGCCTGCCCTAAACCTCACCTCTATGAGATAAACTAAAGCTTCTTGGCGGTCTACGAGAGGTTATTCAATGTGCAATGTGGTCCCTAAACTTTCAATTTGTTCAATGTGGTCTCTAAACTATTAGTAAATGTTAATCTAGTTCCTAATTTAGTTCTTCGACTATACGAAAATGTTCGATGTTATCCTTCTGTTAATTCAAGTAAATGAAATATGCTGATGTGGCTCTCAATCTGTTAAGTTTGAACGGTGGATAACCCCAAAAAAAAGTTACACGTGGATTATCCAAGTAAGATACTCATCCCAAATTAGGAAATAATAACAGACATGTTAATGCTCTAATTTTTTTTTCCTCATCGAAAGTAGAAGGATAAAAACATAGACATGTTGACTCATCATTTTTAAAGATCCAACTCAACAGAAAAACATTAAAGTCATCAACTAACGTCTAATTTGTTCTTTGAGCAAACGGAAGTACTACATTGAACATTTACTGATATTTTAGGGATCACGTTGAACAAATTAAAAGTCTAAGGACGTTAATGCCTATTGGGCCAGAGTTTAGTAACCATTAGTATCATTTGCCCTTCTTAATATTTACACCCACAACGTATAGATAAGTTGAAAGATCCCCTCCACAATGAAAGAAAAAAAATCCAAAGAAAAAGGAAAAATTAATGGTATTTGTTGTTGATAATAATAGCAACATCAATTGTACTAATGATAAATAAGCAAAGGGACAAAGGAAAGGGAACCTATAACCGGACCATTAAATACAAAATGACACACGTCAACTTTCATTTCCAATCTAACCAAAACAAACTTTCATTTCCAAGAATATAAAATAAGCATTTATACCTGGCCTTCAAAAGTGAGACTCTCTGTATAACTTGATTCGTTTTGAGAGAGCAAATGAGCATTTGACACGTCCAAGGTCTCAGGTTTGTAGTCCATACTCTTGGTATCATCATTAAGAGCAGATTTTTCCAGCAATGAAATGTCAACACCATCTTCGAAGGACACGGAATAACTGCTATCATTACCCAAGAATGTATACTTCCGCAAAAGAGAGCCATTCTGATGGATGAATTCATAATATTGAAAATATCACAATGAGAGTGGCACTTTGACAAATGAAGGATAGCATTGAGAGTACGAATATCTAAATATCTATGACATGTAGCTTAAATGCTTTAAAGAACTTAATGTGTCCTTATCAATTCTAAAGTTCATTCAAAAAAGCACATGACGTAGTAGACAGAAAGTGTGATGGGTAGTTACAGATAACTTCCAGTTTTTTTATCACTTCAAATTAAGCGAAACAGCCAAAAGCAAAGTAAAAACAATATCAAAGAATGGTGATAGAATTGGGTTTTTCCACAGCCAACACATATTCGAGTTTTCCATTCCGACCTTTGGTAACTGAGATATGAACCAACAATATAGGCCACGGTCCCATACAAACAATCAAAGCAGGACACCGAGCTTTAATAGAGATAAAATCAAAGGCATACCAGCCCCTGAAGGAGATTACGTCCTCTAAAATAATGGGTTCTAACTTCCATGCCTAGACCAACAACAGAGAGACAATTCTTCTAGGGTAGTCCTAGTACAATGAGTCATGTTCATATGTGATTTCCACGAAAATTCCATAGATAATTTTGGAAGCAAATACATTATAAAAAAAATCCAATGGTATTGGATCGCATCTGACAAAAAACAGGAGTTTCTAATTTGTAGCAACATATCAATACCCAAGTCAAGTAGGCAAATAGAGTGAATAAATCCTAATTGGAAGAATCTAATATAACTCGTCAGACACATAAGATAGTCACCCCTTTTTACGCGTCAAAGAAAAAATATCTAGTAGTTATCCAGATGCCGGTGAAGACAACTCCATTATAAAATTAAACCAAACTAATGTGTGAGGTGGGAAAGAAAACTTAAGAAAGGAGAACGTGTCTACATGCACTTGTGTAAGCACAAAAGATACTGTTACGAGCTCTTACATACATTATGGACCTTGAATAAACCATCCATAGTGCATGCTAAGCAAAGAAAGAGTAGATAATCCCACACTGGTTTGACTAAGAATAAAAGCTACTAAAGTGCTTCTATCCCTTCAAAAGTTGGTCCTTTTGGAGTGTGAGATTTAGTGGGACCACTGCCAACTATTCTAAAAACTTAAGCTGTTAGATGAAGGCGTAATTTAATATTTAATTATTCTAACACTCCCTCCACGCTTAGTCTGGTCTTTTTGTGTAATACTAAATGTGGACATATTTAATTAGGAAGGTAACTGGGGCTTGGAAAGATTTGAACTCAAAACCTCCAATTCAAAGACCATGAAAGTGTGAACTTATGTGCACCTTAGATCCCACATTTCATATCCATGTTGACATATATTCGTGTAAAAATTAGCACAGCAAGAAAAAACTAGTGATTCCTATTGGTTCGGCTATAACTGTTCAATAGCTACTAAAACCCACCCATCCCTTCATGAGCTATCGGCCCTTCCGGACGTAATGATGGACAAATAAAAGTTGGCTCCGAAACTTCTGTTTTCATCCATGCCAGCTTACATGTGGCTATACATTGTGCAAGTTAAAAGCCAGAAAACTGTATGGTAATGAGTTCATACCTCAATTTTGACATTGACAAACCGCAACTTCTTGCCACGTCCAATGATTATAATCGGGTCAGTTCTCACCACATGAAGTTTCCTTGAATCTGCTTTTTCACTCAAATGAATGATCCTTCCACAACCATCGTATACAAACTCATCAACCTCTAAGGCATCTGCTACTAGTTGCCTATCAGGAGACAGGTGCACTACATCTTCATACTGTTTGTATATAGGTTCAGAGAGTATAATATTATTGCTCTTACTTATAGGATCATTCCTAGGATCCATGGTTTCCTCCCTCCCAGTTATAGCTCCTAAAGCTGGCACGAAAAACTCACCCAAAGTAAGAAGGAAATCTGGGACAACAAGGACCCTGGGTTGCTGAATCCGAACAACAACAGATTGGGAAGATGTCCTTGATCTATAGTCCATCAAGAACATCGTAGGACTTGGAATTGCAAACTCCGAACCAGCTTCAGCACTTGTCTTTCCAACGATAACCTTATTTAATGAATAGGAAATATCTCCAGCAGAAGTTGGTCTAGAAGAATCACTTGAAGATCCGAGCATCAACCGCATTTCAGACTTTGTTGCAGGGCGACTGTCAAGAATGGAGAATTTGGGAATGGTAACATAGAGGTCCGTTTCTAATAATGAAGTCATCCGATATGACACCCATAGACCTTCAAGCTGGAGGCAAACAAAAAAAACAGCAAGCTCCTATATAAGAATCACAATAACAGCATAGAAAAGTGCACACCAGAAACAGGGAAAAAAATTGCTATAAAATGCAAGTCAATGAGACTGGCCACATCATACTGATTATGACAACTTGTGTCAAATATCAGTTTAAGTGAAAGAAGCTTGTTGAAATGAAAACACTTGCATAATAGCTGCACTTACAGAAATATTTGCTAAAGGCGACCCTTCATCAATGCCATTGCATAACTCCAACAATGCACAGTCCACTTCAACTGCAATTACAGTGACTGTACGTGACAGCAGAATTTGACTATTCGTGTTGACTTTATCAGCCAGCAATCGCATTGTATCTCTAGAACCAGATGAACCAACACGAAAACTTGGAGGGATCCTTGGTGCTTCACATAAATTCATGAAGACAGAATCCACAATAACATTATATTCCTTATCAGACATCACAGCATGCAACAAGCCCACCTGCTCAAGAAATTGCCAAGGAATATCCACTAAAAGAATTTCAATATGAAATGCTAACTGGGATTGAAAAGGAAGCGAGATGAACAGAAAATGAAGTTCACATCACATTACAAAATATTTTTGTCGACTAAACCCAAAAAGGTACAATAATAGCTCTACAAAATCGAATCAGTAACAATATAGGTACCGGCCTAAAACTGTATATAAAGAGAAGATCAACATTCAATAATAGAAGCTTCTGCTTTCTGACCATGTCAATGTAAGCAGGACAGATAGGCCCATAAAAGAACTTTAAGAATTATATGGAAAACCAAGGTATGATATTTTAATTCTTGAGCAGAAAATAAACATCCTCTTAGGTAATTGTGACATCATTGCATTGAACCTAAATTACTTATAATCCTCTATTTTAGGACTCCAAAAAACTTCATCCAGGAAACTATGAAAAACTGCCATAGGCATACTTTATGTAATAGTGACAATACCTTCACTTCCAAAGAAAATGTTGGAATTTTTCTGAAAACATCCCTCAAGCTACGACGCACGTAAACATCAATTCCATGACCTTCCCTAATCATTGGCTTACCAACAGAACCATCGATCCCAACAGCCATGTTTACTCCCAAAATCTGAAATTTGCATTCAAGTTGGGAATGCTTTAGAATTAATAGCTTTTATGGTAAGCAAAAATAACTAGAAGAGGAAAGGGAGCAGAGGATCTACCTTAGCGTGAACAAGGTCAACATGAACAGCTGAAGGATCCTTCTCAGGGCATCCATGCCAGCTAATATCATTTGTCACCTGCAGCTGGCCCAGGTCGAGTTGGATGAAGCTGCAAAAGAATTGGAAATATGAAGCCTTATCTATTGGAACATATTATATACACATTAACTGATGAAAACAAAAAGTGGCAATTTTGCACATCAGGAGGATTCTTGGTAGTTTAAGGAGAAAAAGATAAGAAAAATAGGATGCGATGAAACTAAAAACAATCAGACAACAGCACACCATGCCATATCCCTTGAAACAATTACTGGAATTGAATAGACAGTTGCATCGGCCCAAAAAACTTCTTTGAAAAGACCCATTTGGCTATCACCTTCAGGACCCTTGGCTTTCAGATCCTTTTCTGCTAGAAATTCTAGTCAGAATTACATCCTATAGAACCTCAACAACAAAAACTACAACAAGTGTCATCCTACCAACCCTAAACTTTTCAATGTATTATACGAAAACATTTTCTTGGCATATTTGTTTGATTTAACAGTGCAGAATTGCAACTCGTACCCATAAAAGACTATTTTTGCCTTTTCACCCAATAAACCTTTAAAAGGTCAAGGAATTTGCCAATCAACAATGTCATATTAATACCTGCAATAGTTTGAAAAACAAAATACGACAATGCCATAGCATGACAACTTATATAAATTGGGGAACAAATTGCAATGTCCTCAATTCCATTTTATTTACTATCTTCATGTCCAAATTGAAGGAAAACATAGGAAGAACTGGGACATTGTCAATCTTCTGAATCTATATAACTTTCAAACATGAATTGCTCTAGCGTGTACGGAAGATTCAAGATCCGTCCACTTTCATAATTTAAATAAAATCTTTAAGCAAGGTGGAAATTGAATAGTATAAGGAAGCAGACAAAAGACTCTACAGAAAAGAGTTGGTGAAGAGATCCAACAAAATAACAAGCAGCCTTTCTAATGCTTTAATCAACTTAAATCTGCTTATAACATGCTTTAAACACTTAAACTTAATAGCTTGTATCAGTCCAAGTTTTCATTATTATACAAAAATGTTTCAACCAGCATTTGCCAATTGTCGGGTCAAATATAATTCCTCAACAAAAGAAAACACATATATTTACTTACTCTTTGCTTAGTGAATTTTTTGGCACAACTATTATAGGAGTGTCAAGTGAGAGATCAAGCTTTAGTGCAGATGACCCATCAATCTCATATTTCTGAATCAACCATTCAAAGCCTCCAACTTTATCGACAAGCTTGATGGCCTCTTCAGTATGTGGATTGGCAAGCTCCAAAAAATATGCTGTTACCTGCAAAAGCACTCCTTGCTGCTTATGACAAGCATTACAAAATCAAGGGGAACAAGAATTCCCCAAAAGCAAGCTATAATGAAACTTAAGGGATGCTGGCGAGAAAAAAAAAAAAAAGAAACCTATAGCTCAGTCGTCTTACAAGCTCTATAAGTCAAGTTAATTAACAATCAAATCAAATAATTAGCACCATCTTCATACATACCTCTTGAACAAACCTGTACAGAAAAACAATCCGAACAGCAGAAAGTCTGCCTCGCAGACTATAATCATATCCTTCAAAGTCATCATCTTCAGCACTATAAGAATTAAATCTAAGCTGCAAAAGATAAATAAGACCCCAATTAAAACTAATGAATAAAAGCAAGAAGGAATAAATCAGAAACCAGACACAGCATCATCAGCAAACTACCAGTAACATCATACCTTGATTAAGGACTCGGTGCCAGGGTTACGTATATCACAAAGCCACTTCCAAATGTGATCTGCTCCAAGTGACATATCACATAGTCTAAAATTTCCTAAAGTTCCTTCAATGGAAAGAGAACTTGGATAAACCTGGAAAGAGTTATAAGAAGGTCAAAAGTCTACAAGTATAAGAAAAGAACTCAAAGCATAAGTATATGCTCAAACAAAGACAGGCCAAAATTGATCTTGAAAAGAACTACATTACCTTGATATCTAATAGGAAGCTTTCTTGTACAAGCATTGCAAGCTGAGTACCATCCTCATTATTGAGTAACAAGCAGACACTGTCGACTTTCATGTAAAGATTAAATACAACACGACCTTTACCATAGCCCAATAGCCCTTTAACACGCCCGTTGTCTTCAAACTTGTCCTCGTTAAATAAAGGTTCATCCTTTGAAGTCTCTACCATGTTCATGTCGCTGTGTCCAGTGCTTACAGAGCTCAGATCCAAACCAAAACCAATCAAAGCAACCAGGGTGGGTCGATTGCAAAAGAATTCCAATTTGGACATGCTCACAGCCATCTGAAAATGCTCAATGACATTAGAGGTGAAAAAAGCTCATCACTTGTGAAAAATGATTTTTACAAAAAACGAAGAATCCTCTCCATTCCATGTCCATCTCGCTCCAGCTCTCATCCTTTTGTTACATACCTGAGTATCTATGCCATCATAATCTGGTGAAGCAGAACTTCTGGTTGAAAAGGTTACAGAGACAAAATCTGAACTTTCCATGCCCTGTGCCTCATAAAAGATATCATCAGAAAATCCCATTCCTCTCCCCAAGTCATTTTCATTCATCAAGGCATCAGCGGAACCAAGTCCTGTAATGTCTATGATATCCCCTGTCCTTGCAGGCTGATTCATAGCCGTACTATGCGGATGGATACTTGACTCTGACAAGGATATGAAATCTGGCAAAGCATCCTTGAAGATGTCATCTTCCTCAGATTGCACAGACAACATGTTATGGCCATGGTAATCACTAACACCAGCTGACACAGATGTATTCTCATTCTCCACCACAGAATAGGCCAAATATTGTGGACTAGTTGAAGTACGACTTTGAAGCTCGTCTTTAATTTTAAGAGAGTGAAGCTTAGATTTCACTGTCAGGTCACCTTCACAAATAATCACATGTACCTAAAAGACAATGGCACATATGTCATAACACTACTATTAGAAGCCCATTCTTTTCTACTGTACCAGTGAAAATGAATTCATTACAAGGGTACCAAGGCTGTACATTCTTCATGAGAATATCACTTCAAAAAACTGACTAAAAACTCTACTGTTTGTGTCTACATGAGACTCATAGGGATACTCTCTCTTGAGTACTGTTAGAGTATCTCACATCCCTTGTCTACGGAGTTTCAATGGGCCTCATATTCACGTAGTTAAGCTTTGGGGTTGGAGTCTTGGAAATGCTAACATGGGTTCAGAGCTAGGTTCCACCCAAATATCTTTTCACTTGTGAGGCACCCATCGTCAATTCCACATGTCGTTCTCAATCTGGTTTGCACGTGAGTTGTGTTAAGGATCCTAAATCACTTGTCTATTGGGTTTCAATAGGCCTTATGTTCATGTAGTCTCCCTACAACTTTTTTTCAACTAAGTTCAGCCCCAGGTATTTTGCATGAGAGGCTCCCCATTTGCCAATTCCACATTCAATTCTCAGTCCGATTTGGGCACAACAGGAGGTGTCAAAATATCTCACATCATTTGTCTATGGAGTTTACACAGACCTCATATTCATATAATCTTCCTCCATCTATCAGCTTAAACTTTTAGGCTGGACATTCTAATAGGCATCATTTCCTTCATAAGATCCACAAGAAATGCACCCATTCCCATCATAAGATCCACGGTGATGTTCCTTTTGGCAAAAAATTATAAATAAAAAATCAAGGTCCTTTATATGTCTACTCTGTCGTGGATCTCAAGGTTGCTTATAGCACAGCTCCCTCATAAGATCCATAAGGTAATAGACCTTTATTACACCAAGTACAGTCTTTTTCTTCTTTACCCTTTTGAGTTTCGACCAGCTACACCACCAAAAATCGTTTATTTTTAATTCGAGTTTTGACAGATTCGGAACAGGTGATGGAGAAAGGCTTTCTTGACATTGATGAAGCATAAAATATTTTAATGTTCAATCCAAAGCAGGGTGCTGAATAATTTCAGTGACAATAGTGACTGAAAGAACAAAATAGAGAAAAGCTACACAAACCTTCCCACCACCAGCAAGAACTTCAATAATAGATGTCTCTTCAAGAATGATATCACCTGCTCCTCCAGTCTGAAAAATTAGGAAAATCTTAGCATTACATTATCTTAAGCTGATGAGAACAAAAGTCAGTCCCAAGTCAATCTGTTTTGCATCAAAGAACGGGAACAATGATGAGAAAACAAAATAATACAGATCTTACCTTGCCATAAATAAATAGCTTCGTTTCCAACAATGAGCCATTAATGACTATGTCAGCAGTTTTGGAATTTGACAAACGGGCCATATCTGATTCAGCACCCTTGTCACTTGTTCCCCCAAGAACATCAACCAATGGAGGAGCCTATACACACATTACCAGAAAAAGGAAGAAATTCAGCAAAATGCACCTAATAGTCGAGCAAAATGAAAGATACGTGAATCACTGTACAAAATATTCTGTATCATACAGAAGCTTGGTATGTAGCTTGTATAAGCCCCTTCAACCAAGCTGCTTTGTGCTCCTCGTCTTGAAGCTCCAAAATCCAAGTGCTAGACGATTCTAGTGCCTGAAAGATTTATTGCCACAGTTTAGACAACACATGACATTTGACATGAGAGAGAGAGAGAGAGACCGCAATGGTAACATGCACTAGGAGTTCATGAATTACAACATTTTATGTCATGGAAAAAAAAAACTAAAACCAACTATGCGTAACTGAATTGGCCTTGCAAACCTGTAGCGCTAGGAGTCATATTATTCTCTCCTTGCAGTTTTGTTAACATTCAATTAGATCATTCTACAAACCTCGAGAATTACAAAGAGATTGGGTTGTAACTGGATTTTCTTGGTGCTAAAAAATTTCACTAGTTAGAATTGTAATTGACTAAAAGCACAATGGTCTTTTTTTTCTTTTCAAACACCAAGCCTGCACAATCATTTTTCGTTTAACTGCTGGCTAGAAGCTACTAGAAGACCACTACATTGCGTTTGGATGAGATCATTCGACCATCTAATAAGCAACATTTGAGTTTTATAATTTTTTTTAGAAAAGTCACGAAAAAAATTGTGGCAACCTTAAATGCTTAATGTTTTAGCAATTTTTTGTTTTTAGTACAGAAAAAGCAAAAACTTAAACCTAAAGGTCAAAAGCCAAAAGACAGACCAAACATCCACTTGGATTGACGACTTTGAAAGTTTAAAATCATTGACACGGTTGGGAACTTGAAGGCCTTGGGTTTTCATTTGGAGTTACAGTTATCTTATTTTAACGGCTCGAATTAACGTGTGGACACCTAGAAAATTGATAATAAGCTGGTTGATCATGAACAAAGGCTGAAGACTGCACAAAATGCTCAAGAGCGAAGTTGGGTATCAAGTCAACTTGAAAAGGATGCCCACCAGGTGTCATCTCAGAGAGAAAACTGATCCGGGCATTGGACCGGGCTTAGGTTGGATGCCTGGACCAAACCGCCTCAAGACAAAACCATTCTGTTTGGATGAGTCCTCCAGAGGCCTATGAGTAGGGTTTCCATTAGTTTTTCTATAAATTTGAGTTCTCCTTTTAGGCACAATGTTAAGATACAAAAGGAAGTCAAGGGTTTGCAACTTCGCAATGCAAATTGAGTCAGTTTCTGTGAGAGAAACTGTAAGGGCTAATCATTGAATGAGAGTAACGACTTTAATGAGAAACACTTGTGTAGATGCTGAGTGATTGGTCAAAACATCAATTACTAATATATTTTCTGTCAGTCTCCCTGGACAAGTAGGTTGAATTGGCTAAACCAAATAGAATGTCATGTGATTATTTGTTTCTTATGACATCTACTGCATATTGAGACGTATCTTGAAACAAATTGGTGTCAAAGCACAGTTTCATGATGGCTTCAACAGAAAAATAAGAATAAGAGAGATTCAATAGAAGAAACAGTTTAAAGGTGCAGTGCATCAAAATATGCAAACTTTGTTAGACGCAAGTTGTGTAAGTTGCACTGGATAAAAAGGCTTAGATGCTACGACTTTGAGGGCAGAAAAGAGTAAATTGTCAGTGAGGCTGCGGGTGGGCATTGGCTCATGCAGTATGAAATTGAGGTTAAGAAGAACAAAGGAAAACGGTGTGGCAGATGCTGATTCTGGTGATGTTGGGGAAGTTGTCAATCACCATTGATCCATCAACTGATAGATGGTAATTCAAGTCTCCATCTTCGCTTCACACAACACCAACAAGAACTGGTTTGGAATTTGTTACTGTATAAATAACTGAGGATGGAACTACAGAGAGGTAATGAGAGACAGTGCTATTGGCAAGGTCAAGCCACGAAGCCAGTGAAGCCAAATGATGTTTTAGCCACTAAAGACAAAATCAATTGCCTGACACGTTTGAGCACACTAATATTGCTTTTGCAATATCTATGAGACACGAGGTTGAGTCAGAGAGCCATTGTAAAGCGGCTATGGTTGTGGGACACGTCAATGCAATGACAAGGTATATCTCATTGGCCAAGTTTAGTCAAGCCTTCGACATGAAGAGCACCTATGATGGTTGAGCCCACAAAGGGGCTCAGAAGGGTAGTTAGCAGGGTTATTACGGAGCGGTTGTGACATCAATGCAAACATTGAGCCAAGAGGAGATTTGTCAAAATATTGCCTTCAGTTTGAGCCCGAATTAATAAAGACTTGACTTGAATAATTGTGTGGCAGCTGGGAAAATTAATGAGCATTTTGTATCAAGAGCAAGTCGATGCAAAAGCAGAAGTCTGGCAACTCCACGGAGGTAAGAGAGTAAACTCAGGTATCAGGTCAACTTGAACCAAAAACCAGAGATGTGCCATTTTCTGGAGAAACCTGAAGTGGTCCCACAGCTAGTCCTGGATCGATTGCCAAATTGGATCACTTAAGACCACATATTCAGTCTATTTGGACTGGGGGTCCCTAGGCCTATGTATAGCTTCGACAAGTTTCTTCTACATATTTAAGTGGTCATTTGTCTTTTGGACAAAGTGCCATGTGATGTTTAGGTTTTGTAAATACTCCATAAATTGAGTAAGTTTCAGACAGAGCACTAACAACTATGTGAGGTTGATGAGTAAATTGCGTGTAGGCAACAGTTGAGATAAATTGCGTGATTGTGTAATCTTTGATATAATGTTCATTAACAACTAAATCTTTATGCTCCTTTCTCCATGGACATAGGCCAAATTAGCAAAACGATGTAAACCTTTTGTGTGATTATTTTTTTTATGTGGCTTTCATCATTGCAATCAATGTTTCCCAATATAATTTTCAGTAGTAATCATATCAATGTGGCCTACTAGTAACTTCAGTCAAGGACCCATTTGCTGACTACTAATTTCCAATAGCATGTTTGCCAGCATTGCCATGAAAAAGAGAGACCAATATCTCGATACACAAGTTTTATCTCTACAAGCAAAAGAATAACCCATTACATCGAGAAAGTTTCACCAAACCACAAGCATAACACACATATAAAAGTTATCAATTAGCTAAAAGGAGAACAACAAACGGTGACACCATGGTTGTATCTAAAGGCAAATTGACAAAACAAAGTATTTCAATACAGATTTCACTAAAGTAGTAAGATATAAAGAGCTAGATTCAGGGTGGACAATTGAAACCTTTAAAGAACCATCAGGACTAACCTTTTGAGTGTCCATACCCCTAAAACTCACAGCAATACAAAATGAAGCACCGCCAATGTTTGTTGGGGGGACTTCAAGAATTTGTCTGCCAGCCATACTGCATCATCTCAACAGTACCAGTTCAATCAAAAGATTAGAGGTCACGATAAATGTTACGTTCCAGTTGACAAAACTGCTACAGACAAGTTCTTGACAAAGAAGGCCGCATTTTAGATAGAAACAATGAAAAGGTCTAGACTGGGATGGCAGAGGGGTCAAAGGACAAAAGAACACAATTCAAATATTAAATGATGCAACATCAGAAAAGAAGACTAGACCTTAAGCATCGCTGATAGCTCTGAGACTTTTCAGACTCTAAAAGGTAGAGGTAGAATCCAGAGAGTACAAGAAAACAGGACTGCCATGTGGCCATGGAGTTGCCGATTCCCTACAATCAATAGGAATTATGATTAAGAACGTAACAACTATGACTCAAACATATGACCAGCTCCTTTGAAGATATCCAGACATACCCTCCAAACTAACATTCTAGCATCACTTGCGAGATCTATAGGAGTCCAGGGCGCAAGTTCAGCTTCAAAACTATCAATTCTTGGCTGTCCCATGATTCCCTTAGGGTCATATAAAATATTTAACAATTCCATGAGTCTGCAATAGCGTGCTGGTGAAAAGTGGATGCCAAGATTTGGTACTTGGACGGAGACACGTGTTGATGGATAACTTGGGTGAGGCACCTTAATCTGCTCATAGACAGGTGCACATGAATTTAGCACAACTTTAGTTGTCAAAGAAACACCAAAGCGTGACTTCTAAAAGTTCAGTAAAGTCAGAAACCCAACGAAGAAAAAGAGAATATATTTACCTGATCAACTATCACTGCCATACCACACCTATCAATGAGAGAACAGAAATTATCACGATCATCTTGTATGGGGGATGCAACTGGTTGATTGCTGGCAGTTGGTACAATCAGAGGGCAATTCTGGCTGTCGAAATAACAATCCGTGAAAAAGGCTGCAATATCTCTTCCAGAGATATAAAACCGTGAATATAAATTCTTCCTCTGCTCCTCCTGCTGATTATGCTGCATAAATCAGGAAATATGATTTAATCAACTCTACATTAACAAGATAACTCTAATGATTGAAGAGAACACGGAAAATATAGGATAACTATCACATCAAGGAAAAGCTTGCTTCCCACAAAATGAGTCCGTTTATCTAAAAGCACATCAACGTATGCAGCTGTAGAATATGTCTAGTAGATGCTCGGTCACTGAAAGTGCACAGAGAAGCTAAAGGGAGCATACCGTTGTCCGCAGTGTGAAATTACCAAAATCCAAAAGCAAATGGCTATCACACGTGGAAGATTCAGATCTCCTTATAGGAACTCTAACTTTAGGAGCATCCAGATCAATGTCAAGAGCGAATCTGCAGTCAAAAGTACATTAATTAGATGTAAAAAATGTTTTAGCTTTCCCTTTTAGCAAAAAAAAAGTGTTTTAACTTTCCCTATCACAATGAAGGAACATATTAATTTGGTGAAATAGACATTTAGCCAAGATATGTAAGGACTACAAGTACCCAACTTATTTATGGCTCAACTTACTTCAAGCAAAAGATGATCATTCCATTTCTAGCAGATTCTAGAATAAGTACTATTTTAGACTGATATAAACAAGACAACGAGGAACAGTTGAGGCAGTGGCATTAATGCAAGACATCCAAGATCTTGTTCCTGTCTAACCGAATTGATGTTCTCTCCCTTGAGGTTTTTTTGGGAGCCATTTGTGGGAAAGAAGCTCAAGCTAAAAAGATATTTGATTGATCGCAGGAGTCAGTTAAAAGCCAAAGGGGTAGCTATTGAATATATGTTGTTGTAAATAATTAAAACAGTATTATTCATGTAGGGTATAATGGTCACATCATTCTCTTCTCAATTCTCTCTTTTCTCAACAACTCTCTCTATGCATTGACATGTATCAAAGCCCCTAACTATTGCTTTCATCTAGTAACTCCTTTCTCACGTCATTATCTCTTTAATTTTTTTCCTTTCCTCTAAGGAAAATCCTAAAGTAGTATACCCTTAACAACATGAGGATCAATGCCCCTATCCTTCTAGGGTGACAAAGGGATCGTACCACTGAGCCTTGTTCTTTTCATGCTTCCCAGAGGTCTGGAAAAGCTGCGATCAATAGGATTTCCCTAATCCTCCCGTCCCGAAAGGAAGAACGAGATAGTCTTTTTCCTTTCCACAAGTATTCCTTTGAAAACCAAAAAGAACAATTTTTTCAAGGGAGAAATTAGAAAAATTTTGTCCCACCATTGAATGTTATTTGATCCTTCCATTTCAAAGAATCTTCATGAAACATAACAACAACCATTTAGAGGATTTAATCGCTTCCTAAAGATTGGATTCATACTTTATTTACTAAAGAGAGAACTCTTTATCACTGTTAATCTAATGTGCCAATTAACTAAAGCAAGACTGAACATCATCAATGGACCAGGGAATTTCATGAAGCTTAATGACCTGATCAATTACCTAAAAGAATATAATTGAGAAGTCAAAATTTAAAACTTAAGCTATTAAGTAGAAGAAAATCAAATATATATAAATTGTTAGAAAGTCCAACCCAAAAGCTTAAGCTATTAGGTGGAGGGGGACCACATGAATATAAAGAATATTTAGGACCCGTTGTCAATCGATGTGGGATAATTCTTCAACACCCCTCCTCATGTGCAAGCCGGATTACGAGTAGCACGTGAAATTTTGACATCACACATTCACATGGAATTTTTACAACACACATTCGCAAAAGGGATAGCATTGGCTCTGAAACCATGTGAGAAAATCCAACCCAAAAGCTTAAGCTATTAGGTGGAGGGAGACCACATGAATATAAAGAGCATTTAGGACCCATTGTCAATCGATGGGGGATAATTCTTCAACATAAATTGACAAACCCCATAGACAAGCGACGTACAATACTTTAACACGTTTTTCATGGTATAAACTGGATTGAGAACGGCACATGGAATTGACGAACGGGGAGCCACACAAGGCAGTGGACCAAACAGTATGGTAATTTAGTCCCTTCCAGAACACTGGTCGGCAGCACTTCTTAAGGCTACTTACATTCGTCAAGACATCTCATAGAAAGAGAACTTCCTCTTATGTGCACTATCCGTGGCATTATTACGTAAAATGCTAAACAAGATGCTTCTTGAGTCGACTTAGAGAGGTCTATTGAATGAGCTTTAAAGTAAATGTTGTATTGATAAAAATTGTTCCAATACATAAGGAAGGCTTTAAATAGCAAAGTGGCAGTAAGTCTCAGTTATAAATCTTTGCTTATTTTTTTGAGTGGAAAGTCATGAATCTTTGCTGATTACCTAATTATCATTCAGAGAGTCAGTATGGAATGCACTATAACTAAGACTGTAACCTATTTATGCTTTTCTAGCTCTGTGTTGCTGGTTCATTTATAAAAGCTTCTTATCCAAATTTTTTAGCATCTGTTTTCCTTGTAACTAGCTTGTACACAGGTTGCCCATCCAATTACCCATTCACGGTATTTACATTTTTACTTAATGAAAAGATGAAGCTTTCATTAAAGGGGTACCAAGGGCCAGGGCACAAACCCTCATAGAAAATAGACCTGCAAGCCCATTAATGGTCACTGACTAGCTTATTTCAAAAGAGGAACCCTGCACAAAGAAATTCATCAGGGAGAAAGAGTTCTTTGAGTGCTTTCCTCTGGTTAAGAGTAAAACCAAATTTTTTTAGACACTACAGAGGAAAGATTCCATAAACCACCATTCTCTAAGGTGTATCAAGGAAACACCTAAATTATCAGACATTCATAGAAGTAAAGGGGGAAAAGTAGAATCAGAAGGGATTTGATAACTTGCGAAAAAATCATCAAGAAGTTAGTCTTCAACACTGTTGACAAATTTTTGAATTCTAAAACCCTCATTCCTTATTACCACCTTTTATGACACTTGTTCCAAGACAAGAAGGGAAAAAGAAGATAAATCCTCAGTACACGTGGATATATCAGGTAAAAGTGAGATAAAGATCATGCACAAGCATTGATAGTTCATTGGGATCAAATTCTCCATCCTTCCAAGAATGCAATAAGTATCAGATAACTAACAGTCATGCAACTGACAGCATGCTTAAATGCAACATCAGTTACACAGCAATCCTTCTGCTGATGATTATAAAAGTATGTCTTCTCACTGGTAAGACAACTTTTGCACAAAAACTCGCAAGATGCATAAAATTGAAAGAAATGGCTGGAATTCCAATAATAATGGCAGAATTGCTACAATGGGTCATGGTTGTTATTGGCATGCTTTCCAGCAGATAAAACATACCATATTTTCTGTCAGATAATGTGTAAGTAGTTTTGTCGTTGATAAACCCCATCGCTAGAATAAGCTATTAGAAATTCAAAGCAGTGGCAGAAGCCTTAAAGTAGAAGAAATGAGAATCCCCACAAATGATAATCTTCATGGAGCAGAGCCTTAAAGATATGTGCATGCTAAATTACATGCTAAGGACTTGATATTTCAATATCTGTTTTGTCTTGCTAATCAGACTTGTCAGAGCAGAGTATTTTGGGAAAGAATGAACTTCAGAGAAACATCAATACTAAGCTCATGGAGCGCTTGGACAAGGGCTTTAGACTGACACATCAAGTTACCCTTGCAGACTTATTTGGATGGTCACAGCCTCCCTTAGAGTAGGATTGTTTACTTGGTAAGCTGCTCAGGGACTAATAGAACTATTGACCACCTCCAAAAAGAAGAGAGGCGGTCTTGGTGAGATGCTTCCGGTGTCGGGTCAAGCAAACTGTGCTTATCTCTTGCCATGCAAGAAGGCTTCAGAATTCCCTCTTGTCGATTATTTGACCAAGTTAGGCAGTTTCTAGCTTAGAGGTGAAATAATTAAGAGCTTTTAAAAGTGTAGGTACTGTTACATGGAGAGCATCTTTTCACTTGTAATCCCTCTCTTGATAGCTTGGATTCCATCATAAGAGGAATAGGGGACCTTCGAGATAGACAATACAGAACTACATCCTTGCTCTTCTGAAGTATAGTTATCTACTTCAAAATTTTAGTAGGCCGGACGAGGATTTTCACTCATGAAATTTATCATTAAGGCAAAAGAAGATTTTACATTAGAAAGGTACCTAATGGGTACCACGTGGTACCACCAGTACAAAAGATACAGAGGTAGTCTACAAATTCTGACAAATTATCCATATTGAAACATTGTTTTTCTGTAACCCAAAAACTCCCGAACTGTAATCAAACATTGTCAGAGGGATAGCAGCAAGAATTGATCTCTTCTCTTTGTTGCTCAAAAAACAAAACTCCTTTCCAAAAGCACAGTTCATCCCTAACTGCGGCAGCATTTCTAGCTTCAGTCTAAAAATTTATCAATCATTTCTTAGTATTAGCTTTAAATTGGAAACAGCTTGTCAAATAAAGTAGTCTCTAATTATTCACAACAAGAAACAGCTTCAGGTTTCTGTCAATGATATCGTGCCGTCTTTTAGCATATTTTAAGCTTTCTATGATGATGAGAATTGCAGGAGATTGGCTGGAATTTCATTATTAAAAGGAAGAGAAAGGGCCAGAAAAGCATTCATTTTGGTATTTATCTGCAGTTTCTGCAGTAATTGAGTTTGTACCAAGCTTTAAGACTAAAGTCGTAGGGTAACAACAGTATGAAAATTCGTAAGGCAGGAGCCAAGACTTGTGAAATGATATTCGAAAAATGAAGGGACCTGCTTTGTTCTTCTAAGACCATCTGAAATTGTTCTTGCGCTCTCCGAGTCACCTTCTCAATCTTCATCTGGTGTTGAAAGAGTTTAATGTTAGTATTACCAAACCAAGAGAGCCAAAATTTAGATATTCAACATGATTACCTGCAAAGCAGCCGCTGTTTCCAGTGCAACAGTGGGACTGACTGCATTACTTCTCTTCACAAACTCTAAAAATCGATTGTAACTTTCCAGCAAAACCTGACGAGACATCAGTATGTCAGAAGCTTAGTGCCAGGGTAACAAAGAGCATGAGAGAAAATCAGACAAAAATGCAGAAAGTGGAACTTTAGCAGCACCTAATTGGAAACCTTTAAACACTAGAAAAATGATGGAAAAAACTGTAGTAATTTCTGGTTAATCAGGTAAAAGTTCTCAAAAAAATCTCTACTCGTTCACGAATGACCCAGAGGACAAGCATGAGAACCATGAAGCCCATCCACATCATAACTCCAACCCAACCAGTGTCATCCTACTTTGAAATTGTCTCTGTTTCCTTCCCTTAACATTAAGGCCATGTGGTAGCCCATACGAAGTGTCATCCTAATTTTTGTTTCATCAGGTAAAAGTTCTCAAAAAAAAATCTCCACTCATTCACAACTGATCCAGAGGACAACTATGAGAACCATGAAGCCTGTCTACATCATAACTCCAACACAATCAGTGTCATCCTACTTTGAAATTGTTTCTGTTTCCTTCTCTTAACATTAAGGCCATGTGGTTGCACATACAAAGTGTGCAATAGAGTTATTCTATCCCATCCACCTCCAGCATTTGGTCCATTCTCCAAGGCCGTATACAGATCAATCCACATGTAGAGCCCGAATAATCTAAGCCCTCAAAGAGGCCAAACAGCCTAAATTGCATGGAGTATATTTCCTCTTTGCGCTCATCCACCATCAGCCATCGCCACATTGCTGCTGGCTATCAACATTCTGTCATTGTCCTTCTCTACCCCCCCTCCCCAACTAAGCCGTCTATATACTCCCTATGGGTTATTTGCAATAGCCCCTCAATTACATACAAAGTCTTTGTATCGACTAGAGTCCTTGCACTACTCATATTGGTAAAAAAAGAAAACCCTCCGTTGTAATTTCTGAGTGATGTGGGCAACCCTGTATGAGAAACTTGCAGAATTAGCCTATATAGATTCGCAAAAATTACTTGCCACTTGATCATATAGATTATTATGACTAGCGAAAATTGATAATCAAGCTGCATTTCAAGTAATTACCGTCACATGGCATGGAGAAATTGTAGCTGAGAGCCTCCAGTCTACATCCTCCCCGACTGGTGAGCTCACAAAGGTCGCAGCTAATGCATTAACTTTCTGATCGCTAATAACACTCTGCAGATAACTTCAAATTATGCATAATAATGTCTCTAAATTGAGCTCATGGCATAAAATTAATTCAAAATGTTTGGCACAGAGATCAAACCAAATACAGGTTCCGCTTATGATTAAGAATAGAATTTGCAAGCATGGTTCACAGAGAAGTCGTTAAATAAAAAGACAAATGCGCAATGGAAAAATCACCTTCTCTTTTTATTTGAATCATACTTTGTACACTCTACTCTAAAATTGCACCTAGTGATTTGACAATTGATTGCACAAGGCCATCTGTTACGAAATTGTCAATAAATTCATTTAGGTTTCTACATACATAACTATCAACCTGAAGACCGTCAGAATAATTTGATCCAACTAACACAGTGAGGTTCATAATGATAGCAGCACAAATTGTACAATTAAAGCTATATGGTGCACAAATTTGACCTAAACGAAAATTAATGTTGCCTTTTGAAAGTGGCCAACAGCACAAAAGTGGGATTCCATATTTTAGCAAAAATAAAAGCAAAAATACTGCATAGTCATCATTAATAGTAAAAAAAAAAGCATCTATCAATAGCACTTTTCTAAGGGTACATTGAGGATTTTAGGGCTAAAGGGCATCAAAATATAATGATAGACAAACATGTACCTGTGCCAGCGAACCCTCAGGCGCAGAGAGACCATAGAACTTCAACAACACATCGCAGTGCGTGCTACGATGTCTTAACTTAGTCAAAACATGAAGTTGCTCAAATCTACCACAGATTATCTCAGTCTCGTTTCTGTTGATGACCTTTGCCGCAGCCTGGCGAACAGACACAGAAGCTAGAAACCGAATCATATTCTGCATGTCCTTTGTAGAGTGTAAATTCAACTCCTCGTCTTGCTGGAAACTAAGTAAATTGTTTATTGCCTGCCATTCTTCCTTAGTCAGTCTTCCCTCAGCTACCTGCAATCCCTCGGGAGCATCTTTCTCCAAGTGGTCTTCAGAGCTTGAACGCCTAACATAGAAAGAACAATGAGTAACTGGGATGCACAGTCAAAGTAGTTGCATTGATAACACAAACATATTCGGCAACCACAAGTAGGGCAACCACTTTACTCCGTGGCATGGCATAAAATTCGTGTTAAGAATTTTTTTATTGTGGAATATGAGCCCTTCACTTACATAGATTCTTCACCAAGAGTAGAAAGATGCCCATACGGTTAAATTAAAACAATGAAGAGAAGAGAAGAGAAAAGAAGAAAAAAATTGACAAGATACTCTTCAAGGCATTAGCTTTTTCTCCATTATGGCATGAATAAAGATATTGATTCGTATAATCCAATATCAGACAAACTTTTAGTAGAAGATTTACTCCATTTTCAACTGCGTTACAATTTACAATTATTATCAGCACAAATGTGTCACTGCTACATTACACATAAATCAAATGGTGAATAACAGAAAGCTCTAATAGAAACTTTAGCCACACATGTCACCATACAAAACTATACAGAGATTTATGGGGCATTGCCCTGGAAAACTTGCACCTACAAGGAAAGAGTACTTAATAAGGGTCAAAGCTTAAAACCAGTGTCATTTAAATTGCAAAAGTTGTAAGTTGCTACTGCTCCCGAGAAGAAAAATAAGTATTGAGTAATCATACCATCTAAGTGAAAACCAACTTTTTTTTTGGAGCCTTCGTTGTTCAGCTGCTTCCTTTGATCTGACAGATTCAACCTTTGCATGTGCCAGCAACCTAATGATATGTATACCAGAGATATGACCATAGTGATCAAAATACAAATCAAGTCCAACAAAAGTCACACAGTAATGTCAGGCCTTATTGTTGGAAGAAACATTAAATTATCAGGACTTGGTTTAGTTAGGGCCTAGGATTATTTTCCCTAAATTAACACTTTTTCATAGAATAGTAAAGCAGTCAAAATTGGTCATAGACCCACTTCGTAACCCATATATAATGGGCTGCGTCGTTATATGGATCATAATAAATGTGTTTAGTAGGCAAAGCCCCAAATAAATATGGGTGTTGATGGGTTCATAGTTTGCCCAGGCCCAACCCACATGAACTCTCTCTCTCTCTCTCTCTCTCTCTCTCTCTCTCTCTCTCTCTCTCTCTCTCTCTCTCTCTCTCTCTCTCTCTCATTAACATAGGTAATGTTTTCTTATCTCATTTTCGTATTTCTGTTCAAGGAAAAGGAAAAAAAAAAAGAGTCAAAATGCACTAAGAACGGATTTCTTATTTCATTTTCGTCTGGAAAATGTAGATGAACAAAGGAATGTACAGCAAATAACAAGAGATGACAATATGGTAAATCTACTTTACTATTAATGGTTGAATCAACAAGTTTTGATATAGCCAAGAACTATTTTTAGTTTAATTTTTTTAAATTTGGCCGTACTTATGCAATTTCACAAAGCTCAATGAGAGAGATCATGGAGACCCGACCCAAGTTTGATGTTCTGGATCCACCAATTTTTTATCCAAGTTTTGAGTCATATGATTTTGCAATTTTTTAATTATCTAATCTTTTTCCTTTTCTTTTCTTTCCTTTTTCTTTTTTCCCTGATTTTTGCACTTTTTTTATGTTCTTTACTTTATTTACTATCAATTCTTTTATTGAGCTAAATTTATTTTTTAATTTGCTATGAAATTTTATCCAAGTACATATACACATGAAGAGTTTAAAGTGGGCTAAATGGGTGGGAACAGGTTATGGATGTATTTTGGTAATATGGGTCCGATTAGGTATGGGTTACTAGATTTCTATTGCATTTTAATGGGTCAATTTGGGTCGGATAACCCGACCCACCCATTTGACACCCCTAGCTCTAAGGCACGGGTCAACCAGTTAAAGAGCAAGATAAATGGTGTTTGCTTCCATAAACAATCAAATGGGCCACAATTTAGGCTTTTACAAATGGAGAATCTCCTTTCATCATAATGTCCTTCAAACTTGAGTGATTTTGATCTCATCACATTTCCTAATAAGAACTTAACTTCTTCTTCTTCTTTTCTTGATGTCTGTTATGAAGCATATTGGTCTTTTTTTATCGGTATAAACAAAAAATTTCATTCAGAAAGGCTCCAAGGAAGTGCTCTCCCCATACAAAGTGTTATCAACAAGAGGAGAATCCAAAATCTTGTACGTTATTTATATCACCATGAGGATTAGAAACATTAAGACACTCTAAACAGCTATATTCTACCAACCAGTATCACACTGACAATTTTCAGGGCAAAAAAGCAGCTTCCGTTGCTAGTGAAACTCATTATATCTAAAAACAAAGTGACAACAGTTCCATACCTCCACAAAAGAATCACTTTGGAATCGAGATCCTTCTCAATTTCTCTCATTTCTGTACGATTGACTTCTGATGCCTGTTGCAATAAAGCTGCATACAACTGAACATAGCGCCTACGTAGCTGGCAAAGGTGCCGAATGCGGTCCCATGAGAATCGATAGCTATAGCAACAGAATGCTAAGTCAGCTTGCAGTTCCCTAAACTAAGTATAGCACTACTAATAGAAATAAATCAGAACACCTCAGATAAGCAGCAAGATATCCACGATGCAAAGTAGAGATACTTTATCTTTTGAAAAAACAAGCATAATCCAGGAAATGTATGCGAGTAGTAAAACCATAGTCTAGGCATCTTTACCACATCTTCTTCTGCTGCAGGCTTGCCTGAGCAGCATAGCGCCACCAGAAATTAGGACCCTCTGAAACTGTTACCATCGGCCTTAGATGTGAAACTTCCACATGAATCTTGTACCTTGAAACAACCTCCATAAGTTTGATCCAGTCATGATATTGTCCCTATCAAAGGAATACAGGATTATTTAAATTCTGATTGTCTATGGCAAAAGATGATAAAAGTAAATGAACATGAAAGAGAAACTGCTCTCATTACTATAGCAAAGTCGGAAAAATTCAGTGACAATATCAACATGAGCACAACCTAGGTCCTAAATCTTCCTAGATTGCAAAGGGTCATCACAAGCCCAAAAAAGGCTGGAGTTCCTCTTGCAATCAGCATCTCCATTTATGCTTCTTGGGTAGAGTAAAAGAAGCAAGGGATATTAGTAATTCACTCAAGTAAACTATTTAGAAGCTCGCTAGAAGCCACTTAAACCAGATTTAAATACTTGGTTACTTCTCATCCAGTAAATTAAAAAGCAGCTCAAAGCGAAACAAAAAGGAGGATAAATACCTCTGTAATTGTCAAGGTGACATCATTCAACGCAAGCAAAGCCTTCTCAAATGGGACCTCAGGATCATTCCTCTCTTGCTTTCCAAGACGATGATATTTAAGGACTCCATTGATAGGTGAGACCAAAAAACTTCGACCCATAGCCCATTGAGACACCATATCATGGCCAGGAACCAGTTCATTAATACCATCCTCAAATATCTAATTAAAAGGAGTGTAAGTGGATGTCATTCTTTATCCGCATCTGCAACTGCAAAGAGATAGCCAATATCTTCAAAAGAATTGGGACAAACCTCAATCCATTCCTTAGGAGTTAGGTCTTCCCATCTTTTATCAATCTTCCACGGAAGAGTATTGCAATCATGATACATGGCAAGCCTCTCAAGTTGTAATGACTATACAAAAGGCACAATATGTTAACCTCAATTATTTGGTGGTCATATTATTAAACATAATTCAAATAAGTATATAAACATATAAATAAATAACCTTAAGGCCCCTTCCAAGGGGATAGAGCTTGAAGATAGGAAGGAAAGATTTATGGTCGAAACAAATCAAAAATTCTCTAACATCATATGAATATCAGTCTTTGTGAATTTCACTAGGCCAGAACTCTTCATCAGAAAGATGACAAATACAAATGAGACGTAACCAAAGTACTTGCATAAGTACCATAAAGAGGTGTCAATATCCTCAAAGGCATAGCAAAAAGTGATGAAAGCACCCCAATCTACATGCTTTAGAAGACCAACACATCATTATTGAAGTAGATCGTTTTGAATGCATACACGTTTTTGTGGTTAATCCTTCATAATTACTCCACCAATGAACGTAAAACACTATCCAGAATCAAGCAGTCAAAAACTCTTCCTCAGCAAAGCAGGACTATCTGCTCATAACAGATTTACAACCAGTGAAAAAAGGCCACTATAGCCCCATGTGTCCACATATTGAAGAAAACCTCAGACCCAAAGCTAGAAGTATAGATAAATATTTGAAGCTCATTAGTTGACAACATGACAGCAAATAATAATAGTAATGACAGCGGCAGCAAAGGTACAATAAGTGAGCCCATTACAGACAAGCTAGTGGCAGAATGGATGGGAAGCTGCGTAATATGACTGAAAGAACCTACTTAAATATGCCTATCTAATGGAGAAAGGCAGAACTAGGCACAGACAATCTGTGGGATTGGGATGGGAAAGAATTCCAATATCATCAGGTGAAGGGGTAGAGGCATCTTGGCCAATGGACAAGAAGATTCTGTCAATGGTACGTCATGGCTTTTCAGGGTGCTGAATCCTCTTTTACATTGCAAGAACAGGTCCACTCGTTTTCTTGATTTAAGTCCCTGATCTCTCACTCTAATGGTGTACTTTTCTAGAATATTTGGCACTGGAAAAGACTATGTATGAGATTAGCAATTGTATTCCTAAAGGAACAATGGTCCTAAAAACCTAACCATTCAGAGAAAAGATCAAACAAGTATCACAAATTGGAAGCCTTATCTTCATATATTCGGGCTCTAAAATAACCCACTTATTTGTTCGGCGATTACATGTGAGATAACGGCAATTCAGCTGCTTTTGGAGAGTTATACAATTAACCTTGAATAATGATACCATGGAAACATAGATGAAACGCAACATATCACATTGGTTAGAGAAGTAGGAAGAGTTGACCTTCCGTAGTTTATCCAAAGCTCCACTGGTATCAAAAGTTTCGTTCCCCTGCTCATCCATCGTAACAGCAGCGAGCTTCGCCAAAGTAACACCCATAGAAAATGGGTTTCCAGGATTACTGCAAAACGCCAGCTTCTTAAGTAAAGCCACAGAAATTAAAATTGGACAAAAAAAGTGACAAATGCTATTATTAGTCTAGCCATCAAAAAGTTTAATTGATGAATATCCAATCAAAATCCCGTTTGAGATGGTTGGTGCTTTAGGTTTCGACTGATTAGCTCTGCTTTTAACCCTGACTGAAGATATTCTTAAGTGATAAAAAGCAGAACATAAAAGCAAAGGAGGAAAAGGCCTCCCTAACAGGCTTAATGAAAAGTTCTAAGAATAGTTAAAGGTCAGATTACCAACCTAACAGAGTCTTCATATCTAATATGTACATTGCTAATTGATATCTTAAGATTTCCGATAATTGTAGCAATAAGAGAACCCAACCACGAATTCCCAGCTGGTGTCTGCCAAAAGAAGAAAGTGTCAGCTCGTCAATCATTACAGGGTAGTGAGACATAAGAAAATAAGCAAATCAACAGGAAAAAAATCCATCAGCCTCATACTATTACTAAAGAGTTAATGCAGCTCCAATTATGAGCATCTCACACTAGTGATAGATAATTTAACAAACATGCATATAAACAGATAAGCAAGCTAATTAAGCAACAGAAACATTTGCCCTTCTGCTTCAGTATCATGTGGTAATTTGAATATCAGATAGCACTATTCGCCATCCCCCCAAGCATCAAAATAGAAAAAAGAGGAAAGGAAAAAGTAGGCTAAGAAGACTGGAGGAGAGCTAGCTACAGTGTCTTCCACGAGTCGAGAGCAAATAAAAACAATCTAAACAAAGGACAAACCTACTTTCACCAAAAAAAAAATGGGCCATTTCCCTAACCATGCCGAAGCTATGGAAAGTCAGCTACATTGAATCTGAAACTATACCGTATCAATCTAATGCATTAGCATACCGGTAAGCACATGTTCACACCAGGCAAACTAAAGTTCTAGATCCCATTGTCTCCAAAAAGCCAACAAATCATGAAAAAGTTAAAAAGGAGAAAAAGATTATATAAGGAGAAGCCTTTTCTCTCTCATCAAAGGGCAGGCAAAATTCGCAAGCATCTTCATACTTCCAAATTTACTGATCCCAATAACTAAGTACTCTGGTGTCCAACACCATGACAACAGGAAGAATGGTAAAAAATTATTCCAGTGCTTTAACCAACAAAAGTACTATAAAGTTGCAACCCTGTCTTAACATTACTGTCTCTTCACCTGCAATTCAAACTGCTTATTAACATTTGGTTGAAAGAAATCAGGCCTAAACAGATTCAATCCATGACCTGTTCAAGGCTCTACTGTTTAATGGTCAATTCATCCCTCTTCCGACAATGAATATTATCATTAAAAAACAAAATTTTTCAGTTCAATTTTACCTATAATCATCTATCTGGAGAACATAATTGACATATCGTTGTTAATTACTTTCAAACAATAGTTTAAATTGTCTAATTAAGAAAAAGGACATGAATCTTCATCATCTTCCATGTTACATAACTAAACCAAAGAAAGAAATTGACTGGTCCTTTCATTTAATTAACTTAGCGCCACAACTTTAAGCTCATCTCAACCTTCCAAACAAACAACAACCTCCCCACAGTCCTGTCTACAAATAGTTTATTTCTAGATTTACACTGATTTATCTCGTTTTATAACATTACGTTCTATTTTCTTGTGCACTCTTCCACATGAGCCTTTTTTGCTAAGTGAAAATTAATTTTTATGCTAATCTCTGTCCTACATATTATACACACCAAACATAAACAGAAATACAGCAGTTAGAAGAAACTGTATTATCAAACAATAAGTGATGGTAAAGGAAAAGACGGTAAATAGTCTAAAAAAAGCATCAACAAACCTTTCTTTAAACACTTGAGATAGATAACACATCAACTTCCAGTTAGTCTTACATATGTTAGGATTCTGTTAGGCTACGAGCACACTCATGCAGGGAAGTGTGAAAAATAAGTAAATAATTACAGAATTACAGCTCAAGCCACTAGTTTAAACCACCATACTCCTGATTCCAGTTTTGTTTTTCTAGTTACCGCACTCTTGCTCTGAAGTGGCCTATTTGATAGGGTAATGTCCACATCCCATCTTTAACATGTTAAAATGACAGAAAATAGAAAAGATTGCAGATTCAGTTGATAACATGGCTCCACTTACAAAGAAAAAGAATGCTAGTTGATGTAAAAGGAATACTAAGCCAGCAGATGAGAAACCAGATAGGCTCACAAACAAAGAGACTACAATTTTGTGTGGACTTTTCTTTTGTGCGGCTAAGCTGATTTTGGGATGGACATATCAGTGGAGCCAAGCCACATAAGAACAGTCAATGAGCTAGAGAAAGATTTATAATTCAAATTCCAAATCATCAAGGCTTCCCAAATCTTTTCTACGAATGACTAAGAGCACAGCAACTATCTATTCAGGGTGTACTGGCACATGTCAAAAGAAACTCAGCAAAATAGATATGAAAATCATCTCTAGGTTCTCCTATGAATATCCAATGTAAAAAACGCAGGCATCCTGTGCATTTACATACCTAAACAGCAATGGAACAATCAGTCCCAAGTATTGTAGTAAACAAACATGTGCATTGTACAACAAATAAGAAAAGAATAACTGGAATAACGAAATCACAAGTTAACAAATAGCCATTCAGTGAAAGAAAAGACAATAGCAAACTACTCGGTGATACCTTTCTCAATGGCTATATCTAGAAATTAGATCATGGTCAGCTCCAAAGAAAATGCACATGAGCATTTTTCAAATGAGATGACATTGATAGATGTCCATTTGATGGTCATAAGTATTCTCAGAGTACATAAAGTAATTTCTTCATTTAAGGATAACTCAAGACATCATGGCACTTGATACATGCCAAAATGGTAGTATGACAGGCATGTTAACCTTGTTAGAGAGGTTAATTACAAGAGACAATGGATCATGGAGCTGCAATAAATTAACAAAGATACTATCAAATAGACTGGAGGTACTCTCCAAACATACATTTCCAAGTTTCGACTTTGATATTGCTTCAATGGTTGCTGATTCTAATTCCTGCATTAAGTCACAAAATGAAGTTAGTAGGTCGATGGAAACATCGAATCCATAAAACCTCTCTAAAATTATGCACAATCAAGCATATCACATGTTGGCACCAACTTGTACCATGTACTCTTCAAAGAGAAGATTTATTGATGCTGCTGTCAACTTACACACGAGTAACAAGATAATCGGTCAACCTAAAATGTATCCAGTCCAACAAGCTCTTTTGTTGCAGTCTAAGCACAGATTGGTCAAGATTAGTTGACGTCAAAACCAATCAAATTGAGAACGTTACAAAAGTCAAGAGTCAAGGAGTAGTTGGCTTATAAGGGGATATGTGGCAATGCATAAAGAGAATAAGGGTGTGCTGGTTTAATCATGGAGCAAACATAGATATTATTTGGGAGCCGCCTTAATGTTGTGAGGGCAAGGTTGTACAGTTTCAACAGGGATGAATCAAATATACAAAGGCCTAACTTAGTCTAATACCATGTTAAAAAGTACGTAAACAAATACTCATAAATCTAGAGGAGATAGCAAATACTTTAGTGCATAGTTATCTAACTATATTGAAAAATCACAATACAACTCTTGTACAAAACAAATATCTGGTACGACTAAGTAGCCATTTGGATACCAACACGTCCCCCGATCCTAGAAGCTCCAACCACAATCAACCGCTTTTTTTCTACTGGTGTTTACAAATAAATATCATGGGTGAATCTATAATGAGATGAAAATACTAAAATTTCAGGCAAAAGGAACTGATTCATCTAAAAAAAGTTGACCGTCAAACACAGAATGCTCCAATGCAGAAGGAAATCACAAGCTCAAAAGTAAAAGGCAACCAAGTCATAATGTTCAAAAGCAAATAATGCCAAATGGATGTGGAAGCAGCGATTATGCATGCATTCAACATACACACCTCAATCTGTTGAAGTTTGGCCTCAAAAAGTTTATCCTTGTCTTCCTCCTACAGCAGACAATAGATATTCTTTTATAAGTTCACTGGAAAATGGATATGAGGGGAATATAAACCATTGTGATTATTATTAAGGGTATTGTTAACAGTATACTTTATCTGCAATAATATAATTTTGAAGACACTGATTGTGCATGACACGAGGACAATCGGTAGATTGGAAATTGTTGAGCTTTCTTAATTAGTTGATTAACAAGTTCCCCAGGGACCATCAACAAAACCCTATTATTAATAATCATCCATATATCCCTTTGCATTTAAGGATTAGAAGAGCATACCTTGACAGTATGCTGATCAGATGCAGGGTGGGCAAGAATGAATACACGGTCTATCAGAACAATAACTGGCTCTTTCCCAAGACTCTTCCAGGGAACCTATGCTCCATACAAGAAAAAGAAAATATAAAATACCTGATGCGAACACAGATAAGTGAAACAATGGACTAGCCAGAGCAATCAAAAGCATTTCTAGTAAATGCAACTCTTCCTACATGAGAAGCACTCCTTACATAGCCTTGCATATTCTGACCAGAGTCTCTAGAAAATATCAAAACCATCTGTAAAACATGCTTCAGATCAACAATCAAACTAACTCAAGTCTGAAGTGTACTTTTTCCAGTAGTCCTTATATTAGCATTTCAAAACATGCAACACGTCTAAACATATGGGACACACAGAAACATGTCTCAGGATGTGCAAGAGTTAAAAAATTTCTACGAGTTTTTCAGCTTGCAGTAGTTCACAAGTTTTCATAGTTATTATGTTCTCAATCAACAATAAAGCCCCTAACCGTTTTTACAAGCCAATGCTCATTCGACACTATCGTCACATGACAGTTCAAATATTTTGTTTGACAAAACTTTTTCCAGTACAGTGATGAATAAGGTAATAAATTTTTATAAGTGTATTTGACATCAAACCAATCTGCGAGTTTAACCAATATCTCAATGAAGGCTCTATGTAGGAGAAAAGAGGCTTCTACTACTTCCCAAAATTCCGAAAGCTGCCTCAAATTATGGCAAGCTCAAATCTAGAGTGTGAGCATGAGAAAAATCCGTCATAATAACAACAAAGGCAAGAAAAGGCCTACCAGCAATTTTTTTTTTCATTTATAAGCAGTGAAGGATGGAAGGGGGCAAGCAAGGGCCAACCACCCCCCCCCCCCAAGAAAAACCCCCAAATTTTTTTTACATAAATTGCATAGATTTGCAGAAAAAAGATAATCATAAGTGAATCCCCAGCCCCCAATAAATAAAATAAAAAAAAAGAGTTAGTAATCTCTACTATATGAAAAAATAATCTCATACTTAGTTTCAAACTCGAATTGCTTTTCAAAGAATTCTGTCAATCAACTCAAGATGAATTAAAATTATATGTTGTATTAAATAGGACAACAAGTAATTTAGTGAGATAAGAATAAAATCTCTCAAATCTAATAAAAGATGCTCTTTCATTGGAAAAATAAAAAAATAGAAGTCCTTAAATGTTTTGTATATAATTTATTTGAGGGAAAATTTCAAATCAGTACCTAAAGTGGGGTCATTTTCTCAAAAAGGGGTCCAAAGTGGATATAGTGCCAAAAAAGGGCCTGAAGTGCCCAATCAGTTTCAAATAGGGGCATGAAGTGCCCAATCAGTTTCAAATAGGGGCCCGAAGTGCGCAATTAGTCTTAAGTAAGGGTCTGAGTTCGCTGGCCAGTTAAATGCTTACCGTCTAGCAAGCACATCATTGTTCTGACGATTGACACAAGAGCAATTTCGTCTTTTACTTTTTAAATTTTTGTTTGTTTCTTTTTTCCTTTTTTTGTTTTTTTTCTTTTCCTTTTCCTTTTATTCTTCTTTCTTTTTTTTTCCTCTTTTCTCTCCGCCGGCCATAGCCGGGGCCGACAGAGGTTGCCGGCGTCGAGTGAAGGTTGCCCTCGCCTAGGCTGGGCGGGTGAGAGCGACCATTGCCAGATCCAGCGAGAGCAAGGGTTGCTCTCGCTGACGTTGGGCGAGGGTCGCCCTTGCCCGCCTAGTCCAGGCAAGGGCAACCCTCGCCCGACCCTGGGTTGCCCTTGCCCGACGCTGGCGAGGATAGCCTCCGCCTGAGGCAGGCAACCTCCGCCGGCCCCGACTATGACCGGTGGAGGAAAAAGAGGAAAGAAAAAATGAAGAATAAAAGGAAAAGAAAAAAACAGAAAAAGGAAAAAAGAAACAAAAAAAAATTTACAAAGTAAAAGACAAAATTGCTCTTATACTGATTGCCGGAACAGTGACATGTTTGCTGGCCGGTGAGCATTTGACCGGCCGACGAACTTAGGCCCTTACTTGAGACTAATTGGGCACTTCAGGCCCTTAATTGGCAGTATGTCCACTTCGGACCCCTTTTTGAGAAAATGACCCCACTTTGGGTACTGATTTAAAATTTTCCCTTTATTTTATTGAATAGACAAAGTGTCTGTGCTCTTTTTTCTAGTGTTGAGGGGAATAAAATAGTTATAGCTAGAACAACTGTTCTTTTACATCAAATCTGCATAGAATTGATTTAGAAGTTAGGACAAAATATAAATATTTTATTTGAAAGATGCAAATTAAATCTAAGGAGCACAAATTTCACTTGTCATGTCCTTATAAAGAAATCATTTGACATTATATCCTCTTATATCTCATCTCACCCTCCCTCTCTCTCTCTCTCTCTCTCTCTCTCTCTCTCTCTCTCTCTCTCTCTCTCTCTATATATATATATATATATATATATATATATATATATATATATATTGACAATTCTATCTATTGTCTTTTTCTTTTAATAATTCTTCTTGTAAGAAATTTTGATATTTTATTAACATTATTATAGATAAGCTACAATATGTATAGCAAACTCTATTGTTTATTTTAGTCGAAAAGCTCTTGTTAAAAAAAAAAACTTATAATAGTTTACATAATTAAAATAAACAGTCATCAAGAAAAAATTATATTTCTCTTCTCCTTCAAGTACAGAATTTACAAATTTTCATACTTAAACTTCTTTTTTTAAAACTTATTAATAACTAATATATATTCTACCATGTGTAAGTTTATTCAAAGTTCTCATATACAAAGAAATTTTTTACTCCATAATTTGTCAATGACTCCCCGTCCCCCCATTTAAATCCTGGCTTGGTCACTATTCCCAAGAACGATAATGGCATTTGCATACCCTTTAGATTCTTCCATATGTTGAGTTTCATTAAATTTTGCAGAATATGTCCCGTTACGAACAAAAACTTGTTCCCCACTTTGCCCACCTTTCAACTGAAGAGGCAAGAAGAAATTATCTTGATAATATTTCAACTCGCACAAATATAACAGCAAAGCCCCAAGGTGGGAACATATGGGCTAGAAAATAAATGTTAATAATCACTGCAGGCCCTTATGCCCCAAGTGCTCAGCTTCATCCCATAAAAAGAAATCGCTGCATAATTCATCATAGCTCCTAAAATGCCTGATAGAAGAATAACTAGACATTCAGCATACTATTGGCCATCACCTCCCTCCAAGTTAAAATACGACGAAGAGAATGAACACTTCACAAGTTCCAAGAGTCCACATAATCAAGAATGATACAGGCTGCTAATTTC
Source organism: Syzygium aromaticum (assembly GCA_024500025.1). NCBI lineage: Eukaryota > Viridiplantae > Streptophyta > Magnoliopsida > Myrtales > Myrtaceae > Syzygium > Syzygium aromaticum. Next base: position 32,638,362 of record CM044892.1, read on the forward strand.
GCGACTTGCATCCACAGCAAACCCATCATCAGTCTCCTGACACTAGGGATAAAGCTCCATGAGGAACCAGCTATCTTTGTTGATGAAGACAACAAGCCTCAATCATAGCAAGCAGCCTTGACCATGTTTCAGAAAAGATGACATGATAAAACACTGAGACTGGTTGACCGATGTCGACGATTATGGCAAAGACACAACATCTAAGGCCTCAAAAGCAAGTGCAAAAGCTCAATATCGTTTAGTTCTTGATATAACTCAAAAAACGCAGGCATGTCACAGTACAATGCAACCAAGAGAACACAGAAGCTGAAAATAATAATTACCTTAAGCGTTATAGTGCCAATAAAACCAGCTTTCACCGTCACAGGAAGCTTGAGTGAATTTAGTGCTTCAGCCTTCAATTTCAAATCTTTGAGCACAACATCTCCTGTAAATTAAAAAAATCCTTAAGTGCTTTTGAGAAAGCTTCCAAAAGTTTGAAATATCCAATCTTTATAAAAGTTTCGATGTACAAACCTTTCCAGACACTAATTCTTAAAGCCTCAGTTGAGAGCCCATGAACATATTCCCCCAGATATCTTCGAAGCAAATGTAAAACCTGTAACAACATATTTCCATTATGACATCCATAATGATAACACTCTGTAATGACAAGACGGTGCCACAATTCCATTACCACTTAATAACACGGGAGCCTCCACTGCAAAAAGTGGGAGACTTAAAATGGAGAGAAAAGAAAGCATTTAGCTACAATTTAGCTGGTAGGGAACAAGTATGTGCATTCTTAGAACTGAGGCAAGACAACAGCTATAATTTTGCAAAAATTTGATTAATACTCTCTCTGTATCAGCAACCGTACTAAATCTTTGCTTATAATTGTACTGCAGCTAAAGCAATTGACCCGAACAGGTACTCCAATATGGGTATCAAGAGAAATAGACAGGCATTATAACAGAAAGACAAACTCCAAGCTCAGTCGTGGACAAGAACAATGCAACATTTCACATCCACCACTGGCGGTTTCTCACACAAGCCACTAAATTTCCCCGGTCGCTAGCTTTTAAACAGGCTCATCAGTTCCCGCAACCACATCATGCTTCCGATCTCCCCAATGTTGATCATTCCCATTAATGAACAGTACAAAAGCAGCTCAAAATCCAGCCGAACACACGAGCTCAACAGCGATCACTTCGCAGCCACTTGGAAACTCAAATGATCAAGAAAACAAAGACGTCCGGCGCATCAATCCGCTCCATCGAGCACAGTGCCACGATCGAGAACTCGTCAATCATCACTAAACCCCAAGGGAGGGGGAGGAGGAGGGAGGGGCAGAGAACTGGCAAGTACAGAACGAAGCGGGAGAATCTTACGTGAGCTTCGAACATGGCGAAAGATCAAAGCTCGCCACCGCGAAGTGACGGAACCCCGGCGAGAGACTACACTCCGATCGCGCTGCCCATCGGGCGGACCGACGCGGCGGCGACGGCGATCGCCGATTTGCAGGAGCGCAGGGCGAGGTCGGTTTCGCCGGGATCGGATTGCGAGCCGAAACCCTCCTCTTCTTCGCGTGTCGCGAATGATGCAGACAGAGAAAGAGGCGGGACGGTTTTGGGAGAAAATGGTGTCTGTCGAATGGCGTCGCTTTTGATGTGGAGCTTACGGTTATACGCGTCAACTTCGTTTTTGCACCGTTTTTGCAGTTTCGTGATGTTTGCTTTTAGAATTTCAACCCAAAAAAAAAAATTAATATCACAAAAAACCCAAAATTAATATATATATATGATAAATTTATCTCAAACTAATTTTTTTATCAAGAAAAACCTCAAACTAATACATATATGATAAATTTATCTTAAACTAATTTTGTGATAATTTATTCTAAACTAATTTTGTGACCACCAAAAATCCAAAACTGGTACATTTATGACAAATTTACTATTCGTTAGTTTCTGTTAAATTGAATTGACACCACAGAAAATCACAAACCGGTATACCTGTGATAAAACGGATGGCAAAATCCCAAATTAGTATACTCGTTAACTGTCACGTTTCATCCAATTTGGCAATTTAACTGTAAAATATAACGGAAACTAACGGTGGGTAAATTTATCACGGGTGAACCAATTTGGAGTTTTTCATGTTCAAAAAATTAGTTTTGTGTAAATTTGTCATAATTATACCAGTTTGAGGTTTTTCGTAGTATTAACCCAAAAAAAATTATATCCCTAAAATTACTAAATTTTGAATTTTAATTTTAAGATTCTGTCTGTTTCGCAAAAAATAAATAATTAATCTAAACATCCTTATAGACGATAAAAATATTTTTTGTTTATTCATTTTTATAATCATTACAAACGATCATTTTTAGGAAAATATTTTTCAAATCACTCATTTTTTTTGAAATAAACGGATCCTGAGTTTTTTTTTCTCTTTTCTTTGAGTTTATGTAAAAAAGAAATGGTAACACTAATTCGGCATATTTGGTTTATAAGAAGACAAAGGAGGAATCTGCCCTTGCTTTAGCAAAAACAAAAACGCGTTTTGCAATTTCAGGCCAGACATTTTTTGGCTTCTCTTATTTAATTATTTTCTATTTATCTTCCCTTTTTTTTTTGTCTTTTCTTTTCGTTTGAATATAGTTCGTGCGTCTTTGATGGGGTGCATTTATTATTCCTTCAATTAATGACAGTATTCTACAAACTTTTGGCCAAAAGAACGATGCCGGATTTTTTTATGTTTTATTCGATTGAAATCCCTAAACAATGTAGATTTTTTTTCTTCCATGCTGGTCCTCCAGTTAAGAGATGGAGAGAAATCCCAATGTTGACTAAAAAATTCAGTCCTTTTGTTAATTTCCTGTTTGTTATTTTCAAGTGGCATGGAGAAAATTTAGAAATTTAGAAAAAAAAAAGAGGCAACATAAGTATTCAAGTGACACCGAATTGAATTAAAAAAATTAATTTAGAAGAAAGAGTGAAAAAAAATGAAGAAATAGTGATTGATGGTACATGTAAATCACGCCGGTCTTAACGGTTGCCACCCTTCTGAAAAATTGAGCGAGTGTGACAAACTCACCGCAACCAACAAGGCTTACCAACCTTCGTCACTTACAACGGCACATGCCATTATCTTTGCCCATATCTAGTGTGAGGGGCTCCACTCATAGGTTGCCCTTTTTTTTTACGTCTCCTACATCTCCCTCCATGCCTCGAAAGATACAAAAGCAACGGCAAAGCGATTGCTAAGCTTGACAACGGTTGGTAACTTTGGAGGTCAAAAGTTTACTATCCTTAGCCTTACACAATACACACAGACTAAGCAATATATATGCATTCGTGAGAATTAGTCAGATAAAAACTTGGAGACCCTATATCATAGAAAATAAGAAAATGAAACTTAGGCTCCGTTCGTTTCGCGGAAAATATGATATTTTCTGAAAATGTTTTTCAAGAAACCATTTTCTGAAAAATATTTTTCAAGAAAACGATAATATTTTCTGGTATTTGGCTGAAACGTGAAAATAAACAAAAAAATATTTGTCCACCGTTTGATATCTGATTTGATTGGCCGGCCAACTGAGGAAGAAGCAAAAAGAAAGAGAAAGAAACGGGAAAAAAAATTAAAAATATCTGCATATTCAAGTCGAAAGTAAAATTACAGAAATGACAATCTGGGCCCAAGCATAGAAGGCCCATTGGATTCGGTGGTGAGGCCCATGTTTGTGAGATTTCATGGGCCTAAAGCTGAACCACTTGGGCCACAGGCCCACAGTCGGTTCGGGGTCGGTCGGTCAGATGAGAGCCCACCCCTTGGCTACTGAAACTGCGACGTTTCAACATGTTAGAAATTACGTAGGGAACTTTCCAATTTCATTTCCCCGCTGGAAAGATTCAGAGTGATGATTTTCTATTTTTCTTTTTTCGAATTCTGTAAAGACGTACTCGTCACATTGTTTCGATTTACACGATTTGTCTCTTTGTACGCGCTCTTGTTTTGACTTATAATCATGATCTAAAATCAATCAAGCCTAACTGAATAATAGAATGATTGAACGAATCTAGCGTTTTTACTCGAGACTCGCCCGATTCCTCTTCCACTTGGAGGAAGATACTCAAGCTTGGAGATAGTACAGGCCCCTTATATTAGACATATCATTAAGGACCGCACTTACATACACAAATTCAGCATAGTGATAAAGAGAGGACATGTCGTTGCTATTGATTGCCAATATTTCCCAATATAAGCAAGAATGAATCAACGATTTGAAAAATTATTTTAAGTTCAATTCATTAATTCTCAAGACAAGACATACATGCTTCCGTGCTCTTGCAAAGCTGACTAATTATGTGTTTTATATCTCTATTCAAAAATATGCGCAAAGACTTTAGGTTTGTGCTTTAAGGCAATAGGCTTTTGCTCCCGCTTAACTTGGCGAGGTTATGGAAATTTTTAAGAGGAATAAAGGTGTTTCACTGAATTGATGTAATACCTTTTAGATTATGGATGGATTGATACGACCCACAAAAGTTGTAAATTGTCCTTGGTTGATTTTGAAGTACGACCATGGAGAACAATCATTACCGGCAATGTAAATTGCCCGAAAGATAGATTATCAGAATTAATAGATTGAGAGGGGCTAGGAACATACCTTGTTATCACTGGATATGCTTATGATGGTTGATTGAACGATCTTGGCTTTGATAAGGCATCATTCACAATATTAATGACGATTAGTCATACCACATCTAACATGTAACTCACGATATAATTGGCTTTTCTCATGGTTGACATCATGTTATAATTTGATGCAACCTCCCGTCTACTCATTAGTAAGATGCCTTGGAAGATGAATATCTCATGTCAATTATCTTTTGCCGCTCTCCCAATGGCCAAAGTCTTAGAATGCACGGTAGCCTCTCTATCAGTTTGTGGTTATAGGTTGTTGTTGCCAGAAGCATTGCCCAACTCTTGTTGATTTCTATTTCTTACCATTATAGGCTTCTCGAATTAATAAAATGCCCCACCAGGCATGTCAAAAAGATGCTTCACCGAATTGATAAAATACTATTTTGATTATGGATTGATCAATCTAAGTTGTGAAGGATCCTTTGTTGATTTTGGATAGAAAAGTAAATGTTAAAAAATTTGAAAGTGTCAACATTAGGAAAAATTGTTATAAGATATGTAAGTTGCAAAAAGGTTAAGATAACTGATAAATTTACAGAAGAACATTGAGTTCTATAATTGATCGAGGGGGCCTTTCAAAAGGCACACTTGGGGAATTTATGACCCACAAATTGACTGTTATACAAATGGTTATTGCATTTAAATCCACAAACAGCTTCTTAATGTTATATGCGATAACAAGAAATCATGCTATATCGACTATCTCGACGGTTATATCGAATCTACTACTTTGACGATTATATCGACTCCCGCTACCTTGACGGTTATTTCACGCACTCTTTCCCATTGGCTGAATTAGTCTTCCTCATTTAAGACTTTTGCTTTGGTACTTGATTACTTCTTGTTGAAACCTTTGTTGACTACATTGAGTCTCCTTATCGACCAACTCCGTTATATCGTCTAATTCCTCTCGGCACGGCCATTTTCCACTCATCCCACACCTCTAACAGGTTTCTATCAATTGTGTAATCCGGGGGTTGGGTGTGAGAGGGCTCTTGACTTAAGCTTACGATGTTCGTTGTTCGTATTTGATTCATCACCGCCTCTTTCCGTAGAGTGGGTACAAATCGACACTTGGACCAAATCACTTAAATCCTCAAACATTGTTTATATTATTTCTCGCTTATTTCTCGAGTAATCTCTCGAATGTGTCAATTTCACTGTCCTCTTTTTACCACAAAAACAAAGATATAGTCACTCGGGAGCTGTCTCTGTCCATGTCTAGATACACACAACAAGATATAAGGATAGTTGGGTGTTTGGATTGATAAAGGATAGTTCCTTCCACATGCGGTGTCTGTAATCAAATCTATCCCCGTGTGGTTAGTGTCTGAACCTCAACCCGTAAAAAAGGTGCGCAAAATCATGTTGAGAATGAAATTTGGAGAGAGACCCAAGGGGTGGGGATTGTGACTAAATATGGTAATATCCAAGTTTTTAATTGGTGAGTTACATGTTATAGACATCACACATGCATTCAAACGTAGGTAAATAGAAATATGGTTATGTTTGTGTTTGTCAACTACTAATCCGAAAAATAATCGCTTGTATAGCTTATAAAATAAACGAATGAAAAAAAAATTTCATCACCCACGAAAATAAATAAGCATAGATTGTTATTTACGATGAAAACAGCCTCCGTCGACTAATTTTTCTAAACGATATAACCCATCAATTTTTGAAAAATGATTTTCAAATCACTCATTTTTCGCAAAACGAACGCACCATAAATGTTAAACGCAAATAATCAGTTCATAAATCTCCTTTCTTTTACGGTAGAACGAGGGCAATGACCAAAGGTTTAGGTTTTCATTTTTGGGTTATGCAACGCAATAAGTAACAAATTTTGTATATCACAACGATTTAGTGTGTTGTGACTACTTCAATGAGAATATCCTACTTCAATACGAGGACAACAATTAACAAGACGTAATCGTGGTAATTCTTTGCGGGAGGGACAAATCTAATCCACTTAAGACAAGACATATCCATAAGAATGTATGTCTATAAAATTTGTCACTCATAATCAGAGAGAGACCTCCATGTAATATTTCGAGTTAATTTCCATATTAATTAACAAAATTGCACATCTAATGGATAGACAAATACCTTCCGGGCTCTAAAAATCATCGCCTAAATTTATGTTTAAAGAAATGTGCACAAACTTTCACATTTTCCAGCATTGTAATGGAGGTTAAATAATATATAATCTAATCTAAAAAGATTAATAAAATATGCTTAGAAAGATCCAAAAGGGTCTCCCACAGAATTCATAAACAGAAATTTGGTGGAGAAACCTATAAGAAGAACCTCTTTTATATAGACCATGCAAACTGAGCTTCAATGAAAACAAAAAATCGAGGGGAAGAATTAGAGGTAGAGACCCAAATCATGAACACGATGCAACACAAGGTGAAACTCCTCATTATTGGGCTATTTTGCATTTGCAATATTGTGAAATGTACTGATACGACAGAGGTTTATCTACTATGCAGTGTAAGGATGTTTGGTCTTCTGGATCAATATGCCATTGACGAAAGTACCGTCCTAATTGATTTGTGCTATAGTACACCGATCAATGGTTATAATTATTATACGAGTTCCAACAATTGTCACGGTCATGATGTGTGCAACGGGGCATTGACACAACCTGATTGCTTGAACGAAGCAGCATATTGTGTGACCAACGAATGCAACCACAGTCGAGGTGCTCAAATTCAACTTACAAATTGTAGGATTAGTTATGAAGATTTCCCATTTAGCAAGTAAATTATATTCTTCATGTCTGTCTTGATGATAAATCCTGACTATAAAGCATATACTTCACATATGCTATTTTGTATCCTATGTTCAAGTTGCAAGTATCATATTGTGTACTCTCGTGCTTACGAAAAGGTCTAGTAAATTGCACGAGTCTTGTTATTCACCGGCTCATGAGAACATCAAATCTAGCTATTTATGTTTGGTAGAAAGGTTCAAGGGAATTATATTCAAAGAAACTTTCCCATTTTTAGAGAATGTTGCTTTCATTTAAGATGAAGTGCTGCCCACAGAAACAGAAGTCTCCAATACTCTCTTGTTCTTCTTTTCCCAATAAACAGATGGTATATGACCATTTAACTTACTAATACTCGTGAATGCTTTACAATTATACCTTGACTAGATGCGATTCAACGTTGAATCTGTCGCATTGGGATCAACAGCTTCACTCAAACGAACTCATTGGATTGGTAAATGAGAACACTCGATCTTGATAGTTTGAATCTGTTGACAATGTCTCGAGTTTCGGCCAACGATTTGAGCAAGGACTGACACCAGAAGATGAGGATAGGTCCAAAGACTGAGTTTGCCAGAACGATATGTGCTCAGCCAAAGTTGGATGGTGCCGTGGGACAGAGATTGCAGACTACTTATCTTTGGCATGATGATTGGCATTTGTGTGAGCAGAATTATATATGACTCTTCTTTGCCTTCTCACGCAAAAGCAGCTGCTGTTATTTAGGGTTGTAACTGGCACTGACCACATGCAAGGTCTGATGATTTGGTGGAGATACAGGCCAGTATTTGTGGGGTTATCAAGCCTCACCCCTCTAGTTCTGATAAATCACATGAAAGTTAACTGTCTCAAAGAGATATTTCAGTTGGAAGTGCTTGGAAAGTCCTTAGACCCAAGGGTGTAAAGGTGCTCCGGGGTAGATTGAATTGGTGCAGGCCTAGTATTCCAGAGCACTGCTTCATATCATGGTGAACTATGCATGGTAGACCTGCTACTAAAGAGAGATTAATCAAATGGCATATGCAAGTTTCTCTTGTTTGTTGTTAGCGTATGGGCTGTGTTGCAATTGAGCCTCGTCTCCTGAAGGCCCGGTGATTGGCACTCCGAGGTGGCTTCGGCAGTTTCAGCGTCGGACGGGAATACGTTTCCGAGCTTGTTGCTTAGGCTTTCGTGGAATGCATATCTGCATCAAATCTGGATTTGTTACGGACATACATGATTCTCCTTTCATCGTAAATTCCGACCTAATGTACAGAGTACTATTCATTGCGCACGTTGCAGGCTGCTCACCTGCTCCTGTTATTTTGCTATGAATTCTGATCTATTGGGAAAAAAAAAATTGACTTGGAAGTAATCGAATTCCATAACATGATCAAGCCCTTCTTAATTTCTCTAGGCTTGATTCGAGTTTTTGCATTTCAAAAATTTAGACTCCGTTTGTTTCACACAAAACATTTTCCTCGTTATCCAGCGTGTGGTTCATTTAGGAAAATGATTTTCGATTTTTGTAGATCATTTTCTAAAATATGAGTAGATATCCACGCTTAAACTCAATACTCTATGCTTGGGTACAAAAACCCCAATGTTTATTCTCGAGTCCCCAGCGTTTATGACTATATCTCCGGCGCCTGAGCTCCAATTCAGGTTCGGGTCCATCGAGGCTAGGCCCATAACCCTAGTGCCTATGCTCGGATCCCCGACACCTAAGCTTGGGTCCATTGAGGACAAGCCCGAGACCCTAGTGCCCGTGCTTGGGCCCAAGCCTCGGCACCCGCACCCGGGTTTGTCGAGGTCGTGCCCGAAGCCCCCAATGTCCATGCTTGATGCCTCGACAACTCGGCCCAAGTCCACAAAGGCTAAGCTTGGATCCCCAATACTCGGGCTCGAGTCCACAAAAGGCCATGCTCAGGTCTATCAAGGTTGAGCCCAAGACCTCAATGCCAGTGCTTGGGTCCATTGAGGCCGAGCCGAGACCCAGTGCCCGTGCCCCGATCCTTGGCGCCTGAGTCAGGGTCCATCAAGGCCAGACTTGGGGCTCTAGTGTACTTACCGGGTTCCCCGGTTGCCCATACGAAAATTATTAACGCCCAAATAGTGTATGGCAATTTAGGAAAAGCAAATCAAATTTTCCATACCAAGCGACGAAATATATTTTCCAGTTCATTTTCTGATTTCAGCCAAATACTGAAAAATATTGTCATTTTCCATTCTTGAAAAATATTTCTCAGAAATGTCACATTTTTTACGAAATAAACAAAGCCTCGGAGATCTCAAAAAGTTTCAAAATCGTACGGCTTTTCAAGTTTTAAATCACTTTATACCATCAGCATTTCTTTCTATGAGCTCCTTCGGTCGCTTTGAAAGTTGTCGAACGCACCTTCTACTTTTGCATATAACGATTGGAACATATCGTGCTCAAAAGTTACCAAATAAACTCGAGTAAGAGCAAAATGCCGATGAGAAGAAAAATGCGGTGAAGCTTGCGAAATGCAAGTTCCTTTATATTGTTAATGGCGGAAATATATCACGCGCTATTTTCTTGACGGTCTCAATCTTGATGACAAATTGACATTGTGATCTAATAATCTGCTAATAAAGCCAATAAGTAATTGTATTATAAATGACAAACTTCCAGAATCAATCCATGAATTTCCCTTGTTTTACGGTGCAACGAGGGCAATGATCGAAGGTTTTGTCTTTCTTTTGGGTTATGCAGGGCAATGTATAACAAATTGTGTATATCGCAACAGCTTATTGTAACTCTGGCCAAAAAAGAACAACTTATTGTGAGGACTTCAATGAGAATGTTCTGCTTCAACACAAGGTGAATAATTAACAAGGCATGGCAATTCTTTGTGGGAGCGACGGATACAATCCACTTAATACAAGACATATTCCTAAGAATGTATGTCCACATATTTGTCTCTTGTGATGATAGAAAGACCTCCACGTAATATTTCGTGTTATTTTCCATATTAATTGCCTAAATTGCATATCTCATGAATATACAAATACCATCCAGGCTACAGAAATCGTTGCCTAAATCTACGTTCAACCAAGTGCACACAAATTTTCACGTTTTTCCAGTATTGTAACCCAACATGTTAGCTCACTACGTTGATAATAGAATGAATCCGTCTAACAATATTTTTTGCCTTCAAATCAATAATAGCTTTTGCAGAAGATTTTTTTTTTTTAATAATTTGATTTCACCATGAAAGGCTATTTCCTTTTGAGTAATGCAGAGATTTATAAACCTTTCTCTAAAAATGCAGATTAAATGAAATATAATCCAATCTAAAAGATTATTATAATATGCTTAGAAAGATCTGAAAGAGCGTCCCACCGAATCCATAAACAAAAAGTTGGTGGAGAAACCTATAAGAAGAACCACTTTTATATAGACCACGCAAACCGAGCTCAAAAGTAGAGAGCCAAATCACGAAGACAATGCCACATATGGTGAAACTCCAAGTTATAGGGCTATTTTTCCCTTGCAATATTGTGAAATGCGATCCTAATACAGCAGGGGAAAAGTGCCAAAAAAGTCTTAAACCTTTTTGTATTAGTATCAATTTGTCCTAAACTTTTTGCATTTGTGCTAATTTAATCTTAAACTTTTTTTTGGTACCAATTAAGTCCTAAACCTTTTAAATTGGTGTCAATTCAGTCCTAAACTTTTTATTTTTGTAACGATTTAATATTTCGGCCAATTTTGATCGGAATTTGCCGACGTAGATGTCTGTCAGCCAGTGACCGGTCATCGGTGCCGGCGTGGCGCTGACGTGGACAAATTAAATAATATTTTAATATTTTTTCGAATATTTATTTTTTTCCTTTTTTTCTTTTTTTTTTTCACTTTTTTTTTTGTCTCTCCTTCCTCTGGCCGGTCGCCGGTCCGGTGAGCTCGACCTCATCGGCTACTGGCAAGGGCGGCCTCGCGTTGGTCGGGTGAGGCTTGACCTTGCCAGATCTAGCGAGGTCGAGCCTCCCCCGACCATTGCGAGGCCCGAGCCCTCGCCAAAGGCCACGGCAAGGGCGAGCCTCACCATGGTCAGGCGAGGCCCGACCTCACCGGATTTGGTGAGGTCGAGCCTCACCCAACCAAGGCAAGGCTCGGCCTCATTGGGCGAGGCCGCCCTTGCCAGTGGCCAGTGACCGGCCAAAGGAAGGAGAAACCCAAAAAAAAAAGTGGAAAAAAAATAAAAAAAATTCAAAAAAAATGAAAATATTATTTAAGTTGTCCACGTCAGCGCCATGTCGATGCCGATGACCGGTCGCCGGCCAGCAGGCATCCACGTCGGCAAATTTCTGTCAAAATTGGCCGGAAGAACTAAATTGACACAAAAACAAAAGGTTTAGAACTAAATTGGCACAAATTTAAAAGGTTTAGGACTTAATTGACACAAAAAAAAAGTTTAGAACTAAATTGACACAAATACAAAAGATTTAAGACTGAATTGGCACAAAAAAAAGATTTAAAATTAAATTGACACTAATGCAAAAGGTTTATAACTTTTTTGGCACTTTTCTCAATACAGCAGTGGTGTATTATATATGCAGTAAAAGGGCGTTTGGTGTTTTTGATGCCTATCACTTTGAAAGAAATATTGTCACACTTGATTTGTACCATAGTATGGCAATCAATAGTTACGACTATTATACTAATACTAACAACTGTTACGGTCATGATGTATGCAACAAAGCGGTGACACAATCTGATTGATTTGCCTGCATCTACACAGCTATAAGTCATTTGTCCGACATATGCGACACAAGTCGAGGTGCTCAAATTCAACTTGGAGATTGCAGGGTAAGATATGAAGATTATCCATTTCATGAGTAACTTATGTGCTCCGTGCTCCTCTTGATAATAAACCCTAACTTTTTCTTTTTCTTTTTTGGGTCTGTTGTAAAGAATATACTTCACATATGCTATGTTGTACTCAATGTCGTCTCTCAGGTTCGAGTTGCAAGTAGACTACAGTCGTAGCTTATTGTGTACTTGCATGCTTACGAAAAGGTCCAGTAAAATATCTTAAGTCAAACATATTGCTCGACTCTTCTTATTTATTCGCTCGTGAAAACATCAAATCTAGCTATTTGGGTTTGGTAGAAAGACTCGAGTAACCATATTCGGAGAATTTTCTCTTTTATTTTTAGAGAATGTTGATTTCGTATGATATCGAGTGCTACTCGCGGATAAACTTCTATAAAGTACCCTACTTGACTTCAAATCGAAGTCGAAGCAATTTAACACATGCCCTCGTATCAACATCTTACAAGATCGCCAATCACTCGTGCGGAGTTATGACATACCAATTTCACCTTCGTATCGATCGATCACGATTTAATCAGCATGGAAGGAGGAATTTCACCTTCGTATCGATCGATCGCAATTTAATCAGCACGGAAGGAGGATCTGAGCAACCAGGGCTCTTGATTCTCCAAGATCAAAAGGCACGGGCATCCTTAAACAGGATCAAAAGCTGTAAAAGCCAAGCCAAGAACAGATCAATCTCAAATAAACTAATCACTTAATTAATCGCCAAATCACATCTCTTGTTAACGTCGGATGCTTTGTCGCCTAATGGTATGCTGTTTAAGGAAACCCCAAATCCTGAACTCAAGCTCTTAATCCCACCTTTCAAATTCACTGCCGTCGCCTGCGACACACGAAAATTGCCAGCTCGTGAATCGCGACTCTCCACATGTTGGCCCGGGATTGGTTCTTTCGAGTTTCCAGTGAAATCGACCTGTGGCCTGCAAGTGATTTGCCTTTGTATGTATAGTTTTGGAAATTTGCTTGACTCGAATGTTAACCCATTGGAAAATTGAAGTCACTCGTGTCACTAATACATGCATGTGAATTTTTAGTATTGGAACTTTATTTAAAAAAAAAAAAAAAAGGTAGGGAAACAAAAGACTTATCTTTGGGTATCGAACTTATCCAAATTAATTTGTGTTTTGAATTTGTAAATACACACTAACTAGCTACAATTTACAAGGATCCTTCGTTTTATAAAATCATACGGCGGTACTTCGAAATCAATGATAAGCACCCGAGTTTCGTACTTATCATGGTTCAGTATGATTTTTTTTTTGGTATAATTCAGCTCTTTCGAACTACGCGTACACTTGAAGGTCCATAACGTCGGAGTCGATCGAATTGATGTGACAATAAAAATTACTGTAAAAATTCGGGTTAGGTAAATCACTTGTTAAAAAGCAATGCTGACACGCATATCTATGCAACGTGAAATATTAGGTTGTGTGTCCAGCAGCCTTTGATGGAAAGGATGTCACTTTACCCTCATCCTCCTCCAAGATAGCTTTTGACAAATATGAACGTATAGACCATACAAATCTACAAGCTTTTCAAACAAACCCAAGCCTCAATTCATGAGAAGTTCTTTCGATATAATTCTAACACAAAAAGGGAAAAGCGACTTTGATATACCGGACGCTTCTTATGAAGAGAAAGCTAAACTCGATACAACAAGAAATCACACGACCAAGCTTAAATCAATCGAAATCAACATGTTTACGTCAGTTCTCGATAAAATATGATTCACAATATCGATCAGACATTTCATAAGGATATTAAATAACACGAATGATCGATATGAATGCAGTGGCACAGTGGATACTATCGTCCAGCGGAGGCCGTCTCTCTGTAGTCTTAAATACGAAAAGAAAACACTTTGAAGATAATAATAATAATAACAAGTGTTGCCAAGCTAACTACCAAGTAATTGGGTGAGTTTGAGTAGGCTTAGCCTGCTTAGGGAATTTACCTAAGACATTTTTGGGCCAATCAGCGGGCGCAGACAAATGTCACGTGTCATAGCCGAACACCACAAGCACAACCCATCAGATCTCGCATCCGCCACCGAAAAACTTTATCCTCAATCACAAACCCTTTTTCCCTTTCCTTTTTCTCTTTTATTATATTATATTATATTACTTTTGCTTTTTGACCAAACTCGACCAGAAAATCCCGTCTATTCTCGACCCGTGATGCTGTCCACGTGAATGGGCGTACGTCAACATTGTGCATGCAGACAACTCCCCCCCTCTCTTTTCCGATTCCAATTCCAATTCCATCCAAAGCATCCCCCAAAAGGCAACTCACAAGATGACTCGAATCACATCGAACAACGGTCATTGACACTTTCCTATACATTAGGTCAGATCGAGCTTTTTCTCGAGAATGTACGCCACTATTTAAGCCGAACCCAAGCATGTAGAGGATTGCCGAAAGTCAAAGTATATAGCCATAATATATATGAGATAAAAGAAGAATTTGACATCGAATCGCTACGAAAGATGAGAGTTAGCGGGTTGTTCAAAAGCACGAGCGCATAAGTTAAAGACGGGTTTCATGAACGAGCGATGTAGAACAACTCTGTCTATGAACGACGTGAAAGAGTCTGAATTCGTTGGTTTAGTGACAAAAGGGTCGCTTTAGATGTGTTGTATCCTGAGTATGCACGATAAGAAAGTTGTATGTTTCTTGATGGACGACGGCTAGGGATTAGGATGATGTGGAGAGAGACCCGTGAATGGTTTGATTCTTCCGTTGTCAGGGACCTACAGCACGATGCCCTTCGACTTCCATGGCCACAAAGGAGGAGCTACACAACAATGAAGCGTCACGAGACTCCTTGCCTTTTACGTCAAAGCCCGCATTCATTAGATCCCATCTTCCCCTTCGCCCCCCTCTTCTTTAATCGCTTCCACACTACTTTCCACCCGGGCAATTCTTTTCCTCTCCCGCTAATGCCACGGGGCAAGCCACGGTCTCCGGCACTATCGGGGACTGGCCAAAACGGGCCTGATTGATAGGATTTCCAGTTGTTTTCGAGAAGTGCCTGTTCCGGTTTTTTGTCGTACCCTTAGAACTGTTGGTTTGGTTCAAGAGCTGTCGAATCCAACAGGTACCAAGGCAGAGGAACCAAATTCTAAAAGAGATCTTTAGAAATCGTTCATGTTAATACAAACTCCTCAGTTTAATTACTTAGACTCTCGGCCGCAAGCAAGCGTGGGTAGCCTTTTGCCCAAAAGGAGTTCATATTACACATATACCACACGAGACGTAAATCGCGGTACTATATTCATACATGTGGTTATACTTTTCCTAATATGTATTCAGGATGTGATGCTTACATAGAATATATGTGTAACATGTCATGTGGCGTATCGATTGAATGAACTGTTTTTCTGTAATTGCTTTGAAGGTACTATGCGACATCGGGGGATGGCAATTTGACCCGCGTAGATTTTGTTAGGTAGAAACCAAAATGTGCATAGAAACAATACATGATTGCTAAAATCATTTTCACGTGCCAATTTTTAATATTACCGTATGCAAAGAGAGAGGCCCATAAGAAGGGTTAATGGCTCAATCGCAGCAAAATCTATTCCTAAAGAATTTGCGGCATTATTTAGGGGTAATCACATTCAGATCTTGACTCATTTTATTAGATCATATCATCAATCGCGAGTTAAAAAATCGCGTGATCCATACGAATTTACAAAAAAGTCTTCACGATTTCGGTATTGTAATTGATCCTATCTACCGCACCATCCATTTGGGTACCCAACATTTTGTCTTTCGAGGAAACGAGGGCGGTTTGGCCACGAAGGGGCGCTTGGCGGATATTCCCATGTGCACTAAAGCCTTTCCATGATGCAAGAAAATTCCCCGTAAGAAAAGAATTTGGTTTACCTGCACGACCATCGAGAAAACGTGGGCCTCAAAGCAGCTCACAGGCTTGAAACTGTTCGAAGATGCACTTCCCAAATCTCACCAGAACATAAAAACCAACTGCAACATGAGAAACGGAGAGATCTCTGGACCACAAAACACAGAACCGAAACAGAGGAAATTGTTACTATTATCATTACATAAAACACGAGCAAAAGAGAGAGAGACACATAAAAAATTTATTGAAGTCCCCACCTAAGAACCAAACTCACCCTGCCAAAAGTTTGCCACAGCAAAAGCACTACCAACCTTCAAAAAGGAAAGAACAAGAAGAAGAAAGTCCCCATCAAAAGGCACTAACACCAACTGCCTTTCCTTAGAGATGGTGATGCTCGGATCAACCAGAACTTGACATGTGTCGCATTTCTCCACGAGACCCATTGCCTCTCCAGGATGATTTGGTGAGTATGAATGCAGATGCCATGATGCCTCATAATGGTCCTGTGCCAAGCCTCTCCAGTGGCCGGCAGAGCGAGCCTCGCTAAAGGCTGATGAGATCGAGACTAAGGCTGAGGCCAACCCCCACCTTTGGCCGGTTGCCAAGATCCAGCAACCGGCTAGGGAAAGAAGGGAAGAAAAAAAAAAGAAAGAGAAAGAAAAGAAAAAGAAAAGAATAAATAAATAGATAAATAATTCAAAAAATTATTAAAAATTGTCCACATCAATGATTTTCATCAGTTGGCGAAATATGAAATGATTTATAACTCAATTGATATAATTAAAAGGTTTAAGAATAGATTGACAAAAGTGCAATAAGTTTAGGACTTTTTAGATAATTTTTCACGTAATTAGAGAGAGATCTGCGTGTAATATTTCAAGTTATTTCCGTATTATTTACCGAAATTGCATCTCTCATGGATAGAAAAATAACATCCAGACTATAGAAATCATCGCCTAAATTTATGTTTAAACAGTTAAGCACAAACTTTCACATTTTCCGGCATAGTCATGTAGGTTAAATAATATAAAATCTAATCTAAGAGATTATTAAAATATGCTTAGAAAGATCCCAAAGGCCTCCCACCGAATTCATAAACAAAAATTTGGTGGAGAAACCTATAAGAAGAATCTCTTCATACAAATCACACAAACTAAGCTTCAATGAAAACAAAAAATTGAGGGGAAGAAGTAAATGTAGAGGCCAAAATCATGAACACAATGCAACACGGGGTGAAACTCCTCGTTGTTGGGCTATTTTGCATTTGCAATAATGTGAAATGTACTAATACAACAGAGTTTTATATAATATGCAGGGGAAAGATGTTTGGTCTTCTGGATCAGTATGCCATTGACGAAAGTATTGCCCTAATTGATTTGTGCCATAGTACACCGATCAATGGTTACAATTATTATAGTAGCTCTCAAACATGTCACGGCAATGGTGTGTGCAACAGGGCATTGACACAATTTGATTGCTCTGATTGCACGGAGGAAGCAACATATCGTGTGACCAACAAATGCAACCACAGCCAGAGTGCTCAAATTCAACTTAAAGATTGTAGGATTAGATATGAAGATTACCCACTTAGCGAGTAAATTATATGCTTCATGTCAGTCTTGATGATAAGCCCTAACTATAAAGCATATACTCACATATGCTACGTTGTATCCTATGTTCAAGTTGCAAGTATCATATTGTGTACTGTTATGCTTACGAAAAGGTCTAGTAAAATGTCCAAGTTAAATAAATTGCACTAGTATTGTTATTCACCGGCTAGTGAAAGCATCAAATCTAGCTATTTGTGTTTGGTAGAAAGGCTCGAGGAAATTATATTAAGAGAATTTTTGTTTTTTTAGAGATTGTTGCTTTCATTTAGCATGAAATGGGGCTCACGGAGAGACTTCTCTATGCCCATAGAGAAGTCTCCAATATTATCTTCTTTTCCTTTTTTTTCCCATTAACTTATGATATATGACCATTTAACTTACTAATACTCGTGAAAGCTTAACAATTATACCTTGAGTAGATGCGATTCAACGATGAATCTGTCGCATTGGGATCAAGAGCTTCACTCAAACGAACTCATTGGATTGATAAATGAGAAGACTCGATCTTGGTAGTTTGAATCTGTTGACAATGTCATGAGTTTCGGCCAACCATTTGAGCAAGGACTGACACCAGAAGATGAGGATAGGTCCAAAGACTGAGTTTGCCAGAACGATATGTATGTGCTCAGCCAAAGTTGGATTATGGCCGCCCATTATTGGTGGTTTGTGACACAGATTTCAGACTTCTTATCTCTGGCATGATGATTGGCATTTGTGTGAGCAGAATTGTATACCACTCTTCATTGCCTTCTCACGCAAAAGTAGCTACTGTTATTTAGGGTTGTAAATGCTATTGGCCACATGCAAGGTCTGATGATTTGGTGGAGATACAGGCCAGTCTTTGTGGGGTTTTCAAACCTAGAGGTCAAACCGAATCCCTCCAGTTCTGATAACTTGCTCGAAAGTTTACTGCCTCAAAGAGACATTTCAGTTGGTAGTGCTTGGAAAGTCCTCAAACCCAAGGGTGTAAAGGTGCTTTGGGGTAGATTAATTTGGTGCAGCCGTAGTATTCCAAAGCACTGCTTCATATCATGGTGAACTATGCATGATAGACATGCTACTAAAGACAGATTAATCAAATGGCATATGCAAGCGTACGGGCTGTATTGCAATTGAACCTTGTCTCTCGAAGGCCTGGTGATTGGTACTCCGAGGTGGCCTTGGACGTCTCTGCTTCTGACGGGAATTCATTTCCGAGCTTGTTGCTTAGGCTTTCATGGAATGCATATCTGCATCGCATCTGAATTTGTTATAGACGTATTCGTGATTCTTCTTTCATTGTAAATTCCGACCTAATTGTACAGTGGAATAAAGCAGCTATTAAGGGGAGGTTCCTTTGTTCTTTAATTTTTGATAGCCATAGAAGTCTTTGTTTTAACTGGGATTCAACAGACCGGTCTGCTGTTCCTTGTGCATGTAGCAGGCTGCTCACCTGCTCTTGTTATTTTGCAACGAATTCTGATCTATTGGATTTAAAAAATTGACTTGGAAGTTGTCAAATTCGATGATAGGATCAAGTCCGTCTCAATTTTAATGAGAAATTGACATTATGATCTAACAATTTGCTAACAAAGTCAGTAAGTAATTGTATTATAGATGTTAAACGCAAAAAGTCAATTCGTAAATTTCCTTTCTTTTACAGTGCAACAGGGGCAATGATCGAATGTTTTGTCTTTTTTTTGGGTTATGCATGGCAATGAATAACAAATTGTGTATATCACAACTTCTTATTGTAACGCAGAATGGCTTATTGTGATGACTTCGACGAGCTTCAATACAGGGAGAATCATTAGCAAGACATTATCATGGTAATTCTTTTTGAGAGGGACAAATACAATCCACTTAATACAAGACATATTCCTAAGAATGTAAGTTTACAAATTTGTCTCCCATAATGAGAGAGAGAGGGGACCTCCATGTAATATTTCGTGTTATTTTCCTTATTAATTACCAAAATTGCGTATCTCATGGACAGACAAATACCATCCAGATTATAGAAATCATGGTCTAAATTTATGTTCAACCAAGTGCACACAAATTTTCACATTTTCCAGCATTGTAACCCAACATGTTAGTTCACTACTTTATCAAAAGGATGAGTCCGTCTAATGATATTTTTTTGCCTTCAAACCAATAATAGCTTTTGCACAAGATTTTTTTTTAAATAATTTAACTTCACCATTAAAGACTATTTCCTTTTGAGTAACTAAGAGATTCATAAATGTTTCTCTAAGAAATGCAGGTTAAATGAAATATGAGAAAATTGTCAAATCAGTCTTAAACCTATTGTACGGCGGTCAATTCAGTCCTTAACCTTTTAAATTTGCCAATTCAGTCCTAAACCTTTTAAATTCCTGCCAATTCAGTCCTTCCGGTCAATTTTGGCCGGTCGGCGTTGACGTGGTTGCCGACCGGCGCCGGCCGTCTGGTCAACGCTGACGTGGCAATTTTTTTTTTTCAATTTTTTTATTTTTTTTATTTTTCTTCTTTTTTTTTTTCTGCTCTCTCCCCTCTGGCCGGTCCGGCAACCGGCCAGAGGGGAGGGCTGGCGAGGCCTCTGGCGAAGCTCGCCCCGCCGGCCACCAGCGAGGGCGAGCCTCGCCGGCTCCTGGCTGGGTGAGACGAGGTAGGCCTCACCTCGCCGAGCCTCACCGTCGCAACCCAGGGGACGGCGAGGCGAGGTCGAGCCTCGCCGTTGCCTGGGTCGCGACGGTGGTGAGGCTCGACCTCGCCTCGCCGTCACCTGGGTTGCAACGGTGAGGTCGAGCCTCGCTAGATTTGGGCAAGGCTCGACCTTGTCGTTGTCGCGGCCCAGGCGACGACGAGGCTAGGCGAGGCGAGGTCGGCCTCGCGTCGCCGTCGCGAGCCAGGCGACGATGAGGCTCGACCTTGCCTCGCCATCGCCTAGGTCGCGAGGTCGAGCCTCACCGTCGCTTGGCTCGCGACGGCGACGCGAGGCCAACCTCACCTCACCTCGCCTAGCCAGGGGTCGGCGAGGCTCGCTCTCGCCGGTGGCCGGCGAGGCTCGCCCTCGCCGGTGGCCGGCAGGGCGAGCTTCGCCAGAGGCCTCGCCGGCCCTCCCCTCTGGCCGGCTGCAGGTCGCCGGACCGGCTAGAGGGGAGAAAGCAGAAAAAAAAAAAAAAGAAGAAAAATAAAAAATAATTGAAAAATAAAAAATTGCCACATCAGCGTTGACCGGATGGCCGGCGTCGGTCAAC
Organism: Syzygium aromaticum; assembly: GCA_024500025.1. Lineage (NCBI taxonomy): Eukaryota > Viridiplantae > Streptophyta > Magnoliopsida > Myrtales > Myrtaceae > Syzygium > Syzygium aromaticum. The sequence continues at coordinate 32,659,360 of CM044892.1, forward strand.
ACCCACCAACCGGCCAAAATTGGCCGGAAAGACTGAATTGACAGGAATTTAAAAGGTTTAGGACTGAATTGGCAAACTTAAAAGATTTAGAACTGAATTGGCCGCCGTACAATAGGTTTATGATTGATTCGACAATTTTCCCAATGAAATATAATCTAATGTAAAATGATTATTAAAATATGCTTAATGATCCGGAAGAGCCTCCCACTAAATTGATAAACAAAAATTTGGTGGAGAAACCTATAAGAATAACCTCTTTTATATAGACCGCGCAAACCAAACTTAAAAGTAGAGAGCCAAATCATAAACACAATACAATATATGGTGAAACTCTTTGTTACAGGGCTATATTGCCGTTGCAATATCGTGAAATGTGATCCTAATACAATAGTGATTTATTGTATATGCAGTGAAAGGGTGTTTGGTGCTTTGGATCAGTTTAACAGTAGTTATTGTAGATAAATAGTACCGTAGTACATCGATCTTTGGTTACAACTATTATACTAACACTGACATTTGTTGCGGCCACTATGTGAGCAACAAAGTAGTGATCCAATCTAATTGCTCCAATAGCATCTACACGGCTGTAAGTCATATGTTGGATATATGCGACACAAGCTGGGGGAAAATTATCCAAAAAGTCTTAAACCTATTATATTTTTACCAATTCAGTCATAAATTTTTTAACTTTGCCAATTGAGTTATAAATCTTTTCGCTTTTTACCAATTGAGTCTATCAGGCAAATTTTGATCGGAAATGGATGACATGGACGTTGGCTATCCCACGTGGCACTGCCGGCGCTAACGTAGATAATTTTTAATAATATTTTATTATTTTTTCGATTTTTTTTTCAATTTTTTCCTTTTCTTTTCTTTGTTTTTTGGCTTCTTCTTCCTCCTGGTTGTCGGCCTCCTCCATGGCCAGCAACTAGCCATAGGGGAGAGTCGGCGAGGCTCGCCTTGCCGGATTTGTCGAGGGCCGACCTCGTCGACCTCTGGCTAGAGCCAACCTTGCCAGGCGAGCGAGGCTCGCCTCCCAGGTGCGACGTCGCCAAGGCAAGCAAGTCCTCTTGCTGGTTTTTGGCAAGGGTTGACCTCGCTGGCCTCGAGCGAGGGTTGGCCTCGCAAGCTTCGATCGAGCCTCAGCAACTTTATTTATCCATCAAGGTTTGTCTGTCGAGGCTTGACTGTCACGGGTTCGCCTCAGTCGAGGCTTGATTGAAGCTGGCAAGGGCGAGCCTCACTTGAGGCTAGTAAGGTCGGCCCTCGCCAAAAACTGGTGAGGGGACCTCGCCCACCGACATCGCACTTGGGAGGCGAGCCTTGCTCGGCTGGCGGGGTTGGCTCTCGCCGGCTCTCCCCTGTGGCCAATTGCTGGCCATGGAGGAGGCCGGCGACCAAAGGAAGAAGAAGTAAAAAAACAAAGAAAAGAAAGAAAAAAATTCAATAAATAAAAAAATATTCTTAAAAATTATCCACGTTAGAGCCGGCGATGCCACGTAGGACAGTCGGCATCCATGTTACCTATTCCAACCAAAATTGACCAGATAGACTTAATTGGCAAGAAGTGAAAATGTTTATAATTGAATTGGTGAAGTTGAAGAGTTTATGACCAAATTGTCAAAAGTACAATAGATTTATGACTTTTTAGATAATTTTCTCCACAAGCTGGGGTGCTCAAATTCAACTTAGAGATTGCAAGGTAAGATATGGAGATTGCAGGGTAAGATATGAAGATTACCCATTTAAAAAGTAAATTATATGTTTCATGCTCATCTTAAAAATAAACCCTAACTGTAAATCATATACTTTACATTTGCTCTGTTTTATTCTATTTCGTATCCTATGTTCAAGTTGCAAGCGAACTACGCTTATAGCTTATTGTGTACTCACATGCTTACGAAAAGGGCTAGTAAAATGTCTTAATTAAATAAATTACACGAGTGTTGTTATTCATTGGCTTGTGAAAACATCAAATCTAGCTATTTGGGTTTGGTTGAAAGGCTCGAGGAAATCATATTCAGAGAATTTTTTTTTCCTTTTAGAGAATTTTGCCTTCATTTAATATGAAGTGCTGCTCATGGATAGACTTCCATAAAGTACCGTGTTCGACTTCAAATCGAAGTAGAAGCGATCTAACCCACTCCATTGTATTGACGTTTTACAAGATTGCCGATCACTCGTACGGAGTCATGATTTACAATTTTTACGTTCGTATCAATCAATCGTAATTCATTGCGTACGAAGCAAGGTCTGCGCAACTAGGGTTCTTGATTCTCCAAGATTAAAAATGTGCAGGTCTCCTTAAACAAGATCACAGCTGTAAAGTTAAACCAAGTACAAATCAATATTACATAAACTAATCATTTAATTAACCATCAAATTGCTTATCTTGTTAACGTCGGATGTGTTGTCACCTAATAGTATGCTATTTAGGGAAATCAACTTGTGCCGTGCATGTGAGTGAATGCTTTGTATTCGGAATTTTAAAAAGAGGAGTACGAATTATTGCTTTGGGAATCTGCTTATCTTCTGGTATCGAACTTATCCCGATTAATTCATGCAATTTGATTTTCTAAAATACGTACTAACTAATTACAATTTACAAAGATCTTTCAATTCATAAAATCATATGACGGTACTTCGAAATGAATGATAAGCATTTGATTTTCGTATTTATCACGGCTCGGTTTGTATAATTAGGTTCTCAAACTATGCGGACACTTGATGTTCCAAGTTGTTGCATTGGTCAATTGATGTGATGAGAAAAATTAATGTATGATTAGGTAAATCACTTGTTGAAAAGCAATGCTTCCATGCAACATGAAATGCTTTTTTTATTGGAAATAAATGCAACATGAGATAGTGGGCTGTGTGTCCCTCAGCCTTTGATGGAAAATATGTCACTTCAGCCAAATAGCTGTTGACAAATATGAACATTTAGCCTTTACAAGTCTACAAGCTCTTTAAACACACCCGAATCTCGATTGATTAGAAGATTTTTTTGTGATAACTTTTAACTCGATACGACAAATATTTATCAAGAAAAAGTTAAGCTCAACACGGCATGAAATTACACGACTGAACTTAAATCGATAAGAACCGGCACATTTACGTCAGTTCCTGATAAAATAAGATTTACAATATCGATTGGACATTTTCTTAAGGACATTAAATCACACAATTAATCAATACAAACATGGCGGCACGGCGGAAATCGTCATCTTCGGCAGAGGCAGTCTCTATGTAGTCTTAAATACGAAAGGAAGACACTTCGAAAATAATAATGATAATAATAAGTGTTGCTGAGCTAACTATCGAGGAATTAGTTGAGTTTGAGTAGGCTCGGCCAGCTAAGATATTTTTGGGCCAATCAGAAGGCACGGACAAATCCCACGTGTCATAGCCCAGCACCACAAGCACAAGCCACCAGATCTCACATCCGCCACAGAAAAAGTGCACCCTCTATTCTCAATCACAAACCCTTTTTTTCCTTTTCTTTTATTATTATTATTATTATTTTGTCTTTTCAGCCAAACTGAAATCACAAGCCTGAAAATCCCCCCTCTATTCCTACCCGTGATGTGGTGTCCACGTGAACGGGGGGGTACGTCAACATTATGCATGCATACAACTCCCCCCACTCTTTTCTAATTTCAATTCCAACTCCATTTCCATCCAAAGCATCCCTAAAAAGGCAACTCACGAGACGAACTTGAATTGCATTGAACGACGATCATTGACACATGCCTATGTGTTACCGAGAAACAGTTAAGTGACTGTCCTTAATCTACTGTAAGAATAATATTTTATTCCGGGCCACAACATAGCAGAAAATAAACAATTATCAATCGTTGTGAGATCAGCTATTTCAAAATTTGTGGCTCACAGCATATTATTACTTTCAGAGTAGCCTAAAAACTATTATGATAATAAAACCCTATATTATTAGGCTAGACTAAGCTTTTTCCTTGAGAACAATCGCCATTGTCTAAGCCCATAACCCGAGCATGAGGAAGATACCGAAAGTCAGAAGACGGGTGTCACGAACGAGCGATGTAGGACAACTTTGTCTGCGAATAACGCGAAAGATAACAAGCACATTGGTTTAGTGACGAAAGGGTCGCTGTGGATGTGGATGTGTAGTGTAGCATCCTTAGCATGCACGCTAAGCAAGTTTTTTACATCTAGTGATGGCCGACGGGTGGTAATACGATGATTTTGGGAAGAGACCCGTGAATGGTTTAATTCTTCCGTTGTCAGGGGACCTACAGCACGATGCCCTTGGACATCCATGGCCACAAACGAAGAGCTACACAACAATGAAGTGTCACGAGACTCCTTGCCTTTTACATCAAAGCCCGCATTCATCAGATCCCATCTTCCCCCCTTCGCTCCCCGCAATTCTTTAATCGCTTCCGCACTACTTTCCACCCCGACAGTTCTTTTGTCTCTCCTGCCGACGCCACGGGGCGAGCCACGGTCTCCGGCACGATCGGGGACTGGCCAGAACGGGCCTGATCAATAGGATTTCGAGTTCGTTTCGAGAAGAGCATGTCCGGTTTTCCTGTTTCCGAGAACTTGGAACCGGTTTGGTTTTTTTCGGTCATGCCCTTAGAACTGTTGGTTTGGTTCAGGAGCCGTCGAATCTAATCGGGACCAAGGTGGCGGAACCAATTCTAGAAGAGATCTTTAGAAATCTTTCATTTTAATACAAAACTCCTTAGTTTAATTATTTAAACTCTCACCCGCGAGCGCGAGTAGCTTTCTGCCAAAAAGAAGTTCACATTACACACGTGCCACATGAGATGTAAATCGTGGTACTAGAATCATACATGTGGTAATGCTTTTCCTAATACATATTCGAGATGGGATGCTTACATAGAAATATATGCACAACGTGTCACGTGGTGTATCGATTGAATGAACTATTTTTTCATAATTACTTTGAAGGTACTATGCAACACTGGGGGATGGCAATTTCCCCCGCATATATTTTGTTAGGTAGAAACCAAGTGTGCATGGAAACGTTGCTTGATTGGTAAAATCATATTCATATGAAAAGCGAGAAACCACATAAGAAGGGTTGATGGCTCAATTGCAACAAAATCTATTCCTGAAGGATTTGCGGCGTTATTTAGGGGCAGCAACATTCAAACCTTGACTCATTTTACTAGATCATATTATCAATAGAGAACGCACGATCCACGTGAATTTCCACGAAAAGTTCTCGCCTTTTCAATTTTATAGTTGATTTTATCTACCACGTCGTTCGCACGGATGGCCAACATTTTGTCTTTCAACGAAACTGAGGGCGGTTTGGCCACAAGCGGGGTGCGTGGCAGATATTCCCATGTGCACGAGAGCCTTACCATAGTACAAGCAAACTCCCCAGAAGAAAAGAATTTGGTTTCCCAGCACGGCTATTGAGAAGACGAGGGCCTCAAAGCGTTCACAGGCTTGGAACTGTTTGAAGATGCACGCGAGTACACAAAAAGCTACACACAATAAGATAATTTCTGGACCACAAAACATAGAACTGAAACACAGGAAATCGTTACTATTGTCATTGCATAAAACACGAGCAAACGAGAGAGAGACACGCGCAAAATTTAATGTAGCCCCTACCTAAGGACCAAACACACCCTACCAAAAATTTGCCACAGAAAAACCACCGCTAGCCTTCAAAAAGAAACAAAAAAAAGAAGAAGAAAACCCCCTCCGAAAGGCGCCAACACCAACTGCCTTTCCTTAGAGATGGCGATGCTTGGATCAACCAGAACTTGACACGTGTCGGCATCGCTCCACGGGACCCATTGCCTCTCCAGGACGATCTCTGATGAGCATAAATGCAGAGGTCACGGTGCCCCAGAATGGTCCTATGCCAAGCCTCTTCAGCTAGAGGCACCTAATTCATATACTCCCTCTCGCTCATTTTGCTTCTTCTCTTTGTTCCTCCCCTGTTTGTTCAGAGCAGGCACATTGATCTCTTGAAGTTCTGCATCTTCAGGAGGTGCTGAAGAACACCAACTCCTGGCATTGAATCCTGCGGCTCAGATATTCATCTGCACAGAGCAAAGATCATTTTCGCCCAGTCAATTAGGTTTAATTCCTCCAAAAAATTCACTTACCATGAAGATAGTACAACAAGTGGTGCTCATTTGGATGGCCCTGGCTTTGTTCCTCCAAAATGCCAGCAATGTGGAAGGAAGATATCACTTCCACAAGGGCCAGAAGAAGAAGAATCCTGACAAGGGCTCAAGTTCAACCTCACCAGTGCCTCCCCCTGAGTCCCAGGACCCTGCCCCTCCCTCCCCTGCCTACCCGCCTGCACCCACCGTGCCGTCCGACCCGACCCCCGACCCATCCCACTCCAGCTCGGGCTTTGTCTACGACGTGACTGCCTTCGGAGCAGTCGGGGACGGGTCAGCTGACGACACCCCTGCCTTCACGGCAGCCTGGAAGGCAGCATGCACTGTGGAGTCAGGTGTCGTCCTCGCTCCCTCAGGCTACACATTCACAATCACTTCCACGATCTTCTCGGGCCCGTGCAAGCCAGGGCTCGTGTTCCAAGTAAGGATTGGCAAAATTTTAATTTCCTCTCCATTTATATCCTTAAAGATTGCTAACATGACTCCAGTACATTTTCTGAGGCACTCGTTAGAACTATTCTTGTTTTGGCCAACACTCGTTAAACGGTTTGGAATGTGACAAGGTCTTCTTTCAAGATTGAATATAAGTCATTAGACAGCATAGCGATATCACAAATCATTAGACATCCGACAGCCAAAAAAAAATAGCGCACTTTTCCCTTTTCAAAGCTCTTAGCATGTATCTTTAAGACATTATATGAACATTTCTGTTACTAATATGAAGTTTCAAGTGTTTACACAGGTAGATGGGGTCTTGATGCCACCAAATGGACCAGATTGTTGGCCGAAAGCAGATAGCAAGAAGCAATGGCTTGTCTTCTATCGGCTCGACAGCATGACTCTGACCGGGAAGGGAACCATTGAAGGCAATGGCGAGCCGTGGTGGGATCTTCCTTGCAAGCCCCACAGGGTAATTGAACTCTACAACATGTCACATTGTTGCATCAGCATCTGCACAAGCAACTTTTGTGCAACCCAACATTTTCACTTTTCAAGTTGGGTAAAAAGAAACTTGTCTCTAAATCTATATATTCTTGTCATTGGAATTTCAGGGTCCGAATGGACAAACGGCACGGGGACCATGCGACAGCCCTGCTGTAAGTAAATTCATCCATGACTCCAACTATTCAGATATATCAAACACTATTGTCTTTTCTATTTAGAGTGCTGACCAGTATTTATATGGTTCATTTCAGTTGATACGATTCTTCATGAGCTCGAATTTGGCAGTCAACGGGTTACGAATCCAGAACAGCCCTCAATTCCACATGAAGTTCGACGGCTGCGAAGGAGTGTTGATCGAAAAGCTGTCCATATCTTCTCCGAAACTTAGCCCCAACACTGACGGCATCCACATAGAGAACACTAAATCCGTGGGGATATACAACAGCATGATCTCAAATGGTACTTAAATCAAATAAACTATCTCATTTATCTGAAGAGTACGCTTGTTCATTGCTTCATTTATTGACTCCTTATAATGAATAATATAAACAGGTGATGATTGCATCTCCATCGGAACCGGATGTTCAGATGTCAACATCGATGGTGTTACCTGCGGGCCGAGTCACGGGATCAGGTACCCTTTCTTTTAATCACAATGAGTCCCTTCCAAACAAGTTAGATCATCTGAGGTCTACGAAAGAAATGTGAACAAGAGAAATGACTTTCTTAAGAACTGGACCTGATTTTCACAGCAAAGGAAGTAGCATATGTCTTCACTAACAAGTCATACGAGGAAAACGGTTCAAGGTCAGGAACTTTAAAATTGATTTCGTATTTAATGTTTGCAACTCAAGAAAACACAGGTAAAAGTAGCTTTCTTTTGTAAAAATCAATTTAAATGGATGATAGAGCTAATTCGGACATTGAACTGGGAAGATGGATGGCTTTTTGTAGGAGCTTCTAGGAAGTACTCTGGTCTTACACTTCTTAAGGCCACGTCCATAGAAAAGAAAACACGAAATATACATGCTCCAAAATGAACAGATTTTGATGGTCCTGAAAATTAAGCCGAATCGCTTTATTTGATAACAGCATCGGGAGCTTGGGAGTGCATAACTCGCAGGCCTGCGTCTCGAACATATCCGTCCGGAACGTGATGATTAGGGAGTCTGACAATGGGCTCCGCATCAAGACGTGGCAGGGCGGGAGTGGGTCGGTCACGGGCATCTCCTTCGAGAACATCCAGATGGAGAACGTGCGCAACTGCATCATCGTGGACCAGTACTACTGTCTCTCCAAAGAGTGCCGGAACGAGACCTCGGCCGTGTACGTGACCGACCTCTCCTACCGCAACATCAAGGGCACCTACAACGTGATCAGCCCGCCGATCCACTTCGCCTGCAGTGACACGGTGGCGTGCACCAACATCACAATGTCGGAGGTCGAGCTGCTGCCGCATGAGGGTGAGCTGGTCGACGACCCGTTCTGCTGGAACGCCTACGGGGTCCAGGAGACGCTGACCATCCCTCCCATTGATTGCTTGCAAGATGGGATGCCTCAGACTGTAGCAGAGAGCTCTGCTTATGGTTGCTAGGGAAGCAAAGACTAATGAGACATTATAGCATTATGAATTTCGCCAGTGACTTGTGAAATTGCCACATTTGTATATAGGCACATCATGAGCCAATTATCTGGACTTGGGTCTCCATTAGATTTTTCCTTTTCCCCCGTTAGGCTCCATCCCTACTAGGGTTTATCCCCTTATTGTGTGATGAGGTGTGGCAGTATTACTAGGTCTCTTTCCTTTTGACCTTTTAATTGGGGGATTTTTGTCTTTTTTTCTTACAATGTAGTATTTTGGATCTCTACTTTCTAATACATATTTTTCTAGAGGTGTGACAATTCATAACATCGCCAATTTGGACCCTTGAATTCCATTGTCCCTAGTAGCCCATTAACACTGTTCCATGCCCACGCAACACGTGGGACTCTTGTCATGATAGTGAAGCAAGCAAACCCACCAAAATTGGCTATTAGCTCTCAACCATTTGAATTTAGGGAAATGACACTAATGGTCTCTGAACTTTGGTTTAACATGCAATATAATTCTTGAACTTGTAATTTGTTTGTAGTACCTTAACTTTAGCCCAATGTACAATGTCGTCTCTGAACTTCAATTTGTTTAATTTTTTCCTTGAACTTTTGATAAATATATAATTTAATTTCTGAACTATATGAAAATATTAAATATTGTCCTTAATTTGAATTAATGAAAGGATACTAATTTGAACCTATACTAAAAGTCTAAGGACCACGTTAAATAAATTAAAGTTCAGGGACGACATTGCACATTAATTAAGTTCACATTAAATAAATTAAAAATTCAGAAACCATATCGTACACGTTAGACTAAAGTTTAGGAACTATTCGTCTGATTCTCCCTTTGAATTTACGCACCAAAGTTAGCTTTTGCTAGCTTTTTGCAGGAGCAAACAGAATTAGGAAATGATTAGAAACTTTGTCGTATAATAACCGTTGCTGTTACCTTTATTAAAGTTTCGTCTGTTGTTACTTACAGGAATCACACATTGTCATTTTAGATAGTGACTCCATTATTCGTTTTTTTTTCTCTCCACGTGCCCCATCATGCAGGAGGACCAGCAGTCGTGCCCGCCGGGCATAAGCGGCGCTTCTGGCTAACTAAAATGAAGTTTAAGTCTCTATTACTTACCTGCCTCACACGGATCTGCCTCTCACGGGCTATTCGGGCAAGCATTCCATCATCTTTGCTTGTTCTCTATGAAATTTTTTTTCCCTTTTTAAAAGAAGAGTCTCCCTTTCTGTACCCAAATTCATAGGAGTGTTTTTGCTAGCAAGCGAAGGGTGTGTTTGGTTCGAGATGTAAAGGACTTTAGGTAAAAGGGTTTTTTCAAAATGTGAATAGTGTTTAGTAAAATATAATTTAAAAACATATTATGAAGCAATTTTGACTTAAATGCCATTTGAAAAAAACTACACTTGTAAATGACTTTTGTTTTTCTTTTAAAAAAAACCTCAAACCTTTGCCACGTCACGTAAGGTGAAGGGTATTTCTTGAATTATAAAAATTTAGCGAGAGTAAAGTTGAAAGACAAAAATGTATTAGCATTCCGGAAATATTGAAAACCCGAAACTCCTTCAGACCTGCCTTAGGCTAGAAGCCTTTAGAGGGGTGAAGAATACTATAAGTACCAAAACTTATGTACAACGCTCACTTTAATACCAAAAGTTTTTTTCAGATCACTTAAATATCAATTCCAATTTGGGTCGTCAAAAATCTGACGTTGCCATATATTATTAATTTCTTGATCCTACGTGGCATGTTGGCGCTGACGGGAACAATTTTTAATAATATTTTAATATTTTTTGATAATTTAAATATTTTTTTTGATTTTTTTTTCTTCTTCTACCTTTGGCCGGTGGCTGGCCATAACCGGCCGCCTAGCCTTGCCCGAACAAGGCCGCCATTGCTTGCCATAGGCGAGGCCTGGCTGACCCTCGCCTCAGCGAGGGTGGACCTCCCTTTGCCTGGCCAAGGGCGAGCCCCAGCCTCGTCAAATCTAGGCAATGATGAGCCCCAACGAGAGCTCCCCTCGCCAGATCCGACGAGGTTGCCGTGGCCTGGGCGAGGGCCGACCCTGCCGGATCTGGCAAGGGTGGCCCTCGCTAGGGGTCGCCCTTGCCCAAGCGAAGTGAGGCCAACCCTTGCCGAGGCTCGCCAGCCCTCGCCCAAGTGAGGGTCAGCCGGGTCTCGCCTGTGGCGGGCGACAGCGGCCTCGTCTGGGTGAGGCCAAGCAGTTGGCCATGGCTGATGGCCGATGTTTAGTCACCGACCAAAGGTAGAAAAAGAAGGAAAAAAATAAAAATATATATTTAAAAAATCAAAATATACATATGGAAATGCCACGTAGATTGATTTTTTTAAAAAAAAATCCAACTCAAATTAAAATTTTAATTACAAAAGTCATGTATTAATTTGGCCGAAATTTCTCGTTATTAGCACTTAAGTGATTATTTTTCCTCCAATTTGGCACTTAAGTGAACCGGTGAAAACATTGGCACTAAAATAAGCGTCATATACAAGTTTTGGCACTTCTAATGTTCTTTCACCACCTTTAGAGGCTATTAGAATTGCAATTACATCTCTCAAAAAATATTGTCAAACAATCGTTAATAAAACATTGAATGACAAACGCTCCTTGGTGGAGAAATATAACATGTGTGTGTCACGGACCGGATTCTCCCGTACTTTAGTACCCTTGTGAGTGTAGCTTGATGTCTTCAGAGAGAAGAGTGAGTGATGCAGAAGGAATGATACAAGTGGTTGGTAGGAGTGGCAATAGGGCGTGTGTGCAAGAAGTTCTAGGATGGAGGCAAGGTTGGCCTCATATTCACAAACTGGATACTACTCTTTTGATAAAGTTATGGCAGGCCGAATTCAGTTCTTGTGCCGATTTGTTCTATATGTTTCGTTCGAAAGATTGAATGCCTAAGTTAACCTGGGCATGGTATGATCCAATATGGGAATACAATTCACCGTATTGTTTTTAAGACAAAAGGCTGACCTGGTGTTCTTGACTCACCAAGCGCGGCATTGGCTATTCCGCGGCCTAGGATTTGTCGGCCCATGACACGTGCATATGGCTCGAGGAAGGCTTATCCAAGGCTCGATACTCGGAGTCGTGGCACCTCCTCGAGGCCAGCGACGATCCACGAACAGGGTAACGGATATTCTCCCATACCAAGCATTAGTCTTCCACTCATATCTCTAACTCTCTTGCCAGCTCTGCTTCTTTCTTTGTTTTCTTATATCTCCTTGCCCAATCCACTGAATCCTCCACCTACCAAAATCCCATGCATATTCTTCTCAAGCTTTCCCCCTCCTTGTCTCTCTCTCTTTTTGTCTGCGTATTGCCGGCTCCCCTTTTCCTGCATTCTTTTACCTCGCCGCTTTCCTCGCTCGTTGGATTCCCTCTGTTTTCTTTTTTCCCTGCTCTTTTTAATTTTGCTGTCGAGCGACGGCCTTCAAGGTGGGATCGCGGTTAACGGGGTTTTGCTCACTGGTCTCGAAGAACTGGGAAAGAAATGAACCCATTTTGGGGAATTTTTATCCAGAAATTTTTGCTCCAAAAGTGCCCCTCCTCCGACGGTCGAAATTTGCTGTTTAGCAAGTTCGGACCCTTGTTTGAGTCTAAATTAGGCAACTCAAATTCTTATTTAAAACAAAGTGCACTTTGGGTCTCTGATGAGAAAATGGCCCCCTTATTTGAAGTTTTCCTTAGAAAGCCAAAAAGAAGAACGGTTGATGGCTTAATTGCAGCAAAATCTATTCCTCGAGCGTTTGTGGCGTAATAAAGTGGCAGTAACATCCACATCTTTTGTTTTGATGTTCTGGTGGTGATGGCTGATAGAGATCTATAAGCAAGTGCACTTGTGTCTCTGGCAAATCGTTGACCAAATGGGGGAACAAGGAACTTGTGTGCCATGCATCACCAGGAGACATGCCAAATCCTCTAGTCCAGCTTTCTTTCTTTGTTTTCTTTCTGTTCACTTGTCATGATCATCCGTCGAGTTGTGTAATAACGTTCTGTCATTCTAAAATTAGAAAAGATTGTTTAGGCTTTTTTATCACATCATCAATCGCGCGTTAAAATACAGTGAGATCTACACAAATTTCCACGAAGGGTGCAGGGTAGATATCCCCATGTGCCTGAAAAGCCTTCTGTAGTACAAGAAAGACGAGAACTTGGTTTTCCTGCAAGGCTTTCCAGAGAACGAGACCGGTTTGAAACTGTTTGAAGATGCGACTTCCCAACAGAACAAAAAACAATTGCAATTGAGGAGGGAAAAGCAGAACAATGTGACAAACAGAGACATCTCCGGACCACAATACATAGAACTAAAATAAGAGGAAAATGTTATTATGACCAGCATCATTATTATAATCAAAAAGCCAATAGCAAAAGAGAGACACACACAAAGTAAGATGAAGCCTCCACGTAAGAACATAATACACAGCCAAAAATTTGCCACAGAAAAACCAGCTTCTAAAAGAAAAAAGCCCCTCCAAAAGGCACCAACAACACCAACTACTTTTCCTTAGAGATGGTGATAATCGCATCATCCAGAACTCGACATGTGTCGGCGTCTCCCCGCAAGACCCATTGCTTCTCCAGGAAGATCTCCGGTGACTATATATTCTAAGGCCATGATGCCTCAAGAATGTTCCTATGCCAAGCCACTTCAGTTGAGGCCCCTAATTCATATACTCCCTCTCATTCATTTTGCTTCTTCTCTTTGTCCTCCATTATTCGTTCAAAGCAAGCACTTAGATCTCTTGAAATTTTGCATCTTCAAGATGGGCTCAAAATAACCAACTCCTAGGATTCAACCTGAGGCTGAGACATTCAACATCACAGAGCGAGATCATTTTCACGCGGTCAATTTGATTTAATTCCTCCAAAAAATTCACTTACCATGAAGATAGTTCAAGAATTGGTGCTCATTTGGATTGTCCTGGCTTTGTTCCTCCAAAATGCCAGCAACGCGGAAGGAAGATATTACTACCGCAAGGGGCAGAAGAAGAATCCTGACAAGGGCTCAATTTCAACCTCACTAATGCCTCCCACTGATGCCCAGGATCCTGCCCCTCCATCCCCCACATACTCGCCTGTGCTGACCATGCCATCCGACCCGAGCCCTGAGCCGTCCAACTCCAGCTTTAGCTGCATCTTTGATGTGACTGCCTTCGGGGCAGTCGGGGATGGGTTGGCTGACGACACTTCCGCCTTCAAAGCAGCCTGGAAGGCAGCATGTGCCGTGGAGTTGGGCGTAGTCCTCGCTCCCTTGGGCTACACTTTCAAGACCACTTCCATGAACTTCTCAGGCCCGTGCAAGCCGGGGCTCGTGTTCCAAGTCAGGATTGGCAAAATTTTTAACTTCATCTCCATTTATATCCTTAAAGATCGCTAACATGACTCCAGCACATTTTTCTAAAGCACTTGTAAAACTCTTCCTTTTTTTGGCCAACACTGGTTAAACCATTTGAAACGTGACAAATATATTCTTTCAAGAATGAATACAAATCATTGTACAACACAGTGATTTCACAAATCATTTGATAACTTACAGCCAGAAAAAGTAGTCTACTTTTCCCTTCTCAAAGCTCTAAGCATGTTTCTTTAAGACACATTTTATGAACATTTCTGTTGCTAATATAAACTATCAAATGTTTGCACAGGTAGATGGGGTCTTGATGCTGCCAAATGGACCGGATTGTTGGCCGAAAGCAGATAGCAAGAAGCAATGGCTTGTGTTCTACCAGCTCGACAACATGACTCTGACGGGGAAGGGAACCATTGAAGGCAATGGTGAGCCGTGGTGGGATCTTCCTTGCAAGCCCCACAGGGTGATTGAACGCTACAACATGTCAAATTATTGTATCAGCATCTGTATAAGCAAATTTTTTTGCAACACAATATTTTCACCCTTCAAGTCGGGTAAAAAAAAAAAACTTGTCTCTAAAACTACACATTATTGTCATTGTTTCAGGGTCCAAATGGGACAACCTTACCGGGACCGTGCGATAGCCCTACTGTAATTAAATTCATCCATGACTCCAACTAGTCAAATATAGATATACTATTGTCTTTTCTATTTAGAATGCTGACCAGTATTTACATGGTTCATTTCAGTTGATACTATTCTTCATGAGCTCGAATTTGGCAGTCAACAGGTTACGAATCCAGAACAGCCCTCAATTCCACATGACGTTCAACGGCTGCTTAGGAGTGTTGGTCGATGAGCTATCCATATTTTCCCCAAAACTTAGCCCCAACACAGACGGCATCCACATAGGGAACACGAAATCCGTGGGGATTTACAACAGCATGATCTCAAATGGTATTTAAATCAATTACACTACTTCATTTATCTCAAGATTACGCTTGTTCATTGCTTCATTTATTGGCTCCTTACAATGAATGATATAAATAGGTGATGATTGCATCTCCATCGGAACCGGATGTTCGGATGTCCACATTGAGGGGGTTACTTGTGGGCCAAGTCATGGGATCAGGTACCCTTTCTTTTAATCACAATGAGTCCCCTCCAAACAAGCTAGATCATCCGATGTCTACCAAAGAAATGCGAAGAAAATAGCTTTTTTAAGAACTGTACCAGATTCTCACAGCAAAGGAACTAGTATATGTCTTCACTAACAAGTCATCTTAGGAAAAAAGGTTTAAAATTAGGAACTTTAGTACTTTTTGTTTGCAACCCCACAATGCCCCATTTTTTCTCAAGAAAACACGGGTAAAAGTAGTTTTGCTCTGTAAACAATCACTTTATGTGGATGATATAATTAATTAGGACATTGAACAGGGAAGACGGATAGCTTTTTATAGGAGCGTCTAGGAAATACTCCGGCCGCACACTTCTTAACGCCACAATCATTAGAAAGGACCACATGAAATGTAGAAAAAGAACTGAGTTACTCATTTGCCTTATTTGATGACAGCATCGGGAGCTTGGGAGCGAACAACTCGAGGGCGTGGGTCTCAAATATAACAGTCCAGAACGCGGTGATCAGGGATTCTGACAACGGGCTGCGCATCAAGACGTGGCAGGGGGGTAGTGGGTCGGTCATGGGCATCTCCTACAAGAACATCTGGATGGAGAACGTGCGCAACTGCATCATTGTGGACCAGTACTACTGCAGCTACAAGGATTGCCCTAACCAGACCTCGGCTGTGCATGTGGCCGACCTCTCCTACCGCAACATCAAGGGCACCTACAACATGATCAGCCCGCCGATCCACTTCGCCTGCAGCAACACGGTGGCGTGCACCAACATCATAGTGTCAGAGGTCGAGCTACTGCCTCACGTGGGCGAGCTGGTTGACGACCCTTTCTGCTGGAACTCCTACGGGGTCCAGGAGACCATGAACATCCCTCCCATTGATTGCTTGCAAGATGGGATGCCACAGACTGCGGTAGAGAGATCTGCTTATGGTTGACAGGAAAGGACTGATGAGACATTATAGCGTTATGAATTTCACTAGTGACATGAAATTGCCACAATTGTATAGAGGCACATCAGGAGCCAATTATCTGGATTTAGGTCTCCATTGGACTTTTCCTTTTCTCCATTAGGCTCCATCCCTCCTAGGGTTTATCCCCATTGTGTGATGAGGGATGGTAGTATTACTGGGTCTCTTTCCTTTTCACCTTTTAAATTAGGGGATTTTTGTCGTTTTTCCCACATTGTAATATTTTGGATTCTGGTTTCTAATACATATTTTTATAGAGGTGTGACAATTCATACCATCACCAGATTTGGACCCTTGAATTTCATTGTCCCTAGTAGCCCATTTACGCTGGTGTTGCATTCCGAGGCAACATGAGGGCACTCTAGTCATGATAATGAACCAAGCAAAGGCCACCAAAATGGGCTGCCAGCTCTCAACCAAGAATTTATGCACGAAAGTTAGCTTTCGCTAGCTTTTTGCAGTAGCAAACAGACCGTGTCATATTAGAACCATTGCTGTCTCTTTTATTGAAGGTTTCGTCCTTTGATACTTCTGGAACCACACATAGCCTCTTAACTAGTGACTCCAATGTTCGTTTTTTTTCAGATCCACGTGATGTAATGATCGTGTCGAAAGTAGATAACCAGTCACACAAGAGGACTAGTAGTCTGAGCCGGCCGCGCATAAACCACGACGGTGATGCTTGTGCCTAACTAAAACGAAGTTAAGTTTCTACAAATTACCTGCCTCGCACAAGGAATCGGTTGTTGTTGATCGAACAGAGAGGAATTGAACTTTGCTTTAGACTCAAAGTCGCAAGTGCACATCCAAGACTTTTAGGTGCCTTAGTGTCTCCACCATATATTCACACAAGCATGTCTAATCACCCAAGCTAAAAAGATCACATTGACGACTCGAGCAAGCCGGCCCTCGTTGTTATTGAGGCTAGGGGCAACACTTCCTAAAACAACATGAATTTCTTGAAAGAAATATAAACTCGACATGTCATGACACGACTCAACTCGACATCAACACACGTTGTAGTCCATTTTCAGTGAAAGGTACTTCGTAAACACGAATTTGTATCATACGGATGTAACACGAAGACATGAATTGTCGGCCTAATTTAGGCCTTAAGCAGAAGGTGGACTGGTACCAAAAACCTCTCTCCCTATCTCGGGCCGGCCTGGCCAGGCCCGTTTGCACCGCCTAAACAACGTTTCCACGGTTCCACTTCATCACCATCTTTACACGAACTCTCTCAATTCGCAGTCTTCATTCTCCAAAATCCCAGTTCCAGCTGCTGCTTCACCAGGTACACTCCTCCTCCCCCTCCTCCTCCTCCCTTCCTGTTCATCGATGTATGGCTATTGAATATGGCATGTCGAAGTCGAGCGAGGCGAGCTTGAGCATTGATTCCGATACCATGAAGTTGATACACGCGCGATCCTGAGATATCCCCGTGATCTTTTCGAAGTTTTGGTTTTTCTTCCCCTCCCCTCTGAATTCTTGCGCAAAAAATTGTTGATTGCCATCTGGGTTTCATCTCCTTCTCCGGTTTGGCATTAGGTGGAGAGAGAGTCGAGATGCCGTCTCTGCAAACAGCTTTGCCTCCTGAGCTCGCGGATAATGTCTTAAGGGTCAGTGTGTTTTACTCTTTCATATGTTTCTTATTCGTTGTTGTTAAGAAATTCCATCATTTCATGTTGGTCTCCTTTATTTTAATCCAATTATATTATGCTGTTCTTGTCTTTTCATTTTTTGGTAATTGCTTGTGTTGGTTGTTTCATTGTTCGCCCTATTGGTCGTTGCAGCTTTATCGCGAGTGCCTTCGAAGAGCGAAATACATAGGGCATCGGGTACACCCTCCTTTCTTCCGTAGACTTTGTTGGTTATATAGATTTTAGTTAATATTAGCTGAAGTGAATGGCATGTTGGATTAGTGTTTCCATTTCGAAATTGAATTCTTTTGAGTCGAGCAAATCGATGAATTGTTGCGTAAGCAATGATGGTAGCTTCAATTTTTGTTACGCTCTTCTGGTTCATTGCTTATAACTTGTTAAATGGCTTTTGTGTGAATGATACTGTGTTTAAGAGGGACATTGTCTTTTATAATTCTGTTTTATCTGCTTGCATTATTTGATTAAGTTGAAGTTTTGGTTTTACAAGCGAATGCTACCATGAATAAGAATAATTGAAATTAGATCATACCCTGTTTGACTAAATATTTGCCTCCCTCTGAGGCCAATCTGCCTTAGGCGGGGAAGGCAGGCTAAAGTTTTTTATGGCCATATGTAGTGGCATAAAACAGATGTCTCAGCAAATTTGAGCTTATATGTGTAATTTGGCATGTTGGACCAGATGCTTCCCTTTGACCTTACGACTGCAATACAAGTAGCAGAAATTCATATTTTTTACATACTATGGTCTCAACTCCTTTACTGTTAATTTGAGTTGGATGGACTCTACTTTCTCATTAAACATATCCCTCTTTATGGACACCACCTGCTGACAAGTGGTTTTTATGCTATCTGATGTTCTTAACTGACTTGGAGAGGACTTCCAATAAGATAATATTTACCAAAAAAGGAATGAGAATGCGACATTGCTGTATATACACTGGTCAAGCCTTTGGTTGTGAGTCTTTCATGGCCTAAGTGGCAAGATCATGATATGGAAGTTGGAAAATTTCGTTTATCTGGCACATTTAAGTCTTAATTTTGTTATTGGTTCTTTAAATTTATAGTTTCTGAACTAATGATGTTTAATTGAAATGTTCGCTGAAATTTGAAAGTCGTTTAAGCAAGGTGTATTGTATATAATTTGAGCCCACTTCTTCCATGTATACACTTGTCGTATTTCGTGCAGCTAAGAAACTGACTTTTCTCTCTTCTCTTACATTTGTGCAGCAACACAATACTCAGCTTCTTGTCGACTTGGTGAGGCAGCAATTTAGAAGGCACATGCATGAGACAGATCCTGAGAAAATCCAAAAACTAAAGGATGAGTGAGTTTGACAATGCCTATTTGGTGGCATTAACAGTCTTGTTTCTTTCAAAGAAAAGGAAATTGTTTAGGATTTATGTGGAAAGGATTCTACACTATATGATGAAATTCTTTATGCATGTTTTTTTCATAATGTTGCGGGGACCCAGATTAGGCGATACGAGCTTTGGTAATTGTTAACTTTGTTAGAGTCTCTTTTATTTGGTGGGATCCAGCGTTAGACTGCCAAAGGACCTTCCTCAAAAATTTACAGATGAACGAAATGCGAGACTCCTATTTTGGTATCATGATTGAAGAAGCGTTTCCGAGGTTCTAACTAGATCTTTTTCTTATTTTCAGTGCGGCGAGGGGGCTGATAAACCATATATTGTATGAATCAGAGAAGATGACTGGTCGCAAATTCAGCAAAGGCTCGTAATGTCGTTGTTCATTATATGTTTCAATGGACTTGTTGACGAGGTTTTGACTGTCTATGAAGTAAATTTAGCTTTGGTGGCCAGAAGATACCTCTTTTTGTATTCCCCATTGTTGCAATAGAGTGTGATGGTAACATAAAACTGCAAGTGCATTGTAGAAGGGTCAATGGATCGCTATTGGAGGTCTACCAATGGATATGGTCACAATTTGCGATAATGTCACAACTCAGAACAGAAATGCATTTGACTGCACGATCGATTTTCACAGCAATGAGCAATTTATGGTTGTTTCCAGCCAAAGAAAAAGTGTGATGTTCTAGTTGTTGCCTATATCTGAAGAACTGTCTTATGATAAAAATAATAGTCTTGCTATAAATGTGGACTGTTTTGTTGAACGACTCGAAGTTTGAAAAGGCTGGAGGTTCATGGAACCTTTGACTATGCAGCAGTTTGACGCACTCAAATTGGTTGGGCCGATGAGTGAAATCGAGAGGTCAAAATGAATATTGCTGACCTCCTCTTTACATAAGCAAAGATGAAAAGCACATCTCCAGGCTAATTCAGTCTACTATCACTGCTAGATCTGCTTCTGCAAGGGGAGTAGTTTTTTCACTTCACCAGAGACGCTGCAGAACTAAATGTTTAATGATTCTACAAGGCAAATCTAGATGAGTGACCCCATTTAAGATGCTATATAGATCAAGTGACATGGACCCTTTGTGTTGCTCGTATAGATGAGTGTCCCCATTTAAGATGCTATCTAGATCAAGGGAAGGAACATGGCCACTACCTTTTACTTTCATTCACTATAACATCTATGATTCAAACTCCAAATCATTCCCTCTTGGTCCTCTCACTGCAATGAAGACTTTCTTGTCAGCCTTGGAGGGTGGAACTTCTGTATCAACAGGACATATACAGTCACTGTCCCTATCGAAAATCATATCACGGGTGCTTGATTCAGAGGCTCTCTTCGTCAAATGATTCTCTCTACAGGTTACTCTCATCAATTTGTCTGTGCGGTCTTCACTTGATATTTCACTTCATTATGAACCTGGGGCTCTGAGGGCGAGAGCGTTACGTATGCTTCTGACGTTGATGATTTCATTTCTTCGACTTCTTAGCGATCGTTACTAACAATGCTTGTCATTTTGTCTGTCGTGTTCCTTCTCTCCGCTACAACAGCAAAACGTCACCATTAGTCTTCCCGTTGTTAAGAATGAGTGCATTGTATCATGTGACAGGACATTAACCTATTTATTCAGCATCCTCATTCATCCTATTATGGGTTAAGGATTTGGAGAAAAGGGGTTGCCTTCCCTTAACAGTTTCTCTCGAAGTCTAAAAAAGAATTGCAGTAATAAAAGGACACTGATAGTTCATTATCAACGCCGTTCTCCAATTACAGATTTCCAGCAGAAGTGAATATCGACACCAAGATATCTTACATTTACAATTGACGATGAAGAGAAATCTATTTGAATAGAGCTAAGAAATATGCTATTGCAGGCTGCATAGTAGCTTCTTTTTATGATCTAGTACTGCTTAGTGTATTGTATCTGATAATTCATGTAATCCCTAGCCAGTTTTTCCTAAATTTGATGGTCTGGTCCTTGGACTGGAAGGACTTCTTCCACTGAGCTGAGGACTTTGATCCCCCCGCAGTTCACTGATGCGTGGGCTGCAAATCCGAGGGCTCTGAATGCCTTTTAACTCTCTAGATGGTGTCGCGCAAGAGCTAGTCTCCTTAGAACTGCATGTGCGCCTGATCTCACCCCTGCTTCGAGTAATCATACCGTCTAAAACCTCTCCATCGTCAGCAAATGACATGGCCCTGCTCATCCTTCGTTCCTGATATGACAAAGGGACGTCAAATGTCCAATAATTAGAAGCTGTCTTGATTCTCGACTGGTTTAGGATGTAGAAAAACATTGTAGGACCACTTAAACTGCTTGCACTACAGAAAACTTCTCTCAGAAGCACGTGATGTATTCAAGGAAGCGAGGTGTAGTTCAACATAATTATGCATAGAAGTATTAATAGCAATGTACCGGTGAAAGATGGAATGATACGGCAGGCACCTCATCATACTCTGCAGCATCTAAATCTTGAAGGTGGGCCACTTTGAAGAACTTGGGCAAAATGTATTGTCTCACTGGAACTAGAGCCATGATCATCAGTGGGAAAAGCACCCCAGCAAGTGGAACCCACGTAATCCCAAAACAGACAAGCAAATATGAGGTCTGGAATAATGTGAAAACCATAATTGTCTTGAAGGGTACGGTTTCCACGAAAGCAGCATGATACTCCTCCAGCACTCTGAAGAAAACGATTTAGAAGTGAGAGTAGATAAATATATGCAGTTTGAAAAAATGCAGCAAAAAAGATTTAATCCAACAGGAAGATCCGAGAAATAGATACTTGTATCGTCGGCTTGGAGCAGTGAAAAGCAGTAAGATCCTCTCCCAGAACTGGTTACCAGGGAGGCTTTCGATTGCCATGAAGGCAAAATAGCCCCACAGCACTGAGGTTGGGATCCTCTTCAGCAAAGGCATGGCTGCAACACATCCGCCAACCATTGCAGCTTGAAGCAAGTTACTGAGCCTTTGTTCTTTCACTTCCACTGGCAATAAATCATCGATTTCTTTCTCAACATCAAACACAGTTTCGTTGACCGGGGCATCCATGTGCCCCATGCTGGAAGCCATTTGAACTGTCGAGTCCTTCAAATCCTTCAGTCCCTATTTCGCAGTAGAAGTGATCATTTGTGAAATAAATATCAAATTGTCGATCATAAGCCTTCTACTAGGAAGTACTCCGACGTTAGCAAGAATGGTTAAGCTCCTTTTTTCCAGTAGATCAGACACTTAGATACAGGTAGAGGTCGAATTAGGTTTAATCTAAAAGAAATGGTATCGCATCATCTTACCAGAGCAGAAGGTGCCTGGTGAATCAGTGGAGTCTGCATTTGTTGATAGGCTTCCTGCATGCTTCCATAGACCTGCCCCAGACTTGCATTCTGACCCATGCACTTACGAGCAGTTGATACAAGCCGATTCCGAAGTAACTGCATAGCACAAACATATTGCAAAAAGCCAGACATTAAATAACCGTAATGGCAATTAACTAACCATAATAGCATAACTAGAACGGATCTGGGCATGTGACCACTACTTCTACAGCAGAAGCTGTAAATTTTAGGTACCTGATGCTTCAGAGTAGCTAAGCTTTTCGTGTGCATGGGGGACTGTGGTATGACACCATTTGATGGAGGCATCCCCAGCAGACCGCATAGTATTGTCTGTCATGCAATTAAGTAAAGAAGGTAAGAACTTCAGTGGAATTACAAGACGCAGAAAGCAATGATATAGCAAGTCAATCTTCATACCAAAAACCCCAGAAGAAGTAGATCGTAGTGGAAAGAAGATGGCTTTCTTAAGTTAAATTCTTTCTGCTGAGCAAGTTGGGAAGCTACACTGTGGTCAAAATAATAAAGCACGGCGATCATTGTTGCTGGGACAAAAGCTCCTATGATATAGAGCACAGGTACTTTTACCATGTCCTGTCGGTTATTACATGAGGAATTGTATCACCTAATTAATAGAGTCCAAAAAAAAATAACAATAATAATGAGCTAAACATAAGTAGAATATCTGTTTACCCGTACCTTTATAACAGTCCAATTCTCATACGCGCCAGGAGACCACGGATTTGGACTGAAGAGGCGCCTCGGTATCCCTTTGGGAATATTTCCAGCTGGTGCATATGAAATTGCTGTCCAGACCAGAACCATCAATGGCACACCATAATCTGCAATGAAGCCTCGAAGCGACCCTGTAGCAGGTTGAGCGAAACTTACAACCTTGATTGACCGTAAGCGTGTTAACTAGAAAGATATGCATATGAAGATTAATTTTCAGAGTGCACTAACTTGATGCAATGTAAATCATGACTGGTTTTTAAGTCCCCTTATAACACGACTTTGGACTGACAGAAAAGCAGAATTTCCATTTTAATATCTTTCATAAGTAAAATATAGGCCATAAGATAAAGTAAATGATTGCACGCAGAATAAATGAAATTTAAACTGTGTATATAGTCTGCACAGCACAGAATGGGACACTAGTTTCACATGAGACCTTTGAGGTTTCAGAAATTTGCCTGATCCATATTTCCAAGATCTTGCTTTTCTGCTTCTTAACGCCGTAAGCAGAAGCCCAAATGACAAGACCAAAGCAAACATGCCATTTGCAAATCTCCATGGAGGTTGGAATTCGGTAAGGCTGGGATTTTCTCTTTCAGGCAAGCGAAATTCCTCGACCAGCC
This sequence comes from Syzygium aromaticum, assembly GCA_024500025.1. Lineage (NCBI taxonomy): Eukaryota > Viridiplantae > Streptophyta > Magnoliopsida > Myrtales > Myrtaceae > Syzygium > Syzygium aromaticum. The sequence continues at coordinate 32,683,273 of CM044892.1, forward strand.
CCTGAAGAGTGACAGAGTACCAAATTGACATTCAGCTTGGCAAGATGCATAGGGTGAAATTCCAGGGACTTCATGAATAACATGCAGCACTCATAATATGTTGGAATAAGCAGATCGAGACTTTACTTCTTTTTGGCCAGGACCAAATCTTCATCATCATTAATTAAAGCTTAAAGACAGAACAATGTGACAGATACTTGACTCACCTTGATAGCTTGCTGCATAAAAAGCATCGCGATAAGAAGGCCAAATAATTCACCAGCGAGACGAGTAAACCTATTTATGATTGAGCAAGCTCCGAGGACAGCTAGTAGGAACAGTAAGATTGCAGTCCACACGCATACCCTGCAAGTTTAAAAGTTGAAGTAATGCATAGCAATGAGCAAGGTAATTATAAGAATAACTGATGCCTAGCAGAGTTTGAGAAGTGATGTTTTTTCTCAGGAAAGAGCGGAATACAGTACCATCCAGTCCACGCTAGAAAGAGCTTCGATCCCAATTCTGGTCTGTCTTTGGCAAAGTTAAATAAGAAGGTATACATAATTACAGTTGGTTCTGCCACTCCAAGAATCAACAATGGCTGGCCTCCAAAAACAGAGTGTATTATCCCGCACAATGCAGTAGAAGCTAATGTTTGAACCGCCGTCAAAACTCCATCTATAGAATGAAGGAACACTATTAGATATTCCAAAGCATAGGCATGTACATATACACACACAACAGTAGCCCCAGCAGTGGTGGCAATAAACCAGACAATTAAGTATTTCTTGGGAAGAATTGAATCGGATGACAAATTCAAGGACTGCCCAAATTATGCACGGTCCTCAATAAAAATTTTGATGCACTATTTCACCTGTGTCTCTTTCCAATTGTTCTCCAAATGAAATAACTGGAATTGCTGAGGCGAAAAAAATGTATGTGGTGGGAGCCAATATCCTGGGGCATTACAGTACCCAGCATCAGTTAGTCTTGACTTAACCAGTCAGTTCTTTAATGATGTATAGGGTGATAAAATAGCAAAAGTACCTAAAGCCTGCCCTGAGTCCACCAGTCCAATCTTGCTTGTAGCATAACAATCTCCCTTGAAGATCATTCTTTATCCCGCGAAATGGCACAAAGGTTTCTTCCATCTTCTTTTTCCCCTTTCAATTCAGTCAGGAAAACTGAGTACCCTCTTGCTCAGAAAGAAGCAGCTCCTACAGTGGCTCAATCATTCCGAGGCAAGGCTCTAACTGAAAGATTAGCACTATCAGCATCAATATGGCAGAGTCTTGGGAACAATGACCTCAACGTATTTGCAATTGAAATGACATCTTGCATACAATAGATAAATGATATGTGGAAGACCAGGCTCGGGACCTCACACTATAAAATGGGAATTTCCAAATAACACAGGCATTGCAGGATTGAGCTCCACAAAGGAAGACCCTTCTAGCTGTATCTGAAATTCACCATGAAACAGAACAGTGCGGACACAGAGAAAGACCTTGAGGCTGAGCTCCAGATATAGAGGCCTATAAAGGCACGAACTTTAAGAAGAGAGCTACATCCACGGCACTAATTGTAATGTGGGTCAAAGGGATATAAAGTAAACATCACTGTCCTGGATGCTCAACAGCAGAAACAAACTCTGACAAAAAAACAATAGCAGAAACAAACAAAATGCAATGCGCTAGCATTGCTAAAGAAGAACGAGATTAAGTGAGCTTTCCAGGAGTTCCCGATCAAGAAAAGATAAATGCAGATAAAAGTAGAAACAAAGAGTTCAAAAAGTGGAAGAAATGGGGAGTACTCACTGGCCGATATGACTTGAAATGCTAAAAAGAGAAGTCTTTTCTGGTGCCGAGAGCGTTTGGGTTAAGAGAGATAGAGAGGGAGATGGGAGAAGGGTGGATGTGCCAGTGCCAGTCCAAGACAAGCTGGCACTGAGCGAAGCACCCAAGTAGCTTCACTTCCCTTGTCCTCTGGAGCGCGAGTAGATCCTGACACTTCCCAAAAAACCGAAAAAAAGAAAATGTGCATAAAAAGATGTCATGTGCATTGCATGCGGCACCAGACAAACGGACAGATGAATGTGACTTGTACCAAATCCTTTCGCAATTTACTTTCACGTCGCTGTTAATAATATAGGTTGTTTCGTTAAATTAATATGTTGGATAATAGCGCAAAATATTTATTTCGGGAGTAATGTCTTTTGAGAAAATGGCATATAGAGATTTCGAAAAATGGCATATTGCGAGATTGACTATTTTACCCTTCGCCATAACTTTTCAATCCTCCGCTCTCTTCTTCTTAATTAACTTCCATGTAAGATTGTGCGCTCGCTTTTCATATTTTTTCAAAAATTATATTTACCAAATATAATTTTATGAGAGCCATTAAACATGCGTGTGTATTCAAGCACGAATTGGTAAGAGACGAAATGTAAGCAACGTATTTAAATGCTTTTGCATTGAAATTCATTTACAATCTCATGGTAAAGTGACTCAAGTTTCATTTGTTTCACAAAAAATGTGACGAATCTGGACAATGTTTTCCGAGAAATTATTTTCCAAGAAAATTATAATATTTTTCAGTGTTTGGTTGAAACTTGAAAATGAACTGGAAAATATTTTTCGTCGTTTAATAAGGAAAATTTGATTTGATTTTCTTAATAAAATACATTATTCGAGCATTAATAACTTACTTGAGCATAAACAGTCGAAGAACCAGATATGAGTATTAGGGTTTCGAGTCCGACCTCGTTGAACCCCAACTAGGCCTGGCATCAATAGACCCAGGCACGAGCTCCACGGTACCAATCCCAGCCTCGAGCGCAAGTGTCGTGAACCCAAGCTCGAGCACCGAGGTCCCGGGCCTAACATCAATGGACACGAGCATGGGCATCGAGGACCCAAGCTCGAGGCTGAGGTATTGGGCCCGACCTTGATGAACATGGGCCCTAGCACTAGCACCGAAGTCACGATCCTGGCCTTGATGGACCCAGTCCCAGGCACAAGGTTTCGGGCTCAACCTTAATGGATCCGGGCCTAAGTGTTAGAGATTTGGACACGAGCACCAAGGTCTTGGGTATGGCTTCTATGGACCCGCGCCCAGGAGATGGGCAACGGTATCAGAGTCCAAGGCCCGACCACAGGCACTAATGTCTTAAGCCCAATTTTTGTGGACCTAGGCTTGGGCACCAAAGTTTTAGGCTCGGCTTCTTTGGACCCGGGCAGACCCAATGCCGGCCTAGGAACCCTATCAAGGGCTCGAGAACAAGCATTGGAGTTCGTGTATCCAAACATAAAATTTACGGTCCAAGCGCTGATCTAGTCATATTTTTTAAAATGATTTTTAATTTTTTAAGAGAAAATTATTTTTCTGAATTTAAATATAGATTTTCTGTTGAATGAATAAAACATTATATCGAAAAATAATTTTTCGCGAAACATACCGACCCTTAAAGTCATAACCATAGCCAAGGTCAGGGATGAGTTGCTATGTACAGTGTTTGGGATATGCAGCCGAGAAATTGACAGACCTTATAGTCGTTGTGTCGACATAGATTAGTAGTAATCCACTCAAACACATCATCATTTTTGTTTTTGTTTCAACCAAGGTTTTTGTCATAAACATGAACAGATGGTGAAAGGGATAGAAAAAATGTTAGTCCCCGAGATTTCCGGCCTTGACCACCAAGATCAGCGCAGTGAAAGTCGAGACACGTCGTCGTATGATTCATTCTGTATGTTATTGCTCCAAGCTTGGGGAATAGGAGAGCGTGAATGTCGTGGAATAGAATAGGAGAAAGCATACAAAACTTGGAAGGATTCATTGTCTTCATTCGGGGAAGAATGCCTTCTCTACCGTGTGAACATGGAAATTGGATAAATAGTATGGACTTCACCTAAAATAGTATGATAATCAAATCTTTCAACCATCCTGCCTAATGCCATCAACCCCTTAAGATTCAATAAGGGAAAAATTGCCAAAAAAGTCTTGAAACTATCATACGGATGCTGATTCAATTACAAATCTTTTTAATTTTGCCAATTCAGTTATAAATATTTTGATAATTTACCAATTTAATATTTTCGATCGATTTTGATCGAAAATTACTGACGTTGACAATTTTTGAATTTTTTTATAATTTATTATTTTTATTTTATTTTTTTCTTCTTCCTCTACCGGTCATCGGGCCTCGGCAATGGCTGGCCACTAGCCACAAGCAAGGCTCTAGAGAAGGTGAGCCTCGATTGAGTCTGGGCGAGCCTAGCGAGGTCACCTTGCCGGCCACAACAAGGCTTGGCGATCGGAGAAATAAGAAGGAAAAAAAAAAAGAAAGAAAAAAAATATAAAATAAAAAAATAAATTCAAAATAAATTTTAAAAAATTGCATAAATCATCCACGTCAATGCCGACTGTGACATGTAAATCAACCGGCTTCCACTTTAATGATTTCCAATCAAAATTTATCAAAAAAACTAAATTGATAAATTGCCAAAAGATTTAAGACTAAATTAACTAAATTAAAATGTTAACAATTAAATTAGTATCCATACAATAAATTTAGAAATAATTTTCTCATCCAATAAGTATGCTATGTAATGTTGTGATGAGTATAATTCTTGTTGTTGTCGACTAAAATCACGTGAGGTTGCTTACCCCAAAAACTAATTGTGATGGGTTCAAAGCGGACGCTGAAGTCTAGTTTAGGGAAGCAAGATAAAAGCACCTAGGAAGAGATAATATGAATTTGTCCTGAACTTTGGGAGAGATAATGTGGCCTTTAATGGGTTAGCACTAGTGATAGATCCCTACATTTTTACTATCTTTGGAATCACCCCAAAGGAGAAAACGCACCACCTTAGATATTAATGTGAACCATGGAAATCCATGCACGGGAAAGTAGTGTTGATGCCTTTTCATCACGACTCCAATTCACCACAAAACAAGAATAGTAGAAAAAGAGGGAAAATGGGTGAGGACAAAAGCGCACACACCCACCAGAATATTCTTGCAATTAGTACCATGGGGAAGAAATAATGGAAAATCATGATCAATCTTGTCCCGGCACAAAAGTGAATAGCGCCAAAAGCTTTTCGTCCTTAACAAAAGCAAAAGGTCAAGAAAACCTTTCTTAGTAAGGCAGCAAACTATCGATGATCATGGGGATGATGTCTTTCCATTTATGATCGTCAGTTCGATTGGACAGTGGACGCTGACTTTGTGCTCTTCAACAATGGCAAAACAGAGCAAAACAAGGACAATGATTCCCCATGAAAGTCCTAACTCTTAGTCGGCTGCCAAAAAACGAAAAACACAAAAGCAAGTGTCCCCCATCACATTACATGGACAATGATTTTCTTGAATTGTATGTGATCATGCACGCTTGTTTCCACCAATTTTGGGCGTACTTTTCCTACTCAATGGACGAGGAAAACTATTGCCCGCATAGGACAGAAATAGTTCATCATATTCAGTTAGAGAAATTGGAAAGGAAGAGTTCGATATTAAAGGGCTGGATGAAGATCCTCCGCTCCCATGTATGCTTCTATTTCGCCGCTTCCATTATCCTCAAACTCTGATCCACTGGTTGATAAGTTACAAAACTAATAAATCAGGTATCGATAAGACTTACAAGATGCACTGCTTACAAAAGACTGTTGCGTTCTGCACAAATTATAGTTTTGGAGGTATATGAACAATAGTTCGCTCGGAATGTAGAGAGAAAGGGAAGCTTGTGTGCTACTATTTTTCTGAAGCGGAGGGAGTATCATTCAATCAATTGGGTAATTCAGGGATGAAACTGGAGACATTGTTTCGAAAGAGTATATACCCCATTTTGTGCATAGTTTATTCCAAAGCGATGATTAACATGTTACTAGGTTAGGCCAAAAGATGATCAGAAGATGAGCTCTCTTGTCCTGGTGGCTTTGTTTGAGGAAAATGCAATCTCTCATCATTTTGTCTCGCAAACAAACATGTTACATGTCATGTTCTTAATGAGAGAGAGAGAGAGAGAGTTAGTGTAAACCATTGAATAATAGGTGTGACATCGTCCAAAGAGATCTACAGTCAATGATGATGTTAGTTGGCAGTTCATGTCAGAAAAGAAGGAAAGTTTGGCAGGGGAGCGGGATAAATTTTGCCTGGACCGCTCCATCACATGTTCAATAATGCTCAATGATTGTGATTAATCCAGTCGCCGAACCCTGGTCCATGCTATAATTGCCGGGGAACTTCATACTAGCAATTGGCCTCTGTCAATTAAAAAACTCAGAAATCTGGAGGAAAAGAACAAAGAAGTCCCCATCTAGCCTCACTGAATTTGGGCAAAAAAAATAGATAAAATATAGGTAGCCTCACAGAAATTCTCAACACCGAACCCCATCCGACTAGCTCCACCACAATCAGCACACAACATCGACGACAAGATGACGTGAGCATGATGATATGATCTTGTTCTAAAATTGGTCAAGTTAGTAAAATCAACTCATCTGATAAACATTAGCAAATTGAACTGCATATTGCTGATGCCATAGTTCAGCCTAATTTTCCACATTGGTCGAAAAATATAAATGTTAGGCATCTGAAAACAACTACAAGACGGATGATTAGAATAGTAGAAGTGAAATCTACAGTGATCAGCAAACCTAGATCACCCCTTTCTTTCCATCATACTCCTTACCCGTTGCAGAATACGTACAAACTCGTAAAACAATGAGAAATCGAAACCTGGTAAATTCTCGCCACCTGCAGCCAACTTCTGACTAATAGAGAGAATGCATGGGTTCTGACAAATGAGGAGGTCAAAACCTCCAAACTTAGAAAACAAGTTCTCGAGCTTGCTAGTGGTCAGCCTCTGTATGCCATCAATCTGCATCAATTCCCCAGTTTGCTCACTATTACCCCACCATCGCCTTAGAATTCTGCGTCTTGTTTCCGAGGTCTCTATGGAGACTACACCTTTCAAACGGATGCCAAGCCGATGCAAGGCTACTTCGGCTCCGCCGATTCCACTAAAAATGGATAGCACAGTCAGTCCATCAGGGAACATCGACTTTAACACAGATAGATGATACCCTAAGACATCTGTCTGGAAACAGTGCCTAAGGGATTCCAGTCTCTCATTTAAGTTAATGTCATCGAAGTGAGTATGATTTAGCGGGTAGCCAAGGATGGATTCCAAATGGTGAGGCTCTACCGGTGCCAATTTGTATTGACCAACCCAAATAAGGTTTCGGGCTCGACAGTGATGAAGGATGTCCCTTTGCTGTTCAGATGAAAGCAACCCTCGCGAATCTGTCAGAACTCTACCAAGTCTGTCACACAAAGGCAACAGACCACTTGTTTCAGGATTAATGCAGCTCAACTGTTTCCGTGTATCCCATGATGGCCACCATCTTTTTGTATGTGGTATTGCATTCTCGATGGTCATTGGCGGCTTGGGTAGTATATGAGATCTATTTTCTGTTTGAAGGTTGTGCACGTAGCCTTCCTTCCTAGTCAATGCGGAAAAGTACTGACTATTCACAAATTCAGGCTCAAGCGCATACAAGAACTGAGAAACTTTTGCCCAAGACTCCTGAGAAAGGTTGACGACACTCCCATAAAAGAAATATGGAGGTTTCGCTACCACTTGATCAAGGCCCTTGGAAGGATTCGATCCAAATGATTTCTTTGTGACGATTCCAGTGTATTCAGTGCCGGCTTTTCGTTCAGACCATGTAGATCCGAGGCAAGAGCTAGAGTCATCAGTAGACTCTCGCTTTGGCCTTTTCCCCTTACGAATGTCCTCAAAGTCAAATCGTCTACAGTTAGATACAGCATCTGGAAAGTCATCAAAATTCTCTTCTTTTGGCCTCTTTCGTTGAAGACCATCCCTGTTGTCATAACTAGACTGTGATGAGGCATCTGCACCAAAATCCTCGGTTTTTACAGTTGTAAGACCATATGAGTTGCTTCTCACGTGATTCTTCATCTCTATACCATGATATTCTTCATAGTTTGTGATATGCCGGTAATTTTCGCGGAAACAAGAAGAAGAATGCTGCACCAAACAAGCAAAACAGTGAACTCATATTTCAGAACAGATCATTAATACAAGTTTCCACTGGCATGTCAGCGACCAAGTAATGTTCAAAATCCAAGAATCGATACATTGTTCTTCCCTCAGGGACACAACTCTGAACATGCTCTACCAGAATTACAAGGCAACAAAACCAAATCCAAAGTTAAGAAAGTGGTGATCTAACTGCATGAGGAACATCTTTTAAACATAATCTTTCTGTTCATTCGTCCAAACAAGAGGGTAAACTTAAACAAAATAAAATGAACATTAGAAAATCAAATCACCTTATCTTTCTGAACAAACTTTCCAGCAAGTGGACCAGCAAGAATTGACTCAGCAAGTTCATCAATTGAAACTTCCGTACCTGAAAGGAAAAAGATATCTCAATGGTTAGCATGCATATGGGGTGACATGTGACAGCCAATTGAAAAGTCAGTTTGATTGATACATTGTCTTTCAACAGGATGAGCATACTAGCTGGCTAATGACAAAGATATTAACCTCTTGAATATTGCATCTGGTGTTATCTAAAAGGAAAGAAGAAAAGTATAGAAACATTTCGCTCCCACAAGGACCAGACAAAATGGTTATCCAATCTTGGGTTGGAAGACTAAAGCCAAGTGTCAGCACATAGGCTCCAGAGGGAAAAAGAGGCAGAATTGTGCTTTTAGTGCACATGGTTCTGGATGCTTCACACTACCTGAGTCCAGGGAGAGAACTCATAGGCTGATATATAAGATGATCCCACGAAAGGGACATCCAAATTTTGATCTAGCATAAAATTCAGACTCAGGCCAGATTTTTTATAAGCCCGCCCCATGGATCCCAATCACCTGTCATGAGATTCCGTTCTTTCAATTTCCACCTGAACTATACTCACATGTCAAAGCATCGAGAAAGCTTTTTCAAAACCTTTTTTTCCAAATTAAACATGTTTATCTTCGCCTAACTTCAATACTTTCATAAATGTCATTCACAAACTGCTCACCGAATCTCTCAAATGCAGATGACACTTCATTCTCAGAGAAACCCATTTCAAGCAACCTGAGCGTCTTATCCATAGTCCCAAACAATTTCTCATCATTATTCTCCTGCAGAAAACATTATTAAAGCAGCACCAATCAATGCCAAGGAAAAAAAAACTGTAATAAATATGTCAGACATGTTGAATGTGATAAAGACACCTAGATCTGCAGCTTCAAATCTCTAAATTCCAACTTGTGGTTTCTACATGGTTCATAAAAACACGATGCCATCATAATCCCGATTGATTTGGTTTAGAGTTGGGCTGTTACAATACAAAATATAACAATATACAGCAGCATATATCTATTAAATATACGACTAACAGGGCCAAGCACAACACTTAAAAATGCAAATGACACATACAGATGATGCACAACAATGTTGAACTCTTTGCTGTTCATGGGAAAGGATGTAGAGTTCTCAATACAGCTTTAAAGGGACAAGGAGAACACTCACAGAGGTCCTCATTGCACCAATCACATTCGCTAATCTTTGCCATAAGCATCACATTAATATATTGATGACTCTATCACTAAATAACCACAAAAAACAATTTCCTACTGTTGAAACAATTTTTCCTTCCACAAATTTATGTAAGAAATGTTCACAAAAACTTATTTCAAGCACTCATCTTTAAGCTTCCCCTCATGTGTACACCGAACCTTACACATGAGACATGAGATGCGGATTTAACAACTGGGGGACAAACAGGAGTAATAGACATAATAACAAAAGAGTGTCAAGATTAGAACTTTCAACCCAAAGTCAATTGTCATGTTGAACCACCATTTTTTCCAAAACCCTGAGCTGTCAGACAACATGATCTATATGGTATATATCTTAACGAATACACAGCAATCGGGCATCTAATCTTGCATAAAAACTTCACCTCAATATTATCTTCATTGTTATTAGTTCTATCAGTTGTGTCCTTTCTAAACTTTTCGGTTATTTGGGCAGCAACAATGAAGTCCACCATCTCATCAACGGTTGCATTTTCACCTATCAAAACCAAGAAAGAAGTCATCTAAACAAGAAAACAGCATGGGACCAGGAAATATAAGAAGACAAGTGCCATTGCTTCTTTGACCAAAAAAGAAAAGAGCCATTGCTTCCTACAGAAACTGTCCAATTGTCAGACAAGTTGCATACAAGAACATCTATAGGCAGAAAATGCTCAAGGATGTCATATATCTGGAAACATACCTTGAAAGGGTCTGTGAAATGGTAAATGAATATGATTGAAAGAGAAAAAGCACTCGTCAAAATTAGCATCACATTAGCTGAGAACTAATTTGAGTGCTGAGAACAAGCATTTTATTGATAAACCATCTAGAAAGTGCCACAAATTTCAAAGATCCCAGAGTTAAATGGCACATAATGCAAACAAAAGGGCGACGTCCATGTCTGCAAAGAGTTGAATCCTTGAAAAAACATAACTATGCACGAAAGAATTTTGTGCATGTATACACTAGCAACACCTTCCCTTCTGACACAGGTTAACAATTGCTTGTAATCTCCATGGCAGAATACACCAAATTACTTTCTTCCAAAAACGGTATAATCCTTTTTAACATTTTAGACCACAAAACTTGTGCTTTCATTAGAACTTATTTCCACTAATTCTTTTTGTATGAGGGTAAGCTTCAGACACAGTGGGTATGCACCGTGCATACAGGTGCATTGCAGGCACATCCTTGGTGTGCTTGTGTATGGGTACACAGGACATAGATAGATACGGATACGGATAAACCTAAAATGAAAAAAAAAAACATTCGTGCAAAAATAGATATTGTAGTGGTTTTGTTTCTTCATGACTAGGATTTCAATTAAACCCATCGATAATTGCATTAATATTGCACGATGGAAAAGTGCAGCAGAAGTCCTAAACATTTTTAACCACGGCTAATTGACCCATAAATGTATAAATTTTTGTAAATTGAGTCCTGTAAGTTTAATATTGGTCAATTTCTCAGGGAATAAACATTTTCCAAAAAGGTTTAGGACTAAACTAACCAGAATTAAATGCTTACAACTCAATTGACCAACTAAAATGTTCAGCACTTATTTGCGCTTATCCCATTGCACAACATTAATTTCTAATGCACTGACATCAAGAAGAACCTGGAAAGTGATTACTTCTTTTTCACATGAAGACAGCAATATCATGATGTAGAATAAACAGCACAAGAAAGAAAACATAAAGCGACCACAAGACTTTCAGAAATTTTACGCACCAAGCCTAGCAAATGCAAAATCAATATCCTTCGCAGAGAAATGCATCATCTGCAATGACGCCCTTTTTTCATCATAGACTCCCCCAACAAAGACAGATTCCTGCATGAGAGCAATAACAGAGTTAATGCAAATTCTATCTAATTTGAATATCATAAATAGAGGCGCATAAATATGACCACCATATCAGATCATAACATTATTGGATGGCAAGCTAAAGTACCAAGACAGTTGAGAGCGCTTAAAGTACCAGTTCCACAGCAGACTTACATTGTATCACTCAACCGTGACATTAATATGGAAAAAAAATCAGAAGTATCCAATCTAGATGATGATTGAAAATTTTTCAGTAATTCATAGGTAAAGGACAGATAGAGGCCAATTATTACTGCATAGTTTACCTCTTTTGGTTCAATAACTGTTGAAAGTTCTGGACGACTGGTCGCATCATCATCATCATCGAACAAGCAATCCAGCGAATCTGAAGATTCAGACTTTGATTTCTGATTACCCTAGTTAAGACAAAGCATGTCAACTTCAATAGAAGCTAAAACATCTATAGTTGATGAATATCATTTTCACATTTCTTCTTAAGACAATGGAAAATTCTCATTCCATATACTCGCATGGACAACAACCTCATAAGTCCTAGGACTAAGTCATGTACACAGTACTTCCTTATTTCCATTTATGTCACCTTGCTGATTGAACAAATAAATGGAGACTGAAATTGATCTCTGAGTAAAAAGAAGGGAACGATGTCCAGAAGTCTCTGAATAATGTATAGTTGATTCATAATGTACTTTGGGCGGTGCCGCTACCATAAAGTTTCTTCTGCTTTTGAGTCAAGCACCATAATCCAGTGGGGCAGAGTCTAAATACCATATATAAACATGCGATGGGACAGGAATGGTTGGCCAGGCCAGACTATCAGTCCACATCATGAGCCCAGCATGCTCATTTCTGTGGAAAAGTCCAAGGCCTAAAAGATATTAGATTGGGAATGTCATATGCTTCATCCATTCTTTAAAGCTTCTACAAGGATCAGCACTAGCAGATCCTAGAGATTTTCAGACGCCTGTCAGCTCTTCTGCCACCAGACATCAAGGAAAGTCGGCAAACATGCATGTGCACATTTGTACACAAACCCATGGTCTAATCAATCTTTCACAATATCTTTTCCACTCACAATTGGCATCCTCAGCATTCATTTTTGCACTCATCATCAGAAAAGCCATTATTAAATACTCATTTCCAGCATTTTTTTCTGCTACATATTACAATTTCAAGCTCATATTTAGTGAAGAAAAACTTCCTTCAAAATGATAACTACATAGCGATGTGAAAGTTTCAAGTCATACTCAACAATTGATACATCTTGCTTTAAGCACTTTCATAAATCCCGACACAGAATTTAAGCAATTAAAAGAAGTCAATAGAGTTACCAATAGTCACCTTTGCAGTTTGGTGCTCATCACAACATGTGATTTCACCACTCATTCTCCAGGAAATAAAGTCATGAGTAGATCAACTTAACCCTTTTATAAATATTTGGTAAGGGCTTATTTTTAGTGCCTTGAAGAGGAAGTGTTCGCAGAGCAATGTAGGGGACTTGTTCAAGAGGAAAGCTAACAGGGTAAATATGAGAGAGCAGTATAAAGATGCAAACATTTTCCAAAGATTGATAAAATGCAAGTAACTAGAGAGCATAGATTGATAATATGCAAGTAACTAGGAAATTTCGCTGTATTCATATGCAAAAAACCAAAGCAACAGAAAGACAAAGAAACAATCAAGTTTTAAGCCCGTTGAGCATAAAGCTAATGCTTTAGAAACTTCCGAAAATAAAGGACAAAATTTGAATTACTCTTTGCTACACAAAGAACAGCACATCATTGAGATGTATATTATTTCACTTACTGAATATCCTATGAGAGTCTCTAGTATCAAGTCAACAGACTCGTCCCCCAGATTCTCACCTAAATCATAGAGAAGAAGCTCAAGCATCAAATGTCAGCGTAAGTATTCCTAGCACAAATCTAGCACGGTCATTAGTACATAAAAGATGAAAAAAAAAGAAGAAAAAAAACAGACATAACAACTGATCCAAGGCAAAAGCCTGTAGCATTCTTACAGTATTCAAATCTTTTTTTTCTAATTTTTTGGGTAAAGTGTTAGCTCAATCCTTTACCATTGCTTACAGGTACCCGAGAACTTTCAAATAGGATAACACGTGAGATTTAGAGTTACATAGACTGACCACGTACATACCCCTTTCTCTAATTACTTTGTCAACATGAGATGGTTTGAAGCCCATTCCGATGAAAAGCGATCTCAAATTGCTTCCAGATGAACTTGCGCCATCATTCTGTAACCATAAATGGAGAGAAATCATGAATCCCGGTATAGCAAGGCCAGCAGATAACGAAGAAGTTGAAAACGTAAGAAGATAAATGGATATAGTGGACAAACTAGAAACTGAAGAACTATGATGTTGCTTATTGACAGAGATTGACCTCGGTGCAGTCGTAGTATAAAGGGGGTGAGGAAGGAGAGAAAAGGGTCAATTATGGTTTTAGGCTTTTAACCCTGACAATCCCACGGGAAAGGCCAGAAAATTTGACATGGTTATTTCATTAAAGGACTTAACAAAAGTACTCTATTGCAGTATATTTCCTTGACAATAAATTTCAGCTCAGTTCAGGGGACCTTAAATAATAGAGATATATACCTAAATCGGGTCTTAGAAACGCGTAGCCGAATAAAGATGAGCAGCAGCAAAATGGAAAATGAGACAGGTGCAGGGTGAAATATATATTCGTAATAGCAAGGCCATACCCCCATATGCCTCGGATAGATGGTCTGCGGTGGTAACTCCACATCCAAAACCTCGGGCTTCGGCACTACATCTCCGGTTGCTTCATGATCAAAGGTACTATCCACATAATTAGGTATGTCGCCCTACAAAAAAAGTTAGTAAGAGCATACAGCATGAGCAAAATTCAACTCTACCATTCTCGTTCGACAGCACAGTAAACGATTACGATACTGACCATCTTGAAGTACTCCAGTGGAGGGCAACCTAGGATGAAAAGATACACTTAATCACCACGAGCCGCCGGCCATGCGTCACCTTGAACCGACCACGAAATCAGCTTAAAATTGAAAAAAAAAAAAAAAAAACTCTCCAAAGAAGCAAAACAACAAGTCTCGTGCTAGGAATTTAAACACAACCATGACCCACCATGTAGCTCCGAAACGTAAATGCAGCACTTTCGAGAACACGAAATCTCACTTCTGAATTGCAAATGAAAAGGGGGAAATCCTAACGATCCAGCCGCAGGCAATTATCATGCAGGAGTTTCCCGAAGAGCAGTTCGCTCCCCCGGTTTAATTAGGCCAACGCATGAAATTGCACGAGAGAACGCACACTCCACACAACAAGACGATCAGCAGTAGGAAAAACAGAAATAACTGCAGATTACAGCTGATTCCCGAGCTGATCGAGCCGGGAAAGAGATGAACTAATCACGCCGAAGCACGAAGAATCGGGAGAAACGGACAATCGGACCGAAGGAAAAGAGCAGCGGGAAGAAGCCGCGCGCGCCTACGGAATGCGGACGGAAAACAAGGACGGGGAGCATGCCTGGCCGGCGATTCTCACCGGAGACTCCTGTACAGGCGGCGGCGGCGGCGGCAGTGGCGACGGCGGCGTGCGGCGGAGGGCTCGTCGGGAGTGGCGGTCTCCGAGCTGAGGCCGACGCGAGACTCGGAGGGACTGCGAGAGCGAGCGAAAAGAGAGAGAGTTGGAGCGAGAAATGGTGGTGAGGTGTCAGCTTTTGAAACGGAACGAGCGTCCGCACGGAAACCGTCAGCCGGTGAAAAAAAAATAAAACCAAACAAACAAACACGCTCGGCTTCCCTGGTACGGCCGATTTGTTTTAGCGGAATTCCTAAACTACCCCCTAGAGGAAGCGACAGCGAGTTGAGCCCCCTGGTAATTTCGTCTTTTCGGCTCCGTGACCATTGTCGACGTTTCGGGCAGATTCCATTTCGACAGCGACCGAGGTCGATCGTACTTGTCGGTAGTAATTTAACTTCACGACCGGACCGTAACTTGTCTACAGTTGTAATTAGGAATTTACTATTCCGAGCATTAGTAATCTATCTATAAAGTTCGTACTACGAATATGCTAACGCTCGACAATTAACCGATAGGATAATAAAATTGTCGGAAGCGATGGCAATTTCGATTAGTAATTATCCTTACTGATTGATATTGTCTTGACAAGCCTTTTGTAAATAACACTCGATGACCATCATTTACCTTAAAGTCTCGTAAGATTAATTATTGTGTTTTTAAATTAATCATAAATCTCATGTTTCCTTTTCTATTAACTTAATTCCACGACCATAACGTCCCTTCACAGTTTCCAAACCTAAAGGCCCCATCGGTTAGTAATTATTCTCATGCCTTATCTTTCTTAATCAATAGTAACATCGGCACTCTTATAATTAGCAATTTTCCTTAAATGCAAGTCTCCGTCATTTCAAAATCATTTGACCGTTGAAATTTTTCCTTTTGACCCAAATCTTCAAGATTACATACGGCGTCGATCTTGTAAATTGTTGGACTTGACCATAAAATTTTCCCTCATCTGCGACTTCCATTTCGAAATCCAGAGAATGAAAACATATCATCTCAATTTGAAAAAATTACGAAAATTTTGGTGTGATCCTACACGTCGATACGCACCATCCTCTCGATCAAAGATCCTAGTTCCGTTCCTACCATTGCCACAGCTTGCTCCGACAGATTCATGAGCAAGAGCTCGAACGCAAATGCCCACACATTTGCCATCATTGAATAAACTGCAGAAGTAATTGTCTTGCACCCAACTTCCATCATCATCGTTATTGTCCGACAATTCTCACGGAAATGCACAGAAGCATTGTCAACATCTTAATGTAAGGACAGGACTAGACATAAAAAACTCCCTATTTCCATTGACTTCAGGACAACTTGTTCGCCAGTATGGTTGACTCAGATCAGTTAGTAACATCAGTTCAGCAATTATATAGTCAGTAGATACACACACACACACACACATACATATAGAGAGAGAGAGAGAGAGAGAGAGAGAGAGAGAGAGAGATTATAGAATGCTAAAGAGAGGACCTTGAGAGATATGATTAGCACTGAACAAACTACTCCAGAAAAGCTACATTAAGTCAACACAACCGGAAGATCCAAAAGGTAAGTGGCAAGAAAAGAAAATCTGTTGTATCTTTTGATATATTGTTAGAAAGAAGCTTAAAAACGCAAAAGTATGCGTCCCCCCATGATTCTGAAGCAAGAACCACACCCCCCCCCCCCCCCCCCAAAAAAAGAGCGAAAACATCAATTAGACTTTCGATCAATACAATTTAATCGCAGCAAATGAAACGGGGGGTTAAAAGAACGACAGGAACAATAAAAAACGGACACTTCAATAATCAGCAATAATCATAACACTGAACGCATCATCGGGGCTCAGGACGATGTCGACCACGTACGCGTGCTCCTAGAGGGTAAAATATTTCGAATCAATATTTCAAATCGCGAAAATCTCTGTGTGATCATTTTCGTGGACCGCCTTTGGAAGCACCTTCTCTTTCTGCCTGGAGCGCTCTAGGATCAAGTGGAATTGTCCCCACAGTTAAAGAACTCGAAGATTCATTGTATCCATTGACTTTAACAGGCATCGAACCAACAGTGACGACTTCCGTTTGTGCAGTTTCGACTTTGGCAGCTCCAGTGGCACTGCCCACATATGCCTGATCAGCCTGCTTTGGGTTGATGGTGAGTGAACCAATCTTCAGACTAGATACTCCATCATCTTTGCGTTCCAGTAATTTCTGCTCATCAGATCTTCCAGTAGTAGCACTTCCACCGGCAACATTGGTATTTAGAAAGACCTGCTCAGTATCCGACATGGGATTCTTCCTTGTACTGTTTAGGTCTTTCGGCTCAATAATTTTCCCTTCACATTGGGGCTCATTGACGATATTATACAATCTCCGTGGAGGTTCTAAGGTAGGTACGGGAAATGTAGTGTGAAAACTCCTCATTAGTAGCCTAGCTCTCTCTTCCTGCATCATTTTCTGCCGATTTTCGTAGTACATAAAGTCATCCAGCAAAGATGTCTTCAAGCTATGATTCTTGAATATTTTAAGCATCTCCAGACCCTGCTTATGCATAATCTGCACAAAATTCATATCAAGAATGAGCACCATGTTTTGTTGACAATACCTGACACAGAACTTTGGAAACAAACCTGTAAGAAAATATGGGATCCACAAGCGACAAAGTTAAGCAAAACAATATGGTCCGGTCTAGATGCCCTATGGCCAGTGGAATGTAAACAAGCAAGTACACCTACAAACAATGCCCTCACCATATATTAAGTGCCTCCAAATAAATATTTTAGCACATTCATTTGCAATTGCTTTTATATAAACCAGGAGCGTTATATGAATACGATGATCGAACTTAGCTATGAAGAAGAAAATTCATCAAACCATCGAGACCAAGACACGAGACGGGTTAACAGAGGAAGAACAAGAAATACAACTACAGCCTGTGTAACCTGTTATTTGACAACAAGAAAAGGGGCCACTGACTAGCAGTTGATAGGAAGTAAGATATACAGCCAGGAGAAACCTAATACCTCTTGCGTATCCCTGCTATTAGTGACTGGCTTGTTCTCATTGTTCTCTAAGATGATATGCCTAAAGGCACCATTTTGCACATCTTTAATGATGTGCCACTTGACATGAAAGCTGCCAGTCCATTTATCTTGTTGCCAAAAGTCCATATCCTTTTGAAAATCCACTGGTCCAACCATCTCTGCAACACCACAGAATTGACCACTGGCATTAACCTGCAAAAGGGCTCTAATCAGCACTGCGAAATAAGAAGTCCGGTTGGGGGTCGGGACATTCTGGTAGAAATCTGTCGGCAAAGCGCTCAAAGAAAAGAAAAATTAACGAGTATTAAGACACCTTCGACATTTGAAAAGAAAACGAAAATGGGAAATTCTTCAAAACAATGTGCAGCTCACCGAGAAAAATAAGAAGATAGGGCAGCTTTTACTTTTCTCTGCAGCTATCTTCTGTGCATCTTCATAAGCACTCTGCAGCTTCTTGTTTCCATGAGGAGTGGACGACCAAACACTATACTTTATGCTCCTGTGCACATCATCCTCGCTGTACGACTTTATCACAAAGAACTTGGCATCCTCATAGTCAACAGAGAAATCATCTTTGTTATTATACTGGTCGGTATCAATAATGATGATCCCCTGCGCATTACTATCTCCTGCCTTGGTTGTGTATGCTCTAACAGCCAGCTGACTTTTAGATCTGCTGGTTCGAGGACCCCTATTTTGTTCACCCTGAGCATCTAAGGGGCCACTAGCATTTTCCTGCGCTCTGCCAAGATGTAATCTCGGTCGAGGTTTTTCCACTGCACCCCATCCATAAGCGCTTGAACCAAAGTCAGAAAAACCAACCTTTAGCTGGCTACGGTGAGACGGAACCTTGCCACTAAAGTTACTATCTACGTGCTGAATGGTGCTGGATGTGGTTCTACCCTGCACAGAGAGAAGAAAATTTAGACCAGAAAAGACACTGGCAATGCAGGAACATCCTGCAAGGTGCTTTTCTCAAATTACAAGTCCATCAGCAGCATGAAATGGCACTTACCTGATATACTCGTGATGAAGTAGAATTTGAAACACTTGCAGAAGAAATGCTTCCATAGGTGACAGTTGGTTTTCCATGACCAGCATTCTCTCTCGAAGCTTCCGAAGGCCTGTTAAGAGAATTCGCCGGATTGGACGAATTTTTAGTAGAGCTCCTACCGAATGCTGTTGATGCAGAGCCACCGTTATTTTTTAAACCTCTTGCATCAGGTCTAGAGATAGTCCCAGCCCCCGGGTGTGACAAGGCTTCAGGAGAATTGACATCTGGTTGGACAAGAATGGGAATATAGGCAGGTGAAGAAGCAGAATTATGATAAGGGGATAAAGGGTAGTACTGTTGGGCCCCCACAAATGGGCCTTCAACACCTATCATAGCACCAGGTATGTAAGGGTTGTATGGGTTGTATGGAGACTCCGCATATCCATAGCTAGGTGAATAATATACATAAGGCAAACTTTCAGATTGTACACCCTGCAGCAGCCCCAAGCTCAAGTCAGCATAATGTATGAAGAGATGACATTCTAGCTTCATTTTATTTGTTTCTTACTTTCCCTGACTGGAAACAGAGTGAACAGGCAGAGTGGGAAGGAGGGAAGAACTTACAGTATATTGGACATCAGGACCATCTATACCAAAAACTCTATTATGGTCCTCCCAATCATTTGGTGTTCCAAATCCTGGATATTCAGAGCAAAAGCAGTTCACACGTTAGCAACCACCGAAAGCAATGGCAATTGGCATATAACAACAGATGGATTTCTGTGTCACCTGTACAATAATAACCATAGTTGGCGGTGGGATAATACACGCCCTGATCAACAACAAACTCAGGGGCTCCTTCATTATACATGCTTTCTACTCGTTCAAAATGTGGATTTGCAATCAGCTGATTTGTTTCGGTATTTTGAATCTGGAAGAAAGAAATAAGCATGAGTATAATGCGAATGCACAAGAATCTTAACAGCACCGTCAGATATGAAGGAGTGCATATCATAATAATAAGAATAAACTCTTTATTTGACATTTGAATGACAGTAGCAAAATAAATCCACGGAGCTCAAGTACCAGATAAGTTTCTGCATTCCCATGTCCATTGATATTGTGCATATCCATCCCAGAACTGCGACCTGCGTAGCAGAAGACAGGATAAAAAAATAAGCACACAATAACTCTCGACAACTTGAACAGCAAAGAAAAGGAGTTAAGAATTGTCATATTTAAACAGGCTCATTCACACAAATAATAACGAAAGCTACTGGGAGAAGCTAAGTCCCAAGAACTTCTACCAAGTCAAG
The DNA here is from genome assembly GCA_024500025.1 of Syzygium aromaticum. Lineage (NCBI taxonomy): Eukaryota > Viridiplantae > Streptophyta > Magnoliopsida > Myrtales > Myrtaceae > Syzygium > Syzygium aromaticum. Next base: position 32,703,631 of record CM044892.1, read on the forward strand.
CAAGTATCAATTCTGACCCAAAACAGAAAAGAAAATAAAAAAACAAGCAACAACAACTGGAACAAATTTCCAGAGAAAGATGAACGAGTCCCGCCAAGTCAAGTCATACTCCATGCCCAGGTAGGAAAAGCCAGCGCAAAGAGATACCAGAACACTGAATAAGTATCTTCAATTGAAAAAAAGCCCATTCCTTCTCAACATAGCATCAAAGTATTCCCACTGAAATTGGAGCCAGCAGATACTCCAGGGTCCGGACTCGTAAGCTAATTCCAAGATTAGCGTCGTGAATTTAGCAGGTTTCAGGATGCAGATGCAGCCCCATTCGAAACGCCCATTTGTTTTAACAGCACAAAATGGTCCTTCCAATTACACACCAACCATCTCCAGATCAAGGGGAAAAAAGGAACACAGAGAGAACCACATGGACCATAGAGAATCCAGGCGAAGAAAAGACAGAACAAAAGCATAGAAGGGCCCTCGTACTAGCACAACCCGGAGATGCTAAAGCAATTCACATCCGCAATCCGAACCACCTCACAAAGGAAACCACGGAATTCGCTACGCAGTCGAGACTCTTTACACTGGTCCCGACAATTCCCTCCAAAACACAAATCTATTAGAATTCGCAGCCAACAATCGCCCCTACGCTTCAACACCACTCACAGCACACTGCGTCAACAACACTTCTTCACCGAGCTCTCACCACTCCAATTAGATAATTTCTCAATAAATCTCAAAATTAAAACCCCCCGAGCAAGCAGCAACAGACAGACCCTCGGAGAACTCGAGAAAGGCACGCACGCAGCCACCCTAAACGCAAGCGCCCGCTCCCCCCCACGCACACACAAACAGAGATCACCCAACCCTCGCCGGACGCGAATTCGATTCGCCGCGCCGCGCCGCGAATTCGAGGTCGCGGCGCAAACGGCGACCGCTCGGAAACAACAGCCAACAGACGCGCGCGCGCGCGCGGGGGGGGGCGAGAGGGACTCACCGGAGAGCGGAGGAGGGTTTGGGTGGGGTGGGCGAAAGGGGGGCGGGAATCAGGCCGCGCTCGACCTAGGAGCTAAGTGGAGGCCGGAGACGGAGGAATCGACGACGATTCGGGGCCCCAGCGACATCCTCCGGCCACGGTTCTCCCCGCCTGAACGCCCAACGGAGGAACGGGAAACCCTACGGAATCGCCATGGACGCGAGCCCGAAGGAGGAGGAGGAGGAGGAGCAGGAGGAGAAGGAGAAGACGAGAGAGAAAGAGAGGAGGGGAGGGGGAGAGAGAGACGAGAGAGAGATGCCCGAGATGTGAGCGCTGTGGGGGGAGGTGTGAATGTGTTAATGCGAGCGAGAGCACCTTCTTCCCCCTTTTTTTCCCACCATCTTCCTCTCTTTGTTTTTTTTTTCCCCTTTTTCTTTTTATTTTATAAAGAGAAGAAAAGAAGAAGAGGGGAAAAATTCTTTTAATTAAAGAATTCGAGATTTTATAAAAGAATTCGAGATTTTTCGTTCGAAATTCGTGGCGTCGTCTAACGTTTTTTCTCTTTTCCTCTGGGTGCGCGTTAAAGGGGCCTCCACCCCCCCGCGGCAGCGAGAGAGGCCCCGCGACGCACCGGATCCCCGCCGTTCGATCCTGGCTTCCGGGGGTGGGCCCGGGGAAATACCGAAAACGCCCTCGGGTGGGCGCCGGAATCGCGGCGTTGCCACCGGAGCGTGGAGGAGACCTTGCGGAGCGAGGGAGGGATCGCCTGCTGCGCGGAGAGAGAGAGCGAGAGAGAGAGATGGGGGAGGAGGGAGTTTCTGGGCGTGTTCCTCTCTCCTCTTATCTTTCGGCTTGCTCCGCCTCCTCCTCCTCCTCCTCTTCTTCTTCTTCGTTTTTTTTTTTTTTTTTTTTTTTGGAAGGATCGCGGCGGCTCCGCGTTGACCGCCACGTGTCCGTCGGCCGGCCCTCGCGAGCGCCGTTACTGTGCAAGGGAAAATAAAATTTATTTTTTTTTTGAGACTTTCTCTTATTTTTATTTTTCTCTTGGGGCCTTAAGGGAAGGGGGGAAAAAGAAGAAAAAAAAGGGAAGGGAGAGAAATTGGAATTGGCATTGAATTTCGGGTGACGTGGAGGAATTCAAATCCAACGCTAAAGGCAAAACGGGGGAAGGGGACAGGGACTCTTTTTCCTCGTTCGGGACAAAGTACGCACGATCGGGGGGTGGGCAATGTCAAATTGTCAATGGTCCTTTCCCATTTTTCCGAAGGCATTTTGCCTCCTCCTTTTTTTTTTTTTTTTCAGGGCCCTTCTGTCCGGGGCGATATGAGATGACCGGCCCGAATCGCGTCATCGGATGATATGGTGCGTTTACAGAGAATCCCCCACGCGCACGCGCCCGCCTGGGTGCGAACCGGATCGTACCGGGGACCTCGACGGACCCTTCCGCGTCGATGAGCGCCGCGCTCGGCGTGGTTGATTCGGAAAGGAAAGGGCAGCGGGCTAGCTGTGCCATAAGAGAGAAGGAGAGAAAAGGATTCGTGACGATCGGTTTTAATTGGGCTCTAAGGATGAGTTCTTTATTCAAATGTGTCCGTCCCCTGATCCGCCCTGTATCTTTTTCCTTCCCGATGAGAGAGAATACCCTATCGAAGTCTTACATCCCGGTGATCCCGGAATCCGAACGAGACAAGAACATGCTTAGATCTGAATAAAAGGATTTATAACGGTCGGTTATGATTTTATTCGAATGCTAAAAAAATACATTATAACGTATATACACGTGTGTGTTTTGATTTGTTTAACAAGAGATTAAAAAAAAAAAAATTTATGGTACGTATCGGAGAAAAAAATTATCTATTGATACACGAGTCCATCCTAGTTTGTACTTATCTGGACAAATTCAACGGGTTTTAAATTGCGCGTGAAAATGACCATATCGACCCTTCTTAATTTAGTCTAATCCCTTCTAATCTTTTGCCTGCGCCCAAATATTTTTTGACAATTATTTCCCTTTCGCTCCCAATCCTTCCTACCAACCCCCCGGCATTGGATAAGCTTCCTTAGAGGTCAAGGAATTGGAAGAGTCTCCCGTGCTTATTGCGCTTTCAACACGGCCAGCCTTAATTTTGCAATCTATAGACCCGGCCCCCCCGAGGACTCGACATGTTAAGATTCGAGGGTCGTGATATTTTTTTCTTCTTTATATCTCCGGTACAGAATTCGAGTATCGTACGTTATGGTTAAAGCCGTGACCGCGGCATTGCACGGGGCTAGTCGGAATTTCCATTGATTTGTATTATATGGAGAGTTCGAAAGGATTAAAATGAAACCGCTTAAAAAAAGGGTTAATACCACGAAAAACCCTAAATTGGTACATCTATAACAATTTTACCCCAAACTATTTTTTGACCACAAAAAATCCCAAACTGGTAAACCGGTGACAAATTTACCCCGAACTATTTTTTTGACCACCAAAAACCTCAAATTGGTACACTTGTAACAATTTTACCCCTAACTATTTCTTTGACCACCAAAAACCCCGCACCGGTATACCTGTGACAAATTTACCCTCTATTAGTATTCGTTAAATTATATTAATGTCACAAAAAATCACAAATCGGTAAACTTATGACAAATAGAGGGCTAAAACCCAAAATCGATACACATGTCAATTACCACGTATCATTAAACTTAGCAATTTGACAGTAAAATTTAACGGAAACTAACGGAGGGTAAATTCATCACAGGTGTACTAGTTTGGAGTTTTTGGTGATAAAAAAATTAGTTCGGGGGTAAAATTGTCATAAGTATACCAGTGTAAGGTTTTTAATGGTTAAAAAAATAGTTCGGGGTAAAATTATCGTAGGTGTACCCGTTTAGGATTTTTTGTGATCAAAAATATAATTTAAGGTAAATTTATCATAAATATATCAATTTGGAGTTTTTCGTGATATTAATCAGTTGAAAAAAGTGGAAACCAGCTTGGTGGGAAAGGGGGGAAAAAGGGGGAGAGGGGTTGTCTAATTGGAATCGCTACGGATGGGCACCATAAAAGTGAGATTGGTCGCCACTTCTTTTCTTCGCATGCGACCTGTCCTTCGTCTCATACTTTCGCCCAAAAGGAAATTCCTTTCCCATTACGGATTAGGGCTTCCTTTCCAACTTCGTTTTATTCGGATGTTCTTCAAGTTGTTCTCGCGCTTGGAGCGGATCGCAGGAGGGATTGGAATTCTGCGAGACACGTGTGATTTGAGATTTTTGGTTCAAGATGTGTTTGCGTACGTGTTAATACGGGCGTCGAGCCAACGCGTTAGATGACACGGAAGACCCCCCTTGGACCCACGAACCCTGACGGAAAAGCCCTATGTAAGCCCGACGGGTAACTCAACGGGAATCCTCGATGCCATGCACCCGACGGGGTGATTCCGCGTTGTCGCGATAGTCATTTAGAACCTCGAGGCCGATGGGCGATGCGCCTTTCCGATTAACATGATGGATCGTAATTTAAGGTGGCTAACCGTTGACACCACAGGAAACCCTCTTTGGACCCTCTCGGCTGGTCCTGCTCTCTACTCCGACGTAACACCGACTCAGCCGCAATAGGGCTGGCACCACATGATGGCCATTCCACTGGCTTTCTCGTTGGCCGGGTAAGTTAGCCCCGTAAATTACCTCGGCCGAGAGTCTAGGTAAGCTTCGAAATCACCCATTTAGCTCAAGTTCCACTATAATTCTCCTTATGCACTTACTGACTCAAGTATCGAGGGGCCAATTTGAGTCGCAAAACTCGGAAATTTCTATGCTGTTATCTCTGCGTGCGCGGGTCGGGTTCGAGTTCCCGAATCCCGACCCGACGGGGCGAGCCAACTTGCGGATTTAACAGCACCGATCTTCAAATGTCTCACCTACGAAAAGTTCCATATAAAAGTTTCAATCTTTTAGTTACCTGTTCAATAATAATTAAGCAAGAATACTAAGACAGCCCATGACGCAGCATCAAGTCGAAAGCAACAAAGCTATGTAAAACTTTTGAAATTTATCCTTATCAAAAGAAATCCGAATGATGATGGGCCGAGCAATTGCAATGGCTGATTCCGACGCGGTGGAAAGTTCATTTTTCGTGTCACGTTTTTTCACCTGAAGCGAACCTTTGAGACCATGTCGCTTCTTAAGGATGATAATCTTACCCGATGATGCGCGTTGAATCTTTTCCGACCAGCTGTAGTTCCCTAATTGACATGCCCGTTGTCTGAACTTTGTGAGGCGTTCCAGCTTTATTGCTGCTACAAGTTTGAGGTCCTTGAAAGTTACCGTGGTACGTGTGCAAGTCGTATAAGAAGACTTCCACGGTGGGAGATTCGGTACGGTATGACTTGGATTATTTAGTATAATAAGTTTTTAAGTGAACGTGAGTTCGGCAAGGGTACATTTATTTGACGAAAAATGAATAATTTGAAAAATATTATTTTAAATGATGATTAATTGTACCGCTTACAAAAATGAGTAAACGAAAAAATATTTTCATCATCCACAAAAAATTGAGATATAAATTGTTATCGATAATGAAAATATTTTTTATTGACTAATTATTTCAAACGATTATTTTCAGGAAAATATTTTTCAACTCGCTTATTGTTTTTCGCAAAACAAAAGGAGAATATTTGTTATGTCGCGACAAAGATCTACGAAGGCATAGTCCCTGCCTGCGCAAGGACATAAATATGCCTAGAGCTGGGGTTGTTCTGTCCAATAAAATAATTACTGCAAATGCAAGCTCGTTGGTGTTTAGAATTCAAATAGTTTATTTAAAGTTGCTTTTTTCTTTTTAACATTTCGTATTTTCCAAACCTCGGAGCATGCACATTGACTCTATTAACTCTTGAACAGTCGAAGATTTCGCAACATCTAAGTATCGATAAGTTGATATGTGAAGTTTCATGATTCTTAAGATCCGTAATAATTTTTCACATTTCGACGGTTTTGAGTTGTTAGAAGTGCCGACAAACAAACCCTAAATACACTGACGAAGGAAAAAAAATGCATAAGAAAATATCTTTAAAATATTAATAAAGATTGAAAAAGTATATCGTAAATAGTTATAGTATTTTGCAGGAAATATTGATTTTTTATAAAAAGATTTTAGGTGATTATCAACAAGTCAAAAAAGAAAAATATAAAAAAAATTTGGGAAAATTTCAAAAAATGGTTCCAAGTAGAATCATTTTTTCAAATAAGAATTTGAAGTGGACGCTATATTAAATAAGAGTCTGAAATGAATCTTATCTCAATTAAGGACCTGAAATGGCTATATCACTCTAAAGTAAGGACCTAACATCACTAGCGAATGAGTATTTTTGTCTTTTACTTTTTTGAATTCTTTTTTTTTCTATCTTTTTTCCTGTTTCTTTTATTTTTCTTTTCCTCTCTTCCCTCCGTCGGTCATCGCTAGGGCTAGTGGAGGTTGTTGGCCTCAGGTGGAGGTCGCTCTCGCCGGCGTCGAGTGAGGGCCACCCTCTCTTGGGCTGGCAAAAATTGCCTCGCTTGAGCTGGATGGGCGAGGGCAACTTTCGCTTGACGCTAGTGAGAGCAACCTTCGCCCTCACCTAGGTCCCTCTTTTCAGCGTCGGGCGAGGGTAACCTCGCTTAGGCTGGGTGGGCGAGGGCGATCCTTGCCAGATTCGGTGAGGGCAACCCTCGCCCTCCCCTAAGGATGACGGAGGTCGCCGGTCAGGCACAGCAACGTTGGGAAGGAAAGAAGAAAAAAGGGAAAAGAAAACGAAAGTGAAAAAAAATCACAAAATTATACTTATAATTTTTTTAACTAAAATGCCCATTCTTTGGCGACGGAATAGTCACCGATTGGCCATAAATCCTTATTTGAGACGATTTAGTCACTTCAAATTTTTATTTAAAATGATTTGGCCATTTAAAATCCTATTTGATAGAATGACTCAACTTCGAGTTATTTTTTTTAAAAATTTTCCCAAAAATTTAGGCACCACTTCGTCACCACCACTCCTCCCCAGTCTACCACGGTAAGCGAGCGAAAGAAGGAAGGAAAGGAAGAAGCTAAAGCTGCATCGGAAACCGCTCGTCTCGCTCCGAAGCTCGTGGCGAGATCCTCCGATCGCCGCCGCCGTCCTCCTCCGATGGCTGCCGTGTACAGCCTCTTCATCATCAACAAATCCGGGGGCTTGATCTTCTACAAGGTACCGCTCCCCCTCCCTCCTCCTCCTCCTCCTCCGATGATGATGATGATGACGACGACGACGAAGACGACGAACCTTCGCAATCCGAAGATCACGCTTCGAATCTGTGGTGTTTAGGATTACGGATCTGCGGGGAGGATGGACACGAACGACAGCCTGAGAGTGGCGAGCCTGTGGCACTCGATGCACGCCATCTCCCAGCAGCTCTCCCCGACCGTCGGATGCTCCGGGATCGAGCTCCTCGAGGCCGATACCTTCGATCTCCACTGCTTCCAGTCCCTTACTGGTGAGGATCTTGCGCTGTGAGATTCTTTGTTGTTTTACATTTCTTTCTTGGTGCTCATTTTGGGGTGTGTTGGCCATATCGTTGGTTGTTTCTGCAAACGCTGGAAGAACAAGTGGGTAAATCGTTTCTGCTTGTTTGAAGAATTGCTAGTTATTGCAGTTCCAATAGGGGAGGTAGACAGTTTGTGCAATGTCCGGACTTGAACCGGTAATTATTCGATTTCGCAACACTGCGAATTCACGGGTGCACTTTAATTTTAGAGTGATTTAAGTACCTATTTAGTCGCAATATGCAGATTTGCCATTGTGGAGATCTTCTGGTGTCCTATCATTGTCCTCTTTCAGATCATTTTGTTTAACCTGCAAGGAGGGTTGTACAGACGTTTGCCCGTCGCTGCGCCTGCGAAAAAGAAGTAGAAATAGAACAGAAAGATGTTGCTCGATAAGAAAATGCATCGGATTCTCCATGGATGTAGTTGGGCACACATTTTTGTCAATGAATTGTGATTCCTTTTTTTCTTCCCGGTTGACCTTCGCGCTGTTTTTGATTATTCAATGAACATGATCAAATCTTGGTCAAGAAGTTGTTGCTTGGATAGGACCAAGTTTTATAATGAGCTGGCTTTTTCGGAGTACATCGTCACTAGTTACCTGTCCCAGTCGTCAGCTTTAGTTTCGACCCTTGCAATAAGTTATGGTAACATAGGGCACATTCCAGATTCTTTTGACGATGTTGGCAACTTGGAATGTTGGGGACTACACTTTTCTAGTAACTTGATTGTATCTTAAGCTTGAGGAGTCGTGGAAATTTAGTATGCCTTGCAAGGAGGTACATCTATACTATTTCTGTTACCTTCGTTTAGCATGTAAACAGTAACAGTCTGTAGCATTCTCTCGACCCTTTTGGGATGTGTTGCTTGGGTCAAGCACGATATGGACCTTGCAGTTGCCATTGAGATTGAATTTTTGTTGTAAATGTTTGTGCATTTGAAAGCGAAAATGACATGTTTCAGTTGTTGAGCTCTCACGTGGAATGAGATTGGTCTCTACCATGGTTTACGAGCTTCCATTTTTTCCACTGAAGTTAATGCCGTAAGAATGTTCCCCTTTCAGGATATGAGTTTTTCTTAAGATCCTTTGATGCTTTCAAAAAAAGGTAAAAACCCTGCAACTTTTTAAATCTTAGATGCTCATAGGCTGAGTAGATGTTGGGCTGTCTTCTGACAGTCAAATGTTAGGCAAGATATGTATTTCACATCCATCGTTTAGGATTGGTCGATCAGCTTTAAGATTGATTAGAGTGGGTTAATCTATCCCCTTCTGTTCCTTCCTATTAAGAATTGTTGATGGCCAGTGAGTGCCCTCCTTGTTCCTTATGGTATAGGTATTAACAGTGCTAGCTAATGTTTTCTCTCCGGTGACTGGCCGAAGAGAGGCATCCTCTGTGGTTCAAACCTGTAGATTATCTGATACAAGTGCTGCTTCTGTTGTGCTTGTGCAGGGACGAAGTTTTTTGTTGTCTGCGAGCCTGGGACTCAGCATATGGAGGCTCTGTTGAAAGTCATCTACGAGCTGTACACGGACTATGTTCTGAAGAATCCCTTTTACGAGATGGAGATGCCAATTCGGTGCGAGCTCTTTGATCTCAACCTGTCACAGGCAGTGCAGAAAGATCGCGTGGCATTGTTGGGAAGATAGTGCGCTTAGTTTTCCCTTTTCTGGCCAAAAAAAGATAGCGTGCTTAGTTCATAGTTGATCTCTTTCTTCTTGAATGAAATTATATCTGAAGCATTGTGGTTGTGGTTAGCTTGATGAGAAGCATGTGTTCGGCTTAGCAAGAAATCTTTCTAACTAATTACGTCGGCGAGGACGGGTAACGATTTTCCTTGTTGAGAGACTCGAGACGAGGCCAAACGTGAGCATTGTAAATTGTTGGCTTTTTGCAAAAGCTTGCATTTTAATTGAAGTTTTTCACCTGTAAATTCAGATTGACAGAGCACAATCACAACTAAACCGAGAGTAGTTATTGCAATTTGGTAAAATTCAGAGGTTGACAACAGTACGTCTAGGCTTCCCCTTCTTCCAAAAGAATGCTGTGGAATTCTGAATGTTTTGCGGCATTATAAGGATGGATTCGATAATTTATAATATTTGACAGGCGTAGATTTTTATTTCTCCTAGCCCATGACGTCCCAATCCGATTTATATGTGCTGATGCTCTGCTTGGTTCGTAGAAAATTCGTAATTTGGATAAAAAATTTCCGATTTATGGTCATTTGTATCTCTTACAAAAACCTTTTTTTTAAAAAGTCTTTATTAATCCCAGTTTATGTCTAAATATTTATGTTTATAAGGAAAATACTTGCCATAGCAATAGGAAAGACGAAAATTAGTATAAAAAAATAAAACTAAATGGCCGATTTTCTGCCAAAAAAATAAAAAGACAAATCGACTAGGATTTTCACATTTTCCTAGTTTCATGCGTTATAAAACTTAATCGTCTTTTGTCCGTAACTTCCAAACCCCATTAGTTCATTCTCCCACAAGGCTGCGTTACTTTGTTCCTACCCATTACAATCGCCTTTCAAGTGTGAACTCAAAAGAGTGATAGATGTTCCAGCGCAAGAAATGGACATATTCTCTCACCTCTCATCGCCACTTCAATTCTGTTATGTTCAGAGTTAGGCCCAAGCATATGCGTAACTTTCTAAAGCAAATGACTCTTCCTAGGTGCAACGGAAATCGGTGCCGTGAACATGTCATTTTTCTGATAGCCAACATCTACAATCTGTTCATAATCAAGAAACAAAAGTATATTGAGCCCATTGTTGCGACACCAAAAGATTCTTACCCGAATGTTATCAGATGGAGTCTTGCTCCGGAATGCCACAGCATCCAATAAATTAAAACCTCGTGACAAAAATTGTTAGTTGAGATTACAAACCAGTTACACTCCACAGTTCCTTTCAACGGCTACATCTTAAACAATCATTAGCCTCGAGGCAAAGGCTGCTGCCCGATAGGAAATCAAGCAAGTCGGGATCAGACTTCCCTACAACATTCACATGTGGGAACATTGATTTTTCATCTGTGCTGCAGCAACAACGAAAACTGCTCAGGGAAGGCACCACGCAAAGTCGAAACGAGTTGAGGTGGCAACACCTGCCCTTTCAGGAGAACTTCATGATGTCTTTCTATCAATGAGAAGACGAGTTGCTTGGTATCAACCTCCTCCAGAATGCCTATGTTGTATCATACAGATGAAAATCGATTAGCAAGATTATTACAAAGTTTATCCCGAGCATGAAAATTGTTAAACAGGAAAACAAACAGCCCATGTACAAATCATTCCTCAGGTTAACCTTATGGTCACAATTCTTTGTACAGGCAACCACACCTCAAAGGTCAAAACTCGTTCCAATGAAATAATCGAAACATTTGCACGCGAGAGACATCGCATCGTGCAACAAAAACTGTACTGGAATTTTTCCCAAAAAATATCTGAGGCAGTTTCTCCGAGTGCAATCTGAATTCTACGCAACCTGAGGGGGGGGCAAGGACTAATATGCCTGCACTTGGCTGCCTCCCATAACACTTGCTTGCCAATCAACTAGATTTAGGAAGATGTTGGAGACAGATGTTATGGCCTTAAAAAGTCCACTAGGCCCTTTAGCAGACCCTCAGTACCTATTCTCGGTCTAAACAAGCTAACTCACAAACCTTGAAGTTGATAGTACCTCCAAAAGAAGGCCCCAGGAAAGCAGCCATCGAGAGCAATATGAAGATTCTACTTTACGGCTATCTAACAACCTCACGAGGGTTCTTAAGTTGTGATTATGATGAAAGAGTGGATGCTACATCTCATCCAATTCAAATGTATGATAGTGGAATTCCATTGTAAGTGATTTAGACAATCAGGGTTGTGAAACATTTCAAGCAGATCAAGTTTCTGACTAAAACCATGAGTGTTTTTGCACAGCTTACAAGTAGAACACAAAACTTACCCAAATCAAGCTCAAGGTCTTCATTTTCAACATCTCCCTCTTCAACGGCAATACTATCTTCAAGATCAATCGCAGCTTTGGCATATCTTTCCAGAAATTCTTCTTGAGTTTCTTCATGCTCATCATCATCCGAATCCTGGTACAATTTAGACACAGCTTATGGAGAAGGAAGCATTCTCTGAATAAATTTAGATAAAAAAAATTCAAGTTACCCTTTAGCCAAGTAGAATTTTCATGTTATATAGTCCTCTCATAGATTATGCTGCTCTGTAAAACTTAAGTTGTAACGGTTGTGATTCAACTGGTTCAACATTGGTCCCAAGAAAAAAGCCCTGTTCAAACAATTGAACATGCTATCCAATCTTGCATCAGTTATAAAGTCTCTGGAACTTAAATAAATAGTTATTTATTCTTTCAAGCAGCTTGAACCAAAACTTATACAAGAAGACATGTCACCCAGCTGGAAACAGGTGCGAGCTATGTATTTTCTCTCCAAACTATCTCCACCATCAGTTCTCAAAACTATCTCCTAAAGCCAGAGAGCTCAAATGTTTCGAGAGGATAACCTATTAGTTTTTATTGTCAATCGCATCATGATGCTTCATCTATTGACCCAGGACCCTAATATGAATTGCAGCTTTAAACCATAGCTCTCTCTGCCAGTCTAATTAGTTAAAAAAGCATCACCAACATCAAGACGCATATACGACCAACAATTCTCAAAGGGATCTACAGATACTGGATGAATTGTTATGAAAACTGACATTGGATAAGATCCCACTACTCTTATGCTTTGGACTTAAGAACCATCATTGCTAACTTTTCCAGAAGATTTTTTTCTTCTTTTCATTAGTAAGAAGAGAACTAGCAAAAGAGCTGACCTCATAATCAGTTTCCTCTTCATCTTCATCACCACTTTCGTCTTGTACCTCGTCTTCTTCTTCTTCTTCTTCCTCCTCCTCCTCCACATTATCCTCAACTTCTTTCAATTTTGCTGTTGCCTCTAGCAGTGAAGAGAAGCATTCACGACCTAAACCAGATGCAAAATTTCCTTGTTCTAACAACCTCTCAATCACCTCCACCAGTGCCCTTACTGCACAGTACCAAAAAGTCTGAATGACCTAATCGCTTCAACTTAGGTAATGGATGTATCTACAAAACAGAACTGAAAGACCAAAAAATCTTTATGGCATGATTTTTCGTAAAACAATTCAAGGATTATACTTCATAGTGACATAACCATGCTATGCATGGGCTTGCTATGTATGGGATAACTTTCTTATAGATATGACTGATTTTATACAGTTATGAGCAAGAGTTACAAGAGGAGCTTTATACACTTTACATATCCGCTGTTTATATTTTTCATTTGACGTGATTTTCATAAAAAACTTCGCTTAGTTTTTAATTTACCCAAACATATTTCTTGACATTTTATTTTTATATACATCACTTGTTATTTTCACTGATTTATTGATACCTTTGCATTTAGCTTTATCTTATGAAAATTATAACATTATTATTTTCTCTCATCAATCAATCTATTCAATTAAAAATAAAGTCGAATTGGCATTTTGTACTTTCTACGAGTTAAGAGTAAAAGTCTCTGTTTATTTAAAATCCTCCCAATAATGAAGTGCATTAATCAAGGTTGCCCCAAAAGAAATATCAATATCTTCCATTTTAACTCCCGGTGAATGATGAGCCAATATCTTAAGGGTGAAAAAGAATCAATTGTCTTGACTTCTGCCTGAGGATTCAAGGGTGCTACTGAGTACTGACCACATAACTTAATCTCAGATTCTCCTGATAGATGAATCGTACAAGAAGGGGAGGCAACCAAACATAATGCTGATACCCAGGCTGCAAAGCCACCATCTTGATTCCTTGTCAATATCTCCTCCACAGTATCAGGAAAACACAAATGGCATGATGTAATAACAAGCAACAAAGACTTCCACTGTGGAGAGGGCTGCTTGCGTTGAATTTTGTAGAAACTAGAAGATGCTGCCTGGCAAAATGCAATCACTAATGACTGCTGCACACTTTTAGTTTCAGGTGAATAGCTTGGGGTATGAAGCAGCATATGAACGCAGGAACATGCTCTGCACATCGCAGATGGATATTGTGCGATGGCCTCACTTACGAAAGCTCCAATACCTTCAATAATAGATAGTGGAGGAACAGGTGGGGCAGGAGGTGATGGTACACGTCTTGACAAGAAATCACCCAGCTCATATTCAGTGGATAGTCCGACAACTTCCTTAATGCAGTCAAAAACTGATAAATCCTCTGATTCTTCCCAGGCATGCCAGTCTGCTATGAGATGAGCCCAAAATAATAACAGTTCTGACACTTTCAGTTCTAGAATTGAGTTGATTTCAGTAACAGATAACATGACGGACCGGAGTAATGTTGATGAATGATCTATGCACGAGGAAGGCACAGAAGTTTCACTTTCCTGAACCAACAGGGGGGAAGGGCCAAGTGTCAGGGCAGTGCTCCTATATCAAAACAGTTGCCATACTGTTCTAAGTTTAACCAACAAAATAAAAAAACTGTGTAGAATATACAGGAAGGATTAGAGTAAAACATTCTACAATAAGGTCCTCCCAGAAATGACTTACACAGACAGAACGCATAAGAAAGGGCTTTTATTTTGCTAATGAAATAAAGTGCTGCATGCAAACGGTTGTTTTGATGGGCTAGCCCACCTCGATACCAAACACCTAGTACATTGGGAAGAAACTAAATATCATTCTGAGAAACTATACTCTGTTTATTGAAATTGACTTGAAATGATAAAACTAGCAAGCAAAATCAAGTTTTCCAGGGGAACAACACACATAACGGTCTTACAAGAACATATTAAGGTAACTGGAAACTAACCAATGGATTTTTCGGTTTGAGCCAAGCCTCTTGCAAAAGAACTGAGAAAGCTCTACCAATTATAGCTCGCCCAGATGCACACTTTTCAGATGTTTCATGCTCATTGGCTTCTTCACTTATAAAAGTCTCCCAACATTGAGCCATCACTGCCAAAGTTGCAAAGCCCTTTTCTGCGACCTATAGAGAAAAACAGTAACTTAATCATCAAAATCAATTACAACCAATTAAGGCCCATAGCTGCAAAGCACGCGTACATTAATAACAGTACCAATCCCTCAATTAAAATAAATCCAGGAAACTGCATTCTAGGTTATAGGACCCAAAGGAACTCCAACTCTATAGCATCAGACCAAAAGGGACCGCACAGTAACATGCAAAGACAAGCACCATCAGGTGGGACATTGGCTCTAGCATAAAGTATTATAGTAGTAGCATAATGAGTTTGAAACATAATGCAGGTTGTGAACAATTCACAAGGAAGTACACCCTGCATCATTGAACTCTTATACTCCTTATAGAGTTAAGAGTTCAGGTGGTTTTAGACCAATTCATTTACGGTTGGTGAAATCTACCAGCTGAAAAGCCATATAAGTGCGTTTAGAACAAGAAAGCATAACAGTAATTCGAAAGGCCAGAGATACAAATAAGAATAGCAATTAGATGGCCGGTCTGCAAAATGGAAACATACTTGGGGCCATGGCTCCATATTAGGTGGTAAAAACTTTGAGATGGCACCAACAAGTGGTAAAACTAAGTCTGGGATATGAACCATGACACTTTCATTTCCAGCCTCCATTAAAGAGTTCAGAAGCTCAAATAAAATACAGCTTTCCTCGTCTTCATTACTGATCCTATTAATAACAACTTGAAGAAGTGGCAACCATTCAGGTGGAGGGTAATCATTCTGCCAGGAAAAAACTGAAGTCAAATTAATGCATCATGCTGAAAAATCAAATTAAAACATTTGGCCATACAAAAATTACTGGGGCCCCACTTCAAATAGTTTAGCCATCGCCCCTGCAGCTGCAACACGGACAGGATAGCAAGAAGTATCCGTCGTATCTGTCATGGATAATGCCTTAAGCAAATGGGAATATACATCTGAGCTCATATCCTGAAACCAATGTACAACTTAGAAGGACAAGTGCTTTTATTCAAAAAGCACTCAATAAGAATGAAAGCAATATTGAGCAGTGAGAACTACACTAGCTGACCAATCTGAATTACTCAATGGGTCAAACAAAACCAATTCTCTCGCAGAGATAGCATTCCTAAGGGTTATTCTTACTTCAGGTAGACAAGATGAAAGCTCTCCAACAACCCAGTTTGCAGCTGCCACCAAGTATGGCACCTTTTCTGATATCGTGTATACTGGAAGAACTCGTGTACGAAGAAGAGTTGCTGTATATCCAGGTTGTTTATCCTTTAAAAACTGTATTTGCAGCATGAAAACACAGAAAATTCAGTTTATGCTCATAAAAAATGACAATTTGCACCACACAGCTGTTTGTTCCTTACATCTTCCAGTCCACCATAAGCTGTCAACACCGCAAAGTAACTGCACAAACACATTGAATAAAGGAGAACATTTAGGCTTCCCAAGACTGTACATTCATATTTAAAACTATCCATATAATATACAAAGTATGAACAGTGATGATCAACTGGCTTAAAAATATAAAGCATAGAGAATGGAAGTCAAAATCGACAGTTCTAAACTTTCAAAAGGTGAGAAAATCACACCCATGAAACACATTCTTTGAATATTCCTTACGGAAAATATGCAACGCTTTGAGCGCAACTAGGTCATCTCTCATGTATGTCCAGCTTTGATAGCACCAATTATTAACTGCAGATAGTCTTCTAGAAAACCTCATCATGCTGTAAATATCTTTTGGATATGCAGAAAACAGGAAAAGCATCTCAAGAAACAATCTAGTCAGTAACCACTTGATGTAAAGATGACCAACAAGAAGAGGATAGGTCCATGAAAATCTTATTATATAGTAGAGAGAGAGAGACAGAGTTTACAAAATAATTGGATTAAAGAAAAAGCCTATCCCTAAGCATTCTTTAGCCATTGAAAATAGTAAACAGGACCAAAGTATTTGTGACCTGTACTGCTTTATTTATAATATAGTTCACTCTCTCTTTAAGGCAAAGGAACAGAAGAAAAATCAGTGAAAAAAGTTGCTAATTAGACAGTGCCCAATAAATCAATTTCGACCAAGTTTTACCAAATTGGATCCTTGGATGTACGTATAGGATATTAATTCCATCTACTCACTTATTTAAGATCGTAGATTGGGATGCATTATCATCAGTAGGAACAGGAAACTTGGACAAAAAGGGAAGAACCAATAACTCCCCCACAGAAGACTGCTGACTATTTCTCTTGTTCTTTTCACCTTTTTTACGCTTTGAAGAAGTCGATTTGGAACTCCCCATTGGAGGTCCCTGGAGTTAAAAAAAATGATAAAGTTAATTACACAATCCTCATGATCAATGTAAGAGAATCAAGCACCAACCTTTGACATTGACATGACACCAAGTAAATTTATTGCACTCTTTCTGGCTGTGAACAAATCCTCCCTCCATCCGGAAAAATCTTCCTATGTACAGATTAGAAGCTGTGAGAAATAGCTACTCACATATAAAGTGACAAACATATTTGATTAGCAACCGTACAAGTTCAGATGGAAGGTTCTTCCTTATGTACTCATCAGCATCTTCTTCCCACTCTAATATGTCCTATTGCAAAGAGATATTTGAGGTAATTAGTTACAGAAGTAATATATGGAGACAATCTGTTATCAGCTACTTTTCGACCACAATAGCAGAGATTAGAAACCTTACCTTTTCATTCATAGCCAATGATGGCATAATTGCAGAGTCCAATATAAAAGAGAAGTGTGGTGAAACAATCCTCCAACCCTAGTTAAAATGAAAAATATAGAGAGTACAAGATATATTTGTCAGTATAGAGAGGTGCAAAATCCTTTAGGCTGTTTGAATATGTTGACAAGGAGTGATTAGAACTAATTTAATGACCATCCAGCAAAATCCATAACTAATGTTTTCAGGAACTACTTTTAAAAGTACTCCAAGTGAGACCAATTATTACAGGATACATCCACCATTTAAAACTAAAATACGTATACCTGTGAACGATGTGTGTGTGATTGTGTCCAGTGAAGACTACTCATAAGTGTCATACCAAATCCCATCCATTTTAGACCACAATCTGCAGAATGCACATTTTGGCAACAAGTTTTTTCTGAAGAAATTTAAGAGAACACTCCAGGTAACCACTAGTTAATTAGTTATAAACGAAGCTGAAACTTACCGGTCCAGTCTCTAGAACACGTGAAATGACATCAAAAGCAAGTGAAAGAATCCTCTCTGTCTGAAAATCTAGTTTCTGCTTTCAAAATAGAACACATTATCAGCTGTTCAATCGATGAAGAAGTAAGCAAATAGCAAGTGCTAAAACCCATAACTCTACAAAGAAAAAAGGAGCTTTGACACATATACAGGTGAATTCAACTTTGATGAGCCGAAGTTTGAAAAGCCCCAGGAGAAGATAAAGAGCACTTTTATAGTTGCTCATGGTCTCACTCCCATCCCATCATTGCCTTAAGGGGTTCTCAGCAGAAACCTGCCTTACAGATTGAATGTTAACAACCTCCTTAGACCCTGGCCTTGATTGCACTTGTTGTCTCTTTCACATTTATAAGAATCAATTTGGTGAGCCAGAAGTGGCTAGGCATAGGAAAAGGCGATTCCATCTACAATGGGAAAATTTTAATCCGTGCAGTCACGTATCTAGTGCCCAGATTATTCTCAGGGCTAGCCAAGATGGAGATTGATGGCCAATCAAAAGAAATCGAAAATCCTAGAAGACTACTTACACTGATATTACTGCTGTACTTGACGATACTTAAAGCACAGCTGACAATGTCGGGCATCAACCTGAAAAAATTGGCAGTTCCATACCATAAAAACACAACACGATAGTCTTCTTTTCTGCTTAACAAAAAATAGAAAGTAATTTACTTATCAGAGTGTTTTCTGTGTCGAGTAATCAGTGCACAGAAAATGAGCAAACTTCTCTTCCCAGCTTTTAACCTCTGCAAGTACTCATTTCCTGAGGGCGCTACAGAATCAAAAGTCAATGAATCCAAAATCTCAATTAAATCACAACAAAATGAAGCCATGTGAGGAGCTAAAGCAGATGGCATATGTGACCTCACCTGCAGAGACAAAAGACGAGCTTAATAAATGGATAAATAAACCAACGCATGAAAGGAAATGTGCTAAAAAAGTCCAGCTGTCTAAATTTCCAGATAGAAAGCAACAATGTGACAGGCGTTTCAGTTGGCAGAAAAGGTTCTGCTGTCTCAGCTATTATGTTTTTCTTCTTCACTAAAATTTTGCTTCTCCAAAGCTCTAGGCTTGCATAAGTCCAGCTTCTTACATGTTCATCATGTTCTTTCGTTCTTAGTTTATAGAGACAAAATAAACTAGCACCAAAAGTCCAGCTTCTTTTATGTTCATCATTTCCCACTTTTGATCACAGTTTATAGAGACAAAATAAACTAGCAACTAATAGGGAATCTGAGGGATACAGTGGTCTGAACCTAGGTTATCATATTAGGTTAATGACTAGTATGAGAAAACAATGAATTGGTCATCATAAAGCAATCTTTGCCTCTGAATGTTTTTGATATCCCAAAAACTTCAGTTGTTAAAGTGTATGGTGCAGTAATAAATAACGCAGACCGTCAAGACACGAAAAGCATAACTTACAGCAAAATGGATGCATTTGCATATGATAAGTATAATCTTCTCGGTACTTATATCAGTCATGTTATGGGCTGCTTTGACCTATATCAACAGCAATAAATTCATTATAGTGCACTTCAACGATATACAAGTGAATTAGTAGAGAAAGTAAAGAACTCACCTTTCCAACGAGACTATGGAAAACAACTAGCAGTGGTACAAGAATCTCTTCTGCGATCAGTTCTAGCTGGGGCGGCACCGGCTCCGCAACAACCTTTGGGTTCAAAAAGTACTGGCAAATAGAAAAATGTTATATTTAGTTTAACAAATATTGAGAACTCAAGATAAATACTACAAAACTTCCGCAGGTTGCATCTGGCTGTAATTCTGCAAGGTGATTCCTTTTACCAACTGGTTCTTCGGTCAAAGGAAGCAATGTGCATGTGCGCGCGCGCACGTGTGTACGGTCCAAAACAGATTATACAACAGTAATGGCCAAAACATCACAGTTGAAATAAATTGGTATTAGCAAAAAACACAAACAAATATCTTAGAAGAGAGAAGTGGGCACCATTTATCGATTGTCAAAAAGAAATCAGGTTGAATCAAAGCGGCAACACAAAACAAGCCTTAATCCACTAAAAGCGATCAGCTTTATGAATCCATTATGTCATGCACTCTGTTAGAAAATCCAATCTAAATGATTTAGCCATACCAATTGATATGGACCTTAGGAGAACCACACCCCAATAGCTAGTTGTCGAGGTGGGAGAGCCCAAGGCCACTTAACCACACATCAAAGTCCTACACCATCGGTGAGGGATCCAAGTCCCATACCTTGCAATTTGGAGGCATAGCAATCCACCACGCTCCACAATCCCAGTGCAGGTGTTGGGCTGGCTTTGCACCAGCCTTTTGCTTGTCCAAGGTCAACACTGCATTACCGGTGTCACCACCACCCATGTCACTCGATTGCAACCGGGAGGGATGGTGGACAGCTCTGATCCTATGTTAGAAAATCTAACTAAAAGCTTAATCCACTAGGTAAAGGGAGACAGCATGTATATAAAGCATATATAAAATCCCGTACACAAGTTAACACTTCATTCTTTAGTAAGTCTTTAATAAGTCTTTAGTAAGGTCAAGGTACCCTATATATTTCCATATCATTTCCATCCATGTATTTGTAAGTTTTCTACTATTCCTTCTAACACGTCTTCACCCCCACTTACCCTTAGTGTCGTGTAATACTCTGAGTCCCATGTAGAATGGGGAGGGAATATTAAGTAATACACAACTAACAGTTTAGCCCCAAACGGTATCACCTTTAGTGCCCATTTTGGAAGCACGGATTATTTAAATCAAGTTGAGTCGTTACGTGAGAATACAAAGGCTTCATTTCGATGTGAAAAACCCATCTCAAACGTGCTTCTCTCATCTTATCTCAGCAGGAGCAACACTTTACTTTGCCAAAGATCATTTATCATCCTATTTTTTCTTGCGTACTCGTGCATCCAATAGAACATTCTTAACTCTAACCCACTAGTTTTGTACACATGTTGGTGTTTAACTGCCCAGCTTTCTGTGCCACAAGGCATTATTGGCCTTTATATCATCCTATATAATTTTCCGTTAAGTGGTATCGAAATTTCATATAAAACACCAAACGCACTTCTCCACTTCATCCTAAAAGTTTGCATCTTATGGGTGAGATCTCCATTGATTTTGACATACTTTTGCAAAATTGATCCACGATATCGAAACCAAAGCTGTTAATATTCAAACTTCTACTCTTACTAAACTTACACAATATATTATGACTTTATTGACTTAGACAAAAACCTTTACATTCCATGTTCCCTCTAAATTTCGAGTTTTTCCTTTATACTCCTGCTTTTGCTTTATCTACAAACAGAATTGTCCGCGAAAAAACATAGATGAATACGTATCATCTCGAAATATCTGTCAACTAATCCGTCATCAGAGCAAAATGATGAGAACTCTGAGTTGACATGACAACCAAAGGGATAACAAATATGTAAAACCCAGGAAATAGGAGTAAATAATCTTACCACTATTCCAGCATAAATTAACACTATGTAAGATAGCTGTCAGAAAAGGATAACTTGAAACAATAAAAAGTGCTATTTGTCGCTTTATCTTATAGACATAATTAAGGGCGTGTTTGCTTACGTTTAAGTACGGGCAAAAACTACTTCTTTTGCTTCTCACCAAATTTTAAACTATTGTCCGTGGTTCAAAAAATTATGAATAGAATTACACGGTGGCCTACGTGTTAATTTCTATATATTGTGAAATTTAGGTGTTTTGGGTTAAATAAAAAAGTCAAAATGCGCGCAATGCAAAATTTAGACAAAGCAACGAGTAGATAGTAAAAGTCGATCCAGATACAACCCAATTGTGCACAAGGATGAGGAAATTGATCGTTACCTGAAAAGGCCTGATGAGTGCGTGAAGGATCGTGAGGGCATTGACAGTCCTCCATTTGCAATTTGCATTGTTACTAATTTGATCGCTATTTTGAATAGCCAAGCGTAATTCAGGCACCAGTTCAGGCCACACACATCGCTTCACAAACTCGACTTCAGCAACAAACTTGAACTGCCAAAGAAGGATAATTTTCACGTAACTAATCACTAGCGGAACTATTTAGATGCACAATTGAGCATCGACAGAACTATTCAGGACATTTCTCATACCACTTCCACCAAAACCTTCAAAATTTCCGGTTCTACTAGAAGCAAAGCTTGCATGAGCTGATCCTTGAACTCCTTACCAACTTCTAATGACGGATTTTCACCGATGTTTCGCCTGATGTAGTTCTTAAGGTAAGTGGCAGCCGCAACTCTAAGACCTTGATTTTCACCGCCTATCCATCGAAATAAGAAATTAATCGGCAACCGAAACTTGACACAAGATCAGGCATACACTGCTTAGAATCGGAATAGAAACTTTCGAATGCGGAATCAAACTGAAGTTCACACGAATAGGGAAAAAGCCGAGGTATATGCAACTCGCCCTAATCAGTAAGCAGGAGAGGACAGAATGCACACTGAAACTCCGTATCTCTTTCAAGTGCGATGGCCAATTTTTCAAGCGACCAGCGATATGCGAAACGGATTCTCGAGCACTTCTTACCGGTAGCGAGGGAGAGGAGGTGGAAAGGAAAGTGAGGCAGGGAGGACGCGAGGCGATCGAGAGCCGCGGTGGCCGTGCGGACGGCGTCGCCGCCGTCGGAGCCGCCGAGGGTGGCGGTCAGGAGCTGAGCCAACAGCCGGACCTCCTCCATCGCGCCCCCGCGCTCGCGCCTCTCGCGCGTGGAGGAGCTGCGCCTCGGGTTGCCGGCGCTCGTCGAAACCCTAGCGAGCGTGAGGTCCGAGAAGGAAGCGTGGCGGCGGAGCTCGTAATCGGGCGGGAAAAAATGGCCGTGGGGGTGAAATGCGAAAGATGATGAAGCTGGCTGAGGGAGCAAGAGGGTGACAGACCGAAGGTGATATTTCGGGGTCAATGATTAACGCGAAAGAATAAAAATAGAGATTAAAAAAATTAAAAAGAAAAAACTGTCGGAAATGAGAAAAATTGGATATGCCTGGCATCAAGTCCACTTTACCTTTGAGCTAAATTTCCTAAACGATGCGCTTTTTTTTTCCGAAACGATTCAAATCTGAGATAAGTATAGTGAAAATTCTAAAATTAATCACAAAAATATAATCTAGTCTAAAATTTTTAATTATATAATTAGGCCCTCAAATTTATGTAAGTTGTGCAATCGAGTACCTCGTCTGAATTGTTCAATTTGAGTTGTGAAAAATGCTAATTTGCCTTTATAGTTGTTCTTTTATGATGTGTGGAGTTGGCTAGGCATGGTGTAGCGAAATTGAAAGGCTTTGGCAGAGTTGGGGCCCGTTTGATTCGACTTTCAAAATGCTACTTGAGAGAATATAAATATCTTTAAGTTAAAGTCCTTTGGAGAATGCAAATGGCGTTTGGTAAAAAATCATTTGTAAAACTATTTTGGCTCAAATAGTATTTGGTAAATCTTTTTTACAAAAAACCTTGGGGAATTATTTTTTATTGAAAAAAAATAAAATTTATCCTACCCTTCGCAGGAGCCGGCGAAAGCCTACGGCCGCTGGCAAGCTAAATTTGACGTCAACAGCCGTCGCTTGAGGTTGGGCGCCCCTAGCGAGCTAGATCTACTACCAATGATCGTCGCCCGAGGCCAAGCAACCCTTAGCAACGCCTGGGTCGTGCAACTTAGGTGACCAGTGCCCGGGTCGCGTGATGCCTGGGTCGCACAATTTAGGTGGTCGGCGCTTGGGTCGCGCGACCTCACCGACCCAATCCAGTGTCGGCCTCCCTCGCCGGTCACCTCACAAAGAATATGAACAGTACCAATAAAGGTAAAACCGGAATAAGTCAAAATAAGTGGGGTTAGTTTGGGAAAAAAAATTTGGATTCGACATTTCAAATACCAGCATTTGGCCAATGCTAAGCCTAAAGCTGAATCAAATGGTTTAACATTTTGGAAATGAGCTTTCGAGGTCGAAAGCCCCTTCTCAAAGTTGAATCGAACGGGGCAGAGTGGGTGTCGGAGAAAATGCAAATGGCGGACCAAGGGCATGGTTGGGTATCAACACGGAGAAATCTGACAGGGCGACATTGTTGGCGAGAGCTTGTGGCGTGAAGGTGAGGGACTCGAAAGCCATGACGGAGGCTCGCTCGAAGGAGTGGTCAGAAGGAATCATGACGGCGTTGGCCACGAGGGACCTTGAATGGCTATTCAACAAGGATTTGGGTGAGGGCTTGTACTATTGGGCCTTGCCCGCCGTCGGCAACCTTTTCCAAGGAGCTAGCATTGCCACGCCGTTGAACATCCTCGAATTAAGGTTCGTTCGTTTGACAAAAAACATTTTTTCAAAAATATTTTTCTAATTTTTCGGTGTTCGAAAAGCGAAAAATATTTTTCGTGGGAAAACGTTTTCCTTCCCCCCTTACAAAATAGTCTAAGTCTATGGAAAATGACTTCCGCTTCTGAAAAACGGAAATCATTTTCCACTAAACTCTTCCTTTCCCCCTCCGGTCGCCAGCTGCCGCCCCCGCCGGTTGCCGGCCGCCGGTTGCCGGTCGTCGGTCGCCGGCCGCCGCTCGTCGGTCGCCGCTCATCCGCCGGCAAAAAATATTTTCCGAAATTTTTTCATATTGATTGCCGAATACCAAAAAATTATGTTCCGGGAAAACATTTTTTAGGAAAATGACTTCCGGGAAAATATTTTCCAAAAACACAATATTTTCCGCCAAACGAACGGAGCCTAAGACTTTGTTTTTGATCTCCCATGTCGGTTTTTTTTTTTCTATTTTGTGTTTTTTTTTTCAGGTTTCTCTTTCTTTTCCTTTTTTTTAGGATTTTGTTGACATGGCGTCCATTTGGCACCGTATCAATACCATATAGCCTCGAAAATAATAAAAAAGAAAACAATGTTATCATTTTCTGTCATTCAAATAAAATAAAGCTAATGGAAGAACTTGATTACCCGAATCGATTTATTTTTAGGATTCGATTGCATGAAGTCTTGACAAGTTTTAAAATTTTCAAATTAGATTGCATTTATATTTTCCAAAGCCCCTTCGACAAAAAAATTGCTTTTCTACTATAGTTTTAAGAGGGGACGACAATTTCTACCGTGCCAGAGAATGCACGTTAGCACGGTCGAAACAAATTTATCAAGGTGAACTCTAGACAATGCACCGGGCCACAATATAGTCTCATACTGGACAAGGATAATGTCTATACGAAGTAGACAACATCATAATCATATGGGTTAATACCATGAAAAACTTTAAACTGGTATACCTGTGACAAATTTATCAAAAATTAATTTTTTAATCAGAGAAAATTCCAAACCAGTATACTTTGGACAAATTTACTACAAAACACCATAAACTAGTATATCTGTGATGTATTTACCCTTAGTTAACTTTTGTCAAATTTTATCGTTAGATTTGTTGACGAGAATTACACATGGTGAAATGGTATGATGACGTGACAAGTTTATAGGATTAATGCCACGAAAAATCCTAAACTTGTTCGATTAATTTGTCACAAGTGTACTATATCAGTTTGGAATATTTCATGGTATTAACCCTATGGATTTTCATGTGACATGCATACCAAGTCAACAAATTTAATGATAAAAATTTGACGAAAGTTAATTGAGGGGTAAATTCGTCACAGGTATCTTGATTTAAAGTGTTTTTTGGTCAAAAAATCAATTCAGGGTAAATTTATCACGAATATATTGATTTGAAGTTTTTTGCAGTCAAAAAATTAATTTGGGGTAATTTTGTCACAGATGTACCGGTTTGGGATTTTTTATAAATTTATCACATATGTACCGGTTTTGGGTTTTCCGTGGTAATTAACCCTAATCACGTGACATTTTATAACCTCTCTCGTCGCATCGCATCACGCCCTCGAGAATTTTTGCACCGATTGCCGAAACGCTTCGATTTGAACTTGGAGAATGTAAATCACGAATCTCACCTTTAATTCAACCTCGTTTTCGGAAGATTTGAAAATAAAGTCTTCCCATCAAACGATATCATTGATAAGTTCCCGTTATTGGCCCTGCTTTGCTAAGGGCCCCGATGAAAACCGGACAAGACCGCGATCGGATTCGCAGGGCCCATTGGCAAAATATCGTTTGAATTCGAAATCCCCCCCCTCCTTTAACGAAGCCTTCGGATCCTCAGCCTCAGTTCCTTCTTTCTTTCCCCTTGGATGATATGGATTGGAACATTTCGGTTCGACCGATCCTCTCGCGATCCGCGATAGCTACGCGTGCATTTATTTCGTTTGAGAACATTTAACCCAATATGTAATGCAGTCCCTGAACTTTTAATTTGTCAATGATACACGTTCTTCATCTTTGGACCATATAAAAACATTCAATATTGTTCCCGAACTTAATTAATTGAATGAGAACATTAAATATTTTTATACAGTCTAGGGACTAAATTGGACATATACTAAAAGTTTAGAGACCACATTTAATAAATTAAAAGTTCAATCCGTTATCGCACATTGGGCATAAAGTTCAAAGACTACGTTAAATAAATTTAAAGTTCATAAACCACATTACATGTTGAGCGAAAATTTAATGACCATTTGTGTCATTATCCCGAAGATCCCGAGTATCGTATAAGCGATCTCGAAACTATCTCGAAATGTGATCAAACGGTCACGCTGTAATGCTCGCTTCTGACGTTAAATGATTTTCCAAATTGATTTTCTGATAATTCGAACAGTCTAATCTTTAATGCGACACGCTCCATCGTCACATCAACTTTTATCACACATAGTACGAAACCGGTTGGGACTTAGCGGCATATTACTGCTTACTCTCCAAACGACGGGATTACAAAACTTTTGGAGAAGTTACTGTCGTAACTTTGAAATGCATTTACCGATGCACGCGTGCAATCATTAACGAGGTGCCAAATTTTACCAACCTTTTTCTAATTTCAGTGTCTTTAATCTGTTGTCGCTTTTGAAAAATTTAGCAGCACAAATTAAAACTCACATGCCTGATGATAATCTCAAACCAAGAAAAGGTGGAAAAACTTTTCATGTTGGGAAATATTAATAAGGAAGATATAATATTTCTTTTCGGTAAGAAAAAAAGATATAATACACTCGGACTGTTTAAGACAAAATAAAATCTCATGCTAAAAATAGGCTTGGACGTGATGTCATAATATAATTCCATGGCGAGAAGGAGACAACGAGAAAAAATTCCGAAAGTTGTAAAGCTATTGTGAAACTATTATTTCTTGATGATTTTGACTATAGCTTTTTTTGTAACACAAATGAATAGAAAAGGTTTCATAGAAATAAGAGGAATTTTTTTAATTTTCACAAGAAAAATGTGGAGCCAAAGGAATTAGTGATTTATAGTTGATTATGCTGCCATCACCATGAGGTTGTTGGTTGTCACCGCGTAACTCTAGTTTTGTTAATGAATAAAGGACTCGTCTCACGGATCAAAGAGGGTCACGACGTCGCAATTTGAATTTGAATTTCAACGACGATGGCATTTGTCGAATAAATTTCCACCGACTAAATAATTAAAAAAGAATTTTGAACTTTATTTTCTAAAGATTTAAATTCTCTGGTTCGCTAATAATTTCAAAATTCATGCTTTTTTCTACACCCGACCTTTCAATTTTTCCCCTCTTCCCCTCCTTTCGAAACAAAAGCACTAGAAATCGGAAACAGAGGAGGCAACGAAATGCAATTTTGCATTTTTTATCCTCACTAAACGCAAATTAAAATCCGACCAAAAAAAAAAGCACAAATTAATTAATTTTAAAATTTGTTCACACAAAGGGAGAAAGCGCAGCGCGTCCACATTTCCATTTTTTCCCCCATCAGGGACACGTCAGACTGCACTCCACAATTCAAAACGGAAAAACGAGCGGGCCTTTTTCTTTTTCCTTTTTGCATTTAATTATTTTCTTCCTTTTTTATATTATTTTTATCTTCCTCCGCTCTATTTCATTTCGACTTCGAGCACTGTGCACTATCCGCGCTTCAGCTTCAGCTTCCTCTTCGTTTCCATCGGCAGATGATCCTCCGTGATCGCCGCCGTCGCCGCCATTGCTGAAGCTCAAGCTCAAGCTCAAGCTCAAGCTCGTTCGAACCTCCACCGGAAGCAAATCCAGCCGAGCATGCCCGCGCCTCCGTTCCCTCGCGAATTCGCGGCTCCGCGAACGGAGCTCCGTGCGTAGATCTCTCCATCGCCGTCGGTCCAGAGCGCTCGCTAACGATGTCGAAGGACGCATGCGGCTCCCGGCTCGGCTCGAGGAGGAGCTCGCAGCTCGAGGCGAGCGAGAACGAGTTCGACGGCTCCCTGAGCTCGGCGGCTCACTTCCCGCCGCCGCGGACGCCGCTGAACGCGATCCAGGACCCGTCACAGCGCCACGGCGGGGTCCACGGGCCGGACCTGGACGCTAGGGAGAAGAGCGACCTGATCGGGGCCAGCAGGCCGCCGGACAAGAAGGCGGAAGCGTGGCATTTGACTCCGAGGGCTACTCGCGGGGGGAAGCCGCATTCGGAGCCTAGCTCGGCGCAAAGCACGCCTGCGAGGGCTGCTGGCTCGAGAGCCTCGCTCGGCGGAGCAATGGTGGGCTGTGCTGGGCCTAGAGGTAACGATTTGGCCGGACATAGGAGAATGAGCTTGTACTCGGGGGTTTCCAGAGGATTCCAGATTGCATATGCAGAAACTCGGCTGGAAGTTCCGCATTTCGAGCTCGAGGAAAATTCGTCCTTCTGGACTGATAATAACGTGCAGGTTCGTTGACAATCAGTCTTCTCCCTTATTTGGCCGTAAAGCACTCTCCGACGATTCAACATTCGCAGCTAGCTCCGTTTCTACTTTAAGTTTAAGGATATTTATCACTAATCGGCCAATCTAGATTGGAAAGTTTCAATCAGATTCTGTTTATACATGTTTCATAAGTCATTCGATTACTTTTTGCTGTTAAGAACCGACAGGAAGTTTGTGCGGCATCACAGCATGCCGCAGGACAAATAGATAAATTGTCATGTTAGCAGCGCCATGCCAACTTTCTCCATGGAGCGAGTCCGTTTCAGATTATTTCGAAACATAGTGACATTATTCAAAATTTTGGGAGTACAACAACTGCTAGAAATTAACCTAAAATGTTGAATAACTACCTTAGTAATTAACCCAACTGTTTGCTGTTACAACATAAAATATACTTTTGAACTTGATTCACTTTTTTTTTGGTCAATGAGCTGTTCGATAGATTTAGCAAGTCTGCACCGCTCTTAGGTATTATTAGCTGATTTAGCTCATCATCAAGAGTGTGCTGCTGAGTATGTGGAGTGTGGATCCAGGTTTTGATAAGGATTCGACCATTGAGTAACTTGGAGAAGGTTTCTCAAGGGTATGGAAGGTGCATAAGACAGGAGAGTGCAAAGACTTTGGTGTGGCTTGGTTATCCTGAAACGAGATTCACCTTTGATCATATCGCGTGTGAGACAATATCGCAGGTACGATCAATATTTTAATATATGGAGGATGCATCATTTTGTTTGTTGACTTCATGACTGATTATTCTGGATTTATCAAAGAAGACAGTTGAACTGGAAAGGCCAAAATTCCAATCCTAGCCCTTGCTTATGGTTTTATTAAGTTTACTCTCATTTATGACGCATCATACTGACAAACAAAGAGATAATTTTTTGGGAAATTTCTTGTAGGAAAAGTTGTTCAGAGCTGCAGGATTGCCCATGGTGGAGAATTGCTTGTCTGGCTATAATAGCTGCTTGTTTGCTTATGGGCAGGTAAATGATGTTTGTTTGACCAAAAAAAAAAAGGATGTTTGGTCTTTCTAGCTCTGATATCAAATGTTGATAGAAGGTGAACCCTCCGCTTCTTGCAGACAGGAAGTGGCAAGACCCACACCATGATGGGTGATATCTATGAAGTTGAAGGGAAGCTAAACGAAGGCTGTGGGATAACTCCTCGTATATTTGAATATTTATTTGCAAGGATTAGAGTGGTATGTACTTTTGCTTTGGTTTTAGAGCAGCTAGTCATTGAGAAGGACTTATCTCAAGTCTCTCTTCACTCCTGCCAACCTTCTGCTTTCTTCCTCTTTCCTCCAAATTTAGTGGCCTGACATCTTTACGTTCTTCAGGATGAAGAAAGTAGGAAAGAAGAGAAGTTAACTTACAGCTGCAAATGCTCCTTCTTGGAGATATACAACGAGCAGATAACGGACCTCTTGGAGCCTTCATCCACAAATTTACAAGTACTTCATATCCTTTTCTTGTGTTATTTCATTAGATTGCTGGCCTGTAGTGCACATCAATCTGATTGTCTTGTTGTAGCTCAGAGAAGACATGAAGAAAGGGGTATATGTAGAAAACCTAAAAGAACATAACGTGGGAACTGTCAGGGATATTGTGAAGCTTCTTTCACAGGTTGGAACTTTATGATGACAGTTTATGTTCTGTTTGGACTAAGCACCACATTCAGTAAAGGGTGATTATGATCAATTTCTTTTGCATAGGGTGCTGCAAACAGAAAAATGGCTGCAACGCGCATGAATAGTGAGAGCAGTAGGTCGCACAGTGTTTTCACGTGCATCATTGAAAGCCACTGGGAGAAAGATTCGATGACGCACTTTAGATTTGCAAGGTTGAACTTAGTGGATTTAGCTGGTTCTGAGAGGTAGCTATTGTTTCACACAACTGACACTCTTTCCAGTTTGTGCTTCCACTGCTATGCTGGTTTAACTTCCTCAAATGTGCAGGCAGAAAAGCTCGGCTGCAGAAGGCGACCGTTTGAAAGAAGCAGCAAATATAAATAAGTCCTTATCAACTCTTGGGTAATTATTTCAAGGGCTTGTTGCAATCCTTAATAAGTTTGAAACTTCTGTTTATTTCTACGAATGCTTTGCCAGGTTCAAAATGTCACGAACCATATATTTTAAGGGTATGTTAGTTTATCAAATCGAGGGAATATTCATCATGTCCAATTCCTTCTGGAAATTTTCTATCTCTGAAAATGTAGTGAAAAAGGAGTCCATGCATCACTATTGATCCTAAAGCGGAGATGATAACTAATACAATAGAAGCAAAATGACTCCCTGTCCTCCATACTATTTCTCTCTTTTGCTCGGTTTCCCATTCATGATACACCCCTTATGGTGTGGGTCATGAACCAAATTACAACTCTTCCCAAGATTATTGGGCACATATTCCTTCTTTGATTGTGGTTTGTGAATAGAGGAGAAGCCATAATGTTTCTTTTGATGGGAAGATGACAGTTGGTATATACTTTTCTTGGGAAAGGTCCAAGGTCCACATTAACAGTACAAATGACTTCTTCTAGAAGGTCATCTGCATAATTATGAGGTTTTGTTTCCCATAAGGCACTGGTACATTGATTTATTTGCACCTGCTTATCAGCCAAGTCCTACATGAAGGGGAAAGATATTTGGAATATATTGTATAAGCTGGAAAGCCTGGAGGTGCACCCCTAAGTAGTAGCATTGAGATGTCCTTTGCTTCTCGTGTTTTTGATCCTGGATGGTTGTAACATGATTCCACGTTAATCTAAAGTAGGTCTACCTTTGGATGCCCAATTTATGAAAAAGGTATGGAATGATATCTGGTTGGTATAAGACTCATGGCATCATCATAATCTGAGAAGTCATCGCGTTCGTTAACGTATAATGTATTCTGTACATCTGGATTTTGAGATTTCGACTATGAGAGTGTTCTTAAAGATTTTTGTTGTTCTGCAGTTTAACTATTTTAGAGCATTTGTTCTTACTTCTTAGGTTGGTGATTATGACTCTGGTGGATTTAGCCCACGGGAAGCATAGACATGTTCCCTACAGAGATTCTAGGCTCACATTTTTACTTCAGGTTACATTCAAGAGCTAATCCTGTTTAAGTATGTCCACTTTTTTGAACGTGTACTTTTACATAAAAGAATATGTGCTGTAGATATTTTTTTGTGCAGGATTCGCTCGGTGGGAACTCTAAAACAATGATCATAGCAAATGTCAGTCCATCTTCATGGTTTGTCCTGAACAACTGGTCCTGCTTAAAGAATGTCTTGTAGAAGCCAACCAATTCCTTTATGTAACTTTCATTTTTATGACAGTTCTGCAAATGAAACGTTAAGCACTCTAAAGTTTTCTCAGCGTGCGAAACTCATTCAGAACAATGTGAGTGTACCAGTCAGTAGATTTATTTTCCCCTCATAGATTTTGAGTTCTAATCTTACAGAAAATTTGATACAAAATGATGTGCAATGGTATTATGGGATTCAAGTAGCCGATCTCATCTCGAGGGATAAGGCTTTATTGTTGTTTTATAAATTTGGAGTTTAGACCTTTCTTTTCCCATGTTTCAGGCAAAAGTGAACGAAGATGCTTCAGGTGACATAAGTGCACTCCAGAGGCAAATCCAACAGTTGAAGGTATACATCTGTGGATTACTCTTTCTCGTTTTTGCCCATTTCACTATGGACATCGTGACATGCAAAAAAGTAAGGGTTTACTCTATGAAAACAGGGTCAGTTGTCTTTTCTGATGAAGCATCAGAATCCATCAAGATCTCTGTCATGTGGGTATCAATGTCTCGAGGATTCTAGCCTAAGCAGCTTGGCTAAGCAGTGTGACTCTTTAGGGGAAAGAAAATCTGATAATCATAAGATGAACTTCAATGGTAGTAAAAAGGTAAGCTTTGTATTTGCAATGGAGACTTGCTTTCCTAATTGAAGAGATGAATTATTCACTACTGCTAATGCAGGATGTGAAGTGCTCGGTAGCCACTTTGCTTGGTTCCTTGAGGAGGGAAAAGATGTTAGAGATGGAAGTAAAAAAGTTACAGGATGAAATCGAACACTTGAAATGCCTGGTATGTTTTATTTGGCAAGTAGTCTATACTGGTCTGATACTTGAAATCCTCTGTACAAGGAGCCATGGTGCTCGGATGCACCTTGAGAATGCTTATAGAAGGTTGACAGTGTCTGCTAGTTTGATTAACAGAAGTGCATATTTGCAGGCACACGAAAGGGAAGAGAAGGCCAAGCACAATGATACGACTTTAAAATTTCGAGAGGAAAAAATCAGAAGACTCGAGTTACTTGTGGATGACAAAGTTACCACAGAGAAGTACCTTGTGGAGGAAAACAAGGCTTTACTGGAAGAGATTAATTTGCTCCGAGAAAGAATTGATCAAAATCCTGAATTAAAACAATTTGCTGCAGAGAATAATAGGCTCACGGAGCAACTTCAGTTGTAATGTCCCTGAACTAAATGAAAGAATAGATAGATTTTTAAGCACATCCGTGACCCAATTGATGCTGTTGTCTGGGCCAGGTATCAAGACCTTTATGGACCAAGGGAGCGGGATATATTGCTGGCAGAAGTTTCAGATTTGCGCAGTCAGGTTTGAGACTATCTGCTTTTTATTTCCTGAGTTTTCCTCTGGTCTATACAATGGGATGGTAGCATGCAGTTCATAATGGCATTTTTCTCGGCTGGTTAGCTGTTGGAGCTAGAAGAGAAATCAGCTATGTATGCACAAAAGGAACACTGGGTAAGTAACTTCCCTTCTTGACTTGGTTCTACTTATTAGACTTTGGCACTCAGCAGTTTTACCTAAACAGGATCTGAAGGACTTCGAAGACTGCCGCAAAATGAATGCAAGGCTAATGAGGTAACTTGCTCAGGCATACTCTTTTCAAGGGTAACTGCAGACACTCTAGCAGTCTTCCCATCACCTCCACAGATGATGGCAATATACTAGAGCATTTTCATCCTTTGCTGTTCTTTTGCATTACCAACTTAGCCATAGATATTAGATATTAGATTTCCCACTTCAATATTTTTCGTAGTGTACTTATGCATCTGGAGCTCAATAGACCACTTGCTTTGATTTTGGAAGGTATGTCTTTTGTTTTACTTCATTATCGTCTTTCATCATAATGTGATCTTTTAAGTGTGAGGAGATTCAGAGGATCTAACTTGTACTGGCTCTTTCATAGCATTAAGGATGCTTTGGAAGCTATCATTTTACAAAGATGCCAGTGGCTCTATCTTTTCTTTCTCCCATATCCATTGTTTTTGCCTGTAGGGAAGTTGAGGAATTACCAACAGAACTGCAAAAATACTTGTGCAGCAGTCAAGTCACATGTGATTCTGCAAAGGTTGTTGAAAGTTATGGAGAGAAGTAGTCTTAGGGTGGTCAAAATCTACTTGATGTTCGTAATGTGTTTTTTCCCTTTTATCTTGACAGTTATCGGATCAGTCTTCTAAGGATCCTGAAGAAGTGACGTCAGCAGATAAATATTCGTTACTGGTGAGTTCCTTGTTCTTAGCTTGTTATATTGGTATTCTAATTTAGCCAAATTTGCCTGTTAAAATCTCAAATGGCACTTTTACCAGGATGGCGACAAAAGTTTTTATGCAGGCTATTGGACCCAAGCATATCTGTTATTTTGCATTGACATTACCCTGGATTAGCAAAATGAGACCTACCTTCGGCTATAATTATATTTTCCGTTTGGATAACTCTGATCAAGTGTTTTCAGAATCTCACCCTTCACTGTGTCTATCATGTGCTGTGCAATAAATATTTATTTGTTCTCTCTTCTGTTCATCAGCATTTCAGACTAAAACAAATGGAAGACTAAGATGCTAACAATGTGGACATATTTTTGAACACATTCAGCAAGACGAACATGTTGTCTATGATGTTTTATCCCCGTCTCTCTCTCTCTCTCTCTCTCTCTCTCTGAACTCATGATCTTGTTGCCACTCTCACAGGAAGAAATGATATCCATCAATAGTGACTCGGGCAACAAAATGATAAACAGGGAAGATGAGGAGTCTCTGGGGAACAGTATAGGCCAAAGTGCTGGCAGTGCATTGGATTTGCACTACAGTAACCTTCAGGAGTTTTTAGACGCAAGAATGTTAATTGAATCTATGGAGTCTGAACAGGTGCATTTAATTGAAAAGCTGCAGCATATGCAGGAGGAAAATGATCGGTTTAGGGTTATTTTAGAAAAGACAAATAAGGTAGACAGCTCTCTGCTTGGACCTGGAAGTCAATCTTGGGAATTAGCTGCGTTTGGAAAGAAAGCTCTGGATGTAAGTCAAGACATTAGAATGAATTCTATGCAAGTGAAGCGGGAAAGAACTATGCTAGACCTTGTGACAGCCAACTATGAAGGAGAGCAGGCGTCCCAATTGTTTGGCAGGAATCAAGCTGAAATAGTAATGGAACAAGTTGAGATGGAAACCGCAAGGACAATCCTTCGGTTACAAGATGAGGTTGCTTCCCTTCAGCTGGAGCTTCATGAGAAACTAAGTTACTTGACTCAGGAAAATGCAAGGCTAAGAGAAACTATAGCAACCAAGGAGGAGGAACTTGTGTTAGTCACTGCAGATTGGGAAAAGGCTATATTAGAACTAACGAACTTTCTTTTAGATGGCACTAGATCCCTCAAGGATGCATCTGGCTCGATCCGAAGGATTGCCGGTTCATTTCCCAAAGGTGAAGTTTTGATCAGTGAACAAGTTGAGAGGGCCGCACAAGCTTGCATTGAAAAGGAAGAAACAGTTCTGTTGCTTCAAGAGAGCTTGGAGAATGCACAGAAGATCGTCCGGGAAACGGAGCTGAAGTTAAGTTCCTTGAAAGGTGCGACAATGAGTCTAAGTGGATCTCAGCATAGAGCGGATGATGAATGCACCATTGAAGCAGCTGCATTGAATCTGAAGTTGGACGAGAAGACAGACATGATTAAGACTCTCGAGAGAAACTTGAAACATAAGGATGATCAGATATCTGAGGCAGAAAAACGTGTAAATGCTGCCCTTTTGATTGTAAAACGGTTCTCTGATTGTCATGATGTTAAGCAGAGCAACAACATTGAAAAAGATATTCAAGCGGCTAATATCATTGAGAAGGATGGTCATGAGTTATCTGATACGAAGGCTGATGCAGATGCTCTGATATTGGAAAATGCTATGGCTCAAGTTGAGTTAGCTAGACTGGGGGTACTGGAGTCGAAGTATGCTATTGATTCATCTTATGCAGAAGTGGAAATGTTCATGTTTTCCCTGCAGTCTGAAATTCAGAAGTCATTTGATGAACACAAGGAGTTTGTGCATGATATAATGAGAAATCATTTTGATTTAAAATTGCAACTAAAAGAGCTGGGAAAGAATGCAGTCAAGTCATTGCCTCTTAAAGAACCAAGTCTAGAGATTGAAGATCCATGTCACATGCTGCACAGGTTTAAAGATGAACTAGCAGAAACAAATATCAGATTGAATGACATTAAAAATTGGGTTGACAGGAACTTAAATCTATGTAGCTGCTCTCTGACAAATGAAGATGTGACCGAGCTGGATGAGTTGAGTTCTGATTCTTCAACTTCAAGTTCTGATTTTTCTGCTAAAAGTTTAGTTCCAGACAATGATATGAGTGCGTCTCCAAGCACATGTTTGTCCAAGTGT
Source organism: Syzygium aromaticum (assembly GCA_024500025.1). Taxonomy (NCBI): domain Eukaryota; kingdom Viridiplantae; phylum Streptophyta; class Magnoliopsida; order Myrtales; family Myrtaceae; genus Syzygium; species Syzygium aromaticum. The sequence goes on from CM044892.1 coordinate 32,739,873, forward strand.
ACTGAGGTGGCACCTAAACAGCCAACAAATTCTGACTTCCATGATGCTTCGCAATTTAGTAACACCAGGATGGGAGCGAATATGGAGCGCTTAAAGAGCATAGTTCGCAAAGATAAGATGATTTTGTGCACAAGGAAGGAATTAGAGACTACATTAGATGCTTTCAACAAACAATATGCCCTTCTCATGACGCTCTTTGATGCAATTGACATGGGAGCTTCCCCTAATAGACAAGGTAAACTATAATGAATTTAGCTCACTGTCTGCAAATTATTATATTATCAGAAGGATGATGGAATTGCAAAGAGACTCATAAGCTCATGTTACATGGCAGGTGCTAAACATCAATTTGAGTGCACTAAATTGAAGCGGAAACATGAAGGGGATTTTTGTAATTCAGAGGTACGACAATCTTCAACTGCTGAATAAATTTACTTCACAAACATTAGGTGTTACTTCAAGTGAACCACTGATTCTAATCACAAATGATTTAATAAGATGCCAAATTATAGAAGCAGTTTATGACTTGCCAAGGTCTTATTTTTTGCTTCATTTATGGTGCAGGGGGATACTGGCGAGAAGTTTCATTATGCTTGCAGTTTCTTAGTCAGATTTGAGCAAGCCAATGCAACCATGAAAGAAGCTGACTTGATGCTAAATGAGTTGTTAAAAGCAAACGAAAATGCAAAGAATTTGGCTGAGATTTGGAGGCAAACTAGTGAGGCTTTGATGGTGGAGAAAGAACATTTGATTCAAGAAATACAGCAACTGAAGTCATCAATAAAAATGTTTGAAGGAGAAAATCAATCACTCAATGGGCATATTCATTCTGCTTTTGTAGAGACAGCAAAATCTCTCTCTTTACTTCAAGGGCAATTCCTGCAGATGCAAAAACATGTGGAGGATATGTTCAAGGCCCTAGAATGTGATGTCCTATCCATGGGACAGGAATTGTCTTCCTTCATTTGCAACTCAAGTTCTTCAATGGAAGAAATAGCTACAGAGATAATGCAAAGAGGAATTGCAGTATTTGTGCTATGGCATTGTTATTTGGGAGAGCTTATACACAGAAATATTATCCCAAGGTCAGAGTTGGAATTTCACTTGTTCAAACAGCGAGAATACCCAAGGATGATGGAAGATCTACAGACAGTTTATTTTGCTGGTCGAGATAACCACGTAAACACTGGTGATGACGGCCTGCAGGGAATTGATCAATACGCAGTTGTGAAAAAGTTACATAATGGCGAGGTAGATCTACCTTCTGGTTGCCTGAATGAAAATTCAGTGCTGAAAAATGAACTGGAGAGGAAAGAAGTTATCTTGCAGGGTTTGCTATTTGATTTAAGCATGTTGCAAGAAGCAGCTTCTCACACCAAGGACTTAAAGGATGAGACAAAACTGCTACAAAATTCATTGAGCAAAGTCCAAAATGAGTTGGATGACAAGATGAGTCAACTCGATAACATGACTGTTGAGTACAAAAAGCTTGAAAGCCTTCTGGCTGATACTGAGAAGGCCCTTAAAGGGAAAATTTCAGAGATTGAGCAGGCTAAAGATATGATGGATGCTTTGTCAGAACAAAATGATGAGTTGACGACTCTTTTGAAAGATCTTTATGTAAGAAAATCCGAAGCTGAGAAACAACTGGATGACCAACGAGAGGTGGTAAAAGGTCTGGAAGAAGAAATTCTTCATTTGACTTCATCAATGGAAAGAAAAGTACTTTTTTCAGTTGAAAGTATTCAAGATGATCTAAAATTGGTCGTGAGAGAGCGGGACCAGCTACGTGAACAAGTTGGCTCCCTGACAAGTAAGCTTGAATTGGCCTATTCGCTAGCTGATGAAAACGAAGCTATTGCTATTGAAGCTCGTCAGGTATGCGTTTGAGACACCTTGTCTACTTGTAGCTAAGATATAAATAGTGGTGATTGAAAATTTTCTTCCGCAGGAGTCAGAAGCAAGTAAGTCACTGGCTGAACAGAAGGAGGAGGAGATAAAAATTTTAGAGCATTCTGTTGAGGAGCTTGAGCATACGATTAATGTACTGGAGAAGAAGGTGACATGCTTGCTATCTATCATCTTCTCTGAAAAAAATTCTGTTTTTCTATTCATTTTTGGTTCTTGCAGAGGATAACTTCCCTTGCTTGCTAAGCACTTTCTCTACTGATGAGCCTCTCAACTTGCAAATGACTTGTGATCTTCTGGTAGCTTCTATTATTGGAAGTTTCTTAGTTCTGTCTCTCTTTTCCCTGACTTAGGTCTATGAAATGGATCAAGATGTAGAAAGGCATAGAATAATCCGAGATTCATTGGAAAAGGAACTCCAGGGTTTGAGAAAGAGACTGGCAACAGTTGAAAGTTTCACAGAGAATCAGGATGTAGTGAGCGTAAATGGTCGCAACTCAGAAGATCATCTTCCTAGGTCTGCTTCGGCTTTCTCGTCCCTGCGTCTGAATTTTACTTTTTCCTATTTCTGTTGCTAAATTCTAGTAATGCAGGAATGAATATCCATTGTTACTGGAACTTCATGAGGCATATGGGCAGATAAAATTTCTAGGAGAGGAAAGAGTGGAACTAGAGAGAGAGGTGATCGTCTGATCCTTTTTTAACCAATCTGAATCTTTATTAGTGCTTCATCTCTATTTTACATGTCATTTCCTCTGCCTTAAACTGTGCCATTCTTTTGTGGTTTGAAGATCAAACAATGCAAAGAGTACATCTCCGAACTTGTACTGCATGCTGAAGCGCAGGCATCTCAATATCAACAAAAGGTATGACAACTGGCATATACGTTGCCATTCACCCATTATTAATGCCTTCGCATTACTCCCCATTTTGTAAATAGTCGTTGAGAAGTCAACAACAGCAGCTCACAAGCTGTGATGTCCTTTGATCAATTTCCATGCATATTCGAAAAATGCTGAGCTGTTTACGATCCTAAATCTAGATTTTGGTTTTTTGGTAAGATCCATCATGTTTTAACCTCTATCTGACATTCTTTAAATGTCTCAACATTATTTAAACAGTACAAGACCCTGGAGAACTTGGTTCATGAAATAAAGACCGATTTGTCAAGCTCAGCATCAACAGCACCACCCCTTGAAAAGCATGAGAAAAGCTCGTCAAGGCCAAGAGGCTCCAGCTCCCCATTCAGATGCATTTCAAGTTTAATTCAGCAAACGAACCTGGAGAAGGATCAGGAACTGTCGGTCGCAAAGCTACACATTCAGGAGTTGGAGGCACTTGCAGCTAGTCAGCAGCAGGAGGTTAAGTAGTTTCCATCTCTCCCGTAGCCTAATAAATGTGAATTGGATAAGAATCTCACGTGTCTCTCCTAATTCTGAAATTTAATACAATACTATATATCAAATGGTGTTCTTAATTTAGTGATATGAGGTCAAAAGTTCTAACGGTCTCCCTCCCCAGGATTTTATTTTTCTTTCATGCTAGCGGTACTTCATTTATATTAGTTACAAAGCTCCATTAGGATTTAAGTCTCCCCAGTTTTGAGCCTTATAATTTAATACACATAAATAATCTCGGCCTATGATGCATCAGGTATGTGTGCTCAACTCTAGGCTGGCTGCAGCAGAGAGCATGACTCATGATGTCATTCGGGATTTACTTGGTGTCAAATTAGATATGACAAACTACGCTGTAAGTTTCTATAGATAGACCGTGCTGGTGAATTCACCATTTCTGCCTCTCTGAACTGTGATTTTTTTGCAGAACTTGATAGAGCAGCACCAGGTTCAAAAATTAGTTGAAGTAGGTAATGAGCAGACATCAGATTTCCACGCAAAGGTGGTTATAAATATACCCTTTGCATTTATCGCGTGCTGCATTTGATCATTCTGAAAGATATGTTACTACTGTCTATGTTGTTTAGGAGCAAGAAGTTCTAAAGTTAAGGAAGCAGATTGACGATTTGGCTAAGGAAAGAGAAAGGTCAGTCTATTTTCTGGTCAGTTAAAAAAGTCTTTCATTGATCTTTCCCGTGGTGATTCTGAAAATTTGTAATAGGAAATTTCTTAGGTAATGCGTCTGGTCCTTTTGTGGTTGCACACTTTGTCTACAAGATGGACATATTTGACTTGTTTTTCCATCTCCTGCTCTTTCTTCTTCTTTTGCTTTTTAAATCCTACATTTGCCTCAAGGTTTATCCTGTTTCTCCAGTTGCATGATGGAAATAAGCCGCAGAGAAGCTGATTTGTTTGCTACACAGATGACTTTAGAGCAACTTGAACAGCGGGATCAGTTACTTTCAGCACAGAATGAAATGTTGAAGGTCTGGTACCCTAGTAGTGGACATTATTGTCAGCCAAAACATTATTCCATATTAAAGTCCTCTTTTCCCTTCACAGATGGACAAAACAAATCTAAATCGGAAAGTGGCTGAACTGGATGAGATGGTAAAGACTCTTCTTTGTGCGGAGGTCAACCAAAAGCCACTTCAGCACAAGTTGAAATTTAAGGTGTGTGTTTTTACATTTCCTTACACCTGGCAGTTAAAGCAAAGGTTAGTCCTATATGATCACTGAAATTTCCTGCCTTTATTAGGCGAATGGTTCTTTAGCTGTTGGTGCTGGCGCTTCCAGCAAGAGGTCGGTACATTCCGAAAGGCCAATGTCACGTTGGAATGACAAGCTTTCTCAGTGTCAACTTTCTCGTGGCACCCATTTATAGGGAAAAAGCTGTAGACATGGCTTGGTTAGGGTGAACAGGTAAAAGTGTCGTTCAAAGTGCTGCACTGACTTTTTGCCACCCTCATTCTGATCTAGCCAGCAAATGCATCTTAACAGGGAGCGGAATGTAAATGCTGATGGCCCGGAAGCCCACCTAAATGTGCATGGCCAATCTTTTTGTATATGAATGGAGGCCTAGGCACATGTCTGTACATTCTGGAGATCTCTCTTCTGAATCTGACTCCGTGAATCAAGAGAAAATTGGTTGTGTATTTATCAAAAGGTAAGCGTTCTGGATTGAATGATTGTTCTCTCTACGACATATTGAACGAACCCGTGAGAGTGACCGAAGAAATTAGACCTTTCCATGAGCTTTTGTAACTAGTAGATAGCACACAGGCCGACAGGCGAGCACACATTACCCTGTGCTTTGCATCTGGGATTTATACATTACAATGAGAAGATGAACAAGACGCTTATTTTGGATTTATAAATTTGATCAACGAGTACTTGCACAAGCATCAATTCGAGTATATGTTTAAGTCTAACAACCTAAAACGATATTTTGCTGATTGAAATTTTTTGATTCTTTGCAGATTGGTGGTGCCGCCAAGAGTACAGATTCTTTATGTTCTGGCAATGATTATTATACTTTCATTCGTATGCCTCATTGCTTCGCTTCTTCAGGGGCATTCACACGTACCTTTTTTTATCTGATGAGTGGAGTGTTAGAAAATTTGTAAATTTTGGGCGCCAAAGTCCAATCCCACAATTTGGTATCATGTGATCGTGTAAATAAGCTGGCACGTTAATCGTGTGATAGAAGAAGAGGATTCTGAGTTTTCATCGAGAAGTCGGATTGTTCGTGGATCTAAACATACTGCCAAGGGGGCATCTCTTCGAGGATCTTGATCAATTTTGAGGGTACAGTATTTTTTGGGTGTCATTTGAATTCATCAATTCGTCATCATCGTCTGCGGTTGATATATACCTCTTATTACATTCCCCATTTACTTAACCTTAATTAACGGCGCTTTGCTGGAAGTCTTAAAAAGGGTATTCACTCACAGAACCTGCAAGCTAGATGACTAGACGTGCATAGAGATGTAGCCATAATCGATTGGACGAATTTTGAGCTGGTCTGCAAGCGGGTAAAGGCATCCTGATTGCGCTGATAAGGTCCGGCTCGAGTAGAGCTTGTTGAGGAAGTATCCGAGTCTGCGTTAGGCTCGAGTGCATGCCCCGACTTGGACTAAAACACCCTGTCCATCTAATTGTCGCCAAAGGCCAGCCCCCCAGGTATGCAAAATCAATAAGACTGCGAAACTCTAATACCAAAGCAAAAGCTAAAACAAGAAGTCGATCGCTGTATTAATCATAATACAAACGTGTCCAAACTCCTGGGAGGCTCAGCATGCGATGCTTCTGCTACAAAGTACAAAGTAAAAGAATGGTTGAATGACTACACTCACACAACAGCCCCTTCATGCTCCTAGGTGCATGGTAGAGTATACCTGCGCGAACAACGAGCAAAACGAGAGGGCTACCAAAGATATTACCATACTTGAAAAGGACGGCTTCACACGGCCCATCTTATGAGGTAAAGTCCTCTTTGCTTGCATGGGTCTCTCCAACTTGCGAGCGAAACCATTTCTGGGTAGCTGATTTGAAATCATCTTAACCGACCTTAGTACAGACATAGATGTAGTGAACGTCAGGATTTCTGCCCAAAGGTGTTTCCCCAGAGCTTCCTTCATTGTCCAAGGGAACGGGGTTTGTTAGCTCCCACAGATGGTCAGATTTTCCAACAAGCTTTTCTGCAAACATGTTAGAATGAATCTTATGCATACCGACATCATACCTCTCAAGAACACGGAAAACATTTTGCATGACGGAATTGATAACAAGGGTGACAAAGAGTCAATCGCCTGATGCAGACGAGAAACTATGCGTAATCCATTAGAAGCAACTTAGAGCATATCATGGGGTTTGCACACCATGCAAGCAGCGACACGGCAATGCTCATTTCATGCAATCAACAGGCAAGTGAACAACCTCGTGAAAAATAATATGATCGATTCTAGGATGGGTAGGTTCAAAATTAAAAACTTAAAAGTAGAGTAGGTTTCTAGTATTTGAAACCGAAAACCGAGTTGGGTCTCCTAGCAACTGGCCCGGAATTGATCACAATTGACGGGTTACGATACAAAATTGGGGATGGAACCGGTAAACACCATTTCCCCGACCGTGTACCCACAAACCAGTGGTGCCCTTGTGAAGCGGCATAGACCCGATTGACAAGGCCAATTTGGTTCAGTTCGAGTTTAACTGGCTCGATTGCTCACTCCTAGTGTCAGAGGTAAGGAAAAAGGCCAATAGCAATGCTTTGAGAATCTATATGCAGTATTTCCCTAAACAGAGAAGACTCCCATGAATTTTAGGTAAGTAATAACAAGAGCCTCTTATGACTGACCTATCACGTGAAGTTTTATTGTCCACGAGCCCGTCTCTTTCAACAAATTCAACCGATATGTTGGAGCTCCATATGTAATCTGCAGCATCCATGAGAGTAATTATCAGCATATAATTCGCATGTAATCATGCTACTGGAAAGAAAATAAGAGACTATGAAAAGAAGCCTAGAGGAGTAAAAGTGATATCTTCAGTAAGGGATGTGCTTACTAGAATATAGACGCCCTTATCCTTGAGGACCCTATAGTTTGTCATCGACTGCTTCAATAATGGTGAAGAAATCAAGAAAAACACTGAACACATGCAAAACAGTCAAGTGTGTTTGTTTACTAAGTTCAGTATACCTCCCAACTTCCTTGAGCATCTTAGCAGCGTTTTGCCGAGAACTATGCCCACACTGCCCAAGAAACATCACAATCAGTAATCAGCTTTGGCACATAAAAGAAATTCACATGCTGTACTCACCAGTAAAGAGTCTAGAGTACCTGGAAAACCACAAGAAACAAATTCAGCAGATGATTTGACTAACCTTATCGCCGATGCAATCAACGTAAAGATCATATTGAAGGAAGTAACCGACGAAGTACCTTTATCAATCACGGTGTTGAAGGAATGTGAATCGAAGCCGCTCATCTCTCGAACATCCATTTTCATATCTGCTATGTAATGAAGGAAAAAATATAGGTAAATTGTAGGCGAAACAAAAAGTTACACTCTCCTGTATCCTCCAGTGGACACGACCGGGGCATTTCCGTCAACTAACTGAGTTTGAAAAAGTACAGGATGCATTCAATCTACTAAAGTTCATGCCGTGGAACAAAATGGGTAGACGATAAATTTGGAAGCCGCCGTGAAAGATACATTTTAGCTGAGGCCGATTAGAGTACTTCTTCTGCATAGCTTCAATCACGACCGATGATATATCGATGTTCACCACGTCCTCGTAACCGTCATCCACCATACCCTCGCTAAATTCTGCAGGCACAATGTAATCACAGAATAAACCATGACCCAGGTGGAATGCATCAATCGATTCGTGCCTGTCGCCGTAACTATCGTGCCGTGCGGAATCTAAGTCGAGTATCTATATCGGTCCGACTTGAACACCGAAAGTGCTAATCATACGCGTCACACTTCTCAAACACAATCGCAATTTCCACAAGATGCCCATCAAGTGGCTCCCAGCACATGAAATCGCAGTCGGCATAGGATAACGCAACATCGCGTACGAAAAATCACGCATCAATCCAAACATACACAAATCCGAAGTATTAAACACGATGTGCCCAGCACGATTAAGCTCCATCCGAACACATTCATCGGCGCGCCACCTAAATTGCTCGCAAAACAAATCCTCCGCGCGGAGGATCATTTCGCAGGTTTCTCGTCAAATGTCGTCCAAGAATCGAAACGGCATTCCTACGAGAGATCGCGATCAACTCCGCGCGCGCGCGAGGGAGGATTGCGTACCCGAGTTGCCGCATCCGACGACGAGGACGCGATCCTGGCGAGGAACGTAGAGATTGACGAGGGGCGCCAAGGAGCCGTACTTCTGGTACCAATCGAACGGTCCGGAATCGGTCTCGTACCGCCTGTCCCAGTACCACGGCTCGCCGTACGCCTGCGTCGCCGCCGCCGACGCCGCCGCAGCCGCCGCCGCCTCCGTCGTCGTCCCCATCGGGTGCTCGGGACTGATCTCGAGACGAAACTGCAGATGCTGCGAAATGCGCCGGTGTGGTGTGAAGACAGCGAGCAAGAGAGAGCAGCTGCTGGTCGTTTCGTTACATGGTGGATGGTTTGTTTGGAAATTCGAGACTTTTGGAGGGGTATTCTGGTCAATGCGTCTCGCGACTCCGTCCCCGGCCTCCCGCGTGAGCGTAAGTTCTGGAATCTACTACTGCCCAAAATTATTAATCATTTTTATACTCTTTTTTTTTTTGTCAAAATACTTTTTTATTTAATTTAGATCTCGCAGTTTGCATGCTTTTTCGAAATTCTAAAAGTTTAAAGTTTTGCACATCTCACGTTGATTTTAGAAATTTCGAATAATATCATACATTTTTTCGAGAAAACCAAAAAGAAATGCCCAATAATGTCGAGGGAAATAGTATTTTGCATATATTCGTAGGGTCTGAGAACTTTGGTACAGTTTGAGTTGCATTATTTCATGTGTTCAAGCGATATCAAACATGAAAGCTGTTACGGAAAGTCAGACATTTCTTAATTAGCAGGATCGATAAATCATTTGTGTACTAACTTTACGAGTTGATCCTCTTTTAATGAACACATAAAAAAATAGGGAACAGAGTATTTCAAGAAATCATCTGTCCTTTACCGAGACATTAAAATGACATACCAGCCCCCTTTTGACTATCATATATATATTTTTTCTTTTTTCTCATATTAGTTTATTATTATTATTTTTTGGGTGTGATCTTCTATATACTTAAAACAAAATTATCGCAATAAAGAAAAATGACATAAACAATTCATCCATCATCCTCCGCTTCAGAAGTCTTCTCTGTGGAAATTCGGTGCTCGCGCGAGTGGGTCGCGCTTCGGTCCTCCGCCGAGCTCCGGCGGACTGCGTGACAGGTGCGCCGCCCATTTCACTACGGCTTCTCTAGTCGCGCGTTCTTCTTTTGTCGTGGTCACCGCGATTCGGTGTTCCGTTTCCGTGATCTGCGGGGGCGATCTCGTGTTCTTCTTGACCATACAGGGTTCTCTGAGCTTTGCACACCAAGTGTTTGTTTTAATGTTCGACAGAGATTCAGTATTTATCTTTTTTCTCTCACCATTCGTAACTCGTTCTAGCTCATGTCTTCTGAGACTGAAAGACGATCGGGAAGATGACCCGACTGCCCAGAGATTCAAGACGCGTAGAGATCACTCCTTAGTTCATGATTGCAAGGGAGATAACTCTATTTGCTCTCGAAGATCGAAAAATATGCAGTTCGGTTCTATGGTCATGGTCTGAATTTGGAAAATTTGACGGGTGATGACGGTACTTCGACCAAACTGTGTTTAGAGAAATTGATAACGAAGAGTGCCATCATTCTTGTAGAGGACCAGCTATTAATGAGTTGCTTAGTTACCTCTACTCATTATGAAGCACATGTGAAAGGAATATAGCAAGGAGCGATTGGCTTAGAGTTTATGAGAAAGAGAATTGAAGTTTGGTTTGAATTGATTGGTTTCTTGTTATTTATGCTATTTCTATATTCAAAAGCAATATTTGCTAAGAATTGGAGTTTGGGTTGTGTCAGAAATGAGTCGTTAAAGATTTGTTACGTCAAAATGGGTTAAGTTTAATCGGTCTAATTTTTTACTCACCCAAATCCTACCCGACCTACCCATATGACAGATTTACCACTAACTAATACCATAAAATATATTTTGACATTGGATGTAACTTTTTTCGGTTGCTGTTTGCATTAGGGACTTTGTTGGTCAAGCATAGAAGAACCTTGCCAAGGGAGAGTTCTTGCTGGATTCTTATAGGTTAAATCATTGCAAGCACTGAACTCCATAATGTCTTTTGCAATGACTCATGATGATTTGGGTATTGATGGATTGAATTTAAGTGACTCCTGCAACTTGGCCCCAATCTCCGAGGACACTCAACAAGGTGTTTCCGAGAATGACAGTGGCATTCAGATCACATGCTTCAGTGAAGTTGTCAACAATTCAACTCTTCATTTTCAAATAATCCGCCTCCAAAAGCAGGTTAGTTGAGAAACTCTCTCTCCTAATGTTGCTTTTAGTCTTGCTTTACAGTGCTTTTGAGTGAGATGGTAAAGCTACATACAGCGATTTTATTGGAGGTTTAAACTGCATGTTTTTGGTTCAGCTTTTCATTTAGATGTTTTTTTGGGAATTTGTGCACTTGACATAGCCTGATCAATTTTGCTTTTGAATTGACGAAACTTCCAACCATTCAATGTGCTGGACTTAGTTATTGGTATGGTAATATAGAAAATCTGGTGCGAGGATTACTGGGAAAATGTGATTTTACAATCTCCATACCAGGGCACATCTATAATGGTGTACTTGGTAAAATAATGAGATGAATGTGGATTTCTTGTTTGATACTTCAGTAGTGCTCACTGATCAATCCATTGGATGCAATGTATTGGGAGCTTCTTAGACTTCTAGTCTGCAGCATGCATAGTCTAGGAGATTTGTCTAAACTCTATGCATGAGATTCTGTTTCTTCTACTGGGATCAAAAAGTGAAAAGGCAAACATATAATATCTCCATGTATGACCTGAACTTTAGTTGCAGTTTACTTGCTGATGGAGCGACTTTTAGATTGATTTAATAATCAGCTTCAATGACTCTGATTGTTGTTTGCTAGTAGCATTTTATTGGAGCTCTCTGTTCATATGCTGTCTTATATCTGATCAAAGAGAAAAAAGAAGGTCCATCTTGTATTTGCTACACTGAAATGGAAGTTTAAGGTTTTCTGTCGGAGGCACGCCTCTGAAGGCTTAATTTTTCTTCATCTGCAACAGTTGTTGGTGATATTACAGTACTGGCAACTTCATTGAGATTGATAATAATATATGTGAACTTTGTTTCCTATAGGATTCGCTACGAGTTGTAGCTGCTTCTCATTGCTCTTATTCATTGACCATTATGCCTTTCTTCATGACTGTAGATCTATGCATGGATAGGTTGTAACTCTTTGAAGCTGGGATGTCTCTATGCAGCTGCATCTACGCGACCTGTAAGATGCGCGGTACAGTTGTTGAATATATTTACCACACATCTCGTGGACTGACAATTCCTCTGATTGCATACAGGCCAACCTTGTTAGTGTGACTTCTATACTCGGTGGAGCTTCTGATAATACAGGGTCTGGGATTGCTAGAAGATCAGGTAACAAACTCGTCTATCATATTTGTGACTAACCCTTTGCTCCATTGGGTAACATTTTTCGCTTTTCAGTCGTAAAGACAGGTCTCAACATCATCCTTGCTTGCAATATCCCGAAAAATAACCCCATGCTCGAGGTTGACTCTCTCTCTCTCTCTCTCTCTCTCGGGCGTGCGCTTGTTCATGCTGCTCCTGCTTTCAGCCCATACTTGCTGCTGGATTGGTGGTTTCCGTTTGTGCTATTTCATATCTACATAAATATCCTTCCTTTTGGGTTTTCAGGCAGATGCTGAGAGACTATTAATACAGAAGCTAGTCAGCCTGGGGTACAGAAGGCCTAAGCCTGACGGGTCATCTGTGTGATGATGGATTTACTTGCTGTTGCTTATTCAATTTCAGTGGGGATCGCACCGTGAGTGAAGTCTTCTTTTCTCCTTTTGTCTAGTTCTCTGGGGAAGTGCATACTCCAGCTTTTGTTGCTTAGTTATGGATGCCACTTAAATTACAAATTCTTCCTCATGATTGGAGCGCTAGCACATACTATAATTACACTTGTATGTTTCCAAGGTTTTCCCTGCATTGTTGTCCTCAAAAGCGAGAATACTCATCATCATACAAGCTTCTTAACTTGCGGTCTCTTCTAATTTAGATTTCCACGATGCTGTGTTCTTTGAATAATTTACTCTAGTAGATCATATGCTGGAGGCAAATGATGGGCGTGTAAAGCAGAGATTCGGTCGAAGTGCAAAGGAACTATGCAGCACCTTCGTTTTATTGAATCACAGAATGTACAAATTTGCATAATTTACAATGTCAAAGTGCTGAGAGAATCAGCAGGTTATTCCAGTTAATGGGATCCCCAGCATTCACTAAAAGGAAGGGGACCCGCAGGGAGACATTTGTACAGCTTAGCCAAAGGTCTTCTCACTGCTATAGCACATGTACAGGAAGCCATCATCATCCTTGAAAGACTGATAAATGATGTCCAGCCGACTTGCTGGAAAAAATGAAAGATAATTAACCCGATTGGCAGTTCTATCCAAACGCACTAGATAAAAAAGAATTGGAATGGAATGCACATTGTGCACGATTAAGACATTACCTGTTGGTGGCAAGGTGTTCTTGACAAATACAAATAGAGCTTTCCCCGGGGTCAATTGCAACCTGCTACTTAGAATGTGGATGAACTGACCTACGGACATGTCGCATGGGACGAGAAATCTACGCAACAAAAACGAGTAAAAAAGGATAGTAAGACAAGGTTGCGAACTTGCTGTGTGTGAGACATGAGAACGTATATGTAGATCCTCTGTCCAAGCAGGAACTTAATGTTCTTGTATTAGAATTCGCCGATGCATAGTTCACCATTCCCAGAAAAGCATCCAATTCAGGAACACAAGGGAGACTTATCATGTAGATGACATGCTAATGCTTTTCTTTGCAAGTAAGTGTTCAACAGACTTGACTTCAGACCTGGGAATAGTATCGAGCATGAAGGCTTAAAGAGGCAATAATTCTACCTGATGATGTACTCGTGAGTTTATAATCCCTTCGCCCTAACCCAATACAAATGTTAAACAAAGCTTGCCAGCTTATCTACAGTAAGGAAGCAAAGTCAAGCAGGGAGAATTACTTTTTCTTATCGATCTCCGGCAGATCGGTCCTCGAGTATCTTTCGATGATCACCTACAAGAAGAACCAGAGTTAACCCTCCCCCCCGAGAAAAAGCACGACAACTCCGGCAGCCAAATCATCGGAAAAGCACAAGTACTAGTACATTTGTTTTATTTTATTTTTTTTTCAGGTCGGAGATATTACTATAACGGTTTCCTTCCTACAAACTACCGGTCGGTGGCCAGTGCAACGACAAGGAGCGACACGATCCGTCGAAGAACGTGCTTGGTTTATTCCTCTTCGCCCTCCTAAAGCTAATCGCATACCGGGTCGTTCCTAATGCACAGAACCCCGCATTTCTTCACGGCCGAGTCACCGTGACGTTACACACATTAGAGTTTTCACTTCCAGATGTCCAATCACAACCATCCCATCTTGTTACACATTAGAGTTTCGCTTCAGACGTCCAACCTCCTCCTTTTCATCGGAGTTCAAGCACCAAACGCATCCTAAACAACCCAACGAAGCAATCGTGACCTTACCCCCCCCATCCCTCTTCTCAAACGGTTCCAACAATCTCAATCGGAGCCCGAAAGAACCCTTTTTGAAAAGTGTACCCTTTTAATTTCTTCCTTTCCCCGCCTCCGGTCGAATCAATCAGCGGGTGGGAAACCCGTTGACTTCCCCGACCGAAGCCCCGATCGCGCACGCAGCCGGGAAAAGAAAGCAAAGCGAAAAGCACGAAGGCGTCTCGCGAGCATCGCGACCTCACGATCGAAAACAGATCGCGCGACACCCGAAACGCGCCTTGACTCGCGGCGGAAGCCCAATTTCGCCGCGGCGCGAAATCGATCGGGGAAGACTTACCGGAACTCGGTCGGGATACTTGACGACGATGCTCTTCGATTCCTCCAGCCGCTTATCTGCTCCGCCCCGCGAGCAATCGGGAACACAAGAAAAGAAAAGAAAGAACTCGATGAGAATCGCGCGATTCGCCGTCGAAAAACCGAGGAGCTGTTCACCGCGGAAAATCCGCGGAACACGGAGAGGAAAATCGAAGGAAGCAAGAGAAGAAGGGAGGAAGGGAGGGAGAGCGAGAGAGACGAACCGAAGGAGAACTCGTCCTTGAATGTCTTGGCAATCCCCATGCCGGCGGCGACGGCGGAGGCGGAGGCGGAGGCGGAGCTAGAGAGAGAAGCCGGAGCTGTAGAGAGAGAGAGAGAGAGAGAGAGAGAGAGAGCAATGCAGGGAGGAAGAAGGAGAAGGAGAAGATGGAGAAGATGAAGAAGATGAAGGAGGAGGAAACGTGCAAGAACAGAGCAAGGTTGGAGCGCAAAAAATCGATTGCGGGGGAGGCAGAGGGACAGCTCAAAACTGCCGAAGACGAGCCTCGCGTGACGTGGCGGCGACAGCTCCCCGGCCCCCCCCCCGGGCGCCGCCGCCTCCTCCCCCTGGGGCCCGGACCGGACCGAAACGGCGTCGCTGCCCCACCGTTTCCCCGTGTCGGCTTGACCCCGTCGCGCACGTGGGAGTCGGTCGGAACGAAACGCAACGATGAGCTGGCGCGTTGAAGGAGGGAATATACGCGCGGATGTGATTAGAAGATTCTCCGGCGTGACACGTGCGCGCATTGGACGCACGTGTAGGGTTCGATTCTTGTACGTACAGTGCCATTCGTATTCGATTCATCTACTCGGATTTCTAGCTGGCGTCTTACCTGGTCGGCGAGATTAGCGAGAAGCACACGAATTCGGGATTTTGATTATCGAAAGTGAGTCCCCATCCATTTCTGGGGACCAATTTCCGAGAATTCGGTAGCTAAAAATGTTGACCGCGGCGACCAAGTGGGGTTTCGGGCGGCCACGGCCCACCCTGTTTTGGTGGCAAGTGTTTCTTTGGGACGGGCCACCGGCGGACTCGACGAAATTCCGGAGTACTAGAAGCTCCGGCGACCGGACAAGAACTCCTAGCGACTAATTATCTTGGTGACAAGAGATGATTCTTTTAATCGCCGGTGCCGCGACAAGGTACTATGGAACCGCCTTGAAACCTTACTTCGTATGACAAGGTGTTGCGATTAGACTTGCCAAACGGGTAGGTCGGGTCGAGTTGAAAATGGTCCGACCCAAATAGATCTATTTAACCCGTCTTGACCTATTTTCATGTAATATAAATCTAATGACTCATACCCAACCCGACTCATACCCAACTTATATCCGACTTGACCAATATTACTAAAATACTTTCATATTTAATTAAATATAGGAAAACTCATACCCAAACTGATATAAGAGTGTAGAGCGAACAAGCGCGAGAATGAGTGAAAGGCAAACGAGATGAGTTGAGTTTAAATCGGTTGTAAACCCATTTACGACTCTTTTACGATCCATTCGTGACCTATCTAATACTTATACTATACCTATATCAATTTATGACCATTTAGTAAATATAACTAATTTATTTATGACTTATTTACTGATATATTGATTAAGAAATAGGTTGATGACACGGGTTCAGTTGGGTTTTGCTTAACAGCATTCGAACGGCATCGTTGCGGAACCGCTTGCGAATAGGTGCTTTTCGCCTATTGGCAGGGGAGTCGCTGCTCCGTGGTCGTGATCGGACCTTAGAAGTCGAAATTGTGCCGGGGGGTGGGGGGATTGCGGCGTTTGGGTCCCCCGATGCGTGACCGGCGGGGTCAATCTTTCAAGTGGTTGGGAACGAGAGGAGGAAGTATCGTCCCTGGATCTGCGGGGCGGGGGGTTGAAGGGGACGTGCCGTCGACATGACCACGCCATGTGATGGATCCTCAAGACACGAGACTCCCGCGCACGATCGGCGTCTTCTGTAGCTGCGTGCGGATGCCAGATGTAGATGCAATCGACAGATCCACCGACACTTCTAACGAAAGCGAGACTGTTCAATCAAGATCCCACGAATAAGGTCCGATGGGCCCATAAAATTTGGAGGGTCTGTCTTGGATCTTATAGTTGCGAATCGGAGGCGTGCACAACGGATCGCCCAAATTGGAAACCGTTTGGACTGAATTCGGTTCCCGGGGGTATCAATCCGGTTCCCGGCTCCAAAGAGAAATCGGACAGACTACGTATACTTTTTTTTTAATTTCTTTAAAATAATTAGTAAAATGTGAACTAGAGCTTAAGTGACTAGTTCAAGTGGATTGAACCGGTGGTTGAGTCCGGTTCGGTTCCCGGTCCTAGGATCAACTAGTCCGGTCACCAGTTCCCAATCTTAGATTTTTTTTCAATTACGACAAGCATTTTCAAGGATCTAGTGATTCAAATTCGCATACGGATACTCCCTTTATCTGTCCAATGGGTCTCTGTACTTCGTCGCATTAAGGTTTCGCCTTTGTCATTAACTAAACTTGTTCGAGATTTAGACGTAATTTAGCTTGTCCATATATAAAGTCATGCTAATTATTCTTAATAATGCGCTAATCCATTTTTACGATGGACGTAGACTCACCCGTAGAGTGCAATGTGCTACTAAATCGGACAATATTTCAGCTTCGGATTCTAGATGTATGAATTAATTACATCAGCGAAAAAAGCAATTGATCTCTATGAGTGTTAACCATCTTCTTTTGCCACCCAAAAGTAGAAAACTAGGCATTCGATAATTACTTTTAGCTAAATGTTGCTGGGATAAAGTAAAAAAAGAACATCATCTCTATTCTCTCTTCCTTGGCCCGATTTCTAGATTTATTTCTATTCCCCGGATGAGTTTGTAAGCAAAAAGTAACGTTTAGTAACGACGCGAAATTTTTATTCTCAAAATAGAAATTTGTTTGATAGATTACTTTTAAATTTCTTTTCTCGGCAGGCGGTGACAGGTGGTCAGCAGACGGGGCAGGCGGCTGACGGACAGCGGCCGGCGGACAACAGGGCAGGCGGTTGACAGACAGTGGCCGGTAGACGACGGTGGGCGGGCGACGGTGGATGGGCGACAGAGTGCATGTCTTTCCCTCTCTCTTGTTTGGGAATTATTGGTACGGATGTTTGTAAAATATGGGTCCGAAAAAAAAAAAAAAAAAAAAAGAGAAGTCAAAAGGTCAAAAGTGTCTACAGTGCATGCTCAGCTCTTCTTTTTAACCGAGAGCTCGTGCACAGCAAGGAAGAGAAGAGAAGAGAAAAGAGGAAAAGAAGAGAAGAGAGAGGAAGAGAAGAAGAAGAAGAAGAAAAGGGAGGGTTTTGCGCCGCGCGGACCTCGCCTAGCCGATTCGACTTTGTATCGCAATGCTCGGTAAGTATTCGCGCTCCTCGTTCCTTTGATCGGAGAAGTTTTCCGATTTAGGGTTTAAATTCGAAATTTTAGGAAATTCGAGCGGCGAAGTCTGATTTTTGAGTTGTTGAGCTGCGTATTTTTATAGAATTGGTAGTTTACGGTGTTGCGGAGCCATGGGATTTTACGGAACCTGATTTGGACTTACGGTTTGCCGGATATGAATTTTTGAAGTTGAGTGCGCGCAGTGAACAGTGCGCGAACAGTAGTTTTTAGGCCGATTTTCGTCGGTTTTCGGCTCGATTTTGGGGCTGCTAAGTTGGGGTTCCTGTAGTGCTCTGAATAAGCTTTCTCTTGACTATAAGTTCGCTTAGAACGGAGTTTAGTGGAGGAAGTTATGGCGCAATCAAGTTTTGCGCTCAAATTCCGCGCCGTGGACGAATTCGGAAAATCGCTTTGGATGAGTGTTTTGGGAGCGTCTTTTAGTCGTTATATTAGCATCTAAGCCTAGTTGAGTCGAATCGTAGTTGAAATATCATTTTACTCGGTTTTGATACCGTTTTTCGGCTTATTGTTAGGTATTCAAGTGCGTCGGCTCGAGAAATCGCTGTAGGTTAGTTTTTCAGCTTTTCAAGGTGAGTGGTATTATTTCTTCTTTGAATTTGTAAACTCATGTTTAGAAAATGATATGTATGAGATATGTTACTATATAAGAAATGGCATTTTGATTGCATAAAATTAGATCGAGCATTTACTGACATTTTGTGTATTTGAAATGAAATATTATCTTTTGATTTCGGTTTGAGTTTACTGAATGCAAATGGGTTTGCGAAACCTTTTGAGAAAGACTCATGAGGAGTTCTTGTATTTGAATGTGGCTTATAAAGGGTTATATACCCGTTTGCGAAATGATTTCTTTCTCTTTTTGAAAATTGGTGATTTTGATTGTGGATTGGATTTGCTGGTATGGGAGGACGTGGATTTTGATGCTCAGTGTCTCTGTGAACCCAAATGAGGGGTTCTGGATATGCGCATACTAGTTTATGATATCCTTGTGGGCCGAGCCACCGGCTTATAGTAGGTGGAGACCTTGCCAAGGAGGGAATCTTGGTCGCCTTTCACGGGGTGTTATCCGTGATTATACTTAGATTTCTGAGCATGAGATTGGCCAATGGATTTGACCATTGATTTCTTCTTTGATATTATTAATTTGAATGACCTTTTCTATTGTGAAAATGTGACGTTTGAAGTAGCATATAACTTATTTTGGACATGGAGTTTGTGATATGTCGGAATTGGATTGATTGAGCTTTCGTTTGGTCTTTATAACTGTGTTCATAGTGGGTGCTCGATCTACTTAGAAGAAATGTATTACTCACTGAGCCGTGGTAGCTCATTCCTCTCATTTTACTTGTTTTTCAGGTTCTTCACCGAGGCGCTAGTAGGCGTGAGAGTTCCGGTGTCGGGGAGGGCATTTTGATAGTTGAGACTTTTTGGTATGAGTTATACTTGGATGTGGAGTTTAGTGTACTGAGGTTTTTGGTGGACTGTAATTAACTCTGATATTGTAACCAGTTAAACTCTATATCATGTATATATATGTGGATGCATATATTATGATATTAGATGGGTTTCGGTTATGTTTAGGCTGCGTTCTTTGATAAAAGGATGGCCGTGTCATGCCATTTTTTCTTGTTGAGATTGGGGTGTGACAATGTTAGTGACAAAGAACGAGAGACACATGTGTACATTGGAAGTACGTGTAGGGTTCGATTCTTCAATGTACAATTCTATTCGTATTCGATTATTCTAGTACGAATTTCAGCTAGCGTTATCTGATCGGCGAGATTAGTGAGACATGTACGAATTCTGCGACGGGCCTCAGGCAATCTGACAAAATCTCGGAACGCTAGAAACTCTAGCGGCCGAACAATAACTTCTAAGCGACTATTTGTCTCGGCAGCAAGAGACGATTCTTTTATTCGTCGGTGTCGTCACAACATCAGTATGCAAAACACATCAAACCGTCTCCAACCTTAACCAGCGTAATGAAGTCTAGGTTCTTTCTTACATGATCCAAACATGTCACGTCGTGCGAATTTCTAGTTACCACAACACATTTACGGCATTCGAACTTATCAGCATCATCGCAAAACTGCTTGTAAATTGGTACTCTCTCCAATTAGCAGCGACTTGCTGCTTCGTCGGGTCTATCTTTCGCATGGTCGAGAACATGGGGAGGTAAGACCTAAGCATGTTTTAAAAATATTTTATCTCGGTTCTCGTTCGGATCTTTGAGATGTAAAATTCTCAAAAGGATATTTCCTCATTCTAGGGAATTCAAAGACGTAGGAGATATTGAGAGCACTAAGTGTATGAGTACCGATATGTTAAAATAATGAACATATCAATAGAGCCCGTCGTCTCTGTTGTTTACATAAAAAAAATGACTAATTTTTTGTCATTATCGATGTACGAAAGAGTTAGACGACAAAATCGGATGCAAATCGTCCAAGAAGTAATTGCCAACGTAGTGTAATAAAGCAACTGTCAATATAGTGGAGTCGATGAAACCGTCAAGAAAGTGGAGACAACATAACCGTTGATAATCGTATGTAACCTCTGTTGATAACTTCTGTTTGTAACCTCTGTTGCAATTTCCTTCTCTTGTAACTTCAGTTTGCAACCACTATTTATAATTTCCGTCAATAATCGTCGATCATAAACTTTAAATAGCCACATCGTATTCTTTGGAGACCCTCAACAAAATCAATCAAAATGTTGTATTTCAATTTTCTTTGTTTTCCTGTATTGCCCTTTATTTTTCAGCAGCCGTAACTTTTCGATCCGTGTCGTTGATGAGATTCCGTCGTATATCTCTATTCCGGGTGTTGCGTCTTTGATTTACAGTGTTACATCTCTGCACGTTCTCAAGTTTTGTTGTCAATTAAATTTCGACACAATTGGTGTGCGCGCGTTCCCGTGAAAGTGGCTGTATCATCAAGTTCTGTCGCCGATCAAATCTCGGCACGGCCTGTGCATACGGCTCGGTTCGAAGCGAAAGATTGTTGTTGTTTCCTGTCTGCTCGGATACGTCGCGTCAGACGACAACGACCGCGCCATGTGACGGATGCCCCACACGAAGCCATGTTCCTCAAGACACGAGACTCCTGCGCACGTTGTCCTGTAGCTGCGTACGTATGCCAGATGAAGACGCAATTTGGGAGAGAGATCCACCGACGCTTCCAACCAAAGCGAGATCGTTCAATCAAGATCCCAAAAATAAGGTCCGGTGGGCATAATTTTCGTGGGGGGATCTTCCTTGCATCTTTACGTTGCGAAGGCATTTTTCCGAATGAGGGCCCGTTTGTTAATTTGTCTCGAGCGCGAAACTTGTTTGCGTTACGAAGGCATTGGTTGAATTTTAGGGAGTTCGTTTTTCTCGAGCACGAAACTTGTTCGACTTGAACAAGAAAAGGGTATTCTTGATGACCGCCCGAAGAGATTTTATTGTGTTCGAGTGGTTTTTGCTTCTAGGAATTTCAGACACTAATGTATGTTTTTAATTTTTCTCCGTGCAAAACCGATATAGATTGCCTGAGCTTCTAATCTAATGGGTTATCCTAGAATAGACCTTTGGAGATTTATTGCAATTAATTTTGATGGGAGGGGACTTCCTTATTAGAAATAAAATTTTAAAAGTTTTGTGGGTAGTAAAAGATTTTATAGCAGATTCAATATAATTTAATTTCAAAGCCTCAATTAAATTGTGAACATCTTCTTCTTTTAGAAATTTTCAATATTGTGATATGAACTAGGAACAATAGTTATGTTGTAGAGAAACTATTTTAAAATGTACGGTAAATATGTCATCATTAATAATGTATGCGAAGTAAATGTCGTTAGGCTATGCATAACACTACCGGGTAAGCCGTAGTTATTAGAGAAAGGGAATTACGTTATGTGCTCATCAATGATGACGATGGGAGATTCAGTGATTGACTGTTGTTGGTTCTGTTTTGATACCATGACTGATATGTTCTTATCACAGTAATTTGTGCTTGGTTATTTGTGATTTGCTTTGTATTTAACCTCTTGTGTATCGTCTTAAGATATGAATGATATGTTTATTTTCTATCCAGAAAAGAAATTTCACAACTAATTCTTTGAGTTTAGCCCGTCTTCGACTGAACATAATGTGTTGATTTGACAACTAAACTGAAGTGACACCATCGAAATGAACTTCACGTGCAATTTACTTCGACATGGCCACTTAACTAAGCAATGAACTCATAATTAGAGATCACTAATTCTAGCAGCAATCATCAAATCTTTTTCCCACATTAAAAGGATTTCACGATAACATGCAAAATCGTTAATTTTATGACTAATCCATGCCCGGAAAATAACCGACGAAAACAAATGCATGTCATCGTAATTAATTTTGTGTTTCGGTATATTTGACATTCATTTTCAATTTTAAAGTTTAAATAAAGCACTACAAATAAAACTAATTAGATGAGACCATTAAGATAGTTAATGCTTCTTTTGCAGTATTCTGTAACTCCTAAAGGTGCGTTTGTTTCACAAAAAAATAACCATAAAAAATAATTACTTGTACTACTTACTAAAATAAATTAACGAGTAATACCTTCATCATCAACAAAAAAATATTGAGGTACAAATTGTTATTGATGATGAGAATTTTTTTTGTTGACTTATTTATTTTAAACAATATAAACAATCATTCTAAATTATTACTTTTCTACGAAACAAATGAGCATCCTAATTCGTGACTCTTTTTCTCATTTCCTCACGAGATTCAAGATCCCAATTCTCAATCCATCTCTTTAGTATTTTCGAGAAATAAAAATATGAAAAAATGACATAAATAATCTATAAATTTTGGTCTAATATACAATGTAGCTATTTAACTTTTAATTTATTCAATGCGATGTGTGGATTTTTTGGTACATGTTTAATTCAGTTCCTAAATTGTATGGAAATGTTCAATATTGTCTCTTAACTTGAATTAATGGAATGACAAAATTGAACAAATTGAATATGTATCAAAAGTTCATGACTACATCGACCAAATTGAAAGTTTGGGGACGTCATTGCACGTTGGAGTACAGTTTACGGACCACATTACGTATCGGGCCAAACTTCGTGGACCATATATATATATATATTTTTGGATTAAATATTTGTGTCATTTTACCCTTACATATTTAGGCATGATGTCGCAGTAAGAGCAACAAAAATAGGCCAAAAATAAAATAGAGGGAACGAAAAAAGGGAAAAAGGGAAAATCCATTCGGACAGCAGTCGACAGCCTGGGAAGGAGCGTGACGTGTCCGTCGCCCACCGGCTACTCCCGGTAAAAGCGCGTCTTCGTCACGCTCTAGCTCTACTGAACCCCACCTCTGCCCGCCACCGACCGCCCCCTCCAACCGGGAGACTCCCCGCCTACGCCGACGGCCGAGATCGAATCTCAGCCCCCCAGCCCCAAATCATCCTCACCCGTCCGATCCCTCAATGAATCTGACCGGAATCACGCTTCGCGGGGGGGTCGCTCCCTCGTCTATAAAAACCGCCCCCCTACTCCCCCCCTCTCCGTCCTCGCCCACCTCGCTCCGCTACCTCCGCCGGACCCTCCGCCGCCGGCCCCCTTCCGTTCCGGCACGCAGAGAGATCCGTCCGCCGAGCTCTCTTCTAGGTAACGATCGCGTCTTCTCCCGCGGATCGCTCCGTTTTTCCGGCTGGGTTTGTGCGACGTGATTTCGGTCGGCGGGTGCGCGCGCGAGTTTGTGCGGTCGGGTCAGATGCGGTGTTCCGCCTCGCGAGAGTCGGCGGATCCGTGAGTTTGCTTTTTGCATGGTGGATCTGGCGCTGTTCTCGTTAGCCCGTTGTGGGTTCTCTACTTGAGCGGGGTTCATTTCGAGCGTGTCGAGCGTTTTGCGGGTTTGATTCTACTCGTGCGAAACGGTGGAAGGCGAGGGAGTGAGCGGTTTGAATTTTGTTTCGTGTTTAGAATCCGGGCTGAATCGGCGTGGTTGGTGGGTGGAGTGTTTGGTTTTTGCTTGTATCCCGAGTGTTCGTGTGGCGTGGATATGGTGCTTGAAGCGTTTTCTCAGTCTCCAGCCGCCGAGGCACTCGATATGCTGTGTCTTTCCGCGATTCCAGCGTTCCGTTTGGGCTCATTGTTGTCGGTTGCCTTTGGTTTCGATTTTTTATAGGTTTGACATCCTAAAATTCTGCTGGGTTCTTCCATTGTGTGTCGTTTGTTTCCGCAGGTGAATCGTTTTTCGGTAAATTGTTAGCGCATTTTCCGTCGTTTCTTGATCGGATCTAGATTCAAGGAGACGCCCATTTAAGGCTGTTGAAAGATATTGATTGTAGTATGACCAATTTGGCTTTTTTCAGCTGATAGGAATGGAGACTTTCCTATTCACCTCCGAGTCCGTGAACGAGGGGCACCCGGACAAGCTCTGCGACCAGATCTCCGATGCGGTCCTCGATGCTTGCTTGGCGCAGGACCCCGACAGCAAGGTTGCTTGCGAGACCTGCACCAAGACCAACATGGTCATGGTGTTTGGAGAGATCACCACTAAGGCCAATGTTGACTATGAGAAGATCGTGCGCGACACCTGCAGGGGCATTGGATTTGTGTCCGATGACGTGGGCCTCGATGCTGATAACTGCAAGGTCCTCGTTAACATTGAGCAGCAGAGTCCCGATATTGCTCAGGGCGTCCATGGCCATCTCACCAAGCGGCCAGAAGAGATTGGTGCTGGTGACCAGGGACACATGTTCGGTTATGCCACTGATGAGACGCCCGAGCTGATGCCTCTGAGCCATGTGCTTGCTACCAAGCTTGGTGCCCGCCTCACTGATGTCCGCAAGAATGGCACTTGCCCGTGGTTGAGGCCGGATGGGAAGACCCAAGTCACTGTTGAGTACTACAATGAGAATGGGGCCATGGTCCCTGTTCGCGTCCACACCGTCCTCATCTCCACTCAGCATGATGAGACTGTCACCAACGATGAGATTGCTGCAGATCTCAAGGAACATGTCATCAAGCATGTGATCCCGGAGAAGTATCTGGACGAGAAGACCATCTTCCACCTGAACCCATCAGGCCGTTTTGTGATTGGTGGTCCCCATGGCGATGCCGGTCTCACCGGTCGTAAGATCATCATCGACACTTACGGTGGATGGGGTGCTCATGGCGGTGGTGCTTTCTCTGGGAAAGACCCGACCAAGGTGGATCGCAGCGGGGCCTACATTGTTAGGCAGGCTGCCAAGAGCATTGTTGCCACTGGGCTTGCGAGGAGGTGCATTGTTCAGGTTTCCTACGCCATTGGTGTTCCAGAACCCTTGTCCGTCTTTGTCGACACATACGGTACCGGGAAGATCCCCGACAAGGAGATCCTAGAGATCGTGAAGGAGAACTTTGACTTCAGGCCAGGCATGATCGCCATCAACCTGGATCTCAGGAGGGGCGGCAACGGCAGGTTCTTGAAGACTGCTGCCTATGGACATTTCGGGAGGGAGGATGCCGACTTTACATGGGAAGTGGTGAAGCCCCTCAAATGGGAAAAGCCCCAAGCTTGAATCAGTATTTCTCTACCAGTTACCGTCCGCTGTCTGCACTTATTTTTTTTTCTTCGCTTGATTTTTTTTTTTTTCGGGTTTTCGATTTCTCTTTCTCTTGCCGCCATGCGATGGTTGTTTTGTTTCAGTGCAAGACCGTCGAGTTCCTAGATATGATAGGTCATATTCTTTAGGAAAAGCATAAGTTTGATTCAGTCGCTAGTGCTGTAAGAGATCACGCATCGCCGAGGTGATTGTCGGGCCGTGAAGATGATATCTAGCGGACATGATATCTTGCGGAATCCTGGTAGTGGAAGAACATGATGAAATAGTATTTCGTTTGTTTTTACCGAATGGTAAAGATTCAAAGGAAAGTTGGTTCTTGCTTTTGCTGTGTGAAAATTTCATGCAATTTTTGATGACGGGTCTTCAGTCTCGTCGGGTCATTGTCATGGCCACTGTCGGCAGGGCTCTGGGTAACATGGCCGGTTGGTCCTTTTCTTTTGGCCTCATGATGCACGAAGTAGACTTGGGACTCGGACACGAATGACAAAGGAAGGACCGAGACAAAGGTGGAAGTGATGTTAAAGGTCAGACAGGTTTGTTGGAATCGTTTCTCGAGTCTTTCGGACACAACAGTTCTGCGCATGTTTCTGCATGCAGATTATAGATCAAACGCAAGCATCAGCAGTCAGCCTCATGGTGTCTTTGAGGATTCATTTGTATTTTTGTGATAAGTTTTAAGATTTTTAATATATTTATTTTTAAAAAAAAGAGACAAAGGAGAAAAATTCTCGAGAAAGATAGTTAAGGAACTATGGAAGTTGAAACTAGAAGGGCCCAGGTCCAATCAAATTCGATAGCATGTAAAATCATCTGCTTGATTTTGAGCCTAGAGCATCATGATGTCTTGGACACTTCAGGAGCGAGGACCACGGTCCTATGTTTTCTTCTTGTTGAGTTTTTTTGAAGCCCCAATGTCCAATACGAGGTGTCATTGGACGCTGGGGATTGTGCTGTTGGGACTATGCTTGTTAGGGCCATATTATCAGCTTTTTTCTTTTTTTTTAAAGCTTTTTCGGATGCAATTAGACTTTGCACATGCAATGAGAATAGAGTGATTTCAAACAATTCCTATGCTCTTGGCCCAAAAGAAAAGAAAAATCGGCCGAAGCTCATTGACAAATGAATCTCGGTTCCTTCTGGGTTATCAGGCTTCGAAGTAAGCGCGCCCGCGAAAGTGTCATGCTTGTCTCAACCGATTAGCTCACGAGTATCGCTAGAATTTGCCGTGATTGCGGGCGCCATCTCGCGATCTAGTTTTTTGAATTAATGACGGCGACACGCTCTAATTCTTCTGAAGAAGATCAAGGTGCTAATTTTATGCACTGATCAGTTTGATCAGCTGGTATGTCAAAAGCATTGCAGCTCCAAACTCATATTTAGTCATATCCAATGCAAGGCCTTTCCTGTTACTCCACCACTTTCTATCTTTGTCTCAATTTCTCCACTTCTTTTCTAGCTAGAAATGTAATGTTCTTTATCTACTTTTCTTGTTTTTTTTTTATTTTATATATTTTTTATATTTTAGGTCTAAATGAAACCGTTATAGGAAAATGTTAGAGAACGCCCCCAGGATCGGAGTAATTGTTGGTGGTAGTCGAATTCACCAAAAACAATTTCTACTCTCTAAATCACAAATAAATTGTACTTAGGGTGAGCAGAGTCGAATCCACAGAGACTGACAAATTGTTAATTCTTTGAAAACCAAGTAAACAATAAAAGCGAAACTAAATAAGGGGGTTTATGCAGAATAGACTTAAATAAAATAAGCAAACAGAAATTAAAGAAAATTAGATTATGCAACATCTAGCAAAGGTAATCTCATTCAAGTTCTGAAGTTGATCATTGAATCAAATGATTAATCTCAAACATTGCAATAGACTGGTTATGGTTGTTGAAACGCTTATAACAACCTAATCTTTCCTTAATATTAGATTAACCGGACACACGCCTGTGATTAATCCCTTATTAACGAATAACCCCGACATGCACCAAGGATTCAATTCTCTAATGGCATGAAAAATAAGAAAAATCCAACCCTAGCCAATAAATCACACGCGTAACTTATTCAAGCTAGATCATATATTCTCATAATACAACTTGAAAATTTGGTTTTAATCAAGTCATATTATTTGCCATTATTATTAAAACACCTAAACAATTACAGGTTTGGGTATTTCAATTGACAAACTATCACCCTGTCAATTGCACAACGAGCTCTTATTGTAACAACCAACAAAGCAATGGTAAACAATAAAACAGAGAATATATAAATACTGCAGAAATTAAGAAGGAGAATTAAGTTTAGATCTCACAACTTGAATGAACTTGAACTTTGATAATTCTTCGCTAGATTAAAAAGGAGTTAGCCACACATGGCTACAAAATGCGCAAAAGAGAAAATAATATGTTTCTGAATTTTCTGGAGTCCCCTCTCCTCTTGCGTTCAACCTCTTAAATAAAAAAAAAGAAAGTTTAGAAAAAGAAATTCTATCCAACATGGAAAGAAGGAAAAAAAAAAAATCTTCTCCCTAATGTCCCTAATTAAAAGTCCTAAAAATCCTCCACAATCAAATCTAGAAGATATGGAAATTAATGATCAAATCACGTCCTCAAATTTTGCGCTAGCTTTACATCTGCGCGATTTTAAGCCGTGAGCACGGATATCTGGAAAATAAATCTTTTACATGCAGAATCCCAACCAATAGCTTAAAAATGTCCAAAATTATCGCAATTGCATCATTCACCATCACCTAATCACAATGCATAAAAACAAATAAATTCCACTCTATTTATTTGAATATTTTCCTAAAATGCCTCCGAATATAATTAAAATATAAGTCAAATATACACATCATCACTTGTTAATGCTCAGTCAATGTGCATTTAAACCAATGAATTGTCCGTTTTAATTAATTAGCCTTCTCTTTTTTTTTTTTTCCGGTCATGATTAGCCTTCTCCTATAGTGTATTATTGTAATTTTCAATATGTCTTAAAAAATTATCTCTTTTTTCTTTGTTGATAGGCTTAACCAGTGTCCCGGAACACTAGTGAAAAAAGCCCCTATTTTTATTTTACTTCCACATCTTGCACATTTAATTTGTGTCTCTCTTTGCAACTCAATGCTCTTGTAAATGGTCG
The DNA here is from genome assembly GCA_024500025.1 of Syzygium aromaticum. Classification (NCBI taxonomy): domain Eukaryota; kingdom Viridiplantae; phylum Streptophyta; class Magnoliopsida; order Myrtales; family Myrtaceae; genus Syzygium; species Syzygium aromaticum. Next base: position 32,768,571 of record CM044892.1, read on the forward strand.
GATTGTTAAATCTTCAATGTAGTCTGATTTATGAGCTAGTCTCCTCGATTCTCCGGCATTATGCTCGGCAAAAAATGAAAATTGCTTTTGTGGCAAGTTCTTGGACTACGAAAATCACATGAACACTTTGTAGCGGGGTCATTGGATCCACGAACTCAATTATTGCATCGTGCTTTACCATCAAGACGAGCGAGGCTGATCAACATTCGGCTCGTTCGATTGGCCACTATTGCTCTCACCATCATCTCTCCACTCATTCGACAACCAGCAATCTTGCACGCCACTTCTTCAAATGCTAATCAAAACATGAGGAGAAAAACTATGGTTCCACGGGGATCACTTTACTTGGTCCCTCACACTTCTTTGGGAAAATTACCAAAAATGAGTCCTAAATTTATTGTGTTTGTGTCAATTCATTACTAAATCTTTCAATTGTGCCAATTGAGTTATAAATATTGTTGACGATTTGCCAAAATAGTTTATCTAGCTAATTTTGGTCGGAAATCGCTGACATAGGCGTTGATCGTCCTTTATGGATATGACACGATCAGTGCTGACATAGACACTTAAAAAAAAAATTTTTGAATTTTTTTTTTCTTTCCTTTCCTTCCTTTTTATTTCTCAATTGTGGGCCAATGAGGGTGTCGGGCCCTCACCCATATTCAGGTGAAAGCCACGACCCTTGTGTGTTGGCTAGCAAGGGCGATGCCCTCACCTGGTCTGGGTGAGGGTCAGGACACCCTCGTTGGCCACAGGCGAAGGGCTGTGACTAGATGAATGTTCCTTGTAATTGCCTAACGATAAATTAAACGAGCAAGTATTCCAAATTTGATTTTTATTTTATATATAATTTCACTTTCTACCTGTTTTCTCCCTCCTTTTCCTTGTGTAACTTTGAGTTGTGGCTTAATTAATCAGCACACGACGTCTAAAGATCAAGCAATTTAAATGGGCAAGTATTGCATAAACTACATTTATCATATCAAGGCAATCGCATATCCAAAAATTTGTGGGTCCCATAAAAGAACACATGTTTCCATACAATTCCTGGATTTTGATTGGTTCTGTTCGTCCCATCTTTTTATGCATTGAGTTTATACGAAATTTTCTCAGCTTACACTAAGTACGGAATAACGTTTGCAACTAATGAATAAGCAATTGGTGGCATCGCAAAATTTCTCTAACTCGGTAATAATTCAACAGAGAATTCAAGAGCACCTTAATTCCTGTAGAATAAAAAGTGTGGGTATAAGAATTCACAACAGATCATATCCTTCAAGTCGCATGTTGCTTTCCACCACATCATTTCAAACGAAGTTTTACTAGAACATTCCTCTAATTTGGTATCTAGGGTCTCGATGAAGTCTACGAGCTTTCTTGTAACTTGGACATGCTATTTTTGGGATCAATTTATCAGGAATGGGAATGGTCCCCGACACGAAATCTTATCTGCAATCTGCATAAAATATTTCAGCCAAAATCACCGTCTTTGGCCGAATAATTCGCGAGTGGCGCAATTTAACCTATTGACATAACCCCTTTTGACTAAACTATGCACTCACTTTTTTGTGATTCACATTGATGGTCTACTGCTGTCCCAAACAAAAGCAATGTGAACTCAACAGAAAGACCAAGACCTACCAAAAAGACGTGGTCGTCACGGACCAGCAAAAGCCGTGGATCGACAAAGATGACGATAAAAAGTTTTATTAAAGGGACGTCCACGCTGGCCACTAGGAAATGCTGGAATTTGGATCCTTTCTTTTCACTTTGCTTTTTCCTCCAAATAGGTCGAAATTCTCAGTTTCCCTATGAAGCAAGAATAGGTTTGGCTTATCTCGAAAAAAATAAAAAAAAAAATTGTTGCTTCATCAGAGAGTAATCGAGATGCTTAGGGGACAATATAATGTGGAAGCTGCTCCTATTTAAAAAAAACAAAAGAGTAAAAGTATATAATAATAATTTTTCAGGAAAAAACCAAACTTGTTGCGTTTGCCGGGAGTCGAACCCGGGTCTATTGCTTGGAAGGCAATTATCCTAACCGTTGGACTACAAACGCCGTGGCGCCAACAAGGAGTGAGTTATGTTTATATATTCCTTTATTTTTAGTCCTCTTTGCAAGAGTGCAATCATCGGCGCTGACAACCAATAGGAAACTGAACTTCACTGTTTTTTCATCTATAGTTGAAGGACTTCAATCAAAACTAAACTTTGGTAACATATATCGTCACGATCCCGAGCGGCCCGTGACACTGGCGTCTTACATTTCCAGTTGGACAAAGAGAGGAGAGAAGAGAAGAAAAAAGATAAAAAGTGACGAGCATGACTCGCCCCACCCTAAGATGCATCATGTGTCGTGCCCACACGACCCACGTACGCGGAGCGATGCAGGGCGCACGCTTGAGATCGATTAGTAAATATTTTGTACGCAGATTGCAGCGCGGATGCAATTGTATATATTGTCACACTCCAAATCCTAGCGGAAAAGGGGAATGACGCGGCCATACTTCCTTCCCGAAGGACGGAGCCTCAGAGCATCCAAAGACCCAACTCCTAAAAGTCCCCATCAAAATCGTTATTGCTTTATAGCCACTAATCAAGGAATCTAAAAAGATTGAGAATGAGAGGGGTGAGCAACCATAACTCAACGAGTAGTGCATATCTTTTTTAAGTAGATCGAATCTAAACTCAAGGTGCAAAATACGTATCGAGTCACATATGAGTTGCTTTATTCTAACAAAACTTTGTACAAGTTATAAATATTTATTTAAATCCACTATCACAATTCTAATATCAACGGTCAAATCCATTGATCAATTTCTATAAAAACCATGTCAATGATCCATTTCATTGACCAAACTCGTATCACATCATATCTCAAGGTTCTAGAGGTTGCTCTCGTGAGACTCACGTCATCATGTAGTACTTAGCCCTTAAGTAGTGCAAGACCCTAGATGTGGCTCCCTTGAGACTCGTATCACCATGTAGTACTTAACCCTTGACTAACACATGTCAATGGTACAGGGCCTTCAAGGTGGCTCCCATGAGAATGGCATCACCGCGTAAAACTTAGCCCTTGACCCACAATCAACACTATAAGGCCATAGAGGTGGCTCCTACGAGAATTGTATCACAGTGTAGCGCTTAGCCCCTAACCACAATCAACAATACAAGGCCCTAGAGGTGGGTTTCATGAGAATCGCGTCACCGTGCAGTACCTAGCCCTCGTACAATATGCATGCTCACAACTTTTCACTAGGTTCCCATCGATCATAAACATTAATCCATCTTCCCCGATGATTCACCAAACCAATCTAAAATATATTTCACAAATTTGGTTTCACAAACCAAACCAAATAACCCTTCACAACTCAATTCATCCACCAGAGTACTTTTCGTAAAACATTTATCAATTCGTTTTAGGACTCATCCCATAAATTAGCTCGCAATGCAATATATATACATAAACTTTCACACTACCTGGATAGCACGTTTTCTAAACCATCCCTAAATAAACAATGAGTAGTAAAGGCTCAATCCAGCTTTTTATGTAACAATAATGCCATTTCATAACCCATACTACGTATAATTCATATTGCTTTCAAAATATGAATTTACAAACTCAAAGAATATATAGTACCACTCACCTGAAATACTCAAAAATCAAACAACGCGTAGCAATACAAGCCAACAATTTTGTAATCCTAATAATTAAATGAGAATCAACGTCAAAATTAAGTAAAATACTACAAATATTACGAATCGGCTAAACCGTGCTTAAACGCTAACAAAACAACTAATTTTGCGTCAACAAATTGCATACCCAAAGCAAATATTCAAGCCGTTCGCAACGTGAAACTCGTACGTGAAACTCTAAAATTTTCTCTTTGATCAAACCGTTGCTTCAAGTTGATTCCTCTCAAAACCCACGGCTCCACAACGCCATAAACCATCATAAAATTTCATAGCTCAATAACTCAAAAATCAGATTTCGTGGCTCGAATTTCACATATTCCAGAATTTAAGCCCCGACCCTGAAAAGTACTCTGATTGAAAAAAAAAAAGGGCACGAATACTTACCAGGCGTTGCAAATCGAAATTGAATCGGCTTGGCGAGGTATTCATAACGTGAAATCGCAAAGCCTTTTCTCTCCTTTCTTTTTCTTCTTCTTTCCCATATCACCTTTCCTTTTCTCTACGTGCGTTGGTCTCTCTCTCGGCCTCTCCTTTTCCTTTTTAATCAGCTGAATGTCCAATTTTTCATTTTCTTTTTCTTCTTTTTTTGGTTCCCACCACTATTCAAAAAGATGCAAATATTACATATATAGTTCCGAGGGGCAAGAGCATAGGCAGAGGATATAGCTCACTGATGACTTTGCTATAGACAAGCTCACCAACTCGTGCTTCTCCGAGATCAAAACCGATCTATCATTTCGTCATGGAATCGTTTACGCCCAATGCTTCGGATATAGGCGATAACGACGGAGCAGATACGATAATGGAGGAGGACGAAGAAGTACGAAAGCGGTGGGCTGCCAGTGAGCGGCTGCCTACGTTCCGACTCCTTAGGACATCACTCTTTCGCAGCAAGAATGAAAGCACTTGCACCAGGAATGGTGAAGAAGGGAAGGAGAAGGTGGCGGCGGTTGACGTTGCCACGCTCAGCTCCCTCGAACGTCATCTGTTCATCGAGAGGCTCATCAAGCACATCGAGAGAGATAATCTACGCTTGTTACAGAAACTGAGGGAAAGGATAGACAGGTATTGTTCACTGACTTTAAATTTTTTCGGATATGGCGCAACTCTTTGGGGCTGGTCCACTGCCTGGTCTTGTCTTTAGTATGTTCACTCATCCTAACCAACAAGCTCCTGTAAGAAAAGGAATGGTGAATTTTCAGTTAAGACAAATCGACTAACTTTTAATCATTCATCGGCAAATATCTTGGCGAAGAATCACAAGCTTTGCCTTCCTTTGAATGACTTCCGAGCTGCTTTCTTTGAATCATCATACGAATCATGTACCCGCTAGAATTGTGAATTTTCATCTTCATTCATACATTTTGTCACCTATTTTGCTCCATCTGTATACCAAAACTTCTTGCAGTTTGCATCTTGTGGCCACAATCAGTTTATGTTCCAATCTCACCTTTGGCAATCAACGAAGGCATACGTATCCTTAAGTATATGCATCTTGGATCAGCAACTTTACAACTAGAAAATGTTTCTTTTCCAGAGTGAATGTGAAATTACCTACGGTGGAAGTGAGGTACAACTGTGTCTCGGTGGAAGCAGACTGCGAGATAGTACGAGGAAAGCCGCTTCCTACACTATGGAACTCTCTTGCAAGCTTGTTATCGGTAAGTAGGCATCCACGCTCCTAATTTCTTTACCGCTCTCATTTGCCTCATGTCAAATTCAGTACCCTCTAGGCCTTTTTCAGCTGACGTGAGTTAATGGCGAATTGAAGATTAATATCGAAAAGGATTTAACTATCGTAAGTATAGTTCTTCAGAATGATAATCTAATGAAGGGTATTTTGGAACAGATTCCCGCAAGGACAATGCTGTGCAAGTCTCAGGCTTCCAAGATAAGAATTCTCAAAGACGTCAGCGGAGTCATCAAACCATCAAGGTTACGAGCACATCCACAATCTTACATAACAATACTGGAGTCGGTAGCAGAAAGAACTATGTCCAAATATCCACTTCCTGAAAAGTTTATCATCCCAAATGCTATTTGATGCAAAACATAAAACCCAAGCGGGACAATTGGTTACTAAAGAGTTGTGTGAATATCATGATTGGCCCTAAAGTCATGAATGGAACGATGCTTATCATAGTGTAACATATTTTGAATTCCTTGATTAGAACTTGAACCACAAGGGAATAGATTCTTTCCTCATATCTTTTCTTTTCTCTGAAGTTATAGGTAAGCGAAAAAGTAGCCAAAAATGTTGCTAGGATTCAGGTGGACAATATGAACTGCTAAAATACCTCTGTATGCAGGTTGACTCTTCTACTTGGTCCTCCAGGAAGCGGGAAGACTACTTTGTTAAAAGCTCTGGCTGGAAAGTTGGATCAGTCTCTTAAGGTCAATTTCTCCGAATCATAAGTTAACTACCATGCTCAGCGGCCCCAAAAATGAATGTCCCTAGAACACGCAAATAAAATTAGCAGTGCAAACAATTTGGTGGTCTACATGGAACAAAGTAGCTATTCTAATTGGACTAATCAACTTCGGATTTCCAGTCATACACTATGCGAGACCCTCTCTCCAAATTTGGAATGAAATGTATTAGTGACAAGATAAATCTTCAACCTTTATTTATGTTCTTTGAATAAGGAATTCTCCTAATTGTTGATACTGCAGTCCATCATGACATAATTCCCCTACATTTCCTCTTAGGTTACCGGAGCAATCACTTACAATGGCTACAACCTTGATGAGTTTGTCCCACAGAAGACGTCTGCTTACATAAGCCAACATGATCAGCACATGCCCGAAATGACGGTGAGGGAAACCATCGACTTTTCAGCACGCTGCCAAGGTGTTGGAAGCAGAGCAGGTAATGATCCTTTTGTTTTCCTCTGCCTCATTTGAACCCTGCTCTCATGCTAATCTCACTTATATTTCATGTCGACACCTCATTCTTCAAAGAAATAATGGTGGAAGTCAGCAGGAGAGAGAGACAAGCAGGCATCATCCCTGATCCCGACATTGACACTTACATGAAGGTAGTCATGAGAAGGTTCAGGTTCTCTTTTCTGCTTTTTTCTCCAATGTTTTATGTCCTCTTCTAGAGACTTTTCTTCTGATGACATATTAAAAGGACAATTCATTTCCAAACAGGCAATTTCCACTGCAGGACAAGAGAGAAATCTTCAGACAGACTATGTCTTAAAGGTACATTCTTGAACTGCACTGAGGTATTTGTCTTCTCTTCCTACACTTTGCTAATTGCAAAGAGAAGAAACTAAGAACATAAAGCTAAAGGCCAAAAGCTGGTGGAATGTGGTGCTTCCATTCTGTAGCTGGCACAAAACCATTCTATTATCCGGCTAAAAATGGAAAAATGGAAGAAACACCAAATCATCACTCCGGCAAAATATTCAGGATGTGTATAAAAACTGAGTGTTCCCATTTTCTTGTGGCTACTTTTTAAAATAAATCCATGCTTATGTTAATGTTTAAGTTACATCTTTCAAGAGGCAAGAACCAATTCAATCATGAATCATAGCGAAAGCTACTCATGAGCAGGGAAAATATAAAATGCCCTAACCCAAGCAGATGTTGTCTAATTTTATTGAAACATTATCCCACATCGCTTGACAAATGGTCCTAAATGCTCTTTATATTTATGTGACCTCCCTCCACCTATCAGCTTAAGCTTTTGGGTTTGGACTTTCTAACTAATTCAATGCTCATTTTTACTGCCTTTCAGATACTTGGATTGGATATATGTGCTGATATAGCGGTTGGTGATGCACTGAGGAGGGGCATATCAGGTGGCCAAAAGCGAAGGCTAACAACAGGTGACACAGGAAAGCGAATTTACATATAATACGAAATTGGTAATGAAGCCTGTATACTAAATGAAGTTAAACCAGCGATCCCACCTAAGGGAGAGACAGATTACAATCTGAAAATGAGAAGCTCTTTAGAAACTTTTCTTGGTTTCCTTCTTTCTGGCAGGAGAAATGATTGTTGGTCCAATGAAGACTCTATTCATGGACGAAATCTCGACAGGATTGGACAGCTCCACAACCTTCCAAATAGTATCCTGTCTTCAGCACTTGGTGCACCTCACAGATGCAACAGCATTTGTCTCACTCCTTCAGCCACAACCTGAAACCTTCGATCTGTTTGACGATGTAGTATTGATGTCCGAAGGAAAGATTGTGTATCAAGGCCCTCGAACCTATGCACTAAAATTTTTCCAGGAATGTGGCTTCAAGTGCCCAGAGAGAAAGGGCGTAGCAGATTTCCTCCAAGAGGTGCAATAACTACAGAAATTCCTACACTACACTGACTTATAAAACTTTCCTAGTTGCTTAAGGTTGGAATTAGTAATTTTTAATGCAGGTTATGTCAAGGAAGGATCAAGCACAGTACTGGTCTAGCACTGACGTTCCATATAGCTACATTTCGGTGGATCATTTCTCCGAGATGTTCAAGTTGAGTCATGGCGGGGAAACATTAAACCGTGAACTCTCAGTTCCCTGTCAGGGATCTCAATCTGACGACAGTGCTCTATCCTTCAGCACCTACTCTCTAAGCAAAAGGGAATTGTTTAAAGCCTGCATGGCCAGAGAGTGGCTTCTGATGAAACGAAACTCGTTTGTGTACATCTTCAAAACAATGCAGGTGATCACCTACTTTTTTGGGGATGCTTCTTCCATTTTACTGGTCTCTTGCATTGAACATACAATTCTAATAATCCCCTTCTCATCCAGCTTGTGATTACAGCATTCCTAGCTATGACGGTTTTCATCCGAACTGAAATGGACGTGGACTTGACCCATGCAAATTACATCATGGGTGCTTTATTCTATGCACTGATCAGGCTCTTCACCAATGGAGTTGCAGAGCTGCCTCTAACCATCGCTAGACTTCCAGTATTCTACAAGCAAAGTTCCTTTTACCTTTATCCAGCGTGGGCTTACTCTGTCCCTGCATCAATCCTGAAGATCCCCCTTTCATTGCTCGATTCGGCGCTTTGGACCGCAATGACTTACTATGTCATAGGATACACCCCTGAAGTGAAAAGGTCAGCATACGATGTGACAACATTGAACAGAAAAAGAGAAAAATGCTTTCTAAATAATCCATGTTCATCGGAATTGAATGAATTTTTCACGGCTCTGATCACTTTCTCCAGGTTTTTCCGACATTTTCTCCTCCTATTTGCTCTGCATCAAGCATCCACATCCATGTGCCGAACAATCGCCGCAGTTTTTCGCACTGTAGTAGCTGCAACAACATTCGGTTCCTTAATGTTACTCCTGATGTTTTTGTTTGGAGGCTTCATCATCCCCTGCCGTAAGTGGACATAAACAAAAATTTTGTAGGTTGATTTTGATGATAAAAAAACCAGAGTGGCTTAGCAAAGTTTCGGCCGCCTGCAGCTTCGTTACCGCTGTGGCTGAGGTGGGGATTCTGGATTTCTCCGATGACGTATGGAGAAATCGGTATCTCACTGAACGAGTTTCTTGCGCCACGCTGGAACAGGGTAAGTTTGTGATTCCTTGAGTCCCCAAAGAAGTATGCAGTGAATAGACAATCTCTACATCTTTCTACTCATTTTTACATTTCTTTGGGGCTAAAGTTTTCAAAGGGAAACACAACTATTGGAAGGGAGGCTTTGATCATCCACGGCCTGAATTTCAATGGGTACTTTTACTGGATATCGTTGGGGGCATTGCTCGGCTTCACTTTTCTTTTCGATCTCGGCTTCATCTTAGCCCTCACCTTCTTCAAAGGTCAGTTCCTTTCACACTTGTAGGACGATCATGTACACCTATATTAGTTTCTACAAACATGGTCAAATTGAAAAAATTATGCACAATAACCCCAACAAACTCTTGCAGCTCCCAAGGTGTCTCGAGCCATAATTTCGAGCAAAAAGATCTCGGCAAGATGTGCAAAGGGAGTTGATAAGAATAGTATTCCGATGGACATTGATGCTGAAGCTTCTGTGGAGAGGAGGATAGGTGAGGAAACAAATTTTGAATCTAAGAAGTTCTTATCTTGAATCTAACATTATGAAAAATGCATGGCTGCTGCATCATGAGATATTGGTTTTACTTTTTCCCAGGAAGGATGATCCTCCCATTTGAGCCACTCTCAATAGCATTCAAGGATGTGCACTACTATGTTGATACACCTCCAGTAAGCACACACAAATTTCTTACAAATCTTTCTGATAAATTATTACACTAAGATCGAGTTTACTTTTTTCTTCAATCAGGAAATGAGAGCGAATGGATTTAAAGAGAAAAAGGTCCAGCTGCTCTGTGGCATTACCGGAGCATTTAGACCCGGAGTCTTGACAACCTTAATGGGCGTGAGCGGTGCGGGGAAAACCACTCTCATGGATGTGCTTTGTGGAAGAAAAACTGGAGGCACGATTGAAGGAGACATAAGAGTTGGAGGGTTCCCTAAAAATCAAAGGACTTTCGCCAGAATTTCTGGGTACTGTGAACAGTTTGATATACATTCTCCTCAGATTACTGTTGGAGAATCAGTGAAGTACTCAGCTTGGTTGAGGCTGCCTCCAGAGATTGATTCGGAAACGAAGGCGGTATATCATCCTCATACTTGCTGAAGTCACTACTCAACTTCTATTTCTGTTAAAGGGTCACATCCAACTTGAGAAAATTTAGACAGAGTGAAAGTCACCAGTCAAGTGTAGTAAAAGAAAAATTCTGTTCTGTCATTTGATTTAGCTCCCCGAAAGTTAAAATTCACCTTTATAAGATAAGGTGGTCTCAGTTTATTTTCTATGCAGGCATTTGTGGAAGAAGTCCTTGAAACAATCGAGCTCACCGAAATTAAAGATTCTTTGGTTGGCATCCCGGGACAAAGTGGCCTATCAACCGAGCAGAGGAAGAGGCTGACTATTGCTGTGGAGCTCGTTTCCAATCCATCCATTATATTCATGGATGAGCCAACATCTGGTCTTGATGCCAGAGCTGCAGCAGTTGTGATGCGTACAGTGAAAAATGTTGTTGCCACAGGCAGAACAATGGTGTGTACTATCCACCAGCCGAGTATTGATGTTTTTGAAGCTTTCGATGAGGTGAGTCTACTCTCGAAAAACAAAGATGCAGAAAGAATGTAGGCTAATGCAATCGACTTGATAGGCTTACTAGATAAAATTAAGTTGCATATTATATTTCGGTAGAGAAGTTACTCAGATGTACGATTTCTGTTTTCTGTGAGTTGGTTTTGTTATATATTACAGTGTCAAGATTCTACTCTTACAGTTGATTCTGATGAAAGTGGGCGGACGAATAGTCTATTCGGGAAACCTGGGTCGTCATTCAAGTGAACTGATCGAGTACTTTCAGGTGTGCCTACAATTTACTACACTTCAATTCCCTTCAAGTACATTTTGTTCTTTCACGAGAATGAAGACTTTCATTGCCAAATCTTGTCTGTCAAGAGATATCTAGCTCAATGGAGTAACATTTGTGCATTCTGTAGTATCTCCAAAAGAACATGTGCAAATAAGATCCTACTTTTGGTGAGCAAGAGCGAACTCATTTTCTACCCTGGTTTTCTTTGAGTCAACATCTGTAGGGAATCCCTGGCGTGCCAACAATAAGCCACAACTATAATCCAGCAACATGGATGTTGGAAATTACCTCCACATCAGTTGAAGAGCAGAACGGCATAGATTTTGCTGACATATACAGGAATTCTACTCATTACAAGTGAGTAAAATGAACTCCTCACGCAAAGCAGCACCTTATGCAAGCAATATCGATGTTGCTAACAACATTTTGATTGCTGAATCGTCAATTTGTTTATAGGGACACTGTTGAGCTGGTTAGGCAACTGAGTGAACCGCTTCCAGGTTCAAGAGATCTTCAGTTCTCGACCTGCTATCCTCAAAATGGACGTGTCCAACTCGTGGCATGTCTATGGAAGCAACACTTGTCGTATTGGAGAAGCCCTGGATACAACCTGGTGCGCTTCATGTTTATGATTGTAGCGTCGCTTCTATTTGGAGCTCTGTTTTGGCAGAAAGGGCAGCACATGTAAGTCGTTTGCATGGTAGTCTATAATAAAGACACATGGCACAAGTGCTTAATTCACTTCAAATTAGCAAACACGTGATCTTGCACACCTATCTTGCACACAACTGAAGGAACTATGGACACCTTATAACATCCTCTGTTCTGTCCGAAACGTACTTGCTTCTGTTTCTGTACTTGCCAGTTGCAATCCTCAGCTGGTTTTATCTTGCAGTTTCTGTTGTCGTGATATATAGGTCTTGACTCAAAAGCGTTTCTTGTCTACTCTCCTGCAGAGAGGATGAGCAGGACTTGTTCAACATCTTTGGCTCCATGTATATTGCCATCATATTTCTAGGAATCAATAATTGTTCAACAGTGCTACCGCATGTGGCAACAGAGCGGACTGTTCTGTACCGAGAGACATTTGCCGGAATGTATTCTTCTAGTGCTTATTCTCTTGCTCAGGTTTGACGAGAAAAAGGAACTTTGCATCAATTTTTCTCTGATTCAATTGACGAGCAGTTTGACAGGTCGAACTTTTGATTGGTTTATAGGTGATGATCGAAGTTCCTTACATACTTGTGCAAACAGCTTTGTACGTGGCCATCACATATCCTATGATAGGGTACAACAGATCGGCCTACAAGGTCTTGTGGTACTTCTACACTACATTCTGCACCTTCTTGTACTTTGTGTACCTTGGGATGCTTATGGTTGCAGTGAGTTCAAATCTTCAAGTTGCTTCCATATTGGCATCCGCGATCTACACCGTACTAAATCTTTTCTCTGGCTTCCTTCTGCCAGGACCGGTAAACCTCTCCAAACTAACAATGACATATCCAAGTTCCAAGCAACCATCTGCAATACAATTATTCTTTGCAACATAACAATTTGGTTCTTGTTTCTGCAGAAAATACCAAAGTGGTGGATTTGGTGCTACTGGACTTGCCCAATGTCGTGGTCATTGAGTGGCTACTTAACTTCACAGTATGGAGATATGGAGAAGGAGATAATCATATTTGGCGAAAGAAAACCTATCAGTTCCTTCCTAGAAGAATATTACGGTTTTCGAAGCAACCGGCTAGGCCTTATAGGTGTTGCTCTTATTGCTTTTCCAATAGCTTATGCATCTCTATTTACATACTGTATTGGGAGGCTAAATTTTCAGAGGCGCTGATATCAGGGATCTCAACTGTTTTTCTCTCTTGTATGCAACAGCAAACGCTTGGAACTAGCTCATATTTTATCTAAAGTTGTCCACAGTAATACGTGTAATGTATAAATTTGTTAGACGCGCCAAATTTTGTTGTTGCCCAGTAGTCTCAAGCTGCCATCCCATCAGTCACTTTTGGATTCTGCAAGAGCTTTCCCAGTCGGCGTCCGATCAACGAGGCGATCTAGAGTGGAAGTGTTTCGAGGAATGCATACACTACATGCTGTTTTTTCAATCACGAAAATCCGAAGAAAAAGGGATATGTGCACCGGAAGTCTTAAAACTTGTCACGAAAGTTTAACTGAGTCCTAAAATTTGTAAAAAGTGCAATCCAGTCCTAAAACTTGTCAAACTGGTTCAATCGCGTCTTAAAGTTAACATTGTTTAATTTAGTAACAGATGTTGACGTGTCTTATTTTATTACTTTTCTTGAGACACATAACAATGATGTGGCATCCAACAAGTGCCATGTTAGAAGAAGTTAAAAAATACAAATTGAATTAAAAAAAAGCTAAAAGTTAAAAAAAAAAAAACCAAACCTACAACCAGCGGCTGTGACCAAGCCCTCGCTGGTGATTGCCGCCGGGAAGGGCCAGTGAAGGTCGTTTGGGCCTTCCTAAAGCCCAATGACCCTTGCCGGCCCTAGCGAGTGTTTGCAGCACTCGATTTGGGGGAGGGCGCGACCCTAACCCCAAATCTAAGCGAGGGTTGCTGGCCCTCGCCTGGGGTTGGTGATGCTTGGTGAGGACTCAATTGAATTTTTGGAAATTTTCAGGACTTAATTGTACTTTTATGATAAATTTTAGGACTTCTAATATACTTTTCCCTAAAGTACTTGATAGATGATACATATAGGACAACATTTAATGATAATGAAACAATCAATAAATAACATTTACAATAAAAAAAAAAAACCTCAGATGAGCCGCTGCTGCTGGCCCCCAGCCCAAATGACCACTGCAGAGAGTGACCACCACCGTGGCGCGGAGAGAGAGAGGGATTTGGTACATGCAAAAGATAAATGCTCGTGTGGTAGATTCCGATTGATATGCAGAAGTTCACCGGTTACACTAAAAAAATGGTGGGATGTTTCAACATCTGAAGGGATTTGAGATTGACCTCAAAAATATTTTTTGTGAAGAAATTGAAAAACAGAAGTCCAATCCAAGCATTTCTTCCATATCACATAGTTACGCTAAGAGGCATTCCAAAATCATTGATTCGAATTGACTATAGGGTTCATTTGCAGATTCCAGGACATTTTAGCATGGATATAGGATCTTAACAAATAGTAAATAATATAAGTAGCAATCTTCATGAATTGACTGCTGTCGTACTACACAAGGTCCCAACTTGGACAGGCCAAAGCCCAAAGCATTGCTCCGCATAAGATTGTGACACTACCATGTGCAAGCCTATTTTACCTTATTTTGTTCTATGTATCAACCAACACCACAATCAAAACCTCACAATCAAACAACATCATGATAATCGATAGTTTGGTCACTAAACCACTTTATTCAGCTGCTTTCTTCCCCAATCTATGAATATTACAAAACAGGAGAATAGAAAGATAAGTACCAAGGAATAGCCAAGCTTGTTAAAACGACTTACAGCTCGTCGTCTTCAAAAAGGATGCCTGAGGTACGAAAGAAGCGGGGATTTTCACTTCAATGGCCATGTTAATGAGGACACAAAAACGTACACGAATCATTAAGAACAAAGGAAACCCACATTTTCCTACACTGATTGATGTTTCTGTACAGTAAACTTTTGTCGGCAAGCAAATTGAACTACAGGCACTAGTATTACACATAGGATGTAGTCTCATGGGGAATATAACTCGCGAAGATCGTGTTGCTCCATGTATTCCATGGGGGAAGGATAAAATATACACTGAAAGATATCGGGATGAACCCATCAGCTCCACCCATATTTGAGATCTTCCCACAGGAAGGGATGGAAAGTGCAGCGCACCTCGGGCAAGCTCTTGAACAGCAGTGCAGCGCATATGCACACGGCAGCGATGGCCACCAGTGAGACCATTGCTGGTTGGGCCACAAGGGAAGTTGTCGTAGGTCTGCACGGGATCTTCTGTTCGCACAATTTGCAGTGCCGTCTTAACAGTCCATGCTCGGTCTTATTACTCTCCAACCTGAAAGTTTTAGTTGATCTTGGCCCTTCTAGTGGTTTCTGCTTGGAGTTGGTGGGGACATCGAGTATTACATGCCCTCTCTCAGATTTTCCAGCGGATTTTCCCTGGACTAGATGTATATAGGAGTAGTGACCTCGTAGGCAAGCATAGTCATTAGGCGTCAAACCCGAGTCATCACGAGCACTCTTCCATGCTTCGATACCGACCTGTATCGGAGCAAATAGCATCACTTTGTCATTAAAATTGTAAATCAGGCCAGATAAGTGATTCAACCCATGTGGTTCCTCAATCAAATTTCAACACAAACTTCTTGTGACAGGACATGCTCAAAATGAAGCGGACATAAACCTTCACCTTTTGAAATGTCACTAAATTAAGGTTCAAAGGGAGATGAAGCAAGACACTATCCATAAGACAGCTAATGACCTATCAGAAACAGTTAATCTATTGTTGAGTAATAAGCAAAAACTACAAGGCAGGACACACAAAGCATTGACTTGTGCACAAGGAATAAGCTATGTCACGAAATTCGAATTTCAAAATACCCACTAAATGAAAAGCATACATAGAAAGAGTCTAGGAGATACCAATAATGGATCATTTGTTAGGGCAACCAAGACAAGTTCGAATCCGTTGCTACTAGCTGCAATATGAAGAGGAGTCAAACCAGCAGGCCCAACAGCATTTGCTTTGAATAGGAAGTTCCTGCGGTTCTCTGAAATCTGTTGCGCTTGCTGCAACCCTGCCTTATCTGAAACTTCACGCGGAATGTATCTTAATAGGAACTCTACCATCGCCCGACAATTTCTCCGCACAGCCCTATGGAGGAGATTCATTTCCAACATTGCCAGATCTATGGAAGGATGTTCACCAGCATCAACTACTCCGTTGAAACAAATTCCCAGCAGTTTCTTTACCACAGCACACCAGTCATGCTCCATCGCAAACTCCATTAGCCACTTGAATCTTCTAAAGGGGAAAAGACCCACGTTGTGATCCAAATCACCAAGCCTATGCTTCACGTGACTTCTGTGCAGAAGCCAACCAATTTCATTTATAAAATCGAGGGCTTTGCTCCTGGCTTCAGCCATTTCAGGTTCCTGCTTGATGTAAAGCGGGGTTTCAAGTGCCTCAATTTCACTCTCAAGCATACGGATCTCAGAGCACACTTCCTCCTCCGCAACAATAAATGGAAAGAAACTGCAGCTAAGACCATGGTCTTCAACCTGTCAATATGGAACCCTCATGTAAGACAACTCACCAGTAGTCCAAAGTTGCATGCTTTTCATATTCATATATCAGACTAAAAGTTATCTTTATGTCTTCCACAACATGAGTTCAAAGGTGAAATAGGGGCAGAGTTGAACAGGTTTTTCTTCTACAATCTTATGTTGATGATAAAGGAGAAAGTGTCTCACAACTGAAGCATGTATACCGTCTATGATAGCACCCATCTGAGGAAGAAACCAAGGAGGGCATGCTCATATGGGAACCAAAATGCCCAATCTGAGCACATCGACTTGGGATAAAGACATTGCTATTAGAATTTGCTGGCTTTATGAGACCAGAAAATATCGTACAATAATTTCCTCATGGCAATATTTGTTAAAGCTCCACGCCACACCCCTCAAACTCCGACAAGAAAACAGTTTGTAGATGGCTTTAAAGAACGTGAGCATGGGATGTTTAGCATATGAAAAATTGAATGTGAAGAAGCATAAAACAGAACAGTGATGAAACCTCAATAAACCCTCTCCCACAAGTTTCTGGGACAGAACAACAGAAGCTGAGGAACTGGATTTCATCATCCTTGTCCTCATTAAACATTTCAGCTTCTTCGGTGGGGCCACAAAAGCTTTTCTGAGCAAGATATTTCCCTTCTAGGGCACAATATAACCTACAAACAACTTAGGGAAATAAGTTCTCGTGCATAAGCAGGATATATCCACTAATTTGACATCAATAAACATTGTTTAGAATCTTATTACCAAGCACCATACAATTGGGTACAAGAGACAGATAAATAATGCGTGCAAAAGGAAAAAAAAGGTACTTTGAAGTGGGCTTGAAAAGGTTGAAGCCTTTGACCACAATCTCAGCACTCTGCATTACTGACACGGCAATGGGTTTGATGCTTAAGATCTTGCCACTATTATGACCCAAAGGCAGCGGGGTCCCTAAAATGATTTCACCTGCAGCACAGAACAAAATTTGAGATTCGTTTTGGCCCTCGGATTTTCAATTTATTATTAGGACTATTGGAGAAAGGGAAAGAAGAAGAACGATATGATAACTCAAGGGGCTTGATCAGAGATTCCAAATGAGTATGCATGAAAACCATTGACAAACAATCGCATAGAGATAGCGAAAGAGATGTGTAAACTTAATCTATTAGACTGAGCCAATCACTTACCAAGAAACAATTGGATCCACACTATGTCCCAAAAAAGAAAAAAACACACACACACACACACATAGGTCCCATGAATTTCCTCAACTGTGATCTTATCTACCACGTTATCTATAGAGTGTGTCTTTTCAATATATTTTGAGAGAGAGAGAGAGAGAGAGAGAGAGAGAGAGAGAGAGAGAGAGAGACCATTGTAGATAAATGACACAAAATCTTGCACCCGTGTATAAATCCACCCCATTTGCCAAAATGAATCATTGGATCCATCCAGAAGCTTTCTTAATGTGGAGCTCAGATTCCGGTGAAGCTTCAGCAAGAATAGTAGCATGATTAAGTTTAATCATCCCTTTCTCACGAAAGCAGATGAGACAGATCTTACTTTTGCATCACAACAAAAGCATACCTCCCTCCACATGGTCTTTTCAAGGCAAAGATAAATGGTCAATATGATACATCCAGGCCTAATATAGCTTTCCATGTCAGTAGGACTGTGAGACAACCAGTTGAGGATCTGGAATTTCCAAGATAATTTTCACATAATCATGCCACCAATTTGAGGGTACTATACAAAAACAAATGAAATAGACAAAATAACTTAAGAAGTACGGAAAAACCTGTGTTCGCAGTGCAAGAGGAAGATCATTGGGATCTTTTCCAAACAGTTTGAAGACAATGCGACCTGTCCGACACTGAAAATTTGCAATAAACTATGAGCCGGAACATACCATCTTTCCGTTTAGATCATTCCTATTTAAAGTTTACCAGAAAAGGGCAAGCCAAACAAGAATTCATGAGACCTAATGCATGTCTCCAAAGCCCGCTTAAAATATTAGGCCCTTAGAGCCTCAGATTGAGCAACAAATTGAAGTGACAATGCAAGAAGTGACAATGCAAGATAGTAATCTGCACCGCAATAGCAAAAGTCCTTATTGTTTTTCCTCTTTTCAGGGAAGTGCAGGCCCACGTAGTTAGTTGATTCAAGCACTTCTTATTTTTGTTACATGAAAAAAATATTGATGTATGGACAAGATTGATGAAAACACTTTCGAGAAGTGGGGAAGACAAACTGACTCAGGATGCAGAGCGAACAAATATATTGTCCACTTCCCAGCTCCATTAGAAAGGTGAAAATTTACCTGAGCCTCCCCACTGGAGCTAGATGGAGACTCTGTAGATGTTGAGTTCGACATTGAACTAGTATGAGGCGGACTTGATTTGTCAGTCCCTTGCCGTGACTTCACAAGGCTTCCAAAATAACTGGTTCCTGGATGTTCTGGAGCATTACACGTTTCCGTATTCACTAGAAATCCTTGTGTATCCTCATAAGAACTATTTAAGTCAATGTTCCTCATTCTGATTCTCTGAGTTGCGTCGTTTGATTCATCTACTCTAGCAAAACGATCATCTCTTGCTAGACACTGGCCTGTGGACTTGAAAACAGTTGGAGGCTGTTGATTTCCATTACCAGTACTATCTGTACCCATTCCTTGCTGCATCAGATCAGGCACAGATTGTAACGCCAGATGTCCAACGGACCTCACAGAGTCTTGACAATTAGTCTCAGTATTCATCATAGAAGCTTTTGCAGATTCAGGGTCATCCCGGGTAACGTCCATGACCTTATCTGGAGAACCGACCGATGCACCTTTAGACTCCTGTAGTAAATCAGATAACCTCTGTCCATCAATTGTACTGGCAAGGTTCCTCAACAGGTGAGACAGCAGGTCCTGATCCTTCGTTGGATCTAAGCTACTTGCTGCAAGTCAGAGGAGAAAAGAGTGTCAGATCTATGGAATGAAATTAGCACAAGACTGAAATAGATAAATAGCAAGTTATGCGCAAATCATATAGTCCATTGCCGTATGAGGTATATATCCTGTATTTAATGTGAATTAAATGTTGTGATTTCAGCATTAAATCATCATAATTAGCTGGTTAAGTTCTATATGTATTCTTCAAGACCTGCGATACTGACAGAGAAGTTATAGGAAAAAGTGTGAGGCAGTAAAACCATGAAATGACAAGAAAGAGTTGAAAATTATTGTCCATTTCTAGCACTTGTATCAAAAAGCACCATCCTCACACTAAACAGCAGTTACAGGCTTACAGCACCAAGTAGACATTGTCAACTTTGAACAAAATCAATGCCGGTAAAGGCATAATAGAAGATGATAGCTTAGTGTATGGCATAAGAGAACAAATCAGGCATGCTTAGATGTTCTTGTCCCAAAGAAGTCCTCAACGAATTCACACACGGAAAGGGTACTTTAACTATAAAACAGATGGATTACCAATGTTCAGACAACCACCAGTCATGACAAGAATACAGATAGGAAAGGATGGAACTACTAAAACTGACATGTAGGAAACGATGGAAAACAGTCCAATTCCGAATACAAATATTAATGTTCTTAATCTCCTTGAACATGTCATCTGCAAGTAATCTTCATAAAGCTGGATCATGCTGTTAGCATATCCCCCATTACCACACGCATGTAAATTCTAAGTCCAACACAAGATTTTTTCACCCTAAACAGAACCGTGTATGCGCCCCTCTGGATGTAACAATTGACCCTTTACCAAAAACTTTAGCAACCAGACATTGTCAAAGATGACTACGAGCAGAATGCTGATGAAATCAGAGCAGCAGCAAGCACATCAATTTATTCAGGCCATTGGGTACTAATCCTCAAAATAAGTATCTAACAGAGCATTTACCATTTCTTTTTTTGGTATCCCTAAGCTATGCCGCATATATGAAGTAGATGGAGGGGAGGTCGACTACCAACATCAACAACAGCCCAATCGACATCAACAACAGCCCAATCAGATTCGACAAGAATTCTTCCATGCAGCTGAGTGTTCTCCTCTAGAACTGGTTAGAGTAAATTGCAGAAAGAAAATCATATAATAAGTACTTACAGTGCATATTGGAGAGTATCCTAAGTAGACTAACCAAAAGATAATGGCTACCCTTTTCATCACCGAGGGAGCCGCCACTAGCTACTGTCTCAGTATGTGTCTTCCTCCTCCTCCTATTATGTCCTGCCAAACGCCTACGACAACTTCTCTTCCCCTCATCAAACTCTTGAAGAACATGAAACCTGATCACAAGTACCAGAAAGTTGCATCACTTCTAACCAGGAAGAAAATTTTCAGGCAAAGCAAGCTCTCAGAATGAAAGCTATTAGTTGCAAACTCAAAACGAATGCAATAGACTTGGTTTTTTAATTGGCTATGATGCTGAAACTGACAATTGTCACTGCCGTCACCTCTGAAATCCTTTTCATCTATTTCAATCAAATAGGTTGCCATCAGACCAAACTTACCTGCTACACTGCTGACAAAACCGCTGCATAACATTTCCTACCAGTGCTTTGCTGGCTTTAGAATGCATTTCGCAAACCTTGTGCCTTCGGTGGTAATCTTTCGCACTGCTAAGATCCGCCATGCAACCCTCCACCTGACACGCTGGACCATTTGGAACGGGCCCTACAGATTGAATCTTCTTCCCACCCTTTATACTCAAATCTATCGTAGGATACCCTTGCCCACCAATATTCAGATTAAAACCCCCTGGTTCATCATCCAACTCTTCATCCTCGTCCACCGCGACTCTTCTTCGCTTCTCAGCTTCCCTTTTTCCCAATTCATTCTGTACATCCTCCAGAACAGATGACGAACAGTTATTAAAATCGGCAGTAGCCAGATTATCAGGCCTGACCGGAAAAAATTGCCTACTTCTGCATTCGGATTCCACGGGATTCAAAGGACTTGCCGTGAAAAGGTCTCCGTCCCATCTCCATCCATTGGGATCCCACTCCAAACTCTTTTTCCCAACAGAGTTCAAATCCGACGCCATAAGACCGAAGTGTCCTTTCTCTTTGAGCCTAGCCTCCATCTCATTAAAACTACACAGTTCCTAGATTCAATCTGACCAGATTCTAATTCCACCAGACCAAAACCAACCAAACAAACAATAATTCGTTAACTACACATCAAGGAGCTGCATTTCAAGTAAAAATCAGTCAACTAAGTATCCGCCAACTTCAATCCCCACGAAGCATTCCCGATCACCCTCTCAAATGCCCTAGAAAACCCAAAAGAAAGAACAAGAAAAAAGATCAAGGTGCCAACATCCAACTCAAATGAGAGCTACCCATTTCTCCAAACCCCCTCAATTGCTCAATCACGCCCTCGAATCCACCAATGCCCCCCAAAAAACCACTATTTCCAAAAACCCTTTTGAATTCTCGGAAAAAAAGTCACGCTCGAATCTACCATCCAAACCTCAGCTCGACCGCAGACAAAATCCTCAGCGAAAGACCCAGAAGGGGAAGGGGAAGAGCTAGAGAAGCACTCGTTCAGTCAACAGTGGTGACTTGCAGGGGCCGCCAACGCGGAGATCGCCGGGGGGGACGCCGAAGACAAAACCCGTGCCTCAACAACCTAAGCAGAGGAAGACAAAGTCGGAGAGGACGATGGTAGGAGAGGAAAGGAGCGACTTTCTTTCTCGGGTTTAATAATTGGGAGAGGGGGAGAGGAGAGATGAGTCGTACATGCTAATGAAACATTGTTAATTTCCTAGGCATCCAATACCTACCTGGTTCAGGTAGCTGTTGCAATCATGCGAGTCATATTTCCCGCACGTATGGATTTTTTCTTTCCCTTTTTAATTCCCTCCAGGCAATAAAGGAATGCCTTTTTGTTTGTTTGTTTTTTTTTTTATTATTATTGCTATTATTGCTATAGTTATTATTTTTTTTTTTTCTTGTCCATTTTTCATCTTAGATGATTGGGAGCATCCAAATGTTCGATATGTCCGATCTCCATGGTTGCACACATCACTTGTGAATATCAAATAAGGCTTTAGCCTAAGATCGCGAGATGCGATTTTTTTTTTTTTTCGCTTTTTGAGTATTTATTAGTGTCGAATTGCGGTCGTGTGTTGATTATATATGAAGGGGGAAGGAATCTCATTATGAAATAGTTGGATGGTTATTTAATTGAAGGGAAAAAGCCACAAAAATATCTAAATTATATCAACTGTGACACATTTACCCTGAATTCTCTTTTTGTAACATCAAAAACATTAAACTATGCTTACCGTGACACATTTATCTTAAATTTTTTCTTGTGACGTAAACATTTCCAAACTTGAACTTATGTGATACATTTACCCTCAATCGAGATTCCGTTAGATGATTTTTTTAGCCAAAACAGTGACATTTTTATTCATGTCAACACCGTTTGCTTTCTAACGTCCATATAGGTAGATTTTTAATGGTTCTGATTGACAGAAATTTAACGGAGGGTAAATGTGTCACATGTATAAATTTAGAATAAATGTGTCACAGTGGGTATAGTTTAAGATTTTTTTTTTTGTGGCTTTTGCTCTTAATTAAATGGATATGGTGGACTACTATTATATATGTGCAAATTGGATGGTAACTCTATGAAGAGAAAGCAGCAGGTACTTTTAAGTTTCATATGCTTATTATACAAGGGGCGAAAGAGGAATATCGGGAGATTTTGCTAAACCTTTTTAACGGAATGCAATTAAGTTCTCAATCTTTCAACAAAATCATTATAGTACCATTGCAAGAATATTTAATTAGGGCCTTTTGGCCGATTATGTCCTCGTACGAAGGATTGTGAGGGCTGTTCTTTGAGCTTCGATTCATTTAGTTGTTGGCCACGTAATCAAGAGGTTGTGACATATCGGAGCGAATGACTGGACTGCTACGGAAGAAAAAATCAAATTGAAGTTGGTCGAGAAGACTTGATTGCATTTTCTTGCAAATGTCTAGAACAATATTAATTTAATTAAGAGGCCTGGGACTTAAGGTCCATTTGTTTTAAGGAAATCGTTTTCAAATTGTATTCCAATTTTCTGGTATTTGGATGATGAAAAACTGATTGATTTACGGAAAACGTTTTTCATAGACTGAAAGTAACAAGTTTAGATTGAAGGAGAATGATTTTCCCTTCAAACAAGAAAGAAATCACTTTTCTTAAATTACTAAATAAATAAAAACTATTTATTTTTAATGAAACGTGAAATAAACTCACCCTTAAGGATTAGGACGGTTAAAAAAAGAATACTAGAGCCGACAAGTACTGTTTTGGTTTAGATATATAGAATTGAAAATGGAGCTCCCATTGCAAAGTATTTTGACTTTGGCCAAGGATTTACAAAGTCAAACATTCTGTTCTGGCGGTCTACACCAGCATTGGTGGCCACCTCGGGATGCCCAACCCTCGTCGTAGTCATGTTTGGTGAATCATATTCCGGAGTTTTACCTCATTTCAACCTTTCCTTTTGACAACTTTATCTCGTGAAATAACAATATTGTTGTGTGGACTATATGATGCGTGGGTTGTCAAAAAACAAGAAATATCCTCAAGTTGGGCAAGCATTATTCTCTTGGCGTTTTTCTTCCCGGGAAGGATTTGCTTAATGTTTTAAAATCATTTTAGGATAATATCGGACATTGACGGGTAATTCTCCGAGTGAGGATCTCTGGCATAACATTGTTCACTATAGGTGAGTGGTTCTAGATTCTATTAGATTTCGTATAACTAGGAACCTGTAACATGTTGGAACGAGTTCTTTATTTTTTTGGAACCTGGACTACCCTACATATCTCGGAATCTACTCTGTTATAGGTTTTAGGATCTACCCAGGTTCCACCTGTATTATAATTGAATGATTGCAGTGAATTATTATCTTTAATGAATACTATTTGTTGTTATAATTCACTGACCACAACTTCTATTTAGACACACAAAGAATATAAAATATCAACAAAGTAAAAGTTTCGATCATAAAATGAAAGTTCGGACTTGTGGTTTCAAATTATACACTAGTCAACGGACATCATGGAATATCATAGGTTCACGCAAAGACATAGACCGAGAAAAACACAAAAATTTGTTTCAAATTTCAGGTTTCACCTACTTAGAACATGAAACATATCCGTCTAAATAGGTTCCCTAATTTTTTAAACATGAAAATTATCTTGCATATCATGGAACCTAGAACCGGACAAATTCCCACTGATCTGGTTTTTCGAATCTAGATTTTACCTTGAAACCATGTTCACCCTTATTGATCATTGGATTGTGCTTGCCCAATTCAACATATGATTGTGCTGGGCACAAACACACATGTTCTTCTGCCACTGGAGACACCACTTCCCGTTTAACTTGTATGTGTTAAGCATGTTGCTAATGTTCATCTTGAGCCAGGATCGAACTCTCCAAGAGACTTGTAGCTGCACTACATATAACTTTTCTTGTTCATATGATCGGGCATGGGATTTTCTCGTGCTTGCCCAAGCCCTTTTTCTAAATTATACTTATATAATCATTTTATATGAAGAAAAAAAATTCAAAAAAGTTTACTTAAATTTGACAATTCAATAAAAATTGCAAAAAATGGAAAATGTATATAATACATTCAAAACACGATGTCCTACTATACTATTAATATTTAAAATTTCATTGGACATAGCTACACTTCGCTAGCAAGCCCGGGCCTACCCACATGCCACTCTTTATGGCAATTGCGTTCCTCGTTCTGTCATTGATGTCCCGTCCCATTGTTTGGATTAAACACAAACGTTTACTAACACCGTTTGTACACTACACAATGGCCATAGTTTGGGATTTCTATGATCTCGAGCAACTCCTATATGCCGGTGCCTCTGCCTATCGGTCGATTACCCAACTCGGTACATTGATGTTCAAGCTGGCCGTATGTTGTTTGGTTGGATTTGTAATGTGCAGAGTGCAAGAGCTTCCAAACTTGCGAATGTTGATTCGTGAGAGGTTTGTGAATTGTGATTTGTACAGAACTGATGTACCATTCCTAGGCTTATTTTATCGGACAGGTTTTATTATTGGCGTAGCCGTCGGTCAACGGCTATTAAATGTGCTGGTCCAGGTTATATTTTCATTTTTAAATGTAAAAAATAATCTGAAAAATAATTGAGTAAAATTAATGAAAAACACTCAAGCGATCAAATGAAATACAAGTACATTTTCGAATTTGAAAAACAAAATTAACGATTAAAAACAGTCACGCCCAAGTGAGTGTCTAATTAATCTGGTGTCTTCGACACCGTCTCTCGCTATGATTCGAACGATAAAGTTTCGTCGTAGTCCTCTTCTTTGCATCAAGCGCGGGTGATGAGAATCAATTTGCACAAAAACTAATCATGTCTGTAGATAGCCATTTCTTGTTGTGCCAACAGAGAGAGACGGCACTTCCGCTGTGAGCGGCGGAGTATAGCATCGGCATATCGATCCGCTCATTATGCCTCGTTGTTGTAACGAGAGAGGAAAAATGAAATCGCAAACGGCTTCGAGGACCAAGAGCCTTAGGAAGCCATATGCGAGTACCGGTTGAGGAGTAGTAAAAAATGAGCAGGGAAAGGGGCCAATCTACAGAGGGGATCAAGGGCGTTCGCAAGTGTTCATGCTTTCTCATTAGTTGTAACAAATAATTTATGCTAAATAATACGTATTTCGATTTTACAAATTCGTGTTAATAATTACCGGGAAACGCAAAATTGACGCTCCTCATTTTGCGTCTTTTAATAAAGCCATTGCGCACGCGACCTATTTGCTCCGTGATTTCCTCAGCAATTTTTTCAAACGTCCGTGTCCCGTCGCATTTGGCATTTACATGGACATGACAAGCTATCAAGACAAGTTCTAGTTTTACGGCCGAAAGTATCGCATTGTAGGTAGAAAAGAACAAGAAGGCTTGTCCGTCCTTCTGCTAAATCATCGAAAGCTCCAAAACCCATATCAATAATCCGGCTATCAAAGATCCCTTGATTAAATGGAATCTCCACGGAATGCTTTCTTGATACTTAGATTCCGTTTGTTTCGCGAAAGATTAAATGATTTGAAATTTTTTTTCCTAAAAATGATTGCTCGTATCGCTTAAAATAATTAGCCAATGATAAATATTTTTATCACCGACGATAATTTGTGTTTCAATATTTTCGAGGACGATGAAAATATTTTATATTCATTCATTTTTGCGAGTAATACAAGCTAACATTTTTAGGAATTATTTTTTTCAAATCATCCATTTTCCGCGAAATAAACGAAGTGTTAATAGCTTATGTACGTACATCTATGTCTTTCCCAACCCGAGTGCTAAGATCCAACAATTTTTTTTTGTTTGGTAACGATGGCTCCTTGACTTTATTTTTTTAATTACGGATATTATTAAAGAGTAATTTTAGGACACTTATTAAATATATTTAATAAACAAATATCTTGATTTTGAATACATGAATTACGTAAAACACGAGAAAGACGTGCATTAAAAACTACAATCTCTCGTCAATTGGATGTTTTCACAAGGTCATTGTTGGAAGACGAGAAGCCCATATTATGCACGTAGATTTCGTGGTCTAGGAAATAGCCCACCGGCCTTATGAGTTAAGTAAGACACGAGTCGGCATCTCGATAGATGACCCCGCACCGAATCACTTGTACTCGGTGACGCGAGGAAGAGAATCTGTACTGCGGACCTAATCGATAACCAAATTAGCGTCACGAGGTTTTTCTTTGGACTAAAGTTGGAAGGCCCACATCGATTTCCTTGGGGGATTGAAAACTCCCTCAGGTAAAATTTGATGGGGGGGTGGGGGGACCCTAAGACCAAAAGGGTCGGCAGGGTCATGTGATTGGAGTATGGTCGATGGAGCCCCAGTTGAAGAGTCGGGACCAACTCCATCTATGATTCTCATTCCCGTTCTTTCCTTTTCATGAATCCGATCTACTCTGGAACATTAGTACTTTTGTTGAGCTCCGAATATGATTGGGAAATTCGTCAATCGAAAAATGTAAAGACAAGAACCGCGAGGAAATCAAACCAGTTTTCAAAATCATAGTTTAGATGGTCTCTTCGACCAAACCAAGGAGCAAAATTGAGAAACTTGTGTAAAAGATTGAAATAACTCACCCTCGAGATCTGCATGAATAATGAGAATCAAACCGAGCATACCTGCGTTGGCAAGAAAGAAAAGGAACATGTCATGCCTGGTTAGGACATCGAATGCATGATTCACCGATCGATGGACAAAATCTGTACAATCCGTCGTAAGTGCACTAATGATCCAATAGCTCGAGATGCACAAAAGCCCCATAGCCACTACGATCACGTTTTCCAAAATGAGCTAAGATGCGTTCTCCGATTTATCATACTTTATAGTATAGTTTTACAAATGAGCTACCATGCATTGTTGGATGCATCATACTTTATATAGCGTAGTTTTACAAATATCAATATTCTATAGTTTGTGGAAGCCAACGACGGGTTTTATAAAAAAAATTAATTTAATTCCTTAGTACATAAAAGTTTTGGGTATGAGATCCAGTAGAGATAATGCTCAAATGATGTTCACATAATGACTCAGATCTAAATATAACCAAATCTAGCTACTAAACATTTACCTCACGCGCCTCCTCCTGGCTGGCTCCACCAACGAAAGCTGGGTTGTTACTCTGTACTGTCCATGAACGCATGATTCATTCTTGTTTGTATGAGAAAAGTAAAGTGTCTTTGGGGGTGCGTTTGACAATCATTCTGTTCCCGAAAATAACTTTTGTTCAGAAATGATTTTTTTTAATTCCGTGCTTGAAAATAATTTTTAAGCATTTGAAACCGTTTGGTAACTGTCCAAAATTTCTATTCTTGAAATAGAAAAAGAATAGAAATGCGTTTGGTAACCGCGCAAAATTTTTTTTTATTGATAATATTTTAATATTTCTTTTTATTTATTTATTTATATTTTATTTTTATTCTTCCCCTTCCTTGGCCTTGGCAAAGTCGCTGGTGTAGGCGGCTGGCCACAGGCCAGGGCCGGCGAGGGCCGTGATGCCCTTGCCACCGCCTTCGCTAGATCCGGTGAGAGCTGTGACACTAGCCCTGGCTTGTGGTCGATTGCCGGCTACCGATGGCTGGCGGCCGGCGACCGGCCATAGGCCAGGAAGAAAAAGAGGAAGAAGAAAAACATTTCTAAAGTTGAGGGATTTTTAGGGAATTCACCCGAGTAGATGGACCATTCAATTATAACCAATGAGGGTTATCATAGAAATCACTCACGAACCCTCAGGGGTTCTCTCTCTGGATTTCTTTCTCAACATGATTGTGCGCGCAGGCATTTTGCACATAGGGATAGATTTGGCTAAAGACATCACGTGTGAGGAACTATAAGATAAGTTCCTTCTAGCTATCCGTGCACCCAACTATATTTATATCTCGCCACTTGCATCTAGACGCGGACAACGATGGCTCTCGAGTGGCTATAGCTTTGTCTCTGTTGAGAAAAGAGGACCGTACAATCGATAACGTTGTGAGAAATAGAGAACAATGTACCAAGATTTACTTGGTTCGGTAAATATCCACTCACAGGAAGAGGCAACAATGAATCCAATATGAACAGTGGAGATTAAACTTTAAGTCAGAAGCTCTCACATGCCCAACTCCTGGATTACACCCAATCAATCCTTACCTAATGTTTTAATCAATCTCTCGAGGGTTTTCCTCACAACACTCTCAGAGAGAAACCCTAGAAACACTTTAAAGAGACTCTAATCATGTAGTACTAATGCAATGTCACAAAATTGGTTGAGAAAAAAACTAAAATTCTGTGTTTCCGAGGTTTGCGTCGTCAATGGGGGCGCTTGCTCCATTCCCAATGCTTTTGGGCTTGGCACTTGCCGGTAGGGGTGAGCGGTTAATATAGTTTCGCTCAAACTATTTGATAAAAAATAGGCAGTTAATTGTGTGTTTGTAAGCCGTTATAAATAGAAAGTTCTAATATTTTATGTAGCTTTTGTGATTATTAATATGAGATCATAAATTAAAATTAATAACCTTAAAGTGATACGGGATGTTGGATAAGATGAAATCTTGTTGGATGTAACGGGGAACTTATATTGTGAAACTGATGAGTGAGAGAACCCCCAAGAAAAACCTTTGTTCATTGCCCTCGTTCCACCATAAAAGAAAGAAGATTTGTGAACCGATTTTTTTTCCTTAAACAACTGTAATACCATTATTTAGATTTTATTAGCAAATTATTAGATCACAATGTCAAATTGTCATTAAGGTCGAGTCCTTCCAAGAAACAAATGACAATATGTAACAGGTAATTTATTTTCATGTTATGCAAAATTCACGTTCCAATAGGATCCTAGATCCATATAATTGATGATAATTATTATGTGGTCATAATATTTGACCAAAATTATTGAAATTATACTATTTTCCTCTAAAGTGATGGAGGTTAGCTATTTCTTCGTGCATTTGACTTTTTGCTTGGTAAATCGTAATCCCAGGTGTAATTTGGTGCTCGCTCCAGAAACACAAAGTTTACGACGTGCAGAAAAATTACTTTATCACAAATTAGGGAAAAAAATCATTGATTAGATTCAGGAGTAACAAAGACTTTCTTACCGAGATATGACAACTTTTTAATTTGCTGTTTAAATGATTCGCGGTCTACTAAAATACAAAAAAAATGGATTACTTTTTATCTACCCTAACTACATCTAATTTTGAAGCGTGGTTCTCTCAAGAGTGGTTCAACCACTCTCCTTATTGGTGGTTGAGAAATATGGACTTCCCTGTATTATATTTAACTAAGTTGCATGTACGTGTGATGTCCATAACTTGTAATCATCCAATTAAAGCATGATCAAAAGAAAATTTAGCCTTGTTAGGTATCATGGGTATACGGAATTTGGCAATTCGCCACATCTCAATAGTATAAACTTCGGGCATATGGAAAGCCCCTCTTATGCTACACTTTGTGTCAAATGAAGACCAAAATCATTTGAAAATGAACTTCTTTAGAACATAATTGATTCCAACCACTCAAAATAGGGAACAATATGCTAATTTGAAATTTGCATATGCTCACGAATAACAAGGTTTGTGCAATTTTGTTGAACTTAAGTAGACATCTTATTAGTTAGGCCTTTTCGTAATCACTTGTACAACAAGTTTCTTCTCTAGGAAACAACTTAACTATTCAGAAAATGGGCGTTGACACATAAATTTTGGTGACCCATCTAGTAATTTATTGCATAAGAAAATTAGAAATCGAATCCAACCCCTAAACAAAAATACCATTTTTTTTTGGGTCAAAAGGTAAAATGTTTCATTGATTAATTAACGAAAGAATAACATAAGTTATGGATTTCTGAACATAAAAGATCCCGTAGAGAGAATGGCGGTTTTACAAGCCAATCCTACGGTAGGGCTTTCTTGCGATATGTTTTGGCTAAGAAATCTGCCACTTGATTTGATTCGCGTGGGTTGTAGACTAGCTCTACAGCTTTTAACCGAGACAGCTTTTGTTTGCATTTTTCAAGGATGGCCTGAATCTCCCACGAGCCCGGAGTCTGGCCCATTATGATGTCTACCAAGGATAAACTATCAGAGCTCACCACCACGTGCAGATCTAACACTTTTCTGCAGATTAGTTTTGCTTTTCCTCATATCAGTTTCATATTCTAAGTACAATAGAGCCTCATGCAAAGCTAGGGTTTCGACTTCCATCACCGATGAGGCTACCACACTTTTAGCAAAACCACCCACAACTCTCCCAGTAGGATCTCGGCAGATCCCGGCAACGGCACCCACCCTCTCGCCTTCGACGATTGACCCGTCGATGTTTAATTTTAATTCGCCGGTCTCTGGAGGAGTCCACGAAATAGGTGAGTTCCCCTTTCGCTTTTCTCTGTTGATCCCTTTGGGGTTCCAACGCTTGTCTAGGGCACACACTTCGTCGACTATCAAGCTTGGATCTGGACTTCGATTCTGAAAGATGACTCTGTGTCGAGCGAACCAAATTTTCCACAATACCCCGGCGACCAGCTCAGGTGACGATAAGTCTGTATTTTGTAGCAAAATTTCCAACAACTATCTATCAATTCTAGTAATTCCGTAGCGAGAGATATGTATTTGCAGTCAGTGGTTTGACCAGACTGCTTTTGTCTAGTCGCAAAGCAAGAAGAGATGCTCCATTGACTCAGGGGTTTGGCTGCAAACAGGGCAAAGGGGATCTGGCGTTATTTTTCTCTTGCACAGGTTCTCACGAGTTGGTAAGCTATTCTAGCACACACTCCAAATGAAGTGCTTGATTTTTGGCATGGTATTGAGGTTCCAGATTTTTTGCCATAAGGATTTGGGAAATTGATATGATGAGGAGGCTTGGTTGTGATTCTGCTGATATTCTGATGGCTGCATTCTGTTATAGGAGTCTTTTACGGTGTATTTTCCTATTTTATTCCCTACCCACACTAGCACATCTTCTCTGGGGGTAGAGCTCAGTGGTATAGCCGTGATTTCCTCTACTATATGCTCGCTGAAAAGAAAGTTCAGTTTCTGTTCATCCCAGCATTGCTTTCCCTGAACTAACAATTCTTTGACTCTTTAGGGGACTTCTGAATTAGCTGGTCCTCCGATCAAACCTTGGGGTAGCCACCTATCTTCATGAATTCTAATTGATTTCCCATTACCAACGACCCATTTGATTAATGGATAGATGGTGTCTCTCCCCATTAACAAACTTTGCCATCCCCACGATGGTCTGGAGCCTTTGTTAGAGCTCCAAAAGTTAGCTTTGGAAAAACAAAGTCCTTTAATGAGTTGACTCCATAGGGCTAAGGGGGATTGGACTAGTCTCCAGGCTTGCTTCCCCAATATGGCTTGGTTGAATGTTATGAGGTCCCTGAATCCGAGGCCACCCTTTGTTTTCCTTAACTTGAGTACCTTCCAGTTCTTCCAATGAATGCCCGTCTTTAATCCATTTTATTTCCACCAAAACGAAGCTATTTTTTGTTCAATCTCTCTACAAACGGAGAGGGGAATCTTAAAAATTGACATCGCATATTGAGGTATAGCTTGCACTATAGATTTTATCAAAGTCTTCTTTCCCGCCCTTGAAATAAGCTTTTCCTTCCAGCCCTCTAATTTCATGTTGACCCTTGCCAGTATCCAGGCAAACATTTGCTTCTTTGAGGTCCCCCAATTGGAAGGAATGCCTAGGTACTTCCCAGTCTTTTCTATCATAGGAACTCTCAACTCCTCGGCCATGTTTTTCTTTAGATCAGGTGGGCAGTCATTGCTAAAATAAATTCCTGACTTGTTCAAGTTTATTGCTTGGCCAGTCGCAAAACAGTATTGATTCAAAACCCCTGCTAGATTCTGACATTCACTAATTTTCCCGTCTAAGAAAAATATGGATCATCAGCGAACAGTAGATGTGAGAGTGTTGGACAAAAACTGTTTAATTTAATTCCTTTTATGCCACTGTCTTCCAAAGCTTTATGCAAAAGTTAGGACAAGACATTAGCCATGATAATAAAAATATAGGGAGAGAGTGGGTCACCTTGTCTAATGCTTCGAGATGGTTGAAAGTACTCTTGAGGTTCCCCATTAACCTTCACACTAAAAGTGACAGAGGAGATGCAATTCATAACCATAGTCACCCATTTCTCATTGAAATCCATTTTTAGCATGCAAGCCCCCAGAAAATCCCATTCTACTCTATTGTAAGCTTTTTGCATATCAAGTTTTAGAACCGCCTGGAATTTTTTCTTTCTCTTCCTAAATCTTAATTGATGCAAAACCTCCTATACAATCAGTATATTGTCCTGGATTTGGCGTCCACTGATGAACGCGCTTTGCTCCATGGTAATGATTCCAGGGAGCCAAGGTTTCAATCGATTTGCCAACACTTTAGAAATGATTTTATAGTTGACGTTGCAGAGGCTTATGGGTCTATACTGACTTATGTTTTCTGGGTTTGGGACTTTGGGGATCAAAGTGATGAGAGTTTTGTTGATCTTTGGATCAAGTGAGCCCGAGTTAAAGAAATTCTGGACCATTTGGAAGATATCATATTGAATGAGCTCCCAGTGATGTTGGTAGAACTGGCCATTTAGTCAATCAGGTCTTGGGGCTTTGGTTGTGGCTATTTGAAAAACAGCGTTTCGCACCTCCTCTATCGTCATTGGTGCCAGTAAAGCCTCATTCATACTCTCCTCAACTATGCATGGGCATTGATCCAACACTGGTTGGAAATTCCTTGATCCCGTGGTGGAATAAAGGGATCGATAGTACTCGGTTATATGCTTTTTCAGTACTGCCTCATCTCGACTCCACGTGGATTCGTCAATTTTCAGTATAGATATTTTATTTCTTTGTCTCCTTTGCACCATTGTGGCATGAAAAAACTTGGTATTTCTATCTCCCCAATTCAGCCAGTTGATGCGAGATCTTAATCTCCAATACAGTTCCTCCTGCCTCCATAGCCTTTCGTTTTTCCCCTTGACAGCCTGAATTTGGTCTTTGATAGATTCTCCCGATCTCCTATTTGTGAGTGCCAGTAGTTGTTTTTTTAGATCTTCAATTTGGCGATACGCATTGGAAAACTTTTGACGACTCTATGTAGATAGGGCCTTGGTAACTTGTTCTAGTTTAGCTGCAACTTCCCCTTGCTGGAAGTGTGTGTCTAGCCAGGCTTTGGTAACAATTTTATCATATTCTATATCATCCACCCAATAAGCTTCAAATTTGAACTCTTTTTTCCGTGCTTCATAATTTGGGTAGAGCGAAAAAAGGATTGGACAATGATCGGAGTCAATGGCCGGTAGTGCAAAAACTTCCGCAGTTGAGAATGAATCCCTCCAATCCAAGTTACTGAGCACTCGATCGAGCCTTTTTTTTACCAAGTCAACTCTCTCTCTATTGTTGGATCATGTAAACGCACATCCCTTACTTTCAATGTCCAAAAGTGAGCAGTTATATAGAAAATCTTGAAAAGCAACTTGTCTGTAGTAATCCGCTTCTCTCTTTTCCTCTTTCTCCCAATTGTATAGAACTTCGTTAAAATCACCCAGGCAAACCCAAGGAAGGTGGTTTGAGTAATGTATGGCTCTCATATGTTGCCATAGGTGCAATCTTTCCTGGAAATTAGTAGAAGCATGCAGAAAAGTGAGTCACATGGCTGTCCCGCTTCTCGGTTCTTTGCAAATTACGTCAATAAACTTAGCCAAGCTGGCAACTACGTTTGGGGAAACCTCATCATTCCAAAAGAGTGCTAAGCCCCTGGCGATACCTCTCGGTTCCACCACCTTTGAATACTGAAAATCGAGTCGCCTATGAATACTGTCCACCATCATCTTTTTATTTTTAGTTTCCATCAAAAACACTATAACGGACCTTTCTTGAGCCACAATGGCTCGCAGTGACTGGAATGTCAGGGGTGTGCCCAACCCCTGACAATTCCAGCTTAATAGCTTCATTTAATCCCCGATGGCTTATTAGGGCTAGCCACCAGAGCTCACTCGCGCCCTGCCTTCAGCCATATGAATAGGGGTTTCCAGCAATAAAGAATCGTCTAGAGACTTGGAGCTTGTGCTAATTCATATGGGTTGTACCTCCTTAGTTTCTTGGTAGGAGGGGTTTTTTTCCCCGCTTTATATTCCTTCCGCCACCTTTCTTATACATCCGTGCCTACCTCCTTTCTTGGGGAGTCCAGTAAAAATAGCTGAGTCTGCTTTCCTGAATGTTGAGTGATTTCCAAAGTATGGGTTAAACCGGGTGCACTCTCATAGGGTATGTCTACACTGCTTTTTCTTTTTGTTGAGATATCTATTGGTAGGTGGTCATGAAGTGGAGTTTCGGGGGTCATTTCCTCCTCCATGATAGGTAGTTGGTCCCCATAGAATAACTCTCAATATGGGTTATATTCCCTGACTTCTGCCTTTAGCCACTATCTAAATTTGCCTTTAATGTTTTCCTCTAATCCAGATTCTTTGTATGGCACGATTTTGCAATAAGTAGCATAATGGCCTATCCTTCCGCAGGAATAGCAAAAGTGAGGTAGACGTTGGTATTTGAAGTCCACCCAAATTTTTTTTCCCCCCACATTGATAAATGTTCCTGACTTCAAGGGTGCAGCCAACTCCTTTTCCACCCTTGCTTTTCCCAGGATGAGTGACCCATTTGCTTTTGCATCTAGTCTAACTTCCTACACTGTTTCCACTTTTGATGCCATAGATTTAATGATATCTTCTGTTACTCTTTCAACAGGGATCCCAAGGAAGTGGACCCAAAAGGCACAACGGGAGAAATCGTAACAATGCACTGGGGTATTTGATTCCCAATGCTTAAGGATCAACAAGTTGCTGGAAAAAGACCACAGTCCCGCCTCCAAGACCCTTTTCTTCTTTGCTTCTGAATTGAAGATAAAGGAGAAGAAGCCTGGCTCAATTTGGCCATAGG
The DNA here is from genome assembly GCA_024500025.1 of Syzygium aromaticum. Lineage (NCBI taxonomy): Eukaryota > Viridiplantae > Streptophyta > Magnoliopsida > Myrtales > Myrtaceae > Syzygium > Syzygium aromaticum. The sequence goes on from CM044892.1 coordinate 32,804,418, forward strand.
TTACTGTGTTAGATCTCGATGCCCTTTTTATAGTGCTTTGAAAGGCTTGGAAGTTGATGTTGAGCTTTGAGTAGAGTTTCCCAAACAAGGTGAGTCGACATTCTTTCAGCTTATCCTCTGGAATTTCTTCATCTACCTCCATTACATCATCCTCTGACCAGAGGTCACCCAGCCTCTTAACGAGAGTTGCCACTCTTAGCTCATTCTCAGAAATTCTTTCCATTTTAACAGCAAGTTCGCAAAGAAGTATAGCAAAACCACATACTACCAGTACCTTACTATGAGACTTCCTTGAGAATCTCCCCAATCAACTGAAGGCTATCGTTACTAAAGCGAGCAAGGCATCCTGTGAGACTGGAGGATGCTCGCTGCTGGGATGGAGAAAGAAATAGCAGGTAAAGGCGATACCTCGAAGCTGGGCAACAGTGAACTTACCACAAGCACTTGGTTCTCTCACACCAATATAAGTAATGGAGAGTAGGCAATAAATCCAATGTAAGTAATGGGGATTACTAGCTTAAATCAAAAGCTCTCCCACACCAAGCCTTGGATTACACCCTCCTCACATAATTCTTTATTCAATCCCTCAAAGAGTTTTCCTTACAACACTAGCAAAGAGAAACCTTTAAGACACCTCAAGAGGCTCTTTTTGTGTAATACTAATGTAATGTCACACTATAGGTTAGGAACAAACTTTTATTTTTTCGAGGGTTTGCATTGTCTCTTGGGGCGTCTGCCCCATGCCTGGTGCGCTTGGTCCGGACACCAGTCAGGCTAGCTAGGCGACCGACAACCCATAAATAATGGGCGGCCATAGTCCTACTATGGCTGAGCACAATTCATTCGTGCAAACTTTGTCTTTCAACCCCTCGTTTTCGAACGTTGGTCCTTGCTCGAACCGTTGGCCAAATCTCAAGCATTCTCAACAGATTGAATTATGATGATTGAATTTTCTAATTTATCAAATCCTAATGAGTTGGTTTAAGTGAAGCTCGTAATCCCAACTAGACAGATTCAATGTTGAATCACATCTACTCAAGTTATTGCCAATTGTTCACAAATATTAGTAAGTTAAATGGTCATACATCAAATCTTATTGAAATAAAGAAGAAGAAGAGATTATTGGAGACTTCTACATAAGCATATTAGCAGTTTCACGTGAGCAGCACTTGATATAAAGTGAAAAACAACACTCTAAAAACAGAAAGTTCTCTAAATATAATTTACCTAGGCCTTTCTACCAAACACAATAGCTGGAATTGATGTTTTCACAAGCCGGTGAATAACAAGACTTGTGCAATAAATTTAACTTAGACATTCTATTGGACCTTTTCATAACCACATGAGTACAACATAGGATATGACCGTAGTCCGCTTGCAACTTGAACGCAAAATAGTAGATGGGAGATATATGCTTTATAGTTATGGTTTACTACCGAGACGGGCATGAAGCATATAATTTACTCGCTAAATGGGTAATCTTCGACTCTAATCCTGCAATCCTGAAGTTGAACTCGAACACCCCGGCTTGGACAGCATTCCTCATACACACGAACTTTAGCCTCCCCTAGGCAGGCATTGCAATCAGGTTGTGTCAATGCGCCGTTGCGCACTCCATGGCCGTAACAATTGTTGCTACTAGTATAATAATTGTAACCTTGGGTTGGTGTAATATTACATAAATCTTCTATAACAAGACCTTCATCAACGGCATAGTGATCCAGCGGGCCGTAAGTCCTTCCACTGCGTATTTTTTAAACCTCTGTTGTATCAGGAGTACATGTCACAATACTCCAAGTGCAAAATAGCACTGTAACGAGGGTTTTCACCATATGTGGCAATGGGTTCATGATTTCGCTCTCTACCATTACTCTTTCAATTTTTCTTCATTCAAGTTCGGTTACCGTAGTCCTTTTAAAAGAGGTTCTTCTTATAGGTTTCGCCGCCAACTTTTTGTTTATGAATTTGGTAGAAAGCTCTTTTGGATCTTACTCAACATTGTTTCATAGAACATTTTAGATTAGATTATTTTTCATTTAACCTACATTTCTGAGAGAAATGTTTATCTCTATGTGTTACTCAAGAGCAAAAGCCTATTATGGTTAAATCAAATCTTTAATGAAGTCTTGTGCAAAACCTATTATTGGCTAGGAGGCAAAAAAAAAAAAAAAAAGACCAGCCAGACTCATCCTATTGATAATGCAATGAATTAACATCTTCAGTTACAATGCTGGAAGATGTGCAAATTTGTGTGCATTTATTTGAGAATGAATTTAGGCTATGATTTCTATACACTGCGTGCTATTTGTCTATCCATGAGATATTACATGGAGATCATCTTTCTCTCCTTCTCTCTTTCTCTCGTTATGAGAGAGAAATTTGTTGACATACACAAAGTGGAGTGAATTTGTCGCTCTCACAAAGAACATTATGGAGACTTCCTCACATATCATGATCATGTCTTGTTTAATTGTCCATGTATTGAAGCAGAATATTCTCGCCAAAGCCGGCAGAATATTCTGGCCGAAGCCGTCAGAACAAGTTGTTGGATATACACAATTTGTTATTTATTGCCCTGCATAACCAAAAAAAAAAAAAAAACCAACCCTTTGATCATTGCCCTCGTTCCACTGTAAAAGAAAGAAAATTTGTGACCTAATTTGTGTCCTTTATACACATGTAACAAGATCATTGGACCATTAATTGATGATAGTTATTATGTTTTTCAGATTTATTGAACTTAAGTAGACATTTACATTAGCTGGCCTTTTCAGTCACTTAAACAAGTTTTTTTCTCTAGGAAACAAGTCAGCCTAATCTACGTGCACCTGAAACACAAAGTAGCTGATTTGACGTTGTGTTTTTTGTAGCCGATGGAGAAGCTTAACTATTCAGAAAACGGATAATCTTCAAATTAAATTCTTATAATCGGTGCGGTAATTGTATTATGGGTCGAAGTAACATTGTGTGAATCATCTAGGACGGCACTTTTGTCGAAGACATAGGTAGAGTCCAACCGATCATACGTCCGTCCACTATATATTCTATGCACCAATCTCCTATCGGGAGCACATTTCACGACATAGACAGAACAATAGTATCCCCATGGCCATGGGTTTCGCAATGTTTTTCTTCATTGAAGCTTCAATGGATAGTTTTTATAAATAAAAAAAAAGGTTCTTATAGGTTTGTCCATCAACTTTTGCTTATATAGTTTTAGAGGAAATTCTCTTTTTGAATTTTATAATAAGCTCATTTTATCCCTATGGCCATGAAGTTCAATGTGCAACACCACAAAGTCTCATATCATATAGGCGGTGCCGAGATAAATGGAGTAAATAAACGAGAAATTGAGAAATCAATACATCAGGATTTATGTGATTCGATTCGAGTGTCAGAGGAGATTACTAGCTCCACACATAATGTTTTATTCAATCTCTCGAGAGTTTTCCTTACAATAGCAGCAAAGATAAACTTTTAAAAAACCATCAAGAGGCTCTTATTGTTAATGGAATGTCATAAAATAGGTTAGGAACAAATTTAAATCATGTATTTCCGAGTGTTTGCATCGTCGCTCAGGGCACCCATTGTGACACCCCTGAAGGTCACGCGCCCAATGAAAACTTTCATTAGATTATTTATTTCTCTTTGAAGTACGCAGAAGCACAGAAATAAAATCATACGAGAAACAAAATACAACACATCAATCCTGGAAAAAAAACTTACATATGCTTCTTTCCTTTATCTTTCCTCTTCCAAGTATTAAATAAAATCACCAAAAGAAACAGAATACAACGATCCTGGGAAGAAGGTTGGGTTAATCGTGACCTCCCCTGTACTCCTACTCTTAAAACTTGCCTATACAAAAGTCAACTTTCTAACTATGGGTCGATGCCATCACTATAAAAGCCAGGGGGACCATCGAGCCCCTCATTGGTCCAATCAACTCTCCATTGATATTAAAATACCAAGCGGCAAATCGGTAGGGAATTCACCCTTGCAACCCCAAGTCGATCTATACGATTGAACTACACTAAATATAAACTACTAACGATTCAGGTACTAGCACATGCTAGTATTCACAATCAAAATATATGAAAACTCCAAAAAGCAATAGCGGTGGGGCATTTATAGTACAATTCTGGAAAATAAAAGTGAGCCAAAATTCAGTAAATAAAATTTCTAAGTCTAAAATAGAAGATCATCATACTACTTAACCAGGTATCAACAGAACAACATGAGTTCAAATTAAGCAAAATTGACTACGTATGGTAATTGAAGGAGTGCATGCACTATCTATCCTATCATGATATGCCAATGAAAACCACTTAATAGCGTTGAATGAGATCAATTACTCCAATGCAAACAAATGACTTGGCTTATTGTGATGCATGGTTACCACACATAGTAGTTCATTAATATACACATGTGAATGCATATTTATATATGTCCATGCACGCGTGTGCGCACAGATACATATATTATACTTGTTACTAGGAAATCATCGCGACAAACAAGGTATTCCAAACACTCCCGATGCATTCTAACGCCTGGGACATTTTGACACATGAGACATCCCGAACACTCCTAGAGCATCTTGACTCTCGAGGTATCCCGACACACAGGGTATCATCACCACTAATGTATGGGCGACAGAAATATAACATAATATTTTCCATACATAATCATATAGTAGTAGTGCACATGGTAACACTCAAATCTTATGATTCTCCATATATGAACAATGAAATCAACACCCATTTATTTTTTCTTATATAGTCATTCTCAAAAATCAACATTCGGTACATATCATAATCTTAGGCAATTCATTAAAGTACAAAGTATCCCTATGACCATAAGTCTTGCAATATTTTCTAACGTATTCATGGTTTGGTCATTGTTTAGCCGGAAATGGTTCCCACAATGAAATATAATTAATCAAAAATTCTTCTTCGGTTTTTTATTAGATGAGACTGGGTTATAGATCTAATTCCGGACATGAATAATCTAGGCATGAACAAAGAACCCGGTTATCTTGATTGATAACACAAATTTCACATATTGACAAAATTTGACTTGAATTTATAAAGGACTCAGACGAATCCGTCCAATTACTGGCGGCATCCAAAGTTCGTCGACATGATATTACAAAGTTATTGACTTGGAAAGTAAACAGCTATAGCTACAAAAACTAAAGGTGTGATACTGGAAACTAAAGATAAAAGGACAACAGTTTGGTTTGTATGCGCAGGGGTGGGGGGGGGGGGTTCTCTTGGTAGTTGAGTACTATTTATAATGTAGACTCGGTAATCGTCTTCGATATCGTGTTCAATAATCACCATTGATCTCATCTTCATCGTTTATCTAATGACATATGTCTGCCAACCGCTATCGATTTTATTTTTTTGTCTGAGGTAATAACCGCCGTCGAACTTACATTACTTTGACATCTGTCCTTCTCGGGATGATAATCGTTATTGAACTTTTTTCATTCTGACACCTGTCCTTCACGGGATAATAATTGTTATCAAACTTTTCTTATTCTGACACCTATCCTTCTTGGGATGTTGACCGTTATCGAACTTTTCTTATTCTAACACCTGTCTTTTCCCGGGGATATAACTATCATTGATTTCTTCTCATTCTGACACTTGTCCTTCCCAGGGAAATAATCTTCATCGAGCTCTTCCTAGCTTGATACCTGTCTTTCCATAGTAGGGACCTTCGTCGAGCTCTTCCTGGCTTGACACCTATCTTTCCAAAGTAGGGACCTTCGTCGAGCTCTTCCGAACTTGACAACTATCTTCCCAAAGCAGGGACCTCCGTCGAGCTCCTTTTGACTTGACACCTGTCCTTTTCCTTGTCGACAGACTAAATGACAATTTCCCTTGATAACTTTGGTGCTCGCATGCTAGTTATCTTCTGAATTTCAAATTTCCTGCCAGTGACTACCAGTGCTTGCCAGCTCTTTTGCTTGCGTGAGCGACGGTCGTACGAGCTACATCATCCTTTGACATCTACTATTTATTTATTTCAATTATCGACAACTTAATTAATTATAGGTGTCAATAGTCATCTACCTTTTTGCTCTTCTCCTAACGTTTTTTTCGTCGAAGCTCCAATGGATAGTTTATACAGAAAAAAAATGGTTCTTATAGGTATGTCCGCCAACTTTCGTTTATGTAAATTTAGATTAAAGTCTTTTTTTGGCTTTTATAATCTCATTATGTTCCCTATTTATGTTTCGTTACATTCTATTAGAAATATTCTTAAGGTTATTCCTCATAAAATTTTCCATAAACTCTCTATATTATTGAATAAACTCATTTTATAAGTGATAAAGTGCACATGATTAGTCAATGTTGCGAAAACACGAAAATGTGTATTTTTTTAAGGATAATGAATCAAATTAACAATAATTTTTCAAATTGCTGATTCATTTGTGCTTATATTGCAATATTGTCAATCAACAGTAAACGACATGTCCTCTCTTAACACTATGTGTAATGAAAAATTACCCAATCAACCTCAAACCTATTGTATGGACACGTTCGCGACTTTCGACGAAATTTGATTTGACCGGAAGAACAATATTGAAATTTCGAGCAAATATTTAGGACTGAATTTAATAAAATTAAAAAATTTATGACTAAATCGATATCTGCATAATAGATTTATGACTAATGAGATATTTTTCCTTCAATGGAATAATGAATCTCTGCAACACAACAAACAATAAAAAGACGAATCTGTCAACGTCCTCCTTACCTTTCTGTCTCACGTATATTATTATCCTCGCATTAATGAGCATTAATGAGCAGAATCTTCCTGCAAAAATTGTTACAAGGAGCCGATATAGGTAAGGATGAAGCTTGGAAGATTATTTAAAGGTCTTAAGGATTGCCGATCGAGGAAGGCAGCAGAAATTAGAAACGTCTGTTCTATCTGTCTCTAAATACTCTCTTGCTCTCAATCGTTAAGTTCTGCTTGCTCTCTTATTTGTATTCTCTGAAAGGGTTGTGAGAGTTGTAATATGTGAATAGAGAGCGTTTATTGTAAGAAGTGCTTGTATATTGTAGAGTTATCTACAACTATTAAGATCAAATATTTTGTTTCATCAAGCTTTTTGAGTTGGTTGAGTGAAGCTCTTGATCTGCATGTGACAAATTCAATGTCGAATCACATCCACTCAAGGTATAACTGCAAAGCATTCATGAGTACTAGTAAGTGGAATGGTCATTATCATATGTTACTGAAAAAAGAAGAAGAGAATATTAGAGACTTCTCCATATATATAAGTCTCTCATGAGCAGCACTTGATATTAAATGAAAAACAACATTCTCCGGAAAAAGAAAACTCTTGGATGTAATTGCCTCAAGCCTTTCTACCACACACAAACAACTAGATTTGTTTTTACACAGGCCGGTGAATAACAAGACTTGTGCAATTAACCACACAAGTACAACGTAGGAAACAACTGTAGTCCGCTTGCAACTTGAACAAAGAATAGCATATGAGAACTATATGCTTTATTGTTACTGTTTATTACTAAGATGGATGTGAAGCATAAAACTTACTCGCTAAATTCGTAATCTTCAAATCTAATTCTGTAATCTTTAAGTTGAACTTGAGCACCTCTGCTCCGATCGCATTCGTGTTGTTCAGATGAGCTTCAGCTTCCTGCGAGCACGCATTGTAATTAGATTGTGTCAATGCCTCGTTACACACGTCGTGGCTGTGACAGTTAAAGTACCTACTGTAACAATTGTAATCATGGGATGGTGTACTATCACACAGATCATCCATAATAACACCTTTGGAAATGCCATATTGATCCAAAAGACCGTACGTCCTTCCATTGCATATATGATAAACCTCTGTCGTGTCAAGAGTACATTCCACAATATTGCCAGAGCAAAACAGCCATATGACGAGGAGTGTCACCGTATGTTGCAATGTGTTCATTCTTTGGCTCTCTACGTTCACTTTTTCTCCTCAAAATTTTTTTTGACTGAAGCTCGGTTTGTGTGGTCTATATAAGAGAGATTCTCCTCATAGGTTTCTTCACCAACTTTTTGTTTATGAATTTGCTGGAAGTCTATGTTGGATCTTACGAAACATGGACGTGCATTACCGAGAGAAACATTTATAACTCTTCGAGTTACTCGATGGCAAAAGCTTTTTGAATATATATATGTGTGTGTGTGTGTGTGATTTAAATAAATTTATTGATAAAACGATGAAATAACATGTCCAGCTATGTGCTGGAAATTTTGAAAATTTGACTGCATTTGTTTAAAAAATAAATTTAGTTAATGATTTCTATTCTCTGGATGCTATTTGTCTCTCCATGTGACACGCAATTTGGGCAATCAGTATGGAAAATAACTCAAATATTACACGGAGGTCCTCTCTCTCTCTCCTATACATTTTGTCATTAGTTCCTATGAATCTCTCTCTCCCTTGAAATCTTGAACGAATGTGGAATGAATCTCTCACTCTCTCTCTAAAAAGTATTTTGTTATCCTTTTTTTGAAGCATGCAGAACATTCAATTTGTTCTTTTTTCCCCATTAAAACAAAAGCTTACTGCCTCGGTTCCTCTATAGAAAAGAAATTTGTGAATTCCGACATATGCTGGCTGCTTTTCATTTTGTTAGGAGTAGGTGCTTGCGGGGGAAGAGGGCATTTCCATTGTGAAGGATTCAATCCAGCCACACACCATCGATGACTTCAATCCACACAAAGCACTTTGATCACGCCAGTGATTAACATTACTTTTTGACCGAACCCGTCTGGATAGATCATCTCCTCCTGTTTCCTATTACACTTAGATTGATCTATCATCGATGGATAATCCCGTATCTAATTGTGGGTTATGTATGTTAAGGACGGACAAGGTATATTTGCAGACGTATCTAATGAGCCCATCTATCACAGGAACCATTTCCACCGGGCCTGCATGAAGCCCTTCAACCTCATTTTTACGTGCCACTAAATAAATTTTCGGGAAAAATTATCTAAAAAGTACTAAATTTATTGCACTTTTGCCAATTGAGTTATAAATTTTTTAATTTTGTCAATTTAATTCTAAACCTTTGACTTATATTGCAATATCGTCAATCAATAGTAAACGACATGCCCTCTCTTACCACTATGTGGAATGGGAAAATTACCCAATCAATCCCAAATCTATTGTACCAGTGCCACATCCGCGACTTTCGATGAAATTTGACTGTAAGAACTACATTAAAATTTCGAGCAAATGTTTAAAATTAAATTAGCAAAATTGAAAATTTTATAACTGAATCGGTATCCATATAATAGGTTTAGGCCTAAATGGATAATTTTCCTTCAGTGAAATAACGAACCTCTATAACCCAACAAACAATAAGAAGACAAATCTATCAATGTCCTCCCTTACCTTTGTGTCTTGTGTATATTGTTATCCTCGTAGAAATGAGCAGAATCTTCCGTTTATTTATATTTCAAAAAGGAATCTTCCTACACAATTCGTGACAAGAAGTTGATATAAGTAGGGCTGCTTTGTTAGCATAACAGTTTTTTGGTTACTGTTATTCTAACAGCATATTGTGAGCTACAAATTCTTAAAGGAGTGGACCCCACAATATTTTCTAAGTAAGGATGAAGCTTGGAAGATTATTTAAAGGTCTCTCAAGCATTACTGAGGAAGGTAGTGGAAATTAGAAAAGTCTATTTATCTGTCTTTGAATACTCTCTTGCTCTCAATTGTTAAGTTCTGCTTGCTCTCTTATGTGTATTCTGTGAAAGAATTGTGAGAGTTGTAATATGAGAATAGAGAGTGTTTATTGTGATAGAGGTGCTTGTGTATCGTGGAGTTATCTACGAATTTTCCGGTAGAAGCAACACCTCTTACAACTCTTGAGATTACTAGTGGATTCCAACTTGATTAGTTGCTGTTAGTTTGGAAGAGCAGAGCAGGTCAGAGGAATTGACCGAATTTCTACACTTCTGTCTGGAAATTCTTCTAACCCTTCAACTCTTTCATTATTTGTTAGATATATTTGCATCTAGTCAATTGTTTTCGTTCAACGAAAAGGAATTTACTTAAATCTTTCGCGAAAATTCTTAATAGACCAATTCACCCTTCTTCAAGGTCTCTTTGTTAGCCACTTCATCCACTATGGCCAAGCACAATTTCTCGTGAGCTCGGCCTTTAGACCTATCCTCGTCTTTGATAGATCCTTGCTCTAATGACGACCAAAACTCGGACACCCGTGATAGTTTCAAACTATAAAGATCAAATATTTGGTTTCATCAAGCTTACTGAGTTGGTTGATTGAAGCTATTGATCTCCATGCAACAAATGCAATCGAATCAAATCTATTCAAGGTATAACTGCAAAGCATTCACGAGTACACATAAGGGGAATGGTCATTATCATATGTTTTTGTAAAAAAAAGAATATTGGAGACTTCTCCATAGGCATATAGAAGTCTCTTGTGAGTAGAACTTTATATTAGAAGGACAAAAATATTATTTGGAAAGAGAAAACTCTTTGGATGTGATTGCCTCGAGCCCTTCAACCAAACACAATCAGTTAGATTTGTTTTTTCACAAGCCAGCGAATAACAAGATTTGTGCAATTCACTTAACTTAGACATTTTACTAGACCTCTTTGTAAGCACACAAATACAACGTAGGATACAACTAGTGTCCGCTTGCAACTTGAACACAAAATAGCATGTGAGAAACATGCGCTTTATTGTAACAGTTTATTACTGAGACGAACGTGAAGCATATAACTTACTTGCTAAATTCGTAATCTTCAAATCTCATTATGCAATCTTTAAGTTGAACTTGAGCACCTAGGCTCTAACCGCATTCGTTGTTTAGATGAGCTTCAGCTTCCTGCTAGCACGCTCCGCAATCAGATTGCGTCAATGCCTCATTACACACTCCATGGCTGTGACAATTATAGCACCTATTGTAATAATCGTAACCATGGGTTGGTGTACTATCCCACAGATCATCCATAATAACGCCTTTGGAAATGCCATATTGATCTAAAAGACCATACGTCTTTCCACTGCATATATGATAAACCTCTGTTGTGTCTGTGTACATTTCACAATATTACCGGTGCAAAACAGCCATATGACAAGGAGTGTCACCATATGTGGCAATGCGTTCATTTTTTAACTCTCAACCTTCACTTTTTCTCCTCAAATATTTTTTTTTTTTGACCGACAGAAGCTCGGTTTTTGTGTGGTCTATGTAAGAGAGATTCTTCTCATAGGTTTCTGCACCATTTTTTGTTTATGAATTTGGTGGAAGGCTCTTTCGGATCTTACGAAGCATGGTCCTGCATTCTCGAGAGAAAAGTTTAACTCTTCGAGTTACTCGAGGGAAAAAGCTTTATACATATCAAACAAACTCATTCTATTGATAACGCGGTCCAGTTATGACGCTGGAAATTCTGAAAATTGGCATGTATTTGTTTAAAAACCAAATTCAGTTCATGATTTCTATTCTGGATGCTGTTTGTCTCTCCATGTGACATGCAATTTGGGCAATCAATATGGAAAATAACTCAAAATATTACATGGAGGTCCCCTCTCTCTCTCTCTGCTATACATTTTGCCATTTATCACCATGTAAAACAAAAACTTAGTGCCTCGGTTCCACCATAGAAAAGAAATTTGTGAATTTGACCAGATACAATACCATCAAACCTAACCTATCCATATCCGTACATAGACTCACAACACGTCCGAAAAAAAAAAAAAAAAAAAAGGAAGAACTTTATTGCGCTAGTGATGAACATTGCATTTGTTATCGAACCCCCTTCACAAATTTTGACATGCATAGAAATAACTCACCAAGTTGGAGCCGATTGCAAGTAACAGCCGATAGTTCGAACATGGGTCAATTTCGATTTTGAGTTGCCATTCGGCTTTTAACCGATAAGTCGATTTTTTTGCAAATTAACTTCGTCCATACTATACCTAATTTGAAATTTGAAGTTAGCTCTCAACGATCAGTGAAGTATATCTTTTAAATTGTAATAAACATACATTACAATGACAAAACAAGCCATAACTGACAAGACTTGAACTTCCGACTTTCGTATATACGGAACATGTGTAGATCATTACTCTAATCTCTGAATGGTACTACTTTTCCATCAGTAGAAAGGTTATTCACATTGTCGAAAAATTTGAGTTTAGAGTAAACTCTCGGACTCAAAAGTTCGGGCCAAGTCGGACTTGGATCCACTGTAGATGCAATTTTCTTTAGTTTCGAATTGGGTATCAGATTTGGATGGTTAAATAATTCGGATTCTTTGGATTCGGTTTGTTTTGGATGATATTACAAGAAAAAGGGCCTCGGGAGACTGTCAAAATCCGTCCCTAAAAGTGGAAAATCCTCTATAATACGTTGCATTCAAACATTCCGGCTTGACTAATTTGATTGCACGCACACCGTTCGGAATGACCTCCAAAATTCTATGAGCAAGAGACGCTATGATCTGAACAACGGATCTACCAAACGCTCGATCGTTTGGAGAGTTAAAAGAGGAAGTCAATTAGAAGATTTGGTTTTTTTGTGATCTCGTGAATACATGCCCAGCACTATGCAATTTATATAATCCACTTGCCGCTAGAACGCATAGTAGCATAATGGCACTATTAATTTGATGGGCACATCAAAACTTAATGATTTCGTAAATTGGTAATCGCCGTATCTTCTTCTAAAATCCTTAAGCTGGAGTTGAGCCCCACGGCTCATCCCGCATTCTTCAAGGATACGAGCCGTAGCTGTCTCCATGCACTGGCGCCAGTCGGATTGCGTCAACGCTCCGTTGCATGCTCCATGGCCGTGACAAACGTCGTGGCTATTATAATGATTATTCCCGCAGGTCGGTGTACAATCAGTTAAATCATCTAGAATGAAGCCTCTGAAACCATCGTAAGGATCCTCAAGACCAAACGTCCTTCCACTGCATATTTTGTATACCAGTGTAGTATTAGGAGCACATTTCGCGACATCGCATGTATGAAACAGCCCTATACCGATGAGTGTCACGGGATGTTGGAATGCGTTCATGGTTTGGCTCTCTCGCTTCACTTTTTGTCCTCTTAGTCTCTTAATTGAAGCCCCTTGTGGATAGTCCACATATAAATAAGCCATTCTTATTATATGTTCCTCCACCGACTTTAGTAATCGATTAGGTGGAAGGCAGGGATACAGTTTATTATATGGAATAAATCATATATTTTATGGGTGTGATTTAGTGGAGATGATCAATTTCTTGTCCGTGAACTTTTTATGGAAGAAGTATTTATTTTGGGAAAATTGTCAAAAAATCCTAAATATATTACGCTGCATCTAATTTAGTCATAAACTTTCCAATTGTACCAATTTAGTCCTAAACATTTTGATAATTTGTCAATTTAATCATAAACATTTTGATGATTTGCCAATAAAATCCTTTCGGCTGATTATCCAAATAATAGGTCTAGAACTAAATTGATAAATCATAAAAAAGGTTTATGACTAAATTGACAAAAATGAAACGTTTAAGGCTAAATTGGCAAGTTGTCAAAAAAGTTTAAAATTGAAAAGCTTAGGTTTAGAACTTTTTGGATAATTTTCCCATAAGTCAGGCACTCGTTGAGATAAAGGAAATTTTAAAATTTATGTTGAGGCTAACAATATAGATTATAGAGGCGTGAATAGATTATTTGAGAACTATAAAAAACATTTGCGGAATATAACAAATTCAACTATGGCGAAAACAGATTGTAGAAATCAGGTGCGTGTGCAAGCAGATATGTAGTGATTCAGCTTTATCTCTAAGCTTACATTCACTCTTAATACTAATAACCACAATAAGGCTGGTATCGACTAGTAATCTTCAAGAGAAGTTACGATCAGTGAGTAGAGCTTTTCTAACATATCACGCTATTAGGACTCACATATTGCTATTACTTTTGTACGCTTATTCTTATCCATGTTTACAATATTAGCATGACCCTGACATTGACATCCGGAATGCACGGCGTTTAACAATAAATACACTCTGAAAGCACGTACGGCAGCCAAGATGCAAGCCCAAAATGGGATAGAAACCATCCCATCCAACGTTGTGACGTCGATCGGATGGAATCGACCAAATAAACATTGGTCAGAAAAATGGCGAATTACATGTCCGGGCCTGGCATGTAGGATAGAAATTCTCCTCTCTTGGTTTAAAAAAGGGAAACAAAATGCTTTTTCCAAAATAAAAAGAAAAAAGAAAAGGAATGATTAGATTTTTTTTGTGTCCCCATTGTATGTTATTATACCAAACTGGTATGAACCTCTGTAAAACGGATTCGTGTGAGTCCTCTCTTTATTGCTTTAGCCAATGTTGACATCATCTCTGACTAATATATTTTTGTATTCGCCGTACCAAAAATTGAAATGGAACGAATCTCTTTGACATCGTCCCGAGCCTGCCGAATGTACTGGTCGCAATCTGTGGATGCCAATGCTCCGGTTGCATGCCCCATGGCCATAGATGTCGTGAGCGCTGGCATAGTAGTTGCCCCCGTGGGTCAACGTACCGCTGCGTAGGTCATCCATAGCCTCATCTATGTAACTTCGATAGTTAGCAAAGACCGGATCGAACGTACGTCCACCGCATTTCTATGCACAAGCGACATATCACAACGCTACATGCACGAAGTAGCCCTACGAGGGTGATTTTTGCAACATAATGTAAGGTACTCGTTATCTTGCTCTCTCAGCTTCACTCTTTTTCCTCTGCTTTTTCCTGGATTGAAGATCGAAGAGGTCGTCTACGTTTATAAAGGAGGTTCTTCTCTTAGTTTTCGCCACCAACTCTTGCTTAGGAGTTCAGGTGAAAATGGGGGCCTATTCTTGTTATCATGGCTTTCAATAACTATGCAAATGCATCCTAGTACAAAATGACCTCATCTCTTACCACCATGTGTAATCCTAGCAATGAAGTAAATAATCTCTTTTCAAAAGTGAGACACAAATTCTTTGATGCCCTCCATCACCACGGGGTCTTGTTAATCCTTGTAATAAGGAGAATCACGTTCTAAATTTGTCACAAGAAACCAATCAACATACGCGTAAGCCAGCAAGAGAAACCGTTAAACCGAGAAATAGACTGAAGAAAAAAATCTGTGTTTTTCTTATTATGATTAAGTAATTACATGGTGTATATATACAAGAATAAAAGACCTAAATTATGTAAGAAATCTATTTTAGGTATAGATCCTTATTAGCCCCTAATCTCTGTCAGTGGCTAGCTAACAAAATCAAATCACATATTTACAGCTAACAAATCAAATTACATAATATCATATAATATTCCAAATAATTAGGGAGGGATTATAGGAGATTTTCCAACACTCCCCCTCAAGTTGGTGAGTGAATATTTTTCATGCCCAACTTGCTAATAATCTCCTGAAACCTTGACACTGGTAGGCCTTTGGTCAGTATATCTGCTAGCTGATCTTTGCTAGGAGTGTAGGGAGTACTGATCAAACTGGATTCAAGCTTATCCTTTATAAAATTCCTGTCTACCTCAATATGCTTGGTTCGATCATGCTGAACCGGATTGTGTGCAATGTTGATTGCTGATTTATTATCACAACAAAGTCTCATAGTTCCTTTGTGTTCCACTTTGAGGTCTTCAATGACAATCCTGAGCCACAAAAATTCACATATCCCGTTCTCCATTGCCTTGAATTCGGCTTAAGTGCTAGATTTAGCAATCACATTTTGTTTTTTACTCCTCCAAGTGACAAGATTTCCCCCTAGAAAAGTGCAATAGCCAGATGTTGACCTTCTATCTATTGGTAACCTGGCATAATCTGCATCAGTATAGGCTTCAAGATTCAGCTTGTCACCCTTTTTAAACAAAATACCTTTTCCAGGAGTAGCTTTGAGATAGTGAACAATTTGGTAGACAGCTTGCATATGTTCTTCTTTATGATCATGCATGAATTGACTTACAACTCCCACAACATAGGCTATGTCTAGCCTAGTATGAGATAAATAAATAAGCCTTCCTATTAACCTTTGATATCTGCCTTTGTCAACTATGTCACTCCCTCCCTGTCCATCCATTTTATGGTTTGCATCAATAGGAGTGCTCACTGCCTTGCTATTGAGACATCCTGTTTCCTTGAGAAGATCAAGTACATACTTCCTTTGGGATATAAAAATTCCTTTCTTAGAGTAGGCCACCTCAATACCAAGGAAGTATCTCAACTTTCCAAGGTCTTTGATCTCGAATTGTTGAGCAAGCCTGCTCTTAAGAGACTTTTGTTCAGCTTCATCATTACCAGTCACAACTATATCATCAACATACACAAGTAGAGCTGTGACCATACCTTCATTTGATTGTTTGATGAACAGGGTGTGATCCCCTTTACTCTGCTTGTAACCCATCTCAAGTATTGCCTTCATGAACCTTCCAAACCAAGCTCTTGGGGACTGTTTGAGACCATATAGAGCCTTTTTAAGCCAACATACTTTGTTGTTTTCAAAGTCCTTGTCAAAACCTGGTGGAGGCTCCATAAAGACTTCCTCCTCCAAATCTCCATGTAAAAACGCGTTCTTCACATCAAATTGTTGCAAAGACCAACCAAAATTAGCTACAAGAGAAAGTAGTACCCGTACTGTGTTCATCTTTGCTACTAGTGCGAAGGTCTCTTGATAACCGACCCCATAGGTTTGGGTGTACCCCTTTGCAACCAGCCTTGCTTTATACCTCTCCAAGGTTTCATCAGCTTTGTACTTAAGGGTATAAACCTATTTACATCTCACCGGTTGCTTGCCTTTGGGTAAAGTCACAACTTCCCATGTATCATTCTTCTTCAATGCATTCATTTCATCCATCATAGCTTGTATCCAATTCTTATCCTCAAAATCTTCATGTACCGAGTTAGGAATAGTAATTGAATCAAGAGCAGTAATGAAGGCTTTGTGTTGAGTAGATAGTCTATGGTATGACACAAATTGGGAGATAGGGTGTTTGGTACATTTGCTGGTAGCTTTTCTCAGGGCAATAGGTAAATCCAAATAACTTCACTCAGGTTCATTAGAAGAAGGGTGAGTGATTTCATTTCCTGATAACGATTCGGATAACGGGACTTGATCCAGTTCCGGATTAAGCTTCGTCCTTCTTGAGTAAACTTGCAGTTTGGTTGGTTCATTCTTAAGAGAACTAGATGAAGATGATGATGAATTAGGCAAAGGACTTGACGGGGGACTAGGGCTGGATAGAGGACTCGATGGACTTGATGAAGGACTAGGTGGACTAAGAGGGCCAGGACTAGACAGAGATGAGGAAGGAGACGAAGTTAGATTGGACGAAGTAGGATCAGGTGATGCACTAGATAGTGGAGACAGCAGTTCAAACCCACTTTCTTCATTAGAAGGGGGAAGGTGATATTTATGGAAAACATTAGGATAAAAGGTAGACAGGAGCCATAAGGGACTTTTATTTCCTAAGGTTTTGAAAGGAACCCGATTAATAAGATATGTTGAAGTTAAAACAGTTTCTCCCTGAAAATGCTTTGGAATAGACATTTGAAAGAGGAGAGCCTGAGTAGCATTTAGGTGGTGCCTATTTTTCCTTTCGGCTACTCTATTTTGTTGAGGGGTATCAACACAGGAAGACTCATGAATAATACCCTGGGTTTGGAAAAAATGATTAAGATACTGATTGAAATATTCCTTCCCATCATCAGACCTAAGTCTCTTAATTGACACCCCAAATTGATTGACTATCATTTTATGAAAGTTTTGAAAGATAGATTGAACATTAGATTTGTCTTTCATAAGATATAGCCATGTAGTACGAGTACGATCATCGATAAAAGAGACAAACCATCTAGCTCTTGTAAAATTAGCAATTTTAGAGGACCCCACACATCAGTATGGATAAGAGAGAATGGTGTTGAAACTCTAACATTATTATTCAAAGGAAATGACACACGATGATGTTTTGCAAATTCACAAACTTCACAATGAAGATTTCAACAGCAACATCTCTAAAAATGGAAGGAAACATAGTCTTAAGAGGACTAAACGGTGGATGTCCTAATCGAAAATGGTGAAGCCAAATCCGAGATGAGTGGATAAGATTACAAGAGTTATTTCCAGGGTTACAAGAGTTGTAAGAGGTACTATAATCCACAGGAGACCAACCAATTCTGCTTGAATTGTCAAGGTAGTAGAGCCCATTCCGTTCCTTAGCAAATCCAATTGTCCTCCCTATTTTCAGGTCCTGCAAAATACAATGCTCGATAGAGAAAAGCACCTTACAATTCAAATTTCTGGTAAGTTAATTAATGGAAAGGAGATTGGTGGACAACCTATGAACATAAAGGACATTGTCAAGTTTAAGTGAGGGATTTAGAGTTATGGCTCCTTGGCCAGCTACAGTAACAGGAGATCCATCTGCTATGGTAATAGTCCTATTTCCTGGTGATGGTTTATAAGTTTCAAATTTAGTGGGATCATGTGTCATATGGTTGGTTGCTCCTAAATCAAGAACCCATGAATTAGGGTACCGAGAAGTTGTTGAGTTTTCGGAAATTAGACACACACATGACTGGACTAATGAACACATATCAGAAGACTTAGATAGGGAGTCAAGGAGAGCCCTGATTTTACCAACTTCTTTTCTGTTAAATATCTCCTCATTGGTACGTTTGTATTGGTCCATAGGGGCAGCTTTACCTTCATTGGTCATGTGCGCTTGTGGCTGTCTTTTAGCTCTGCTGAGCACTTGTGTTCTTCCATGAAGCTTGAAGCAATTTTCTCTTGTATAGCGTGGTTTCTTGCAGAAACTGCACCATAAACCTTCACTGTCCGATGTCTTAATCGGATCCGGCCTCCTGTTTTTGTCAGGATTTGTTTCCTCCTTGACTACTTTCATGGTGGATCCTTCGGTGTGTTGGTCTTCAAACATTACAGTCCGTCGGCTTTCTTCTCCTCTTACAGTAGAAAAAACTTCATTCAAGGACGGTGGCCGCTTCTTTTCGAGAATCTGAACTCGAATCTGATCAAAATTTGCATTTAGACTTGCCAAAAATTCAAAAATCCTATCTCTCTCCATATGATTTTGGAGAGTATTAGTGTCTTCAGCACACCTCATCCCTATATTCAGATTGTGATCTATTTCAAGCCAGAGACCTCTCATGAGATTATAGTATTCTGTAACAAAACGATTACCTTGTTTTGTTGTTGAAGCCTTTGTTTTGAGTTCATGTATTACTGCTGCATCTTGAACTTTTGAATAAGACTGATGAACAACCTCCCAAATGTCCTCTGCAATAGGGAGAAACATGCAGTTTTTGTTGAATTCGGGTTGCATTAAGCTCCACAACCATGACATAATAGAGGAGTCTTCTTCGTCCCATGTCTGAAACTTGGGATCACCTCGTTCTAGACCGGTGCCTTCTAGATGACTAAGCTTCCCTTTTCCTTTAAGAAACGTCCTCACAATCTATGCCCACTGAAAATAATTTTTTGCATCCAATCGGTATTCCTTCATGTTGGGAAAATCTCCAATCGATGAGTTGGATCGATCCTGAAGAGAGGACTCGATTTGGTTGGAGATAGCCTTCCCCGAATCTTCCATTCGGCAACTTAAAAGGACAGATTATAGCAAGAGACTAAGAAGGGATCGAGTAACAAGGGTGGCTATCACACAACTGAAGGCCAGCAATAAGACTGGTTAAGTCAGCAATAAGGCTGAAAAAAAAAGGGCTACAATGAAGCAGCGGCAGTGGTGGGAAAAGAAACAAAGGCAGGAAATTCAGATCAGAAAACTAGGCTCTGATATCATGAAGAAAAGAATCTGTGTTTTTCTTATTATGATTAAGTAATTACATGGTGCATATATACAAGAATAAAAGACCTAAATTACGTAAGAAATCTATTTTAGGTATAGATCCTTATTAGCCCCTAATCTCTGTCAATAGCTAGCTAACAAAATCAAATCACATATTTACAACTAACAAATCAAATTACATAATATCATATAATATTCCAAATAATTAGGGAGAGATCATAGGAGATTTTCCAACAGACCATACGAATAACATGATAAACCGAACCATACAGATTCAGGTCAGTTCGGTTTATCGATTTTTGGGTTCTTTCAACACTCGATGTAACACTCTTCATTTCCTCCAAATCGTCATAAAACTCTGTTTCTCAATCTCATGTACGTATGGGACTAACAAGACAAGGATAAAATGGAAAAATCAGAAGAGAGAGGAAGAACCTCATCTATACAAACAATACCAATGGCAAAGACATCCTACAATCATGCCATTTTCATTCCTGAAAAGAGGGAAGAAAAAAAAAGATTGCCCAATACCACAATCATATAGTGCAATTCAAACCACAAATTCCTAAATCCTCAATCAAGTGCTTCTGCTCTCAGCTCCTCGATCTCAGATGTAGCTGTAAAGAAGAAACGAATCTGCAAATGCAGAAATGCCATCAGCTAAACTCAGAGATCGCGAGCCCCTCTGTCCAAACATAGTGTCATCGATTAGCCCCTTTCTCTGTGCCCAGCATTCCTTCGACTGTCTGACCTTAATTCTGGAGCGTCACTCTGATCAGTTTCAGAAATGGATCTCCGAGGCTCTGTGTCCGCAGCTCCAGTATGACTCCTCCGACGCCTTCGATCCTGAACTTGCCAACAAATCACCCCTAAGCAAAGGCTATATAGAGAGAAATGACTTATGGAAAATAGCTTGCTTTACAATTACACATAAAACCACTATCGCACGTTTTCAAGAATGATCTATCATTCGGATTATCTTTTTTCCCCGGCAGAGCAACTCAGTTCTGCAACGAGTCACGCAGACCAAAGTTTTGATAAAGATGTAACGTAAGTCCTCCAAAGACACACCCTTGCATGTTTAACATACTCCAGGACTTTAAAAACTAAACTGTCTTACCAAATTTTAAGGAAACCACCTCAACTAAGTGATATGCATGCTTTGGCCCAAAAAATAAGCAGAGTGTTATATGACCAATTTCAGAGCACTCAACGGTGTCATCCAATATGGAGTCATACTCACTAAAAACTCTCCGTCGTTTTTTTTTTTTTTTGACATCCTATTTTCAAGAAATCAAGACTCAGAGTCATTCATACTCGCTAAAAACTCACTGGCATTTTTATTTTACATCCTATACTCAAGAAATCAAGACTCGAATGAGACTTCAGAAATTAAGTGTCCAACCTCTCTGGGTATTGGGTACTCCTCTGACTCCAGCATCCGGACAACTTGACTCATTTTTGGCCTTTTCTCAGCATCAGGATCGACGCATCTCAGAGCAGTCAGAAGGGCTCGTTTAAGGGCGCTTGTTGATGGCTTTGTCTCAATGTTCGGGTCCACCACCTCTTCAGAACGCCTGCTTCCGACCATCATCTTGAGCCAGTCAACCAAATTCACCTGAAGAAGACCAAAAAAGATCAACTCAGAAAATAGTGACATCTATTCAACCTAATACAAGGTGCTACTACGGAGAGAACTCGCAGATAGATCGGTCTGATCTTATAAATAGGACTTGTCATTCTAGTTCAGGGAAACTATACATAATGTGCTTTCAAGGCTCCTTGTTTGAATTGAGAACAGATGATTTTTGCATACCTCAGGTGCAGGTCGCCCATAATCTACTGGATCTCGTCCAGTAATTGCTTCCAGAAGGACCACTCCAAAGCTGTAAACATCACTTTTCTCGTTCAATAGCCCAGAGTTGGCATATTCTGGTGCTACATACCTGGAAATGTTTCAAAGTGGACAGAGAAATAAGCATGAATCGTCCACCAGGAAATTGACAGGGATTTGGTCATCGAAATCGTATAAGGAAAAAACAACTAACCCAAAAGTTCCCATGACTCTAGTTGTGATGTGACTCTTTCCAGCACCAAGCAGTTTTGCCAGGCCAAAATCAGATATCTTTGCGTTAAAATCATCATCAATCAGTATGTTGCTGGACTTGATGTCCCGATGCACTACCTTTGGTTCAATCGCCTCATGTAAGTAAGCCAATCTGCAACATTTAACTACGATTCAGAACTAGAAGAAAGAAAAACCTGATAAAATGCAAATCTGTCATGAGTTTGAGATGCTAATGACTTACGCCTTGGCAGTGCCCAGGAGAATCTTCATGCGAGCTTCCCAGGTAAGATAACCATGGTGACGCATGGCTCCATGAAGCCATTGCTCTAGGTTTCCATTGTTGACATACTCATACACCAACAACCTACAGTTCATAACAAAAAAAATAAACAAATGAGCGAACACAAATAACCCATTCTGATTCTCCTGCTCCATCTTGTATAAATTAACAGAATCTTAATTGTTGCCAAAATCAGGCCCTAGCGCAAGACAAATAGTCTAAATTACAAATTCTTTATATTAATGCGTGAGCCAGCATGCATAAGAAAAATCATACCCTGCAACTAGGGACATCAACAACAACAGAGCCTTTACCCACGATGAGAAACAATGTGCATTTGCCCAATATGCTCTAGTTTGAGTTGTCATCAACAACAACAGAGCCTTTACCCATTAACTAGGGTCGGCTACGTGGATCCACTCGTGTCATTGAACTATCAAGTTCTTAAATTTTGAGACCTTTTGAAAATGCTCCGAACTCAATATTACTAAGACAGGTCCAGAAATCTATGTGCAATACCTGTGAGTTCCTTCAATGCAGTACCCAAGGAGTCGAACCAAGTTTTTGTGCCGCACGTGACCAATGGCCTCAACTTCTACTCTGAATTCTTTCTCCGCTTGCCCCCTACAAAAATCATCGTATTAGAAAAGCACGACATCATTCACTTAATACCAATAAAGACACAAGCTAACATCTAACATACAGATTGTTGAGGAGCTTCTTGACCGCCACAGGTGTCCCATTAACCAGACAACCACTATAAACAACTCCATATCCACCCTCTCCAATGACATTTTCCTTGGAAAACCGACCAGTAGCTACTTCCAGTTCTCTTAAAGTAAACCAATGGCCCCAACCGAGGTGGGAGAACTCCGGCAGACCAGAGAGAGGTGAAGGTGCAGTTATTGGATGTGAGGAAGGCTGGCAAGCAGTAACTTTCCCATGGACTCCCTCCAACTGAGATTTGACACCATCCTTCTCAATGTTAGTAAAAGAGCCTGATTGACTGCTGGTATCTCCATTCTTTGAAAGGGCCAATGCCTTCTCGGAGTCCTTATCGCTGTACTTATCATTGAGCACGTGAATAATGCCTTCATGGGAAATAAAATTATTTGCTGAAGCTTCATCAATGATAATCTCTTTTATCTCCTTCGAGTCCGTAGGAATTTGGGTAAGAGGAAGAAGGTTTTTGGTCCTTCTGGATTTTTTGCGAAGGCTAAGGCAGAGCGACAACACCATGATTATTAAGACGAAGACTCCAAAAAGGATTGCTACCAATTCCCACACCTTGAGACCAAAAACAGATGTTGTCGACAGTTCCTCGTTAAGATTCGTGGGCATAACTCTCAAGTGCCTGTTAGATAGTGAGAAAGAATACAAAATTAATTACTGGAAGTCCACATAAAGATCTTGATTAGCACAAGATTATATAGTCTATGATCTCACAAACATATTAACTTCTTGCTAGACTTTGCATATTCCCAGAAACTACAGCAGGACGCAGATATGAAAATAAATGATTCTCAAGCCTTTGCTAACTCTATATCGATGAAAAATTTACATGGGGAGTGGTCTTGAAATTACCTCCTCACAGACCCTACTAATGCTCACACTGCCGACGCCGACACCGACGGATTGGTATAAAGTAGAAACCAGAGAGAGAGGGAGAAAGAGAGAGAGAGTGAGAGAGAGAGAGAGGAGACTGGATGGGAAAATCAGAGGGGACATGTTGACAATAACCAAACAAAAGAGCTGGCCTTCGCAAATACGGGACAAATGAAACTTGAAATTTGTGTATTTAGCAAACGCAATAGCAAATTGACCAACAGATAATCACTAAATGAGACACCAGATACATAATAAACAGGATTGCTTACGAATGTCAACCTTCTCGAACGAGTACTTGCTCCTGAAACTGCTTCCCAATGCCTTCTCAACACAGCCCACCGCCAATGACGAATCAAATTCAAACCCTAACCAACTTGGAAAGATGAGCAAAGCTACTCGCGCAAGTTTCAAGACGACCCCAATGTCAATGAAACAAGGACCCTCTTCAGATTCCTCTCTGGGTTTCCTCTACTGGCCAAAAGGGTGTCCGAGTCTCAGCTCAAAACCCATGCTTTTTAACGAATCCTCTCAGACCGTCCTCTCCTCACTTTCTTTGTAAGACCCAGAAACGAAAAATAGAGAAAAGGGTCAAGAGCAGCAACCTGTTCTTGCCTGTGCAGGCCTATTAAAGGGGGAGGGAAACAAAACGAGAGCCAAAAAGGCACAGGATTTTGGGAAATGGATACCGGAACGAAAGCAAATTCTTGGGGGCTTTGTCTCAGGGGGAAGAGAGAGTGGAGTTGTCAGTGGTAGGTGATTGAGAAGGAAAAATGCCTCGCACTGGCCGCATTCATATGACCCCCCGCAACGTCTTTCAAAGCCAAGGGGCATGTCAAAATGGAAACTCTCTCAGCTGTCTCTTGCACACAATACCTCCATCTGTTTGGGCCCCTTTCCTTTTCCCTCTTTAATCTTAATTTTTGGTATTGGAGGTGACAGATCATCAGGCACTTGATTAGATTAGTCATTAGTTGCAAAAAAAAGGAAACTATTTGCCTGCTGGGTGTGGGGCCCTGTCCTTTGAATCGTGATTCTTATTATAGGAAAAAAAAAATCCAATTTTTAATTTCTCCAAATCTAATCTCTCTACTCATATTGAATATGACTCAGAGACAGAGAGAGAGAGCAGAGAAACAGGACAGGGGTGTTTGGTTATGACTCCGAGGGACAGACAATCAGTGTGCTTGCAGAAATGTCAAAAGGTGAATTGTTGGAAAGGATGAGAGGTCTAATTTGTAGATGGGACCTCAAATTACCTTTCCAAGTCTCACACAAGTTCATTCATTATCAGCATACAAAAAGAAAACATCCTCCATCCCGTGGCAACAGGTGGGGATTCTTTCTATTTGTGCTCTCGATACCCGCAAGCTATCCTCGCACGTTCATGTTTTTTGAGAATACGTCTAACCAAAAACTACTTAAGAAGAAAATATTTTTTGTGGGTAATTAGAGAAAGAAAGAGTGAGGCAATAAAGTGCCTCGATTTACATTTTCAGGAAGGAAATAATGGCGAGGCATAAAAGAAACATTAGTCTTCCGATATATATTAAAACCGTAAATCCAATATTAATATTTTGATTAGAGGGTGAAATATTTAAATATTAGATAAGTGAAAAAGAATGTAATTCTAAATCCATAAAAATAATTCTATATGAAAAAAATGAATATATATATTTATGACCAATTGAGGAATGCATGACCCAGGAGGTAAGTGAAACTCTGCTTTCGGTGGTCAATGGTCTTTATTAAACTTTCTCTCCAAATTCAGAAGCCACGTCGACAGTTAATTTATTTCGTTTGTTTATTTATTATTCATCTATTTATTGCACGTTTCAGTGTTTTCTTGCTTCAAAGCAAGGTCCCTTGTTGTTGATGATGGTGAAATTACTAGTACTTTTTTTTGTTCTTTGACAGTGATATTACTGTTACTTTGAAGTTACGAAAGATAGAAAAGAAGGCACGATCGAACATGCATTGCATTGGTCTTGAATGTGCATTCCATTTCATTCGGGTTACATGCTCAATTGCTCATCTTCAACAATAAAAATGGTAGAAATTTCTCGTCGAGGATTAAATTAACGTCGAAAGTTAATTTGGCTTGGCTATAAATACCAGAAATTTGATTATCTTTTCTATTAATGCGAAGGGTGTCGGCGTAAGAAGAGGATAATATTCAACTTTTATACCATTAAATCAAACCATCTCATTTATCATCCCAAGATAAAAATAAATGTAATGAAAAGTTGGTCATGCTTGAAACTTGCATTTTCGATCTATTTGGATCGATCAAGTTTATGAACCGCATATCGGTAATTGATCCTTGTTCAAGACTAGTCATAATTAACTTTCTAAATATGTTCAAGTATATATATCCGCGTTGAGAGCTAGGTGCATGTTATATTTTTGCATAGCCAAGCATATTGCCTCTCTCTATTTTGCCCTAGAAATTATTGGTTAATTACATATATATGTGTGTGTAAAATAAAAGGTTGAAAAAGTCAAGCGAAAGAATGTAATGCACCTGGCTATCTTAACATGTTTCCCGGTTTTTCCTTAAGTTTCTTCTCATTCTTTTATTTTTGCCGACAGTATTTTTTTCTTTTGTTCTTTTTTTTTGGGCCCCCGCAAAGTGACCAGCTAAAATATTGGACTTTCTGCTAATTCGAGACAAATTCCTGCTTTGACAGTCAAAAAATATATAATTAAAAATATAAATAAAATATAAATGCATGCTTTGATCTGTTTAATTAAGAAGCATTTGAGAGGCCCCATAAGAAAAGGTAGACAGTAGCAGACAAATGGCTCTTTGTTTTGAAATAACTAAGCTTAACAAACGCGCTTTTCGAAAAGTTAAAGTGGGATTTTATCATAATGGCCTTTCGCTAGATGGGCTACTCACATTGAACCCGACCAGGATTCAGAAAGTTTTTGAGACGTGAGGCTTTTTTACCTATCTTAGCATATTGATCTTCGAATCTCTGTGGTCTCGTGAGCGACGGCAATATAACATAGGGTAGAGAATGGAACGGAACCTGTGTAAACTTTTCGAATGATTAGTACGTCTATTGCCGATGTAGAAAAATCCTTATGCACTCGTTATTGAACTAGTAACGTTTGTGTTTAAAGTCAATTTCATAATTGAATTCTTTCATCTGTCAACGATCCAATGGTGCGTGTGTAATTGAGTAAACACCAATTACGAAATGGTAATTATCTAGTCTTCTCACAAAAAGTATCCGGAGAATTACAATAACATCAAAAATCATTCTTGTTGTAACTATAGAAATAAGGTTTAGGAAAATAGTTTTTTTTTTGGTCGATTAGAAAAGTAGTTAAACATGATAGTTTTGTCTACCCAAAAAAAGAATGTCGTTTTTGGAAGAGTTACCTAAAACTAATTAGTCGAATAAAACTAAAATTAAAATAAAGATAAATAACATTGTTTTAAATCTTCGATTATTTTGCGGGAAATGAATTATTTGGAAAATATTTTCCTAATTAGAAATGTTTTCGCTATCAACAATTATTTATGTTTAAACATTTTTATGAACAATGAAAATATTTCTTGTTCATATTAGGAAATATTTTCCAAATAATTCATTTTCCTCGAAATAAATGCACCCTAAATTGGATTTTTGTTTCCTTTTCACAATTTTTTTGAGAATCTGCATACACTAGGCTATACTATCCATCTCGCTTTACTACTTAACATACACGCCACCTTATGGAACTTTCATAAAGCTCAACCTAGGTCTCAATTTTCCTGAGAGTAATGGCAGGAAATGGCTCCAAACAACAGCATTGAATAGGCAATTCAGCTCAAATCAATCAAGTGAAAAAAGGGAAAAAAATTGCACTAAAAAGCGTCTGCTGGAAGTTCTTCTCCTTCTTCCCCACTTCGACACGCCTGAGTTCACCGCAGTCATCTTCATCAAGGTTCATGTACAGATCACTCCATCGTTGCCAAGTTAGGGTTTCGGGGGCCATGCATGCGTACAAAAGTAGTGCACGCTCGACATTATTCAATGTTGGTATCTTGCGATTACAATGACCATCCACCAGCACATTGGATGAATGCGTACACATTGCTTTCAGGGTTTTTAATGAAGCCTTCATTATAATTAATATTGTTAACCCAATGATGAAAGCGACATTCGCTTTTCATAATCCTGCCCTCCCCTCGTTTTTCATCGAGTCTTATTCCACTTTTGTTGCCTTTAGTTCATAATAAATGCATTTGATTAGCTGCGTGCATGGAAAGCAAAGAATACCCCAGAGATGATGTGGCAGATCTTTGCTTCTTTCATTAAGAAATCTTTAAGCACAACGTGAAGCACATTGGTGCGAGATCCTCATGGAATGGGGACACGCCGTATTGCTAATGAACTCTTGCGATACGCAAGCACCCGAAAAAGAAATTAGTGATCAAAAGCACGGGATTCGGATCACTTTGAAATCGGGGGATTCTTTGGCAATCATGTGCTCGTGGATTAGGTTATGTACGTGTTGGACGAACCCAAGAGATGTTTTTACATCGCCAGAGCAATTTTCTCGAACGTCCCCCGAAGAAGTGCCGTGTCTCTCGGCCTCCCTCTTTGGCTTCGACGATGAATTTCTACATGCCCATGTCAGATCTATAATTCTGCAACTCATCTTTTCGTTTCCCTATGCATTTGAGAAATCGGTTCTAAATCTAGAGATTAAGGTTCCATTTATTTCGCAGAAAAAAGAACAATTTGAAAAGCGTTTTCCTAAAAATGATGATTTATATCGCTTAAAATAATTAGTCAATGAAAATTTTTTTCATTACCGATAATAATTTATATATAAATATCTTCATAGAAAATGAAAATATTTTTTGTTTATTTATTTCCGTAAGGGATACAAATGGTTATTTTAGAAAAATATTTTTCAAATCATTCATTTATCAAAAAACAGATGGAGCTTAAGGAAAAAAAGTTGAATAACCCCTAAATGCTAGTATCAATTAGTAGGTCTAGTAAAATAATCTCTAGGCTGCTTCTACCTATGTAATTTGCATCTGACCAGAGGCATGCTTCCAAGAGAGATAGGATCCTATATATATAAAAGAAATTGTTATATATTTAAATCAACATAAATGGATACATGCTTCCAAGTTCCAAGAAGGACAAGAGTTAACCTAAAGAGCACCAACCAAAGCACATCATGGTATATGAAACTAAACATGAAGAAATCAATAATAAAATACTTAACCACCTGAGTGGTTCCTCCACACCTGCCTGCCTCGGCTCTCCTGCAAGGGGGACCCTGAATAAGACCCTTTTTTCTCCTAGGGCAAAACGTGCAAATCAGACCCCAGCTCCCCAAATTGAAAATCGAAGCAATGATTCGATAATTTAAAGTGCCTTCTAGATTACTGATAATCGAGAGAAAATCTTTTCCTTGTCTCCTTATCGAGTCCAAACAAAGCTGCAGCTTGTGATTCGTGGGATTACGCGGTGCAAGAAGAATAATGCAAAGGGCTCTAATGACAAAAAAATTGGACCCACCAATATAAAATTGTCGATAGAAATTGATCATATGAAGATGTAAAATAAGAATTTTTGCAGTATGGTACGAACAAGAATCTGTGATGTTGGAAGTTAGGTCAAGGGAAGCCTCCGGGGAAGGAGCCACCGGTCTGTTCCTCCTCCGGCCACCGGTTGAAACGTCAAGAATGTTCACCACCCGTGCGCAACAATGAGTGAATGAAATGTCTACAAGTATAATGAGTACATTATATGCGTCATCTCAATTCTCGTCGGGACCTCGGGATAACTTAGATGTAAAATTTATAAAGGGTATTCCCTTCTCTCCGAGAAGACAAAGATTCGGGTGGAATTGGAGGTGTAGAGCGTACTGATATTGGCATGTTAAAATAATTACCGCATCTATGGAGCTCGCCCAACAAAATCGGGACAGACTGCGGAGACCCCTACAGGAGAATATGACCTAAGCAAGTTCTTAAAATACCTCGTCTCGATCCTCGTCCAGATCTCGAAATCATTGAGATGAAAAACTTTTAAAGGGTATTCCCTCTTCCCCGGAAGGACAAAGATGGAGGTGGAATTAGGGATGTACGGCATGCGGGCACCGGCACGTTAAAATAATGAACGTATCCGTGAAGCCCGCCTAACAAAATCAGGACATCCAAAAAAGAAAGACCCACCAATATAAAATGTCGATACAAATTGATCATATAAAGATGTAAAGAAAATAAAGACTTTGCAGAATGGTACGAACAAGAATCTGTGATGTTGTAAATTAGGTCAAGGGAAGCCTCCGGGGAAGGAGCCACCGGTCTGCTCCTCCTCCTCCGGCGGGCGGTTGAGACGTCAAGAAAGTTCACCGCCCGTGTATGCTGCAGCAATTAGTGATTGGAAAATGTCTACACGTATAATGACTTTATAATATGATTTGTTTAATTATGTGACATAGTGGTTGAGGCAGCACTATGTTTTGCGGTAGTTAGCCGGTAATATCAAGCCGGCTAATTAGAATGATATTATGTGATAGATACATAATGATTAGCCACTTTTCAAATCACATTTATTTTTTCGTGGACTGTCTCCTTCAGAGAGAAAAAGAAAGAAGAAAAAGGCAGAAAGACAGCTAATCATTTGGGCACATCAAACTTAATTGTCTCCACCTAATCCTCTTGGCGCTATTAATAAACTGAGATTAGAGGCCGGATCGATTGATTTGCATACATCTCATGTATCTCTACTGTCAGGACCACATAACCTACGAGTGTGAAAGTTCCTGGATGTCGAAAGGAGAAAATTATTTACATTAAAGAGAACAAGAACAAAAGAGCTAACAAGATCGATCGAAAGGTAGTAACATAGTAGGTGTAGCAAAAGCAAGCGATCGCAAGCAACACTAAAAAGGACAAGAAAATAAATCAAAGGCCGGATTTATGTAGTTCAGTCGATATAACCTATTCCAAAAAGAGAACACAAGATTTTACCGCAGATTGAGCGATACAACGAAGGTGACGACTGTCCTTGGGTTGATTCAAGAACTCTCATTTTTTCCGGTCCTCAATTATACTTGATCTTACCACAATTTATTGTGAAACAATTACTCGATCTCCCAAAGCAATTTTTTCCACAAGATTTAATCGGCTCCAACACTATCGGATTGATTGAAGATTCATGATATCACGAGCAAATGGTAACACCACTTACAACACATATAATGCTCACTAGGCAATTTAGACCAAACCCCTATATAAGAAGACTCATATGACAAAACCTGAAATCCATTCCTTTTTGGGCGACTCCTATGACAAAGTGTACAAATTGTACTTTCCACTTTCGTGCCAAGACTTCGACTCCAAAATTAAGAAACCAATTTCCAAGTTTTCCACAATTGTTAAAATATGGGGGTCATTTGAGTCGGGACATCTTGATTTACATTTGGGTCTAGTTGGGTTTGATTCATGGATTCGTATTCGAGATATAATCTTACGCACACGCAAGTCACAAGATCAGTAGACCATAAACACAAAATGCAAAATGATCATTTTTTAATCAGTGAATCTGCAAAAGCATGAGTTGGAACGTGGCTAATCGTCGAATTAACATTAACATTTTTTGGCCAACCGGAGACTACTTTCTAAAAAGTAGAATTGTTTTAAGTTTTAACCAGTATAAAGTCTGCATTGAATCGGGGAAGATTTAAACAATGGGCTCATCTTGTGATTTTTTTGGGCCTTTAGAATGTAGACGGCCCAACGGCAAAAGCAGGTCTGCCAGTTGCGACTGTGACAACTTGATGTTATGTTCGAACATATGTTGTGAATCTATTCAAATAAAGTGTGCTTGGCCTAGTGATAAAAGGGTCGCCTATTTTGTATGAGGTTGTCGGTTTGATTCATGTCATGAGTGCACCTATGAATGACTCGTGTTGCATTACCTAACTGCGACATATCTCATATGGAAAGACTATCGAACTATAGACATCTTGGTAAGACTGCAGAGATGAGCTTACCAATCTTGAAATTACGGTCACGGGTAATGCAGGGTAATGATGATTCAATTCGAAATAGTGTATGTGACCCTTACGACGATACTCAGAGGGGGTCGCTAGCACTGGACTCCCCTCCCTACTCCTTTTATAATAAAAAAAAAAATAAGCACGTGAGAGAATGCCTATATCTCTAGCCAACTCCTAGGTCAGTACAATTGGTCGGGGCGTGAAGTGATTTTCAAAATTTTTCCAAGTGATTTTTAGTTTTAAAGCAAAATGTTACTTGTTCAAATTCTATCAATTGTGTGCAAACTATTATAAGTCATGGCCATAAGAAAGTAATCAATGGTTGGGTAACACCATGTCATGAGTTAATGTGGCATATACTTTTGTATTGACAACCAATAAAAAATGAACATGTGTCATGACGTGGCAAGTAAATAAAAAAAAGTCAACTCCTTTTTCTCATCTTCCTCCTCCATCCAGTCTCTCCCCATCAATTAAGTCATGTGCTACAAAAACTTTGTTGTTCAAGTAAAAGTTTGTAATTTATTTTAGCTGTTTGAAAAGTCAAAGGTTTTTTGTCCTACAAGTAAAAGTTGAGTTTTTTTGGGAGGATTTGAAACGTATATTTCTCCCATTTTGATTTACTGTAGTTCAGGAAAATTACTAAAATAGTCTTAAACTTATTACATTGATATCAATTCAGTCATAAACCTTTTGATTTGACCAATTTAATCTATCCAGCTAATTTATACCGGAAATCACTGACGTGGACTCCAGTTGTTCTATATGGCACAATCGGTGTTGATGTAGATAAATATTAATAATTTTTTTAATTTTTGAATTTTTTCTGACTTCTTCTTCATTGGGCCTGTGGATGGTCTTTGGCCGTGGCTAGCGACCCACCTTAGGCAAGGGTCAACGAGGGCATTGCAACCTCGGCGAAGGCCACCTTTGCCGACCCTCGTCTATGGCCAGTCATCGGTCATTGTCGAAGATTAGCCACAACCCCAAGGAAGAAGAAGCCAGAAAAAAAAATAAGAAAGGAAAAAAAAAAAAAAAAAAAATATTTAAAAATTTAAAAATTATTAAAATTTATTCACGTCAGCACCGGTCATGCCATGTAGGACGGCCAACGTCCACGTCAGCGATTTCCGATCTAAATTGGCCGAATGGATTGAATTGATACTAATATGAAAATATTTAGGACTAAATTGATTAAATTAAAAGGAATATGACTAAATTAGTACCAATGCAATAGGTTTTTGACTATTTTGATACTTTTCCTCATAATTTCTTTTTGCTTTGTATGCATATAAAAATTTGCCACTATTTGCACAGTTTAGCACTGCCCAATGGAGGAGGCTTCATGTTTCTCCCCACTTTTTTTAGAAAAGGAAAAGAAACATTATCTGCAATTTGGACGCAGAAGTTGTACAAGTCAAGAATGCCCTTATTGATTGGAAACGTCATATGTCTGAGGTACGAAGCCAATCAAGAATTCAACTTTTCAGGGTCCCTCATATAAAATTTTGTACGAAACAGCATAAATTACAGTATTTATTTGCTAAAAATTACACCAAACATCACGCGTCATAAAGCGCTAGGCCCATCGCCGGTCCTCTCAACCCATCATTCCTTGATTGTATATATGTATAGGCATTAACATCTTTTTTTGTTGATTGATTATCCCCTTCATTTAACAGAAATAAATCATACAAAAAATGTGGACTCTGACCAAGTCTGGAGATTAATTTAGGAATTGAACCGGCAAAATTACCAGGCCGTTTGAATTTTGATCTGCAAAGGAGCATTCTCCTCCGTCCAGCCTCATGAATCAATGTCTGAAAAGACATTAGGATAGACATCTCGAAAAGGCAATCGAAACAGTAGAACAAAAAGAAAAGAAATGGGCTTTGCTTTGGATCATGGTAATGATCATGAAGATGATAGTGACCGGAGGAGGATCTTGAATATTTGACAACTACAGATTGTTTGCACCTGGAACGTCGCTATACAAACAGCACGTGGACTAGGAAGATCCATATAAACGCCGGCGATTTTGTTAACCCACGATTTGCATTATCCGACTCCATCAACACGGTGATGGACAGTTCGGCACCACTCAATCCTTCAAGAAGATAGCTAAAGCAGCATTATCGTATGCACGGCATTACATCCATTGATAGCTAAAGAGCAAGGTGTGTGTTGCATAATTAGCGTTGACGTAGATAAGATTTAATAATTTTTTAAATAATCTTTTGAATTTTTGAATATTTTTTTTTTCTGACTTCTTCTTCCTTGGACTTGTGGCTGGTCTCTGACCATGGTTGGCAATCGACCATAGGCGAGAGTCGACGAGGGCGTTGCAACCTGGGCGAGGGCTGCCTTTGCCGACCCTCGTCTGTGGCCGGTCGCTAGTCATTGTTGGAGACTAGCTATAAGCCCAAGGGAGAAGAAGCCAGAAAAAAAAATAATAAGAAAGGAAAAAAATAATAATATATTTTCAAATTTATTAAAATTTATTCATGTTAGCGCCGGTCATTTCATGTAAGACAGCCGACGTTCACGTCAGCAATTTCCTAATTAAATTGATCAGATGGACTAAATTGATACTAATATGAAAAGGTTTATGACTAAATTGATCAAATTAAAATGTATAGGACTAAATTAGTATAAATACAATAGATTTAAGACTATTTTGATACTTTTTCACATAGTTTCTTTTGCTTTGTATGCATATAAAAATTTGTCACTATTTGCACAGTTCGGCACTGCCCAATGGAGGAAGCTTCATGTTTCTCCCCACTTTTTTTACCTTTATAAATTTCAATAGACATTGTTAGGTATGACTCCCAAGAATAAAATTCTCTATTGTGATTTTATGGTCCTTGATTACTAACAAAAAAGAGGCCTTTATTTATTTACTTACACAATTTGTATATGCGGTCCAAAAAGTTGTCACTATCCTACTATACATTTTCTAAACTTATATGGGGAAAAAAGAGAGGAAAAGGAAAAGAAACATTATTTGTAATTTGGACGCAGAAGTTGTACAAGTCAAGAATGTCCTTATTGATTGGAAACGTCATATGTCTCAGGTACGAAGCCAATCAACAGTTTAACTTTTCAGGGTCCTCATATAAAATTTTGTACGAAACAGCATATATTACAGTATTTATTTGCTAAAAATTACACCAAACATCACGCGTCATAGAGCGCTAGACCCGTCGCCGGTCCTCTCAATCCATCATTCCTTGATTGTATATATGTATAGGCATTAACATCTTTTTTTGTTGATTGATTATCCCCTTCATTTAACAGAAATAAATCATACAAAAAATGTGGACTGTGTCGAAGTCTGGAGATTAATTTAGGAATTGAACCGGCAAAATTACCAGGCCGTTTGAATTTTGATCTGCAAAGTAACATCCTCCTCCGTCCAGCCTCATGAATCAATGTCTGAAAAGACATTAGGATAGACATCTCAAAAAGGCAATCGAAACAGTAGAACAAAAAGAAAAGAAAAGGGCTTGCTTTGGATCATGGTAATGATCATGAAGATGATAGTGACCGGAGGAGGATCTTGAATATTTGACAACTACAGATTGTTTGCACCTGGAACGTCGCTATACAAACAGCACGTGGACCAGGAAGATCCATATAAATGCCAGCGATTTTGTTAACCCACGATTTGCATTATCCGACTCTATCAACACGGTGGTGGTTAGTTCGGTACCACTCAATCCTTCAAGAAGACAGCTAAAGCAGCATTATCGTATGCACAGCATTACATCCATTGATAGCCAAAGAGCAAGGTGTGTGATAGGGTCTACACAGATTAAATGCATCTCAATGTCAGAGGGTCCCAGTATGAGGCAACTCAAGAACACATGATTCTCGTTAAACGTTCTTATGGCAGTTGGTCTGAGAAGGTGTTTTTAGTTAATTCTTGCTTATGGTATCGGATTCACCTTTACGATCCGGTAAAAAAGAAGCCATTTACGTTCGATCTTGAAATTTTGTTAATTTATGATTGCATTGCATTATCCAACTTCTTTGACCGGTGATCGTCGAGGCTTAGGTCGGCTTTGCGCCACTCAATCCGTCAAGAAGACAGCTAAAACATCATTGTCATATGCGTCAGCATAATTATTTATTGATAGCTAAAGACCAATGTGTGTAAAAGGGACAGCATAGATTAAATGCATTTGAATGGTGAGAGGGTCCCAGCATGAGGCAACTCAAGAACATGTGGCGTGATTCTTGTTGAGGGTCTTATGGCAATTCATCTGAGAAGGTGCTTTGAGATAATTCTCGCTTATGGTACTAGATCCACTTTTATGGTCCAGTGAAAAACAAGCCATTCGCGTCGGGTCCGGTCCGGTCTCTCAACTCTGCAATGTGTCTCAACTTAGACTCAGTAGGATTTTTGCCGTTCCTGTCAATGCAATTTGCAAAGCATGTGGTACGGTCAGCATAGGTTAATGTTTGTCTGTTTGTTTGGTCTTTCTCTTTATCTTGCTCTTTTGGGTAACCCAACCTCTTAATCCATCGACTCCCACCACCAAACATCCACTGAT
The DNA here is from genome assembly GCA_024500025.1 of Syzygium aromaticum. Taxonomy (NCBI): domain Eukaryota; kingdom Viridiplantae; phylum Streptophyta; class Magnoliopsida; order Myrtales; family Myrtaceae; genus Syzygium; species Syzygium aromaticum. The sequence goes on from CM044892.1 coordinate 32,840,825, forward strand.
TTTGGGCCCAACCCACCTGGTCTGTGACCTTCTCTGGAGCCTTCACCTCACACTCCGGCTCAAGGATCCCCCCTCCCCACAAAAACAAACGCTCTTCCCTTCCTGCTCACTTCAGATTGGATCTCTTCACTACTAATACAAATCTGGCGGTCAATCCTGGCGAGTAACGAAAGGATCGATTTTGGTTGAGGTAATGCGTCTGTTCATGCATGTCTGGACGTGGGTCGATCTTGTACTGCTGGGTTTTTAGCTGCCTTGCGTTGCAGATCTAATTAGTGTTAATTCTGTCGCTGTCTCGTTAGGTGAACGTGGTTTTTCTTTGGCTTTGAGGGTGGATTTGATTTAGTTAGAATGTGGGGTTGTCGGTGTCGTTGTTTGGGTATGTTGCATGATTCCCTATTTTCTGCTCTTCGTTGTTGTCTACTACGTTCGATGGTGCTTGTTCCGGATCAGACTTTGTGAATTCCCCATTTGGTGGAACTGGTTTGTTTTTGTACTTTCAATGCCCATTTCTAGTCCATCTTGCTTTGGCAGAAATATCGTTTCTTGTTTTGAGTTGAATGCCGTGGCAATATGATTTTGAATTTTCATGCCATTTCTTTGGCAGTTCAGAGATTTTGTGAACATCAAGAATAGCTCCATTTCACCGAAGTTCGACTTCATTTGGGTTTTCCACTTCCCAGTGCTTGGGGAGATCAATTTCCATTTGGGTTTTTCTATCTGCTACTGGAATATCATTTTACTTCTCTCTGGGGTCATGGTCGGTTTACGGGCATGACAATCATTTTCCAGAAGATGTTGTAGAAGCTGGTTTAGCTGGGGTGAAAGATAAGAATGGGCAAGATGATCAACAAACCGCTGGTCCTGACATACCTTTACCTATTTATCTACATTTTGCTTTCATCCGGAGTTATACTTTACAACAAGGTAATGCACGTTCACTGCTTAAATTCCTTGCATTTGTATCGCATTGCAACTATTCATGCCCATTTTTGAAAGTCCAGACTGGATCACTTTGGTAATGTGTGTCCATTTTTTCATTAAGCTGTCTTTGGAGGCCGCTATGTGGATCTCATTTATCTTGCCATTTGCCTTGAGGCTGTCTTATGATCTAAGTCAAATCCTTGCCTGCCACTCTTTATGATCTCATAGAACAATGCATAGCTCTGTGAAATGTTGCCAGGTCAAACCATCAGCAGCCTGAATCGGCTGTTCTTTGTCATTCATTGATTAAACTAGTACCTCTATTGGGATGTAAGAGTTGTGTAGATTGACAAAACTTATGTGGTGATTCTAACTTTGAAAATTTTCGCAGTGGGTACTTTCTCCCAAGTACTTCAATTTCCCATTTCCAATTACACTGACCATGATTCATATGGGATTTTCTGGAGCAGTAGCCTTTCTTCTTATTCGTGTTTTCAAGGTACGCATTCTTCATGGACACTTGGACCTTTACTTCCGCCCATATCTTCGGAATCTTTGATATAACATGCCTCTTTCTCGTGTTTACTTCCTCGTCTGTCTATGCTAGTGCGCATCTAAACAATCTTAATTTGCAGGTTGTAGCTCCGGTTAAGATGACCTTTGAAATGTAAGCGGTTCATATGATCATATATTTTTGTCTCTGGAGTTGCAATGGTGTAGATCATTGCACTTTCTTAACTCCTGTATCCCGATTACATCACTTCTATTTGTGCAGATATGCAACGTGTGTCATACCAATAAGTGCATTCTTTGCTTCTAGCCTCTGGTGAGCACTCATGCAATATTTTGAGGGCAGTAATATTGAATCCCATTGTGGATAACTTGATCCTATCATGTAAATATATCTACTTGGCTCATCAGTTATGTGTAGATCTGTTTATTTCATAGGTCTAGCTATCCTCATTGATTGGGTAATGTGGGGTACATGGTTTTCTGGGTTCTGATATATCATTCACGATCTCCGCAATATCAGTCCCAACTATCTTTTTCTTACAACATTTTCTTACGATGTTTCTATGTTACTCCTCCACAACCAATTGCCATAACTGTGCAGAGAAGGGGTTTTATGTTATCAATAGATTAATTTAATGTCAAAGAGTTGTCACATTCATGTTCAAATTCGGTTAATCAACATTTAAACCAATCCTTACATGGTCCATACAATGTATGTTCTACAGGTTTGGCAACACTGCTTACTTGCACATTTCTGTGGCCTTCATCCAGATGCTGAAAGCTTTAAGTATGTTGAAAAAATCCCTGTTCTTTTGTATATCTTCAACTGCTCATTGTATTGAATTACCTCTTACTTGTTAAATGTTGGATATTGCAGTGCCAGTGGCAACCTTTGTCACAGCAGTTATGTGTGGCACTGATAAATTAAGGTGTGATGTGTTCTTGAACATGCTGGTGGTGAGCATCGGGGTTGTGATTTCCTCATACGGGGAAATCCATTTCAATATTGTTGGTACAGCTTACCAGGTCACGGGAATCTTTGCTGAGGCTCTTAGGCTGGTTTTGACCCAAGTCCTGCTGCAAAAGAAGGGATTAACTCTAAATCCCATCACCAGCCTGTATTATATTGCTCCGTGCAGGTACTGAATTTAATTGTCAATCGCACTGGTTTCTTTGAATACGTTTAAAATTAAGCCCTTAGGTTGGACTTAGATTTAGTGAAAGACAAGGTGAAAGATGGATGGCTTTTTTGGTAGCGGGTGTCCCTGTAATACGAATGCCAAATATTGAGTATGTGCTTTACTAGATTGTAAGATTTTGTCATTGAGAGTTCTGTTTCCTGAATTTGCAGCATCAGTTTTATGACTTGACAGCATAGATCCTGTGATATGTAGAGCAATAGAGCATGCTTGATAATGTCATCTTATTTCAGTGCATTTTAGAATATTGTTGACAAAAGTGTCCTGTATTCCATCAGTTCATATCAAGAATGCTAACTTTCTCACTTTTTTTAACATGCAGTTTTGTGTTTCTGTTTGTGCCTTGGTATTTACTCGAGATGCAAGAGATGGAAGTTTCACAGATCCAATTCAACTTTTGGATCTTTTTCTCCAATGCCATTTGTGCTTTGGCTCTCAACTTTTCCATTTTCCTGGTTATCGGTCGAACTGGTGCAGTTACCATTCGCGTAGCTGGTGTATTGAAAGATTGGATACTGATAGCACTTTCCACTGTTATATTTCCTGAGTCGACAATAACTGGGCTCAATATAATAGGCTATGCAATAGGTAATCTGTCTTTCTAACTTAAAGCTTCCAGCGCATCTTTTATCTCATATTCTGTGATTAATGAAAGTGTTCCCTTTTCCTTTTTGCAGCTCTGTGTGGTGTTGTTATGTATAATTACATTAAGGTTAAAGATGTTCGTGCGTCTCAAGCTCCAGCAGAGAGTATTCCAGAGAGAATTACAAAGGTCAGTTTCTTGCACGGGGATATGTTCTGAAGTATCTCTCGAGGGAATATGCCTGAGGCACTGTATATATATATGGTTCGAAGTTAAAGATTGAAACTAAAATCGTTGATCATGAAAACACAAGGAGTAGGAAGATACACTGTCATCATTAGGCTCTCTGTTTTATGGCTTCTGAACTTTATGTGCTCAAATCTTCGCACTTTGTACTTAGGCACTCTGTTTTGAAGTTGTTTTCACCACTCCTCACCCCCTGCCCCACCGCCCTTTTCTTGGGATGGAGAAATATTAGTTCCTTATATGGCACTATAGCAACATTCGGCATCAAAATGTTTGTTGGCGGGTGCCTTTTAAATTATTAACTTGGTGAATGGCAGCAATCTGTTATTTCGATAAACTACTTTGAGGTTGACATAATGGATGGTCAGCAGAAACTTCTTATGATCCTGATAAATCATCAGATCATGGGGCAAGTACTCTACTCTAGCCTTTGGACGCCGAGGAACTAGCACACTACACTGGCAAACACACGTCCAATTTCAGACTTTAGTTGTGAATTTGTGATTGTTGTGCTTTTCTGAACGCACCCTCTGAGGTCCTCGTTCGTTAAACGATGGACAAAGTTCAAGGATGATTGATATGATTTTTTTTTAGCTTTAAGCCCTTTGTAGAATTCTTGCTATTTCGTTTATTCCTTGGCCATTATTGTTCTCACTCTTAAGAGTCTAATGCGTTTTTATCAATCCTAGGATTGGAAGCTCGAGAAGAAGTCATCTGACCCTTTTCTGCCTAGCAAGGGGAGAGACAACAATGGTGGAAGAAACGGAGGGAATAGTCCCACCGCCATCCCTACCGTCGATGAAGAAGCGCCTCTCATCCCATCGTCAAGATTTTATTACACAGGACGGACGCAATTTAACAGCCATTCTAAATGAGTGAGCATACTCATGATTGAAGAACTTTATATTCATCCTAGGAAACAAGAGAAGATCGTGAGGGTGCGTCTCCGGGCTTCCTATGGAAAGAGCGTTCTTTCAGAAACCACTCTGGCAAGCTAGTGCATCAATTCAAATTGTAGATGGGGACACATCGAGGAGTCGCGATACAGAGGAGCACAGGAACTGCAGTTGTACGTCAATGACAGGCTGACCATATGGTCCGTTCCCGTGAATCAATTGGGCTCTTGTTCCTTTGTTAGAGGTGATTACGTACTCTAGTTTTGATTTCAGATTATATTGAACATTTGGTTCTACAGCAATGTCAAATTATTTCAATGTGATAGCCAAATGCAGGGACGGACAATCTCACTCTTTTTATGGTACTTAATCCAGAGGGGAAGGGAAGGAGGGCTTTGTACAATTTCATCTAGAGGTTTAGAACGCTCTACTTTGGAAGATTGGTATCATTTAGTTAGCAAACAGAGCCTTGGATGAAAGCAACAAACGCACTAATTGGTATATAGCAAGGTAGAGCTGTTTAATTATCCGGGCGTCAAACAGGAAATCAGTAAACGTATGAACGTATGCGATTTTCACGACATGACCAACGGCAGCCCGACTGAAATCAGAAGGCAAAGGAAATTTCAAAACAGGCATGCATTACATCCTCAAAAGGGCATTTAGCCGAATACATGTACATGGCAATGATGGTGTAGTTCTGCCGTCTGCAATGGTCTCGACAACATAAGCGAAAAAAAACCATGCCGTACAAACTCTGCAAAGAGAAAAGAAGCGGAATAGGGAAAGGAGGCCTCACAAATGATTTACACATACAAATAGAATCACAGACAAGAAAACGCATGTCAGGCAAGAATAGTAATTATAGAAGAAAAAAACCATATATATGCCCACAAACAGCTTCGCCAGATTACTTTCACCGTGATGGGATTTGCAGCAACTTTTACCCTCGGATATGAGGAATCTACTGCGCATCTCCGAAATCCCTGATAGATAACAACCTTCTTGTTGGCGCAGGTGGCGCTAGTCCAGGAATGTCCCTGATGTTCTTGTTGTTGGGGTGCACAATCTATATATCAAATATTACCAAAACAAAATTAAACCTCCACAGACATCACAATGAGATTTTGCACACGAGGGATTAGATTGAGCTATAGCAAAAGGCAAACAAATCACTTCATTAAAATGTTAATCTGATCAAGTGATGAATGGATTAATTGAACAATATACCTTCACCACAATAATTGCTATCACGCCACAGACGATAAGTAATAGGAAAAGCATAATACATTTATCTGTTGCCACCTGTAAAAAAGAAGATAGAACTCAACAAAAGTCCCAGTAAAGAGGAAACAAATACACTTACAGGCAAAATAAAGGAAAGGAAAACAGATGAACCTGTCTGCCAATTTCCTTCACAAGTTGGGAAGCCTTTTTAATAGAAAACTGGATTGTATCAAGCTCATTCACGATTCTCCCCATTTGCTCGGTCTGGAGAAAGTTAGATCTTCAAGTAAGGCTCAAACTAAAACAACAAAATGATGCAGACTCTTTTCTTCCCTATAATAAGTTCGTAAAGAAGACTAACTTGGCCCTTTAAGGTGACAGCAGTCTGTGTTCCCACTTCCAAAGTTTGCTCAACAACCTAGGAGTCCATTCATCATCAGAATAATGATATCTATGTAAGAAAAGGACCGAGAATTCATTAAGATAAGTGCTCACCTTTTTCGAGCGCTCAATGACCTGATCAGTTTCATCCATTTGCTTCGTTCCAGCATCAATGAGCTGTTGGTTTGACATGGCTGCAAGGCAGAATAAGTTGACCAGGAAAGACAAAAAATGAGACCAAGTTTTACATAATAAACCCAAGAAAGAATCATTGAGAGAACATATCAATTCAAGGTGAATAAGTGTTCCATCATCTAATTCCACTGACATATAAACAAAAACGCCAATAGGAAAAATTTGTAAATGCCCTTTTCTGACAACTGTGAAACAATCTTCCAGTTCAAAATACTGGACAAAAGTGATGCAACCTACTAGTTTTAAGTGTCTGTGTCAGATAAGGAGAAAGCACAACATCAACACTCAACTTTGCTTAGATAGGATTAGATGTGGTAATGTCTAACTCTATCGATGGTTATTAGACAGTCGGACTGCTAGCTGATATAAATAGTGACCCATTTGACAGGTTTGTTGCATCCCCGAGGATACAGGAAACTAAGAGGAACCATTATCAGCTCATGAGAAAACAACACTAAAAACAAAGAAAAATGGACGCTGATTTAACATTAAACATCCATGTCCAAACCTTTCGTCGATATTTTATTTTACAAGAAAGTGGAATAAAAGAATTGCATGACTTTACCCAAAAAAAAAAGAATTGCATGAAATAACATTTTATTGCTTGCTGAAAGATGGCATATAGAAATATTGCCTGGAGCTACTAGCAAATCATCTGTACTTTATTTAATTAAGATACTTGAAAATTAAACAGCAGTTATCATTAGGAAAGAAGTCCAAACTGACCTGATGCCACTTGGAAATTTTCATCTTCAGTTGGTTCACTTACTCCAGCTCCCATATCAAAATGTTCAAGTTTCTTATTACCGAGAGTACTCATATACCTGCAATTACACAACAGAGATTCAATTCAACATGAAGAACATAAAATAAGAACCCACATGTGATCTTGATACCTGAAAACCACCAACAAAAAAGCAGTCCATTTTGTCAACTGCCTAAGGCCGAAGTACAAAAGAGAAGCTATTCACCTAATGACACCAAATATATGAATTATGAGCCAAAAGAATAAGAAAAGAGAAAACTTACGTTTTTCTCATTGCTACATATGTGTTTAGCTCTTTGATCTGAAAAAGGAGAGAACGTGCAGTGAAAAAAAGTTTGCTAGAATTAAGAAAATATGAAGAAGAATTCATGACACAAATATTGCCATGGAGAAATGCCGACGTGCATGAACGTCTAGATGGTACAGTTTAAAATTTCATTTGTAAGTTATACAAAAGGGAACGGGAACTGACCATAGATTGCTTCTCATCATTGAGTTGCCTATTTACTTCTGGTGGATTTCTGCCCTCTTCATCCTTAATTTCTCGATCAAACTCTTTGATTAATCTGTATAAATATACAAGATGTTAAACCTTGCGATCTACAATACTGAATATTGAAGGAAACAATGCATGGCAGATCAAAAATTAGAGATTAAAGACTCTTGTCTCTTGTTTGTCCCCTTTCCTAAAATAATTCTTTTGCACACTCCTCTCCCTCGAAAACATGATACAAGAGATAAGGAAACCATATCTATACCATAGATTTAAAACCAGTACTCTTCTCATGTAATTAACACGGATTTAAACACTTGCCCTGTTTATTATATAGCCAATTGTGAAAACAGCACTCTTTATTGAAGCAAATGGTCCAAAGCTTACACTTCTTTAATGGTTACACCGTACGCGATGACCAAACAAAGGAATTGAAGCAGCCTCGTACCTCTTACACTCCCTCATCTTCCCAGTGAGTTCCTCCAATTGTTTACTTTGTCGGTTGGAATCTTTGATCTTATCGATCTTCTGGAAGCCATTTCTGCATACACCCAAAAAACAGAAGAAGATTGATGTATATATATCAAGTGTTTGCAATAAGCACAAGTCTCGTCTTCGAAAGACAATTGAAAAGGCAACTGACTCTGCAAACTTATAATTACCCAGAAGAAACCACATCTACTTTAGATATGTAGCTAAATAACGGTTAAGAAGATGAGCCCTCAATAACGATTATGAAACACATGTTTGCAAGATACCCGATAGGTTTAAAGCAGAAGAGTGCAGTATCTCCATAAATGTGCATTTTGACCTTTTTCTTTGGCCTGGAGGCCCATTTTTAACTTGAAAAATACAAACCGTATATCAATGAGACTGCCTAACACATCAATGCAATTTCCAGCATGCAGTTGATTTCTTCATCATCCAATCAAGAGCAGTACATGGTGGTCGTTTCATTCCATGTGTTTGATAAAAAATGGCTATATCAGCCACCCACATTCTTCTTCCCTCCATCCACCCCTCTATTCATGTGCATTGCCAAAAGCAAAGAATCATTCTCCAAATCACAGAGGATCTTTCTCTTGTAAGAAAACACAATTCATAACTTTGGCCTTGTAGAGGTATTTTTATCAAATCGCTTCTTAAAAAGAGAAAATGTTCCCCCTTATAGACCATATACAATCATTTTTTTTCTTTGTCTCCCCCAATAGAATCAACAAGTAGTAAATGACACTGCATCCCTCAAAATCAATTACTTTTCCCTCGGTGAATGACGAATCTGAAACGTCACAAATATTTCCTGAACATAGAAAAAGTAATCCAGACTTTTTGTCCCCCGTATTGCTAAACTTAGAAACAGATCTCGAGTCTTGACATCATGTCATCTGTGCCAAAGAGAAATTATGACCAAATAATACCGCTTTTTCTCTCTATTTATCCTCCATACTGCCAACATCCTAATTGAAGAAATCCATCGCTTTTCCCTAAAGCACCCCCTAGCATTCTTCCACACTCCGAATCCTTATTTGCGTACTGGATACTTAAAGCGAGGATTGACATCCGTTTTCTTCCTCCAAACTGATCACCTTCTCCACAGCTCCCAAGGCAGTAAGGATTATACCACACCACCCTTCATCGTCACAAAACACGTAGCCTATGCTCGCGGTAAAGTTAAAGAGAAGCACATCCACCGTTCCTTTTGCATCGGTGACGGGTAACATCACCTTTAGTCACACCGACGAACCAGCGATAGCACTATGCAGCTTCGCATACATTTCATTACCGCATTAGCAAAGATCCATCCATAAGCTCAATTCCTGATCCTTTACTTCCACAGAGCAATGATCGACCCAAAATCAGCCCCTACGACATCCGCCTTCGTATGTGCAGCTCGTCCCCATTCATACCCGCGCGCAACGCACTACACTACGCGCCGATCGACGAGGAAGAAGACGACTCATTCCACCCACCGAAATCTCCAGATTCGCGTGCTTAGGAACCAACACACGCACGCACGAAACAACAGGTACCAGAAATCAAATTCCCCAGATTCCACGCCGCCATTACAAAGAGCTGCTCGAGCCCGAACAATGCAGCTAAAAAGGAAAAACGCAAAGAGGAAAACAAGAAACATCAAAACCAAAACTCACGCGAGGGCCCGGAAGTTGTCCTTGATTTCGCCATGGATCTGCTCCATCTGAGGGCTCATCTGCAACTCGCCGCCCGCCATCTCCTCCGCCGCCGCCGGCGAAGCCCCCGCCCCGCCCACGCGAGCAACCCTAGATTCCCCCCACCCCGAATTCCAGCAATGGCTCCGGCCTCACCGCATCAGCAAGAAATCCGAGTCGCCTCCCTCCGCCAAAAAAGCTACCGACAGGAAACCCTAATCGCGCCCCGACAGCTCCCGAGATTTCAAGCGAGAGCGGCGACGGAGGAGAAGATCGGAAGAGGGAGATGTGAAGATGGCGGAAATCGATTTGGGGATTTTTACAGGTTGGTCGGGAGGAGAAGGTGAGAGGAATTTCTCTTTTTTTTCTCTTTTTTTTGGAATTTTATTCGGGGGAAGTTCTTGTTGGGTGATTAAACAGCAATATCGTCTAAACTGTGAGTATAGTTCCCCCAACAGCTTTGGTCTAGCGTGAGCGCCTAGGACGCACCCCTATTGGCCAATATACGGTTCGTGTTCCCTCCCCCCGTGGGCTGGCGGTCGGATCGGGTCGGGTCGGGTCGGGTCGGGTCAGCCCGCGGGGGGCACGGCCCGACCCGGCATCCCCATGGGGCGTCAACGGCACGGGCACAAGGCTCGGGTACGAAGGCTGAGCATGGTGTAGACGCAGCACGTGACTGCTCGAGGCCACGAGCCAGGCTTTCGATACGAATACAGGGGAGGATCATGATCAGATTCGACGTTCAGACAAATGTCGAATTCCTTCTTTTCTTAAAACGATGAATACACCTGCCTGATCAAATCACGTCCGACAATTACCGAAGCGGGTTCGCCGGGCCCTCGAATCCCACGTGATATAAACGAAAGGGCAACAACAACGGGTCTTATCTAGCTCTAGTAATATTCAATCACTAGCTCAATTAGGCGCGTCTCCATCAACGTCGCAATCTCTCTTAAGTCAACTTCCGGGCACCGGGTTTACGAAAAGCCTCCGGCCATCAACACGGAAAGATAGATGGGATTACTCACAACAAATTGCTCATAATGTTTAGTTTACTTCGACCCATTGGAACACAAGTCTATGCATAAATAATAACAATAATAGTTACGAAAAGTGGGCTAAAAATTAACAAAATGAAAAAAAATATTAAGGTGGGCTTTGATCGAGTAAGAAGCCCGTCGATTACACGTGACTTCATTTTTCTTCTTTTTTTAATTTTTTTTTAATATTTTGCCATTGTTCGAATGTATAGACAAAGATTGGGGGGGGGGGGGGGGGGGGGGGGGGGTTGGGTGGGGGGGGGGGGGACATAGCGAGGTGGCATGCGCTGGCATGTCGGAATCGCGCGCCCCTCCAAGTCAATGATTGATTGACTTCCGGTCGACGCCGTTTTACCACGCCGTCGTTTCCGCTCGGAATTTCTGTGCCGTTGGATTTACGCGTCACGGCGGATTTTGATTTGTGACAGGGAGCTAGGCGCGTCTGTTCTCGCAGAAAATCGCAATCGCTCGGAATAATTGACTAATAAAAAGTGATTTCATTATCGATAATAATTTATATTTAAATATTATTATGAAACGATGATTATATTTTTTGCTTATTTATTTTTTTTGTAAGCGATAGAAATGACTGTTTTTTAAGGAAATTGTTTTCTAAATTATTTACTTTTTCTGCGATACTTCATTAACTAGACGACACAAAAAAAATAGGGGGAAAATGACGTTATAAGTACCATAACTTTTTATATGACGCTCTCTTCATCGACACTACTTTTTTCTCGTTCACTTGAGTATCACGTTGGTGATAAAAACAATCACCAATGCTCCGTTAGTTTCGCGAAAAATATATTATTTCTGGAAAATGATATAATTTTCCGGTATTAGGCTAAAATCCAAAAAAGACCCGGAAAATTTTTTTCGCTGTTTGTTATGAAAAATCTAATTTGATTTTTTTTCCATGCACTACTTTTAAAATAATTATTTTTATTATTTTATTTTATTAATAAAATTAATTTTTTATTTTCCTTTTTTCCTTTTTCTTTTCCCTTCTTCTCCGACCAATCATTGGCCAAGGCGACGGCTCGTGACCGGGCACAAGCAAGTTTGAGCCTCACGAGTCACGGTTAGCGAGGCCTCAACATCTCTTGGCTTGAGCTCACCTATGGTCGGCGACCGGCCAAAGAGGAAAAAAAAAGAAAATTAGAATAATTAAAATGACCAGTGAAAGAAGGAAAAGAGGAAACCATTTTCCCCATTTTTGAAGGTTTGTTTTTCTATTGACGAAAAATGTTTTCCATGACGTGTTCATTTTCCGTAAACCAAACGTCGAAAAATTCAAAAAACATTTTCTTGGAAATTATTTCTCGCAAAACCAAATGGAGCCTAAGTTTTTCGGGCTACAAATTCCCACAATGTCCGACTATCAACTCTAACGATTTGTCCTACGTGGCCTTTTTCAATGGGAATAATTTAAAATCAACGCGGCTTTCTTAACAAAAAGTGAAGACCAACTTTTGGATAAGGGACAAGATGACCTAGGAATCTTGACTAGAAAACGACGCCGCTTTCAACCCAAAAAGCCCCTGATCTCTCTCTATCTCGTTCCCTCTTCTTGCTTTCTTGACGGGAGCGATAGAGCAAACTGAAAACTCTAGGCTCATGAAGAACTATATAAGCCATCCAAGCACAACTACAAAGCTCAGCCCACCCAAAAATGGACTTAGCTCGATTTTGAGTCCTACATATACATGTGTACCTATATATATATGAAAGCAAGATCGGGCACAAGTTGCTTGCCAAGCCTGTTGGGCCGGGAGTCCGTGATCGGAGGGACGGGTCTTGAGGAACCCGGCTTCGCCCATTTCAGGGAGCGGACGGTCCTCGGCCTCGTCGACCATTTCCACGAACCACAAATGCCTCGTTCACCGCCTCTTTGCCCCACGTTGCTCCTAAGGGCGAACGGAGCGAAGCCTCTTTCGATCCCTTTCTTCATAAAGCATCATGGACACGCGTAGCGTACGAGCGCACTCGGGCGAGACGTTCCGGCCATGATATTCACCGTCATCTTGGCTTTGTCGATGCATTCGCGAGGCGCTTGTCCTGTTCCTGCTCCCCATTGCAAATTTTAGCATCTAATTTTGCCGCAATTGCTTGGGTGAAGAAGGAATTGCCCAAACCATATCAGTGGCCTCCATATTCTATTGGTGCTAACTGAGAATGTGACCATCGAAACGATAGAAATTTCAAAAGTCAAACTTTCAGTTACTAAAAACTAATTTTAACTTCCTATTTTTTTTACAAAAAAATATTAAGGCTCCTATAGTCTTTTGTTTAACGCCAAGCACATGAAATATTTTAAAATATATATAGATATTTCTACGTAGAATTCTATATAATTTTTCCACATCCATCTTTTGAAATCTAAAGGAATAACGAGGCGAATGGTTTATGAGCTTTGACCTAATGTGTAATGTGGTCCCTGAACTTTTGGCACATGTTCAAACTTATCCCTGGACTATATGAAAATATTCAATATCGACCCTGAACTTAAAATAATGAAAGGACAACATTGAACGTCTTCATATTGTCCAATGACAAAATGGAATATGCGCTAAAACTTCAGAGACCATATTAAATAAATTAAAAGTTGAGGGACCACATTGCATGTCAGGCTAAAATTCAAAGACCATATTGAACAAAATGAAAGTTTGAGGATCACATTACACATTTGGTCAAAGTTCATAGACCATTTGTGTCGTTTTTCCCAAATTGAATGTACTTTTTCTTCTCATTTTCAAACTTTTTGGCGCGAAATAATAAGAAAGTAGGGAAAGCATATGCTTTTTAATCTTGGACGAGTAGAAGATGATGAAAGATGTTACATGCATGAGAATAGGATATAAAACGTGCTATTTCCACCGCTCTTTCGAAATTGCTACTAACTGTTCATAAGAGAATGAGGAGGATATTCGCTGCTCCATTCATCGGCGATGCGTTTTCATTTCATGGCGGCATCGCCAAAGCTACCGATTCCTCTCTCGAACACACGTGATCAACGCCGGAGACACATTTTGTACTGATACTCTATCCTTTTGAATCAATTTGCTCCTCGTAGTCTGTCTAAACATTCAATGTTGAACTTTTCAAATTGTCGATTCGCATCTCGTTCGTATTTTGTTTCCCTTCTTAATCGATGTGAGCCTATAAAAGAAAGTAGCATCTGCACGCGAATATGTGTGCTTTGCCCATTCGAACCGCTTCAAACAAATTTAGGGATGATTACCATAAAAATCCTAAACTTATTACACTTAAGCTGATTCAATTCTAAACATTTTCATATTTTATCAATTTAGTCATGAACGTTATCATGTTTGGCCAATTGAGTCCGTCTAGTCAATTTTATTGAAAATCGCCAATATGGACACCAAACATCCTATGTGGCGTGGCCATTGCTGACGAGGACAATTTAAAAATATTTTTACGAATTTTTATTAATTCTTTCTTTTCTTTTTTTCTTCTCTTCTCTTTTCCTTATTCTTTTTCCACTATTGCAAGCAAGGGTCGTCGGCTATTGGGTAAGGCAATCCCGGTTGCTAGGCAGGGCCATCCTCGCAGGCTGTGAATAAAGGCCGTCTCACTTGCAATTGGTGAGGCCTTAGTGGGGCTGGCTTCACTTGGTGCCGCATGTGCCTCGCCCAAACCATCACGAGGCGTGCTGTGGGTGAGGGTCGTGACCCTCATTACCAGTTGGTGAGGGCCTCATGGCCCTTGCCTAGTGGTTGACCAACTCCGGCGACCCTTGCTCCATAGTGGAAAAAAAAAAAAGAAGGAAAAGAGAAAAAAAAAAAAGGAAAAAGAAAAATTAAAAAAATTTTGGGAAAATATTAAAAAATAGAAAAAAATTGTCCACATCATGCGACGTTAAACGGCTAACATCCACATCTATGATTTCTAGTCAAAATTGGTTGGATGGAATTAATTGGTAAAACGTGAAAATGTTGTAAATTAAATTGACGTAATTAAAAGATTTAAGACTAAACTGATCCAAATACAGTAGATTTATGACTTTTTTTTGTAATTTTCCCAACAAACTTATCATGCCTGACTCATTCTTATGCCCGTTACACTTCCTCAAAGATCATGGCCCTCGAGACCATTGTTGTGATCTTTTGCTCTTGTTTAAGAAAACGGGATTTTCTGGCCGAAAGAAGAACAAGATGGGTCATTCTTTTGAAAGTTTCAATTCACATCTCCTTAATATATATTTTTTTCGCCCCTTTCAACCCTTTATCTCTCTATAATTTAAACGTACATGCATTCTCGAGTTACTCAAGAATCTTGCTTCACGCATGGAGTCACTGCAAACACAATTGTCATGCCCACCTTATTCTTTTGAGGCGAGGGATCTGTTTTCTCAACCGCACATAGCTTATTCTTCGTTAAATAATGCAATCTTTCTTATGAGGTTTCCCTAGGCAGGTCCACTACGGGCCAGCCAAGCTCTTCGTGGAGGAACTTCAGGAAAAGAGGGATTATCCGACCAAGAAAAGGAAAGGAAACGATGGGGATCTCAGGCTTACAGCTACGGGCGGTGAGGCTGTAGGTCCAGAATTCGAATGCAAAGGTCCCTCATGGAACGCCCCCGAACCTGTCGCCAACAGTGAGCACTCCGGCACCTGCAAATTGGCCCGAGTGTCTCGTGCTTCACGTGGAAGAATGAGAGAGAAGGTTGCTTGCTGTGCCAGGAGGAACCAGTGGCCACGCAGAGCCCTGGGGGAGGAATGTCAGGTGGAGCTTTATCGGATTCTGTATCGGAATCCTAAAGAGTTCTCACCCACAAAAGCTTGGAGTCGTGCCTTGAACACTTGGTCCCTCCCTCCATGGCCTAAACGCATTGCAGATCTTAACCCTAGCAGTGGAAAAAGGCTGCCCCACTTCTCAGGAAATCTGATTTTGAGGCCCTTTGATAACCCTAGCAATGGAAAAAGGCTCGTGCCTTGAACAGTTGGTCCCTCCCTCCTGGCCCTTTCTTTCTTTCTTTTCTCTTTATGCACGGCCCACATTCAATCTTCGGCTTCCCCACTCCCTCACACATGCTCGTACGAAACAGAGAAGACAAAGGGAAGAGGAGAAAAAAGGAACTTTGGGGGATAACGACGGGAGGAGCAGAAGGCTCAGAAACAGGAGGGCGTCGCGTGACGCCGAAGATGTCAGAGGTGCAGGGTGGTCCCTAAGAAACGAAGCACTCTTCAGGGATAAAGAGGGAGAGACCGAGAGAGTTTGGAGGGGTTTTTTATTTTTTTTTTGTTTCGTGGGGGCTGAAAAGGAGAAGAACAGAGAGTTTGAGAGGAGATTGAGGTGAAAAAGAGAGATGTTGAGGGTGAGAAAGGAAGAGAGAGCCTCACCCGCTCGCCGGAGGGCCGCCCGAGTTGCCATCGGTCCCGCCGAGCTTTCAGTCACCGCGCTTCGTCCCGGTCGGTCACGAAGTCTCCATAGCTTTCCCTTGTTTTGGCCTCTCCTCTCCTCTGCCTCTCGGGTGCTGAGCACGCCGAGTCCGTTCGGTGATCGCCCAGCCCCGTCGACAGAGGTTAACATTCGTTCGACACTCCATGATCCTTTTATGAGGGTTGTATGTTGAAAACAAGCCATGAGCCTCGTCAAAAACGGACCTGTGGATCCATTTTTTTGCCACCTACCACCCGTTCGACGAAATGTCTCAATGAAGCTATTTAAGTTTTAAACGTTGGGTCTGGTCATGTGGTTTTTTTTTTTTTTTAGAGTTCTATCGCGAGCCGAGATGAATTTTTGACGAGATACGCTTCCTTAGATCCTCATACTCCATGTTCAAGCCAAAAATCGCACCAAATTTCAATCTTAAGCCCCTGCTCAAACTCGCCCACCACCTGTTTGACAAAATGTCCAGGTGATACTCCGAGTCCCTTTTTGCAAAACCGACGCCCTAAAGTTTTGTTATATGCTTGAACGGTTCTAGTGTAGTTACTGACCACAAGCTTTCCTTGTTTTTTCATGTGTTTCTATAGCATATTCTGTTGTTCCCCGATGTCGGCCATGGACCTGCATACGAGTCGGAGTCAACATTCGTTTTCCGGTGATGCCTTGGGTCGAAGTCCCACCGTGGCAGTGTTCTATGCCTTATTTTGTGTATGTATGCTTGTGTGTTCAGGCTTAGCGTCTATTGTTGGGGCCGAATGTCAGATTGTCGGAAAGTGCGTTTGTCGCCGGTGGGGAGTTGTGACTGTTTCTCTAAGGGGCTGGTGTGGTCGCCGGAAAGTTGGCCGGCGGTGATGGCTTAAGGCCAGCGTCCGTCGTCGATGCTGGCCGCCCAAGCCGACGGCCGGTGGTGGGCGTTTCCAGCGTAATCCCAGTGACGGCATGAAGACGTTCTCGGTGAAGAAGCGAAAAAGAAAGCGTTTTGGGGAGAGACGTCCAAAGGGCACGCAAAGGGGGGAAAGAAAAAAAATAAAAAATAAAGAGAAAAGAAACAGAAAAGAGGGAAAATAAAATAAAAAAACAAAAAAAATCAGAAAAGAAATATTTAAAGGAGGTCCCGGGCGGGTCGGAGAACCGGGTCAGGTAGTCGGGCGGATCGGGTCAGGGGATCCGGTCCTGAATCTTGATTTTATTAATAAAATATTAAATATATAAAATAAAAATATATATTAAAATTATAAAAAAATTCCAAAAAAATTTTAAAAAAAATTTAAAAAATAAATATTTTGAAAATGTTGCAAAAAATCAAAAAATTAGGAATTGTTCAGAAATCAGTTTTTGGTTTAATTTCACTAGATTTAGTGTTAATTTCATTCTAGATTTAGTTTAAAAACTCGTAAAAATTAAGAAAGCCCATTAAAAAAATTTCCAAAAATTTGAACAAGTTATTAGAGCTTTACTTTAGAGCTTTTGACCGCTTTTTCTATTTAGAGATGATGTTAGGTCATTAGTTGTTTTTTTTTTTTTTATGATTATTTGGTCGTGCGCCTTTAATACATTGGTTGTTATTTTCCATTTTTAACATGGTTAAGTCAAATCTTAGTTTTTTCAATAGGGCGCATGGTATGTTAGTTTGTGAATGTTCAAGTTGAGGTACTGAAATGACATTAGTTAGATTATTAGTGTAATCAAGTTTCCGATATTTAGAATCTCTAGTTTTTGCGCATATCGAGACGACATTCCCACATCTTGATTTGGGTTTCTGGCCGACTCCCGATTATAGCTAGTGACGACTCCAATTAAATGCGTAAATTAGACAATTCTCGTCGCACGAGATATGAGACTTCGGAGTGTCTCAATCATCGGATTAATGAACCATTTGGTTTACCTTTCAAACGAACTAATTGTTGTTCACATCCTTCAATAAATACTTCTTGGCCTAAACCAATCAGGATGGGTAGGTTGTAACAGTAGGGACATATTCTACCTTGCACATGGGTTATTTCATGAATGAATAGACTGTACATTGATGGTAACTTTGAACTTAGAAGATAAAGAAGATATGAATCAACTGGTAGTAATGTCCAGTGGCATGAGAGCGTTATTTTATGGGTCGGCCACGCAATGTGATGGTTACATGTGATATAACAAAGCCAATCAACTACGAGATGTGTGATGCATCTTTTTTTTTTCTGGCAAAAAAAAAGTGGGGTAAGATTCACAACGGGGGGCATGACGATTAATTCAGTATATGTAACCATCATGTAAAATATCTTTTATATAGTGGTATAAGGGATTGAGAATAGATTCAAGACCTGCAGTGAAGTGTCAAGAATAGCCCCCCCAAAGAAAGGTGAAAAAGGATGTTAAGACTAATTTTTGACGAGCTAACATGATGTTATAGCAACCGTGCTTAAAGATGGAGGGCAAAAAAATAGTAACTCCACGCAAGATTAGAAGTTTCGCTCTAAAGAAGGAAGGGTATTGAGATCATACTATAGACAAAATTTACTATTGCGCATAGTGATTGATTCCGCAGCCCAATTCGAACAAGTTACTCTTTACCTAGGCACCAAAGAACGAGATGGCATTGTCTGGTAAAAGATATCCAATTGATCTTTTCGAGCAAAACAACCTTGAATAAAATGGGGGTTTGGATTTTGGATCTTTCCATTTTTTTTGTCCTTGTAGTCTTCGACAAGACCTTAAAAAGCTTAAGGAGGATAAAGTGAGGGAAGATCTCAACGGAGGTGGGAAGTTTGTGACTTTTTACTTCTACAGAAGTGATCTTTCTCAAACTCCTCGGTATTCCCTCTCTTCAATGAAGAAAAAGATTCGGAGGCAACTTAGAAAGATCTTGGGTGAGGAAGGTAAATACCACTTCAGCTTCAGCTAGCTACCTCCGAGTAGACAGGTATAATAGTCTCCTGTGCCTGGGGTGATAAGGGGGAGCCTACGGCACCTATGGATCCTACGCTAATCCGAAATCAACTCACAAGCTAGACTCTGTACCCCTGGTTGATTTTGCGACTACATGTTGATGGTAACTTTGAACCTAGAAGATAAAGAAGATACGAAGAAACATGTAATAATGTCTAATGGCACGAGAGGGTTGTTTTATGGGTCGGTTACGCAATGTGATGATTACACATGGTATAACAAGCCAATCAACTACGAGATGCGTGATGCACCTTTTCTTTTTCTGGCAAAAAGAAAAGCGGGGCAAGATTCGTAACACGGGAGCATGACGATTAATTCGGTATATGTAACCATCATGTAAAATATATTTTATTTAGTGGTATATGGGATTGAGAATAGACTCGGGACCGGCAGTGAAGTCTCGAGAATAGTCGCCTAGAGAAAGGTGAAGAAAGGACGTGAAGGCTAATTTTTGACGAGCAAACACGATGTTATAACAACCGAACATAAAGATGGAGGGTGAAAAAATAGTAAGTCTAAGTAAGATTAGAAGTTTTGCTCTAATGGAGGAAGGGTATTGAGATCATACTATAGACAAAACTTGCTATTGTAAATGGTAATTGATTCGACGTCTCAATTTGAATAAGTTACTCCTTTTCCTAGGCACTGAAGACCGAGATGGCATTGTCCGATAAAAGATACCCAATCGATCTTCTCGAGCGAAACAACCTTGAATAAAAAGGGGGTTTGGATTTTGGATCTTTCCGTTCGTTTTGTCCTTTGTTTTCAATTGTGTGGGGGCTCCTCTCTCTCTCTCTCTCTCCCCACAGCCAAAGCCAAGCTGTGGGCGGCAGGCGGCACAAAAGCAACTTGGTTTTCTTGAGCTCGAATGGTTTCGTTTATCAATTTTTATTTCGATACTATGACAGACAAATTAATATAATTTGATAATAAGATAATGACATAAATAATTTTTAAATTTTGATCCATTTTATATTGTAGTTCATGAATTTTTAAATTGTTCAATATAATCTTTAAACTTTTGAACATTTTCATATAATTCAGGAATTAAACTGAATGTATATCAAAAGTCCAAGTATCATATTGAATAAATCGAAAGTTCAGATATCGCATTATATATAGAGTAAATTAAAAATTCAACAATTCTATTGCACATTAAACTAAATATTAGGAACCATTCATGTCATCTTTCCTTTGATAATCGTCACGACACCTACGCATCGACAAAAGTCCGACTCATTAAAAGATCGACCCGGTTAATCGTTTCGTTGCATCGACAGACCAACCCAAGCGACACGAGATACAATATTGTTGCGGTGGAAGGGAGAAAGCGAAAAAAAAAATCGAAGGCGTGCGACCATCATCTCGCCCCCCTGTCAAAACTCCACGTGTCGTCACCTCGTCGCTCCCCGCCGCTGGCTCGCACGTGCCGAGCGCCCCCCTCTCCCCCCCCAGCCATATCAACCACGCTTTCCATTCAAAGAGCAACTCAAAAGGAAGAACAAGAGGAAGAGAAAACCACAACCTTTGGACCCAGGGCGTTGCCTTGCCGTCTTCACTGCCCGCCTCTGGTTAGAAAATCCCAGCCCTAGCTTTCCTGTAGGTCAAAAGGTCCTGCCGTTTTGCTCCATTGCCATCCTTCTTCCGTGTTAGCTTGTACCCTTCTCTTTCTTTCTGTTTGTACTTTGAAGAGACTTGGCTTTCTTGCGTGGGGGCGTTGCGGTTCTTGATTTTCTATGTCAGTTTCGCCCCTCTTCGCGTTGCTTCCTCCCCCCGTTTCGCCGTACTCGCTTCTGGGCTCGCTCGTCGGGCCATGGCGGCTAAGAAGCTCCGCGAGTGCTTCTCCAAGAGCCTCATCGACGAGGTGCACCGATGGGGCTGCCTGAAGCAGACCGGGGTCAGCCTGAAGTACATGATGGAGTTCGGGTCCCGGCCCAGCGAGCGCAACTTGCTGATCTCCGCCCAGTTCCTCCACAAGGAGCTCCCTATCAGGATCGCCAGGAGGGCTATCGAGCTCGAGAACTTGCCTTATGGGTTGTCTGAGAAGCCTGCCGTCTTGAAGGTATGGAAAGAACTGAAGGGCTTTCTTTTTTTTTTTGGGGGAAACGAGGTTGTGATTGTGTTTAATGTTTGTTTAGTGGTGATGGGTCAGAGAGTTCTTGACTGGATTCCTTGTGGTTTGAGCGTTTCTGATTTTTTTTTTTTTAAATCTCTTCGTGGAGAAATGGGATTTGGTCCTCCTGGTAAGAAAGGGTTCAAGGTGTTCTCATTATGTATGCACTTTACATTTTTGTGATTATTTTAGAAAGAGTTGACTGAAATCTGAATATGCACCTATTGCCAGTGATCATGCATTTTCTTGAAAATATCGAGTGCTTATTCGCTGAGATGGTCGGCCTATGAGGTTTACTTGGTTAGCGTTGCAACGGAATTGGTAAATTGCAGCATAGAATATGTTCATACCGGATGCTGTATTTACTTCTGAGGGTGAATCTTGCTCCTTTAGATATCACAGGGACTGCTTGGTTTTGTAGGACGACTTTCCCTTTCTTTTATTCTTTTTTTTCTTTTTGTGCAATTGTCATTCTATGTCTAAGCTGGACTTTTCAACAGGTATGCTGATTTGGTAGTCTAATCAACTAGGCCTATGAAAGCGATCTGGAGTGGTATATCATCTATTCACATTTCTATTTCACTGTTCAGGTTCGGGATTGGTACTTTGAATCTTACCGCGACCTCAGGGCCTTCCCTGATATCAAGGATTCGACTGACGAGAAGGATTTCACGGAAATGATAAAGGCAATAAAGGTTAGACATAATAATGTCGTCCCAATGATGGCATTAGGTGTTCAACAGTTGAAGAAAGGCATGAAACAGAAGATTGTTTATGAGGATCTCGATGAGATTCATCAATTTCTCGACCGTTTTTACATGTCAAGAATTGGCATTCGAATGCTTATTGGTGAGACTGCGTTTCTTCGATTTTATGCTTCATCGCCTAATGTGATTGGTTACTTTGTAGTTCTTCTTTTTGGTGGTCGTCTTATTTTTTTTAAAAATTGATATTGAATGATGATGCACTTATGTGCTGGCCAAAAAACATAAAATAAAAGGAATGATGATGCTCTTATGCGCTTAAATTCTGGATGAAATTCAGGTCAGCATGTGGAGTTGCATAATCCCAATCCTCCTCCTCATTGTGTGGGATATATCCACACAAGAATGTCCCCAGTCGAGGTTGCACGTAATGCAAGTGAGGATGCTCGTGCTATTTGTTTGCGTGAGTATGGCAGTGCTCCGGATATTAATATTTATGGGGATCCCAGCTTTACATTCCCGTAAGTCACTATCTAACCACATTTATTTCTTCTCTCTCTCTCTCTCTCGCGCGCGCGCGCGCTCACACTCACTAATGCATGTGCCTTCCCCCTTCCACCCAAAATCTTTCTTTCTCCATGTATGTTTAAGTGCAGGTGCTTGTGCGTGCTGAGAACCCAGTACATTTTTCTATTTTTTTGGTCGATATAGTCTCACCATTGATTCAAGGTATTGGAGTGGATGCATCAACATATCTTGCTTCCATCTGCTAATCTACTGCTATTCTTGTTGCTTTTTTGCAGGTATGTTCCGACACACTTGCATCTAATGGTATTTGAGTTGGTTAAGAACTCTTTGCGTGCTGTCCAAGAACGATTCATGGATTCAGATAAAGTTTCACCTTCTATTCGAATTATTGTTGCTGATGGAATTGAAGATGTTACAATCAAGGTGCAGTCCTCTTGCATGAATTTGATTCATATAAGTTTCTTGTGTTTGCGAAAATTTCACTTTATGAGTGAAAGTGTGCTCCTCGACATTCATGTTGTGGGAAAATGTAGAAGCATGACAAAAGCCTTTTCTGCAGACAAGCACTTGATATTGAGAGGCCATTGACTTCTCTTTTTACATGATTATAGGTGTCAGATGAGGGGGGTGGCATCCCAAGAAGTGGTCTTCCCAAAATCTTCACATATCTGTATAGTACTGCGAAGAACCCCTTGGATGAGAACTCAGATCTCGGAACAGCTGATAATGTGACCATGGCCGGTTATGGCTATGGGCTTCCAATCAGCCGTTTGTATGCTCGGTACTTCGGTGGTGACCTGCAAATTATTTCTATGGAAGGATATGGTGAGATTATCTTTTTTGGTTCTCCATTGCGTAACTCCTCTGTCATTTCTATCTTTACATCAATGTTTCCTTAAGTCATTTAGAAACACGAGACCTTCAGGTCTAAAAGAGATGATATGTGCCTTTTTGTCCTTACATTCCATTCATGGTACTTGCATTGGTCAAGTTTTTGCCATAATTGGTTACATTCTTTGAGTGTATTACTTGGTAATATTTGCATAAGTTTTTACATTTGTTGGCACATAAACGTGTCAAGTTCTCAACGTTTTCATTTGAGAGGGGGCAAAAGGAGTATGGGTGCACATTGCAGCTCTGTAGAGATGAAGTCTATTTACATTCACTTTACTTAAGATTTTGCAGCAGAATTTGCTAATGAGAACGCATGTTCCAGATTAAGCTGGTCGAGATCAGCTCTCTAGGCTTGTAGCTGTAAAGTAGATTTTATAAGAAGTTTCTCCAAATTTGTAAGCATAGACACGCATTGCTTGGATGAAGCAATTGCAGAGTTGGGGGAATTACCACTGATGAGCCCCGGGGACCTTGGGTCGGATGTTCTTGTAAACTAACTGGCTTTATGGGAACTGTGAACTGCTCAAAATATTGATTTCACATCATATGAAACAGTGCACTCTTCATAACATGATCGAATTTGAATGTTATATGGCTGCTTTTACACAGATAAGATTCCAGCCGTGGTTTGTCCTTCTCCAAATTGGCTGATTTGCTGACATTCTGTCACAACTGACTGAGTTTTTCTGACAGTTTTCCACTCATCTCTGTAAATTTGTTTGTGCAGGGACTGATGCGTACCTCCATTTATCTCGCCTCGGAGATTCTCAAGAACCGCTCCCGTGAGAAAAGCTAAAGCATGAACTCCTGGTTCATGAGGACAGACTTCTGGGAAATGTCCACAGGGATTCGTCTTAAAAAGCAAGAAGTAGCTGCAATTTTCCGTTTACAAATAACGGGTAGCTTTCCTGTATATTCTTACGCTTTTCGACATGTCAATGCTGGCATTAGCCTCGATTCCATTTTTCGCCGTTGTAGGCCATTCTGATATTACTTTTCGAATTGTTGAGCATTCACATTAACGTGCACCACAAGTGGGAAAAAGTGGAAATTTCTATTAGTTGTCAATGTTGTAGCTCTATCCTGCACGTTCCATTACTGAAGGCGTCTCGCTCATGGTGTTGACTAGAATTTTTCAAGAGAAATCGATTGTGTTGCACTGTGTCTTGAGTAAGGATTGAAAAATCACTCAGTTTGGGGGGATTTCAGGGTTAAGAGAATTTGGGAGGAGGAGGGGTTTTTGCTCTATAACTTCAAATCAACGAAACCATATCTTTATTCGTTGAATTCATTTATATTAGCTAATGCATACATACATTCAGTCTCTTGTATCCATGGTCTCTTGACCGACCAGGTCAACTTTTGCACACATGAACCGTGCCTCTGTTTCTTTTCTTATCCATGACTATGTGCAATCTTCACAAGGGCACTTGCTGGAGCAAAAAGATGTCGGATTCAGGTTTCTGTTTCTCGTGATGATTACACGGTTGAAATCCTTAGAGTCGAGCTTAGTTGCACATTGAACGGTCTTCTGCATATTCAGGAATTCTCGGAGATGCGAAGGGTCAATCCCAGTTTGGTCTTGACCTGATGAGATGTTCTCTGCGAGCCCCAACAAACGCACCAAGCACATTAACATCTGGACTAGCATCTCATCTGCATCTTCCATGCTTACTTCCAGGTTCCTATCTTGCGTGCAAGCAGATCGACCGTGTTCACATGAATTGTCGATCAGTGGCTGAATGTCTTTTGTACATTGTGCAAGTACACACTCCACGGGAAACGTTAAGACTTTGATGTTTGGCTTTTGTTGTTTTGTTGGCGCCATAAGCCGAACAATCTTCACAAGTTGATCTCGTATTTTCAAGGTGTGAATCAAGATCATCTTCGAAAGATAAAAGCATACACGTACCTACTGAATGTCGTACTTAACATCGTGGCTTATCGGTTTCATAAGTACCTTGTTCGTATAGTCATTAACACAGGATAATTGGGAACATAGGTTTACACTATTTCTTTTAACGATAAGATGGATCCTAGGTATTCGGTTAAGAGTTTAACCTCTCTAGAGAAGAGGAGCCAAACCTCTTGTAGTGGCCTTCGTGCCTGTCTGTTTGATGTACAGAGATAGTGGACTGTTAAGAGTTTAACCTCTCTAGAGAAGAGGAGCCAAACCTCTTGTAGTGGCCTTCGTGCCTGTCTGTTTGATGTACAGAGATAGTGGACTTAACGGATGTGATCTTATTTTAACATGAGGGTGCCCTTACACTCTGCGCCTCTAAATCTCTCTGTACATTTGTCTTTTCTAGGGAGATGGAATAGCCTTTAGGAGATTTACATCCCAGTGATCCCAAGGTCCGGATGAGGACCGAGATAGGGCCTTTAAGGTCTTGCTTAGTTCTGACTACGAGTCTCATTTTTTTAGGAAATACTTGCTTAAGTTTATAAATCATATTTTCCAAATCACTTATTTTGATACAAACATATTCAATATTCATTATTTATAATTATTGTGACCGACTTAATCTACCATGTCGATAACACATAACATAGGTAATAACTATCCCGCCTGCTTTTTCTTTTGATTGAAGATTAGAGTGAGAGTTTACACGATGTCATCTCATCCTCAAGACTTGCAAATGCCCATAATTTTGCAGATTGACTAGATGATGGGAGTGCATGGATTTCACACGCAAAACCTTGGAAGCACGTTCAAAGGACTTTGTAAGAAGCTTCATGTTTCTTGAAAAAGCCCTCCACAGAGCAATGGTGAATCTCGACTCACAGATGTCAATTTCTCTCCGAGTTCTATAAATAGCCAAGGCAAAAATGTGCTTGAAGATATTGGAGAGAGGGAGAATATGACAAGAACTCCCTCCTCCTCCCATTGCAGCTTGCCTCAGTTTGGACATCTTTTCACAAACCACAAGAAACACTATCTAAACTTAAACATTTCCAATGTCATCCATTGAAACCAAAAGCCACTCAAACCTCTAATTTTTGAGATGATACCGTCTATAAAACATCATAAACAATCTCTTGACCTCTTAATCTTTCTCCTTCTATTCTCTATCTTGAGAAAACAAGGAAAAAAACCCAAGAGGACAACAAAAATCTTCACATGCAACTTCCCTAATACAAAAGAACCAAAAAAAAAAAAAAACAGATAAAGGAAAGGCAAAATGAAAGCAACCAAGGTAGTTGCGGCAACAGTCTCCGTCCTGCTCGTCGTGGGCGTATGCATCGGCGTGATAGTCAGCATGAAAGGTAAAGGCGGGTCGGAAAACAGGGACCAGATTTCGTCGAGTTCCAAGTCCGTGGCCGCCATTTGTGCACCGACAGATTATAAGCAAGCCTGCGTTGATAGCCTCAGTGCAGTGGCGAAGAACGAAAGTGCCTCGCCGAAGGAGCTGATTCAGGCTGCCATCCTATCCACTCTCGAGGAGGTTAAGGCAGCACTTAATAAGTCAGGATCGATCGGGAGGTCAGCCACGGGCTCCACCCAGAAGATGGCTTTCGAGGATTGCCAGGACTTGCTGCAATTCGCTGTCGATGAGCTCCAATCCTCGTTCTCCATGGTGGGAGACGGTGACCTGCACACCGTGAATGATAGGGTCTCGGAGCTTCAGAACTGGTTGAGCGCCGTGATTTCGT
The DNA here is from genome assembly GCA_024500025.1 of Syzygium aromaticum. Taxonomy (NCBI): domain Eukaryota; kingdom Viridiplantae; phylum Streptophyta; class Magnoliopsida; order Myrtales; family Myrtaceae; genus Syzygium; species Syzygium aromaticum. The sequence goes on from CM044892.1 coordinate 32,867,698, forward strand.
ATCAGCAGACGTGTTTGGATGGAGTCACGCAACCGGACTTGCAGAAGCAGATGTCCAATGGAATGCTAAATGCCACACAGCTAACAAGCAATGCCTTGGCAATTGTTTCGGCGATTTCCGGGATCTTGACCACCTTCAACATTCCTTTAAATAACAGTGCAAGCTCACGCCGACTTCTCGAGGAGCCTGATGCCAAGGACACCAACGGGCACCCTTCCTGGTGGTCTCGTGAAGATCGGAAGCTAATGGCGAGCCAAGCAAAGGGCCAATTGAAACCCAATGCGGTAGTGGCAAAGGACGGGAGCGGACAATATAGTACTATCGCTGCTGCACTCGCTGCATATCCAAAGAACAACAAAGGCAGATATGTCATATATGTGAAGGCCGGGATATACAACGAGTATCTCACGGTTACTAAGGATCAGGTCAATATTTTCATGTATGGAGACGGGCCGAGGAAGACGATGATCACCGGAAAAAAATGCAATCGCGATGGTGTATCCACCTTCAGAACTGCTTCTTTCTGTAAGTTCACGTCCCCGATATCGAACGTACTTGTCAGAAACAATTGCGATGGTGTGCATTGACGAGGACTTCCATCTTGCAGCGGTAATTGGAAACGGGTTCATAGGTAAGTCGATGGGATTCCAGAACACGGCTGGCCCTGAGGGCCACCAGGCCGTGGCGCTCCGAGTCCAATCCGACATGGCGGCGTTCTTCAACTGCAGAATGGACGGGTACCAAGATACCTTATATGTGCAAGCGCACCGCCAGTTCTACCGGAATTGCGTCATATCCGGCACCGTGGACTTCATATTTGGAGACGCAGCAGCTGTGATCCAAAACAGCCTGATCGTCGTGAGGAAGCCCATGGACAACCAACAGAACACAGTGACGGCCCAAGGAAGGACAGACAAGCACGAGACCACCGGCCTCGTGATCCAGAACTGCCGCATCGTGCCCGAACAGAAGCTCTACCCTGCGAGGTTACAGATTCGGTCTTACTTGGGAAGGCCCTGGAAGCAGTACTCGCGGACAGTCATCATGGAGTCAACCATAGGGGACCTGATCCAACCGGCAGGGTACATGCCCTGGAGCGGGAACTTTGCACTCGACACCCTGTACTACGCCGAGTATGCAAACCGGGGCCCTGGCGCAGCGACCAACAAGAGAGTGAAATGGAAGGGCTTCCGCGTGATAACGAACCGGAACGAGGCTTTGCAGTTCACGGCCGGACCATTCATACAAGGGAGTCAGTGGCTCAAGCCCACCGGCATGCCTTATCTGCTTGGATTCAAAGGAAACTGAAGGGTATTTGTTAAGGCAAGCGATGCAGCAGAAGCAATTGCACGAGATGGATTTAGTAATTGGGATAGACTCGATTCTATACAAAACCAGCGGGCAGAGAGGCTGGTTCGATTGCCACCCCACAGTAGCCCAGATTTTGTACAGCTCTTATGTTATAATCCTAGTTCCACTCTGTTTTGTGTCCCTTTTCCTATGAAAGCTAATTCAAACTGAGGAAGCTGAATACAGTTAATGACAGTTACAGATGAAACAATCCTTTGTCCCTTCCGTTCTCAGTTAAGCTACCTGGCGTTTCTATCTTAATCAAATATCATCAATTTGACGCTAACTGAAAGAAGATGCCGATGGATACCTACGGACGGATAGTGCGACATCATACCCAAGTGCGAGACCAGATGGTCACACATCAAAAGAGATACAAAATGCACGTCGTAGAGACAACTCCATGGAGCAGATGAAAATGCATTTCTGAAATTAAACAATTCGGCTTTAAGGATATCAAGTTTTATGAAGCAACCTCATCTGACATGAAACATTGAGATTGAACCAGCCAGGTGGATGAATCAACGCCCAGCATGGAATTTGGAAGCCACACTAGAGTACCATCAGCCCAGGGTAAGAAAATGAAGCAATCACTAATAAGACTCACAAAGCAGAACTTAGATTTCCCAAAAACAGTACAGAAGAAACATCGACTTTCTCTAACAAAACACAAGTAGATGACAATCTGAATTGCACTCCTTTGCTACATATTCAACAAGAATTTATGTCAGCCGGACCGTCTACAAGTACACAATCGATTCCTTCATTTTCTCCTAACGAAAAAAAAGAGAGTTAATTTCACCATCTAAATATCCACGTAATAAGTCAGCAGCCCCAGAAAACTGTTGAAAACCAGATCCGGATATTTTAGTTAGCAGCAGAAGTTTCGGTTATTTCGTTTCCAGTATTTCAGGATTTTGTTTTTTTAGCTTTTAGGAATTTGTTTCCTAAGTTTTAGGGTGCTGATAATTTTTTTTTTTTTCAACTAGCAGATACTAACCAGATTTATGGCTAGTATATATGGCTTTTTGCTTTGGTAGTTAGCACAAAATAATTAGCTGGCAGCTATAGAAGGCCAGAGGCCTCATGTAATTTAGTAGTCCTATCTGGAGAATAAAAACTTAGAACAATTTCTCCTAAAATTTTACATGGTATCAGAGCTTGATTTGAACCATTCTTTTCTATCATATCTCTGAGTGTTTCCACCGTAACAAAATACCCTAGAGCCACCGTGGCAAGTGAGGTTGAGAGTGAAACCTTAGACCCTAAAGCTCAGAACTCTCCTTTGATTACCCAACCTATCAATGTATCTAAAGGGGGAACTATTCTTATCACCGGTCATAAACTTACCGATCACGACTTCAATCAATGATCTCATTTTGTCATGATTTTCGTTTGCAGAAAAGGTAAAAAAGATTACCTAACTGGAGCCGCCGTACAACCTAAGGAGACGAGCCCAAACTATCAAACATGGAAGGTGGAAAATAACATGGTGATGTCCTAGCTGCTGAATTCAATGACGAATGAAATAGGGGAGAATTTCATGTATTACCAGACAATGAAGGAGATTTGGGATGTTGTTCATGAAACTTATTTCAACGAAGATAACACCATAGCCATCTTCGAGATTAAGGGCATTCTTCATGATCTAAGGCAAGGGGAATCTTTGGTCACTGATTATTTTAACCAACTCCTGCGTCATTGGCAACAACTTGACATGTTGGAAGATATGATGTTGAGTTGTCCTGAAGATAGCAAGCGGTATAAGCAAATTCAAGATCGAGAACGCATCTATAAATTTCCATTAGGCTTGAATCAAGAGCTTGATGAGGTACGTGGACGAGTTCTAAGCATAAAGCCCCTACCTAATGCATGAGAAGTTTTTGCAGAGGTTAGGAGAGAAGAGACTCGACGAAAGGTGATACTTGGTTGTTCAAAAAACCAGACCAATCTAGAAAATTCTGCCTTAATAGCTTGAGGATCTCAACCATCCTACAGTCGAGGCACTCAGTCAAACAACAACAACCAACGAAAGGGTGGTTGTCCGTGGTGTGATCATTGCAAACGGACAGGTCACACAAAAGACACATGCTGGAAACTTCATGGTCGGCCATATGATTGGAAGCCATCAGCCTCACGTCCTACTCAAGATCGGGAGAGCAGAAGCAACATAGTCCAAACCAAAACAAACGCTTTGGTAGATTCAAGTCCCTTCAACAAAGAGCAGCTATAGAGGCTGAAAGAGCTGCTACAGGAATCAATTCATAAGGCAACCCGTCCAGAAGGGGTTAGTATAACAACGATAGCTCAATGGGGTAATTCTCTAAATGCCTTTAGTGTTAAACCGGAGAAAATCACCTCTTGAATTGTAGACTCAGGAGCATCCGACTACATGATCGGAGATATCATAGTGTTCAATGAGTATAATCCATGTCAAAACGGCATTAGCGTTCGAATTGCTAATGGTTCTTGCTCAAAGGTGGCTGTTGTTGGATCAGTGGTTATTTCAAACAATATAACACTGACTTCAGTATTATTTATTCCCAAAATTAGCTATAATCTTCTCTCCATCAGTAAGTTAACCGAAGATTTAGGTTGCATTACTAAATTTTTCCCACACTCATGTCAATTTCAAGTTTTGAACTTGAGGATGACGATTGGTAGTGCTAAGATGGATGTGGGCCTCTATGTTTTGTGAGTTAAAGCCTCGGAAAGGAAAAACAAGAAGATGTCATGTGTAGTATCTCGTGCTAAGGAAGAAAGTGAAGTAAGATTGTGGCATTATAGGTTAGGTTATTCAAATTTCTCGTACTTAAAAAGGTTGTTACCTTCTCTGTTCAATAAAGATTCAATAAAATCTCAATGCGAGGTGTGTCAATTATCCTAACATACTCGCAGTTCCTATCCTTTGCAACCTTATAAGTCTTCTCATCCATTTCACATGATTCACAGCGGTATTTGGGTACCTTCTCGTGTCAATAATATTACTGGTTCTAGGTGGTTTGTTACCTTCATTGATGATCACACAAGACTCACTTAGCTTTTTCTGATGAAAGAAAAATCATATATTGGCCAAATTTTTCAAACCTTCAACCAAATGATCCAAACCCAATTTAGCACAAAAATCCAAGTTTTCAAAACGGATAATGGGAGGGAATACTTTCACTCACAGCTTGGGTCATATCTACATAGCCATGGTATCATACATATTAGCTCTTGTGTAGAAACTCCACAACAAAATGGAGTGGTGGAGAGAAAAAATAGACATCTTTTGAAAGTCGCCCATTCTCTTATGATAGCCATCCATGTTCCTAAACATTTTTGGGGAGAAGCAGTGTTAACAGCCACATATCTCATCAATTGTATACCTTCCTGTGTTCTAGATTTCCGAACATCATTTCAGAGGCTACTTCATACTTACCCACATATTCATTTTGCCTCACATACCCCACTCAAAGTATTCGGCTGTACAGTATTTGTTCATATAAATCAGCAACATCACAGCAAGCTAGATCCTAAGTCTCTCAAATGTGTGTTTCTAGGATATGCTCCAAATCAAAGTGGATATAAGTGTTATTGCCTACAAACAAAGCGTTTTTATATCACCATGGATGTTAGTTTCTTTGAGCACCAGCCCTTTTACTCCAAAAATATCATTTAGGGGGAGAGTTGTGAGGAATATTATTTTTGGGACACTTCTCAGTCACTCGGGTCACAACAAACAAATTCTCCTTGTCTTTCGTGTCTACCCATTCTAATATCTGAGAGTCGTCCAACATCTGAAAGTCCTCCATGTCTACCCATTCCAACATTTGAAAGCCTTTCGTGTCTACCCATTCAAGATGTTACACAAGACAAAAATAAAGAGGTCATTGTCTACTCTAGGCGGAAGACTCAAAAGGAGTTGGAGGACCGTACTACATCAAGGCCGGCTCAAGAGACAGATTCGAGTTCAATACCCACAGTCAATGAAGGTGATGCTCCTACAAACTCAGAAAATTCTGTTGTACTTGATGATTTTAATCAACCTATTGCTCTTAGGAAGGGGAAGAGACAGTGCACTCAACATCCCATTAATAACTTTGTGTCTTACCAAAAGTTGTTTCCGTAATACAAGGCATTTGTTTCAACATTGAGCAATATTCAAATTCCCAAGAATATCCAGGAGGCACTTGCTCAATATGAGCGGAAAAGAGTAGTTCTTGGGCAAATTCATGCACTTGAGAAGAATAAGACTTGAGAAAATACAGAATTGCCAGCTGGGAAGAAATTGGTGGGATGTAAGTGGGTCTTTATAGTTAAGCACAACGCCAATGGTAGTGTTGATCATTTCAAGGCAAGATTGGTCGCTAAGGGATTCACACAATCATATGGAATAGACTATGAAGAAACCTTCGCTTCGATGGCCAAACTAAACTCCATTCAGGTGTTGCTCTCTTTTATAGCTAACTTGTACTAGCCCCTACAACAATTAGACATAAAGAATGCCTTCTTAAATGGGGAATTAGAGAAAGAAGTCTTTATGGAGGTTCTACCTGGAATTGACACTAAAGAGAGCTTCAACAAGGTGTGCAAACTCAAGAAATCCCTATACGGCCTAAAGCAATCACCTCGTGCTTGATTCAAGAGATTAACAACGGTCATTAAGAAGTTGAATTTCACTCAATGTCAAATAGATCATACAATATTTATCAAGAAGTCAGCTGAAGGTAGAAGAGCAATAATGATCATATACGTCGATGATATAATCCTAACTAGTGACAATCTGGAAGAGATTGGAAAACTGAAGAATATCTTGGTACAAGAATTCGAGACTAAAGACTTAGGTCAACTCAAATACTTCCCAGGTATGGAGGTAGCTCGGTCATGGAAAGGGATTGCAGTTTCCCAATGCAAGTATACTCTTGATCTGTTGAAAAAAACCGATATGCTCGGGTGTGAACCAGCTGACACCCTCATGGATTCTACCTATGAAACCGAGATGGAAGAAGAAGGACCATTAACGGACAAAGGGAGGTATCAATGATTAGTTGGCAAACTAATCTTTCTCTCACATACTCGGCTAGACATTGGTTTCGCAGTAAGTATGGTTAGTAGATACATGAATCAACCAACAAAGAAGCACCTGTAGGCAGTTTTTCGAATCTTACAGTATCTGAGGAGAAGTCCTGGAAGAGGGCTTTACTTTAAGAAAACAGAGGAGAGAAATGTGGAGATTTTCACGGATGCAGATTGGGAAGGCATGTGGTTGAGAAGAGTCTTAAATGAACTAGGATTCACTAATACCAATTCTATGTTATTATTATGTGACAACAAAGCTGCTATTGAGATTGTCAAGAACCCGGTTCATCATGATAGAATAAAACATGTGGAGATTGATCGACATTTCATCAAAGAAAAACTCAATGAAGGAATGTTAAAGCTCTTGTATGTTCCAACCAATCATCAAACAACGAATATATTGACCAAGGTTTTATCCAGAAATAGTTTCGAGACTCTAAGGTGCAAGCTGGGTATGATATACATCATAACCCAGCTTGAGGGAGAGTGTTGAAAACTAGATCCGAATAATTTAGTTAGCAACAGAAATTCAGTTATTTTGTTTCTAGATTTTCAGGATTTTGTTTGTTAGCTTTTAGGAATTTGTTTCCTAAGTTTTAGGGTGCTGATAATTTTTTTTTTCAACCAGCAGATACTAACCAGATTTATGGCTAGTATATCTGGCTTTTTGCTTTGGTACTTAGCACAAAATAATTAGCTGGATGAGCAGCTATAAAAGGCCAGAGGCCTCGTGTAATTTAGTAGTCCTTTTTGGAGAACAAAAACTTAGAACAATTTCTTCTAAAATTTTACAAAAATGACCTGGCGAAAGCCATAATTCTTCATTTTATCACTCCTTTATTTCCAAATGAGAAGACGAGTGCTAAATATAGACACAATAATCCCAGCAATACAAAGAAGAAAGACCTCACATTCTCTGAAGCTGCCCTTCTAGGGATGAACAAGATATAATCGATTTCAAGAATGATTCTATGGCCAGAAAAACGATGCCTGGTATGACTGACCTAACCAGCTCAGGTACAAGAGTTGTCTATCCCGACAAAAATGCGGATCTATCCGTTAGAGGATATAAAAATCAACATTGAATCAATCTGCCACCATGAATGGATCGACTTCTCCAAGATCGGCAATCAGAGGTTCCAAGCTTGCTGTCTCTTCATCATCAGCAGCAAAATATGTTGGAAAAGGAAGGGTCGATATGTCTGGTTTCTTGTACACAGCATCCTTTATAAACACAAAATTTCCCTCTGCACCTGGGACCTGTTAAAGGAATGCAAGACAACCTAATTCACCACAAACCTACAAAGAAAAATCCATACAATAATTTTGGCAAACTAACATTGAGAAAGAGAGATGAAAGGGAACATACTTGGCCTCTCACCCACATCAAGTTCCTTGCAGGATCTATTCTGTAGACAAACACGTTTTTTACGGTTCGTCGCTTTCCACCCATTCGGCCAGGCATTTTCTTACCTTTGAAAACCTGTTCAAGATGCACACAAGCTTTACACCAAGCAAAAAATGACCAGCAAATGCCTAAAATAAAGAGATTGATATACCAAACCACCGGTGAAAAAGAACAACAAAATCCTGAAAAACTACGCACAGGCAAGTGGGACGAACGATCTAGTTGCTTTAATTCTTCAGATAACCAAAGTAGCAATAAGTCAAGATGTAGAGACAATTCCACTGGTAAGGACCTCATATCCATAAAGACGCACATATTGCTGCATTCCAAAATTTTGCATCATCCTTTCATTAAATCCATGTCTTTATCAGTTTCAACTGGCAACAAGCACTAGAAAAGGAACTACAGCAATCTAATTTGATGAAAGTATTGTGATTGGTTCAAGTCATTATCATTGAAAGTATGAAAACTACATTCTTTCATGCTATTCATTTCTAACCTCTCCATCGGAGGACGGAAAAAAAAAAGAAACAATCTTCTTAAACAGGCCATGGCCACACGGTGCACACCTCTCAAGTCTCAAGTTTCTCATCCCCACAGAAAAGGTTGGTTTACTGGAATTTCATAGATTTAGAAACAATTAATCAGCAAAACTTTCAGCTTAGTTGGCAAATCGTTCATTGACTGACGGATCTGGGGTAAATATTGGCATGGACTGAGTACCATCATGGCCGTTGATCATGTGGGCTCACATGATCAATGGCTGCAATCATTTTGGGTCCATGGACCCGGGTCCAGGCAGGACTATCTCTGGATCTGGAGACTGAGCTTCACAGTTAAAGTGTCTTTAACAGGCAGCTTCTAGTTTCCCATTCCCATTCACAGTACAACTACTTTCAGATCATGCATCTATTCTCTACATGCCACCTTAAGGAACTTATAACAGGACCTCCACAGACACCTAAAGGAACTTATAATTCTGCAATTGAAGGTGTATAGCCCATAAGTGGATCTTACAACCCATTAGAAATTAATGCAATAGCCACACAATAAGCAAGTAAACACTGCCGTAAAGATAGAGCACGCAGTTACTGGCTAGGCAGAACAATGCACCGTTCTGGTAAAAGAGGAATGGCAACAAGGCTTCCAGCATTAAAACACAATAGAATCTTTAGATTCCGCTATAGATACCTTCCCGGGAGCATCTCTCTGACCGGTAGATCCAATACTTCGATGTGACAGTGATGCACCATGAGAAGCTGGCATCCCTTTAAATCCCCATCTTTTCATCCCACCCTGGTTTTACAACATTAGAAACAAAAATACCAGAAATGTTAACGGTGGATCTCATTCCCATGTATGCAACTCACAAGAATTTCAAAACAGTTTTGTTAACATATGGCAAGCAGAGGAAAATACACAACAAGGGGAAAACTATTCTTAACTTCAACAGTCCTCATCTCATGTCAACAGACGACTAAAATATTGAAATTCATATATGAACCCCAGCCAATCGAAATATACACGTCTCCCATTATACAATTTGTCTAACTCATTATGATGTATAAATAAAGAGGTTTGACAGCTATGGACAGAAAATTTAACATTAAACCAACTTTGACAGTGAAGTAAAATCAAAAGCTCATTATCATTGGGCTATCAAAAAACAACTAGATGTGTTCTAGTTCAGGTTATCTGTCAATGGTTCATATTTGGTAAATGGAAATGAACCAATTGTCCAAACTCCATGGAGAAAAAAATCTATAAGCCAATGACTAAGTTTTCCTAGGTGGCCTAATAAAGAAACAAGAACTCAATGAAACTCTGAGCAAAAGAGATGAAAATGAGAGCTAAATGCCTAACCTGAAATCCTTTGCCCATTGTAATTCCTTGGATATCCACATACTGTCCTGGGACAAAATGGCGAACACCAATTGACGTACCAACAGGTATGAGTGCATCTTCTGTCACAGGAAACTCTCTCAATTTCCTCTTCATTGGAACTCCTTGAGATCTAAAATGACCAACTTCCGGTTTCGTCAAATGCTTTTCTTTCTTCTGCCCACAACCGATCTGACTAACACAGGAAGAATACACCACTTTACAATTAGTAACCAAACCATGAAATCTCTACAGGCAAGCATCAGCTGCAGCCACAATGTTTAGCTGCCAACCACTATTTGAAACAAAGGAGAGCAAACACATACACAGTGCCAGCTTGGTTACCAGCAAAACAAGTAAAGGGAAGATGGTTGGAAATAAAATAATAGTTGCTCCCCTCAATGGTCCTCTTTTGCCAGATCAAAAAATTGTTTTAACCGTCATTAAGACAGCCAATTGTACTCTCCAGTAAAACCTACAACTTTCACCAGTACCAGTTTTAACAAAGACATTAAGTGACTCAGACATCGCAAGTCCACGAGCATACTGTTACTAATTGGGCAAGGACTTTAGGACATGGTATCCATTATGAACCATTGCTTTATCCCCATAGTCCAGCTTAAAAAGAATATCTCCCCAATTAAAATCATCAGATAAGCACACTGTTCTGAACAAGTCGTGAAATTTTTAACATAAGTATACAGAAGAGCAGGACTGACGGATCAATTGAACCATTCTTAATGAAGAACTCAACCAATCAGAGACCCAAAAGCTCGAACCTTGCCAAGAGTGTTCCACTATCCACATTCCTTCTTAAGCTTTCCATGTGAATACCACACACTCACCTCCATAGTATCACGTCAAATTTACGAAAAGCAAACAGATCCCGAAGAAAAAAAGAACAGTGTGCCTCTAATTCGGACAGTGCATTCACAAGAACTCGCACCTGTAGAGCAAAAAAGCCTTCTTTCTCGACAGTCTTCACCTGGCACACGATGTTATCATCAACCCAAAGCACGGACATCGGTACCCTCGCTCCCCATTTATCCCACTGCACCGTCATCCCGCACTTCACCGCTATGATCCCCGTCCGCCTCGAGTTGGGGCTCATCACGCCCGAGGCCGCCTCGATCATGCGACCCGAATCCGGGCTGAGCAGGGCCTCCGCGCTGAACCTCCTGACCAAGCGCTCAGCCGAGGACGAGGAGGACGAGGAGGTCGGGTTAAGGATTGACAGAGCTCGGAAGCGAGAAATGAGGCCTCTCGAGAGGGCCGACATGGCCAAGGACGTGGCTTTAAGGCGGCGGTGATGGAAGTGTTGACTGCAAAGGCACCAAGAATTTATGGGTATTGACTGGCAGTGGTGGACATGGAAGTCTCTATGCACGCGAGCGAGAGAGAGAGAGAGAGAGAGAGAGAAGGTGAAGGAGAAGAAGGAAAGGAGAGAGTTTTGCAGTAGGGTTTTAGAGGGGACAGATGTCTTAGTGGTTTGGGCTGGGCTCGAGGCCTTGTTCTGGACACTTTTGGCGAGAACAGAAACCAGCCACGGCCATGGTCTTGTTTCGTTCAAGATTCACGCACGGACAGTATCGAAGGTTACTGGGCAAGACTAGAAATGATTAAAAATCGCACCTTGAACAAACAAACAAAGCGCAGCCACAGGGGCCACTCGCCACTCGCCTTCGTCGTCTTCCGCATGGAGCTCCGCTGCGCTCCGCACGACCTCCGGCTCGCCAAGCTCGCTCCTTCGACCCCCCGCCCGACACCCATCTTCCCTCTCGGCCCGAAGGCCCGCTCCCCGTCCCGCCGGGCTCCTCCGGCTGCGGCGGCGGCGGCTGCGGCTGCGGCTGCGGCTGCGGGAGCGGGAGTGGGAGCGGGAGCCCGCGTCTCGTCGCCGCCGGCGGAGAACGCGGCCGTGGCGCTGGAGCACGCGGGGGGGAAGATGGTGGTGGAGCTGGTGGGGGCGTTCAACGAGCTGACGGAGAGGATGAAGAGCGGGGTGTCGCTGTCCACGAGGTCCTCCCGCATACTGTTCAAGGCGCTCAAGCTCGCCATCCCCATGTTGCGGAGCTCGCCTCTCGGCCCCGACGGCCGCCCTCCTCTCTCGAGGGCTCTCAGCGTCGCCGTCATTCTTGCCGATCTTCAGGTTCTTGAAAATTTCTCTTCGTGGGTTTGTGTTCCGATGATCGTGACTGAGTTTGGTGTCCTTTACTCTTAGCTTCTATTGGTTCATTTGTGATAGCTTATTGATTCATAGTAATTGACATTATGCATTGCGACGGCACGCGATCTACGTTGCATTACAACAGTGGGCCATCAAAAACTTGATTTGTTTTGGGGGAGGCGAGATTAGTAAAGAAAGAGAAATTCTGCTATAGTCTAGTTTCAGGGGAAGCGAAATGCGGAAGTTCTATACGCAATTTCGTATTCTTTAGTAGACATTCTTTCAAGTTGCACCAAAGCCGAGTGGCCGAGGGGGTTGGGTGAGCCTCATTTTCAAGTTGCTGTATGTTTATGCCCAGTCAATCATGCTGGTGACTTATCTTGTTCTCTTCATGTGTAGTCTCCCTGTTGGAGATTTTCTGGCCTCATTGGGGCTTAGTGAGTTTCTCAGTATCTGAAGTTTTGTAAAGTGAGATTGCGCAGTCAGGACTCATGTTTGAGAAAAGATAAGAGTTCTCCTGCAAGCTAGTAAATCTGCGTTGTAACAATACGTCAAATGTCTACTTCAGACTGACACCTTGCTATATATGAATACCATCCATTCGAATTGGCATTTTTTTAACTTCTTGTCTCAGAATCTTTCACTTGGCTTTCAACCTTCCTTCTGCATATTCTTCCCGAGATGAAATTGTAAAGCAGCTTTGTTTTTCTACTCCCTATCATGTACGATGATAGATGGATGCAGAGGTAATATCAGCCGGCATCCTGAGAGAAGTTCTCGAGGCAGGAGCGGTGTCCATCCATGAAGTGAGAGACCGGATTGGCACGGGGACTGCTCATCTGCTGCACGAGAGCTTGCGAGTCAAGAACTTCCCCTCGAAAGTTGATGTGTTGGATGATGAAAGTGCTGCTGCCCTGAGGAAATTCTGCCTCACATTCTACGATACAAGAGCCGTGGTTCTCGACCTGGCTCTGAAACTCGATATGATGAGGCATTTGAATTACTTGCCGAGGTATCAACAGCAAATTGTCTCTCTTGAGGTCATGAAAGTGCATGCGCCATTAGCACATGCGCTGAGGACCGACTTCTTATCGCTGGAGCTAGAGGATCTCTCGTTCCAGTACCTGTTCCCTTACTCCTACCTCTATGTTGAGAAATGGTTAAGAAGCCATAAAACTGGAAGCAAGCCCTTGATAGAAATTTACGAAGAGCAGCTGCTTCAATCTTTATGGGATGATTCCCTTCTGGCCAATATGGTGGACGATATTTTGGTTCTAGGTCGATATAAGAGCCGCTACAGCACTATGAAGAAGCTCCTGCGAGATGGGAGGAAACCGGAGGAAGTGAATGATATTCTAGGCTTGCGAGTTATATTGAAGCCAAAGTCAGGACCAGATATGACTGAGACAGGCGAAAGAGTGTGCTATAGAACACGGGAAATTGTCCGGAGTTTGTGGAAAGAAATGCCTCACAGAACAAAAGACTACATCGCGAGGCCCAAATTGAATGGCTATCAAAGCTTACACATGGCCGTCGATGTGAGCGAGAATGGCCAAGTGCGACCATTGATGGAAATACAGATACGGACCACGGAGATGGATATGTTGGCAGCCGGCGGAACAGCATCTCACTCTTTTTATAAAAGCGGACTCACTGATCCTGAGGAGGTTGTATTCTACTCTTGTATGCATTTCTACTTTTTCATGTTTGTAAACAATAGCATGAGAGGCGCCTCGACAAAGAAGTGACTCTCTCTCTTTGATTCTCAGGCAAAACGGCTGAAGGCGATAATGTTGGCTGCGGCAGAGCTCGCTGCTATGCGCCTTCAAGACCTCCCATCACTGAATCACAAGGAAATGGAGATTGACCGGAGAGATCGCGTTTTCCGCCTTTTTGACAAGAATGGAGATGGTAGGATCAGCATAGAAGAACTCATGGAAGTGATGGAAGAGCTCGGAGCCCCTGGGGATGATGCGCGAGAGATGATGCAGCTCCTCGATGCCAACAGTGATGGTTCCCTGAGCTCCGACGAGTTCGACGCGTTCCAAAAACAGGTAACAATCTTCCTCTCCCTTCCATGGCTTCACTTGCGATTTCTGCGGTAAGCACATATCTAACTAACTAAACAGAGAGTGTGTTAAGGCGGGTTTCTTTGTTGTCTCGTTAAATGAGTCACTGATGAACGATCGTTTTAACTATGCTACGTCTATGCGAATTGCCAAATCCAATGACAATGATCATGTCTCGAAGATTTTTCTATCCGTTCTCTCTGTAATTGCCAAATCCAATGACGATGATCATGTCTCGAAGATTTTTCTATCCATTCTCTCTGTGCCTGCATGCTTTGTCGCAGCAGCCAGACATGCCGCTGGCTCGTTTCCGACTTCTTTTCACCCCTCTTTCCATTCTTTCATGCGTGCTTAATCGTTCTTGCTCGCTTGCGATGCATTCTTGTCTTAAAATATCATGCTTCATCTTACCCTTCACTTGAAGTTACAACATAGCCAGATTAAGGGGTCCTTGGTTTGATGTTTCTCTGCACACAGGTTGAACTAATGAGGAGTCTGGAAGACAGAGACGACGAATACAAGGCGATGCTGGACGAGAAGCTTCACATGGATGACATCGCCGGACTAATTGATGCTGGGCGAGAAGCTTCACATGGATGACATCGCCGGACTAATCCCGGCCACTGCCGAAGAACCCCAGCAATAGTTAAAAGCTGGTAACTGCTCTTCTCTTGTAGATACTAGTGATACGTACCTGTACTTGTCAACAACGACAGAGATTGTCAGCCCCTTTGTAGATTGTCAACAACAGCATTTGCTTCCGTATGACATCTGCGAATGTAGATTGTCAATGTCAACCCGTGTACAACCATTCTAATTCACTTTGATTATGTAAGCATTTGGCTGATACAGATCAGCCTTCTCTTTGGTCTTTATCAAGTTCTACTACTCAGCTGAGGCTCGACCACTTCTCATGACACTGGCCAAGACGGATGACAGAGTTTCCCCACGTTGCTCTCAGCCTATCTCGTTATGTTGAGACATGATTCATGCATTTGGAGAATTGCACTAACCAAAAGGTCAAGCATTTTAGGAAGACATTTTGTTGTACCAAAGTTCTCGTGTTATTGAACATCATAAAGTACACAAGAAAACATGGACACCCTTGGTTAAACACATCAACACGTACTTGCCAAACTCATAGAGTCCTTACGATCTTCAAGAAAAATAACCCAAATGTCATCATAGAAGCCGCCAAATCAGTATCTCTCAAAGCTCCTCTGCATCGCGGCCTTTGCCGGCCAAATTGTCCCTGGTACTCCTGAGACTTGTGCTTCGAGGCTTCAAGCGTCTCGCTGGCTTTGGCCTTGGTCGCTTCATAGCCTTCCTTGGCCTTCTCTTTGGCCCAGCTCAAGTGCTCCTCGGCCTCGTCTTGCTTCCTCTTCCCCTCCTGCGAGGCCCTCTTCGCTGTCTATGCAGCCTTCTCCCTCGCTTGTGCCATCGTTTCGGATGCCTTCTGCTTCGCTTGCTCAGTTGTCTTGGCTGCCTTCTCTTTCGCCTGTGCGGTCCTCTGTGCCGCCTTCTCCTTTGACTCTTCTGCCTTCTCCGCGGCCTTCTCCCTCGACTCTTCTACCTTCTCTGCTGCCATTTTGGCGGCAGACTCGGCCTTTTCCTTTGCTTCTTGGGTTGTGGCACTCGCCGTGTTCTTAATGTGCTCAGCCGTGTCCTTCAGCTCGCTTGACTTCTCAGCCGTAGCTCTCTTGGCTTCCTCAGCTTTCTCGGATGCCGTGTTCTTCACGTTGCTGGCCTTCTCTGCCTCTGCTGCATAGTGACCAGCTCCTACTCATGATAACATTTGAAACAAAAATCCAAGTTTCGAAGTGTTCAACATCAACACCGTAAACGGCGACTCGCATGAAGTTGGAAAGTAAGGTTCACAAACGCAACAACAATCATCGTACTAACCAGAGGCCATGTCCTGGACCGTGTCTTTGGCGGCCTTGGCAGTATCAGCGGCCTTATCAGAGGCTCTTTTCGTGGCGCTCTCTTTGGTCTCGTCCTGCTCGAACCCCAGACCTTCCGAGAGCTTCTCCTTCGCCCACTTGGTCCATGTCTCTGAGGCCTCCTTCGCCTCTTCCCCGGCATCCGCCGCCTTCTCGCCCGCTCGCTCTGTCTTCACCTTGAACTCCTTGAAGTCCTCGCCATCCTCCTTCGTCGAAGGCATGTACCCGACCCCGGTGCTGCTGCATCCGGGGGCGAGAACCGCCAACACCACCGCAACGGCCATCACAAAGAGCCAAAAGGACCTTCCTGAAGCCATGAATGGATGCAACAAAACCACTACGGAGTTTTCAAGTTTTTGGAAGTTTTCTTCTAGTCTTTGGAGATGTTCGCAGAGGGACAGCACTTTGGGTGCATCGGGTTTTTTAAAGCGTGTACAAAAGGCGGTAAAAGATGGTGGGGACATGGCACGCGACAGGTGTCTAGCCACGTGGCGAGGGGGGCGGGGATGCTGGGGATGCCGCGGGCTTGCCACGTGTTGGAGGTTTCCAAGTGTCGGCTCCATGTTCTGGCTTGCTGTCTCGGCAGGTCAAAAGAGGCACGGAGTAAGCACTTTCTAATGCTTCCCCGCAGGGTGCATAATCCTAGGCACAAAAAGTTGCGTTAAAGAGAAGATTATTAGTAAGAATTTCTCGTTGTATTCGCTTTCGGTACCAAAATTACACTCCTTTGATCCCACTATTTCCCGTTATAATTCGTTAAAAAAAAAGGGTTATTCCTACATTTGTAGATACGTATATACGAAGTGAATTTGAAATACTCTGCTGTTACGTTCCTAGCAAGTAACAACCTTACTAATCGAAATCTATTGTACTATGGAAAGATCGAATAGGACGCTTTCGATTAGAAGTGATCGATTTCCGATCCGGTCCAGTTTTGAGGTGGAACCAGGAACTGGACTAGACCATTGGTTCTGATTTGATCCAATGGAACTGATCACTTTTTTTTGTCTCACCATTTGATACTATCTTTTTGTGTTGAATTAAGTGATAAAACAAATAAAAAAACGTGCTTTACTTAGAATTTGATTAACATTTTACTAATTTTTTTGAAGAAATTAAAATAAAATAAAAGGCACGTGTAGTCAATCTGGTTCCCTTTGGAACCGAAAACCGAACCGCCTGAATACCGATTCCACTTTTAGAAAACAGAAACTAGACCGACTCTTTTTAGGAATCGAACCAAACCAGCCAGTCCGTTTTTAGTAGATCATGATTTGGGCAATTTTTTTCGCATACCCTTACTTTCGATTGTATAATGAGGTGAGTGATCCTCTCGTGATGGTCGAAGAGATTCGATTGTCATGTCACATCAAGAGATATGATTATCGTAGCCATTTGCTCTCAAAATTATGCTCTGCTCACCCCATAAGTTTAAAGATCAAGATGGGTTTCAATGAAAATATTTTTCATTCATTTATTTTTATAAGCAATATAAGTGATACTGTTTAGATAAATGTTTTCCGAATGCCAAACGGAGCCTAATACCGGAACAAACTTGTTGCCTGAGCTTAAGATTAAAGTCAAAGGATCCAAACTTATAAAACCCAGAAAAGAAATAATGACCTCAAAACAGTGAAAAGGCAGCAAAGAAAAGAGACGATGAAATCCTTCTTTCCAACACAAATCTTAAAACCCTCAAAGCAAATGCATGTCTTAGACAGGCATGAGCAAGCTCAAGTTATTTCCAAGTGCAGGGAAAAACAAATGGATCGAATTCAATAGGATAAATAGCTATTTCTCTGCCTACCTGCAAGAAGAACACTAAAAAACTTGACTGGCAAGAAGCTTCAAGGACTCCTAGATTCCTAAGAAAAGTGTTTTGAGATATATCTCTAACAATCAGAAGCAAAATTCTAATACAGCATGTACATCTTTCTTTCTTGAAATGCAGTTCACCAACCACCAAGCATCGCGGTTTCTGTGTTTCCCCATGTCTCCACAGCAATCAGTCCTATGTTCAGTGGATAACCCCGGATCCTGTTCCAAACCACATTTAAGTTCATTTAGCATAAAACCACATTTAAGTTCATTTAGCATAGAAAAGAATTTCTTTACATTAGCCTGGCAGATAACATAACTCTAGGATTTGGAAACAGAGTAACCCTCCAGAGGAGAATATTTGCTTACTCTATCTTACAATGTGGACTAAGGAGAGGCCCTGCACGTCTTTTTATTGTGGCCAAGGCCTTTGCACTTGCTGCACTGGAGTTGGCGTTTAATCAGGTCTACCGATTCAAACGGCTTCATCTTCGGCCGGCCAGGTGGCCGTTTCGTAGGAGGTGGAGTCACAGTAACAACCGCTTCAGCCGATACGCTCAAAACCGGCTTATCCACGTTCGGGACGGGGTTTATCGACTCGGCATAGGCAAGGCGGTAAGTTTCGACCGTGAAGTATCTGGAGCAGAAGTCATAAGGGCTTCTGTCGATGCAGTTGAAGACGGCAATAGCATGGCAACAGGGCAAACCTGTCAGTTGCCATCCCTTACAGCTGCAGTCCCAATGATCGACATTGACAATATCAACAGAATCTCCACGAACTTCAAAGGTGCTACCTTCTGAGAGTAACACCTGAAGTGAACGCGACAGGGAAGCTTCCATTTGGAGCTTCTCCTCCATAGATGTGGTTAACTTTGACCCCCACTGGCTGGAATCAACTCGGCGTGCATATATGGATTCCATCATCCTTCCTCGTAAAGTATCAATCATCTGTGTGATCGGCAGTTCGTGTGCCTCTGATACCCAACTATAGAACTCTTGCCCGAAGTCTGATGTCATGTGGTTATACCTTGCTCCGGCGAAGAACGCATTCGCCCAATGCTCCGGCTCACTCTGTACAACCCAATCGTAAGCATCAGGAGAAATACCCCTTATGTTCTCAACTGCACGCTGAAACCCCTCGAGCCTTGGCGCATGAGCTGCAGCATAAAAATCATTAATCATGAATCGCCTTGCTTCATGAGAAAACTGCCCCTTCAAATCCTTGTTAAGTTTTTCAACGAGATGGCGCAGGCAGTAGCTGTGGTGGCAGTTGTCAAATATCTCAGCCAGAGATTTCTTCAATCCATTCTGAAAATCTGCAACAAAAGTGATCTGCTGAGAGGTGGAAATTGCAGATTTCAGCTCTTGCAAAAACCAATGCCAGTTATCCTCAGTTTCATCATCTACTACGGCAATAGCTACAGGAAATATTCCGTCGTCCCCATCAATAGACGTAGCAGACAAGAGCATTCCCTGGTATTTTGAGTTAAGAACTGTGCTATCGAGAAACAGAAGAGGGCGACAACCCTGTTGGAAGCCGGATATTGAGGCATGAAATGAGACAAATAGACAGTGGAAGCTCGAGTCCTCCTTGGTCGTAAAGGTAGCGAAGCTGCCTGGATTCGTTTCCTTTATCTTATCACAGAAAAAGGGCAAAAGTTTATAAGCCTCTTTATAGGAGCCTTGAAGCTGCTCCCTCGCAATTTCTTTTGCACGCCATGCTTGAGAATAATTCAATTGAATACCATACTCCCTCCGGATATCATCAGCAATGTCTTTTGGCCTATAATTTGGAGAAACTTTCAACTTTTCCTTTATAATGCTCCCAACCCAGCCTCTTGTTGCCCGATACCCAGCTTTAACAGTGGCTCCTTCACATGTATGTTCCGCATTCATTTTCTTGATGCAAACCAACTGAGTCGTTGCTAACCTAGACGCATATATCCGCCACGGACAACCCTCGGACTTGCATTTCACGCTAACGCGATGACTGTCGTTCTTCTTATATCTGTAAGCAAAGCCGTGTGCTATTGAGTATTTATGCAAGGCTTCTCTGAACTCACTAAAGCTATTAAACCTTTGATCCACGCCCGTGATGGTATTCTCCCACTGTGTCGCGGCTCTCCGATGCTTCTCATCACTGGAACTTGCGGGGATGCTGCATAGAGGGCGCCCGTCGCACACATCCAAGTCGAGCTGGTCGCTCGTGTTGGTCATATCGCATGCCGCATCGACGGGCACGACCAGTGGAACCACCTGTTCCGACACCGTCGTTCTGCTTGACCTGCACAGCCAAGAGGCCCAAGCATCTCAGCGTAAGACCCTTTAACACATACAGCAATTATTCTCATTGTTGGTATCAGTTCACAACGGTAACATCACAATGTCCAGTTCAATCACCACAACTCATCGGAAAATCAAAATGTCAGATTGACAACCCAGCTGCACAATACCGAACAAATAGAGAGGACCCAGTAATCACTACCTACTAGCGGGCATGTTGGACAGGTTCCCAGCCGCCGCTTCCTCCGACATCACGAACACGTCAACGGTGCCGGAATCCCCGAGGAAGCTCACCATCCGCTGCAAGTCCTTGTCTTTGGAGATCGTGATCAGGGTCCTCTTGTTCCCGGGGAGGAAGTACTTGATCGTCATAGCGTCGGCGGCGCCGCAGCCGAACATCTCGGCGACCTCCGCCCTGAAGTCGTCCAGCTGGGTCTGCTGGTCGATGTCGATCGCGTACGCCTCGCCCCCGGCGTAGGACAGCGCCCCGTCCTTGTCGGCCACGAACTCGCCCCCCGACTGGCATATCGCTATCACCTTCTTCGCCGCCATGGCCCAAGAAGGGCCGAGGGCCCGAGGACCGAGGACCAATCAAACAGCAAGAAGGATCGAAACCAGGGTGGGGTTTCACCGGAATCGCGCGTCAGCCCACGATTTCAGGCCATACTGGGTAGCCGTACGCGAAGTTCTCCATCGACCCTTTCGTTGGAAGATGAAGGAGAAGATGGAGATGGCGCAGGCGATTCGAAACCCTAGGGGCCTGAGGCTGAAGGAGGAGAGGGAGGAAGACGGAGGAGGCTACGTCATGGTTTAGGGCTCGTTTTGTTTGTTTTAAGGTGTATTAAGCAAAGATGGCACGAATGAGCCCTTAATTTTGGTTCGGCGTAAAATTCGATCCATGAATTTTTATGTTTGTTAAATATGATATCTGAACTTTAGCTTAATATATCACGCCGTTCTTGAATTTTTAGTACATACTCAATTTAGTTATCGGACTGTCAAAATGTTCGATCTTATTCCGTTAATAGAAGGACAATGTTTAATATTTTCATATAGTTCAGGGATTAAATTAAATATGTGCCAAAATTTCAAGGTCTACATTGAACATGTTAAAATTTTAGGGACCATAGTGCATACTGTGGTAAAATTCACGAACTATATTATATTGCATGTCAAGCCAACATTCGTGATTATTTGTATTGTTATCCCAAAGCATTGCAGAGCCTTCTCTTTTCTTTTGAGTAAAACCCTAAAAATTGTCTTTTATCAAGGGCAATTTACTGATGTAATATGATAAAGTAGTATAAATTAATAAAAAGTTTCGGTAATTTTTCATCAACAAAATAACAAGGATTTTTTGAGTGACATTGATCATTTTATTATTATCATTTCATCTTTGATTATATTTTCTTATTTGAACGTTTTTGTTATATAAATATGTATCGTATAAATTGAACAACGATCTCAATGAGTGAAAAAAACTCCTTTTAGCAGGGTGACATTTACTTTTTGTCTTCACTGAATAATTTCAACGAAAAGGAAACAAAGAAAAGCTAACTTCTTGCATAATAATCAAGCAGGTTTTGGAAAAAAAGGCTATCAATGTCTTTTCTCAAATTTTCCGAATACAACTCAGCAGGATTAACGTAAGAAGGGTTGTGCTTTCGCATCCAATTTAATGATATTTCTTTGAATCAGCTTTATGATTGATGAATTACATTCATGGATATTATATGACATTTTCTCTCGCTTGACTTTCAATGTCGGCGATGTTCTTATACCCCATCAATTAAAATTTCCTCTCATTTTTCAGGAACATACAAAATACAAAAAAAAGAAGAAAAGAAAAGATTGTCATGAGATTTGAATAAAAAGTTAGGTAAGTTCTATTGGGATCGACTGGATAAAAGTTTAGACCAGATACAAGCATCTGTTGGAGACGGTCAAAGTAGCACTACAGGAGGCAATTTTCACCCATTGTCTATATTGTACAAGGTACATTGTTCACACCAACTACTGTTGTTCTTCAGCACATGCACACACTCCTCTGTGCCGCCGAAGCCGAC
Organism: Syzygium aromaticum; assembly: GCA_024500025.1. Classification (NCBI taxonomy): domain Eukaryota; kingdom Viridiplantae; phylum Streptophyta; class Magnoliopsida; order Myrtales; family Myrtaceae; genus Syzygium; species Syzygium aromaticum. The sequence goes on from CM044892.1 coordinate 32,889,741, forward strand.
TTCATCATAATGCTGCAATGACACGTTCGATCCTAGTTATCGACCGAGAGCACCTTGATCGGCCAATGCTTTTGAGAACAAGAGTCGTGTGCAAGTGACTGCATCGAAAGAGCGCGAATGTGAACGGTGTCAGCACAAGTCCGAGCAGGAAAAAGGGAAAATGAGAGAAGCTGAGGCGATTACGGTACCTGTTCCTGTGACCGGAAGCAAATGAAGGGCGTGTAGTGTAGGAAGTTCGAAACTCTTGACGTGTATATATCAGCATACCTGCATTTTGTTAAATGTTGAGCCAAACCGTGAGACTCTTGATTGCTCCTGTATATGATTGTGGATTAAGATTTGCATTTCAAAGGGGAGAAAGGAAGTACTTCTCAATTTGTATCACGAAGTGGCTTTTATCCCATAGACCTGCTTGCGACAGGAAGCCCCACCTAATGACAATTCAAGAACAAGCGAATTACTTCTGTAACGTTGCAACTGTGATGGGAGAGAGCAAACAAACGAGTCGACTATTTATCATGACTGAGTCAGAGTTTCTGCAACTTAAGCCTATCAAGTGTTGCACCTTCTATTGAAAAGCTCGCCGTCTGTTTCTAACAGCGGTGCTATTTTCTCGTCTAGTCTTTGCATGACAGTCAGTAACTTCTGCATGCTTTCAGTGAGTTCCTGATAGGCAATGCTTGTCGCAGCTAGTGTCCGGATATTCAGGGGAAAACGGATCAGGGACGTGCAACATTGCAAAATATCGCCCACATAACTAAAAACTCTTTTGGTTAAAGAGATCCCCGACAACCTCTTTTTGGTTTATGAGATCTAACAATGTGGCTCTGTGATCTCGGCTTCGAATTAAAGCACTATACTGCAGTGTCAACAGCTTTGTTAGAGAAAGCGAAAGTTGAGAATATGCAAGCATTGCACCATAGCCATGGAAAACTCCTACACATGATCAGAAACATTTCTACACATTACGATTCATGACTACTATATGTTAGCTGAAACTTTCTTCTATCCTAAAAATTTGTTGCTGCATCACTATGCCTCTGACCGCAAAGGAACGATCGATAAGAAGAAATCATGAATTCCTATAAATGTTTACGTGCAATTTGGTCAGAATAGCATATGTAGTATAATAGAGTAGACTGTAGACTGTTACTAACCTCCTCCTCCAATTCTCGACAGATTAATGCCGTTCTCCATCGTAAATGAACTTTGGACTGACTGACATCTGTGTACAAATGGTCACCCACATATAATATTTCATCGCCGTGTATATCAAGAGAATTCTCTACCATCTGAGCACTTCCCCCGGAATACAAGCCCCCTGCATCAGTGGAACATTTAAGTGGAGAAAACGCAAGCTGTCACAACATGTCAAACAGAATACTAAGGCATCCTCAGAAAAGAGGTAAGAAAGCTTTCTCTGGCTCACTTCTGACAATTTAGCACTCTTTACAAAAAGCATTCCTTGTACTTGAAGCACGTACAAAATAAGTAGACCCAACTGAAGAAACAGTCATTCAGGTGAAATTTTACATTCGTTGCTGCATCTGATGGGATAAGATTAAAATTAACAAGCAATGCAGTAGATTTCCTTGACGTGTTGATGATGATCAAGGCATCCTAACTGTTGTCTGCTACTAGGAAAAAAGAAACTTCACCCTCTTAAAAATACATTCTGTTACCAATGCCCTCCACGCTAGGAAAATTTTTGCCATCTCGATTCACGAAAGAGTCATGATGCTGGACTTCATATAAGCAACAGCATGAAATAACCTCATTTATTTCAACTTTCTTCTATCCCCAAACCTTTCTAGAGTTATTTTTCTAGCGTGTATCAGCACTTTCTGTGGTATCTGATAACGACAAGGGTAGTGATGAAAGACGCCTTTTCAAACAATAAAACTACGCTGCAGAAGAAGAGCAACTCACTGACAACTCATGGCATGAGTTGAATAGGATGGAGATAGATCACCTGTACGAGCCATGAAACTAGGACGCATCAGACCCTCGCTGGTGACCACTTTGTTCATTGGATGTGACGTCTGGAAAAACTCAGGCTTCCTCGCTGAAACAATAACCTGCAATACAAGAAAATGATTGAAAGACATAATAAGTGGACCGCCCAAGATGGGCCAAGCCCGGCCCATGAGCCACAAGGCCCCACGAGGTGGTTATTTGCCTATACTACAATAGAAGACACCCTTGGGAAAAACAACGTGATTTTTCTATATGCAAAACACACTCCTTCAAAGACAACGATTTCTCTGGTTTTCCTTCGGAACGAAAAAAAGAACGAAAAACGATCGAAGAACTCTCAAATGCAAAGTGCCACTTAATCTGTGACAATACCGGGTATGTTTGTTGTGTGATATGCTTGTATGATCGGTGATACAAATTGATGGTCCTCGGGCACGTTTTCCGCATTAATCGAATTCGTTTCGAATACATTTCGAATGTGTCGATTAGAAATTGAGTTTTCCCAACATTGATATCAGAGCCCGTTTACTTGTTTTCCAATCATGCATGTGTATCGTCTCTAACATTGAAGTGTATTCTGCTTGTTTTTCGTTTAGGCCTCGTTTTTTGGTTCATTTTCTTTGCATTGCTAAACTGTTCATGTGTGTTTCGATTTTTGTTTTCCGTCAAAACTTGAATTTTATTGCATAAATAGAAAGTGCTCGTTGAGATGAGCAAAATGATGGGCGGCGCGTCGTCGTCGGAGGCCACACGCGCCCTCACATGCCTACAAGGGCCATGGGCGCAACAGCATGTGAGGTCCACGTGTGGCCATGCGAAACGGCGTGTCAGTCAGCCCACAACTGTCGACAATGACGTCAGCGTGATGTCATTGGAGCACGGACTCGAGACCCAACTCGGTTGATTGTTGACCCGACCCGATTGACTATTGACCCGACCCGTTTGACTGTTGACCGGTCGGACCGATCAAACCGGTCGAACCGGTCCGGTTCAAATCGGGCAAAATGACCCATTGCGGTCTTTCGGCTTGTTCGAACTCATTTGAACTCCAATTTGGGCGTTCTTGGTATCGACATGCTCGTATCGGAATGCTTTACATTAGGGTATATTCATATGACATGTTTACTACACTTATGAATGTGAAAATACACGATAAACCCTATGTACATGTGCTTAGGGGTATTTTTTGGTATTTTCTATAGTATTTCTCTATAGTTTTTGAAATACAAGTGCTAAGCCATATGTATATGAATAAGCATTCCTTATCTTGATGTATGGTAGATTATAAGTAATCCCTTTGTTCTGCATTTGTTGTAGGAACAATAGTACATTGGAGACGCACTTTGATAATCCCAAGAACGGCAGCTCAAAATGAGAGGTTTGAGAAATTAAGAATCAAGCTAGCTCTTTATCGATGGGACGCTCGAGATGATATGACGGAACATATCATCAAGGTCAATAAAATGATACATGATATCATTTGGAACGGTTTTGTAATGTCGGAATATGTAATGGTCGGAGCCCTAAAATGCACTATTCCTGAGGAGCTGGGAAGAATGCTTGACAAGGTTAAAGAAACCTTAAAGGGTCCAAGCTGTAAGATATTTGTGGAGAATTTTCTGCAAGAATACATAAGGGTCGGGGCAATGAGAACATCAACCCTTGCATTGAATGGGTCTTGGGACAAACCATGGCCCTAATCTAGGGGTTTTTTGGGAGCCTCCATTTTTATTCCAAAAAAAATAGAATTTTCTAAATAATTTTATGAGTCATTTCCTGTTTATGTGTTGGATTGGTACACTTGATATTATTCTTTTAGGATTTGGAATCAATTCTATATATGTTTCAATTTGATATTACATGTTTTTAAACATTTGTGAATATGTTATGAGATATATATAGTTATGAATTCCTTTTGTGATTTCTTGTTTTATATTGCCATATTATATGCAATATTATATGTGGGAAGTTCTTAAAAGTTTGTATAACTTTTGAAGAACTAATTTTTTTACGTAAATGATTATGTTAATGATAATTTCAAATTAGGCTTTTTTAGACGATGATTGAGAACATAGTGAACTTTCGACTCTAAGACTTTTTGTGAAACTATTCATTAATATGATTAGTTTATGTAATCATGATACTGATGAAGCATTTAGATAGACTTTAATAATTCGTGCGTATGTGTCTGAAATGTTCAAATACGATGGCTTCAGCAACTAAGAACATAGTGGCTGAACTTAATAAGGGAGAAAAATTGAATGGCGACAATTATGAGATTTGGAGTCTCAAGATTCAATATGTGCTGGAAAAGCAAGAGGCATTTAAAGCTTTTAACCAGATTATGGAAAAACCTGAAGATGGGACAACTGGCCAACACAAGATGGACAAAGATGCTTTCGCTATTTGGAAAAGAAAGAACTCTCTTGCTCGCATTACGTTGTTGAGCAGCATGGACAATGACATCATGTGAGAGTTTGGACGTTTCCAGAACACCAAAGACATGTGGGCAGCACTGGCTTCAAGATTTGGTCGAACTTCTGTGACCAAACTAAGACAACTCACTATCCGTTTTGACTCATACAAGATGTCTCATGGAAAGACCATGAAACGACATTTGAGGCAGATGTTGAATATGATTAGTGAGCTGAAGGATGTTGGCCACATACTCACCGATGAACAACATGTGTAGACAGTAATCCGCTCATTGCCTCAAAACTGAGAGCACATGAAGATCCATTTGACCCACAATGAGGGTATTAAAACCTTCGAGGATGCTATGCGGCATCTTAAGCTGGAAGAAGACCGCCTCATGACGGCTAAGCCAGAAACTAATATTTATTTTGCTGGTTCTAGCTCGTATGGAGTTTCAAGCTCCAAGAGGAAGCACCTTATTGGGTCAAAGAAGTAGAAAGGCAGGGGAACAAGTTCTTCAGGGAAGAAGCCGAGGCACAACCAATGGGAGAAAAGAAAGTGTCCTTTCAAGAATAACATTTCAAGAGTAAAATATTACAACTGTGGCAAGAAGGGTCATTTTACTTGCGACTGTGGCGAGCCAAAGAAGGTAAAAACCCTTAGCATTAATGAAAATGCTACTTATGTGTCTAGTTCAGTGTTTCTAACTGAATCTAATTCTTTGTGGACTGTAGACTTGAGAGCCACAGACCATGTAGCGAAAGACAGAGAAGCTTTCGTGAAGTACCGACGAATTCTACAAGGAACGAAATGGATATATGTGGAGAACAATTCAAGAGTAGATGCCAGAGGCATTGGCACCTGTCAACTACTTATGCGCGGTGCACGCACATTGTTCCTACATGATGTGTTATTTGTTCCGGAGATTCGTCAGAACTTAGTTTTGGTGTTGGTTTTAGTTAGACTTGGTTTTAATGTAAACTTCTATAATAATGGTGTAGACTTGTCTTTAGGTACAAGCTATTATGGTTCCAGATATTTTTTAGATGGTTTCATTATATTAGATGTTAATTATTGTGAAGTTAATATTAGTTATTCCTTATTTACATTATCTGATTCTTATGTGAATGATGTGAATGTGTGGCATGCTAGATTTGGTAATATTGGCCAACAAAGAATGAATCGATTGGCTAAAGATGGCTTAATGGGCAATATTAAAAGAGTTGATTTGCCTATATGTGAGCATTGCCTAGAAGGAAAGATAACGTGAAAACCATTTGGAAAAGGAACAAGAGCTGAATTTCCTTTGCAAATTAATTTGTACTGATATTTGTGGTCCAATGAATATAAAAGCAAAGCTCGAGTCTGTTTATTTCATCACATTCATTGATGATCATACTTGATACAAACATGTCGATTTGATTTCTCATAGGTTCAAGGCTTTAAATTGCTTTAAAAGTTTTATGAGCTTAGTGGAAAAACAATTAGACAAGAAAATAAAAGCATTAAGATCCAATTCAGGTCGAGAATATTTGTTTGATCAGTTCAGAAATTTATGTGATGAAAAGGGAATAGAAAGACAACTGACTATTTCACATACTCCTCAACAAAATGGTGTTGCGGAAAGAAGAAATAAAACCTTAATGGAAATGGTTAGGTCAATGATGGCACAAGCTAACTTGCCTATCACTTTTTGGGGCAATACTTTGTTGACTGCTGTCTACTACTTAACCGTGTGCCTTCTAAATCAATTGCTTCTACTCCATATGAGTTATGGATAGGCAGAAAGCTTGATTTAAGCTTTCTAAAACCTTGGGGTTGTGCTGCCTATACTCGTGAGTCTTCTCACCAGTATAGAAAATTAGGCCCAAGAGGCAAAAAGAGTATTTTTATAAGATACCCAGAACACTCAAAAGGATATGTATTCATAGATGAGCAAGAGCGTGGAAGTATAACTGAATTTGAATCATGTGATGTCACATTCTTAGAGAATGAATTTCTTAAAAGGGGCAAAGTAGGTGAAGATTACTCACTATACGAATCTGTGGATCGTGATAGTTAAGTTAGTGGGAGCATTATGACAAATGGAGAGTTGACTGTAATCCAGTCTCAATTGCAACCACTTAAAGAGACAACACCACTATTATCTAATTCGAGTGGGAGCGAAATGGAACGTGGTGAATCATCAGGAGTACAGTATTTCATACGACAGTCAAGTCGTAATATGATTCCCCGTCGATGCTTCGACATTGAAGGAGAAGCTTTCATGAATGCCCCACAAGATGAAGATGAGCCGAAGAATGTGAATGATGTTCTAAATTACCCTGATAAGGAAAAATGGATACAAGCAATGGAAGAAGAAATAGAATCATTAAGATCAAACCAGCGGTTCGTCCGGTTCCTGGTCTTAGAACCAACCGGTCCGGTCCGCGGTTCTCAAAATTGAGAACCGGTTCTTTCAATCCGGTTCCCGGTTCCACCTTGGAACTAGAAAGGATTGGGAATCGATCACCCCTATGAATCGATACATAATAGAATTTACGAGGGATTAGCATGTCAATCAAGACAATATCCATGTCCAAGACCACAAACAAAATGGGAAGCAAGAAAACGGAAAGAAAGATGAGCTTTTAACCCTTAAACATCCATAAAAATTTGTTTCAAATTCTAACCACCTAAAATCAAAAGTAACAACAATCATAGTTGATAACTTAATAATAGTTTTAAATTTAAAGTCGAAATGTCGCATATTGATTATTTGCAACTGCAACTGCAATTATAACTTTTTCTTTTCTCCTTCTACCATCCATGATCACTATGGTTCTAATTATGCAATCATCAAGCTTAAGATGTTTCCTGAAAGAGTGAATGACGAAAGCAATCGACCTCACTAAAGAACAAGAACTTAGCATAGATATATGATAATAAATGCCCAAACATAACAAGTTAAGCAAAGCAATGAGCGTGCGAATGGTGGGTACTCCAAAACCACAATAAATCAAAGGTCTAAACAAACCTTAGGAAATGTTCTATATGACAAGTTAAGCAAAGCAATGAGCATGCAAATAGAGATGAGAATTTGAAAGCTAAGAAGTGTGAAGTGAGGAGTAGTAAGAAAATTAGGGATTTTAGATTTAGGGTTCCCGGTTCCTTGTTCCATTTCTAGTTTCGATTCCTATAGAAATTGGGAACCAAACCAGAACCGGCGGTTCATCAAAAAATGGAATTGGGAATTGGAACCTCCCTTCCTAAAATCGTGAACCGAACTGGATCGGACCTATCGGCTTGATTCTCCGGTTCTCAGTTCTACCCTTGATCCGTGCTCACCCCTAATTTCAACGGCTGGTTGGACCCCACAAATTGCCACTAGAAGATGTACTGATCCAAAAAAGAGAAGATGATGCAGGCGATTCACCAATTCTTTTCGGATCTTAAGCATTTGGACAAATGAAGCATGGGAACCACATTTACTCATGATATTAAAACGTGCAATGGAAGTTTATCGAGGATTTGTCTAATCGTTGTTCCTTGAATTATTATTGTCGAAGTTTGGCCACGGCTATTTAATTTTCCACGGTGACATATATTTCACTCATCGTGTGCGTCCCCTCTCTCTTTATCGATTTGTAATCCCGATCGATTATGTGATATTCTAAATTAACGCCGAATTAAGTTCGCCTATTACATTCCGATTAATCGCGGGTCATCCACATCATGACTAAGGAAAATTTATCAACTTATTTTATAATATTAGGACATAGATGATGAGCTCATATGACTCCAAGTCTAAATTACTCTATCACGTGGGGTTAGTTGCCTCTTCAATTCTGTAGGTTTAATTCAAAAAAAAAGCATTAACTTTATCTTGAGTGGCAATACTGGCCCGAATTTTTTTTTTGTCTCAATAAAATGTACAAAATTTTACTCTAGTCTTAAATCTGACCCTCATGATGTAAAATTTTCAAATTGTTCGGGCTAGATTTGAGATTTGGGCTAATTAAAAAAAAGCACAAACTTTACTTTGAATAATAATTCTAGCACAAACTTTCTTTTGTCTCAATAATGGGCACCAACTTTTACTCGAATCCCAAATCTGGCCCAGTGATGTGAAATTTTCAAATTTTTCAGATCAGATTTGTGATTTAAGTGAAAGTTGGTGATTTTTTACGAGACAAAAAAAATTTCGGGCCAAAAGGTAGAGTTTGCGCAATTTTTTTTTTTGGAATTAATTGAAAGTTTGTGATTTTTATAAAATTAAAAAAAAATTTGGATCGGAATTTTAAAGGTAAAATTAGTGTTTTTTTTTTTTTGGAATGAAGCCCAATTCTGCACGTAACCTTCACAACTCCCCGTTGTCAAAACGGATTCTCGTTCCATTCCCCATGGTCAAACTCCATCCGTCCGTCCGATCGAAGAATCCTCAGCCCTCCGATTCCCAAGGTCACTTTTCCTTTTTCCTGCACCTTTAAATAGGAGAATTTAGCCACCATTAGCACAACAGGCAAGCTTATCATAAATCTCTCTCTCTTTCTCTCTCTACAGCCTCCCTTTCTTGCGCCGAGGGATAGGGCACTGTCCGGCCAAAGATTTGAATGGTGAGCAGAGTAATCTCGCGTCTTTGTCTGATTATGGCTCTTTCCAGCGATCGTCCTCGGACCTTGCTCTTTGGGTTGACTGGAGGGATCTTGTTTGTCTTGAATGTGTTTGGCCTTTGATGTCTTGTGGGTTTTTTGGGTTACGGTTACAAGTGTGGCTGTTCTCGACTTTTATCGTGAAGATATATAGAGATTGTACACTTCGTGATTGATCGGGATTTCTTTTCTTGATATTATCATTTTTTGTTTTCGGATGGGAAAAATCTCACCTCGATATGGTACAAAAAATAAAAAATGGGGGGAATTTCGCTTGGATCCTTACATCTCTTATGTATCTTCTTCGGTCGATCTGATCGAGAAAACATCATTAAAAATGTGCCGAGATTTTACTTGATTCTCTCTCATAATTTATTCTTGCCTCGCGTTAGCCGCGTTGGTGTAAAAACCCTTTTCCACTGAAACCGGTCACTCTTGATAGGGGTGAACGATTCCAGATTTCGGGTAGGTTCCGCCCGGAATCTGAAACCTACTTTCGGGTACAAGTTCTTCAAAATGAGGAACCTGGAACCTACTTGTCAGAGCGTGGAACTTGGAACTTACCCTGTCACAGGTTCCAAGGTCGGTTTCAGGGTTTAACAAGTTCCTTTTTTTAATTCATTTTTAGTTAAACAAAACGAAAAATGAATGCAATAATACCGAATAAGAGAGAATACAAAACAAACAAAATTATCAACAGAGGAAATAGAATTGGCTGCTATTTGGCAAGGAATTTCATTAGATAAAAGAGAGAAAACATAACAAAAGTCAATAGACTTGTCACCAAGTTTTAGTCACTAGACTTGTTAGAGGACATTACAAAATGAAATGGATGTTGCTGCTGTGCAAGAGGACATCACCAACATTTGAAAAGAAAATGCAATTTGAATCTCAAGCAGTAATATTCCAAAGTTGCAACCATAAAGGATCTTGAATGCAAAGGATGCGCATTTACACGGGCAAATAATAGGAATTGGAATGCCTATGTGAAAGAAAGACTAGATAGAGCTCCGTGCAACGTAGATTAGAGAGTGACATCCCAGAAGTGGAAGCATACGCATTACATGCTATAGACTCCAACCGTAATCCTATCTTGCTAACTCTCTCAGTGGAACCTGCAAAAAGAAAGAGAGAAATTAAGTTTGAAGCATATTGGCTTGAAGATAATGAATGTGGTCAGCTAACAAAAAAGTTTTCTAATTGATATTGTATGAACTAACAAGCATTAAAACAAGGAAAAGAAGTGGCATGTTGCAATTCTTGAGAATTCTTGAGAAACAATAAGTCATTGCATAACTACGGACCATAGAAAAAATTCAAAAATGGATTACTTTTGACCAATCTACAGCTGTATATAACCAAGAAAAGAAAAATGCGAGCACATTTTACCACACGGAATGAAAGGACTTCTCAAGTCATAAGCTTGACTACAAGTGCTTTTATTCTGAAGAGCAGAACAACGAAAGCATTTATCATGAATAACACACTTCAGAAAATTATGTAACCCAACACCATCTTCAGAAATCACAAACCAATGTGCATCCTGACAGTCCAGCAAATTGGATCCCTATGTTCTCCATAATCGGCCAGTAATGAAATGAGAAGGCACATAGATATAGACTCAAATCGCGGGAAAATGAATGTGATATAGAAGAATCGAAGACCAATGTTGCGATTCAAGTAATGAAACGGGCAACCAAGTGTTTTGGTTCAAAAGTTTTTCCTTAAAAATAAACATAGCTTCATTCAGACATTATTACAAGCATATGGTGATCAGTTCGTACATATGGCACAGAGACAAACTTGTGTGAGTTTGGTTCAAATATTTGGTAGAGCATGTGGTACGGAGGAGGAATTTAACATTTTCCGAACTCGGACTCAGATCTAAACCCAAAGAAAATCATTCCGAGACAAATGAAAACTACCACGTCAACCAACCCAAACTCAACACCCCTATGGATCCCAAGACAAGGAACTGAGCCACGACACCAAACACCCAATAAGAGCATCTCGATCACAGCAGCTGCATTTCCCCCTAATTCAACACCATGGCACCAAGGACTACCATGATTACTCCCAACTTAGCTTGCTCTCCCCAGAAGCTACTCAAAATGCTCCACAAGCGAAGCTCGAAGCACTGACTAGCGCTTCCAAACACGCGCCGGTCGACCCGTTTCTCTGCCAAACACGAGGCAAAAGACTAGAATTGACTGACCGAACCGAACTGAAAACGAACGAAGACCAGCATCCGAGCTGAAATCGAGCTTGGCGCTCGACATCGTGGAAGGGAAAATCGAACACCGTGCAGAAATCAGAGAGAAAAACGCCGGAAGCGCACCTCAGGTTGATCCAAGGCGATTGCTGGAGGAATCTGCCGGGAAATGCAGGGGGTCCGCAGCCACGAGACGGAGGGCCGGTGAATGGCGAGGAAATTGTCGCTTCTCACCGAAGATTCGTTCAATTGCAAGAGTGTAGAGAGAGAGCTTAGAGAGAGAGAGAGGCGTGTGTGTGAGAGTGAGTGAGTCTGTGGAAGGGTTTGGGCGGTGTGCGTGTGTGGCGGAACGAATGCTTTGGAATTTAAAATGTGTGATTAAAAAGGGGAATGGAGCATTTGGGAATTACTGAATTAGGGTTTCTTGCGGTTCCAGGTTCCGATCCGGTTCCAGTTCTCGATTCCGCTCCGGTTCCTAAAAATGGGAAATCGGAAATTGGACCCTCTGTTCATGGAACCTGAAACTGAATCGGATCCACCGGGTCCGATTCTCCGGTTCCCGGTTCTACTCTGGAACCGCGCTCACCCCTAACTCTTAAGCTATCACACTCCCGAACACGCTGCACGCGCAGCCGCGATTGAGATCCACGCGCCTTCTTGCGCTGCACGCGCCACTGCAATTGGGACCACGTGCTGCCCTCGCGTGCCTCCTCGGAGCCGACGCCGCTAAGTGCCACTCCGACGCTTCTCCTGGCTTCTTCCCCCACCACCCCCCAACCCCCCCCCCCCCCCAAAAAAAAATAACAAGAAAAACCACTGCCGTAAGCCTCTCCGTCCTTCGACGAGTCCGAAACTGGAAGCCACACCGCCAAATCCATCTCCACGCACCGGCACAGCTCAGATCTATCCGCTTCAACGCCATTCACGAGCCCCAAGCTCTCCGTCGTCGCTGACGTCGGCACGTACCCTCCAGCCGAGCGTCTGACGTCTTCGAAAAGTCATCGGGCACGTCATCAATTGACCGCTGACCGGTTCTGTTAGACCGGTCAGATCGTTGACCGACCGGTTGCACCGTTTCCCCACCGGTTCTTCCCGTGGTACTTCTCTGTGTTAAGTCTGTTCGTGGCCTTATTATTCTATGTATATCTGCCGCCCTTTTGGCCTCTAGGTGCTGGTTTATTCCCATTTGTTTTTTATCCATTCGGATGATTTTAACTGGTAAATGGATAAATTGGAAGTCTTGCTACCGAATCAATGGATCAAATTATGTTTTACGGGCTGAAGAAATATCATAATTTAGAGGAAGTGGTATTGATTTGGTGATTGGCTGTATTTGTCAAGTAGCTAGTTAGTGGTGGAACCATCAAAGGCCTTGTTTGATCAGCGTTCTTTTTTTGGTCGCACTTGTCATGTGCCTGCAAATATTACATTTCGCTGTAACAAAGCCCATCACTGGTCATGACTGTAAGCGTCGAGCCTACGCTTTTTTTCTTTCTATTTTTCTCGCTTTTCTCCTCTAAAAAGACTGGATAGGGAAAATAATTTGAAAATTTTTAAAAAAAATTATGAGGGAAATTATTGGTCTGTTTAGGGATTTGAAATCTTTTGTAGGAAAAAAAGGATTTGAGATCTCAGTCAATGGTTCACTTCGTTTTTCCAGGGGTCTTGCAAGCAAGAGAGATCCAGCCCAAACTTTTTGATTTTCAGATAAAAAAAAAGAAAGCATGTGCAGTGAACACCACCTTTCTTGTCGTGCTTTCAATCTATCTGGGCTTTTTCTCAAAGTCTTTCACCATGTGAACTTATTGTCCTATAATATGCTCGATGCATATGCGGATTGGGTTATTTCTATATGCTTGTGGAAAGTTGGTCATGTTCCACATAGTAGGATACTCGACAATATCTCATTTACAAGGCTTCTAGTATGTGTTGAATTAATCGCGTAGTTTGGACGAACTTGAAATGTCGATTTTTTATTACACGGCTCACGTGAATTCGGTCTATTGTTTTTACATGGCCACTTGTGCCACATCGCTTTCGATGCACAAATGTCTTTTCAACCAGGAACCGATCAAGGGCATATGTTCTATCGTGAATAATGAATGAGGCGTTGAAACTCGAAACTAGGATTTGCCATTGGGGGCAGCTAGGGACCTCTTATTAATGACACAAACTAACAGTGGGAGCTCCTCTCTTCTCATTCTATTCAGATAACCCCCGTTGGCCCAGCAGATTCTTCAAGCACAATGAAGCCCTCCAGCTTCGGAAAGCCACTTCTCTCGCCTACTCTACTGGCCTTTCTTCCGTTGATCATGCATCCTCATCTCTCTTGTGCCGAGGTCAGCACTACCGGTCGCTATAGTCCTCCAGACACAGGTACGTGAAATCTCTCTCCGACCTCGCTTGTGATACCGGGTGGACTTTGGCTTAAGCTTAAAGTGTGAAAATATGTAATTGGGATGCCAATAAGTGGGACCTCCTACTCTCATATGTGTGAGATTTTTGTGGGACCAGTCAATTATTCTAAAAGTTTAAGCTATTAGATGAATGTATGTATTAATAAATAATTACCCTTATATATACTTATAATCATATCAAAACAAATTGCAACTAATACTGTACCTCTTTGAATTCGATGCACACATTCATCTCATATAATTCAGGTGTTACATTTGTTAGAGGTTATGGGTTTGAGAGAGAAAATAATATTTTGCTTGAAGTATTACACCAAGAGACGTCAAGTTTGGAACGCTCAACAGTACTACCTCTAGCGTAAGAAAATCCTAGAGTTTATATGTAAGTTATTGGGTTCCAGCCCATATAGGCCCAAAACAACCATACTTTAAACCTATTAGGCTTATATGTGAACATATTATATGGACTATATTAATAATATATCCAACAATCTCCTCCTATGTTTACTATACAGCACAATCCAATACGGTGATCAGTGTAATGTTCAAACAAATATGAATCATCCACATTCGGTCCAAGACAATCAACTTGAATCAGTCAAAGAGTTTTAGCACTAAATATTAAACTCAATCATAATTTGCAATATAAATAAGTGAATCATTCTTATCATGAACCTGTTTTGAGATCAGCACATAAAATTAAATATGAAGAGTTTCAAATTAAGTCTAAACTCATCTAAATCCCAATATCCAAAATAAATCTCAGAATCAGTTCACAACCAACATATGCATAACAATTAATTATAAATAGGCCTTCCAAAATAGTCCAAAGCCTTATAAATACAAGAACCAAGCACAATAATGTTCACAAAATAGAGATAGCAAAATAGAAGTCTCAAGTAAATGAACTCCATCAAAATGGGCAATAGCAGGTGACTTGTCAAGTCCCTACATACTTTAAATGATATATTCATTCATCTAGTAGATCATCTTGGTCTGGATCCCATCTAGTAAGCTCTCCTCCATCTCTGTCATTCCCTGTAGAATGTCAAATATGAATTTCATATTATTATGAATTCAATCAGGTAGAGAAGAACATATATTAATGTTATAAAGCATCATAATATCATGCTCACAAGCATCGAGCTAGTTTCATAAATTATGAACAAGGCCTAAACAATTTGAATTACAAAGAGCCATCAACTTCAGTTGATTTGTAAGTGAATAACCATTGTCTAGCTTCAAAGAACATGACCAATAGTCATGTCATTCACAATAACTAACAGGTTTCTTATGCAAACAACTATCTCTATGTTTCAATTTGGAATGTCACAATTACTAATTCCTTAAAGTCAAATAATCTAGTATCAAGTTTGGAATGAGATCATTTAACCAAAAGGATCGCCCAACCTAGTTGGATTGTATCATCAAGTTTGGAATGACACAAGCTCCCCAGATAGAACCTTTGAATTAGGTTGACGTCATCTTTATCAAGTTTGGAATAAGACAACTCACATTTTTCAAATTAATCAGCAACCATAAACATTGATGAAACACATAAACTGTGATTATCATTGTGGCCAACAAAGGAAGATTTGATAATGCAAAACATACAATTAGAAGGTAAGTAAATGATAATTAAAACGTATCTACATAGTCTTTAACCCCATTTCCCCCACTGTTTTGAATAATTGATCTGTAGGCATACCCTTTGTGAGAGCATCGGCCATGTTATCCATCGATCGCACATCGATCAAGGTGATAACTCCTTGTTCGCGCAGATAATTCAACAACGCATGTCTCGATCTCACATGCCTTCTCTTGGAATTAAAGAGAGCATTCTTGACGACTTGGACAACGGCTTGATTATCACAGAACAAGTTTAAAGAATTAATCTTTAGCTGAGTCAAAGGAATATCCATAATTAGATTCTTTATCCACTCTACCTCTTCGCCGGCTGAGGCTAAGAAAAAAAGTTCTGATTCCATAGACAACAATGCAATACAAGTTTGTCTTTTGTATTTCCAAGTAATAGCAGCTCCAGCCAAAGTGAATACATATCCACTAGTGGACTTACTATTTCCAATTTCTAAGCACCATAAGGTATCAGAATATCCATCCACAGTTGGAGGATAACCAGAATAACATAGAGCATAATCTTTAGTACCTTTAAGGTATCTCATCAACCTACTGAGGGCATCCCAATGCTCTTTACTATGATTACTAGTGAAACGACTCAGCATGTCAACTAAAAAGGCTATGTCAGGTCTAGTGCAACTCATAGCATACATGAGACTACCAATCAATTTCGAGTACTTTAACCGATCGACACTGATCCCTTCATTAGGACTCAGTCTTTTATTATAATCACATGGTGTCGCACTCGGTTTATACTCACTGTATCCCCAGGTAGAAAGTAGTTGCTCCATATAATGAGTCTGGCTAAAGGAGATGACTTGCCTTTCAAAGCTTACTTTCATACCAAGAATGGTATTAGCAATACCAAGATCTTTCATGTCAAATTCTTTAGTTAAAGTAGCTTTCACGTCACTCACTACAGAATGATTGGAACCAAGAATTAACATATCATCAACATATACGCAAATGATGACTATCTTATTTGACATAGAACGATGGTAAAGGCATTTATCTGAATAACAAGACTGAAAGCCATAACTCTTTACCACTTTATCAAATTTAAGATGCCACATCTAAGGTGTTTGTTTAAGACCATACAAAGATTTGTTCAATTTACAAACTTTGTCCTCAAGACCTTTCATGACATATCATTCTGGTTGTTCCATGTAAATTTCCTCATTTAACTCTTTATTTAGGAAAGCTGTCTTTACATCCATTTGATGCACTACAAAGTGTTCAATAGATGCCAAAGCAAGAATAATTCTTATAGTTGATAGATGACACGCAGGTGAATAGACATCAAAATAGTCTATTCCACTCAGCTGTTTATAGCCTTTAGCTACTAAACGTGCTTTGTATCTGGCTACTGATCCATCACTATTTAGTTTCTTCTTCAATACCTACTTACAGCCTATAGCCTTAGCCCTTTTTGGCAAATGGACTAGCTGCCAAGTGTGGTTCTGCAGCAAAGAGCTCATTTCATCATCTATAGCTTCTGCCCACAGTAGGGATTCCCTAGATCTCATTGCTTCCTGGTAGGAGAATGGATCATCCTCTAATGGTAAGTAACAAAGTCCTTACCAAAACTTTTGGGAACTCTATCTCTTGTAAATACTCTAATTGGAACTTGTTCAACAGTCAGCTGTGGGGAATTAGAGTAAGAAGAACTTGCTTCAATTTTTACAGGAGACTCTGAAATCATATCTGTAGATCCAGAAACATTCAAGCCATGATCTTTGAAAAACTTGTTCTCGAAAAATTCTACATCTCTAGATTCTATCATTGTATTAGTAGATAGATCTAAAAATCTATTTGCAGCATTATCTTTTGCACAACCTAGATATACACAAGTAATGGTTCTAGGTCCCACTTTAGGTCTTTTAGGATTTTGTACTCTTACATAAGCAACACAGCCTTAAGTCTTAAGAGTATCATATCTACAATGACACTTATGCCATATCTCATAAGGTGTCATAGACAACTTAGAGTGCGACAACCTATTTAGGATGTGATTAGCAGTTAGAACTGCTTCTCCCCAGTAGAAGGAAGGCATGCCAGCTGTAAGTAACATGGAATTTAACATTTCAATTAATGTTCTATTCTCACGCTCGGCGACACCATTTGATTGGGGTGAGTAAGAAGCAGTGGTTTCAAGTATAATGCCCTCTGAAGCACAAAAGTCCTTGAACCCTGTCATTGTATATTCTCATCCTCTATCACTTCTAAACCTCTTAATTTTTAAGTTGAGTTGATTTTCTACTCTAGACTTGAAAATCTTAAACTTTTCAAAAACCTCATCTTTTGATTTCAACAAATGAACATGACAATATCGAGAAAAATCATTTATGAATGTTAGTAGATACTTCTGACCACCTCTAGTAACCTAATTTCTGAAGTCACAAAGGTCAAAATGTATTAGCTCAAGAAGTTGTGTGCTTTTAGAAACCGACTTAAAAGGTTTTCTAGTGATCTTAGCCTGTGCACACACTTTACGTTTGTCAAATTGAATAGAAATATCCAATGGAATGTTGTGAGTTTTAACTAGATGTTGCATTTTCCTGTAATTCACATGTTCAAGTCTATTGTGTAATAACTTTGGATCAATCAAAGTAGAATTCATATGGTTGATGCTATCAGTGTCTAAACTTAACCTATACATAACATTAACCATGAATGCACAACCAAAATAACATGAGTTAACAGATAAAGTTACTCTACCATTCATAGTTGAAAAGGACATACTAGCTTTATCAAGTAAACTCATAGATATCAAATTATTTTTATGTAAAGGTACTACTCTAACATGTTTCAGAGTTAGTAATTTACATGAAGAAAGCACCAAATATGCAGTTCCAGCATGAGTCGCCTCTGCATCACCACCATTATAATTTTCTACGGTGTCTTTCACTTCTATGACCTCAGTGAGTGAGTTCTTGTCATTTGTAGCATGACAAGTAGCGCCACTATCTAACCACCATTCAAAGAAGACGCTGTCCTTTCCATTCTTTATCATTCCAATGAAGGCTTGAGGCTCAAATTTACTAATTAACATATTAGTCGTAGTTTGTGGTGTGTCATTCTTTGGCTTCTTTTGTAGCTTACACTCTGTTGCCCAGTGACCCCATTTTCCATAGTTATGGCACTTGCCCTTCTTCTTCCTTTTGAAGATAGTCTTTTTGGCCTCTAACTGTGAAGATGATTCACCTTTTGATGACTTGAACCTTTTCTGAGGTTTATTGGAATGTGAAACTAAATTGCCAACTGACTTTTGTTGTCCTTCTTGTTCCAAACTCTTTCTAGATATGTTTTGATCTTCAATGTGAATATACCTCTTTAATTCATCCAATCTCATCTGTTCTTTCTGTCTGTGCATTTCAGTCTTAAAAGAACTCCATTCAATAGGTAGCTTACTCAACACAAGACCAATAAAGAGATTATCGGACATATCAAAGTTATACTCTTTCAACCTATTCCTCATGTTCTCAAGTTTAATTAATTGAGAGGTGATACTCGAATTCACATTGAATTTAAAGTCAAAGAACTTATCCGCTAGAAGAGTTTTAGAGAGCCCCTCTTGTTTTTGGAATTGAGCCATCAAGTGATCCCATATCTCTTTCGCTATCTTAAACTCACTATAAGTCATAGCTAGACGAGGATTTAAAGAGGTCAACAAGTAATCTCTACAAAAATCTTTATCTTTGTTCCATTGATATTCATCAACATCTTCAGTGATAGATGCAAAATCACGTAGTACAGTGTAGAATATTTCACGTTCTTTCATGCCAAATTGAACATGCAATTTCCAATCATGAAATTCAGTGACATCAAATGATTGCAGCTTGATAATTTCATAGGAACTATGTTTTGCCA
Organism: Syzygium aromaticum; assembly: GCA_024500025.1. Classification (NCBI taxonomy): domain Eukaryota; kingdom Viridiplantae; phylum Streptophyta; class Magnoliopsida; order Myrtales; family Myrtaceae; genus Syzygium; species Syzygium aromaticum. The sequence goes on from CM044892.1 coordinate 32,908,898, forward strand.
TTTTAATCATAACAAAGACGTTGAAAGAGTGCACCTTGAAGTCCGTAGAGCGCACAAAGTCGAATAAAGCCCCTAACCTTGGTCAAACTGCTCTGTAGAGGTGGAGTTTGCCAAAACAGACCCCAAAACAAATTCGGAGTGCCCAAAAACCTTAAGATGGACTGCACTTGTTGTGGAAGCCGAGAAGTTGCGAAATTCGCAGGAAGCCAAAAAATTGCCGAACTTCCGGTTGTCGTATCTCAACCGTCCGAACTCCGTTCAATTCGAGTGACCACTCAAAACACTCGTATCGACGAGTAGAACAAGACCCAAGTGGTTTCACTCTCTCAAATTGGCTATAATGTCTGGGTTCTTGAATCAAAGATTTCGGCCATTGAATCTTCAAACTCAGATCCCAGCCAACCCTCTCGTCGAAATCGAAAATAAATAATACTTGCGAGTTTGTCTCGACGAGATTTTCAAGTAGACATCTTTCTTGCTTAATTCCAACACATGAATCTAATACTTCAAGATTGTTAGAGGTTATGGGTTTGAGAGAGAAAATAGTGTTTTGCTTGAAGTATTACACCAAGAAACGTCAAGTTTGGAACGTTCAATAGTGTTACCTCCAGCGTAGGTAAACCCTAGAGTTTATATGTAAGTTATTGGACTCTAGCTCATATGGGCCAAAACAGCCACGCTTTAAACCTATTGGGCTTGTATGTTAACATATTATTTTGACTATATTAATAATATATCCAATAACATTATCCTCGCAGAGTCTCCCTCTCCTTCTCCACTCGCCCATCCGTTGGTGATGCGGTCTTGTTTTTACGCCGGCACCGCCGCTCACTCCAATCCTCCATACACACTTATGTTAAATCTCTCTCTCTCTCTCTCTCTCTCTACTTTGATTACTTGTTTCAGCAACTACGTGTTACGGCAAAGATCCAGCACGGTTCCCATCAAACGACGTCTTTGCGGCGGCAGGTGAAGAAATATGGAACAACGGTACGGTGTGCGGTAAGTACTACCTAGTTTAGTGCATTAGCGCCTCTGTCTCCGGAACCTGCATTCCAAACCAAAGGATCCAAGTCCGAATCGTCAACCGAGCTCTATCCTCTCCTTCACGTCCCTCACGTAACGGGGCTACCATCGTCCTCTCGACAACGGCCTTCGGCAAAATCGCAAAGTCGTCTGCCGTAGCCGTCAACGTGGAGTTTCAACTGTTCGTTCTTCTCCTCACCTAATTGGTTGTCTTCTGATCAAAACTAAAGCGCCCATTCAATATCCAATTAAATATGGAACAAATTTTATGGGAGAAAACTGAATTTGACACGGTTCAACGTGAACAAGCTTTTAACATGGTATATCTCGACCTTTTAATTGGTAAAAAGCAAATCTTCATGAATCTCATCAAACTATATTTACATTGTTCTGATAAGAAATGACACTTGAGTAACCGACATGCATAATGTTTATCAAGATGGAGATGGAAAGTGTGAAATTTATCACCCGTGAGCGATGACCTTACGTGTAGTGGTAAAATCGTTCACTTCACGACAGCGATGAATTGAAAAGTCAGATAGTTTCATTTTGTTTGTTTCTAATTGTTTTGGGGATTAGGACTTTGAAGAGAAGGCGATGACGGCTGTACTTTTTCTTTTGACTTCTTTCTTGGCCGGGTTTGAAGTGGACATACGCGTGTACTTTGGAGCAGGTCAACGAGTTTATCAGTCCAATTACTAATAAATTAATCAGAGCATCTATTAAATTGTATTGAACTGCATCTTGGTAAATATATTTAAGGAAAATTAGTGCACACTCAGTAGAAGTGTGAACGGCTCTATTCACCCTTCATTGGAGAGTTTGAGGATAGATGATATGGGTGATTTGTGTTTGACTCGGGTTTCAATTAGGGTTTTGCTTTAAGCTTCCTTTCTCTCCTTAAAAAGTCCCCAAAAAAAAAAAAATTAAATGATCTCATTGTGTACGTTGCCAACAAAAATATCATTATAATCAGATTTTATTATAAGTTATGCTTTATTGACATTTGTCCCGATCATGAATTAGATTTGTGCGGTGAAAGGTGATATTCTATTTTCTTTTATCTTCCTTTCATTTCCTTTCCCTTTTTTATTTCAAAAAAAAACATTTCTTTTCTGTCCAAGTGATTTTATGTGTTTATTCGTTAAAATTTTCGGGACAACGCCTTTTTTGTGTTTTGAACTGCAAGACAATTGGAGAAAATTTCGTGGTTTATGTTTTTACTACTCTTCTATTACCCGTTTTGCATAGTTTTTAGGCATGAAAGCAAACTGTTTCATTAAGTAAAATTTTAAATTGAATTATCAGTACCTGTCATTTGTCTCATTCTCTAATATTATCCGAATGGCTTATTGATATATTATTATGCCTTTTGGCAACAAGAATATATATCTATACATACATGTTTTTGGTGAATACATCTTCTTGGTGAATGGTGCTATCTCTCTAGAGCAACTTCAATTCAATTACATTGACCGAATGCATTGTAAATTCAATCACGCTGACTATCCTTTGAACATTTAATTTATCATAGAGATTAGAGTGCATGCGTGTGTTCTAATTCCCTATAAAACCCTACATCCTTTCTTTGAACACGAGCCCCACCACGAATTGTATCATACGCATGATCCATATTTATTTTTCTTCTATATGTAATTTCTTGTTACCACTAGAGACACAGATTTAGAGGTCCGATAACCCAAAATCCATGAAATATCCCATTACAAGCCCATGAACTTAATAGGATCGGGTCTTTCGATCGGTACATGCAGCTTTGAACAAGAGCAATTTGGTCGTAATTAATGGAATTTGGATGGATAACTTCGGTGGAGTGGTTTTCACGGTAGAAATTGTGTTGGTCATTTGACACAAGTTTCTACTTGTAGCACGTGTACTTGGAGACGTCCTTTCGATGGATCTAGATCCTCTTGTACGTGGAGATGCTGTGGTATCCAATTGCATGCGCTTCCGATGACTAGGACAAAGGGAAAAACAAAGGATAAAATTGCCTGCGCAACACCCGCAATTGTAGGCGTCTGTCCTCTTTTATATCTAGATCCGTTTCCTGCTGGCGGCATATAGTAGTTCAATGGAAGCTCTTAACAAGACCCCAGTTTTGAACATTCCATCAATTCCTCAAGTGCATTGTTTGAGCATCTCATCTCTGCCCCTTGAAATTACTAAGCCTGCTTATTGCCACACGAGAATGAAATTCAGGGAGACAAAGTAGTCGTTAACCCGAATGGATCGAGATCTTTTCAAAGTATTTTACTAAATTTTATCCCGATAGCACAACACCCATGCCTTTTTTTCTTTTTTACTATGTGACGATTCGGAATAATTCCCTAAATCAAGAGGATCTCAAGATCACATGACTCCCAATTAACACCCCGCCTTCTAAAGCACCATCACTAGGCAACAATCCCAAGACGAAACGCAAAAGCAAGTATTGGGGAAAAAGGAAGCAAGAACTCAAAATTCCAATTCACAAAACACACCCACACAACCATCAGTTCATTGTCGTCCCCAAGCAAACAACAGATGCCAACCAAAAAACCTACCAAAAGCCTCAAGGTGCTCCATTTTCATGTTCAAATCGCTCTTAGTGCTCTCCCCGAGGTCATCCATGTCACGCATGCTTAACCACGTCACGTAAAACACTTCCCCACCACCACCACCCTGGCGGGCTTCTCACTCACGCTCACCGGTTGATCTAGCATTCCCTTATCGTGCGGCCTAGGAATTTCTTCCTAAATCAGTTTCTCACTACACTCAAAAGGAACCTAGAGAGACTTTTACCCTCGAATTCTATTACTTATGAACTGATATAAATGATGCGATGGGACTATATATACAAGTATATTTACAATTACAATAGTAGATCTCCTCTTAATCTTGTTGAAAGTATGTCTCGATTTTGAGCCCAAAAAGGAAATTTTCCAAATTCCAATTCCTAATTTGAATAGTTTTTATGGTTGGATTTGATTTCCTAATATGAATATGTTCCCTATTTTGGATCCGGATGTTATGATTTATAATGAGGAAATCCACTTTAGCCAGGGTTGGCAATTTATTTCCATGTCACAAGCATAACGTGTCAAATTATACAAAATCTGTATATTTGTCACAAATATAACACATTTACTCAATGTCAAACATTGGAAATAAAAACACCAATATGAAATATCCAATGGATATGCTAAAACTTAAACAACACGGTGCAACGGGTCTAACATCTTTCATATTTGGATTTTGCATGAGGGGCTGAAGGTGAATCGTTTTAATTAATATGATTCTGTGTTGGATGACCGCTTGCTCTTCGAATTTGAAATCACTCTCCATTTTTCTAACACTCCTGTAGCACTTAAGCAGGACCTTTTATCCTGCTAGAAACATAGGAAGTGGACTCATGTCAGACATAAAATCTGAGACCACGAGCCAATGAGAGAGACATAAGCATATGGTCCAAATGGGTCATGTCACATGTTCCTAGATTAACTTCAAGTAGTTAAAGAAGTGAAATTGATACATGATAAAGAAAAGAAATTAAGAGGGAGAGAGGGCTCAACTAACAGGTATACCCAATTTAGTTAAAAGATCCTCAGCTGCCATTTTGGCCACTTACTCAATTGGGCCTTCTAATGTGACCTGACCATCAATTCCTGCTCACAAAACCCAATTGAAATCACATGATTCCCAATCAACTCCCCACCTTCTAAAGCACCATCACTGGGCAACAGTCCCAAGACGAAACACAAAAGCAAGAATTAGGGAAAAAACAGAAGTAGCAAGAACTCAAAATTCCAATCCACAAAGCACACCCACACAACCATCAGTTCATTGTCGTCCTCAAGCAAACAACAGAAGCCAACAAAAAACCCACTAAAAGCCTCAAGGTGCTTCATTTTCACGTTCAAATCGCCCTTAGTGCTTTCTCTAAGGTAACCGACGTCGCACTTGCTTGACGACATTGTCTAAAACACTTCCCCACTGCCACCACCCTGGCTGGCTTCTCACTTACACTTCTGTGTCACGGGCTGATTGATCTAGTATTCTTTTACTCATGTGGCGTTAAAATTTTTTTCTCAAGTCAGTTTCTCATTATACTCAATGAGACTTTTAGAGAGAGAAACTCTGAAATTCTTGAAATTCTCATAAAATATGACTCGTATTGTAAATGGTGGAGTAGCTTCGATCATGTCCTACTGCTCCTATATATAGGGAGGGAGTGGGCGTGGTGGTTGCTTGAGGATAATCACGAATCAACCGTCTCTCTCCGTCATCTTCTTAATCCTCTTTCCTCGACAACTTCCATTCCTTCTCCATTCCCTTCATCAATTCGAAATGGCTCCAAAATCTCGCACCTCGCACAAACAAAGTGGAACTCGCAAATCCAATCGAGCTGCTACCATTTTATCCAAAGCCCCCAAGGGACCATATGAAATGGACCTAACTCAACAGCCGGAAGGAACTTCAGAGGGGACCCCAAGCATGAGTGTACCCACAACTCGAGTTCTCGGAGAACATGGAGGATCAGCAACGACCAGCACTCCTCAACGATCTGGAACTAAAGGGTAAACCTCTACTTCCAGTACTCTGTCTTGACCATTCCTACTCAAGTCGCCAGTGAACCTGCTCAATCTAGCACTTTGGCACCGCAGCTAGTGCTGACTCTACAGCACCTGTTCGAAGAGTTCTCGAAGACCCAAAAGCTCACGTGTCGCCCCTGTCCTGACAGTGCTGCATTGGAACCTCGAGCACCAGCCCCTTCTCCTATTGAAGTGACTGAACCTTCTCGCATCAATAAAGGAAGGAAGAAGCAACTGAAGTATCCTAAACTGAAAGTTAGGAGGAATTAGCCTATGCTATTGAACATCAGATGCTCACTGAGCAACTTCTTAAGGATTTAGCTCAACCTATGATGCCATCCACCCAGGAAACACCTAATCAAACGGCAGACCAACCTGAAGCCACGATAGAGCACAACGAGGCACCCACTGAAACCGAAGAAGTTTGAGAACAAAAGGGGCGCGAAGATGACGATGATGGAGTATTCTAGTTTTTCGAACCCACTATTGGATTTGAACTTGATGATTCGCTTGGTTCTAATCTCTTTCTCTGCGAAGATCACATATTGGCTATTCAATCTTTTCTAACTTGCGTACTACTCCTCATCATTTTGTTGACTTTGATCGTCGGGACTCCCATGGAATTCTCATGATAAATTTCTCTTAGTATTAATCGAATTAAAATGAATCTTCTAACATCGCAGGAGTTAAGGGAAGAACCTGAGTCGATCAAGGACCATTGGTCCCCAACTCCCAACTCAAGATTACCTCTGAAAATTCATCGTGCCAAAGGGTCGTGAAAGGGTGACATTTACCTTTTGTTTTCATTGAATAATTGCAAAAAAATAAAAAAAAAACTATCGTCTCGCATAATAATTGATCAATTTTGGAAAAAGATGAGGTATGTATTCCTCAAATTTTTTTAATAAAACTTAATGGGATAAACATAAGATGGGCTGTGTTTCCCAGCTCCAATTCGAAGAAATTTCTTTGAATCTGCTTATTGACAAAGCACTAATACGAATATTATATACATTTAATTTCACTCAATTTTCATTATTATCAAAATCCATAACTTATAAGGTTAATACCACGAAAAACCCCAAACTGATACACTTATGATAAATTTATTCCAAATTAATTTTTTAACTATGAAAAAATCTCAAACTAATACATTACAAATTTCTTCCGTTGAATGGAAAAAACTTTAAGCCATGTAATTCATATAAGAATGCTACCCCGTATATTGTCACTCAAGTTACATCAGTATGAAAACAATCATGAGATTATGGAGAGATCATCAACATTCCTATTTTTCAGGAACATACAAAATACAATTAAAAAAAAACAGATTGTCATGAGATTTGAATAAAAAATTGGGTAAGTTCTACTATAATTGATTGAATAAAAGTTTAGACTAGATACAAGCATCTGCTGTTTATCATAGTTCTTATTTTCTTTTTCCCTAAATGAAGATGGTCAAAGTAGCACTACAGGAGGCAGTATTCACCCATTGTCTGTATTGTACAAGGTACATTATTCACACCAATTACTGTTATTCTTAAGCACAATCACACTCCTCTGCGCCACAGTCCGAGTCTCCTGCGACTTTAAGAGGATACTCCTTTCTGATGATAACAGTTATCACGAATCCGACTTCATCATAATGCTACAGTGACATGTTCAATCTTAGTTATCGACCGAGAGCCCATTGATTGGCCCATGTTTTTGAGAATAAGAGTCGTGTGCGAGCGACTGCATCAAATGAACATGAACCACATCAGCACAAGTCCAAGCAGAAAAAGGGAAATGAGAGAGCCGAGGCAATAACGGTACCTGTTCCTGTGACCGGAAGTACATGAAGGGCGTGTAGTGTAGGAAATTCGAAACTCTTGATGTGTATATATCAGCATACCTGCATTTGTTAATGTTGAGCCAAACGAACATTCATGAGACTTTTGAAGTTTGATTGCTCCTATACATGATTGTGGATTGGAATGCATTTCAAAGGGGACAAAACGTACTTCTCAATTTGTCTCATCAAGTGGCTTTTATCCCATAGACCTGCTCGCGACAAAAAGCCCCACCTAATGACAAGTCAAGAACGAGCAAATTACTTTTGTAACGTCTCAATTGTGATGGCAGAGCACAAATGAATAAGTTGACAATTTAAATATATCATGATTGAATCATAGTTTCTGCAACTTAAGCCAATCAAGCGCCGCACCTTCTATTGAAAAGCTCGCCATCTGTTTCTAATAATGGTGCTATTTTCCCGTCTAGTCTTTGCATGACAATCAGTAACTTCTGCATGCTTTCAGTGAGTTCCTGATCCTCCATGCTTGTCGCAGCTAGTGTCTGGATATTCAGAGAAAAGCGGATCAAGGATGTGCAACATTACAAGAGATCACCCACATAATTGATAACTTTAAGAAGATAGATATGTCGAATGGAACTATGATGGAGGTTAGAAGAAGATAACGGTATTTTAGGGCTCACATAGCTGCTTAGCCAAGAACAAAGGCTAAATAGCCTTACTTACCTGTGCTGGATGCCCTTTATTTCGCCTCTGTGAAGCGAGCCGAAGCTGGTTAAAGAGATCCCCAACCATCTCTTTTTGGTTTACGAAGTCTATCAACGTGGCTCTGCGATCTTGGCTTTGAATTAAAGCTTTATACTGTCGTGTCATAAGCTTTGTTAGAGAAACTGAAAGTTGAGAATATGCAAGCATTGCAACATAGCCATGGAAAACCTTTAAACATGACCAAAAACATTTCCAAACATTACGATTTATGACTACTATGAGCTTATAAAATCCCCATCAGCTGAAACTTTCTTTTTTCCCAAAGAATGTTGCTGTGTTACTATGCCTCTGACCGCAAACGAACGACCAATAGGAAGAACTCATGAATTCCAACAAATATTTATGTGTAGTTTGGTCAGATATGCATATATAGTATAATAAAGTACGCTGTTACTAACCTCCTCCTCCAATTCTCGACAGATTAATGCAGTTCTCCATCGTAAATGAACTTTGGACTGACTGACATCCGTGTATATATGGTCACCCACATATAATATTTCATCGCCATGTATACCAAGAGAATTCTCGATCATTTGAGCACTTCCCCCGGAATACAAGCCCCCTGTATCAGTGGAACATATAAGTGAAGAAAATGCAAGCTGTCACAAGGTCAAATAGAATACTTAGGCATTTTCAGAAAAAAAAGGTAAAAAAGCTTTCTCTGGCTCACTTCTGACAAATTAGCACTCTTTACATAAAGCATTCCTTGTACGACGTAAAAAATAACAAGACCCAACTGAAGAAAGTCATTCAGTTGAAATTTCAGCTTTGTTACTGCATCTGATGGGATAGACTTCAAAATTAACTAGCAATGCAGTAAATCTACTCCATTTGTTGATGATGATCAAGGCATCCTAACTATCCTCTGCTACCAGGAAAATAAACTTCACCCTCTTAAAAATACATACTGTTAACAATGCCCTCCGTGCTAGGAAAATTTTGCCATCTTGATTATGGCAAGGGTCACTTATGCTGGACTTCTTATAAGCAACAGCATGAAAAACCCTCATTTACTTTAACTTTTCCTCTGTCCACAAACCTTGCTAGATTTCTTTTTTCTAGCATATATAAGCAATTTCTGTGGTAACTGATGACAACAAGGGTAGTAATGAAAGACGCCTTTCAAACAATAAAACTGCGATGCTGAACATGAGCATCTCATTGACAACACATGGCATGAGATGAAAAGGATGGGAGATAGATCACCTGTGTGAGCCTTGAAACAAGGACGCATAAGACCCTCACCAGTGACCACTTCGTACATTGGATGTGACATCTGGAAAAACTCAGGCTTCCTCGCTGAAACAATAACCTGCAATACGAGAAAATGATGTATATATACATAGTGCACACTTCTTTGTCTGGTAGTTATTCTGAAAAGTCAGCATATTTCATTTTATTGCAAGATGCAAACTATATCCAAGAATGAGAGAGAGCAGCGGGATTTCTTTAAGAATTATTTGGATGGTAAAATTTTCAAAATCACCACAAGCGAACTTTCCCCTTCCATTATGTGCATGCAAAATAAACTCTTGACCAGAGCTTATTTGTTGAGAGCTCTTAATGATGTAATGCAACCAGAGCAAATAGTAAGTACTCAGAAATGGATCCACTTACAATGTCGAACAGATCAGTCCAGTCCATATCATTAGGGAGAAATCTGTTAAAGGAATGCTTCATCATTTTGTCTGTGTAATGATAATCTGAGTTGGTGATAAGCAGAAGCTTTTTACCCGCCTGATGGAAGAAAGAGAACAGTAAAATTGAGAGTATAATATCTTCACCTACTTTATTGGGGGCCAGAAACAAGCCATACCTCCTTCTGATCCAACAGGGCTAGAGGTAGTTCTGGATCAGGCTCCACAAACAGTTCAGGCTTAGACATTATCTCACTCTGCATAAATGCTAGTAACAGTCAGTTTCTCTAATACCATAAGAAGTACATTGATAGCTTTGTGTGTGCGTGCGCGCATGCATGTGTGTACACGCAAACACACGCCCATGCACACACGCATATAGTCATTACCTTCAGCTGACCTTCCACATGAGCCCTGAAGAGAGCCTTTCCAACGGCCTGAGGACAATTTCATGAGTCAATAAGAGATGTGATGAAAATTCACCATTGTTGAGAACTAAACAGAGGGACATTGCCTTGAAAAGCCCCTTATAATTGAGCGTACCAACTTCTGCTGCTACAGATCCATCATCCAATCTATCAACCATCTGGTAGCACCCAAAGATATGTTAACAAGAGTTTCGTATTGGGAAAAATGTCTGCCTCTCAAATTTGGCAAGGAAAAAAGAGTTATTCAGTACTATAAAACTGAAGAAATGGCGGAGTGGGCAGGAAGAGAAGTATTGAAAATGGACAAGCTCTCAAGAGTTCAACATGATGAGAGAAGCAGAAAAAGTTAGATTAATGAAAAGGTGCAGTTCAGCTGACAACATAAATTCAACCCAAAGAAAGGACAAAAGCAAATGAAAATAGGACATTCAATTCGCTGAAGAAGTTTTCTGGCTGAAGACAGATGGCTTTTTTATAATATTCAAACACAACATTAGACAGTATGATGATTATTGCAAAAATTACTTGCATATAAGCCACAGCTTCTGAGACCGAGAAAAGCGTATTGAGGAACTCCCATCGACTTTCTTTCCGCAAATCCACCAGTTCCCTCCCGTAAATCTCACTTCAATGAGTCAAAGTGAATAGATGTCAGAAATACTAATCAAGTTACAGCAGAAGAGAGATTCAAAACTTATCGACCAACATGAAATCCAAGTTAGGAGGATTGATACTTGTGATATAATCATAAGGCACACCTATAGACGAATCTAGATAATCTGCTTGAAAGAGCCATGTTTAGTTTCTTTAGCTCCCTGCAGTGCCTCTATAGATTTTGGAGACATAATAGCTCATTGAATTTGCTCATATGGAAGATATAATCGTTTGACTTGTATTCTCCAACATAGGTTGTCACTTAACAAAGAAAGGCAACCATCCTGCTGATTTTAAATTTGTCAATGGACTTTATAGCGTAAACCCTACCTCACAGCTCGGGTAGATAACATCTGTGTGCCATGCATGGCCCTCTTCACATAACCAAACCGATCAGCCTTAACCAAATTACCACGTTCTTTGTCTATGACCAGACCTCTGATTACCTGATGACAGAAGTTCATCAGAAAAACTTAGTTCCAGCAGACGGATCCTGTAAACTGAAGAGCTGTCATCACCGAGGAAGATCCTCACCAAGTCCGGGTCAAATGATAGTCCATCAACAGGAAAACCCATGTTCTTCAAATTCTCCATGCAGTAATCGTAAGCACGGCCTTCCCATGCCTGTCAGAATACGATGTGATAAGAAACTATACAACAGGTAAAACTAAAGAAATAGAATAAAAGACTATCCCTAAGGATTCAACAGGTAAAACTAAAGAAATAGAATAAAAGACTATCCCTAAGGATTCAACACTTGCAAAAACTTTCATGGTAGACAACTAAAATTACAAAAGTCAAATTAAAGTAATTAGTAAGTTCTATATTCTAAGTCGGCATAATGATCTCTACGACTAGTAACATCATAGATAAACTACTTTCAGGATATGGTTTGTTAAATCAAATAGGCTACAGGTTTTAACAATCTCTCCCGGTCAACCTTGAGATGTACAGGGGAATAGAGATTACCATCACATTGTAGTGCATCAAAGTGTAGTCCATGTCGTAGCCAATGGCACTTATAGATCGAAGATTCAATGTACGGCTACAAAATATTCCACGAGGAGAATATCTACACAGAAAAGGACTCTGCACATTACAAGAATTTGTAGCGTAAGCATTAGCAATAACTATCCCCCAGGCCACGGGCCTATGGAACATCCTTTGCAATAAACCAAGCCCACGGAAATAGGCAGATCACAATTCACAGCACAATGTTCGATATAGATAGAAAGCCAGAAATTAAATTAGAACACAATCGCATTAACTGGCAGAAAAACATCTCAGATGTCATGATTTATAATGAGGAAATCCACTTTAGCCAGGGTTGGCAATTTGTTTCTATGTCACAAGCATAACATGTCAAGTTATACAAACTCTGTACATTTGTCACTAATATATAGCACATTTACTCAGTGTCAAACGTTGGAAATTCAAACACCAATATGAAACATTCACTGGACATGTTAAAACTGGAACAGCAAGGAGCAACAGGTGTAACACCTTTCATATTTGGATTTTGCATGAGCAGCTGAATGTGAATTATTTACATTAACACGCTTCTGTGTTGAATGACTGCTTGCTCTTAGAATTTGAAACCACTCTCCATTTTTTTAACACTCCTGTAGCACTTAAGCAGGACCTTATATCATGCTAAAAACAGAGGAAATGGACTCATGTCAAGCATGGAATCTGAGACCACGAGCCAATGAGAGAGACGTAAGCAGCCTAAAGTGCATATGGTCCCAATGGGTCGTGTCACATGTTCAGGCATTAACTTCAAGTAGATAAAGAAGTGAAATTGACACTTGATAAAGAAAAGAACTTGAGAGGGAGAGAGAGAGAGAGCACGACTAACAGGAATACCCAATTTTCTTAATAGATCCTCAGCTTCATCAGCTTCCATTTTGGCCACTTCCTCAATCGGGCCTTCTAATGTGACCTGACCATCAACTCCTGCACACAAAACCAAACTGAAATCACAAAGGCAACACTCCCGAGACGAAACACAAAAGCAAGGGAAAAGAAGAAGAAGAAGCAAGAACTCAGAATTCCAATCCCACAAAACACCCCCCACACAACCATCACTCAAGCCAACCGAAAACACCCACCGAAAGCCTCAAGGTGCTCCCTTTTCACGTTCAAATCGCCCTTCGTGCTTTCCCCGAGGTAGTCGACATCGCGCTTGCACGACGACGTCGCGTAGAACACTTCCCCACCGCCACCGCCCCCGCCCCCGCCCCCGGCGGCGGCGGCGGCGGGCTTCTCGCTCACGCTACCGCCGCACCGGCACTTGAGCAGGTTCACGCCGACGCCGACGCCGACGCCGACGCCGCCGCCCCGAGCGAAACTGGGTCTCAGCGCGAGGACGCCACGGTTCTTGACGAAGCGACAGGCCATGGAGACATGGGTGGTCTCGCCGTGACGAGAGAACCCGAAGGAGAGCTCCGACGGGGATGGCGCGGCACGCATTTTCTTGAAAGATGGGTCGCGGCGAAAAGTCGGAGAAAGAGAGAGCGAGAGAGAGAGGAAGTCAGAAGAGCACGACGACGTCGACGGCGGCGGTGCGAGAGCTTGAGGAGAATCTGATAAATATCTGAACTCTTTGCGCACATATATGTAAGTGCGAGGATTTCGGAGAATCTTTGTTTCTTGGGAAGGCGACTTTACTTACTTAATTGTTTTTACCTTCGGATTAATACCACGAAAAATTATAAATTAATATATTTATAATAAATTTATACTAAATTAATTTTTCGACCATAAAAAATTTCAAATCGGTACATTGTTTTTATAAATTTACTCTCCGTTAAATTGGATTAGTACAACGAAAAATCATAAATTGGTACACCTATGACAAACGAAGAGTAAAATCTCAAACTGGTATACCCGTTAACTGCCACTTATCATCATCAAACTCAGAAATTTAGCTGTAAAATTTAATGAAAACTAGCGGAGGGTAAAATTATCACAGATGTACCTATTTAGGATTTTTGGTGATCAAAAAATTAGTTTTGAGTAAATTTGTCATAAGTGTACTAGTTTAGAATATTTTGTAGTGTTAACCCTTTTACACTTTACCCACCACACATGATAAAAAGTTGAGACCTTGCCTCCAAACTCTTTTTCAATTCTCGAACCCTAAATCACAAAAGAATCTTGATAATAGTATGAAGATTAAAAAAGGGAAAAATCATTGAAAATCATAAATATATCCATCGTAACACATTTACCTTAAATTTTTTTCTGTGACGCAAAGAATCTCAAACTTATAGCTATATGACACATTTATTCTTCGTCAAAGTTCTATCAATAATAAGCATTAAAAATCTACTTACATAGACGCCAAAAATCAAATCGTGTGTGACATTTAAGTGAAATAAAAACGACGTTGTTTCAAATGAAAAATCAACTAATGGAACATTAACATATGGTAAATGTGTTACATAAGTATAAGTATAAGGTTTTTTATATCACGAGAAAAATTTTAAGATAAATGTGTCACAGTGAACATAGTTTATGATTTTTTATGACTTTTTCCCTAAAAATATGTTCGACATATATTTATATATAGAGATTTGCAAACTTATTCTTTTTTAACATGCCGTAGATAAAAACACAAATTTCATCGCATAATTAACACTTTTTTATCAAGTGCCTTGAGAACACTTTTCAATTAAATTCATCACGAAATTGGGCTATAAGTAAACTTGTGGTTTTAATCTAGAATTCTTACCTCTTGCCCATTTGATGGGATTGTGATGGCTAACTTATTTATTTTGGGATATTACTTGGACGAGTTAAATATTGTGGAAAGGACACCACAACTATATAATTTTCGCACAACGCTCACTTGAGCATCATATCAGTTAAAAGAATTAATATCATAAAAAATCCAAATCAATGCAAATTACTTTTTGGGTCACCAAAAACTCTACACCGGCAAATTTAACTCAAATTAATTTTTGAGTCACTAAAAATCTCAAATTGGTACACTTTTGACAAATTTACCTTAAACTGATATGAATTTTTACGTGAACTTGCCATGTCAATTGAGTTATTAGTATGTGTCATCCAGCTCAGCAATTTCACGATAAAATTTAATAAAAGTTAAGAGAGGATAAATTTGTCACGGGTAATGAAAGATATCTTTCTACCACATATAGAGTAGTGAATAGCTTCAAGAAATGAAGCTTTTTACCAAATTCGCATAAATACCATGAGTAATCCTTTTTGTTGGGGGAGAAAAATGTAATTTTCATGCAATTACATATGGTTCGTCGCACTTAAGACAAAATGAAGATATATGGTATATATATAAAGTAATTGCTAATTTCACATATAAATTAATTTAAACATTTAGTACATTAATTTATTGAAATTAACAAACAAATCCACGAGAAAATTATCCAAAAAGTTATAAATTTATTATACTTTTACCAATTCAGTCCTAAACTTTTTAATTTTATCAATTGAGTCTTAAACCTTTTTACATTTTGCCAATTGAGTCCATTAGGTCAATTTGGGTCGATATTCGCTAACGTGGACACTAACTGTTCTACGTGGCATGGTCGTAACTGATGTAGACAATTTTTACTTATATTTTATATTTTTTTCAATTTTTAATTATTTTTTCAGGTTTTTGCTTCTTCTTTTTTCCTTTCTTCTTCCTACTTTTGTTGGAGACCGATCACTAGCCATAGGTAGACATGGCCATGGGCCGGTTTCGACGCGAAACTGGCCCGGTTCAAACCTCGGACCGGCCTATTGACTGGGCCCGCAATTCGGAACCGAAATTGGCCCGTGGCCTACAGGCCTGGTTCCAAAAAAAAAAAACTTTGATTACATTTTAAGTTCAAGCCCCATCTCTTTCTCTCTTTTTTTTCCCAAATTTGATTACAATATACATTTTGATTACATTTTGCATTGAATAATTCATTATTTCATAATTTGATAAGTCATTATTTTTTTATTTCATAATTTATTTTTTTAGTTTTTACCGGCCGGTTCCGATTCATACATGACCACGAACCGGAACCGCGGGTTCCGAACCGTGGCCATGTCTAGCCATAGGCAATGACTAGCCACTAGCCATGGTTGGATGGGTTGGCCTCGCTTCGGTGAGGGTCGCCATCGCCCGCCATAAGCGAGCCTCAGTGAGGGCTCCCTCGCCTAGGCCATGGTGGCCTTGTCAAGTGTCGCCTTCACTCGAGCAATGCCAAGTGAGGTTGCCCTGGCTTGGGCAAGGCTGACCTTGCCCAAGCTAGATCTAGCGAGGCCGAATCTCACCCAAGTTAGGGCGGCCTTGTTGGACGTCGCCTTAGCCCGGGCAATGGTGACCCTTGCTTAGGTGAGGACAACATGCCTAGGCATGGTTGGTGGCCAGGCACTAGCAAAAGGAGGAAGAAGAAAGGAAAAAAAAAATAGAAAAAAAGAAAAAATAAAAAAAATAAAAAAAAATGAAAATATTAATAAAAATTGTCCACAAGCCAGTCATATCACATAGGACGATCGACATCCATGTTAACAAATTCCGGCCAAAATTAATTAGATGGACTCGATTGATAAATTGGCAAAAGGTTTGAGACTTAATTAATAAAATTGAAAGGCTTATGATTGAATTGGTAAAAGTGCAATATGCTTAGAACTTTTTGGAGAGTTTACTCACAAATCCACTCAGTTTGAAAGAGCAGCTTAAATATTAAGTAGTGAATCTTTTCCCTCGTAAATACAATTTTGACCACTTCCCAAAACACATTTACCACGAAGTGAATATTTTTACCGATATCAACACTGAATTTACCGCCAAATATATGTTTTTAGCACGTAAATGTTAGTAAATCATTTATAAGAAATGAAGTTGATCTTTTACCAACATTCACACAAATACCATGAGTAAATCCTTTTTTGTTAGTGGGAAAAGGTAATTTTGCACAATTAAACATTGGTTGTCGCATTTAAGAGATGTTTACCCCAAATGAATATCGTCATTTTTTAGATATATGTTGACACATAAATTTTGACTAAAAATTTAGTGATTAATCACATAGAAAAATTAGGGGTCGATCCCGACACCTAGCAAAAATAATAATTGAATTGCATATAGATTCTAGGAGCATATATAGTAATAAGCTCACATAGTTGCATTTGCATTAAATCAACGGCAAATAGGCTTAGTTAAAAGCCCACGAATAAAGATTTTCGCCAAACTTGTTCATTATCATGGGTGGAGTTTTCGCATGCGGGATATGAAGAATTTTCGGAATATATGCATGATTCTCGATCAATATATTTTTGGTTGGGCACTTGTGCAGAAATATCTTTCATGATTTCCTGAAGATGTCCACAATTTTATAGACTTTGTTTTTCGGATATTTGTGGAAATATGCAAGATTTTGTTGGCAACTGGGAAAGGAATATTCATGTGAGGACGTATATTATTTGAGCAATATATCTTTCTCAAAATAAGAAAGACTAAGAAGACCTCCTCGTGCCCATGATCAGAAGAAAGATATAACTCTAAGGAAGGAAAGGAATAAAATATACATTCTGCATAAGGAAAGTTGATCATGTTCTTTCCCGAAAAATCTAGGTTGTCCTGCATATAAAAGGGGGGACTCTCATAATTTTCGGGGCCACAATTGAGAGAGAGGGAGACATGGCCGTAGATTGAAGGAGGGAAGCTCTCTCTGCAAAGTCAAGATTATACACAGAGAAGACAAAAAGAGAGAGAGGACTTTTCTCTAGGGTTATTCATGCCACCACTAGGAGGAGACGAGCAACAAAAAAAAAAGTTCTATGGTTTTTTTTCTCCCCAGGTCAACTATGGACACAAGCTAAAAAGCTTGATACCCAAAGAGAGAAAGCGAAGTGGCTATTTTTGGCTTGGTCTGTCTAGTCCTTGCAGCGAAATTAGAATCTCCAACAAGCCTTGTAGTCGCACCTTGCCATCTGCTCCAGTCACGCCGAGATCAGAAAAGCCAGCACCCCCGCAGGTTCTTGCCGCTGCGCCAAACCACTCCTTGACCGGCATTCAACTATTTCGACAAGCTCCTAGTTCCTAGTTAACACCCGAGCGACGCAAGAGCGGCAGTCTAACAAAGCACCTCCGGTGATTGGTCTTATTTTGCAAGTTTCCCGACGAATCTCAAGTGACAATTAGCCACTGCTCTTGCTGATTTTGTCGACCCATTGTCAAGACCCTACCGTGAGCTGAACCAAGAACACTACCGTGACACACCACTACTGTGGCCGTGCACAAGCCAAGTACCACAAATTAGCCATAAGTCATCCATCGGGGAGCATCCCTACTATCGTGAGACCCACCGTCAACCATCATCCTGCCGTCATCGCCGATCCGTCCCATCGCCACTCGTCCCGATCCACAATCCTGATCCGTGAGTCCAAATTTGGAAATATCCCGAAATTAGGTAAGAAAATTATCCGATACTTTCAGAATATTTGATTTCCTAATTTTTCGATATTTCAAATATTTTGGTGAATATTCTGTGGATTGCTCGAAATTTTTAGGATAATGTTTTCTTTATCCGCAATGTTCTAGAATGTCCAAAATTAGGAATTTTTCCTAATTTTGTAACGTATTTGGACGATTATCCGACCTTATCCCTAAAGTACGATATACGGTGATACGGAAAATTGTTATCTTATCCATAATCACTTGGATACGATAATAGATTTTATTCGTTTTCAAAATTCGAACAATCAACTTTCTGTCGATATCTATAACTCTATAGATATGACCGTTAATTCGATTCTCTTTCCTAATTCGAATATGATAAGAAGAATTTTGCGGATTGCGTCGATTGTTTGAATGCGGTTGTTATTTTTGTTTGATTTTTTTATAAAAAAAATCTAAAAATATGTTAGTTAGGATTTATATTAGGAGTTTTGCATGTTTAGGAAATCATAAATGTATCTATAAGATAAGATAACCTTTTTATTTAAATTATGAATTAGTGTAATTTATTTCCTAGTTTAATTTAGATATTATCCTGATCTCAATGATTCGTTTTGGGGTGATTTTAATTTCGAATTTTAATAAAAAATACCAAAAGAAAAAAAGAACTTGTTAGATTGCATGTTATTTTAGGCATTTTTTATTCTGAATTTCATTTAAAAAAATACCAAAAATAAATCATTTGTCCGTCATTAGAATTAAGTCACGTCGTCGCATGACATATAGTTCGCTTGCTAGGTTACATTAATCGCATGTCATTTTTTGCACGGCATTGCATATAGGTTAGTTTGTATTTTAATAAAGCGCAAACCCTAATGAATACATCGAATGCTTTGCTTTGTTAATTAGAAATCATATTAGAATTGTCTGTGTGATTTTCTAATAACAATGCAGATGCTTGCGTGATTTTGAGGTATGTTATCATGCTATTTATTTACTGCTTTCTTAGGTGTTAAATTGGTGGTATGCGCACTCGCATGAACACCTCACATGTTAGTGATTAGGTAATAAAATGGATCCAGACTGCTTACATAAATTTTTTTGAAAAGAAAAGGTACCGAAAGAGCATTAGACTAGATCTAACGTAATCAAGTCCCCGAGTTTAGAATCTCTTGTTCGTAAGAATAAAATATATCTCCTTATATTTTATTTATGTTTCTAATCAACCTATCACAAATAGATTAGTGGCGACTCCAAGTATGAAAACATTTGCATGTTAAGAATTTAAATCCTAAGTTGCGAATTGGTAGAGTTTGGGAGAGCCCGAGTTAAGCTTAGTCTTAATAATCCATTAGCTTAAGAAAATTTTAGGTCGCGACAATATATATACCTCACAATGAGTCTTTTCTCACATGAAAGAATACAGAGAACTTCTACAAATTTAGACACAATTGAATGAGACGTTTGACCATAGATATAGCATTTTGCAACACGTTTACACTTTTGCCTTGTATGGTACAAATTCACCATAAAATGAAGGTTTTGTGTCACTCCATCACGCATCTGCAATCATTCTTTGTACACTATTTACCATGTAATAACCCTTACTGCCTCATTCTTAACTCTATATAGTGAAAATAGCTATTGACACTTTTTTACTTTTAAATAACTTCTCCAAACAGACAATTAAAGTTTCTCAATGAAATTAATGTTTGGAGCACCCCAGGAGACTAGCTATTTACCATGTTTAAATTAATATAAGCCACTTTTGTTTTTTTTTTCAATAACTTTTAGTAAAGTTAAAATGAAAAAAAAAATATATGTATATATATACACACGCATAAAAACTTAGGCGGCTCAAGTAGTATGAGGAATCAATTTGAGTTGCACAATTAGATCCAAGTCACAGGAAGGATAACATTGGATGCATCATCGGTTCTATGTAGAGCCAAATATCTACAGACACTATACTTCTTATCTCATTCCATGTGAAAAAATGTGGAAAAAGCCTATATTTTTAGATGATGAAACCATTACTTTGTTTTCTCCTTTTCAGTCTCACAAGACTGCTGATGCTTCCTAAACATGGTGAGGTTTGGTGGTTTGTCACTCTCCAATGCTTCAATCTTGTCTCGCATGAGGAGGCATTTCTTGTGGTGGACTTGCATAGTATTGATCAATCAAAAATCTATGAAATCACATCCTCATCGGCATCATTGTTTCGAATTGACTCGAGGGTGTCTATTTGTGCCTAGTACATTAGCACTTGACAGCTTCATTATCTGCGTTAATTCCCTTCTTATTCATGCAGTTGTTGTCCACATTATGTCTTTCATGCTCCAAAATCTGCATCTTTGGCTTGAATATGACTTGGAGGTCTGTATTGTAATTAATCTTTGTTTTTGTTCGCTGATATTATTAGGTCGGTCCTTGCTGATGAACATAAAATTGAATTCTTGGTGAATTTGATGACAGATATCTCAGCATATGGATCATGCGTCCAGTTCATTTGGTTCTCAGGACACGGTAGATATTTAAGGTGCAGTTTTCTGCTTAATCTTTTTGTCCAAGTTCGATTAGAAAGGTATAGTATATGTGTTTCTGTTTGAATATATCACCTTTGTCGCGAACTTTGTTCCTCTTGAATAGAAGATGTAAGCTCGCTTTCATAAAAGTGTTTGAGAAGGAAAGATGTATTTCAATCTGTCTCTAGGCACGTTTTGAGTACTCATTGGCTTAAAGTTGTTTTTTTTTCTCGCTAATTCAACAAATCACTCCTTGAATTTTCTTTCTAATATCTGTTTCACAGGCGAAAGAGAGAGAACCAATCACGTTGACAAGTTCATGGAAGAAAGTGATCATATGGGCAGAGAAATGAGCTCGAGGCAGGCTTCAACATCAAGAAACCACTTACCAGAAGTAGAGCAAGTGATGAAGGATAGAGCTAAACTGCTACCCTATCATAAGTTGTTTTCTTTTGCCAACTCGTTCGATTACTCACTCATGTTTCTCGGCACAATTGCCGCCATCGGAAATGGGATTTGCACACCACTTATGATCATTCTATTTGGAAATCTAATTTATTCTGTCGGGAAAAATTTCGTCATCTCAATCACCGTACTCAAAGTCAATAAGGTATCGCTTAATCTCATGAATAGGCAACTAACTGGCTTTTCAATGGAAATCATCTTGTATCTTTAGTCATCCCAAGATATTCTTTTCAGGTTCCTGATATCAGATTTAAGGGCTCAAGTCTGCTATATGGCAATTACGTAGAGCTTGAGTTTAGTTTTCTCCAACATGATATACAAAATCAGGTAATCATCGGTTTCAATTGTATATCTTCAGGTTTGCTTAAAGATCATCTATTTGGCTCTGGGTTCTGGTTTCGCATCATTTCTACGTAAGTGAGCTAGAAATTTGTACATTGACTGGGTTGCATTGCCTTTGAACTTTAGAGGATTTACGAGTGTAGAATAATAACATGGAACTAATTGTGATTTTGATAATGTGCCAGAGGTCGCTTGCTGGATGATCACAGCGGAGTGACAGGCCGCGCGCATAAGGAATTCATACCTGAGAACAGTTCTAAGACAGGAAATCGCTTTCTTCGACAAGGAAACCAGCACTGGAGATATAATAGCGAAAATGTCGAGCAACACCTTTCTCATTCAAAATGCCATGGGTGAGAAGGTACTCACTGTTGCGTATGCAAAATTGATTATGAATTCTATTGGTTTGACATCTCGATTTGTCTTTTGTTCAGGTAGGAAATTTCATACAGCTCATAGCGACATTCCTAGGTGGCTTCTTCATAGCTTTTGCAAAGGGATGGCTATTCACTCTCACCATGCTATCCACTATCCCGCCTCTTGTCATCTGTGGTGCCATCATGGTGAAGCTTGCGGGCAAATTAGCGTCCCATGCACAAGGTGCATATTCAGTCGCAGCAACAATTGTAGATCAGACAATCAGCTTAATCAGAACCGTAAGCAATGATGAAATCGATGAAGTATGACACCTAAATACTTTTTTCCCCTTCAATGTGGTGATGTATTAGTCCTGTCATCGCAGGTTGCATCTTATTCGGGCTAAAAACAAGCCGTAAAGAAGTGTAACAAGTCACTGATCAAGGCATACCGGTCTGGAGTACAAGAGGGCTTGGTAGTCGGGTTGGGCTTTGGCATGCTTATGTTTACCGTGTTCTGCAGTTATACATTCGCTGTGTGGTTCGGCAGGAAAACGATCATTGAAAAAGGATACACTGGGGGGGGGGGGGTGGTGGTGTGGGGCAGCCGTGTCGGCGTGTCATTAACGTAGTCTTTGCAGTGTTGCTTGGATCCTTGTAAGTTGTGACGTCCTCTTTTGCGCTTATTATTTGACTTTTTTGCCTAATTGAACCAAGCTAACAAGATTTTCAACATTTATTTCGAGCTCATGAAAGATCTCTAGGCAAAGCATCTCCTTGTTTGAGCGCGTTTGCTGCTGGAAAAGCTGCGGCATTTGAGATGTTCGAGGCAATGAAAAGGAAGCCGGAGATTGATGCTTTTGATAAGAGGGGAAAAAGGTTGAAAGAAATGTCTGGACATATAGAACTAAGAGATGTTTACTTCAGCTACCCGACGGGACCAAATGAATGTGCGTTGAATGCTTTGTCCCTGGTGATACCCGGTGGTTCCAATGCAGCTTTGGTTGGGCATAGTGGAGGTGGGAAATCGACCATTGTTAGTTTGATCGAGAGATTTATGATCCACAGGAGGGTGAAATTCTCATTGATGGCGTCAACATCAGAGATTTCCAACTCAGATGGATTAGGGGGAAAATTGGTCTTGTCAGCCAGGAACCAGTGTTACTTTTTGCGAGCATTTGGGATAACATTGCATATGGGAAGGATGGTGCAATGAACGACGAAATAATAGCAGCTGCTAAGGTTGCTAATGCTGCTAACTTCATCGACATGCTGCCTCAAGTAACCTTCTAGTTATCGTTCTTAAAAAATTCATTAGTGTTTCTCTTCATGAGAGTGAAAGCTATTGAATCAAAGCCCTCTTGTGGGAAGCGAGAACGCTTGTAAATGAGAAGCTACTTTTGTTTCCATCATTGGATTGCATGCAGGGACTAGACACCATGGTTGGAGAGCATGGAATACATCTTTCTGGGGGCCAGAAGCAGAGAATTGTCATAACTAGAGCAGTCTTGAAGGATCTGAATATTCTACTCCTCGATGAAGCCACAAGCACACTCGATGTAGAATCTGAACGAGTAGTGCAAGAGTCGTTGGACATAGTTATGATCAATCGCACTACTGTGGTCATTGCCCATCGCTTGAGTACAGTTAGGAACGTGGATGTCATCTGTGTGATTGATCAAGGGAAAGTTATATAAAAAGGTAGGCGATATTTATTTTCGTTTTTCAATATCTCCAATGCCAGAATTGGCAGAATAGATTGTAATGTATTTTGTCACAAATCGCAATTGCATGATCAGGTTCACATGATGAGCTACTGAAGAACTCTGCTGGTGCATACAGCCAGTTGTTTCGGCTTCAAGAAGCTGCAAAAGGGCCAGAAAGGATGCCTGCGAAATATTCAGACTGGAGTTGTCTTTCGTTTTCAACTTCATCTGTTCAGTCGACTGTATTCAGTTTTACATGCTCTGAGACAACACCGGATAGAGGCCTCGGCACCAGTGATTCGAAAGTATCATCACCAGCACCAGAAGTATCACTCACCCGTTAGGCCTATCTTAATAGCCCAGAGATTCCGGTTCTGCTGTTAGGTGCGATAGCTGCAGCTTGCAATGGCATCATATATCCAATTTTTGGCTTGATGCTCGCTAGTGTGATCAAAAATTTTTACAAACCGGCAGAGGAACTCCGAAAAGATTTAATATATTGGTCACTGATGTTTCTGATTCTGGGCATGGCATCTCTAGTGGCGATGCCATTGAGCCTGTATTTCTTTGCCTTGGCATGGTGTAAGTTGATCAAAAGAATCCGGTCGAAGAGTTTCAAGAAGGTGGTGCACATGGACATAAGCTGGTTCAATGAGACCGAGCACTCGAGCGGTATGATTGGCACAAGGCTTTCAACAGATGTGACGTTGGTGCGTTTGTTGGTTGGCTACACTCTTGCTTTGCTCGCGCAGAATGCTGCGACGGCGATCGCTGGCTTGCTCATCACTTTTGAAACAAACTAGGAATTGGCTCTCGTGATTCTCGCGTTGCTTCCCTTGCTTGGTGTCAGTGGATATGTTCAAATGCAGTCCGTGAAAGGCTTCAACACAAATGCAGAGGTCTGTTCCTGACCTTGTTGAGTACACCTTAGAGCTAACATATTGAGCAAAAAGTGCGAAAACTCAGACAGATGAACAACAACGAACAGACTATTTTTATAGTGCATAGACTACAGCAATTTGCATAGTAAGTGGCTAGTCTAATCAGTCCGACTATATATCTGCAGAAATTGTATGGGGAAGCAAGTCAAGTTGCTAGCGATGCGGTCGCCAACATTAGGACAGTCGCATCTTTCTGTGCTGAAGAGAAGATGGTAAGACTTTATCAGACAAAATCTCGAGGCCGTCTAAAGGAAGAAGTTAGGCGTGGAATCATAAGTGGAATCGGCTTCTGATTATCATTCTTCTTCCTATTTTTCTTCTATGGTGTGAGCTTCCATGTCAGAGCCGAGCTCGTCGACCACAAGAAGACGACTTTTCCCAAGGTTTTTCGTGTAAGTTTCTCATTTCGCTCATACATCTGTCTATGCTAGTATCTTTCTCCTAGGGTTTTATGTCCCTGACTTTGGTCCAATCATCTGTATTGCAGGTCTTCTTCGCATTGTGCATGACGGGACTTGGAATTTCGCAGTCAAACTCCCTCGCACCCAATGTGAGTAAAGCCAAGAGTTCCATTGCTTCCGTATTCGAAATCTTAGACCTAAAATCTAAGATCAATGCCAGCGACAGCCGTGGAATTACGCTAGTGAATGTGAAAGGAGACATCAAATTTCATCACCTAAATTTCAAGTACCCAACTAGACCTGAACTCCTAGTATTCAAAGACTTCTGCTTGTCCATCTATTCTGGTCAGGTACAACAATACAAGATTAGGCCATTCCTCTCTGATTTTTCGTTATAGATACACTTAATCTGATGCGGAGGCTTGTAAGCTCAAACACTGAGAAATAATAATTTCATGTGTGTCATCTCATGTACTAGACAGTTGCTTTGTTTGGAGAAAGCGGGAGAGGAGAATCGAGGCTAATATCTTTGCTTCAAAGATTTTATGACCCTGATTCTGGTCGAATAACCTTGGATGGAGCCAATATGCGGGAGCTAAACTTGGAGTGGTTAAGGGAACGGATGGGTCTGGTGAGCCAAAAGCCTGTCCTGTTTAACGACACGATCTGTGCTAATATCGCATACGGGAAAGGAGGCATTGCAACGGAGGTGGAGATCCTAGCGGCGGCGGAGTTAGCCAATGCTCACAACTTCATCAGTGGCTTACAACAGGTTAAGGCTTGAATCTGTCAACATCCTTCTAAGATTTCAGAGTCTTCATTTGGGTTGTTAGTTATTACTGACCATGACATCGTAAACATACACAGGGTTACGATACAACAGTGGGCGAAAGAGGGATTCAGTTGTCTGGTGGGCAAAAGCAACGGGTGGCGATCGCGAGAGCGATAGTGAAAAACTAAAGAATTTTACTACTTGACGAAGCCACGAGTGCTCTCAACGTCGAATCTGAGCGGGTGGTCCAGGATGCGTTGGATAGAGTCATGGCTAGCTGGACCACATTGGTGGTGGCTCATCGGTTATCAACGATCCGCCGTGCAAACGTCATTGCTGTGCCGAAAGACGGTGCAATTGTCGAGAAGGGGAGCCATGAGACCCTGATTAACATGAGAAATGGAATCTATGCTACCATGATAGCACCGCAGGATACAAATCGCGGTCTCGCCGGCTGCGGGTGAGGCTGCGAAGGCCCTCACCCGACCTGGGCAAGGGCCTTCGCAGCCGCTTCAGTCAAATGAGGCTAGTGACTCAATTTGGCCGTCTTTTTCATTATCACTACAGTTTTGAGTCTTCATATTGTATATTACACCCGATGGTTGATGAACATCAGCATCTGATGAAGATGTTAAGAAAATTCAAGAGAAAAAAGTGTCTGGTCCTTTAGTTTAAAGCTTTAAGAGAAGTGTGAAACAGATGAAGACTAAGTTGGGCCTTTAACATCAGAAAATGCCTCCTCACCCACCAAGAACATGTCCTTCAATTCGATGCAGGTGTTTGTAACAAGAAATTGATGAATTCAGCTTCACTCCACGACAATTCATAGTCAACCCAAACTTGCTTTTCTTGCAAGCCCAACTCAAGCTTCCACTCTTTTCTTCTTGGCTCCTCCATAATTTACTCAAAGCTCAACAGCAACATTTTACTGATGGACGACTCCTAAATTTGGTTTGTATTTGAATCGGGTACTTGATGGGGACTTCCACATTCCCTCAACATGTTATTTGCTTATACAGCCGGCCCATGATGTGTCCCTGCCAACTGTCACTGTTGGCAAATTTGTTTTTTAGGGCAATTCAAGAATCTATCTTTGTCTTTCTCCAATCCATTTTTCTTGCAGGTTTCTTGCCTAAAGCAAGAAGCCTAAACCCACTTTATGATTAACTTTATCCATAGTGAAAGATTCTCATTGAGAGAGAAGCATGACAGAGATAGGAAACAAAGGAATCGCAGGTGGGATGTAGTACAATATGATTAAACAATGTACGCCTATGGTTTAACTCTTTAAAATTGGCTGAACTTCGACTTTTGATTTCGGTTTAAGGACATAATTAAAATCGGGATTCTAATGAACTATTTTGGCGTCGTGGGATAACTTTGAGGATTGATCAAACACTAATTGGTACAAGTCGGGTCGAGCCAAAAGGAACTTTGAGACTTGAAAGAACAAAAGTGTGATTTCACAGGTTGTTTTGCCTTTTGGATTTCGTAAGGATCTAGCTTTGAGGTTATGTCTGCTGGTTCAATGGACTGTGATTAATGTTCTAATTTGTTAACAGTAGATTGATTGTGGGTGTTACATCCCAAATCAAATCATCCATAAGTTGATGAAAATTGAATAATTGAGTGGACCCTAACAATCAATCAATGTATGAGAGGAGGATATTATCTCTAATTCACACCAAGATCAATTATTCTTTTCATCTTTCAACATATTTGTTCTTATTTTCAAAAGAATAGTATGATCTAAATAGAAATTCATTTGATTGAAGAAGTTAGTGTCGCCCATCAACCGTTCAGTCAGTTGAGTCGTCACATCCTCAACATATGACAAGAACTATTAGAACAAATTACTTGCATTATAATCACGTGGACTCAGTATATTAGAACCAAAATCGTCCTAAGTACCATGAAATTAATACAAAATAAAGAAACAAAAGTTGCACAAATAACGACTATTCTTTGCTCCATCTTAAATCACAATCGCCCCAACGAACCTTGCTTCATCTGATGTGAAACTACAACCAACAAGAAGAAACCAACCAATTCACTTTGCACAAAATCTCTAGGGTTATATTCATCGAGGGTTACATCCCTACAGCTCCATTGTCCCACTGCTTCTCCCACCTTTTCAGCTCATATAAATGTAGATCCACAAGTTTTAGTCCATTTCAAGAACTTCAAGGTAATCACTCCTCTATTGCTTTGTCGATATCGATATTCGATATTGATACAGGTACACATCTGACGTGCGTGTGTGTGAAACTATGTATGCGCGCATCGCGATCTGCTGCCTATTGCAGGTTCTTATTCGGGCGAAGGAGAGGATAAGAATTTGGCACGGATTCCATTCGATTGCCGGTATGTATTCTTTCGGAGCAAGGTTCTGAGCATCTTTCGTGCTGATAGAATTGTTTCTTTTAGATATATTAGAAGCAAACAAAAGTTAGTAGGAAAGGTAAACTAGTTGCTTCTCTTTAGCTCGTCTCGGTTCCTCTCCTCCTATCCGTGATAAAACTTTAGCAGGGTTCTGTTATCTTACTAAAAAGAGGAGTAACAGTTGGAAGGGATATATTGAGATAATTAGATTTAAGTGCAATGCATGGTAGAGTTGATTAATGGAGGGATCTTGGACTTGACCTAAACCCTTAAAATAGAGCCCAAACTTGCTGTCTAGGCTTCCTCATCAACTAACAAAATTCAACATTTTTCCGCTTTAGGTAGGCCATCTAGCTAGGGCCTTACTAGACCGAGCCAAACTTATAACTCAAAGCTTGTCGAGGAATGTCTTCAGGCCCCTGTGAGGTGGGGAGATCATGAGTTGCCGAATTTGTTTATATGAACTAGACGCACGATACACATTTGATTTTCATATCATCAAGGTATAAGTCACGGTGCACACAGCGCAACACCGAATCGTACAAAAGAACATTTGTTAGCTCATGGGTCACTCTAACGATAGTGTGCCATGCATTTTTATAAAATGGACTATCAGCGGCAATTAAATATAAAACCGTCGGTCCCGCATCGTGATGTTATCTTATGATGCTAAGAGACCCGCTGTTGTAATCGTGAAGGATTTACCGTAAGGAAAAGTCTTTGGACTTCAGGGCACACCTGACGTGCCTTAGAATTTGTCAGCTCATGCCAATTTTCAAGATCAAACTCTCGAAGGACAAACTCTTGCAGTCACATGCAGCTTCTTTTCCCCCCTCCTTATGATAGGAGTACCTAAGCAATGGTTTCTGTTCCGTTCACGGGTCATCTTTTCCTCTCTCCCTCCATCCCTCTCATGAATGCTCTTTTGATTAGTCAACATCGACCTCATCAACGCTGGAGACGAAAAGTGTCGTCCCCTCGTCTTTCTGTATCAAGCAAAGAACGAAGAAGTCTTCTCCCTTGCATCTACAAGCAATTGGAGCAAACGAAAATTGATGTGCATCGAGACATGCTTCGATTGCCCGAATGATGTCCCAAGTATGCTCACGGGCTCTCATTGAATTCTTGGTATTCGGTTAAAAAGTAACATCACCATAAAAAGTGAGCTGGAATCTTAAATAGAAACATCCGCAACCTATTCGTTTGATTTGCAATAACGGTAGGCTGCACGGATATTTTCATTATATTAACATGACGGTGTCCACACGTCTTGGTCCTCTTAATTCCCCCAAAATCTTTTTCTCTCCTGGAGAGAGAAAATACCCTCTGAAAATTTTGCATCTCGGAGATCTCGAGATTATTACGAGGTTTTCCATGTATGTGTAAGGGCATTTTATTCTTTAATTCTTTTTTAAGTCGAATCTTTGTGTGAACAAGGTTGAGAGACAAGATAAAATTTTCCTAATCCCATCACTAATCTGTTTTGTTGAT
This sequence comes from Syzygium aromaticum, assembly GCA_024500025.1. Taxonomy (NCBI): domain Eukaryota; kingdom Viridiplantae; phylum Streptophyta; class Magnoliopsida; order Myrtales; family Myrtaceae; genus Syzygium; species Syzygium aromaticum. The sequence continues at coordinate 32,938,593 of CM044892.1, forward strand.
GATTATTATATAGTTTTCACATTCCAAAAGTTTCCTATAAGTGCTTCTTTTCTAGCATATATATAAGTTTGTCTTATTATTAGCTTGGAAGATGAGACAAAAAAATATCACGTTAAGAAATTATAAAAGGCCTGGAGTTCATTTGACATTATCGAATGTTATGAATATGAAATGATTAACTAGGGACCCTAATGTTTGATTCTTCATTTTTTTAATTCTTTAGTTGGTGATTTCTTTTCTTATTTCTTAATTATCGCAAAACGTTTATCCATTTCATATACCGCTCCTTGGTGTATAGGTAAAATGACACCGTTTTAACACATATGTTTGGTACATGTCAAAATGTAATCAAGGGCATGCCCTAAAGTCATCCTCATAAATAACCTACATAGGAAAGGGGGGAACTATTCGATCACATGTTTCTTGCATGGCAGTTCTTTGACTAAATCCACCAAATGACATTATTATAAATATCCTAGAACCTCATGATAAAGTGAGGAAAAAAACTTTATTCTAATATGAAATGCTCATTCTCACCAACCCCATCACAAAGAAACCCAAATGAGAATGAGTGGGGTTCCTGCTAATTCCATTAAAATCCAATTTACTTGACTTACAACCAACTGCATGTTTCTGGAGTGATCATCAATCAATCAAGCACTATAAAAAGCATACCCTTTAGTGGAAATTGTACTGCTGCACTGATTAGACCACACGCCATAAACAAAACAATTTCTTCATTTTAATTAAGGCCCTCAAACTTTTATTAGCGGGCCTTGTACTGTCGACTAAATTAGCAAAAAAATGACAAAATAGGGAAGCTTGGTCTCATTGTACCTGTGATTTGTCTGCATTGTAATAAGGGCCCATCTCAATCATTTGCAGTCCGACCACCTCATGATTATCAATTGATTAGTTTAATTTCCCCGCAAAATTGTCCAACCCTCCAGAAAAAAAAAGGGGGAATGGATTGTAAATTGCTTCCAAAGTAATAATCCAGAAGGCATAATTATACTTACATTCAAAAGAATATGCTCATTATTCTGCATGTTGGTGGAGCAAATGGCATGATACATTAGACTAAATCATATCTAACAAATTGTGTCATGTGAAGTCTCCTCTAGATGTCAATTAGAAAAGTGGGTGCACTTGGCATTTCATTAATTATACGAATCATACCGAGGGTAGTCTTATTACATATTAATTTTACAGTTAATATCATAAAAAATCTCAAACGAGTACACTTGTGTCATATTTATCCCAAACTAATTTTCGTGTAATGAAAAATTCCGAATTGAGGTACACCGAGTTTGGAATTTTTGGTGATAATTGGTGCATACATTCTATATGGTTTCCTTTTCTTCTCTTCTTAGGATTTTGCCCACTTAATTAAACTTTCTTGAACCATAAAAAAGGTCAAGAATTTCTAATAATCCTGAATGAATTGGAATTTGTGAAGTGGCATGTACTTTATTAGTTGACATTATTTAATTGTAAATAACCTACTTCAAGTGCCATTATTGTGGGATACAGGGGACACCTTGAGACCCAAACCAAGGAGAAATGGAAAAACATCAACAAGTAGCAGAGCAAAACTCAGGTCTTTGTACTTCCTGTCCCCAGATATTCATTGAAGCACTAAAAAGCTAATGTGCAGCATAAATTTGACCATCACAACTTTAGAGGATCTTTCCCCGGTTTAGGTAACCCAAAGGCTCGGTAGCTTTTGTTCACATACAGCTACTCTGCCCGCGACCTGTTGGCTACATTGCTTTGCTTCTCTGGTGACCTGTCTGAGCAGGGAGGGTCAATGAACAGGCAAGAGAAAAAACAAATTGGGTCACATTTGTTCTCTTGTGGGTTTCTGTGGACATTTCTTGTGGTTGTTTCTTGAATCATGATGAGAAGAGAGAGTCAATCAAAAACATTGACCCCATGAAGCAAGCTGACTCATCTCCACACGGGTGTCACATAATCTTCCTCCCTTAAAACTCCATCCACAACAACCAAAAGAGTTTGTCCCCCCTGTTTTTTGCTTTTTGCAGGTTTTTTCCTGGGTCAAGCTGCAAACTTTGAAGCCATGAAGCAAGAAACGCCACCCGGAACAACGCCAGCAGTGAGAACTGAATGCAGAACTAGCGGCAATTCAATTTCGCACTCCTCAGCCACCACCCCTTCGCGTTTCAGAGCCACCCCAAAGGTTAAGGAGCCATTGAAGGCAGCGGGTGATGTTCTGAGAGACAGAGCAAAGTCAGTGCCTCCAGATGTGAAGAACGATTCAAAGGCCCAAAGGTCTCTTGTGCTTAGAAACCCCAAATCTGGGGACGTTGCTGCGGGATCTCAAAAGGGTAGGGAGCTTGAGGAGGCGAAAATCGGGGGTCGAGCCAGGGCGGCCCGCACGGTTGTCGAGCAGTTCGCTCGGCCACGGCGGCTGCGGCCGGGTGTGAGCTCTGTTACTAGCAGGAGAGATGAGGATGGAGTGGCGGATGGGAATAAGAAGAAGCGTGAGGAATTGCAAGAGAAGTTCGAGTTAAATGAGAATTTGGTCAAGAGTTTGCAGAGTGAGGTGTTGGCTTTGAAGGTAGAATTGGAAAAAGCACTGAGCTTGAATGGGGAGTTAGAATCAAAGAACAGGAAACTTACAGAGGATCTTGCTGCAGCTGAGCACAAAATAGCAATTCTTAGCAGCTTTGATCAGGTGAGAGTCTAAGACTAAATTTTGGCATGATATTGTGGTTTGGTTTATAATTTGAAATAGAAACATCTTTGATCATCTACTCTCTCTCTCTTCCTTCCTTTTCCCTGTAAATTGCATGGGTCACTTTTCATTTCAATCTGGAGTACATGCTTCAATTCTGTTGTGGAAATAAGATAATACTCCGATGGTTGCATCATATTATTCAGTCTCTGTAGGTAAAATCACCCCTTCATAAATTGGAAGTTTTTAAACTTGAAACATGAGCTAGTGTTCCTTCAGGTTACAGGCTGGTGGTTGTTTCTAAGTTCTTCATTTCCCAGTTTTGTTGAATGGTGTTTGTTCATTCCATGTCTTGTTGTACAGAGGGAGTCAACTAAGGATTTCGAGAGCCCCAAATTCAAAGACATTCAGAAATTGATTGCCAATAAGTTGGATAATTCAAAAGTAAAGAAGGAAGCATTCAATGAGGCTATCTTTAAGACTACGCCGCCTGCAGCACCGGCGAGTTCAATACCAAGAGTTATTGATAATAATGCAAAGCCTCCACCTTGCCCATCCCTGCCACCTCCGCCTCCACCACCTCTTCCCTCCTCCCGGTCCCGGGCCAGAGGATCTGCAACCCCTAAAACTCCTGCAGTCGTAGAATTTTACCGCTTACTGACGAAGCCAGAAGAGAAGAAGGACGAGTCAAGATCAAAGGATTGCAATAAACCAGCAGTCACAAGTGCACATAGTAGCATAGTCGGAGAAATCCAAAACCGTTCCGCTCATCTTTTAGCTGTAAGCTTCCGGACCATTTTGAATTGAGATCTGTGAAATAACTTTGCAACTTTGTCTTGTGAATGTAGTTGGGATGGCTGTTGACTCAGCTTGATTTTACAGATCAAAGCAGATATTGAAACCAAAGGGGAGTTTGTTAATGGTCTTATCCAGAAAATTCAAGTTGCTGCTTTCTCAGATATTGAGGAGGTCCTAAACTTTGTGGATTGGCTTGATAATGAACTTTCTTCCCTGGTGAGTGTAGGTGCATATTCAAACTCTTGTGATTAACCTCAATTCAGATGGGGCATGAAAGAGACTTAGTTCATGAATGTTTGGACCTCAAAGTCCCATATAGATATGTAGGATATACTCCCACTTTCACTGGGCTTCTCCTCAGAATCGAGGGGTTTTTCTTTTTTCTGTTTCATTACCCAATTTGATGAATGGATCCTCTTGCTTAAGGAAACAAACGATGAGATCATGAGAATGAAGGCCCCCTGTTTCTTAGAGATTTTTATGGCGGGGAGTTGCTTGAGTTGTAGGTGAGATTTAGTTACCTGAGTTGTAGGAGAGGAAAATATCTCGAACTTGGACAGCTTTTGCATGTCGATGACAGAACAAATAAAATTTATATGTAGCAATACCATGCATTCCTCAGATAGTAGAGTTGAGGTAGATTGGTAGGGTTGATCAACTGTCAGAGCAGAATGTCCTTCTAGGTCTCCCATGCGGCATGCGCTGTCGACGACGGGAAAATTTGCAGTCATATGCGCTGAAGGTGCCTATCTTGCTGGTTTGTGTCATGGTCTGCCTTGAATGGACTATTGTGGAAATTGATGAGTTTACATCTAGCTCTACCGATGTAATATCTCTGACACTGTACCATTACCACATTTATAGATGATCAACTAAGACCAATCACATGTAATCTGCCAACTGTAATGTTGTTTGGTTGACAGGCCGATGAGCGGGCTGTGTTGAAACATTTCAATTGGCCAGAGAAGAAAGCTGATGCCATGAGAGAAGCTGCAGTTGAATACCGAACTCTTAAGTTGCTCGAGAGTGAGATTTATTTATATGAGGACGATATGGAGGTTCCCTGTGGAAGTGCGTTGAAGAAGATGGCAGGCTTACTAGACAAGTGAGTTCATACTTCATGTTCGTCGTGCATTAGTGGTCAATGTTGGAGCAGGATTAAATATCCGGAGCTCTGATTCACCCCTTTCATTTCATTGTGCCAGGTCCGAGAGAGGGATTCAGAAGCTCGTCAAACTGCGAAGTTCGGTTATGAGATCGTATCAGAATTGGAAAATTCCAACTGATTGGATGCTCGATTCGGGAATGGTGTACAGAGTACAGTACATTGTCCTCTTTTTAAGATTTAAATTTATGGTTATTCTTTTTGGTGCTCAAGTTCTGCCTAGTTTAGTTCCACAATTTACACTGGTTATGTGGCTACGATGTCGTGCCGATCTTCGGTTTGGTGTTTGTTCTGCAGATAAAACAGGTGTCAATGAAGCTGGCTACCATGTACATGAAGAGAGTGACGATAGAGTTTGAATCCATGCGGAACTCGGACAGGGAATCAACCCAAGAAGCTCTACTGCTCCAGGGTGTTCATTTTGCGTATAGGGCCCATCAGGTAACCAAAACAAACATTTTAGATGGCTCCAGTCTAAAAATCCTCTCTCCTTTTTGTACTTTAATTCGCAGCTTCAGAACCCGATCAAACTGTTTATAGTTTGCATCGTGAACGGCACCAGTCTGTTAATTGTCTGCATATGCTGCTGCGCAGTTTGCAGGAGGGCTTGATTCGGAGACATTGTGCGCTTTCGAAGAGATCAGACACCGTATCCCCGGACATTTCCAAGGGTCTCAATATCAACTGGCTGGCATAACCTCATCTTGAGAACCCCGCGTAGCGTCGAGCGGGTTGGTTTACACGTCGTGGGCATCCGAGAGAACGATCGGCACACAAGATTCATTTTCGGCATGTCCCCGACAGATAACTTGGAAAGGCCGTCGGAGCATCTCGGAACACATGTTATCTCTGTAGAAGCCATCAAGGCTCGGTAGTACTCATGAAAAGAGTGTAGTTCGTCTACGCGACGATGTGCAGCATGAGTTAGGAGCTCAATAACTGTAATGGAGACGGGTTAAATTCCTGCGGTTTTTTCTTGTGAGATTCATCGACGATAACTTGCAAAGAAAACAATTCAGGAGTGACGCTCTGCCGATGTTGCCATCCTGAAAACAACTTATGGTGTTCATCCTCGGTAAGTACGAGGATGCATTACCAGGGAGTCATTCTTCCGAAAGCACCCCTCAGGCGTCGATCGTCGTGAATGCGAAAGACTATTCTGTACACGCACCCGAAACGCGCAATCAATCATGCCCTTATTACCTCCTTTCGAGCAGCAACGGAATCTAGCCAATTGAGAGGATCTTTCGATCGATTCGAAGCTCACGGATCACTTCGAATCCATTAGGAGCGAGAATTCGGAATGTCACGCCTCGATCGATCACAGAGAGATTTAACAAGCAGAAGGAAAGGCCAATTCCTGGGGGATCCTTCCTTACTTTTTAACGGAACGGACGGAACTATGATCAGGCCGATTCTCCAGATGCCCCCGTCTGGGGATATTGCTCGATGTGCCGGTTATTCGCGGAGCGCGTGTGGGAATGAGATTATAAGAATCGTCCCGGAAGAAATCCATGCGTCGGATTCACGTGCCAGCGAGGAAACTGGGAGCGGCCAGCTCGCCATCGGCAAGTCAAAACCGTTGACTCGCTCGCGCCTCACCTACCTAGACTTCCAAGGGCGTAACGGTAATAACCGCCGCCGCCGCCGCGGGTCCCCAGGAACGGGGCCGGAAACGTCGGCGCCGACGTGGCGCCGCGCGGGCCGTCCGATCTCCCGACAGGCCACGTCGGCCGTCGCCTCCCCGCTCGCCGGGGGGCGGACACCAAGACGAGAGGAGGGGGGGTGGGGGTGGGAAAAACCGAAAACGGACACGGGCCCCGCGTCCCACGTCGCCCGATTACTCCCTCCACCACTCAGAACGCGCCACGTGGACTCCCTCGTCCTCGTCGTCCTCGTCGTCGTCTGTTCATGTCGATTTCGTGACACAGTTCCTTAATTTGTTCGGCAGCGTTTCTTCCGGTCTTCTTTGGTGTCATCGTCGGAAGCTGTAACCAGCGCGCGCGCTCCAATGGATTCGCTGTCCTCCGCCGCCGCCTCCTCGCGGCGGTTCCCTCGCTTCGCCGGCGCCGGGATCGATGCCCGCCGCGGGAATCCGATCGGCGAGGTTAGGGTTGTTTGCGGCTGCAAGGATCGCGAGGACCGTGCCGGATCGAGGGCGTCCCGCGGCGCTTTGAGGTGCGGGTTCGGCGATGATGGGCACGTGCGGTATTACGGCGAGAGGCCGAGGCTTGGTCGGGACAAGGAGGGGAGGAAGGAAGGCGGGGAGGCGGAGATCAAGAAGGGGTTGAAGGGATTGGCGAAGGGGGAAAATTTTTCCGAGTTCTGTCGGATGGAACGTCGCGGCGGCGGCGAGGTTATCGAGGGTCGGGAGAAGCCGATCTCGGTACGTTCCTTTGGTTTCAGGCTCTGTTGTCGGGATTCTGCTTCGATTGTTTGGTAGTTCAAGTGCTGTTGTGAGGTGATTTGCGGTTTGTTTCTGTGGTTTGATCTGATCGGTGATGGTGTTTCTTTGGCCAAATGCAATGAAAGATCCTTGGGTTAGCGATCTGCCCTCACTTAATCTGATTCGGGGTTCATATCTGATGTGATCTTACCGTGGAAATTGGCTTCCCATGAATAAAAAATTTTTATTGAAGCTATCACTGGTTGAAGGCTTGATTAGATTCTGAAATTTGTGCTTTTGGTGGAGTACTTCTTGCTTGGATTTTGTTGGTGTCGGTGGGTTTTCTGTCGAATCATTGCGGTCATTGTCGTTGTGCAGGAAGCAGCAGAGGTTTTGCTGAAACAACTTGAACAGCTGAAGGCAGAGGAGAAGGAGCTGAAGAGAAAGATAAAAGAGCAGAAGGCCAAGCTTAAAGCAGAGCAGAAGAAAGTTATGATGGATTCCGAGTTGTCATCGTCGTCGTCCTCCTCCTCCTCGGAATCAAGCGACAGTGAGTGCGGAGAGGTGATTGACATGGGCTGCCTGGGGACAGAAATTCTCGTGAAAGAAGAGAGCAATAATGCCGGAACTCTCGCGTTGCCGAACGGGGTTCTGTACCGCGAGGCGACAGTTGGCGGTCCTAGCAATGTTGCAGCCAGTGGTGCGGTGACAAAGAGGATCGAAGTGTGCATGGGTAAGAAGTGCAAGAACTCAGGAGGACCGGCGTTGTTGGAGGAATTCAAGAATGCGGTGGGTGTTGAAGGTGCTGTTGTTGAATGCAAGTGCCTTGGTAAGTGCAGGAATGGCCCTAATGTGAGGGTCTCAAATAGCTTGGGTGAGGATCCAGCTCCTGAAGCAGATGATTCTGTCAGGATTCCGGGGAATCCTCTACTTATCGGGGTCGGTTTGGAAGATGTCAATGCTATTGTGGCCAAATACTTAGGTAAGGATGGAGATCTGGGGTTGAATGCTGCATAGTCGATGTGCTGGATGATTTGCTATATATGCACTGGCATTCCAGGAACAATTCAGTAAATATGTATTCTATTATAAGCTAAGAGTCTCTGTTTTAGTTGTAAGGTCTCTCTCACTTCGTTTCTTTACGCATCCATCGAGTGCTGTAGTCCCTCTGCAATGTTTTCTTTGGAACGATTTGTACCAGTCCTATTTTCCTTCATTTGACATACATATACTGGTGGACAAAAATTTATATGGATTACTGAGGAAAATATGATCACTCTATCGAGATCTGTAGTCTCTTTGTAGCGGGTTCTTTGCTTGAAATCATTTCATCTTATGCCCAGCGTTTGATTGTTGGGAGTGATATTTGAACAGGACATGCCTGGAAAGAAAAGTTGATGCTTTGGTCGCTTCATCTGCTTGAAGATGTTTGGTATTCACGAGTGTTCTTAAATTCATCGGAATCACGATACAATGGCGGGTCATCCTTCGCTTACAACCAGTTTCAATCATCACCGGCATGCAGTTCCGGCGATTTTTTTCTGTTACATTCTCTTGAAAAGATAGTCTGGATACAACCACAAGAGAATCCAGAATTATCCTTCTCAATGCCGGTCCTGGTTGCATACATGATTGCCACTAAGGTAAAAGATAACGCAACTGATGTCCCGCGATGTAAAAAGATCTCTTGAAAGTGTAAGCACGTTGAAATAGGGGGATGACACTGCTCATCCGAGAAATACGCGACGTTGCTATGAGAAAACAGTAATAACTGATGCAGTGATGAAAGCTTCAGCTATTCAATCTTTCCAGGATTCTCAACAAAGTCTGACTTGAATACAGTATGTTAATTGAGCCTTTAACAGTACGATGATACGGCATGTGTGAGATTCGGTACTTGCACAATCTGTAGAAAACCTTACTACCAATTCTTGTCGCCCAACAACAATCTCAATGTATTAGCTGCCCAACATGCAGAAGTACAGGTAAATCAGAACATCAATTTGCTAAAGAAGGCCAATACAAAAAGATTTTGGCCAGCTGATTTCTCAAACGCCTCGTACTCTCTAGAACTTGACATTAATGAGGACAGCTGCGACTTCTGGCAGCAAATACCCAGTAGGATTTGTATCCAATCTACCTCTTAATGACTCACCTCCCTCACAGTAATGCTGAGATTGAAGACAGCTTTGAAGACTCTTTTGACGCCAGCAGCTCCGCCCAAAACATCCACAAACTTTTCCTGTATTATGCTCCACCATATGACTCAGCGACAGGTTCCTCATGTTCTGATGTGCTAGCCCGATCTTATTTGCTATTTTGCATCCCTGTTTGGAACAACTGAAAGTTCGAGCCGCTGTCTCTTGTGTTCCTCAAATGTTCTTTAACTCCTGCCATAAAACTTCGTTTTAACGAGCAGCCATCTATCAGAGGGATAGAAGATTGTATGGTACCGAGCCTGAGGCTTCAGCTCTATCTTCCATGATTCCCCCACCGTTCATGACTGAACGTGTCGAGCATTCTTCTCACATCACAAAGCAAAGGCATGATGCCTTGTTTCCTCCAAGGACACCTCTCTATGAACCTTTGTTTAGCATTCATTCATCCCCTTGAAGCAGCGATGGTACCTCTGCCGTGCAAGCACAGTACAGTTCATTCTATAATTCTCTCTCATGCATTTAAACCCTACATATGCTAGTACATCCACTATTTTCGCCTTCCAATGAACAGGTTGTCGAGGCCAAGCATGGTTATAGCTGCACAAAAGAGGCAGCTCAGATCTAGCGATTTTCCAGTTGGTAAAAATTCGTTAATGACCTTCAGTGCTTCCATCCAAAAGATATGGCAAGACAAGAAAAAGATGACAAATATGGATATCCAGTAAATTGTTGCTCTTCTAGTGAAGACACCTTGCACACATAATTTCCTAATGGGTTGTTTGTGTTATTCATTTCTGCAAAGCACGCATGTGCAGTCACACACTACCTTTAAGGGGGCATTAGCTTTCAATGCCTGGGAAATTTCAGGTTGGGCTGATGTTCAGAGGGGTCACCACCATTGCAACGCTTCAGGAACGAATCGAGTGTTTTCTGCTTGAGAGGGCTACTAGATGCTTTCTGCTTGAGAGGGCTATTAGATGCTTTCTGCTTGAGAGGGCTATCAGATGCTTTCTGCTTTGCAGGGCTGTTGCTAGTTGGGTGGCCGGCTGAGACTTCCAATGTATTTTCATGGCCATCAAGCACCTAATATAGAAAGCAGAGCAAGGGATGAAACTCTTCCAAGAGTATCAGTATCACCCGAAGAAAGAGAGACATGCTATCAGGAGCACTACAAAAGAGAGGGTGTAGACGTGGAGTAGTTGTTTTGGGACGATAGGTAGCAGGCATTAATAACAGCAATAAAATATAAAGACACATGATAATTTAGAGCCAACTAGTGACAGCAATTTACCTGACCCAAATTTTCCAACTTGCTCTGGACAACATCCCTGAAAAGAAATGTTTGACAAAGATGACTGTTTAAAAGTATCACATAATTGGCCACAGTCAATGTGCTCACAATTGTTCCACACTCAATACTCCACATTACCATAAAAGCCTCGGCGAGACTAACAGAAAAGGAATAACACCTACCAAATTATGTCATCAACAGTGTCATTTGCCAGCAGGTAATATATATTGACTGAAGACACCTGAAACACAACAAACAAGCTTGTCAAGAAACCCATATGGACAGTGTTAGCAATTTAAAAGACAAGGACTCAATATTATAATAGTTAACTAGATGAAACTAAAAATGAGTATTGATGACTAAGTTAAGGAGATGCTACAAGCTGTAGCAGGAGCAAATACTCTTTTACGAGCAACGATCCGAATCAAACCTGATTTACTGATTGAACTATGGTCATCAAATTTCAGACCGTCATTCATGAATTTTAGCGCTCTAAACCAAGCTTTCAGTCAACATAAATAGAAAGTGACGAACTAGTATAGCTGCCAGCTGCAGACTTTGGACAAGTTCGGTCTGTCACCTTGACTACAGTGTTTTACCTGACCAATCCTGTGAGCACGATCTTCAGCTTGGATCAGATCACCTGGTGTCCATGATAGCTCTGCAAACATAACAGTGCTTGCAGCTGTTAAGGTCAGACCAACACCTCCAGCTCTGATTGATAGCTGCAAAATGAATCAAACTTCAGGCTTCATCAATTAAATGAAACGTAGAGGAGAATCAAGAGGAAAAAAGGGTGAAAGTCCACACATCTGACGTGAAAGAACTTGTCATGGAAAATTATGAACTTGGACAAGTAAAAGATAAAGCAACTGTCATACTACTGCTGCCTTTATTGCATCTTTCTCTTGGAAATCAGTAACCAAAGCTTGCCTTGCCACTGCAGGTGTACTGCCATCAATTCGTATGCAACCAACCTTCTTCTTCTTCTGTAAAATTATCAAAACTTGTAAAATGAAAGATCAATCTATTAAATACTAAAAGTTGGTCTTACAAGAAGAAATTCATGTATCGCGTCGATCATTGGTTGATGATGCGCAAAAATGAGAAACTTGCAGCCCGCCTGCTGAGTACGAGCAAATTAGAATGTTCTGCCTCCAAAATGCAAAATGAAATTGCAGCTTGCAAGAATCTACGGTACTATTAGAGCATGGAGATAAAGCTATCTATAACCTCCAGTACATCAACTAGCACTTAATTTAGAGCATGCCTAATAGCAGCACTAGTGTAGAAAATTTTCACCCAGCATAAGAAAGTTAAATCAGCTAAAGAATCAAATCGTTCATTTGAAAATAATTGAAGCCATTGAAGGCAGAGATTCACTTCATCAGACCTCCATATAAATTTTTAAGAGAACATCATGATCATTCCTATTTAAGCAAGAAATCTTTGGAAAGAATGCGATGTCTTGGCATTTCTTCTTACTTAAAGTCCTAAAATGGTGATATTTAATGGTGAGTCACTCAAATAGCAGAAAATGATATCAAACAATGCCAACAGAAATTCTTTTCATTCTGTAAGAGTCAAAGAAATGCTAGTGCTAGTCTAGATCACACCAAAATTGAGGAGACACTTATTTCCAACATGTTCGGCCAAGGTAAGTATACATGATATTAAATTCAGACATGAAATGCTAAGATTTTCAAAGTAAGAAAAAGAAATGTAGCATCGGAAGGACATATAAGTATGAATAGTTTAAGTATGATCACTGCATTGCAATTCAAACAGCAGGTGATTATAACATTAATCAACGAGAAAAAACAAAAGCTTAACTGTCACAAATTGTTAAATCCAAAATACTAGCCAAATACTTATTGGAATGCAAATGGTCTAGGAAATAGGTCAGTCAATTACCTCAACGACCGTTTCTAAGTAGTCTAAAACTGCTGGGATTTTGGCTTCAGCAGAATCAGTGTATATCTGCAGACAATCAGTGCATTAGAGAATAATATTTTCTTTCCCTCCACATTCATCCTGGGAAGCATGACCTTAATGGAAATGACTTCACCACAATTATACTCAGTTTTTACATCTCATGCATATAGACCTGAATACCTTGGTAATCAGGTTCTTTTCAGAAAATTTGAGCGATTCAGCCTCTTCTTTTGATGTGCAGGCCTTGATTCTTTCTTTTATCACATTTAACTACAAAACAGGAATCAATTGGCAACTTTCTTTCGTCACATGCAGAATGTCATTTGCATCTTGGAAGTAAATATAGCGTCAACATAATAGTGATTAGCCAGAAACATGATATGAACAAGAACTGTCACCGATCATATGCTGCAATTAACCATTCACAAGTCCGAAAAAGAGCCAAAGCCGGAAATATTAATTTTTAGGTAGTTAAGCTAGTCAGGCTCTATCTCTAATTCCATCAAAAAATCTAAGAACCGACCACATAGCTTCTCAAAATCTGAAAGTTCATATATGATATACTAAAAGCACACATGAAGTGAATATGGATTCCACATGCCATGCAACACTTCTCAATAATTGAAGAAGTAACCAGATGCCGTATAGATAAAGGCCATTTTATGAAAAACAAATAGTGCCAGCTTTTCCTCTATAAAATTGGGATCATCTTAACAGTTCTTTTGCTCGTTCAATGATGTGAACAACCGCAAGCACAACAAACTAGACCTTATCCCACTAAGTGGGAGCCGTACATAAACACTACTATGTCATTGCGCTCAATCTTGTATCAGATCCTCTCTAAGCTCTAGATACTCCATATCTTTTCTTATTGACTCCATGTTCTTCAAAGTCTTCCCCCACCCATTTCTTATTGATCATATGTCCTCATTGGACCTGAAGGTCTTAGTTTTAACATTACCAAACCATCTAAAACAAGCTTCTCTCATCTTATCCTCGACTGAAGCAACAACTAATTTTTCCCAAACCAATTCATTTCTAATCGTGTCTTTTCTTGCGGACCGCCACATTCCACAAAGCATTCTCGTATCTATTACACTCATTTGGTGCAAACGTTGGTGTTCAATTGCTCAGAACTTTGTGCTATAAATAATTGTCGGCCAGTGCTGGCTCGTTTCAATGGTATCATCGCAATGTATGGCTTTGGTTTCTGTATGCCTCAAACAAGAAACACCAGCTCAGTAGTAATTCTACTGCTGAATATGATGATCAAAGTTGCACCTAAAATTAACAATAGTAACTAGTAAAGCCATATTGACATGTACAAGACAAGGGTACTTTTCAGCTGATAAAATTGCAGCTCATAGTGCCAGCGCTCCCTCCCTCCCTCCCTCATACTCACTAAAACCTTACTAACAAAGAACAACAAACGGGTAGTAGAAATATGCTCAGGATTTGAAACAAAGACGTGCTCTGAAAGCTTCAGAAGCTTATAAATATTAAAAGTGTGCGAACTAATTTACTCCATGAAACAATGGCATGAGTAGATGGAAGTCCAAGTTCAATCAAATTATCAAATGCAGACTCATATGATTGTCAGGGATATGAAATGAAACTCCCAAGGTAATAAAAGTTATATTTATTCGTGTGAACAAGATACAAGCTCAAGCTCCAAAACTACAATTCAACTGACTTTGTAGCTACAGATTTTCTCATGATATTATTTATTAACTTTACATGGCCTGATATTGATATGGTTTGATAGTGCAACAAATTGAAGGATTCTATCAAATTAGAACCAAAGTTCTAATAGAAATAATTCACTACCAGAAAACTTTGAGAAGAGAGAAACTGATACTCCACCCTGAGAACCTAAAATTCCAATTCAAAAGATTACCACCTCACACTGAAATTGTAATTGAAGTCTCTGGATTAAGTTTTGTATGCTTAGGCACACAAAGAAATTAACCAAGGTAAATCAACACATATAGTTAAATTATGCCATAGAATAAAGAAAACATTCTCATGTCCAGTCATCTCAAATCAATCTCATTACCTCACAGAACAAAGCATTGATCCTTTTCATGTCCTTATTAGCCAAATCAAGGAAAACCTGAAACAGAGGCCGACAAAAACTGATGTAACTGGAGATTGACATCATCAGGATTAAGCAAAAGCTCCCCCATGACAAAAGATAAAAGCACTGCACAAAAAAAAAAGCCATATGGATTACAAATAGCATGGCGTTCATTCTCAGATGCGTCTCCACACTCATCTAACTTAAGTCAAATTTTGCTCGCGGAAGGATCTAAATGGACTACTCAGCAAGTGTAGATCGCCCATTACAAGTTGAAGAAATTGCTCAAGTTCTAAGGCCAGTGACCTGACTAGCTACATCGGAGCAACAACTCAATTGCTACTAGGAGTTTTCAGAAAGCAAATCTCATTAAGGAGATAAGACTTTCCTTTAGGCTTTATTTAGAGAAGGTTCTCAGTTGCCCCAAACTGATAGAAACAAAGAACTTAAACGTAGAAAATTAACAAGCATTGATTAACACATATGTTACTTAAATAATGGCTGTAGGAGGGCTGATGTACAAGAATGAACAAGTGGAGGATATAAAAAGTTACCTGTTGCCTGCGTTTAACTGGGAGCTCAGAAAGGACTTCCTTTTTAAGCCTTCGGATCATAACAGTTGCCTTCATCAGATTGTGCAATTCTTCATGGTTACTGGAACCTTGATAAACACCAAAAATTCCCTGAAAAGGCTCTCTTTGTTAAAGAAGTAATCTCCAACATTTATAATGTCAAAGCACAATTATTGGGCAAAGTCAAACATCACATACGCCCTTGCAATATCTTTGACCATATTCATGAACATTTTTGTAAACATCTGGGTAGAGCGCTTCTAGCTGCAACACATAAACAGGTTAAGTAGACACAAACTTTTGATACATAACTCTAGTTCCTAGAAACTTTACCAGCTGCAACTTCAAACAATTCAAGTACCTGTTTGTGAAGCTCAATTGGTCTAGACAAGGCAGGAGTTCCGCTAAGCAAGATTGCATATTGAGCTTTCTGCAAAGTTATTATCTAAGTTCAGAGAGAGAGAGAGAGAGAGAGAGAGAGAGAGAGAGAGAGAGAGAGAGAGAGAGAGAGTATGTTTGTTGTATTTGTATAATGCATTATCAATCAAAAAATAATCAAAGAGAAAACACGACGCTACAAAAAGTTGTGCACTTCTAACAAACCAGTATTCTAAATGTTAGCTGAAAAAGATGAGGCAACCTTTTGAACAACAAGCAAGCATCAAGCTAAAGATGCATGCCATAACTCATATAAATAATTGCCAGAGGAAAACAATAAAACCTAACAAACAACTTTAGGCTTGAAAAATAGAACTGAAGTCGGATGCTTCCATGTCCAAATCTGTCAAAAGAAAGTAAGTTTTGTGCAATCAATCATATGATTGATGGTGGTCTTCCAGAAGCTTCCTCGATGAAAATATGCATTAGATGCAAACCAACCTATAAAAAGCATATGGGCATTTGGACTCGGTGATGAACATACTACTATAGAATATAACTGCTTTGTAGAGCACTGGAGTCTGGACAGGCGGACCCCCTCTGTGTAGCATGAAAAGAAAAATGAATGTATATAACCAAGCACTGTATTGTACATTCCTATTGTCTGCCTTGTGAAATGCACATCTAAACTTTCGTCTAGCAGATAAATAGTGCAGATGGCAAAGTAACTGATTCAAATTATTAAAATTGATATCACCTTTATGACTGGAAGGGTAGCAGCTGTCCTCTTAGCTTGTGCATTTTTCAGGAAATGTGATTCATCTGCAATCACAAGCTGTACGAAAACATCAACTTTAAAAGCATGCACAGGAACACACAAAAAAAAGGGGGGCTGAATATAAAAAGGTGAAAAAGAATTAGCTAACAGAGGCAGAACATCAAGGATCAGCTTGAAAACTCTACGTTAACTTATTAGGATGGCCATCCTCATCCAATTTACCAGTTTCTATATGTCTAAACAAAGGCAGAACATCAAGCATCAGCTTAAAAACTCCCATGCAGCCATGCTACTTCACTATGACTTATTTTTTCCCGATTAAGACAAATTATGAAATTATCTAAGGTAAGTTAAACAGATGGTCAGAAAGTAAGACTGATTTGTGAGCATTACCTTGAAATCTGATGACATTAGCACATTCTGTAGCTTTTGGACAACATCATAAGAAATTATGTTAAAAAGGCCATCAAGATGTACACTGCTCTTGGTGTTTGAGGACATTATCCTAAATCCACTTCTGTTTGACCCACCACATTGAGATAAAAGAACCTAACAGACAATCACCATTAGCAAGGAAAGAAGAGACAAGGAAGAATATATAGATTAAAGATGACGAACATCAAATAAAAGTCCTAGAAAGCAAGGTCATAGGCACTATTCAATAAATCACCATTTCTGATATCGAGAAAACATATCTTATTAACATATCCAGCAACGCCAGCATCAGAGACATAAGGTCAAAGAGCGCGGCAGCTGAAGCAAGTAACATAGACAAACAAAATAATAACATACAAGTATGTCTGACGAAGGAATATTTAGCCATTGCTGAATCATCTGTCCAAGGAAAAAAGTAAAAGCATTAAGGCCTAAACTGCCATCTTTGTAAAATAATAGTTAAAAAGACTGAAAGCAAACACTCACTGTAGCCCAATGCAAACGCAAGGAAGATGGTGTGAGCACAAGAACAGGCCATGAATCACGAACACATGCAGCAACAGCAATAGCCTGCACAAACCAAAAGGATAAGAATCTACAAACTCAACAAGACAAGTCATTAGTCTTTGCTCTTGTAAGCATCGTTCTTCCAAATTCCACAAAATTCAGACAGTACTTCCAAAAAAATCTGTAAAAGTCACATAATTTTCTTCTCTCTTTTGTTGCAAAAGAGATCCATGTAAAGACTACAGTTGCAAGACAGATTCTAACATAAATAGATTGTATACACCAAAATTAGAGATTCTTCTGTTCGGAAAACAAAGAGTAGGAAAACAAAAGCAACTCCTCATGAAAATTAAATACTGGTGTTGTTTAATAATAGCATCAAACAATTAAATGCAGAAATCAAACATAACACATCCAAAGAACTGACAATTTATTATCCTTCCAAATGAACTACTACTAAAAAACCAGATATTGCAGGGAATTCTGCAAGAAAGAAAGACAGCCATGGTTGTAAACTAGAGATCAATAATTTAAAGGGATGAAAGGCTAGAACCTGTAAAGTCTTTCCCAGTCCCATTTCATCGGCTATTAGTACGCGAATTCCATGCTGCAAGACAAACCTGACAAAAAAATTTTACACTAGGCAATATTTTATAAATGACTAAATTGAAAACTTAATATTGAATGTTTTAAGAAACAAAACATGTCATAACATTTTCTAACAGTAGACCACCATAGTATGTACATACCTAACACCATCCCGCTGAAATGGAAGAAGCTTTGATTCAATATCACCAGGCATACTGCCATATCGTTCTGGTGACATAAAAAAAATCAATGGCTTCATACGACAAAGACGGCAATTAACCACAAACCAACCCCCCCATCCCCCCAAACAAAAAAAAAGTGACTCCAATAAAAAATGTATACTTATTGAGACTTCAAATGAAGCCCAAATACACTCTTTCCTTAATCTCACTATCCAACTTTGACACTTATGCATTTTGTTTCGATGCTAGTAATGCACTCAACTAACAATCACTTCAAAATATAGTTAAATCATGCATTTTAATAGAAAGGGTCAAGTTCAATAGTTGAATATAGTGGACATTTCAGATGCATCAACTTTTCACCTTGTAGATCCGGGAGAGCAGATGCAGCAGCAATAGCTCGGCATACCAAGGGATCCAAGTTCACTATCTGCCAAAACAAGGGGGTACATTGTTAGTTGACAGGTAACATGAAGCGAATGATGGCCATAGAAATGAATATTCATAAGTTTCGGAATAGGGCATTTCCATCGACAACTTGCATAGTCAACACCAACCATTGCCGGTTATGAAGTGTAAATTTGGCAACACGTCCATACCTTATATGAGACCTCGCAAGAAGATAAACTCAACTTGCATTTCTATCTATCCTAAGTATGCATATACTCATACAGCAAATAATAAACTTATTTTAGTGAAAAACGATGGGAAGTTATGAGTTACCACCTCAATTCTAGAGCCACATTCTTCAGCGAGAACTTTTTCGGCTGATGGCAAAGAAGACAGTGGGAACATCCATATTCTGCAGTTCAATAACACCACCTGTGAGTATGCTATGTGGCTGGAAACTTAAAGCAAGTTCACAAGCCACGCATCCATGTTGGGTGTTTCACACACACGGCCGCTTGTAGAGAGAGAGAGATACCTTTCTCTAGCATTCCAACTGGCTTTAGGGATCTTGCGGAAAGCAGCAACGATGACCTGGTGGCAGCCAAATTTAAATGAGGAACAACATAAAAAAAAAGAAGAAAAAACCTCTTTCAGTGTTCAAATAAAAAGACCCTTTCACCGCAACTGATGTTCGAAAACACCAACAAACCTGGTCATATGAAAACTTTGCAGCAACATTTCCACTGGCATGAAGATAAAACTTAACAGACGACTTGGGCAGCTCCTTCCGAAGTTCATCTAACAAACAGTACACAGCGAAGTCGAAAAATCAACATCAGACCGCCGCTACCGAAACCAGACACAAACATTTTCAGCCGAAACAGGACAAAACAACATCAGCCCTCATCCCCACAACTTGGGAAAGAAAATCGAAGAGGAGCAACAATTCACCAGCACCTGCCCCAGACGTGGCCGGTAAATCTTCACCCTGCACAACCACGACCGATCAAAGCCGCGTTCGCTAAAGCACTCCCGAGCAATCATACCCCCAAAAGAAAGTTACGACAAACAAAAATTCACTCGCGAAAAACGAAGCCGCGGGCAAAAAACCTTGCTGGGTCGAGAATCGGAACCGACCCGAGTGCTGTTCCAGCCGGCGTTGCCCGGAGCGGGAACGGGAGATCGCGGCCGGTCCCGAGCGACGTCGCGCGACCGGGAGAACTGCTGGTGAGCGTCCCGTTCGAGGGAATCGAAGTCTTCAGCGCTCAAATCCCAGTCGTCGTCGTCCATCCCCAGGGCTCAAATTTCGCGACTTTTTCCTTGCTCCTCCTTCACCACCGGTAAATGCTTCAATGGGGGTTTGCAGATGACTTTTTCCCTTCTGGGTTTCTTGGAAGAGGATCGAATCTGCCGGAAAGCTGAGTGCTTTTGCAGTCGCTGCTTGAGACTGCACTAGCCGTTCCGATCAGAGAGAAAGGTGCTTTTGAACTAAGGAAGAATCAGTAAAGATTTTTCCAAAGTACAACAATGAAGAACACTTTAAGTGTCTAAATTTGTGTACAGCATTTATTTCGGTGCTAAAATTTTTTTTTCGAATCACTTAATTATTATTTTTTTTATAAAAATAATCACTTAAGTATTAATTTTAATTTGGGTCGTCGAAAATTTGATATGTTCATAGTTTATTAATTTTGCAATCCTATATAGTACGTAGGCACTAACGGGAATATTATTTAAATATTTTTTCGATTTTTTAAATATTTTTTCTGATTTTTCCTTCTTTTTCCTTTTTTGTTTTCTTTCTTCTTCTTTTACCCTTAATTGGTGATCTCACACCGGCCACAGGCCATGGTTGGTCGCTTGGCCTTGCTTGGACGAGACCGCTGTCCCCCGTCACAGGCAAGGCCCCGCCTGGTGAGAGGGGGCAAGGCCCAGCGAGGGCCGACCTCGCCTCTCCCGGGCAAGGGCGAGCTCCGATGAGGCTAGCCTTCGCTGGCCCTCGCTAGGTTGGGTCTCTCCTGTAGTGGGTGACGGCGGCCTCGTTCAGGCGAGGCCAGGCAGCCAGCCATGGCCAGTGGCCGGTGTGTCCGGTCGTTGGCCGAAGGTAGAAGAAGAAAGAAAGAAAAGAAAAAAAGACGAGAAGGAAAAAAATTTAAAATATATATTTAAAAAATCAAAATATATACATGAAAATCCCACGTAAACTAATTTTTTTTAAATCCAACTCAGATTAAAATTTTAATTATAAAAACCACGTATTTATTTTACTGGAATTTCTCGCCGTTAACATTTAAGTGATCATTTTTCCTCCGAATTGTCATTTAAAGTGTGCCAACAAAAATTTTTGGTACTAAAGTGAGCGTCGTACACAAGTTTTGACACTTTTAATATTCTTTTCCCAAAGTATAACACAAGAGCGGAACCCATTAAGGAAGTCATCAAGAACATGTAACCAGAAAAATGAGAATGCCACAGTGTTTACTCGATCTATAGATCCAAAATACTCAGCCAATGTGATTAATGTCTTTGCAACAATATGGGGAGATGATTATATCTTTGATTTGAATTGGGGAGAAGTGATTTCGATAGTCGGTACGTTTACATTGTTGGCATTCGTATACGAGTTTGACGTTCTGTCTTATTTACTATGTCTTATCGGTCTTCCAAACTAATGTCAGATGATATGTGCCAAAAAGCCTATAAGGCGAAGAAGGGGAGGTTCCCAAGAAAGAGCATTTTGGCTACTGGTTGGTGGCTTAGGGCTCGTTTGATAACGTGCCAAACAGTGAAAATTTCTGTTCTTTTGTTCCTAAAAATAGTTTGGGAATAGAAATGCGTTTAGTAAACCTTTTGTTCCCGAGCATATTTTTGCAAAAATTTGTGCCCAGAAACAGTTTTGGAAGAGAAACAAGAAATAAAAAAAAAATTGATTTTTGTTTGTCGGCACAATTTTAAGAATGAGTTCATTTTCTTCATTTTCTTTTTTATCTTTTCTTCTTTGTGTTGTTCTTCTCTAGACTGCGGCCGGTCGCCGGCGGCCATGAAAAAAAAGATATTATTAATAAAAAAATATTTTATTGGCCATAGCCAACGATATGGCAAAAAAAAGATAAAAATATTTTAATAAAAAAATATTTTACCGACCATGGCCAGCTACTAGGCCATGGCAAAAAAAAATATTTTAATAAAAATATTATTAATAATAAAATGTTAATAAAAAAATATTTTACAGGCTATGGCCAGCGACTAGGCCATAGGAAAAAAAAGGAAAAAAAATATTTTAATAAAAAATATTATTAATAAAAAATGTTAATAAAAAAAATATTTTACCGGCCATGGCCGGCGACCGAGTCATGGGAAAAAAAGGAAAAAAAATATTTTAATAAAAAATGTTAATAAAAAAAATATTTTAGGAGCCATGGCTGGCGACTAGGCCATTAGGAAAAAAAAGGAAAAAACATATTTTAATAAAAAATATTGTTAATAAAAAAATATTTTATCGGCTATGACCGGCGACCAAGCCATGGAAAAAAAATAAAAAAATATTTTCAATAAAAATATTATTTTAATAAAAAATATTATTAATAAAAAAATATTTTACTAGCCATGGCCAAAAAAAAAGAAAAAAATTATTTTTTAATAAAAGTATTATTAATAAAGAAATTTTTTACCGCCCATGGCCAAAAAAATAAAAAAAAATATTTTAAATAAAAATATTATTAATTAAAAAATATTTTACCGGCCATGGCCAAGAAGGAGGAGAAGAAAAAAAGAAAAGAAAGAACTATTAAAATATTTAAAATATTATTAATAAAAAAAAATTTATGCCGTTACCAAACGCATTTCTGTTCTTTTACTATTTCAGGAATAGAAATTTTGAACCGTTACCAAATGCCTTTAAATGCTCAGAATCAGTTTTTAGGCACAGAATAAAAAAGAATCATTTCTGTTTAAAAATAGTTCCTGGGTACAGAATGGTTGTCATACGCAGCCTTAATTCCCTAAAAAAGCACCAATTTTAAGCCATCATAAAAAAAGTATCAACTTTATGTTGGATATGCATTCAAGCTAACATTTTGTTGTCTCGTAAAAAATTATCAACTTTTAGTTAACCCAAATCCTACCCGGGTCAAGTTTTCATCTAGTGATGCTTCGATAAAGATTCAATGTGTCATTCTATATGTACACGGCAAATTCTGGACGAAAATTCGATAGGGTTAGATGTGGGTACCAACTAAAACTCGGTGCATTTACTCGGAAAAAAAAAAAGATCGGGCTGGAATTGAGATACAAGCTAAAGTTGCTGTTTTTTTATAGAACCCAAAAAAAAAAGTTTAGTCCAAGATTGAGACTCGAGATAAAGTTTATGCTTTTTTTGTGAGACAAAAAAAAAAAATACAGGCCAGAACCGAAACTTGATTTAAAATTGGTGCTTTTTAGAAGAATTGGGCCGCTGATCCGTATAAACTGAATACATGGACAAGGAGGAACCTTCCTGGTGATGTTCCTCAGAAGGGCAAAAGCGAGAGACTTGACCCTTCTGTAGATGTGTTCAAGGATTCCAAAGCTTTTGGGGGGTCTTGTTTACATATAGGCGGTGACATTAATGAGCGTAGTGTCGCCGCTTGCTTCTGCTTCTCTAACGCCCAAGAAAGGTCTTGTGGGCTCGTCTTCTGAGGACTTCCTGGTTTTGATTCTCTACTCATCCTGATTGCATCAAACATCAAGCTTGATCAGGTACACTTCCTAAGCACCTAGACATTTCGTAGAGTTCGGTTTGGTGTTGTTGTCGAGCCAGGGATTAATAGAATTCAGTTCATTGACGGGTGTTAAGTATGCCGGGTGGGTTGCCGAAGCCTATGGTTAGTAGAAAGATGAACAGACTTCACTTTTCTCTGTCGTCTTGTTTGTTGCACTTAGAAGTTAAAGCGAAATGAATCTGTTTAGGTTTGACTCTGGGAACATGGCGGCAAAGTTACTGTTCCTAGTCCTCTGTCTCTGGTGCCCAAGAATGATTTCTTCGAGCGGCTTAGTAAGAATAGCGTTGAAGAAGCAACCGCCAGATATCTTCAGTATAAGTGCAGCTAGAAATAATGGCAGAGCCAGAAAGTACGTCAAAGCGCATCAGAGTGATGCGGCTTTGGATGATCTTCCTTTAAAGACTCACTTAGATGCTCAGTATTTTGGAGAGATTGGTATTGGCTCGCCGCCTCAGAACTTCAGTGTCATCTTTGACACTGGCAGTTCCAACCTTTGGATACCTTCATCAAACTGTTTCTTTTTCTCTGTGAGTATCAACTTCTTGTAAGAAGTATCTCTTCTCTTTCTCTTCATTGTGGTTGCTTAAAAGGATATTTTTCAATGCAGATTGCTTGCTTTCTGCATCATAGATACAACAGTAGCCAGTCCAGTACATATAGTCCAAATGGTAATGATCTCCAGCTTGGTTCTGATAATTTCAATAGCGGGTCATTTACTTGTTGATTGCATTCAATGAAACGCTTCTTGATTAAGGCGCTTGTTTTGCATCTCTCGGCTTCGATTTTTCATCTTTAGGAAAACGTTGCAAGATCCCGTATGGATCTGGATTCATTTGGGGGCATTTCAGTGAAGATGTTGTGCGAGTTGGGAAACTTCATGTGAAGAATCAAGTAGGGGTTTGTCTGCACAAAATTTTGAACTTTTCTTGGTGAATCTTTAGGCATCAAATTGTAATTTTCCATGACTCGCCATTATTTAGGTCATCATTGAAGCTGCGACTGAGTGGAGTCTTACTCTCGCATTAGCGAAATTCGACGGGATTCTTGGGCTTGGGTTTCGAGAAATTTCAGCCGCAAACACTTTGCCAATTTGGTAGACACCGAGTTCGCTATGTCTACAATATGTTATCATAAAATTAAAGCTGCAAGATTTTGTTCTCTGGAGGCACATTTTCATCTTTTGATGCTCTGGAGTCTGGTCTTAGGTACAACATGGTGCAACAAGGTCTAGTTAGCCAAAAGGTCTTCTCTTTCTGGCTGAATCGAGGCTCAGAGTCTAATAAGGGCGGAGAAATCGTTTTCGGAGGTGTCGATCCAAAACACTTCAAAGGCAATCACACTTATGTTCAGGTCACTCAAAGGGGTTACTGGCAGGTGACACTCCCTTCTTTCATTCCGTCAAACTCTCTCAATGCCGATGTCACTGCTCGCTTTGAAGCATAACAACATCCTCTCTTGCTGTTTCTAGATTCCACTTGGAGATTTTCTAATTGGAAACCAGTCTACAGGTAATGATCCACTGTCGACAGGACACTAGTTCACCATATTAACATGTGAAGTCCAAATTTTTCTCAATGTTTTAAGGCATGAGGAAAGAATCGACTGAATCGTGAGTTCAAGTTTCAGGGGTCTGCAGTGGTGGTTGTGCCACCATCGTGGATTCAGGCACATCGTTCATTGCTGGACCAACGGTACAGAGCGTCTGTCTCTAAGAATATCACTAGTGCTTCTGGTGATATTAGCTGAAAAGAAAATCCTGTGTGACAATTGCTACAACCATAATTTGATCCTCTCCAGGCAATTCTGGCTGAAATCCACAAAGCAATCGGTGCAAAAGGACTCGTAAGCATGGAGTGCAAGCAAGTAGTGTCCGAGTATGGGGATCAGATGTGGGAGCTACTTATATCTGGTGTATGTCTCATCAATTCAGTCTGTCTGCCGCGCAAATAGTTTAGCATATAGACAAAATTACATTTGCCATATATCTAATTCCCATCTCCGGCAGCTGGAACCCAAGAAGGTTTGCTCTAGAATCGGTCTGTGTTCTCATAACGACTCGTGGCCCAGCAGGTGACGATGCACGACCACAGATCTTTCTTTCCTTCTGTCGAGTGACATTTCTTTCTGTGCTCAAATGCAAAATCGGCCTAATTGCAGCAAAATAATCAAAGAGGTAGTCCAAAGCGAAAGTGCCGGTGAAGACTTTTTCTGCTCGGCCTGTGAGACAGCAGCTCTGTGGATCCATACCAAGCTTCTACAGAACAACACAAAAGAAAGGATATTCGAATACGTCGACAAGGTGCGAACAATTTCCTCACTAGGCTTCTGATATCAACTTTGTCTGTCTCATAAAAGCTGAATGATCACCAATGTGTTTACTCGCGTTCCAGTTGTGCGAGCGCTTGCCAGATCTGACAAGACAAGTAGCTGTCAACTGCGACAGCATTCCGACCATGCCGCCTGTTTCCTTCGTCATCGGAAACAGATCCTTCGAATTGAATCCCAAACAGGTAAAGGACTCGAGGAGTCATTGAACTAGTCTTCCCCTTGCCTTCGTTAGCTTCAAACTTCTCGATGGAACAAAACACAAGAACTCCATACTCTTTAGAGTCTCCAACCGACCCGACCGCATGTTATCAGCGATCTCATCCATTGTCCCACTCGGGGATTTATCGTCTCTTCCTGTGTTTGATTTGCAGTACATAACGAAAGTCCATCGAGGACATTCGTCCATCTGTGTCAGCGGGTTCGTGCCCTTAGAAGTCCCTCCTCCTCAGGGCCCCCTCTGGTACGCGTCCTAGAGACATGGGTTCTCGGCGCGACGAGCAATTTCGTGGTGTATAATGTGGTGTCCTAATGTTCCACAGGGTGCTCGGAGAGATCTTCATGGAAGCGTACCACACCGTGTTCGACTTTGGCAATCTCCGCATAGGATTCGCGGATGCGGCATAGCAGTACTAGCAGCAGCATCGCCCCGCACATCGGCACTAGATTGTACGAAAAAGAAAGTCTCTGAGGAAACCATTGTGGGCTATACGACAGCAAGTAATGTAGAAGCTATTGAAGGTGGTGTGCAGAGACTGGCACTTGATGGTATTTGAATTGTGAAAAGAGCGAAAAAGGAAGTATGATTGAACGAAAAAAGGAGAGGAATTGCACCAGCCGGGAATCGAACCCGGGTCTGTACCGTGGCAGGGTACTATTCTACCACTAGACCACTGGTGCCCTTTGTTGGATGTATGTCTAATGTCAATTCTGATTCTTGTTCATTGCATGAGTGATGCCCTCCGTCTCCTGCTTTCTTTCAGCACGTCCTTACCTTTCTGGTCCATACGTACATGAGACTGCGAAAGTAATTTCTGGGTCGATTTGGAGGAAAAGAAAGAGTACTGTATCGAGTGCTAAAAGAACCCGAAAATCGAGATGCTGAACTGAAGCGACACGGTTATTTGGCTTATTGTGTTATTCAGATGGCTTTTGGTCGACGGTTTCTCTTGCCAGCATAATACGTATGTCGATAGGTTTCCCGTAACTAGACATGACAAATGAGTGGATCGGATAAAAAATGTTCCGATCTAAATTGATCCATTTAACCTTTTTTGATGCATTTTCATGTAATACGAAATATAGTGATTTATATCCGATTCAACCCATACACAACACATACTCAATCCGACCTATATTGCTGAAGCACTTCCATATTAACCCATTTTAGGAAAATTCATACACAAACTGAGGTGAAAGAACGAAGCTGCGAGAGCGAGATCGAAAGAGTGAAGAGAGGATCATAGAGGTAGATTTGGTGTAAGTAAGTTGTGAACTTATTTAACATTAATAATATTTTGAGCCTATCATCCTAAATCTATTCATTGAATTTAAGTAACCCACATAATAACTCAATCAATTAAAATGGATTAAGAAATGAGCTTATGACTCATTTTGATAGTTCTATTCGTAACCAATTTTGGATGAGCTGATGGAGAAAACTATGAGTCTAAGAGAAGAACCTCCTTTGTATACGTAGACGGCGAACCATTCGACCTTCAACGAATGAGAAAACAAAGGGAACAAAAGTGAAGCTGAGAGAGCAAGATCATGAGCACCTTTCATTACGTTGCGAGAATCGTCCTTGTACGTAGGGCTACTTTGTGCTTGCGATGGTGGGAGATGCCACCCCCAACATGTCGCTCGTGTATAGAATGTGGAACGGACATACGTTTGATCGTTTCTTTACTAGCTATCAAAGTTATATAGATGACGTTATGGATGACTTGTGCAGCGGTATGCCGTCCCATGGGTGCAATTACCACGCTGGCTCTCACGACATCTGCGGCCATGGGGTATGTAATGGAGCATTGGTGCCCGGAGATTGCAACAAGTGCATTCGGAAGGCTGGAGATGACCTTGGAGATATGTGACCAGAGACTCGATGTTCAAATCCAATTTATAGACCGTAGAGCTAGATACGAGAATTACCAATTTAATGAATAGTTAAGCCTTATGCCGATGACGATGATGTTAGAGCTCATCAACATACCATAAGTTCGTAGATGCTACTACGTATTCTGGCTGCTATAATTAGTTATTTCCATTTTCTACAATGCACAGAGAAAATCCTAGTCATCCGAGTACTTATGTAAACGGCTTACAAGTTATCCATGTTCAATAAATTGCACAACTCTTGTCATTCCTGGGCTTACAAAAATATCATATTAGCATACCAAAATGTTCCTACTATGTAGAGGTTCGAAAAAGTTAAGTTCCGGAGAAACTTGCTATACAAGAAAGTTTGGTGTTTAATTTGATATGCTTAGGAAAAGATGCTGTCGCGACCTAAATTTTTTATCAGGCTAATGGATTATTAAGACTAAGCTTAACTCGGGCCCTCCCAAGCCCTATCAATTCGCAACTTAGGATTTAAATTTTTAACGTGCAAATGTTTTCATGCTTGGAGTCACTACTAATCTATTTGTGATAGGTCGATGAGAAACCTAAATAAAACATAGGGAGATATGTTTTATTTATACGACCAGAGATTCTAAGCTCGGGGACTTGGTTACGCTAGATCTAGTCTAACGTCCTCTCAGTACCTTTTCTTTTCAAAAAATGTTTTGGCAAACAGTTTTGATTCATTTTAACTTAGTCACTAGCATATGAGATGATCATGCGGGTGCGCAAACCACCAAAGTAACACCCAATAATCAAAACATTAAATAAATTGCAAATTGGGAGAATTACTTACTTTGAAGCAACATAAGCATATGCATTGTTAGCTAGACAATCACATTAACAATTCTAATATGATTTTTAATTAATAAGCAGTTCACCCAATATTTTTTGGATTTTCACTATTTAAATGAAAGCTAATATATATTTAATGACGTGTAAAAATTAACATGCGATTAATGCAGCCTAACATACAAACTATATGACATGCGACAATATAACTTATTTCTAATGACGGGTAAATGGTTTATTTTTGGTATTTTTCCAATGAAATTCGGAATTAAAAATGCCAATTATCTAAACATACAATTTTAAACTAAAGAAACCAAATTAACCCATTCTAGAGCAATCTTTTTAGTATTTTTTTTATCGAAATTCGAAATTAAATTCAACCCAAAATGAACTATCAATGTTAGAATAATATCTAATTAAACTAGGAAACAAATTACTCTAATTCCTAATTTAAATTAGAAATTATTTTATCTTTCTAGCAAATCTCGATTGTCCTATTCTATTCAAAAAAGTTATCTAGATATATTATAAATATGCAACATTATTTTTTAAGAAATTAATTCAAATTGCATCTAATCTTTTTGACTTTTCTTTTAAAGAAACAAAATCAAATAAGAGATAAACACCACCATCAAATCAATATCCACACAATTCGCAAAATTTATCTTATCAAATTCAAATTAGGCAAAGAAATCAAACTAACGGTCATATCTATAGGGTTATAGATATCAACGGAAAGTTAATTGTTCGAATTTGGAACGCAAATAAAATCTATTATCGTATCCAAGTGATTATGGATAAGATAACGATTTTCCGTATCACCGCGTATCGTACCTTAGAGATAAGGTCGAATAATCGTCCAGATACGTTGCCAAATTAGAAAAAATTCCTAATTTTGGGTATTATCAAATATTGCGGATATTACAAAATTATCTTAAGATATCTAGCAATCCACACAATATTCATGAAATATTCAAACACCCAAAAGATTAGGAAATTGAATATTTCAAGACTGTAGATGAGAATCTTACCTAATTTGTGGATATCTTTCCAAATTTGAATTTGCGATGGATCGGGATTGCGCGCAGATCGGGATGGTGGCTGACGGATCGACGGTGGCAGCGATGGCGACGGCAGGCGTGATGGCGATCAGGAGTGGCTCGGCTAGGCTCCGGGCTCACAAACAAGGGTGTAGGAACTTGACTTCTTTACCTCCCACAAACGATTTTTCTTTGTCGTTTGTCTTCCTTCCTTTACATGTGTTGATATTATCAAGGAAGTAGAGGCGTGGATAAAGATGGAATTACGTCACTCCCTGCTTCCTCCCATTAATTCTTCAGAATGCGTCAACGGTGCTCTTGCTTGCTGATGATGTCAGAGACTCTCTCATTGCTGATCTTGTGCCGAAAAGACACCCAAGATGCTGCACTTTGCCAAGATTACTGCTGGGTGGGTGAGGCCGTCAAAAAGGCGCCAGCACGAACAGGAACGCCACGGGAAGATGCGCAACAACCCTTGAACTTGATAAAGGGCTCTCTGGACTTGGCAAAAAATCATCGAAACATAATAAAAGACTTACTAGAGCCTTCGAACTTGCTGCACTTTCACGGAGCTGCTGAGGATGCTTTGAAGACGTTTGGCTTACTTCGCTAAAAACATCTTGCTTTAAGAACAGCAATGAAACCGAACTTTGCTTCACCGATTTCTCTCAATTTTTTTTTTCTTTCTCACGTGTGTCTCTCGTGTTCTCAGGAATTGTGTTCTGGGAATTATCAGAGCCCCCCTTCATTAAAGGGTATAATCACATATTTATATTGCAACCCTAGGATAATTGACCGGACTTCCTAGTCCTAATGGGCTTAGGCTTAGGCTTTTATCCTTTAATTTTTATTTAATTCCAAATGGGCTAAATTAATTCGGGTTAGTTTAAGCTCAAATTAAAACAACCAAAACTTTTTAGACTTGTGAATTTTAGCCTTAAATCCCTTGAGTGAGCCAAGTGCTCGAGCTCGGTTGACGCGATGAATTTTCAGCTTTCTCGCCACTGCCGGTCCGATGCGGAATGTAACTAACCTATACGAACTTAAACTATATGCTATGCAATTTTAATATTTTTATTTAGGGGTTAAAATTTAATCCCTAATTTTCTATGCAAATTATTATTAAATAGTCGATCGAAATTTAAGTGTCAACAGCTGCCCCTCTTTGAAGGTGAGCTCAAAGAGGTTGCATTCAAAGACTAAATGATGCTTAAATTTTGACCATGAAAATGCAATGAATGTTATTTTTTGTGGGAGTATGAGTCGCATTTTGAAATACAATAAAAAATGATACATGTTGGCGTAAAATAGAAAACATACCTGGAATTACTCACCTAACTTGGGTGGTAAAGTAATTTGAGGCATTATCATGATTCTTGAGATTGTTTGGCAAATGTTTGGACTGTATCCCAAAGATATTGCCTGACGAACGCTGATGAACTCCAGTGACCTGCAATTCAGTTAAGACACGTGAAGAAAGCTCAATGTATCCAGTTATCATCTGGGGTTCTCGAGAGAAAAATTTAGCAAAATGAAAAATGTTCCGACCTTTACAAATTACCTATACATCGCCATAGGTATTCGTAAAGATTTGGCCGCTGCACCTAATTATCATCGTAGGTGCGACACGGGAGAACTTTCTGAGATCAGGAGGATATTCCAACCTTTACGATATTCCTATACATCGTCATAGGTATTCGTAAAGATTTGACCATTTCACCTATACCTTTCTCATAGGTGAGCCACAGGAGAATATCTGGGATTGGGGGAACATTCCGACCTTTACGAGATACATATACATCGCCATAGACACTTGTAAAGATTTGGCCACTGCGCCTATACCTTTCCTCATAGGCATGTCACGGGGGAATCTTCTGAAATTAGAAGAATATTCCGACCTTTATGAAATACATATACCTTCATCATACGTACTCATAAAGATTTGGCTGTTATGCCTATACCTTTCTCATAGGCATGTCACGGGGGAATTTTCTGAGATTGGGAGAATATTTCGACCTTTACGAGATACCTATACATCGCCATAGGCACTTGTAAAGATTTGGCCGCTGCGCCTATACCTTCCTTATAGACGTGTCACAGGGGAATCTTCTGAGATTATGTGAAAAGTGTGCCTAACAAAATATCTAGTTGTCATCTAGGATATTTGAAAGGACTTGATTGATAAATACCTGGATATCGTCGCAGGTACTTAACGATTGGCTAAACCAAGAGCTAGTTCGAATGTTCAGGGGTTCCTTAACAAAGTACTTGGATATCATCAAAAGTACCTAAAAAGGCTTAATCAATAGACATCTGAACGTTGTCAAAGACGTCGAATGATTGCAACACGACTGATTAAACATTGGAGGCCTGTTGATTGCTCGAACAAGTTAACGAATACTTGGATAAACATAGACATCCAAGGGATAGATATATGCTTACCTGGTGATATCTCTGACTCTTGAGGGCGTGTCTCCTACTAGACACGGTTTTTATGCAACATGTAATATGCATTCCTGGACAATCAAGAACACATATGGGGCGAATTTGACTCCGAGAACAGGAAAGACTGGCAGTACTTTCCTTAGGACTAGGTCATTTACCTTGAAGTATCTTAGACGCACCTTTTGGTTGAAGGATCTAGCTATCATCTGCTGATAGGTTTGACCGTGGCAAATGGCTTTCAATCACCTCTCATCAATTAGGTTCAACTGCTCATGCCTTTGTCGCATCCACTCCGCCTCAGACAACTCCACCTGAGATAAGACTCGTAGGGAAGGGATCTCTACTTCGACGGGCAGAACTGCTTCCATGCCATACACCAAGGAAAAATGGGTTACCCCAACAGAGGTTCGGATAGAAGTCTGATACGCCATTAGTGCAAATGACAACCTTTCATGCCAGTCACAATAGTTTTCAGCTATTTTGGCCAAGATCTATTTGATGTTCTTGTTAGCGGCTTCAACTGCTCCATTCATCTCTAGACGATAGGGAGATGAATTCATGTACTGGATCTTAAACTTGTTGAACAACTGATCTAGGAACTTGTTGTTCAAATTTGTCCTATTGTCAGTGACAACAGTCTCGGGGACACCATAACGAGCAACTATGTCTTGCTTGATGAATCTTACAACATTCATTGTAGTGACATTTGCATAAGATGCCGTCTCAATCCACTTAGAGAAATAATCAATCGTGACTAAGATAAATCGGTGTCCATTCGATGTCTTGGGATTAATTGGGCCAATCACATTGATGCCCCACATTGAAAAGGACCATGGCTCAGACAACTGATGTAATGTCGTCGGGGGAACATTTATTTTATCCCCGTGAACCTGACAGTGATGACATTTTTGAACATGTTGGATGCAGTTACTTTCAAGACTGAGCCAATAATAACCCAACCTCATGATCTTCTTAGCTAACATGTGGCCATTCATGTGTAGACCACATATCCCCTCGTGTAGTTCTTGCATGATTCTAGTAGCTTCAGCCGCATCCACACACCTTAGCAGGATCGAATTATAGGATCTTTTGTACAGCTTTTCACCACTGACAAAGAATTTCGAAGCCATTTTCATTATGTACTTCCTGTCGGCCGGGGTGTTTTCCTCAGGAAATTCTTGTCTCTAGATGTAACTCATGATATCGTAATACCATGGCTTTTCGTCAGGTTTTTCGGTCACAGCATACAGTAGGCCGGTTTTGTCAAGGCTTCGATCTTCAAAGGTTTTACCTCTAATCCACCAGTCACTTGTTGCATGGATGATAACGTAACTAGCGCATCAGCAAAGTGATTATAAGACCTCGACAAGTACTTAAAAGAGATATTCTCGAATTCCTCTATGATTTCTTCGAGGTATTTATGGTATGGCACTAGTTTGGTGTCTCTCGTCTTCTATTCTCCTACAGTTTGAAGAATAATCAGAGCGGAATCACCAAACACTCTTAACTTGGTTATCCCCATTTCCACTGCAGCTTGGAGTCTGAGGATGCAAGCTTCGTATTCGGCTATGTTGTTAGTACAGGGGAACACCAACTTTGCTGGTACCGGATAATGTTGCCTATTTAGAGATATTAAAACTACCCCAGTACCAGAACCAACCAAGTTTACAGCTTCATCGAAAAACATGGTCTATGTGTCTTCTTTTATTACCAAAATGCGATCTTTTGGAGAATATTTATCATCATCAGGGATTCCAGGATTTTCGGCTAACACATCAACAATTACTCGGCCTTTAACTGACTTCTGTGGCATCGTCTGGATATTAAACTCCGCCATTTGGCTAACTTCCCTACCAAAGCCGGTTGATCAAGTAAATACTTGATGAAATCATTCTTAGTCACAAGCAAAGTCTGGTGATGCAGTGTATATCGTTGCAGCCTATGGAGTACCCATACTAATGTAGCGCAAGTCTTTTCGACTTCAGGATAATTCAACTCCGAGACGGCGAACTTCTTACTTAAATAATAAATAACTCGTTTTTTTCCATCTTCAGGATTTTTCTAGGCTAGCATCGAACCTAGAGACTCGCTATGAATCGTGAGGTAAGGATCAAAGGCTGGCTCGGCATTGGTGAGACTAGCACTGGTGGTTTCATCAAGTATCGCTTTAGTTCGTTAAACGCTTCCTAACAATCATCATCCTATTCCACTTGAGCATTCTTCTTTAGAAGTTTGAAGAATGATTGAGCAGTTTCGGAGAGTTGAGAAATAAAATGAGCTATGTAGTTCAATCTACCCAGGAGGCTTCGTACTTCTTTCACGGTCGATGGGGATTGTAACTCACATATAACTTTTACTTTGGAGGGATCAACTTTAATGCCTTTATTGCTTACTATAAACCCGAGTAATTTGCCCGAGGTTGTTCCAAATGTGCACTTTGCTGGGTTGAGACAGAGTTTAAACTCACGGAGTCTGTCGAATAATTTTTTCAAGGTATCAACGTGACTCTTCCCAGGTTGAGACTTGGCGATCATGTCATCGACATAGACTTCGATCTCCTTATGCATCATGTCATGGAAAAATGTCACAATTACCCGTTGATATGTTGCCCCGGCATTTTTAAGGCCGAAGGGCATGACCTTATAGTGGAATGTCCCCCAAGGAGTGATGAACACCGTTTTTTCCTTATCACCGTCTTTCATTCTTATCTGATTATAACCCGAGAAACTATCTATGAAGGAAAATAGCTCGAATCCAATAGTACTGTCTATCAAAACGTCTATGTGCAGTAATAGGAAGTCGTCTTTAGGGCTGGCCCTGTTCAGGTAGTAATAATTGATGCAAATCCGAACTCGGCCATCCTTCTTCATGACTGGCACGATGTTGGCTACCCAGCTGAGGTATTAGGTGACTTCGATGAATCCCACTTTCAAGAGCTTCATGACCTCCTCCTCTAGTTTCTTCGAAAGCTCAAGCTTGGTTCTCCGTAGCCTTTGTTTCTTGGGCGGCATGCCAGGATTAGTAGACAGGCCATGCTCCATAATAGAAGGGTTTAAACCCCGTATATCGGCGTACGACCAGGCAAAGATATCCTGGTAATCCTTCAGCAATTGAACTAGGTGTTTCGCTTCAACTTTGGGAAGGGTTGCCCCTATCTTCACCTTTTTAGGTTCTCCGGAATTACTTAGGTTAACAATGACAATTTGGTCTGATGTAAGGACTTTGGGCCTTTCATGCCGCTCTAGATCGTGCTGAATATCTGAGGAATTGTCGAGTTCGTCTGTGTCATTGGGATCAAGCTCGACTGCACATAATTCTTGAGATTGAACTGTTCTCATACCCTCATGTGCCACAAGATTAGCCCTGAAACATAAAGTAAGGGATTCAGAAGGACAAACAGAGGTAAACATTGCATTTTTTTTCTAATTTTTTCTCTTTTTTAAAAAAAAATTAAAATTTTAAATTTTTTTGGTGAATTTTTTTTGAAGTTCTTTTCAAAAAGGTTTTAACACGAGGGAACATGAAGAAGCCCAGACCTCAGAATTTTCCTTGGACTATATTTTTCTTTTATCAGTTGGATATCATCACCGAGCTGGTTTGATGTACCTCAACATGCCCTCAAAATGAAAACAATTCATAACTTCATTAATTATCACCAAATGAATTACATTTATTGAATGGAAATTGCAACAATGAGTCTTACAAATGAAAAAAAATCCTAAAAAGCAGCTTCCGAGACGGGACAAATCCTAAAAAGTAGTAAAAATTCCCACGCAGGGGAGTGTGCGAAAAAGTAAAGGTTTTACTCTTGCGGGTCAGTGCCCATTCTATCCAATGGTCCTTCCTCGATGGCTTCAATAAAGAAATTATCGAACAGGGTAGCGATTCCCTCCATTGCATCATCAGGATCTTCTATGGCTAGAGGTGTTAGATCATTCATACCTCCTCATCCATCTGAGAAAAAGTCACAGGGGTCAACATAAAAGAGCGGGGGCGCCGAGCATTTCACATAATAATCGAACTTGCCGCTCGGTTGTCCCAAAGTGTCGATCACCCCATTCTCTTCATGCATCATTCTTGCAGGGCCTGGGAATGTGGTGCGACTGTGTGGAAGCAACCTACCACGCCCAAGCTCTCGGTTATTTTGGGTAATTCCACATCCACGTTCTTCACCATTTGGCTATTCTTCGGATTGCTGTCTATTCTATCCATCTCCTCTACCTCGACGTCGACTGCGACCACGTCCACGTCCACGTCCCCCATTATTTGGCACGCTTGACCCTTAGTACCCTAACCCAGTAGTGTGAGGCCTCCGATAGACCTCCACCGGTTGGCGGATACATTGACCATTCCTGCTAAGGCCTTCACCCGGAGTAAAGCCATGGGACACCATTACTCTTCCAACCATGACTGCAACATTTGACACTTCAGGAATGAGTGGCAATGATCTTCTAGACGCATGTATGGTCGATACGAGCTCGAGCGACTGATAACTCGATTCTATTTTGCAATTCGGTTCAACATAGGGGATAGCCGTTGCGTAGTAAATTGGGTGTTCTTTTTCACCATGGACTGTGACTAACTTTCTCTCAACAACGAACTTCACCTTTTAATGTAGACTAGATGGCACAGCTCCGGCAATATGAATCCATGGATGACCCAACAAAAAATTAAATGCAGTGGGAATGTCCATAACTTGAAATAAGATGTTGAACATTGTTAGTCCTATCTGTATGTCAAGGTGAATTTTTCATATCACTTCTTTCTTCGTTCCGTCAAAGGCTCGCACGGAGGTCTTCGCAGAATTTATCCTAGAAGGATCTATCTTGAGGCGGTGTAAAGTCGCCAGAGGATAGATGTTCAAGGCTGATCCGTTGTCAATGAGTACCTGAGCTACATGCGAGGCCTTGTATTTGACAAAAATGTAAAGTACCTTGGTATGCCCCTTCCCTTCGAGAGAGAACTTTTCATCTAAAAAGGCTATAAGGTCCTTAAGGAGTATAGAACCCACAAATTCCTCCAATTTGTCATGATCGATCGTCTCTGGCACGTGGACTTTACTTAACACCTTCATTAAGGCCTTCTGATGCTTGACAGATGTGTGAAGTAGTTCGAGCAGAGAGATTTGAGCGGGCAGCTTGCGTAATTGTTCAACTATGTTATATTCACTAGCCTTAATCACAGTTAGAAATTCCTTGGCTTCCTCATCATTAACAGGTTTTGCAGGTTAGGCATTAGCTTGGCTATAGGTATGCCCAAATCTAGTAACCAAGTCGACATCAAAACTGTAGGACCAAGGGACAGCCTTATTATCACTGTACTCATACGGTTGAGGTATTTCAATCACTATCCCTTCATCAGCTGTAGGCGTGCTTACTACGATCTCTTCATCATCGATTGCGTTTTCGAGCGGAAGCATGTCTTCAAGCAAATGATTGAGCTTGTCCTTCCTGATGTTCAATGTAGCAAACTCCTCGTTCCAATTAATAATCACTTCGGAGATAATGAAAATGATGCCAGTGTGGTCAGTATAAACGATCATCCCAGCGTCTACTATTCTTGAGATTCTTTCTCTCATGATAGCTAGGGGAAGGACCTCATTACTTGAGTAATAACCGGCTTTTACTAACTCACCGTAGATGTCGGAGGTGAACACCTTGACTTTCTTAATTCGACAAGCATCGAAACTAAATATGGCATTCACATTACTCGCGTGATCAGGGAGTAGGTTGTTCTGAACATTCGGCTTAGTGGGTTGAAATGAGAAAGCCTTTGTATCTAGGAGGTTCGGGATTCGATGCTTAAGGGTAAAACAATCGTCGGTTGAGTGCCCCACCTCGCCCATATGATATTCGCATTTCTTAGACGGATCGTGGTTATAGAACTGCTCAGGATTGGGCTACTTTGGCTCAGTAGTAAACAAGCCTTTCTTCCGGAAGACTGCTAATACTTGAGATAACTACCCAGGAAGGGGAGTGAACTGCCTCTTGTTGTTTTTCTTCTGAAAGGGTTGACGACCCGTGCTTTATTGTTGAGTTTCTGTTACTCGAATTACTGGGACAGAGTTAACATTCCGCTGGCCCGGTTAGGTATAAGTCACATTCACTTCAGTTACCGGTTCTTTCTCCTTTCTTGTGCTAAATCTCTTGGTCGAAGAAGACGGCTCCACAAACCACCAATCTTTCAGCCCAATCTCAATCTATTCACCTATAGGGATGAGTTGATTGAAGTTGTCAGCCGGAGTGGCTACCATCCGATTACGGTACTCGAACGGAAGAGTTTGAATGAACATCCTCTTTAATTCACTGTCTATGGGTTCTAGGATAATCTGAGCGGCTATGTTTCTCCATTTGATAGCATAATCCTTAAATGACTCATTCTTCTTCATTTGAGCACGCTCGAGGTCATCGCGGGTGGGAATGATGTCCATTATGAACCTGTACTGCTTTAGAAATGCTTTACTAACTTCCTTCCGAGTTTTGAGGCTATTTATCTTCTTCATGAGATACCAGTTCAAGGCAGGACCCGTCAAACTTGCTTGAAATGCATGAATCATCAGGAGTTCATTATCAACGTACGGGGTTATTTGTACGTGACATAGCTACAGGTGGGCTTTTGAGCAGGAGGTACCATTGTACTTGTCAAAGTCTGGCATCTTGAACTTCTTCGGGATTTTGATCTATGTGTACAGAGATAGGTCGATTGAAGGTGAATCTTGTGAACTTTCCAGCTGTTTTACTCTCTCTTCAAGTTTGTTGACCCGTTCATCAGGTTTGTCCTTGTTGACAATAATCTGGACGGGGTCATTTACTAAATCGGGAAGATCGTCATCTTCCTCACTGTCGACATTCTTTCCTCCTTTATGCTTCGGGGCTGATGCCTCAGGGGATACAGGAACGGGAGTTACCCAAAAGGCTTTGATCTCAGCGGACATCTGTTGCATTGTGACGAGGACTTGCTTCATCTGGTTCTCAATGCCAACGACATGATCTCGTAAGTCAGTTTGATTTGCCATTCTAGTTCTCGACCGCGTACGAATAGGCGATCGTGATCGGTCGTAATTACCTGATTTCACGAATAAAACAGGCATACATAAGTGTCAAGAAGAATCACTCGCCGATCCATGACATTGGTTTGAACGCTTTGAATAAAAATGACTTCTTTATTGAATTGACGAAAAATTTTTTACAACAACTATAACTTGAAATCACTTAAACAAAAAATGCAAAAACAAATTACTCGATTCCTAAATAAGTCTAAAGATTAAAACTGAAATGAGAACATAGATTCAAGCTTTTCTATTTGGCTTGATCCATAGACATATGAGAAGCGACTTCCTTCTTCAATTGCTCATAAGCTCGAGCTATCTTGGATGCTTTTTCTTGAACTTCTTCGGCCTTCCTTTTGGGACGGTTGTTCTCTGAGCGAATGGCGGGTTTGAGAGGCACCTTGGGTATTTTCGGGAGTAATTCTTGTGGCACCTTGTGCTGTCGAATATACTCGGTCATCGCGAAATAAGACTGCTGCTCCCCCTTGAGCTCTTTTTGGGGTCGGGCTATCTTTAAAAGGCGATACTTCTTCCACATCTTATGGAGCTGAGCTACGATCCCTTCGTGGTTTTCATCATCATCGGTGAAGTCGACTTGGAGGAGTTCTGGTTGTAACGCTGGAGGGAGTCCTTGGAAAATCTAGTACTGACGAGACACTCTGGTAGGGTAGTATTCGATTGCACCAGTAAAGCCCAATAGTGGAACCGGCCTAATACCATTACACGTAAGCCGAGCTTTCTCGACCTTGAACCAGTTAGCATGCCATTTGAAGCCTTGGGGTCTAGCGTTTTTCATGAAAATGATCCATTCGGAGTAATGATAATCAGATGCGTTCTCTTGTTTTTCTTTATACTTCAAAACGGGATGGCTAGAATCACTAAGCTCGAATATCGTGAGTAAATCACCACATCCTTTTATGTAAGACAAAAATCAAATTTGCAAAAGTTCAAGAGGGGTATGAAATGTTTTGTCAACATGTTGCTTAAATTTAATGAGGTAAATAAAAGTTTCGGCTAAAATGATGTTGACAAAATTCTTTTCAAAACAGACTTGTTGGACCAACCATGCAATTGACGGATTACATGCATTCTTACAATGAGGAAAAATCACGAACCTGAAAAATGCTAGCAAAAAGATTTTGCCTTTTTGAAAAGACGTGGCTTTATCAAAATATTAACTCAATAATGAAAAAAGATATGTCCCATGATTTGCTTTCAAAACTTTTCCCAATTCATTTTTTCCGACACCCAAAAATTCAGAGAATATTAAGATGGAATCGATTCCCAGAGGTGGTGTAACTAATTCCGACCCTAAAGGTTTTCCAATGATCACGCTATATTCTTCCAAAGTCAAGATGAGCTCATGCTTATCGAATATAAAGGTAGACATCTCGGGACACCAGAAGTGTGTAATGCTCGAACGAGGCCGGTACGGATTTTGACTTCCAATAAGGAGAGTAGCCACCTGATATGACCCTCCACTAGCTTATAGTTGGTCGGACTGAGTAGATTCCACCAAGTACGGAGCTCGTCCTTAGAAGCATCAAGAATCCGGATGTGTGCCCCTCCCATAGTATATAGACCAAGACTCACGACCGACCTAATGTCATGGACCGACCAAAGAAAATATGAAACATAAATAAATTGCAATATAAAGGTTTAGAAAACTTACTTCATCAGGTAGGACCATGGTAATCACATAGACATACGCATGAAATATGAGATTTGATTTCTATCTAGAATCTGCCTTACAAGGTGGAGACGCGAGGATTACCGAGCTAAAACAGTCATGGTGGTGGTTAGGCTGGGATTCCCCTGACTCCGGTTTAGTCAAGGAGCCGACCCAGGTTGCAAAGGGTGCAACCGTGGTGGGAATTCAATGACACCATGAAGGAACTTTCGGGACCAACGAAGGCGACCCGTACCACACGGGTGTGGTCAGAGTATCCGCTGTCTCAATACTATCCTAAACCCGCGCTGCCCAGGTCCGGCAGCGGGTAGTGTGTATGGTGTAGTGTAAATGCAAGGCATGCACAACAAGTTATATCATACAGCGTTTTGTGCTTAAAATAAATCATATGTCCAAACACCTCCCTGCAAAACAAGGGTTAACAATCACTCTTTCCCTTATACGTCATATTCTGCAAAAACATTTAATACCTAAAATGTAAACGACGTACTTGGGATTCTCGCTGCCAAGCAAATAATATTTTTTTGAAAAGAAAAACTAGCTTAAGTCCATTAAAAGTTTTAACTCAAGTCCCCAGTGGAGTCGCCAAGCTGTCGTGACCTAAATTTTTTCTCAGGCTAATGGATTATTAAGATTAAGCTTAACTCGGGCCCTCCCAGGCCCTACTAATTCGCAACTTAGGATTTAAGTTTTTAACATGCAAATGTTTTCATGCTTGGAGTCACCACTAATCTATTTATGGTATGTCAATTAGAAACTTAAATAAAATATAGGAAGATATGTTTTACTTCTACGAACCAGAGATTCTAAGCTCGGGGACTTGGTTATGTTAGATCTAGTATAACGCCTTCTTGGTACCTTTTCTTTTCAAAAAATGTTTTGGCAGACAGTTTGAATTCATTTTAACTTAGTCACTAGCATACGAGGTGATCATGCGGGTGCGCAAACCACCAAAGTAACACCCAATAATCAAAACATTAAATAAATTGCAAAATTGGGAGAATTAGTTACCTCGAAGCAACGTAAGCATCTGCATTGTTAGCCAGAAAATCACATTAACAATCATAATATGATTTCTAATTAACAAACAGTTCACCCAATATTTTTTGGATTTTCACTTATTTAAATGAGAGCTAATCTATATTTAATGATGTGTAAAAATTAACATGCGATTAATGCAGCCTAACATGCAAACTATACGACATGCGACAATATGACCTATTTCTAATGACGGGTAAATAATTTATTTTTGGTATTTTTCCAATGAAATTCGGAATTAAAAATGCAAATTATCTAAACATGCAATTTTAAACTAAAGAAAGCAAATTAACCCATTCTAGAGCAATCTTTTTGCTATTTTTTTAATCGAAATTCGAAATTAAAATCAACCCAAAATGAGCTATCAAGTTTAGAATAATATCTAATTAAACTAGGAAACAAATTACTCTAATTCCTAATTTAAATTAGAAATGATCTTATCTTTCTAGCAAATCTCGGTTGTCCTATTCTATTCAAAAAAGTTATTTAGATATATTCTAAACATGCAACATTATCTTCTAAGAAATTAATTCAAATTGCATCTAATCTTTTTGGCTTTTCTTTTAAAGAAACAAAATCAAATAAGAGATAAACACCACCATCAAATCAATATCCACACAATCCGCAAAATT
Source organism: Syzygium aromaticum (assembly GCA_024500025.1). Classification (NCBI taxonomy): domain Eukaryota; kingdom Viridiplantae; phylum Streptophyta; class Magnoliopsida; order Myrtales; family Myrtaceae; genus Syzygium; species Syzygium aromaticum. The sequence goes on from CM044892.1 coordinate 32,980,823, forward strand.
TTTCTTATCAAAATCAAATTAGGCAAAAAAATCAAACTAACGGTCATATCTATAAGGTTATAGATATTGACGGAAAGTTGATTGTTTGAATTTGTAAAGCAAAAAAAATCTATTATCGTATCCAAGTGGTTATGGATAAGATAACGATTTTCCGTATCACCACGTATCGTACCTTAGAGATAAAGTCGGATAGTCGTCCAGATACGTTGCCAAATTAGGAAAAATTCCTAATTTTGGATATTTTCAAATATTGCGAATATCACAAAATTATCTTAAGATATCTAGCAATCCACACACTATTTACGAAATATTCAAACACCCAAAAGATTAGGAAATTGAATATTTCAAGATTATAGATGAGAATCTTACTTAATTTATGGATATCTTTCCAAATTTGAATTTGCGGCGGATCGGGATCGCGTGCGGATCGGGACGATGGCCGACGGATTGACAGTGGCAGCGACGGCGACGGCGAGCGTGACGGCGGTCATAAGTGGCTCAGCTAGGCTCCGGGCTCACGAACAAGGGTGTAGGAACTTGACTTCTTCGCCTCCCACAAACGATTTTTCTTTGTCGTTTATCTTCCTTCATTTACATGTGTTGATATTATCAAGGAAGTAGAGGCATGGATAAAGATGGAATTACGTCACTCCCTGCTTCCTCCCATTAATTCTTCAAAATGCGTCAACGGTGCTCTTGCTCGCTGATGATGTGAGAGACTCTCTCGTTGCTGATCTTGTGTCGGAAAGGCACTCGAGATGCTGCACTTTACCAAGATTATCGCTGGGTGGGAGTGAACCCGTCAGAAAGGCGCCAGCACGAACAGAAACGCCACGGGAAGATGCGCGACAACCCCTGGACTTGATAAAGGGCTCTCTGGACTTGGCAAAAAATCATCGAAACATAATAAAAGACTTGCTAGAGCCTTCGGATTTGGTGTACTTTCACGAAGCTGCTGAGGATGCTTTGAAGACGTCTGGCTTACTTCACTAAAAAGATCTTGCTTTAAGAACAGCAATGAAATCGAACTTTGCTTCACTGATTTCTCTCAATTTTTTTTTCTTTCTCACGTGTGTCTCTCGTGTTCTCAGGAATTGCGTTCTAGGAATTATCAGAGCCCCCCCCTTCATTGAAGGGTATAATCATATATTTATATTGCAACCTTAGGTTAATTGACCGGACTTCCTAGTCTTAATGGGCTTAGGCTTAGGTTTTTATCCTTTAATTTTTATTTAATTCCAAATGGGCTAAATTAATTCGGGCTGATTTAAGCTCAAATTAAAACAACCAAAGCCTTTTAGACTTGTGAATTTTGGTTCCCAATCCCTTGAGTGAACCGAGTGCTCGAGCTCGGTTTACGCGATAAATTTTCAGCTTTCTCGCCACCGCTGGTCCGATGCGAAATGCAACTAACCTATACGAACTTAAACTATATGCTATGCAATTTTAATATTTTTGTTTAGGGGTTAAAATTTAATCCCTAATTTTCTATGCAAATTATTATTAAATGGTCGGTCGAAATTTAGGTGTCAACAGATGCAACATTCGGTATTCATTGTCTTGAACCGTGAGAAATTGTAAAGTTTCAAAGTAAAGAGTGAAATAGCATTGTGAGCTATTATACAAAAGTTTTCCTAACATGCGTTGCCTTTTCTCCTTTCGTGACATGAGATTTAACCTAAATTTTGTTCTATAAAATATCTTGCTAATCTCATGAATTAGGTATGAAGGAGCCAAATATCGATTAGATGGATCAAATATTATATTGTTTGCACTTACTCATTTCATGGGTAATGCAAAAAGTGTCAAAAAAGTTCTAAACCTTTGGTATTTGTGTCAATTTAGTCATAAACCTTTTTTTGGTGTCAATTCAGTTTTAAACCTTTTGCATTGATGCCAATTTAGTACTAATTTTTTTTGTGCCAATTTAGTACTAATTTTTTTGTGCCAATTTAGTCTTAAACCTTTTGCATTTATGCCAATTCTGTCATAAACCTTTTGTCTTTGTGCCAATTCAGTCCTTCTAGCCAATTTTGACAGGATTTTGCTGATGTGGATATCAGCTGACTGGCAGCCGGTCACCAGCGTTGACGTGGACAACTTTTAATAATATTTTAATATTTTTTGAATTTTTATTTATTTCTTTTTTCTTTTTTTTCCTTCCCTCCCTCCTTCCTCCGGCCAGTGAGATTGACCTCGCTGGCTACTAGCAAGGTTCACCCTCGCTAGCGACGGCGAGGTCGTGCCTCGCCCAGTCACCAACGAGGCTCAAGCCCTCGCCAAAGGCCTTTAACCTCACAAGCTCCGATGAGGGCTCGAGCCTTACTTGCGACTGGGAAAAGCCCAACCTCATTGGAGGCCGTGAGGTCCAAGGCCTTTGGCGAGGGCTCGAGCCTCGCTCGCCCAGTGCGAGGCCATCCTTGCCAGTGGCCGGCGACCGGCTAGAGGAAGGAGGGAGGGGAGGAAACAAAATAGAAAAAGAAAAGAAAAAAAATAAATAAATATTCAAAAAAATATTAATAGTTATTTACATCAGTGCCAATGGCCAGTCGGCGACCACATTAGCAAAATCCAGTCAAAATTGATTGGAACGACTGAATTGGCACAAAGACAAAAGGTTTAGGACTGAATTGGCACAAATACAAAAAGTTTATAATTGAATTGACACCAAAAAAAGGTTTATGACTAAATTGGCACAAATATAAAATGTTTATGATTTTTTTGACACTTTTCCCTATAGGTAATGATGTTGGCCACTAGCATCGCTTAGAGAGCGCGAATAGATGATTTTAAGAAACTTGACAAATATTGCGGAATAGTAAACGCAAAAGTTGATATAAGCAAAAAGTAGTAAGTTGATTCAAGGACCGTTAATTATATCAAGTGTAATGCGCTTCTATCAAACAAATATTGAAATAAGTAGAAAGATAGAATAATAAAAGGCAAAGATTTATAGTGATTTGGCTTTGTATAAGCTTACGTCCACTCTTTCAAACTAGCAGCTCATTGGCTGGATTCTACTAGTAATCTTTTCAACAGTCACACAGTACTACATGCTACTTCTACCCAAAGCTGGTGTTGCTTGTACCTAAAGTTGGTAGATCACTCTATCACACATCCAAGCATTACTACAATACTAGCACGCTCCTCACTTAGATTACAATCAGTGATAATCACTTTCAGTAAATAACTCTCGCTTAACAACTCAATAAGAGTATAAGTGTATATAGCTTTATCTAATTTGCAGGTTCTATCTTTTTCGGTGTAAGTTGGTCTTCTTATATAACCTTTAAACTCCAAACCAATGATTAAAAAATCATCAAAATGATCAATTTAGCCATTGAAGATAAGCAATCAAATCACTGGAGATTTGGTCACCCATACAATCATATATTCTAGTAATATCGTAGCTTCCATGAATAAAGTCATCAAATTACGAAATAATCCTATCTTCTAGATGATTGACAATCAATCAAGATATCACGCATAATAAAGATCTTCCATGTAGATATTCCACAAGATTGGTATTTAATCAATATATTCGTTTAGGAATATAAGTTAGATCACTAGCTGTTATAAATATTTAGATAAAGATCATCATGGAATATGTTATTCTAGATTTATAGAGCACGTAATAAAGTGTCATGTAGGTAATATAGTTGCTCCGCTTATATCAATAGTTCCTAGTGAAATTTTACTCCCGATTATATCTAACCTTCCAAGCATATTAGCAATCATGGTTCTACACCTATCCATGGTACCTACCGAAATCCCCATTCTAGCCTTGTTCACATTTTACTTAGGTATCTCTAGCTTGTAGATGACTCCACGCCCAATGCCTTCGTCACCATTGATAAAGATCTCAAAACCTTTAGATGCCCTATTAGACACCATCTATATAATGGCTTGTGCATCTTTCATCTTCTTTTACTTAACCAATAAACACATTAGTAGTATTTGATTATTTTGTCATTTGCAAAACATCATAAAGGATTTTCCCAACAAGTAAATCTACTTACCTTGATGCATAAATAATGATACTTTGATAAATGGGTTCATATGAATGATCATATAAACTTGTAGGTTTATTTCAACTAACTATCATGACATAGGTTGTTCAAGCGATGTGAAACATTTCAACACCCTCTCACGTGCAAGCTGGATTGGGTGTGGCACGTGAAAATTTGACTAATGGGAGTAAACCCTCAAGAGAGAGGGGTAAAACCTAGCTCCAATACAATGTGAGAAAATCCAATCCAAAAGCTTAATCTCATAAAACGATGATGACCACACATACATAAAGCATATAAAACTCATTATCAAGCGATGTGGGAAATTTCAAAAATATAATTTGTATTCAACTTTGGAGAGAGAGGAGATTGAAGAGGCAAACTCCCACTCATGATGGAAATGACCCATTGTCATTGACAACCGCACCAATGTGGCTTTTCACTTTCAAAATAGGGCAAAAGATTAAAAAAAAACTCTACAAAGAGTCTAGGTTTCATCAATTCTATAGAACAATTTTTTCATGCATCGTGATATAAGTTAAAGTACCACTTACTCCAAAATTCAGCTGGTGTAGTAAGTAAAATCATACGAAAAGAAAAAAGGGAGATTTAACTATTCAAATATAATGATATCATATTTTCATTATCTTAACATGTTAAGCTCCCAAAAAGGTTTCTCTTAGATGCACTTTCGTTGATAATGTGGGGAAAATTTTCCAAAAAGTTATAGATCTATGGCACTATTGTCAATTTAATTCTAAATCTTTTAATTGTGCCAATTGAGTTCTAAACATTTTCACATTTTGCCAATAAAGTCCATTCAGCTAATTTTGGTCGGAAATCACTGATGTGGAAGTTAGTCATTCTACATGATACGGCCAGAGCTGACATTAACAATTTTGAATAATATTTCATTATTTTCAATTATTTATTTATTATTTATTTTTTACTTTCCTTCCTTTTTTTACCCAACTGTGGGCTGGCGAGGGCCGACACCCTCACTTGTGGCAAAGTTGTAAAAAAACAAAGAAAAGAAAAGAAAAGAAAAAACTAATAAAAAAATATTAAAATATTATTAATAATTATCCACGTCAGCGTTTGCTGTACCATGTAGGACTGCTGAAATTCATGTAAGTGATTTCCTTTCTAAATTAGCTGGATGGACTCAATTAGCAAAACGTGAAAGAGTTTATGACTCAATTGGCATAATTAAAAGGTTTATGACTGGATTGCAAAAGTACAATGGGTTTAAGACTTTTTTGGTAGTTTTCCCCAATGATATGGTTTAGTCGAAGAGTCTTGAAGGAAAATGTCCTTTGCTTCTTTGACTTTCTAAACCTCAACGAAGAATTCAAGCTTTTTTTCATGAAGAATTTGCTCTAAAACAAAATTCGTGGAAGGCTATCGTATATGAAGAATTTGCCATCAAAGTCCAGAATATTTTAGGTGACGCCATGAAAGCACATACCAAGTCGTCAATGCTATCGTATATGAATAAGAACTAAACAAGAACGAAAGAAAGAAAATGTGCAATATTCATATACTTGTAACAGTTGGAGAGGGGTATTCTTTATTATGAGGACAATAAAAACTTGTATACTAAGGTAAGCGACGACGTCATCATACCATGCGTGAGACAGACAGATTCATTCCATTTCAAACTTTGGTACAAAGAATGCAAGAATAAATTGGTTAGAGACGATGTCAACATTAGCCAAAGCAATAAAAAAAGGACTAGCACAAATCGGTTTTACACAACACAGATACTAATTAACAGGATTAGAGTACACTTAGTAAAAAGCCAAAAAGAGCCTTTCACACCTAACACATACAAAATTGGAGGAGAAACCTATAAGAACGAAGCTCTATCGTATCAACACATGAATCCATTCATGGGTCCTATTAGAACAGATGAAGTCCCTTCAATTATACACACATCATCCAAAGCTAATGCGTGATATATTTATACAATCCTTGTGAGGTTATGAGAAAACGGCGTAGCAGAAGAAAGGAACGTTAAGAAGCATCATCATGGGCAATAATAATGCTAGTACTAGTGCTATTGTTGTTGCAACCATTCGTGTGATTGTTGAGCATTCCAGGAGGAGACGCGCTTGTACCTACTATTGAAGTGATGGCCATGGCTAATGCAGAACCAAAATTAGGGTCGCTAGCGATCGCTGCTCCAACGTTACCCATCAATGGAGAAGGGCATTGATTGCTCAATAGCAAGTGATGCACTTGTGGTGGCGGCGGCAACATGTGCATCAGTGGATGCCCTAGGAATTGGGGGCAACCATTAGAAGGACACAAATAAGGGATATTTAGTGTTTGAGAATTGGGCGTTGATGAAAGGACTCTTTCGCTTTGCAGAGAGTGGTTATTAGCAAGAGGAGTTTGGGCCAAGTCAAGTGTGATTGTGGGGTAAGTAGGGGATGAGGAAGAAAGAGAAGCCATGGTGGAGGAGTTATTGTAGAGGAGGTGATGTGGGAACAAGAAGTTGGAGCTTGAGAGGAAGTTAGGGTCGTTGTTGCTATTGGGGACGGTTGTGGTTGAGCCGGAGAGGAGCATTGTGGCAGCAGCGGAGGTGGTGTTAGCAAGGACGGTGGCTGCTGGAGAAAGCGGGTGGTTGTGCTTCCCTTCGTATGTTGTTATTAGGATGGTCTTGTCTTGCACACATCTTTGGACCTGCGTTGATTACGTTAATTCCGTATGACAAATAGAGAAACTAAGAAGCGAATCGGACTACTTTTTCTTTTGGGCATCGTATCATAGTAAATGTAAGTCCGGCTCATTTCACTTAATCAAATCAATCACATATTAAGAATTTGTGGAACTCATGGTGAGTCTTGCTAAAAGTGCAAGTTCTTGTATACTTTATAAATTATGATTGATTCTGTCTATCACGTTATATATAAAATGAGTTTTCACAATATTTTTTTAGGCACTTAACTCCCTATGGCATTAAAAAAAATCAGCCAGACGAAGAAAGTAAAATCAAATTTGAAGGGAAAGAAACTAAAGAAGTGGATAATATCAAAATGAAGATAATGAACAGATGAAGCCAAACCTCATTGACTACCCGAACACCTCTTGAAGTCAATGTTCTTGGTCAATGAAGTGTAACTACACACAATATTATTCTATGCTTGACGTACAACATGTGTATATCTATCAGAATCAGGAGCATTCAGCATATGAGGTTATAGGTTAAATTCTCAGAGTTTAGCAGAGAAATTTACATGGAAAATCCTTCAAATTAAAGAATTAGCATGCAATCGGACTGAGACTATCTATCAAGTGAAAGAGAAAGAAAGTTCCTCAGAACTTCTTTCGAAAACCTTCAATTTTCAGACAACGTAAGTCATTTCTTTACAGGTTTCATCTTTCTTTCATGAAAATGTCATCATGATTACGACGTAGTCGGTCAATTCATCCCTGATTGGAACTCCACGTTCAGCATATTCAAAGTCAACATATAGAAGGTCATCTTTTTCCTTGGCGTGATATTAGGTTTCATAAAATAGGTCAAAAAAAGAACAAGAAATCCATTTTGTTAATTTTGACATATTCTTCCAATTGTCGAATTAGGTGTGGTATACCTGCTTACGAACTGGGCATCCGTTGGCCATTGTGCAGCGATAGTAGGCTCGCGGACAAGGGTTTCCTTTTGCGAGTTTTTGACCATACTTCCTCCATTGACACCCATCACTTATCTGGAACAAAAAATTACAGAGCTCATTGATCATCATTTTGATATACTAGTTATGCTAAGGGAGTTCTCTCTAAAGTATGGATCTTCACATAGAGATGAAGCATTACTTAGTTAACTACCTGTACTGCGTAGAAGACCAAGAGTTCAAATATACCCGAATCACCGGACTTTTTGTTAGATCCTCTGTTCAAAGATCATCATGTATGATTTTTAAAGATATATAAATAACTTGTGCATTAATATTGACCATGACGCTGATGTGATCAATCATCTGGAAGATTTGATTGATTGATGGATGCAAACTAGGTAGTGAAAAATAGGCGATCGATCATATGGACTCGAAAAGAAAATGAAGGGGGAAGAAGAAATCTAACCATAGGTGCATCAGATCGCGCCCTTATTGACACCCTCGCCTTTCTATAGGAACCCTGATGACCCGAGACTTGATCTTGATGATTATCAGGATCTTCCTCTTCTTCTCTTACTATGCTCTTGCCTCTTGCCGTATTTGGACTTTCTAGGGTTCTCACAGACTGAAATGTTTGACCATCATCAGAGCTGGTCTCGTTTGTTGATGACCATTCTCTCTTCCTCCCTATGCGGCTCACCATGTTCTGATCATCACACTGTTGATCTGTGATGCCAGTTTCCACTGATGGCTCCAATCTCTCTCTCAGAGTATCACCATAAGGTGACACCCCAGCATTAGCAAGCGCCTCATCTTTGAACTGATGGGGAAGCAATAGACAGAAAAACAAAAAACGTTTGTTCTTTTACTTTCCTGAATCTGCTGATTTGTGATGAATAGAAGTCAAGAATACAAAGGCAAACAGTAGACCACAGCATTTTAAATATAGCAAAACTGATAAACCACATAAGGTTCCAAAATTTGGAGAAAATTGTTGTAGATGTATATATATTCTCTTACTTCCCCCAGAATTTCAATTGAGATTTCCAATAAAACATACAGTAATTGTGCTCCTAATTACAGTTAAGATTATTATTACCTTGTGATTGATTGATGCCTTTCTTTGCATAATTAGAAGATGATGGGATTGAATAGCAGTGTAACTTTTGGAGACCCACTCCAACATGCTCCTTAGCTTTTGGTTCTCGTCCTTTAATTCCTCCAACTTGACCCTCAAAGATCTCAGCTATTGATCAAATTCATGAACACATAGATATTACCCAAACCGTTAATTACAAAATCAAAAGAAAAGTTTTGGGAAATCAACACACATGTATTTCTCATGTCAAACCCAAGTGAAATATACAACTTCATTTAGCACCCAAAAAAAAAAACCCAGAAGTTCTTCTTTAGAGAGATAGAGAGAGCAACTGTGACTCACTTGGCTAGTGGGTTTGGTCTCTTCTTGATGATTCTCTCTCCACAAAACACCAGTTCTTAGGGTGAGAAAATCCATTGCACCACCCTGCACAAAAGCCCCAACCTTAAGGAAATACTAACTAATCTGTATGAAAACCTATCATAGCCTTCACACTAAATAACCTTCATCTTCTGTCTTCCTTGAGCACTAGATATTACAGTCCATTACAGTCTTAACATACATAGCATTAGAGGATGAGAAAGAGAAACGTTAACCTCATCGAAAGGACCAAGCTTTGCAGAATCTGGAACGCTAGCTCTATCGTTGTTGGCATCGCTCCCGAGCCGGTCGCCAGAGAAGAAGTCGAGCTCTTTGACAGCAGGCCTTCCGTCCAGGGAACCGGGTTGTTTGTCTTGTTGCGCAGGTTGATGATCCATGAGGTTGCTTTGAGAGTATGGTATCATTTCATTTCCCCAAATGCCTACATCAAGAAGACAAAAGCTCATTATATAAAAACAAGAAGAAGTCTGTTTTTCTTTGACGTGGGACGGAGTGTGTATATGTGGACTCACCCCCAAAGTCCTGATGTTGAATAAACCCCCGCGAATGCAAATACAATACGGTAAGTTATCCTCGGATCCACAACGCTGACATATTAGAAAAGATTGAAATCACATACTAGAAAAGATTGAAATCGAAAATAAAAAGGGGAGAACACGTGCGAGAAGAGCGGCTCCAACGGGGGTGGTGTAACGAGTCAATTAGCATCCCGACACAGAGTTTGACTTTTCTCGCATACTGTACCGATGGCACGAGATAATTTCGATGATTTATGATAAAATTTATATATTATATCGCAATTTGAATGCGATTAAGTAGCTTCTTATAAAAATAATTTTTTGGTTTGGGGGGGAAGACTAAAGAGAGAGTTTTTTTGGTAAAGGTAAGACTAAAGAGAGATTTAGTGTCAGTTTTTCCAATTTCAGAAAAATGAGAAGACTTGAGCGTTGGTTGGCCGTATTTGTCGCGGATGAGCAAATGACAGCACAGTGATGCAACGTACAGCTACCCCTTTTGTTTGGGGGGGTGGGAACGGACGCCTGTCGTTTTTGGGAAGAATTGACATGGCAGTTGCCTCGAGGATCGATTTTCAATTGGATGACAGTTGCACGTGTGCTTCTCTCTCTTAATTTCAACTCTACTTCTCTCTCTTGTGACGAAAACGTGTTTTACTTTGTGTCCTTTATGCCGTCGATGATGCGATAAATCCGGTTGAACATACTTCGATGGCATAATTACGCGTCGAAAAGATAATATCGCGCAATTATACCTGCACCATATTATAATAGTTCAATTTAGATTGACGACACGGGACGTAACTGCAGATGCACGAAATAAATTATTGTATCTCTTGTCTTGTTATATGGCCATCGCTGGAGATCTTATGGGCTGATCAATAAACAAAACCCTAAGCAATGTCTTTACTCTATATGCCGTATTTCGGTGGAACAAGTTAGGTTGACTAGCGTGGTCTACTCCTGGTCTTTCATATGAAAATTTTTTATTGCTCAGCACGTTCAGACAATTTGTCTAATGCGTGACCATGCGAGGCAAACAAAAATTCAGCAAAAGAATAAAAGATGTGATTCCTAGAAAGCTTTATACAGCTTGAAAGGCATGTTTAAATCACTTCTTTTGTGGATGGTGGAAGCAAGACTGAAAAATGCAATATAATAGTGACTTGGGTGATGACATTATTTTCTTGGTAAGTATGTATAGGTGCACAAGTTACCTATGCATAATATATAGGAAGAGAAACGTGCATATCCACCTGGGCGCATCTCGTATCTATATCCGATTTGAGTATTGACTAGCTTATTAAACTTGTTCTGTTATCGATTCATGTACAATTGTCATGTTAATTTTAAGAAGGCTTTTTCCTGCCTAAAGAGTATTAAGACATCTCGAGCGGAGGGAAAAGTTACTCAATCAGTCCTAAATATATTATATGAATGCCAATACAGTCTTAAACCTTCGGACTTTTGTCAATTTAGTCATAAATCTTTGGACAAAATTTCAATGTAGTCATTCCGGCTAATTTTTGCTGGAAATAGCTGATGTGGCAGTCCAACCATCGCCGATTGTCCTACGTATTACACCACCACGTTAGTGATATGGCAAAAATTGGCCGAGAGGGTTACATTGAAATTTCGCATAAATATTTATGACTAAATTGGTAAAATCAGAAAGTTTAAAACTAAATTGATATTCTTTTAATAGGTTTATGATTAATTGGACAGTTTCCCCTAGAGAAGTTATGATCTTAGGCATTATTTGTTCTAAAAGCATGTGTGATCTTTTTAGTGAACACAACACAATTAATTACTCCTTTTTTTTGGAAGGACGAAGAAAAGAAATAGATTTTCTCCCCTATTTATTATGGCGACGAAGAAAAAAATTATCACCATATCAATTCCTTCAGTCTATTTTTTCTTCCCAGTGAAAGATAACCGAATTATCACTATATTGATCTTTGATTTTAGCACTTCTTTTAGTCCTTATATATTAGATGATTTGGCTTTGCTAGCAAAATGGTCTTTAGGCTACTGTGAAAATAATAATATACCATGAGCCACAAATTATTATAGGAGTGGACTCTACAAGATCTCACAATGGATTAAGAACAGTTACCTAATCATTTCTCTAGATGATTTATGGCTTCTTTTTTGACTCCTATTGAGCATGAGCTTTTGGAAGGTTAGCTAGGCGAATGACTTTCTTCACCATTGTTCACAGCTGTTCTGCAATCATCAATGTCATCATGAGAGAGAGAGAGAGAGAGAGAGAGAGAGAGAGAAAGAGAGAGAAAATAATTTCTCGCGCAAGCACACCCTTAATCATGGCAAAAGATTGATACTGCGTGAAGTAACTTGCCATATGTTTGTGTTGATTACATAGATCAGGTGTAGTGTACTACAGACGAATTCACATGGATGATGCTTAACAAAAAAGGAAGTTTTCTATAATTTTCTTCATAAGCCATCTTTAGGGATTGCATATCAAGAGTATAATATGCAACTGTACACTTATGCCTTAATCAAATTGTTAAATGCATACCCATCAAAAGAAATTGTTACATGCATGAAGAAGATTTGAGCTATCTTAAGCATTTAATGCACTGCGATATCTTGTTCTATTGTAATCTGAAAAAAAAAATGCAAGCTCAGTGATCATTACTTCAATGTTCTTCTCTCATATTTCAAAAAATAAAATCAAATAGAATAAAGCGACACAATCAGCATTGTATACGATCCTGAAGTGGTCATCCGAGATCAATATAGGTCAACACTCAGCAGAAGCTGAACAGGTAAGAAAGAATCTTGAAAAATACTGGCATTGAGTTTGTTCTATGCCTCCGTATAACGTGAGAATACAGGGGATTATCCTCTAAACTCAATTTGATAATTTCTCATCTCAAGTTTAATCAACTTCGATTGTTGCAGACACTAGGGTAACATCAGGAAAGACCAAAAGTCTTCCCTTTTTGTCGACGGCTAACTTTCAAATGACAGTAAGAAGAGAAGAAGATTTTCTTCCTTAATCACAGGGTTTGTGCAAGAAGACATGAACATCATCTAAACATTATGCTTTTCCAGGTCGGGATCTTCGTTTCAGACTTAATCAAAGGTTTCCCAATAAGGGCTTTTATTACTACTTGATCTGACGCAAAATCCAAATGGACCCAGTGAAAAGGATGCCATTGCCAAAGCCAACTTAAAAAGTAAATCATATGGAGTCTTATTTTATTCCAAACACATCATTTTAATGTTTTTGCAAGATTCAACAAGACCTAAATTGAGTCTAAGCGAGAAAAGACGAACGAAAAGAAAGAAAAAAACATAGAATAATTAAGGCTCGCGCTTTTTCCATCCATTTTTTGACTTCTGACACCCCTATTATCTTAAATTGACCATAATATCACTTGTAGTTCCCAGATTTAAGATTATTTCTTATATTTTTGCTTATCTTTCTTTGGAAACTCTGATGCATTTAGAATTGACAAATAAAATGTATATGCAAATGGTTTGAATTTATTGTCTTATATTGCAATTACAATTGTCATAATTTTCTTATCAACGGCTAATTATTCCATGCAATCAAGCGAAAAGTAATATTTCATATAATGTTTTTAGGAGCATTGTCTTTTGAATTTGCATGATAATAATGGATGTTTAGAATTTTAAATGTAATTAGTTTTGTCATATTTTATATCTTTTTGAAAATGTCTTTTAAAAAATTATGCAGTGATGGTATGAAAAATAAATAAAAGTTGGAATATTAGATTCATCAAATAAAATGAAAGTCAAGCAGTTAAAATACATGGATTATAATGTAATCATACATATTAAAGTTATAATTAAACCGAATGCATTTATTAAAGATAGTTGATTATTCTTTTCACTTTTACTTGTATTTCGTTTATTTTTAGAATAATGGTTTCTAGTTAAAAAAAAAAAAAAGGAGCTATACAACTCATTAACAAAATAACTTGTTAGTTATCTGCCATATAAACTATTTTGTGGGAAAGAGAGACCAATTTCATCCCAGATGGGAGGAAAAAAAAAAGAAAACCAAAAAAGAAGAAGAAATGTAAGAAATAATCTTAAATCGAGAGTAACCTCCACATTCGACCTTAATCTTTGGTGCTTGAGTTGAACATAGTAGGTTCGCCTTTTAGTAAATTTGAAGCCAAGGAAAAAGGAAGAAAAAAAAAGCTAAGAAATAATCTTAAATCGATAGCGGGACCCTCAACGGATAATTCGATCAATTCAAGGCGTATTCAAGGCGGTGGGAGCTAAAAAATGGATGCAAAAAGCGCGCGCCATAATTAACGAGTCCAAAACCATTTTTCCTTCTTCTTTTTTTCCCTCTTTTGCTTCCTTCGAAGGAGCTTCTGCTCTCCCTAGTCCATACCAAACCTAGATTCAAGCTTGAGGTCACCCCTCAGCCCGACAACATGTGTTTTTGGCAATCGATTCTTGGGGAGAGACTTTTTTGACGTGTTAAAGTGGGGCAGCAATGGCTCTCTGCACATGCAATTGCAAAGTAGCTGGTGTTCGTTCACAGGATGCACAGAGAGTTGGAAACTTAGGGAAGCTGATCAACGCCCACCGTCCTACGCCAACCAAACTTCTCACACACGAAGTTTGGTGTGTTCACAAGCCGGCCAGAACGGCAACGTGAAGCGTGGATTCTTTTCGGTCGTCGATAGCTACATTGGCTACGGTTAAAATTGCTGTCCTAGAACCTCAAAAACATACGACCTGATGTTCCAATTTTCGAAATCGTCTCCGTAAAAGCTGTCTTGAAATTTAGGATGGGTACAGTATAGAGTTGGGAAAATTATCCAAAAAGTTCTAAACCTATTGTATTTTCGCCAGTTCAGCTTTAAATCTTTAAATTTTGTCAATTGAATCATAAACCTTTTTCAAGTTTTGCCAAATAAAAATCATCCGGCCAATTTTGACCAGATATCACTGACGTGGACGATGACCGTCCTACGTGGAAAGACTGACGCTTGACATGGACAATTTTTAATATTTTATCGAATATTTTATGGATTTTTTATATTTTCTTTTCTTTCTTTTTTTTTTTTGGTTCAAAAGGTTGACGGGGCCGCCAGCTACTGGCCAAGGGTTGGTGACATCTGCCGGCCACTAGGCAACGTTTGGCGACCCCTGCCAGATCCTGAGCAAGGGCCACGCAACCTTGGTCGGTAGGGGGAGGGTCGCCGCCCTCACTGAATCTGGCAAGGGCTCGTAAGCCCTTATTATGGCCAGCAAGGCCATCGTGAGCCTTCGTCGGCCATAGTGAGGGGAAGCGAGCACCACAACACCCTCGTTATGGCCTACAAGGGATCACGACCCCTCGTTAGCCTCAGCAAGGTGACCCCTCGCCTTGCCAGATCTGGTAAGGCCTCACAAACCCTCGGTTGGTGAGGGCTTTGTGGAGCTCACCCACAAGCCCTTTGAACCAAAAGAGAAAAAAAAATAATAATTCAAAAAATTATTAAAGTTTGTACATGTTAGCGCCGGCTGTGTCACGTAAATTGGCCAGCACTAATTGAATTGTCACGTCGGCGATTTCTAGCTAAAACAAAACATGAAAATATTTAGAACTCAACTGATAAATTAAAAGATTTATGACTCAAATGATAAATTAAAAGATTTAATACTTAATTAACAAAAATTCAATAAATTTATGATTTTTTGGACAATCCCTTGTATTAGTGTGTGAAGCAAAGAGGCCGACTAAAACCCAGCTTCACCAGACAATAATAAATGCGTTTTCTTTAGTCTCTGATTAGGTTCATGAATAATGGTCACATGAAAAGGTGGGGCAAGAAACACATGAAGTCAAAACTGGAGAGAAAAAGAAGCACAAATCATTGATGTAACTTCCCCGAGAAAGTGGTAAAAGAAAGCGGGCGCTTATGAGCTTGCGCCCGTCTGGAACAAAGATTAGTCAAGGTCTGACAATGCTGCTCATCTTACATGAAACTTCCATTCGTGAATTTCCAATGACAACGAAGCAGTTTGAGATTTCTTCGAAGATATCACGTGCGGCGATATTCTCGCGTTGGTCGGAATTATTCAACCCGAGAGTAGGAAACAAGGAGAGCTAAATGTTGCGAGGAGAATTATCAAAAGAGTTCTAAACTTATTGCATTTATACTGATTAAGTCCTAAATCTTTTAATTTGGCCAATTTAATCATAAATCTCTTAACAATTTATCAATGTAGTTCATCCAAACAATTTTGACGTAGACGCCAACTGCTCTACGTGGCACAAGCAACACTAGTGTGGAACGTGGAAAATTTTTGAAAATTTTTGAATTTTTTTATTAAATTAATTTTTTTTTTTGGTAAAGATAAATTAATTCTTTTTGTCTTCCTTCCTTTTATTTTTAAGGGTCAAAAGGAGGCTACCGTCACCAACATTAGGCCCAACAACCCCCGACGGCCACTGGTCGAGGGCTCGCGGCCCTCGCCCACACATTCCTAGCTCAAAGCCGGGCAAGGCCCACAACCCTCCACTAGTGGTCGATGAGGGCTCGCTGCCCTCAAACGTGGCCCTTGACCAATGGGCCTCACTCTGCGCTAAGTAAGGGTGGTGAGCCCTCAACCAATGGCGGACAAGGGCTCGCTACCCTGACATGCCACCGACAAGGGCCATGGGTCCTTGCCAGCCGCGACGATGGTTGTAGCCCTCACCTAGTGGCTGGCGGCAATTGCTAGGTCTCAGCTGGTGGCCAACGGTCCCCCGTCTATGGCCAGTGGTCCCCCACCGACCCTTAACAATAAAAAAAAAAAGAAAAGAAAATTCAAAAAAAATTTATGTCAGTGTCCTCTGATCAATTTTCTGCCAAAATTGATCAAATAGACTATATTAGCAAATTGTCAAAAGTTTAAGTATTAAATTGGACAAATTAAAAAGTTAAAAACTGAATTGGCACAAATACAATATATTTATGACTTTTGTTATAATTTTCTCAAATGCTATAAAAGCAAGAGCTGGTTAATTGCCGTTGTCGTCCCGTGACACTATGAGAGTCTTCAAAAGTTTTCGATAAGAACGGGTTTTTCTTACGTGCCCTAATATACGAGGGTTAAAAAGTAGTAAGATTGTGGAGAGAGGAACCCTCTTTTGTCCCATCTTGGTGAATCCATTCGCCAACATAAAACGATGATCAAGACATGGATTTGGTGATTGAGTGATGGATTACCATAAGACGGCAACAAGCAAACAACGTCAAAATTGACAATTGGTTTGACACGTTCCCTTACAATGGTTCATTTTCCATCCCTCCTCCTTTCTACAAAGGTTTCACTCACAATAGAATGAAAATTCCAGGTTCTCGTTCAAGAATCAGTTATCTACAATCAGGCTAATTAAGATGTAAACGGTTTACAAGAATTGCTAATCAAAAGGTTAGTAAATCCATGTAGCAGAAATATGTCAGCTTATGAAATTTCGACCCGCAGCCCACTTGGGCCGGAACGGGAGTAAGCGTGATCGAGTCGCCAACCAAAGACTGAAATTCAGTCTCCTGCTTTGTTTCTTTGAGAAAAGAAGATGATATTGGAAAGCACACCTGAAGTTTCAGCAGTGAAATGGAAGATCTTCCTTTAATTGATGACAAGAGAAGGAACCAGGAATAGATGCGTTCATCATCTCATCTAGATAAATTGTATCAGCACTACTAAGAGGAACTCTTGAAGATAATCTACATCTATCTTCGCAGTTGCATCATCACGGGGAAAATATCACTAACACCTCTGATAATTGTATCTCATGTTTCGAAAGATGTCGACCAACAAAATCAGCGAGTTAGCATAACAATCATAACGTCATTCGACAATGAAAATGAGCATGCAACCGGTCTATCCCACCGCATCATGAGAAATACCCATTTGCAAACCAGGAATATATTTCTTTCTCTACGCACTTCTTGCATTCAATGGTGCGCAGAAAAAAGATGCAACCAATAGATTGAATTGATCAGTTTGAAGCACATAACAGATTGAAGTGCTGCGACGTCATGTTGTAGCATGATATGAACAGTTCTCAAATAATTGCAGGTGAATAAAGCCAATCAGTTACTAAACAGTTAACGAGTGGAACTTATGAATGAAAAGGAGAAATCGGAAGAATCAATACATTTGGAACTTCTCCTTCGTCTTCTCGAAGACCTGCTCCGCAATTTTGGCCCCTTTTCCATCGGCTCTCTTGATCTCCAAATGAGCTTTCTGGTAGAAGCTAGTACCCCTCAGAGCATCGGCGATAAAATCATCGAAGCCGATAGCAATAGCCGCCTCAGCCTTAGCTCCATAGACCAACCTCTGTGTTGACAAGCAAGTGGTTAATGTCATGTCCCAGACGATCAGTATTAGAGAGCAAGAGATAATAGGAACGCTCTGTATGTGAGAGAGAGAGAGAGAGAGAGAGAGAGAGAGACCTTGGCTCTTGAAAGGTGGATGGCACCAAAGCACATGGGACAAGGCTCACAAGAGGCATATACTTCGCAGTCCGAAAGCTCAATCCTACCTAGCTTTTTGCATGCCTGGTAGAGATGGGAACAGAAATTCTTGAGAATCTAGTGAAATGATCATTGAGCAGGATAGCTTATGCAAGTTATAAAATAAAGAGCAAAGTCAAATGCTCAGTGAAGGAACTTTGTGGTTGAGCTTTACACAGAGCATCTCGGTACAAGTTAAAACAGACTATCTGCACCACAACACCCTATATTTCTATGCAACAACATAGGTTAAAAGGCAACAATATGACGCTTTATTGTTTTAAGAAATTACACATGCTATGCAGGAAGAAGAATACACGTACTAATTGAGGAAGAATACAATATGCCAGCTTCTTTCTCTGTTCAGCTAACTGTAGATGTCTAATAACATTGACTCGAAGCAGAGGATTAAAAATAACAGAACCATTAACATGGAAACCCAGAGAAAAGTGATCTTAATTTTAGTAGCTTGAGATACCGATTCCTATGATAATGCCAAATGAAAACTTTTAACAAAAGAAAAACAAATGGTCGTGCCCTTACATAAGCAAGAGATAGTAGTAATGAGATGAAGGGTCAAAAAGAGATGCCATCCGTGACAAAGTGGCTCTAAAGAAGAGGCAATACTGTGTTTGCATCCACTAGTTGGAACAGAAACGGAGCAAAAATCAACTAGCACATTAAAAAGGAAAATACATAAAAAACTAATATGCATTTATATTGTGTGTGCACGTGTGTTTATCCTAAGAAGGTTAGTATTTTCTCCAGAATAGCAATTTTCGGAGTCAGACTCAATAAACAATAAAGTAAACTCAGAAATGCACTTTATCCTAGATGGCAGCTCCATGTTTTATTCTGTACAATACTTTATAATGAGATCCTTTCTACCTTGCCTCTGGAGGACAATGACTAGTTAACAGTCTAAGCTTGGAATCACCTATGCGGGTTTTACCCGATTCCTCGACTACATATGCATCACAAAGTAATATTCTTCTTTATCCACACTTCTTTTCTCTCTATATACGATTGTTCTTTGCTCCTTCCCAATTTATTTTCTTGGGGGAACAAAACCAATAATCTGAACAATTATATGAAGAAGGTGGCCTGCAATTGAACCTAAATTCACAAGAATTAAATTACTCTGCTAAGTAATTCACCTCTCTTATGGCGGTCACTTCTGCATGAGCAGTTGGATCTGTGTTCTTCAGAACCAAGTTGTGACAACTTACAACAACTTCATCATTACAAACAACAACAGCACCAAAAGGCCCTCCATCCCCACAATCTACCCCCTTGTACGCTTCCTCAACTGCTTTCGTTAAGAACTTGTGATCCCTATCCTGTACAGCTGGTTCAGCATACACAACCAGATGTCGAGACAGCATATTTTACCAGGGAGTTGAACAATTAGAAAACAAACATATGCTGCAAAGTTGTCCCAAACGTAACCAACATAGTTGGAGAGTAAAACATCGATATTCTCAATCTCAATCAATCAGAAAAATGACTATTATTTCCACGGACAATTTAAATGGGGTCACAGCTGCAACAGAAAAGCAGATCATATGATTTCTGAATGCATCTTGACGCATCATTTCTTGATAAGAGACCTCCATTTCAACAGCTGCAGAAGCTACGGAATTTTACCTTGTTGATGACCAGCAAATGCGGAAGCTACGGAAATAGTCCCATCCTTAGTCTCGACAACTGAAAAGAAGAAAGTAGCAGTAAATTAATAAGACATGATAGACACGACGCGAGCATCATCCATAGGTAGATTCTCTTATCTGAAATTAAATTTGCTTGACTTATCAAAGAGCAACTTCAGTCCAAATGGAAAAACCACAAAATTCAGCAAACTATAACTCCTTCCCAGTTCATCCTTCTCCTTCTCTATGACACATGCAATACCCGAAAAAATCGCAGTTTGCCACAGAGTCATAGCTTGCAAAGGCATCAATCAAGGAAAGAAAAAGCATGGAACACGAAACCATATAGACAAGCAATCTACCGAAACCAAAGCCGTGTCTTCTTCAAAGAACTGTTGCTGTATTATCACCCAGCTCTCCCACACGAAAGGTAATGAAGCGATTTGAGAACAAAGAATAAGACGAATTCCAGGACTCCATCACCAATTAGACAGTAATCTACTGTTACTTCGTTTAACCGACAAAAAAACACGAGGATCCGCTGACACAGGAGCATCCCCAAAAACAGAACAGCACGAAGTGATATCAACCAAAAAAAGGGGAAAAGAAAAGCAAGGAACTTTCACATCCAATCGCTTAGATTAGATCACCCAATCAAAGACAACAGATTGAAACCGAAACAGCAAGCGAAAAATGGACAGAAGGCCAAAAAGGGCGTTCACCATTAGCCTCCTCCAACTCCATGGCGATGCAGAAGATCCCAGAAAGATCGGAGAATACGAATCAGGAGACGACAGGGACGAGACCCGATGGGACAAAACTGGTATCTACCCTCGATTGTAGATGTGCTTGGGCATCAGGAACCTGGGCTTTTAACAGATAAAAAAGGGAATGTGGATCTCACACGCACACGCACACACAGAGAAACAGCTAGAGAGACAGAGGGAGAGAGAGAGAGAGAGAGAGAGGGAGAGAGAATGGAAAAGGGGAGAGCTTCTACCGTTCTCTGGGTTATGGCCAGGGAGAGAGAGAGAGAGAGGGAGAGGGCCCACGAGGTGTAGTTAAGACGAAAGAGCTAAACGTGAACGGTGGGCATCGAGAGCAAGCAATGGACAAAAGAGGAGGATGAAGGCAAACGAAATCGATTTTCGCTTTTTGCTTGGTGGCGCTTGGCGGGTTGAACTCCATTTGTGGTGGCTTTCGTTTTTTACTCCCACATGCCAATGGCCTCTCTCTCTCTCTCTCTCACTAATTGAAGATTCTCTCCTTCATTTTGCTCTCTTAATATATGTAGATTCTCTTATATTTTTTTTTTGGAGAGGTTGGTAGGAGAGGATATGATCATATCTCATGCTTGCAAACTTTTGTCAATAATGCACGTTTCCTAGAGAATAGTAAATACCATATCAACCTTGCTACAATATAGTAATGAAGTCATGAAATTGCCTTTCGAAAGGAATTGGATATGTTTCCGCGTGAAAACTTGAATTTGAGACTAATATGGCAAGGAAAAAAAATAAGAAAATGAAGTAATTCAATTGACTAGTACGTACACAAATGGCTTGGGCTCCTTTTGTTTCGCGGAAAATGTAACGTTTTATGGAAAATATTTTTTGGAAACTCATTTTCCTGAAAAATGACAATATTTTATGGGATTTGGTTGATACATAAAAATGAATTAGAAAATATTTTTCATCGTTTGGTTAGGAAAATCTCATTTAATCAGAAATTGCTACATGGACATTGGCCGTCTTATGTGGCACGGCCGCATTGACGTGAACAATTTTTATAATTCTTTTAAAAAAACTCAAAAATTTTAATTATTTTATTTTATTTTCTCTTTTCCTTCTTCCTTTGCCGGTTGCTGGGCCTCGGCGGCAGTCGCTGACAGGCCACAGGCAAGGGCCAACCAAGCTAGTATCTAGACCAAGACTGGAGCTTGCCAACCTCAGGCGAGCTCGACCTCACCATATCCAACAAGCTCACTAGATTTGACAAGCTCAAGCCTTACCTGAGGTTGACATTGGCCCACCCACACCTGTGGCCGATCGGCGAGGCCCGGTGATTGGCGGAGGAAGAAGGAAAAGGAAAAAAAAAAAAAAAAAAACATAAAATAAAATAAAAAATATTAAAAAGAATTTCAAATTTTCTTAAAAAATTTTTAGCCTCGAAGGACCTGGGCACAAGCATTGAGGACCTAAGCTGGCCTCAATATCACAGGGCTTAGCATCCCAGGCATGGGCAATAATGTCCTGGGCTAGGCCTCAATGGACTCGGGCACAGCAGCTGAGGTCTTGGGCGCAACCTAGATTGACTCAGGCTAAAGAACCAGAGTCCTAGGTCTAGTCTTGATGGACCTAGAGCTGCTACCAAGGGCTTGAGAACAAGCATAGGGGTTATCATGCCTAAGCGTAGAGTTTTTGATCCAAAGGTCAATGCCTAATCATATTTTCAAAAATGATTTTCGATTTTTTAAAGAGGAAATCATTTTTCTAAATTTAAATTTTGGTAGGAAAACCTTTTTCGTTGGCTAAGAAAATATTTTACGTTGATTCATTTTCCTAAACGATCCAAATGCCGGAAAATAAGATAAAAGATTTTTTGAAAAATATTTTTCATGAAATAAACGGAACTTTAAATCTTTCAATACGGACCAACCCACAAACGAAAAGGACCACTTGACTTAGGACACCCTAGGAGGAGAAAAATTGCGATAATGGGAGATGCGGGAGCACACAACACGTTAATGTCGTGAATAGGGAAGGGGCATGACCAACAACTGCCCCAACTATAATTAAATTAAAATTTATCGACAATAATTTGTTCCGAGTGTCGGTCGATAGAAAAAGCTAATAAGTGCGCAGCTCATTCTTCATTTGATTAACTAGTGTGCTGACATAATAGTGATGTGTTAACTCGAAAAGGAATCTTGCTATAATTTAGAATGGGTGTCTTGGTCTCCCGAAAGAATGGCTTTGCATTGGTCCATCGTGGGACGTGACTCCTCGTCGTTATCGTTTCGTCCAATTTGGACTCATTCCATGTGAAACGTTTTGCACAAGGGATTTTCGTTGTATAATCCCAAAGGAAAAAGGGCATTGCATGGAGTAATTCTGTCGGGGGGGAAAGGTCATGGAATGACTCACGAGGGTGGCTAAAGTTTGAGCTAGTCGACACGATGAATTGCGCACACGATTTTAGCGTGCAAAGATGAATCTCGCATTGGATGCCTAGAGCTAAGAAAGTGATTCGTGTCGATTCTTTTAAGATGTCAAGAATCGCTTGTGTGAAAGCAAAATCTCGGTTCCGTTTTGCAGGGCAACTTCCGGATGAATGATATGGTACAAGTATCTTCTTTACGTAAACCTTATATATTTCTTTGGTGGTCACTTGATGAAGGCCGAGCTAGATAGTGATATGTTAGCACGCCCTCGTCCAAAATGAATGAGTACTTTTATCATGCCGTACTCATTAAACCACTATTGTATTTATGTAAATATATTACGATACCCATCGCAAGAATATGAATTGTTGTTGTCACCTAGACGCCACCTAAGCAAATTAGAGAAAATTATCCAAAAAGTCGTAAACTTATTTCATTTTTGTCAATTCAGTTCTAACTCTTTAAATTTACTAATTGAGTCCCGCAAATTTTCAAATTTTGTCAATTAAGTCTATCGGGCTAATTTTAGCCGGAAATCGTTAACATGGATGTTGAACGTCTTAAGTGGCACGATCAGTGCTGACGTGGATAAATTTTAATAATATTTTAATATTTTTTGAATTGTTAAATATTTTTTCGTCTATGTACTTTTTTTCTTTCTTTTTCTTTTTCTTCTGTTTCTTCTAACTCTGATGAGGGTTGGCTGACCCTCGCTAAACACATGAGAGGCCCGGTGACCCTCCCCAGCCACAAGCAAGGGCTTCACAGCCCTCGCAAGGTGTAGTTTATTCAATTTTAAGAAAATATAGAAGCAGATTCATTTAATGGTAATTTTTAGTGCTTTTTTTTTGTTCCCTTTGTCCACTGTTACCATGGAAAAGGTGTTTGGGAAAAAGTCACCAAAAACCACCAAATATACCCACCTTCAACTTTTTCTCATTTTCATCCTTTTATTTCTAGGACCAGTCGTGAATGAATCACAAATGTCTAAAGGTCGCTCCGAAGACTCTCAGTTGTGAACCTCCCTACATGTGGAGAATCCTCAAGCCAAACTTTGAGTTGAGCGGCCGCCATGGCCAGATTTGGCAAGCGATTAGGCAAGGGCCAACCAGCCTTGCTGAAGGTTCAAGCGGCAGTGGGCCGTGACGGAGTAGAGTTAGAGAGCTCTAGCCAAGCGATCATGAGCGTGAAGATGATGAATAGTAATGTCGGTTAAAGATAAGGGTGATCCATTGTCTTTCTCGATTCACATCATGATGGAAAGTGTTCCACTTCCTTCGATATCGAAGCTATTTCGAATAAACAAAACCCTGCAATTCAATAGTCAAGACTTGGATGCGGTGCGCCACCAATTCAAAGACGATGGCGTTAAGTTAAAGTATGTTCAATGTCTCGTGAACCAAGTTTCATTACGTCAAGTTAGTGGTGGGATTTCATTTGATGCTCTCCCCTTGTCTCTTACGAGGATTCGACTGTGCGTATGTTGCATAGGACGATGGATTTTTCCGTTTATCTTGCAGGACATGACTCTTTTTTATGTTAAAAAGACAAATGGCAAAGCCATTTTATGCTCGCCATGGTGAATCATGTTTGATCGTTTGCCTCTAATCTAATGAGATATTGTGTGGTTATTTGCCCAACTTTGGTTCGTTTGCAATGCCCCTTTCTAAGGAGTCTCGTGGCACGCGCATCTAATATGGTCCAACGTGCAATGAACATAAATATTAAGGGAAAATTACCCTTTCATTCGTAAACTTATTGTATGGATGTTAATGTAATTCTAAGCCTTTAAATTATTTCAACATAGTTCCTGTAGAATTTCAATTTGGTCATTCTTGCCAATATTTGATTTAAATTGCTTATGTGGCTGACTGTTCATCGTCTTGAACTTCGCCATTATTTGGCCAAAATCCTTGCTCACAAGTGATGACAAGCTTTGCTCTGTGGTCACAGACTAACATATTACTAATTGTCACTCTTGGGGGACTGCAGCATAAACTTGATATTAGTAAGTCAACATATCCAGTTAAACCCACATTCACTTAAAATGTTAAGCCAATGGGTTAAGAGCTAACTCGAATATTTTAACTATTCTATATCATACCAATTGTTCGATGTGGGATTTTTTCCAGTACAACTCACACATGCATCTCAACAATCTCCCATTTACATGTAAGCTTAGTGTTAGATATGTCCCCCTTAATTCAAATATCTTATGCAACAACATATCTCAACTTGAATCTCCATCAATGCCCATCGGGCCCATGCTACTACACCACAACGTCCACCGCCAGAAATCGCATTGGCCACCCAAATTTTTCCTTGAGATATTTACCAAACACCGAAATAGATTGGGAGGCTCACCAATCAATCATTAACTCCAATATCATTTGTTCGGAGAGAGCAATAGAAATCCAATACATTCACATGAAAAAATCACCAAAAGAGAGCCCAACTCCAAGTCTGTTAACATATTCAGTTGGGCCCATTTTTATTTAAAAGCTTAACCTAATGAAATATTGGTCAACTTGAATATATTAACTACTTCATACCATGAGGGACTTTTCTAATACAATTTATACGTACATCTCAACAGTTGCCAATCTTCTTGCTTGCAAGAAGAGATCTCCCTATTGCTGCTAGCAAGCATGTGCTATTAGCTAAAATCTTCGCAAAGAAGGTGTCCATGGCTTTGCTTATTGTAACGAGACAATAAAATGTAGACCTCGCTAGCGTGATTTAGGGCTCAAGCTATGCCGTGGTGGAGCTTGAGCCCTCCAGGTTTGGGGGCTTGAGCTCAATGCCACGGTAGAGGTTTAGTCCTCTAGATCGGGGGCTCGAGCTTGATGTCACCATGGGCCGAGGTCGTCCGGCTTTGCCGAGATCTTGGGACGTTGAGCTCGACGGCAATTTTAGACGACGATAAAATATAGAGCACAAAGAAGGTTAAGTCATCATAGATTGTCTATTTGCTTATACATTCGGGAAATCGTTTTTTGACTTTTATAGTGTTTAAATGACGGAAAACTAATTGATTTATAAAAAACCATTTTTCATCGACGAGAAATAACAAGCTTAGATTAGGAAAACCAACTTTTCCTTTTCTTCCTTTCGGGGAAAAGGATATTACTCTCTCTAAACCACCAAACAATAATAAAAAAAAATTATTGTGAAATTTTTTAGTGAAATAAACACACATTGATATCACAACGAAATCCGTATAATAACTTTACGACTAAATCGATAATTTTTTCAAAATGTTGATAAGCTAAAGGCCCATTTGGCAACTTGCCAAATAATAAAAATTTTTGTTCTTTTATTTTTAGAATCGGTTTCAGAGCAAAAATCCGTTTGTTAAATTTTTTGTGCCGGGACACAATTTTGCAAAAAATTGCTTCCAAAATTAGTTTTGAAACAAAATCAAAAAGCAAAAAAAAATAGTTTCTTGATTCTGAAACAATTTTTCCATTTTTAATTCTTCTTGATTTTCTTCTTTTTTTTGGTTTGTTATTGCATTTTGGCCAGTCGTCCACCACCCGCTAGCCACCGGCTACTGGTAATCGGCCATAGGCTAGGGCCGGTGAGGGCGTTGAGGCCCTCTCCGCTGCCTCGGCGAGGGTGGCTTGCAGCTTGCAGTCGCGACGGCGAGGTCTCGCCCAGCTAAGGCGAGGTCTCGCCTAGCTAAGGCGAGGCCGACCTCACCGTCATGATCGGCGAGGGCTGCGATGCCCTTGCTAGCCCTAGCCTATGCCCAGTCGTCGATGCCGGTGACTGGCCATGGCCAAGGAAGGAAAATGAAAGAAAGGAAAAAAAAAAGAAGAAGAAAGAATTATTAAAAAATTCAAAATATTATTAATAAAATGAAATTTTGTGTAATTACCAAATGTTTTTTTGTTTTTTTTTTTCTATTCTAAAAATATAAATTTTGGGCAGTTACCAAGCGTCTTCAAATGCTTAGAAATTATTTTCGGGCATGAAATTAAAAAGAATCATTTTCGACCAGAATCTGTTCTCAAACACAGAATAATTATTATTCGCGGCTTAAACTTTCCCAACACGTCCTCTTTCTTTTTAAGTTCGACTTGAGCCCGCTCGTTGATTTTTGTTTCGTACTCTATCTCCCTCCATGTGGGAGGCATCCTCTTCGTTCGTCGTCCGGACCATTCCGTGGTCGCCGGCGGCGAGGCCGAGCTCTTTTCCGGCGCCAATGAGTGCCCGGAGAAACGCCAATTCAATGGCCTCCGTCTCCGCCGACGACATTGCAGCACCTCCCCTTCCAACCCCGGGCAAAACGCCGAAGTCCGACGCCATCTACAATGGCCAATACCACTCTCTGGTTTCTTCGCCCTCTACGCCCATTCGCGCCCCGAAAGATTTGAGCTTGCGGCCTTCTCCTGAGCTGGGTCTTCTCTCTCTCTTGTTCGTGCTCTTCATGGTAATCTTGATCAAATGAGCCTAAATTTTTTACCTTTTGGAACTTTAGTCGGGCTTCTGCGACTTGGGTCTCTCGGTTTTGATGTTTGATTTCTTGTTAGGCCATCGGTTCGGTTCTCTCTTTGGCGATAGTGTCTATCCCGGCTATGAGTGTAAGTGCACGGTACCTGTTTGATAAAATTCTTATGAGAGGAGAGGGTGCTTTGTTTCGGAAACGTAAGTGAAGAATTAGGTGGCATTGAAACAGGCATTTGGGAGATTGGCAACCTCAATGAGTGACTTGTCCAAAGTGGTGTCCGAGGAGGTGCCCGGGACTTTGTCTTCCCTGAAGCTCTCAGGCCTTGAGATCAGTGAATTGACCCAGCAGCTCAGCAATCTCAGGTAAGCCATTTTCCAGTTTTCATTGTTTTCGGAGAAAGAATATTGAGGGATGACCTGGGCAATTGCGGTAACTTGTTTCTAATTTGTGGGCTTTGAAGGCAAAAGATCTCTGGCAGTAAAGGGAAGAGAGAGAGGGGCAGTAAGTCTAGCTCTTCCAGGAGGAGGAATTACCCTTTTGTTGACTGATAGGTCCAAGTTGGATATTGGAATCATGCTCGTGTTTGTAAGGCATCTAGCAATGTGAGTTTGATGTGTGTAAATGACCTCAAAAGTCACCCCCTTAACTTAGGGAGGCTGCAACTGCAACGAACTTGGCTTGCTTCTGTGTAAAGTCCTCTTTGTTGAAAGATTGAACTGCTAGCAAATAGTTAGTCAAAGTGTGCATATATGATCGAGTTTTGGTGAACACCGCAATTTGAAGTGGAATTTTTCATTGGGGAA
This sequence comes from Syzygium aromaticum, assembly GCA_024500025.1. Lineage (NCBI taxonomy): Eukaryota > Viridiplantae > Streptophyta > Magnoliopsida > Myrtales > Myrtaceae > Syzygium > Syzygium aromaticum. The sequence continues at coordinate 33,009,023 of CM044892.1, forward strand.
TTTCTTCCCTCAATCCACAAGAGAGAGTTTGTCAGAATGATCCTTAATTTTGTGATTCCTAGTGATTTGAGGACATTGTATATCGCACTGTTGAATAATCAAGGATTGCTTGTCAGATGATTGTCGAAGCTTGTGTGCAATAGCATGCACCGTGGTTGGTTTTATTTTACCAGGCCAGTACTACGTGCTTGCACTTTACTTGCTGTGTATCCCAAACGGCCAATTAACATTTGAACTGAGCTTTTCTTACTGCTATATCATCCATTTGCTGGTTGGTTCAGTAGATTAAGATCCATACTGCAGCCACACGTGTGGCAATGTAACAACAACATTTTGCCTGCATTTTACTTTCAACTCAGCCAGCAAAGAACACTGGCCATGAAAATGAAGGGAGTACAAGTCATGTGGGGCTTGGCCTTGTAGTGGGGCGAACAACCTCTATCAGGACATCGGAATGTCGTCTCGGTTCAGTGTGCAATGCTTTTACTGCGAAATGTGGGTCTTTATTTGCACATCGATAACCGTTTGGTTCAAAGGAACTTTATTCATTGAGTGGCCTGTACTTTCAGGTTTGATCACCGGAGCGAGCTGCTAATTGCACATTGGTAGTCAGAGTTTCGCATGCTTCCTGAGTCCTTTATCTGCGTCCTTCAAATGCTCGGGGACGGGCATGTTGCAGAGGAGAGTAACCCTAGACGATGACACCAAAGATTTGCTCTCGGAGTCTTGCGGGTTCACCTTCCATAGTCGCACCTCCCATACCTGCTCCAACACATTCATTAGTGCCCGGATTCATGACATGAATCATGCAAAACCGGACTATGTCAAATGAGAATTCTTCACATGCGCTCGGTTTATGTGAGCCCGCTAATTCTCAGACCTTATAGCTCATGTGGGCTTCACATAATCCAATTGGTCGAAGTTGATTGAGCTCACGCATTCGACGAGCGCGACGAATGGCTCGTCTTAGAGACCATAAACAAGAGAATGAAAATGAAATGGTGGAGAAAAGTATCGACCAGGCAAACAACAACACCTCATCGATTGCTCTATACCGTTGGTTGACTCGGTTCAAGATGCTGCTTTGCTTTCATTTGCAACCCACATTTGTATATGCAATTCTGATCTCATCATAGTTAAACTTAATCACAGTTCAAATGCGAAGAGAGCAGAAGCTACTGTCCATGACTCGTGGACTTAACAAGCATCTCAATTTGCACACAACACGCTTCCATATTCCAACATATTCAATGTTAGGCTCCGTTCGTTTCAGGAAAGATATTTTTCCGGAAAACATTTTCCGTGTTTTCCGGTGTTCGGAGGCGGAAAATGTTTTCCGTAGAAAATCATTTTCCTTCTCCGCCCCCGAATCTTTCATTGTTTTGAGGAAAATGATTTCCGCTTCTGAAAAGCGAAAATCATTTTCCGCCAAACTCCTCTTTCCTCTCTCCGGTCGCCGGCTGCCGCCGGCCACGGTCGCCGGCCGCCGGTCGCTGGCCGCGGTCGCCGCCGGTCGCCAATCGCCAGCCGCCGCTCGTCGGTCGCTGCCTGCTGCTTGTCTGCCGCCGCGGCCGGTCACCGCCGCCACTGCCGGTAAAAAATATTTTCCGAAACTTTTTCATATTGATTGTCGAACACCGAAAAATTATATTCCGGGAAAACAGTTTCCAGAAAAATGACTTTCGAGAAAATATTTTTCAAAAACATAATATTTTCCGTGAAACGAACGGAGCCTTAAACCTAACTCGCAGGCCGTTCAATGCACTGTCAGTTATGACTTGCCATGGATGGCAACATTCAAATACGGTCAACCATGTATTGCTGCTAAACACCCAAATCCTCTCAAGATTCATCATCAGCTTAGCCGGGAACTAGCGAGAGGCAGCGAGAGAGAGGAGGGAGGGAAGGGAGCTGACCTGAATGGTTTTGCCGAGGCTGATGGGGGTGGCCTCGGCAAGGACGAGGTCGCCGACCACCGCGCTCTTCACGTGGTTGATGCTCAGGTGGATGCCGGCCACCCTCTTGAGGCCGGACGCGAGGTGTGCCCCGATGCTCGCCATCCCCTCCGCTATCAGCGCCGACACCCCTCCATGCAACACCTTGAACGGCTGCTCTTCATCCCAATCCACGCCCCCACGACAACGTCACAAGAAAGAGTCGAAAGAAAGGTCAGATTTTTCGCTTGATACGCGGCCCGTCAGCAAAATTTGACCGGTCCAAAGACCATTCCCCAAGAAACGAGGAGGAAGTGTACCTGGCAGCTCTTGTGGGAGACGAGGATTTTGCCGGTCACCCTGGTGGCGGTTACCTCTTCCAGCTCGAACCCGACCGCGTGGAGGGGCGGGTCTAGATCAGCCGTCTTGGACTCAGAAGTGGAAGAAGAAGAAGGGTTATCCATGGGGGATTGTGCTGGATGGATTGGTGGAGCCCTGCTTCTCCGGATAACGATTCAATTCGAGCTCCTCCGGCTCCTCCGGATCCCGCCTCAGCAGCAGTAGGTGCGAGACCAGAAAAGGGTAAGGATGAAGATGGGGTGTTTCTTCGTGTCTAGGGAGGTCCAAAGTCCACAGGAAAGAGAGAGAGAGAGAGAGAGATAGGGGGGGGTTGTTCTTGTTTTTGGTTAGGTGAGAGGGCGACGGGAGGCCAACCGTTCGTACCATTTCCTGGCTGCATCTCGTTGTCTCCAAGAAGAGGCCCTCACCTGCCCTCACTTTTCTGTGGCGTCAGCTTCTCTCTCTCTCCCCATCTGCCCCGCCGGACCGGAGACAGAGGAGATGGCCCGAGGGGGCAAATCTTGCGTATCGACAGGTCTCGGCCTGAACGAACAATTGTGGTTTATTGCCTTTTGTTCCGACAGTGAAACGCCTGGCAAGCGCGCGGTATCTTCCTTGGACCATAGAATAGAGTCGCCCGCTAAAGGATCTGCGAGGTACATGCTTTTCTCCGTAAAAATCATTTGTATTTGGTCTATGATATAGTCATGTAAATCTCGTCATTTTCTTCTTTCCATTTTTTAGGACTTATAGATACATAGATTATGTCATAATATGTGGTCGATGAGAATATTCGACCGGTTGCTCATGTTGCTCCAAACGCATCACATGATAATCGTGTCATGCTTATGTTTTCATGTAGAGCAGATTTATTTACCATACTGTCATATTAGGAAGTTTTGAATTTATATGCACCTGGTGTAGTTCATCGCTCGCCTCATCCCCATCTCCTTTTGCATTTCCTTTTTTTTTTTTTTTTTAAATAATTTTGAAATCAACCCCATCAGTAAATGTGGGCGCCACACCTGAGTCGAATCGCCCCGTCAGATGTCAGTCGAACAACTTGCCTTTAGGACTAAATCGGTTGGATTAAAAGAGCATAACCACTAAAATTGAACAACGAAAAAATTGGTAAGGTCTAGTTTTGGCATTGCCCTCCACAATTTTTAAAAAGGTTAAGCCAGCTATTTGTAGCAACAAAGTCCCCACTCGTTGCAAGTATTTTGCAGCAGAGATAGCACTGTTCAACCACCGGAGGTTGCTCCAATGATCACATTTCTCACATGGAAAGGGAGATGTGAAGAGTTCGAATTCTCGCCCTCTCGGGAGGCTAGAGCTGGAAACGTTTAGTTTCAAGTGTGGGATCCGACTCCCACGCCCTGCAAAAAGATGAAATAAAAGTTTAAGAGTAAATTGATAATTAAGAGTATGATAAAATCAAAAAAGAAAACAAAAGATAGCACTGTTGGAATTATTTTTACAAGGTCTATTTACAATTAGCCCCGTAAGTTTGTTTTTTCTTGTAATTAATGCCCTTATCGCCGCATGCATTAAATTATGGTCCATTATTGTGTGTTTGCGTGTGTGACGATCCACCTAAATACGTGATTGACACGAAAAAAGTCGCTCCCTCACCTACCACAGAATCCAAACCCATGTGCTCAAGTTGTTGAGAGCATCCCATCAATTGACGAGCTTTAATTACAATTATCAGCTCATATATTGTATTAGCATCGATATTTCAATAGCACCCTCAAAGTATCTACGTCTGTCAGGGCAAGCCCTAGGTCCACGGAGGTCGGGCCAGGGTCCATCGAGGCCAGCCTTGGACCTCGAGAGTGGTCCAAGCTTGAGCTCAAAGGACAAGGGCTTCGCCCACTGTGGACTTGAGTTTGGCCTCTATGGATTTGAGCTTGGGCACTAGGGATCCAAGGACGAGCACTGAGGTATCGAGGCAGGTTTCTATGGACCTGGGCATTGCCTTGATGGACACGGGCTCAGGTGCTGGAGACTAGGGCATGGGCATTGAGGTCCCGGGGCTTGAGTGTTGGGAACCCACGTACGAGCTCTAGGGTCCCGGCCTCCATTGACCTAGGCCTAGGGGCTGGGAAGCCGGGGATTGGGCAATGAAGTCTCGGGCCCCCAAACGTCGAGAATCCGAGCACGGTCACTGGGGTCTAGGGCTTGGCCTTAATAGACCCGGCCGTGTCCTCTAGACTCGGGCCCAACCTTTAATCGATTGAAGTTATTGCTCCAAATTCATCACATGATAATTGTGTCATGCTTTGTGCTTTTTGATAGAGAATATTTATTAGCCGTATTTTCATCTCGAATTAAGGAGAGATTTCTGAATTAATATACGCAAAGTGCAAGTACTGAGTACTCGATCGCCCCGTCCCCATCTCCTCTTGCACTGACCTTTTTGGTTTTTTTTTTTTTGGCATAATTTTGAAACTGTGGCCATTAGTCACGCCGGTTAATTTGGGTGTCGCTTTCAATTGTCATGTCGTATGTCAACCGGACCAATCAACTTGAAGGACTAAATCGGGTCGATAGGATAGACACTAAATCGAGCATTGAAAAAGAGCAATAAGTTCTAATTCCGAAACTGTCCCTCGCCAACTTTCAAAAGGCTAAGCGCGCTATTTGCAACGAAGCCCGTTCGATGCGGGTATTTGCAAACGAGTCAATATTCTTCGAATTATTTCCGCAGGGTCTATTTTGCAATTAGCCCCCAAAGTTTTGTTTTTCTTGTAGGTGAGGGCCTCTATTTGTTGCCTGCATTAAATAATAGTCGAGAATGTGTGCGGGTGATAGTTACCTAACGACGCGATTGACATGAAGAAGTTGGTCCCTCACTTACCACCAGACGATCCAAACCCACGTGCTGGAGTTGTTAAACATCTTGAAAATCGATGACCTTGTTTTGATTTAGTTCCATTTATCATCCCATTGACTGTATTAGCACCAATAGCACCCAAAAAATCTCTACCTATCTATCTCATGTGCAATCTACTCAAATTTCTTGTTAAAAAAAAGAAAACGGACGAGCTCAGGAGACGAAAGCAGCTTAAGCAACGGTCCATTGCCAAGGTCGTGCGACCCCAAGCGAGATAGATTTGGAGATAAGAGGCTCGCGGGACCCTCGATATTGAGAAAACCCCGATGAACGTCAATCAAAGGCTGGCGAGCTGGATCTGGAGTGATTAGAGAGATGATGAACAATATCCACGGTGAGGGCAAGACAGGAATATGGAATTAGAAATGAGGGCAACATCAGAGAAAAATCCGTTAAGCTCCTCAGGGTCCCGCGAGCCACTTATCTCCAAATCTATCTCGCCTGGGGTCGCGCAAGCTAGATCTGGAGCAATCAGAGAGACGATGAACAATATCTATAGTGAGGGTATGTTGACACTTAAATTTTGGAGACCCAATTAGTTGTTCATTGCATAAAAAATTAGAGATCAATCCCGGTTCCTAGAAAAAAAAAATTAGTTAGATAAGGAGCATTTGAATTAGTATTTAGGTCCATATAATTTTATTTGCATTAGATTGGTGACAGATAGACTCGAGTCAATGGCTCTGAACTTAATGAATTATTCGGACTAAGCCCATAAGTGAAGCAAAATTTGGCCAAAGCCCATGTACATCATAAGAGGCCAAAAATTGAAAATGCCAAGTGGAAAATATTGAATAATCGGGTAATTTCGTTTGATATTATTACAATTAGATTTGATAAGAAAAAATTTTTCTTTTGGGGGAAGTAAGGTATGTCTCTTAAAATCTTTGAAGATTGAAAAGTTAAAACCCTAATTACACTATATATAAAGGCTCGTAGGTTCACGATAAAAAATGGGCTACACAATTCCATACACGGCCACATTGGGGGCTTCGTTCCCAGAGAGGGAAGACCCGTCCATACCGAGGGAGAAAAATAGCGAAGGGGTCTCTCTCTTTTGGCTATAAGAGAGGTTCCCGTTCGGCCAAACGAGAGAAAAGGGTGGTGGCGGTTTTGTCCTCTTCGTGGATTGTCTCATTGTGAGTTATAAGGCGAATCGTGGAGTTCTTCTGGCAACCGCCCCAAGTTTTCTTAAGCAAAATTGTGGTCCAATCCCGACGTTGCCTTCAACGTTTGTCCAGCAACTTCCGCGGTGATCGATTGCAACTATCAATATGAGATTTTTCGTCGTATTAACCCTTCTATTTTTGCGGAATTATCAAGTTGATTGGATAATGTTCCTTATTTGAATTGATTGGATGTTTATCTTTTGTGGTGAATAATATCTTGATTGATTTGAATGTTCATCTTTGATTATTTTCCTTATATAAAGAAAATTGCCAAAAACATTATGTGCATGTGATGTAGTTTGCATGTTAGGAAATCGCATGTCATATAAATTAGTCTTAATTTTAAAATAAAAGAAAACCCCAAAAAATATATTATATTGTTTTAGTGTGTTTATTTGCTTTATTTCCTTGCAACTTATTTGGTTGTTTTGTTATTTCATTGTTATTTGTAATGGTTGTGCACTCACATGATCACTTCCTACATGTTAGTAATTTAGATTAAAATCAATTCAAGCTGCCTACATGAATGTTTTCAAGAAAATGAAATAGTACCGAAATGACGTTCGAATAATCTAGCGTAATCAAATTTTTGAACTCATTTAATCTCTGATTCACAAAAATAAAGTAATTCTCTCACACTTTACTTGGGTTTCTAATCGATTCACAAAAAATAAATTATTTTTTTTTTGGTAAGGACCAAAAATAAATTATTGACGACTCCTAAATGAAAATAATTTGCATGTTAAGAATTTAAACCAAATTGTGAATTGATATGAACTTGGGAAAGCCTAAGCTGAGTAATCCATTAGCCGAACCAATAGGCGATGAACCCATGGGTAAGGTTGTGACAGGGTAAGACTAGAATATGGAATTAGAAATGAGGGCAACATCAGAGAAAAATTAGTTGAGTTCCTTGAAATAGCATTTTCAAAATGCTATACGTCCCAAGTTGCATTGGATTTTTGGCATAAAAGGCTTTAGAGATTGTGTTACCAAACAACCCACTTTTGGAAAAGTGCTTTGGAAGCCCAAAAGACTCTGAAAATGCTCTCCTTTAAGGCACACTTATTCCCTCGTTACACCCACACTTGTGTCTTCATGCTGGTGAATAAATAATTGAAAATTCGATTAATTCTCATTATTTTACGTTATATCTACTTGAACGGCAATAGCAATCTATGCCGACAAATCAAGATTGTCCGATATGATTCAAAAAATTTCACACTTATCAATGCCTTGATCAAATTACTTGTGAGAGTATATCGACAATGTCGATGTGAAGGAAAAGTCCTTAATTTCAAGTACTTATCCCAATCGCCGGATATAACCTAATTTCATTCACGATCGAATCAAGTGCAACAAGGCAAAAGTTTTCATTTTCAATAATATGCTACAATATCACATACTAAATCTGAGTTACGAATTTTTTAGCCCAAGCAATAAACTTTTCAGTAATTTTTTTTTTTGTCGAAAGAAAATTGTGTTCATTACTCAAGGATACATGAGAAGTACAATGACTTTCATAGCAAAGAAAATTAGAGCATAACAAATCCCAGAATACAAAATAAAGCCAAATCTAGAAAATAAAGAAGATCAATAGAGGACCGGTAGGGTTAAGCACATATCCGTTCCATAAAAACGGATCTGTTAAGCAAAATAATCGATAACTGATAACTAGATCTCATATCATCATTAGAGCTAAGCACAGGCAGAAAAGTTTTTCTCCAATAACTTTTCAGCAATTTACAATTTCATAATATTTGCCTAAAATCGTTTTGTACAAGAAATTATGGAAAGTTATTTAACTTATAGAATTGGGAAGAAAGAACTACCAAAAACTATTGGGCTTGGGCTGCATAAAAGTTAGGCCCATAAAATTAAATTTCTTGGCGGTCCCACTGCAAGATGATCTATCATCCACTGGACCGTCATTTGCAAGCTTAATATAATAGACGAAACTCCTAGAGCCTTGTTTAATCCCATGTTCTCTGCCTCATGTTAAATGCTTGATGGCCAGAAAAAGGAAAGATTCTTCATCTTAATGATTGTCATGGGACAATTCTATATTCACTCTATATAACTCTAGCCATGACAACCTGTGCAGTTCAGGCTTTTAGTGCAAGAGTACAAATTTGGTGAGTATTACTGTTCTTTTGATATGGGATTGAATGCTAGAGGAGGCAAGAAACATGGAAAAGGGTCTAGAAGCAGCAGCAGGAGCAGGTGTTCATGCTTCTTTTTCCTGAAGATTTTCAGAACCTGGAGATCCCCGTGGCGTTGGGCAGAGAGCGATGACGGGGCCGAGGATGGAGCGGTGAGCTCTAAGCCTGCGCACCTGGTCACGGACGATGGGTTCGGGTGGCCGGTCGTCGTGGAGTCCGGCATTGATAAGAGGGCTTCTGAGTTCATCAAGAAGTTTCACGAGACCCGTGAACCCTGAAACAACAGCACTTTACTACTCCAGAAATAGGAAGTACGTGTCTAGGCCTCCCTTTGTCTGGCTGTGTCTCTCATGTTGTTCTCTGTTGTTATGTCGAGAGTTTGGAGGAGATGATGATGAGCGAAGACAAGAAGAGCTTTTGTCTCTTTATTTGCGGGTTATTTTACTGATGTATTTTCTTATATTGCCCTTTTTTCTGTTTGTGTTATTTCTTTGTACGTTGCATAAATGTTCTTTATAGTAGCAATGTGCAAAGGAATCGAGAACCGGACTAGACCGGCCTAGAACTTGTGGTTCCCATGGGGACCAATTTAGTTTCCAGCTGCAGGAGTGAAACTACCCTCCTGCCCACCTATACTGAACCAATATATATATATTAAAAAAATTCTATACTGTAGTTATATTGTGAAATCTTCTTATTTGATTTCACAAGCAATAACATGCCTACACAAAATTCGATGATTTTGGAAACTAAGAAGGAAAACTTTTATTAGATAGAGAAAAAGTCACAACAAATCCTAAACTATGCTTACTGTGACACATTTATCTCAATTTTTTTTATGACACGAAAAACCCAAAACATATAGCTATGTGACACATTTACTTCAAACTTTTTTTTGTAACACAAAAAACTTTAAACTTATACATGTGTAACACATTTACCCCAAATTACTTTTTTCATAATACTAAAAACCCCAAATTTATACTTACATGACACATTTACACAAAATTTCGAGGTAAATGTGTTGCACGGGCACAATTTTTGAGTTTTTGATATCACAAAAAAAGTTTGGGATAACTGTGTCTCATCGGTACAAGTTTAGAATTTTTTTGTGTCATAGAAAAGGTTTGAAAGTAAATGTGTCACAATGAATATAGTTTAGGGTTTTTGGTAGCTTTTTTCCTATTAGATAAAGTGAGGAAATGTTAATTTGGGGAATGGCTTCCAGTTTGCTTCCAAAGAACAACTTTGTTTCAATGTGTTTGCAAAGAATTAGTACTTTTTTTTATTAATTGAGTGATAAAACTGAAGGAGTACACACGTAGAAACTAGATTCACCATGGTATTGATTAATGAATGTAATTTTGTAAAGATTGGGGATTGGTTCCATGGACGCACCTTGGAGCCGGACCGAACCGGTAGTCCGATTTTCAATTAGAATTTTTTGGAATCGGTCCTTAGTGGACGACTCCCAGTTCCATGGATCTATCTCGGAATCGAATCAAACCAACAATCCAGTTTTCGATTAGAATTTTTTGGAATTTGTCCTTGGTGGATGGTTCCTAGGTCCAAGGTGGGAATCGTCCACCCAGACCATACTCACCCCTTCTAAGGCCGTATAAGACTTGAATTGTTTGGTGTATTGAGACTTTTGATAAGAATAGCATGATATACTTGTGAGGACCGAAGTCCTACAGTAGCGAAAGAGTTCGTGGTTATATATTGCGGTGGGAAAATTACTAAAAAAGTTCTCCATCTATTGTATTTGTGCCAATTTAGTCATAATCCTTTTAATTTGGCTAATTTAGTCTTAAACCTTTTGCATATTTTCCAATTCAATCTTATTGCCCGGAAAAATTTGACGTGGGATACTCACTTAGCGCTGGTCGTCCTACGTGGATGGCAAGCGCTAATGTGGTTGCCGGAAAATAAAATCGTCATTGTTTTCTTAAAAAAATAAAAAAGACTCCACTTTACTAAAGCCCCAATTTGGATTTGGCCCGATCTTAAACCATAAAATTGTGAAGAACCCTAACTCCACTTAGACTCTCTCCCTGTTGGATCTCATCTTGCTTCAATCACGGTCGTGAACCACAAAATCGTCAAGCCAAGTCTTCTTAGTCGTCGTCCTCCCCTTCATGAACCAAACCCCAAATTACGTGAAGCCTCAATTTGGAGTCGACCAAAATGGCGAACTCTAAAATCACGTAGAACCGGAATTTTTCTCAATTTTTCTCCCAAAATTCGATCACTTCTTGCCATTTCCCTTGAGCCACGTTCTTCATCCATCGAATTGATAGTGGTCAAAACCCCCATTTCGCTCAACGCTCACCCAATGCCTGCTCAGCACCTTCGCCCAGATTCGCTCATCTTAACCGCGAAGATTTGGAAACATGAATCTTGCCTTGCTTACATGGTTTTGGGTAACTGTGTGATCACTCAAAAAAACTATTTATGGAAGGTAATGCATATCCAAAGCTCATGCAATTATTGAAGTTTGGAAATATGAATCTTGCATTGTTGATAGACGAAAGTTTTTGCTTCCAGTTTCTTTATATAATTTATGTTTGTGGAGGTGGGAGAATGCAGATTGTACTCTTATGGGATTTGATTGGTCTGGGCTCTAACATGAGTGGATGAGATATGCATAGCTTGGAGATTGCATATCTTTGACTGAAACTGTCGAAAGGTCTTTTAGTATGGATAGTAGCTTCTAATTCTAAAATGGATGTACATGAACAAGTCATGGACTACACATTGCAAAAGCAAGAGGCCTTTTTCCAGAGCTAAATAGCATTGTAATATGGAAAGTCAATATTATGTTTCCTTTTGATATATGTTGAGAGTTCTCTTTCTCCGTTTACATACTTAATACTCCAAGTCTTGCCAAATGTTGTTTTGAGCACTATCTTGTTATATTCAAATCTGGATTAGCCCTGTTGTTTGTTCCCCTGTAATGTTGAACTGTTTGATATGTTATCTGATATTGCATTTGTTCATCTTTTGCAATAGCTATACTAGATCCACTTGCGATCTAGTTGAACTTCTTCAGTGAAGAAAACAACTTAAGTTTTGATGATAATTGGTTGAGTTCTAGCCTTAAAAAATCAAGAGGAAATAACATCACATACTTCGATCGTGTAAAAGTCCTTCGTGTTACTAAGATGAAGTATTAGTGTTTTAGCATGTACGCAATAGTAGGTTATTGTTGGTTTTATTTACCATTTTTGATTACAACAGATTAATTGCACAATGTTAAAGAGGTTGTTTGGTTTGTATTAAATAACCAGGAAATCAACATGAAGCTCTATGACTTGGAAGGTTATTGAGGTAAAAGCTATATCGTGTTTAGTAGTAAGTGCTTCTCCTATATATATGTCTACTTTAATGGACTGGCTAAGTCCCCATAAATATGTGCTTATGCAAAAAGATAAGTGCACAATGTTATAGATGCAATGTCTTATCCTATCCTTACTTTTCCCTTTACAGATGCTAGAATCACAAGAAGAAACTGCGGTTGTAATGAATTCCACTAGAATTGACAATGAGGTGTCATCACAAGAAGAGACCAGCAAATTCATGACAAGATCTGCAAATTCATCACAATCGAGGTCGTCGGTCACTCCAATTGACAATGATACGTCTATGTTTTGCTATTGTCGTTTGAAATCTCTTCTACGGGCATCATGTACGAAGGAGAATCGGGGAAGGAGATATCATGGCTGCCTAAGATACAAAAGTGAGGAAAGTTGCCAGTTTTTATTTGGGTTGATACGGAAATCAGTCAATCAACAAGGAGCATGTCAAAAAATTTTCATTGAAGCAATGTCAAAGAAGAAGCAATTCCAACCCATAATGAGGATGATGGCAGTTCAACGGATGCTGAAATCAGAGCTCTCTAGGCACAATTGAAACGTGTGAACCAAGACGTGGCAAAGCTGAAGAAGGAAACTTCGAGATTGAAGACAATGTTGATTGTGTCATGGATGCTTATAGTAATTTTAGCTGGCAAAAGGATACTATAAGTGCCATAAGTTGTGTACGGAGATCACTTTGGTGCAATAACTTTTTTTCGGATTACTTTGGTGCCAAATCGGAGAAAAATAGATCACTTTAGTGACTCCGGCCAAAATTCCGGCCAAAAAAAGAGCTACGTCAGATTTTCAGCGAGTCACGTTAGATTTCCGATAAGTCATGTCAGCATCGGAAATTAATAAAAAAAGGGTCATGTTAGATTTCCGACGGCTATGTCAGCATTGGTACTAAAATGATCGTTTTAAAAAAAAGTTGGTACCAAAGTGATCTGAAAAAAAGTTATGGCACCAAAGTGATCTCCATACACAACTTATGACACTTATAGTGTCATTTTGCCAATTTTAGCTCACATGTTATTTGGAAATTTGAAGATGAATAATACAATGAGCTTGCCATAGAGTGTGTTAGTAGACATTGTGTTATATTAGCTATTTCAGTATATGTTTTGAGCATGCTATGTATTCTTTCACATGAAGTATATGTATGTACAATATGTTTATGGGAATGAATCGTGTTGAGGAAAACTCCTAATGAATCTTGAAGTTGACAAAACTTTCTATATTTATCTTGTAAATCTGACATGCATTCTATTTCAAGTTAATATATTCTTGAAGTTCATAAGAAAATATCAAACTTTACAAGTTCTCAGAACTAAAAGTTCAGACTCAAAATGAGAAGTTCAGACTTTACCATGAAAGTCATTCAGACTCTATTTTAAGTCTTCAAAGAACTTCAGATCCTATGAGAAATATGTTCATGTTTTATTAAAAGAACCATACTAATCTAAGTTCTAAAAGAAATGTAGACACAGAAGTTATGCAAATGCAGACGTAGAAGCTTTTTAGACGTAGAAGCAAAACTCTTTCAGAACGAAACATTACAGCTAGTGATTTGCCATGAATTTCTTAGAAGGAAAGTTTTGATTGTCTCAATCTAAAGTTATAATTGATTGACAACCCAACATTATGACAAATATGCATTACAACGGATAAAACTCTACTTATGAAAATCAAGATTCTTAAGGGATACTTTGTAAGAGTGATTGTGTGAGATAAAGAGTCATATTATATAAAAGAGTATTGTCACTCAAAATTTGTAAATCCTTTTGATTACATAGTGAAATTCAGCCAGTAGGTTGTCAGTGTGAGAGAGTAGATGTAGGCTTGCTATAAGCCAAATCACTATAAACTTATGTACAATTTTTCTATCTCTTATTTCTTGTTTTACATATTACACACCAAGAGCACTGTCTATATAAACTGTTTTGAATCTTAATTTTATTCAGACTTTACTATGATCAATCATTTCCGCTATAAATTGACCAAAATTGTTTAAAATAACATATTCACTCTTCTCTAGGTGATTCTTGCTAGCTACATCAAATTGAAAGTTGTTTGCAAGCTCCTATTTGAGTCTTTGGCTATTTCTCAACTTGTTCATTCTTCTTTTTTTTGGCTGTTTCTCAACTTGTTTTTTTTGGTAAAGGCTGTTTCTCAACTTGTTTTTTTTGGTAAAGGCTGTTTCTCAACTTGTTCGTTGCTTCTCCACCTGAAGTAGCCAATGCACTTCTACTTCAATAAAACAGTGAAACTAGTTTATTGCAATACAATAAACATCCATAATAGTAAACAAGCATATGATTCATATCAGATTAACAAAACATTTCATTGCACAACGATGGGGATTACAAGTAAAGTACTTCACATCCCATCTGTTCCAATCAAACAATCATCATCAAGTGCTAAAAAAAAAAAACCACCCATGACACTACTCACTGATCCTATCATCCTAAAAGAAAAAGTCAAATGCCACAATACCATCTCACTATTACCCATCATCGACAAAAAGAAAGAACATAGCCATAATAGTATTTTATTAAACCCACCCTTACAAGTGCTTCCTATCAACATTTTTTACATTTTTCTTATTCTTCAATGGGCCTACTTCTTTCGTTGGAACATCAATTGCACGTGCAAATGACGTTGATTCATCCTGTGCTGGTATTTTTGGTGCTTCACTTTTTGTCCCCTTCGAGCAACTTCTTGCACTTGTATGCTCAACCTAACATGATTACATTATGTTTATGAAATTTTTATTGGTATAATATAAGCAATTAAGAAAAAACTACTTATCGTTCTAGCAGAAAGAGGACTTACATTCATACTAGTAGGGCCACCACCACTACCACTTGCACTGACATTATCTAGATGTTTTTCAGCCTACAAAGAGAATATTCGTTTCAAGTCTTATTCAAGAAGCAAGTATGACACAATAGAAAATGGAAGTACTAACTGAAAGTTTTTGCCTTGAAAATCGTGTTTGCGAGGATATAGACCCTGTCTTCTTAATTAGACACGTCAAACTATTGTGTCTCGTCTCCGAGCAACTTCGACATGTCATCTTCATTCCTATTCTCGACATCCTAGTTCCACTTGTCACATCACCTTTCTCCCTTGATCTTTTTTGTTTACGTCTACCTGTCTTCCCCCTAGTTGGAAGGGGTTCAGGTGGCTCCCTATTAGTCTTTTTCCAAAATTTCTCTCCTTGAATTGGCATTACAATGTTCTCATATGCAACTAAGAACTTGGCTTTCTTATAATATTCATCAATATAATCATATGCATCCTCTTGCCTATGATTTATAGCAGAAATGGCATGAAGATAAGGGATGCCAGTTAGTTGCCATCTCTACAAGAGCAGTCTCTCTTAAACACATCCACCACGTGCTTCTCACCCTTATCCATCACCTCATATCCAACATCACCATTCCATATCACTTGGCAATAAATTGCACCAACTCTATTTTCTTCCAACTTTCTTACAATTCTCGGACCATAGTTCCTTCTCCACTTAAGACATACATCCCTTTGTGTACGTATCCTTGTCATTATCATTATTCGCATATCCTCCAACATCTTGTAAATGGACTTGCACCTAGCATTTATAATTCTTCCATTGAATGTCTCAGATAAGTTATTGTCAACAATATTATATTTCATATCAGTAGTAAATAAAGCCCTGGACCAGTGCCTTGGCTCTGTTTGAACCAAGTCATGATATGCAATGGGACTGATTTGCTTCAATGCTTGAGAGTGTTCATCATACTTTGCCATAGTACTGCTTTTAACACATTGTCAAAACAGTCTTTGCATCTATATCCCTTTATACTTTTTATCCCAATTGGCATAGATGTGTTTGGCACACATCCTATGCTCAACTGCAAGTAACAGCTTAGCCACAGCTTGTAGAAAGCCCTGCAAAGATGATTACAATATAAATCATATGTTACTAGTTTGACCATCTAATAGGCATAACCAAAAAATAAATAAATAAGAAACTTACTTTTTGTTTATCACTAATTATGACCCAACCTTGTCCATATGTGTGTATAATGTTGAGATCATCTATCAAATTTGTCAAGAACCAAGTCTAGGTGTCTGTACTCTTAACTCTAATAACCGCCCACACAATTGGGAACATCTGATTATTTTCATTCATTCCAATAGCACACAAGATTTGACCTTGACAAATTCCTTTCAAGAAGCAACCATCCAACCCCACAACTTTTCTACATCCACCAAGGAATCCTTTCTTACAAGCAGCAAAGCAAATGTGCATTCTCTCAAACAATGCCTTAGATTGCATATCAAACTTTTCAACCTTTAATATAACCGTACTCCTAAGATTGCTCATCTTAAGCTCCTCTGCGCAATCTCACAACTTTGCATATTCCTTCTTGTAGTCTCCCATCGACACTCTATCAGCAAATAGCTTGGCCTTTGTACATTGAGTGATACTTATATCTAAGCCTAATTGTTCCTTGATAAGTTCCCTCAAAGCATGAGTTTTAATAGTTGGCATTGCTCTTATTGTGGCAAGATAGTGATTTGCTAATCAAGAACCCGTCACCTTGTTATTCTAAAGCTAATGCTACAAGTGTGTTCGAATAGTAGGTCTTCACATGAAATGATCCACTATGAGCATCAATAGATTTAGAGATTCTCCAAGGACAACTTTCACTAACACCTTTTGCTCTAACACATTTCTTTTCATTCTTTATAAATTTTATCTCTCTATGCTTAGCCACTGAATACTTTATGAGAGCATCTTTAAATTGCCTACTACTATCAAACATCATAGACACGATAAACACATGCACATCACAATTAGGATCATACTTTGAAAAACTACTTCTCCTTTTAGTAAAATCATCATCTTCTAGTCCTAAACTTTCATCTCTATTCGTTTCATAGTGCTCTATTTTGTAACCAACTTCAAAATCAACTACATTATCCACATCAACTATAGATTGTTGGGAAGGTACCAATTTTGTTGATGGTTCTCCTGTAATCAAATATTTTCTGGCCCTGTTACAGAACTCTTTGATGTTCTTTCTTGCTTCTAGAAGCTCCTCATTATCGTGATCATCATCATCAGTCGAAATTCTTGCATCGACTAAGAAGTCTGTCTCGTCATCCTCATTGTCATCCACCATAAATTCATCACCTTCTATGCTAGTATAATCATCCTCATGAACTAAGTCATCGTGATCTAAACCACCATCATTCTCAATCACTACATTTTTACCTAAACCGGCATCATCATGAGCACCCTCACCAGTACGTTGATTAGCACCCTCACCGACACCTACACCGACACCTTGATCATCAACCTCACCTATTTAATCGACTATAAAGTTTTCTCCATATATTTCGATCAATCATTACGCAAATAACTGAAAATTAGTTCGACAACATTGCTATCATTTCATATGTATCTCAATCCATCTTCTATAGATTTTCCCGGAAACTTAAAATGAAGGTGTTGGAATGTACTATTTACCCCATTTTCTAGGTCACTGATAAACCCTTCGTAACTCCTTGAATTGATATTGACTTGCACTAAATCCATCTTCCCCCCAACATATTCAAGTATTGGGCAACGGACAAATTTTCCCCCGTGGAAAAGGTAGACCCATGCCAATTTGTCGCTTATCTTGACTCTACACAAAAATACAACTTTTGTTATAAACATACATATAATAGAGGAACAACATAATAACATACAAAAATAATTGCATGCAGTATATTCCTTTGTAAATTTTTCATGTGAGATAAACTTGAAAGTTATTAAGAGTTAGTGCTAAAACAGCTATGAGTATTCTATCTCCACCATATAATGCTCATAAAGTACATCACCTATCTAATGTTTATTTAGGCATATATTATTATGGTTATTAAAAATATTAGCTGGGCAAGTTGTTAAGAATGATAAAATCCACCTATATGTAGGATAGATAATCGAAATTTGTTTCTTTTATCAATTGTTGTAACAAAGCATTTACTCTTATAGTTTAAAATACTCGGCATACTGTGTTTTAATGGCTCCAAGTGAGAATCTGCAAACTAATTTTTTATTCAACTTGATTTACCGTTCAATCACAAGACTGAGACTTGTGAATTTAAACTTATGGCTTATGGCCCTACATGATTCTTACATCTTCTTAGTCATCGTGTAGTCTATGAAACGTGATGGTGAGTCCAAGAAGACAAGGATTATTTCTCTTCCAAACAAAACAACACGCGCGAAGAAACCGAGGCAAATGGATTATTTAAACTAAGACAAGGACAACATACCTTTTGACTGTTCTTTGCTGAGTTCGGGACCACTACGTAGAGTTGTTGCTTTTACTCGACACTATCGACAACACAAGAAAACCAAGACCACAAACTTGCTCGTGTTTGTTGCGGTTTGTGATGGATGAATCGGGTCTCAATTGGTTTGTGACGGACGAATCGGGTCTCAATTGGGTCTTCGCAATCGGGTCTTCATAATCGGGCGAGTGTTGGGCGAAATGGGGGACTTGACCACTATCAATTCGATGGAAGAAGAACGCGGCTCGAGGGAAATGGTAAGAAGTGATCGAATTTGGGAGAAAAATTGAGAGAAATTCAAGTTCTTTGCGATTTTAGAGTTTGCGATTTTGGTCGACTTTAAATTGGGGTTTCGCGTAATTTGGGGTTTGGTTCATGAAGGGGAGGACGATGACTGAGAAGACTTGGCTTGAAGATTTTGTGGTTCACGATTGTGATTGAAGTAAGATGAGATCGAATAGGGAGAAATTCTAAGAGGAGTTAGGGTTCTTCACAATTTTGTGGTTTGCAATCCGACCAAATCCAAATTGGGGCTTTGGTAAAGTGGAGTCTTCTTATTTTTTTAAGAAAATGATGACGTTTTTATTTTTCGATGACCACATCAGCGCGGGCCGTCCACATAGGACGGGCGGTGCTGAGTGGGTATCCCACATCAGACTTTACCGGGCAATAAGACTGAATTGGATAATATGTAAAAGGTTTAGGACTGAATTGTCTAAATTGAAAGGTTTATGACTGAATTGGCACAAATGCAATAGGTTTATGACTTTTTTGGTAATTGCCCCTACTGCGGTTGAAGATAAGAATCGTAAAATTCATATTTTGATGTATATATTAATATTCATAAAAAAATACAGCAACCTATTTATAGGCTTTATTAAATAATTATTCTAAGATAATATCTCAATCAAGATATTCACAATTTTATATATATATATGCAATATACAGGTAATCAACAAAATTGTCTAACTATCTCTAACAATTGCATTTAGTTACTATCAACCCTCAAACAACAACTCTTGCAACTTGATGAATTTTTTTTTGAACCCCCCAAGACATACAATAGAGAGAGGAAGAGTGGGGAGATTGGCATCGTTGGCAATGGAAGGTGGATGCCGGTAATGGCGGTGGACACCGATAGTGGTGGTCAGCACCGGCAGGGGGATCGGGCGGAGGCAATCGGAGGCCAGAGAGATGGTTAGGTTTAGTGTTTAGTGGTGATTTCATAATTATTCAATGGGTGTGTATGTATACACGCCACACATCTAAAAGTACATAAGGAGATGGAAACAGGAAGGTAGGAACGAGCCCCATACCTAAGTTAGTCCTCTAGGGGACAAGGTCCAATGGACTCAAGTTATTGCAATAAAGGTCACGGACAACTTAGTCTAGAAGGATCATCTTGACTTCTTTAATGCCCCATGTAAGATTCACTATATTGCGAGGTTCCATTCTGGCTCGACACAATTGACTTTGGAGTCGGGCTCCGTGGACGTAAACTTTCGCAAATTTCCTAGCCTCAATGTGTTTGGCTTGCCTTTGCTTGGATCAGGAATAGACTTAACCCGATACACCAAAGTTAGCTTAGGATACCGCCTGATAGCCATTCCCTTGAAAATAGATCGCCTTTGTTCCAATGAGGTGTTAAATGTATATGTCGAGGTATGCTGAGCTAATTTGAGGATCATTCTTCTAAGTTTTATTTTTCTTTTCTTTTTTTTTTCCTTCGTGTTGAACTGAGCTCTTGCAAAATATTGAGTCAAACCATGATTCATAATTTGCGGGAATTCCTATTGTGTATAAACAATATGCCCCATATGTGGACTATGATTACATAATCTTATAAGGTTGCCGTTGCTAAGATCAATACATTTTATCTGGTTTTGTCAGGTCAAATGTGCACGATTCCCTCTTTTTGAATTAGGAACCGTCAAGGAAACAAAACACAAAGTGCCAGCCTAATTCGTGTTGAAAAACAACACTGATCTTTCAAGGAAACAAAACATAAAGCGCCAGCCTAATTCATGTTGAAATACGACACTAATCCTTCACTTTCTTTGCCTAATCATCTGTACACGCAACCGTAATCGGTCGACAAACCTAACAAAGTGCCGTATAACTATTCTCCCAACAGAGGTCTTTATACCATAAACTACACAAAGTGAAGCAATGTATACTAATATATACCAGAAAGATATGTGAACCCAACATTACAACATTTAATCAAATTAAGAATGTTGTGAGGGACAAGCTAAAGGCAAAAGAGGGCTGTGAGATATCATGCATGCATATAGAAAAGTGCTTACAAAAGGAAATCCCCATGCAAACTCTAATAATCAATAATTTAAAATGAATTTTCTTAGAGATACCTAAAAGTTAGACAGCTTGAAGGCACAGCTGGGGTTGGAGGGACGTGGGGACTGTCCTACCAGCCAACTTTCTTGCCCTAAAAAGTCTAAAGGGGAAGAGAAAAAGAAAGGAAAAGAAAAGAAAGTATCCCAAAAGCTTTCTTTTATTATGCAGTTTGGTTTTCCTTTCAGAATCTTGAGCACTAGCTTTCGTTCTCGAAGGAACTCTCTCGGGTAGAAACGATCTGGTTCAACTTTATCTTGACTATGTAGTAAATTTTTTTAAGGAAATTATTCTCCCACGCCAATAAAGTAGCATACGTAGTGTTTACGATATGGACTATCAATGTGGTACCGTATCAACAAAACAAAAATAGCTCCGAAATAAATATTAAAAAAAATAGAGAGAGAGGGGTAGGGATTTGGTTTCACCACAACATATTAACTAGCAAGAGGCCATCGACCTTTGTCGTCCTCCAGCGACGGCGGAAGACCTCTACTAGGGGAGGGTGTCGTCGCCGCCCCCTCTTATCAACAGTGAGGGTCGTGTGGCACTCATTGGGGCTCCTGATGCTCGGATAGCGAGAGGAAGGCGACAATACTCTCCCCCTCCCTCGCCCCTTCTCTCTCTTAAGAAGGCAGCGATACCCATCCTACCTCTTTTTCGCTTGTGTTTACCCTCGATCTCCGTTTTCTCTATCTAAACAAAGGCTTGACAATCGTCATCGAAGCTTGGAGAAGGTTGTCGGACCCAAACGGAAAGAGATAATTTTTTCTTTTTATTAGAATAAAACATATTTCAATTTCAACTCAAAACATTTTTAATACATCAGAAAGCGAAAAGGCATTTGAAAATTCCAAGAGAAGTTGCGTCGGCCAGCCGGTTCCATCCAACTAGAAAAGACCAGCAGAGTTAGAGAATTCGATCGCATTGAAAATCGAAGCGCCCGATTGCGCATCCGACCATAGTTAAAAGGGACTAAATGGAAGGCAGCTTAACTCCATATGGTTAAATGAGTAGATTTATCTAGGCCTACGGATTGAACCAGTCAAAAGTCCCACATGCACAAGCTAACCCATTACTTTGTGGATACGCAGGACAGGTAAAAAGGTGGTCTAATACAGAACCAAAAATCATTTGTTTAGCTTTTTGTCATTATACGATACTTAGCATCCAATGACCAGTTGCAGAAATCGAACTTCTGGCGTTAAGCCCCCTGGATTCCCACAAAACCGAGACGCGCATAGATCTGAACTCCGAACCTTAGCATGCACGGACGGTCGTTGAAAAATGATTAAAATCTTTAAAGAATTCATGAGAGTGCACTGTATTTATGCATGACCCCTTCACTTTGATCCCCACTGTCCACCCTTTTGTTTTTTTAAGTAAGCTATTAGCATAATTTAACTAAATATCTTCTTTCACAGCTGTTCCACAGATGACCTTTTTTTGAAGGTTTCATACGAGAGAGAGAGAGAGAGAGAGAGAGATGAAAGGGAAGGACAAAGGAGTACAATAAAGCTTTTGTTCCGTAGACATTACATTTTGAGGAGTTGTTTTGGGGAGATTCCCTTTGGTACAGCAAGTAATATAATCAGCAAAAGATGAAGGGTTGGCACTACAGCACCTTGGAAACAACTGTTCACGGTCAAATTCAAAGCAGAGGACAACAGCACTTATGCTTCGTCTCAGTTTCACAACCGTTATATTATAAGACATTAATATAAAATTTTCCAACGTTCTTACCAATGTCATTTCGATCAATCTTGGCCATCCATTCTATCCAACACTCTCCTCAACCAACCACCCCCCTAGACTCACATCTATAAATTGGAAGACCCACAGTTCATGTGACGCCAGAACTTGAATATCAACACCAACTTGTGTCTGTTAACAGATAAATAAATCATTTGGGTTCAAGAGGGTGACATTGTTGAAGAGAAGAGAGGCTGATATACTGAAATGGGTCACAGGAAGTCATCTTTCTTCTCCATGTTCAACATCTTCAAATCGTGTTGCTCCCACAGTAGTGACTACATGTCTGACGACGGCGGCTACAGGAGGAGGATATGCCCAAGCGATGAGGACCGAGGGTACTGGGTTGCTGAGCCCGGGATTGACCGCAAAGCGACGGACTTCATTGCCCGATTCTACGCAAGCCAGGTCACGGACCCTGAGAGGCAGACTATTGCCGTTTGACGGCTATTGCTCTCTCTCACTGAGCATCTCTCACCATTCCATGCGTCTCCCGTGTAGAAACAGTTCATCAATCCTTTCCTTGATTTTTTGGTATTTCTTTTAGAATAATGCTCTCTCTGATGTCCTGTAGTTCACCATGAGTGTGCCTCATTTATAAGTTCATTACAATGACAAGAACAAATGTAACAGTGTAGCTTCTCCTTCTGAAAAATCCTTGTCCTCTGCAGTTTGTGGCACTAGCAAGTTAACATGCCTCCGTCAGTCTCTAAACCTTCATGCTCGGTGCATAATCTCGTGACCGTTTTAATTGATAGATAGATGATTGGAATCTAAATGACAAAAAATTGACAGACTGTGCACTGCATTTAGTCCAGCCTGAATCAAGAACTCAGGTGAAACTTCGCAAATTTTCGTTAAGACCCTCGATCCAAGAGCTTCGCATCTAGAAATGCAATTCCAGAAATGGGAAGTCGTTAATCATGCAATGTTTCATTTATGAGTTTATAACCAGTTTTCTGAGTCCTCATATACCACTAAAGTTTTTCTCAGCAATAGCACCTGTAGTTAAAATATGAAAGTGATTTTGGTGGTCGCTTTTGAGTGGTAATCATTTAGCACAGCCATGAGAGTAGTCGAAGAGGCGTGAACATAGTCATTTTAAACGGCTAATAGCTGTTATCAAGTCCTTCAAACAATTCAAAGAATTTATTAGCATTTAATATGGATTTATCAATAGCATGCAATTGATCACAAATATATTTAAAGTCACAACGACAAACAAGTAAAAGACTTATTTTCTTTCCGGGCATGTTGAAGTTGTCCAAGGAAATCAAGTTCAGAAGTCACCGAGCTCTGCTTGAAACCTCTTCTGAGAATGCGCTTGGGATCCAAGATTTTTTTAGGCGATCAGTATGCACTGTCTCTTCAATAAGGGAACCAAGTAAAAACCTAAACCTTAAATCATAGACAATACTTGTGTCTTCCATTTCCATTGAGTTTCAACATAACAAAGTTTGCCGGGTTGATGTCGAAAGAAATGTGAATTTCGGGTTTGAAGAAGAAGACAACATGGTTGCATCTATTTTTTTATGTCCAAACAGAATAAGATCAACGTGTCCTTGCGTATAAACAGAGAATCAAGTCAATTAAGCACGTACTTCATTAATACTTCCTACAGTACAAATAGAGAGATATCACCTCCTATATTTTAACGGTGGAAATTAATATAAAGATAATACTTCGATCTACATGAAAACTAAAAAACAATTGATTGGCAAGCGCCTCTCCACTCTGATTTGTGAAGATTCAGCGTTTTAACTATGCTGATTTTTTTGCAATTTGGTTTGTTCCTCCAATAAATTGGCTGGAGCTTACCTTTGAAAACGACACTGCATGCTTTCCAGTGCATATAATTGCACATCGTACACACTGATCAGTTGTTCTCATCTTTCCTTTCGATACTCTAAGTCATGTCTAGGCTCCCTCTTTTCTTGGGTCTCCTTTTTGGCATTATATTCCATCTCAATGTTCTCCATAACATGGAAAGAAAGAATTTCTCCGGACTGCATGTGCATGTGAGTATCACTGAGTTTCATGATAATGACTGTTTGAAGTGAATTGCACAAAGTCTAAATGATTCAGGGTTACATTGTTGCAGCGAGAGAGCTTCAGGATTAGTATCAGCAAACTTCTCAAGCAAACTTGTTTGTGTCCATAAAAGATAAAAGGCAGAAATATGCTTTATTTGATGCTTCCAAAATATAACTTTGTAGAAAAATTTCAGGACACATGCATACTTCTACATCACTGTAGATGAAGCCGAACCTCTTAGCCAAATGATAAGTGCAAATATAGCCAAAGTTAGGATGATGCAGGATTTTTCAATCTTTTCCCTAAAAGGACTGTTAGATTTTAGATATCGATAGCTCTTTGATGTGCTAGATAGGTTAATAATTGCAATAACTAGAGTTTGATGACTAAAGGTCATTACTAACTCAAGAGCTAGATTTTTTAGCACAAATTATGCTGCAGGCAAAAGCACGGACGAGCAAAAGAAGAAAAACTAATCTGGCCTCGGCGACTTGGGGCTCCACAAAATTTCAGAGCAAGAAATAATGTGTTACAATTTCATATTCAATTGGCATTGGCACTGGAAGCTACCTGAAGGAAAAATGGATGCCCCGCCACAAATCCGCAGAGTTCCGCCTAACCAGAAGTCACTTTGAGCTAGATGCAATTGTTTAATAGGAGGTCGCGGATTAGTAATAGCAAGATACCCATTTTGGGCAGGGAATAAACAGTCTACTCCATTTCACTGCTAATATTTTACTGAATCATCCTAGCACGCATGACATATTCTACCAACAATGTCGGTGAGAGAATGAAAAAGTGTGCTAGTTCTCGCACTATCTTTGTGATTTAGAAGGTTTAAGGCAAAATATTCAAGTTGCTTTGTGATGATACTGGAAAGTGAGTTGTCAAGTGAAAGAAGAAATGTTTGGCTTGGCTTGTGATGGGAAGGAACCTAATGCTCGTTGGGGTCCAGCTCAAAGGCCTACGAGCCCAGGCCAAAGCAACGCAAAGCGAAGCACACCCTCAAAGTGGCTCACGGTGACCCCTATGAGAAAGAAAAGGATTGGTGTTGGTGAAGGAGTGCTAGTTAGTGACTGCTTAATAATTAAGTTTGGGCACTCACATGCTAATTCAGCAATTTTTAACTCAACCAGTCCAGGTTGTCTTCTGGATTCGATGTTAAGTAAAGTAAAAATCATTGTGATTGTGCCAGGCTCAAGAAAAAAGTCAAAACTTTTCTCAGGGTTCTGTTTCTTAGTGCTCTTTTGTTTTTTCCTGAAGAAGCAGAAAGTGTATTGTGGACCTGTTGCTTTTTGTGAGATTCCTCTGTTTAGGTTCTTCCTCCGAAGGTGCTTCCTTAGAACAGTTGGTTACCTTGAGGCCAACTATTTCAACGTGCCCCTATTTGATTTACTTATTTGATTGTCTGAATTACCAACTGTTGCTGATTGACAAACTAGAATACGAAGCCCAAGGGGTTGACGCAGCTGGATAAGCAATGAGCTGGGGCGTGTTTCGCCACGTCATGAGTTCGATCCCCTCCGTCCGTTGGGTGCTATCCATTCCTTGTCGGCCACCTGCATGGGCTTGCAGGGTGTTGATGGACGCGGGCTTAGTCGGGCGAAGCCCGGATGCCCCTTGTAATAAAAAAAAATAAACTAGAATATGATTATTCTCTAATTTTGCAGCTTGGTCCGTTTGTGTCCCATAATCATGAATACCCAGAATGTTACGCCTCCGCAGTACTGTTTTCGCCTAAAATAAGCGCCAATTGCGAGCCTCTATGTTGAACCGAAGCCTGAATTGGTGAGCTCATATGGGAGTGATGAGGAGGTGCGATTCGGACTAGACCATATTGCATTTCATTGAGTTACTGCAATGTTCTTTCTTTATTTGTTCATACAATTCAGCTTCAAATTCTTTGCTTAGTTCAAGATTGTTCATCTGACGGCTGAATTCAGTTCATGGGTGAACTTCTTTGGCTAATTACAGCACAAAACTTTCCCTTCGGAGGGATAAGAAGAAACAGCAGCCATTCATTTCCTTCATGAACTTTCCGTGTAAGATCAGCATCATGGTTGGATGCTCAAGACAATTTCTCACAAGATTCTCAAGCTTGATCAAGCGCGCAAAGAAGGGAGGGCCTTCAAAACTTTCTGTATTTGAAAGAATCCGGTCAAGTTCTCGCCTTTATGTCGCCTTCCATGTTCTTTTGATACATTTAATTAGAGAAAAGTGCCAAAAAAGTCCTAAATCTTTTGCATTAATGCCAATTTAGTCATGAACTTTTTTTTGTGCCAATTTAGTCATAAACCTTTTGCATTGGTGTCAATTTAGTCATAAACTTTTTTTTTGTGCCAATTCAGTCATAAACCTTTTAAATTGATGTCCTTACAAAAAAAAAAAACCTTTTTAAATTGATACCAATTCAGTCCTAAACCTTTTATTTTTGTATCAATTTAGTCATTTCGGCCAATTTTGACAGGAATTTGCTTACGTGGATGCTTGCTGACCGACGGCCGGTCACCGGCGTTGACGTGGTATCGATGTGGACAACTTTAATAATATTTTAATATTTTTTTTCCTTTTTATTTTTTTTCCTTTTTTTCTTTTTTTTTTCCTCTCTCCCTCTTTCTCTGGCCAGTCACCAGTTCGGTGATCGGCTAAAGGCTAGAGGCTGGCGAGCTCGACCTCATTGGCCACTAGCGAGGGCTCAAGCCTCGCAATGGTCGAGCAAGGCTCGGCCTTGCTAGGCGAGGCCGCCCTCGCCAATGGCCAGCGAGGTCGAGCTCGCCGCCCTTGCCAGTGGCCAGCAAGGTCGAGCTCGCCGGCCTCTGGCCTCTGGCCGGTCGGAGGAAGAGGGAGAGAAAAAAAAAAAGGAAAAAAAGGAAAAAAAATAAAAATTCAGAAAAAATATTATTAAAGTTATCCACGTCGGCACCACGTTAGTGCCGGTGACGGGCCGTCGGTCGGCAAGAGTTCACATCGGCAAATTCCGGTCAAAATTGATCAGAAGGATTAAATTGGCACAAAAACAAAATGTTTAGGACTGAATTGGCACCAATTTAAAAGGTTTATGACTGAATTGACACCAAAAAAATGTTTAGGACTAAATTGGCACAAATGCAAAAGGTTTAGGATTGAATTGACACCAAAAAATGATTTATGACTAAATTGGCATTAATGCAAAAACTTTAGGACTTTTTTGGCACTTTTCCCCATTTAATTATGTAATCTGCTATTAATCCGATCCTTCCTTTCACTACTTTTTTGAAGATCTCATCTTGCTTTAGCGCAAAACAATCCGCGCCCACACCATTAGAGCTCTTCACTTTTGATGATTAGGAGTTCCTTTAGGGGATGGGTGATGCTACGACAGAGAGTGTGAAAGATCATGTAGCTTTGTGGGGACCTCAATTGATTTGGAAGATTATTGAATTGAGCCACCAATGACATGATCAAGAACAGCAAGTACAATTTACATGAGCTTTATGAAGTACGGACTAGGAAAGATAGCATTAGTTGTTTCACACTGACATAGGATTCCTTCTCATTCGGAAGGACTAAGAATTATAGGCCTCTTATAAACCTCAGGTTGATAAACATTCCATTTACTTGACGAACTGATAAGACGGGAGTCATGGCCCAGGTGAGTTTTCTATACATAAATTATTTGCACTTGGTGATGCGTGGAATCGGAATCGAACTTGTATTGTATGCCTAACTTCAAATGGTATTTTACTTAACCATTTAGTCTAGTGTGATAAACTAAGCTGGCAATGCTTGTCGATCGGTAACTAGGAAAGGTCCACAATGGTAAAAGTTAGGGGTGAGCATGACAAACCATCCAAACCGGGATCGGACTAGTTGGTTTGGTCCGGTTCTTAAGAGAATCGGTTTGGTTCCCGGTTCCTAAAAGTAGAACCGGTTTCCGGGTGGTCCGGTTCCTGGTTCTAGGGTGGAAACAGGACTGGACCGGATCGATAAATATATTTATTTATTTTGCTCAAAAAATATATATTTATTTACTTTTTTTAAAATTTATGAAAAATATAGAAAGCAATTTACCAATTTTCCTCTATGGCAAATGTCCCTGTTATTTCCCATAAAGAAAAGACAGTCAAATGCTATGAGTTTAAAAAATAGAAACCCTAATCACAGAGGCTCTCCCCTGTTCACTCTTGCCCTCACTTTGAGGCTCTGCCTAAGACATTTTATTAAGAAACAAGCTTGGATTTTTCCGCAGCACTATAATTAATACTTTTGTCATATTGCAGAAAGTTATTATTTCATATCTTTGATTAATAAATGAATAAGTTGCTGGTTCCATTGGAACAGGACCGGACCATTGGTCCGGTCCGATCCACAGTCTCAAGATTAGCCGGTCCGATCCTCAGTCCTAGAAACTAGGAATGGTCCGGTCCGATCCACAGTCTCAAGATTAGCCGGTCCGATCCTCAGTCCTAGAAACTAGGAACCAATCCTCCTAGTCTTGTTCTCGGTTCTTGGGTGGAACCGGACCGGACCGGACCGGATCGGGAACCGCTCATCCCTAGTAAAAGCAAGAACCTACTATTCCCCTGTCCTTGAGAATTATGTTGGGAAACTCTCCTGATATATTTTGAAATTGACAAAATTGTCCATGAGTGTTTTGTAAGTTTGATAAATACTTTGAAGTATTTTGATTAAGGAGGTTATTCTTAGAAAAAAAAGCATATGGCAATATTGTTCAGATTGTGAAATTACTTTGAGATAAGAGATTCATACTTTATACTACAGATGAAGAGGTTCAGACTTTATACTGCAGATGAAAAGGTTCAAACTTTATACTGCAGACGAAGATGTTTAAACTTTATATTGCAGATGAAGAGATTTAGACTTTACACCAGAGATGATGAACTACAGACACTAATTCAGAATGTAAGTCTAGAACGTAAAGTCCATAATGTGACACGTATTCAAAACGTATATAACGGTTAATAATCTGACCTGGATTTCATACTTAAAATAAATTGATTGACTCAATCTTGAAGATTGTTTTGCAATGATTTAGTATGCAAAACATCTTGATTGATTGACAATTGATCTCGAGACAAGCTATTTTCCAAGTGAAGATGCTCTACTTATGGAAACAAAGACTTTTGTCACACCCTAAACCATGCGAGCATGCAACACCCCTCTTCGGTCGATGAAATGCGACGTCCTATGACTCGTCGCCGACCCTTCATTTTATCTTTTAATTACGCATGCGGAAGCGATCACAAAAATCCTCGGACCACAACAACAAATAGGGATAGTCAGGAAAATAAATCACAACAGTCAAACAACACTATTTTGATTTTCACTTGATTAACCCCTGGGAACGTTCTTACAAGCCCACTTCGAACGTTTCCACAAAAAGCCAGCAAAAAGATAACAAGCTGGGGTCAATCTACTCCACCAACAGGTCAATCCCAAAAAGCCAGCTTTCAAACACCCTGAACTAAACTGGGTGCATCAACATGCTAAGGACTTGAAAAATGTTAACAACAACAAATGAGATAAAAGTCTCAATAAGCTAACGGCCTAAGTCCCGTTTAGAAGGCCAACTCACACGAGAGTCCCTAACTAGGTAATACCGCATCAACAACAACATCATTAAACAACCACATACATCCTTACCTCGCCTTGGTATACTCGTTGATGAAATGAACATGTCACATACTCGAAGCATTTAAATAAATTTCCCATGTATTACTGTATCACAGGTGCGCATGTCTCGATTATAAGTTAGAATCCACTTGGGCATGTCCCATACTATGCCTAGCAGTTTCTATCACATAATCAAGTACTATACATCACACGTATTCCAGTTATTACGTCCTCTCAGGGCCACTATACATCAAGCGATTTATAGCAAAATGGTAGTCTTCCGGCATAACTGGGCTCTGTCCCTCCCCGTCGGGCACGACTACGTTAGACGATCTACAGTAAGACGGCATTCCAATATAGCAACATCAAACAATCTGTAGTAAGATGGTATTCCGTAAGGAGTATCGAGTCCGGCCGCAGGTCGCGACAAGGCATTCAGAGTATCGGCAATACAGACAATTTTCAAGCATATGATAAATCGAATATTATCAAGCGATCTACAGCAAGACCCTGATAAATTAGGTATCGTCAAGCTATCTACAACAAGACGGCTCCGACGTGTGACCACACAAGCACACAAGCATTCTGGCCAATTATTATCTTTTCAATTAGCCCATGCGTCCATTAATAATACTCACACAATGCCGCATAATAAACCAAGTGGTCACATGTACAAACAATCAATCAATTTGTAATACTCATTTCAAACATGCTTTCTTTCTCAAGGCATCATATTCATTTTGTAAACATGGTGATGAAAATAATTCTTTCTCGAAAACTCGAAATCCTTTTGTGAAAATAGTTATTAAAATTATTTAGCTATAGCAACTGATTAACACATCAGTTTATAGCATAAACATTATAATTCAAGCATAGAATTCACAATTTGACATTAGAAATTTTTCGAAAATGTTAATATTTAATTTTGGAATTAATTATTTAATAATAAAATATTAATATTAAATCCAAAAATAATTGATTTAATAATAAAATAATATTTAATTTCGAAAAATAATTGATTTAATAAAATAATCAATAATAATAAAATAATTGATAACTTATCATCACATTCGTGATAACTTATTGCACAACCACTGATAACTTATTACCTAATCCTAATTAACTAAATATAACTTTAATTTAAGCTTAATCTAAACTACCATAAGCAAGTTTAACACCCTAAACACGGGATTAGGGGTTACTTGTCTAACTACGGTGAAGATGCGAGAACGACGGTGGCGGCGAGGGTGGTCCGCAGTGTCCTCGGATTGATCTGGCGAACGGCGAATGGGCGTGGTGAGGCGAGGCAGCTATTGTGGGTTGCTGGAGAGCTGTTCCCGGCGAAAGTGGCGGTTGGTGGTGGCAGCTGGGCGGCTTGGATGGCGGCAGACGTCCGGCGAGCGTGACCGCGGTGAACGGCTCGACGGAGGAGTGGCTGTGGGTGGCTGGTCGATGGGAGCTCAGGCTAGTTCAAGGGCTGAATGGCGGCTGATGGTGGTGTCCGGGTAGCTGGGATAGCGGCGGTGACGGACAAAAGGCAAGTGGACCGGTAAGGACACGACCCGCGTACAGCTCGGGCGGTTCGACGACGAGCGGTTCCAAGGCGACGGTGGTAGCGCTGCTCGGCCAAAGGGAAGCTGGAATGATGGTGGCTCGCGGCCAAAAGGCGGCGTGCGGCGGAGCTGGTCCCGGTGAGGGGTGGTCGGCTTCGGGCAGTAAGAAGAAGTAGGAGCCAGAAGCCAGAAGCAGTCGCAACGGGTGGGGAACGGAGAAGGAAGAAAAGAAGAAAAGAAGAAAGAAAAGAAAAGAAAGAGAGAGAGAAAGTCTGACAGAGGGGGGGGGGGGGGAAACATGCACAGCGGGTGAGGGTGTGCAGCGAGGCAAAGGGAAGAGAGAGAGAGAGAGTCAACATCGCACTCAAGTGCGATTCGACGGTCACGATTTAAATCCGAAAACGATTCAACGGTCCCTAAAAATCCTAATTAATAATTAGGAAAAATGATTAAAAGAAAATAACTAAAACACACTATGAGGGAGGTCTACTAGTCTAAATCCGCACTCTGTCAAAAATTCAGTTTTCACATATTCCGGATAATATCATGGTTGGTTACAATAATATCGACACCGTCCAATTAAATTCGTCACAAAACTCCGAAAAATTCGACATCAAAGTTTGGGCTCTAGATAACTGCCAAATTCGATCGAATGTGATTTTAGCGAAATCTCAATTTTAAAGATAATAGCCGAGAGTGATCAATTTCCGGGCGAAATTTTACTATAAGCACACTGACGAATTACATGTTTTATAAATCCCAAAAATGGGTCAAAATTCGGAATGTCATAACTTTGGTTGTATGGGTGATCAGATTTAGCGGAGATTCAGATTTTGTCCTTAACGGCTACGCAATCTTCTTGATACAGTTCTGTCCAATAGGTAGATTGGAAGACGATCCAGATTTGGCAGTTAAAACATTAGACTGTCCAACGGCCAGTTTAGAAGTGGAGGAGTATAAAAGGAAATCAATGTGCCGAGGAGTAGAAGTAAGAGACAAAGTTCAGAATCTAGAATTTCAAAGTCTGAGCGATTTTCAATCTATATACTTATCTTTCGTAAGCTGTAAAGTATAATTTTTGAGAAAGACTGAAGATAGTGATTGAATGAGATAATGAGACCTATATTACACTGAGCATTATTACTCACAATTGTAATTTCTTGATTGATCAAGTGGAATCCAGTTAGTATGGTGTCAGCGTGGGAGAGTGGGACGTAAGCTTGATTTAAGCCAAACTGTTATACATATGTATGCAAATTTTCTCTTCCGTAAAACTCCTTTTATTTATTTTATTGCACATTTATTTGTTTGCCATTCAAAGATTGATTAAAATCTAAAATCAACTACTTGAAATCAATTACTTTCGCATTAAAATTGTTCAAATAGTACTCAAATCACACATCCACTTCTCTCTAGGTGATATTAGCTAGTCTCTTCAAATTCAGCTAAGATTTTTTGTAAGTAAGATGCTTTATCTTATACAGTGTTGTGTTAACTTCTTCAGTAGCTGAAAAGAACTAGGAGCGGGCACTCTAGTCGGGACCATGTGCCGCATTCCTAACAATCGGAAGTTCCGAGGGGGACAAGGTGTATGTATCTTCAATAGGTTGTTCGGTGAACATCCAACTCTTAACTGCACTATATAAGCAGGAATTCTTGTCAGGTAAATTCAGAGGACGCTGTAGATGGGCTTCATGACCAATTTGTTTTACTACCTTCTCAATTTTCACTGGAGTGCAAATTGTATGACTGGAGATGCAGTTCATATTTCTCAGCCCTAAAAGAGCAAGCAGATTTTACAAATGCAAACATCCAGTACTGAAAAAATTTAGAAAAAGGAACAGAAAAACTGGCAAATCCATGCCTCCAAAGATTATATCTGACTTTCAAAGGCCTCACAAGATGTTATTCAGCATCTGCATTGTGACCGTTGAAACTCCCTTGCTGCAGAGAAAAAGTTCCTTGCTACCTTCGAGCTAAAAGGGATGGACCAGGAATACAGCCAAGAATGGAGTCAAGAATGACGGGTGAGACCCTGTTAACTGTAAGCCCACAGGGCCATTGACTCATATAGAGAGTCTGGTCCGCATGATATGGGGGTTGTTGCCTTGCCCCTGTTGACTGGGCAGCTTGGCTCAGATTTTGGTCCCCCTCAACTCCAATCTTTTAGTGTCAAACTGAAAGATGGTAGCCCATACTCGGTTCATTCCACTTTAAGAAAAGAACTAATTAAAAGGCCATTTAGTCGCTCGGGCCCGTGTTAGAAACACGTTCAATCGGTGGATCTCGCGCGAGGGGGACATGCATGCCATACGTACATCGACCAAGCCTGCCCCGCCTGGCTTTTCTTGCGATTAGGAAATGGTCGAGCGGAACTTGAGTCAATCAAAGATAGCTTGTTTAGTGCGAGAACTCAAGGATCGATGCGTTATTATTCGAGCTTCATCGTTCTCCTTGAGTGCAATTGGACAAAAAACTCGATTGGACGGCGGGACGAATCATACATTGAAGCATCCAAATCGCATCGATAACATTTGATTTTAATCCATGATGCGTTCGAGCTCGAAGTTGAATATATGACCAACTAAATTTGCTAAAAAATGTCATGAATAGTGAAAACGCAGATCATAGGAAGCAGAGATTGTATGACTCGGAAGGAGGAAAATGGGGAAGCTTAGGGCCTCAGCCCTGCTCTTTCTTCTCGCTCAATCCAAGTTATTGCTCTTGGCCTTCATCAGATTTTGAGCTCTTCACGATTCACCGTACAGAAAGTAAATGCTTAGATCAGAAATTGGTGAATCCAGAAAGATTTCTTTCGGTTTAATATTAGGGATAATTGTTAAGAAAATCCTAAACCTATTGTATGATCTATTCAGTCCGACACATTTCAATTGGATCAATTTAGTTATAAACTTTTTAACGATTATCCAATTTAGTCATAAACATTTTAATTGTGTCAATTTAATCTTAAACCTTTTGAAGATTTGTCAATTTAGTCCCTAAACCTATTATTTAGATATTTGGCTAGAATGACTACATTGGCAAATAGTCAAAAGGATTAGGATTAAATTAACAAATCATAAAAATATTTATGATTAAATTGGTACAACTGAAAAGTTTAAGATTAAATTGGCCTTCATATAACAGGTTTTAATATTTTTGGACAATTTTCCTAATATCTTGCTAAAATAATGTTATCGCCGTACGATGAGAAAATATTCTTTATTAAAAAAGTAGGTTAGAGAGAATCCTAGCAACTTTTGAAAAATTACCCACCAAACAATAAAATTTGGGAACATGGAATTATTAGTGCCTTTCAATTAACTACTTTCACTATGAACAGTCATTAATGAAGGACAAAATTCCGTAAGTTTAGCTCGCGAAATTGTTAAGGTTTTCTTTAGAGAGAAACGAAGAAATCTATGGAAATATGGTTTTCCTTCTCAGTTGATGCTGGTCCAACCCAAGCTCAGAAAGTTTTATAATCATCACTAGGGTTAAAGAAATAAAATGACTTAGGGCGCCTTTGGCAACTGGCCAAACAATAACTATTTCTATTCTTTTGTTCCTAAAATTAGTTTTAAAACGAAAATCCGTTTGGTAAATTTTTTATTCCCAAGCACAAATTTGCAAAAATGTGTTCCCAAAATCAGTTGTGGAACATAATCAAGAAGCAAAAAAAAAATTACTTTTTGATTATGGGAACAAGAATCAGAATTGGAAAAAAAAATTTTACTTCTTTTTCTTCTTCTTCCTCCAGTGGCTAACTACTGGCCGTCGGCCATGGGCCAGGGCAACAACGAGGATCTAGCCCTTGTAAGATCCGACAATGGTGGCACTCGCCCAAGCCGCAAGCTGCCCACCCCGGATTTGGTGAGGGCGGTAGCGATGGCCGCGACGCCCTCGCTAACCCTGGCCTGTGGCCGATTGCTGGCACCGATGACCTGGCCATGGCCAACGAAAGAGAAGAAGAAGAAAATAAAAAGAAAGAAATATTCAAAATATTATTAATAAAAAAAATTTTGTGTAGTTATCAAATGCATTTTTATTCTTTTTCTATTCTAAGAATAGAAATTTTGGATCGTTTTCAAACACTTTCAAATGCTTAAAAATTGTTTTCGGGTACGGAATTAAAAAAAAATCATTTCTGAACAGAAATTATTTTCGGAAACAGAATGGTTGCCAAATGCACTCTTAGAAATCTGAAGCTATGTGATGTTGCGAAAATCAATATAGGATTCCATAAACTTCAATTTTTTTTTTATGAAATCAGAGATTCTTTCTCTTATTGATTTAAAATTATCCCAAAATAAAATTTACATCACATTAAACCACGACAACAGAACCATGTAGAATTATGTTGCGATTGAGTATTTCTATAGTACAAGATGGTTGCTGGTGATCATCGTTTAGCAGTGATCGATGTCAACATGATATAACGATCACATGACATATCTTTTCATGCCTACATGAATTCGTCTTGACTAAGTTTTAGTTCTACATGAAATATTTTATTAACCATTATTGTTAAAAATATTATGAATAATGCCTACAAGTATAGTATTTCCTCAATATCTTCCTAAGTTAAGGTGCACATATGTACACATGAACATGTTCTGTTTTCTTCGAACGAACAACCACAAACATTGCACGAGTGGCTTATCTTACCAAAAAAAAAACATTGCACGAGTGGCTTAGTACATTATTGTGCAAGGACTATCGATTATATATATATTATTCTAATTTTCCTTATGATCTAAATTAAGGTTGATGTTTATATAACTTAATTAGCATCACCCCTAAGGTACTCCTCGTTTTAATTAACTTTGGTTTAAACCCTAAGGAACGAATAGTCAAATTGGAGGCAATGTCAACATATTGGAATGCCAGACAGAAGGAACTTAAGGAGGGGCCACTTCCTCTGCTTTATGAGACAAGAATCACATTTTTTTTTTTTTTGCAACCAAAATGTCCAATTGAAGCATCCATTAATAATTATTTTAGGAATGAGAGGATTTTATTTTATTTTTTGGAAAAATAATGACCAGAAATAAATTCAAGGGTAGGTATTAGTTTTGAGGCCCGTTCACCATCATCGTCCGTCTCCTTTTTGCACTTGCAAGGGGCACCCCATGCATCATCTTAATTTTCACAAGGAATAAATGAAATGTAAGAACCACATTGACAATAGAATTGATGAAAAAACTATATGCAAAATGAGGAAAAGATGTTGGGTAACTCTAGTTTAGTCCTCTAAATTGTAACTTCGCTATGATTTCATCGTCTGACTTTGGTTTAGCAATGAATTCCTCTGATTCTCTCGGTTATTACAGTCAATTCTTTCCATCACAAGTCGTTATAAACACACTCAAATTACTTATTTGCAACACATGCACGCGAGCACATGTACACAAAGAGGCGCCAATGGTAGCCGGGACAAGTTTGCTTATCTTAAATTCTGGCCAAAAGAAATTCACCTAAAATAATTTGTACCACCTCAAAAATTAGAATTTCAGTTTTATTATATTTGACGAATAGGTCTTCATTTTTATTAGGAAAAAAACTGTAAAATTTCCCAAACCGTGTCCATTGTGAAACATTTACTTCAATTTTTTTTTGTGACATAAAAAACCTCTAAACTATATCCACCGTGACACATTTATCCAAAACATTTTCTTATGATAAAAAAAATCCCAAATTTGTATATGTATAATATATTTATCCTCTATCAAAATTTAGTCAAATGATTTTTCAGTTAAAACGACGTCATATTTGTTTCATGTAAGCCACGTGGGTGCCTTCCATGAAGGCATTCTTTTAATGAGGCTGTGATATGTCACAATGTGTATGATTTACTATTTTTGGTGACTTTTTCCCCTTTTTTTTTAAATTTTTACTGGTCATTTGGTTCAGTCTCCCTCGAATTGGAATCTCCGGTGGTCTCCACTCTGTCAAATTGAAGAGGACCATGAACATTAGGAAAGAAACAGACATCGGATGCATCAAAACAAAATTAACAAAAAAAGGGTCTCTCAGAGAATAATCCTAATACAATTACAAACCGTAATAAAATTAAAAAGAGTACGTGGGTTTTTATTTAATTAACATTTAAACCCATGAAAAAAAATATTTTCTGTTTACTCTTTCGAAGTTGTCACTTGTAAAAAAACAAAAATGAAAAGGAGGAATATCCACACAAACTAACAAACCAAACCGACCAATCGATTCAACTACTATGTAGCACGCAAATTTGACTACACGTGAAATCCTAGTATTTAGTTTATCGTGTTCATATGCATATGGTCATTTAAATATACGAATTATTCTCTAGAAACCGTGAACCATGATCATTTATCACTGACCCAATGTCAGATATTTGCCCTCTTTCTCTGAATCCGAAATTACATTATTTAATTTTTGGGATTAAAATAATGAAATTACGTAAAATCGGATAAGGGGGGATGCACTGTTTTTGTTTTTGTTTTTTTTACCATCTTGATTAAAGCTCACTCCTTTCGATGTGTTCAAACCAAGACAATTTCGCATTTTGAGGAAGGCCCCAAAAAGAATTAAAAAATAAATAGATACATCTTTTTTTAGGATTAATTCCAAAAAACAAACATCAATTTTACCTTGAGTGACAAT
This sequence comes from Syzygium aromaticum, assembly GCA_024500025.1. NCBI lineage: Eukaryota > Viridiplantae > Streptophyta > Magnoliopsida > Myrtales > Myrtaceae > Syzygium > Syzygium aromaticum. The sequence goes on from CM044892.1 coordinate 33,047,165, forward strand.
TCTAATTCGAATTTTTTTTTGTTTCAATAAAAACAATCAATTTTTACTCGAATCCAAAATCTAACTCCCGTGATGTAAAATTTTCAAATTGTCCATGCTATATTTGGGATTTAAGCCAAAATTAGTGACTTTTTATGAGATAAAAAATAATTCGGATTAAAATCGCTACTCAAGGTAAAGTTGATATTTTCTCTTTTTGAAATTAGGCCTATTTTTTATTAAAAAAAAGAGAGAAAAAGAAAACCGAGGAAGCAAGACACTGACTCGGACTCTATTCTTGGTTCGTTTATTTTATCAACTTATTATTGAAGAAAAGAAGCTGCAAACTTGCCCGGATTAAGACGCTAAATAAAAAATTGTTAAATTATTGTTTTGGGCGGCTTTACGAAGCAAGCAACGGTTTATTGTCCACCTCAAATGATTAAAATCACCGGCACTATTAAAAAAATATTTATCTTCTCGATCTTAGTGCAAATTTATATATATTTTTTAGTTTGTGTATTTCATTAAAAAATTATTTATATGATTTCCCGCTCATGAAGCGAGGTTCGCTTGGGTTGTTATTTTATTTGATTTTTCATATTCAAAGTTATGTTCTTAAACGAAATATTCGCCCCCATTCCCTTATTGAAAGGGCTGTTCGAGAGAGTCTTCGTTTGGCCCAGTAAATCATGTGCGCACCCACATGCCTCGTGTAAATTATTGATTCAAAATTCGAAGTCGTTTATGTGCGTGTGTGTGGGGCATTACTAGTAGAGGTGAAGCATATAAGTTGCGAGTCAAATCTTATTCCTTCATTAGCTCATTGCACATCTAGTTGCACAAGTTTTTTTTTTTTTTTTTTATGAGAATGGACACCATCTTGGCAGGACATACGAGTCGAGAGGCGTACAGTACTCACACGGCTTGCGTTGGTTAAGTTGAAAAATTATAAAGTGGAAGAGAGAATTGTGAAATTTCCGTATATTTTGATGTATATATTAATAAAGAATACATCAATCTAATTGTAGGCTTTATTAGACAACTGTTCTAAGAAAATATCTTCATCGAGATATGCACGATCAAAGGGAGATATACATGCAATACACGTGCAATATACGTGCAATTTTGAGAGATATAAATAATTAACAAAATTATCAAAATATCTCTAACAATGGACATTATCCTAGATAAATCCCTAATAATTTCTAACATCCCCTCACAAACTCAAAATGACAAAATCAGTTTGAGTTTGAATTCAAGTCAAACAGCGTGCTATTGCTAAGATGTGGCGGCATTCGACAGCTATTTGTGGCAAAGCTTCTAAACCTAGCTGGTCTGAGGGCATGGAGCCTGATGGTAGTATTAGCTTCTTAAAACGATGCGACGACATGTGAAAGGTCGAGAATTGGAAGGGAAACGGCAAGTGGCCAATGCCACTGGCTTGCGAAATAGTAACTGAGCGAAGCGGCCTATGCAGCTAGCCTGGTAACATTAAGCTCCTAGCGCTTCTACAATATAAATGTTGTTCCCCCACCAAGATATTTCTGCTCGGCTAATGGAGATTAAATTAATAGCAAGTGATAAGGCTAGTAAACTTCCTAGTGTACTTTCGGTCCAGCATGGACTTTTCTTGACACGGGTCTTAGAATAATTACAAGCTAGAAATGGTCAGCTTCAGCTAGCAAATCTCAATTATACTAGTCAAGAAATTGCTCATTTCATCACTGCACGGGGAAAGACGTGCAATGTAACTTTCATACATGGGACAAATTATTGGTTGAAAAGGCAATTTCGACACGTAACACGTGATGCTTGGAAGAGAGAGGTTTACAAAGGACAAAAGTTGGGTTGTGAAGATATTTTCACAAATTCATTTATGTGTGCAATTTCAACACTTACATTTCAACTCTTGATAATTAACTGAAATGGGAAAGAAGCTGTCTAGTTTATCATATAACCTCATCTTTTTGGTTGAGAGAAAACACTTATCCCATGGTAATCGATTTGGCATTCCCTGGGATGCCGTATTGTTTGTAAGTACTTTTGACTTTTCAATTGATCGATTGCATTTGATATAGGATGTATTTTGTTTCAAACTCACTTCTAGTTTTCTGTTACCATAATTTTTATTTTTATTTTTCTATGAAAAAATATAGTTTTCAAGTGCACTGAAATACAAGGAAAAAGTCATTTTCTAATTATTCTAATTCATACGGCTCATCATAAAAAATTTCATAAGTATTTATGACTTTTCAATTGATCGATTGCATATATTTGGTACAATATAGGATTTGTTTGGTTTCAAACACAGTTCTAGTTTTTTCTACCATTAAAAAATTATTTTTCAAGAAACAATATAGTTTTTAAACGTACTTAAATACAAGGAAAAGTTGTTTTCCAATTATTGTAATCAGACGGCTTACCATAAAAAATTTCGTAAGTACTGATGACTTTTCAATCAATCGATTACATTTATCTGGTGTAATATATGATTTATTTGGTTTCAAACACACTTCTAGTTTTCTGTTAACATAAAAAAAGATTTTATTTTTCTATGAAACAATATAGTTTTAAGCAGACTTAAATACAAGGAAAAAGTTATTTTCTAATTACTTTGATTCAGACAGCTCACCATAAATGTCTTTTAATAGCAATAGAGGTAATTCTAATTCAGAAGAGGCACGGATTAGGACATCATAAGAAACATTCATCTATATGAGAAAGTATTTGAAGGATGAAATCACTTATGATTATCTCAGATGTGGAGTTTCTAATTGATCAATCGGCTACTGTCCACATCACAGGAGAATGAGAAAGTCGTTCCACAACTTTATACCCAAAATTGCAATCACCATTTTACATGTTTAAAACAAGAGACAACCTCCAATTTTTGCTTCTACAATGTATTTTTCATGACATAGAATGACACACTTCATGTATCTCCATTTCTTTTTCTTTAATTCATCAGAAAACTAACTTCACGTTGGAGGCGAAGATTGAAGAAGGGGTTCACGTGTAGGTCTCTGTGTGGGAGCGTGCACCATGTGCCATCTGCGGTTGACCCAACTTTCTTACACAATATAGAAAGAAAAAAAAAAAATTGAACAGCAAGTGATCATCGATTAGCTCGTCTCACGGATCTTGTCTCTCTCTCCTTCTTCTTCTCTCCTCTCTTTCACTTTGTGCTGTGTTCTTATATAAGCTCCCTCCACGACCAAGCCTTGAGACTTCAGTCTTCGTGACTTGCCACAGAAATTTACCAAACCGAGAACCCAAGAGAGCACAGCATGGCAACAGCAGCAGCAGCAGCAACCTCAGAGGCACCAAAAATGGCTTCTTGGAAGAAAACCATCACATCCCCGTTTCGGAAAGCCTGCACTTTCTTCAACCAGAGCCCCTCCCGAGACAAGAAGTCCCACCAAGGTCCGCATATCTTCGCACCATTTCAATCCCCATCTCGCCTAAACCCGTACACCCTAGAAAACGAGAGAGACTGTGCGCTTCCCATGTGATTTTGTGTACTGATGCGTTTCTTGTGGCGTCTTAATCGTCTTGCAGAGCACGAGAAGCGGATAAACATGACGAACTTGCAGGGCGACGTGATGGCCTGCGCTTACGAGGACGTCCAAGTGATGTGGTCGATCCTGGACAAGTCCAAGGCCATCACAAGCGACTGAACAAGAAGGATCTCAAAGAAAAGCTCCGATCTCCGCACCACCTTGAGCTGCCAATTTCTATTGTAGAAATGATCAAGGGAAGGTGTTTAATTATAATTATAAGGGTAGGTTTTGAGAGACCCCCTCCATTGTAATTTTGATGATGTGGGGTTTCGCAGGAAGAAGTCTAGCAGTTGTTTGGAGTACGTCTTTTTTTCCTGTTGAGTCAGGTTGTCATGATCTCTATAGGGAATCCCCATGATTAATGATAATGTCATGGCGAGATTTAATGGAAAGGTCTCATTTTCAATCATGCTCCAATTATAAAGTAGCGTTTCCTCCTTCACTTCCCTCTATTTTGATATATTTTTTTTGGGGATTATTGCTTGCTTAATTTTGATATTAGAACTTAGAAATCCACAATGCCTTTTGATATTAATGTTTTAATTGCACCGACCACGTTTTCTCTCCTTTGCCTTGATGCTTATCCACCACCGCCACGCACCGACCACAATCACCTCCTATAATTGTTCCGATGGAAGTGAAAATTCGGTACATGGCCTCTTGTCTTGGAAGTGGAGGAAGAAGAAGAGTCAGTGGGATTTTTATGAAAAGTACGAATTTTTGTGGACAATATTCGCTTGAAACGGGATGTGTTTGGTCCCCACATACGCTTCACCTAAATTCTTTGGCTATTAACACACCTCACTCAGGTTTCATGCACATGGGAACTTTATTTGAAACTTGTCCCTCCCATAAGAAGGGGGCAAATTACATATTGGCCCCAAACTTTTAGGATTTTTCTAAATTGCCTCCCTACGTTTCAATATATACATTTTGTTCCCCCCCCCCCCCCCCCCCGCCCCCCGAACTCTTAAAATTCGGTTGTGATGTATCCACTGTTGGTTCCGATCGAATTTTGCTTGGTGTTTTGACCACGTGATCAGACATGGCTACATACTGAGAGCAAATTAGTCATATGAGCACATACGCATAAAAGTAGGATGATTCATAAACATATTTCACGTGAGTGCAATGATTAAATTACCAGTAAGAATTTGGCTAGAGTTAACGCTACATGTCCTTCATAAATGGTTCTGAAATATACTTTTGCATAATCCATATATTTTCTCTCACATATATAGATGACATATGATCAATTTGCGTTCCATAACTAATTAAGTGTAGAACGTGGTCAAATATGTGACAAAAATTTGATTGGAGTCAACATCAGGGAACAAATTGTCGCCGATTTCAAAAGTCAAAGCGCAAACTGCAAAAACTGAAACATCAGGAGATAATTTGCCACAATCCCAATAAACTTAGCATAATGAAATTCTTCTAATGAAGGTCCCATTCCGGTATGAGATCTTTTAGGCGGACTCAAGATTGGAGGACACTCCACTCATGTTGCATTGGGTCGGATCGTGCGTACGCACCTCGGTGCCTTACCAGGAATCCGATGATGACCAATGAATAGAGGATATGTGATCGCATGTTGTTTGCGATTACGTAAGTTTTTGAGTTTTCAAGTATTATCATAAACATTTAACGGACGGATGATTTATTGCGCAAGACCCCACACAATCGATAAGTGTGCATGGCCAAGAGTTCATTGAAGGAGGAGATCATTATGAGAGGACCACTAAGTGTCCTTTTCATTAAGAACTTGAGAGGGAAAAAGTAGTTCATAATCAATCAGATTCCTCAAACTTTTTGTCGTTGCTTCTGTATCTACTTCCATCTTATCGACTTCCATCGCGTTGGATAAGATCTTCCTGGATATGAACATTTATTTATTTATTTATATGACTGCCTTTCATTTTGTCTAAGTTCGGGAGATTTCATCAGGGCTAGGAAAAAAAAATCTGCTTTCCATAGTACCCGAACGTGAAAGCAAGATTCCCTCACCAGATGCACAGGATATCCCTTCCATATCTCATGGATAATTAAAAAAAAAATATTGTGACAAAAGAAAATATCTGACATATTATTCCGATATAACTAGGTCTAAAGGTAAATCGTGCCCTAAGATAGACTCATCACTATTCGTTGTAGCCCCAAATCTTATTGCTCACTCTTCTTAGTAATCGATAGTACTGCGTCTAGCCTTTTCTCTCCTCAATCGCGCCTCATTCTCTTCATATGGCTATTCCTGAATTTGCGGTTTCACATCCGAGACCTTACTATGTGTGACAAATGGTGTTAAGAAAGATTATTTCTAAGAGGAGTAATTTCCACTATGTACTCCAACTTCAATCCATTTTCGCGGGTTTTATTTTCTTTTTGTTATTATTATTATCTTCTTTTTTTTTTTTTGGCTCTTGTGGCTTTCTGTCATCCCAAAACCTAGTTTCAATAGATGGATATAATAGCTGGTGTGCTTTAAACCAAAGCCCAAATGAAAGATCCTTGAGTAAAGGAGGTGACTAGGCCCAGTTTTATGTCTGTCTATCAGGCCTGCCTTGGCTCATATGACTCTCACTCTTCCTTCTTTCAAAAAAAAGGGAGTGCAGTATCCTTAGACAAGCCTCTTGATCATGATCATCACTCGTTTAAAACATAGTATTTCCACATGCGATCCCAAATGCACTGTCGTGTTTCCATGTCCAATCAATCTCCCGAATAATGGAAACAATCCTATTGATCACGAGCATGCAGTGGACCAGGTGCATTCACCCAGCTCGTTCATAGTAATCCCTCCATTGTGCATGGAAGATCCTGAAGGTCTGCTCTATTTAGTAGTGGTTATCATCAAGCTGTTGGAACGGGGATCATGGAGTAGATATCAATTTTTACGCGGGCCGCTTAGCTCAACGCCACCAATGTCCACAGGCGGAGGAGGAGCAGGAAGTCGCTGGTCAAAATTCAAGTACGACGGAAGAGCAAAAGGCTGTCAAAATCCTCACATAGGAGATCGTATGGATAGGTCGCTGCAAAATTTATTGGATGTAAATTTGAGTGACAATTTTCCGGTACATATGCAATAACTTGAAGAGCCACACGGATAGTAGTGGTAAGAAAATGATTTTTTCCTTTGCTTACGCAGTGTTGAAGTGCTCTCTCTGTTTCTCTCTCGTTCTCTCTTGAAGATCCTGACTCTTTATTGAGGATTCGAGAAAATTAAGGCCTTTAAGTATCTCACTCCTCTTACGAATGTAATTGGATCTAATTCACCGTATCAATAACGAAAATATGGAATAGGTGTAAATTACTGTTAACATTATTATTTCTGAGTTCGTTAATGTAGAAAAAGAACATTCAATTTGCCACTAAAAAACAGATGTACATTCTTCTTAGTCTATTTAAACTAAGAAAGCTATATTCCAAATAGTAAATTTTTTGTTGGAATATTTAGTATTTAATTATCGCTTTCATCTAAAAACTTAAAATTTTACAGCAATCGATCCTGATCCCGACAAAATTTTAAATTTTTTATGGTATTAGAGCAAAAGCCAAAGTCTAGCCTAAGCGTGAGAGGGAGTGTTAGTACATTTATAGGTTAAATGGTACATTCGTCTACTAACTTGAACTTTTAAGAACAATTGGCCTTGCCCACAAAATTTTTCATAGTGTCAGAATATAGGTCATAAGTCCAAATTTTTCTAAAAGATTAAGATTTTAGAGTGGTTGGTTATGATCCACAAACACACAAATTGTAAACTTCGATTTACATTTGTTTTATGTCTGATACATTTAACAATTTTTCTTTAGTTTTTAGACAGCCTTGGAAAAATTAGTCTTTCCATTGATTTTTAGAGTTCCATTTCAAAATAAACCATGGTAAAGAGAAACCATTTCATAGTAATTGAAGGTCGTCCATTTACCACAGAGCTCTATTCATGTCATAATTTGTTAAATGAATGTTCTTGGAGGTTTGACAATGGAGATAAAACCAAGTTGTTGTCCTATGTTTGAAAAGTGTAACACACGAGTCCAAACCGAAGCATTTATAGTGAAAATTTATCAGGTCAATTGTTGATGTGAGGAAACACATGGGTGAACAATACCTTATGCAGGCATTCAAGCTGGTTACATGATGAGGAGGGATATAGTGAAAATACTAAATTTTTAAAAAATTAATATAGCACGTAAAGATTTTGATCCATTTTTTAAAATATAATTTTAATTGTCATGAGAAAGAAAGATGGGAGATTTATGGAGTTCTTGATAATTGCCTTGGATTCAAATTACAAAGTGAGAGATTCATTAGTTGTTTATCATTCATTTTAATTATCGTAGATCACGATTTCGTCCGTCTATAGTTGTCTATGATCGCAGGGTTATTCTATATATAAACATGGTTCTTAAAAACTCGAGGACCACTGGGTTTTGCTTAATTAACAGTGACAATCTTTCCATCCAATGATGCTCATGTATGTAAAGTGGGCAAACAGGTGAAGTTTAGCTAGGACCTCAAATTCAAAAGGTTACTTCCAATGGTAATTAATCCCAGAGCGAAAGTAAAAACTGTAGTGAACACGAGGCGCTAGAGGACCACGTGAATTAAAGAGAAGAACTAAAGTAAAAGCATGATGAAAGGGGGATAAGCGAGAAAGAAGAAAAGAAAAGTTCAAGAACAAAAGTACCCGGCAATCAAATGCTCTCAAAAAATCTCCAGATGTTCTTCGAATTCTTTCCACATTTCTACTGTTGTCTGTCCATGTGTTGTACTGTAATGATTTTCTCCAAGTTGCAAAAACTGTGAAAGGATTCAGCAGTTTTAGGACCGTGTATTATAACCCATTCGTCGTCATAATCATCATCATCATCATCATCAATTTGACATAAGACTGTACATCTCTGTATGATTGGTCTCCTCTCTTAGATGAGAAGACAATCTGGAAAATGGAAAAAAATTATCCTGAATGCTAACATCTGTCAGCTCTTGTGATCTTCAATCTCTTGACGGTGGTCATGAACATCCTATGGAAGCCATTAATGGACAAACTGTGAGGAATTCTGGTCATAATATGCAAAAGGGGTGAATAAATTGGAAAAGTAATCAAAACTTGTATGGGATGATCGAACTCACTCCCATGGAACATCTCCAACCATCATCCAATCTCCTTCTCTGTCTTCATAGGTCAAAACATGGAAACTTCTGGCATGATCGGCTCTATCTCCATTAGGACCTGCACATTTTGGTTTTAAGGTTAATGCCATCTTTCAAGAACCCAAGGAAGAAACTCATTTTCAGATGCACAGATTGATATAACTGCTCCCAAAGACAAAAACCCATTTCTTGTTTCTTTCTAAATAATGTGTAACACTTACAAGTAATTGGGGTTTTGAACATGTTGGCAAGAGTTGATACGAGCTCATCATAATTCTGAAGAGCTAGCAGGTCAAGCTTCCTTCCAATTGGGACACCTTCCATGTACACCTTGACAAACAAAGAATCCCTCCTCCTATCGCTATTATTATTATGTACATTATTGACATTGGTATCAGCTTTGCCTGCAACGGCAAGCGTGGTTCTCAGGTGGGACTTGATGGGTGGCCAGTCTTGTCTTTGTTCCCTAAAATCGAAATTATGTTAGAAAATGACATCGCTTTCAATTTCAAAAAGATCCTAATGTTGATTTTCTTATAATGCACTTCAAATATAAGCCGAAAACGTTTGGTGAACGATGACATTAATTGTCCGCTAATTTCCAGAAACCACAAAAAGAAGGAATCTTTATATACATTTCCAACGACACCTTTGGCATCTGATTCTCTCTCTTCTCAGATGCTAAAAACATGCAATAAAAGATAACCAGGAAATTCCAAAAAGAACTGAAAAGAAATCTGAAATCTGTCATGGGGATGATGGGAAGCAACAATTTGGAAGACGACGACGACCAATTCAACTAATAAATCAAATCACACCTCTGCTTCGAAACCAAAGGGTCATTCCCATTATCTTTCTGGGCATCAGGAGAGATTATACTGAGTCCAAGCCTCAGATCAGTGTTGAGATCTCCTCTTCTTGTTCTTCCTCTTCCCGTTGATGATGAGCATCCGCTGTTGCAGCTGGAATACTGGCACATTGTAGAAGCAAAGGAGAGAGAGGCTCGAAGATGGTTCTTGTGCTTGCTGCTATCGACTGAGGAAGGTGAAGATGACGACGAAGACGATGGAGGTGAGTAATCTTTAGCTGAAGCTCTTCCCATTCTTTCTTTCTTTCTTTCTTTCTTTCTTTCTTTTCTTTGTTTTAGGGTGGGAAGTTCTCGTTGAGGAATGAACAAAAGAAAACTTGAAGCAACGGGAAACCAAATGTGAGAAAGCCGCCACCTTCGGCCTATTTATAAACCATGCACTCGCAGTCACCGATATGGGCGTGTATAGATGTGTATGTGTGGGGCACGTATGTCAGAGAGAGAGGAGAGAGAGAGAGAGAGGGACGTTTGGTTGGGTGTAGTGATGGTGGCAGACATGTCCATGGGGACATGTAGGTGGCTTTTCTTTTTTAAGTTGATTTTGGGACATTGATTGTTTACGCTTCTGTTCGAGTTTGGCCTCTTGGTTTTAGACCGTGATTACGACTATTAGGACTAGCAAAGAATAGTGAGTGCATTGCTATTTTAGGGCTCAGTTCAGACTGTTGAGCCAACCCTAATACCTTGGCTCACTAATGCTGATGTGGTCCTCTTCTTGAGGCAAATTGTTTGCAGGAATCAGGTGCCAGATTTGGTCAGCACCACATACATGAATGTGTACAATTACTTTATTTTTTTTGTCCTTATAAGAAATTCCTTGTACTCAAAGCATCGTTGATATCATGCTAGCATATGTAATGACTCGACACAAAACATTTGGATCGAGGCAAGAAAAAGGAATACCGAAGCAGCGATCTTGTGTGTGGGTATTTGCTTATGTATCTCTTAGGAATGTCTTTCCCACACTCTGAGAAGTCTCGGGCCACGGGATTTGGACGCACCTACAATTGGACCTGTTACATGCACTCCACACACTGGTCAATATGCTCTATGCTTGAACGGCATCTATATGACGAGCCTACGCGAAGCTTGTGGAACATCTCTTGAAAGTATTGATCTAGCGGCGATCTTTTGAGTTTGTTTCAACTGATTTATCACTTAATCACCTCTTTCCCGCATCGTGAAATTTGAGGAATTGCAAGGCAAGACAATGGACTTAATACGTATCAAAAGGTGTATATATGTATACCATGAACTTATTGCCTACAACATAGAATGCTGATTCAAGTTTAACAATCTTCCGAATTCTCATGAACAACATGAAATGTTACTAACAAACTCATATATCTATAATAAAATCTAGCCTAGGTCTCGGTCGTAATTAGCAATACCTAATTGCACGAATTGAATGGACTTATTTGCTCATTTGCCAATTTTGTTCTGAAACATCATACCAAACCTAATTTACTTGTCCCTTCGCTTGAGGACTACTAAAACAGATCAAAAGCGAAAGATGAGATAACACTTCTGTCTTCCCCAGCTTAGGATAAAGTCTCAGGGAATTAATACAGTGCTTGACCCAAAGAAGCTAACTTTAGCACAATTGATGCAAATCGACTTTTGTCCCGGCCACTAACTGACCCCAGCTCTCTAAATGTTGCAAAATCTTATTAATATTCTCTGTCTAGTCTTATAAAATAATTAAATTAGGAGGCTGAGTAGTCAGGTAAAGTTTGCATTAATGGAAAATTTGATTGCATAATTGCAATAGTGAATCCTATTTAGAAATTATTGAATTTTAATAACATGTGAGTTAATTGAGCAATAATATTTTAAAGATGGATTTATGTAATTGTTTTTAGGCATTGTCATGAAGAAAAGTATCACTTCCTTTCATGCAAAAGGAAAAGTAATGGGACCTCTACTATTTCATGAATTATCATCTCATCATCCAGTATACAATTCTTCATGAGACGGGTTTCCACAAGATTTCAACGTTACGTAAATAACAAAAAAGGATCGTCGTCACGGATTAAGTTTTCCCGTTACGATCGCTATCAAGCGGTGGTGACCCAAACACATGCATTGTATCGGTACTATTCTCAAAGAAAAGATGATTCTTTTTATCTTGTATGATTCAACATTATCGTACATTGGTTTTGCTTGATTTAGTGCAGAAGTTGGAGAATAGAGCGAGGCACAATGTCACACATCGAAGTGGCAATGTCACTGTCAATGACCCCTCTCGCTCTTTTGATGGGGAAACAACTTTGCCCGGTTTTCCGTTTAGCCTCAATTCCTCTCTCTGTCTCTCTCTCTTCAAATGAATGTGAGTTCAAGTCAAAGATTACTTCCACTTTTTCTATGATAGAATCATGGATTTTATTTCATGAAAAATATGATAAAACCATGTGCAAAGCAATCAATGTCCTTTTGGATGTCAAGAAGAGAATTCCCATAAAAAAAAAAAGTTGTGAGCAAGAGTTGATAATTACATCTTGTATCAGAAATCAGAAAAATAAAATATATTTGATTAAAATAAGGTCAAATATATATGTGTATAATATCATGAATTATATATAGTTTATAATCCACGACAGTGCATATCGATTGCTCTCCCGTGGTTGTAATGATTACATGGCTTAATATTGTCAAACACCCTGTTGAAATATCTAGGGACAACCTACCAGCCAAATTTCTTAATTTAGAATATAGGTTGGTCTGATCTTGAAGAGCAAATCACATTTATTTAAATATAATTATATGATTGGAGACATTGTTATCAAAGTAAACATGAGTATTACATAATCTCTTTCTAGTAGAATTCCTTATGGTCATCGTCTTAAAACTGATTACGCAACCATTCATTCAAAAAGTTTGTCTAGCACTTCCAATTTCCAAAATTGGTCAAGATTAACATTCGAAATTACTCTTCAATTTCATTTGTGATGGCTCGTAAATTAATAAAACGATTTCATTTTGGATATAAATTTCGAAAAAAGCGAGTTGTTAAGTGGCTTGAAAAACAATCCAAAAGTGGGTGGGAGACAAAGAGAAGCTTAAAGGAGTCGCCCGTGCTAAGGAAGGCCAGGCGGTTTCTTTCTTCTCGTCTCACTCTTGTCCCACGCTTTTCTTAATTCAAAACTCCTCTTGCTTACGAGCACGAGTCGATTTGATTAAGTCAATCGCAAAAATAATTTCTCTTCTTCTCTTCACTAAATTACAATAGTCCATGAAGGAAATTTTTCAACGGATAGTGGAATCTTTCATAACTATAGTAATAATAAGGGTTAATATCACGAAAAGTCTCAAACTGATACACCTTAAATTTATCACAAATTAATAGTGGAATCTTTCATAACTATAGTAATAATAAGAGTTAATATCACGAAAAGTCCCAAACTGATACACCTTAAATTTATCACAAATTAATTTTTTGACCACAAGAAATATTAAACTGCTACACTTATGACAAATTTATCTTAAATTAATTTTTTAACCATTAAAAACTCTATACTGGTATATTTGTGATAAATTTATTCTCTATTAGTTTTCCGTTAAATTAGATTAATACCACGACAAACCACAAATAGATACATCTATGACAAACAGAGAATAAAGCCTCAAATTAGTACATCTATCAACTATCACGTATCATCCAACTTAGCAATTTGACAATAAAAATCAACGGAGGATAAATTTATCATAAGTATACCGGTTTGGGGTTTTTAATGATCAAAAAATCAGTTTTTGGTAAATTTATTATTTACATATCAGTTCGAAATTTTTCGTGATATTAACCTTAATAATAATGATGGTGATTTATCATTACCCGAGTAAATTATTCAGTGTCCATGCACGGTTTGCTACGAAGTGTGACGAGGAATTATTGCTCTTTTTCTTTGACCACCTTTTTTACAACCGTAGGAATACAATGATTATATTATAATCATAAATATATATAGAGATGTATATTATATACATATTTAATCCTCATAAGAACAGATTGGACAGGCATATGCTTGTGTTTTGAACTCGGCTCCTTTCTTTTCTTTTGTTTAAATCACATGAGACATAGATCCAACTGTCATGTCACTCGCAATCATGACTCATCATATCTGAAGTAAATTGTAATATTATGGATTGTTGATAACCGAAGGACGGTCGAATCTAGTTCTTTCTACTACACCCTCTTTTACTTTTCTTTTCTTTCTATTATTATTATTATTCTTGCTGCTGTTTCTTTGCAATGAATCAGATCAATGTGACCACGCTTGCGCTGGTAGCTTCGACGGAGCATAAATTAAGGATTCTTTTTCCATCGACCACTTTTCCATTTGGTTCCAACCACGCATAAACTATATAATTTGTAATTAAATCATGTGAAGAGATCTAGTCCACCGCTTATGGGTCAAAGCATATCAATTCGTGTAGGTTCCGAGTTAAGTCGTATAGAACTTGTATTTTCCTTTTCACGATTCCGTATGGTATTTAAGTCGTCTTCTTGAGCTGCATTAAGAATTGTCGTCTTTACTTGGGATGAGTTTACCGGGTTGGAAAGAAAATGTTATGTGAATACCCCTTGAATATCTTGAAAAGATTGACTTGCTTTTAACTGGACTAGAAATGTGAATGTAAGCTGATACATGAAAGCTTGATTTTTTTTTTCTGGACAGGTATACACAAAAGCTTGATGGCAACTCTGAAAAAGGAAAATAGCAAGGAGAATCCTATTCTGGAACAAACCAGATTATGTAGATTGATGTCTTCTAAGTTAACTTTTGGATACACCTATATATATTTATTATATATTCAAAGTGCACCCTGTAAAGCTACATAATTGATCAAATAATCATGTGTACACTATTGAATTGATCAAACAATGTCGACTTGAAAATGGGTGTTAGAGCAATTTTTGAAAGGGATAACAACACAGATAGTCCATGAACTTTGATCAAATGTGTAACGCCATCCTTAAATTTTTGATTTGTACAATGTGATTCTTGAATTTCTGTTCAATGTACAATATTGTCCCAAACCTTTAATTAATTTAATGTGGTCCATGAACTATTTGCAAATGATCAATATAGTTCCCAGATTATATAAAAATATTTAAAAGTTCAGGGCATGCATTAAACATAGAGCAAAGTTTAGGAATCACATTGAACAAAATAAAAGTCTAGGGACGATATTGAACATTGGACCAAAGTTTAGGTTCCATGTTTTTTTTTTTGTTCATTCAAGTTTCATGTTGAACAAATTAGAAGTTTAAGAATGGCATTACATATTGAATCAAAGTTTAGGGATTATTTTTGTTCTTTTTACTATCTGAAATACAACAATTGTCTTCTGCAATTTTGTAAAAACAACAGAGACATTCGAGTAATTCATCTTTTGGCAAAAAAAGAAGAAGAGTAATCTTTCTTTATTTTTTCCTTTGGAGTTTGCTGGAGAGAGAGAGAGAGAGAGAGAGAGAGAGAGAGAGAGAGAGAGAGAGAGAGAGAGAGAGAGAGAGAGAGAGTTGTTCGGGACAGCAAAAGGGGCAAGAGATGGACATGAAGAAAACTTTGGCCGGCCGAAAAAGAAGTAATATTGTCTATAGAAGATTTAGTGTGTATGATGGATAAATTAATTTAAACCCCATTTGGCTTTTGGTCTAATCCATGAATCCCTTTTGAGGGAGATGGGGAGAGAACATGACGCCAACTTTAAGAGACATGCAATCAACCAAAATTTTTAGCCCGATGCGTGCAATCCCACCACTCCCTAATTTCCACGACCAATGGTCATGATCACACTGAACATGCCCTCCTTGTCATAAACTATACATGTATATAAATATAGATGTATATATATTCACTTTTTTTTTTCTGAATTTTGTTTGATTTCTCACTCTTTTTGTTATCAAAACCTACGACCTCAATGTTGTAAACCAATTTTTTTGGGTGCATTTTGCTCAAGTTTCCAAGGACCACCTTTCTTTTTTACCCCAAAGTGTTTGTTCCCAAGGATCAATTGGTCATGTAATGATAGTATTCATATATCGTATACGACATTCTCTTTTGACACGGCACAATATCACATTCTGTGTTTTCCAGTGATTACTGGAGAATGGACGATAAAGCAGTTGCACTTCTCCAGAGAAAAAAACAAAAGGTTTGAAAATGATGCAAGGGGGAGAGATTGATGTAGAAAGAAGAGAACACTTTTACTAATGTTGCTCTGTTGAATTCCACTTTCTAATTACTCCCATTTTTAGGTCATCGTGTAGTCTAGAGATCAAAAAGAGAAAAAGTTAAAGGCAAATGGGAATCTTCCTGTGAATAATGTCGTTTCTTTATAAGGTCATCTCCTTCATTAATGTGGAAATACTTCCCTAACATAACTTCAATAATGTCGTTTCTTTACAGTTGTGATAGGAATGAGATTCAAGTGTCAGTACTCCTCGTCAAGAAAGAGGAATGGAGCATCAACCGGAGAGAGACAGGTTAGGGAGGCTTGTCTTTCAAGGAAAAAGATCAAGGAGAGAGCAGATGGAAAAAGAAGATTAGGTTTAATATCAATTTTGTGGCGAAGGGGAATGGGAAAAGAAAAGGCTGTTCCTACCTCTTATCTTACCAAAAAAAAAGAAAAGGCTGTTCCCCAAATGTTGCTTCATTGGGGCATCTTTCTCTTGCTCCAATGCCTTTGTCAAGGCAATTCTCACTTTGTGTACAGTTCAAGCATCCTCCAAGCTCTCTCTCTCTCTCTCATGCAACTCTGAAAGAAGGGACATAAGATGTGGGCATGTCAAATTGAAGGTTCGCCTTTGTATGAGGAGCCCCATTAGAGACCTCCTTTTGTATGAGGAGCCACATTAGTGACCAACTTTTGCCAACAGCATATCTATATCACTTTGCTCCAGAACTCTAGCTATGCCTACAGAATTTTGTGAACCCAACGAAGCCCACTAGGTTGATCTTTTTCTCTCTTTGCTTTATTCTCTGCTTTGAGTTGTCTCGGCCTGTTCTTGCTTCTCTTTAATCCGCAACTTCGAAAAAAAGGAAAAAAAAAGAGAGAAAAAGAAGCAGTCTTTCTCACTTTCCTATCGCATCTGGATCTCTAGCTTGTTAAACTATTTAATTCACGATTTTGTTATTGCTCCTGCTTTCCAATACATTTTTTTCTAGGTACAGAGGTACAGGGGGTAAGAAAGAGAGGAGGACATTTGAGCACCCCCCAAGAAGCATGTCTCCAGTGATAAGTTCCTAGAGAGGGGCATGATCCTATCTTAGTGCTTGGAAGGGCTTTTTCACTCTCTTTGAATACTCGTTCAGGAAAAGTTGCGTCGTCTAGAAAGCAACACTAAGCCCTTGTGCTTAACCACGGTCTTTCCAAGCTCCTCATTGAAATGGATGCTATGGTGGCCGTTCCGGTAATGGAAAATAATTTGGTGAGTCGTATTCAGTTTAAGGATAACCGGGAAGCAAATTGCTGCGTGGACCGTTTTGCAACCAGCTTTTGTTCAGGATAACGTTAGGAAGGAATTTGTCTTCCACATTGGTGGAGGTAACACTCCTATCAACTTCTCTTTAAGCAACCTGTGTTGCCCATGTTTCACCATCCTCTTTGTGAAGCCAACTACAATGGCCCAAATTCTGTCTCACTATGGTTGATTTCTGGTGATGTATGTTCCGTCGGGTTTACTAAAAATAAAAAAGTAAATAAATGAACAGATTCATCGATAATCAGAACTGAAAAACATAAGACCTTTCACTTGTCTAAGAAACTTAAGATGTGACTTAAAGGTGCTATGAAGGCTAGAACACTCTCAGCTGCACAACAAAATGCAAAAATGATTCTATTTATTTGCCTCATTCTTGTCCTTTAAATTCACGTGATCCATTTCACTGATCAGAGCAGCAAATTGACCAGTTAGGGACTATTTGCCGAAGGAATTCAATCTCAGAAGCATACCCTCAGCTATCATAAACGTGTATATAATTTATTGCAAGCAACTCACAAAGAATCCATACAAATTGTCTAATCCAATGAAGCATATCACACAAATCACTCGCCACAAATAAACACCAACCAATCCAACAAATAGTAATAACATCTAAAATCTCTCTCTCTTTCTCTCTCAAATTGAGAAATCCCAAAACCAGTGGTTACTACCTATGTGACACAAACCTAAAAGAAGGGAAAAGAACAGACTCTCACTTCCATCAAACAAATGTGAATTGGTTATTACCCTCTATTTACATTGCCAGTAATATGCAGGGTAAGACCTCGATGCAACTACGAAATAATATAACAGCAGAGAAAAGCTGACCAAACAATGTTGCAAGTTTTTCTTTTGTCCTTTGATTACTCTCACTTGACTTTCTCTTCGCCCTTGGCCTCTGTCGTCAGTGTCTTGGAGCTTGGAGATTTCCCGACGATGGCTTTCTTTACCTTCACACCTAATTGCTTCACTTTTGACATTATGTTACCCGACTGCTTTTTCACTGAGATCTCTTGTGCAGGCAGGTCCCTTGATGCTTTGGTGTCGTCGCCATCCTTTGCAGGCTCGTCAGTTTGAGGAGGCACAAGTTTTGCATCAATATCACCTTTTGCAATGCCATTCTCGGCCTCCTCCTCTGCCTTGACCTCTTTGGCTTCCTGTGCTTTGACTGGAGCCAGTGTCTCTTCCTTCTCCAACTCAGCAGTGCCTGTCAAATTTTGCTCGGTCACGGCACTCGCATTTTCCATTTTAGTCACCTCATCTTTTCTGGTTTCTTTGTCTTTCTCATCAAGTTTCTCGATCTTTTCTTCTTCCTTTTCCGCGTCAACTTTCGCTTCCTCCTCCACAACACCATCCACTACAGATGCCATTTGTTGACCGTTCGCATCCACGGGAACTTCCTTCTCAACAACAGCTGGAGCTTCCTCAGCAACAGTAGAATTGGTTTCTGTAACAGCGGGTGCCTCTTCAATCTTTTCTTCCTTGGAGGACGTGACGCCATCGAACTCATCCATCACTGACCTGAGATCTCTTGCTACCTTAACCTCTGTCTTCTCCATGGGCTTGACTTCCTCAACGCTGTCCAGCACATTCTCCACAACATTGGCGACTTCTTGGGGTTTATTCTCTGCTTCTTTAGTCAATTCTGGCTTATCCTCTACCTTGGTTTCTGCTTCTGCTGCTTCAGTCAGCTCGGCCACGTTGCTGGCTGCTGCTTCAGTCGGCTCGATGGTTTCAGTGGCTGATATTTTCGGCTCATCAACCGCCTCCTCTTTGACCGGTTCAACAACTGATTCTTCTTCCATTTCGCATACAACAGCTTCAATTGCTCCTTTTTCCGGTTCTTTGGCATCAGCTTCCTCCACGACTTTCTCCTCAGGTTCTTTTCCAACTTCTTCACTTGCAGGCTTCTCCTTTACTTCATCTTCAACCACTTCAGCTGTCAATTTCTCCTCTACCTTACTTTCGACTTGTTTGCTAGCCACTTTTTCCTCGGATTTACTCTCAACTGCATCCACCACAACTGCTTTGTCCTCTACCTTTTCTTTGATTTCTTCAGTCGCAGGTTCCTCCTTTGATTCAACTATAACTTCTTCAACCGCTGCTTCTTTTTCTTCTAGTTTAACTGCCTGAGGCTCAACTTCTATAACTGCTTCAACTTCTTTCTCCTTTCGTTCAGCTGCAACGACCGCTTCGACTTCTTTCTCCTTTAGTTCAGGCGCAACAACGGCCTCCACTTCTTTCTCCTTTAGTTCAGGTGCAACAACCGCCTCGACTTCTTTCTCCTTTGGTTCAGGTGCAACAACCGCCTCGACTTCTTTCTCCTTCGGATCATCTGCAACAATGGCCTCGACTTCTTTCTCCTTTGGTTCGAGTGCAACAACTGCCTCGACTTCTTTTTCCTTCGGTTCAGGTGCAACAACGGCCTGGACTTCTTTCTCCTTCGGTTCATCTGCAACAACTGCCTCGACTTCTTTCTCCTTGGGTTCATCTGCAACAACCGCCTCGACTGCTTCGTCCTTCAGTTCATCTGCAACAACAGCCTCGACTGCTTTCTCCTTGGGTTCATCTGCAACAACCGCCTCGACTTCTTTCTCCTTTTGTTCGTCTCCAACAACTTCAATAGGTGTCTCAGCCTGAGACACATCGATTACAGTTGTATCATCTGGTTGGGTACCAACAGGCTCGGTTGCCAAATCTGGAGGGTTCGGCGCTTCAGAAATTTCTTCCGCCTTTGAGCCAGCCTCAGGAGGTGCCTTGGAAACAGCTCCACCTTCAACTGCTGCAGAAGGTTTGATCTGCTCCTCAGGGGTCGGTTCTTCTGCTTTAGGGACTCGGATGTCTGGACTCTCGGGTTCAATGTCTTTGGTGATCTGTTCCTTTGTTTCCTCCTCTTTGATTATCTTGTTCTCTTCATTTTCCTTCTTCTCAACCGTCTTAGAACAATCAACAACATATCAGGAATGCTTTATATGATATCGGACATCAAAAGAATCCATCAGAAAAGAACTTAAAAAGTGAGAAATCCCAGTGTAGGGAACAGATTTATTCTTTCTGTGCAACATAATCTGTCATCATCTGAGTTCTTATCAGCAGAATTTGACGGATTTCAGTCTAAGCTACTGATATATGTATATCAACGAAGGCCTAAACTAAGTGTGGTTAAGCACCAAAAAAGGACAACTGATCATTCCATATCAAGTGAGGTAAAATAACAGGATGCCCGAAATTTATGAACTATATCACCGACAAAGCCATTAACAGGAAAGACATAAAGATACAATGATGTGTTGGATTGATATCAGTACAATTACACAACATCTAGTGCGGAGAACCCTGTAAGACGTTATGGGTTTAGAGCTTGGCAAGCCGAAACAGAGATACTGAAGTCTTTATAAGCTTACTACTCCTAGAAAATGAAATTAAGCACGAATTATATACAATATAGATAATTCAATATCTACTAGTGCTAGAAAATGGTAGCAAGAGGCAGACTTTATCTTCCTCTGGAAACTCTGAAATTCACTTTATCCAAGTTGTAGTTTGTCTAAATACACAGGAAAATTCAGAGACTTCAAAAAAAAAACTGAAACAAATAAACTTCTTCCACTCTTGAGTCTGCACAACACAATTTTTCCAGACTTCAGGGAAAAAAAAACCTTTAAATGGTATTTCAAAAGATAAAAGGTTTACTAGATAGTGAGAGGAAAAAAGATCAGGATGAGAGAATTCAACATAGATCATAGTCTGTCTAAATCCTCCCTAAAGCTTTGTTATACTAAACATGCTTCAAAACTTAGAGATCCTCAGTTTGAACCATGAAAAAGGCACATGCAATCAGGACATCCAACAGGTGGACTAAAACACGCATCTACTTCCCTGAATAACAAGCATAAGACTTTGCTCTTAAGCGTTTGATTATCGTTATGAACCTTCCAGGACATGAATCAAATCGAACTTCTACCCTTGAGGGAAAAGAAAAGATTAAGGCAGTTCATATAACTCAAGCTTCAAAACAAACAGAGCAAAAAAATAGAGGAACAGAGGTTTCTGTAGAGACTTACTTCACCAGGAGTGTGATGATCAGATACAACAGTCTCAGAAGCCATGGATGGATGAAATGAGTGCTCCAAGAAGAAGAAGAAAAATGAAAATTTCTTTCTCTTCTCTTCTTCTGGGGGTGGCTTTTGGATTCAAAAGAGAACGGAAGAGTGCCAAAAGGAAATGATTGATGCTGAAAAGTAAAGAAGGAAAGCCAGAGAGCCCCACTCAAACTTGGAATTGGCAATTCAAAAAAAAGAAAAGCAAAAAGGAAAAAAATGAAAAGACAGGGTGGTCTGAGTGAGCTGGATGATTATGGAGGCGGTGAGTGTTTGTATGGCTGCATCCGTATGTATTTGGGATTATTATCGCAAGAAGACAACTCACTTGACCCCCATTTAGAAAAATATCTTCTCTTTTTCCTAAAATGCTGTCTCTGCATTTAGCTATCCAATTTATTCTTGGGATTTTTTACCCATTTTGTCAGAACCCATAAATACAATGGAAATGATTCCATAGATTTAACTAATTTTGCTTGTATCAAATTTGACCGTTCGGATGACCTTGATCTATCATTTATTGTGTAGATGAAGGTTATGGTATAAAAACTCATGTACGAACGGGACTTACGTGTAGCCGTGTAAAAGAGCGCATGAATCCTTTGTTAGCCTTTCTTGTGGGGATGAGCATGATTTCAATTCTTGATTCCTAGAACTGCACGATGGCTCTGCCAAGTTCATCAATTTCAGCAGGAACAGGCTGCTCTGTTTCTTTCCTCCCCTGTCCACTTTTGGGTTGAGGTTGTACCATTTGGGTGGTGGACCCACGAAATTTCCTAGGATACCGCGAGGCGCAAAAGAATGATATTTTTGCTCACGCCTTATCTTCTTTGTTCTTACTAGTTAAAAAAAGAAGTGTGTATTGCTTAAGCATTTAAAGAATGTACTTATCCTCTCTCTCTCTCTCTCTCTCTTTCGCTTTCTTTTTTAACTTTTGGGATTGAAGAAAAGCATTAAAGAAAAAATGGCAAAAGCAGATTCCACAACTGCATAGAAAAATCATACCTTAGTGCCTCCCTTTATGAGAAAAGATTAGGATTGATTACATGTGAGAAGTGGCATGATGAGTTTGTTCTTGGACTTTACAGCAAACTGCCCAGCTCATTATGCACCAAGTTCAGGACACTAACGGTGAGATTCCCTTTATGTATTAGACAGACAATCTGACAAAAATGGGGTGACATGAATTACGACCCAAGTTGATGAAAACAATAAAGATCTTAATCCTAATTTTAAAAGGGCTGATTATGGATATCTAATTTAAAAATCACAAATTCAAGAACTAGATCTGGGGCATCCATCAGGCGGTGATGGAGGAAAAAAGGGTAATTAGTTAATTGATCAGTTCATATCTGACGACCAGTACAACTTGGACTGCCACTGTGATGATGACTGCTAACTAATGTTCATCAAACAAGATTAGGAATATATTCAACATCATCTTCCTGCAGACCCCGAAAAAAGAATGTTAATAACAGCACAGCAAAAGTATTGATTGGAGGGACTTTCTGTACTGTTATCCTTAGCTGAATTTTCAAAATGTCAGAAAAAAAAATGATTTGTTTAGCATGATCCTAACTAAACGACTGGTCCTCTTTTGTCCCACCAATCCTTTGTGTTCTAGGAATCAGATAGTATTAAATGCGTATACTCCCTCATTGGGAGCCTTCAACGATTGAGAGGATTTGTCAATGGAGTTCACAGGAACTGATGCTGATATGTTGGAAAGAGAGGGAACCAACGTTGGGGCTGACCCAGATGCATGTGAATATCCAGAACATTCAAACAGACTTTTAAAATTGAAAAAAAAATTGCAAAAATTGAAGGAAGGAGAAAAAGAAGAAAACTACTTTCTGTCATCGCTGTATGCCGCTTGATTTGACTAGTATTGCTTAATTTGAAAACAACACGACCCTCTAGAGTTTCTGGTGATTTCACATCCAGTAATCTCATTAAGTAATTGACATATATATTCAATTCAAGTATCAATTTTATTTTTTCACTTTGAAAAATAAAAATAAAATCAATGTAATTTTGAGATGATCCACGTGATTACTTACCATGATGATGCATGTGATCCTCCTATGGACTGTTAATGCGTCATGGCGGTTTTTCCATACACCAAACATTCGCTTTCGAGGTCTATTATCTGGTCCATTTAGGGAGGGGGTTATTGAAAACGAAGCTAGTAGTAAATAGTCTTAATCATGGTGCCCGACTGTTCAAATCAAAGCAAGAGGGATGAATATCATGACGTGATTTCTGGTCCAATGATAATATGGGATATAAATCAAGTGGGAAATGTCACAAATCAAGCCAGTTCATGGGTGTCCGTGACACAGACATTTCGTTCCAAGACTAACTTTGCAAACTCACTAACATTGCAGAGCCACATCTTTGGGATCAATATCTCATAGAGGGTCCAAACACAGAAGCCTTTTGCAGCTCTTTCTCAAGGCTAAGAGGCTAACCACGTTGTCCACTTCTTCACAGCAGGCAAAGCCAGTTTATAAGTTTGAAAAGTATGTGTGATGTGCTGCTCTCTCAGCTCATCTTGATCTGATGTCACGCTGCTTCACTTGAATCCAACGATGGCAAGAGATAGACATTCAAGTAGGCTTCAAGCCCACTGCTTTACGCCGTGCTGGGCCGGGCCGGCTGGCCACTCCCATCCCCTAAAGAAAAGAACTCTGTTTGGCTTGTTTCTGGAGATAGAGTGAGATCATGTCGCACTGTGATTGTTTTTTATGAAGTCAAAGTATCACATTTAGGTAAAGTATGTAGATCAAATATAAAAGATAAGCGAACCTATAGAACAAACAGACACCTAAAGGGAAAGAATGCCTACCTAACTCTTGTCAGGTTAGAACCCAGATATTATTAGGAGAGCTGAGAATGACCTATATGTAAACTCTAGATTTTCTCAAACACAATGAAAATCCTGACTCTAAATTTTCCCGACCCCCCTTCTCCAACTAGTCCCTTCTGCCTCCACCGCTGCCCCACGACCACGGCCGCCATGTCCCCTCCACCCTAAAAGAACTTACTGAAAATTTGTCTATATTGAAATCACTTATTAATAGCAAATATAGAAGAGAGCTGCGTAGAGAACCTTAGGTTGCCCTGTTACTTTTCCCCCATTTTTAAATTGTTCGATTCTCGATTAAGTCTACAAACTTCGGGTACAAAAGAAACAAGAAATGCTCTAAAATCGAACAAGAATCGGTAATTTGCTTGTTGAAATGCTCCGAGCACGCTAGGACTTCGAATTGAAAGACATTCCTCTCGGGGAGAAAGAGATCTGCTCGTGCAAAATGGATTGTCGTGCTTGGATATGTGAAATTATCTCGAGGAGTGTTGTAGCACAAGTCCATTGTTCTTGATCAAGGAGGTGTAGGATGCCAAGTATATTTATCGAGGAAATATTGGATTATTTCCTTTTTCACGAAGTCATGAGTAGCGTGAATAAGAGGAGTAAGAGGACTTCCTGAGTCGAATATAAACCCGCCAGTGTGGTCCGATCTCATTGGAAAAACTGAGGGATCTATTTATAGGCGCTTTCCAGCAATACTAATGCCCACGACCTCAACTGCATATAGGGTTACGTTAGGAATCAGTCTTGTCATATGGACTGCCACCCCCGGCCGTCTGCGAATTATTGCATAATTCCCAAAATTTAGTAATGCGCAGGTGCCGTGTGCATCAAGTGAAGGCAAGCAATAAGAGACGCTTTTTAGCCTCATATCCATACCGCTTCCCGAGTTGAAGCCAAATATTCCGGCTAATGTATTATTGTCTCTCCTTTCCCAACTTACAAAATAATTTTCTAGGCCACAACCAAACACGGTGTTGGAGAATCTCTTGGGAGATCTACTGTCCTTAAAGATGAAGGTGTCTGATCCTACTTGCCCCCTACTATGTTCAGATCCAACGTACCTGAGATCGTAGGCGCAAATATTGTCCACACATAGCTTAGGAACACACAGGGGATGGTCACAAGGTAAGGGCCGGTCTGATTGTGATTCACTTCCGCTGAAATTTCCTTGCCTTATATTGAAGCACCGGGTGCATCCTTCACATTGCATCCAAGTGTTCGGACTACCTGTATCCACCATTAAGGTCGGAGCATATGGACGTGTTCCCACTGAAAAGGTGGTCAAGTAATAGCCGTAAGCATCCCTAGTGAAAGGAGGTTGTAGTGTATTTTGGCCTTGTTCTGCTGATCCTTCCAATCCGTTAAATTGGAAGAAGCCATCGATTCGAGTCGGCATACATGAGCTCGAGATATCTCGGAGATCCTTTTGTACGAATATGGTCTGATGGAAAGCTAAAAGAAGGAAGAGTGGGATAAAGTTATGTATATTGCTTTCTCATTACTAAACCGAAGGAGTACAAACCTATTTATAGTACACAGAGCAAACTAAACTTGGAAAAGAATATACAAAAAAAAAGAGAGGAAAGAATAATTTCCCGATGTACAATATCCCAACAAATCAATTAAGGACAATCAAATCAATCTATGTCTTGGATGATATCTTCACTGTATCAATTAAGGAACAAAGGTATCTCCAACACTCCCCCTCAAGCTGGTGGCTTGTATACATCAAGAACACCTAGCTTGCTCAATAGATACATATGTTGCCTCTGATATAAAGGTTTGGTGAAGATATCCGCAGGTTGTTCTGTAGTCCTTATTCTCATTGTCTTGATCACTCCATCTTGGATTTTGTCTCTGATGAAATGGCAATCAACTTCTATATGCTTTGTTCTTTCATGAAAAACTGGATTCACTGCCAGTTTAAGTGCAGCATCATTGTCACAAAATAGAGTTGTTGGTTCCTTCACCCATATACCAAGATCTCAAAGTAATCCTCGCATCCAAACAACTTCGTAGCTAGTCTTTGCCATTGCTCGATATTCTGCCTCAGCGGATGATAATGAAACAGTTGATTGTTTCTTTGTTTTCCATGAGAATAGTGAGTTTCCTAATTTGACACAAAAACCCGTCACTGATTTTCTGCTCATAGGGCAAGTAACATAATCTGTATCACAATATGCCGTCATTTCCATATTGTTTTCCCGTGACAATAAAATGCCTAACGCAGGACAGCCTTTTAGGTACTTCACTACCTTAAATGCAGCATTCATATGAGACTGTTTTGGACCATGCATGAATTGACTAAGAATTTGTACGGCATAGCATATGTCAGGTCTGGTCATTGTGAGGTAGATGAGCTTTCCAACAAGTCTCTGGTATGCTGATGGATCCTTGAATAATGGGTCCTCATTCAATGGTGATGACTCTTTGTCATATTCAGCAGTTGTCAACTTAGCATTCTGCTCAATTGGAATAACAGCTGGTTTGGAACTGGATAGTCCTACTTCTGATATAATTTCTAGGACAAATTTGCATTGACTGAGACAAATTCCTTTATCTGATCGTGCAATTTTAATCCCGAGAAAATATTTGGGAGGTCCCAAATCTTTAATGTGAAAAGTAGAATGCAAGTACTTCTTAAATTCTTTGATTGCAAATTCATCATTCCCCATAATTAATATATCATCAACATATATTAGCAAGTATATTGATGATGTACCTTGACTCCATATGAATAAAGCATAATCATGCCTTGACTGTTGGAACTTTGCAGCTGTGAGTGCATTTGTAAATTTTGCATACCACTGACGAGATGCCTGTTTGAGTCCATACAAGGATTTGCGGAGACGACATACTCGATTCTCCCCCTGTCTCCGTAATCCTGGTGGAAGATCCGTATAAATTTCTTCTTCTAGATCCCCATGAAGGAAAGCATTATGAACATCCATCTAATGCAGAGGCCAATCACGAAGAGCAGCAATGGAGAGAAAAGAACGAATAGTGACTTCCTTGGCTACTGGGGAAAATGTCTCATGATAATCAAAACCTTCTCTCTGTGTGAATCCCTTGGCCACCAGCCTAGCCTTATATCGTTCAACTGAACCATCTGTCTTGTATTTTATTTTGTACACCCATTTACACCCAATGGGTCGCCGGTGGGGTGGTAAACTAGCAAAATCCCAAGTCTTATTTTCCATGAGTGCTCATATTTCGTCTGCCATGGCCTTTTGCCAACGAGGATCTTGAACAGCCTCGTTGTATGAGGATGGTTCATGTTCTTCAAATATTCTACTAATGCAGCATCGATGTTCTGGTGATAAACGAGCAAAGCTAATGTAAGAGGAGATAGGATAGTGTGTACTGGATGACTTTGAGGCAGAACAAATGTAGTCCTTTGTCCATGTAGGTGGTCGCGTTGTGCGGCTTGAACGACGAGGTGCTGCAGCATCAGGCTGATTGGGTGGCTCGTGAGAATCATTATGTAGAGGACTTGATGGAGAAGCCATAGAATTTTCTGATAAAGTTGACGTTCCACCATTCATTTCTAATGATGTAGGAGGCGCCATATGGGGAATCATAATAAGTTGTGAGGGTGATAAATCTTCCTCATTTAAAAATGGATGCAGATTCCCAGTGTCTTCCGGTCTTCTCTCTGAAGATTTTTCTTCTTTGAAAGGGAAAATGTCTTCATGAAAAATAACATCCCTACTAACAAAAAATCTTCCGGTTGATGGATCAAGAACCAAATATCCATTCTGAAGAGTAGGGTATCCTATAAATATGCACTTAATGGCACGGGGACCCAATTTGTCCCGAGGGCCCACAGTAGATACATAACATAAGCATCCAAAGACACGCAGGTGACGAATATCCGGTTTTTTACTAAAGAGTAATTCAAAGGGGGCTTGTCCATTTAGAATCCGAGATGGCATTCGATTGATTAAATAAGTTGTTGTGACCACGCAGTCTCCCCAGAACGTTTCAGGAATGGAAGCTTGGTATTTGAGGGCACGAGCCACCTCTAAAAGATGACAATGTTTTCTCTCGACTATCCCATTTTGCTGAGGTGTATAGACACATGAACTTTCATGAAGAATGCCATTCAAGATGAAAAGAGATGAACATTCATGATTGAAAAATTCACGTGCATTATCAGTACGAATTCGTTGGACGGCTTTGTGAAACTGATTCTTGATCAAAACAAGAAAATTTTTAAGGTGGGAAAGAACTTGGGTTTTGGATTGCATAAGGAAAACCCATGTTGCACGTGTATAGTCGTCCACAATGGTAAGAAAGAATCGAGACCCATCACGATGTGATGTGTGATATGGCCCCCAAATATCCATATGTAACAAATCAAAGGCATTATTAGCACGTGATGTGCTTTGGGTGAATGGTAATCACGATTGTTTTGCTAGTGGACAAATAGAGCATTTGGGGTGAGGAAAAGAAGCACTGTGACCAAGATGTTGATGAAATAAAGAAACATTTTTATTAGCATCGGCATTACACAATGTGCCCTTATTCAAGGAAAGATGTGAAAAATCAGAATTTTTGGGTGATGTGACCCAAAAATAAAGTCCATCATGGTTTTTACCCAAGCCCATTAGTGTCCCAGTCGAAAGGGCCTGAAAAAAACAGATATCCGAATCAAAAAGGATTCGACAGGAGTTGTCCTTACAAAGTTTGGAAACTGAAATAAGATTGAATTGAAATTCGGGAATGAGGAGGACATTTTTCAGTGTAATTGATGGATTAAGATGGACGTTTCCTATTTTAGTGACGGAAGTGTCGCTTCCATTTGGGAGACGAATTGAAGTATTATGAGAGGATTTGTGGATATGGGAAAGGAAACGTTCATCACAGACTATATGGTCACTAGCACCTGAATCAATAATCCATACTTCAGAGGAAATAGAGCCCATTAAGCAATATGATATACCTACATAACTGCCCATTTTGTCTTGGGTGCCCAGCTGGCTTAGAGCTTTCATAATCTGTTGGAATTGCTCGTGATTGATAGGCTGGTTAACCTTAGCATTTGCTGCAACTGAAAATTCTCGATCTTTCCTGTCTCCTGGTTTCCCATGTAATTTCCAACAATTTTCTTTTGTATGATAAGGACGTTTGCAGAAATCGCAAAATTTACCTTTTCCTTTGTTGGAATTTTGGCCATTAGATCTAGAAGACATGGCATCTCGGCCGTTAGATGCTTTCCACGCATGTGTTGACGTGGCATGATATGTGCCGTCTGATTTAGGCGTGGCCAGGATGAAGGATGAGCCGTCTGATCGCCTTGTGTGTCCTGGACCGTCTGATCCAGTGATCAAATCATGGCCACTCATCTGTATTGTACCGCGAGCGCATCCTAGACCGTCCGATCTTGAGGACATGATTAAATCTTGTCCGTTCAATCTAAATGAAGAGCTTATGTCTTCTTCTTCACTCGGAAACCCTAGCCCCGTGTTCGACCGAGGAAGACCTCCACGGCCAGACTTCCCTGCGGCACGCCGTTGCTCCGGCGTCGCCTTTGCCGCAAGAACTACATGATCGCCGGCCTTCAGGTACTTCGTGGACGCCAGACGTTGGGATTCTTCTTGCACGGCCAGTTGATAAATCCGTCCGAGTGAGGGTACGGGATCCATGGCAAGAATTTAACTCCGAAAAGGTAAATAACTCTCATTCAGTATGAGCAAGAACCTAGTTACCTTCTCCCGTTCCTTGATTGCTCGGTATTACGTTAGTGTAGCCTCTGGTCCTTCAAGTTTTTCTTCAGCCATTTCTAGTTCATTCCAGAGTGCTGATAATCGGTTAAAGACGGCGGTGACCGAGAGGTTGCCTTGTTTTAGCTCCAAAAGGGCTTGGGTTATCCCAAAAATTTTTGCCGTATCGAGCTTGCCGTACATTTCTTTTATATTCTCCCAAATTTTCTTCGCGTCCTCTGTCGGGGGTAGTCCGGCGGCGACTTCCGAGGTGAGGCAGTTGCCGATCCATGTCCGCACGAGTTGGTTGCACTTCCTCCAGTGTCGTGCAAGCCGCTCGTCGGACGTAATTGGTATTGTTCCGTCAATAAATCCATCCTTATCTTTTGTGATTAGGGCACGCCGGAGTTCTTGGGACCAAATGGAATAATTCTCTGATCCCGAGAGTTGTTGCGCAATGAGGCGCAGTTCTGGGCCGTTGGCGGCTGAGGTGTACAGGGGATCGCCCGGTTCCAGCCGACCGCTGGCAACACCTGCAAAAGGAAAGAAACCGGCGCTGTAGACTGAAGTCGGGTTTGCCCCGAAACCCGACGGATCCGATCCGATTTGGTTCGGGAAATGCCAACCCTGTTCATGGACTGGGTTGGGTTCAATAGTTGGATGTGAGCCTCCTTCTGGCCCACTATTTTCCACCGAACCCGTCTGAACTTGGCTTGATGAAATCATCGAGCCGTGAATGGTCTGGGTCTGGACAGGTTGGCCTTGAATGGGCTGGATTTGGATGGGGACCCATTGGACGTATGGGACCGGAGGAAATTGCCCTGTTTGGGGTTGAACCAGAGCTGGTCGTGTATTTTGCCCTTCCTCCGTTTGGTTTTCTTCAGTGATACAAGATGTATCTAGACTTGGATCCGAAGGAGGGTCATTTGAGGGGTTTTCAGGGTTGTTTGACGAACCAGACTTCGAATTCTGATTCCTAGGCATTTTTCTTTGCAGGCAAAAAGGCGATTTGCGGAAGTTTATTTCAAGCGCTTTGATACCATGTAAGAATATGGTCTGATGGAAAGCTAAAAGAAGGAAGAGTGGGATAAAGTTATGTATATTGCTTTCTCATTACTAAACCGAAGGAGTACAAATCTATTTATAGTACACAGAGCAAACTAAACTTGGAAAAGAATATACAAAAAAAAAGAGGAAAGAATAATTTCCCGATGTACAATATCCCAACAAATCAATTAAGGACAATCAAATCAATCTATGTCTTGGATGATATCTTCACCGTATCAATTAAGGAACAAAGGTATCTCCAACACCATTCGTATCTTTCTTTGAGGGTGAGGTTTTCTGGAAAGAGCGTGGTGTCAAGCCTGTCTATAGGGATGAGATTCATGCTGAAACCATAGGATCCAGAGGATTGGGTGGTAATGAGAAAGCAAATGAGGAAATTCAGCAGAATCAGATGTGATGTTGTCATTGTCTTTTGAGTTTTTGGTGGTGGTGTTTGCATGTACTTTAGAAAGGATTTTACAAAGATCCCTCGTGTTGCTATGATCTTGCCTTTCTCGCTCCTAATAAATCATATCGAGACAAAATTAAATGCAGCAGCTCATGCACACCTGGTAGAGATATACCGGATTTTCCTCTAGAAATACAAAGTCAATACAAAAGGTTCATGATAAACATGCAATTAAAATTTCCTTTTTCAAAGTTTAACCGAAAACCTAGCTACGACGCCAGTCATAAAAGACGAGAACCTTGAATAACTAAAGTACAAACGAGCACAATTTGTTCTGATTGTTATGCATAATATTTATTTTTTACACATTATAATTATTCAAAAACCAGACAGCAAAAACATTTACCCTCTCTAACTGCACCTCCTATATTATGAATATAATGGAGAAGTAATTCAAATACTTTTTTGAAATGGGAGATGATTATCTTCAAGATTACAGTTTGGTTTATTATTCGTTTATATAGGATTTTTACGTAGTTTTCTTAGAGATTTAAAATAGTTTTAGTTCCAACGCTATTCGTGTTGGAGTTGTTCTCTTTTGCAAATAGTTTTGGACGTTGAATCGGAAATAAAATCGGAATTTTTTCTCCACGAGGTTCATGCACGTTGCACTTCGTGCAGGTTGCGAGTGTTTACACATGTGGCGAACTGTGATTTGCATTGTTAGAGATATATTTAGGAGATTGTAGGAGATTCTGTATATTTCACTTGATTGGTTATGATTGATCGTAATTAATGTTGTGCTACTTGAGATGGTTATCCTGTAAAGCCTATATATAGGCTCGTGCACCCTTCATTTGAAAATAAACAGAATATTACATTTTTCTATCATCTCAATTCTCAACTTGCATTGTCAAACGTTTTTCCAACCGCATCAATTTTCAATCCACATAATTGTTTTTCTATCTGACGCACATAATCTTATGGAGAAGCAACTGGGTCATCTATCACATAGCATCCATGGACCGTCACTATCCATATCCAAATATTAAATAGGGAGCATACCGATGTGAGTCAATGACCATGGACGTGATAATATAACATGAGTCAAAATTAATATGACCGTGATGACTCTTTAGTGGGGTGGTCCATATGAAGTGATTGCAAATTGAATGGAATGTTTCTTAGTCTAATCTACCCTTACATGTTTGTTAATTAATGTATGCTTGTTTAACCTGAAATCTGCAAACTTGTGTCTAAGAATTTGAGCTACATACATTGCCACATACAGTTGATAAGAAGGGACAATTCTTTTATGGAATGGTTCATGCTTTTTCCTAGTTCTTCCCGTTGCAAAGGGCATCTTAGTCTCGTATTCGATAAATAGCAGTTCGCCATATTCATCCTTCAGGTCCCAAATATCTCAATTTTCTTTCATGAACTAAGCTTTATGTTTTGTCAAGAAGGTAATGAATATACAGTGTTCATACGAAGAAATGAACTTGAGGAAAAGTTGTCTTTATTGGATCCTTATCAATAGCAAATCCAGAAGAGAAGTACACATAGAGGACCTTGTAAGTTGCTGTCTTTAAATTTATTTCCTTGCTCGATCTATTTGATTCTCAGTTGGGTCCACAGATTTCTGGTCCAAAAACGACGGTTAATGCTGTAAAATCAAAGAAGAATCGGAAATTTGCTTGTTAAAGTGCTCCAAGTTTGCTGGGCCCGGGGTCATTTGTGCGCATCACCATTAAGCAAAAGCTTGCATGGAAGAACTGAAAAACATTTCTCTCGGGGAGATGAAGAGTAGTTGTGCTTCCCCCTTCGAAATGATATATATGGCATGTTTGGAGCTGTGAAATTCCGATAAGGTATGCTGTAGCACAAATGCAATTGGTTCGGCTGAGGAGGGAGAGGATGCCAAGTATATGTCCTGAGGAAATATTCGACTATTTCCGTTTTTACGATGTCATAGGCAGTTGGAACAAGAGCTGTATGAGGAATTCCTGAGTCCAAAATAAACCCGCCCGTGTGGTCCAGTCTCATCCGAAAAACCGGTGGTTCTATGTTTAGGCGCTTGTTGTTGATACTAATACCAATCACTTCAACCACGTACTGAGTAACATTAGGAATCAATCTCGTCGTCTGCAACGTAGTACGTCTATGTCTGCCTATTTGTGTGTCATCTCCTAAATGGAGATATGTGAAATGGACGTGGTTGTCAAGCGATGGCAAGTAGTATGATATGCGGTTTTTAGTCTCATTAACATATTGCATAAAGATAGACCACTTTCCCAATCTCAAGCCAAAAATCCCAGCTATATTGTTATATTGTCCTCTCTTTTCCCAATCTAAGTTGTTATTATCTAGGCCGCAACCAAACAGTGTGGAGAAATCTTCTGGGAGATCCCCTGTCAATTATGGTGAAGGTGTCTGATCCGACCTGCCCTATGCTATAGCAATCACCATATCTAGATCCAAAGCACCTATATCCATACATACAAAAGTTGTTTTGACATAAATGAGGAACGCAAAGAGGATCATGACAAGGTAAGGGCCGGTATGATTGCGATTGGCTCCTATCGAAGTTACCTTGCCTATTGAAAAAGCCACGACTTCATCCTTCACATTGCATCCATGTATCCACACTACCCGTATCCACCACAAAGTATGGAAAATATGGATGTGTGCCAACTGACAGGTTGGTTAAGTAATAATTGGGACTACCCTTAACGACCGGAAGTTTTAGTTTTGCATTGGGGTTTTATTGTATTGACTCATTCCGATCTATTGAATTTGTAGAGACCATGGATTCAAGTTGGGACACATGAGCTCGAGATATCTCAGAGATTCTTTGGTATCTTACTTCTGGGGTGAGATTCCTAGGAAAGAGTTTTGTGTCAAATCGGTTTATGGGGATAAGTTTGATACTGAAACCATAGGTTCCGAAAGGCTGAGAGGTGATGAGAAAGCAAATGAGGAAACTGAGTAGGGTTAGGTCTGACATTGCCATCGTTTCTGAGTTTTTGGTTGTGTTCGCATGTGCTTCAGAATTGATCTTATAAGAACCCCTCCATGGTGCTATAATTCTTCTTTTCTTGCTCCTAATAAACTAGGCTGACCAGAAATTAAATGCAACGGCTCATGCTCAGATGGTAGAGATATATCGGAATTCCTCTTATTCACACTCCAAAAATAAAGATCATCACATTAATGATCCATATTTATTGTGAAGATCTCATTTTTCAAAAGTCAACTCATCTTGCACCTAAGAACAAGAAACAAGTATCCAATGCATGTTGTCAAATTCTTAGAGAGATAAAACACAATGACATTGCACAAATAAAATACAAACGAGTATCCATTGCTTACTTCTCATAAAAATATAAAACTCTGCAAGTTATATCCAAATATATCCTTCTCAGCCTTCCATTGAATTCTCAATAGGTCTTTGTATCTCTTCCTTTTCAAAGGCCTCTCGTAATTAAAAAAATTTAAAATAATCAACTCATGGTATTGATGCAATTGATTGAGGCATTAGGTGATTTTCAAGTCAGGAAATAAAGTTATCGATTGAAATCTCACCGATTCTATGTAAATTGTTTTAGGTCAAGTCCATGTACATTGGTTAAAAGTCTGGACTTAACCGGTCATGAGACTTGCAAGGTGATTCATGGGTTTTCAGGTAGCCGGGTCTCCCTATGGATGCTCCTGAATTATCAAAAAAAAAATTATATGAATAAAAAGGCAATATGACTCAAAGAAAGTTGACTCTTTCAGTACATGTATAGGTTCCAAACTAAATCGATTCTTGGTTAGTCTTTCGGGTCAGAGCTTTAATTACCAAAAGTAGTTTATTGATGCATGTTTGTTTGATTACATTGGTTAACTATAAGGGAGATGAAGTCTCATAATGGAGGAATATTATCATTCTTAAATTGCCTCATCGATTCACATATCATTCGTAAATGTCATCTCCCTCGTACTCGACTAGTCACTTCCATTTCCTTCCAAATGACTTCAACTTTTCATCCCAAATTTTGGGAGTAGATAACCGGTAGGATTACAAGATATAGCTTGTCCTCACTTGTACTCTTAAAAAGTCTCTTAACATGACATATCATTCACTACTCCTATACAGCACCAGATCCTAGTGGTCTTTAGCTCTCACGAAAACATGAGCAGTCCAAAAAATGCGTCAGTTCCCTCTATTTTGATGTGCTCTCTGCTTCTTTCCCTTGGGTAACAGAGAAATCTCGAGTCCTATAAACAAAGCTCGTATTTGTAGAGAACGAATCATCAGTCGTGGTGCCATTGTTATTAGGCCCGGCTCTGAGAAGCATCTCCTCATCCCTAGGCACATTGTCCTTGTACTTGTACCAATTGGCCCAGAACAAGTAATTCACAAAGTTGATCACACTGAGGATGGCCAGGAACCAATAGAACCGCTCCGCGTGGTTCACGTTCAAGTCCCTCCCTTGTAGCCACCCTCTCTTGCTCTTGTCCAACCTCTCGGTCACCATGTCGATGAGCCTGACAAACGCCGAGTTCAGGTAGTACCCGATTGACAGAGAGAGCCAGGAGAAGGAGGTCGAGAGCGACCTCATGTCCAGAGGGGCCTCCCTGTAGAAGAACTCCATCAGACCCACGAGCGTGAACATGTCGGCTATCCCGAAGACCGCATAGTGGATCGAGAGCCACAAGAGGCTGATCCTGTGGTTATGTTGGAGGAGCTCGTGCTTTCTCTTGACCTCCACAAGCCCGGCAATGCCCATTGAGATGGCCGAGAGGACAAGCCCGACCCCGACCCTCTGGAGGTGGGTGATCCCATTCGGGTGGCCCGTGAACGTCCGGATGACGGGGACAAAGGCGAACTCATAGACGGGGATGAGAATGGACATGAAGACTAGAGGGATGACCGGGATCGAGGCCGGAGGGACTATGAAGTGGCCGAGTTTTGTGTCCATGAGGGTGCCCTGTTGGACTGAGAGGGTCTGCAATTGGGCCAAGCATGTGTTCATGAGAATGGTGCTTAGGAGGATTGGCATCATCCTGGTCAGAATCTTAACTTCCTCCACTTGGGTTACTGTGCACACCTTCCATTTCGCTGGGTCTGTGCCCTTAGGGAGGATTGCTGCTTTGTCTAAAAACCTGGTCATGCACAAATTTTACTCGTATTAATGTAAGCAAGAGTGATTGATCATGAGACAATAAGATCGATCTTGGAGATTTTCGTGCCTCACGGAACTCTTGGGTCGTGAGGCCAAAAGAGGGCCAGATTTGAACACTACAATTCTGGTCGTTCCATTGTGTCAGTGTTTGTGACTTGTGTCATTGTGTATCAATATTCATGTCGATTTAGAATCAATCCGTGATTGTATTGTGGATTGGGGGGTTAGAAAGGACCAACCCGAATTGAGATGTGTGGGGGATGAGCTCTCTCCTGACAGACTTGCGATCTCGCACTTCATACAGCTCGTCTGCGGTCTTTGGCACCTCTGTTCTCCAGTTCTTCACTGCCACCACCAAAACCTGCGCAAGAGTTTCAACAGTTTCCAGTGAAACATTGCTTCTCCACTGCAACTTTGTTGTCTTGTTTCACAAACTAGGAGGACATGAACCATCCTATACGTATGTTCAAATGGAAAGGTGAGGCATACCCTTAGGTAGCGACCAAATTAAATGTTTTACACCGAAGTTATGCAGTGATCTAGCCAATGGTGGTCTAGAAAAATATAAATATGTTGGATCTCCTAATTCCCGTTCGACCTAATAAATTTAGTAAATCACAATTCAAACCATTTACGAGGGATTTACGAGGGAAGACGAGCAATGCCTTGCCTTCTACTAGTACAGCGACGACCTTTTTCTATAATTAGCCCAATTGACTAGTAGTACAAATGCGCGAGTGCGAGTGCGAGAGAGAGAGAGAGAGAGAGAGAGAGAGAGAGAGAGAGAGAGCTGCATACCTGAACGACCCTCAAGAGCGGGCTCTCTCCAGGCACACGGACCCTATAGAACCTCTTCCCCAAGGCCACGAACACAATCCCGAAAAAGACACAACAGAGCGAGACCGAGAATCCGACATCCCACCTTACCTCCGTGCTCAA
This sequence comes from Syzygium aromaticum, assembly GCA_024500025.1. Classification (NCBI taxonomy): domain Eukaryota; kingdom Viridiplantae; phylum Streptophyta; class Magnoliopsida; order Myrtales; family Myrtaceae; genus Syzygium; species Syzygium aromaticum. Next base: position 33,084,459 of record CM044892.1, read on the forward strand.
ATACACCACGAAGGTCACTCCGAGGGTGGCTCCAATAGTGATGCTGAGCAAGAACCAGTTGAAGAAACTGGCGATGTCCTTCCTCTCCTTTGGATTGCGGTGGTCGAATTGGTCAGCCCCCAGTGCAGGGATTGAGCCTCTTATGCCCCCTCCTCCAAGGCCCAAAAGGCATATTGACATGTAGAACAAGAGAGCCTTCGAGCCATAAACGCATGACGATTCCGCACATGGCACGGGTTGGAGGCTCTTGTAGTGGGATTGGATGATCACCAACAGATATCCCTGGAAAAAATTGGAATTCGATGACTTAGGTAATAGTTCTCTAGCTGGTAAAGAAAATACTTTCACGCAGTACAAGATTCAACTTAACATTCTCGATTACTAATTTAGTTCCTATACAGTAAGTTGACCGAAACTCGGCTAGGCTTGATCTGTGCAGATTAAATGGGACTCACTCATCAAATTGTTCTGGTTTTCTGGAGATAAATTCATATAGGTGCACTCAGTTTAGGCAAGACTTGGGCCTAACTTCTTGTTTGCTGAGAGTGTATTGAGAATGTACAGCTGTGGAAAAGTTACCGCCAGCTCGATAGCGCCGAAGAAGAGGGCGGTGTTGAGACGAGTCATGTAGGTGTCCGAGATGAACCCTCCGACGAGGGTCAGCAAGAAGGTGGTGCCTAGATAGTTGGTAGTGGTGGTGGAGGAGCCGGAGAGGTCGAACTTCAGGACAAACATGAAGTACAAAACCAGGCTTGCCATGTTAGCCACAAAGCCTATGTTGTCCAGGAGCATCATGGCTGCAACAAAAGCAATGTTTGAGGATTGTGTTACCTGTTTAGACATTCGATGATCACCATTTGCCAAAAAAATTGAACTTACCAAATATGAAATAGGTGGCCTTGAATCCACCATGTCCTGAATTCTTCATAGGTTGGTAAGCCAGTTCCCTGGAACTTGCCACTTCTTCGTCTAACCCCTGCATATATTGTTGCAGCATAACCAAAATGAGGAATGCCAACAGGACTCCCGATTATTCTTACCTAAGAAAATATGGGCTGGTTAATACGTATTATTTTGGCCACGAAATTGAGTTGACTATCCGGATTGACATAATAGTTTAGTCCTGCAGGCCTCACATGATGAGATCCACATGATTAAACGAATGTGACAAATTGAGCCCACATGCATGTGGGTCAACCCAAAACGGCTCATCGAGGTAGCATACACAATGGTCGTGACGTGATTTTGCAATTCAATATGATAAAAAAATGCATTATTGAATTGCAAAGTAGGTATCTCTGTTTCATCCCTCTGCTACATATAATGAAAGTAGATTACCATGGTCTAGGTATTGCATGAAGCGAGCACTTAGCTAACAAGGTGAGAATTGGGGTGGGAGTGGGATAACAAATGAAGGGTCCTTTATATATAATGACTGAAACGTGCAGGGATCATTTATAATAATGAAGAAAAGTAATGCCGTAGACTAAAGATAAGACACATGCGGCCGATCAAGCCGGCATAATTAGAGCATGTCATACTAAAATCTCCCGCCAATCAACATCTTGTAGAACATCGAAATCGTGACACGGTAACGCGACGCGATTTCTTTGTAACGTAGTGATGTGGAATAATGAGGCAGTCACCCTATATGACAAGTGAAAAAGGGGCATTGCTTGACCGATTGAACAGGGTTGTGCTTGTGCACACAAAGGACTAGGGAGATAGTTCCAAGGTGACCATGATTGAGAGATTTTCGCACTTTTGTGGGGGCGTGAGATTCCGGTCCTAATTAGCCGCCCAAAGCAAAAAGATTCCGCGATACTTAATTTGTTTAAATTTTTGTAGTACAGTCAATTGCAATGGGCGTTATGTATACATGCTAGAAGGCCACGTGTGTGAAGGTGGCGGACTGCCCAATACACGATGGACAAAATCAGATGGAGACAAAGATACAAAGTGCGCTTTTTGTCTGCTCCGATAGAGCCTTCCCAATACAAAATTTGAACTTGTCATCTCGAGATCTTTGCATATAGATGTTCCGTTCTACAGTGCAAAAGGCATCTTTATCTTGCCTCTCCGTCATGTATAGACACGTAAAGAGAATTCAGCAATTCAGAATCTGTGCTATTTCAAGAGTCAAAAGAAAAAAGGAATCATGGTACAAATGGTCCCTAAATTTTGATCCAACATGTAATGTGATCCATGAACTTTTAATTTGTTCAATGTGGTTCATGAACTTTACCCTAATATATAATGTGATCCCCTAAAATTTTAATTTATTCAATGTGATTTTTAACTTTTGATATATGTTCAGTTAAATTCCTAAATTATATGAAAGTGCTCAATGTTGTCATTTGATAAATTCAAGTTCAGGGACAATATTAAATATTTTCATATGGTCCAGAAACCTAATTGAACATGTACCCAAATTCTATGAATCAAATTAAATAAATTAAAAGTTCAGGAACCATATTACACATTATGTTATAATTTAAGGACCATATTGAATAAATTATAAATTCATAAATCACATTATTCATTAAGTTAAAATTCAGAAATTATTTATGTCATTTTTTCAAAGAAAAAAGAGCTGTGATATGCTGTCTCGGTTGGTTTATTTTAAAGCCATGATGTGACAAGCAAACACTGACCAGTGCAATTCCAATAGGAAGGTAAGCTACCTACCGCAGACTCTCGGCGTGGAGTGACGAAGCTTTTCTGTCCGAGGCTTTGTGCATCAGTTGGCGAAGACTCATTGGTTTCAGACGGAGCATGATTAGCAGACCAAACCATGAGGCAGCACCGGTTATTCCCTTTCGACAGAACACAATGTTATGTTGTGTCGCTGAGGAATCGATTCAGAATGCTAGGAATCATGTTTTGATGGAGCCATGTGGGTTTTGATCGAATAGCCAAGATGTGTCCGAGGAATATTCAATGACTGGCACCGATGCTACACTGTGATTGTAACACTCCAAAACCGGTATCGAACGTGAGAGAATTTGTCATGAATAAGGATGCGCCTACAAATGACCACCACTTGAATACTCCATGTGTCGGGTCATCCGCGACTGTTGTATTATCAAGAAATTAGGATGGATATGCATCAAACGACTCTATTCTAGATCGAAATCCTAGCCTTTGCCAAAATGACAAGCCGACGAAATTCACCGAGCCCATCACGAGTTCATATAACAATTTTCCTAGACATTGACTTGAAGCTCATTGTAAGAAACAGCTCCGTTTTGACTGAGTTTTCGCCTTTATTAAACGATAGTGGTGGAGTTAGACGGTTTTGTCAGTGGGTGCAACCAGAAGAAATGGAAACTTAAATGTTAGATTTTTGCTATGGGAAACGAGCAAGCCCATATGCACAATTGACGAAGTTAGGAATAATTACTAGAAAATTTTTGAATTTATTATATCAATATCAATTCAGTCATAAACTTTTCAATTTAACAATTTAGTCATAAAATTTTTAAACGATTTGTCAATGTTGTTGATAATAAAAATATTTTTTATTGACTAATTATTTTAAGTGATACGTACAAATCATATTAAAAAAAAACTTTTCCAAATTATTTATTTTCCATAAAACAAACGAAACTTTAAGAAGATAATCTACTATCAAGAGGGAATCGCCATTGCTCAACGACGGCTTATGGTGGCCTGAAAAATGGAAACTTATATATGAGAGAATATATATTATGCATGCCTCAAACAGCTTACGCCTTGCATTCTAACATATATTGTACTGATGTGGATTCTAACGAAATCTCGAGTTAAAACTGCTTTGTTGGCCTTGATGAGTGGTCGGACCTGAACATTGTCGTAACGATGGCACACGAGCACGGAGAGTTGACCGAGATTGGCCATGTAATGCTGCAAACTTTCAGGACACAAGGGAACGATTAGGTCTAACACCAAGCTAAGATGCTTGAAGTTACCAGCGTCGAAATCCTAGAGAGAAAAGAGAGGAATGAAACCAGTGAGGCTTAGGCTCAGCTCAAATCAACGTAAAACACAAGTATATTATTTGTAGCGATCACTAAACTTGCTCTCCTGGAGCCAATGACTGTATTCCTTCAACTCTAGCAACACGATGCTAAAAATGGTTCCTTCGTCTATAATAAGATGGAAGAATTACCAAAAAAGTCATAAATCATTATAATTGTGCTGATTTAGTCCTAAATCTTTTTTTTTTTTCCCAATTGAGTTCTAAACCTTTTGCATTTGTGCCAATTCAATCTATCCTACTAATTTTTGCCTAAAATCACTGATATGGACTCTAGCCATCCTACGTGGCTAGGCCGGCATTGACGTGGACATATTTAAATAATATTTCGAATTATCTGTTTATTTTTCTTTCTTTTCTTTCTTTTTCTTTTTCTTCCTCTTCCTCTTGTAACATCCTGAATTTTCGATTTGATTCCGAGATCAATAAAATTGACATAATTTATCATTTCATTTTAGTAAGTCTCATCCAGAGCTAATCACTCTTGAGATACTAACCAATGGGATATGGCTAACTAGAAAAGCGGTACGTGGATCAGAGATCCGATGGCGAATCGGGCACCGATTTCGAGAAACGATGAGGAAATATTTTAGATCAATGTGGGCCGATCTTAAGAAAAGTGATGGATTTGGTCTAGCCAAGGTCAACAATGTACAATCGGATCACAGATGATTCTTCACGATCGAAAGTGCGCGTGGCCAACCAGTCCTGAACTTAAACCGAACGATCGCAATCTCTGGAACTAGTGGTAATTCCTCTCTTTCTCTTAATAATCGGAACCGCTATGACTTGAACAACCCTAGATCGATACGCATGACCCCTAAATAGTCGTCCGTTAGTGAGATATCCTGAAATTGGAATCGAGCGAATTTTTGTCACGAAATTGGGCCCGGATTTCGATGTCGATTTTCGATAGCTTATGCAACTATTTTTGCGGAACCAACGTCATGTTTTGTTGGCCAGTCATATTTGGGGTTGGTACGGTCGAAAAATGGAATTTCGGCCAAGGACGAAAAAATAACCGTTTTGCCCCTATGCTTAATTTCTTAATTCCGAATTTTTGGGCAAATTTTGGGATTATATTTAGTTAATTTAATGGTTATATCAGCCCAATAATTCAGCTCTCGAAAAATGACCAAATCGCCCCTTAATTATTGGATAAAATTGGATTTGATTCATTAGATGAAGGGTATTTTGGTCAATACCATTGGATCGCCGACACTTGTCCTCCACTAGCCCTTATATTTGACCCATTTGACCCCTCTCTCTCTCCTCATTCCCTCCATTTGGCCGGCCACCACCATCTTCTCCCTCTCCTCCCACGATCTCTCCCTCTTGGCCAAGACATCACTGCTGAGCCGCCGTTCGCAGGATCGCCATCGCCAGAGCCACCATCCATGCTGTCCACACCGTCTCACCATCACCTCTTCCTCGTCTCTCTCTCTTTCCCTCAATTGGCGTGAGGAACACGCCGGAGCACCGCCGCCGTGAAAGACCATCGCTGTCACTGTCGTCCACCGCCAGCCGTCACTTGTCCGCCGACTCGCCACCACTGCCGATCGACTTCCTCTTCCCACCGTCGCCGTCGACCACCTCACCCGCCTCGCCGCCATGAGCCATGAGCCATTGCCGCACGTGCCGCCGCCGGAAACGCCGTCGCCGATTTCATCATTCACCGGTGATCGGCTGTCGTTCCTCATGGTCCTAGTTTAGATCAAGTGAGTATACCTCTTAAACTAGGATTAAGACTAATTGTACGTTTTCTGGACAGATCTGGGTGTTTTAGTGTATGTTAAGAGTAAATTGTGGACCGATTGATGGAACTTGATTCTAAGACAAATTTGGTGGAGCAAATTGAATAAATTGGAAATAAGTATTGGTCTCAGAGTGGGTGAATAGTGGCTGTCCATAGTTGAGAAATTATTGGGCGAGTATCGGCTGATTGAGGATTAATGAGTTGAATTGCCGGGAGTTGTTCAAATTGATTGTTTGTTGATGGTTTGTATTCGATTATGATAAATTGTGATGTGCCATGTCGCGTACTCGTGTGGCCGAATTGTGCAGAATGTGATTGGTCAGTTGATGGCTGGAATTGAATGCTGAATTATGATTCGTGAATTGGGCCGCACGGTATTAATTGGCCAAGTGAACATGTTGTTTATGAATTGAGCACTGTGCATGGCATTAGTTTGATTGAGTGCCAGTATTATGTTAATGCTCATGATGCATTGTATGATATTGCATGGTCACGCATTGTGTATGCCAAGAATGGGGCATGAGATGAGAATGTGCGGAAATGTGTGCCTAATATGAGCATGTGATCACCTAAAATACCCTGATGCGTTTTACGCAGGGTTCAGATAAAACTGGTTATGTGAATATGTGATCACAATGCACCCTGATGCATTTTACGCGGGGTTGAACCCATCTTAATGCGTGTTACGTGGGATGATGTCCGGTTCGTCCGGAAGACGATCAGCCTGATGTGTTTTACGCGGGTTTTGGTTCGTGAGAAGATCGGTGTTGCGCGTGATGCGTTTTGACGCAGGCTAGAGACACTGGGCCAGTTGAGGCGTTTTAATGATGGCCACGAAGTGTTGTGACTAATGTAGACTTGATGCAACTTGGTACGGGTCAGACCTGATGCGTTTTATGCGAATCGAGCTCTAAGTGATAAATTGAGCATTTGCCAGTGTGCAGTTGAGCCAGAGTGAAAGTATGACATATTGACAATATTTGCATGCATAAGAATGCATTGGCCAATGTGCGAGTATGCAAGACTCGGTGAAAGGCGTGTGATACGAACACTGATGAGCCTGAGCACGCGTATGACACGTGTATGAATATCGTATTCGCGTATGTGACTTGAGTATTATATGGAAATAACTAACCTGCATGGTCAGCTAGGTGAGTGATCTGGGCCCAAGGGCCTAGGTCTGTGAATATTGTGAATTGTATGATTGTTGTGTGTTGCCTGTCGGGATGATGCATGTTAGCCTAGCCTAGGTTTAGGAGTTTTTACTCGCTGAGATTCGTCTCACGGCTGTAATAACCCAACTTTTCATACCCCAGCCCAGAGCATATCGAACCCGTCACCTCTTTTTGGGATCCCTACGCAGATCCAGCGGACTACTAGAGTGTACCCTATAGGGAATGAGGAGGCGTATGTATAATATCGTTCCATAGTTTTTGTGAATGTGGGTGAGAATTTTTATCAGACCCAAGAGTACGTGGCTTGGTGCTTGAAGGATGCCAACGGGAATATAAGGCGATCCCTTAAGACTTTTGATGTCCCGATAGATGAGGATGAGATAATGATTCCCCAGATGGCAGACGGTGAGATCGTGGATCCCCCTACCGCAGACGAGCTTGTAGCCATGGATGAGGAGCTAGGAGTGTGGTACGATGATCCTGAGCCGATGGCAGACGAGGAGGTCGAGCCGGAAGCCATGGACCAGGACCTGATTGAGGACGAAGAGGTCCCAGAATTGGGATCGGATGAAGAGTTAGGACTATACCTTGATCCGGAGTTGGAATCGGATTCCGAGGATGAGTGGGCAGCAACCTAGGATATGGAGTCAGAGGAGTCTGAGTCTTCTGAGAGTTCTGCAGAGGAGTCGTCGAAGGATTCTTCGGAGTCTTCAAACCCGAATTGGGAGCTCGAGGACAGGCTGGAGTTTTAGTAGGGGAGGTCATTTCATTTTTACCGTGACTCTCATCTTAGGTTTAGTTTGACTCACCTTAACCACTTACCCTTTTTGTTTAGTGGTGGCTGTTGGCTATTTGGTTGGTGATGCATTCTAGTATGTATAAGCAAATGTTGTAAAAATGATTTTTGATAGTATCATAAAGTGTACATATTTTCAGCCGTATTGATTGTTGTTTTGTTATTCATTGTCTCATATTATTATAGTCAGGGTATTGTTTATTTATTATTTTCGCTTGTGTCTTGTTCTCTGCTTGGGCATTGGGTCGATGACGTTTCTTGGGACGTCGCACACAAATCGACAAAGGTAGGGATGTTCATGTACCGTGGGGTTCGGGGCGGGACACCTCTAGCCTGTCACTAAACCTAGGTGACTAGCCAAAGGTGAGGTTGACCTTGCCCTGCCGCTGGCGAGGCTTGCCGGCGATGGTGGGCCTCATCCGCCCCTAGCAAGACTTGACCTCGCCATCTCTATCGCTAGGTTTAAGATTTTTTTAGTAATTTTTCCAAGACTTGACCTCGCTATCGCTATCGCTATCACTAGTCACTGGTGGGAAGATTGATTGCGAGTGATGTGCCATGTCCGAGCCCCGGAGAGCTTTGGGGACAATTGATCTGAGTTTTGAAGGTGAGAACTGAGGATGAAGAAGCTCTTCACTCCTTGTTATTAGTCTTCTTTTAGTTTTTCGTTTATGGTATTGTATCGTATCTCTCCTTTTGGGCTCTCTTCGTCGTAATATACAACGGATTTGCAAAATTCTATGATCCTGTAAGTTGTCACTGGATTTATGGACCGGTCCCGTAACTTGTGTGGGCAATTATATTTACCAACAAATCGTTTGGTCAGAAAAGCGATAACTAACAATTCTCCCCGATTATGACCGGAATCCAGAGAGGTTTGATGGTTTGTTTAGGCCCTCGAGAGATGATGAATCCCTTTTAGCGAGGAGTCCCACTATGGTATCCAAGGGGTCTAAAGCAATGAGCGCTCACCAATCCCACCTCATGGAAAAGGGTAAAGGTAGAAAAGGGTCTCCTCGTTGTCACCAATTCAATTCCTGGATTCACTCTATCTATGCGGTTGCTAAGTCGCGGACTGCTTATCTCGAGTGACGAGACTAGTTCCTCGATAGACTCGATCTTCTTTATGGCTGAAGGGGTCATTTTAAGGCAGAAAAAACCATGGTCTCGAGAGCTGTAGGTCGGTTCTTACAAACTTTTGGATCTTTAGCTTCTAATTTGCTTGTACAAATTGATTTGTAAACAATAGTATTGATTACATTGTTGGGGCAGTATAATTGTATGTCTTTGTAACGATTCGAAGTTGGAGACATTTTTCTTCTGGAAAATATGTACATTACAGATTGCTATTAGGATCATGTTAATGTGAAGAATTATTTATTTATTTTATTTATTTATACTTTTCTTTCTTTTCTTTTTTTTCTTTTTTGCCTTTTCTCTTATTTTCTTTTTTTTTTCCTTCCATTGGCCATCGCCTGACCTCGACAATGGCCAGGGATTGTCGGCCTCAGGTGAGGGCCGGCAAGGGTGGCCCACACTATCCTCGGTGAGGACGACCCTTGCCATCCTAGAGGAGGATAACCCTTGCCAGATTGGGCGGTCCTTGCTTGAGGCCAATGGAGGGAAAAAAATAAAAAATAAAAAAAGGAAAAAGAAAAGAAGAGAGAAGGAAAAAAAGGGAAAAATGGAAAAAAAAATTAAATTATTATTAAAAATTGTCTATGTTAGCATCGACTGTGTTCCATAGGACGACTGGCATCCATATCAGCGATTTTCGGACAATTTTGGTTAGATATACTCAATTGATAAAATGTGAAAATGCTTATGATTCATTTAGCACAATTAAAATATTTAGGCCTGAATTAGCAAAAATAAAATATATTTAAAATTTTTTAGATAATTTTTCCTTGCAGAAATGTCAAAGAGAACTCGATAGGGGAACTCTCTTTCAGCGAACGTATTTTGGCACGAGGTCAACGATCATGGGACGTAATACCAAAGCTAACAAATTGAGTATCATATATGAGAATGGGACGTAAAAATGAAGCTAATATCTGCGTCAAAAGGAGGCTACACGTCCAAGAAACAAAGCACTATAAAAACCAAAAGGAGATTCGATCACAGCAAGAGACACATATTCCCTCATTGATCCCAACTCGTTCCCAACCCCGAAGAAGAGAGAGACACAGAGAGAGAATGTATCCTGCTTAGGAATCGAGGTTAAAAGCTAGAAAGAATGGTCCAATTGAAGAGTTGCCCTTGGGGGTCCATAGGTATATTCATGGTTCCATCCTGCTCCTAGTATGTGAATCCGCAGTTTCTTCTTGACGATTCTCTTGCTTTGTGTTTGTGAAACTTATTCTGATGCCCTTGAAGTACCATCATAAATTCTCTTTTGAATTTATCTGCTTTCTTTGTGTTTGCGTTTTCCTTGTTGGCCAGGCCATGATCGCATCATCGCAACCACTGATATATACAGTGGTTGGTATTAAGATGATGGATTGAATCGATGAATCAATCAGATCCTGTGTAGAACCCCAGCAGTACCTGATTAGATTATAATGATATTATGTGATTAGAATGCTTAGTTGTGTTTCGTTTGACTACTTTTAATATGCAGAGTCAAAGGAGTCATCTCCTCATGGCCTCGCACCCTCCTCCATGGCTCCTGGCATCAGTCCTTTCACCAAATCAGGCTGCCCATCTTTTGGCGGCGTATTCGGTCTTGACGGTCCGGTTCGATACCCTTTTGGTCGATTGAGCAGCCCCTTCGCTAATGATGGCATGTTCACCACCACTGCATTGGGAACCAGCACTTTCAGCAACCCATCTAGCGGACCTCCGATTGTGCTGGCTAGCACGGTGCCTGCTCATAATTCCTCTGCAGCCCGATTCGGAACCCCTTTTATCTTTTCGCGGAGCGAATCCATCTCGGGCCCAATGTCAAGTGACACTGGGTTTTGCACTCGTGGCGCTGCCACGCCTGGAGGCGGCTCGATCTTTCTGCAAAAGGATCACTTTCCTCAGCCACCCACATTCAGCTTCTCGACGCCAAACACCACCGCCACATTCAGGCCTCCGAGCAGTTCTACTGCTGCTTGTGGAGCATTACCAGAGCCTGAAGCCGTTATAACTTCGACACCTTTTGGGCCTCAGAAACCGACCACAACGGTGATGCATAATGTTTTCGGTTTCCCAAACGCCACATCAACTTGCTTTGATTCTCAACCCACCCCTTTTTGGAACTCTCCCTTCAAAAGCTGCACCCAAAAAGATGGTGGAAAGATCAGCAACTCAGCTTCTCCCTTTGGTAAGTCCCAATTCTATACTCTGCGAGTTTGGAAAATCCTGTCTGAGTTTTATTCTCTCTCCAACTAAATTAAATGTTCGAGTATCGGAACAGGACCGCAGACCGACAGCCGCGGGAAAACCACAGTGCCTGACTATGTCCCGACACCAGCTCCAGAAGAATGGACAAATGGAAAAGTTTACTACAGAGACATGTCTATATCTGCCATGCCTTCCAATAAAGACAGGAGTCATGAAGAATTAAGATGGGAACGCCAGGAATTGAAAGGTACGACGCGGCCCCCGGACCTTTACAATGTCGGGACATGTGACGTCCCGATATATGCTTTATCTTTCTAACTAGCTGGCCTACGACCACGTGAGCCGAGATTTCATGCAAACATTCAACAAATCATGTGCAATAATTGGAGTCCAAGTTTACTAAAATCTCAACTACATTGTTAACCATGCACATCTCCAAAACCTCTCAATCGAGTTTTGACAAAAAAAGGAAACGACAATCATCACCATTGGCATAAGCCCATTTGCTGAATGGTTGAGATCTGTTAAATGTTGAGATATGTTACAATTCAATCTAATAGTGACAGAATGTGAGACCACTTCTCCTGCAAGAGACTATAGTTTGACTCTTGGCATTTTTCCTTTTATGACCAGTTTTTGCATCTTCGACTTCATGCCCTGTGGCATGAGTCAATATAGGAAGAATAAATTGAATTACAATGTGCGTCCATATCAGGCTACACGCCCAAGAAACCAGCTTAGATAGTATAAAATGGAACACACTCAGATCAGATCAAGAAACAACTCACTCATCAGTCATCCTAATTAAGTTTCACCCAATGGCTGAACTAAAGAATTGCCCTTGTGGGTCTAATGTCATGTCACAGTTTACCAGTTTATAGTGCTGACAAAACTTTCTGCTTTCCCGTGCAGAATCAAAGCAGGAGTCATCTTCTGAAGGGTTTGCTCCCTTTGCTGCTATCAGCAACCCATTCACTACAAGCACCGCCACCAAACCATCCGTCAGCAGCGGCTTCGTCACACCATTTTCCCAACCTTATTGGTTCACACCGAGCGCAGTGAAGCTGGCTTTTCAGTTCTCAACGGCCTCATCTGGTGGTCCAAGCAACACTGCATGCAGCGTCACCAATCCCAGCGTCAGAGGAGGCTCAATCTGTCAACGTAATGCCTCCACTCAACCACCAGCATTTAGTTTCCCGAACACCGCTGCCACTGCCTTCCATTTTGGACCTCCAAGAAATTCTGCCCCTGGTGGTGAGTCTACTAATGTCCCTAAAGATTCGGGTACCAAAAGACCCAGTGGTGGCTTCATACCTCCCACACCTTTTGGCCCTCTTACTATGACTGCTCAAGCAACTTCCACTGTTTTTGACTTTCCGAGCACCCCATTCACCCAAAATACTGGACCATCAAAATTTCCCTTCAAAAGCAAAAGCAAAATTGAGGGAGATAGCGGAAAGATGAGAACTACCCCGACAATTTGCAGCAGCTGTCGGCAAATTGAAGCCTCCAGATATGCCCTGACACCGGCTCCAACAGAAACTCAGCACACAGAATCCACGTCTGTATCTGCTACGCCTAATAACAAGCACAAGAGTCCTGAAGAAATAAGATGGCGATGCCAAAAATCCAAAGGTACCACGATTTCTCTTTGCAGCTTCTGAGTCTTTACAAGTTCCCTCAAACTATGCAATGTACTGACCTCTTTACATTGCATATCCTTTAATACAGAGAAAGTTGGAGAGCAGGTTGATCCAGTCAGTGAGATGGCTTCGCAAGAGCCACACTCATTTTTTCCAGTGATGATGCTTCCGGTGATTCCTGCCCTTACCCACAGTTTTGGTGCCTTCCCCTGGAATACGATTTCTGGACCCTGCACAGGCTTTTATGCTCCAACACTTCTTGGAAGTAACGTTCCTGTTCTTCTAGTTCCGTCTAACTCGATGGGGCTAAACTGCTTCCCTACTACAGTTTCTGGAAAAAATTATTGTCAGGCCATGCCAGCTGCTATTGATTCTCTTAGCGAGATGTTTCGTTGCCTATAAGCAAGCTTGATGACTTTGAAACATGAGTACATCCTTTCCTAGGTTCTTTTTGTTTTTCCTTTTCCTTTTATTTACCTTCTCTACTTTTTGTGCTTTCCCGTGGCAAGGATTGCATGCCTGTAGTAGGATAAGGGTTAGGTTTCTCTATATTGACAAGGATTCAATGATTCCAAAGTCAGTCACAAATCTACATATTTATTTTACATGGTTGTGCATGTATCGAGCTTGACAAAGTCATTTGGTGAAGAAGTTTGGTTGTCTATGCAATAAACTTGTTTCTGCGTGAAAATAATCTTGAGTTCTTTTTTGGTTTCAATCAAAGGAAAACAAGAAAGCAAACGAGACAATTGGCATTAGCTAAGATGTCGAACCCTCTAAAGATATCCACAAGGTTTTTCCAGGTAGTAGAGAGCCAAACCCAATAAAGTGATTCCTGAAGAATTTCAATTTGTTTTCACTATATTTACAGAAACACCAAAGAAGTATCAAGTAACATAACAGAGCATTGGCAAGGCCTTGGTCAAAGCTCTCCAAACTATCGTAACTGAGAAACAGAGCTTTCTTTAAGGGAAGCACATCCTAGAATCGAGCCTGATGCAGTCAGACACATTGGTCTCGTCTCACGCCACTTCAAAGGGAACTTTGAAGGGTCGCAGACTCTCACCAAACCTAGTTTTACAATATCAAATCTCCCAGCTCCCGATTCTTCCCACTTGAGCACCTTCCCACCCAATACATACAGTTCATATCCAAGACCAGTAAAACCATAATCAAAGACTTCTAGTGGTCTTGAGTGGTCGGGAAGGAAAACAGAAGGAACTTTCCCCACATTATACCATTCCCCTTTGGCAGTATCCCTTGTCTTAATTAAGCTCTCACCCCAATCTACAATAGTGTATACACGATCATTTTCAATGACCTGTACAGCTACTTGCATTGCCCTAGAAAAAGGCCAATTATCCTCTACTGTATTCCACAATCCAGATAATGGCCAGAAAACTTCAGATGAATTTTGGTCCAAAAGTCCTACTTGATCATTGAGAACATGAAATTTGCCATTGTATGACAAGCCTATGCAATCCATTTGGGGATTGGGCATCGGCGGTAGTTCTTCCCATCTGCAATGTCCACGTTTGAGAAACTTAGGTTGTCTCGAAAAGAAGAGTTAAAAAACATATTTGTTGGAACAATTTAAGAACAATTTCCAACCTATGATATCAGAGTTGAAGAAAGGAAAGGGAAAAGTTAAACAGGTAGGTGAGCATATTTCAGAACCAAAGTGGACATGGAGAACCATGTACTTTTGCGCAAAGGGCATAAGACAATAGAAAGAAAGCACAAAGTGCAAGACCTGTAGTATGATACTGCAGTAGTAAACGTACTTGTTAGATAATGGATTGTAACATTCAGCAAGAGTGAGGCCTCTCGGACATGAAAGATTGCGACCCCCAGCTACATACACCTTTCCAGAGATGACGCAACACGCAAAGTGTGAACGTGGCGTTTGCATACTTGACACCATAGTCCATTCTTTTCTGAAAGGGTCGAATTGGTAGACCTCATTAGTTATGATAGGCTTCTGATGAGGGAATCCTGGATCACTTGATGCATAAGCCCCACCAATGACAAGAAATCTATCACCAAAACAAACACATGAAAAGCCAGTGTGCTTCCAGTCAGGATGCGTTCTTGGAATCTTTGGTATAGGATGCCATCTATCAGCTTCAGGATCATAAGCAACCCACTGGTTCTCTGAGCCCTCAGTGAGAACGAATAACCAATCCCCAGACCAGCCATCCTGAGCCTTGAAGTTGGCGTATTCCATGCCTCGTGTAACCTCTCTCCACTTCTTCGAGACTGTTTCTAGCAGCCCATGGAACCCGTGAGACACTCTGGCCAAGCATCTCAAGGCCAGATCATCTGGCAATCCCGGAATTATAGGTTTGTGAGGAGAATCCCTAGATTCCAACATTCAGAAAAAGGGAAATTAGAGGCAGACCAGAAGCATAGAAACAAGCACTGCACGGATCGTAAAAAGGCGAGGAATTAACGACCGATCAATCACTAGTAGACGCTATCACCGGGCTGGAAAAGAAAAGGGGATTTCTAGTCATAGCAAACTAGCCTAGTTGTTTCTTTCCACAAATGAACTCAAACTAACAACTGGGTATCGCCCTTCCTGAGCAATCCTAAACTTTGAGCATCTAAATCAAGCGAATCTTCCATAATTTCTCCAAATGTCAATCCAGCTCAATCGAAATCAGCCAAAGCCAAGCTCAAGTATCTTCGCACCATCACATACCTTGAAATCATACAATCCTTACACAGGAAGCAGAGTAGTACCACGATCCATAATCGAATGCACCGCAAACTTCAAACGAGCAAAATGAAATGAAGATTCGCGGAGCCACTTACATCGATTTGGTACCTCACCCAGGATCATACACTCGAACACCGGAAAACCCAACAATACTAATCTGCGAACAACGGGCTCGAGCGGCGCTGCTGACCACCTGCAAAGCCGGGGGAAAAACCCGGAAGCACCCTCGTGAGAAAGCGGGGCCGACCGATCCGAGATACGTTGAGAGAGGGGAAGATTACGACGGCGAGAGGGAGGAGAAGGGGGCGGCGGCTCCCGAGGTCGCCGGGAGAGGAGGAGGCCTCGCCGTCCGATCCGATAAAGGGAAGGTCGAAGACGACGGTGGGCGGCGATGATGCGTCGCCGTGGTGAAGACGTTCCTGAGCCAGCGAGCGAGCGACCAGACGACGGAGAAAATGCGATTCCGACACACATGTTATCCGTTTAGGCCTTGCTAAACTCACGGTGCCACGCGACCGCCGGGCCGGGTCGGGTCCTCTGGGCTCGGGCTCTCTGCATGACGGGCCTTGTCCGAAACTTGAACGGGCTTCTTCTTGCATCTCTTGAAAAAGCAGACTCGATGAAGGCCTTTTGACTCGCTAAACATTGGCCTTTTATGGTGTTCAAGATCATGCATGCTGTGCTATGAATGCCGCATCTCCACTTTCAGTTTTCCAATCTCTACCGATGGTGGGCTGGAAAGTTTCGTTTCCCGGGTGCGAAAAGGCCCCGGACGAGGAGATCCTCTTTCTCCTTGATTTTTCCGTGATGGCTGTTTGAAGTTGTCTTCAGATTGTCGAATTAGGCTACGGAGCGAGGGCGATTGAGATAACCATCCTAAGCACTCCGAAATTAAGCCTTAACCCATTTGTGCTTTGCTGATGACGGTTTATATCGACAGAGGGAAAGCCTTTCGAGCTTTTTCTCTGATGTTGGACTGAGATTAAGTCTTGCTAGGACTGAGAAGGATGCCTCAGGTGATTGTGATGAATTGTGGAGGGAGATGGTCCTGAGAAGCGGCTTCAAGCTTGGTAATCTTCTAGGGAAGTATTCGGTTCTTCCTTTAATACCTGGTAAGGTATCAGAAAATGATCGCAAGCCGTTCAGTGACCGAATTTTGAGTAGAATTAAAAGCTGGAGCTCTAGGAGATTGTCCTTGGCTTGCAAGTTACAAACTTGTTGGCTCTGTCTTATGCAGCATTGTAGTTTCACACTGGTGTGGTGTGTTTGTTGTACCGACGAAGGTTATTAAGGCTATACAGAGTTGCTGTAGGTTATTTTGTGGCCTGGTTCTGAAATGAACACAAAAAATGCAAAAGTACAGTGGCTAGATGTTTGCTTGCCAAAGGAGGAGGGAGGTTTGGGGCTAAAGCAGGTTTCCCAATGGAACAAAGCTGTCATCATGAAGCTAATATGGCTGTTGCTTGTGGATGCTGGTCTTTTGGGGATTGCTTGGGTGAAAGCTAGCGTTTCAAAATAGAAGAGCTTTTCGCAAGTTCTTTCCTCTGATTCTTCCCCTTGTATCTGGTGGAAGCGTCCTAAACTCGCGGCGGAGATAAAGCCCCTTGCTCGATATGCCGTCTGTGATGATAGAGCCATCTTCTCACGGTTCGATACCCCGCATGGCGCATCCTAGGTAGCTGGAAAGGTGTTCTGCTAGAGTGGTTTATGGTTCAGGGTTTTCATTGCAAGCTAAAGTAGCATATGAAGTTAATAATGGAAACGGGGTGTGGCCAATAAGCAAGATCAGAGGAATTAGCCTCGACTCAATCTGCTCTACCTGGATGTTGCATATCCTTGTCCATGGCAGGCTGATCAGGTGGATTGGAAGGCAACATCTTCAAAGAAATCTTCGATTAATAGTGCAGCAAACAGCATAAAACTTGACCAAGGGAAGAGGCGCGGCACAAGTTATAAAGATCTACCCTCAACATTCCAAAGCAATAGTTTTCATATGTCAGCTTGCTACATTGGATAGACTCCGACAGAAGACCGGGTGAAGAGATGGTGGGGCTGGTATGAATGACAACTTGTGGCTTGTACAACGCCTGTCTTGAGTCCAGGAATCGTCTGTTCATGGAATGTGCTGCTGCTGAGGAGGCTTGGAGTGAGATTCATGCTTGAGTGTTGAGTTAGTCGAGTCGTGTTCGGCCGGGACTGGGAGTTACGGCGGGCATGTAGCAGTCGGAAAGGCAAATCCATCTCGAGAGTGTGATCTTAAAAGACCAACTTTGATGGGATGCGATGGATCGTACACGGCTTAAAAGATGTAGAAAGGGCTCATGAGCAGTCTTAGGCCGCATTTTGTTCGGCATTTGCGAAATCATGTGAGGTTCCAAAATTCCTTGAATAAATGCAAATGATCTTTGATAATATTTTTTAAGGGTTTTGGGAAGATGCAATTGTATCTACAAAACTCACTAAAGACCTTGGGGGAAATAGAAGATTAGACGTGTCATGAGAAGTAGCATTTTCGAAATGCTACTTATTAGTTGAATGAAAATGTGTCAATTTCTCATTTCATCCCAACCTCAATGATCAAATATAATTCCAATTTTTCCCCTTTATAAACAAAATCTAAAGAGATGCTGCCCCGCCCGCTAGATCGATGCCTCACTCTCTTCTACCCTCGAGCTCTCTTGGCTTTGAGATGCCGTTTTCCTTGTGCTCCTCTTGTTGTCGAGCTCTCTTCCATTAAGACCACCCTTGAGCCGTTAGGCCGTGTCCCCTCGCCCCTGCCGCCCTCGAGCTCTCTCCTAGCAACATCGTTTTCTCAAAGATTCATCTTGATGTTTTGTATAGGCTAAGTGTTTTTCGCCGATTATTGAAACGGCATATTCACACCATATGGAGATTGGTCAAGTGCCTGGAAGTCGACGTGAAGTACGAGTGATCAGTTTTCAGACAGGTGGGCGGGCTGTCGGCCTAAGAATCGGGACTCGACACTGTGACTCCCAAGTTTCAAATTTTTTGAAATCAGAAATCAAACCAGTCAATTTATATAACATAAAAGCCGCGATATTTCACTACAAACAAAAAAAAAATGTAGGCCGGTCAAGCGATTATAGTGCTGTCCCTCTATGTCCAAGATGAGAGTTGCCTTGAACCGATCGGAACAGGCCGGTTCGGTCCTATTAAGGTTCTTTTTTGGGTCACTTTACTCAAATCTTTCTTTACGTATTCTGATTTTGATCCTCCTCAAGCAACGCAATGCAAAAGAGGCCAAAAAAAAAAAAAAAAAGCGAACGAAGCAGAAGGACGAAGAAACTTCTCGAATCCTCCCCCATCTTTCTTCTTCGCGAAGCAAGCCGAGCCGACCGCTCAAGCAAAAACCCATCGCCCCTTCCTTCCTTCCATCTGCAATCCCTCGGGCGCGCTCTCGGAATCGGGCCGCCGGAACCGTCGCCACCGGCGAGCTTGGAGTGGGGGACCTTTCGACCGGCGAGGGAGAAGCGAGGGAGGGGGGAAGTTTCCCGATGGACGGGAGGGGGAGGTCGCGAGGGATGATCCCGATCCTCGCGCTCCACGCCCTGAGCGAGTACTACAGGCTGGAGCGGAAGCCCCCCGTCACCGCCGGCCTCCTCGCCGCCAACACGCTGGCGTACCTCCGCCCCGGCGCCCTCGATTCGATCCTGCCCCCCATCGACCGGGTCTGGTTCAATCCCCACCTCATTCTCAAGGTGCGTCGCCCCCCCCACCCCCCGCCCTTCGATTCGCGGTGTTATATGGCTCTGTCGGTTCTTATGCTGCTGTCGGCGCGATGCGTTGTTCGTCGCGATGAGTGCGAATTAGTTTCGTGTTTTGGATGCGATTGAACTGTGGCGAGAGCCGCCCCTCTCACGGTTCCGAAATCAATATCAAAATTTGATCTTGGTTTAACTTGACTGCAAAATTCAATGGGTGCTATCTTGCATCCAAAGGTTTCTGATTTCTCAATGGTGGGAACTCAATCTGTGGTGGTTGGGGTTTCTAGTTTCGTGAAGTTTGGAGAATTCTCCCCTTTTGGATACGTAGTATGTGGCTCTGGGAGTTTCTAAGAATCTCGGGGGACGGATGGTCGATCCCTTGATGACTGTCGGAGTATATCTCACGCGTCGAGCGTAAGCCCTTTCAGTATTTTTTTTGTGAATTAGGACATTTTGTATTGGAGTTAGGAAAAAAATTTAAAGAGTTATGGCTAGTTATGATCGGGGATGTCGGCCACCGGGGACCATTGGTGGCCCTCTGTGTGTTTCTCTTTACAAGGAAATGCTGGTGCCAGATGAGTAGTCAGTATGTTGCATTTTACCTTCACTGTGGAAACGAAGCCTTGCTTTGAATGTTGCCTGCTCAAGTGCATGGTACATTTACTTGTTTCGATATTGCCGATCCAACTGTGTAAGGTTCTTGGTGTACCTTTAGGAACTGGTAAAACTCCTGCAATTGATGATTAACGCATATGTATTTCGCATCCACGATGGTTGTGTCATCTCCTTCGATATGTCCCTTGTGTTCTTATGTGATGCCATCTTTTCCTGGAAAATATGCGAAAATGTATGAATAGGGTTATAGCGAGTCCTTCATTTCTACTTGTCCCTTTCTCCTTTCTGTTCAGAAGTCTAGCATAAGCTAATAAAGACATGGCATGCAAGATGTGATAAGCCAGTGATGTTTTGCAATAAAATCTGGAGATCTCTACATTTTCTCGTGTATTCTTTTCATTTAAGCGCATGGAGTGTGTATCTGGTTTCGGAATCGTAATCATGGTTCTCTTTTTATGCGCAGTACAAGGACCCGAAGCGCTTCTTTTTATCAGCATTTTACCATGTGAATGAGTCTCACCTGGTATACAACATGCTGTCGTTATTATGGAAGGGAATTCAATTGGAAAGTTCAATGGGAAGTGCTGAATTTGCATCCATGGTTGCTACGTTATTAGCAATGTCCCAAGGAATAACTCTGTTACTCGCGAAATCCCTTTTCGTTTTCTTTGATTATGAAAAGCCTTATTACTCAGAATATGCAGTTGGATTTTCTGGTGTCCTCTTCGCCATGAAAGTTGTCTTGAATTCACAGTCCGAGAACTACACATATGTACATGGGCTGGTAGTTCCTGCACGCTATGCAGCATGGGCTGAATTGGTTCTGATTCAAATGCTTGTGCCGGGTGTTTCATTTCTTGGACACCTTGGAGGGATACTTGCTGGCATTCTTTATCTGCGTCTAAGGGGTATGTACTCAGCTCCCGATCCACTGACTCTGGTTATCAGAGGCGTCAGTGGTGTGCTGAGGTGGCCATTGAGGTTCATGCAGTCCTTGTTTGGGTTCCGCCACCGTCGGATTTCCGGTGGAGGAACAGTGGGTAGAAATCAAAGAGGATGGACTGAGCCTGGTGTTTGGAGATGCAGCGCTTGTACCTACGATAATTCCACCCTGTTAAACGAATGTGAGATGTGTGGGACAAGTCGCAGTATTAGTAGGTCCCGTTCACGTCCATCTTCCAGGTATTCTGAGGATCTTCCTCTGGACGAATTGCGCCGTCGGAGAGTCGAAAGGTTTGGGAGATGACACTGTCACTTGTAAAGGGCAGTTTACATTTGCTGAAACTGTAGAGTTCTGTGATCGTTGCACATATATGTGCCGCCTCGACAGTTTACATTTTTTGAATTTAATCTGACGGGTTGCATATGCAGTTGCTTTTCCGTGTTGTACACTGAAAAAGTATGATAATGACGTACATCTAGTTGCAGAGGAAGCTTCAATTGTTTGCGAGTTTCAGGATGAGATTACCTTTTTTGGGTGATTATGAGCTGATAATTGATTTTCGGTGGAGCTTGGGCAAGCTGACTTTCCTGAAAAAGCCTGGCCAGCACAATCTCGCCCACAACCCTAATCTCGGCTGGCTTGAGTGTGGTGATTTTAGGCTGAATGTTGGGCCCGGCCGACTCCATCCGACCATTGTACCTGGAAAATTCGCGAGGTCGTCATTCACATTGGCCTCAACTTGGGTGTGCCCATTAATTAAGTCTAGAGGCGAATGTCGTCGAATTGAAGCAGTTGAGATGAACGTGTCGCAGCTGGCTCCAAAAACTATTAAACCGTTAGTTAATGAAACTATTTGCACTTTGTTTGTTAATTCAAAGTTAGAAGGCAGATTGATGTCGCGGAAAAGGAATGAAACGGAACGAAAAGGAGTGAATGGAAATTGTAATGTTAGTCCTCTTGTTTGGGTGTATATTGATGGGAAGTAACTTGGAGGGCAATGAACAGAGTAATAGGCTAAAGTAGGTACTGTCTCGTTCTGTCTTTTGGAATAAACTGAAGGGCTCGCTTTTATTTCTCTTCTGTAAGAGGGTTTGCTCCTCTCTTTGTTGCCTATAATCCCGCGAGAGATTAACCATGAAATTGTTAGACAGGTGTTACACACTAGTGATCCTAACAAAGATCAGTCGTAAGGTACAACAAAATGCATTTATGGAGCCTACCCTTTGTACGGAATTCGTCATGGGCGCTAACACCTTGGGGAACACGCGATTGACCGAATCTATTAGACCACAAACTCACGCCTATGATCTCGCGATAATACACCACAGGCGTCTATCAGATCGATCGGCCGATACCATAAATAGGAATCCAAAGAAGAAGAAGAGAACAGCACGCGTTCATGTGAACTAGCAAAAACTTCTGCGCCAAAAAGAAAAGGCGCAAAAATTCAACTATGGCTACTTAAAGGAGTCTCGTTGTCCTCCTCCTTTTTTGTTTTCTTCCCTACTTTTCACCAGAAATTCATCCTGCTCGGGTGCAGCCATAGTTTGAACACAGGAAAGTGAAGTCCATGACGGATTGAACAGCAAACATTTGTCTCTTATACTAAAAACAGAAGCCTTTCACGAGTTGAGCTTGTGACCGGTTGGTCTGTACTGTGAATCGATGATACTTTTGCATGTCTCCTAATGTCGAAAGAGTTGCAATGAAATTGAACTCAGGAAAACACATCTAAGGGTGGCCATTCAGCGCGTGCAGCTGCCCAAGTGCCGGAATAGGAAGGCCTTTGAGGATAAGGCATTTCTCAGAGATTGGCTCAATTCCTTGCATAATTCCACAAACCAAGGGAAGGCTCAATTAAAAGTTGAGTTAGTTAATCGCTAGCTGACAGTAAGCCGAACCAGCTCGGACCTGATTACAGTTCCTAATGTGCACTCGACATGTACCGACAGCATCAAGGTGCACTCGTGATTGTGCCGCCGAAACAAGAAATTTAATATTCAATGACTAGTCGGGGATAAGATGTTAGAATTAGGCAACATGTCTCAATAGCGTTAAGGTGCACTTAGTGATTGTGCCGCAAGACCAACAAATCTAACATGTGATGATCGGTTGGCGATCAGATGAAGATGTTAGGGATTAGGCACACAAACATAATAAAAATAGAGAGTGAATGTTAAAAAGAGAAATCGAGACACAAGTTTTATCCTAATTCACTATTAAACTGGGCTACTTCCAGTAATGGATCCCACTATAATTAGAACATTTCATCTCTCTGTTATAATTCATAATTTATAAGAGAAATCGATTATATATAAGTGATAACTATTTACAGGCTCGAGCCCAAACTATCAATAAAATACTGATTCAAATTATAAAAGTTCTCTGGCGGTCCAGGGGTACTACTCCCTAAGACTCTTGCCGGGGCAATCCTTCGAATCCCCATCGGCTTATCGAGAAGCATTAGCGGGACCCGTGCCTTTCTATTGATAGACAATATGAACCACACCCCAATATAAAAATGGTTAATTCATGATGTGGCACACGGGGCAATACAAGGGCCATCTTGTACGTGCATTAATAACGGCTGTTGAGGACATGAAGTCGTGACAACCTCAGAAAATGTCAAAACCCCACATTGCATGTGTAATGGAGAACGGCACGCACGAGAGTTCCCATAGTCCTAGAAATCGAGTACCCATTTAGGGTTAGCTATAAGGAGAGCAAATCCTATAGATTTTTTCCCTTTTCCCTGCGTTGTTTTGCCTTAACGTAGGAATCTATCACAGCTCTTTCGCACCTTTGAACAATTTCCGTGATGGACGTGTTTGTTGACTACCCATCAAGTACAATAAGATGCAACTTGGAAATCTTGAAAATTTTAATTTTAAGCTTCTAGAATAAAGCATTACCCACACAACTTTTAACACGGGAATGTCTCCTAAACTCGTTTCTTTATTTTATGAGTGTTTGAACTTTCCTGCTTGACTAATTCTCATAGATACCCATAAGTTGCCTCGTCACATGCATTAGGCAAGGTCCTGGCCTTAAGGTGACTAGCGTGACCTAGGTTACTGGGACGAGAGTTATTGTGATTTGAATACAAGATGTACCGCATTCAATTTCAGCTGTGTCATTCTATAGAGTAAAATTCTAAAGAAACTTTAATACAGTCAAACTATACATGTACATAAAGTTCGAAAAGTAGGAGTACATGTAAGTGCTAACTGGATGGAGAGTATTTCTCCCAAATGGTGCTCCCCTTGATCTCTCGACAAATCTCAGGCTGTTAATTAAATTCTCATTTACGTAAGTTAACGGTTAAGGTATATTGAGGCACCGAACGAAATAATGTGTAGTGAAGAGATTCCACGTCCGCACTCAACTTCTGCCCGAGCGGTAGCCAGATATTGTCCTTTTTCCGGGTATTCAAATCCTTTAACACATGCAACCTCTCTTTGTAGATGTCAACTCATTTCAATATATGCTTTTCTTTCTTTTTTTTTTTCGCTTTGTTCAAAGACATGTACTTAGGAAACTTGAAGGGATCGGATTGTGTGAAGAAGTAATTTTCATGACAACGTTGTATTTGGCAGGCTGCCAACAATAGGCAAATAGCAACCAAACATGTAACTTTCTCGACGTCGGACACCCAAACTCCGTTTCTCATTTGGTACTGGCTAAGAACAAAGAATCACCACGAACCTTAAACAACACTGGCCTAACACTAGCAATATAACCTCTGCGCCTATATAAGCATCTCCATCAGCAACAATCTAAACTCAAGTTCTTCGTAGCGTTGAGCCATTCGTTTTAAGGCTTCATAGAGCTTCCTCAAACACCCCCCTCAAAAAAAAAAAAAAAAGAAGGAACGAATTTATATTTATAATTCTCTAAAATACTTCTGTCCAAGATCATATGGCGTTCTCGAATGCTCAGCAGCTGGCTTTCATATTTGGTCTCTTAGGTACACAACTTCATTCGTGATGAGCAGCACCCTTGTCAATCTTCATTAGGTTGAATTGATAAGTTAGGGAAACGTTTCACGTATGACACCGATTGCATGACACACGTCCATGTATATTGATGATCTGGGTGAGTGATATTTCATATGTTCTGTCTTGTATGATTATCCCAATCCTATGACGAAAAATTTATGTTGTCCCGTCAAAGAATAAGACGAGTCCATTGTACTATAGTTGAATATATGGTGAGCATGGTCTTATGCGGGCTGACAGGATCCGATGGATATGATCGAATTCAAAACATAAGAATCATTTTTAACATCTCTTTTTTATTATTCGAGTTCTACGAACGATGCTAACATTTCTCGTCTCCTTTTCTGTTGAATCTATGAAGGCAACATCGTGTCCTTTTTGGTATTCTTGGCACCAATGTAAGATCTCCTCCAACTCTTCATTTGGGTCCCTTCTGTCATTTGACCATAAC
Source organism: Syzygium aromaticum (assembly GCA_024500025.1). Taxonomy (NCBI): domain Eukaryota; kingdom Viridiplantae; phylum Streptophyta; class Magnoliopsida; order Myrtales; family Myrtaceae; genus Syzygium; species Syzygium aromaticum. Next base: position 33,109,631 of record CM044892.1, read on the forward strand.
AAGGTATCCTAGTATGAATTTGGGAATTTTTCCTATATTTTTGTTTTTGGCAGCCCGACATTTTACACAATCCACAAGAAGAAGTCGTCGGATGGGTATCAGTCGATACCATATGTGGTGGCACTTTCGAGCGCATCTTTACTCTTGTACTATGGAGTCCTCAAGACTAATGCCACTATGATCATCAGCATCAATGCCATTGGCATCGTCATTGAACTGGCCTATCTTCTTCTCTTTTTGATCTATGCCTCCACCAAAGAGAAGGTCTCTCTCACTCTCTCTCTCTCTCTCTCTCTCTCTCTCTCTCTCACTGCTTTTGCGCTTTAAACTGTAGCAAACTATTGTCCCTTTGTTATCTTACCCAAGTGTTGCTCATTAGCTTGCGAAGTTCGGGTGTTAGAGCAGATTATGACAGGCTCTGAAAGCTGGATCTAGAGGGGAAAACTATTGTCTCAATTTGTTCTCTCTCTTGTTATTACAAGCTAGAATAATGGTTATGCACTCGTTTTTGGCGTGAAGTTTGTGTTTTCACGTTTTCGTTGAATAACTAAAGCTTTCTAGCATCCTCACATGTTAGCCTTCTTGAATATATATGTATTTCCTACATATAAGAAGATATGCAAAAAGAAAAAAGGGAAACAATTCTTCCGAAATTTATGTGACGAGGAATAAAAAGGAAAAACTTCTACAAAATTATAACTTTTCTCCAATCACAACTAAATCTGAAGAAAATTTGTGTAAATAATCAATCTGAGCAGATGTACACGGCGAAGTTGCTGCTGGTGTTCAATATAGGAGGTTTTGGAGTGATGATGGCACTGACCATCTTTCTTCTCAAGGGTCGGCAGCGAATCAATGCCGTCGGATGGATCTGCGCGGCCTTCAATCTCGCCGTGTTTGCCGCGCCTTTGAGCATCATGGTATTCCTTCATTTTATGCAATAATTTTAGAGATGCAGCACTTTGCACCTGCTATAACTACAAAACCAGTCCAAAACATGAGTTTCAATTTTGAGTGTGTAATCTTGTGTTCTGTGCAGAGGAGGGTGATAAAGACAAAAAGTGTGGAGTTCATGCCATTCACTCTGTCCTTCTTCCTGACCCTCTGTGCTACCACCTGGTTCTTCTACGGACTCTTCGTCAAGGACATGTTCATTGCTGTAAGTACCATATAACTCTCTCAATCATTCAACTCTAATGCTTTCCATTGTACACGCAGTTTTATAGCGATATCTTGTACATGGGGCGATTTGTATAGACCTGACTTTGATTTACGAACTGACACGGATGCACCAGCAAACCTTGCACCATGAATGTGAATCTTTTTCTGCATGGTCATAGTTCCTGAGATTTCTAGTGAACATGTTATGTGAATTCTTGTATTTCTTACTTCAACCGTGCCCGTTTAAGCATAAACAAATAAAAAATGAATAGGCTAAACCTAGACTCAGAAACATGATACTTGAATCCAACCTGTTTATCTATCTTATGATTGACCTTATGTATCAGTCTGTCATCAGAGTCTATCCATTACTTTAGTATTAAACTTCAAACGCACTAAACACCTCTATCCCTCTCATATACTTTTTGCTGACTTTGAAATTAAAATGGGGGTTCAATTGGGTATTTCAGCTACCAAATACACTGGGATTCTTGCTTGGCATCACTCAAATGATCCTCTACATGACATACAAAGATGGGAACAAGAAAATGGCAGAGACAAATGAGAGGAACAATCAACAAGCAGTGTCTCTAGACATGGAGATGCTGACTTCCATCCACAGTGCGGAGCTGTGCCCAACTTCACAGCACCAACCACAATTCACAGAAATGGATACTTTTCCCACTGGCAAACAAGTTGAACCAAACAACAACGTTTGATGAATCCTCTTCTCTCTAACAAGTGATAAGCAATAAAATAACCACCCAGCAAGTTGGGGTTTTAGAAACTATGGAGTGTGACATTCTCTTGCATTTTATTTGTATTTGATTTCATTAAGGGGGATAATGTTACTTCGTCTGAGAGGAGATAGATGGCTGTGTAATGGCAGCAAAGGGGATGGCAGGATTCATAAGGCTGATATCATCATCGAAGGAGAAAGATATCATCCATAATCGGCACTCGAAACTTCTACTGTATTTGACATTTTATTGAAGCAATGGATTTGACGAAAATAATCTTCCTGTCAACACATTTTCCTTTCTAGATCTCCCTTATCCCTTTGATCGGATGCTTCAAGTACGCCTTTACAGACCATATATTCTGATCACAGACAGTTGATGCACTTATATGATATCACTTCATCTCTGATGATGAGGAGATCTCAAGTCATCTGACTTTGAGGATGATCTGAAGAACCAATTTCATAGAGAGAGATTGGACCGATCTCTTATACTTCCCGAGTAGCTTATGTAAACTACAATGTCTGAATACACTAGCCTTTTTAAGCTATTAAAGAAATGCTATGCATAAAGCCAAAGGAGAGTTTTCTTTGCATTATTGAGCATCTAGAGAATGGCGAACAGGCATAACTCCAGCTACTAACAATCTGTACTTGGCATTTATTCCCTCTGAGCATAACAGGAGATATATTCTATGGAGACTGCTCTATCTTCAACCAACAAAACAGACCATCTTTGCCGATGTTGATGTTCTATACACTTCATGGATAATTAGTAAGCTAATATTTCTACCCTATTGATTCCACTCATCCTTGCTCTCTGGGATGAACTCACCTCGAGAAATCATATAGATGAACGTATTTGTCATCCGACCACCAGCACAAGATGTTTTCTTTGCAGCTCCTGCAATAGCAGGTTGTAACGAGATAATTGGCAGGATAGCTCTCTCGTGAATCATCAATGCATTAAGCATTTGTGAACATAATTCGGACATTGTGAGAACAAGCGGTTACAAAGTTATTTTAGGAGATCATGGACCGATATTGTACTAAGAGGGAGGACTAATACATACGGATGGTCTATTCTCAAGCAAGAGAACCGATCTGTCTAACTCCAGCTTCTGCAACCAGCACAGCTTGAGCTGATTTATTTACTCCATCATCTATCTCCTGGCTAAAAAGAGGATAAAGAAAAAGGAAGATTATCATCACCTGACCCACGTCATGTTAATGTTGGAAATTGTGATCCAATTTTGCTAAACCAAATATAGAAACTACTAGTTGAATCTTGAAGACTCACGTGAATACAAGCAAAGAGAAGTCAAGAAGAATCCAAAAAACAAATCTAGTTCTTGGCTGGCAAAGGAAGTGGGTAGAGAGAACTATAGCTTGTAATACAATAATCTCCAACTTGCAGAAAAATATGTGCACTATGTTGATGGAATTGCTCTATATATAGAGCTTGTGCTCATTCATGTAATGGTGTGGGGTTTAACCCTCCACCGAGTGTGGGGAGTGAGCTCAGGGATACACATTCTTAGCTCTTCCACCAATACTCCTCCATCAACTATATATTTGTACTACCATTTTCATAATCTAGTGAAAAATCCTTGTCCCATAAAACCTTTCCTATATTCCCCAGTATTTATTCCTCTGTGTTAACTAGACCATACACACATCACTCGCACACATCAAAACATAAACTATCATTAATATCAAAATCATGCTTCTGCATAATCCCAATGTTCTAACATGGTATTAGAGCTTCTAAATTTTTAATAATTAATAATAATAAAAAAAACAAGCTTATGAGTGGAGACGGATTACATGTCACAAATGTTCGTCTACGTAAAGTGATGCTCAAGAATGCCGATCTTACATGTAAACTTTGCACTGATCATCCTTCATGCAGGATACACATTCACTTGACTCTATCAAAGCATGTCTTACCTTAACATTCAGCATGAAACATCTTACCCTTTTAGAATTGTTAACTTGCACGAATTCAGCTCTGTAGTCATTCTTTTGTTTGAAGTTCTTCAAATGTCATTTTCTTTCTGTTTTAATAAGGATGCCTCAGCATGAACTTCACCACAAAAGTCCAGACAAAGTTCCAGAACTCAATGACATCGCTTGATGTGCATGTGATTGGATAATGAGAAGCTAAATGCGTGCCATTCCCTTAATTCTTGATGGAATTAGTTTGGATGCACCATATGGTGCATGGATTAGATGCTTATATCAACATGACTTCAGCTCAAATAAGAGCACAAAATAACGTTAAATCGCTCAACTCCAGTAGAAGATTACCGATCTCCATGCCTAAGAGCCTAATAGCAGCCATTGTGCTCAGTAGCTCCTCCCACGCTGTATCTGCCAGTCTGGAAAGAGATGTTGCAGCTCTTCCCATGGCCTCTGAAGGTATGACAACAAACAATTACAGATATTATGCAAGATTCAAACATAGACTGGATACCTTGTATATAGATTCTTTGTTGTAATAATAACGAACACGGAAGCTAAGCAAGATCTTGCAATTTAAATCAATGTAAAAGCACTAGAGAAATAAATGATGAAATATAAAGGTCACTAAAATATACGTAGTTCTGTCTGAGTGTCCATCTACATTTAATAGGGAGAGCTGACAACAAATTATCCACTAGAATCAAATAATTGAAATTTACAAACACTCACACGCTCGAGTGTTTTCCAATTGAACATGATGACTAAGCATGTTGACTATCAACCGGGGAGAGCTAGCAACCGGACATAATGACTAAGCATGCTTACTGGAACATTTTGAAATCGGGGTTTAAGGAAAGATTCGAAACCTTTTGATATCAAGGTTTCAGGAAAGACCAAAAACCTTTTGAAATCAAGGTTTCACGTGGGGAGACCAAGTTGATTGGGTGCTTCAAGCTGCGAAAGCTCACCGTGCAATTCCGAGGTTGTAAATCTATCAATCAAGAAGATTCCGAAATAGCCACTACACATCTAATGGAATATGTTATAACAGGTGCCCTGATAGGGAAAGCATATCAGGCGAGATCGATGTCATTCGAATGTCATGAATGATACTATCAAAAGAATATCTTCACTGACAAAGTGTTGATTGCATGAGCAAATCAAACTAAATTCAATTGTTTGGAAAACATTCAACATCATTCAATATCACAAGATTGCCATCAGGCTTGAGAAGTGTCATTAATCATCAAATTCCCTTAGAAGAAAGTATTTTGTCAAAATGATCTTAACTCATGAAAAGAGCTTGTTAAACATGCTAAACAAGAGCTCCATAGTCGGAAAGGGCTTCTCATAACTCTCAAGAAGGCTATTTGATCACATCCATTGATGTGGGAAATAGTCCGATCTCTAATGTACCTCACATTATCAATGTCAAAGGTTTCGAGAATCATTCACAATAAGTACACATCAACCAATTTAAGAGGTTTTTTAAAGGATCGTAATGTGAGTTTGATTGTGATTTCAACAATAGATAAGTATTATCGGCCAAGAAATGAAATAATCGTCGATCAACATCTTCACTAGGTTTAGAAGTGAAGATACCTTAAGACGAGATAAGATAACCTTGCTCCCACTTCTTCAAGCGGTAGCTTCTTTGGACATCCAAATTTCTGCTTGAACCATCTCAATCATAAGAGACTTTGGAGAATGTTGTAACATTAGTTTGGGTAAAGGCTCGAAAGGTTTGGAAATTCACAAAAGTGGTTTAAGAGTTGGTGATCATCATGGCATCATTACCATATCATCCATTTTTTTTCGAAGGCATTCAAAATTTGAAATTCAGTTCGTCTTGAAAGTTCATTGACTAATCCTTTCAACATAAGAGCTTCACTCCTTTCTCTAATGGCTTTTGTATTTTTAATGATTTTTCTTTTCTTGCCAACATTTTTCTTTTGACATCTTTTTTTTTCACATGAGAGCCTTTCTCTTGATGCAGCTTTCCTCTCTTTTTTTTTTTCTCTTTTTTATGGACATTGGCTTTACTTTGACCATGCATGCTACTTTTTCTTGCTCTCTAACTTTCATTTGACTTTTGCTCATTTGAACCTTTTGAGCTCCGAGGACTTTTGAGAATTTTTTTTTGGCACGTTGTCGCATAAGCATCAATTATTTTGGTAAATCATGTTCCTCGCTCCAATGTGGGAAGACAATCACTACTCGGGCTTTAGAAATAAATATTTAGGCTAAACTTGGCTGAACAAAAGGTATGAGTGTTTGGGTAGAGAAATAAATGCTTTTCTTCATTTTAGGATATTTCAAGCTTCCATAAGGACTCCTTTGAAGTTACCACAAAAAGATTGATGTAAGTGAGAACCAAGAAATCTTTCTCATCCTTTCCACCAAATGGTGTCAATCAAAATCTCCAATTTGCCCTATTGCAAGGTGGTTCTCAACAAGGCTATTTTGTAGAAATTCTTCACATGTGAAGGCTCAAAGAAGCTTAACTATGATCACCTGTAGTGTATATGATATAAGAAGGAAATGCCTCTTTTTATTTCAGTTTGTGCACTAATTGTGAATGAATCTCTCGTCCTGAAACAACACGAGTTTCTCTTTTTCGCTCCTCTCAAAGTGTTTACATGGCATGTTTGGAAATGGCTTGCCTTTCCTCATCCTAAGTGTTTCTCACTTGGCATGATTAACATCTCATTTTCATTTCATAGAGATCATCATGAATTGATCAATCTCCACAAGGAATTTTGATTCAAAATGAGTGATTCACCAAACGTCAAGACAATTTTTGGATAAAGACAATATTGAAAAGTTTTGTGAAAAGTTTGCTTTCACAGTTTCTAACTTTGTGCTCTCTTTTTTTTTTTTTTTTTTCAATTTCCACTTTTGTGCTTGTTTTCACAAAAACATCAAAAACTTTCTTTATAATGAAAATTCTCTATTTGATTTCAATTTGAATTTTAGGAGAATGGTACTTATTACCTGTGGCATGGCAACTTGGTGACACTGTAAAAAATAAGAAAGAATGTGTTAGTGCATGAATCTTTAGAGATTGAAAAATTGGAAATGATACAACATTACCCATCACTTGCATTGGTCCTTCGAGTCTTTGATGCTTCATATCAAAAGAAAATAGAATCATGTCAGAATTGGAATCAACACGGGCAACTGGAAACGATACAATTTACCTTCATTTGAATTCGCCATCTTCGGTGTTTGACAACTCCCTTCGTTTGAGTTTGCTTCCTTGTATATTTGGCAACTCCCTTCATCCGCTTTCATTTATCTTTGACTTTCAACATTGTTTCGATATTTGAGGGCATTGTCCCTTGGATACATTGCCCCATTTATGGTCACGACTAAGCGCATTCCTTTTAATGGATGATTCCGCCTCATCATGCTCTTAGTCAGAAGTTTTGTCATTGTGATCCAACACATTTCCTGATTTCGTGTTGAGCCAATAGACTCCATTTCATCATGCTTCCTCATCGATGGTTGTTACCCCTCAGGTGATTTGCTCCAATCATCCCTCTATGAGAAAAGAAAGTGGGATGTGTTATTTCCATATTAAATTGGACTCAATTTAGGAACGATACATCCTTTCACGCTAAATTGGATGTCTTGTTGTGATTTGTTGGCGAGAGACGCTCTACATATGATACCCCATTATGCCTACTTGGTGGAGAAAAGAGATATTTGTCCCAGTAATTGTGTGCTCCACATTGAGTCAAATGACTTAGTCATATGCAATTTCATCCTATTTGGTTAGCGGGTCTTCAATCGCTCTCCAAACTCCTTTTATGCCGAAGTGAACGCTTCGATCAAGTTCTCTTGGTGAGAGGTGCTGCCCTTATGCTGAATCAAGTTTCTTCGACACATGTTGCTTTTGCCATGCTTGCCTATGGGCTGTGATATTCCGAAATTTCCACCAATTAGAATTTATTGAATAATTGAATTTTATGAGATGTGCTCGTAGTAAATTCTCACCCGGAACTGATCATTTCTGGGAATGCTAATCATTATGGAAAGGCTGTTAGGGGAAATTAAATTCGTGCAACTAAAGAAAATTCGATTGTGAATGGATTTCGACCATTAAATTGCGGAAGTGATATTTTGAGCCACTGTTGGCCGATCCAAGGATAGTTAGGGGTCAGTTCGCCACTGTCCTAGTAGTGGATCGCGGGTGATTCCGTTGGACCACAAAACGACTTGACGAATGATTCTGAAATTATACCGAACGATCGTACCCCTCGGATCAAGTGATTGATCTTCGTGATTTTAATGACAACCGAGGTCGTCACGTACCGAACGGACTTGCACGTGACTCGATTCAGTATCAGTCATAAGTCGATTCTGCGAATTTCCCTAGCAAGCCACCTGTTAGCTCGAGAAACGCTCGGGTTGCGTTTAATAGAATTTAATTATTGGATTTTTGCTCAAATTGGACACCGGAAAAATTACGATTTTGCCTCTCTGGACTCCAATGTCGATTTTGAGGCCGTATGAGGTTACTTTTCGAGACCAATGTCATTTTGGGGTAGCCACCCATATTTAGAGTTGATACGGTCAAAAATTGGAATTTTGGCTCAGAAGTGAAAAGTAATATTATTTTAGTCCTAGGACTTTGCAGTTGATTTTCGAGGGCTTAAGAAGCTATTTTCACGATTCTAATGCCATATTATGTTGGCCACACACATTTGGGGTTGGTACGGGCGAAAAAAGGAATTTTGACCCTGAACTGGAAAAATGACCGTTTTGCTCTTGGACAATTTTCAGTTCTGAAATTTTGAGATATTTTATGGATAACCATTAGCCCAATAATGCATATTTCACCTGGACCATAATGCCCTCAATTATTGGACTTTGGAGTAATGTGAACCAAGTATTAAAAGGGCAATTTGGTCATTTTTGAAAAATTGGACTAAATAGTCAACCTCCACTCTCTCTCCTCATTCTCATCACCATCACCTTCGGCCATTCCCCTCCCTTCTGCATTCCACGATCAGCCCTTCCCCTTTTATTTCTTTTATTTTTCTTCTTGGCCGTGGGCTTTCTTTGGCTGTTTCTCTCCATCGTCAGCGCCGCCGCTTGCCGCACTGCCGGACCGCCCTCTCGCCGCCGTGCCAGCCACAAACTGCCACCACCAGCCACCGTTCCCCTCTCTTTCTCTCTCTCTCCTCGCGACCTATTTCCGACCGTGCAAGACCACATCGCCGCCGGACCGCCGTCGTGCAAGCTGGAAGCCACCGTGAGTCGTTCGCTTTCACTGTAGAGCGCCGCTGCTTTCCGTTTTAACTGATTAAGTCTAGAACTTTGTAATTCATACTCTAATCCCGATTTAGGATTTTGGATATCACCGAATAATTCAATTTTGGGTGAAATTGGACTTGTGCAGGTGCGAAATGTTGGAGTTTTAGACCAGGAATGTATGGTGGGCCTCAAGGAATTAATTCGGAATTTTTGGAGGACGATTTGAGGGAATTTCAAGCTAAAAATCACTGTTCATGAGCTGTGATTCACTGTTCACGAGGCTATGACGCTCAGTTCGGGACGCAAGTTGGATTTTTAGAACCGGTATTTAATGGTGAGAAAGTCCTATGAAGGATCGGAATTAATCCGACGCCATTTGGTTGGAGAAAAATGGCAATTATCGTATTTGAGGCGTGTTTGATTTATTTATAAATTGTGGTGATTTAATTGAGAGTGTTGTTGTGCAATTGAGTGACTGATTATGCTTGTCGGGTGCACACGTGAGTTAAATGAAATTAATTGTTGATATTGGCCATGTGAATTGTTAAGTGAACTATGTCTGCGTGTGACTTGATGCGTACACGGATTGCGTGTGATGGGCTAATTGCATGTGGTAAATACATATCGAGCATGTGCATGAGTAAGAAGAAATGTGGTGTGACAAGTGATTGTGGGAAAATATGTTAAAGTGTGATAGAACGAGAATGGGATCGGCCGAGTATCGTAAACTCGGGCAGCGATCACGTAGGTCTGTTACATTTGGCACAGGTTGAGGCTTGAAAAAACATGTATGAGAATCAGTCCGAGGCATGATCAGCTCGGGTGAGACCGGGATGGACCAAGGCATCATAAGCTCGGGTTCCAATCATGTAGGCCTGTCGCATTTGGTGTGAGCTAAGTTGGGTTCCAATCATGTAGGCCTATCACATTTGGCGTGGACTGAATTGGGTTCCAATTATGTAGGCCTGTCGCATTTAGCGCGGGCTGAGTTGGGATCGGGCTTAGGGCGTGTGATGCTCAGGTCGCGATCAGGGCCTAAGGCGTGAACGAGTACGCGGGTCGGAAGTGATGTGATGAATGATCGCGGTGTACTTGAGGCGTGTACTTCAATGTGAGCCACTGGCGAGGATTAAGAAAGTGGGGAATGAGAATGGAAGGAAGAATGGGATGAGAATTGGCACATATGTGTGTTGCAAACGACGTGATCGTGACTGAGTGCAAATGTGTGCATTATTGAGTCTGACAATCTTAATTGATGTGCCTGTTTTGTGATATTGGTGTACGTGAATGTGTGTGATTGCGTAATTATTTGGAGGTACGTGATAGCCTGGGTTGGGTTTAGGGGTGCACTTGCTGAAATGTAATCTCATGGTTATATAAACCAAACATTTTCAGAACCCAGCCCTGAGACTTGAATCCTCCACCGCCACCACCCCTTGTACGTTTTGGAGTTCCAGTGCACACAGAGTATGAGATAGCAGAGTTTCAGATTTCAGACGGGATGACTTGGATAAGATATACGACGACCGTGTTTGTAGAAGTGGGAAAGCTTGCCTTAGATGAGAACCACTTTTGAGGTTGAACGTCAGGTCTTCGACTCTGTTTTAATTTTGGTAGTTTTAGTAAAGTGTGCACTAGTAGACAAAGGTTTGTTTTATTATATATATGTAAAGGAACAGGTATGATCAAAGAATGAAAATATATATATTCTCTCAATGTTTCCTAGTTTTATTTGTTATGGTGTTTAAGGTTTCCATTTGCGCGATTAAATCTCTAAAAATTTTGATAAGGTCGGAGACAACCTGGAACGTTGCAACTGTTCGACCAGAGGCGGGATGTTCATGGGGCTCGACGGTGGTTCGAGGCGTAACATCGGCTCTTGTTTGGAGTCTTATCTTTTTTTTTTTTCTTAAAAGTTGAGCGATTTGGCATCTTATCGTATCATTGCAAAGGAAAAGGAGAATGTGCACTTTTGTCTTGTTGTGATTTGTTGGCAAGAGGTATTGCCCTGTGACGCACTCAATTGTTGATTAGGCCATGTTACATTTGACTCAGGTTCTAAGTGCTTATACTTTTGTCTTTGGAGGAGGTAAATGTCAAACAAGTCATTCATTTTACCTATTTGACAAAAATGAATGGATGAGTCAGTTGTTGCACAAGAAATTCCTATTGGAACGATTACAACCTTACCATCTCACAGTATCATCTTGCGGTCCCAATTGAGAAAATGACCAAGCAAAGAAATATAAAACCTTAAGCAAGTCCTTTTTTTTTAACTTATTTTCGAAATATTTTGAAAGTAAGGCATAAAAGCCTAACTCGGGGGCTCAGTTTGAAGTACTACAAGTACTTTCAAAGACCAATGATATGAACTAAAACCTCAATACTCAAGGATAATAATCGCACGATTTGCAAGCATATCGATTGGGTTCACAATTAAACCCAAATAAAAAACATGGTTCTCAATGAGAATAAAGAAAAGGACATGATACAAAAAAACTCTTGCATAAAGGAATGCAATCGTCCTAGCTTTAAAGTCCACTTCTTGGCATGGTCAAGCGAGAGGATTCCAAAGAATGGCCGTTGTGCACAACCTGCGAAAGGAAGACAATGTCACTATGTGAATGAAAAAACGATCTTTCACTAATGCCGCCTCTTATAATGAAAGTGAGGCGACGATACATGCCCCCATGGTCCCTATTTTTGGGCATTTGGTATTTCACCAAGATTTCATCATAAGAAATGACATCATTAAAAGATCAAATCGCGACTATCAATCGAACCTCCATTCTATTCCAAAAGCTTCATCGCAAAATGTGGCATATCAAATTTGAAAGACTAATTTGCGATTTTTCTTTTGCAGAAAACGAGGTGATTTTTGTTTTGAGAAATCAATACACAAAAATGTAAATTGAATTTCAATTTCGAAATGAGGACAAAATGAATTTTATCAAAAATTTGATTTCAACTTTGTGCCCCAAAATACCATCTCGACATGAAAGAATTTCTATACAAAATGTGATTTTAAGCCCACGATTGAAAATTTAGACAAGACCTGTAACAGTCTGAATTTTCAATCCTTTTCCCGGGATTTAAGAAATGAAATTAATCAATGCACTATAGTGAGATTTCGCCCGGAAATGCGCATTCACGGGATGCTAACCTTAGGGGTAGGGCTATTACGGGATTGAGTTCGCACGACCAAAGAACTCGACCTGGGTTCGACCTTCGACCATAAGGATTGACGAGGGAATGTTTTGGGCCAACAGAGAGCGATCTATTTGATTGATCGTGTCCGAAGGGAACTAGTGACAGACCTTCGCAATTATATGACAATCGAGGTCGTCCTGGGTAGAGTAAACTTAAACGTGATTTGACTTAGTGTCGGTCACGGGTCGAGAGTGCGTAATCCCAATGAGCCACCCGTTAGCCAGAGATAAACTAAAGTCGCGATTGTTCGATTCTAGTCATTTCTTGGAATTCGGGCCCGGGAATCGAGAATTTTGAAAGTGACAATTTTGAGCGGCCGATGATGTTTTTGGCTTGGCCAACCTTGGGGCCACCCATTTCTGCAAAAAAATGGATTTTGGTTCGGGACCGGAAAAATTACGATTTTGCCCCTATATGTGTCGACATTGGTTTTGAGGTCGTATGAGATTATTTTCGAGGCCGATTCCATTTTTGGGTGGCCACGCACATTTAGAGTCGTTACGGTAAAAAATTGGAAATTTTGGCTCGGAAATGAAAAATAATATTATTTTATTCTCAAGACTTTGCAATTGATTTTCAAGGGCTTAAGAAGCTATTTTCACGGTTCCGACGCCATATTATGTTGGCCACACCCATATGGAACCCGTATGTGCGAAAATTGGAATTTCGCCCTGGGATCGGAAATTTACCGTTTTGCCCCTGGACCCTGTATTGGGAATTCCGAATTTTGGACAATTTTGGGTAATAATTGAGAACTAAAATAAGTGAAAAAGAAATTGGAATTATTGAATTACCACCTTGCCCTTGAATTATTGGATAAAGACAAACGAGGACCGTTGGATCAAGGGTATTTTTGGAAAAATTGCGGATCGCCGACACGTGTCCCCACCAGCCCACTATTTCTGACCTCTCTCTCTCTCTCCTCCCTCTTCTGGTCAGAACCCCCCTCTTCCACGATCACTCTCTCTCTCTCACTCTCTTCATCTTCATTTTCCTCCTCCTCCGCCGGTGCTGCTGCTGCTGTTCCGCCCGTTTCAGCCCGTTCTTCGCGCCTTTCTTAGGTAAGTGACCTCCCCAAATGTCACCTAGGACCTCGGGTATTGTTAGGCTCGTTTAGGGTTCGGTTTATGGTGAATTTCGTGGCTGGATGTGCTCGGTGGTGGTTGTTGGCTGATTTCCGGTTAGGTTACTGCAGTGTTGCTGGTTTTTGCTATTTTTTTCTGTGACTTGTGTGGACCGAATTTGGGGAAGTGTTCTTCATGAAAGTTGTTCCTAACATCTTGAAGTATAACATACTTTAATTTGGGAATTTTTGGAAATCATTTGATGCCATTCGTAAGCCCATTTTTAGACCGAAATCAGTCTGCCGGATTTACTGTTCATCCGACCTTCGGGTCTGTTTGAATTTTTATAAATTTTTCCAGGCCTATTTTCGAAATACTTTCTTCACGAAATTTGTTGGGCACATTTGTGTCTATAACATATAAAAATTTCAAGGCTTTTCAAGGTGATTTGGGTATTGAAAAAAATTTATTTTGATGATCAGGCGGACTGACCGGACGGGTTGATTTTCGTCTGTCTTCCAGTGACAAAAAGAGGTGTTTACAGTTGGATCTGGGTTTTCAGTTCTTCACGGAAAATGTTTATCAAGATGTTTTGTACAACATATCCAAATTTCAGAATTTTTGGAGTTAATTTACTATTTATTTCAAATGGATTTCGGTCACTGCGCACTGTTCAGTTTGGACGATTTTTGTGGCTGTTTTGGAACTGAATTAGGGGCTGGTGTTTGGGTTGTTGTGGACTGATTTGGCGATGAAATTTCGAGGTTTAGGAGGCTGAGTTAGGGCTGTGATGTTGAGGATTGATCGAGAATTAAATGTGTGATTGATTGAAATTATTGTGGCTTAATTGGGCTGAACCGAATGATTGTGCTGGTTGTGTTGTGGATTGATTGTGGATTGGTATTGTGCCGCGTGTGTGTGGCCGTGTAGTGTGGCGATCTGTCGAGGTGAATGTGCATTGGATTTGCGTGTTAAATATGTGTGATCGTGTGGTGTTCGTGCGACGAGAACGTGTGCTTGTGAAGTATACGAGAATGTGAAATTGTGAAACGTGTGTGTGAGGTGTGTATGATTGGCCGTGCGATTGTTGGCCGTGTGTAAGTGTGGTTTGAGTGGAACGAGGAGATGGAAATGTGGAATTGGTTGGAAAGGATCCGTCCTGAGGCGTGTTCGTTTACGCGGGACGATGCCGTCCCTGACGAGGTGACGATGCCCGGCCCGACGGGGTGACGATGCCTGACGAGGTCAGAAGACCGTTGGCCTGATGCGTTTTACGCGGGCGCGGTAGAAGGAAAGTGTGTATAGGATTTCGTCCTGAGGCGTGTTCGTTTATGCGGGACGATGCCGTCCCTGACGAGGTGACGATGCCCGGCCCGACGGGGTGTCGATGCCTGACGAGGTCAGAAGACCGTTGGCCTGATGCGTTTTACGCGGGCGCGGTAGTGGTGGAGGAGTTGAGAATGAGCGGGAATTGGCTTGAGGTGCGAGGTTTGAGAAAGTGATGCGTGGTGTGTGTTGGTGTGCGAGTGTGTTTGTAACGCGTGATGTAACGCTTAATTATGGGGTAGAAACTGTTAGCCATGGTATGGGACGTGCCCAAGTGGTTTCTGTCTTATAATTGAGGCACGCGCGCGATTGTGATTCATTGATGTGATGTGCTGGTTGTATTATTATTTAATGTGCAGGAGCGTGCATGATGGATTCCAGGTAGGGTCGTGTGTGGTTGTTAATATGGTTGACTATCGTGTGTTATGTGTGGTTTCGTCTGGCGGTACGTGAGTGCCTACGTGGGGTTTGGAGTTGTACACTTATTGAGATTCGTCTCACGGTTGTATAACCGCCACTTTCAGACCCCTAACCGTAAACCCGGGGAACCTCCTTCTCTTTTTGGAAGTCCGGGGAGCTGCCTTTGGTGCCTAGTGGAACTGCAGGTGAGTTTCTAAAGGCTCACGCCCGGAGAATCAGGAGTAGGGTGGAAGATGGCAACCAGTAGGTTTCCCTAGGTTATTTTAGGGGTTGTTCAGAATAGTGTGATCTAGAGTGAAGCTATGTTAACCAAGCCCCTGACCTTTTGTTAAACGGTGACGGAGGACGTTTGTCTGTATATGTCTGTAATACGATGTTTATATATTTGGTGCTGTATGAATATGTTATTTGATTGTTATGGTGGTCTACCCCATTGTCGTCATCTTTCTGTTCGGGGTTTTTATATTCGCTTCCGCATGTGCTTTTGATGTTTGGGTTGGGTCGGCGACGTTCCTGGGACGTCGCATCATTTCGACCAGAGCAAGGGATGTCGCGAGCTCGTAGGGGTTCGGGGCGTGACAAGACCATCTGTTTTGTAGGACCAAATAAGAGATGTTTGCGATTGATGCTCAAGGCTCACTATCAAGAGTGAATACCCAAAATTTTCAATTGTAAGCTTAGATCACATAAGGCATTCGATTGATTTTCACGAATTTACAAAATGAAAGTTTCGATTCAAAGTGAACTAATAACGAGAGAAATCATACTTACAGAGGGTGATGATCATTCTTTTAAATCACAAAGACATGCAGATGCACTTGTGAGGTTCACTAAAAGGTGGGATACTGAAGGCTTACAGTCTCTATCCCAAATAGATCAAAAGAGTTTTTCCCACTCCGCATTTGCGTCAGACAGTTCTCTTTATCACTATTTGAAGATGAGCGGGACCAAAAGGGGATAGTCATGGGTCCTTCTCCGCACGGTTTCCACACTTTTCACACCTCCTATGGGTTTCCTAAGGCGATCGAGGTTTTAGATCGCGGGTTGTATATACAAGGTGTAGTGCTAAAGCAGGTAAAAACATGCACAACGGTTGATTTCAAAACAGCACTTCAATTTTCATTCACATACACGTACACTCCTTACACTAACCTGCAAAACAAACATGTCAATAATCACTCCACCGCTTATAACTCCCAACCTACAAAACCATTTAACACAATGTTAGTGGACTTACCTTAGCCTTCATGGTGCGCCGCCATAAGACCACGTTAGTTAACAAACAATTAAGTTATATTAGGCCTAAATCCTCAAGTCCCCAGCGGAGTCGCCAAGCTGTCGCGATCTACCCTCGCCAAAAATCAGGTTTAGGCCAAAAGGTATTTGTCGATGGATATGAACATTAATTGATTCATTTGAAAGATAAACAAAATGATTCATGAATCTCATGAACGAGGCTCTCCCAAGCCTCATACCTCGTGCGACAAGAAATGTTTAATTTACGTATTCGATTGGAGTCGCCACTAGCCATGATCAAGGGTTAACTAGAAGCCTTGATCGAGACGTGGGAGTGTCGTCTTGATACACGCGAAAATCAGAAATTCCAAAATTTAGGGACTTGATTACCCTAACAATCTAACTAGTGCCCTTTCTATGCTTAAACTTGAATGCTCATAAAATAACGTACTGGACAGTTTATCGAAAAAATCTAATGTTCCACCTAACCGTTTTAAAAATAGAAAATAATAGTCAATGTATTAAAAGTGCACAACCGGATAATCATGAAGAAAATAAACAACCAGCGATTTAACATCGTCTCTCAAAAGAAATTGCAATCAAAAGCCCTAAAATAAAACCCTAATGGCTTGTCCGATTTTAAGGATTTTTTAGAGAATTTTTCTCATTTTTTCATCATTTTTTGAGTTTTTTATCCTAAAATCTAGTGAAATTAAGACCAAAACTGATTTCTGAATATTTCCTAATTTTCTGATTTTTTTGGAATTTTTTTGAATTTTTAAATATTTTTGAATTTTCTGAATTTTTTAATATTTTTTATTATATTAATCTTTTTGGGATTTTTAAACATTTTCGAATTTTTTTTGGAATTTTTAATTTTTTTTGAATTAATTTTTTAAATATATTTTGAATATTTGAATTAATAATAATAATAAGAATAAACCGGACCGGGTCTCCCGCGACCCGACCCCGCTGCCCGACCTGGGTTTTCAAATTTTGATTTTTTTTCTCTTTTTTTTTTCTTTTCTTTTTCCCTCTTTTCCTTTTCTTTTCTCTTTTTTTTTCTTGTTTCTTTTTCCTTTTCTATTTTTTCTTTTTACTCTTCTTCATCCCGACCTTCGTGCCCTTCCCAGAACTCCCCTTCTCCTTCATATTGTTCTTCACCAACACTTCTTCACCGGAGCCACGCCGGGATGTCACCGCCGCTCACTCCCCGGCCATCGACGGGCTCCGGCGACGTCGACAGCCCATACGAGGCTCTCATCCTGCTTCCAATCACCACAGCCATCGCCAGCTCACCCCTCGATGACCACCAAAACTGCGGCCACCACATGGCCCATACCAATAGCGGCTTTCACCCCTTTTGTATTGCTTCATATAGTCACTAAATCATTCAAATAGCAACCCCCTTAGCAAAAAAGAAAAAAAACTCATACCTACGCACGTTAAAGTGAAACGGACTGAAGATTAAGACGGCTAACTCTTGACCATGGGGATTATCGGCGAAGGCGATGCACGATCGACTCGAGCGGAGCGTGGATTCCGATGAAAACACATGAAAAGCAAAGGAAGCATGGCGTTAGTGAAAATATCAGAACACCATGTGCATGACAAAGTTTTAGAGTGTCGGTTTTGCAAAAAACAGATTCCGAGTTCTCTCGAGCATTATGTCGAACAGACGGCATGCGAGTTCAAACTAGAGCTTAACACTGAGAATCTGCACGGTTTTCGACTCAAACGTGATATTTAAAGATCTAAACGGCCATATTTTACCACCAACCAGGCTCAGTTTACAGCGAAACACTTACAATCCTCTCTATCAAATCTGACGCCCTAAGCCTATGTTGTTTCATTGAGACCTTTTATCGAGCAGAGGGTGTGCGAATAGAGTAGGGGCTTCTAGCTCGGGTTTGATGCAACATCCGACTTAGACATGATGTGTTACACTCTGAATGGACCTCACTAGCCACAAAATAGCCTCGGTTTCGATCGGTTTCGTCAGAGGAGTCTCAACGCCTCGACCTCCCTTCAACCGAGAAGAAAACAGGGTGTTTCGACGGTTACCTGGCTTGGGTATCCGCTGCGATGGCAAACGGGATCTTCGATGAAGAGGACGGCTATTCCAGCAAGCAGGATGGGTCTTATCGCTCTTTTTCCGTTGCTTCCCCTACCATGTGTCCTCTTTACCTTCTCCTCCCCCGGTCCTCTCTTTGGTGTCCCTCTGGTTCTCGATCGACCAAGATGAAATGCAACGACCGGAAGTGGTGGGTGTCTGACGATGACGACCGGACCACGGGGAGGGGGAAGAGATTTGCCGGCGATCCTCACAGGTGGAGGAACCGGAGCACTCTCCTCACGGACCCCTCTCAAGCTCTCTCCGGATGTTCTCTATTCATCCTCCTTTTCTCTATGTGCTTTTCTCCCTTTTATCCCGGATCATGAACTTCCTTTTGGGACCATTGGCCGCCTGATCTCTGGCCTTCGACGCGCGCCCTCTCCTCCCTGCAATGCGACGTTCCCCTTTTGTTCTGTGGTCCTCCCCCCGCCGCATGCAAAGGAAAAGGAGAAAGAGACAGGAGAAGAAAGCTGGGCTGGACCAAAGAGGAAAGAAGACTGGCCCGGTCCACGCAGGCAGGAGAAGAGAGGGGAAAAGATCAGGGCCGGGATGATCCGGCCCACTCAAACCGGGTCGGATTAGGCTGGATGTTTTTTTTTTTGGGGGCTAGAAAAATATGTGTAATGAACCCTATTGATGCTAATACACCTAATGTCTATAAGCCATCTGATTAAATGAAAATTATTTTTGTTTAGGCATTAAAAAT
This sequence comes from Syzygium aromaticum, assembly GCA_024500025.1. Taxonomy (NCBI): domain Eukaryota; kingdom Viridiplantae; phylum Streptophyta; class Magnoliopsida; order Myrtales; family Myrtaceae; genus Syzygium; species Syzygium aromaticum. Next base: position 33,128,836 of record CM044892.1, read on the forward strand.
TACCCCCTAATTTTATAAGAAATTAAACTAAAACGGATAAGGAAAAATAGGTGCCAACAGGCCCATCAGCCTTAATTCTGATCTTTTAATGCTCGCTTGGCCTCTCATTTTTCCTCTCCCTTCAGCCCACCTTCGGATCCTTCCCCCTCCTTTTTTTATTTTCAGCCCAACCTTCCGTCATTTCTTTCTCTTCAGCCTAGCCCAGTCGCTCAACTCCTCACTCTCTCCCTCATGCTCGTTGGTACAAGAGACAAAAGAGAAGGAGGGGGACTAGGGACAACAAAGCTAGAAAGCAGAGCGGCATCAACGTGCAGCAAAAGAATTTGCGCAGCAGCTGGGGAGCATCGCTGCGCGTCGAAGTGGGGCGGGGATCAGGTGGCCAGTGGTCCCAAATGGGGGTCTCGACTAGGGATAAAAGGAGAGGAAGAACAGGGATTTGAACGGTGGGGGAGAGAACAAAGAGAGATAAGGGAGAGACCAAGATGAGAAAGGGGGAAGAAATACAGATAAAAAGTAAAAAGAAAAAATAGAAAAGGAAAAAGAAACAAAAAAAGAGAAAAGAAAAAGAAAAGAGAGAAAAAAATAGAATAAAAAATTAAAATTTGAAAATTCGGACGGGTCGGTAACCCGGGTCAGTCAGTCGGGCGGATTGGGTCAAGAGACCCGGTCCGGAATCTTTATTTTATTAATAAAAATTTTCAAAAATTTTAAAATTGAAAACAATTTTAAAAAATTAAAAATTCCAAAAAATTCGAAATTGTTTAAAAAATCCAAAAATATTAAAAATTCTGAAAAAAATAAAAAAAAGCATTAAAAAATTCAGAAAATTCAAAAAAAAATAATTAAAAAATTCAGAAAAATTCAGAAAAATGCCAAAAAAATCAGAAAATTAGAAAATGTTTAGAAATCAATTTTGGGCTTAATTTCACTAGATTTTAGGTTAAAAACTCAAATGAAAAATGAGTAAAACTCACTAAAAAAATTCTCAAAAGTCGAATTAGCCATAAGGGCTTTACTTTAGAGTTTTTAATTGCCTTTTCTTTTTTAGAGACGATACTAGGTCGCTGGTTAATTATTTTCTTCATGATTATCTAGTTGCGCACTTTTAATACATTGATTGTTATCTTATATTTTTAGAACGATTAGGTAGAATCTTAACTTTTTCAATAAGCTGCCCGGTACGTTAGTTTGTAAACATTCAAGTTTAGGTACTGAAAGGGAACTAGTTAGATTGCTAGTGTAATTAAGTCCCCGAATTTTAGAATATCTGATTTTCACAAGTATCGAGACGACACTCCTGCATCTCGATTAGGGTTTCTAGTCAATCTTTGATCATAGCTAATGGTGACTCTAATCGAATGCTTAAATTAGACAATTTTCGTCGCGTGAGGTATGAGACTTGGGAGTACTTCGGTCATTGGATTAACGAATCATTTAGTTTATCCTTCAAACGAATCAATTATTGTTCATATCCATCGACAAATACCTCTTGGCTTAAACCTGATCTTTGGTGCGAGGTAGGTTGTGACAAATATATAACAAAGTAGAACAAGACAAAAATTGAGCCTATCATAACCATGTATAAACATCGCATTATCTTATACACATCACATTATGTTATACGCAATCAATCTTACATATAATGTTAGAACAGTGACGACGACAAAGCTCGTAAATGCAGTAAAAGTTTGTAGGAATCAAATCTCAAACACAGTTCATGCGTAAATCAACCCTAGTCTTTACACCAATAAAAACTTCAGCTAGTAAATAGCACAGTTGTGCAATAATTCTAAAAAATTTAAGCTAAAAAAACACAAAATAAAAAGGTTGATTGTGTAATAGCTAGCTAACACTACGCCAAACCACCGCAAACCGATTATAGTTCTTGATGTGCATTCAACGTGTACCAATGGTGTTAAGGTGTCACATGATTGTGTTGGAGAAACAAGACATGTCACATCCAACGAGGGGCGGCCTCACCCAGTCCTCACCCTTGCTGGTGGACAGCAACCGGTGACCAGCGGAGGGAAATAAAGATAAAAGATAAAAGAGAAAGGAAAGAAATAAAGGGAAAAACAAGGAAAATAATTCAGAAAAATTGCAAAAATCGTCCAAGTTAGCATTGACCATGCCATCTAATATGACCTGCACTAACTGAATCAAGCATCAATAGTTTCCGGCAAAAATTAGCCAGAATGACTAATTTGACAAATCGTTAAAAGGTTTAGGATTAAATTGGCAAAATATTAAAAAATTTAGGACTCGATTGGCACAATATAGTCGCTTACTATTAAATTGTCATAAGTGCAATAAGTTTAAGACTAAATTGGTCAAATTAAAAAGGTTTAGGACTGAATTACCATAAGTGCAGTAGGTATATGACTTTTTTGGTAATTTTCCTGCCTATACTAAAGAATTCAATCAAACCAATAAAAAAAAGTAGTTACTAGGCGGAGGTTTTGTCATGGATATAAAATTCCATAAACAAACAACATGGCATATTGAGTACCCAATTTGGGTTTGCTATGAGGAGAGCAAATCCTATAGATCTCTCTTTTTTTCTCTTTTTAATACATTCTCAAGGCCTAATATAGGTATCTTATCATAACTTTTTCGATCCATTGAGCATTTTCGAAATACAAATATTTATTGACTATTATGATTTCTAATAGGATACAAGATGGAAACCTCCGAAATTCTCATTTTAAGCTTTTAGAAAAGTCCAACAGCCGTCAACTTTTAAGATGGGAATTTCTCATAAACTCATGTCTTATTTATTGGCTTCTATTCCTAAAAAATCACGAGTCTTCAGTACGGTTATATATATAGTACAAGGTACTCGAACTATCCTGCTCCATTAATTCTCATAAAGTCATATAAGCCACCTCATCCACTCTCATAAATGCATATAAACCACCTCATCCACTAGCATCAAGCAAGGGTACATATAGGGCGGTGAGCGTGCCTTAGGATATTCTGAGATGGACACGTTGTAATTTGAATACGAGTTCCATCGCATTTGAATTAAGCCTTCAATCATTATGTCAATTCACTAAAGGTTACCAAGAGTCTTCAATCATTATGTCAATTCACTGAAGGCTGCCAAGAGACTTTTGCTCACCTAAATCCATACCCATATATATACACACGCACACACGTAACTTTGTGCACTTCTAGCTTTTTTAATCCTACCAGCCATCCTTGGAGAGAGTGTCAAGTATTATTAGAAGGTCGTGTCTTATACATATGAATACTTATGGAAATTTGAATGACTTACTCTTTCATAATTTTCTAGCGCTGACACGATATTTTTTTGTGAGGACATACATTATTAAGTAACTTTAGCATAAAAAATAAGTCATGGCAAATGGACCAACAAATTCCCACCATTGATAACTCTTCGAACGTGTATGTACATGCATAGCCTAGGTGCATATGGCCCTCTCTTTCTCTTGATGTTTTCACTTCCCTCTTTTCCCACAGAATTTAGAATCATTAAGTTGGAATTTGAAAATTTCCTGACTTTGAAGAATCGCTTTATTCTGTCTATATCGTGGTCCTTTCGGACTTGAAGTAGCCTTTTCATTTTTCCTCAGTTGAATTTAATTTCATTTAATGAATGCTAGCTACAAGCTATAGAGAAGGACAACTTTTAAATCAATCAGTCGTATCAGCTAGAGTGGTACATGCTAGGTATTGGTTAATAGTGGTAGAGGACCATTTCCCTAATTATCATTGTTTTGGAAATTAGACGGTAGAAAAAATTAACATAACGAAAATGTGAATCAGATATCGGATTTACATGATTAATTCACGAAAAAATAGTATAAAATTTTACTATAAATCAAGCGATATAATATAAATTATAATTATACTAAAGTCATTTAAACACTCTAAGTATTTTTCAACTCCCAATTATGCTAAATAACTCACACAGTGTTTAATTCTCACAATTTTTTGCAAAACAATCCCTCGATCTCACAAAAGAATTCATAAATCTTCTAACAAAATTCATTGGCTTGAACACTCGTTTCTTGAAAGATTATAACTACAGCTCGAGTTATTTAAACATTATGAGTGTTTTTTAGCCCTTAATTACACACAATAGCTCACACGGTATTTCGGTGTTATAGTTTCTTGCGAAATAATATCTTACTTTGATAAACAAATTTCCTAATCTTACCACCAAAATTTATTGGCTTTGTTGAAGATATTTAGAAATCTTCTAGGAATATTTAGGATATTTCCTTTGATTTTCTATATCTCTTTTTATTATGCATATCAGATTTGATTTCATTTGATTTTCTCTATCTAAGCCTATAAATAGGCTCTCTATGTATTCTTTTTAATATATCGAAATATATATAATTTATCACATTTCTCTTTTCCGCAATTCTTATATTTAACTTGGTATTAGAGCCTCCTTTCCTGAGATAACTTAGTGCACGGGGTGCCCTTTGCACTCGGTGCACCTCATGCACTCTAGAAATTTCTCCAATCCTATTTTTCCGCTTTATCATTTTTAGCGCAGAATAAATTCATCCCCATTATTGCTATTCAACAATGTTCACTTGGTGCCCATAAGTCTCATATGAGGAAGCACTTAATCGAGTCCGCATAGTGTTTCGATGCTAATCGCATTGATCACGTCACCTGTCGAGCCTTTTTCATGGAGGTGGTTTTCTTTCGATGCTAGTTGCACAGGCCGCATCCCAGTAACTCTTTTGCAAGCTAGCCGTATAGGTCGCTTGAAGTTACGATGCCAGCTGTATAGGCCGCCTTGCTTAGTTACTATTTCATAAGCTAGCCGTATTGGCCGCTTGCTATTTCCCCTCTGATTCTCGACCTTTAACGCATCGTTTCGAGAAGTCGAAACCACCACCCGACTTGCTCAGCTTCAGATGAGCCAAATGCTGCTTCACTCATTGCCCCATTCCAAATCCACCAAGCCAAATGCCATGTAGTGTCGTTGAAAAAAAAAACAAGTTTTCGCGGCATTGTTCAACAATGATTCAAACTCAAGGTGACTTAGTCACTATGAGCTTGAGGGGATGTTGAAGATTTTTGGAAATCTTCTAGGAATATTTAGGATATTTCTTCTGATTTTCTATATTTCTTTTGATTATGCATATCAAATTTAATTTCATTTGATTTTCTCTATTTAAGCCTATAAATAGGCTCTTTATGTACTTTTTTCAATATATCGAAATATATATAATTTCTCACATTTTTCTCTTTCGCAATTCTTATATTTAACTGGCTTAATTCACGAAGAAACCATTCCTTAAATTCACGCTTAACTATTGCACACGCTAGGCACCCCCACTTTGCAAAAATGGCAGGAAGACCAAAAACCCACGATTGCATATTAATATGTATCTCCAACAACGTTAGGAAACCTTGTGGTCAACATCTAAGTCCCACGAGAAAAGTGACTTCCTTGTTTTATTAGGAAACTTAGTCTAATTTGGACTTTGCGTGAAATCTTTTAGTTTCCAAATTCCAATGGTCAAGGGATAAAGGCCGAACATCCCAAATAGGAAATTCCATATGCGAATTCAGAATTTTGCTTACGGATTCAAACTTGAGAAATTTTAACAATCTCCAATTGGCTTGACGTTTAAGTTAAATTACAATCACTTTGTTCATGACCTCAATAGCTACGAAGATCTTCTAAGTCTAAGCCACACTAAAACTTCACCATAATTATGAACTTCATTAGAATGCCAACTCTATTGTTGGGGCTAATGGATGCAACCTAGAGAGAGGGGAGGGGGGAGGGGGTTAATAGTTTATATTGGGAATTTACAATTTCGCGGAATAAAAAGATGAGTCTGAACAACAACAAAATTATATTAAAGAGTTATGTAGAGGTGTTGCTAATGAACAAATGCTGATTATGATAAGTGAAAGATGCAAAGCACACACCAATTTATAGTGGTGCAGCTTTATCCTTGAGCTTATGTCCACTCTTCAGGAGGCACCCTTAATACGCACTAAATTTCACTAGTAATCTTCAAAACAAGTTAGAATCAACAAGTGTTGCTCCTATCAATAGAGAAATCACATTATCACGACACGAATATTGTTATTATTCTTATACACTTGATCTTATCACGATTGCAAAAGCAACTTGAAATCTACACAGAAATTTCTAGACAAATACGGTGACAATTTTGACTACTAAAGAGAATAATGAAGAAGAGCGTCCATATACTCTTTTTCTGTCCAGCCCTCCTGTAGCTTCTTTGATTCTTTTTTTATACAAACATCTTCAATAAATCTGTTGGAGACTATTGAGAATCAATTTGTTAAGAGCTGTTGTTGAAGTCAGGATTGCCCATACATTCTTTTCATCGGACAGTAGCAGGTTTACCAAAATGGAGTTTGTTGGAGCTATCACTTCGTCGATCCTTTGATTGTTTCACCAAAAGTTATCGGATGCTGTATAGTCTTTTCCCGATTCTTCTGATGTGATTTCTCAGCTGTTAACGTCTATGTCTTCTTAGTTCTACGGTCATATTTCAATCGACACGTTACCAACACCACTAGAAACTTGATATCAACGCGATCTAATGCTCATTATTAGCACATGTTTGGTATCACAATCTGTTGATGTTATCCACTATTGATCCATGAGAAATGACTTGTCATTGGCTATCCAATAATGCTCTTGAGCATATTAGCATCCAAAGACCTTATGTAGACCAATTGTCGACCCTGGTACTTCCTAGTCTCCATGAACATTTTGTCACATTGAAATTTGTTCTCCTCTTTTCAACATCTTTATCGTGGTCTTCACTAAATCTATATCATAAGAGTCCATCTTGATACTATCATTAACATTTGTAATTATCGTAGTAAATATTAGCACCAAGGATATGGAATCATCAACATCTTATAGAGAGGTTTTCCCAACACATTTGCACCTCTAGCCGTTCTACAAGCATTTATACGAAACCTCATCTACCATAAATAAAGCAAAATCATTATTGCATCCATATATATAAGTAGATCTAATACGCACCTTATCAAACTCGTTAGCTACAACAATCGTTTGTTTTACAAGCTCCACCTCGCTACAAACATTATTTGTGTCGATTATTGTGCTAGTACCTATTAGCTCATGAGTTTTTTGTTGCAACCGCACCTTGAGTAAACACAGTCTCGACCCGTATAAACATTGCTACTGTCAGTCCACTCCTATCTAGAAATATGGGAGACTCATCAAGTATAACAACTTTGCTGATAACGAATGATGTAATTTTAGGCACTGCAACCGATAACTTTACTCACCTCGTGCATTGCTTAGGGATATACACAATGTTGCCCCCCTATCAAGCTTACAATCACTTACTTAAACATAATATGGATAACCAAATATTTTTAAAAAATAGAATCGGCAAACCACATTGAAGTTTATACGAGCCATTGTGCTTGATTACTCTCATTATTATTAGGACATCTCAAACGACCTTCACAATTTCACCTCCAAAAAGTATATCGATACCAAGCTAAATGTACTAAAAAAATGCGTTTTCTTCAATTTGGAGCATACCTCACTTTAGTCAATATCCTTACGATACTATCATGCATTCTGACTTTAATATTGCCAATACACATAACATTGCACTAAGCGTTGCTCCCCAACTGTACTTTATCACTATTCGTGCATTGATAAGCAGTAAGCTAATTCTTGTTTGGTGTAGCATGAAAAGAGCAACTAGAATTTATGATACAACCATCAAGTGACGAATCGTCAATGACAGACAAGATATTAACATCACCATTCGAGACACCATTAGCAATTGTAACGATATTATTTAAAGACTCAACTCTGATTTTCTTATCCTTCTTGTTCTTCTGCTTAAGTCAATACCTTCCGAGATGCCTCCTCTAGCCACAATTCAAGCACACTACCAGTCCTAAACTGATTAATTCTTCCTCTACATTTGCCTACTAAAGCAGCATCCACCAATTCACCAGATTCTCTTCCATAAATGTTTTCACTCCAAATCACAAACCTCATAATCGTCAAACTTCTAGACTCAGAAGAAATTCTAATAGCAATAACAGTAGTATTATAACTCGTAATAGAGTACTTCAAAAAAAAATAAAAAACTCGTGATAAAGATAATAAAATCAAAGTACGTACTTCATTATCAAAGTCAATCTCAACTAAACTTTATTGATTAACAACCAAAATAAATTTATTGATAAGCTCAAGAACTAACACGCCTTCACTCAATTTTAAGTGAAATAGATGTCGCATTAAGTAAATAACTTCTCGTACATATTCAACATGGCATTCATCAACTCTGCATTGATACTCTCTTTGACGATGTTAATTTTCATCATCAAAGTCAATCTCTTTGAATGTGTGATGATGTATTTTCCATGACTCGGCTGTATTTGGCTAGCCACCAGTAAGGGCAAATGGCAACCAAGCACGTAATATTCTTAACGTCAGACACTCCGACTCTCTCTCTCTCTCTCATAAGCTACTAACTAAGAATCACCACGAACCTTACAACGACACTGGCCTAACCCTTGAACCCTAACTTTTGCGCCTATATAAGCATCTCCATGCGCGTCATAATTCAAACTCAAGTTCTTATCAGCATTAAACAAATCGTTGTAAGGCCTCGAAGAGCTTCACCAATCACCACCACCCACAAAAAAATATACATATAAAGAAAAAAAGAGGAAAAGAATTTTTAGTTGGAGTATATTGACATTTCTCTAATTACTTCTGTCCAAGATCATATGGCGTTCTTGAATGCTCACCAGCTGGCCTTCATATTTGGTCTCTTAGGTACACACCATTCGTGATGAGCAGCACTCTCGTCAATCTTCATTAGGTTGAATTGAGAGTTAGAGAAACGTTTCTCAAATATCGTCGGTTGCATGGCACACGTCCATGTTTATAGATGATGATGCTAATTAATGTTTTCTATGTTCTTTCTTCTCTGATTATACATATCCTATGAAAAGGCTTTTGTCTCTTTGGTTATAATGATAGCGAAACTTGTATAGTTCCTAATTGGTTTTTCTTTTTTTTTCGTGTAAACAAAAATGAGTTGCTCGTAATATAGTTGAATATATGGTGAGTTTTGTCCCAAGTGGGTCGACAAGATCCGACGGGTATTATCGAACTCAAAACATGGGATTCATTTTTAACATATCATATTTTTATTTGAGTTCTATGAACGATTCTCTCGTCTCTTTTTCTGTTAAATCTATGTAGGCAACATCGTGTCCTTTTTGGTGTTCTTGGCACCAATGTAAGACCTCCAACTCTTCATTTCTGTCCCTTGTATCATTTCACCATTATAATTATCCTAGCATGAATTTGGAAATATTCCTTTTGCAAAAACAGAATTGGTAAAGTAGCGCATTTTTTTTTGTTTTGGTTTTTGGCAGACCGACATTTTACACAATCTACAAGAAGAAGTTGTCGGATGGGTATCAGTCGATACCCTATGTGGTGGCACTTTCGAGCTCATCACTGCTCTTGTACTATGGAGTCCTCAAGACTAATGCCACCATGATCATCAGCATCAATGCCATTGGCATCGTCATTGAATCCGCCTATCTTCTTGTCTTCTTGATCTATGCCTCCACCAAAGAGAAGGTCACTCTCTCTCTTACTGCTTTTGCGCTTTAAACTGTAGTAAACTATTGTCCCTTTGTTATCGTACCCAGGTGGTGTTCATTAGCTTGCGAAGTTCGAGTGTTAGAGCAAATTATGACAGGCTCTCAAAGCTGGATCTAGAGGGGAAAACTACTGTCTCAATTTGTTATCTCTCTTGTTTGTACAAGCTAGAATAATGGTTATGCACTTGTTTTTGGCGTGAAGTTTGTGTTTTCACATATTCGTCAGAATAACTAAAGCTTTCTAGCATTCTCACATGTTAGCCCTTCTTGAATATATAGGTATTTCCTACATATAAGAAGATATGCAAAAAGAAAAAAGGAAAACAATTGTTCAGAAATTTTTGCGACGAGGAATAAAGAAGAAAAACTTCTATAAAATTACAACTTTTCTCCAATCGACAACAAAATTTGAAGGAAATTTGTGTAATTACCAATCTGAGCAGATGTACACAGCGAAGTTGCTGCTGGTGTTCAATGTAGGAGTTTTCAGAGTGATGATGGCACTGACCATCTTTCTTCTCAAGGGTCGGCAGCGCATCAACGTTGTTGGATGGATCTGCGCAGCCTTCAATCTGGCTGTGTTCGCCTCGCCTTTGAGCATCATGGTATTCCATCATTTTATGCGATAATTTTAGAGATGCAGCACTTTGCACCTGCTTCAACCACAAAACCAGTCCAAAACAAGAGTTTTTCAATTTTGAGTGTGTGATCTTGTGTTCTGTGCAGAGGAGGGTGATAAAGACCAAAAGTGTGGAGTTCATGCCATTCTTTCTGTCCTTCTTCCTGACCCTCTGTGCCACCACCTGGTTCTTCTATGGACTCTTCGTCAAGGACATGTTCATTGCTGTGCGTACCATTTAGCTTTCTGAATCATTCAACTCTAATGCTTTTCATTGTACATGCAACTTTACAGCGATTTCTTATACAAGGTGCGATTTGCATATACCTGATTTAGATTTACAAATTCAAACGGATGTACCAGTAAACCTTGCACCACGAATGCGAATCTTTTTCTGCACGGTCGTCATTCCCGAGATTTCTAGTGAACATTTCAAGTAGAATTCTTGTATTTCTTACTTTGACCATTGACAGTTAAGCATAGACAAATAAACAATTCATAGTCCAAACCTAGACTCGGAAAAACGATAAAAATCAAATCCAACCCATTTATTAATTTATGATTGACACCATCTACCATCTATCGGGAAAAGTACCAAAAAATTCTTAAACCTATTGCATTTGTACCAATTCAATCCTAAATTTTTCAATTAGACCAATTTAGTCTTAAACATTTTCATTTTGGTACCAATTCAATCCTAAAATTTTTAATTAGACCAATGTAGTCTTAAACATTTTCATTTTGGTACCAATTCAATCCATTTGGTCAATTTAGGTCGGAAATTGTTGACGTGAACGTCGGCCGTTCTACATGGCACGGTCGGCGAACGATTGACGCTGATGTGGACATTTTCTCTTTTGCCTTTGGCCTATGGCCGATTACCGACCACTTCTGAGGGTCGCTCTCGCCAACTCTAGGGAGGGCTCGACCCCTTGCCAGTCCTCATCTCTGGCCAGTCATCAACCATGGCTGAGTACCGGCCACAGGCAAAGGGAGGAGAAGGAAAAAAAAAAGAAAAAGAGAAAATTCTTTAAAAATTATTAAAAATATTGACATTAGTGCTGATCGGCTGGCATCTACATCAGCAATTTCTGGTTTAAATTGGCTGAATGGACTGAATTGGCATCAGTGTGCAGAGTTTAGGGCTAAATTGGTTCTATTGAATAATTTATGGCTAAATTTGTACCAAAAGGAATAAATTTAGGACTTTTTTGGTACTTTTCCCTCCGTCTCTCATCGGAGTTTATACTTTACATTTTTATTTATCTTTAAACACATACAACACCTCTCTCCCTCTCATTTCATTTTTCTGATTTTGAAATTAATATGGTGGTCCAATTGGGTGTTTCAGCTACCGAATACACTGGGATTCTTGTTTGGCATTACTCAAATGATCCTCTACATGATATACAAAGATGCCAACTAGAAAATGGCAAAGACAAATGAGAGCAACGATCAACAAGAAGTGTCTCTAGATATGAAGAAGCTGACTTCCATCCATAGTGCGAAGCAGTCCACAACTTCACAGCACCAGCCACAAGTCGCAGAAATGGATGTCTTTCCCACTGGCCAACCAGTTGAATCAAACAACAACGTTTGATGAATCCATATCTCTCTAACAAGCCATAAGCAAGCAAATAATTACCCAGATAGTTGGGGTCTTAAAAACTATGGAGTGTGACTTTCTTTTGCATTTTATTTGTCTTTATTGCACTAAGTGGCTTACTGTTACTTTGTATGAGAAACAAGATAGATGAGCAGCGAAGGGAATGACCGGCATCATACGGGTGATATTATCGTCGTAAGAGTAAGATATCATCTGTAATTTGTACTTGAAACTTTTACTGTATTGAACAAATTATCGAAGCATTAGATTTTACAAAAATAGTCTTCCTGTCGTCACATTTTCCTTTTTAGATCTTCCTTATGCCTTCAATTGGATGCTTTAAGTAGAAGTATGCCTTTGCAAACCATATATTCTGATTAGAGACAGTAGGTATACTTTAAAGATATTGCTTCATCTCTGATGATGAGGAGATCTCAAGACATCCGACCTTGAGGATGATCTGAAGAACCAATGTTGAAGAGAGAGATTGAACTGATCTCTTATACTTCCCAAGCAGCTTATCTAAACTATGATGTCCGTATTCACTAAACTTTCTAAGTAAAATAAAGGAAATGCTATGCGTATAGCCAAAGGAGAATTTTCTTTGCATACTTGAGTATCAAAAGAATAGCAAACAGGAATAAATCCGGCTACCAGTCTCATGAATATGCAAGTAGTGAATGGAGTATCACCTTCATCTTTAGAGCAATGGAGATGCAAAATGAGTTCGCAGAAACAATCTATACTTGGCATTCTTCCCATTGAGCATAACAGGAGAGACATTCTATGGAGACTGCTCCATAGTCAACCAACAAAATGGACCATCTTTGCTGATGTTGATGTCCTATACACTTGGTGGATAATTAATAAGCGTATTATTTCTATCCTATCAATTCCAGTCTCATCCTCACTCTCTAGGCTTAACTCAACTCGAGAAATCATATTTGTCACACCCCAAATCCTATACCCAAATCTTATAGGGATAGGGGTAATGACATAGTCATCATTCTTTTCACCTAAAGGACATAGTCTCAAACGCAATCAACAACCTATTATCAAAATATATATCTCCACACGCACACACACAATAAACCAGCAGATTAGTTACAACATCAGAGTTTTTATTGTCCATGAAAAGAATATGTACAACTAGAACTCAACCAACCCAACAAACCATCATCAACCATATACAACTCTCTTAAATTATACCCAAAAATTTAACTTCACAAAAGTCCCCGTTGATAGTGTTGAGATATGGTTTATACTCCTCACTAACTGGACAGCATGGGGGTATTGCTCCCTAGTGAGCGGGCTGTAACATCCTCAATTTCAGTCTCTGGAAAATAGTTATGGTTTAAATTTGATAGTTTTTCAATTGAAACCGAGTTTTACTCATATTTTGGAAAACCCAGTTCGGATCCTTTATACCCCTTCGTTTTATTATTTTTGGGGAGATTTTTGTGATCCGAATTTCCAAACACTTTCTTTTTGAAAGTTTCTCCAAACATCTTGAAGTTTTACATACTTTAATTTCAGAATTTTTGGAATTAATATGAGTGGTACGATGACCTGATTTTCAGACTATGTAAAACTGCCCAGAAAGGGTATTTCGGTGATGTTCACACTTTATTTATTTTCTACAAGCTTTTCTGAAATGATTTTAGAAAAGTTTCCTTCACAAAAGTTGTTGAGAACTTCCTTTTCTATAACGTATATAAATTTGGGAATTTTTTGAGATGATTTTGATTCTGGACAGAGCTTAATTTTAGGAACAAGAATCTCGTTCTAGCGAACTATTTTTAGTCTGTATTTGAGCTACTAAAAATGGTGTTTATAGAGAGATTCAGATTTTGTCTTTTCATGAAAAATGTTTTTTAAGGCCTTATTTATGACATATTCAAATTTGAGAATTTTCAGAGTCCATTTACTATGATTTCAAGTCCGATTTCGTAAACAGTGTAAAGCTGTCCGGTTTTGTCAGATTTCACAGATTCAGCATTTTCTATACAAGAATGTTAGAATTTGGACTTGATGTCTTCTGGTGATTTAAATTACACATTATGATCACTCAAATGAGATATGTTGCACTTTTATTGGAGGTCATATGAAGGGGGAAACCAAGAGAAAGAAAGAAAGGAGGAGAAAGGCTACAATTAAAGCCATTAAATGGCTTAGAGTTTTCATCATGGCTTTTGGCCTTTGTGCATAAATGACCTTATCTCTTAGTGATATAAGCCAAGACCTAATCCCTTGATGACCTAAGCCATGACCCAAGCAAAGGCCATTCGGCCAAGGAGAGAGAGAGAGAGAGAGAGAGAGAGAGAGAGAGGACCAATGAGAAGAAGATAAGGTTGGTTTCTTCATCATTTTAGTCCATTAATGACATTAAATACATGCCATCATGAAATTTGACTAAGAGGCTTAGTCCATTAATGGCATTAAATGAAAGCCATGATGACTCTTGACTAAGAAGCCCTCTCTTATGGGCTTAGCCTAGGGTTTTCTAGGAAGTTTCAAGAGTCCTATAAATAGCAAGACAATCCCCCCCCCCTTCTCTCTCATCTCATGCCAATCTCACCATCTTCTTCCTCCCCCTTTTTGTTTCTTGTTTTCTCATCTATTGGCCCGAGAAACTCATGCCCAAATAAATCCCGAACCGGCCCATGTCTCTTCTCATTCCTACCCAAGAGCTCACGGTCTGGTCCTTGTAGGCCTAGGTTTGCTTGGCCACATAAGAAGGAAGAAAGGAGGAAGCCCGAAATTTCTCGAGCTCACCCGTTTCTAACCCGTTCTCTAGTGTTGTTAGTTGTTGGGTAAGTGAATTCCCTACTATCAGAAAATGAAGTTATGATACGTTGTAATATGGGTTGGTTGACCTGTTTCTTGGTTTCATGATTGTTCAATCTTTCTCATCTAATGATGTTCATGTGTGATACTCACGTTTGATGTTTGTTTTGTTGGTTTTGTAGCATAACTTTGCTATTTGAATTGCCATTGATGCCGGTACAGTAAGAATCGACTTATGTAAATGACGATTGTCTCATCATAACTTGATATTAGTATTTCATTTGCTGAGTCTTCCCGACTCATTCCTCGTTGTTTCTCTTTTTTCAGGTTCGTAGGATGGCATCTCCCCTAGTCCGCGTTGGCAATCCTATGGAGATGAGAGCTGAAGTGCTCACCATGATAAATGTTAGAGAAAACCGCGCCTATCGCCGAATCATGACGCTTGTAATGTTCAGTGAGGGCCTAACAGACTTGGTGCCTCATCCGTACGTGGCGTAGTATCACTATGCGAACGGAAAATGGGTTGGATCCCTATGTGGGTTCAACGGTGCTTTGGTGATGCGGATGGATCGGCTCCAGGATAAAGCCATGGGTGGAATGTGAGATGGCCAGGCGGACGAGACCGGGGTGAAGATGAAGAAGCGAGAAGCCGTAGTGGGTATATGATAACCCAAGTTAAGTTTTACTAATCATAGTCGGCTATGAAAATATGTTTTGTTTGCCATAGCCTGAAAGGCTTGTTAAAACATGTTTGCATCCTTGGTAAATATAAGGTTTGCTTATTATATTTCTCGTTTTATTTCTGCTATATGAATTAATTGTGATTGTCCCGAGAAATGCTTCCGCTTGTGTAGAATGAAAGATAATAATGAATGGGATGTCACGTGAATGGCCCCGAGGTTGGGGCGTTACACAGGCACGGGTTCGGGAGGGCTTTTATAGTTTGAGCTCGAAAATGGAAAATTTTCAAATTAAATTAGATTTTCTATTTTGAATAGGTTTCTTAGAAAGTGGTTTTCTATTTTGAATCAAATTATTGCCTATATTTAGTCTCTTTCTTTTGTAAATGAGAAATATAATAAAGAGGTGCGATGTACTAATTATAGTGAAATCCTTTACTAAATCTAGCCATAGTTTAAGGATGAATCAGGATAAAAATCTTGTGTCTCGATTCTCTTTCTCGTTTTTAACTCTCTATTTCTGTGTGAATGTGCAACGAATCCTAACAAATAACCCTCTCATACTATTGGCCACTAATCGAGAAACTTGAAAAACATGAAAGATGAATTGAATGAATAACCACAGCCTAGTGAGCACTATCAGCCACTAACTGAGAAACATGAAAAACATTAAAGATGAATGGAATGAGCAACCATAGCCTAGTAAGTAGTGCATATTTCTTTTAAGCAGATTGAGCATCCATTATTCACTTTACAAAACAATATCAAAACTCACTAATCTCAATTCCAAGAATGAGTTGTATCCCTTTAACATAACCATATACATATGTATGTATGTATAAACATTTGTTAAATCAATAATATCATAACAAACATCAATGGTCTACTACACTGATCAAATTTTATCAATTCACACATCAATAGTTAATCACATTTATCAATTTCATTAATCCACACGTCAATGGTCCATTCCATCAACTAATCTATTGCTCAATATCAAATTATGGTAACGACACTACGCTTGATGACAAGGCAGACCAAGATTTTCCCTTTAATAAGGTCTCCACTTATTTTCAGCCTATGGCTCAACATAAAAAGATATCCTAAACCAATATACATTCTCAAAAACCCTTAACCAGATTCACAACCATATGGAGCATCAAATCATCATCCTTCAATAATCCACAAACCATTTCATAGATCCCAATACGTTTACCAAACCATTTTAGAATCTATTTCATAAATTAAGTTCACAAATAAACATATAACCTTTTGCAACACATTTTTTAAACCATTCTCAAACTATTCACAAATACCAAAATGTAGTAAATACCCTATCTACATTTTATGCAACAAACATTTTCTTTCATAACTCATAATATATTGAATCTCTATTGATTTTAAGTCGTGAGTTTACAAATCCATAGAATAGATAGCATCAATCACCTAGGAATGTCCAAAAACCAAATAACAAAATTTACTCGAATCAACGATCTCACAATTCTATCAATTAAACAAGAATCGACGTTAAAATCAAGTAAAATGCTACCTCAACTACAAAACCGACCATATTGAGCTTAATCGCTAGCAAAACGACTCCCTCATGATAACAAAACTCTCAAATCAAGTGGACATTCAGGAGGTCGTGGAAGGGAATTAAGCTAAGAGAAAGGGTTAAGACATACAGTTGGTCTGTTCTCAAGCGAGACAACCACTCTGTCTAATTCCAGCTTCCGTAGCCTGCATAGCTTAAGCTGATTTATTTACTCCATCAGCTATCTCCTGGCCAAAAAGTGGAAGAAGAAAAAGAAAAATTACCATCAACTGACCCATGCCATGTTAATAATTATAAAAAAGAAAAAAGCTTATTAGACGAGGTGAACTACATGTTACAAATTGTTTGTCAACATAAACCGATACTCGAGAATGCCGATCTTACACGTACACTTTGCACTGATCATTCTTCATGCAGGATACACGTTCACTTGACTCTATAAAAGCATGTCTTCCCTTAACATTCAGCGTGAAACATCTTTACCCATTTAGAATCGTTATCCCGCTCGAGTTCAGCTCTGTAATCATTCTTCTGTTTAAAGAGCTTCAAATGTCATTCTTTTCCTGTTTTAATGAGGATGCCTCATCATGAACTTCACCACAAAAGTTCAGACAAAGTTCCAGAACTCAACGACATCGCTTGATGTGCATGTGACTGGATAATGAGAAGCTAAATGCATGGCATTCCCTTAATTCTCAATGGAATTAGTTTGGATGCACCATATGGTGCATGGATTAGCTGCTTATGTCAACATGACTTCAACTCAAATAAGATCACCGACCTCCAGTGTAAGATCGCCGACCTCCATGGTTGAGAGCCTAATAGCAGCCATTGTGCTTGGTAGCTCCTCCCATGCGATGTCTGCCAGTTTGGAAAGAGATGTTGCAACTCTTCCCATGGCCTCTGAAGGTAAGATAACAAGGAATTACAGATATTATGCAAGATTCAGACGTAGACTAGATACCTTGTATCTAGATTCTTCATTGCATTAAAAGCAATAACTACACAAAGTTTTATACTTCATATATTAGACGATAATCATTGATCTAGAACCTTACCCAGAATCCATTCTACACATGCTTCAAGATTTCAATGGTCAATATATAACAAAGCAAAACAAGACACAAACTGAGCCTATCATAATCACATATAAACGCCATATAATCTTAGACACAATCAATCTTACATATAATGTCGGAACAGTGATGACCACAAGGCTGATGAACGCAACAGAAGTCTGTAGGAATAAAATTCAAAACACAGTTGATGCATGGAATCAACCCCACTCCGCACACCAACATAGACTTCAGCTACAAAGAGCACAGTTGTGCAATAATTCTCAAGACTTTCAGCTAAAAAAAACACAAAATAAAAGGTGCAAGCGTATTGTGTCAGATAACGTGAATTAATAGCCGGCTAACACTACGCCGAACCACCACAACCCGATTACAGTTCTTGATGTGCATTCAATGTGTACTAACGGTATTATGGTGCATGCATGATTGTCACAGAAACAAGACACGTCACACCCAACCACTAATTGGGGATAAAACAGTTAATATATCTAGTAGGGTTGCACTAAAGAATTTCAATTCAACCAATAAAAAAAGTAAGTTACTAGGCGGAGAGTTTTACACGACATATTGTATAATACAATGGCCATCTCATATGCGTAGTTATAATGCTATATGTCAAACCTTGCATTGCATGTGTAATGGAAAATGCCTCGTACAAGAGGTTCCCATCGTGCTTCAGATCAAGTACCCAATTTGGGTTAGCTACGAGGAGAGCAAATCCTATAGAGTTTTCTCTCTTATTTTCCCTTTGATACAATCTTAAGGCCTAATATAGGAATCTTAGTACAGCTCTTTCGTACCATTGAACATTGTCGAAATACAAATATATATTGACTATTATGATTTCTAATCAGATACAAGATGGAAATCATGGAATTCTCACTTTAAGCTTTTAGAATAATCACTCAGCCACTCAACTTTTAAGATGGGAATTTTTCCTAAACTCATGTCTTCTATTAATGGCTTCTATTCCGAAAAAATCATGGGTCTTCAATATGGTTATATATGTTTTGAAGAAACACCACCTCCTCTCTCTCTCTCTCCTTCTCTAAATTTTTCTTCAAGCTGCCACCTCTAGATATGTCCAAATAAAAATCAAGGCAACAATTGTCAAGCAACTTGTCAACTTGCGCCACCTCTAGAGTCCTCTGCAGGAAGTTGCAGGAATTCACCGACATTAGCTTCCTATAAATAGGAGCTTGTGCTCCACGTGATGTGCATTATGAGTTGTGTAGTCTGTGGTTTTGTGTAGTGAGTGGCGTGCGTAGAGTGATGAATGAGTAAGAGTGTAAAGTATGTATGTGTTTGTATTAAATATTTATAATAGTTAACGTCTTTTGCTATTTTGACAAATAGCAATACAAGCCCCACTCAACAAGTGGCATCGAGACACGCTGTGCAACCTTACAATATATATATAGTTCAAGGTCATTAAACTGTCCGACTTATAGGTCACCTCATCCACTAGCATCAGGCAAGGCTACATATAGAGTGGCAAGCGTGACATGGGTTATTTTGAGACGGGAAATGTTATGATTTGAGCACAAAATTCATCGCATCCGAATTAAGTCTTCAATCACTCGGCCAATTCACTGAAGGTTACGCAGGGTCTTTTGCTTACCTAAATCCTTACCCAGATGTATACATGTAACTTCGCGCTCTTCTATCTTTTTAAAATCTACTAGCCATCCCAAGAGAGAGCGTCAACTATTATTATGAAGAGGTGTCTTATACATATGAATTCTTCAGAAAACTCGAATGACTAGCACTTTCATAATTTTCTAGAGCTGACATGATTTTTTTGCTAGGACATAAATGATTAATTAAATTTAGGATAAAACTAAGTCACGGCAAATGGATCCCACCATTGATAATTCTTCGGACGTGCATGTGCATGCATAGCTTAGGTGAATATGGCCTTTTCTTTCTCTAGATGTTTCCACTCCCTTTTTCTCCTGCAGAGTTTGGAATAATTAGGTTGGAGTTAGAAAATTTCTGACTATAGTGGTCCTTCGGAACTTGAAGCAGTCCTTTCAACAGTCTTGTTTCCTTAGTTGAATTTAATTTAATTTAATTAATGCTGGCAGCAAGCTATAGAGAAGGACAACTTCTTGACCAACCTGGCGAATCAGCTAGGTGGGGTACATGCCGGGTATTAGCTAGTAGTGGTAGTCGACCCTCTTCTTAATTGTATTGTTTTGGAAATCAAACGAAAATGTAAATTAGACATCAAATTTGCATGGTACGATCGATCTTATCGAATTCACGAGAAGAGCGGTATATAATTCTACTATAAATCAAACGATACAACAAGAATTATAACTACACATAAGTCATTCAAGTACTTTAAGTGTTTATCTTTCACAATTTTTCACGAAATGATCTCTTGATCTCACAAAGAAACTCACGAATCTTATCATGAGATTCATTGCTTTGAACACTCGTTTCTTTAATGCGATTCACAAAGATTCATTACCATGATCCACTATAAATTAAGCAACAAAACGGGGATTATAACTACATCCCGAGTCATTCAAACACCCTGAGTGTTTTTCAGTCCCTAATTATTCTCAATAAGTCACACGATATTTAGCTCTTACGATTTTTCAAGAAAGGATCTCTTGATCTCATAAAGGAATTCACAAATCTTATAGCAAGATTCATTGTCTTGAATACTCGTTTCTTGAATGCAGTTCACAAATATTATTACCACACTTGAGTTACTCAAACACTTTGTTACTCAATCCCTTAAATTACACCCAATAACTCACAAAATATTTAAACATCACAATTTCTCGCGAAACAATCTCACTTTGATAAAGGAATTTCCTAGTCTTATCGCCAAGATTTATTAGCTCGAACACTGGTCATTTAGGGTACGCATGGAATCTATTCTGGAATAGAAATTCTGCTCCAGAATGGATTCTGGAATAGAAATGTGTTTGTTAAAAATTTCCGGAATACATACTACAAAAAAACATGTAATTTGCGACGGAATTTTGCGACGAACTTTTTCCGTCGCAAATTTCTGACAGATTTTGCGACGGATTTATGCCTCCGTCACAAATTAGCGACGGAAAAAAACCGTCGCAAATTATAACACATACGTCGCAAATTTGCGACGGAAAAAAATTCCGTCGCAAATTGCGACGGAAATAGAAAACCGTCGCAAAATCCGTCGGAAATTTGCAACGCAAATAAGTTCGTCGCAAATTTGCGACGAACAACACATACGTCGCAAATTTGCGACGGAAAAAAATTCCGTCGCAAATTTGCGACAAAAATAGAAAACCATCACAAAATCCGTCGGAAATTTGTGACGCAAATAAGTTTGTCGCAAATTTCCGACGGGAGAAAGAGTCGTCGCAAATTTGCGACGTAAAAAAGTTCCGTCGCAAATTCCGTCGCAAATTTTGCAACGGAATCATGAATCCGTCACAAAATCCGTCGGAAATTTGCGACGGAAAGTAGGGTCGGTCGCAAATTTGCGACAAAATCGACCGTCCGTCGCAAAAATCGACCGTCCGTCGCAAATTAGTACTTTATTACCTGCTCAGATTTAAACCCTATATCTCATTCTCACACTCTCTCGAACCCTATATCTCTTTCTTACTCTCTCTCGCTTGTCGCCCTCCTACGCATGTCTGAAATCGGCAAAATCAGCGCACGCACATATTAATCTTGGTGAAGTTTTTGTATCGGTAAGTGTCATAACTAGCTTCGTAACTATTCATCGTTGGATTGTACTTTCTTTTATTTGATATATGTTTATGTTTATTTTTTTTTTTGTATTTGCATCACCGGTTTAACGACCGGTGACACCTCACTATGTCAGCGAACAAGCACGTTGTTTTGCGACAAATATGCGAAAATTCCGTCGCAAATTTGCAAAGGACCGTGGGATCCGTCGCAAATTTGCGACAGAAATAACTTTATTCCGTCGCAAATTTGTGACGGAACGTTGGATCCGTCACAAATTTGCGACGGAATCAAGTGTTCTGTCGCAACCTTGCGACGGATTCCACGTTCTGTCGCAACTTTGCGACGGAATCAAGAGTTCCGTCGCAAATTTGCGACGGATAAAGTGTTCCGTCGCAAATTTGGGACGGAACATGGGATTCGTCACAAATTTGCGACGGAATCAAGTGTATTCCGTCGCAAATTTGCGACGGATCCCACATTCCGTCCCAAATTTGTGACGGTTAAATTCCGTTACCATCGCACATTAAAAATTATTAAAAAAATGATTCTTAATTGATATATTTTTTTGGGTATGTGTCTAATTGAAGGTCTCGCAATCTAAGTGGACGTTGCAATTATCTCCAAATTAACCACTTTCTCCTACCAATATTTTAATCAAATATTTGAGTAAGTTTTCTTTACATGGTAATTTTTGACTATTTTTGCAATTTCATATTAATTGTTGCGTGAATAACAAAAATTAGAATTTGTAAAATTTTATGGTTTTAATTAAGAACAATAGATATGATCTTTGAAATATTTTACCAGAATTTTTTATTTTAATACAAACACAATGCAAAGAGAAAGAGCTTGGATGTATAATAAGAACTTACCTAGACGTCAAGGATTGACAGATGAGTTTCGTACTGGGTTGGAACTATTTTTAGACTTTGCTAGTAGTAAATATGAGTTCATGGATGGAAATAAGTTAAGATGTCCGTGTAAAAAGTGTAGTAATGGTAAATTTCTTGTGTGTGATCGAGTTAGAGAACACCTTACTAGATTTGAATTTACTCTGAACTATTATAATTGGACTTCCCATGGTGAACCATTTATATGTGATGAAGAATATGAAAGAAGTGACCAATTTTCAGTTAGGGAAGATTGTAGTTATTATGAGCAATTGAACACATACGAAAGGATGGTCATTGATGCAGCTAGTAATAATTTTGTCACAAAATCAAATTAGGCAAGTACTAGTTTTACTCCTACACGTGAACAAGTGGGTACTAGTCGTGCTTCACAATTAGAAGATATAGGAGTAACGGGTTTTGCTGAGAATGTCTATAATGAAACTTTTCAAGCTAATCAGTTCTGGGATGTGTTGAAAGCAGCAGATGAACCTTTATGGGCATGTTGTGAGGATCATACTAAGTTATTGGTAACAGCCCGACTATTAAATATCAAGGCAGAGCATAATGTATCTGAGGATTGTTTCAACTCTTTTGTTGAAATAATGTGGGAAGCATTGCCTCGTGATAACATCATGCCAAGTGATTTTTATGATATGAAAAAACTAGTGGATAATTTAGGTCTTCCGGTTATAAGGATTGATGTATGTAGCATGGGTTGTATGATATATTGGCAAGATGATGAAAATGCAGAATCTTGCAAATTCTGTAGCCAACTTAGGTACAAGATTAACAGGAGACCGGGACGTAATCAGAAGCGTAGACCATGCAAACAAATGTTTTATCTACCCTTAATCCCCAGATTGCAAAGGCTTTATGCATCAAAAGTCACTGCTGAACACATGACTTGGTATACAAATCATGAAACAGAAGAGGGTCTAATATGTCATCCTTCAGATGCGGAGGCATGGCAACATTTTGATAGAATATACCCTGAGTTTGCGATGGAGCCTCGGAACATCAGGTTAGGTCTCTGTACCGATGGATTTGCTCCATTTGGGAAAACAGGAAAAAGTTATTTATGCTGGCCAATTATCTTAACGCCGTACAATCTTCTACCTGGTATGTGCATGAAGACACCGTATATGTTTTTGACATTGATCGTGACAGGGCCGCAAAATCCAAAAAAGTTGATAGATGTTTATATGCAACCATTGATTGAGGAGTTGCAATGGCTGTGGGTTGAAGGTATCCCTACGTATGACGTTTCAACCGATCAAACATTTATAATGAAGGCTGTCATTCTTTGGACGATAAATGACTTTCCAGCTTACGGAATGTTATCTGGATAGAGTACAGCTGGGATCTTAGGATGTCCGATATGTTTGGAGAGGTCAAAGTCATTTAGATTAAAACACGGAAAGAAGCCCAGCTATTTTGACTGTCACAGACAATTTTTACCGTAAAGTCATCCTTTCAGAAGGAATAAGAAAGAGTTCATCAAGAATAAGACTGAAAAAACGAGTCCACCATTGAGGTTGACCGGCGATCAAATTTGGGAGCGTGTGCAGAACTTTCCAACTATTGTTGAGAACTCGCACGACACGACTTTTGGGTATGGAAGTACACATAAGTGGACAAAACGCAGTATATTTTGGGATCTACCATATTGGAAGGACCATCTTATTCATCATAATCTTGACGTCATGCACATAGAAAAGAATGTTTTCGACAATGTCATAAATACTGTAATGGATGTCGCCGGAAAAATAAAAGACAACTTGAACACAAGAAAAGATATGAGAGATATTTATGATCGACCAATACTAGCTGTGGATGCAAGCAGTAGGGGATCAAAACCGAAAGCAATTTATACATTGGATAAGGAGCAGAGACGAGTTATTTGTCAATGGTTGAAATCTGTACGGTTTCCTGATAGATATGCTTTGAACCTCGGGAGATGTGTTGACTTGAATGAATGCAAGTTCACAGGTTTGAAGAGTCATGATTATCACATCCTGATGGAAAGACTAATTCCAATAGCTTTGAAGGAAGTTCTACCGAACTCTGTATGGGGCGCTATTACAGAGTTAAGCAATTTCTTTCGGGATATTTGCTCGACAGTGTTAAAAGCATCCTATATGGAAAAACTAGATAGAGATATTTCAATTATTCTTTGCAACTTAGAAAGGATATTTCCTCCAACGTTTTTTGATTCGATGGAGCATCTTTTAGTTCACTTGCCTTATGAGGCCAAAGTTGCAGGTCCCGTCCAATTTCGATGAATGTATCCATTTAAAAGGTAATGTTTTTTTTTTTTTTAAATACAGTTCAAATTAGTTTATCATATAATATGTTCCGATAAGTTTCTTTCTATTTCAACTAAATTCTTATATCATTTGAAGAAAAAAATGAAGAATAAGGCACGTGTTGAAGTTTCAATTTGTAATGCATATATTGTGGAAGAAGTGACAACATTTGCATCATACTATTTTGAGCCACACGTTCTGTGCAAGAGACGGAGAGCAGGCAGAAATGATGAGGGCCCCAGTGATCCAAATTGTACAGTATTCTCTATTTTCAATTATTTGGGTCGACCAAGCGGCGCATGTCAGTTTCGTTATTTATCAGGCGAAGAATTTCATACAGCCCATACTTATATTTTACTGAACTATCCAGAAGTCGAGCAATACTTCAAGTAAGTGTAAATTATTAAAATATATGTTTTGTGTGTCAAATATTTGCTAATATTTATATGGTTTTTAATATTAGGATTTTCCAAACTGAAATGTTTGGACTACAACCAAATGAGTTTGACCGTTTGTGCGATGAACAATTTGCAGCATGATTCAAGACATATGTAAGTTGCCTATGGATCAAAACCAAATTATTAAAATTATATACATCATTTAGTAAAATATATATTATTCACTTTGCATGTGTAACCTTAGGTTCATAATAATTATAATGAAATTGGAGGGCAAGGATTGCTATATCATCTGTCATGGGGTCCACAATTACAAGTTCGAAGTTGGCCAGCATATTTCATAAATGGATATAATTTTCATACACAAGAATATGAAATGGGAAAATCCACAATAAATAGTGGTGTGTCTGTTTGGTCATCCAACGATGGCAGTTCAGAAGATAATTTTTATGGCTTGTTAGATGAAATCATAGAGATTGAGTACCCTGAACCATTAATGATGCGGGTTGTGTTATTTAAGTGCACGTGGTTCGATCCGATCAAGAGAATGAAGGTGCACACGAAGTTCAATTTGGTTGAAATAAATCACAAGAAAAGATATATGAAGTATGAACCATTTGTCTTGGCACAATAAGCAATTCAAGTATGTTATGCATCATATCCTAGTTTGAAACGTGACAAATCTGATTGGTGGGCTGTATGTAAAATCAAAGTATGGAGGAAAATCGAGGAACACTAGAAGGATAGAGCCTACCAACAAGAGGAAATGTGTAACACGGTTGAAATTGAGGAATATGACATACCAACTTTACGATATCCATGTGGAGCAATGGTAGATATAGATCCAACTGAAATTTGCGAATTATATGTACAAGAATGTTCAGAATCTGATTTTCAGACAGATGACGAAGACGAAGACGAAGACTAAGACAAAGATGAAGACGAAGACGAAGATGAAGATTAAAATTTTTGTCACAAAACACTACGGTTGTGTAATTATTAATGCTACAAGTGCTATTTTGGTTGTTCTCATTATTGTTCTTGTTATTATTGTTATTGTGCTTTATTATTATTATTATTATTATTATTGTCGATTATTCTTTTTATCGAACATCCGAAATTTTGTCCCGAAATGCCGACAAGTCAAATATTATTAACGTGCCCTAACATTTCCGATATTCTAATTTCCATTGCAAAATTTGAGATGCCAAAATTTTGGACTGAAAAAAAGACATAGCAAATTTATGACACAAATAAATGAGATGCTAAATTTTTTATCGAAAAAAAGACGTCACAAATTTACAACGATCATACAGTATGCGTATATTTGCAACGGTATCAACCTCTTCGTCGCACATTTTGTGACGGAATTTTTACCGTTTGAAATTTGTGACGGATTTTTATTTGCGGAAATTTTTTGTTGTTCGAAAATTTGCAACAGACATAGAAAGTCCGTCGCAAATTAGCGACGGACACAACATGTCCGTCTCAAATTTGAGACGGATATTTTGTTTTCTGTTGGAATTTTTTTGTCGGTACAAATTTAACTGTTCGAAATTTGCGACGGATAATTTAATCCGTTGCAAATTTCCGATGGACAAGATTCGACCATTGCAAATTTGCGACGGACTTACGCATCCATCGCAAATTTGTGACGGAAATTATACGACCGTCGCAAATTTGCGACGGTCCACTTAGGTCCGTCGGAAATTTGCGATGGATTTTTTGTTTTCCGTCGGTACAAAATTTGCGACAGACAGATTGAGTCTGTTGCTAATTTTGCGAGCAACACTTTACCGTTGGAAATTTGCGACGGATAATTTAATCCGTCGTAA
Source organism: Syzygium aromaticum (assembly GCA_024500025.1). Taxonomy (NCBI): domain Eukaryota; kingdom Viridiplantae; phylum Streptophyta; class Magnoliopsida; order Myrtales; family Myrtaceae; genus Syzygium; species Syzygium aromaticum. The sequence goes on from CM044892.1 coordinate 33,155,950, forward strand.
ATTTGCGACGGAAATCGTCCCCGTCGCAAATTTGCGACGGACATCATCCCCGTCGCAAATTTGCGACGGAGACAATGCAGTCCATCGCAAATTTGCAATGGACAGAAGGAAGTCCATCGCAAATTTGTGACGGATTTACATATTTTCCGTCGGAAATTTTTTGTCGGTACAAAATTTGCGACGATTTTGTTGAGTCCGTCGCAAATTTTGAGAGCGAAATTTACCGTTCGAAATTTGCGACGGATAATTTAATCCGTCGCAAATTTGCGTCGGACATCCTGTTTTCCGTGCAAAGTTGCGACGGACATTCTGGTGTCCATCGCAAGATGTCCGTCGCAACTTTGGGACGGATTTACATATTTTCCGTCGGAAATTTTTTGTCGGTACAAAATTTGCGACGAATTTGTTGAGTCCATCGCAAATTTTGAGAGCGAAATTTACCGTTCGAAATTTCCGACGGATAATTTAATCCGTCGCAAATTTCCGACAGACAAGATTTCATTGTCGCAAATTTGCGACGGACAAAAGATGTCCGTCGCAAATTTGCGATGGAAATTCTATGGCCGTCGCAAATTTGTGAATTATTTGCCCACAAAGGCCTGATCTCTACTCCCTCGAGCTTTGCCGTCGCCATCGCTGCCGTCGCCGCCAGCAGTTCCCTCCCCCGCCCGACGCCGATCGCCACCCCCGGTCGTCGGCCAACCGCCCCGCAGCCCTCCCCGACCTCCGCCCGTTGCCGGTGGCCACCCCAGCCGCCCCGCCGCCCTCCCGGCGTGCCGCCCCCCCCTGCCGGTCGGGCCTTCGCCGTCCCAACCATCGCTCGTCGCCCTGGTCCCCCGCCCGACGCTGGTCGCCACCCCCGATCACCAACCAGCCGCCCCCCCCCCCCCCCCCGCCCCCCCCCCGACGTCCGCCCGTTGCCGGTGGCCGTGCTCCAGCCGCCCCGCAGCCGTCCCGCAGCGTCGCCCGCCCCCCCCCGTCGCCGGCGGTCCCCCCCCCCCCGTCGCGCCCTCGCCGTCCTAGCCATCGCCGCCTCGTAACTCCCTCCCCCGCCCGACGTCGGTCGTCCGGCAGACCCACCCGACCGTCGGCCGCCCCCCCGCCGGTAGCTCGCCCCCCTGTCCGCCTCGCCGCAATCGCCCCCGCCTTGCCGCCCTCGCCCTCGCCCTCGCCACCCCTGCCCTCGCTGCCGCCGACCAGTAGACGCCACCGGCCAACCGCCGCCAACGCCGTCGCCACCGTCGCTGCCGTTCGGCCACTAGCACTGCCGTCTGGCCGCCTCCCACTCGCCAGCCAGCCGCCCGCCTTCCACTCGGAGGCCGACGTCGTCGCCCCCGCCCAACGCCCTCGCCGCCGCCCGACGCCGTTGCCGCCGAGCTCCCCCGTCGTTCGCACGGTTGTAGCTGAGTACCTGACCGACTAGTCACCATTTGGGTCCACGCCCACGCCGGGACCGCCACTGTTCAATTGGCCGATTTTTATTGTCCTTAAACCAAGTAAGCAACTCCCTAAATCCTAATTAATATAATTAGATAATTAATCGAACTTGTTTAGGGATTATTTATGATCAATTTTCCTTGGTTAGGTTACGGGTCGATTTTAGGATTGCATGTGAATTTGATCGATAGTCGACTGGTTAATTTGTCTATAATGTGGATGATTAAGCGTTGAATGACGATAGAGTGATTGATTAAGCGTTTTCACAGAAAATACTTGAAAATTGAACAATTCTATAAAAAAATCATGAAAAATTACAGAATATTAAAACAACTGTATATATTTGTAACAAATATGAAATTTGACCGTAAAAGTTGTTTAAAATTTTTAACAAATTAAAATTTCATAATATCAGAAAAAGGCAAAAATTAATAGTGACCACCCATTTTTGAGTGAAATTTAGATTTATTAGTGTTCCGGGAAGAAAATTATTTAAAAATGAAAAATTTTTATAACCTTATTAAATGGCTTAAAATAAATGTGGGCATCCATTGGGAGGGAAATTCTTTGTTATTTGGGTGAAAAAAAATTAAAAAACTATAAAATATCAAAATTGCACAGAATTACCTACAAAATATGTGGCCATCAATTTGCATTGAAATTTAAATATTTTTCGAAGGCAAAAAAAAATTAAAATTTAAAATTTTTCAAAATTTCACAGAATGACTTATAATACTTGTGGCCACCCACTTGTAGTTACATTTAATTTTTTTTTAACATACCCTAAAAAATATTACAATAAAGAATGACAAAAATTTTGGAAATTTTACCTATTAACTTAGACTACCTGTGGCCACCCAATTTTAGTATGGAAAATTTTTTTAATTTCAAGGAAAAAAAGTTTATATTAAAAAATCATAATTTTAAAAATTTTTCAAATTTTAAAATTAAACAATTTTACAGAATGTCTTAGAATATCGGTAGCCACCAACTTATGGTGAAATTTTTTTTTAGATCTCAAAACAAAATTTAAGAATAGTAACAATTTTTCTCTTACAAAACTTTACAGAATGATTTGGAATACCTGTGGCCACCCACTTCTAGTGAAATTTAAATTTTGTGTACGTGGTCGTTTTTTATTTTAATCAAAATGAATGCGATTCATATAGTGATGTTTGATATCTGTGGCCACCCATATCGTGCTCATACATTGATGTTTCATATCAAAATGAATGAGATTCATAGTATATTTGTTCGTAGGAAATTGCACGTCATAAACACTTGTCTTCCGGTCATTGCAAGAAAACATTTTCTCAGTCTTTCCATCAAAATGGTAAGTTTCGTCATGTACATCACTATGTGTCAGTAATACGTGTCTATAATTCTTTACATATTCGCATAACCTTCGTATTTGTCAGTATAAACGTGAAGGTCACATGCCTAGAAGACAAGCCTCTTCCTCGTCCTCGTCCTCGTCCCCATCCCTTTCCTCTTCCCCTGTTCCGTCATCTAACCCTCAACCACAATATGGTCCGTCACAATATGGACATGTTGGCCCTTCCTCCAACACTCAACAACATGTTACAGGACTTGACCACATACGAACTGAATGTCCTCCAGTTCAGTCTCCTTTAGCTCCCTCTGCTTCCGTTTTGCCCCATTATCTGGCGGAACAATCGAATATTGACGGAAACAGAGGTCAAGAAGATAACCGATTCTTCATATGTCCATTTGGAAATTTGTAAGTACTTCATTTTTATTTTAGTATATGTAATATTTAGGGCTTTAGATATTGATGTCAACTGAATTGTCGATGTTGCACAATATAATAATTTTGCAGATTCACGGATGCGACGTCTGTTGTGAGGGAATTGAACAAAATAGTAAGAAACTTTTGGATGGGAGAGTATACTACTTACAGAAAGGTTCCACAAGAAGCGAAAAAAATGTGGTGGAATGAATTCAAGGTAAGTTTTACATATTTTATTTTCTCACAAATTAAGTTTGGTATAGTATATTGATGGTGAAGAATGATGTAAACGGACCGTAACAATTCTATAGTTTTCAATACCTAAAGGACCAGATATTTTCCCTGACATGAACTTTATGAAATCTGTCTATATTTGTCTGGTGCATGGTTATGGGTATGTGATCATCATAATAACTTTCAATTTGTGTTTTTAATCATTGTAGCGGAAGTACAAGTGGGAGGAAGCGGAAGACAATGAAGTAAGAAGAATTTTCGATAAGAAAATCAGTGATTTTATGCGAAATGTCATGAATAGAGCGAAGATCAAGTAAGTAAAGCCGTCTTTCTTTACAGCTGAAAATTGGGCGGCAATTAACAGATTTTGGGCATCTGAACAGAGTTGGCAACTCTGTGAGTAGAATAAGAAGAATCGATCTTCTAGTTCTAGTGATGGGTCTATCACATATGCTGGGGGCTCTATCAACATTGCGGAGCATCGCAAACGACTGGTAAGTCTGTTAAATGAGTTATAAGTTAATTTAATTCAATTACTCATGTTTACATTTTGTAGGCACAAGAATTGGGGACGGAACCGACATTTGCAACTACATTTGAACGCACGTTTCAAAAGAAAGATAAGACATGGACTGGCGATCGAGCAAAACCTGTTAAGGTATGTAAGGTTATACTTTGACTTATATGTAAACTATAATGAAAACCGTGAATGCTTTAAATATTTATGGTAGTGATTTTATTTTCATCTACATTGTTAATGTAGGAAAAATGTGATGAACTCGTAATGCGCAATGCTTGTGGTAGTGATGATTGTCTTGAATCCGAGCTATCAGTTGATAATATGGCATTATAGATGGAGGCAACGGGTGGGGTGAAAAAAGGAAAAATATTTGGGATGGGATCGTTGTCAAGGATGTACATGCTGAATAGTCCTGGAAGTTCATCATCCACTACGACTGGTCGAAGGAGGTCACGACAAGACGAGCAATTGACCCAAGAAGTGCATCGTCTGAATAATTTATTTATTCAGAAAGACGAACAAATAAATAACTTGGAGTAATAAATGAGACTCGTAATGCAACACCTTAACCTCGACCGCTATGACGATCCTACTGTACCTCCAGTCAATCCAATAGGTCATGGGCACAACGATGACCAACACATTGATGCCGAGAATGCTGCTGCTGATGATGATGATGATGATTTTTTTCAGCCTTTCTAGTTAAAATTCTCAAAATCGTGGGTAAGTTTGCTTCACAATCTTAGTTTTTCATAATTTCACTCATATTCATATGTAAGAACATTCATGTTCATCCTAAAACGTAATTTTGTTAACTCTCTTGTAATTTTATATCTAGTTCCACATCCATGCATAAATGCTATTTTTATATTCTGGACTGATTTATGTCTAAACATTTCCTTAGGTTTCGACAAAAAGTGACTACTTTTGATGTCCTGCCAAGGTACCAAAGCCGCGTCTTCTTATGTATGGTTTTTCTGCATCTTCTATGGTTGTCCTGTCTCTTAGTTCATGTTTTGAATGTATTGTAAGATTAGCTATCAAGTAATATCATGTCAGACTCTGCAATTTTCATTCAATTATTTGTTTCAATTATATGTCATTGTGGCTGGTTTGTCAGAATTTATGATTTGTTCGTTTTTCTGTTTCAATTATATGTCATCGTATCCTTTGTTTGATGTGGACAAGAATTTATGGCCGAAATGACGAAAAAATAGCGACGAATGTTTTACGCTGAATTTTGCGATCATTACGGTTCATCGCTAATTTGCGACAAATACATTTTGCAACGAATTTTGCGACGGATAGTATTTGTGGCTAATTTGCGACTAATTTTGCGACCAAATTTGCGCCGGAGTTAATTCGTGGCCAATTTGCGACGAACATTTGCGACGGATATAGTTCGTCGCAAATTTCATTGGAAATTTGGGTTGAAATTTGCGACGGAATTTTGCGACGAAATTTGGGACGGATCGACTTCGTCGGAAATTTGCGACGGAATTTCTGACGAAATTTGCGACAGAATTTTGCGACGGATCTACTTCGTCGCAAATTTGCGACGAACATTTGCAACGAATTTTGCGACGGATATAGTTCGTTGCAAATTTCCAACGAATTTTGCGACGAATTTTGCAACGGATAGAGTTCGTCGCAAATTTGCGACGAACTTTGCGACGAAATTTTGCGACAGATAGAGTTCGTCACAAATTTACGACGAATTTTGCGACGGATTGTATTCGTGGCTAATTTCCGACGAATTTAGAACTTTTAAATTTTCCGTCGCAAAATTTTGCGACGACCTAGTAGCGACGGAATTTTTCCATCACAAATTTCGTTGCTAATTCGGTGTTTTTTTGTAGTGATTCTGGAGCAATTTTTACATTCTGGAATAAAAATGCGTTTGTTCAAAATACTTGATTCCAGAATGTATTCTTGATTCCATAATACATTCTTGATTCCAAAATGAGTTTTTGGCAAGAAAAAGAGAAGCTACTTTTTATAGCTTCTCTCTTCCAGAATGCATTCTCCCTATTTTCTCTCTTTTTCTCACTAATTTTTTTTTAGAAAATGCATAAAAATTGAAAAATTCTAGAAAAATTCATACATAAAATAAAAAAAAAAAGTCAAGATTTCGGGAAGATAGGAAATTTGGTGAATTTTTTAAAAAATATAAAAAAATAAAAAATTTCAAAATTTCACAAAATGGCTTAGAATACCTTTGGGTACCTACTTTGAGTAAAATTTAATTTTTTTTGAGATGCCCAAAAAATTAAAAAAAACAAAATTTTAAAATTTCACAGAATGTCTTAGAATACCTTTGCGTACCTATTTTGAGTGAAATTTAATTTTTTTGAGGTGTCCAAAAAAATAAAAAAAATAAACAATTTTAAAACTTCACAAAATGACTTAGAATACCTTTGGCTACCCACTTTAAGTAAAATTTAATTTTTTTGAGGTGCCCAAAAAAATAAAAATAATCAAAAATTTCAAAACTTTACAAAATGGCTTAAAATACCTTTGGGCACCCACTTTGAGTGAAATTTATTTTTTTTGAGGTGCCCAAAAAAATAAAAATAAAATAAAAATACATTTCTGTTCCAAAAATTAATTTATGGAACAGAATTAATCATGTTTTACCAAATAGATTTCTCCTCCAAAAATCAATTTCTGGCAATAATTCCAGAAATTAATTTCTGGCAAGAATTTGATTTCTGGAGCAGAATAGTTACCATTCGCACCCTTAGATGCAACGCACGAAGAAGCCATTCTTAAAATTCACACTCAGCTATTGCCAACGTAAGGCACACCACTTCATTAAGACCAAAAACCCATGATTGCATCATAAAATTATATCTCCAACAAAATTAGGAAACCTTGTGGTCGACTTCTAAGTCCAATGAGGAAAGTGATTTTCTTATTTTATTAGGAAACTTATCCCAATATGGACTTTGCTTGAAAATTTTTAGTTGCCAAATTCAATTGGCCAATCGATAAATGCCGAACATCCCAACTAGGAAATCTCTTAAGGGAATTCGAACTTTTGCATACTGGTTCAAACTCAAGATATTTTAACAATCTCCACTTTGACTTAACGTTTGGGTCAAGTCACAATTACTTCACTCATGGTCTCAACTGCCATAGAGATCTTCTAAGTCCAAGCCGCACTAAAACTTCACCATAAAGGTGGAGTTTATCATAATGCCAACTTCATTGTTGGGGCTAATGAATATGACCTAGAGGGGGATGAATATGTTGAATTAGGATTTTGAACACTTTTGCAGAATAAAGAAAATGTTTTTCATTAGCACCAGAAACATATTAAAGAGTTATCTGCAGGTGGTGCTAATGAAGCAATGCGGATCATGATTAATGAAAGATGTAAAGTTTACAGCAATTTTTAGTAGTTCGGCTTTATTCCAAAGCTTATGTCCACTTTTCAGGAGACAGCCTCAACACGGGCTAGATTTCACTAGTATCTTTGAGACAAGTTACAATAAGCAAGTGTTGCTCCTATCAATCAATAGATCACACTATCAGAACACAAACACTATTATTACTCTTGTACACTTGATCTTATCACAATTACAACTTAAACTCTACATAGAAATTTCCAGACAACTATAGTGAAATTTTGACTACTTAAAGAGAATAATGAAGAATAGCATCAATATAATCTTTTTTCCGTTTAACCATCCTCTAGCTTCTTTGATCCTTTTTAGATAGACATCTTCAAACAATTGGTTGGAGACTCTATTTAAAAGCAAAGAGCCGCTTGAGAGTCGTTAGGAGCTATTGTTGCAATCAGGATCACCCATGCAATCTTTTCATCGAACAGAAGCAAATTTCCCAAAATGTAGTTTGTTGGAACTTTTACTTTGCTAATCCTCTGACTGTTTCACCAAAAGTTGTTGGTTGATTTCTGATCTTTTCTTGAATCTTCTGCTATGATTTCTCAACCCATTAACGTCTATATCTTCTTTGTTCAATGGTCATATTCAGATTAACACATTAACAATATCACTAGAAACTTGATATTAGCGTGATCTAATACTCATTATTAGCATGTGTTTGGTATCACCAATCTGTTGATGCTACCCACGGTTGATCTGTGAGAAATGACTTATGATTAGCTATCCAATAGTTCTCTTTAGTATATCAACGTCCAAAGACATCATGTAGAATAATGATCGACCCTGGTACTTCCAAGTCTCCATGAACGCTTTGTCATATTGAAACTTGTTCTCTTCTTGTCAAGATTTTTGTAGTAGTCTTCACTGAATTCGTAGAGATCATCAAAATCATCACAACCCATCTTGATACAATTATTAACATCTGCACTTATCATAGTAGATATGAGTACCAATGGTAGTTTTGGAATCATCGAAATCTTATAAGGATGTTTTTCCCAATGCATATGAACCTCTAACCACTCTACAAGCATTTAGATAAAACCTCATTTACCATAAATAAAGAAAAAGCATTGTGGCATCCATATCTATTAGAAGATCACACTCAGTAGTTACAACAATCATTAGTTTTACATACTCCAATTTGTTACAAGCACCATTTTTGTTGATTATTGCGCTAGTACTTGTTATCTCAAGATTTTTTTTATTGCAACTCGACCTTAAGATAAACACAGTCTAGTACTGCACAAACACTACCACAATTACTCCTATCTAAAATTATGGAAGACTTATCGAATATAACATTTTTTACTAATAACGGGTGAATTTGATTTTGGACATCACAATCGATAACCTCACTCACCTTGTGTATTGTTTAGGAGTATACACATTTTTGCTCTCCTATCGAGCTTACCATCACTTATTCAAATATAATATGGGCAACCAAATATTCTAAGGATAGAACAATCAGTAACGTTGTTTGACCACATTTCTTTAGGAGTTTGACAGCCAATCATAGTCAATGGAAATCTATTTACCAAGCAGCTCACGGTATTAAACATGTCCGCTATGAATTTCCAAGCCATACTAGCACTAGAGAGAATTTTACGGGTTATCTAACACTAGATTACTAGTATGATGTCTCACTATGCATTTATCATGAAGAATTCGTTAAACAGCTCTAAGCAAAACTTCATAATATTGTTTTCGCATATACTTGATCACCTTACCAAGTCTCCATGTTGATCAAAACTTTCAACTGACTAATCTTTATAATAACATAAAATTTGTGCCTCAACACAAACACCCAGGTCTTTCTCAATTGATCTGCTACAGCTGTTAGCCATGACAACCTATGAACACTCAAGCGTATCAACTCTACAATCTTAATAATTTCTTTAATGGTTGTTCAGAACTACACTGTTTACCATTTGTCTAAGTCATATTATCTCTATACATTCAATTTCTTAGCCACAAAACCACGCGACATATTCAGAACCTTTAGGCTTCTCTTTGCTAATGTTTCTCATATGCATATATTACAATTCAGACTTTTGAACAAATGTATTTGACATACCTATGATGAAATCTTTCACTATCTACCTTTGAAGTTTATGGAGGCCACTATACTTGATTCTTCTCATTATCATTAGGGCATCTTAAATGACCTTCAGAATTTCACCTTTCAAAATATATTTATACCCAACTAAATCAATGATACTAAAAATATTGCATTATTCATGAATTTGGACCATGCCTCACTTTAGGCACTCTCTCACAACAATATCATCCATTCTGATTTTAATATTGTTAATACATATAACATTGCACTAGGCATTACTCCCTAATTATACTTTATCACTATTTGTGCATTGATAAGTAATAAATCAATTCATGTTTGGTGTAGCATGAAAAGAATAACTAGAATTTATAACACATCCGTCAAGTGACAAATCATTAATGATAGACAAGACATTAACATCACCATTCAAGATACCATTAGCAATTGTAACAATATCATCCAAAGACCCAACTCTAATTCTTTTACCCTTCTTGTTTTTCTACTTAAGTCAATATCTTTTGAGATGCCTCCTCTAGCCATAATTCCAAAACACTACCTGTCCTTAACTGATTATAGTTCAGCTTTGCAAATGAGCCTTGGCAAATGCCTTTGGCCTAAAGCCTCTTAGGGAAATGCAAATTGTGTTTGGTAAAAAATCATTTGTGAAGCTGCTTTGACCTAAATAGTGTTTGACATTTTTTTTTTTGCAGAGGGCTTTTGGGTTTAAATTTTCTTTTTTTAATTAAAAAAGTCAAACCCTTCGTCAACTCCAATAAAGGGTTAAGGTAGCCAGTGATCCAATTCCAGTGCCAACAGTTGTTGTGCGACCCCTAGTAAGGGTCACGCAACCTAAGCGGCCCTCACCGGGGTCACATGACCTAGGCATCGTTGCCACAATTGCGCGACCCGTAGCGATGAGGCTTGAAGTCGCGCGACCAAGGTGCAGTTGCCGCGATCGCGCAACCACAGCAATGAGGCTTGAGGTCGCTTGACATCGCCGACCACTTGCTGACCTCTCGCTGACCTAATCTAGGCTTGTCAGCCGCCCTCGTGCAAAGAAAATGAACAATCACAACTAGGGGAAAAACTAAAAAATTAAAGAATTGGTGAAGGTAGTTTGGGAAGAAAAAAACTAGTTTCAGCGTTCGGCCAAATGTTGAAAGCCCAATGAGCATTAGGCTTTTAGCTTCCCCAAGGCTAGCATTTGGTCGAAGCCCCCTTGGGAAGGCTTGCCAAACACCCTAGCATTTCCTCAAAGGGGTTTTAAAGGCCAAAAGCCTCTCATGAAAGCTGAATGTCTATAAAATTCACACTACTTTTGCTAATACAAGTAGTAGTTCTTCCTCTACCTTTTCACCTACTAAAGCACTATCCACAAGTTCACCAGATCCTCTTTCATGGATGTCCTAACTAAAAAAATCACATTGCAAATCTCATTAACCATCAAACTTCTTCTTGACCAAGAAGAAATTCAAATAGCAATAACAGTAGTATTCTAACTTGCATTGAAGATAATAGAATCAAAGCACGTATCTGATCATCAAAGTCAATTTCAACCAAACTCAATTGATTAACGTTCTCAATGAATTAATTGATAAGCTTAGGCAATGACACCCATTCGCCCATCTTTAAGAGAAATGGATGTCGCATCAAGTAAAATTTGTTTATCATAGAGGGCTTCTCATGCATATTCAACATGGCATTCATCAAACCTACATTGTTATATTCTTATTCTTTTTTCGTCAGACTACATTGATAACCTCTTTCGTCATATTAGTTATCATCATCAAAGTCAGTTGTGATGATGTAATTTTTATGACATGGTTGTATGTGGCAGGCTGCCAGCAATGGCAAATAGCAACCAAGCACGTAATTTTCCTGACGACAGGCACTCAAACTCTGTCTCTCATTAGCTACTAACTAAGAATCACCGCGATCTTTAAACCACACTGCCTGAACACTTGAACCCTCACTTTTGCGCCTATATAAGCTTCTCCATGAGCAACCATTTAAACTCAAAGTTCTTTTTAGGGTTAAACAATTCGTCGTAAGGCCGCGTAGAGCTTCATCAAACACCACCCCCCACAAAAAAGAAAGAAAGAAAATTTTCAGTTGGAATATATTAACATTTCTCTAAATACTTCGCTTCAATATCATATGGCGTTCTTGAATGCTCAACAGCCGCCTTTCATTATTGGTCTCTTAGATACACACAAATATGTCCGAGACGAATTTCATTCTTGATGCACAGCGTTCTCGTCAATCTTTATTAGGTTAAATCGAGAGTAAGAGAAACGTTTCACATATAACATCGATTGCACAATACAAGTCCATGCATGTAAACGACCAGAGTAACTGATATTTTATATGTGCTGTCTTGTATGATCATACCAATGCTATGAAATTTTCTTCTTATCCAGTCAAAAAATAAAATGAGTCCATCGTAATATAGTTGAATATATGTTAAGTATGGTCTCATTTGGGCTGACAAGATCCGACGAATATGAACTTATTCAAAACACGGGAATCATTTCTAATATCTATTCGAGTTCTATGAACGGTTCAAACAATTCTCTTCTCTCCTTTTCTGTTGAATCTAGGTAGGCAACATCCTGTCCTTTTTGGTGTTCTTGGCACCAATGTAAGTCCTCCTCCAACCCCTCATTTCGGTCCCTTCGACCATTTGACCATTTTAAGTATCTTAGCATGAATTTGGGAATTTTCCCTAAATTTTTGTTTTTGGCAGCCCAACATTTTACACAATCTACAAGAAAAAATCGTCGGATGGGCATTAGTCGATACCCTTATGTGGTGGCACTTTCGAGTGCATCATTGCTCTTGTACTATGGAGTCCTTAAGACTCATGCCACTATGACCATCAGCTTCCATGCCATTGGCATCATCATTAAACTCGTCTATCTTCTTCTCTTCTTGATCTATGCCAAGAGAAGCTCTCTCTCTCTCTCTCTCTCTCTCTCTCTCTCTCTCTCTCTCTCTCTCTCTCTCTCTCTCTCTCTCTCTCTCTCTCTCTCTCTCTCTCTCTGTGTGTGACTGCCTTTGGTCTTTAAGATGTGGCAAACTAGTGTCCCTTTGTTATCTTACCCAGGTGTTGTTCATTAGCTTGCCAATTTTGGCTGTCTAAGCAAATAATGACAGGCTCTCAAAGCTGGATTTAGAGGGGAAAACTATCGTGTAAATTTGTTCTCTCTTTTGTCTTTATGAACAAGATTGAGATTGTCTTAATGGTTATTCACTCGTCTTTGGCGCAAAGGTTTTTTTTTTTTTTGATAAGAGTCTTTGGCGCAAAGTTTGTGTTCACTTATTCGCCGAATAACTAAAACTTTCTAACAGCCTCACATGTTAGCCCTTCTTCAAAATTTAGGTTAATTCCTACATTTAAGAAGATATGCAAAAAGAAAAAGGAAAACAATTCTTAGGAAATTCATGAGACAGGGAATACAAATGAAATACTATTATAAGAGTACAACCTCTCCGATCCACAGTGAAATCTGAAGGAAATTTGTGTAAATCACCAATCTGCGCAGATGTGCCCGCAAGGTTGCTGCTGTAGTTCAACGTAGGAGGTTTCGGAATGATGATGGCGCTGACCATCTTTCATCCCAAGGGTCGACAGCGCGTCAACACCGTCAGAAGGATCTGTGCGGCCTTCAATCTCGCCGTGTTTGCCACGCCTTTGAGCATCATGGTACTCCTTTATTTTATTCAGTAATTGTAGAGAGACAGTACTTTGGATATGCTATGACAACAAAACCAGTCCCGAACAAGAGATTTTCAACCGTGTGTACTTTTGTATTCTGTGCAGAGGGTGATAAAGACCAAAAGTGTGGAGTACATGCCATTCACTGTCCTTCCTTACCCTCTGTGCCAGCACCTGGTTCTTCTATGTACTCTTCCTCAAGGACATGTTCATTGCTGTAAGTAACATTTAGCTCCCTCAATCGTTCAACTCTAATGCTTTTCATTGTACATGCAACTTTATAGTGATTCCTTGTACAATGTCCGATTCGCATAGACCTGCCTGGCTTAGATTTGCAAACTCACATGGATGCACCAGCAAACCTTGCATTGCACTGCGAATGTCCAATCTTTTCCTGTATGGTAATCGTTCCTGAGATCATTCCTGAGATTTCTCGTACGCATGTTAAGTTGAACTCCAGTACCGTGCCCGTTGAAGCAATAAACATGTCGACAAGACCTTCATCGTCCATTCATTATACACTATGATTGACGCTATCTATCCGTCTTCCAATTCCTTTTTATTTATCTTTAAATACATACAACACCTCGCTCTCTCTCTCTCTCTCTCTCTCTCTCTCTCTCTCTCTCTCTCATTTGTTTTTTTGCTGACTTTGAAATTAAAATGGGGCTTCAATTGGGTGTTTCAGCTACCAAATACACTGGGATTCTTGTTTGGCATCATTCAAAGGATCCTCTACATGATATTCAAAGACGGGAACAAGAAAATTGCAGAGACAAATGAGAGGAACGACCAACAAAAAGTGTCTATAGACGTGAAGAAGCTGACTTCAATTTACAGTGCAATGCTGTGCCCAACTTCACAGTACCAACCACAAGTCACAGAAATTGATATCTTTCCGAGTAGCAAACCAGTTTAACTAAACAACAATGTTGGGTTACATGCATCCATTTCTCCCTAGCAAGTCATAAGCAAGAAAATAATCACCCAGACAATTGGGATCTTAGAAACTAATGGAGTGTAACCCTCTTGTGCAATATATATTATTGAATTGAGGGGTTAATGTTACTTTGTATGAGAGACAAGATAGATGGCTAGGTAATGGCAGCAAAGGGGATGATGGGATTCATTTGGGTGATATTTTCATTAAAGTAGTAAAATATCATCCATAATTTGTACTTGAAACTTCCACCGTATTCAACAAATTATAGGAGCATTGGATCTGAAAATATAATCTTCCTGTCGACACATTTTCCTTTCCTGATCTCCCCTATCCCTTCAATCAGATGCTTCAAGTAGAATTATGCCTTTACAGACCATATATTCTGATCACAGACAGTTGATACACTTTTATGATATCACTTCTTCTCCGATGATCAGGAGATATCAAGTCATCTGACTTTGAGGATGATCTGAAGAACCAATGTCACAGAGAGAGATTGGACTGATTTCTTATACTTCCTGAGTAGCATGTCTAAACTACGATGTCAGAATACACCAACCTTTTCAAGCACGTAAAATAAAAGAAATGCCATGCATAAAGCCAAAAGATAGTTTTCTATGCATACTTTGAGTATCCAAAGAACGGCAAACAGGAATATCTCCGGCTACTACTGTCATGAATATGTAAACAGTGAATGGAGCTGTCACCTTATCTTTAGAGCAATGGAGATGCAAAACGACCTTGAAGAAAACAATCTGTACTTGGCATTATTCCCACTGAGCATAACAGGAGAGACATTCTATGGAGACTGCTGTATCTTCAACCAACAAAACAGACCATCTTCACCGATGTTGATTATCTATACACTTTGTGGATAATTAGTAAGCTTATATTTCTACCCTATCAATTCCACTCTCATCCTCGCTCTCTGGGCTGAACTCACCTCGAGAAATCATATTGATGAACGATTTTGTTGCCTGACCAACGGCACGAGATGTTTTCTTCGCAGCCCCTGCAACAACAGGTTGTAACGAGATAATTGGCAGGCTAGCTCTCTCTTGAATCATTGCTGCATTAAGCATTTGGTGAATATAAATCAGACATTGCAATCACAAAGTTATTTTAGGAGGTTGTGGAGGGGCATTGAATGAAGAGGAAGGCTTAAGACATACAGATGGTCTGTTCTCGAGCAAGGGAACCGATCTGTCTAATTCCAGCTTCTGCAGCCTGCACAGCTTGAGCTGATTTGTTCACTCCATCAGCTATCTCCTGGCTAAAAAGAGGACAAAGGAAAAGGACAAATTACCTTCAATTGACCTATGTCATGTCAATAACAAAAATCAGCTTATGAGAGGAGACAAATTACATGTTTCGAATGTTTGTCTACATAAACCTATACTCAAGAATGCTGATCTTAAAAGAACACTTTGCACTGATCATTCATCAGGCAGGATACACATTCACTCGATTCTATCAAAGCATGACTTACATTAACATTTAGCATATAACATCTTGACTATTGAAGATTTTATCTCGCACAAATTCAGCACTCTATTCATTCTTCTGCTTGAAGTGCTTCAAATGTCATTTTCTTTCTCCTTTAACAAGGATGCCTCAGCATGAACCTCACCACAAAAGTCCAGACAAAGTTCGAAAACTCAAAAACATCACTTGATGTGCACGTGACTGGATAATGAGAAGCTAAATGCATGGCATTCCCTTAATTGTTGATGAAACTAGTTTGAATGCATTATTCGGTGTATGGATTAGCTACTTATATCAACATGACTTCAGCTCAAATAAGAGCACACATCACCTCAAATCGCTCAACTCCAGTGTAAGATCACTGATCTCCATGCCAGAGAGCCTAATAGCAGCCATTGTGCTTGGTAGCTCCTCCCGTGCTGTATCTGCCAGTTTGGAAAGAGATGTTGCAGCTCTTCCCATGGCCTGTGAAGGTATGATAACAAAGAATTGCAAAAATTAGGCGAGATTTAAACATAGAACCGATAGCTTCTACCTAGATTCTTCATTGCATTAGAAGCAATTACTATACAACGTTCTAATTTTCATCCATGAAAAAACTTCAAGAAAATCATTGACCCAGAACATTCCCAAGAATCCAATCTGCACATGCTTTAAGAATTGAGTGGTCGAATTTAGATCAAAGCAGAACAATTCATATACAAACTCAGCCAAACATAATTATATATCAACAGCACATAATCTTGAACGCGATCAGTCTATCTTACATATAATGTTGGAACAGCGGCGACAACAAGGCTCGTGAAAGCGATAGAAGTCTGCACGAATCAAATCCCAATTTCAGTTCATGCATAAATCAACCCCACTCCCCACACCAGTACAAACCTCGGCCGTAAAACGCCGCAGTGGTGCAATAAATTTCAAAACTTTCAGCTGAAAAAGCACAAAACAAAAGGATCCAGAAAAGAAAAAGAAAGAACAATTACAGTGCAGGCAATGAAGGCCAAGAGAAAGAAAGCCTGATCACTCAAGCTCAACTTGGCAACAGGCGATGAAGGAACGATCTTGGGGCTCCCAACTTGCACGTTCCATTCGCTCTGCGAGTCTTCGATACTGGGTTTGC
Organism: Syzygium aromaticum; assembly: GCA_024500025.1. NCBI lineage: Eukaryota > Viridiplantae > Streptophyta > Magnoliopsida > Myrtales > Myrtaceae > Syzygium > Syzygium aromaticum. Next base: position 33,172,629 of record CM044892.1, read on the forward strand.
TCGAATCAGAGACGAAATGGGTCGTCTTGGCGGTGGCCGCTTGGGCAGAACTGGGCCGGTTTTGGGAGCAGAGGGGGAGGGCGAAATAGGGTTTGATCTTGAACCGAGAGGCTGAATACAGGAACCGGGGTTTCGCGATTGAATTGGACAAAGGGTAATTGGTGAAGCAAGTCGTGAGGATTTGGGATTGCATTTGGGGAAACTCTCAGGATTTGGAACTGCAGAAGAGGAATGGAATGTTAGGGAGGAAGTAACATAGACAACCCAAGTCTTCGGTTTTGCAGAGGAAGTAATAAAAGAGCAATCTTGAAAATTGGAAGCTTTTATATTTTTCAGCTTATGATTTATTTTATGGGATGTCCCCCCTAAAAATAGTTTATTTTTTACAAGTTATTGTGACTCTTGGTGTTGTAAAATCAGTCTCCAGGAAAAGAACAGGAGACATGCGTATTCAGCATGGACTTGTGAGCTGTTTTTTTCTGCCTTCGTTCTCGTTTTGTGTCCTCGATCATATCTCGCACCTTCTCAGCTTTTCGTCATATCTGACTGCTCTATTCCATTACCGTGACTGTCCTCATTTGCTCATTCTCTGCACTTCGTGGCGACGAATTCGATCATTTTCCCAAGCTTTCTTTCGTTCAACTCATTTTTCATTTTCCCGTTCAATTCATGGTCACTCGTTCTATAGTTTGCCACGTTATGTCGTGGACTCTGTTACCGTCACATTCCTTATCATAGTCATATACTGATTTAATCTGTCTGTCACTTGTTCTGGAATTTAGGCATGGCTGCAGAAGATTCTGATACATCTCCCGTAGATATGACATCTGATTCAATGGAGAACCATCTAGTGCTGGAGAGCGTTGAGGAGGAGGAAGCAGATATGGTGCTATCATATGCGGACAAGAATTCAACCCAAAAAAAACTGACCCAAAAAAAACTATGGGGACAAGAGCACAAGGTTTTTTTCATTAGACCACTTTGCAAAGGAGGGCTCAAAATCAAAATTTGAGATTAAAGGAGGATGCAACTAGATGGATGGAGGATGGGAGAGATACATGCTTGCTTTCCATAGTTTCAATGGAAGTTTATTTACCTTAGAAGGGAGTATAGGGTGGGAAAGTGTAGTTGATTATGTACAGTCAAGAAATAATTCATTCTCTAATTTCTGAAGTTGCTGAGGAAGAGGTGAGGACTGCAGTGTTTCAAATGAGTCCTCTTAATTCTTAAAGCTCCTGGTCTGGATGGTTTTCATGGATTCTTTTATCAGATATGTTGGGCTGCAATTGGATCTTCTACCACTCACGCAGTCACAACCTTTTTTTGTTTAGGTGATGTCCCTAATTCCCTTAATAATACTCTTATTTTCCTTATCCCTTAAGTTGCTTCTCCCGAGGAAATTTCCCAATATAGACCGATTAATCTTTGCAATTTCATGCAAAATATATTCTAAGATTCCTGTTAATCGACTTAAAACGTTTCTTGCCCAACATCGTTACTCCTTTTCAAAGTGCTTTCTTGGAAGGCAGAGTCATAAAAGACATAATTGCAGCTCATGAGGCATTTTCATCATATGAAGCTTAGGAAGAAAGGAAAGTAAGAATGGTGTTCTATCAAGCTTGGCATGAACAAAGCATATGATTGTGTTGCGTGAGATTTTCCTGAACTAGTAAAGTTAAACGTGGGGTTTGATAGAGTGTGGGGAGGGCTGGATAATGGCTTGTGTGAAGTCAGTGCCACATGAGCTATTGATAAATGGGAGGAGTGCAAACGATTAGCCCCTACTGGGGTTAGAGGCAAGGGGACCACCCTCTATCTCCTAATGTTTCTTAATTATTGCTGATGTGTTGTCCCATTTGCTAAATAACGGGAAGGGGGATTGCAGGGTATTAAACTGAAGAGAGTGTCCTATTCTTACTCATTTGTTATTTGCGGATGATTCTCTGTTCTTTCTTAAGACAGATAAAGGAAATTGTAGAGCTTTGAAGAAGATCCTAGATGGTTTTGTCATGCATCAGGGCAGCTGGTTAACTTGCAAAAGTCTAGCATATTTTTCAGTCCTAATGAAGATGAAGCCAGGAGACAAGCAGTGAGCAAAGTGTTGGGGATCAACATTATCCAAAACCTTGGAAAGTACCTAGGGCTTCCTACTTTGTTGGGGAGGTCGAAGTATGAGGCCTTAATTTTGTCAAAGAGAGAATTATGAAAAAGGATGCAATTTTAAATTCTTGTTAAAAATTGCTTCTTATGTCATACCTACATATTCAGTGGCTTGTTACAATTTAACCAAAAATTGATTTGATGAGGCGGACGGAAATATTACTAAATTTTGGCAGGGACAGCTAAATTATGAATCTAGGGTGCACTGGAAGAGCTGGTAGAGACTCAATGTAGCAAAATCTGAGGGTGGTTTGCGGTTAAGCTTGTCTCAGTTCAACTAGGCCCTCCTTGCCAGGTTAGCTTGGAGTATACAGCAGAGTCCCTCTAAACTTTGGGTCCAGGTTTTGAAGAGTATGTATTTCTCAAATTGCAGCTTAATGGAGGTTAGAAGGGAAGGGAGGATGTCCTGGGGTTGGAGAAGCATTCTTGAAGGGAGAGGTCTCACAAAAGAAGGGGTTTGTGGTAGATATCTGATGGCTAGTCTGTTAAAGTTTTGGAAGATAGATGCTTGAAGAACAGCTTTTATCATGAACTGCATCATACAGATCTTGAGCAAGTCGGTAGAAGCCTCACAGTTGATCTATTGCTTGACAATGGTCTTGAATATTGGAGCCTGGATCCTATTAAAAATCACCTGAGTAGAGAAGAACATGACCTGGTTTTACAAAATCAGATTCTCTGGAGCAGAATTGAAGACTGAATGATCTGACCCTGGAAAAGAAATGGTGAGATCTGTCAAGTCCGCTTATCATGTTACCATGCAAAAGCCTCTCCATAAGCCCTCCCGTTCTGACACCATTGACAACAGGGTTTGGAAAATTATTTGGAGCATAAGACTGTCCACCTAAAGTCAAACTCTTTTTGTGGAGGTTATGCTCGAGGGCTGTAGCTTCTGCATATAATTTACAAAAGAGAAGGATTGAGCTGTTCCCTGTCTGTGTTTTCTGTCATGAAGTGGGATCCATAGAGGATATGATTCTGTCCTGTGAATAGTGATGCATTTGGTTTGGGAGCTTGGGGCTCGGAGTGGAAAAAGAATCAGTTTCTGCTTTTGATCAATGGCTAGCTGACATCATTAAGGATTAATCCTTATCAAAAAGTGGTAAAAAGGAGTAGCTGAGAAAAGTGGCTTTCTGGTATTGGCTGTGGAAGGGAAGGAACGAGGCTGTTTTTAAGTGGAAGAATCCTAACCATTTGTGACATTTTCCCAATCATAAGTGGAATCCTGCAAGGTAATGAGGAGTGTGTGCGTGCAAAATTGAACAACAGAAGGCAATCAACTGTCCCTGGTGAGAGCCATACTGCAAGGAAATGGTGCAAACCTAAAGGTGATAAGATTAAAGTCAACTGTGATGATTTTTTTTTAAGCTGAGAATAAGGTGGCTGCTATTGGGGTTCTCATTAGATATTTCTTAAAGCAAATTGTTAGGAGGCACAGAGGAGTTGATCAGAACTGGGATGCTGAAGAAACTGAAGCTCTAGCTGTCAAGGTTTAGCATTTAGTTTGAAAAGGAGCAACAAAGCGTGCATTGTGATGGATTTTCAAGTGGCTCTTAGAGACATCACTGATCAGAGTAGAGCTAAGAATTGGAACATGCATCGTACTTGCAAATATATGCTGAGAAGCTGTCCCTTTCCAGTCTTTGAAATTCAATCTAATTTGCGAAGTTGCTACTGAGTGTGCCCATACGACAGCTTCTTTTTACACCAAGGGGATGTGAATATATAGAGACTTAGATCCTCCATCCTCTGTTTCTTTTCCTGATTTCTGAGGTCGAGGAGAGGCCCCCATGAATTGTAATTTCTACTGTTTCATAAGTGATGAAGCATCTCTTCATCAGTTCAGACCAAAGACGAAACATGGACCTGTGACTTCAAAGAGCCCAAGAGGCTCGGAGTTAGCTAAGTTGTCATATGCTTGAAAACCCTTTTATGCAAAGGGAGGGGGAAAAGTTGTTGACAGCTTATGTTTGTGTTCATTCGTCAGTTCATTCTAATGAGCAAACAATGATGTGTTGGTCTAGTTTTAACTGCATCAAATGGATAAGGATTTTATAAACATTTGAAAAGTTTCAGTGTTGGGATAGAAGATGATGACTAGTTCTATTTTTAGAATTTTATCAACAAGTATCCCGATAACTGTTATTGAGAAACTAATCGAAAGAAATTATAAATTTCAATATATTGATTACCCCTAATACTTTGAATATTGAAACACTCCAAATTAAGTATGCTTAGCAAGTGTCTTGGGATACTCGTTAACAAAATCTTTATTTTTTTTTTTTATGTATTGGCATAATAAGTTGAGTTCGCACAAGAGAAAAACCACAAAGCCTCTCTCTCTCTCTCTCTCTCTCTCTCTCTCTCTCTCTCTCTCTCTCTCTCTCTCTCTCTCTCTCTCTCTCTCTCTCTCTCTCTCTCTCTCTCAATGCCCCTATGTGGTCCTTAACAACCAGGCTCTCTCTCTCTCTCAATGCCCCTATGTGGTCCTCAACAACCAGGCTCACGGGCAACAACGAAGCTAAAGGCATCAAGCTTCAACAGCTTGACAAACCACTCTCAAATGAAACTGGTGGCATCAACCTACAAAGCGACTTACTCTCTCTCCCTCTCTCCTCCTTGTAAGTGGTGATGATTGACTTCGAGCTCCTTGTCGTCTGTACAGCTCGAGCTTAACATCTCACAAGCATTATCCAAGCTCCTTGACGGCTATTGATGGATGGAGGTCGTCGGTGATGACAAGATAGCGATCTTGTCATCGTTCATTCAGAGACGAAGCATAGAAAGCTTGGTGGTCCTAGACTCGGAAGATCACTAAATTCTACCGAGCATGAGACATTGTGCAAAACTTTGGGCACACTATTTGTCGAGTGATATAAAGTGTTTCGCCGAATTCGACTCGGCGACAAAATACCATTCACTGAAATCGTTGTTCGGTTTTTATTAGAAGGGACAAGTTCAGTGGTGATTTCGAGCAGGATATATCACAAGTAGACAAGGAAATTGATAACTTCACTACAAATGGAACTGAACGTGTACAACCTTGTTGAAATTTAATCGAGGACAAAGTCTAAGAACGTAAATATGCGACATTGAAATTTTACCGAGGACTTGAAAGATAACAAGTTTGTTTGTTTGTACTTGGGGGCTATCTAGTAGATGAACACTAGTGTTCACAACGTAACTGCCTAAGAGCAAAAACAGTTTTAGCCATGCTTTCATGTCTTCAAGAATCTTAGTTCCATATTCTTACGTCACCATGATATGATCTCCAGGTGATTGTTCCCTAGAAACTTACGCCTCGATCTCTTGCACTTTGTTGTTGAATTAACTCCATTTCTTCTCCCACGATTTGCTGGATTTCATTGCCATACCTACTGGTGAATAAATTTGAATATCGTTACTCCATTTTGGCACCTCTTCTAGACATCCACTCTTCACTTAGTGTCTCAATCTGTAATATTTCGATTTCCTTTTAATCGGCATACTTATCGACCAATTCTATCATGATAATCGTCAGCCATGCACTATTGTGTGTCGACAAAATAGCTCATGGTCATCGATGTATATTAATATCGATAACAATTCTCACGATCGTCAATAATGGTCCACGTCTTTTATATTGATAACCTCTAATAGCATGCTTACTTATGTCAGACGGCCTGGTTAATTTTCTACGCAAAATGAAAATACAGAAATAGGGATTGCACCCCTTCCAAATGTTACTACTGTAGTGGCTTAGAATCGTTTGCATGCGTGGAAGATCAACTCAATCTTCCCTCTTCCAGCCTTAAAGTTAGTTTAACAGAAGGAAAGAAGAATTTTCAAGTTAGTTTTTGGGGAAAGAGAAGGGTTTGGAGAAGAAAGCAGAAAACTGAAGATACAAACTGCTATTATATTGCGCTCAAATCGGTAACCCAAAACTAATTAATTGAAACTTTTGTTAAGAAGTTTCATTTCCTCTTGATTTTTTACATCAGTCTTGTTATCATAACGTCTCTCTTTCATTTGATCTTCCGAGCATGTTTAGAGAGAGAGAGAGAGAGAGAGAGAGAGAGAGAGAGAGAGAGAGATTAGCTTGTTGCAGATTTCGAAAGCATATATGAATAGTAGCTATCAAGAAGCAAAGTAAGCCCGAGCTTGTTATTAATGATGCTAACATTTAAAACCTTCCGTCAGTTTTTAGTCCCAAACCCACACTCCCATCGTGTGGTCCCCCACATAATATCGATTGCAAGGGCATTTTGGGAAGCAGGACAAGCAATGAAAGTCACCATCTCCCCCAATTTCGATTCATCATCATTTCTCCCCTTGGGTTGTGAAGGAAGGACCATCAGTGATAAGTGCAGTATCACGTGGAGATTCAGTACATTTGCCCCGTTTAGGCAAGACAATATGTCATCCAGGAAAAAGAGAAAAATAAATGAGGTCACTTTGGACCTAAATCAATTATTGAAGCCATTCCCAATTCAATAAAATTTCACTGCTCCAACAAAAGGAATGAAAAAGCATACGAATCGACTAATTTGACACTAAAAGGTGGCGAGCAAAACCAGGTCGTAAAGAGCGCGTAAAGCGTGATACTAATTGATAACTAATGTTTAGACTTTGTTAAAGGCGAGTCACGAGATTTGTTAGATTTGTTAAAATAGGTATGTACCAGAAATCCTGATGCCCGTAATTGTCGACTTTATGCTACTCATTTGTCATTCAGGCGGCACCATTTGGTGCCCGCTGATCGATAAGGATCGTCAGAATGCATATTAATTTGGCCACTGAAAATGAAGAAGACCAAGAAATCTTTGCGTACGGTGTCCATGTAAGAGGATGAATTGGAACATCTCAGTGGCATCAGAATTCTGTACTGCTTTATTTGGATGTTTAACAGCACAATACGTGAAAAGAATGCTGGGACCTGCTCTTTGGGCAATTTCTTCTTGGCTTCATCTCCAAGTCCAAAGGATGACCATGAGCAAAAGCCGAAATCCTGAACTAGCTATATGCATCATTGTTGTTGGCGGCACATTACAATTGCTTTATGTGATCAAGGTTCACACAAGGATAATGTCAACTGATATCATAAAATTTTGCACAGAAATATGCTGCAAGATATGATCGCTCAATTCTAAGATATGCGTTAATGTAACTTCTGTTTACATATCATCAGAGAAAACACTGTCGTAGTATAGATTTCTCAGGAGAATGAGGTGAGTAAGTGAAGGACATTCTGTGACAGTTACCATACCTTGACTATGAGCATTCTGTCTGTTGAATGTCTTGAGCTTGAGTTCATTGTTGAATGGCTTGCAATCTGATTATCCCTAAACGACGGGACTCAATTTAGAGAGAACACACATTGCAGCAGATTATGTGCATGACATTGCTGTAATCTCTTCGGATTGTACTAGTGAGTTCCTGATATCTGTGCTCTCTGTGGGCATTGGCCATATCGACCGAGATACCTGATCCTTATGTGTTCTCTCTACTCTTCCCAGGGTGCTATTCCTAGCATCCTCGTGTAAAAATATCGAGTAATTGAATCAATGTAGGGATGGCATCAAAGAACTTCAAAAAGGGAGGACCACAGAGTTGATGTGAACTTGTGCTTGTGTTGATCAGTCCAGCTGAGTAAAGCTGCCTGATCTTAAACTCATGTAAGGCCATGGAACCCATAGAAAGCAGATGGGCCAGTGACCAAATGGCTATAGCATCACTCTAAACTAAATGATGTATGTTGGCATTGTGAACCAAGTACAAAACGACACACCGATTCACTTGTTGGTATATAATATCCATTGAAGTCTCTGGTTTAAGGGTGTAAGAGAGATGGGTGGTGTGGCATGGACTGAAGAGGAAGACCATTTGCTCATGAGGTGTATAGAGCAATACGGTGAAGGGAAGTGGCATAGAGTCCCCCAATTAGCAGGTAATAATAGCAAATATATGGTCTATACTATGCTAAGCTTGAATGCAAAATCACTGCTATAGGAGGTTGAATTCAACTCTGACTATTGTTTGGAATGCCTTTCTTGTGAATAATGTTGTTTTACTCAGGTACCTATCTTTTGCGCTACATGATTTCATTTCTTTCCTTAAAATGTGATGAAGCGAGAGTACATTTTAAAATAAAACTGCAGAAAAACTTGCCTTTCTTTGCAACCATTCATATCACCGAGCATTCGTTTCTCATGTAATGATATCAAGATGATTCTTCTTAAGTTTCTTGAAATAATACCAGTCTCAACTCACAGTCAAGGAGGGATATTCCCAAAAAAAATTTGATTTGGGGTAAAAATTAGGTTGGGGAAGGTCCAAGAATGGTCAAAAGTTGAATTATGATCGAGGCATTTACGTTGAACATGTATGGCTATATTCTTCTAGTCTGACTCTGTACACAAACCTCAAATCATCAAGCTACAGTCAAGTTGCGATCGTAAACCTGTATTGATCTGCAACATGTTTGTGTCGCAATCTATTGTGATAATGAGAGAGGCCAGACAATGGTCATATGGAGACTCCAAACTCTCATATTTGCACCACAAGAAAGTAGCTTTGTTCATGCATTATCCAGGAAGGATGCCTTAGAAAGTTGCAGATTTTGTTAGGATTTAAAACTGCAGGTATCTTTCATTTGTTGCTAAGAACAGTATGCTTCATGTGGAGACTTCATGTTAAACTTCCACATACACAACCCGAAATTGTGACTGATGTTCTAGTTGCAATTAACAGAAGTTAGCACTGAATTTACCAGCTTCTGCTTTCATGGCTGTTTTGTTTAAGGACTGAACCGGTGCCGGAAGAGCTGTCGACTGAGATGGCTAAACTACCTCCGGCCAAACATAAAGAGAGGTAGTTTCACCGAGGAGGAAGTGGATCTCATCATCAAGCTCCACAATCTCCTGGGCAACAGGCGAGCAACAGAGATATATCTCCAATCAATTCAAAAACTGTTTTCTGAACGTGAACATCAAATTTCAGGACGGTTATATGCCAATATGTTATATAGGTTCCGGATGTTCACATTTCAGTATGCGTTTGCTTTCATCTCGTTTTCGTTGCGGCATGTCACATTAGAGCTTGTAATTAATGTTTATCAAGCATGAACTGTGTTCTATTTTCCGGCATGATGCTTGCATGTTCAAGTAGCCTCTAGGATATGAATGAGCCACGCAGATTGAAACAAGGCACAAAAGTACAAGCAGGAAATCAGTAAGAATGTGGATATAAAAGGACTTTGATTAGATTTTAAGACTGGCCCTAGGACTTTGATTAGATGTTTTTCTAGCTATGACGTTATAACAGGAATTTACTTTGCCATCACTCAGAGAAATGGTTTTAGGTTTTCAGGTGGTCGCTGATCGCGGGTAGGCTTCCCGGGAGGACCGCCAACGATGTGAAGAACTACTGGAACTGTCACCTTAGCAAGAAGCTGGATCCCCAACAGATCAGAAACCATGAAGATAACGACTTGAACACAAAGGATGGCATCGAAATCCTCAGTCCCAGCCAACCGAGGGACTTCGCCGCATCATCAGGTGGCTGGACACAGCCACCAACAGCTGCTCTTGAAGCTCCAAGCTCGGTGCATCCCCCAATGCCAGAAGAAATTGGCACTTCACCATCATCACCACCACCAATGTTGTATGTTGATCAGGATGAATTCAATAATAGCAATCCTCCATTCTTTAAGGAAGATGGGCATGTTCTTGGAGATCTGGGCATGGACTTGCAGTTTGATGGGTCAGCTGGGTTGATGCAAAGTAGCAACCAGTGGGATTGGGCTGACTTGATTTCTGACATGGATCTTTGGGGGTGAATCTTTTGTAAGGTCAAAACGTTTTGATCGTTTTAGCTGGTTAATTAATGTGCAACAAAAAAATGACTATAGTGAGAATAAGCATCGATTTGGTGTACCAATCGTAAGCTTCTATGATTGATTTAGCTTATTAGTAAGTATTCATATCAGACAAATTGTAAATCGAAATAATTTGGGTTTGTTTAGCTTGAAAAACATATACTTAATTTTCATCTTGATCATAAACTTGAAAACCATTTTCAATTTTCTTGAAAATATGTTTGATAGATGAAAATGAGAATGTTTTTTACTGTGGAATCAACGAAATATGTTTGTATTATGCACATTAGAATTGGCTGAATAATTCAATAAGCAGTTTCAATACTTTTTCAACAATCAAGAGTATTTCATGTGCTTAATAAATATATGTTCCCTGAGTTTTGTTCTTTCACATGCGAGTAATTATGTGTTTTTTTATCATACTTTCCTAGCTAGGTCGGTCCAAAATGTCATTTTTGTTGTCAGCGTGGCTCGTTGGACTTCTCAGTTTCTCAAAAAGTGGTACTCTCTTTTATCAGAAAAATGAAACAATTCCCGAGGAAACAGCAAGAAACTGCGAGTCGCATCTGTTGGCAGGTGGCGTTGGGCCATTGCACAAGGCCCCATGTGTTTTGGACAAAGTCAATTGCACATCTCTCCATGTGAGGAATCCCCAATCCGATTGGCTTGACCCTCTCTTCGATCTCATTCCCAAAGATCTTCGAGTTTTGCACCCATTAATTTATGCTTTTTGTCATTTGAATGTAGTTAACCGGTCTCCCCAGATGCTCCTTAAGTACATTTTATTGAAGTAATTTCATTTTCAGTATATTGAAATGAGTACAATCAATATATTGAAAACTCCAAAATTTTCATAATTAGATCGGTTAATAAGTATTTCTTGGACGACATTCATTAATGAAATCTCTAGTAGTTATTAAGTCGTTTTTAAAGACATCCATTACAATGATTAATGGGGTTCATGTACTTAGTTAATACTTGTCACGTGTTATGTTTGGGGATGAATTTCTAATCTTAGTCCTAACCTGTTTTAGTGTATCCTATAGCTAGGGTTGCAACACTTGTTTAATCAAATTGGGAGTTCATTAGTTGACTTAGTAACATTTTACACGTGATTGATTTTCTGGAATGACTATGTTAATGTTTAGAAAGGTTAGAAGCGGCTCTTGCATCTCATAGACAATCTTATATGTTGGATAATTGACTTAATCAATGTGGTATGCCATGAGTTTCGACAAACATTTTGAATATCCATTTCATGCAATTTCACAAAAAACAAGTTTTTTTCCCTAGAATACGTTATCCCTGACATTTTCAATCGGATTTGTTTGTATCTCACCATAAGAAGCAACATGAGCGGAAAGGTTGAGGAGTAAACTTCCTTGAATGAGTAGACCTATCTAATTCAACTTTGTCGCCTATGGTCCTCTATATGTTATCTCGATAAGAGAATTGAGTTTTGAATTAGATTGGGATGAGTAGGATTTGTCTAGAGTCAAACCAGGTTGCACTCAACTTAGATGTATAGTCTCCTCTCCTAAGTTCGTTCATTTTGGCTGTCTAACTCGATTAACTTAGACAGGTTTTTAGATTCATGATAATCTTGAAAGTGAAAAAAAAAAGTAAGACTTATATTTTGCAGAAAAAAAAATCAAGAGAATCAGCAAAAAACTTGTCAGGTTTCTATTTCTGCTGCTTCTTCGTTTTCTGCTGTCAGGTTTCTATTCACACATCCATTGAATGGCAACAAAAGATTAGGACGCCTTTTTAGGGGGGTCAACAGCTGCACTCATACCTAAGCAAGTCCATGTTGCTACTGTTTTGAGGATTGAGTAGAACTCTGGTCACCTCCTCCTGTTGTCTGCGCCGTGAACTCAGGAAAGAAAAGAGGTTGGAAAAAGAACTTCACATGCTCTCTCTCTCCTCTTGCTCAGGACATGGATGTCTGGTCTGGTCAGGTATTCAATTTACGAGGGCTACTGTAACCCTTTTGGGAGATTTCTCTTTCTTGTTTTGAGCAGTACAGCCTAGACTTTCACCTTCTGTTACATCTATCTTTCAATCTACACCCACCCTTTAGAACTTAGGAGTAGGGCCTCAATCTCAAGCAAGCCTTTCATTAAATTCATAGTTAATTCAGACCCCTCCAAAAGAAAAAAAAAATCCAATGCACAATATAAAATGAAAGATCAAACCACACAGTTTTCTTTAGGCTCTCTCTTACACCCAGAGCTTCAACCTGTTCTCCCAACCGAAGATCATAAAGTTCCAACCTTTTCTTGACTGCTTCTTCTTCTTCTTCTTCTTCTTCTGCTGTGAAAGAACCTCCACGAATGGATGTGAGGGACCATTCTTCACAACCCTTGAACTTTCTGTTGTTGCTGTTGAAACATTCTTGCATTGTCACAGAATTTCTCACATTCATTTTGCTTTTGCTCTTTTTTGGGTACGTTCTTTTTCCAGGAGTATTACTGTAGGAAGAGTGGGCAGATACCAGCATTTGGTGACTGGGATCATGCAAATGAACTACCCATAACTCAGTACTTTGAGTGTGCAAGGCAAGCTGGCTTGCTTCGATTCAGCTCTTCTTCCGGAGAGTCTGACCGCGCCCGCAAGAGCGGCGATTTGTATGCGGTCGCTGCTGCTGATGATGAGCACAAGTTCTCTCGCTCCGTGGCTCCTCATAAAAAGGTTCGGACTTCGACTCTTTCTCTGTTCAGGCCATTGAAATGCGTCTGAACTGCGTGCGAATATCTGTCGCAGGCGAGACCGAGAGAGAAGCGAAACGGGCAACTGAAGGAGCAGAGAAAGACTGGGAGAGTCATTTGCGAGATGAAGGAACCCCCGAGGAAGCAACACCTCACGTCACGGTCACAACATAATGCCCATCACCATCATCATCATGATCGTCTTGAGTTGCCCACGAAGTCGAAGCCTTCAAAACCGAAAGCTGTTGATGAAGATCTCTACAAGATCCCTACTCATCTTCTTCACACCACCAAGAGGGTTAGTTCCACTTCTTGTTTCTTCGTACTTTTGTTAAGATGGCTTCACAAATGGGCACCTTTTTCAGCCCATGTTATTGCAGATCTTGATACGTTTTGAACGCTGGGTCTTGGCAGAAGTCATTTGTGAAGGTCGACATTAATGATGAAATGTTTGTTTTCTTTTTGGCTTTCTTCTGCAGAAAAACGTGCTGGGATTTTTCTCAAGGTGTCTGGTCCCAGCTTGTACCGCCTAGAGCTTGACAATAGATGACTCACAAGATTCTCTGTCAAAAAGACTCGCCATGCATTGTTTAGATTGGCAGCTCTAGCTGCAATTGAGGCTGAAACTTGGGGCCGATTTCATTCAGCCGAAAACGAAAACGCGAGTTTTGTATGATTTGAGATAGCTAGTCAAGACACAGTAATATCGATGTAGACTTCTCGGTTTGGATCTTAAAAAGTGCTCGTCTTGTCCATCTCTTCCTTTCTTTCATGGGATAAAAGGAGTAGTTTTGCCCAGGGTGTTCATGACTTCTTGTTTCTTCCTTTTCATTTCTGAGGATGTAACTAGAGTGCATAGGTATAAGCTTTCATTCTCAGAAGGGTTGGTTTGGTTGACTGAATTGAAAGGATAAAAGGTATAAGCAGTCTTCTTATAATTAGAATAGTTTAATTACATTGCTGGTCAAAATCAAAACGATCAAGGATTAATATGATCCCCACATCCCATAAAGCACTAAACAACAGTGGCACTTAACGCAAAACTCTGCATCCAAGCCCCTCCAAGCGTCAAGTTTGACACTATTGCCACTCCTCTTCCCTTGTCTCCTGAAAAATGCAAAGCCTAGATTCTTTCTTTGCCGGGCTTAATGAGTGTCAATTACCAAAACCCGTCAATTGAACTATAGCAAGAGTCAAGTGTGCCTCGTTGGATCGGACTTCGGTTCTATAACGAATCAGCCTCAAACTTAGAAGCGCAGCAGTCCTCTGCTAATGACAATTAACCCCACAAGAGGATTCTTTCCGTAATGTTCAGGCAAACTTGCACTTATTTCCTCAAACAGCGGCTGCTATCATTTGAGTTGATGTTTAATGCTAGCCATGCGACTAGTCCTAAAAATCTTTAGTATAAAGAAACGAGCATTATCAGTCGGTAATAGGAAATTGAGATTTCGCGTTGAAGTCTAGGCGTGGATGCCCATTTGTCACTCGTTTGATGTAATATTAAACCTAAGAGTGTGCTAATAAGGACAACTGCTGAATGTTCCTGTTACACTAGATCTGGCATGTCATCGGGTAATATCGCGTGGTTAAACTAAAAAAACTAGATACATGCACTTGTGTAGCATGACTCTTATGTCAATATGAAGTCAATGGTATAGACAAAGAAGTACTAGAGCAAGACAATAACATTCCTTCAATGCCGACTGGGACCAGAAAGTGTGTAACACACTGAGTATTCTGTCAAAATCCTCTTTCATATTGAATCCGGCTGAATTTTCGGTTTTGAAGTTGCCGGGAAAAGAATGATATTCACAAAAGGTGACTGTACATGAGCTGAGTGAAGAACTAGTCATTCTCTGATGCTATTTGCGTGATTTTCTTGACAATGGAAGTAACCTTTCTTTGAGCTCTCGCAGTTGCTGTGCTGCTCGCATTTGGTGTCGAGCAGACCAGAGGCATCCCCGTTGCTCCTAATTTGCTTCAGTGTTCGGGTCATAAGAACAGATCTCGTCCAGATTAGCCACGCAATTCTCCTTGCATCATTCGGGTCTGATTTCCCTTAATACCTTGAGCAAGACAGGAACAGCACCAAAGTCCCTCAATTACTCAATCGCGTGTTGATTGCAAGACAATGACATGAGAAGACCCATCATCCAATTCCACAGAGATGCGTTTCACTCTCCTCTGGAGTATCACACTGGTGGCTCGTGCCTGAATGGCATTCTTTCTGTTCTTGGCAAGATGAAACAGGGCTCTATTGATTCTATCGACTGATTAAACAAAAGACATACAAAAATGCACTCGTGTAGCCTGAGTCTTATGTCAATATGAAGTCTGTCAATGTCAGGTATAAACAAAGTAGCACTAGAGTGAGACAATAACACTCCAAGGTTGGTGCTGACTGGGACCAGAAAGTATGTAACACACTGAAGTATGCTCTCAAAATCTTCTTTTTTACCAAGAAGCTCCATTCTTCATCGGAGGGAAACCTTGAAAAGTACGAGACAACATAGCAAATTGTCCAAGGAGTTAAACATAGGCATGCAAGAATCTTCCTAGCTGATCTACACTAGCATTTTCTGATTGAATTGACAAGAAAATGTGGTCCGCTATTTTCCTATGTAACAACACTAGAGTTGAACAGAAAGAACTTGCACCATCAATTAAATCTCTGTCAAATCCATGTACATTCAATTATAAAAAAATGAAGTTGTTCTCGATGTATTCTCAACCAAACTCCCTTGCATGGGGAAAAGCTTCCTGTAACCTGTATAGAATCCATGTAACATATCCGGCAAAAATTGGTTTTGAAGCTGCCGTGAGAGAATGGTATTCACAAAAAGTGACTGTACATGAGCTGAGTAAAGAGCTAATCATTTATGATGCTATTTTCATGATTTTCTTGACAATGGAAGTAGCCTTCCTCTGAGCCCTCGCAGTCGCTGTGGTGCTCACACTTAGTCTCAAGAGCAGACCACTGGCATCCTCGTTTTTCCTAATTTGCTTCACAGTGTGTGGGTCATAAGAACAGATCTCGTCCAGAATAGCCACACAATTCTCCTTGCATCGTTCGGGTCTGATTTCCCCCAATACCGTGAGCAAGAGAGGAACAGCACCAAAGTCCCTCAACTCCTCAACCGCATCTTGGTCGCAAGACAATGATGCAAGAAGACCCATCATTTCATCCACACAGATGCGTCTCACTATCCTCTGGAGTATCACACTGGTGGCTCGTGCCCGAATGGCATTCTTTCTATTCTCAGTAAGACCAAACAGTTTGGACAGTGCAGAAGAAGCATTGACAATAGCTACAATGTTCCCTTCTCCGATGACATTGATCAGAGGATTGATTGCTCCTGCTTCTCCAATGAGATGCCTGTTCAAATCGAGGATCGCTAGTTCAGACAGAGCCGCGGCAGCAATACTTCTTGTTCGATGTGTCCTGGAGTTCAGTGACCCAACAAGGAACGATATGACAAATGGATTATCCTTCATTAACTCCTTGTTGCTATTGATGATTGAGAGATTCAAAACTATGGCCGTCAAATCCTCTTCAAGACTGGGATCATCTGCCACCTTGTTTGGGGAAAGTGGGTTTAGCAATTTTTGGAGGCCCCCCGCAGATTCTCCGAAAAACGCACGAAATGAGGCTTGTCTGTTAGTCAGATCTCGTAATTCTTTAGCAGCCGCTTTCTGATCATCCAGGGAGGTGGACATTCTATTGAGGAGTGATTCAAAATAATCTTTGTCGCATACACCGGCTATCTTCCCTTCAGCTTCCATCAAGTTTGGTAACTTAACTCCTTGCTCCTTGCAACATTTTGCAATTAATCTCCGGACCAAACAATTTGGAGTGAGTCTAGTGTCACGAAGGTATTCCAGGGTTTGAGGGCATCTCCTGTGGCCCTCATTCAGCCAGTCCTGAATAGGAAGTCGATCGAATGTCTGGAAACAGGAAATCAAACAACAACAAAAAATAGAAAAAGAAAATGTGAGCCTGGTAATCACTCAAATAGGCCTGACTTGGAAATAACTGTGACTAAGAACCCTAGGGTTGAGGAGAAAAAAGGTCAGATAAAGGCCAAAAAGATCCAGCGATATCACTAATCCCATATCCCAATTAATCAATGCTTCACTTTTTCATTCCTAGAATCAGTGAAATCCTTAACAGTACTAAGTACAATACCTTCGCTAAGAAGGTATCTCAAGAAAAGGATTGCTGATTACACTGGTCATGGAGAAGGAGATATGCAACTCCAAAGAGAAACCGGCTCTCTCCTGCGATCCTCCTCATCGAGATGGTTCACACGTGAGAATGAAGCTGAACAAGTGCCCGGTATTTGTAATCCGTATCGAATATGAAAAGAATGCCACTCTAGTTTAACTTATTAACCGCCATAGAGCGAATAGGCGACCACATAGTCCTGGATTGTCAGAGCAAAATTTCCTAAATTACGCTAATCCCACAAGACAGACTCACAATGGATGACCATGACGGTCCATAATTCAAATGGCTACCCCACGACAGAGCACTCAAACCTGAGCCACTATAAAACCACAGTAAACATCACTTAAAGCTAAACCCAACTCAAAGTCACAAAAAATAGAAAGAGCCAAAAGAAGGAAAGAAAAAGAACAAACACAAGGAAATGACTCAAACCTGTCCATTCTCCAAAACAACTGGGTCCACCATCACTCTCTTCGAAATGGGACAGAGGAACTCTTCTGGAATTCCCCGCCCGCCGCGAGACTTCTTCTCCGCCGTCTTCAACCTCAACTCCGTGAAAAGTTGCAGAGTCCTGATCGCTTCGTCGACGGTCTCCAACGTGCACTCGTCTTCTTTAGCAATCATCTCCAGCAGCCTGGAAACTTCGCGTTTTAGCTCAAGAGGGCTCTTCACCGAGCCGCCATCTGGGTCCTCTACTTCTGCCATCTTGCATCACTAACTCTAACTTGACAACCCCACGAAGAACAGAGGCAACACAAGATGGATGGAACTCGAGAATCTTGCGAAAACTCAATCTGGGTACGTGAGGGAAGGGGGGAAGATCAAAGAAAGGATTGAACTTTGTGTGATGGTGATCGGTTCTGAGTCGGTTCCTTTCTGGTAATCTGGCAGTTTCAGTTGAGAATCGTTTTCTTGATAATTTCGCAGTTTCTTCTTTCTTTCTGTGCTTTTCTTTTCAAGAAGAGCAAATTACAAGTTAAAGAATTCGAAAAGAAAAAAGTGGTGAGGGGAATTCAGTTAGAATATGCACCGCCCAAACTTTTTTTTTTTTTTTTTTGATGTGGTCGTGATGATCATGACATGAAAATGGAGCACCAAGAAATTGCTGACGTCACTTGGGCTGCTCCTCCTTAAAACTTCAAATTCTCTGATTGGATGACAGTTGAGGATGTTCTGTCGGCGGTTGTTCGAACGTGGATTGGCTGATTTTGCCAAAGCAGAGGTCAAAACTGAAAAACTAGAGGGATTAAATAATTGGCGGAGAAAAAGAAATTTCATAAATTTGAAATTTTGATCCTTAAGTTGCAAGGTGACAAATTGAGTACAGACAGACCGAGGTTTCTAGAACATAAAAGGTTCACTATTCAATTCCTTTAAAAAAGTGATTAAAGTAATTTCGCGTATGGTTTTCGTATCTAGAAATCGAATTCTAAGACAACGGTTTGAAAATGTTAATATTCTTGTCTAGTTTTTCTACAGTTAATAATGTGATGATAAAATGGAGTGTTGAAAAAACGAATACCATCGATTACAAAGGGCTGCTTTTTTGTCATCAGAAGAAATCTTAAGTAACTTCGGTTTTGACTACCACTGATTCTCCACCAAAGAGTTTTCTGAGCAGCTTACCCAATGATATGAAACTACAGAGGATTCACTGAACTATATCACTAAGCCCTCCCGTGCAACCGAGTGCAAAACTGCTCACTCAATTCATAGTTTCTTCATCTACCACCAGTAACATTGTCCACACACAGAATAGATCACCCTTTGGATCAATTTGTGAAGAGCACGACTTTAGCCACAAGCCCAACCAGCAAGAACCGATCAGCAGAACATTGCAATGCTTCAGGGGCCGACCCGACAGACGCTGTGGGGAGAGTAATCAGGGGCAAAACTTGTGGTGCTGCTCAGCAAATTACAGCCCTAGAATATAGAAATTCGCGGAAACCAGATAATCAAGTCTATCCAAGGCTCTGCATGATCCGTCGGTACCTATTGAGCTTTTGTAAATAGACAATAACATCCAACTCAATATAAAATAAATCCGCTCGAGTGCACAACATCGAGTTCCTATAACAGTAAGTGATTACAATGAGAATCAAGTCTTATCACACACATTAAGTAAAATCAACCACATGGAGTGCTCTCACGAAATTGATCTATCTCAGCAAGATGTAAGTAGTCAAGATCTTCTTTTAGAGGATCTACCTACTTTCTAGGGGTTTCCATACTTTTAACCCAATCCTCATTGTAGAAACATCATCTTTTCTAGAGTATCTGATGGCTTCTGTTCAATTTGTCCAAATCTTTAACAAGTTTCTCCCCTTATCCTCAATTCTAAGATCAAATTTCAATCCAAAAAGAAATTAGTCACTGCAACTTCTACGCATCACCTGTCAAAGAAACTTAGCAGCTGCACTGCATGGCATTTGTAAGTTGCAAATTCATTTTCGAGGTAGACGATGATAGCAACCTGCAAAAACCATGAGCTAATCCGATCCATCAAATTTGAACTTCAATTGATTGGAAACTGCAGGGAGACTGTTCTGCATAAACTTCTGCTCCATAAGAGGGTTCAAAAGCAGCCGACCACAACTTTATTCAACCCCTCTATAAAATCCCCAGAGAAAAGAAAGACTCCAACGCAAATTTGCATTATACACACTATTACCAGCATGCACTGAGACGTTAAATATCACGACAAGTTGTTAAGAATCTAATTGAAACAATGATCAAGTTGTTACAAATGTGAGGGAATTTTCTAATCTATTCAAGTTGGTCAGAAATCAATGAAAGATTAGTCAAAGTATGACGATCATTAACATGATCTTTCACCCAAGATATTATCTGAGTAGAAAGGAAAAGAAAAATAGAAACCAATGAAACAATATCGAAGAAACAGCAAAGATAATTGAGGATACAAAGGAGGATACAGAGGAAGATCTAATTCTCGGAAGCCTGATGACTTCATACTGCAAATTAAATGCCCATGAACTACGTCAAAAAACAAGAGTTTAAAATTCAATCCCAGATCCTACAAAAGGACTAGAATAACATACCTGACAAGGAGAGAACCTTGTAAAAATTCCTTAAAAAGGTTATTTCCCTTTGGCTTTCACTATTAACCTCATTCTAGTGGCTACTTCATTTACCAGCACAAACGTCTACTCTTCAGATAAGTCATCTGATTTATAAGGATCATATCTATCCTCAAAACCATGAAGCGGGAAGTCTGAATTATGTCTTCCACGAGTCTCTTGCCACCTTCTATCTCTGGAGTCTTGACTCCAGTCATTCCCACCTACATTGCTTCTAGAAGATGATCTGTCCTCACTTCGGTAGGATCTACCAGAGTATGACCTTTTGATCTCTTGATGTTTTTCAATAGTCAGTTCTGCATCTTCTCTTTCTATCCTACGACTAGTATGCTTATGTGAAAGACTTTGAGCACTCCTTTCTGGACTTCGGGAATAATAATGTCTCTCATGCTTGTACACTCTAGTACGCTTATGTTGATCTTCATGAGAATACCTTCCTCTGGACTTCCCATGTTCAGAATAAGTATCCCCAATGACATTAGAAGTAGATGTGACTTCATAATTAGTCCTTAATCCTCTCTGAGAATAAACAGGGTACCCTTCAGGTTCATAACACAACTCAAAGGTGCCATTTGCAGGAATTGCATCTGATGAAGGTACTTCATTTGATTGAACCCCAGCAGGAGCACCTTTCTCGAAGCATCCAATACCTCCAGCTTGCTTAATTTCTTCCATATATTCCTCTATTATATCTCTCATCACCTTCAGAGTCGAAGTACAACAAATTCAGCCATTAGCATGGATGTTCCCACAAAGGGAAAAACTTTTTGGGAGAAAGCAAAAGGGAAAATAAAAAATAAATAGCACAAGTACTAATATCATGGATAACTCTCAGATTCTCAAATGGAGCTCCTGCACCATCCCAATACAAATAATTTTAACTTAGTAGAAATTCTGCTCTTCCAACAGATAGCATGCCTACCTCAGAAATATTGCGCTTCGACTTCTTGCCACGATATGACATTCTTCTGCGCTTGTAATCTCTTTCTTCAGCCAATAGTTCCTCTCTAGTCTTTGCCTTCCCCGTTTCCTTAATCACACAAGAATATTATTATGACAAGGCGGTGAAAGAACCTAATTTTCAAAGCTAGGAGCCATTGCACAGCTTTGCCCATTCTTTCCACAAACAATAGAAATATACTTTGAACTGCTTATATATACCTGATTAGATGACCACTGCCGAGGAAGGCCATCATGGTCTATGATAGGTTTGTAATCAGGACGTTTTTCTCGCTCCTTATTGGCTTTCTTGGTTATTTCACCATGCTCGATCATTCTATACATGAGAGAAAAGTCCTCAAAGGATAATCCAAGGAGACTAATAAAAAATATATTAAAAAGTCTCTGTTAAGCAGAAAATGAAGGTTACTGTACAGACTAAATCATTGACCAACAGGAATGACAGCTGCACATTTTGAAAGGAAGCATAGCTAAACAGAAGCATCCATATGCAGGAAGACATTTAGAAATAGATTCTAATTTCTGACTTGCAGGACGTGTGAAAAGAAAGGCCAGGTCATATTATCAAGTTGCCATACTAATGATCAAAGTAACAGAAGTTCTTTATCGAGCACTAAAGTTATCATCACTGAATATCTCAATCCAGAGAGAAAATTTGACGGCACGTCAAGCCTGGTTTTATTTACTATGTCCATGATCTCCATAAGAATCGCCTGCTGAAAGTAAAAGAAGATATATAAAGAAAATGAGAGCATCAACGCACCGCTGATATCTAGAAGGCTGCTGAGAATGCCGTAACGCCTTAATTTTTACTTCAAGTAAGAATCTCTCATGCAATGCTGCAACAGCAGCAGCTACCTGGGACACAAAAATCACCTTCTTATTGATGTTTCCAACCACCGTTCCATCCACTCCATCCACTTCAATATCAAGTTGCTTCTTGATACCCCCAGCATCTCTTTCATGCGTGCTTTCATTTTTATCGGTGGATGCATCCTCCTGCTCCGAATAGTCCAGTAACAAATGCGACGCAGCATCCACTAAGCACTTCTTAAGCATGTCAATAGCAAGGAACTTTGCATTCACCTCGCCATACAAAACAGAAAGCCAAGACGCCAACCACATCATAACCTGGATCAAATTGGGACACTTAAACTCACTTGAACACCCTTTATTCCCTTTCAAATAGCTTGTCTTCAGCAAACTAACACCTTCCCTTACAATCGCTTTCAAACACAGAGCAAACAGCACAAAAATATGATCCCCCATAGCCACATCAATAACCACGCCACATCGCAGAGAATTAACAATAACCCATCTCCTCAAAGCACTCTCTTTAACCAACCCGACCCCCGAAATCACCCTAAGCACATTGTACGAATACCCATTCGGATAATCACTCCATGCCTCGATTTCTCTCTGAACACTCCACAGCTCCGAGGGCAGAACACTAACGCGCAAATTCTCAACTTCTTCAACACCCACATCACCATCAGTACCGAAATTACCGCATTCGATCGACAGAACACCAGGTAACGTAAACGTGCTCCCGCTATCACTATCCTCGACAGGAAAAGCGACAGCACCGGGACAATCCACGTAAAAAAAGTTAGACCTGAAATCGCCGTAGCCATCCAGCGCGAGGCAGAGCTCGCTGCCGAGGCCGCCGACCGCTCCGGCGAACCGGGGGTTGTCGTCCGAGGACTCCGAGGTTCTCGGGTTGCCGAGAGACTGCAGGGAGGAGCCCAAATCGAGAGGGGCGGGGCAGGTGAGGTAGTGGCGGAAGAGGGATTCGGGAGGCATGCGGTGGTGGGGGTTGGAAGGGCAAGCGACGAGGTCGGAGCCCACCGGGGGTTCCGGCGGGAGCAGGGCGGAGAGGGAGCCTAGGGCTCGAGCCGAGGCGGCGATGAGGCGGTCGAGGGAGGAGACGGCGGCGGCGAGAGGAGGAGGAGGCGGCGCGGGCGGCGCGGGGTTTTGGGGAGGGAAGGGGAAGGGAGGGAGGCTTGGAGGAGGATCCATGGCGTCCCTGCGAGTAGCAGGAGCGGAAGGTGTTTGATGAAATTACTGAGAGAAAGAAAGGAGAGCAGGGTCGTCGAAATGGCGGGAGAGCCGGTTTGGGAGCACAGCAGAGAGGCCTTCTGGGAAGAAATGATGGATTGGGCCGACGCTGAGGGGAAGATGGCGGATCGGGATTCGGATCTAAAGATCCGACCCGATCTTAAGAATGGGTCGGAAATTTAGGGTTTCAGGTCGAGCGAAATTGAAGGGAAAATGGCGCAAATGGTCCTTGGAGTTTGGTATGACGTGCGATGTGGTTCCAAGACTTTTAATTTATTTAATATGGTTCTAGGATTTTTGGATTTTTGAACTATATAAAAACGTTCAATATTATCCTTTATCTTTGAATTATATGAAAATGTTAGGATAATGACATAAATGATCATTGTAGCTTGGCCCAATATGCAATTTGCTATCCAAACTTTTAATTTGTTCAATGTGGTTCATAAATTTTTTGTGCATGTTCAATGTTGTTTCTAAAATATATGAAGGAACAACATTGAACATTTTTGTATAGTTTAGAGACTTAATTGAATATATACCAAAATTTCAGAGATCGTATTGAACAAATTAAAAATTCAATGATCATATTGCACATTGGGCCTAATGAGTCGACTATTTGAGGCATTTTCATGAAAATGTTTAAAATATTAAATATTTTTATATAATTTAGGGACTACATTAAACTTATACAAAAAATTCAGGAATCATATTGAACAAATTTAAAGTTTATAAATTATATTACACATTAAACTAAAATTCATGGATCATATTAAACAAATCAAAAATTTACGAATTACGTTGCATACTGAATTAACGTTAAGAGACTGTTCATGTCATCACCTCCAAAATAAATAATAGACGTGACCTCGTTCAGATCAGTCATTACATGGTGAGAATCGTCAAAGGATATCCGATGGAGATGCGCCTTTTCCACTGAAGTCAACATGAGATGCGGATACTTTAAGCGGTGGTTAGCGCACGTTAAGGTCGTCGGCCATGTGTTAGGTAACGGGGAAGATGACAAACTTTCCACAAATCATTCTTCAGCATGCTTTTTAAGTAAGTACTTCAAACAAGCTTCAATAACCATTATTGATTTCGTTACGCTCAACCAACTTCAACTGCTCCAACCTTTTTCGGTACAACTCAACTTCTTACTACTTTAATATTCCCTCAATTGGCTTATGTACCTTCCAGCAGATCGAACGTCATTTCTCAGACGACCCAGCACTTTCCTCGACACTGTCCCTCACAGAGGATTTAACGGCTCGATTGAAGGGTACTGAATCTCGGACATTTTACGACTTTTCCACATTGATCATCCCCTAAAATTTGGATTTAAGTTTAAAAAGAGCTCAAAAGATGAGTTAGCAGTGAGTTTAAGATGCTTAGACAACTTTGAAAGTTTTCAAGAATGAGACACTAATATTACCATTGAGTGCCTCGTGCCGTACCAGATTCGTTCTTCGTTTACCAATGAGTCATGCATAGAAGTTCATGGTGATGGAGGTATTGATGCTGATCGGTATACATCCGTCTCATGGCGCCCTGCTCGTGACGTCAGATGCTTAACTATATGTTTGGAACCTTACCGGGCGAGGATTGAATAATAGGACTGTCATAGCTTATGATACCCCAGATCTCATCTCAAGGGGTTATTGTTAACTTGTCACTTTATTTTTGGAGCTGTGCAAGGATGTATTTGTTACTTGTCGGTACTAGTATGCCAAAGCATCTGTATCATCAGCAACTCGGCATTGAAACGACCCAATTCAAGTGTGCTAGAGTGACAGAGAACTTCAAACCTAGAAAAGATTTGATTGCATTAACGTTAGCATGTTAACTACCCTAGCTATATTAAGCAAAAATAATTATTCTATTGTTTTCCCATTAGGAGATTTAGGTGATGTTAGTTTTTTTTTTTTTTAAAATCAACTAGGTGATGTTAGTAAAGGATGAGAAAGATAAGCGAGTTTTGCGTGTAGCTGTAGGAAAAACTGTACTGACTCTGAATATGAAAGGACAATGGCTTAACCACTAATTGTTACTTTATGGCAATGTTTCTGTGCTTTGTGGAGAAAAATGTGAGATGTCCATGAGGTCTGGCATCTATTTATAGGCATCATTTCGAAGCAAGCATTCGCATTCATCAGAGCACTCGAGAGTAGAAAAAAAAAGACAGAAAAAAACCAAAATGACTAGGAGTTTTCAGCTTTCCGCCAGTCTCGCACTCTTGGCTCTGGTGCTGTCCTTTGCCGACGCCTACGACCCAAGTCCCCTGCAGGACATCTGTGTGGCAGTCGACGAACCCAAAAATGCTTGTAAGCTTGTGTTTCCCTTGCTTGGTAGACACTCCGAATTAATACATTTTGCTCTTGATTTCAGAGTAGTCCTCCTTTAAGACTGATTCCCTTGATGGGTGCACGGGGGATGCTCTTTAGGCATTGCAATTAATTTTTTCGAACAAGACATTGAGTACGCTAATTTCACAGAAAACAAGACAATTAAGTTAACAAAAAGATAACATTTCTCATTCTTGGTGCGACCTTATTGTATCCTAGGATGTGCCTCAAAGGCATTTGTCAGCAACAATTTCCTCTTAACGAGACTCCTCTCTATGCAGTGTTTGTGAATGGAAAGTTCTGCAAGAACCCTGCTCTTAGCACAGCAAACGACTTCCTCTATTCTGGCCTCCAAGTTCCTAGAAGCACAGCCAATCCTGTGGGCTCCACAGTCACCCCGGTGTTTGTGGACCAGCTACCAGGACTCAACACTCTCGGCATTTCCATGGCTCGTATTGACTTTGGAATAGGTGGTTTAAATCCTCCGCACACTCACCCTCGTGGCACTGAGATTTTGCTCGTCCTGGAGGGCACTCTCTATGTAGGTTTTGTCACGTCCAACCAACTGAACAATACTCTCTTTGAGAAAGTCCTCCACCCTGGAGATGTTTTTGTTTTCCCAATCGGGATGATTCACTTCCAGCTCAATGTTGGAAAGACCAATGCAGTCGCAATCGCTGGTCTAAGCAGCCAAAGCCCAGGAGTCATCACTGTGGCCAATGCATTGTTTAACGCAAAGCCGCCTATTTCCCCTGAGGTTCTAGCCAAGGGATTCCAGGTGGATGAGAAGTTTGTTGAGGAACTTCAGAAGAAGTTCTGGTACTACAATTAGCCTGAGAAATGCATCTGATGATGTCATCATCTCTGCGTACTTAATTAAATAAACTGTTACCTTAAGTCTTCTGATGAAGTTCCTAGTTCAAGTATGAAGAAAGTTTCCTTCCGTCACATCTTGTGTTGATTTAAGTATAATAAGACTGTTGTCTTCTGCACCATCTACTACTTCGAGGTTATCGTGATGAACTTATTTCCTGGAACCAAGACAGAAAAAGACGGCGAGCTCAACACTAGACTATCATGTCAGAGGACTTCCAACCTGAATGCTTTACCAGCACGAACTGTCCATAACCATCGCTAGTTCTGCTGAGGCTGCATAACCAACTAATAACTAAC
The DNA here is from genome assembly GCA_024500025.1 of Syzygium aromaticum. Taxonomy (NCBI): domain Eukaryota; kingdom Viridiplantae; phylum Streptophyta; class Magnoliopsida; order Myrtales; family Myrtaceae; genus Syzygium; species Syzygium aromaticum. The sequence goes on from CM044892.1 coordinate 33,199,217, forward strand.
AGTCAGTAACAAGGAAACTTCAGTAGTTTCAGGGATCATGATGCTGCGTTGAGTTTATTGGGAATGAAGCCTCAAATCATTCCTGTTTTATGAGAATTTGTCATTGCCTTTTGCTTGCAGTGGGTACTAGTTTGAATTATTTGATCCACCACTTTGCGTCCCTTTTTTCTTCCAAGGTCTGTTGTACATGTTAGTTGGGCTTCTCAAATTGCATTTCCTTTAGATTTTTCTCCCTTTTTCTATGTACATAATCTATGAACGAGAGGAGGTCTTCTTAATGAGTGCTAAAGTAACTAATAAAAGATATGAAAAACAGAAAATGACAGCTATGATATAGGTTTCCCCATACATATATTAGCAAGTTCATTTAGCATTATTGCTGAACAATGATCAGAATCATAAGGGCATATCCGTGAAATAATTTGTTTACATGAATGCTGGCCCTAGAAAGTAATTAGTTATGGATGATTATTAAGGTTGTTGGTCGAGTGTTAGGAACTGGGGAAACCTTAAAGTTCTCTACTTTTTCCAAGGTATCAATACTATATGTGAACAGACAACTAAAAACTGTAAGTACTTCAAACAGAAAAAGAGAAGAAAATTGTAACTAATCCCATCTTCTTGGTGCAACCATTCCTCTTCTTCTAGTTGAAGCACATTGACTATTCTTTCTCAGCCTACTCAGCATATTCTGTTGCTGTCAGTAGATGCTATATTAAGGTTCCACCAGTCCTGATTTTATTTTGAGTGTTTAATTGGTGCTGTACCTACTTAGGCTACTATTAAATAGGCAATGTTTCTGTTACAATTTCATATCCTAGACTGAACTCCGAAATTTTAGGAGGCAAAAGGTTCCATGGATGAGACTTTTCAATGATAGCTTAATTAATGAACGCAGCATGATTCTTATCTCGAAAATGATTGTTTCACTCAGATGATCCACCATTTCTGTCCTTTTTCATTAGGAACTCCATTTCATGCTGATATTATAAAGAAAGTATAGCACCAGCACCAAAATGAGCCAATTCAAGAGTGCTAGATGACAGAGGGGAGCGCACATATGCATGAGATGAAAAAGAGAAAAGGTAGAGCGATTCAAGCGGGAGAAATCGTTACTGCTGGAAAAAGATTCGGTTGCGCTATATCAGCATATTATCATCACCATGAGAAGCAATAAATATATATGACGTTTGCACAAGGAAGGGCAAATCAATTGATTTTTTATTATGTGTTGCTGTCGAACAATTGTACTATCTAGACTATAAAGGGAAACAGTTAACCACTAAATTTTTATTTTTGTTAGTCGTTTCTGCTTCGTGTTCAGTTGGAGAATGCACAGAAGACTCCAAATTCTAACTTAGCACAACCATAGATGGTCCCAGAGTAAGTTAGTCGAAGACCAAAAACTGGTTGGTACGGCTTTGTTACAAACCTCGGTCATAGTGATAATAGAAACTTGTTTCGTGAATGTAATGTCATCCAACATAATAGTCAGACGATGAGAATCACAACATGCATTTCCATGAAATGAGTTGTTTCTAAAGTTGAACAGTGACATTTAGTTATGGACTGGTCAAGTGTTAGGAAATTGAAAATGATATATGATTTCTACTTTATTCAGTACTGTAGGGCATTAGTACTACCAGTACTTCAATTAATCATTCAAAACCCAATGCTAATTCCAATACAATCAACCAATTCTAACTACTCCAAACTGTTGCACCATCTTCTTCTGCATCATGCACAATTCTAACGGCTTGATTGAAGGGTACAAAATCTCGGACATTTTATGACTTTTTCCACGTCGATCATAACCTACAATTTTGGATTTAAGTAAAAAAGAGCTCAAAAGACGAGTTAGAAGTGAATTTAAGATGCCCAGACAAGTTTGAAAGTTTTCGAAAAATATAACACCGATATTGCCATCGATTGCCTGGAGCAGTACCGGACTCGTTCTTCGTTTACCAATGAGTCATGCCTTGAAGTTCATGGTGATGGAGTTATTGATAATGATCGGTATTCATCTGTCTCATGGTGCCTTGATACTTGGTCGTGACGTCAGATGCTTAACTACATGTTTGGAACCTTAACGGGCCGAGGATTGAATAATAGGACTCTCATAGCTTATGATACCCCAGATCTCATCTCGAGAGATTATTATTAACTTGTTACAAGGATGAATTTGTTACTTGTCAGTACTTAGTATGCCAAAGCATCTGTATCATCAGCAACTTGGCATTGAAATGACCCAAAGCAAGCGTGCTAGAGTGACAGTTTACTTCAAACCTAGAAAAGATTCGATTGCATTAACATCAGCATGTTGACTACCCTAGCTATACGAAGCGGAAACAATTATTCTGTTGTTTTCCCGCTAGGAGATTGAGGTGATGCTAGTCAAGGATGAGAAAGATAAGCGAGTTTTGCGTGTAGCTGTTGGAAAAACTGTGCTGACTCTGAATATAACAAGACAATGGCTTAACCACTAATTGTTACTTTATGGCAATGTTTCTGTGCTTTGTGGAGAAAAATATGAGATGTCCATGAGGTCTGGCATCTATATATAGGCATCATTTCGAAGCAAGCGTTCGCATTCATCGGAGCACTCGAGAGTAGAAAAAAAAAGACAGAAACAAACCAAAATGACGAGGAGTTTTCAACTTTCCGCTAGTCTGGCACTCTTGGCTCTGGTGCTGTCCTTTGCCGACGCCTACGACCGACGTCCCCTGCAGGACATCTGTGTGAACGAACCCAACAATGCTTGTAACCTCTTCTTTCCCTTGCTTGGTGGAACACTCCGAATTAATACATTTTGCTCTTGATTTCAGAGCAGTCCTCCTTTAAGACTGATGTTCTTAATTGGCGTGCTGGGAAAGCTCATTGGGCATTGCGATCAATTTTTTGAACAAGACATTGGGTACACTAATCTAACAGAAAACAAGACAATTAAGGTAAACAAAAAGATAATATTTTTCTTGGTGCGACCTTATTGTATCCTAGGATGTGCCTCAAAGGTATATGTCAGCAAAAATTTCCTCATAACAGAAAGTCCTCTCTATACAGTGTTTGTGAATGGAAAGTTCTGCAAGAACCCCACTCTTACCACAGCAAATGACTTCCTCTTTTCTGGCCTCCAAGTTCCTAGAAGCACGGCCAATCTGTTGGGCTCCATGGTCACCCTGTGTTTGCGGACCAGCTACCAGGACTCAACATTCTCGGCATTTCCATGGCTCGTATTGACTTTGGAATAGGTGGTTTAAATCCTCCGCACACTCACCCTCGTGGCACCGAGATTTTGCTCGTCCTGGAGGGCACACTCTATGTAGGCTTTGTCACGTCTGACCAACTGAACAATACTTTCTTTGAGAGAGTCCTCCTCCCTGGAGATGCTTTTGTTTTCCCGATTGGGATGATTCACTTCCAGCTCAATGTTGGAAAGACCAACGCAGTCGCAATTGCCACTCTAAGCAGCCAAAACCCAGTAGTCATCACTGTAGCCAATGCATTGTTTAGCGCAAAGCCGCCTATGTCCCCCGAGGTTCTAGCCAAGGGGTTCCAGGGGATGAGAAGTTTGTTGAGAAACTTTAGAAGAAATTCTGGTCCTACAATTAGCCTGAGAATGCATCTGATGATGTCATCATCTCTGTTTACTTGATTAAACCAACTATTTACCTTAAGTCATCTGATGAAGTTCCTACTCCAAGTACGAAGAAAGTTTCCTTCTGTCACTTCTTGTATTGATTTCAGTATAGGACTGTTGTCTTCTGCACCTTCTTCTACTTTGAGTTTATTTTGATGAACTTATTTCATGGAACCAAGACACAAAAAGACGGTGAGCTCGACACTAGACTCTACCATGTCAGAGGATTTCCAACCTGAATGCTTTACCAGCGCGAACTGTCAATAACCATCGCTAGTTCTGCTAAGGCTGCATAACCAACGAATAACTAACAATCAGTAACAAGGAAACTACAGTAGTTTCAGGGATCATGATGCTGCGTTGAGTTTATTGGGGATGAAGCCTCAAAGCATTCGTGTTTTATAACAATTTTTCATTGCTATTTGCTTGCAGTGTGTTCTAGTTTGAGATATTTGATCCACCACTTTGCGTCCCTTATTACTTCCAAGTTCTGTTGGACATGCTAGTTGGGGTTCTCAAATTGCATTTCCTTTAGATTTTGCTCCCCATTGATTATGTCTTTTTGCTATTTACATAATCTATGAACGAGAGGAGGTCTTCTTAATAAGCGCTAAAGTAATTAATAAAAGAAATGAAAAACAGAAAACGACAGCTACGATGTAGTTATCCTCATACATATATTAGCAAGTTTCCTGAATTCCCCGCGATTGTAATAAAGTCACTAGTGAATCTCCTAATTGATTTGTTAATCTTCTCATATTACGTTAGGTATAGATAAGTTGAAACGTGGATGCTGGTTAAGGTTTTTCTCCTGCATTAGTAGCTCCCTAAGCTACTGTGAAGCATGGTTTATAAAGTTATAGAAAATATGACAGTCAATTTGTCATCCATCAAACGGGTTGGAGACCAATACGGTTAAACATTGCACGAGAATCTTCTGTTATTTTGAGTGTTTAATTGGTTCGGTACCTACTTAGGCTACTACCAAATAGGCAATTTTTCTGTTACAATATCATCTCTTAGACTGTGAATGAGACTTTTCAATGATAGCTTAATTAATGATAACGTTGCATGATTCTTTTCTCGAAAATGATTCTCACTCAGATGATCCACTATTGCTTTCCTTTTTCATTAGGAACTCCATTTCATGCTGATACTATAAAGCAAGTGTAGCACCGGCACTAAAATGAGCCAATTCAAGAGTGCTAGAGTACAGAGGGGAGCGAACATATGAATGAGATGAAAAAGAGATAAAGGTCGAGCGATTTAAGTGGGCGAAAACGTTACTGCTGGAAAAGAGATCCGGTTGCGCTCATCAGCATATTATCATCACCATGAGAAACAAGAGACCTATATATTCTTTGGACGATGAAAGTGACGTTTGCTTAAGGAAAGAGCAAATCAATTGATTTTTATATGTAGCTGTTGAACAATCGTACTGTCTAGAATATAAAGGGAAACAGTTAACCACTAAATGTTTAATTTTGCCAGTCTTTTGTCTGCTTCGTGTTCGGCTGGAGAATGCACATAGACTCCAAATTCTAACTTAGCACAACCATAGATGGCTAAGAGCACAAGTCAGTCGAAGACCAAAAACTGGTCTGTATGGCTTTGTTACGTACCTTGGTCATCGCGATGATAGAAACTTGATTTCGTAAATGTAATGTCGTCCAACTTAATCGTCAGATGACGAGTATCACAACGGTGTATCCATGAAATGAATTTTTTGCGAAGTTGAATAGATCATGATCATTCAAGTAGAGTTGCAAGTGGCACCCAAAAAGGACCCACCAAAATGGTTGGAACGGGCTGGATGTACAGAAGCAGAGACATCGAAGCACTCCAAAACATTTAGGCTCTCTCTGTTTTGCTGAAAACATTTTCTTTCATTTTTTGACATTTTGAATCGTTTAAGAAAATAAGTCAACGGAAAATGTTTTCTTAGTGAACGGTAAAGGTTTTCCTACCAAAACTTAAATTCGGGAAAAGTCATTTCCTCTTTATGTGGCGACCCTCCCTTGGGTGAACCACCCAATTGATGGCTAAAGAATTACTAAGCTTTCATTGAGCTCGAGTTCTTCCAAACCTTTACCAATTCGTAACTTTCGAATTAATTATCATGCAAAATCATTTTATTTGGGTGTCACCACTAATCAATTTTTAATGGCTTTTTTAAGAACCCAAGTAAAGTGTGGAAAAATACTTCACTTTCACAAACCTGAGATTCCATATATTCGAGATCTTGATTATACTAAATTACTCTAATGCTAAATTACTCTAACACCTTTTCGGTACATTTTCTCTTTTGTTTTCAATTTTTTTTGGTAGTCAATTTGGATTGATTTTAAACCTAGCCATTAACATGTGATGGATGATCACGTGGGTGTGCAATCAATAAAATAACAACCAATAATCTAGGTATTAAATAAAAAAATTGCTATCAAGAAAGTGGAAAAATGCAAACCCATCGAATTATTTGATTTTCTAAGTAAAGCACTAAAACTATACCTAGCCTAAACAAGATCTAATGATCAACTCTAATTAATTTTCTTTTGTTTGGGTTTTCCTTTATTTATGAAAACTAACTATATGAAACTTTAATCTAGGTTAAACATGCATAATTTACTACTCTTACGACATGTAACATGCAATTTAAATGACCTAACTCTAATGACGGAAAAGATTAACATGAAATTCTAATATGACATGCATTCTAAGTTAAAACTACCCTAAACATGCAATCACTAAATGACATGGCATAATGACATGGAATTGATGATATGGCATGGATTGTGACATAGGAATGACGTGGCATGCATGATGACATGGTATAAATGACATGGCATATGACATGACAAGCATTGAAGATGTGGCATGATAACGTGGCAAGCATTGATGACGTGATATGATGACATGACACATATGAATGATGTGGTAAGCATGACATGGCAAATGTCATAGCAGATGATAATGCAACCTATTCTATATGATATGCACATATTATTTTTAATTTTTTATTAAATTCGTAATTACTAATTAATGAAAATAAATTATCTAAAGTGAGATATTATCCAATTCAAACTATGAAATAATTCAGATGAATTTCTGTTTTAAGTTAGAAACTTATCTTAACTAGATAGATATTATCCTAACATGCAATCTAATCTAGAAAATAAATCATGCAATTGTCGCAGATCATGATTCTTTCGTACTCTCGTACCCTTGTAAGTGGAGCTTGGTGTTGTTGGGGTGAAGAGTGATTGATGCAGAAGGGATTATATGATTGGTTCATAGGAGTGACGTTAGGGTGGTTTGTGCTAGGAGTTCTAAGTTATAATGAATAGATTGTTGGAAGCTTTAAATGTGGAGTTGGCCTCCCGAGTGTAAACTGGTCGAGAGTTGATGCTATTCTTCTGATGAGGCCATGGTAGGCTGAAGCCAGTTATTGTGCCTAAAGCGTTTTGTGTGTTTCACTCAAGGGACTGGATGCTTGAGCTATGCTAGGTATTGTGCGATTCGATACAAGGATGCGATTCATTGTATTATTATTGGGAACAACTATAGAAAGAAGGCTAGCCTAGGGTCTTATTGACGCGCTAGACGCTGCACGGGCTATTCTATAACCAAGGAACTGTTGGCCCGTGACAATGGTATTAGAGCAGGAATCCCTCTAGTAGGTGGGTGATTCGGGGAAGGCATGTGGTCTTCTTGGTCCTTGAGGGTGGAGAGTGAATCTCCGATGCCAAGTGGGCTCGATTAGTGTGTGCCTTTTGTCTAGAATCTATGATGGCAATGGGGGCATAGGGTGGAATCAAATTAGTCATTGAACAGGGACAACGTTCCTGGATCAATTAGCAAATCTCAAGAGGAGGTCTACTATCACATTTCCAACAAGGGGAAATAAGGTACTACCAAGAGAGTGTAGTTAGCTAGGGATGCCACACTTGTCAGGGAGCACAAGTGATTGGAGATTCGCGAACAACTTTGATCGAGGGAAGCAACTAGTGGAGCGGAGTGGCTTGTTGTGTTGGGCGAGCATTACCATTTATGTAAGTTCTAGGAGTGGCATTGATAGTTAGGAAATGCAGGGAAGAGACAGAATAGCCTGCAGCAAGGGCATTGTGGGATTGAGTAGGGGAGAATGGCACGGACTGTGATTCTCTTGTACGCTCGTACTCTTGTGAGTGGAGCTAGGTGTCGTCAGGGTGAAGAGTGAGTGATGTAAATGGGATTATATGACTAGTTCGTGGGAGTGGTGTCAGGGTGGTTTGTGCTAGGAGTTCTAGGTTAGAATGAATATATTCTAGAAGCTTTGAAGGCGGGATTGGTCTTCCGTGTACAAATTGGTTGGGAGCTAATGCCCCTCTCTCGATGAAGCCATTGAAACCAGTTGTTATGCCTAAAACGTTTTGTGTGTCTCGCTTGAAGGACTGGATGCCTGAGATAAGCTGGGTAAGATACGATCCGATATGAGAATGTGATTCATCGTACATGTAACGCCCCAACCTCGGGGTCATTCACGTGACATCTCGTTCATTATTATCTTTCATTACACACAAGCAGAAGCATATCTCGGGACAATCACAATCAATACACATAACAGAAATAAGACAAGAAGTATCATGAGCAAATTTTATATTTACAGTGTATGCAAACATATTTTAACAAGCCCTTTAGGTCATGGCAAACAACACATATTTTTTTATAGCCGACTATAATTAGCAAAACTTGACTTGGGTTATCCTATACCCATTACGGCTTTTCGTTTCTCGTTTCTTCATCTCCACCTCGGTCCCGTCCGCCTGGCCATCTCACATCCCACCCGTGGCTTTATCTCGGAGTCGGCCCGCCCACACTGCCAAAGCACCGTTGAATCCACATAGGGATTTAACATATTCTCCATCCGCATAGTGATACCACGCCACGTACGGATGAGGCACCAAGTCCGTTAGGCCCTCATCGAACATCATATACTACGGGATTCGGCGATAGGCACGGTCTTCTCTGACATCTATCATGATGAGTACTTTGGCTCTCTTTTCCACGGGATTGCCAACGCGGGCTGGGGGATATGCCATTCTATAGACCTAAAAAGGGAGAAACAATGGGAGATGAGTTGGAGAGACTCATCAAGTGAAAATACTAATATCAAGCGAAGATATATCGATCGCCTTTAACATAAGCCAGCCCTTACCATACTCGCATCGATGGCAGATCAATAGCAAAGTTCAAACAAGAGAACATCACGCACAGCTATATCATGTACACTTTACCAATCAAGGCTCGGTTCTATCTCAAAACAACATCAAACATGAAACATGATCAAACTAAGGAAATGAACCAATTACGACCAACCAAACAACCGAGAAACGGTCCAAGTAAACCACGTCACAACGCATCTCAACATCCTTTCCCGGTATTAGGGAATTTACTTACCCAACGATTTCAAACAAGAACTAGAGAAACGGGTTAGAAATGGGTAAGCTTGGGTGATCTTCGGGCTTTATCCTTGCTTGGCCGACTAAGACGAGGCACACAAAGGCCAAACCATGGGCTCTTGGGTGGAAACGAGGAGAAACACGGGTCGGTTCGGGACTTCTAGGGCGTGAGCTTCTTGGCCAAAACGTGAGAAAACTAGAAACAAAAAGGAGAGGAAGATGATGGCTGGCGTGAGGATGAGGAGAGAGTGGCGTGAGAGAGCTTGTGTAACAGCCGAATTTCAATGTAATTCTGGGATCAATAAAACTGATATGATTTCGCATTTCATTTTAATAAGTTTCGCTCAGAGCTGATCACTCTCGGGATACTAACAAATGGGGTATGGCTAATTAGAAAACGGTACGTAGACCGGGAATCCTATCGCGAAACGGATACCGATCACGAAAGACACCGAGGGAATATTTTGAGTCAACGTGGGCCGATCTCAGGAAAAAGTAATGGATTGGGTTTGGCCAAAGCCAACGATGTACCATAGGGACGCAGGTGATTCTGCAAAACCGAAAGTACACGTGGCCAACCAGTCCTAAACTTGAACCGAAAGATCGTGACCTCTAGAACTAGTGATAATTTCTCATTCTCTCAATGATCGAGACTATCACGATATGGATAGCCCTAGGTAGATATGTATAACCTTTAAACAGCCGCCCGTTAGTGATAAACTGTGAAATTGAAAGTTTAGCGAATTTTGATCATGAAATTGAGCCCGGATTCCGATGTCGATTTTCGAAGGACTTAAGAGACTATTTTTGGGAATCCGACGTCATATTATGCTGGCCACACGCGTTTGGAGTTAGTATGGTTAAAAATTAGAATTTTGGACCGAAGGTGAAAAATTACGATTTTGCCCCTCGAGACACTAGCGCAGCTTTTTGAGGCCAAATGAGATTATTTTTCGAGGCCGATGCCATTTTAGGGTGGCCATGCATACCATGAGTTGTTATGGCCAAAAATTGAAATTTTGACAGAAATTGGAAAAATTGACGATTTTACCCTTTAATCTTTGACGCGGATTTTCGAGGGCTTGCGCGATGAATTTCGCGATTCCGATGCCACATTATGTTGGCCACTCACGTTTAGGGTTGGTACGGGCAAAAAATGAAACTTCGACCCAAGACCGGAAAAACGACAGTTTTGCTCCTGGGCTATTTTTGGTTCCGAATTTTGGGGAATAATTAAGGAAATTAATTAAATTTGGAATTATCCTAATTATGGTAGCAAATGACCAAACTGCCCATTTATTGTTGGATAAGATTTAATGGGAGCCCTTGGATGAGGGGTAAAATGGTCATTTTGCTAGATTTGTGACACTTGGCACACTAGCCCCTAATATTTGACCATGTTGGACCAATTTCTCTCTCCTCACTCTCTCTCTCTCTGCCAGAACCCTCCCCCGATCACACTCTCTCTCTTTTTCTCATTTTCTCCCTCTCGGCAAGCTTGGCCGGAGCCCCACCGCCGGCGGCCGGAGCGCCGCCGCCGCCCACTGTGTCTCACCGTCGACCACCACAGTCCCCCACCTCAGCCTTAGCCTCACCCGACCCCTTTCTCTCTCCCTTTCTCTCTCTTTCTCTCCCTTTCTCTCTCCCGGGTAGCACCGCCGCCGCGCCGGAGACCCGCCGCCGCCGTGCCGGAGCTCGTACAGCTGAGCTACCACCACTGGGACGCTCCTGACGTCCGTACGTCACTGTTCACCACAGTCCATATAGTGTCCATACGCCGCCGTCCGTACGCCGTCGCCGGGAACGCCGCCGCCAGTTCCACTGTTCACCAGTGATCGGCCGCCGTTCCTTGTCGTTGTGACCTCAAATTAAGTGAGTAAAATTTCTAAACTCGGATTAGGACTGATAGTGCAAATTTCTGGATTGGTTTAGGAATACTAGTACTGGTAGAGAAAAATTTGAGTACCAATTGGTGGAAATTATTATCGGGAGAAATTTAGTGGACCAATGAGAATTTAATTGGGGAGAATAATCAGATTAATTGACCAATTTAGGAGCCCGTCAATGAAATTTCCGGGTTGACTGATTTTATGTCAATTGTGCTTAATTGTGATCGATTGCATACTGCCATGTCCCATGATGTGTGGCTGAATTATGTGAAGTGCGATTGGCCAGTATTTGGCTTGAAATTAAATGTTGATTTGTGAATCGCACGTTAGGCCACACGGTATTAATTGGGCCAATTGAGCACGTGTTGTGGCATTGAGTGTCTGAATTATATTGATGCTTATGGTGCATTATACTGCATAACATGGACACGCATCATGTATGCCTAGAGTGAGGCATGTGGTGAAATTGTGCGAGAATGCGTGCCTGCCATGAGCATGTGATCACCTAAAATATCCTGAAGCGTTTTACGCTGGGTTCAGATATTAATGAGTTGTGTGATCACCTAAGGACCTTCGGGTCATGACCTTCGAGTCGATACCGTCCTCATGCACTTTGAAGTAGGACGATGCCCGGTACGTCCGGAAGACAACCATCCTTATGCACTTTGAAGCAGGCTCTGGTTCGTAAGGAGATCATTGTTGTGCCTCATGCACTTTGAAGCAGGCTAGAGACACTGGGCCAGATCGGTGCTGCATCTCATGCACTTTGAAGCAGGCTAGATGCACCGGGCCGTGAATATCGTTGACTCGAGTCATAATAAATATTAATAAATTGGGCAATTGCCAGTGTAGGCCAGTGGGCCGGAGATATGCGCATGGCATGTCGACGACATTTGCATGCATAAACATGCATTGATTAGCATGCGAGTGTGTGAGACTCGATGCATGAACATGTGTTTGTCCTCCGTATGAATATGCATGCCACGCATGTGTCATGATTATTATATATTGAATTGTCTAACCTGCCGGGTCAGATAATTGCTTGATTGTGGTTGTATTGTGATTTGAATGCTTGTTTCCGGTCAGGAAATTGCATGCTAGTCTAGCCTAGGTTTAGGGGTTGAACTCGATGCGATTCGTCTCACGGTTGTGTAAACCGAAACTTTTCAGACCTTTAGCTATGAGGATGGAGAGACCACCGCCGCTTTTTGGGATTCCCATGCAGATCCGACAATATACCAGTACCTACCCCTCAGGAAATGGGGAAGCTTTTATGAGATATCGGTCAGTAGTATACGTGGACGTAGGCGAGCATTTTTACTAGGTGTAAGAGTACGTGACATGGTGCCACTGGGATGCCGATGGAAATGAGGGAGAACCCCTTAGGACCTTTGATGTCCCGGTTGATGAGATTGGGATGTTGCACCCAGTTATAGCCGATGGTGAGGTGATCGACCCTAAGGTCACACTTGAGTGGATGATGCAGGATCAAGAGGTGGATGAGGAGCCTGAGATACTAGTGGAGGACCCTGAACCGATGGATGAGGAGGAGGATGAGCCCGAAGCCATGGAGCAGGAATGTCGAGGAGGACGGAGAGGTTGCGGAGCTAGATTTAGATGAGGAGTATGCCTCCGAGGAGTCATCAGATGATTCTACCGAGTCGTTCGACCCTGATTAAAAGCCCTAGGGTAATCCAGTGTCCTTAGTTAGTAGTGAGGGCCGCTACTTTTTGAACTGTAGCCCTTTTCCCGAGTTTTAGCCTGACCTCCCTAACTGCTTACCTCTTTTTGACCAGGCGGCTACTGACCGTTTGTATTTCTTTTATTGTACTTGTAAATACTGTAAAAATGGTTTTTAATAGTAATATAAGAGTGTAATTATTTTATGCAGTGGTGCATGGCTATACATGGCTCATAATTGTAGTTGTTTAGGTTTGTTTATTTAATACTTTAACTTTGTGCTTGATCTCTGTTTGGGTGTGGGTCGGCGACGCTTCCTGGAACATCGCAGTTTATCGATCAAGGTAGGGATGTTGCGTGCCGTGGGGTTCGGGGTGTGATATCCCCTTTTGTTTTGGTATCAGAGCAATGTTAGCTCGGTCCAATTAGGTTGAAGTCTGGAGTGATAAGGAGCGATGAGACCATGGGTAGCTAGTAGGGTGACCTCGTGTGCTACATGTATCTCCTGACAGCTTATGATTGTGTTTGAATTGTGGTTGTGTGACCCGTAAGTGCAAGTGCGGCAGGACCTGAGGTGAGTATGTGAATCCCTTGGGTGATGAGTGGCTAGTTTCTATTAGGCCGCATGCTGATTGTTTGATTGTTGTTTAATACCTGCCTAGGACTTAGACTAAGATAGATTGGTTTAAGTCTTTAATTCCTTCGTGGAATTATAGCAGGTAGTTGTAGAACCGGGTAGCCAAAATGAGTAACGAAGGAAGAGGTTTAGAAAGAGTTCCCAGAAAGGGTGCAGGAAGAGGGACCAGAGGTGGAGGTCGTGCTCGAGAGAGAGCAGTAGAAAACCTTGGAGTTAATGTGGGAGCAGCAATGGATCCCAGTGTTAATATTAGACCTGTGGAAAATCCACGTATGGAAGAAGTTCTTAGGTTACTAGAAAGGATTGGGAATGTGCTGGATAGGCAAGCTCAAGGGTGAGATAATGTAGCAGCCAGGCTATTGAGACGGCAGCCGCTGCTGCTGTGAATGAGAATCAAGCCAATATAGGACAGGCTCAGCCAACAGGGGTTAGACAGATGCCCCAGCTAGTAAAACAATTTATGAAATTAAAGCCACCCAAATTTCATGGTCGTAGTGACCCCAAGACTGTGCCAAGGTGGGTAGAAGAACTAGAGAAAACCTTCAAGTTTTTGGGGTGCACCGATGAGGAAAAAGTGACATTGGCAGTTTATCAGTTACAAGAAGGTACAAATAATTGGTGGAATGTCGTGGAAGGTAGAGTGTTTCCTGTAGGAACGGCCCCGACTTAGGTTGTGTTTGTGGAAAATTTCTATAAAAAATATTTCTCGGAGAATGCGCAAGAAAAGAAATTGATGAAATTTATGCGCTTACGCCAGGGACAAATGACTGTGGATCAATTTGAGGCCGAATTTGCAAGATTAGCTAAATTTGCACCGATCATGGTGGAGAATCCGAGAGATAGAGCACGAAGATTCCGGGATGGACTGAAGCCGGATCTTCAGAGTTTGATTTTGTCTCATGATATTAAAGATTATGGGGAAATGTATAGACGAGCTCAGATTATGGAGCGGGACCAGCAGGAAAGGGCAACCCCTTCAAGATCGCGGTTTGCTCAAAACCGAGATAATCGTCATTTGGGAAAGAGACCTATGGTTGGAAGTAAGCGATTTGTCCCACCAGCTAGGCGAAATATCTGGAAACCGAGTTCTCAATTGAATAGATATGGGGCATGTTTTAAGTGTGGAAGCCTGGAACATCAGATTTGCACTTGCCCGTAGATGCAACCATCAGGACCGCTCAGATTACCACCTCCGCGAACTGGAAATCAAGCCATACCTCCCCCACCGGCTAATCAAGGACGACTGCCAGCTCATGGAAGGATTTATGCCATGGCGCGCAAGGAAGTTGAAAATGCGTCGAGCGTGGTCATAGGTATGATTTCCTTGTATGATCATGCCGAGTATGCATTGTTTGATCCGGGGGCAACTCATTCGTTTGTTTCAGAGCAGTTTATTGAGTTGGTTGATATGAAACCAGTACTACTTGAGAATATGCTTTGCGTATCAACACCTATGAATGATAGATTGCTAGTTTCTTTTGGATGTCCTAACTGTAAGATAATCATTGGAGGTAAGGAAGAGAGTATTGCCTTGGCAGTATTAGCCTTGTTCGATTTTGATGTGATTATTGGAATGGACTGGTTAGTCCGATAGAAAGCTGTAGTGGATTGCAGCATTAGGACGATCCAATTTAATCCAGATAGACGCCATAGTTTTGTATTTCAGGGAAATCGAGGAGGAACCTCAATCCTTTGGATTTCCTCGCTTGAGGTGAATAAGCTGTTGGATGAAGGGAGTGAAGAATATTTGGTAAATGTTGTGGATCCAACAGTTGTAGAACCTAAGTTGGAAGATATACCGGTAGTAAGCAATTTTCCAGAGGTGTTCTCTCAAGAATTGCCGAGTTTACCGCCCAACCGAGAGGTGGAGTTTGTGATTGAATTGGCATCGGGAATGGAGCCGATTTCGAAAGCGCCATATAGGATGTCCTTACCAGAATTGAAAGAGTTAAAGGTTCAGATACAGGAACTACTGGACAAAGGCTTTATTTGCCTTAGTGCGTCTCCATGGGGAGTGCCAGTCTTGTTTGTCAATAAGAAAGATGGAACTCTGAGGTTGTGCATAGATTACTGGCAATTAAACCAAGTGACAGTGAAAAAAAAGTATCCATTGTAGAGGATTGATGATCTATTTGATCAGTTGTAAGGAGCCTCAGTGTTTTCCAAAATAGATTTGAGGACTCGGTACTATCAGTTAAGGATCAAAAATGAGGACGTTCCTAAGACCACTTTCAGGACTAGATACGAGCATTATGAATTTACGGTTATGCCCTTTGGATTAACGAATGCCCCAGCTGCTTTCATAGATTTGATGAATCGAATGTTCAAGGAATTCCTGGATCAGTTTGTGATAGTTTTTATTGATGATATACTAGTGTACTCTAAGAGCCCCGAGGAACATGAGCTACACTTGACTAAAGTGCTACGGACCTTGAGAGAACATGCATTATATGTTAAGTTTAGCAAGTGTGAGTTTTGGCTCAGCAGAGTAGGATTTCTTGGACATATCGTTTCTGGGGATGGAATTTTTGTAGATCCAGCTAAAATTGAAGCAGTTACCAAATGGCCTAGACCAACATCAGTAACGGAGATTCGAAGTTTTCTAGGATTGGCTGGTTATTACAGGCGATTCGTAGAAGGATTTTTGTCAATAGCCATACCATTGACGGGGCGGGGCTACTTAAGAAGGAAGTGAAGTTTGAGTGGAATGACAAGTGTGAAAGGCGCTTCCAAGAATTGAAACACCGGTTAACAACTGCTCTGGTATTGACCATTCCTTCTGGCCTAGGAGGATTCGAAATATATAGCGATGCTTCGTTAAGAGGATTGGGTTGTGTGTTAATGCAGCATGGAAAAGTGGTGGCATATGCGTCGCGTTAGTTAAGGCCGCATGAGATGAATTATCCGATGCAAGATTTAGAATTAGCTGTTATCATGTTTGCACTTAAGATCTGGAGGCACTATTTGTGTGGAGAGAAGTTCCAGATTTATACTGATTATCAAAGCCTCAAGTACCTATTTTCGCAAAAAGAATTGAATATGAGGCAGCGCTGATGGGTAGAGCTTCTAAAGGATTATGATTGCGACATTCTATATCATCCTAGGAAAGCCAATCGAGTGGCAGATGCTCTGAGTCGAAAGTCGAGTGTGGCGCACCTAATGGTCAAGGAGTGGACTTTATTGGAAAGACTCAAGGATTCAGAATTTAAGTTCGAGATGAGTCGAGTATCGAATTTGCTGGCCACCTTGAGGATTGAGCCAGAAATTTAGATCAAGATTAAGGAACTACAGTCTATGGACCAAGAAATCCAAAGAATTATTGAGATGGATGCAGTTAAGAGGAAACTAGACTTTCAAGTGTCCGAGGATGGAGTCCTGAAGTTTCGAGGGCGATTGTGTGTGCCGGATGATATAAAACTTAGGGAGGAAATATTATCGGGAGCTCATAGGAGCAATTACAGTATCTATCTGGGAAGTACAAAGATGTACTAGAATTTGAGACAACACTATTGGCAGAATGGGATGAAGGTGGATGTGACCAGGCATGTAGCTAAGTGTTTGACGTGCCAACAAGTGAAGGTACAACATTGTAAGCCTGGAGGACTATTGAGACCGTTAGAAATCCCAGAGTGGAAATGGAAACATATTACCATGGATTTCGTAACGGGACTGCCGAGAAGCCAAAGAGGACATGATTCAATTTGGGTAATAGTGGATAGATTGACTAAGTCAGCGCACTTTCTGGCTGTGCAAAAGGACTTTGAGTTGGAAAGATACGCAGACTTGTATGTGAAGCAAATCGTTAGGTTACATGGAGTACCGATAACGATCACTTCGGACCGTGATCCGAGATTTACGGCTAACTTTTGGAAAAGTTTGCAAAAGGCCTTAGGAATGAAGTTACAATGCAGTACGGCCTACCATCCACAAACAGATGGCCAATCTAAAAGGACCATTCAAACCCTGGAAGATATGCTGAGAGCCCGTGTGATAGATTTCCAAGGCAAATAGGAAGAACAGTTACACTTGGTGGAGTTTGCCTATAATAATAGCTATCAGCAGAGCATTCAGATGGCACCATTTGAGGCGTTATATGGTAAAACGTGCAGGACACCAATGTGTTGGGATGAAGTGGGTGAACGAAGTATCATGGGTCCAAAGTTGATCCAGCAGACAATTGAAGCGGTTGAGGTTATTCGAGACAGGCTTAGAACGGCGCAGAGTCGCCAGAAAAGTTATGCCGATTGAAAACAACGACCTTTAGAGTTTCAGATTGGAGATCACGTATTTCTCAACGTGTCGCCTATGAAGGGATTATCTAGATCCGGCAAGAAAGGAAAACTAAGTCCTAGGTACGTTGGGCCATTTGAAATTTTGGAAAAGATTGGAGATATGGCTTATCGACTTGCCTTACTGCTTAATTTGTCACAAGTACACAGTGTTTTCCACGTGTCAATGCTAAGAAAGTATGAACCAAACCCGACTCATGTCTTAAGGTATGAAGAGATAGATGTGAACGACAAAGTGTCGTACGTGGAAAGACCGATCGGGATTGAAGATAGAAAAGATCGTGTGTTGAGGAACAAGACGATCCCAATGGTTAAAGTTGTCTGGGAGCACCACGGAACAGAAGATGCCACGTGGGAAAGCGAAGAAGGCATAAGACGTCAATACCCCCAGTTATTTGAGTAGATAAGGGTAGACTGCAAATTTCGATGACGAAATTTTTTTTAAGAGGGGAAGAATTGTAACAGTCGAATTTTCGATGTAATTCCGGGATCAATAAAACTGATATGATTTCACATTTCATTTTAGTAAGTCTCGCCCAAAGCTGATCACTCTCGGGATACTAACCAATGGGGTCTGGCTAACTAGAAAACGATACGTAGACCGGGAATCCTATCGCGAAACGGATACCTATCACGAGAGACACTGAGGGAATATTTTAGGTCAACGTGAGCTGATCTCAAGAAAAAGTAATGGATTGGGTTTGGCCAAGGCCAACGATGTACCATAAGGACGCAGGTGATTCTGCAAGACCGAAAACACATGTGACCAACCAGTCCTGAACTTGAACCGAAAGATCGTGACATCTAGAACTAGTGATAATTTCTTATTCTCTCAATGATCGAGACCGTCACGATACGGATAGCCCTAGGTCGATACGCGTAACCTCCAAACAACCGCCCGTTAGTGAGAGATCATGAAATTGAAAGTTTAGCGAATTTTGATCACGAAATTGGGCCCAGATTCCGATGTCGATTTTCGAAGGACTTAAGAGACTATTTTTGGGAATCTAACGTCATATTATGCTGGCCACACGCGTTTAGAGTTAGTATGGTTAAAAATTGGAATTTCGAACTGGGGGTGAAAAATTACGATTTTGCCCCTCGGGACACCAGCGTAGCTTTTCGCGGCCAAATGAAATTATTTTTTGAGGCCGATGCCATTTTAGGGTGGCCACGCATACCAGGAGTTGTCATGGCCAAAAATTGGAATTGTGACAGAAATTGGAAAAATTGACGATTTTGCCCTTCAATCTTTGACGCGGATTTTCAAGGGCTTGTGCGATGAATTTCGCGATTCCGATGCCACATTATGCTGGCCACTCACGTTTAGGGTTGGTACGGGCAAAAAATGAAACTTCGACCCGAGACCGGAAAAACGACGGTTTTGCCCCTGGGCTATTTTTGGTTCCGAATTTTGGGGAATAATTAAGGAAATTAATTAAATTTGGACTTATCCTAATTATGGCAGCAAATGACCAAAATGCCCATTTATTTTTGGATAAGATTTAATGGGAGCCCTTGGATGAGGGGTAAAATGGCCATTTTGCTAGATTTGCGACACTTGGCACCCCTAGCCCCTAATATTTGACCATGTTGGACCAATTTCTCTCTCCTCACTCTCTCTCTCTCTTGGCCAGAACCCTCCCCCGATCACTCTCTCTCTCTTTTTCTCATTTTCTCCCTCTCGGCAAGCTTGGTCGGAGCCCCACCGTCGGCCACCAGAGCGCCACTGCTGCCCACCGTGTCTCACCGTCGACCACCACAGTCCCTCGCCTTAGCCTCAGCCTCAGCCTCACTTGACCCCTTTCTCTCTCCCTTTCTCTCCCTTTCTCTCTCCCGGGTAGCACCGCCGCCATGCCGGAGCTCGTACGGCCGAGCTACTGCCACTGGGATGTCCCCGACATCCGTACGTCACTGTTCACCACCTTCCGTATAGTGTCCATACGCCGTCGCCGGTTCCACTGTTCACTAGTGATTGGCTGCCATTCCTCGTTGTCGTGACCTCGAATTAAGTGAGTAAAATTCTTAAACTCGGATTAGGAATGATAGTGCAAATTTCTAGACTGGTTTATGAATACTAGTACTGGCAGAGAAAAATTTGGGTACCGATTGGTAGAAATTATTATCGGGAGAAATTTAGTAGACCAATGAGAATTTAATTGGGGAGAATAATAGGATTAATTGACAAATTTAGGAGTCCGTCGATGAAATTGCCGGGTATGCCCGGGTTTACTGATTTTACGTCAATTGTGCTTAATTGTGATCAATTGCGTACTGCCATGTCCCATGTTGTGTCGCTGAATTATGTAGAGTGCGATTGGCCAGTATTGGGCTTGAAATTAAATGTTGATTTGTGAATTGCACGTTAGGCCACACGGTATTAATTGGGTCAATTGAGCATGTGCTGTGGCATTAAGTGTCTGAATTATATTGATGCTTATGGTGCATTATACTGCATAACATGGACACGCATCATGTATGCCTAGAGTGAGGCATGTGGTGAAATTGTGCGAGAATGCGTGCATGCCATGAGCATGTGATCACCTAAAATACCCTAAAGCGTTTTACGCTGGGTTCAGATATTAATGAGTTGTGTGATTACCTAAGGACCTTTGGGTCATGACCTTCGGGTCGATACCGTCCTCATGCACTTTGAAGCAGGCTCTGGTTCGTAAGGAGATCAGTGTTGCGCCTCATGCACTTTGAAGCAGGCTCTGGTTCGTAAGGAGATCAGTGTTGCGCCTCATGCACTTTGAAGCAGGCTAGAGACACTAGGCCAAATCGGTGCTGCTCCTTATGCACTTTGAAGCTGGCTAGACGCACCGGGCCGTGAATATCGTTGACTCGAGTCATAATAAATATTAATAAATTGGGCAATTGCCAATATGGGCTAGTGGGCCGGAGATATGCATATGACATGTCGACGACATTTGCATGCATAAACATGCATTGATTAGCATGCGAGTGTGTGAGACTCGATGTATGAGCATGTGTTTGGCGTCCGTATGAATATGCGTGCCACACATGTGTCGTGATTATTATATATTGAACTATCTAACCTACTGAGTTAGAGAATTGCTTGATTGTGGTTGTATTGTGATTTGAATGTTTGTTTCCGGTCAGGAGATTGCATGCTAGCTTAGCTTAGGTTTAGGGGTTGAACTTGCTGAAATTCGTCTCACGGTTGTGTAAATCGAAACATTTTAGACCCCAAACCATGAGGATGGAGAAACCACTGCCACTTTTTGGGATCCCCATGAAGATCCGACAGTATACCAGTACCTACCCCTCAGGAAATTGAGAGGCTTTTGTGAGATATCGGTCAGTAGTATACGTGGACGTAGGCGAGTATTTCTACCAGGTGCATGAGTATATGGCATGGTGCCACCAAGATGCCGATGGAAATGAGGGAGAACCCCTCAGGACCTTTAATGTCCCGGTCGATGAGATTGGGATGTTGCACCCAGTTATAGCCGATGGTGAGGTGATCGACCCTGAGGTCACACCCGAGTGGATGATGCAAGATCAGGAGGTGGATGAGGAGCCTGAGATACTAGCGGAGGACCCCAAACCGATGGATGAGGAGGAGGATGAGCCCGAAGCCATGGAGCAGGACGTCGAGGAGGACGAAGAGGTTGTGGAGCTAGATTTAGATGAAGAGTATGTGTTGAGGAAAACTCATATTGATTTTGAAGTTGACAAAACTGCCCATGAAGTTTTATTGTGAAAGAACTTCAGACTCAAAGTTCAGACTCAAAGTACAGAAGCTGAAATTTTTCAAATGCAGTAATTTTGCAGATGCAGAAATTTTGCAGACGTAGAAATTTTTCAGACGTAGAAATTTTTCAGATGTAGAAATTTTGCAGACGCAGAAATTCTTCAGACGCAGAGATTTCTCAGATGCAGACGCAGACGCAAAATTTCTTCAGACACAGAATATAAAACCTAACATAACAGCTAGTGATCTGGTATGGATTTCACAAAAGGAAAGTTTTGATATCAATCTAATTCAAATTAATTGACAATCAAAGATTACGACAAGCATGCATTTACAACGGACAAAGCTCTACTTATGGAAACCAAGATTCTGATTGTATGGTCGACCAGAATCAGCGGGATTCAGATTTTATCAACCAACGGCTACTCAATCCATTTTATACAAATTTGTCCAAAGGTGAATATTGGAAGATGATCCTCTGAAGACTGTCCAACGGCTAGTTTGGAAGTGGAGGAGTATAAAAGGAGATCAACGAGAAGCAGAGGAAAAAGAATGAAATCAAGAATCAATAAGTCCTAAGTCTGAGCATACTCCGATTCAATCCCTTGTCTTGCGTGAGCTTGAAAGTGTAATTTCTTGAGAGGTGTAGACAGTGTTATAAGTGTGTGCTTAGGTGTGAGATAGTGTGATCTATCAGCTTGGTATAAGCAGCACCAGCTTCGAGAAGAAGTGCTCGAGTTTTAGCGGCACAACTTGCTGTAACTTCTCATTGATTTGATTAGTGAAATCCAGTCAGTAGGTTGTAGCGTGGGAGAGTGGACGTAGGCTTGCTATAAGCCGAACCACTATAAACTTGTGTGCAGTTTTTCTATCCCTATTACTTTGAACACTGCACATTAGGAGCACTATCTTTATAAACTGCTTTGAATCTGAACAATATTCAGACTCAACTGTTTTCTTTCATTTCCACATAATCTGGTTAAAATCACCTATTCACCCCCCTCTAGGTGATCCGTGCTAGCTACTTCAATTGGTATCAAAGTAGGTTGCTCGTTTATAGAAGTGTTTTACTTCTGAGTTAACGATTTATATGGCTAGCTACGGTGCTCCAGGTCTCATTGAAGGTTAAAGCAACAACAGACCACCGTACTTCGATGGCAAGGAATACAGCATCTGGAAGAATAAGATGAAGGCATTCATTAAGTCAATTGATCACATGCAATGGGATGTCATCATCAGAGGAGTCAAGCCAAAATCTTCTGAAAATACAGATGCAGAAAATCCTCCTTTATCTCAAACTGAGATATCCAAAAGAGAGACTTTAGATTCCAAAGCAGTTTATTCTTTATATTGTGCTTTATCTCCTATTGAATATAAAAAAATTGTTGCTTGTGAATCAGCTAAGGGAATCTGGGATACGCTTCACATCACTTATAAAGGAACAGATCGAGCCTAGGAAACTCAGATCAATCTGCTGCTTGGTCAATATGAATCGTTCAAGATGAAGCCTGAAGAATCAATTGCTGACATGTATGACAGGTTTACTGACATAGTAAACGGTCTTGCATACCAAGGACAACCAGTTCCAGATGCAATGAAGGTCAACAAATTACTGAGATAACTCACAATGAAGTAGGATAATATCAAAACATCTCTTCGTAAGACACAAAGGATCAAGCCTCTATTAGTAAATGAGTTGATTGGAACTCTGCAATCATATGAGATTGAGCATCGAAATGAGGAGAATTAATCCAGAGGTAATAAGTCAATTGCATTAAAGACTAACATTGATTCTGATGCAGATTTTGAAAATGAAGACGTTGACGATGAAGAATTAGCTCTCTTCATAAAGAAGTATAAGAAGATGAAGATCAGAGGAAGAAACCTCAAAGGAAAGAAACTGTTTGAGAAAAAAGAAGTCTACCAATGATACAGAAAAATCAAATGATGTTATATGCTTTCACTGTAAGAAACGAGGACATATCAAGCCTAACTGTCCTCTTCTGAAAAAGAAGACCAAATTTGAGAAAGCAAAGAAGGCCTTAAAGACAGAAACTTGGAGTGACACAGAATGTGAAGACAGTGACGATGATATTTGTCTTATGGCAAAATCAGATTCAGACTCAGATTCAGATTTTGATCCCAAGGTAGAAATCGAGGTAAAGCTTTTTGAAATGCCTATTGAAGTATCAAATTACATTGACGATTTATGCCTTGAATTTAAAGCTGCTCTTAAAAGAATCTCTTCTCTGAAAAAGGAAAATTCATCACTGAGGCAACACGATGTTTCTCAAAAAGAAAAAATCGATTTCCTTCAAAAGGAATTTCAACAAATCAAGGAAAGTCGAGATCTTCTTTCCGAAGAGAATGCTATTTTAAAAAAAGGAAATTTTTGAAATTACTTCTAAGTTTTCAAAAGGGTCAGAAACTTTGAAACATATCCTTTCTATCCAAATTCCTTATTACAACAAATCTGGACTCGGATTTGTGAAGGAAAGTGATAGCTTGATGGATTTTCCAAAGGTCAAGGAGAGATTAAGATAAAGACCTCCTCGACAAGTTTACAAAAATCATTTCAAAAGGAACTTTGTAAAACATGTTGGCCGAAGTGTTCTCAAATGCTCAAAATGTGGAGATCCACAACATTTTGAGAATGAATGTCCTAAAGTCTGGAGACATGTTCGAAGAGAATTTGTTAAGACAGTCTATACTGATCCTCAAGGACCCAAACAAATTTGGGTACCAAAGAAAACTTGAGATGCTATAATTCTTGCAGGTTACCACGAAGAGAAAAAATGAAGTGGTACCTAGATAGTGGATGCTCAAGACACATGACAGGAGATTCAAACATATTCATTGATTTACAAAGTCTGAATGGTGGAAAAGTTTCCTTTGGAGAAAATACCAAAGGAAAAATCATTGGTAAAGAAACGGTTGAAATAGGAGGATTGACAATCAATGATGTCTCTTTGGTAAAAGGACTCAATTATAACCTGTTAAGCATAAGCCAACTATGTGATACGAGTTTCAAAATCAACTTTCAAGAAGATACATGCTCAGGAACAAGCAAATATTCTTCTCAAACATTTACAGGAAGAAGACATGGCAACATTTATCTTCTAGATGTCAATTCAAGTTCCACTCACTGCTTAATCTCAATCAAAGAAGATGATGATCTATGGCACAGGAGATTGGGACATATCAGTATGAAACAAATCTCAAAGATCTCAAACAAGAAACTGGTGTGAGGTTTGCCGGATTTAAAATACAAGAAAACAGAGTTATGCAATGCCTGCACTCTAGGAAAGCAAGTAAGAAGCTCTTTTAAATCTATACACTATATTTCTACTAATCGTGCCTTGCAGCTTCTTCATATGGATCTGTTTGGACCTACAAGAACACAAAGTTTCGGTGGTAAGAAGTACTGTCTTGTCATTGTTGATGACTTTACAAGATTTACTTGGGTGTTCTTTCTTGCTCATAAAAATGAAGCATTTTCGTATTTCTCAAAATTTGCAAAAAGAGTTCAAAATGAAACGGGCTATACCATTTCCTGCATTAAAACTGATCATGGGGGAGAATTTGAAAATCAAAATTTTTTAGATTTTTGTGAGAAGAATGGTTTTCAACACAACTTTTCTACTCCATACACACCAGAACAAAATGGTATTGTGAAAAGGAAAAATCGTTCCTTGCAAGAAATGGCAAGAACTATGTTGATTGAGAACAAGATTCCTTCATATTTCTGGGCAGATGCAGTTTTTACAGCATGTTATATCATGAATAGAGTTTTTCTCAGACCTATTCTTGAGAAAACCCCCTATGAACTCTACAAAGGTAGAAAGCCTAGCATTTCATATTTTCGAGTGTTTGGTTGTAAATGCTTTATTCTTAAGAATCCAAATGACCACACTGGCAAGTTTGATGAGAAAGCAGATGAAGGATTCTTACTTGGATATTCCACTACGAGTAAAGCATACAGAGTTTTCAACAAAAAGTCTTAGACTGTGGAAGAAATAATGAATGTCAAGTTTGAAGAAAATATTCAGACTCACAAAGATGAATATGAATTATCTTCCTACAATCAAGAATTATCAGAAGCTCAATATACATAAGGAGTAAAAGAAGATGCAATCCAGACATATCTAGAATCTTCAGAGTCTGATATTATTCATAAGGAAAAATATGACAGAAATTGGAAACACAAATCCAGTCATTCGAAGAACCTTATAATTGGAGAAATAGAAGACGGTATCAAGACTCGATCTAAGTACAAGGAAAACATCAGCAACTTGGCCTTGATATCAGAAATAGAACCAAAAGAAATTGATGAAGCATTATCAGATGAAAGCTGGATTGAAGCTATGCAGGAAGAATTTCAGCAGTTCAGAATCAATCAAGTATGAGAGCTTGTGCCAAGACGTAAAGACCATCCAGTCATTAGAACAAAATGGGTATTTAGAAACAAGCTGAATGACAAAGGGAAAGTTACAAGAAATAAAGCTAGACTAGTAGCAAAAAGCTACTCTAAAAAAGAAGGCATAGATTATGATGAAACATATGCACCAGTTGCCAGGTTAGAAGCCATTCGGCTACTATTAGCTTATGCTTGTTTTCATAACTTTAAATTGTTTCAGATGGATGTGAAAAGTGCCTTCCTGAATGGATATATCAAAGAAGAAATATATGTTGAACAACTACCTGGTTTCGAAGAACCAAAGAAGACTAACTATGTCTATAAACTCAAGAAGGCTCTTTATGGTTTGAAGCAAGCACCACGTGCTTGGTATGAACGACTAAGTAACTTCCTTCTCCAAAATGGTTTCACCAAAGGTAAGGTTGATACGACCCTATTCATCAAGAAAAAAGACATGTAGAACGAGTTTGGGATGAGTATGATGGGAGAATTAACATTCTTTCTTGGCCTACAAGTGAAACAGACCAAAAATGGTACATTCATTTGCCAGGAGAAGTATGCCAAGGATATTGTCAAGAAATTTGGATTGCAAAATTGCAAGAAAACAGACATTCCCATGTCTCATTCATCCAAATTGGACAAAGATGAAAATGGTAAAAAGGTTGATCAGAAGGTATACAGAAGCATGATAGGTTCATTATTATATCTTACTGCATCAAGTCCTAACATACTTTTCAGTGTTTGTATGTGTGCAAGATTTAAATTAGATCCAAAGGAATTACATTTATCTGCTGTTAAGAGAATAATCAAGTATATTGGAACTTATCCAATGCTAGGTCTTTGGTATTCCAAAGATTCAGACTTTACTCTTACTGGATATTCTGATGCTGACTTAGCTGGATGTAAAGTGGACAAGAAAAGTATCACAGGTACATGTCAACTGCTTGGGAATATGCTAGTATCATGGTACTCCAAGAAACAAAATACAGTTGCACTTTCCACAGCATAAGCAAAATATGTAGCCTTGGGAAGTTGTTGCGCACAAATTCTGTGGATGAAACAACAGTTACAAGATTTTGGGATTGAAGAATCAAATGTTGCAATCAAGTGTGACAACACAAGTGCAATTAATTTGACAAAGAACCCCATTCTCCATTCTCGAGCTAAGCACATTGAAATCAAGCATCATTTTATTCGAGATCATGTTCAAAATGGTGATGTGAATATTCAATTCATTGATTCTAAGAATCAATTGGCTGATATATTCACAAAACCTCTTGACAAATCTTCATTTGAATTCATTAGACATAAACTGTGCATTGTTTATCCCCCTTAGTGTATCATCTGTTAAACAGGAATTTTTCATACTCAACTCTCAGTCTGAATATCCTCTTCAGACTCTAAAGAAAGCTACGTCTATACTTCAAACTTTGGCGGGAATATTTCTGGTAAGATATTATTATTTTTTTGGAAACAAATCAGGTACGTATTCTAATTTATTTGTGCCTAATATATTTTCCTGATTTTATCATGTCTCCTTATGCTTATAAAATATATTCTTGAGATTACTTTTTATTCTTTCTAAAATTTTCTTTCTCTTCAAAACCCTTGCGATATTCTAAAACCCTTTCCTCTTTATAAACCTATTCGTCTTTTATCAAACCCTATCAATTCATATTTCACTCTTCAAACCCTTCCGATACTCAGAGCCGCTCCTCCTCTCTCTCTTTTCTAAAGATTAAATCTTTCGGTGAAAAATGTGCTCAATATGCCTTTCAAGAGAAGATCTTCACGCATTCTCAACCAAGAATCAAAATCTACTGCACCAGCGGAGCATCTGGATATTTCCGATACAGATTCAGATCATCCCGAAGTTCCCTCCGAAGCGACACCACCGAGGCATTCATCTTCTCATAAATCTACCGGTAAAACTGATTTTCGTTTTCGGAGTATTAAGTTTGTATGGAAAACATATCAGAAGTTGAAACAGTGTAATGTTTCTGTAACGGTTCTCCGTGCGTGTTTGCGAGATAATAATCTCTTCTCAGAAGAACATCTTGTCCAGACTTATACTCTGTTTTGTTCTAAAAATGAAACTGCTCCCACAAGCTCTGCTCCAAAAGCATCATCTTCCAAAAAGGGCAAAGAGAAAGTTGGAGAAACTTCCACTCCCTCTGAAAAAGAATATACTCCAACAAGCCCTAAACCGGTCAGTATCTCAAAATATGTAGTTCCCGATGATGATGCACGACTTTTTGATACCTTTGAGATGAAGGTAGGAATCGCATCTGGCTTACCTGGCACAAGTGGTTTATTCAGAAGTAATAAGCACAACATGTTCTATAAATTGTTGCTTGCTCGGGGAGTCATTAACCACAGGATAGTGGATTTTGGATATCTAGAGAAGGCAGGTATATCAATAGAACATCTGTTTCAAGAATTAGGAATTTATGAATTCTGTCTTCAATCTGGTATTGTTTTTGCCGAATTAACCGCATACTTCTATTCCAATCTCTCTATTCTGTCACCAAATTGGATTCAGTTTACTGTTGGTGATCAGAAGTTTGACTTACGAGCGACTGACTTGGCAAAAATAATTGGAGCAAGACATTCCAAGTTCATTCCTTTGGCAGTGGATGTTGAAGAGGCTTCGAGGGTTGCTTCCGAGAATCCCAACTTTGCTCCTAAGGGACATATTTCCTATTCTGACTTATTAAAACGGTCGGTGATCTTGCATAAGATCATTATCAACTGTTTAAAGCCTAAGGCAGCCTCTAAAACTGACCTTTCTAGATCCGAAATCAAGCTCATATGGGCTATCTTAAAAGGTCAATCCTTTTCTCTCCCTCATGTCATCATTTTTTATATGTACCGAACATTGCAGAAGGACAAGGGGCAGTTACCCTATGGGGCTCTAATCTTTCGCATATTCATGTTCCTTAAAATATCTATTCCTGCTGATTTGCAAAAGAACCCTATCCCCTGCATATATGTTGGAGAAAAAATGGTCTCCAAAATGAAAAATTTTGAAGATATCAAGGGAAGAGTACAAGGACAAGAGGCTCAACAGTTAGAGGGAAAATCTATTGGAAAGTCAAAAGCAAAGGAGCCAAAGAAAAAGTCTGGTATAGCCAGCAAGATGCCTGTCTCTCCTCCTCCACTCAAAGTGTATAGCAAGAAGAGAAAGTTTCTACTGCATGATGAAAGCGATGATGCAGAAACAGAACACTTTGAAACAGGAAGCACTGCAGACACAGTTCATGAAGATCCTATACCTTCTACAGACCAGGCACCTGTTCAGGGGGAGCATCTACCAGCATCAGCCTCAGGAGATGATCAATCAATACCAGAAAATATCTATGAACAATCTTTAGATATTGCAACTATTCTCTCCCCACTGCTCGAGATCAAGGCAAAACAAACTACTCTTGAACAAGATTTGAAAAATCTTCATCACATTGTTGAGGAAAACCATCAGATTCAGAATATTCAGGCAGCTCAAGATAAAGCAGAACTTACAAAGGCTATTGATCTGTGCTCCACCAACTTGGACAAAGTAATGGGAGAATGCAATTCCAAGATTGAAGAAGCTGTTTCGATTCTTGAAAATTTTCAACTCGTTCGCACTCCTAAAAAATAGCCTGTTTTTCTTTCAAAAACTTTTTCTTTCTGGTTTGTAATTCCAATTACATTTTAAATTGCTTGATTGCTTAATATCATTGATCTATTTCTTTGCTGATGACAAAAAGGGGGAGATATTATATGTAGATACATTTTATGCAGATTTGATATACTAATATGTCGAATCATATGCAGGTTACATACAAAGGAAGAGATAGACACAGATATAAGAGTTTGCTCTTTTCAATTTCAATTTGTGACTCAATGCGCTTAATATGCCTTCAAATTAATTTTAAACTAATTCAATCTGCAGGAAAGTTTTGTCACCATAAAAAAGGGGAAGATTGTTGAGGAAAACTCCTATTGATTTTGAAGTTGACAAAACTGTCCATGAAGTTTTATTGTGAAAGAACTTCAGACTCAAAGTTCAGACTTTTCAAAGTAATTTTGCAGACGCAGAAAAATTTTTCAGACGCAGTAATTTTGCAGACGCAGAAATTCTTCAGACGCAGAGGTTTCTCAGATGCAGACGCAGACGCAAAATTTCTTCAGACACAGAATACAGAACCTAACATAACAGCTAGTGATTTGGTATGGATTTCACAAAAGGAAAGCTTTGATATCAATCTAATTCAAATTGATTGACAATCAAAGATTACGACAAGCATGCATTTACAACGGACAAAGCTCTACTTATGGAAACCAAGATTCTGATTGTATGGGCGACCAGAATCAGCGGGATTTAGATTTTATCAACCAACGGCTACTCAATCCATTTTATACAAATCTGTCCAAAGGTGAATATTGGAAGATGATCCTCTGAAGACTGTCCAACGGCTAGTTTGGAAGTGGAGGAGTATAAAAGGAGATCAACGAGAAGCAGAAGAAAAAGAATGAAATCAAGAATCAACAAGTCTTATGTCTGAGCATACTCCGATTCAATCCCTTGTCTTGCGTGAGCTTAAAAGTGTAATTTCTTGAGAGGTATAGACAGTGTTATAAGTGTGTGCTTAGGTGTGAGATAATGTGATCTATCAGCTTGGTATAAGCAGCATTAGCTTCGGGAAGAAGTGCTCGAGTTTTAGCGACACAACTTGCTGTAACTTCTCATTGATTTGATTAGTGAAATCCAGCCAGTAGGCTGTAGCGTGGGAGAGTGAACGTAGGCTTGCTATAAGCCGAACCACTATAAACTTGTGTACAGTTTTTCTATCCCTATTACTTTGAACACTGCACATTAGGAGCACTGTCTTTATAAACTGCTTTGAATCTGAACAATATTCAGACTCAACTGTTTTCTTTCATTTCTGCATAATCTAGTTAAAATCACCTATTCACCCCCCCTCTAGGTGATCCGTGCTAGCTACTTCAATATGCCTCCGAGGAGTCGTCGAATGATTCTACCAAGTCGTTCGACCCTGATTGGGAGCCCTAGGGTAACCCAGTGTCCTTAGCTAGTAGTGAAGGCCGCTACTTTTTGAACTTTAGCCCTCTCCCCGAGTTTTAGCCTGACCTCTCTTGCCGCTTACACCATTTTGACCAGGTGGCTGTCGACCGTTTGTATTTCTTTTGTTGTACTTGTAAATACTGTAAAAATAATTTTTAATAGTAATATAAGAGTGTAATTATTTTCTGCAGTGATGCATGGCTATACATGGCTCATAATTGTAGTTGTCTGGGATTGTTTATTTAATACTTCCGCTTTGTGCTTGATCTCTGTTTAGGCGTGGGTTGGCGACGCTTCCTGGGATGTTGCAGTTTATCGACCAAGGTAGGGATGTTGCGTGCCGTGGGGTTCGGGGCGTGACAGCTTGAGGGTGGCCAAGCCTATTTATAAGCAAGCCAACTTACTCACCAAGTTGCCCTCCAACTTGCACAAGAAGATACATGACTATCATGACAAAGCCTCCAAAGTCAAGACTCATGATGGCATGCATTAAATGCCATTAATAGACAAAGGGCAAAGAAAAATAATGAAGGCCAATCTTATCCTAATCTCATTGGCTCTCTCTCTCTCTCTCTCTCTCGGCTACTCTCTCTCTCTCCTTTCCCTTGGCCGAATGGCTTTCTTTCTATAATTCCAAACTTGCTCCTCACTCAAGACTATTAATGCTTGTCATTATGAAGAGGGTTCCTAAAGTATTATGGCCATTAATTAGGCTTCTTAAACAAGCTTCATTCTTGGCTATTCATTTTCAAACTTGGGCTTCAAGCTTTGACTTCTCTTGAATCATCCAATTCTAAGATTGCCTGTCTCTCTCTCTCGGTTTCCCCTTGGGCCGACCTCCAATCAAAGCATAACATATCTCATTTGAAAGATCATAACGTATGCTTTAAATTATCAGAAAACATCAAGTCGAAATTCCAACATTCTCACGCAGAAAATGCTGAATTTTTGAAATCTAACAAAACCAGACAATTTTGCACTGTTCACGAAATTGGACTTGAAAACATAGTAAATGAATTTCGAAAATTCTTAAAATTTGAATATGTCATAAACAAGGCCCTAACAAACATTTCTCGTGATAACATAAATTTGGAATCTTTTTGTAAACATCATTTTTAATAGCTCAAAGATAGACTAAAAACAGTACACCGAAACAGAATTCTTGTTTCTAAAAGTAAGCTCTGTCTAGAATTTAAATCATCTCGAAAAATTTCCAAATTTATATAAGTTATAGAAAAGGAAGTTCTCAACAACTTTTGTGCAACAAACTTTTCCAAAATCGGCCCAGAAAAGCTCGTAGAAAATTGATAAAGTGTGAACATCACTGAAATACCCATTCTGGACAGTTTTACACGATCCGAAAATCAGGCCATCGTACCACTCATATCAACTCGAAAAATTCTGAAATTAAAGTATGTAAAACTTCAAGATATTTGGAACAACTTTCAAGAAGAAAGTGTTTGGAAATTTGGATCACAAAAGTCTCCCCAAAAATAACAAAATGAAGAGGTACAAAGGATCCAAACTGGGTTTTCCAAAATAAGAGTAAAAATTTTAGTTTCGATTGGAAAACCACCAAACTTAAACCATAGCAATTTCCTAGTAACTGAAATTGAGGATGTTATAGTACTGTTCTTGAAAACAATTATAAAAAGAAGGTTTGCATGCGGTCTTATCGGCTCGCCAAGTGCCATGCGGGTTATTCCGCGGGCAAGGAACTATCGGCCCATAACACAATGCTATCTTTTTGTATTTTTCGAACAAGGAAATCAATCAAACAAAATAAACTATAAATTGCAAAAGATAAGCTCAAAATCACCGAAGATATCAAATTAATTCAAACTTGGAAACAAATAAAACCGACACCCCAATCTTAATGCTTAAAGATTAAGTTACCGGTTTTCTGTGCAATCCATAACCCTATCTCCATGCCTAGGTTGCCGATAATGCACATGTTATGAATTAGGAAATTTTTTTAATTTAGATATGTCAAATATATCAAAGAATCAAAGTTAGATCATGATATACTCAAATTAGGCAATAAAATTTAGAATTCAAATTTGGATTGGATTATTACCTTGTAGATTTGTTTCCGAATAGAGGACGGGCGGCTAGGACCCTTGGATGGTGATCGGTGGAGGCAAGGAGCAAGGACCGACGGTGGGGCTCGCTCCTTCGCCGTCGGTGGAGTCAACAACGAGGGAGCTTTCGGTGTAGGTGCTTGACTTGAGCAGGTGGTCGAAATTAAGGATGGTCATGCTGAGGTTGACAGGTTGTCTTGTGGCCCGATGGTTCACGGTTGATGCTGGTCTAGAGTTCTCAGAGCACCTGCAAAACCATACACTTGCTGGGATGGTTAACAGCACGAGGTAGCACGACTAGTTGTCGAAGGCTTCTTGGTCGGGGCCGGCTGTGTCGTTGGTGTCGCGGTGGTGCAACGAGCAGCTTGTTGTCCAGAGCAGCGGTGGTGATGGAATTCTCAGTCACGGCAGTGCTTGGCACGATCACGGCTGGAACCAGTTTGGTTGTCATCACAGAACACTTGCTTGACAGGGCAGCAGGTCTTCGTGCGGTGCGGAGCTCGGCAAATAACAGCAAAGTCGTCGTGGTGGCTGGCTGGAAGGGGCTAATCGCATTGTTACCTCGTGTTTGGACAACAGGTCGTCGTGGTAGGGAAGCAGCAGCGGCGGCGGAAGGCTTGGAGCAGCGTCGTTGTGGCCAACACAAGGAGAAAGTAGCAGCGTCCTTACGGCTGGCTCGATGGTGAGGAAGCCAAAGCGACGTTGATCAGCGGTGGGAGGCAGCGATAGCTCGGTCGGTGTGGTCTCGGTCACAGAAAGGGGAGGCTTGACCGAGGATCCCTCTCTCTCTTCTCTTTCTTTCTCACAATCTCTCTCTGTGTTTTCTATTGTGTGCTCTCTAAATTTGTTTTTACCAACCTCCTGATTACGAGGG
Organism: Syzygium aromaticum; assembly: GCA_024500025.1. Lineage (NCBI taxonomy): Eukaryota > Viridiplantae > Streptophyta > Magnoliopsida > Myrtales > Myrtaceae > Syzygium > Syzygium aromaticum. Next base: position 33,232,945 of record CM044892.1, read on the forward strand.
TTAAGAGCCTGGTTATAGTGAAAACTAGGTTTTTTTTCCTTATCCTAGTTATGGGCTAAAACCTTTAATTCTTGTGGGCTTATATGCTTGACTCCTTATGGGTTTATTAAGCTCAAACCCTTACACTAATTTCATTTGGGTTAATTTAAAAAAAAAGCATAAACTTTATCTTGGATGACAATTCTGAGTCGAAGTTTCTTTTTTTTCTCAATAAAAAGCACAATTTTTTACTTGAGTACCAAATTTGGCTCCCGTGATGTAAAATTTTCAAATTGTTCAGACTAGATTTGTGATTTAAGTGAAAGTTAATGATTTTTTTCGAGACATAAAAAAAATTTCGGGCTGGAATTATCACTCAAGATAAAATTTGTGTCTTTTTTTTGAATTAGGCCAGTTCTATTTCTCATTGGTGCCCCGATACTTGGTCGTGACGTCAAATCCTTAACTATATATTTGGAACTTACCGGGCCGTGGATTGAATAATAGGTCTCTCACAGCTTATGGTTCCCTAGATCTTGTCTCGAGAGGTTATTATTAACTTTTCACTTTATTTTCGAAACTGTACAAGGATGAATTGGTTACTTGTCCGTGCTAGTATGCCAAAGCATCTGTATCATCGGCAACTCGGCATTGAAACGACCCAATTCAAGTGTGCTGCAGTGACAGAGAACTTGAAACCTAGAAAAGATTGGATTGCAGTAACATCAGCATGTTAACTACCCTAGCTGTAGCTGTTGGAAATGCTGTACTGACTCTGAATATGAAAGGACAATGGCTTAACGACTAATTGTTACACTATGTCAATGTTTCTGTGCTTTGTGGAGAAAAATAGGAGAAGTGCATGAGGTCTGGCATCTATAAATAGGCATCATATCGAAGCAAGTGTTCGCATCCATCAGAGCACTTGAGAGTAGAAAAAAAAACACAGAGACAAAATCCAAAATGTTGCAGAGCGTTCGACTTTCTGCTAGTCTCGCACTCTTGGCTCTGGCGCTGTCCTTCGCCGACGCTTACGACCCAAGTCCCCTGCAGGACATCTGTGTGGCAGTCGACGAACCCAAAAATGCTTGTAAGCTTGTGTTTCCCTTGCTTGGTAGACACTCCGAATCAATACATTTTGCTCTTGATTTCAGAGTAGTCCTCCTTTAAGACTGATTCCCTTGATGGGTGCACGGGGGATGCTCTTTAGGCATTGCAATTAATTTTTTCGAACAAGACATTGAGTACGCTAATTTCACAGAAAACAAGACAATTAAGTTAACAAAAAGATAACATTTCTCATTCTTGGTGCGACCTTATTGTATCCTAGGATGTGCCTCGAAGGCATTTGTCAGCAACAATTTCCTCTTAACGAGACTCCTCTCTATGCAGTGTTTGTGAATGGAAAGTTCTGCAAGAACCCTGCTCTTAGCACAGCAAACGACTTCCTCTATTCTGGCCTCCAAGTTCCTAGAAGCACAGCCAATCCCGTGGGCTCCACAGTCACCCCGGTGTTTGTGGACCAGCTACCAGGACTCAACACTCTCGGCATTTCCATGGCTCGTATTGACTTTGGAATAGGTGGTTTAAATCCTCCGCACACTCACCCTCGTGGCTCCGAGATTTTGCTCGTCCTGGAGGGCACTCTCTATGTAGGTTTTGTCACGTCCAACCAACTGAACAATACTCTCTTTGAGAAAGTCCTCCACCCTGGAGATGTTTTTGTTTTCCCAATTGGGATGATTCACTTCCAGCTCAATGTTGGAAAGACCAATGCAGTCGCAATCGCTGGTCTAAGCAGCCAAAGCCCAGGAGTCATCACTGTGGCCAATGCATTGTTTAACGCAAAGCCGCCTATTTCCCCTGAGGTTCTAGCCAAGGGATTCCAGGTGGATGAGAAGTTTGTTGAGGAACTTCAGAAGAAGTTCTGGTACTACAATTAGCCTGAGAAATGCATCTGATGATGTCATCATCTCTGCGTACTTAATTAAATAAACTGTTACCTTAAGTCTTCTGATGAAGTTCCTAGTTCAAGTATGAAGAAAGTTTCCTTCCGTCACATCTTGTATTGATTTAAGTATAATAAGACTGTTGTTTTCTGCACCATCTACTACTTCGAGGTTATTGTGATGAACTTATTTCCTGGAACCAAGACAGAAAAAGACGGCGAGCTCGACACGAGACTCTACCATGTCAGAGGATTTCCAACCTGAATGCTTTAAAAGCACGAACTGCTAATAACCATTGCCAGTTCTGCTTAGGCTGCATAAGTAACTATTAATGAACAATCAGTAACAATGAAACTTCAGTAGTTTCAGGGATCATGATGCTGCATTGAGTTTATTGGGAATGAAGCCTCAAAGAATTCCTCTTATATGAGAAATTATCATTGCTATTTGCTTGCAGTGTGTTCTAGTTTGAGATATTTGATCCACCACTTTGTGTCCCTTGTTTCTACCGAGTTCTGTTGGACATGTTAGTTGGGGTTCTCAAATTGCATTTCCTTTAGGTTTTGCTCCCCATTGATTATGTCCTTTTGCTATTTACGTAATCTATGAATGAGAGGAGGTCTTAATAAGTGCTAAATTAAGTAATAGAAGAAATGAAAAACAGAAAACGACAGCTATGTAGTTATCCTCATACATATATTAGCAAGTTTCCTGAATTCCCTGTGATTGTAATAAAGTCACCAGTGAATCTCCGAATTGATTTGTCAATCTTATTATATTTATGTTAGGTACCAAGATAAGTTGAAATGCGGAAGCTGGTAAGGTTTCTCCTGCATTAGTAGCTGCTTAAGCTACTGTAAAGAGTTGAAAAAGTATGACAATCGATTTGTCATCCATCAAACGAGTTGGAGACCATTATGGTTGAACAATGCACCAGAATCTTCTGTTATATTGACTTAACAGAACCGTGGAAGGCCCAACAGCACAAGCGAGTTGGAGACCTAAACTACTGATTCGGCATTATTGTTAAACCAAAAACAGATGCATTTTCATTTTGCATTATAGCTTAACAATGATTAGAATCATAAAGGTATATCCGTGAAACAAATTTTTTGCACGGATGCTGGACCTTGATAGTAATTAGTTATGGATCATTATTAAGGTTGTTAGTCAAGTGTTAGGAAATGGGAAAACCTTGAAGTTCTCTACTTTAATCAATTTTCCAAGGTATCAATACTATATGTGACCAGACAACTAAAACCTTACTAGTTTCAATACAATCAACCAATTCTAACTAATCCCATCTTCTGGTGCAACCATTCCTCTTCTTCTAGTCGGGCACATCGACTATTCTGCTCAGCCTACTCAGCATAGTCTGTTGTTGTCAGCAGATGCTATATTAAGGTTCCACCGGTCCTGATTTCATTGTGAGTGTTTAATGGGTGCTGTACCCACAAGGCAACTACCAAATAGGCAATGTTTCTGTCACAATTTCAGCTCCTAGACTGAACTCTGAAATTTTTGAAGGCAAAAGGTTCCATGAGTGAGACTTTTCAATGATAGCTTAAATAATGATAACGCCGCATAATTCTTATCTAGAAAATGATTTTTTCACTCTGATGATCATTCAAAACCCAATACTAATTACAATACAGTCAACCAATTCTAACTACTGCAATCTTCTGGTGCAACAATCCTTCTTCTGCATCATGCACAATTTTTTTTCTCAAGCTGATTGACAATTTTTTTCTCAGTCTAATTCAGCATATTCCAATGATACCATATTAGGGTTGTGGCCAGTTTTTCATCATTTTGAAGTAAACTAATGCAGTAGATGCTGCCAAACAGGCAATCCTGGTTTCCCTTTCAAATCCGTTCTTTTCGCTGGAGCAATCTACAAAATCAATGTCAAAGGCAGGACGAATATGTTGACATCATCTCCTGTTGATATCGCTAGCTTGGGTGTCTAATGTTTCATTTTACTGGAGCAAATTGCAAAATCAATATCAAAGGCTGGAGGAATTGGTTGACATCAACTCCGGGACAAGGACAATAGAAGGGTTATGGTGTTTACTTTAGTGCCAAAAGTTTTTTCGGATCATTTAAGTGTTACTTTTGAAAAAGAAAGATTACTTAAGTGTTTACTCTAATTTGAGTCATCAAAAATCTGACATGGATCAATGTAGCTCACTGACTCGCCTAGTCAGTATATATATATATCCTGAACGACAGCATCTACAAGGTATGTCTCAAATATAAACCCCAAATCCCCAATTCAACGAAATTCCCAAATTTGAAACCTTAGCGACCATTCAACCCACAATCAAAACCCTAATTCGTTTGCCCCTCAAAATTAACAACTCAATCTTGTAAATGGCGAGCAGGAGCATGTGAAATGGACGATTTACACATGAGTGACATGGACGATTCTTGGCCTCAAACTTCACCAAAATGGGGGAAGGAGGAGTCCTCAAGCTACAGTTACGGAATCTAAAACCAGAGGCTCTAAACACGTCACTTGAGCTGATGGTAGTCGAGGATGGGTCTTCAAATGAAAGCGGGCCACTTCGAGCTTTCCTAGCTGAGAAGCGGGTCGAAACAGAGCACTGGCGATTGTGATGAGAATTGACGGAGATAGCAGTTTTCTGTGATCGTCAATTGTTCAATTGGTAGGGGGTCCTAGTGGCATCGTTGCCAATGATTCGGAGTCAGCAGAGGAGGATCAAATGAGCTGGAAGCACTTGAAGCTTCCTGGTCGAGAAATAGGACAGAACAGAACCACTCCTCTATTGCTTCGGGATGATGAATGGCAATGGTCGGCAGTGGCTCTGGTGGCTTGAAAAAGGTGTAGAAAGCCGTCACTGGTAGTTGACACCAGTGAATGACCTTTGGGCAAACCCCAAATTCTTCAAGCCTTCTTCGCCGGAAAACAGAGCAAAAACGGGATGAACTGACTGCAGCTTCACCGACGACTAGTGAGGGTGGTGACTGGCAGGCGGCATCGGTCTACGGCCGACTTGAGATATTGGCGACCGGTGTTGGTTAATAATGGTTGCCCATGTCTCTGCTCATGCTCGGTTGGGTGATTCCTTCGAGAGAATGGCCGAGGCAGCGTGGTGATCTATGGTGGCTGTGCGTGGGACAACCATGGCTCTGCGTGGGTTGGCGGTGGTTTGGAGTTTATTCTTTATGGAGGCGGGTGAGGATGGCAGGCAGCGAACGGCGGATGATGGTGTTTTTCGGTGGCGAGCAAGCGACGACGAGTGAGTGAGTGCGATGTTGTTTTTCGCATGGGAATGGTGCAACGTCGTTTTCAAAGCACCCAGCCTGTCAAGGATGTCCACGTGGAATGGTTTTTCAAAAAATTCCAACTCATATTAAAGTTTCAAATATAAAAGCCACGTGATATTTTTGGCTGGAATTTCTTGTCAGAGGCACTTAAGCGGTCATTTTTTTTATGATTTGGCACTTAAGTCAGCGGGCGAAAACTTTTGGTAGTAAAATGAGTGTTGTATGAAATTTTTGACACTTCTAATATCTTTTTGCCCATCATCTCCTATTACTACGGTCACTTCCATGTTTTCATCTAAGTCATATTGAATTCTCGACTCATAGTTATTGATTAGAGATGTATTCTACTTAAACTCCCTATGTCACTTTTTATCCCTTTCGCATACCTCCAAATCATTCTCTAGTTTTGGGCTTCAAATAATGAAAGTGTTGATATGCATGTGTGAGTTATGTTAAAAAAAGTCCCAAATTGGAGAATTGATGTGGTATGGATAAGTTAATATATTCAAGTTGGTTAATAATTTATTGGCTTAAACTTTGGAATGAATGTGAGTTTAACTAAATAATTGACCGGCTTGGACTTGGGCTTCCTCTTGACGATTTCTTTGGGTAAAGGTTTTGGACTTCTACTGTGCACTATCAACAAATTGTATTAGAATAGATGATAGAGTGGTAGACCTCCAATTTGTTCCGGTATTTGGTAAATATCTCAATAAAGTAATTTGGTAACCAATATGGTTTTCGTGCAAGTGGTCGTTGTGGTGTAGCAATACAGTCTTGATGGCAAGCTTCATGGTTCATTAAACCAATAAGTTTTGGGCCAACTTGGTTATGTCAACTACTCCATACCACATCAATTTTTTGATGTGGAACTTTTCAAATACAATTCATACGTGCATCTCAACAATCTCCCCCCACGTGTGAGCTTTGTCCGGATAAAGAGACCAAGGATGAAGGTGGGCATTGGAGATTATATTCAAGTTGGTCTATAATTCATCGGTTTAAGTTTTTGAATGAAGGTTGGTCCAAGTGGATATGTTGACAGTGTCACGCCTAGCACCCTAATCTACTCGATCCTCGGGCGCATGACAATTGCGAGGTCATTTAATCATGACGTCTCAGGAGGTGTCACCGATCCATCGCAACATCTAACAAATAAGCACATGCGGAAGTGAAATCCAAATCACCCAATCAACAACAACAACAACAACAACAACAACAACAACAATAGGGATACCTAGGAAAACACATAGACAAAAGCACACTTGATATATATGTATGTTAACCATCGGACGTTAACAAAATACAAACCCGTAACTACGAGCCTTTTTCTGATTCAACGAAAGGGATCAGGGTTAAACCTAGCTTCTCTATCAACGAGGGCAACCACCCCTACGTCTTGGTCTACCGGGACACCAAAACGTATAATCCGAGTGTCCATACTAGAGGCCTGAAAAGGGTTAAGCAACAACACGAGTAAAACTCAATAAGTAAATCCTCTAAGTCCTGTATAGTAGGATACCTCGCCTCAGAAACTTGAAAGGTAGCCTCATACTCACATCATGCCAAATACACAATCAAATGATCACACATGAATACTTACCTCCAGTCAGCACGTACAATTCATACAAATAATCACACACAAAGCCTTGCTTCCAATTGGCGTGCGATAATTGCACATAGTAATCAAGAACACTTTGTATCACATATCCATGCACAATACATCCACTTGTGTTTCGATTATTATGATTGCTTAGGTCCACAATCGACACTCGCATTGGTGGCCTTTCGGCGTAACTAGGTATCGTCCCGCCCCATCGAGCACAGCTACGTCAATTGATCTCACTCGAAGACGACATTCACTTAAGTGCTTCATTCTGAAATGCAAACGGCAACTGAAATTCATTAGGCATCCAAAATCTATTAAGCATCGTCCCTGCAATCATATGGGTACGGAACCATTTATGTGATTACGCAAGCACATTAAGTACTTAAACCAATTATTGTCTTTCACTTTGGCCAATGCAAGAGTATTTAATGCTCATACGATTAGAATATCTAAAATCCCGCACACATAAAAATACACTAAAATACTCACCTCAAGGTTAGTCGTATCTCATTAAAAAGCTCAGAGTGTGTAGGTCTTATCTCCTAAAGACATCAAGCCATGATTCAAACGTTTTCATAGGAAAAATAATGCATCTTTGAAATTGGGTAAATCTAGGCAGTTTTGTACAGTAACAGAAATCCCTTCAAAATAAATAGTAAATGAACTTAAAAAATTATTAATTTTGGATATGTTACAGAAAACACATTGTTAAACATTTATTATGAAGAGCACAAAATCTAGTTCAATCTGTAATTATGTTGTTTTGTCACTCATTTCTTATGAAGAGCACAAAATCCAGTTCAATCGGTAATTATGTTGTTTTGTCACTCAAAGTCAGACCCGAAATTAGCTCGTCAGCACAAATTGCTCGATCTTCAAAATGTATCTCTTTCAGTACCTAATTCACCTTCAAAAGCCTCAAAATTTTTACATGCCATAAAAAGGAAAGTCCTTAACAACTTTTTTTAGGAAGCTTGTTGAAAATAGATTTGCAAAATTTATAAAAATTGACAAAAAGTGAAGATCACAAAAACTGTGTTTTTGGGCAGTTTAAACACGGTTTGAAGGTGAGCTTTTGTATGACACAAATCAATTCTAAAAATTTCAGATTTAAAACATGTTAAACTTCAAAATGTGATGAACAACTTTTGTGAAGAACACAACCCTAAATTCAACACACAAGGACATGTACAAAAATAACAAACAGAAGAGGTACTATAGTTCCGAGTTCTAGGATTCAAAACAAATCTAAAAAATTCAAGTCCAAATGGATACCCATGAAATTTTGGCTCATCTAGCTCAATTCCAGAAGCTTAAGTGGACATGCAACAACCATTATCACCTTCATTCAACAAGCCAAACCCATCTTTCTCACATGCAAGTCATTGGAGACTTAAGGTCACACATGAACACTTAACCTAGGTCCGAAACGTGTAGAATAACACTCTATTCAAGGATTAAAAGAACTACTTACTAACCTGGTTGGACTACGGTCAACGATGATGGCAAAGAGGACAGCGACGGCATCATGGTGGCAATGCGGTAAGGAGAGGATTGGCGGACGGCGTGGCGACAGTGAGGGGTGAACGGTGATGGCAAGGATGGCACAATGCAGCGGTGGACGACAGTGGTGAGCGGCGATGGCGGCGGTCCGTGGTGATGGTGGCGTGAGAGGGAGAGAGGGAGGGAGAGAAAGAGAGAATTGAGAGTGAGAAATGAGAGAAATGAAAGGCTTCTCCCTTAAGTGAACTTGCGAGAAGACCCTAATAATATAAGTGCATTAATGGCTCAACCATCAAGCTTAGTCTAATCTCCTTAATTTGCTCCTAACCAAGCAAACTTATGGACAAGAAGCCATCTAAAAATATATCACGCCCCGTACCTTACGAACACGTAACATCCCACCGCGGTTGATAAGAATGTGACTCCTAGGATTAGTCCCCGACCTGAAACCCATGAAATAAGAAAACACGCGCGGAAGCCAAATGAATACTCCGTTCAACAAACATTCAAACGGGATAGTAGAGAGAGAAATTAGATAAATTAACAAATCATTTTATAACTTCAACTTCACTTAAAGCTGTAACATGTACAAGCCTTTCTAAAGGTCACAAACCCTGACCACACATGCTCAAAAAGGGATGGGGTGATCGATCTACGCTATAACTCTATCCACAATAGTTTCAAAAAGATGGAAATCCCTAGTCCTATCAAACCTCTCCACGGCATCATGGCGGTGCTCCTAGCGAAGCCGGGTCAGATACATCACTATAGGAGCCAGGCAGTAAAGGCACCAACTCCGGCTCTAAGTCATCGGTCACCATCGATGTTGGCTCGGGATCAACCACTGCTCCATCAGGGGGATCAATCTCCATAAGATTCCACAGTCCTAAACCATCATCCGAGGGAACATCAAAACCCCGGAGAGGACTAAACTTCTGGGCTCCATCTCGTACGTACCATGCCATATACCTATGAGCCATCAAGTACTGCTCCCCGTCACCCACCCAAACTGTACATTCATACTTCTCATATACACTATCCTCACCAGCCGGGTACTCAGTCACCCAATGCTCCATCTCCGTCGGTACCCTGAAACGTAGTGGAGGCTCGGCCATGGTCAAGGTCGAGGGACTGAAATGTTTAACAACGGGGAATGAGATATAATCTCAATAAGTAAACTACCTATACCTCGACTAGGATAATACGTACCTCTGGCACCCTGATCATGCAATTCTAACAAATAGGGTAAATCAATAACGGCGAATAATGGTACAACATATCATACAAAATTCTCGAATCGCATCACAACCATAGCACACGATCAAATGCATAATAGCAATAACAATAATCCAGACAATCCAAACATACTTAATCATTCACACGAGTCTTGATTATAAGATAAAATCACTTCGGCCCATCTCATACCGTGCCTCACGATTTTATCTCATAATCAAGTACAAACATGTCGTATGCACATAACACTCAAAGTTGTCCAAATTATTAATGACCCACCATAGGTCACACCGAACTTCTGTCAGTCTTCTGGCGTAACTAGGCATCACCCCACTACTTTAGGCATGGCAACAACCGGGATCGAACCCCCCCGACAAGTCGGGTACTGGACGGCATTCCATTTAGGAGCATTAATCCGGCCTCTACTGCGATTGGCAATGTCTGGGATCGAACCCCTCCCCCCCGACAAGTCGAGTACCAGACAACATCCAAGCTTTAGCCGGGCATCGTCTAGAACTTGTCTCAAACGGAACTCATCATGGCCACACACACAATCAACCACGCATTGCCAATTTTAATCTTCTTTAATTAGTCAATACAAGTGTGTATGACGTGCAATTTACTATAATTAACTATGCCATGAATTGCACTCGTTTTTCGCATCAAATGTAAATTTCAACACACGATCTTCTCTCTAGACTGCGCAATCACCATTCCAACCACATGATCGAACCATAGTTCATTACTCAGCCATGATTAAATACTTTAACCACTCAATCACATGATTTAACCATGCGATCGGCATTAAATCAACAATTCATCGTATGATCGTCATTAAGCCCGTAATCGGCACATAATCGACTAATTAGCCATGCGATTGTCGATCGAAACCACACGATCAACTTCAAGTCCCAAATCAGCCACATGATCCATGTTTTATCACATCCTAAATTAATCTAAACCGTACGATTAAAATCTAGAGTATAATCAAGGTAATTAAGCTATTAAATTACCATTAATTAATCAAAAATCAATGGAGGTCATATAATCAATATCCAAGTCAACCAAATCAGCCCCTACCATATGATTTATGTAGCCACAAGATTAACCCACAAATTTTAATTAAAACACCATAATTAGCTAAATTAAGCATAATTAACCACATTATTTATATGCTCAAACCCAAATTACAAAACTTACTTATCTTAACATTCAAATCAGTCCTATAATCATCAATTCTAGCCATCAAAATTTCCTCAAATCAGTCTCCACCATAACCCCTAAAATAACCCCTAAATTACCCTAATAACCCTTAAACACTATCCATTGGCAACCTACTAACATAATCAAGGTTTAAGGAGTTACTTACTACTAATTTAAGCCAAAAACCAAGCCCAAACAGCAGCAGCAAGTCCTGGCCATGCCTAGGATCTCCGGTGAACGGTGGCGGTCCAAACGGCGATCCGGTGGCAGTGACTGTTCCAGCATGTTTCAGCGGCTGTTCCGGTGGCTCACAGTGGCCCAAGGGCAGTAGTGTGAGGCACAAGGGTGGTGGACAATGGTGGGGGTGAGTCTTGGCCAAAGGAGAGAGAGAGGGAGAGAGAAAGTGAAGAGAGAGAAAGCAAGAGAGAAAGTGAAGAGAGAGGGTGTAGGCTAATTATATTATCCAAATTGGAGGGCTAGGATTGATCCTTAATGCCCAAGTATTGATCTAATGGCCATAAATGCTTCTTTGATCAAGGCTTCTAGAAGGATAATATTGAAATTAACTAATAAGGCAAGGGTAAAATGGTCTAAGGAGATTTTCGGTCAAGGGGGAGAGAGGAAAATGACCATTATGTCCTTCCACTCAACAATTAAACTCTAGAAAGCCTAGGGGTAAAATCGTCTTTTTCAATTTTCCGAGCCAATTTTCACTTTTTCGTAAATTTCTGAGCAAACTAATAATAAAGCGAATTTAACGCGGCGTCATCCAAAATAATAATTTTGATATCCTTGAAGTTTGATACCCAAGTTCGGATTCCAATTCGTGGCCAAAATCGATCAAACGCGACTTTCGTGTATCTAAAACTAACGGGCAGCTTTTAGGGTTTAAGTATGTCGACCTGTGGTTGATTTGGTATCAATCCACATTCAAGTTTACTCGAGTCATGGCGACTTCGATTGTCATGAGATCACGGGGGTCAATCACTAGTTCCAAGCGACACGATAGTTAGAAATTGATTTTGGAACGTTTGAAATGCATACAACGATTAAACGAGTTCATCCATGAATCAATTGTATAATATTGTTAAATCGTTCCATAATTATTCTTGGATCGGCCTATAATAGCCCAAAATATCTCCTCGTAAATCTTCATGGTCGAAATGTCAATCCAAATTCGAGTTCTTAGGTCGTGCGTACCGAAATCCTAATTAGTCATTCCCTAACGGTTAATATTCTTAAGAATGGCCAATTCTGAGTGAGATATACCAGAAAGTGCATTGATGATAATATCACTTCATAAATCCTGAAAGTGGGTCGAAATTCAGAATGTCACAGACTATCTCCATCAAGTGTCACCCTTACCCCTAAGGTAATCATGGCTACTAGAAATAGGCACATGTAATTAGTTAGGGACTAAGGTAACCAAACTAGAAACCAACCAAGTTGGTCTCTCCTCCCTTCCATTCCCCAAAGTGGCGCCAACCCTAGGGAAGTAAGACCAAATTTTGGTCTTTCCTCAAACTAAGCTTCTAGAAATTGCATTTAAATGCAAAACTATAGGTTAATAAATATAGAACACCAATTATGCACATAGCACATTAATGTGCAACCTTCTAAAAATCAATCAAGGGTCAATAGTGGCGAAACTAGCTTTACCTTTTTTCTTGGTTCGAGTCCACTTGATCGAAGATTAACGTCCAATGATAATTAATTGTCATCGGATTGAGGATGTCACAAACAGGTTTGGACTTGTACTCCCCCTTAGCACTCCACTTGAGTGAAGGTATTGGATTTTTGCTGCGTGCTCCCAACAAAAAAGCTGAGGATCAATGTAAGAGAATAAAAATAAAAAAAAATGAGAGAGAACTTAGCTCTTTCTTGAGCAGTCGGAAGATTATGAGCGTCAAGTGAGGAATCCAAGTCTGATCGAGCTAGAGTTGCTGCTTGCTTTTCTCAAAGGAAGTTTGTAGCGCTCCCGTTCCTTCCACGGCGAAACTCTCTACTCGATTCACCGAAGATCGAAATTAAACCAATAGTTTCACAAGCAAGCTCTTTTCGAACAGTAATGGCATCTTCGTTCGATCATCAATGCGAGCTCGAAGCGGCGGCAGAGGTTCTAGGAGGTCGAAGGAGGTGTTGAAAGGGTCCTTGAGTCGGTGGAGTCGAGAGAAATAAAAAGATGATCTTCGAGCCCTCTTTCGTGCATGTCCGAATGAAACACTAGAAAGGTCTTTTTTTGTCCTTTTGTGCTGACTCTTTTATTGCCCAACAGCATAATGATACCTGAATTAATTGAGAGTAAACCTAACCCTAACCTCACATGTGAGAAGGAGATTATTGAGATGCACATATGAGTTATGTTAGAGAAGTCCAACATCAGAGAATTGGTATAGTATGATGCAATTACTATATCCAAGTTGGTTTATAACTCATTAGCTTAAACTTTTAAGTAAAGACGGGTTCAACTAGATATATTAATGAATTTGGACTTCTGCTCACTCTTAGCGATCTCTTCGGATGAAAGTATCAGGCTTTTATTGCACACTCCTAACAAAAAGTCTAAGGATCAATGCCACTGGCTGAATCGTAGATTGAAAATCAGAAAATGAGAAAAAAACTTAGCTCTTTCTTGTCGCAGTTGGAAGATTAGGAGCTTCGAGTGAGAAATCTGAGTCCGATCAAGCTTCAGTTGCTGTTTTTTTTTTCAAAGGAAGAGTGTAGCGCTTCGGTTTCTTCCACAGGCAAAACTCTCTGCTCGATTCACCAGACATCGAAATCAAGCCGATCGTCTTAAAAGCAAGCTCTCTTTGAACAGTAATGGCATCTTCGTTCAATCGTCAATGCGAACTCGAAGCAGCAGCGAATGCCCGAGGAGGTCGAAGGAGTTATAGAGAGGGTCCGTGAGTTAGTGGAGTCGAGAGAAATAAAATGATCATCTTCAAGCCCCCCCTCGTGAATGTCCGAATGAAACAATAAAAGAGCCATCACTTTTCTCCTTAATGGTTCTTAAGGTTCAAATGGTTGTATATATAAGAGAAACTTCCTCTCACAGGTTTCTCCACCAACTTTTCCTTACTCAAGGGCAAAACCCTTGAGAGCGTCAAGACAAATTATTTATTATGATATTTTCCCCTCGTTTAATTTTCTTTTCCCTGGAGCAATCTACAAAGTCAGTGTTAAAGGAAGGACGAATTTGTTGACATCATCTCTTATTGATTTCACTAGCTTGGGCGTCTAATATTCATTTCCCTGGTGCAAAATCCAAAATCAATATCAAAGGCCGGACGAATTGGTTGACATCATCTCTTATTACTACCACCACTTCCATGTTTTCATTTGATCAGATTCGGTTCCCCGTAGTTATCCATTAGATTCTGCTCGAACTCTTTAGGCGTCTTTTTTATCCCTTTCTTTGAGCAACTACTCGTACTTAGATACCCTTGCCGCCAATTGGAACGATTCAGCAAAGTCCTGGCCTTCAAATCATTCTCTAATGTCGAGCTTCAAACCAATAGAGTCCGGACTTGTGAAATCTTTCTCAGAGAGTGCCGTCAGACAATTCCCAACTTTTGATTGGGAGATAAGTATAAAGGCTCTGTTGGCTTTTAGGAAGTTGATTTAGTTCATGAATTATTAAGAGTCTCGTGCAAACCGTAGCGTCATATATGATGTGCAACAGACCTGATCAATCACAATGTAAAGTTCTGACAAAAAAAAAAAATCACAATGTAAAGATGTGGGCATGACAGAAAACCTAAAGGAAGAGATTAAAGAATTTTTTGTATTCTGTTATATGTCGTCTGTACATGTACATGCCACTTTTTATAGTGCAAAAGGAAGTCAAAGAAAGAATAAAATATAATACATTTTTTATACATTTTCCTATCTTATCTTAATTGACATAATCACTTAATTCTCAATCTCCGTGATTAGAATTGCAGTCACAAACCAAATCATATCTTTCTCCAGCACTTCCCCTCAAGCTGGTGGCTTATATATGTCAAAGACACCCGGCTTGTTCAGTAGATATGCATGTTGTCTCTTACACAAGGGTTTAGTGAAAATGTCTACAGGTTGCTCCACAGTTCTAATTCCTCGAGTTGTAACAATCCCTTCTTGAATTTTTTCCCGAGTAAAATGACAATTAACTTCTTTATGTTTTGTCCTTTCATGAAAAACTGGGTTTGTTGCTAATTTTAGTGCTGCATCATTATCAAAAAACAGTTAACTTGCTCCATTAATTTGTACTCTGAGATCCGATAATAAACCTCATATCCAAACTATCTCATAAATGGTTTTAGCCATAGCTTGATATTCTAATTCAACTGATGGTAGAGAAATAGTCGATTGTTTCTTTGTCTTCCATGAGATCAAAGAATTTCCCAATTTAATGCAAAAGCCAGCAATAGATCTTCTGGTCATGGGACAAGTTGCATAATCTATATCACAATAAGCCGTCATTTTCATATCGCAATCACGAGATAATAGAATTCCAAGTCCTGGACATCCTTTCAAATATTTCATGACTTTTAGTGCCGCATCGATGTGAGACTGCTTCAGATTATGCATAAATTGACTGAGTATCTGCACCACGTAACATACATCAAGGCTGGTCATGGTGAGATAAATCAATTTTCCAACGAGTCGCTGATATCTTGATGGATCTTTAAGTAATGGGTCTTCATCCGGTGACGATAAGCTCTTATCAAATTCAAGCGATATGAGCTTGACATTCTGCTCAATAAGAATAATGGCCGGTTTACATTTGATAATCCTGCTTCTGATATGATCTCCAAAACGAATTTCCGCTTGCTTAGACATATTCCTTTGTCGGATCTAGCTATCTTAATACCAAGAAAATATTTGGGAGGTCCCAAATCTTTGATATGGAAGGTAGATCGCAAATAATTCTTGAGTTCTTTGATAGCAGAATCATCATTTCCCATAACGAGTATATCACCAATGTCTATTAGTAAATAAATTGATGAAGTACCTTTGGTCCATGTGAATAGAGCATAATCATACTTGGAATGTTTAAAACCTGCATTTTGTAAGTGCAGTGGTGAACTTGGCATACTGCTGTCGAGAAGCTTGTTTGAGCTCAAATAGGGATTTACAGAGACGACATGCCCGAGATTCCCCTAGTCTGCGTAAACCCTGCGGGAATTCCATGTAGATTTCTTCGTCCATATCACCATGAAGAAAAGCATTATGGACATTCATCTGATGTAATTTCCAATTACGAAATGCAGCAACTAATAAAAAAGAGCGAACAATTACCTCTTTAGCAACTGGAGAAAAGGTTTCATGATAATCAAAACCTTCTTGTTGTGTGAATCCTTTATCAACTAGCCGAGCTTTGTAACATTCAATGGAACCATTTGCCTTGTATTTAATTTTATATACCCATTTACAGCCAATAGGTTTTCTGTATGAAGGCAGCGGAACTATGTCCCAAGTATGACTGTCCATGAGGGCACTTAACTTAGCTTCCATGGCCTGTCGCCATCATGGGTCACATATTGCTTCTTCATAAGATGAAGGTTCTTACTCTTCAGATATGCGACTAATACAACACATGTGTTTTGTTGATAGTCGATTAAAAGACACATAGGAAGATATAGGATATTGTGTATGTCACATCCTCAATTTCAGTCCCTGGGAAATGGCTATGGTTTAAGTTTGATGGTTTTCCAATTGGAGCTAAATTTTTACTCTTGTTTTGGAAAACCCAGTTCGGATCCCTTGTACCCCTTCATTTTGTTATTTTTGGGGAGACCTTTGTAATCCGAATTTTCAAACACTTCCTTCTTAAAAGTTGTTCCAAACATCTTGAAGTTTTACATACTTTAATTTCAGAATTTTTGGAGTTGATTTGGATGATGGCTTGATTTTTTGGTCCGTGCAAAACTGCCCAGAATGGGTATTTCGGTGATGTTCCCACATTCTTAATTTTCTACAAGCTTTTCTGGAATGATTTTGGAAAAGTTTTCTTCACAAAAATTGTTGAGAATGTCCTTTTCTATAGTGTGTATAAATTTGGGAATTTTTCAAGATCATTTGGATTCTAGACAGAGCTTAATTTGAGAAACCAGAATCTTGTTCCAACGAATTATTTTTAGTCTGTTTTTGAGCTACTAAAAATGGTGTTTACAGAAAGATTCCAAATTTGTGTTCTTCATGAGAAATGTTTGTTGAGGCCTTTTTTATGACATATTCAAATTTGAGAATTTTTGGAGTTCATTTACTATGATTTCACATCCGATTTCGTGAACAGTGCAAAACTGTTTGGTTTTGCCAGATTTCAAGGATTTAGCATTTTCTATACGAGAACGTTGGAATTTCAACTTGATGTCTTCTAATGATTTAAAGTATGCATTCTGAGCTTTCAAATGAGATAAATTATGCTTTGATCGGAGGTCGGACCAGGGAAAAACGAAATAGAGAAATAAGCTTGAAAATAAATGACCAAGAATGAAGCTTGTTCAAGAAGCCTAATTAATGGCTTGTATTGATTGCTTGGACTTTGGTGGCCTTCATGATGTCTTACAATTAATGAAGCAAGTCTTTAGGGCCCTTCATCATGACTCGCATTAATGGAAGTTGGACTTTGGAGGCACCGTTATCATGACCTAATGAGGTCATCGCTTACCTCATACCCCCGATGACACGTGCGCTTACTTCATTGGACTCATAAACTTGGTGAGCAAGGTTGGCTTGCCTATAAATAGGCTTAGTCCCCCTTTAGTCCTCACACACAAACCGGCCAAGAAAGAGAGAGAGAGAGTGCCGAGATAAAGAGAGAAAGAAAACCGAGAGAGAGAAAGTCGAGGGAAAGAAAAGAAAGGGGTCGATACCGTGAGTTGCCGAGATCCTGAGGCCGTCGTCTTTCCCATCCATTCTCTACTCTCTAGTTCTGGTTTCGTGTAAGTGAATTCCCTAATACCGGGAAAGGATGTTGAGATGCGTTGTGATGTAGTTGCTTGGACCGTTTCTCGGTCGTTTGGTTGGTCGTAGTTGGTTCATTTCCTTGGTTTGATCAGGTTTCATGATTGATGTTGTTTTGAGATAGAATCGAGACTTGAATGGCAAAGTGCACATGTTATAGTCATGCTTGATGTTCTCTTGTTGAACTTTGCTATTGATTTGTCATCGATGTGGGTGCGGTAATGGCTGACTTATGTTAACGGCGATTGATATATCCTCGCTTGATATCAGTATTTTCACTTGCTGAGTCTCCCCGACTCATTCCCTGTTTTTCCCTCTCAGGTTCATAGGATGGTTGAACGGATGGCAGCGACAGGGGAAGTTTGAGCCATGTTAGAGTTCGGGGAAAGCAAGGAGCGAGACACAGTAGTGGGCTTAGGACACCCAAGCCATAATGTTTGTTGTGTGTAAATGGCTAAAGTCGGCTAAGTTGGTTTGTAAAATATGTTTGCATGCATTGTAAACATAAGGTTTACTCATGATGTTGTTTGTCTTATTTTCGCTGTGTGAATTAATTGTGATTGTCCCGAGAAATGCTTCCGCTTGAGTATAATGAAAGATAATAATGAACGGGATGTTACGTGAATGACCCCGAGGTTGGGGGCGTTACAGTGTACCTGGGGAATCTAGCGTAGAGCATACGTAGTCCTTTCTCTAGGTTGGTGGACACATGACGTCTAGAACGCCGTGGTGGCTCTGCTATTGGCTGGTCTAATGATGAGGGAGGTGATTGGTCAATATGCTACTGTGGGGATGAAATCGATAGATCTTCTTCTTCGCAATACGACGCAGATGATTCTACTGCTTGATTTGAGTATTCAAGAACTGCTGTTGTGTGATCAGGTGAGACAACAGAATATGGTGAAGTCATAGATAATTCTTCTTCTGACAAGAATTGTTGTCGTTTTTGTTTTGACATGTCTTTTTGAGAAGAATATGTCGATTCCTGAAATGGAAATATATTTTCACGGAAAATAACATCTCTGCTAATAAAAAAACGGCATGTAGATATTTCTATAACCCTGTAGCCTTTCTGAAGAAGAGAATATCCCATGAATACACATCGAAGAGCCCGAGGATCCATTTTGTCGCGAGGACCCACATTTGTTGCATAACATAGGCAGCCAAAAACTCTCGGATGTTCAATTTTCGGCGGTTTGTCGAAACACATTTCAAAAGGAGACCGTCCTTCAAGAATTCTAATTGGTATGCAATTAATCAAATAAGCTGTTGTGACCACACAATCACCCCAAAAGGTTTCAGGGATAGAGGCTTGGTATTTGACGGCTCGAGCTACTTCTAAGAGATGTCGATGTTTGCGCTCTACAATCCCATTTTGTTGGGGGGTGTATGTGCATGAAGTTTCATGAAGTATCCCATGAGAAGCAAGGAAATAATTGATTCTGTAGTGAAAAACTCGCATCCATTGCCTGCGCGAGTTTTATGGACAGATTTATCAAATTGATTTTTGATTAAGGAAAAGAAATTTGACAGATTAGAAAAGATTTGACTCTTGGATTGCATGAGGAAAACCCAAGTGGTGCGAGTATAATCATTGACAATAATAAGAAAAAATCAAGACCCATCACGATGTGGAGTGTGATAGGGACCCCATATATCTATATGAAGTAGAGAGAATGCATCTATAGCTTGAGACGTGCTTATCGAAAAAGGTGCTCGTGATTGTTTTGCCATGGGACAAATTGGACAATTTGGATGAGGAAAACGAGCACTATGACCCGATCTTTGATGAGAAAGGAAATTTTTATCGCTGGTAGTAGCATTACGTGAAATGCTTTTATTGAACAATGACAAATCAAAATCTTTTGGAAAGCTTATCCAAAAGTAAAGTCGTTGTGTAACACTACCCAAGCCCATCATTTTGTCAGTCGAATAGTCCTGAAAGAAACAGTTCTCCAAATTGAATATTACTCGACAAGAGTTATCTTCATAGATCTTGGAAACTAATATGAGGTTGAATTCAAATTCAGGAATACAAAAAACATTTTTAGGGGTAATGTTTTGAGTAAGGCGAACAGTTCCAATTTTGTTAACATGAGTGACAGTACCATTGGGAAGGCGAACAGATGCATTAGGATGGGCTATTTTGTGGTGGTCGGAAAAAATCTTTTCATCATGGACTATGTGGTCACTAGCACCAGAACTAATTATCCATGCATCAACTGAAAAAACATCATTCTTAGGAAAAGAAGTACCTGAAAAACTTGCACCATGATCTACAACCTTTAATTGATTTAATGCCCTCATAATATGCTGGTATTGATAATTAGTAATAGTCTGATTTGCCCTTTCAGTTCCTCGCGCCAAAACCTGATAAGCAGAAAAATCTTTTCCTTTTTTTTCTTTGTCGCTCGATTTTCCATGCAATTTCCAATAGGTATCAATCATGTGATGTAGGCGTTTACAGTAGTCACAATATTTACCTTTGTTTTTAAAATTCTGTCTATTTCCTCCGGTTGACGTAGCACTCCGTGGGCCACTATTTGACTTAAAGATTGGGGCTGACGTGGATGAAGACCCATTTGATTTGCTCACGTTGATGATGGAAAAGGAGCCATTTGATCCTTTCCTTTGATCTGGGCCGCCCGTCCTCATAACCCTAACATTTGGGTTATCTTCATCCATGTGATTAGGTTTTCTCACGTATGAACCCAGGGAGGTCTGAGCTCGCGGCGATTGCAGCGGCGGCTCCGAAGCGCCAAATGTTCGTTGCGATGGCCCCGTCGGAGCAGCGAGCACCACACTTTCGCCTGTCTTCACGTACTCGGCTTCTTGCACAGCTAATTGGTAGATCCGGCCGAGTGGAGGGACGGGATCCATGGCGGGAATCTGCGATCGAAACAGTGAGTAACTTTCGTTTAAGTTTAATAGAAACCGAGTCACTTTCTCTCTTTCTCGAATCCGTTTATACCGTTCTAGCGTTGCTTCGGGCCCTTGAAGCTCCTCCTCAGCCACCTCGAGCTCATTCCATAGAGCTGAGAGTCGGTTGAAACGAGCGGCAACCGAGAGGTTTCCCTGTTTCAGCTCCGACAAGGCTAGTGTGAGTGAGAAATGCTTCGCTCGGTCCATTTTTCCATACATCTCCCGAATGCTATCCCACATTTTCTTTGAGTCTTCGGTCGGTGGGAGGCCGGCGGCAACGTCGGGGGTTACGCAATTGCCGATCCAGGTGCGAACGAGTTGGTTGCTTTTGCGCCAATATCGTTGCATCCGGTCGTCGGTCGGGAAAGGCACGGTTCTGTCAAGGAATCCGTCCTTATCCTTGGTTACGAGGGCTCGTCGGAAATACCAAGCCCCCATGTATTGTAGTTATCGGGACCGGCGAGTTGTAAACTGATAAGTTGAAGCTCCGGTCCGTCGGCCGGCGATGAATACAATGCGTTGCCGAGTTTTGGACGGCCGCTGGCGGCGGAAAATGCATGCAGGTAAAACTTGGGTTGCAATCCCAGGTGGGGATTCATCCCTTGACCTGGTGAATGCAAGTCAGGTCTGTGGTCCGAAGGTGACCATCCGGACCCATTTGGTTGGGCTCCGATATTTGCATCTTCTACGAGCGGGCCTTGTTGGCCCATTTGCTGATTTGGCCCAACAGCCCATTGGCCTTGAACTGGAATCCATTGCATCGTTGGCCATTGGATATATCCTGGAGTTTGCACAGGAGCCGAAGGATGCTGAGTAGAGTCATGTTCATTGAGCGTTGGATCAACTTGGTCTGAAGTCTGATCCTGAGGTAGGTTGTTTGATGATTCCTCCCCTGTAGGTAGAATGGTTTCTTTATTTTCACTGGTGGTTGGCCTTTTGTTCTGATTTTTTGGCACGGTGTATCTAATGTGCAGGTGATCCGAATTCCTACTCGGAGCGCTAATTCGTTTTTCCAGATGAGATTTACGACAGCAAAATTAGAGAGCTATCGAGGGTAACTTGGAAGAATTTTGGCGGAAGCTAGTTCAGAACCGAAAGCTTTGATGCCATGATAGAAAACATAAAGGAAGAGATTGGAGAATTTTTTGTATTCTGTTATATGTCGTCTGTACATGTACATGCCACTTTTTATAGTGCAAAAGGAAATCAAAGAAAGAATAAAATATAATACATTTTTTAGACATTTTCCTATCTTATCTTAATTGATAGAATCAATTAATTCTCAATCTCCGTGATTAGAATCGCAGTCACGAACCAAATCATATCTTTCTCTAGCAGGGCACTTGTACTTTTAATTTTCACAATCAAAAGAAATAAGGTTTCCAACTTGCAAGCCATTTATTATTCTTCAATCATTTTAAGGAATTTGGCAAATCAATCTGACATGTAGGACGACGGTGTTTTGTTTAATTCAACAAAATTAATCTTGTAAATAAAGTGGAATAGTCTTTTTCCAACTCTCACGAACTCTCATCTGTCAAAAAAAGTTCGAACCGGACTGAACCAAAAATTTTGGGTCTGTTTGGGTCGGTTCTCATATGGTTCGGATAAAGACTTCAAAAACATATTATTGTAACGGTTTCGGTTAAACACTGCATGCACAAGAACGCCGTACACTACTGCACCCTATCGCTGCTCGAAGAGTCCGTCTCACACAGAAGCCCGTCTTCATCGTCCTTGAAGAATCCGTTTCCCACGATATGGCAACTCCGGTCACCGGTCTCCTTCTTCGTTGCGGACGTCAATTCTGCCTCCGATGTTCACATTAAACCATCAAGTAAGGGTCATCGATTAGCTTTTTGAAGTTTCTCTTTTCAAAATCGTGACGAGTCATGTTCAGATCTGAGTATCTGAACCAACATCTGCGAATCATTATGGATACCGTTGGCATATTTTGTGTTTTCCCAATTTTGCAGCTTGTCTATTCCCCTGCTGTTATGGCTTCCACTTTGTCCTCGTTGTTGAGAGCTACAGATACATAATTCACCGACCACCTAACTAGTTCTGTTTAACAATCACGTATAGTCAAATTCGTAGCTCAGCAAAATATAACTACGCTGTTCCTTTGTGCTGTCATGGTGCTGTTGCCCAGCAACAAAACTGCAGGTTTTGAGCGCGATTTCGAGTTTTAATGCAGAAAGAAAATGTGAGGTATCAATGAAGAAGCCATGGTCTCATCTAAGCCTTTTGATCATTAAGTGTACAAGATATTTAACATAGAAAAAGCACAACAATCTCTGGCATGTAGAACAGAGAATTGCTGGCATGTAGAAAGCAGTTTGATTCTGGTGTGTCGCACTTTCATGTGGATGAGGTACCAGATAATTAAGTGCTATTGTAGTCATCATGAATCAAATCCATGCTTTGCATGGTTGTTTATTTATGTACCTCATCAAGAGGAGCTGAAGAGTGTCACGTCCCAAACCCCGTCGAGCCAGCGTACATCCCATTTTTGGTCAACATAGTGCGACATTCTAGGTTGTCGTCGACCTCTATTTGATCATTAGAGATTTAATTGAACAGCGGAAACTATAAAACACCTGGACAAATGAAAACTGGGAAGAATAGGGAGAATATACATTTTCATTGCTCATTCAAACTTAAGCCACAATATTCACAATATTACAAACTTTAATGTACAAGTGCACACCATTCTATAAACCATTGATAACAAAAGGGTTCGATGACCTGGTATTCTACCTTCCAAAAATGATACTCTTCAACAGTATGATTTTTCCTTCTGTGCCCTAGGCCCTACGATCCACACTCGGTGTCCATTCCGAGTCTGACTTCTCATCCTCTGATTCTGAACTCTCTTGCACCGTCTGCTCATCCGATGACTCCGGCTGTGCGTCAATCACAATGGGGTGATTGATGTCACCCGACTCCGTTGGGACTTCGTCCTGACCTTCCCTAGCTAATACATCTAGGAAATGGAACTCAGGCACGAAATCGGGATCTAGGTACTGCTCAAAGGGAAGTATGTATTCCGGTTCCCCTATAGGCTTCTCAGACTCGTTGGGTTCAATCTCGGGTTCTACTTCGGGCCCCACATCCTGTTCTGGTTCCTCCTAGGGAATTGGTTCTAAGTCTATGTCCATCGGATCAACTTCGTCTTGCCACGCTTCGGGTTCAGGTTCATGTTTGGCCCCTGAAGATCCCTGTGCCATGTGTGCTGGGTGTAGACCAGACTGAGCTAAGCTAATTTCGGTACTGGTCGACTCTCCGTTAATAGGGGGTATGGCAGCCGGGTTCCAATTTTCAACCAAATCATACAGGACATCAAAATCTCTGATGGGACTAAACTCATCCCCATCAGTGTCCTTAAAATACCAAGCGGTGTACACCTATGTCTCTCATAACTGTAGTCCTACTTCTACAAAAACAGTGGTAGTGTGCTTAATCCAAGTCATCCCATCTCCCATAGGAAACTCTGCTGTCACATCCTCAATTTCAGTCCCTGGAAAATGGCTATGATTTAAGTTTGGTGGTTTTCCAATTGGAACTAAATTTTTACTCTTGTTTTGGAAAACCCAGTTCGGATCCCTTGTACCCCTTTATTTTGTTATTTTTGGGGAGACTTTTGTGATCCAAATTTCTAAATACTTACTTCTTGACAATTGTTCCAAACATCTTGAAGTTTTACATACTTTAATTTCAGAATTTTTGGAGTTGATTTGGATTGGACGACAGCCTAATTTTCGGACCGTGCAAAACTACCTAGAATGGGTATTTTGGTGATGTTCCCACATTCTTGATTTTCTACAAGCTCTTCTAGGGCAGTTTTGGAAAAGTTTCATACACAAAAGTTGTTGAGAACATCCTTTTCTATAACATGTATAAATTTGGAAATTTTTCGAGATCATTTGGATTCTGGACAGAGTTTAATTTGAGAAACTAGAATCGTGTTCCAGCGAACTGTTTTTAGTCTGTTTTTGAGCTACTAAAAATGGTGTTTACAAAAAGATTCTGAATTTGTGTTCTTCATGAGAAATTTTTTTTAAGGTCTTGTTTATGATATTTTCAAATTTCAGAATTTTTGGAGTTCATTTACTATGATTTTAAGTCCGATTTCGTGAACAGTGCAAAACTGTCCTATTTTGTCGGATTTCAAAAATTCAGCATTTTCTATATGAGAATGTTGAAATTTGGACTCGGTGTCTTCTGATGACTTAAAGTACGCATTCTGAGCTTTCAAATGAGATATTTTATGCTTTGATTGGAAGTCAAATGAAGGAGGAAGATATGAAAACGAATTTAACCAAGTCAAGGATTAAATCTTCTTGTGGAAGTCACATTTATTGGTCCAAGCTTATCACCTTCATAATGGCTTTTGGCTTATGTTCTTAATGGTCATGTGAGGTAAGCAATGACCTCATGCTTCAAATGACCTAAGCCATGACCTCATGCTTCACATGACATATGCCATGACTTTATACCTTAAACTTTGGCCCCAAGTTTTGTCTCTCTATAAATAGAGGAAGGCCATTTGGCCAAGAGAAAGAAAGAGAGAAGCCGAGAGAGAGAGAGAGAGAGAGAGAGAGAGAGAGAGGGCCAATGGAAAGAAGATAAGATTGGCCTTTTCATCACTGTAGGCCATTAATGTCATTAATTACATGCCATCATGAGTCTTTACTTTGAGACTTTGTCATCATAGCCATCTATCCTTTTAGGCAAGCTTGGATTAGCAACTTGGTGAGCAAGTTTGAAATTCTATAAATAGAGGAAACCCCCCCTCTCTCTCATGCCATTCCTACGTCTTTCTCTCATGCCCAAAGAGGCCCGACCAACCTTCTTTCTTGCTTCCTTGCTTCTTGTTCATGCTTCGAAAGAGAGAAAGAGAGAAAAAGCTTACCAATTAGCTCGTGTCTCTCTTGTGGTTTGATTGAGCTAGGAAGCCATGTCTAAGGCCCGAGTGTTTGTGTTTAAGCTCGAGAACCACCAAGAATCGTACGAGAATTGTCGAGACTCACGCCTCTCGCTTTTAATTCTAGCTTTGTTGGTTGGGTAAGTGAATTCCCTAATACCGAGAAATGATATTGGGATGTGTTGTGACGTGGTTGCTTGAACCGTTTCTCGGTCGTTTGGTTGGTCGTAGTTGGTTCATTTCCTTAGTTTGATCATGTTTCATGTTTAATGTTGTTTTGAGATGGAATCAAGACTTGAATGGCAAGGTATACATGTTATAGCTATGCTTGATGTTCTCTTGTTGAACTTTGCTATTAATTTGTCATCAATGACTTATGTTAACGGCGATCGATATATCCTCACTTGATATTAGTATTTTCATTTGCTGAGTCTCTCCGACTCATTCTCCGTTTTTCCCTCTCAGGTCCATGGATGGTCAAACGGACGGCGGCGACAGGGAAAGTTTGAGCCATGTTAGAGTTCGGGGAAAGAGAGGAGCGAGAAGCAGTAGTGGGCTTCGGACACCCAAGCCATAATGTTCGTTGTGTGTAAATGGCTAAAATCGGCTAAGTTGGCTTGTAAAATATGTTTGCATGTATTGTAAACATAAGGTTTGCTCATAATGCTGTTTGTCTTATTTTCGCTCTGTGAATTAATTGTGATTATCCCGAGAAATGCTTCCGCTTGTGCATAATGAAAGATAATAAACGGGACATCACGTGAATGACCCCGAGGTTGGAGGCGTTACATCTGCAGTGTTATATTTGGTGTGCACTAGTATTCCAAAATGCTCAGGTGGCGGTGGCGGAGGATTCATGGCTTAGGTCAGGGTTTTGAAAATTATTGGTTGAAACAACCATGAGATTACATTTTAGTAAGTACATCCCTAAACTCTATCTAGGCTATCACGTACCTCCAGACAATCACACAAACACACACATTCACGTACAACAAATCACCACAAAGCAGGCACATCAATTGTTCTTACCCGAGCCTATCATGTGTTCAACCTACACTTAATTACAATCATGTCATATGTAGACACACGCATATATAATTCTCATACCACGCATTCGTTCCATTCTTATCTCATTTCTTTTTCACATCACTCGCCAATGATCCGCGTAAACGTACACGCCTTAGGTACACTGCGATCGCTTATCACAACACTTCAAGGCCCGTGTACCCGTACACGCCTCAGGCCATGTTTTTTGCCCGCATAAACGTACATGCCTCAGGCTCAATACCTACCACCTACTGCACAACCCATATTGAAGTATACACCTCATGCTAGCAGTCTTCCGGTAATACCGGGCATCCTTCCCCGTAAACGTACACGTCTCAGGACAACACAATTTCCACAATCTCTTATGCCATGCCACATCACAATTTCTCATTCACTCGCATGATCAGCAATCACATGCCATTCAATTAGCCAGTCACACTTGGCCCGTGCATGTAACAAACTCACAAGCATTTTCATGCTCACACGACATCCAATGTGGCCAATTTGAACAATTAATTCACTCAGACCCAAACGTGCACCCGACAGGTATAATTCAATCAATCAATTACATAACCACACACTAAATCTTATCATTACAATTCAATACTAATTTAAACACACATTAGTCACACAAATTACCATTTTTCTCCAAACAAATGGCGTCGGATAAATTCCGATCCTTCACGACACTTTTTCGCCATTAAATACCGGTTTTAAAAATCCAACTTGCATCCCGATCGGCCCATCACAACCTCATGAACAGTAACTCACAACCCACTATCATCCACAAAATATCCACTAAAAGTTCCAAAATTTATTCCTAAGGCTCGCCACAATATTTCAAATCTTAAACCACAACATTTTGCACCTACATAAACCCGATTTCACCCCAAATCAATTTATCCATCGATACCTAATGTCCTAAATCGGGTTTAGAGCACGACTTACCGAGTTCTAGATTTAATTGGCTAGAACGGAAAGTGGCGTCACTCCACGGTGATGGCGTACGGTTCACGGCGATGGTTCGGCTTGGACGGACGGCGTACGATAGCGACAACGGCTTCCTTGCCGTGGGCCACGGCCCCACAGTGGTGAGAGGGAGAGAGAGGAATGGCGATAAGAGTGGTGGCGTGAGTTGGTGGCGGTGGCGTGAGAGCGACAAGGACGGCGCGGCAAGGCGGCAGCCGGTGGTGGCCGACGTACGGCAGCGATCCGGCGTGGGAGAGAGAGAGAGAGAGAGAGAGAGAGTTTGATCGGGGGGAGGGGCGTCACGGTGGAGAGGGGGAGGAGAATAAAGAGAGAGTGATATCTTGGACTCAAATAGTGTCCAATTTTGACCAAAATGTTAAATTACCATCATATCCTTCTCTCACAAACAAAATCAACGGTCCAGATTCGATCTTATCTTGAAACCGACGGCCGAGATCAAATCTCACCCAAAAATATCTAAGGGTATTTTTGTAATTTCTCAAAAATCCAAAGGTAAAAATGTCCAATAAAAAATTTGGGGCAAAATTACCAAAATGCCCTTTTACCCTTAAAACATACCATTTATTAATTCTTAGGGGCAAAATGGTCACTTTCTCATTTTCTTGCCCAAATTGAATTTTTCTGAAGGATTTGGGCACACCTAAAATTCGCATGTGTCCCCTGCAACGTTATCCTAATGTTCCGTCGTGACTTCCTAATTTTCTAACGTCCAATTTGAGCTAAATTCAATAATTAAATTTTATTAAACACAACTCGAGCGTTTCCCAAACTAATGGGCGGCTTGCTGGGGAAATTCGTAGAATCGACTCGTGATTGATACTGAATTGAGTCACGTGCAAGGTCATTCGGTACGTGATGACCTCGGTTGTCATTAAAATCGCGATGATCAATCACTAGATTCGAGGGATACGATCGTTAGGTATAGGTTCAGGATTATTCGTCAAGTCATTTCGTGGTTCAGCAGAATCACCTGCGATCCACTATTATGACAGTGGCGAATTGACCCTGACTATCCTTGGATCGGCCAATAGTGGCTCAAAATATCACTTCAGCGATTTAATAATCGAAATCAATTCACGATCGAATTTTCTTTAGTCATGCGAATTAATTTCCCCTATTAGCCTTTTCCTAATGATTAGCATTCCAGGAATGATCAGTTCCGGGCGAGAATTTACTACGAGCACATTTTATAAAACTTAGTTATTGCATAAATTCCAATCGGTGGAATTTCAGAATGTCACAATCTTCCCTCCTTACAAAAATTTCGTTCTCGAAATTTACAGTTCTCACTACTATTTAAAATTCACAAATCCCACTACTGCTCAAACAATTTGGGGTATTGACGTTGCATCATTTATTCGCTTTCCTAAGTTGCGCCTTCAGTCCCGTGGTACTCCCAAATGACTTTGACCATCAAGATTGTCCTGTTTCTCAAAACCCGTTCCTTACGATCTTCAATTCTGATTGGTCTCTCGACATATGATACTTTGTTATCTACCTCTATCTCCTCGTAATTCAGCACATGCGTTGGGTTCGGTTCATATTTCCTCAACATCGATACGTGGAATACGTTATGTACTTGCGACTTATTTGACGGTAACGCAAGGCAATACGTCAAATCTCCAATCCTTTCTAACACCTCGAAGGGTCCCATGTACCTTGGACTCAACTTCCATTTCTTACCAAATCTGGATAGTCCTCTCACGGGCGATATCTTTAGAAATACGTGATCTCCCACTAGAAACTCCAAAGGTCTTCGCCGCTTGTCTGCGTAACTCTTTTGACGGCTCTGCGCTATTTTAAGCCTTTCGCGAATAATCTTAACCGCCTTGATCGATTGTTCAACTAACTCTGGCCCTGTTATAGCTCTTTCTCCCACCTCATTCCAGCACATGGGCGTTCTACAAGTTTTGCCATATAACGCTTTAAAGGGCGCCATTTCAATGCTCTGCTGAAAGCTATTATTATAAGCAAATTCTACCAAGGGTAGTTGCTCTTCCCACTTATCTTGAAAATCTAGCACACACGCCCTGAACATATCCTCTAAGGTCTGAATTGTCCTCTCAGACTGGCCATCTATCTGAGGATGGTAAGCTGTACTAAACTGTAACTTAGTTCCTAACGCTGTCTGCAGACTTTTCCAAAAATTGGCTGTAAACCTATGATCACGATTTGGTACCCCATGCAGGCGAACTATCTGCTGCACGTACAACTCAGCATATCATTTTAACGTAAAATCCTTTCACACAGCCAAAAAGTGTGCCGACTTGGTCAATCTATTGATAATCACCCAAATAGTGTCATGGCCTCTTTGGCTCCTTGCAATCCCGACACAAAATCCATAGTTACATGCTCCCATTTCCATTCTGGGATTTCCAAAAGTCGCAACAATCCTCCAGGTTTACAATATTGAGCTTTCACCTGTTGACACGTCAGGCACTTAGCCACGTGTTTAGCGATATCCGCCTTCATACCATTCCACCAATAATATTGCCTCAAATTTCTATACATTTTAGTACTACCTGGGTGGATACTATAACTGTTGCGATGTGCTTCTGATAAAATTTCCTCCTTAATTTCCGCATCATTAGGCACGCATAACCGTCCTCGAAATTTCAATATACCGTCTTCGGATATCTGAAAATCCGGCTTTCTCTTAGTAGTGTTCATCCCAATAACCTTCTGTATCTCTGGGTCCGTAAACTGCAAAGTTTTAACTTTAGCCTGGATTTCCGACTCAATCCTTAACGTGGCTAACAAGTTTGAGACTTGACTTACTTCAAACTTGAACTCCGAGTCTCGCACTTTTTCCAACAGAGTCCACTCTTTGACCATCAAATGCACAATGTTTGATTTCCAACTCAACGCATCCACTACCCGGTTTGCCTTTCCGGGGTGATATAGAATATCACAGTCATAGTCCTTCAACAATTCCATCCAACGTCGCTGCCTCATATTCAATTCTTTCTACGAAAACAAATACTTGAGACTTTGATGGTCAGCATAAATTTGAAATCTCTCTCCACATAAATAATGTCACCAAATCTTTAGGGCGAACACTATTGCCGCTAACTCCAAATCATGCCTCGGATAATTTAGTTCATGTGGCCGCAACTGCCTTAATGCATAGGCTACCACTTGCCCATGTTGCATAAACACGCACCCTAATCCTTTCAACGAAGCATCACTGTATATCTCATATCCTCCAGGTCCTAATGGAATCGTCAACACTGGTGCTGTTGTCAATATGTGCTTCAACTCCTGAAAACTTCGTTTGCATTTATCTGTCCATTCAAATCTCGTCTCCTTTTTCAATAAATGCGTCAACGGCATTGCTATTGCCGAAAATCCTTCCATAAAACGACGATAATATCCAGCCAAACCCAGAAAACTCCGAACTTCTATTACCGTTGTCGGTGTAGGCCACTTCATCACAGCCTCAATCTTCGATGGATCCACAGAAATTCCTTCCCCGGAAATCACATGACCGAGAAATGCTACTCGACTGAGCCAAAATTCGCACTTGCTAAACTTAGTATACAGTGCGTTCTCCCTTAAAGTCCGCAACATACGACTCATGTGAATTTCATGTTCCTCTACGCTTCTCGAGTATACCAATATATTGTCTGCAAAAACGATCACGAACTGATCTAAAAATTCTTTAAACACTCGATTCATCATATCCATAAAGGCAGCGGGGGCGTTCGTCAATCCAAATGGCATAACTGTAAATTCATAATGTCCGTATCTCGTCCTAAATGCCGTCTTCGGTATATCTTCCTTCTTAATCCTTAACTGATGATACCCCGTTCGCAAATCAATTTTAGAGAATACCAAAACCTCTTGTAACTGATCAAATAAATCGTCAATCCTTGGTAAAAGATATTTATTTTTAACTGTTACCTGATTCAGCTGCCTATAATCTATACACAGTCTTAATGATCCATCTTTCTTCCTTATGAATAGCATCGGCGCTCCCCACGGAGACGCACTGGGACGAATAAATCCCTTGTCTGACAATTCTTACATCTACACCTTTAATTCCTTCAATTCAGACAACGACATCCTATAGGGTGCTTTCGAGATTGACTCCGTTCTAGGTGTCAACTCAATTACAAACTCTACTTCTCTTTCCGGCGGTAATCCCGATAATTTTTTAGGAAACACATTGGGATACTCACACACTACCGTTATATCTTCAACTCTCGGTTCTTTAGCCGTCGAATCCACTACTATAGCTGGAAATCCTTGACACCTTTCATCCAACAGTTTCACCATCTCCACTGAGGAAATCCATAGAATCGAGGGTCCTCTTTGGCTTCCCACAAATTTAAATTCCGGATGTCCAACATGATTAAATTGGATCACCCTGCTGTTGCAATCCATTACAGTCCTCTGCTTAGATAGCCAATTCATACCCACTATCACATCAAAGTCGTATATGTCTAGAACCGCTAAATCAATCAATTCCTCCCTAGCTCCAATCACAATCTTACAGTTTAGACAACCCAACGAAGTCAGCATCTTATCATTCAAGGGAGTTGTCACGCATAACACAACATTAAACAATCGCGGTTCTATTCCAATCAACTCAACAAACTGTTTCGATATGAAAGAATGCGACGCTCCAGGGTCAAATAAAGCATACGTAGCATGGTTGCACAGAGAAATCGTAACTGTGACAACCCCTGGTGCGTTCTCAACCTCTCGTCCAGCCATAGCATATACTCGTCATTACGCTGGAGGCCTATTCTGGTTCGTTGCCTAGGCCGCTCCAGTCTGATTCCCATTTTGAGATGGCGGCAAAGCAAGCGGCCTATTCTGCCTGGGATTGAGGCAATTCCTTATGTCGTGATCAAATCCTCCACATCCAAAACATACTCCGCCCCGGTTTGGACAAGGTTCATTTCCATGTCTACCTCCACAAATCCTACACGGACCATTCCTGACCCCGATCCGGGCTGGCTTCCTAATATTTCTTTTAACTGGCTGAGTAAAACGCCTATTGTCCCACATCGGCCTCTTCCCAGGATTACGTTTGTCCCTTCCCTAGACAAATCTCAACCCAGAAGCGGTGGCCCTATCCATCTGGTCCCGTTCAAGAATCTAGGCCCTATCAAATATTTGTTTGTACGTCCTCAGATTTACCAGTAACAACTGGTTGCGAATATCTGCTTTCAATCTGTCCAGAAATCTTCGCGCCTTATCCTCGGGATGTTCCACCATTCTCGGCGCGAACTTAGATAATCTCGCAAATTCCTCCTCATACTAATCTACCTTCATTTGACCCTGGCGGAGTCTCATAAATTCGGCTAACTTCCTTTTCCTGGCACTAGCCGAAAAATATTTCTCATAAAAGCTCTTAGTGAAAACAGCCCAAGTCCTGGCTGTACCTTCTGGACAAATCCTATCTCTGGTTGCTTTTCACCAATCGTTCGAATTTTCTTGCAACTGCTATATTGCCAAAGTCGCTTTCTCATGATCATTGCACTCTCTCGAGCTCCTCTACCCATCGAGGTGCAGCCTCAGGGTAACCTTTCCCAGAAAACTTATGCAGTTTCAACTTTATAAACTGCTCTGCTAGTTGGTGCATCGGTCTATTCACAATCACTTACCCTTGCCCTTGATTCTCATTATTGTTGGCAGCAGCAATGGCCTCGGTAGCTTGGGCAATCAGAGCAGCTCGCTCCTGAGTCTGCCGTTTTATTATATCACCAATCCGTTCCAGAGTCCTCATAACGGCTTCCATTCTAGGATCCTCAGCAGGTCCAACTTCTACTTTGAGGTTTTCCTCTACTCCAGCATCAACCCCTAGATTTTCTATCACTCTTGCACCCATTCCAAAATCTTCCACAACTCTAGCTCTAGCATGTCCTCTATCCCTTGATCTTCTACCTGCGCCCCTTCTTGGGACTCTTCCTACACCTCTTCCTTCGCTGCTCATGGTCACAATTCTACCACTCTCCTACCTGCTATAATTTCACTTAGGAATTAGCGATCTAGACCAACTAGATCAATCTGATTCTACGCAACGAATTTACATAAGAGCTCGCTCAGCAACCAATCTCTCACTGCCAACTACGAAGTCATGACATAGGAGTCTGAATACTTACCTCAAGTCCAGACGCACCTGCATTTCAATTACCACACAACAAATGACTCATTTAAATAATCACAACAAACAATCTGGAGGCACATGCAGCTCAATTCGCCCTACCACTCACTAGGGTCTCCCTAATACTACCCCAGGGTCTCTACTCCTTATCACTCCAAACTTCAACTAGTTTTTAGACTGAGCTAACCTTGCTATGTTACCAATTCAAACCGGGATGTTACGCCTTAAACCCCTGTTGAGCCCGCATTCATCCCATTTCTGGTCGATATAGTGCGACGTCCCAGGTTGTCGTCGACCTCCATTTGATCATCAGAGATTTAATTGAATAGAGGAAACTATAAAACACTAGGACAAATGAAAACTGGGGAGAATAGGGAGAATATACATTTTCATTGCTCATTCAAACTTAAACCACAATATTCACAATATTACAAACCTTAATGTACAAGTGCACACCCATCTATAAACCATTGATATCAAAAGGGTTCGATGACCTGGTATTCTAACTTTCAAAAATGATACTCTTTAACAATATGATTTTTCCTTCTGTACCCTAGGCCCTACGATCCACACTCGGTGTCCATTCCGAGTCTGACTTCTCATCCTCTGATTCTGAACTCTCTTGCACCGTCTGCTCATCCGATGACTCCGGCTGTGCGTCAATCACAATGGGGTGATTGATGTCACCCGACTCCGTTGGGACTTCGTCCTGACCTTCCCCAACTAATGCATCCAAGAAATGGAACTTGGGCACAAAATCGGGATCTAGGTACTGCTCAAAGGGAAGTATGTACTCCGGTTCCTCTACAGGCTCCTCAGACCCGTTAGGTTCGATCTTGGGTTCTATTTCGAGCCCCACATCCTGTTCTGGTTCCTCTTCGAGGATTGGTTCTAAGTCTATGTCCATCAGATCAACTTCGGCTTGCGATGCTTCGGGTTCAAGTTCATGTTTGGCCCCTGAAGATCCTTGTGCCGTGTGTGCTGGGTGTAGACCAGACTGAGATAAGCTAATTTCAATACTAGTCAACTCTCCGTCGATCGGGGGTATGGCAGCCGGGTCCCAATCTCCAACCAAATCATACGGGACATCAAATCCTCTGACGGGACCAAACTCATCCCCGTCAGTGTCTCTAAAATACCAAGCGGCGTACACCTGTGTCTCCCATAACGGTAGTCCTACTTCTACAAAAACAGTGGTGGTGTGCTTAATCCAGGTCATCCTATCTCCCATAGGAAACTCTGCAGTGTTATATTCGGTGTGCAATGGTACTCCAAAACGCTCAGGTGGCGGTAACGGAGGATTCATAGCTCAAGTCGGGGTTTTAAAAATTGTTGGTTGAAACAACCATGAGATTACATCTCAGTAAGTACACCGCTAAACCCTACCTAGGCTATCACGTACCTCCAGACAATCATACAAACATGCACATTCACGTACATCAAATCTCCACGAAGTAGGCACATCAATTGTTCTTACCCAAGCCTATCATGCGTTCAACCTACACTTAATCACAATCATGTCATATGCAGACACACGCATGTATAATTCTCATACCACGCATTCGTTCCATTCTCATCTCATTTTTTTTTCACATCACTCGCTAGTGACCCGCGTAAACGTACATGCCTTAGGTACACTGCGACCACTTATCACAACACTTCAAGGCCCACATACCCATACACGCCTCAAGCCATGTTTTTTGCCCGCGTAAACGTACACGCCTCAGGCTCAATACCTACCACATATTGCGCAACCCGCGT
This sequence comes from Syzygium aromaticum, assembly GCA_024500025.1. Taxonomy (NCBI): domain Eukaryota; kingdom Viridiplantae; phylum Streptophyta; class Magnoliopsida; order Myrtales; family Myrtaceae; genus Syzygium; species Syzygium aromaticum. The sequence goes on from CM044892.1 coordinate 33,268,425, forward strand.
TAAAGTACACGCCTTAGGCTGACAGTCTTCCGGTAATACCGGGCATCGTCCCGCGTAAACGTACACGTCTCAGGACGGCACAATTTCCACAATCTCTCATGTCATGCCACATCACAATTTCTCATTCACTCACATGATCAACAATCACATGCCATTCAATTAGCCAGTCACACTTGGCCCATGCACGTAACAAACTCACAAGCATTTTCATGCTCACACGGCATCCAATGTGGCCAATTTGAACAATTAATTCACTTAAACCCAAACGTGCACCCGACAGGTATAATTCAATCAGTCAATTATACAACCACACACTAAATCTTATCATCACAATTCAATACTAATTTAAACACACATTAGTCACACAAATTGCCATTTTTCTCCAACCAAATGGCGTCGGATAAATTCCGATCCTTCACGACACTTTCTTGCCATTAAATACCGGTTTTAAAAATCCAACTTGCATCCCGATCAGCCCATCACAACCCCATAAACAGTAACTCACAGCCCACTATCATCCACAAAATATCCACTAAAAATTCCAAAATTTATTCCTAAGGCCTGCCACAATATTTCAAATCTTAAACCACAACATTTCACACCCACATAAACTCGATTTCACCCAAAATCAATTTATCTATCGATACCTAATGTCCTAAATCGGGTTTAGAGCACGACTTACCAAGTTCTAGACTTAATCGGCTAGAACGGAAAGCGGCGGCACTCCACGGCAACGGCGTACGGTTCACGGCGGCAGTCCAGCTTGGGTGGATGGCGTACGGCGGCGGTAATGGCTTCCTTGCGGTGGGCCACGGCCCCACGGTGATGAGATGGAGAGAGAGGAACAGTGATGGGGGTGGTGGCGTGAGCTGGTGGTGGTGGCGTGAGGGTGGCAAGGACGGCGTGGCAAGGTGACGGCGAGCGGTGGTCGACGTATGGCGGCGATCTGGCGTGGGAGAGAGAGAGAGAGAGAGAGAGAGAGAGAGAGAGAGAGAGAGAGAGAGAGAGAGAGTTTGATCGGGGGAGGGGCTTCACGGTGGAGAGGGGGAGGAGAATGAAGAGAGAGAGTGATATCTTGGACTCAATTAGTGTCCAATTTTGACCAAAATGTTAAATTACCATCATACCCCTCACAAATGAAATCAACGGTCCAGATTTGATCTTATCTTGAAACTGATGGCTGAGATCGAATCTCACCCAAAAATATCCAAGGGTGTTCTTGTAATTTTCCAAAAATCGAAGGACAAAAATGTCCAATAAAAAATTTGGGGCAAATTTACCAAAATGCCATTTTACCCTCAAAACATACCCTTTATTAATTCTTAGGGGCAAAATGGTCACTTTCTCATTTTCTTGCCCAAATTGAATTTTTCTGAAGGATTTGGGCATACCCAAAATTCGCACGTGTCCCCTGCAACGTCGTCCTAATCGTGACTTCCTAATTTTCCGATGTCTAATTTGAGCTAAATTCAATAATTAAATTTTATTAAACGCAACTCGAGCGTTTCTCAAACTAATGGGCAGCTTGTCGGGAAAATTCGCAGAATCGACACGTGATTGATACTGAATCAAGTCACATGCAAGGTCATTTGGTACGTGACAACCTCGGTTGTCATCAAAATCGAGAAAATCAATCACTAGATCAGAGGGGTACGATCGTTAGGTATAGGTTCAGGATGATTCATCAAGTCATTTCGTGGTCCAGCGGAATCACCCGCGATCCACTATTATGACAGTGGCGAACTGACCCCTGACTATTCTTGAATCGGTTAATAATGGCTCAAAATATCACTTCAGCGATTTAATGGTCGAAATCAATTCACGATCGAATTTTCTTTAGTCGTGCGAATTAATTTCCCCTATTAGCCTTTTCCTAATGGTTAGCATCTCAGGAATGATCAGTTCCAGGAGAGAATTTACTACGAGCACATTTTATAAAACTCGGTTATTGCATAAATTCCAATCGGTGGACTTTCAGAATGTCACAAGAGTATGGCAACTACTTGCCTAACTGAGGAGCCTGAGTCATGTGTTTATTGATCCACCATATCAAAATCCGATGCGCGCATTAATTTGGTGAAAATATATTTTTATAGAATATTTGTACCCTTCTATATTATAGTGGATACATCAGTGCTCATTTTCATTGTGAAGTTAATGTAGAGTTGTCAACTATGATCATATAGCCAAACTCGATATTGGTCTCTCTTGCTGATTGACAAAGCTTGTTATTAAACCCTTTTCATATTTTTATTGACAAATTAAATTCTTCGTTATTAGGCATTTAGTAAATGCTGTATTCTTCATTTCCTACTTGCAGGTTGACCTTAGATGAGCAAGGAAACCAATAGTGTTTCTTGGTGTGCTTTCTCTTTCTATTAATAGTCCTTGGTGCAAGTTCAGGGTAGTAAATCTTCCCTATCTTGCTAAGCAATGTCCACCGGGGAAGAAATCAGGTCATTGAGGTAATTCGATTAGTTTGATCTCTATGGACCTATGTGAAGATTATTTGGAGTGAGGATGACTTTTGATTTATTGGAGAGGGGTGGGCTGGTGGTTTTGTACACGTACTCGCCAGGAAGAGGCGGCTGGTTTTCGAAATGGTGGTTGTGAGTAAATTAAGGAAGCGTAGGATTGTCGGTTTTTCTCACAAGAGTATAATTTTCCTTTCTGTCGCATTGTTAAGCAGCTTATTGCCTAATGGCTGTGTTTGTATTGGTTTCAAATGAATTTCTTTTATTTGAGCTGGTTCTTTCAAGGAAGCATTTGAAGGAGGCAAGGCATATTGGTAAGGAGTAGCAACCTCAAGGGGAGATCAGTTCTGAAGGGAGGTGATTTATGGCCAGTTGCTAACTGAGAATCTATTTCTATTTGGTCTGGAAGGTGGATATATGATGCCTGGAACTTCCAAATACATCATATGTTGGATTTTATTATGGCCCACATGATCAATGGCCTGGCCCATATATGGTTTAAGTTTAATAATTATTATGTGCTAAATTCCTATTGATTAATAGAGAGATGTATTCTAATTACTATATACCCTGATAGATGGTGTGACTATAAAAAATCTAATTAGAAACTAGTTCTCCCTCAACCCTAGAATAGAATGATGGTTTCTTTTTCATCAAGAACGTTAGAAAGCGAAAAGGGGTCAAGAGAGAGAAACCGATTTTTTCAAAGATTTCTCATTTACAATTAATATCTTCACAAGGAATCATCATGGATCAGGGTATGTTTCTTGTCTCTTATGATATTGTGAAAATCATCTTGCTCTAAGATTTTGGGAATTATGTCATGTGCAAATATTAGGGTTTGATTTGCTTGGAATTCAATTAACTTACATGTGATATCAGAGCCATGGTTTGAGAACAGGTGATTTTCCATTGATTGTTTGATTGATGAGAAAAGTTTAATGATGTTTGCCGTAAATGTGAGATTTTGATAGATACGGTAAACTGTACCTCTTGCGAACTAAGATTTCACCTTTTCAATTTTAAGATCGTATGCGGAGGTGCTTGTTAGATTAACAGTAGTATAAGCGGTTCACACCCAGCAAAGCATCTGTTTTCCGCGTCTGTCTTCCTTTCTTACAATTAACATGTGTAAACTGGAACGAATGACAAATCGCGCAAGGCTTTGATTTGGTAGTTGAATCGATTTGGACGTTTGTCAAGGCTTGTGATTTGGTGCTGATTCGCAAGCGATCATAGCGTTAGGCAAGAATCATAATATGGTCACCAGTTTGTAAGATTCTTTCAATGCAATACGTGTGTGCTTAGATAAAATAATGATCAGGGGCCGTTTTTTTGGCTTCATCTGCCTATAAAAATTGACGGAGGTTGAAGGGGCTTTTCACGCGATAATGCGTGTCCCGAGTAATTTCTTCCCCACATGCTGAACATATAATTTTCTGAGTAGCAGAATCTCTACATAAAATATGACTTTTGACCCTCATGAACACTCGGGTCACAAGAATTAATTGTATTTCATTCAGTTGAAATAATTATTGTTATGATTATTTAATTTAATATCTATATTATGTGTAATTTGTTAGTCACCAAAGTGGCCGAATTAGAAAGTTTCTCATAGACGTCAAATTAAATAAAATTCAATTAACTGTGTTATGTGATGCTACTAATGAGATGACATGATGTTATATATATTGTTTATCAGGGGTAATTTGAAGTTCATTTATTATAAAATATTTAAGGATCATCCAAAGGTTGATCAGTTAATTTTATAATCACAAACATAATAGTGGTTAATTAGTATACTTGGTTAGATATGTTTAGTATCTCCAAAGATAGCAAACGTGTTTAATTGGAGTATATATAATTACCAATTACGTGAACTTCAATTTAAGCATCAATTATGTTTTATGGTTGTACATTGTTGTATCATCCAAAGGAGAACTTCGATGTATAGTTAATGTTATGTGTTTAAGTTATGACTCAAAGCATTAATATGTGAGCATTCGATGTACTTTGCAGCATTTGTTTCTGTTTCTCTTCATTCGCAAGTTTCGTTTATTATGAAGTTCAATGAGCTTAACTTTTCTGAATGGAGTGAACAAGTCAAGTTTCACCTAGGTGTTCTTGATCTTGATTTAGCACTCATGAATGATAAGCCCACTGTTCTTACTGCATCCTAACAAAAAGAGAGTATTAAGGATGATCAATATGCTCGTCCCTAAAGCATTTCTTTTGAATTGTATCACATTTGGCAAGGGAGTAAAAGAGACAAATACTTGTGAAGAGGGGGGAGTGATTCCGAGAGCCAGTGGGATTGAGTAAGGTGTGGCTCCTAGTAATCTTTTAAGATTCTGAAGGGGACAATAACAACGGAGTTCCAGCTGCCATGGTCGAGCTGGATGAAGCTCAAGCAACTGTGGCCGAGCTCAAGGAAACTCGAGTGGTTATGGTAGCGAGTTCAATGAAATTCAAGTGGCCATGGTGGCGCTTGACAAAACTCAATCGACCATGGGCAAACTCAAAGAAGCTCAAGCTACTATGGCCACGAGCTTGATGAAGCTTGAGTGGCCATGGCTGTGAGCTCGAAGAAGCTCCCGTTGCCATGGCAATGAGCTCCAAATCTCTCTCTCTCTTACTTTTTTGTTTTGTTTTAGTTTCTATAGCAAATGTGGCAATTGCACATAAATTTTTTTAACTAATTATACCAGAACGTGTCTATTTCGACGTCCGATTCAACAATCCGAATGTCTATGTCAGCCAATATCGAATGATGACAGAAAAAGTATAACTAGAGTATTAATTGTCACATTTAAAAAGAAAATACAGGACAGTTTTGAAAGGAAAACAAATGTAGACGAATGGTCTTGACTTCGGGGGGAAAGTAGAGGGAACAACCGTACAAACTGTTTCAGTTTCATGATAAAGTTTCGTGATGTACGAATTTCAGTGTAATAAGAATTCGATGTTTGCTAACCCCTCCACTCGAATTTTTATCTTTTGTGATTGATTTCATTTCCTAAAAACCGGCTGAAGACAATGAGCCTAGCACTCGCCTCGTGAATTTTTACGATACACATTGTTAGTTGCGCTAAAAGTTTAGCTATGTCCATACATATATAAACATATATATATATATATATATATATATATATATATATATATATATATATATATCCAAGCTCAACTAAATCCTATTAAATGATTCCCAACATAGCTCTCTCGTCCTACTTGCTAATAGCTAAAGAACTTGAAAAAGATTTAAAATGAATGGAGTGACCAACCATAACCTAGTAAGTAATACATCTCTTCTAAAGAGAATGAGTATTCACTATATACATATAAAGCAATACCATAACTCATTTATCCAAAATCCAGAATATAGTATACGTATAAGATCAAAAAAATAAGTTATATCATTTTAACAAAGCTTTATACATATAAAAATACTCATTTCCTTAGTAATATCAAAGCAAATATCAATGATCTAGTCCATTGATCAATTTCATTAACTTACACATCAATGGTTTATTCCATTGTTCAATCTCTATCAAGTCAAATGTCGATGGTTTATTTTATTTACTAATCTAATGCTTAATATCTAACTATAGTCACAACGCTTATGACAAAGGTGACTAAGTTACCCCCTTGGCTAGGTCTCCACTTATATCAGTCAATGGTTTGACATAGAATGATGTACTCTCAACAGCAAGCATACTTACCTCCTTAATGGTTTCTAATCACAGTGACATGTGCATAATCCTCATTGTTAAAAAATCCCACAATCAAAACCATAATTCATCTCATAAACCGGTTTCACAAACCGGATTGTATCACATTTCACAACTCAATTTATCAAATAGAAATGCATTTCAAAAATAATTTTACAAATCAATGCATATTACCTTTCACAAGCCATACTCAAAGTAGAGCTTTTTGTAATTATTTCACAGAAAAGTTTTCTCAACCCATTTACAGGCATTCAGCTCAAACTGTAATCAAAAGATAACTTTCTATTTAAAATAGACAAAATCGTAGTAAATGCTCGATTCAGTTTTAAATAACCAATCATGCCATTTTGTAACTCATAACATATTTAATATATATCGTTTTCGAAATATGAGTTTACAAACTCAAAGAAGTAAAACCACTCACCTTTAAAACCAAATAACAAAGTTCATTTGAATTGGCGAACTCCCAATTCTATCATATAAGCGAGAAATAATATCAAAACCAAGTAAAATACTATCTCAACTATAAATCGGCTAAACTAAGCTTAATATCTAACACAACAACTCTTATGTGCCAGTTAATTGCTCACCCAAAGCGATCATTTAAAGCCATACTTGACGCTGAGCTCACACGCGAAACTCTAAAATTTTGCTCCAACTAAAATGTTACTTCAAATCAATTACCGTAAAAACTCACAGCTCCACAATGCTCTAATTCATGATTTCCATGTAATTCCACAACTTAACAACTCAAAAATCGGATTTCACAGTTCAAATTTCACATAATTTCGAATTTGTGCCCTACTTTCGAAAACTACAATGATTATAAGAGCAAACGGCGGGGATACTTATCGGGCTTTATGAATCGAAGTAAATCCGACTTGGCGAACTCTCCACGGTGTGTGCGCACGAGTTTCCTTTTTTTCTTTCCCATTCTTTCTCTTTCCTTTCTTTCTTCGTCTTTTCTTTCCCGCTGTTCTGCGTGATCTCCTTTTCCTTTTATACTAAGCTTAGCACTTTGCCCTTTTTCTTTCTTTCTTTTATTTATTTGGCGCCGACCCTACAGCCACGGTACTTGGTTGTGACGTCAACTCCTTCACCATGGTTTGGAACTTTCATGGCCGAAGATCGATTAACTACTGACTTGTAATACCCCAGATCTCATCTCGAAAGTTTATTGTAACGTTTACTTCAATTTCAGAATTGGACAAGGATGAATTTGTTACTTGTCAGTACTAGTATGCCAAAGCAACTCGGTATTGGAATGACCCCAATTCAATTGTGCTAGAGTGACAGAACTTACAAAATACAAAAGATCGGACTCCATTGACATATGAAGCAAAAACAGGTAGTCCGTCGTTTTCGCATTAGGAGATTGAGGTGATATGAGTTGATGATGAGAAAATTAATTGAGTTCTGAGTGTAGCTATTGGAAAAACTGTGCTGACTTGAATATGAATGGACAACGGCTTAACAACTAAGACGTTTCTTTTTGTCATTGTTTCTGTGCTTTGCGGAGAAAAATATGACTTGTGCCTGAGGTCTGCCATCTATAAATAGGCATCATTTTTCAAAGCAAGCGTCGAGAGTAGAAAAAAAACAGGAAGAAGACAGAAAACATCCAAAATGATGAAGAGCGTTCGACTTTCCGCCAGTTTCGCACTCTTGGCTCTGGTGCTGTCCTTCGCCGACGCCTATGACCCAAGCCCCCTGCAGGACATCTGTGTGGCTGTCGGCGAACCCAAAAATGCTCGTAAGCTCGTCTTTCCCTTCCTTGGTACAACAATGCGATTTAATACATTTTGCTCTTGTTTTCGGAGTAGTCCTTAAAGAATGATATTCTTAATGGGTGCGCTGGGGAAGCTCTCAAAGCATTGCAATTGATGTTTTCAAACAAGACATTGAGTTAGACACAGGTCATAAACCCAATTCTTAACCCATTTATCAATATATGGATCATAAATAGGTAGAAACATAATATTGGTGTTAAATGAATTATAAATATGTCGTAAATGGATTGTAAATGGGTCATAAATGGTTTACGACTTATTTAAACTCTACTTATCTCTATCGCCCTCACTCAATCTTGTGCTCACTCACTCACCCGATCTGCACTCTTATATCAATTTGGGTATGAATTTTTCTAAATTTAGTTAAATATAGAAGTGTTTTAGCAATATGGGTTGAGTTGAGTGTGGGTTGGATATGGGTTGGGGCGGGTATGGGTCATTATATTTGTATTACATGGAAATTGGTTAAAACGGATTCAATAAGTCTATTTGGGTCGGACCATTTTCGATCCGATCTAAACCCAATCCGATCCATCCGTTTGACAGGTCTACATTGAGTACACTAATTTCACACAAAACAAGACAATTAAGTTAACAAAAAGATAACATTTCTCATTCTCGGTGTGACCTTATTGTATCCTAACATGTGCCTCAAAGGTATATGTCAGCAACAATTTCCTCTTAACAGAAACTCCTCTTTATGCAGTGTTCGTGAATGGAAAGTTTTGCAAGAACCCTGCTCTTACCACAGCAAACGACTTCCTCTTTTCCGGCCTCCAAGTTCCTAGAAGCACGGCCAATCCCGTGGGCTCCACAGTCACCACTGTGTTCGTGGACCAGCTACCAGCACTCAATACCCTCGGCATTTCCATGGTTCGTATTGACTTTGGAATAGGTGGTTTAAATCCTCCGCACACTCACCCTCGTGCATCCGAGATTTTGCTCGTTCTGGAGGGCACCCTCTATGTGGGCTTTGTCACGTCCAACCAACTGAACAATACTTTCTTTGAGAAAGTCCTCCACCCTGGAGATGTCTTCGTTTTCCCGTTCGGGATGATTCACTTCCAACTCAATGTTGGAAAGACCAAAGCAGTCGCGATTGCCACTCTAAGCAGCCAAAACCCAGGAGTCATGACTATAGCCAATGCATTGTTTAACGCAAAGCCGCCTATTTCCCCCGAGGTTCTGGCCAAGGGGTTCCAAGTGGATGAGAAGTTTGTTGAGAAACTTCAGAAGAAGTTCTGGTACTACAATAATTAGCCCGAGAAATGCATCTGACAATGTCGTCATCTCTGTGTACTTGAATAAAACCTGAAGTCTTCTGATGAAGTTCCTAGTTCAAGTATGAAGAAAGTTTCCTTCTGTCACATCTTATATTGATTTCAGGATAATAAGACTCTTGTTTTCTACACCATTTACTTCTTTGCGGTTATTGTGAAGGACTTATTTTATGGAACCAAGACAGAAAAAGACAGCGAGCTCGTCAGTAGACTCTACCATGTCAGAGGATTTCCAACCTGAATGCTTTACAAGCACGAATTGCTAATAACCATTGCCAGTTCTGCTAAGGCCGAATAACCAACTAATAATCAGTAACAACATAACTTCAGTAGTTTCAAGGATCATGATGCTGCGTTGAGTTTATTGGGAATGAAGCCTCAAAGCATTCCTGTTTTATGAGAATTTGTCATTGCTATTTGCTTGCAGTGTGTATTAGTTTGAGATATTTGATCCACCACTTTGCGTCCCTTTTTACTTCCAAGTTCCGTTGTACATGTTAGTTGGGGTTCTCAAATTGCATTTTCTTTAGATTGTGCTCACCATTGATTATGCCCTTTTGCTATGTACATAATCTATGAACGAGAGGAGGTCTTCTTAATGAGTGCCAAAGTAACTAATAAGAGAAATGAAAAACAGAAAATGAGAGCTAGCTATGGTGTAGGTTTCCTCATAAATATTTTAGCAAGTTCATTTTGCATTATTGCTGAACAATGATCAGAATCATAAGGGTATATCTGTGAAATAAATTGTTTGCATGGATGCAGGCCCCTGATAGTAATTAGTTATGGATGATTATTAAGGTTGTTGGTCAAGTGTTAGGAAATGGGAAATCCTCAAAATTCTCTACTTTAATCAGTTTTCCAAGGTATCAATACTATATGTGACCAGACAACTAAAAACTGTAAGTACTTCAAACAAAAAAGGAGAAGAAAACTATTAGGAGTGCGTATCATAAACTCGATATCTTTCACCCCGGAAGATTATCAAAAGCGTGTCCGAGTATATTAACATATCGAGTTGGATCCACGTTCTAAACCAATTCTCCGATGTGAGATTTTTCTAACACAGCTCAGGTATATTGTCATGCCCTGAACCCCAACGAGCACACAATATCCTTCTGAGGTCGTCAAGTACACGACATTCCAAGACTTGTCCCCGACCCAATCCGAAGCACTAGTGATTAAATGCACGTGGCAGTGAATACAAACTCTCTATACAACATACAATTTAACGGGATAGTCAAGAAAATACTTCACATAAAAACCAGCAAGTCAATATAAGCTCACAAAGATAACCCAATGAGGTTTACACAATTACAAGCCTCACACGAAGCCACTTCCTAACGAAGCCATGGATACAAAAGAGAGGTTAACTTAAACTCCTCTACAATTGGGCATCCAAAAGGATGACACATCCAATGCCCAACATCACCCCAGAACTCCGAACTGCATGTGACGACTACTTGTCATTCCAAGCCCAAAAAATGTTTAACAACGGGGGATGAGATAAATCTCAATATGTAACTACCTAAGCCTCGCTTAGGCTAATGTGTACCTCCGAACAATCCTAACCATGCAATACCGACGTCCAACGTGTCATAACAATCATAAGCGCCCTTACCTCGCCTCGGCACATACGCAAGCCCTGCATGTTAGAATCCCGCCATAACATGGCCAATTGCTCATCAAGCTTGTATAACACAATTCAAGGCATAATCATGCATAACACAGTCAATAATCTAGACGTGCTCATCAATTAACTCAGGTAAAGCATTCCCCAATGCAAATCACACTTATTAAGTCCAGATTATTAACGATCCCTTAGGCCACCGAACTCTCGTCAATCTTCTGGCATAACCAGGTATCGTCCCGCTATGTCAACAACGGTAACGTTGGGGATTGAATACCCCCCGGCAAGCCGGGTATCCAACGACATTCCACTTAGAAGCATTGATCCGGCCTTCACCGCGATCGGCATCGTCTGGGATCGAACACTTCCCGGCAATCCCGGGTACCAGACGACATCCGAACTCCCGCTAGGCATCGTCTAGAACTTCCACCTAGACGAAACGTGATGTGATCATGCACATACATTATCCACTCAATGCCAATTTTTATTTTTGTAAATTAGCCAAATGTCAACTAAATCCGTCAAAACGCCACGATAATACCGAATGATTCTTGAGAGAGAGAAAAACCGAAAATATAAAAAACCAAGTCCAAACTTGGTAGTTGCACAATGATCGAAATCCGTTTGAAATAAATAGTAAATCAACTCCAAAAATTCTAAATTTTGGATATGTCATATAAACATCCTGATAAACATTTTCCGTGAGGACTTGAAACCCAGTTCCAATTGTAAATACCTTTTTTTGTCACTTGAAGTCAGACGAAATTCAACCCGTCCAATCAGGCCGCTTGATCGTCAAAATGCATCTCATATAGTACCCAAATTACTTTGTAAAGTCTTGAAATTTTTATATGTCATATACACGGATGTTATTAACAATTTTTGTGAAGGAATTTTGTTGAAAAGAGGTTTGAAAAAATTTATAGAAAATCGGAAAGACCAGAAGGTCGGGTGAACAGTAAATCCGGTAGACTGAATTCAGTCCAAAAATGAACTTACAAATGGCCCTAAATGATCTCCAAAAATTCCAAATTTAATATATGTTATACTTCAAGATATTATGAACAACTTTCATGAAGAACACTTCCTCAAATTTGGCTCACACAAGTCACATAAAAATAAAATAAAATCTAGAGACCTAGCAGCAACCTTATCGAAAATCAACCAACAAGTGCCACCAAGCAAACTAAGCACAATCAGCTACTAAACCAACTATCCACAGCCCTAATCCACCCCTAAACATGTTCATTAGTAACCAATTATCGTAACTAAGACTTAGAGAGCACTTACACTTAGCATAAGCAAGAAAACCGAGCGAAAAGAGCAACATAGTCATGGCAAAGCAGCAGCAACGATGCAGGAGTAGCAGTAGCAGCCTCAGCAAACAAGCGGCAGCTCACAGGGGAGTCGGGTAGAGATGGGGGCTAAACGGTGGTGTTGGTCGGGCTAAAATGGAGAGCAAGAAGCAGCCGAAGCAAGAAGAAGCAGAAGCTGTGAAGTGGTGGAGCAGAAGCAACAACTGAAAAGAAAAGAAGGAGGAGAAAGAAGAAGAAAATGAAAGAGAAGTCAGTAGAAGCAATAGCATGGGGGAGCAGCAATTAAGATGTGGGAGAGCAGAGGAATGTCAGCAGCAGTCAACAAAGTAGAACAGAAGTAGAAGCAATCAGCACTGCAGAAGTAGAAGGCGTTAGCGGTCAGCAAGCAAAGCAGAAGTCAGCAGCAACAATATTGAGGAAGAAGCAACCCGTGAGGGCAGCTTGAGGAGTCAGCCAAGCAAAGGTAACGTGGGGTCATCATGAGGAGGAATGGGCAGAAGTAAGCAAGGTCAGCAAAGGTTAGAAGCAGAAGACAGCAGTAAGGTAGAGCAACGTGGGGTAGCATAGTGGGGGCTGCAAAAAGAAGGAGCGGAGAGAGAGGGGAGAGAGGGGGTTTCAACTTAAAAATTATCTTCACAAAAATAATTTGTCCACAATTTCTCTTTTTCGGTGATTCCGATCAACCCGATAATTAATCACGTTTAATGAGATGACGTCCGACAAATTAGTTGTGGAAATCTTGAAACTTCGACGCCCAATTCAAATTCTAATTAATTGCCAAATTCAATCGAATGTGACTTTAGCATATCTCAAACTAACATGCGACTTTTAGGAATTACGCGTATCGACTCATGGCCGATTCGATATTGAGCCACATCTAAGTTTACTCGAGCCATGGCGACCTCGGTTGTCATGTAATTGCAAGGGTCAATCACTAGTTCTGAATGACGCGATTGTTCGGATTAGATTTAGGATCATTCGAAATTCATACAATGGCCAAACGGAATCATCCGCGATCCAATTGCACAACATTTGCGAATCGTTCCATAACTATCCTTGGATCGGCCTTTAATGGCTCAAAATATTCTCTTGCCAATCCTTATGGTCGAAGTGTCAATCCATGGCCAAGTTCTTAGGTCAATATATTTGATTCCTAGCTAGCCATTCTCTACCGGTTAGTCTACTCGATAGTGATTAATTCCGAGCGAGATTTCATTGAAAGCGCATTGAAGAAATATTCATTTCATAAATTTCGAAAATTGGTCGAAATTCAAAATGTCACATATATTTTTCTGTATCAAGATATGAAGTCTTGCCACTGGGCCTTCATTGTCACACCAAAATGCTGACTGCCCAATAATTATACCTAACTTCTTCCACTAAACATCGGAACAAACCACTAGCTCTTATACTAATTTGTTAGGAGTGAACAGCAAATACCCGATACTTTTTGCCTGTCGCCTAGGGAGATCATCATGAGAGAGTCTAAATTCGAGTCTGTTAACCTATCAAGTTGGATCTACTTTCATTTAAAAGTTTAAGTCAATGAGTTATAAGTTAACTAGGATATATTAGCTACTCTATACTATACTTATTTTTTAATGTGAGATCTCTCTAACACAACTCATACGTACATCCTAACAAAAAGTGACACTAATTTCAATACAATCAACCAAGTCTAACTAATCCGATCTTCTTGGTGCATCCATTCCTATTCTTCTGGTTGAAGCACATTGACTATTCTTTCTCAGCCTACTCAGCATATTCCGTCGTTGTCAACAGATGCTATATAAAGGTTCCACCAGTCCTAATTTCATTTTCAGTTTTTAATTGGTGCAGTACCTACTAGGCTAGTACCAAATAGGCAATTTTTCTGTCACAATTTCAGCTCCTAGACTGAACTCTGAAATTTTAGAAGGCAAAAGGTCTCAGGAGTGAGACTTTTCAATGATAGCTTAAATAATGATAACGCTGCATAATTCTTCTCTAGAAAATGTTTGTTTCCCTTAGATGATCCACCACTTCTGTCCTTTCTCATTAGGAAATCCATTTTCATGCTGATACTATAAAGCTAGTATAGCATCAACACTAAAATGACCCACTTCGAGAGTGCTAGAGTACAATCAACCAAAAAACTAACTAGTCCAATCTTCTGGTGCAACAATCCATCTTCTTCTACATCATGCACAATTTTTTTGTTAAGCTGATTGACAAACTTTCCTCAGCTACTTCAGCATATTGACACCTACATTTTTTAAAGAAATTTCTACTCCAATCTTCAGATTTGTCTTCGAAGGGAATCTCTATAAGCTCTCCTTCTAAGAGAGGCATCTATTGACACCTACATTTTAGCCTATAGATCCATCATGTATATTTGCATCATCAGAAATATCAGTGATCAAATTTGTCGATAATGACGCAATTTGATCCTGATCGAAAATGTCATCATGCCATATTCTTGAATTCATTTTTTCTCCACTACGTCTCTTATACACTTTACATCCAGAACGATGTAGTGCTAAGATCTTGGATCCGACGACAAAATTTTGATCAACAAAGGCTCTAGAGCTCGTGTACGAATTAAGCCCCCACACCCGAACTTAACTAGTTTTATCGATAAATTTTGTCCCCGCTTCTTTTGCTTGGTTAAAGGCCCAAATGGACTTGTTAAATTGCAAGCTAGGCGTAACAACAAGCGTCTTTGAGTGTATTTTCCACCAAGATATGGCTCTCGTTCTGATTCTAAGTGTAACTTCCAAGGATTGACTTTCCAAGGAGGTGCCAGATGCCCACCTCTGCAGGAAAACAGTGATGTAGTGGCTTTAAAAGTGGACTTCCTGATGTCCCTTTGACATACGTCCCTCAGAAATTTCAGCTTAATAGGACAACAGACGAGTGCGTACTCGCCGTTTCCACTCGACTTCGCAGTCTGCTCAACTCAACCCGAAGAACGGTGATGTAGTGGCTTTAAAAGTGGACTTCCCTATATCCCTTTGACAGATGCCCCCCGAAATTTTAGCCAAATTGGATGAAAGACGAGTGCGTACCCCCTCAGCATTAAAGATGGCTCCCTTGAAGAAGATGCAAAAAGAAGAAGGAATTGGTGTGAGAAGTATGGATAGAGAGAGAGAAAGGATGGGCCGGGCCAGAGTTCATCCCGGGTCTCGAAAATCTTTGCCCGAACCGGTTTGTGATTAAATAAGTGATAGAACAGTTGTATAGCATTGCCGGGTATGGATTGGATAAATAAGTTAGATGATCATTTCCGCATCCCATAATAATCCATTTAGCAAGGAAGAAAACAACAGAACCTTTCCGACCTTGTTAATATTTTTTCTCTCATTTCTTCTCGGGGTATCCAATGAGACAAGCTCACGAGAATAAGGGTGCATTTGGTTTGTCCTTGCAAATGGGCCTTGGGTGTCACGTCCCGTACCCCACGAACACATAACATCCCACCACAGTCGATAAGAATGCGACTCCCAAGATTTGTCGCCGACCCGCAACCCTCGAAATAAGAGAATAAACGCGATAGTCAAATGAACACTCCATTCAACAAACATTCAAACGGAATAGTAAAGAGAGAAATTAAACAAACCAACAAACCATTTTATAATTTCAATGTCACTTATAGCAGTAATATATACAAGCCTTTCTAAAGGGCACAAACCCAGACCACACATACTCAAAAAAGGATGGAATGGTCGATCTGTTTCATTACTCTATTCATAAGAGGCTCCAAAAAGATAGGGATTTCTAGTTTTATCAAAAACCTCCACGGCACCTTGGCGGTGTTTGTCACGTCCCGAATCCCACGGTACGCAACATCCTACCTTGGTCGATAACTGCGACGTCCCAGGAAGCGCCGCCGATCTACACCCGAACAGAGATCAAGTACGAGCGGAAGCAACAAATAAACAAACCCGGACACTACAATATGAGCCACAGATAGCCATGCGTCACTATAGAAAATAATTACACATTTATATTGCTATTAAAAACCATTTACACAATATATACAAGTACAACAAAAAGGACTACAATCGGTCAACAGCCGCCTAGTCAAAAAGGGATACGCGGCTCAGGTGGTCAAGCTAAACCTAAGGAGAGGGTTACCATCCAAAGAGTAGCTGCTCTCGATACTAGCTACGGTCAGAGAAAGGGTAGTCCTATGGTTACCAATCCGGATCGGACAATTCGTCAGAGCTATCCGATGACTCCTCGGAGGCCTCCTCACTAGGATCTGATTCCTCTGAATCTATGGCCTCTACTCCATCATCCTCGGAGTCCAGCTCTAGCTCCGGATCGAGGTAAAGCTCGAACCCTTCTTCATCCGATCCTAACTCTGCCACCTCTCCATCCTCCTCTATATCCTGTTCTATCGCCTTGGGCTCGTCAACCTCTGCCTCATCCATCGGCTCAGGGTCTTCAGCTACTACATTGGGCTCCTTGTCCACTTCTCCATACTGCCTTATTCACTCTGGCGTGGCCTCGGGATCGATCACTTCTTCGCCAGCTATGATCGACTGCAACAACCTAGTCTCGTCAACCGGAGCATCAAAAGTCCTGAGGGGTTCTCCTTCATTACCATTAGCATCTCGGTGGCACCATGCCACATACTCCTACACCTGGTAGTAATACTCGCCTATGTTTATGTATACTATGGATCGGTATCTCACAAAGGCCTCCCTATTTCCCGAGGAGTAGGTACTAGTATACTGGCGGATCTGTATAGGGATCCCAAAAAGTGACGGTGGTCTCTGCATCCTCACAGCTGGGGGTCTGAAAAGTTTCGGTTTAAATCACCGTGAGACGAATCTCAGTAAGTTCAACCCCTAAACCTAAGCTAGGCTAGCATGCAATCTCCTGACCCCAAAATAGGCATTCAAAATCATAACACACAATTCTCCGACCCTGCAGGTTAGACAGTTTAATATAAAAATCACAGCACATGCTCAAGTACTGAGTCTCACACACTCGCATGCTGGTAAATGCATGATCATGTATGCAATTGTCGTCGACATGTCACGCGCATTTTTCCGGCCCACTGACCCACACCGGCACACTTGCCCAATTTATTATTATTAATACAACTCGAGTCATCACTTTTTTCACGGCCTGGTGCGTCTAGCCTGTTCCAAAGTGCATGAGGCGCAGCAACCGATCTGGCCCAGTGTCTCTAGCCTGCTTCAAAGTGCATGAGGCGCAACACTGATCTCCTTGCGAACCAGAGCCTGCTTCAAAGTGCATGAGGATGGTCGCCTTCCGGACGTACCGGGCATCGTCCTACTCCAAAGTGCATGAGGACAGTATTGATCCGTAGGTTATGACCTAAAGGTCATTATGTGATCACACAATTCATTATTATCTGAACCTAGCGTGAAACACTTCAGGGTATTTTAAGTGTTCACTTGCTCATGGCAGACACGCATTCTCGCACAATTTTGCCACATGCCACACTCTTGGCACATACGATGCGTGTCCATGTTATGTAATACAATGCACCATAAGCATCAGTACAGTCAAGCACTCAACTTTACTACACTGGCCAATCGCATTTCACATAATTAGCCACAATTAAGCATAATTCATATAAAATCAATCAATCCGGGAATACTCGGCAATTTCACCGACAACTCTAAAATTGGCCAATCAACCCAACTAAGCTCTCCAATAAATTCTTATCGACCTATGACATTTTTCTCGATAATCGCCTTCACCAGTCGGTCATCTAATTTTTTTTCCATGCCAGTACTAGTTTCCCTAATCCAGTCTAGAAAATTGCACCAACAATCCTAATCCGGGTTTAGGAATTTTACTCACCTACTACGGGGTCACGACGACGGGGAATGGCGACCGATCACTGATGAACAGCGAAACCGGCGGCGGAATTCCCGGCGAACGGCGTACGGATCACGATAGCCGGCGGGTGAACAGTGTTTTCCGTACGGACGTGAACAGTAAATTCGTACTGACACTGTACAGAAGGCGGAAAACTGTGGCCGGTGGGGCTGGTGACGAGCGCGGCGGTCCGTACGGACTCCGGCGATGAACAGTAACCGTATGGACACCGTACGGACCATACGGTCACTGTACGGATAGCGACGGGTGGCGACGTACAGGCGGCTAGAGGTCATGGCGGCAGCAGCTTGGCTTTTCGGGCTCCGGCGAAGCTCCGGCACGACGGCGGTGATGATTCCGAGGGAGAAAAAGGGAAGAAAGAGAGAGAGAGAGAGAGAAAAAAAAAGGTTGGCCGAGGCTGAGGTTGAGGCTGGGGGACGGTGAGGGTCGACAGCGGAGTACGGTGGCCGGCGGCGGCGCTCTAGTGGCCGGCAACTTGGTCTGGCAAGCTTCGGCCGAGAGGCACAAGGGGGAGAAGTGGGATTTTGGGAGAGAGAGAGAGAGAGATCTGGCTGAAGAGAGAGAAAGCTGGTCCAAAATTGGTCAAATAAGTCAGCCTAAAGCGCCGTGTGTCGCCGATACGCAAAAATGACTAAAATACCCTTAATCTAACGGTTTTAATTAATTCCTATCCAAAAAGTGAGGGATAAAATGGTCAATGGCCCCAATAATTGAGCTGATAAGTCCTCTTAATTATCCCAAATATTTTCCCAAAAATTCAGACCCAAAATTAGCCTAGGGGCAAAACCGTCATTTTCCAGCCCCAGGGCGAAATTCCAATTTTCGCACATATCAACCCTCCATATGCGTGGCCAACATAATGTGGCGTCGGAATCGCGAAAACAACTTCTTAAGCCCCCAAAAATCGGCTGCGAAGTTTCGAGAATAAAATAATATTATTTTTCTAATTTTCGCCGAAATTCCAATTTTTGGTCAAAGCCCTTCCTAGCATGCGTGGCCACCCAAAAATGGCATCGGCCTCAAAAAATAACCCCATTTGACCTCAAAAAGTGGCGCGGGCGTCACGAGGGGTAAAATCGTAATTTTTCAACCCCGGACTGAAATTCCAATTTTTAGTCATAATAACTCCAAATGCGCGTGGCCAGCATAATATGACGTCAGATTTCCAAAAATAGTCTCTTAAGCCCTTGAAAATCGACATTAACATCCGTGCCCCATTCTGTGAACGAAACTCGCTAAATCTTCAATTTCAGAGTCTCTCACTAACGGGTGGCTGTTTAGAGGTTACGCGTATTGACCTAGGGTTATCTATATCATGATGGTCTCGATCATTGAGAGAGAATGAGAAATTATCACTAGTTCCAGAAGTCACGATCGCTCGGTTCAAGTTCAAGACTGGTTGGCCACGTGTACTTTCGGTTTGGCAGAATCACCTGTGTCCCTATTGTACATCGTTGGCCTTGGCCAAACCCAATCCATTCCTCTTTCCTAAGATCGGCCCACGTTGGACCAAAATATTTCCTCAGCGTCTCTCGTAATCGGTATCCGTTTCGCGATAGGGTCCCCGGTCTACGTACCGTTTTCTAGTTAGCCATACCCCATTAGTTAGTATCCCAAGAGTAATCAGCTCTGGGCGAGACTTACTAAAATGAAATGCGAAATAACGTCAGTTTTATTGATCCCAGAATTACATCGAAATTCGGGGCTGTTATAGTGCTCCTGGTGAAGCCGGGTCAGATGTCTCACTATAAGAGCCAGACGGTAAAGACGCCGTTTCCGGTTCTGACTCATCGTGCCACACCGGGGTTTCGTCACCATTGGTTCAGGCTCAGGATCAATTGCCGCTCCATCAGGGGGATCAATTTCCATAAGGTCCCACAATTCTAAACCATCATCCGGGGGAATATCGAATCCCTGGAGAGGACCAAAAGTTTGGGCTCCGTCTCTCAAAAGCCAAGCCATATACTTGTGAGCCGTTAAGTACTACTCACCGTCATCAACCCAAATGGTACACTCATACTTCCGATATTCCCTATCCTCACCAGCTGGGTACTTAGTCGCCCAATGCTCCATCTCCGTCGGTACCCCGAAACGTAGTGGAGACTCAATCATGGTCAAGGTCGAGGAACTGAAATGTTTAACAACGAGGAATCAGATATAATCTCAATAAGTAAACTACCTAAACCTCAACTAGGGCAATACGTACCTCCGGCACCCTGATTATGCAATTCTAACCAATAGAGTAAGTACCTATCAAACGAACAATGGTGCCACATACTATGCAGAGTTCTTGAATCATATCACAACCATAGCATACTATTAAATGCGTAACAGCAATAGTAATAATCCAGATAATCCAACATACTCAATCATTCACACGAGTTTTGATTATAAGATGAAATCATTTCGATCCATCCCATACCGTGCCTCACGATTTTATCTCATAATCAAGCGCAAGCCATGCTGTATGCACATACTACTTGAAGTTGTCCAGATTATTAACGACCCACCATAGGTCACACCGAACTTCCACCGGTCTTCCGGTATAGCCAGGTATCACCCCACTATTTTGGGCGTGGCAACGTCCAGGATCGAACCCCCTCCGACAAGTCGAGTATTGGATGACATTCTATTTAGGAGCATCGATCTGGCCTCTACCGCGATTGGCAATGTCTGGGATCGAACTCCCCTGACAAGTTGAGTACCATACAGCATTCGAGCCTCAGCCAGACATCGTCTAGAACTCGTCTTAGACGGAACTCATCATGGCTACACACGTAAACAACCATACATTGCCAATTTTAATCTTTCTTAATTAGCTAATGCAAGTGTGTATGGCGTGCAATTTGCTTCAATTAAATATGCCATGAATCGCATTCATTTCGTATTAAACAGAAATTTCAACTATATGATCTTCTCTCTAGACTGCAAAATCATCATTCTAACCACACGATCAAGCCATAGTCAACTATTCGGCCATGATTAATAAATTAGCCACATGATTACACAATTTAACCATGCGATCGGCATTAAATAATTAATCCACCATATGATTGTCATTAAACCTTTAATTGGCACATAGTCGACTAATTAGCCATGCGATTGTCGATCAAAACCACACGATTAACTTCAAATCTCAAATCAGCCATATGATTAAGGTTTTATCACATCCTAATTTAATCTAAACTGTACAATTAAAACTAGTGCAAAATCATGATAATTAAGCCCCTAAATTAACATGAACCAATCTAAAATCAATGGGGATCATATGATCAATATTCAAGTCACCCAATTCAGCCCCTAAACATGATTTTTGCAGTCACAAGATTAACCCACGAATTTATTTAAAACAACCATAATTAGCCAAATTAAGCATAATTAGCAACATTAAATATATGCTCAAGCCCAATTTACAAAATCCACCTATCTTAACATTCAAATCAGTCACAGAATCATCAAATTCAGCCATTAATAATTTCTTAAATCAACATCTACCATAATCCCTAAACTTTATCTATTGGTAACCTATTAACCTAATCAAGGTTTAGGGAGTTACTTACCACTAATTTAAGCTAAACACTAGGCCCAAATAGCAGCAGCAAGTCATGGCCAAGTTCTGAAATTCCGGTGAACGGTGGCGGCCAAACGGCGATTTGGCGGGCGGCGGCTATTCCGAGCGTGTACAGCGGCTTGGGAGCGGCTCATGGTGGCCCAAGGGTGGCGGCCTGAGGTGGTATGGTGGTGGACGATGGTGGTGATGATTCTCGGCCAAGGGAGAGAGAGAGAGAGAGAGAGAGAGAGAGAGAGTGAGGAGAGAGCAAGAGTGGGATGATCAAAACCTTCAAAATGGAGGGCTGGGATTAGTCTTTGAGGCCCAAGTATTGATCCAAGGGCTATAAATGCTTCTTGACCAAAGACTTCTAGAAGGAAATTTTTGAAATTAACTAAAAAGGACAAGGGCAAAGTGGTCCAAGGTGATTTTCGGACATTAGGAAAAAAAACCATTATGTCCTTCCACTCAACAAATAAACTCTAGAACATCTAGGGGTAAAATCGTTTTTTCCAATTTCCGGGGCCAATTTCCACTTTTTCGAAAATTTTTGAACAAACCGATAATAAAGCGAATTTAACACGGCATTGTCCAAAATAATAATTTTGATATCCTTACAGTTCGATACCTAAGTTCGGATTCCAATTCATGGCCAAAATCGATGAAACGCAACTTTCGTGTATCTCAAACTAACGGGCGGCTTTTAGGGTTTACACGTATCAACCCGTGGTTGATTTGGTATCAATCCACATTTAAGTTTACTCAAGCCATGGCGACTTCGATTATCATGTGATTACGAGGGTCAATCACTAGTTTCAAATGACACAATCGCTAGAAATTGATTTTGTAACGTTCGGAATGCATACAACGATTAAATGGAATCACCAGTGAATCAATTGTATAATATTGTTAAATTGTTCTATAATCATTCTTGGATCGGCCTATAATAGCCCAAAATATCCCCTCGTCAATCTCCATGGTCGAAATGTTAATTTAGGTTTGAGTTCTTAGGTTGTGCGTAACGAAATCCTAATTAGCCATTCCCTAACGGTTGGTATTCTAAAAAATGGCCAATTCCGAGTGAGATATAACAGAAAGTGCATTGATAATAATATTATTTTATAAATCCCGAAAGTGGGTCGAAATTCAGAATGTCACATTAGGGAAATGCACTTGCCTTTAGCCTAAAGCTTCTTGGGGAAAAGCAACCTATGTTTGATAAAAAATCTTTTGTAAAGCTACTTTGACCTAAATAGTATTTTCCATTAAAGTAAAGTGGTTTGTTAGGAGCTTGTGCATCATTTGTAAAGAAACCACCAAAGTTAGCAGTAAGAGAAGATCTTTATGTTCATGAGAAATGCACTTCAAGAAGCAAGCAACGAGGCACTAATACCAATTGTTGGGACTAACAATGCAACCTAAAAGGGGGTGAATAGGTTGTTTTTAGTAAACTTTGATAATTTGGTGAAAATTAGCAACCATTATGAAAATCGAGTCAAGTAGCTAACGTAAACTGATTGTGTGCTACAGTATATGGAAGTGAGAGAAACAAGAGAACACAGTGATATATAGTAGTTCACCTTTATCATTATGAACCATAAGAACATAGTAGCCCTGCGAGAACGAGATTGACGATACGTGGTGATGCGTTCATGACGTACGGCTCTCTATGTTCACTATCCTCCTTAGTATTTTTGTCTCCTTCATCAAGTACCAGTGAAACGTCAATATACAGAAGAGGTTCTTCTTATAGGTTTCTACACCAACTTTTTGTTGAGAGCTAGGTGCAAAGGTTCTTTCTGGCTTTTAGGAAGCTAATTTAGTTAATGTTATTGAGTTGGATTTTCAGCATTAAAGAATGAACTGCAAAAATCTTGTGCAAATCGTAGCTTCAAAACTTAAGATTATTGTCGGAAATAAAGAATTGAATTTGTCTGTTACAACAATTTAAAATTTTAAAATAATTAATTACACACCGCACTTCAAATTCTTTTTTTTTTTTGGTTTGTCACTTCAAATTCAAGGTAGTATCATTTCACTATGATTTTCTCGAACTATGAACAAATGTCTTGACCGGCACTCTTTGGAACTGCCCATTATCAGCCCTTATATCCCGCGTTATCCTTAGCAGAGATTTCTTCTTAAATCAAATCACATCAAATCCTATTCGACCTTAAGAACTGACAAACCAAATGCCACTATTGATACATGAACACACGTACATATACATGCATAATAAATACAAATAAAAGAGAGGATGAAAGCAAGTAACTTATGCAAAAGTGACTCGCCCATCTTTCAAGTAACTACGATTCGGGTTGCTTTATCTTATGGATAGTAGCTTATTCAAATACATTCATTGTAGATAGGGTAGAATTTCGCACAAGGCCTCAAGCTTAATCATTCAATAAATGGAAAATCTTCATATCTCATTCTACAGTCTTGAAGTTGGAGTTGAGCTCCACGGCTCATGCCACACTCATAGTCAATGGTGCTTTTAGCACTTTCCATGCAACCCTGACAATCGGATGCTGCCAATGCTCCATTGCATGCTCCATGGCCGTAGCAGGAACCCTATTGAGTGTAGTAATTGCAACCGATATCTGATGTATGAAGGGTTAGATCGATCACGACATTCCATAGGTCGCCAGAATATGCATCGATCTCACTATTGAACCTCCTTGCACTGCATATTTTGTACACCAATTTATCATTATACCCGCACCTGACATTATTGCAAGAACAAAGTAATAAAAAAACAAGGAGCAGAGTTTCACAATATGTTGAGAATATGTATTCATGGTTGGGCACTCTACACCTTCACTTTTCTCCTTAATGGTTCTTAAGGTTCAAGTGGTTATGTATATATAAGAGAAACATCCTCTCACAGGTTTCTCCTCCATCCCGTTCTTACTCAGGGGCAAAAGGCCTTGAGAACGTCAAAACAAATTATTTATTATGATCTTGTCCTCTCGTTTAATAGTCTTTTCCCTGGAGCAACGTACAAAATCAATGTTAAAGGGCAGGACGAATTTGTCGACAACATCTCTTTTATTACCGCCACTTCCGTGTTTTCATCTAAACAGATTCGCCCCCGCCGCGTAGTTATCCATTAGAGTCATATCCTGCTCGAACTCCTTAGGTGGCCTTTATCTCTATCTTTGAGCAACTTCTCATACTTAGATACTCTTGCCGCCAACTGGCATAAGTCGGCAAAGTCCTGGCCTTCAAATCGTTCTCTAATGTTGAGCTTCAAACCATTAAAGGCCAGATTTGTGAAATCTTTGTCAGAGAGTGCCGTCAGACATTTCCCAACTTTTGATTGGCAGATAGGTGCAAAGGCTCGTTTTGGCTTTTAGGAAGTTAATTTAGTTAATCCTATCATAACTTTCAGCATTCAAGAATGAATTATTAAGAGTCTTGTGCAAACCATAGCGCCATATATGATGTGCAACAAACCGGATCAATCCCAATGTAAAGATGGGGGGACTTGTACTTTAATTTTCTTAATCAAAAGCACTAATCTTCCAACTTGCATGTTATGGATTATCCTTCAATCATTTTAAGGAATTTTGGCAAATCAATATTGTGAAATTATGTGTAATCATAGTCAATTGTCTAAAAACTTAAACTGTTAGATGAAAGAATGATTTATTATTTAAATATTTTAACAATCTCTCTCACGCATAATCTAGTCTTTTTGGTTAGTACAAAGCGTGGAAATATTTAAGTAGGGGAAGGCAAATGGGGCTTGGAAAGATTTAAACTCGTGACCTTTAGCTCTAATACCATGTAAAATTATGTGTAACCATCGCCAACTGTTCTAAAAGTTAAATATATCAGATGAAGGATTAATTTATTATTTAAATATTCTAACAAATATGATACGTACAATGACGAATTTGGTGACGTCATCTTTTACCTCCATGTTTTGTTTAATTCTACTAATTAATCTTGTAAATAAGGTGGAATGAACATCTCTCCACAGCTCGCACCTACTCACATACACATTATGCAAGACGATTTTGTGACGTCATCCCTTACCTTAATTGTTTCTCGTTATCCTCATATTAAAGGAGACACATCCGTTAATTATTCCCTTATTCCAAAATTAATATTCTTGTTGCAGATAAGAATTGAATTTGTCAGCTATATAACATTTTAAACTTTTAAAACAATTAGCTCCACACTATGCTTCATACAATGGCCAAGTAAAATCACCCACAACCCAATTGCACGACACTTGCGAATCGTTCCATAACCATCCTTGGATTGGCCTTTAATGGCCCAAAATATTCCCTCTCCAATCTTTATGGTCGAAGTGTCAATTTATAGCGAAGTTTTTAGGTCCCCGTACTTGATTCCTTTCATAAATCCCGAAAATGGGTGATCAATTCCGAACGAGATTTCACTGAAAATGCATTGAAGAAATATTCACTTTATAAATCCCGAAAAATGGATCGAAATTCAAAATGTCACATGTATTCACATACACATTATGCAAGACAATTTAGTGACTTCATCCCTTACCTTAATTGTTTCATGTTATCCTTCTATTAAAGAAGAGGCATCCTTTTGTTATTCCCAATTTCCAAAATAAATATTCTTGTCGCAACAAAGAATTGAGTTTTTTTAGTTATAACAATTTAAACTTTTAAAATAATTGGTTCCACACCATGCTTTCAAATTCAAGGCGGTACCATTTCACTACGATTTACCTGAACTGTAACGAAATATCTTGACCAGGCACTCTTTGTAATGCCCATTATAAATTACAATATTAGAAAGAGCATTAAGGATGAACAATATGCCCGTCCCTAAAGCATTTCTTTTGAATTCTATTACATCTGGCCATGGAGTGCAGGAGACAAATACCTGCGTAACAGCCCGATACAACGAGGGGGGAGCGAATCCTAGAGCGGCTTCTATGGCGACACCTCTAGCAGTGACATAAGTTTCTCGCGGTTATAGTAGGAGCACATTTGATCATGTGGCAAGCACCATGAGAACGAGATTTTGACAATATGTGGTAATAGGCTGATGATGTATGTGTGACATTCTGAAAACTTGGTCAATTTGGGATTTATAAAATACTGGATTTTATGAATGTACTCGTAGTTAGTTATCGCCCGGAATTAATCATTCTTGAGATACTAACTATTAGGGAAAGGCTAATGGGGGATTTAAATTCGTGCGATGAAAAGAAAATTTGATCATGAATTGATTTTCGACCATAAAATCGCCGATGTGATATTTGGAGCCACTGTTGGCAGATCTGAAGATAACTAGGGGTCAGTTCGCCACTGTCATAATAGTGGATCATAAGTGATTCTGCTGGACCATGAAATAAATTGACGAACGGTCCTGAACTTATACCAAACGATCGTGCCCCTCAGATCTAGTGATTAATTCTCACGATTTAAATAACAACCGAAATCGTCATGAACCGAATGAATTTGCACGTGACTCTATTTATTATCAGTCACGGATCGAATATGCGAATTTCCCCAACAAGCCGCCTGTTAGTTTGAGAAACGCTTGAGTTGCGTTTAATAAAATTTAATTATTTAATTGAGCCCAAATTGGACATCGGAAAATTAGGAAGTCACAACGGGATGTTAGGACGACATTGCGATTGGAACGTGTAATTTTGGATTGTCCCAATTCCTTCAGAAAAATTCTATTTGGATAAGAAATGAGGAAAGTGACCATTTTACCCCTAAAACTTTATA
Organism: Syzygium aromaticum; assembly: GCA_024500025.1. NCBI lineage: Eukaryota > Viridiplantae > Streptophyta > Magnoliopsida > Myrtales > Myrtaceae > Syzygium > Syzygium aromaticum. The sequence continues at coordinate 33,295,787 of CM044892.1, forward strand.
AAGGGCATGTTTTATGAGGGAGGGGCATTTTGGTCATTTTGCCCCCAAAGTTGGAAAAGAAACAATACCTTTGGATATTTTAAAGTAAGATTCGATCCAGGTCGTTGATTTCAAGATTAGATCGAATCTGGATCGTCAGATCAAAAAGGTGAAAGAGGGATATTTTGGTCATTTTGCGATTTTCGTAAAAAACTTAGGGATTAAGTTTGGACAATTTTCTCTCTCCCCTTTTCTCTCTCTCCATCTACGGCTCCATCTCCATCTCTCTTCCTCACCCACCAAACCAGCTCCCTCCCCTCGCCAAGTAGCTGCACGCCGGTCACCACCCGACCGGATCGCCACCGCCGTTTGCCGTCACCACTGCTGAGCCACGCCGCTGCACTGATCGCACCTGTTTCACTCTAGCCGAGTTAGTCTAGAGTCCAATAAGTCGCAATCTAACTCTTGTCTAGAACATCGGGTATTATCGGACTCGTTTGGATGCTGTTTAGGGTGATATAGAAGTTGATTAGGGTGTTGATCATGATTGTTAGTGGCTGATCATGGCTATTAGTGGCTGTTGCGTGTTGGATTAGATGTCTGTGAATGAGTTTTAGTGGTTGAAATTTGGTAAAAATCAATTCGGATTTGAAACTATGAGGTTTGGTGTGATTCTCTGATCTGTGATTACTGTACCCGTCCAGATTTCTATTTTTGTAGAGAATTTTGTGGGCTGAATTTGAGGAAGTTTTCTTCATGAAAGTTGCTCCCAACATCTTGATGTATAACATAATTTAATTTGGAAATTTTTGGAAACATTTGAGGCCATTCGGAAGTCCATCTTTGGACCAAAATAAAACTGCCCGATTTAGTGTTTACTCGACCTTCTGGTCTGTTCAAATTTTTATAAATTTTTCCAGGCCTATTTTCAAAATACTTCCTTTACAAAAATTGTTGGGGACATTTGTGGCTATATCATATAAAAATTTCAAGGCTTTCCAAGATAATTTGTGTACTGAATGATTTGTATTTTAATGGCCTGAGGGGCTGTCCAAGCGAATCGAATTTTGTCCAACTTTGAGTGTCAAAACATGGTATTTATATTTGGAACTGGGTTTCAAGTTCTCACGGAAAATGTTCTTCAAGATGTTTTACGTAACATGTCCAAATTTCAGAATTTTTGGAGTTCGTTTACTATTTATTTAAATGGGATTTCGGTCACTGTGTAAACTGCCCAAATTTACCCCGATTCTTTAGATGTTTGTTTTTATGGGCGGAATGATGAGGGTGTCGGGGTTGAATAGTTGCTGTCTCGTGACTAGAATTTAGGCTTGAATGTGTTATATGAGTTGATTTGAGGATGAAATGAGGATGTTTCGAGGCTGGAGTAAGACTGATTAGAGTGTCGGATGTTGTGGGATGGAATTGGTGAGCTTGGGGCTCGATTTAAGGACAAATGGTGTCGTTTTAGTGTGTGGTAGTATGGCTGGATTGTGGTGCTTAATATGCTTAGAAATGTTGAAATTATGCCTATGAACGTGGCTGTGTTTATGTGTCACGCCCCAAACCCTACGACGTGCGAACATCCCTCCAAGGTCAATTACAAGTGCGACGTCCCAGGACACGTCGCCGACCCAACACCCAACACAGAAATTAAAGCACACGCGGAAGCAAAACAATACCCGAACAGTTTTGAACCCAATAACCAAGGATAGCCACTCAGCAAACAACATGAACAATTACACTTGCATTGATACTGGGCACCATACACAATATTCAATTACAGCCCAATTCAAAAAATCAAAAGCGGTTCAAGGCCACTACAACTAGCCGGGGCTCCTCCCAAAACACTTCGGTACACCTGCCATCCTCAAGGCTGGGGGTCTGAAAATGTGGTTTAAACAACAATGAGAATAATCTCAGTGAGTAATTCCCTAAACCTAAACTAGGCTAACGTGCACCTCCTGACAAGTACGAAACGACACACAATTCAAACGTATCTGACTCAGGCCCTCGGGCCTAAATGTAAATTTCACTTGACCCTGCAGGTTAGGCATCCTATAAATATACGCACAACAGTACGATAGCAGTTAGATCGCAGAACAAATACACATGTCGCTTAATCCCGATGTATGCAATGCACGTGCTCATGATCGCATTCATGTCATGTCTCGATAATGCAGTAACGCGCACTCGCATACTAGCACACTGCTATTTACCAATTTCTCCTCCGACCCGCGTTAAACGCATCAGGTCTATCACTTCGAGATCAATCTCTGGCCCGCGTTAAACGCATCAGGCTCATGACACATAACCCGCGTAAAACGCATCAGGTTGGTCATCTTCCGGTAAACCGGGCATCGTCCCGCGTAACACGCCTCAGGACGAGTTCACTACCCCGCGTAAAACGCATCAGGGTTTATTGTGATCACACATTCACAAGCACCAATTTATATCTGGACCCCGCGTAAGACGCATCAGGGCATTTTAGGTGATCACAATGCACATGTCACTCAGGCACGCTCGTAAATGCACATGCCGTGTCAATGCTCATGATGCGCAACCCGAGCCATAACGTTCACATCTTGGCAATCACTTGAACCACACAATTTCAATCTCATAATCAACATGCCCAAACTGACAATTAATTAAAACAATCGTGGTACAAGCTTAACACGCAATTTATGAACGGAATTACACAACCGGGTCAACAAAATTCCGAGCATTAGAGACCCGCCGAGCTACTACACTCTTAGCCACGCTAAATACGTCACGACATCGCCGAATCACCCCCAATCAAGGACAATTTAACCACTAACTCGGTCTATCCGACAATTCCGCCAATTACACCATTAAACCTCAAATCAGTTGCGCCTCGCTCCAATACGATCCGGCCATAGACAGTAACTAGTCCACTAATTCTAGGCCATTAATTATCCTCAAAATATTCTATCAACTCTCCAGAACGCCACTCAAATCAACCACCACAAAGCTAAATAAGACGCGCACTAAAATCCGCAATTCAAGCCCGAACTCTTCCGAACTTGGGCTATTCCACTCCAAATCTGTCCAACTAATACTCGGCGCTTCTCGGGCTACTAAACCTCCATTTATTTATCGCACTAAGCCCGTAGAACAGCCACCGAAACCGCCACTAAAACAGGCACCACCCGGTCTATCAATTTCATCAACTAGGTCCACCATTTATCCACATCTCGGCACCTATGCTTCGCCACATCATAGCACTATACGGGCCACTAAACCCCGATTAAATAATCATTCTTAGTCGCCAAAAACACCACAAAACCAGCCCTTAATTATCTCTACAATTTAACTCACAAATTGATCGCGCCTTGTCCAATTCAAACCCGATATGGACAGCTCCCACACCGGTCACTCTAGGCCACTAAATATCCTCAAAATGCTCCATTGACTCCACAAAATATCATCCAAATCAGCCACCATGAGAGCCAAACTAGGCGCGCTCTATAATTCACCATTGAACCCGAATTTGACTCGAACTCGGGTCGATTCACTTCAACGCCACCAGCCATTGCACAGCACGCCCTAGGCCACTAAACCTCGATAAAATGATCATGCTAAATCACCAAATCAGTCGCAATATCAGCCCCTAACAATCTCCACGATTTAAGCCCGAACTCGACCGAACTTGAGCCGTTCCGATCCAAATCTGTCCAGCCCATGTATCGCGCCTCTCGGGCCACTAATTCTCCATCAATTCATCATACTAATTCACCGAATCGACCACAATCACAACCCCGAGTCACCTTCACAATTTAACCCCAAATTACCCTAATTAACCCCTAAAACTCGTTTAGAAATGCAAATTATCCTAATTAGGGTTTAGGGTCAAACTCACCGGATGTCCTAAGCTTGAAACGGGTTGAACATGCGACGAAGAGGGGCTGGGCAGCGGCGGTCCCTCGCCGGAACAGTGACGGCGGCGATGGTTCCGGCGAGCGGCGCGAACGGCGGCGACGAGCTAGATGATTCCGCGGCCTAGAGAGGGGAAAAAGGAACACAGCCGGGGAGCTTGGGATGGCTAGACAAGGCTGGGCGAGGCGGTGGTGGTGGCGGAACAGCTCCGGCGGCGACGGCGAAGTTCCTTCGACGAAGGGCTCTCCTCGGCCAAAACCAGGAGGAAGAGAAAGAAAGAGATGGCTGTGGGTGGAGGGCTGGTGGTCAGCTGGGGTGAGGGGGCGAACGGCGGAGGGCGGCGACGGCACCAGCTACCTCGCGGCGACGACGGGGCGACGCGGCAAGCCGGCGATCTGCGGAAGCCAACGGGAAGAAGAGGAAGTGGGCGGAGGCGGGTGGTGCGGCTGGGGGGCGCTCGGCGGCGGCGACAACGACGCTCAGGCGTCGGGACGGCACTGGGTAGTCGGCCGGACGACTGGGCGACGGCTGGGTCCCATCGAACGCGGCGGCGAGCTCACCGCTGTGTGCGCGGAGGAAGAGACCAGTCGATCAGGGGCGGTGACTGGCGGATGACGCGGCGCGGCGGTCGAGTTGGCTGGCGACGGCGGCGGCGTGCGTCGGTCAGAGGTCCGGGCGGCGTTGGCTGGGCGATGCCGGGCGGAGCTAACCAAGAACGAAGCAGAACCAGAACTCGGCGAGTTCGGGGAAAGAAGAAGACTGAAGAAGAAGACCAGAAGAGAAGAAAAGGGAGAAGAAAGAGAAAAGAAGAAGAAAAGAAAAAGAAAGAAAGAAGGAAGAGGAGAGAGAAGAGAGAGAATGTCAGGGGGTGGTTCTGCATGGTATGGGCTGAGGCGACGCTACAGGGGAAGACGTGCGCGCGGTCAGAGGGGAAAAGGAGAGAGATAGAGAGAGATAAAATTTCAAAATTCAATCTAATATTAAACGCAATATAAAAGCCCAAAATTAAAACCAACTACACCCTGACGGTCTAGATTAGTCCTCGAATATAATAAGGGACAAAGGCCAAATTAATTAAACCAACTATAATGAGGGAGGTCTACTAGTCCAAATTCGTACTTGGTTAAAAACTCTCATTTTTCCATCATTCCTGACAATCTCAATGCTGGCTACCATAATATTGACACCGTCCAATTTATTTCGTCCTGACACTCTCGAAAACCGACTGCCAAGTCCGGGGTCTAAATAACGGTCAAATTCGATCGAATGCGATTCTAACGAAATCTCTATTTTTAAAAACAAAAACCCGAGAGTGATCAGTTCTCGGGCGAGATTCTATTATAAGCGCACTGACAAATTACACGTTTTATAAATCCCAAAAATGGGCCGAAATTCGGGATGTCACATTATGGGCCCATGAGTGGCCTTGTGTGTTTATTGAACCGTGATTTAAATGATTGAAATATGTCTGTCGGGTGCACGCTTGAGTCAGACTGAATTAATTGTTTAATTGGCCATGGCAGATGCTTGGTGAGCATGAGTTGTGTGTGAATTGTTACGTGCACAGGCCACGTGTGATTGGCCAACTGAGTGTCGAGTGTTTGTTGAGCATGTGAATAAATGAGAAATTGCACCTGGCATGGCATGTGTGACCGTGGAAATTGTGCCGTCCTGAGGCGTATACATTTACGCGGGATGATGCCCGGTATTACCGAAAGACTGCCAGCTTAAGGCATGTATTTCAATGCGGGTTGCGTAGTAGATGGTAGGCGTTGAGCCTGAGGCGTGCACGTTTACGGGGGCAAGAAACATGACATAAGATGTGTATGTTTACGCGAACCTAAAGTGTTGTGATAAGTGGTCGTAGTGTACCTGAGGCGTGTACGTTTACGCGGGTTACTGGCGAGTGGTGGGAAAAGAGAAAATGCGAGCGGAATGAATGCATGAAAGGAAATTTGTACATGCGTGTGATTGTATATAACGTTATTGAGACTAACGTGCAGGTCAAACGCATGATAGACTCTGGCAAGAATAATTGATGTGCCTGCTATATGATGATTTGGTGTGTGTGTGATTGTGTTTTGTGATTGTCTGGAGATACGTGGTAGCCTAGGTAGAGTTTAAATTGCAACTTATTGAGAAGTGTCACATGGTTATATAAACCAAACCATTTTAGATAACCCGCCTGAGTAATGAATCAGTCGCCGCCGCCGCCGTCAGAACGTTTTGGTATAGTCATGCACACCGAGGATAATTTTGTGGAGTACACTCGGAATGGACGCCATACTGACGACGCAAGGACTAGTGAGGAGGCGATGAGCTAGTGTTTGTGGAGTACCATTTTTGGAAGAATAGGGTGTCTACCCTTTTTGGTGTATGGTTTGTAAGGTAATTGTAGCGGGTGTACATATAAATTTTATGGACTCATAGAATGGCGGACGGGTATAAATGTATTTGTATGTGGATGCTGTAAATATATATATGATAATGTAAGGTTTGTAAGTGTTGGCGGTTAGGCGTGCAAGTATAATTCCGGTGTTCTCCAATTTATTGTCCAGGTTTAATTATTTGTTTTTGCTACGACTGACTTTGATGCGAGACCTTTGAGTTAGCGACGTATTCTTGGGATATCGCACTATTCAACTCATGGAAGTGAGGTGTAGAAAGCATTAGATTTGAGTCGGGGCGTGACAGTATGGCTCTTTAACTTCACTTTCCTCCTTAATTTCTTTGTTCCCTTCATTTGAAGTTATAGTGAAAAGTCTATATATAGAAGAGGCTCTTCTCATAGGTGCAAAGGAATGTCGGCGATCAATATGATATCTAGGATGACGACTCTGGTGACGTCATCTTTTACCACTATTTTTTGTTTAATTCCTCTAATTAAACTTGTACATAAGGTAGAACGGACATCTCCGTTTTCGCTCGCACGTACTCACATGCACAGCATGCAAGACGGATTTTGTGACGCCGTCGCTCGCCATAATTGTTTCTTGTTATCCTTATATTAGAGAAGAGGCATCTGTTTGTCCTTTTTTTTTTTTTTTTGTAAGGGTGGCATCTGTTTGTCGTTCCTTTATTCTAAAATGAAGATTGCCGGAAACAAAGAATTAAGTTTGTCGATTATAACAATTTAAATTTTTTTTTGGTCGAATACTTTGATTCATTGAGTGTTAAATCCATGATTGCAGCCTTGCATGATCACCCATTGCATGTTAGTGGCTTATCTTAAAAATTGACTAAGACTGGTTGCTAAATATTTTTGAGATAAAGAGAAAATGTATCGAAAGGGTGATAGATTTATCTAGCGTAGTCAGGTCCTTGCATCTATGAAATCTTTGGTTTGTAAAATTAAATTGTTCTCCCACATTTTACTTAAGCTTTTAATTGACCCGTAATAGAGCAGTGGTCACCACAAAATGAATTGATTTGCATGTTTAAATGATTTAATCGAAACCCAAAAAGTTGCGATTAGTGTGAGCTTGAAAGAGTCCGCGTTAAGTGTTTGCTTATTAATCCATTAGCTTTTTCATAGTAGTTCACCTCTAGGATGGTTGCAACAGAGGTGACTCCAGGATGAGAAGTCACTCGATACCAATCTTCTAATGGTCATTGGGGATGGTCTTACCAATTTGTTGGAAGGCTTTACCGATCTTCTAATATTTTCAAAGAATGTTAGAAAACTTTGCTTTGGCAATCCAATGTATTCCGTTTTGTCAATAAAGTAACACATTTTCCTTGTAAGAACTCACCTCTTTATTCCTAAATTTACAAGGTAATGCTTGCTAAATAGAGAATTCGTTGACTTCAATTGATGTTAATGGGTACTTAACTCGCTGTTTAGTATGTTACGCATTTCATATATTTCAAACTTAAGAAACAAAATTAAGTTACAAAATGGCTTGTACTATCTTAGATCTGTCGCTAAGGAAGGAACTTCACCAAACTTATCATCTCCGTTGATACCTTCGAGTTGTCACACCATCCTTCTCTGCATCTTTCAGTAGAGCATCCTTCATATACATTGAGGCTGGTGACTGTAATTCATATCGCTACTAAACAAGCATGGCTTAAATTTCTACTGAATTATTGAAAATATTACCATAGCCAAGTGCATTAACGACAGACTTCAATGGATGAGTCCATAATGAATTTGGCTTTTCTCAAAGGTCTAATCTCGGATGCCCATCAACGGAATTAAATTGGAGCACCTAGATATATTGAACGTTGGATACATTGTGTTCTTCGGGCATAATGTTTTGATAGTGTTCTCAAGTACGAGAAGGTTTTTTTGTTAAGGATATATTCTCTATATTATTCCAATTCCGTCAGATGTCTCTGAACAGAACTGGATTCTAATATATTCTCGTTGAGTTAATATGCAAATAATCGTGTACAATGTTAATGGATTGCTATTGTCCTACTATCTGGAAAATTATTCAAAAAGTTATTAACCTATTGTACTTTTGCTAATTTAGTCCTAAACATTTTAATTATATCAATTGATTCCTAAACTTTTCTACATTTTTCCAATGGAGTCTATCTGATCAATTTTGATCAGAAAATTGATGACATGGTCGCCGGCAGTCCTACGTGGCATGACTGTGGCTAGCGAAGCCGACAATGACGTGGACCTTTTTTTAAACACATTTTTAGTAGTTTTTTTCTTTTGTCTTCTTTTTGGCCTAAGGGCTGGCAAGGGTCGCCGCCCACAAGTGAAGGCTAGGACACCCTTGCCAACACGGGGTGAGGTCATTGCAACCCTCGCTGGTGGCTGGAGAGAGTGTTGGCGAGGGCCATGGTGTCCTTGTGGCTCTCGCCCAGGCCAAAGCGAGGGCATGTGGCCTTGCCCAGATCTAGCATAACCACAATCTCTCTCTCTCTCTGCGCGATATAGGCGACTGGCATAACCACAATCTCCGTTGACATTCGACCACCATGGTGGTGGTCATTATCGCTATAGGGGTCCCTTAAGCAAGGGCAGGGGCTGGGGCAGGGATGATGAGGGCAGCTCAAACTAGGGTTTCTTTATGAAGCATTTTATACGATCATATCATCTATCAAGCATTTTATAGTATTTCCCCATATCAGCCCCTACATCCCAAGTCATCCTTCGCAGAGGATTCTTCTTAAATCATATCACATCAAATCCTGTTCGACTTTAAGTACCGACAAACCAAATGCCACAGTTGATACAAGAACATAAATACATATTTATGCATAACAAGTGCAAATAAAAGAGAGGATGAAAGCAAGTAACTTATGCGAAAGCGACTTGCCCATCCTTCAAATTACTGCGATTCAAATTGCTTTATTCTTGAGGATAGTAGCTTATCCATATGCATACATTGTAAATTGGGTAAAATTTCTCACTGGGCCTCAAACTTAATCATTCAGTAAATGGGTAATCTTCGTATCGCATTCTACAGTCTTGAAGTTGGATTTGGGCTCCACGGCTCAGGCCACAATATGCATAGAGGCTGTCTTCAATACTTACCAGGCATTCATGACAATCGTTTTTTGACAATCCTCCGTAGCATGCTCCATGGCCGTAGCAAGAACCGTGTTGAGCGTAGTAATTGTAACCGTTATCTGATGTATGCTCGTCTAGATCAGTCGTAACAGTCGATAGGTCATCATAATATGAGTCGAGCTCACCGCTGTACGACCTGTGACTGCATATTTTGTACACCAATTTATCATTATAACCGCACCTGACAACATTGCAAGAACAAAGTAACCAAAAAGAAAGGAGAAGTTTCGCAATAGGTTGAGATAATGTATTCATGGTTGGGCAATCTGCACCTTCACTTTCCTCCTTAATGGTTGTTAAGGCTCAAGCCGTTGTGTATATATAAGGGAAACTTCCCCTTACAGGTCTCTCCACCAACTCGTCCTTGCTCAGGGGCAAAAGCCTTGAGAACGTCAAGACAAATTATTTATCTCCTCTCGTTTAATATTAATTTCCCTGGAGTAATCTACAAAAACAATGTTTAAGGCAAGACGAATTGGTCGACAACATCTCTTTCTATTACCGCCACTTCCATGTTTTCATTTGATGAGACCTCGTAGATATCGATTAGAGTCATATTCTGCTTGAAATCCTTAGGTGGCTTTTTATCCCTTTCTTTGAGCAACTTAGATACTCTTGTCGCCAATTGGAACGAGCCGGCCAAATCCTGGCCTTCAGATCGTTCTCCAATGATGAGCTTCAACCATTAAAGGCCAGATTTATGAAATCTTTCTCAAAAGTTTAGATTGGGAGATGGGTGCAAGGTTCTTTTTGGCCTTTAGGAAGTTAATTTGTTTAATCCTCCTATAATTTTCAGCATTAAAGAATGAATTATTAAGAGTCTTGTGCAAACTGTAGCATCATATATTATGAGCAACTAATCAGATCAATACCAATGTAAAGATGTGGGAACTTGTACTTGAATTTTCACAATCAAAAGCACCAATGTTTCCAAACTTGCATGTTATCGATTATTCTTCAATCATTTTAAGGAATTTTGGTAAATCAATATGATAAGTAGGACGGCGAATCTGGTGACGTCATTTTTTACCCTTATGTTTTGTTTAATGCTACTAATTAATCTTGTAAATAAGGTGGAATGAACATCTCTCTCAACAAGTCATAATTACTCACATACATATTATGCAAGGCGATTTTGTGACGCTATCCCTTACCATAATTATTTCTTGTTATCCTTGTATTAAAGGGAGGCATCCGTTAGTTATTCCTATATTCCAAAATTAATATTCTTGTTGCAGAGAAAGAATTGAGTTTGTCAATTATTACCGTTTAAGCTTTCAAAGTAATTGGTTCTACAATATGCTTCAAATTCAATGAAGTATCATTTCACTGCGATTTACTCGAACTATAAAGAGATGCCTTGACCAAGCACTCTTTATAATGCCCATTAAGAATTAAAATATTAAAAAGAGCTTAAGGACGATCAATACGCCCCAAAATATGGCTCTCATTTTGATCCACTCTACTCTCAAAGTATGTGTAAAGAAAGTGTTCGGTCATAGACTGCCTTTCGTCATCTTAATCGCTCGTTTTTGGCATGCTTAATATTTACTCGTTTTGTTTTCAAAAATCAATTTGCTGAAATTATCCTTCATGGGGATGTTTGATGCATGATGCATATACTAATGCATAGATGAACAATTAAAGAATGTCATTTCTTGAACAAAAAATAATTTCCATTTTGCTTTAAACTTGGAATTACTTTTTTTCAACCAAAAGACTTTTAGAGGAAAAAAGTTTTGAATGTTGTAAAAGCATGTGAAAGCTTTCTTTTTCACAAAATATTTATCTTTCTACTGAACTCTAATTTTTTTAGAGTTTTGAGGGAAAGGGATACCTACCTGCACAATGGAGACCGGTTGATCTTGTAAAGTAATAAAAAGAGACCATGTTAGTGAATAGCTCTTGGGAAAAATACGTAGTTACCCTTGAGGTTGTTCTTCAAATGGCTAACTTGTCCTATCAAAAGAGAGAAATCACGTCAGAAGTAAAAATTAGAAAGGGGTGAATTGGAATCAATACAATTTACCCTTCACTTGAATCATGTCGGAGACCTCTTCACTTTCTTGAAGGTCAACGATTTCCTTCTTCCAATCTATGGCTTGTAACTTCTTCTTTGAGAGTTCTTTAGTTCTTACAAAAATGAGCACATATGCGTTCATGCGATCCATATATGCAAGATGCAAGTGACTCATATTTGCACGAAGAATGGCTCCAAGGCCTTTAATTTCATTCATGGAAAATGCTTCTTAACTACATTAGCATTTACAGGCTTTAACAAAAGGCTCTACTTGGCAAGACCTTCTTGACAATATACGGGCCTTCATAGTTTGGTGTAAACTTTCCTCGGGGATCTGGGATGATTGGCAATACTTTTCAAAACACGAGATCATTAATTTTGAAGTTTCTCGAACCTTGCGATTAAATGATTTTTCCACTCACTTTTGGTAAAATTGCCCCCGGCATAAAGCTCATAATCTCTTCTCGTCAATCATATTTAATTGCTCACATCTCCGTTGAATCCATTCGGCTTTGGAGAGCTTTAATTGTGGGAGTGTCCTCAGCAAAAGAATTCTTACTTATGCCGGTAAAATTGTTGCCGTATCATATACTAATGAGAATAGTGTCGCCCCAGTTGAAGTACGGATTGAAGTTCGATATGACATTAATTCATATGGTAATCGTTTATGCCAGTCATGGTAATTGTCAATCATTTTCGATAGAATCATCTTGTTGCCGCTTCCAGAGCTTCATTCAATTGTGAGTGGTATGACGAGGAATGCAAATGATGAATATGGAACTCATCGAGTAATTCATCCACTATCTTATTGTTCTAATTCAATTCATTGTCAGTAATGATTGCCCACGGAACCCCATATCGAGCAATAATTTCACGATGGATGAATTTAGCCATGTTCTTGTTTACGTTGGCATGTGAGTTGGCTCAATCCACTGTGTGAAATAATCAATAGCCACCATGATGAACCGATGACCATTCGAAGCTTTAGGATTGATCGATCCAATAATATCAATGCCCCACATGGAGAGCAGCCATGCCTCGGACATTTGATGAAGTTCATTTTGGGGAACATTTATCTTGTCTTCATAAATTTGACATTGATGGCTGCACCGCACATGTTGAATGTAGTCATCCTCCATAGTCAACCAATAATAACCAAGCCTCATGATTTTTCTTATTAAAAGATGGCCATTCACATGAGAGCAAGTGACTTATGCGAAAACGACTCGCCCATCCTTCAAGTTACTGCAATTTAGATTGCTTTATTCTTATGGATAGTACCTTATTCATATGCATACATTGTAGATAGGGTATAATTTCACACCAGGCCTCAAACTTAATCATTCAGTAAATGGATAATCTGCGTATCTCATTCTACAGTCTTGAAGCTGGACTTGAGTTCGACGGCTCGTGCCACACCCAAAATAAAAGATATCTAAAGCAATTCTCAAGCAAATCTAGACAATCAGATTTTGCCAATGCTCCGTTGCATGCTACATGGCCGTAGCAGGAACCATGTTGAGTGTAGTTATTGTAACCGTTATATGATGTGTGAAGGTATAGATAGGACCTAACATCCCATAAGTCATTAGAATATGGGTTAATCCCACTGCTGAACATCCTTGCTCTGCATATTTTGTACACCAATCTATCATTAAAATCGCACTTGACAACATTGCAAGAATAAAGTAACCAAAAAAAAGGAGCAGTTTCACAATATGATGAGATAATGTATTCATAGTTGGGAAACTATACACCTTCACTTTCCTCCTTAATGGTTCTTAAGGTTCAAATGGTTGTGTATATATAAGAGAAACTTCCTCTCATGGGTTTCTCCCCCAACTTTTCCTTACTTTAGGGCAGAAGCCTTGAGAACGTCAAAACAAATCAGTTATTCTGATCTTTTCCTCTCGTTTAATGTTCTTTTCCCTGGAGCAATCTACAAAGGTAATGTTAAAGGCAGGACGAATTTGTTGACATCATCTCTTATTACTTTCCCTAGCTTGGGCGTCTAGTATTAATTTTCCTGGAGCAAAATCCAAAATCAATATCATAGGCAGGACGAATTGGTTGACATCGACATCATCTCTTATTACTACCGCCGCTTCCATGTTTTCATCCGATCAGATTTGGTTCCTGCCTCATAGTTATCGATTAGAGTCATATTCTACTCAAGCTCCTTAGGCGGCTTTTTATCTCTTTCTTTGAGCAACTGCTCATACTTAGATACTCTTGTCATCAGCTGGGACAAACCGGCAAAGTCCCGATCTTCAAATCATTCTCTAATGTTGGGCTTCAAACCATTAAAGGCCAGATTTGTGAAATCTTTCTCAGGGAGTGCCGTCAGACATTTCCCTACTTTTGATCGGGAGATAGGTGCAAAGGCTCTTTTTGGCTTTTAGGAAGTTAATTCAGTTAATCCTAATATGATTTTCAGCATTAAAGAATGAATTAGCAAGAGTCTCGTGCAAACCGTAGCGTCATATATGATGTAGCAACAAATCTGATCATTTACAATGTAAAGAGGTGGGACATGTGCTTTTATTTTCACAATCGAAAGCAATAATGTTTCCAACTTGCATGACATCGATTATTCCTTCAATCATTTTAAGGAATTTGGGCAAATCAATCTGATATGTAGGACGACGAATCTGATGATGTCGACTTTTACCACTAGGTTTTGTTTAATTCTACCAATTAATCTTGTAGATATGGTGGAATGGAATGAACATCTCTCTACAACTCGCACGTACTCACATACTCATTATTCGAGACGATTTTGTGACATCATCCCTTACCTTAATTGCTCCTTGTTATCCTCGTATTAAAGGAGAGGCATCCGTTAGTTATTCCCATATTCCAAAATTAATATTCTTGTTGCAAAAGAAGAATTGAGTTAGTAAGTTATAACATTTTAAACTTTTAAAATAATTGGATCCACGCTACGCTTCAAATTCAAGACTGTATCATTTCATTACTATTTTCTCGAACGATAAAGAAATGCCTTGACTAGGCACTATTTGTAACGACCATTAAAAATTAAAAAATTTAAAAAAATATCTTTAAGGACGATCAATTTGCCCATCCCTAAAGCATTTCTTTCGAATTATATTATATTTGGCAAGGGAGTGCAGGAGACAAATACCTATGTAACAACTGGATGCAACGTGGGGAAGTAGCCCACAAAACATACCTTTTTTTCCAGAATGCATAAATAATAAATCTCGGTCGTATCAGGAGCACATTTGACCAAAGTGTAAGCATAAAATAGCTCCCATGAGAACGAGATTGACAATATGTGGTAATGCATGGCTCTCTATATCACGCACCGAACCCCTACGAGCTCGCGACATCGTCTGCTCTGGTTGAAATGATGCGACGTCCCAGGAACGTCGCCAACCCAACCCAAACATCAAAACCACATGCCGAAGCTGTGACATCCCGGATTTTTGACTCAATTTTGGGATTTAATAAACGTGTAATTCGTCAGTGCACTTATAATAAAATCTCGCCCGGGAACTGATCACTCTCGGGTTCTTGTTTTTAAAATAGAGATTTTGCTAGAATTGCACTTGATCGAATTTTGCCGTTATTTAGACCCCGAACTTGGTAGTCGATTTTCGGGAGTTTCAGGACGAAATAAATCGGATGGTGTCAATATTATCGTAGCCAACGTTGAGATTGTCAGGAATAATGGAAAAATGAGAGTTTTTGACCGAGTGCGAATTTGGATTAGTAGACCTCTCTCGTTATAGTTTGGTTCAATTAATTTGGCCTTTGTCCCTTTTTATTTGCGAGGCTTATTTTGGACTGGTAGATTGTTTTCGGTATTGAATTTGGGCCATCGGATCGCAATTAATATTTGAATGTTTATATATATATAATTTTTTCCCTCTCTCCTTTCTTCTCTCTCTCTCCTCCCTAATTTTCCGCCGGCTTGCCCATCTTGCGTCTGACTCCCCCAACCCACTCCTTCTCTCTCTCCTTTCTTTTCCCCTTTTTCTTTTCTTTTTTTCCCTTTTTCTTTCTCCCTTTTCTTCTTCTCCTTCGCTGGCTTGCCCTCCCGAACGGCGACTGTTCTGCTGCTCCTTCTTGCTGCCCGACCTACGCCGGCTTGTCCTCACCGGCCCAGCCACCGCCGCCTCGCGTTGTGGCGCCACCCCAGCTCCTCCCTGACCGAGCCGTGACCGCCTTCGCCGGCTTGCTCGCGCTGCGCGCAAGCAGCGCTCTCCGCGGGCCCAACTGCCGCGACCAAGCTCCGTTCGTCGCCGGAACCAGCGCCGCCGCCTGCGACACCGCCGTGCCGACCATCGCCGCCGGCTTGAGCTCTCGCCACCCCTCATCTCTCTCTCTCTCTCTCTCTCTCTCCCTCTCTCTCTCCACCACCACCGCTCCGGCTGACGCCCCCTCTCTCCCCTCCGCGCGTCGCCACCTCCGGTGCCGCAAGTCACCGCCGTGTCTCACCCCAAGTAGCTGGTAACCCCTTTTTCTCCTTCTCTCTCTCTCTCTCTCTCTCTCTCTCTCTCTCTCTGTTTAGCCATGAGAGGCCTTGAGCCGGAGGAGCTCCGCCGCCGCCGTCACTGTTCCAGTGCGGATCCGTCGCCTCGCCCAGCCGTCTAGCCATTCCATTTCTCTCTCTCTATCTCTGACCGTGCCCCTCTCTCCCTCTCTAGGCCGTGGATTAGCTTAGACCGTCACTGCCGCTCGCGCCGTTCGCCGAAGCCGCTGCCGCCGTTACTGTTCCGGCGAGGGACTGCCACTGCCCAGCCCCTTTTCGTCGCGTGTTCGGCCCGTTTCAAGCTTAGGACATCCGGTGAGTTTGACCCTAAGCCTTAATTAGAAAAATTTGTATTTCTAGACGGGTTTTAGGGGTTTATTAGGGTAATTAGGGGCTAAATGGTGGCTGCTATTAGGGGCTGATTTTGTGGTGTTTGTGGTGACCAAGGATGATCATTTGGTCGAGGTTTAGTGGCTGGTATAGCGCTGTGATGTGGCGAAGCGTAGGTGTCGGAATTTGGACAAAATGGTGGACTTAGTGAATGAAATTAATAACCCCTGTGGTGACTGATTTAGTGGCTGTTCTATGGGCTTAGCGTGATAAATTAATGGAGGTTTAGCGGCCCGATAGGTATCGTTCAATGGCTGAACAGATTGGGTTAGAATGGCCCGGGTTCAGAGTAAGTTCGGGCCTTAAGTGTGGATTTTTATACGTGCCTCATTAGTTCTTGTGAGAGCTAATCCAAGTGAAGGTTTGGGGAGTTTAATGGAGCATTTTGAAGATGATTATTGGCCTAGACATTGCGGTATAGTGGCTGCCCGCGATGGGATTTAATTTGGGCAAGGCGCGATCAATTGAGGTCTAATTGTGCAATTACCGAGAATGATCGCATTGATCAATTGACTAGCTAAATGAGCCTTGTTGTGAATGATTTTAGGATGCCATGTTGCTTGTTTAGCGGGACTAGGATTGGAATGGCTTGGCGGGCCTTGAATGCGCAAGTTCTTGTTGACTCGGTTGTGTGAATTTTGTGCATGAATTGCGTGTTAAGTTGATGCCATGGTTGAATTGAATTGATTATCTAATTGAGCATGTTGATTTATGGAACTGAAGATGCGCGGTGCAAGTTGAACATGTTACATTGTGATTCGCGAATGTGAATGCCCAAATGTGAATGTATAACCATGAATGTGCATCCCACGCATTGACACGCAATGTGCATATACGAGCGTGCCCGAATGACATGTGCATTGTGATCACCTAAAATGCCCTGATGCGTCTTACGCGGGGTTCAGATAAAATTGGTGCCTGTGAATGTGTGATCACAATGAACCCTAATGCGTTTTACACGGGGTAGTGAACCCATCCTGAGGCGTGTTACGCAGGACGATGCCCCATTTACCGGAAGATGACCAACCTGATGCGTTTTACGCGGGTTATGTGTCATGAGCCTAATGCGTTTAACGCGGGCTAGAGATCGATCTCGAAGTGATAGACCTGATGCGTTTTACGCGGGTCGGACCTGATGTGTTTGTTGAGGAAAACTCCTATTGATTTTGAAGTTGACAAAACTGTCCATGAAGTTTTTATTGTGAAAGAACTTCAGACTCAAAGTTCAGACTCAAAGTGCAGACGCAGAAATTTTGCAGACGCAGAGGTTTCTCAGATGCAGACACAAACGCAAAATTTCTTCAGACACAGAATACAGAACCTAACATAACAGCTAGTGATCTGGTATGGATTTCATAAAAGGAAAGCTTTGATATCAATCTAATTCAAATTGATTGACAATCAAAGATTACGACAAGCAATGCATTTACAACGGACAAAGCTCTACTTATGGAAATCAAGATTCTGATTGTATGGGTGACCTGAATCAGCGGGATTCAGATTTTATCAACCAACGACTACTCAATCCATTTTATATAAATCTGTCCAAAAGTGAATATTAGAAGATGATCCTTTAAAGACTGTCCAACGGCTAGTTTGGAAGTGGAGGAGTATAAAAGGAGATCAACGAGGAGCAGAAGGTAAAGAATGAAATCAAGAATCAACAAGTCCAAAGTCTGAGCATACTCTGATTCAATCTCTTCTCTTTTGTGAGCCTAAAAGTGTAATCTTTTGAGAGGTATAGATAGTGTTATAAGTGTGTGCTTAGGTGTGAGATAGTGTGATTTATCAGCTTGGTATAAGCAGTACCAGCTTCGGGAAGAAGTGCTCGAGTTTTAGCGGCACAACTTGCTGTAACTTCTCATTGATTTGATTAGTGAAATCCAGCCAGTAGGTTGTAGCGTGGTAGAGTGGACGTAGGCTTGCTATAAGCCGAACCACTATAAACTTGTGTGCAGTTTTTCTATCCTTATTCTATTACTTTGAACACTGCACATCAGGAGCACTGTCTTTATAAACTGCTTTGAATCTGAACAATATTCAGACTCAACTGTTTTCTTTCATTTCCGCATAATCTAGTTAAAATCACCTATTCACCCCCCTCTAGGTGATCCGTGCTAGCTACTTCAATTGGTATCAGAGCAGGTTGCTCGTTTATAGAAGTGTTTTACTTCTGAGTTAACGATCTATATGGCTAGCTATGGTGCTCCAGGTCTCATTGAAGGTCAAAGCAACAACAGACCACCATACTTCGATGGCAAGGAATACAGCATCCGGAAGAATAAGATGAAGGCATTCATTAAGTCAATTGATCACATGCAATGGGATATCATCATAAGAGGAGTCAAGCCAAAATCTTCTGAAAATGCAGATGTAGAAAATCCTCATTTATCTCAAACTGAGATATCCAAAAGAGAGACTTCAGATTCCAAAGCAATTTATTCTTTATATTGTGCTTTATCTCCTATTGAATATAAAAAAATTGGTGCTTGTGAATCAGTTAAGGAAATCTGGGATACACTTTACATCACTTATGAAGGAACATATCGAGCCAAGGAAACTCAGATCAATCTACTGCTTGGTCAATATGAATCCTTCAAGATGAAGCCTGAAGAATCAATTGTTGACATGTATGACAGGTTTACTGACATAGTTAACGGTCTTGCATACCAAGGACAACCAGTTCAGATTCCAAAGCAATTTATTCTTTATATTGTGCTTTATCTCCTATTGAATATAAAAAAATTGGTGCTTGTGAATCAGTTAAGGAAATCTGGGATACACTTTACATCACTTATGAAGGAACATATCGAGCCAAGGAAACTCAGATCAATCTACTGCTTGGTCAATATGAATCCTTCAAGATGAAGCCTGAAGAATCAATTGTTGACATGTATGACAGGTTTACTGACATAGTTAACGGTCTTGCATACCAAGGACAACCAGTTCCAGATGCAATGAAAATCAACAAATTACTGAGAGGACTCACAATGAAGTGGGATAATATCAAAACATCTCTTCGTGAGACACAAAGGATTAAGCCTCTATCAGTAAATGAGTTGATTGGAACTCTGTAATCATATGAGATTGAACATCGAAATGAGGAGAATCAATCCAGAGGTAATAAGTCAATTGCATTAAAGACTAACATTGATTCTGATGCAGATTCTGAAAATGAAGACGTTGACGATGAAGAACTAGCTCTCTTCATAAAGAAGTATAAGAAGATGAAGATCAGAGGAAGAAACCTCAAAGGAAAGAAGCTGTTTGAGAAAAAGAAGTCTACCGATGATACAGAAAAATCAAACGATGTTATATGCTTTCACTGTAGGAAACAAGGACATATCAAGCCTAATTGTCCTCTTGTGAAAAAGAAGACCAAATTTGAGAAAGCAAAGAAGGCCTTAAAAGTAGAAACTTGGAGTGACACAAAATGTGAAGACAGTAACAATGATATCTGTCTTATGGCAAAATCAGATTCAGACTGAGATTCTGATTCTGATCCCAAAGTAGAAATCGAGGTAAAGCTTTCTGAAATGCCTATTGAAGTATCGAATTACATTGACGATTTATGCCTTGAATTTAAAGCTGCTTTTAAAAGAATCTCTTCTCTGAAAAAGGAAAATTCATCATTGAGGCAACATGATGTTTCTCAAAAAGAAAAAATTGATTTCTTTTAAAAGGAATTTCAATAAATCAAGGAAAATCGAGATTTTCTTTCCAAAGAGAATGCTATTTTAAAAAAGGAAATTTTAGAAATTACTTCCAAGTTTTCAAAAGGGTTAGAAACTTTGAAACATATCCTTTCCATCCAAATTCCTTATTACAACAAATCTGGACTCGGATTTGTGAAGGAAAGTGATAGCTTGATTGATTTTCCAAAGGTCAAGGAGAGATTAAGATAAACACCTCCTCGACAAGTTTACAAAAATCATTTCAAAAGGAACTTTGTAAAACCTGTTGGCCGAAGTGTTCTCAAATGCTCAAAATGTAGAGATCCACAATATTTTGAGAATGAATGTCCTAAGGTCTGGAGACCTGTTCGAAGAGAATTTGTTAAAACAGCCTATACTGATCCTCAAGGACCCAAACAAATTTAGGTATCAAAGAAAACTTGAGATGCTATAATTCTTGCAGGTTACCACGAAGAGAAAAAGGAAGTGGTACCTAGATAGTGGATGCTCAAGACACATGACAGGAGATCCAAACATATTCATTGATCTACGAAGTCTGAATGGTGGAAAAGTTTCCTTTGGGGGAAATATCAAAGGAAAAATCATTGGCAAAGGAACGGTTGAAATAGGAGGATTGACAATAAATGATGTTTCTTTGGTAAAAGGACTCAATTATAACCTGTTAAGCATAAGCCAACTATGTGATACGGGTTTCAGAATCAACTTTTAAGAAGATACATGCTCAGGAACAAGCAAAGATTCTTCTCAAACATTTATAGGAAGAAGGCATGGCAACATTTATCTTCTAGATGTCAATCCAAGTTCCACTTACTGCTTAATCTCAATCAAAGAATATGAGATGTAACAGTCTGAATTTTCGATCCTTTTCCCGGGATTTAAGAAATGAAATTGATCAATGCACTATAATGAGATCTCGCCCGGAAATGCGCATTCACGGGATGCTAACCTTAGGGGTAGGGCTATTACGGGATTGAGTTCGCATGACCAAAGAACTCGACCTGGGTTCGACCTTCGATCATAAGGATTGACGAGGAAATGTTTTGGGCTAACAGAGAGCGATCTATTTGATTGATCGTGTCCGAAGGGAACTAGTGACAGACCATCGCAATTATATGACAACCGAGGTCGTCCTGGGTAGAGTAAACTTAAATGTAATTTGACTTAGTGTCGGTCACGGGTCGAGAGCGCATAATCCCAATGAGCTACCCGTTAGCTAGAGATAAACTAAAGTCGCGATTGTTCGATTCTAGTCATTTTTTGGAATTCGGGCCTGGAAATCGAGAATTTTGAAAGTGACAATTTTGAACGGCTGATGACATTTTTGGCTTGGTGAACCTTGGGGCCACCCATTTCTACAAAAAAATGGATTTCAGTTCGGGATCGAAAAAATTACGATTTTGCCCCTATATGTGCCGACATTGGTTTTTGAGGTCGTATGAGATTATTTTTCGAGGCCGATACCATTTTAGGGTGGCCACGCACATTTAGAGTCATTACGGTCAAAAATTGGAATTTTGGCTCGGAAGTGAAAAATAATATTATTTTATTTCCATGACTTTGCAGTTGATTTTCGAGGGCTTAAGAAGCTATTTTCACGATTCCGACGCCATATTATGTTGGCCACACCTATATGGAACCCGTATGTGCGAAAATTGAAATTTCGCCCCGGGACCGGAAATTTACCGTTTTGCCCCTGGACCCTGTATTGGGAATTCCGAATTTTGGATAATTTTGGGCAATAATTGAGGACTAAAATAAGTGAAAAAGAAATTGGAATTATTGAATTACCACCTTGCCCTTGAATTATTAGATAACAAACGAGGACCGTTGGATCAATAATATTTTTGGAAAAATTGCGGATCGCCGACACGTGTCCCCACCAGCTCACTATTTCTGACCCCTCTCTCTCTCCTCCCTCTTCTGGCCAGAACCCCCCTCTTCCACGATCACTCTCTCTCTCTCACTCTCTTCATCTTCATTTTCCTCCTCTGCCGGTGCTGCTGCTGTTGCTGCTGCTGCTGCTGCTGTTCCGCCCGTTTCAGCCTGTTCTTCTCGCCTTTCTTAGGTAAGTAACCTCCCCAAATGTCGCCTAGGACCTTGGGTATTGTTAGGCTTGTTTAGGGCTCGGTTTAGGGTGAATTTGTGGCTGGATGTGCTTGGTGGTGAGGGTTAGCTGATTTCCGGATAGGTTACTGCTGGGTAGCTGGTTTTTCCTATTTTTTCTGTGACTTGTGTGGACCGAATTTGGGGAAGTGTTCTCATGAAAGTTGTTCCCAACATCTTGAAGTATAACATAATTTAATTTGGGAATTTTTGGAAATCATTTGATGCCATTTGTAAGCCCATTTTTAGACCGAAATCAGTCTGCCGAATTTACTGTTCATCCGACCTTCTGGTCTATTTGAATTTTTATAAATTTTTCCAGGGATATTTTAAAAATACTTTCTTCACAAAAGTTGTTGGGGAAATTTGTGGCTATAACATATAAAAATTTCAAGGCTTTCCAAGGTGATTTGGGTATTGAAAAAAATTTATTTCGATGATCAGGCGGACTAACCGGACGGGATAATTT
This sequence comes from Syzygium aromaticum, assembly GCA_024500025.1. Taxonomy (NCBI): domain Eukaryota; kingdom Viridiplantae; phylum Streptophyta; class Magnoliopsida; order Myrtales; family Myrtaceae; genus Syzygium; species Syzygium aromaticum. The sequence continues at coordinate 33,318,371 of CM044892.1, forward strand.
TCGCTGTCTTCCAGTGACAAAAAGTGGTGTTTACAGTTGGATCTGGGTTTTGAGTCCTTCATGGAAAATGTTTATCAAGATGTTTTGTACAACATATCTAAATTTCAGAATTTTTGGAGTTGATTTACTATTTATTTCAAATGGATTTCGGTCACTACACAACTGCCCAGTTTGGACGATTTTTGTGGCTGTTTTGGAACTGAATTAGGGGCTGATGTTTGGGTTGTTGTGGACTGATTTGGCGATGAAATTTCGAGGTTTAGGAGGCTGAGTTAGAGCTGTGATGTTGAGGATTGATCGGGAATTAAATGTGTGATTGATTGAAATTATTGTGGCTTAATTGGGCTGAACTGAATGATTATTTTGGTTGTGTTGTGGATTGATTGTGGATTGGTATTGTGCCGCGTGTGTGTGGCCGTGTAGTGTGGCGATGTGTCGAGGTGAATGTGCATTGGATTTGCGAGTTAAATATGTGTGATCGTGTGGTGTTCGTGTGACGAGAACGTGTGTTTGTGAAGTATACGAGAATGTGAAATTGTGAAATGTGTGTGTGTGGTGTTTGGCCGTGCGTGTTTGGCCATGCGATTGTTGGCCGTGTGTAAGTGTGGTTTGAGTGGAACGAGGAGATGGAAATGTGGAATTGGTTGGAAAGGATCCGTCCTGAGGCGTGTTCGTTTACGTGGGATGATGCTGTCCTTGACGAGGTGACGATGCCCGGCCCGACGGGGTGACGATGCCTGACGTGGTCAGAAGACCGTTGGCCTGATGCGTTTTACGCGGGCGCGGTAGAAGGAAAGTGTGTGTAGGATTCCGTCCTGAGGCGTGTTCGTTTATGCAGGATGATGCCGTCCCTGACGAGGTGACGATGCCCGGCTCGACGGGGTGTCAATGCCTAACGAGGTCAGAAGACCGTTGGCCTAATGCGTTTTACGCGGGCGCGGTAGTGGTGGAGGAGTTGAGAATGAGCGGGAATTGACTTGAGGTGCGAGGTTTGAGAAAGTGATGCGTGGTGTGAGTTGGTGTGCGAGTGTGTTTGTAACGCGTGATGTGACGCTTAATTATGGGGTAGAAACTGTTAGGCATGGTATGGGACGTGCCCAAGTGGTTTCTGTCTTATAATTGAGGCACGCGCGCGATTGTGATTCATTAATGTGATGTGCTGGTTGTATTATTATTTAACGTGCAGGAGCGTGCATGATGGATTCCAGGTAGGGTCGTGTGTGGTTGCTAGTTTGGTTGATTGTCATGTGTTACGTGTGGTTTCATCTGGCGGTACGTGAGTGCCTACGTGGGGTTTGGGGTTGTACACTTACTGAGATTCGTCTCATAGTTGTATAATCCACAATTTCAGACCCCCAGCTGTAAACCCAGGGAACTGCCTCATCTTTTTGGAAGTTCGAGGAACCGCTTTTGGTGCCCGGTGGAACTGCAGGTGAGTTTCTGGAGACTCAAGCCCGAAGAATTAGGAGCAGATTGGAAAGGAGGACGACCAGTAGGCATTCCCTAGGCTATTTTAGGGATTGTGTTAATCGGGTTGACCCATAGGGAAGTTAAGTTAACCAGACCCTAATCTTTTTGTTATAACGGTGATTTCGGATGCTAGTTTGTTAATTATGTCTGTAATATAATGTTTATATATTTGGTGCTGTATAAATATATTGTTTGATTGTTATGGTGGTCTACCTCATTGTCATTATCTTTCTGTCAGGGGTTTTGTTATTCGCTTCCGCATGTGCTTTTGATGTTTGGGTTGGGTCGGCGACGTTCCTGAGACGTCGCATCATTTCGACCGAAGCAGGGGATGTTGCGAGCTCGAAGGGGGTTCGGGGCGTGATAGAAGATCTATGGCACAGGAGATTGGGACACATCAGTATGAAACAAATCTCAAAGATCTCAAACAAGAAACTGGTGCGAGGTTTGCCGGATTTAAATACAAAAAAACAGAGTTATGCAATGCCTGCACTCTAGGAAAGCAAGTAAGAAGCTCTTTTAAATCTATACACCTTGTTTCTACTAATCGTGCCTTGCAGCTTCTTCATATGGATCTGTTTGGACCTACAAGAACACAAAGTTTCAGTGGTAAAAAGTATTGTCTAGTCATTATTGATGACTTTACAAGATTTACTTGGGTGTTCTTTCTTGCTCATAAAAATGAAGCATTTTCATATTTCTCAAAATTTGCAAAAAGAGTTCAAAATGAAAAGGGCTATACCATTTCCTGCATTAAAACTGATCATGGGGGAGAATTTGAAAATCAAAATTTTTCAGATTTTTATGAGGAGAATGGTTTTCAACACAATTTTTCTACTCCATACACACCAGAACAAAATGGTGTTGTGGAAAGGAAAAATCGTTCATTGCAAAAAATGGCAAGAACTATGTTGATTGAGAACAAGATTCCTTTATATTTCTGGGCAGATGTAGTTTTTACAGTATGTTATATCATGAATAGAGTTTTTCTCAAACTTATTCTTGAGAAAACCCCCTATGAACTCTACAAAGGTAGAAAGCCCAACATTTCATATTTTCGAGTGTTTGGTTGTAAACGCTTTATTCTTAAGAATCCAAATGACCACACTGGCAAGTTTGATGAGAAAGCAGATGAAGGATTCTTACTTAGATATTCCACTACGAGTAAAGCATACATAGTCTTCAACAAAAGTTTCAGACTGTGGAAGAAACAATGAATGTCAAGTTTGAAGAAAATATTCAGACTCACAACGATGAATCTGAATCATCTTCCTACAATCAAGAATTATCAGAAGCTCAATTTTCAGACACTGTCAAATATACAGAAGGAGTAAAAGAAGATGCAATCCAGACGTATCCAGAACCTTCAGAGTATGATATTATTCAGAAGGAAAAATATGACAGAAACTGGAAACACAAATCCAGTCATCCGAAGAACCTTATAATTGGAGAAATAGAAGACAGTATCAAGACTCGATCTAAGTACAAGGAAAACATCAGCAACTTGGCCTTGATATCAGAAATAGAACCAAAAGAAGTTAATGAAGCATTATCAGATGAAAGCTAGATTGAAGTTATGCAGGAAGAACTTCAGCAGTTCAGAATCAATTAAGTATGGGAGCTTGTGCCAAGACCTAAAGACCATCCAGTCATTGGAACAAAATGGGTATTCAGAAACAAGCTGAATGATAAAGGGAAAGTTACAAGAAATAAAGCTAGACTAGTAGCAAAAGGCTATTCTCAAGAAGAAGGCATAGATTATGATGAAACATATGCACTAGTTGTCAGGTTAGAAGCCATTCGGCTACTATTAGCTTATGCTTGTTTTCATAACTTTAAATTGTTTTAGATGGATGTGAAAAGTGCCTTCCTGAATTGATATATCAAAGAAGAAGTATATGTTGAACAACCACCTGGTTTCGAAAAACCAAAGAAGACTGACTATGTCTACAAACTCAAGAAGGCTCTTTATGGTTTGAAGCAAGCACCACGTGCTTGGTATGAACGACTAAGTAACTTCCTTCTCCAAAATGGTTTCACCAAAGGTAAGGTTGATACGACCCTATTCATCAAGAAAAAAGGCAAAGATTTTTTGCTTGTTCAAATTTATGTTGATGATATAATCTTTGGATCCTCTAACGAATTGCTTTGCAAGGAATTCTCTAAAGATATGCAGAACAAGTTTGAAATGAGTATGATGGGAGAATTAACATTTTTTCTTGGCCTACAAGTGAAACAGACAAAAAATGGTACATTCATTTGCCAGGAGAAGTATGCCAAGGATATTGTCAAGAAATTTGGATTGCAAAATTGTAAGAAAACAGACATTCCCATGTCTCATTCATCCAAATTGGACAAAGATGAAAATGGTAAGAAGGTTGATTAGAAGGTATATAGAAGCATGATAGGTTCATTATTATATCTTACTGCATCAAGACCTGACATACTTTTCAGTGTTTGCATGTGTACAAGATATCAATAAGATCCAAAGGAATCACATTTATCTGCTGTTAAAAGAATAATAAAGTATATTGGAACTTATCCAATGCTAGGTTTTTGGTATTCCAAAGATTTAGACTTTACTCTTACTGGATATTCTGATGCTGACTTAGCTGGATGTAAAGTGAACATGAAAAGTACAACAGGTACATGTCAACTGCTTGGGAATATGCTAGTATCATGGTACTCCAAGAAACAAAATACAGTTGCACTTTCCACAGCAGAAGCAGAATATGTAGCCTTGGGAAGTTGTTGCGCACAAATTCTGTGGATGAAGCAACAATTACAAGACTTTGGCATTGAAGTATCAAATGTTGCAATCAAGTGTGACAACACAAGTGCAATCAATCTGACAAAGAACCCCATTCTCCATTCTCGAGCTAAGCACATTGAAATCAAGCATCATTTTATTCAAGATCATGTTCAAAATGGTGATGTGAATATTCAATTCATTGATTCTAAGAATTAATTGGCTGATATATTCACAAAACCTCTTGACAAATCTTCGTTTGAGTTCATTAGACATAAACTGTGCATTGTTTATCCCCTTTAGTGTATCATCTGTAAAACAGGAATTTTTCAAACTCAACTCTCAGTCTGAATGTCCTCTTCAGACTTTAAAGAAAGGTACGTCCATACTTTAAACTTTGGCCGGAATATTTTTGGTAAGATATTATTATATTAGAAACAAATCAGGTACGTATTCTAATTTATTTGTGCCTAATATATTTTCCTGATTTTATCATGTCTCTTTATGCTTATAAAGTATATTGTTGGGATTACTTTTATTCTTTCTAAAATTTTCTTTCCCTTCAAAACTCTTGCGATACTCTAAAACCTTTTCCTCTTTATAAACCTATTCGCCTTTTATCAAACCCTATCAGTTCATATTTCACTCTCCAAACTCTTCCGATACTCAGAGCCGCTCCTCCTCTCTCTTTTCTAAAGATCAAATCTTTCGGCCAAAAAGGTGCTCAAAATGCCTTTCAAGAGAAGATCTTCACGCATTCTCAATCAAGAATCAAAATCTACTGCACAAGCGGAGCATCTGGATATTTTCGATACTGATTCAGATCATCCCGAAGTTCCCTCCGAAGCGACACCACCGAGGCACTCATCTTCTCATAAATCCTCTGGTAAAACTAACTTTTGTTTCCAGAGTATCAAGTTTGTATGGAAAACATATCAAAAACTGAAACGGTGTAATGCTTCTGCAACGATTCTCCGTGCGTGTTTGCGAGATAATAATCTCTTCTTCGAAGAACATCTTGTCCAGACTTATACTCTGTTTTGTTCTAAAAATGAAACTGCTCCTACAAGCTCTGCTCCAAAAGCATCATCTTCCAAAAAGGGCAAAGAGAAAGTGGGAGAAACTTCCACTCCCTCTGAAAAAGAATCTATTCCCACAAGCCCTAAACCGATCAGTATCTCAAAATATGTGGTTCCTGATGATGATGCACGACTTTTTGATACCTTTGAAATGAAGGTAGGAATCGCATCTGGCTTACCTGGCATAGGTGGATTATTCAGAAGTAATGAGCATAACATGTTCTATAAATTGTTGCTTGCTCGGGGAGTCATTAACCACAGGATAGTGGATTTTGGATATCTAGAGAAGGCAGGAATCTCAGTAGAATATCTGTTTCAAGAATTAGGAATTTTTGAATTCTGTCTTCAGTCTGATACTGTTTTTGCCGAATTAACCGCATACTTCTATTCCAATCTCTCCATTCTATCACCAAATTGGATTTAGTTTACTGTTGGTGATCAGAAGTTTGACTTACAAGCGACTGATTTGGCAAAAATAATTGAAGCAAGACATTCTAAGTTCATTCCTTTGGCAGTTAATGTTGAAGAGGCTTCGAGGGTTGCTTCCGAGAATCCCAACTTTGCTCCTAAGGGACATATTTCCTATTCTGACTTATCAAAACGATCTGTGATCTTGCATAAGATCATTATCAACTGTTTAAAGCCGAAGGCAGCCTCTAAAACTGACCTTTCCAAATCCGAAATCAAGCTCATTTGAGCTATCTTAAAAGGTCAATTCTTTTCTCTCCCTCATGTCATCATTTTTCATATGTACCGAACATTGCAGAAGGACAAGGGACAATTACCCTATGGGGTTCTAATCTTTCGCATATTCATGTTCCTTAAAATATTTATTCCTGCTGATTTGCAAAAGAACCCTATCCCCTGCATGTTTGTTGGAGAAAAAATGGTGTCCAAAATGAAAAATTTTGAAGATATCAAGGGAAGAGTACAAGGACAAGAGGCTCAACAGTCAGAGGGAAAATCTATTAGAAAGACAAAAGCAAAGGAGCCAAAGAAAAAGTTTAGTACAGCCAGCAAGATGCCTATCTCTCCTCCTCCAATCAAAGTGTATAGCAAGAAGAGAAAGTTTCTTCTGCATGACAAAAGCGATGATGCAGAAACAGAACACTTTGAAACAGGACGCACTGCAGACACAGTTCATGAAGATCCTATACCTTCTACAGACCAGTCACCTATTCAGGGGGAGCATCCACTAGCATCAGCCTCAGGAGATGATCAATCAATACCAGAAAATATCCAGGAACAGCATTCAGATACTGTAACTATTCTCTCCCTACTGCTCGAAATCAAGGCCAAACAAACTACTCTTGAAGAAGATCTGAAAAATCTCCATCACATTGTTGAGGAAAATCATCAAACTTAGAATCTTCAGGCAGCTCTGAATAAAGCAGAACTTACAAAGGCTATTGATCTGTGCTCCACCAACTTGGACAAAGCAATGGGAGAATGCAATTCCAAGATCGATGAAGCTGTTTCGATTCTGGAAAATTTTCAACTCGTTCGCACTCCTAAAAAATAGCCTGTTTTTCTTTCCAAAACTATTTTTTTCTTGGTCTGTAATTCCAATTACATTTTAAACTGCTTGATTGCTTAATATCATTGATCTATTTTTTTTGCTGATGACAAAAAGGGGGAGATATTATATGCAGATACATTTTATGCAGATTTGATATACTAATATGTCGGATCATATGCAGGTTACATACAAAGGAAGAGATAGACACATATATCAAAGGAGTTTGCTCTTTTCAATTTCAATCTGTGACTCAATGCGCTTAATATGCCTTCAAATTAATTTCAAACTAATTCAATCTGCAGGAAAGTTTTGTCATCATAAAAAAGGGGGAGATTGTTGAGGAAAACTCCTATTGATTTTGAAGTTGACAAAACTGTCCATAAAGTTTTTATTGTGAAAGAACTTCAGACTCAAAATTCAGACACAAAGTTTAGACTCGAAGTGCAGACGTTAAAATTTTTCAGACGCAGAGGTTTCTCAGATGCAAACGCAGACGCAAAATTTCTTCAGACACAGAATACAGAACCTAACATAACAGCTAGTGATCTGGTATGGATTTCACAAAAGGAAAGCTTTGATATCAATCTAATTCAAATTGATTCATAATCAAAGATTACGACAAGCAATGCATTTACAACGGACAAAGCTCTACTTATGGAAATCAAGATTTTGATTGTATAGGCGACCAGAATCAGCGGGATTCAGATTTTATCAACCAACAGCTACTCAATCCATTTTATACAAATCTGTCCAAAGGTGAATATTGGAAGATGATCCTCTGAAGACTGTCCAACGGCTAGTTTGGAAGTGGAGGAGTATAAAAGGAGATCAACGAGGAGTAGAAGGTAAAGAATGAAATTAAGAATCAACAAGTCCAAAGTCTGAGCATACTCCGATTCAATCTCTTGTCTTTTGTGAGCCTAAAAGTGTAATCTTTTGAGAGGTGTAGACAGTGTTATAAGTGTGTGCTTAGGTGTGAGATAGTGTGATCTATCAGCTTGGTATAAACAGTACTAGTTTCGGAAAGAAGTGCTCAAGTTTTAGTGGCACAACTTGCTATAACTTCTCATTGATTTGATTAGTAAAATCCAGCCAGTAGGCTGTAGCGTGGGAGAGTGGATGTAGGCTTGCTATAAGCCGAACCACTATGAACTTGTGTGCAGTTTTTCTATCCCTATTCTATTACTTTGAACACTGCACATCAGGAGCACTGTCTTTATAAACTGTTTTGAATCTGAACAATATTCAGACTCAACTGTTTTCTTTCATTTCCGCATAATCTGGTTAAAATCACCTATTCACCCCCCCTCTAGGTGATTCGTGCTAGCTACTTCAGCGTTTAACGCAGGTCGGAGGAGAAATTGGTAAATGGCAGAGTGCTAGCATGCAAGCGTGCGTTAATGCATTGTCGAGACATGACATGAATGCGAACATGAGCATGTGCATTGCATACATCGGGATTAAGCGATACGTGTATTTGTACTGCGATCTAACTGCTATCGTATTGTTGTGCTTATATTTATAGAATGCCTAACCTGCGGGGTCGAGTACGAATTAGATTTAGGCCCGAGGGCCTGAGTCAGTTTATGATTTGATTTGTGTGTTATTTAGTACTCATCAGGAGGTGCACGTTAGCCTAGTTTAGGTTTAGGGAATTACTCGCTGAGATTTATTCTCACGGTTGTTTAAATCCAAATTTTCAGACCCCCAGCCTTGAGGATGGCAAACATACCGATGCATTTTGGGAGGAGCCCGGCTAGTAGTAGTGCTTGATCGCTGAGCCACGTACCTCCTCCTTTACGTTGGTGGCTGTTGAATCGCTTTTGATTTTTGGGCGTAGGCTGTACGTGAATATTGTATATGTTTCTTGATGTCAAAGCAAGTGTATAATTGTCCGTGCTGGTTATTGTATGGCTATCCTTGGTTACGTGTATTTTAATGTACAGGTGGTTTTAATTACTTCCGCATGTGCTTTAAATTTCTGTGTTAGGTGTTGGGTCGGCGATGCGTCCTGGGACGTCGCACACGAATTGACCTTTGCGAGGGATGTGGCGCGCTGTAGAGTGCGGGGCGTGACAGAAGCGAATAACAAAACCCCAGACAGAAAGATGACGACAACGGGGTAGAACACCATAACAATCAAACAACAACATTTTCATACAGCACCAAATATACAAACATTATATGACAGGCATAATTAACAAACTAGTATCTGAAATCACCATCACGACAAAATATTAGGGTCTGGTTAACTTAACTTTCCTATGGGTCAACCCGATTTACACAACCCATAAACTACCCTAGGGAAAAACCTAGGGTCGCCCTTCTCCAATCTGCCCCTAATTTCTCTGGCTCAATCCTTCGAAAATCTCTTGGGCATCACCTGCGAATCCACCAGGCACCATGGGCAGCTCTTCGCACTTCAAAAAGAGAAGGCGGTTCCCTGGGTTTATGACTGGAGGTCTGAAATTGTGGATTATACAATTATGAGACGAATCTCAATAAGTGTACAACCCTAAATCCTACGAAGGCACTCACGTACCGCCAGACGAAACCACACGTAACACACGATAATCAACCAAACTAACAACCATACACGACCCTACCTGGAATCCATCATGCAAGTTCTTGCATATTAGATAATAACACAGCCAATACACCACAGCGATGAATCACAGTCATGCACGTGCCTCGATTATAAAGCAAAACCTACTTGGACACGTCCCATATCGTGCCTAGTAGTATTTTACCCCATAATCGAGCACCATAGCAATCGATACAAACACACTTGCACATTGACCCACATCACGCATCACTTTCTCAAACCTCGCACCTCAAGCCAATTCCCGCTCATTCTCAACTTCTCCACCACTACCGCGCCCGCGTAAAACACATCAGGCCAACAGTTTTCTGACCTCGTCAGGCATCATCACCCCGTCGGGCCGGGCATTGTCACCGTATCAGGGACGGCATCGTCCCGCGTAAACGAACACGCCTCAAGACGGAATCCTACCTCTCCCTTTCCTTAATTACCGTGCTCGCGTAAAACGCATTAGGCCAACGGTCTTCTGATCTCGTCAGGCATTGTCACCCCGTTGGGCTGGGCATCGTAACCTCATCAGGGACAGCATCGTCCCGCGTAAACGAACACGCCTTAGGACGGACCTTTTCCAACCAATCCTACACACCCGTACCTTCGTTCCACTCATACCACATCTATCACACGGCCATACACAATCTCATACTTCACATATACTTCGCAAATATACATTCTCACCACATGAACACCACATGAACACTGATGCTTGGCACGCGAACTCAATGCCCAATCACATCATCACGCCTCATGGCCACACACTCTCGGCACACCATCACGCCACATTCAGCCCAAGACATAATCCAGAATCCACCAACAATCACAAACCATATAATAGCATATACGAACTCATTCAAGCATCAAACTATCCGTCAAAATACCACGATAACGCCGAATAATTCTCGAGAGAGAGAAAAATCGAAAGTATACAAAATCGGGTACAAACTGGGCAGTTGTGCAGTGAGAGAAATCCCTTTGAAATAAATAGTAAACCAACTCCAAAAATTATGAAATTTGGATATGTTGTACAAAATGTCTTGATAAACATTTTCTGTGAAGGATTCAAAACCCAGATCCAACTGTAAACACTTCTTTTTGACACTCAAAATTGGACAAAATCCGATTCACTCGGACAGCTCCTCAGGCCATCAAAATACAACTCATTCAGTATTCAAATCATTTTGGAAAGTCTTGAAATTTTTATATCTTATAGCCAAAAATGTCCCCAACAATTTTCGTGAAGGAAGTATTTTGAAAATAGGCCCGGAAAAATTTATAAAAATTCAAACATACCCGAAGGTTGGATGAACAATAAATCGGGTAGTTTTATTTCGGTCCAAAGATGAACTTCCGAATGGCCTCAAATGATTTCCAAAATTTTCCAAATTAAAGTATGTTATACTTCAAGATATTGAGAACAACTTTCATGAATAAAACTTCCTCAAATTCGACCCCTAAAATTCTCCACAAAAATAGCAAACCGGATGGGTACAGTAGTCACAAATCCGAAAATTACACCAAATCTCACGAATTCAAACCGTAATCGTTCCGTATCCTCACGGCTCTATCCAAACCTCCCAAACCTCATATTTTCAGTCTCCAAATCAGTCCATAATCACCCGAACAACCAACCACTATTTCAGTCCAAAACAGTCACGAAAATCACCTAAACTGAACCCTAAACGAGCCTAGCAATACCCAAGGTCCTAGGTGTCGATTGGAGAAATCACTTACCTAAGAAAGGCAAGAAGAACGGGTTGGATGGGTAGCTGAAACGGGTGGAACAGCAGCAGCAGCAGCGCCAGCGGTCATGGAAGGAAACGAAGATGAAGAGAGAAAGAGAGAGTGAGTGATCAGGACAGTTGGTTGAATGAGGAGGAGGAGAGAGAGAAATAGTCCAAGCTGGTCAAAGATGATGGCTAAAGGGCGCCACGTGTCGTCGATCCAACGGTTATGACCAAAATGCCATTGATTCAACGGTCCTCGTTGATCCTATCCAAATAATTGAGGGGCAGAAGCGTCCAAGGTCCAATAATTGAGCTGATAAGCCTTAATAATTATCCCAAATAATTTCCCAAAATTCGGAATTGAAACTGGCCTAGGGGCAAAATGGTCATTTTTCCGGTCTCGGGGCGAAATTTCAATTTTTGTTTGTACCTACCCCAAATGTGTGTGGCCAACATAATATGGTGTCGGAATCATGAAAATAGCTTCTTAAGCCCTAGAAAATCAATTGCAAAGTCTTGGGAATAAAAAAATATTATTTTTCACTTTCAAGCCAAAATTCCAATTTTTGACCGTAACGACTTTAAATGTGCGTGGCCACCCCAAAATGACATTGACCTCAAAAAATAACCTCATACGGCCTCAGAATTGACATCGGGGTCCAAAGGGGCAAAATCGTAATTTTTCTGGTCTCGAACCAAAATCCATTTTTTTGCAGAAATGAGTGGCCCCAAGGTTGGCCAAACCAAAAACGTCATCAGCCGGCTCAAAATTGTCACTTTCAAAATTCTCGATTCCCGGGCCCGAATTCCAAGAAATGACTAAAATTGAACAATCGTGACTTTAGCTTATCTCTGGCTAACGGGTGGCTCATTGGGATTATGCGCTCTTGACCCGTGACCGACACTAAGTCAAATCAGGTTTAAGTTTACTCTACCCGAGACGACCTCAGTTATCATATAATTGCGAGGGTCTGTCACTAGTTCCCTTCGAACACGACCAATCAAATAGACCGGTCTCGGTTGGCTCAAAATATTTCCTCGTTAATCCATATGGTCGAAGATCGAACCTAGGTCGAGTTCTTTGGTCGTGCGAACTCAATCCCGTAATAACCCTATCTCTAAGGTTAGCATCTCGTAAATGCGCTGTTCCGGGTGAGATTTCACTATAGTGCATTGATCAATTTCATTTCTTAAATCTCAATAAAAGGATCGAAAATTCAGACCGTTACACGCTAACTTCACTTTCCTCCCTAATTTCATTGTTCTCTTCATTTGAAGCTATAGTGAAATGTCAATAACTAGAAAAGAGTCTTCTTATAGGTGCAAAGGAGATCGGCAATCAGTGTCATATGTGGGATGATGACTCTGGTGACCTCATCTTTTACCACTATGTTTTGCTTAATTTCACTAATTAATCTTTGATTAAAGAAGAGGCATCCGTTAGTTGTTCCTATATTTCAAAATTAAGATTCTTGTCGCAAATAGAGAATTGAATTTGTCTGCCATTAACAGTTTAAACTTTTAAAATAATCAATTATGTGCTACAATTCAAATTTGATGCAGAGTCATTTCACTGTGATTTTCTCGAACTATGAGCCAATGCCTTGACCAAGCACTCTTTCTGACGGCCCTTTAAAATTTGGAAATTAAAAAGAGAGCATTTAGGACAATCAACATGCCCGTCCCTAATGCATTTCTTATGAATTCTATCACATTTGGTGAGGGAGTACAAGTGACAAATACTTGTGTAGAGTGGGGAGTGATTCTCAGAACGAGAGGGCTCGAGCAAGGTGTGCCTCCTAGCAAATTTCTACGATGATGAAGGGTGCAATAATAATGAAGTTCTAGTTGTTATCATCAAATTTTAACTATTTCATTGAGTCATTCATTGCATAGAAATTAGGGATCAGGGTCGATCCCTAAACAAAACTATCATAATTTGCATTTTGCATTGTAGATGTTAGAAACATTTTTATAGGTCCGCATAAGGTCCGCATAAATCGCATTAAATTGGTCCAGTTATGCTAACTTCTAGGATTAAATCCGCCCGACCCGAAACAAGAATGCACGAGAGGATGTCAACAGGCAAGACCGGTGAATTTTGGCAAAATATTGAGTGGAGGTTACAAAGAAAAGAAAATAAATCGTAAAAGATAAAATGAGGGAAAGAACCAAGATATTCGTGGAAGTTAGTGCTCTTGGAATTAGCTGGCCATGAAATCATGAAGATAGTGAATGACCAATCAATGGGATTTGCTTCAGCAATATGGAAAGAATATTCCATAAAAAAGTGCACAGATTCGGCCAAGTTTGGGTGTTCACGCACAGCCGCGAGCACCATCTCTTCCCTGCAACAGTGAAGCCGATGCCGGCGAGCCAAAGCGCCCACGCCGACGACTTGCAACCTGAGCGACGTTCAGCAAACGTCCTCCGATGCGCCAGTTTCGCTGCAGTTTCCATGCCCAAGTCAAAGCAAACACTAGCCTTGCCGGCGTGTCCCTAATTTCCCTGCTGTTGCGTCCAGCCTTCCTGCTCGACCATCACCCAGTAGCCACCACAGCTTCCAGCATATCCAGCACCGGCCTAGCCATCCTCGACGTCTCGGCCAATTCCTCGAGATCTCCTTTTCTTTCTTTTTTTGCAGTTTTCCCAGCAAGCTCCGAGCGTGACCAGTAATCCGGCAATTGTCCGGACCAGCTTTCATCCATCTCCAGCAAAGCTCAGCGGTTTGACGTTCTCTTGGTGCATTCCCCGGTGTACTCAACAAGCCCGATTGCCCTCTCGACCATCTAGCCTGTTGCCGCACCCTTGCGCCCTCACCTCGCATTGACTTCTCTGACTTCTCGTGGTTAACTCTACTTAAGGTGAGGATGAGGTTTGCTTAATTTTGTGGAAATTTAGTTCTAATAATTAATTTTAATTGCATGTTATTAGTTAAAATTATCATGATTTGATTGGTTCCATGGATTGACCAAGGCCTAGTAGGGTTTCGAACTTTGAAGCCCTAAGGTTGGACCCTAATATTGTCTTGCTTGACTTGCTATGATTGATTTGATTAGTCGAAACTCAATTGTTTTGAAATAGCATGTTATTAATGATATGATGAATTCTAAATATAACATGAATTTCAATGTGTCGTAATATTATCAATCGTCATCATGCATATTTAGAGCTTAGGGCACATTCATAATTTGTTACTTTCGGCATATCGATTTAGGATAGTCCATAGTTTTTATTAATAAAAAAACAAAAAAAAATGACGTTAGAATCATATAGTTTGTGTGTAGATTTAAGTTTAATTAGTCTTACATCATGCATATTATAAAGTGCATGTCATTTTGAGCTAATTTTTTTATAATCATGTCATATAGTCTTAGTTATTAATTGCATCGCATTTACATTACCCGCATTGCGTATAGTTCATATAGCATATAAAATAACTGTACAAAAAGTTAGCATTGATCATTTAGCTATTGGTCATATAGTAATTTCCCGGTAGTTCATGTAAAGTCTTAGGACTTAAATTTACTGTTTTCTAAAAATAAAAAAATAAAGATAACATTTCATATAGTTTGCATTACAGAATAAATTCAAGCTCTCTCTTAGGTCATTCATATGTGCTAAACAACTTAGTATTAAATGTATGCATTATCTTAGAAATAAAGCTATATCATCTTGCACAGAGGGCTTAGATTGCACTTTCACTAATCATATAGTAACCTAGGCTATCCGTGTTAATTTAATACACGACTAGGAATTAATGCATAATCAATTAATATGTAGACTTTTAGGGTCAGTTGTCTTTTGTTAATTAACGAGAAAAAGAACAAATATTTTTAGAGAGTCTCATATAGATTGCATTAATTAGGCTAACCACTTTTGTAAAATTCATATTGCATGGCATTTAGTAGGTCATTTAGAATTTATTTTGATTAGTGTTTCACATGGATAATATTTAAAATTAATTCCATAACATATCATTAAAATTCATCATGCCTACCACGTAGCTGCATCATTCTTGTATGTCAACTAGCCATTTATTTATATCGTATGAGTCAATTCCTTTTAACATAGGATTCTAGGGTTCATTTGTGTTTTTGTTAGATTAGGCATGTTAATTAAATAAAAAATTTAAAAATTAGTATAGGTTACATACCGGTTAGTCATAGTTGATAAGCATGCACAACATTCGTCGTCTACATACTTCTCTATGTAATAGTCTCTGGAAATTTTGTGGTGACGGATAGTGATATGCTTTGCTTACTTAATGTATCCAAGTTCTTAAAATCTTTTGCAATCTATCCATTGCTTTGATTATTAGGTTTTACATTATTGTTTGTGTACCCATGTGATCACTCCCTTACAAGTTAGTGGCATGGGATAAAAACTTACAAGGACTAGATGCAAGACATGTTTAGAAGTAAATAAAATGACCGAAAGGGTGTTGAATTATTCTAGCGTAATCAACTCCTTGTATCCGTGAATCTTTGATTTACGGAAGTAAAATATACTCTCACATTTTACTTGGATATCTAATCGACCCCATAACTAATTAGTGGTAGCTCCAAAATGTAATAAATAGCATGTTGAATAAAGTACTAGGTTGCAATTGATAGGGCTTGGGAGAAATCATGCTAAATGCGAGCGATTGCATCGCGAGAGGAACCTTTGTCCTTATTTAGTAGTCCATAAGCTTTCCCTTAGTGGTTCACATCTGGGAAGGTCGCAACACCAACCCCCGTGGTCGAGCTAGATGAAGCTCAAGTAGCTATGGCCAAGCTCAAGGAAACGGGATTGGTTATAACAGCGAGCTCGATGAAATTCAAGTGGCCATGGCAGTGCTACACAAAACTCGGACGACCATGGGCAAACTCAAAGAAGCTTAAGCTGTTATGGCCGCGGGCTTGATGAAGCTTGAGTGGCCATGGCTACGAGCTTGAAGAAGCTCCAGCTACCACGGCAGTGAGCTCCAAATCTCTCTCTTTGGCTTTTTTGTATAATTTCGCACTAGGCTTTAAACTTAATCATTCAGTAAATGTATAATCTTCGTATCTCATTCTACAATCTTGAATTTGGACTTGAGCTCCGCTGCTTTTGCCACATTCTGCATCTAAGGTCCGTTGAGCAAGATCCACGCAATCATCACAATCGGATTTTGCCAATGCTCCGTAGCATATTGCGTGGCCGTAGTAGGAACCATGTTGAGCATAGTAATTGTAACCGTTATGTGATGTATGAAGGACTAGATCGTCCGAAACAATCCATAGGTTGTTGGAACATGGGTCTATCACACTGCTGAATGTCCTTGCGCTGCATATTTTGTACACCAATCTATCATTATAACCGCACTTGACATCGTTGCAAGAACAAAGTATGAAAAAAAAAAAACAAAGGAGCGGTTTCACAATATGCTGAGATATTGTATTCATGGTTGGTGACCCTCACTCAGATCTGAGGCAAGGGTCACGCTCTCCCCCAGATTTGGGCCGCTGGGCCCCACGCCAGGGGTCACTGCAGCCTTGCCCAAGGCCAGCTAGGGTTGCTAGGCTTTGGCGAGGCCCAAACCACCTCCGCCGGCCCTTTCCGGTGAGGGGCCATAGTGGCCATTGACAAGGGCTTGTTCATCCATTTTTTGTACCTGGTTTTAGAAAAATATATATCCTTTTTAATCTATTTAATCTGATTTACGTAAAATTTGAAAAAGAAAATAAAGATATGCCATGTTGGAGAGAGAAAGTAATAAAAAATGGAACACCGGCATTTCCGTTAACATAGTTAGACAGGGTTAATGAAAGAACTTGATTGGACTAATTTGATAAATTTTAAAACTCGATTGTATTTTTTGAAAGTTTTATGATTTAATTATTTTTTCGTGACAAGTTTTAGAACTTTACTTATTCCTTAAGCAAAACTGAAAGAAACAAATAATGCTTTAGCAGAGCTCCAACCTTTTGATGACCACACATAAGTCCTGAAGAGGACTCGGGTCATAGGCAAGAGCGGCGGCAGTTGCCAGAGCCAAGATGAGAAGGCTAACTGGAAGAAACTTCATTATGGAAGATAGGGGAGTCACACTAATCAGGGCTTAAATGTCTTCTTCTTCTTTTGTTTGCTTGGGATGGGAGCGAGATGACTTGCAACACTTCCCAGATCTATGCCAAGTCTCCTATGCGGTTGTTAATTTCTTATTCTGAGAGATGAATTGTTCCACAACTGCTGCAACAAAATGGTCCTTACTTTGACCATCCTCTTTCAAAGGCATGTTATATGATATGGAAGTGGACTTCTTCAATAATATTTAGATCTTCGACCTTCTTCTTCACTGTTTCAATGTCCTGCGTGGCATCAAGTTCAGCTGGATTGAGCGAGGGCTGCCAATTCTTCTCGAATCGCATCGTATGATCATATCCATCTGTCAATTAAAAATGATGTAGGAACCAGTGTGTTCACATGCCGCTCCATCCTCTACCATGAAAACACTTTGCGAAGCTATCGATTCACTTCCTAGAGATATTTCTATGTTTACTTGATGTTCACACCATCTAGTTGATGTGCACTTCCCTGATAAGATTGATAATTGAAATCTCTGCGGTCACAGTCATCCATCTCCACATGCTAAATTTCAGACCTCATTATGAAGGACGATTGGCTTCGATCAAAAGTATGATCTGACAAACTATTCATTATTCAAAGAAATAAATGCATTGAAAGTTCTAAAATTTGTTAAATTAGTGCAATCAAATCCTAAAACTTGCTAGTATTTTCCGTTTGTCAATTTGGACGTAATGAATGAAATGACTTGAGTGCACAAACTTGACAAATTTTAGGATTTGTCGTGACAAGTTTTATATCTTGATTGTATTTTTTGAAAGTTTTAAGACTCAATTACACTTTTATAACAAGTTTTAGGACTTCCAGGACATGTATCCCTTATTCAAACTACTATGGATATGACTCCCCGGGAGATAAACCAAGTTTATAATTTTTCAATAGAAGTCCTAAAGATCAATTTTTTGATATAAATCCAATAAATAAGGCTAATCCTTGGAGAACATTTGAAAAAACAAATTTTTTCTTCTTTTTTTCTTTGGAGAATCTAATATAATTACAGCAATAGTTTCCTTAGTTTTCCATATGTGATTACCCGCATGTAAAAATTCGAACGTGGCTTCTAAAGTTGAAGCATCCCTATACATCCATTATAAACTAGAAAATCTGAGATCGTAAAAAGATGAAAAGAAAAGTAGGAATACTTCTCGTCAAAGATCGTATGACTAATTCTCACATGAGGATTTCGTGACGTCCTCCCTTTCCATAATTATTTATTGTTATCCTCTTACTAGAGAAGAGGAATCCGTTAGTTATTCCCATATTCCAAAATTAAGATTCTTGTCGCAAACAAAGAAATGAATTTGTTTGTTATAACAGTTTAAACATTTATAATATTTGGATACATGCCAAACTTCAATAAAGTATCATTTGCATGCGATTTTCTCGATGGATAGAGAATGCCTTAACCAAGCAACTGTCCATTAACACTTTAAAAAGAGCATTGCGGTATATGCCCATCCCTGAAGAATTTCTTTTGGACTCTATTACATTTGGCGAGGGATACTAGAAACAAGTAAACGATCCTATCCAAAAGAGGTGGGAAGTGATCCTAGAGCGAGAGGCCCAGACAAGATACAACTCCTCACACACTTCTAAGATGGTGAAGGGGGCAAAAATTGCACATCAAATAAGGGAAGAGTGTTCTAGGTTAATATATGTGAAGAAGGAACTAACTCATTAAAGTGCGCCTTTTGACTTAATGGCATCAATTAGCATTGGAACTTTAATGCAAAGCATGCTCAAGTGAGAGCACTATCAAGAGAGATCACCCGGGAAAGTTCAACTATATACCAAAGTCTCAAAATCACGAGACTACATATGGGATACACCAAAGTGGACCATACATCAAGTGAGTTTAGTTTAATGCTATCACCACCTGTTACAAGTATGTGTTTCAAAGATGATATGTGAAGATGTCCCTAGTAGTAATGGCATTGGAAATTTAATGCCAAGCATGTTTAAGTGAGAGCACTATCAAGATGAGTGATCTGGGAAAGTGCACCTATATACCAAAGTCTCATAATCACAATACTACCAATAGGTCGGATCAAAGTGGACAATGCACCAAGTGAGTTTAGTTAATGCTGTCACCACCTATTACAAGTACGTGTTTCAAACATGATATGTGAAGCTGTCCCTAGTAGTAGTCGTCAGGACGGGATATGAAAAACTATTCCGATACATCTTTAGCAATAAGCGTAGAGGTCTTACCAATTTTGTGTATTCAAAAGACTCTCTCTCTCTCTCTCACTCTCTCATTGGCATAGCCACGGTCTCTGTCGACAATCGACCACCATGTTGGTGGCTATTGTCGCTATAGGGGTCACATGGAGCAGGAGCAGGGGTTTCTTTTGTTAAGTTATGTATTTGAGTTTATTTTCATACAATCAGATCCTCTATCAAGCATTTATAGTATTTATCCATATCAGCGCTTATATCCAATGTTATCCTCAGCAGACGATTCTTCTAGTGTAAAATCCTATTCGACTTCAAATACTGACAAACCAAATGCTGCACTTGATACATGATCTCATATATATGCATAATCAATACAAATAAAAGAGAGGATGAGAGAAAGTAACTTATTAAAAAGCAACTCGCCCATTATTCAGGTTATTGTGATTCAAATTACTTTATTTGTATGGATAGTAGCTTATTTGCATGCATACATAGAAGATAGGGTTTAAGTTCGTGCCGGGCTTCAAACTTAATCATTCAGTAAATGGATAATCTTCGAATCGCATTCTACAGTCTTGAAGCTGGACTTGAGCTCCACGGCTCGTGCCAGTCATCTATGAGGAAATCTTTTGCATATTCCAGGCAAAAGGCACAATCGGATGAATTCAATGCTCCGTAGCATACTGCATGGCCGTAGCACAAACCATGATTGCAGTAGTAATTGTAACCGTTGTCTGATGTAAGATCGCGTAAATCCACCATAACAGCACGTGTGTCATAGCCATAGGAGCTCCCTTCTTCGTACGTCCTTCCACTGCATATTTCAGACAGCTTTGTTGAATCAAAATCGCACTTGACAATAGTACAAAGTAATGAAATAACAAGGAGAAGTTTCACAATATGTTGTGTTAATGTATTCATGGTTGGGCACTCTACACCTTCACTTTCCTTCCTCCTTGAAGTGGTTGTGTATATATAAGTGAAACTTCCTCTCATAGGTTTTTCCACCGACTCTTCCCTACTCCAGGGGAAATCCTTGAGAACTTCACAACAATTTCTTTATTAAAATCCTTCCCTCTCGTTTAACGTTCTTTTCGTTGGAGCCATCTGAAAAATCAATGTTAAAGGCCGGACGAATTTGTTGACATATCTCTTATTACTATGTTTTCTGTAATTCATTGTACAAAATTAATGCTGATTTAATCTCTCTCTCTCTCTCTCTCTCTCACTCTCTCTCTCTCTCTCTCTCATATTGCCACTATATTATGCTAATTCGTCTTGTTCTAAAGTGAAATGTCATGCCTGCTTAATTACCAAAGATATGGAAGGGGTTAATAGGTCTTCCACAACTCTTTCATTAGAATTTTAGCTTGGTTTATCAAGCAAGCTTTGATTATTTAGCTCTATCATAGCTAGTATAACAAGTAATGGGTAACTACCCGAGGACCCACCTTAACATGATATTGTTCGCTTTGGGCCAGAGCCCTCATGGATTTAAAAAGTGTCATACTAGGTTAAAGCTACTCAAGTTTTATAAATAAGCCCAAGGCTCCCTCCCTAGGCGATGTGGGACAGGAGACATGCGCTTAGCCTCGTCCTGTGCACGTCTAAGGTAGAGGTGCAGCCTCCCCTGCCATCCCTCATCCTGCGCTTGCTGCCTTAGGCCTAGGTCGTCACATTCTCCCCCCCTTATGGGCACAATGCCCTCGCTGTGAACCCACATGCGGTCGAGAGTCAGCTCTCATACCTCTTGTAACAACCTGGGTCCCACTCAAAAGATATTGTCCTCTTTGGACACAAAGTCTTCGCAATTTTGTTCCTCCGAAGGCAGCCCATACTACCCCCAAAAAAAGCCTCTTGCAAATTAAGGCTTCCTAAGCCTTTACAAGTAAGCCCAATGCTCCCTCCATAAGCGATGTGGGACAAGAGATGTGCCACATTTGCCATCCTAGAAGCCTGCCAGGAGCTGCTCTTTGTCGAAGCCTCGGACCCCGGCGACCACTCGTTGCTCTCATCAGACCGAGTTATCACATTCTCTCCCCCTTCGAGCACAACGTCTTTACTGTGGTCCTACACGTGGTTGGGAGTCGGCTTTAATACCACCTTTAACGACCTGGGTCTCATTTGCAAGATATTGTCTACTTTGGACACTAGTCCTTATGATTTTGTTCCTCCAAAGGCAGCCCATACTACCCTCAGAAAAGGCCTCTTGCAAGTTAAGGTTTCCCAAGCCTTTATAAGTAAGCCCAATGCATCCCCCCTGGGTAACATGGGACAAGAGACATGCCCCCTTCGCCATCCTAGAAACCTACTAGGAGCTGCTCTTTGTCCAGGCCTTGGACCCCGGCAATCACTCCTCGCCCTCATCGGATCGGGATGTCACATAATGTGAATTGAGTAATTTGCCTCTGGTTCTGTAAAGAGCAATATATCATTTTCTTCATCTTTGATTGGATGAAAAAAAATGCATTGAGAAAATCTCCTATGATGTTTTGAAGATGACAAAATAATAAAAAATTGTAAATTTATGTATTTTAATATGCTATAACAGCTTTTAAATACACAAGCCAACATGCAAATGATATCGTAATCTATACATCTTAAAGCATGCCGCGACTCTCTTTGTTCGTCGGGGAAAAGGACATGTTTATAGGTATTGTCAAATTAGGACCAACGATCCTCATCTAATGTAGGTTCTCCAAAACCCTTATATTGCGCAACGTTGGGATATTCAATTTTAGTTTACATTAACCCTATGAGAATTCCAAATAAGGAGTCGCACTAGCCTATTAGGATCGGTTAGGAACCAAGTGCGGCATGGGAGTATACCTCACTTCCTACGTAACCAAAAATTTGGGATTGGGGACTTGATTACGCAATTTATATCATTAGCGCCATTTTAGTACCTAAACTTGATTATTTATCAGCTAAGGTGTCCATGCAATCTTTTTACCAATTATAAGTCTTAAAATTCTTATCTGCTAAGTGTCCATATTATTTTTATGTTTATCATTGTCCTAGAATGTAACTAAACCATTCGACTTAGAAAATGAATCACAATACAAAAACGATATAAGAGCAATCACAAGAAACAAAAAAATCAAGAACAGTAATGAAAAGTGAATAAAATGGTGAAGTGTAGTAAAACAACCTGAAACGAGTCGAACAAGGAACATAACATGACCTCGTTGTTAAGCCCTAAGACTGCAACCCTATGAGCTTAGTTAAATCGAATCCAATTCCTGTCTAAAAGGTCAATCCACCAAAACTAAACTATAACCAAGGTAAATCTCTAAACTATATGAATGTCAACCAAAAGACACTAAGCTAAATTGAATACTATGACCCAACTATCTAATCAAGACCTATTTTCTAACCATTTACTATTTTTTATTATTTTATTTAGGATCAATATTACGGAAAACCTCAAACGGGTACATATGTGATAAATTTACCCTTCGTTAAGCTCCATCAAATTTTACCATTAAATTTGCTGACGAGGATGACACATGGTGACGTGGCAAGTCCACGTGGAAATAACTTGTTTTTTTTAAATTAATAATAACTTAGTTGACGTTTCTCCAATTAGCTCATTTTCTTTCTTCTTTATAACACAAAAAAACCCTAGCGACAAATAGGGCTCAATTCATCTTCTCCGACATTCCCCCCTTCTTCCCGTCGCCACTTCCGCCTTGCTTCATCACGGTCTTGGGTTTATGTCATAGGTTTCATCTTGTCGAGGTAGGAAAACGAGAGTCCTTTATTCAATGTCGCATTCGAGGCGCTATGTCCCTCTCTTTCATTTTTGTTGGATCTCTTAGCCATAACCTTCTAATCCATATTTCTGGCTGCTTTGCTCATTGTCGGTTTGTGTCAAACTTGGTCTTATGTTTCTATGTCTCGGCCCTACATGATTTACTGCTTGTCCGCAAATCTCTTTGTATGCATAAGTATTGCTCTTGTTATGTTGATCATTTGTGCTAGTTCATGTCCTCATTAGTGTTATGTGATCTTTACAACCTTAAATTGTACGTGTGTCGAAATTATAACATGAAACTTCCATGTGAATGGTACAAATGACTCGTACATCAAATGCCCGATGAAATGCAAGAACCAGATTCACTTATGTTTGTCACTAATTTCGAGCAACAGAATGTAGTTGTAATATCCGTTATATCGCTTAATTTATAGTGTAATTTTTTGCTACTCTCTCCGTAGATGTTGTGAACGCAGGTTACCTAACTAAACCACGTAAATCTAGTGCCTGATATATTTCTTGCTCTGTCAATTTTACTGTTCGATTGTGTCATGCCCTGAACCTCCGTCTAGCTCGCGACATCCCGCTTCAGGTCGAACGGTTGCGACGTCCCAGATTGTCGCCGACCTCATCTAAATATCAGAGATTTAATTGCGCACACGGAAACCTTAAAATACCTGGACAAAATTTAAACTAGGGAAACATTGGGAGAATATATATACATTTCCATTCTTTGATCAATCATGTTCCTTTATATATACAATGAAACAAATTTAAGTCTACCAGTGCACAGCTACTACAGCTATCAACATCAAAAGACTCGATGACTTAGTCTTGACTATCAAAAATGGTTCCCATGTCATAGCCTGGCCATCCAACAACCCATCTAACCCCGACGTCCTTTACTTGGCATCCATTCTGAGTACGATTTTTTGTTGTCTGATTCGGAACTTTCCTAACCCGTCTGATCCTCTGAGGACTCAGGTTCTGCTTCTATCAAGATAGGGTTATTGATATCACCTGATTCCGCTGGAGCTGCGTTCTGATACACCTCGGCTAAAGTGTCCCAGAGATTAACTTCGGGCTAGTAGTTGGGATCCAAGTATTGTTCGAAAGGAAGTATATACTCCGGCTCACCCAATACTTCCTCAGATTCTGCAGGATGGTTTTTCGGTTCTACCTCAGGTTCCACCTCATCAGGTCCCTCCTCGAGAATAGGCTATAGGTCAATGTCCATTGGGTCATCCTCGACCTGTGACGCTTCAGGCTCGGGCACATGTTCCGCCCTTGAGGATACTTGTATAGTGGGGTCTTGATGCATACCAGATTGGGTCAAGCTTACCTTAGTACTCGTCAATTCTCCGTTAATAGGTGGCACGGCGGCCGGATCCCAGTCCCCAACTAAATCATATGGCACATCAAAGCCCCTAGCTGGGCCAAATTCATCTCCGTCCGCATCCCTAAAATACCAGGCTGTATACACATTCGTCTCCTATAATGGCAATCCTACTTCTACGAATATGGTCGTCGTATACCTTATCCAAGTCATCCTGTCTCCCATTTGAAACTCTGCTGTCTCATACTCTGTGTGCACTAGAATTCTAAAACGTACTGGGAGTGGTGGTGGTGGAGGATTCATGTCTCAAGTCGGGGTTCTGAAAATGTTGGTTGAAACAACCGTGAGAACACTTCTCAGTAAGTTCACCCGTAAACCCAACTTAGGCTATCACGTACCTCTAGAAAATTTCATAAACACACGCGCATACGTATACAGCAAGCCATCACATCGCAGGTACATCAAATAATATTGGCAGGCTTAATCATGCACACAACAGTATTCAAACTCAATCATGTCAGATGTAAACACGCGCATGTATCACTCTCATCTCATTATTTCTTTTATTCTCATTTTCCATTTCCACTCGCCAGTGGCCCGCGTTGAAGTACATGCCTCAGGCACACTGCGACCATTCATTTTCCACTCTCACACGCTAGTGACCCGCATTGAAGTACACGCCTCAGGTACACTGCGATCATTCGTCACATCACTTCCGACTCGCGTTGAAGTACACACCTCAGGCCATATTTCTTGCCCGCGTAAACGTACACGCCTCAGGCTCAATATCTACCACCTACTGTACAACCCGCGTTGAAGTACACGCCTCAGGTTGGCAGTCCTCCGGTAAAACTGGGCATCGTCCAGCGTTAAAGTACACGCCTCAGGACGGCACAATTCTCTCAATCACGCATATGCCATGTCACGCACTATTTCTCGTTCTTTAACACATTCAACAATCACTTGTCACATAAATAGCCAGTCACATGTGGCCCGCGAGTGGCCCGTGCACACAACAAATACATGAAATTCATGCTCATCAAACATTTGACATGGCCAATTTTATCAATTAAATCAATCTGGCCCAAACGTGCACCCAACCGACATAATTAAATCAATCAATTGCGAAATTGCACATTTAATTTCACCACCACAACCTAATCATAATTCAAACGCACGTAAAACATAGAAATTGCTATTTTTCTCTAACCAAATGGCCTCAAATCGATTCGGGTCCTTCACGAGACTTTCTCGCCATAAATTCTCAGTTCTAAAAATCCAACTTGCGACCCGATCGGCCCATTACAGCCTCATGAACAGTAATTCACAGCCCACTATTATTCTAAATTTTCCAATAAAAATTTTCCGGTTTCAATTCTAAGGCCCGCCACATAATTCCACTCCTAAATCATGCAATTCTGCACCTACCCTATGCTCGGTTTCACCCAAAATCGCCTGTCGATACCCGAAATCCTAAATTGGGTTTAGAGCGTGAATTACCCACGTTCTAGACTATCGCAGCTAGAACGGAAAGTGGTGGCACTTAATTGGGAATGGCGGCGATGGTGTACGACTCCCGGCCGGTGGCAATCGGCTTGGGTGGCGACGGCGCGGCTTGGGCGTGAGGGAGAGAGAGAGATCGGAAGGGGGGGGGCTGCTCACAGTGGGGGGAAAAAAGAACCGAATGGGAGGGGAGAAGAAGAGAGAGAGGATAAGGTTGGACCATTTGACCAAAAGTGGAAAATAACAATCTCGCCCCCGTCTAATCTTTTTAATCGATGGTCCATATTCGATCTTATCTTGAAATCGACGGCCTAAATCGAATCTTGCCAAAAATATCCAAAGGTATACCTGTAATTTCTCAAAAAGTCGAAGGGCAAAATTGTCCAACCAAAAAGTTATGGCAAAATGACCAAAATGCCCTTTGCCCATAAAACATGCCCTTTGTTAATTCATAGGGGTAAAATGGTCCAATTCTCCATTTCCCATCAAAATCGAGTTTTTTCGAAGGGTTTGAGTGCACCAAAAATTGACACGTGTTACGTGCAACGTCGTCCTAACGTTCTGTCGCGACTTCCTAATTTTCCGGTGTTCAATTTTTGCAAAAATTCAATAATTAAATTCTATTAAACGCAACTCGAGCGCTTCTCGAGCTAACGAGCAGCTTGCTGGGGAAATTCGCAGAATCGACTAATAACTGATACTGAATCAAGTCACGTGCAAGTCCGTTCGGTATGTGACGACCTCGGTTATCATTAAAATCGCGAAGATCAATCACTTGATTCGAGGGGTACGATCGTTCGGTATAATTTCAGAATCATTTGTCAAGTCGTTTCGTGGTCCAACGGAATCACCCGCGATCCACTACTAGGACAGTGGCGAACTGACCCCTAACTATCCTTGGATCGGCCAACAGTGGCTCAAAATATCACTTACGCGATTTAATGGTCGAAATTCATTCACAATCGAATTTTCTTTAGTCGCGCGAATTTAATTTCCCCTAATAACCTTTCCCTAATGGTTAGCATTCCCAGGAATGATCAGTTTCGGGCGGGAATTTACTGCGAGCACATCTCATAAAAATCAATTATTAAATAAATTCCAATTGGTGGAAATTTCGGAATGTCACAGATTGCTTGCTTTCACAACAATTATGAAGGATGACTGACTTCCATCGAAAATATGATCTGAAAAAATATTCATTATTCAAACTACTACGGATTCGACTCTCCAGGCCGATTGCCCAGTTTATGATTTTTCGATAGAAGTCCTAAAGATCGAATTTTCGATACCAGTCCAATAAATAAGGCTAATCCTTGGAAACCATTGGAAAAAACAAGTGTTTTCTCTTCTTTTTTTTTTGTTACTTTCGACACTCTAATATAATTACAATAATAGTCCCCCAATTTTCCATATTTGATTACCCACATGCTCTAAAAATTCGCACGTGGATTCTAAAGTTGAACCATCCCTATACATCCATTATAAACTAGAAAATCTGAGATGGTAAAAAGATGAAAAGAAAAGTGGGAATTCTTCTCGTCAAAGATCTTTTGACTAATTCTCACATGAGGATTTCGTGACGCCCTCTGTTGCCATAATTGTTTTTTGTTATCCTCGTACTAGAGAAGAGGCATCCGTTACTTATTCCCATATTCCGAAATTAAGATTCTTGTCACAAACAAAGAACTGAATTTGTTTGTTGTAACAGTTTAAACATTTAAAATAATTGGTTACGTGCCAAACTTCAATAAAATATCATTTGCATATGATTTTCTCGATGGATAGAGAATGCCTTAACCAAGCAACTGTCCATTAACATTTTAAAAAGAGCATTGCGGTTTATGCCCATCCCTAAAGAATTTCTTTTGGACTCTGTTGCATTTGGCGAGGGATACTAGAAACAAGTTAACGATCCTATCCAAAAGAGGTGGGGAGTGATCCTAGAGCGAGAGGCCAAGACAAGATACAATTCCTAACACACTTCTAAGATGGTGAAGGGGCAAGAATTGCACCCCAAACAAGGGAAGAGTGTTTTGAATTAATATATGTGAAAAAGGAAGTAACTCATTAAAGTGCGCCTTATAACTTAATGGCATCGATTATCATTGAAACTTTAATGCCAAGCATGCTCAAGCGAGAGCTCCATCAAGAGGGGTCATCGGGGAAAGTGCTACTATATACCAAAGTCTCATAATCACAAGACTACATATAGGATAGACCAAAGTAGACAATATGTCAAGTGAGTTTAAATTAATGCTATCACCACCTACTACGAGTATGTGCTTCAAAGATAATTTGTGAAGATGTCCCTAGTAGTAATGGCAGTGGAAATTTAATGCCAAGCATGCTTAAGTGAGAACACTATCATGATGAGTAATATAGAAAAGCGCACCTATATACCAAAGTCTCATAATCACAAGACTACTAATAGGACGGAATAAAGTGGACAATACACTAAATGAGTTGAATTAATCCTGTCACCACCTATTACAAGTATGTGTTTCAAAGATGATATGTGAAACTGTCCCTAGTAGTAGTCGTCAGGACGGGATATGAAAAACTGTCCCGATACATCTTTAGCAATAAGCGTAGAGGTCTTACCAATTTTGTGTATTCAAAAGTCTCTCTGTCTCTCTGTCTCTCTCTCTCTCTCTCTCTCTCTCTCTCTCTCTCTCTCACAGGCATAGCCACGGTCTCTGTCGACAACCGACCACCATGTTGGTGGCTATTGTCGCTATAGGGGTCACATGGAGCAGGAGCAGGGGTTTCTTTTGTTAAGTTATGTATTTGAGTTTATTTTCATACAATCAGATCCTCTATCAAGCATTTATAGTATTTATCCATATCAGCGCTTATATCCAATGTTATCCTCAGCAGACGATTCTTCTAGTGTAAAATCCTATTCGACTTCAAATACTGACAAACCAAATGCTGCACTTGATACATGATCTCATATATATATGCATAATCAATACAAATAAAAGAGAGGATGAGAGAAAGTAACTTATTAAAAAGCAACTCGCCCATTATTCAGGTTATTGTGATTCAAATTACTTTATTTGTATGGATAGTAGCTTATTTGCATGCATTCGTAGAAGATAGGGTTCAAGTTCGTGCCGGGCTTCAAACTTAATCATTCAGTAAATGGATAATCTTCGAATCGCATTCTACAGTCTTGAAGCTGGACTTGAGCTCCACGGCTCGTGCCACAGTCATCTATGAGGAAATCTTTTGCATATTCCAGGCAAAAGGCACAATCGGATGAATTCAATGCTCCGTAGCATGCTGCATGGCCGTAGCACAAACCATGATTGCAGTAGTAATTGTAACCGTTGTCTGCTGTAAGATCGCGTAAATCCACCATAACAGCACGTGTGTCATAGCCATAGGAGCTGCCTTCTTCGTACGTCCTTCCACTGCATATTTCAGACAGCTTTGTTGAATCAAAATCGCACTTGACAACATTACAAAGC
Source organism: Syzygium aromaticum (assembly GCA_024500025.1). Classification (NCBI taxonomy): domain Eukaryota; kingdom Viridiplantae; phylum Streptophyta; class Magnoliopsida; order Myrtales; family Myrtaceae; genus Syzygium; species Syzygium aromaticum. The sequence continues at coordinate 33,347,869 of CM044892.1, forward strand.
AATAAAATAACGAGGAGAAGTTTCACAATATGTTGTGTTAATGTATTCATGGCTGGGCACTCTACACCTTCACTTTCCTTCCTCCTTAATTGTTCTTAAGGTTCAAGTGGTTGCGTATATAAAAGCGAAACTTCCTCTCATAGGTTTCTCCACCAACTCTTCCCTACTCAAGGCGAAAAGCCTTGAGAACGTCACGACAAATTATTTAATAAAATCCTTTCCTCTCGTTTGATAATCTTCTCCTTGTAGCATTCTACAAAATCAATGTTGACGGCCGGACGAATTTGTTGACATATCTCTTATTACTATTTTTTCTGCAATTCATTGTACAAATTAATGCTGATTTAATCTCTCTCTCTCTCTCTCTCTCTCTCATATTGCCACTATGTTATGCTAATCCGTCTTGTACTAAAGTGAAATGTCATGCCTGCTTTATTACCATAGATATGGAAGGGGTTTATAGGTCTTCCACAACTCTTTCATTAGAATTTTGCTTGGTTTATCAAGCAAGCTTTGATTATTTAGCTCTATGATAGCTAGTGTAACAAGTAATGTGATTGGTAGAATTGAGTAATTTGCGTCTGGTTTGGTAAAGAACAATATATCCTTTTCTTCATCTTTGATTGAATGAAAAAAATGCATTGAGAAAATCTCCTATGATGTTTTGAAGATGACGAAATAATAAAAAATTACTAATTTGTGTATTTTAATAAGCTATAATAGGTTTTATATACACAAGCCAACATGAAATGGTATCATAATCAATACGTCGTAAAGTGAAACGTCATGCCTGGTTAACTACTAAAGATATGGAGGGGGTTTCTAGGTCTTCCACAACTCTGTCATTAGAATCAATTTGTGTATTTTAATATGCTAAAACAGCTTTAATATACACAAGCCAAGATGCAAATGGTATCGTAAATCAATACATCTTAAAGCATCTTGTGACTCTTTTTTCGTCGGGAAAAAGGATGGGTTTAGAAGTAATGCCAAATTGGAACCAATGGTCCTCGTTTAGCGGAGGTTCTCCTAAAACCTTACCATGCGCGACATTGGAATATTCAATTTTATTTTTATTATTCCTATGAGAATTCTAAATGAGGAGTTGCTACTAGTCTATTGGGGTCGGCTAGAAACCAAGCAAGGCATGAGAGTATATCTCACTTCTTACGTAACTAGAGATTTAGTGTTGATGACTTGATTACACTAGTTATTCAAGTATTGTCATTTCGGTACTTAAACTTGATTATTTGTCAACTAAGGGTCCACACAGTAATTTTACCAATTGTGAGTCCTAAAATTCTTATCCACTAAGAGTCCATGCAATTTTTTATGTTTATTACTGTCCTAGAATGTAACATAACCATTCAGGTAAGAAAATGAATCACAACAAGCAAACAAATAAAGAACTATAACGAAAAGTGAATGAAACGGTGAAGTGTAGTAAAACAACCCGATATGAGTCGGGCAAAGAACATAACATGGCCTCCTTGTCAAGCCTCACGATTGCAATACCTATGAATTTAGTTCAAATCGAATCCAATTCTTGTCTAAAACATCAATCCACCAAAACTAAACTATAACCAAGATACTCACTAAAATCTTTAAACTATATGAATATCAACCAAAAGACACCAAGCTAAATATAATACTATGACCCAACTATCTAATCATGACCTATTTTCTAACCATTATTTTAGGATTTTTTTTTGTTTTTTCATCCTTTATTATTTATCATTTATTTTTATCTTCGCCTCTTTATTCTCAATCTCCCATTTCCTGAATACGAATTCTTCCATTCTTTTCTTTTCTTTTTTTAAATTTTTTATCTCATTTTTCGACTTAGCTAAATAAACATTTACAGGTTCTACATGAAATCATAAAATCTCTACCATCCTTAACTGGCATTCACCATCAAATCACTGCAATTGTTGACCTCCACAGTCCCGATCGTATCCTAGTCACAGCTTCTATGACCACAATAAAACAGAGGCATCATCGGATAAGAGATGAGATGAACAAACCAGTATCATCGAGCTTAAAAATTAACTCTCCAAACGTCGATTTTTGGGCAGTTCTTTAGGCGAGGCCTTGAGCTCGTTGATCTCGAGCGAGCTCGACCTTACTGGATCTAGCGAGGCTTAGGTTGCCAACATCAGGCGAGCTTGAGCCTTGCCTGAGGCCAAGGCCTTGCCAAATGATCAAGCTTGTCCCTTGCCTATGACAGGTGTGACATCCTAAAAATTAGTCAATTTGGAATTGATAAAATACTAAGTTTTATGAAATGTACTCGTAGTAAATTCTCGCTTGGAACTGATTATTTCTGGGATGTTAAGCATTAGGGAAAGGCTAATAGGGGAATTAAATTCGCCCGATTAAAGAAAATTCGATCGTGAATTGATTTTCGACCATGAAATCGTTGAAGTGATATTTTGAGTTACTGTTGGCCAATTCAAGGATAGTCAGGGGTCAGTTCGCCATTATCATAATAGTGGATTGCGGGTGATTCCACTGGACCATGAAATGACTTGACAAATGATCATGAATTTATACCAAACGATCGTACCCCTCGGAACTAGTGATTGATTTTCGCGATTTTAATGATAGCCGAGGTCGTCACGTACCGAACGAACTTGCACGTGACTCGATTTGTTGTCAGTCACGAGTCAATTCTGCGAATTTTCCCAACAAGTTGTCCATTAGTTTGAGAAATGCTCGAGTTGCGTTTAATAAAATCTAATTATTGAATTTAGCCCAAATTGGACATCGGAAAATTAGGAAGTCACGACGAAACGTAAGGGCGACGTCATGGAAGACACGTGTGATTTTTGGGTGAGTCCGAAACCTTTAGAAAAATTCAAATTGGGCAAGAAATTGAGAAAGTGACCAAAATACCCTTGGAAATTAATAAAGGGTATGTTTTAAAAGGGATGGGCATTTTGGTCATTTTGCCCCCAAAGTTGGAAAAGACACAATACCCTTGGATATTTTAAAGTAAGATTCGATCCAGGCCGTTGATTTCAAGATTAGATCAAATCTCGACCGTTAGATTAAAAAGGTTAGAGAGGGGCATTTTGGTCATTTTGCGTTTTTGGTCAAAAACTTGGGGATTAAGTTTTGATAATTCTCTCTCTCCCCTTTACTCTTTCTTCATCCACGGCAGCCTCTCCCCCTCACCGAACCAGCTCCCTCCCCTCGCCGCGTCGCCGCACGCCAGTCACCGCCCAATCGAATCTCTACCGCCGCTTACCGTCACCACCACCGAGCTGCGCCGCCATGCTGATCGCACCCGTTTCACTCTAGCCGCATGAGTCTAGAGTCCGGTAAGTTGCAATCTAACCCTTGCGTAGGACGTTGGGTATTTTCGAACTCATTGGATGCGATTTAGAGGATTTAGAGGTTGATTAAGGTGTTAATCATGGTTGTTGGTGGCTGATCGTGGCTATTGGTGGCTGATCGTGGCTGTTGGTGGCTAATCGTGACTATTAGTGGCTGTTGTGGGTTAGATTAGACGTCTGGGAATGATTTTTGGCGGATGAAATTCCGTAGAAATTGATTCGGGTTTGAATCCGTGAAGTTCGGTGTGAATCGCGGATTCGCGGTTACTGTACGTCTTTGATTTTCTATTTTTGTAGAGAATTTTGTGGACCGAATTTGAGGAAGTTTTCTTCATAAAAGTTGTTCCCAACATCTTCAAGTATGACATACTTTAATTTGGGAATTTTTAGAAATCATTTGAGGCCATTTGGAAGTCCATCTTTGGACCGAAATAAAACTGCCCGATTTACTGTTCACTCGACCTTTTGGTCTGTTTGAATTTTTATAAAATTTTCCAGGCCTATTTTCAAAATAATTTCTCATGAAAATTGTTGTGGACATTTGTGGCTATAACATATAAAAATTTCAAGGCTTTTTAAGGTGATTTGGGTATTGAAAGAAATGTATTTTGAGGACAAAACGGTCTGTTAGAGCAAGTTGATTTTCATCTGACTTCAAGTGACCAAAAGAGGTGTTTATAGTTGGAACTGGGATGCAAGTTCTCATGGAAAATGTTTATCAAGATATTTTATGTAACATATCCAAATTTCAGGATTTTTGGAGTTTATTTACTATTTATTTGGATGGGATTTCGGTCACTGTGTAAACTGCCCAATTTTACCCCGATTCCATGGATGTTTGTTTTATGAGCGGAATGGTAGGGATGTCGGGGTGGAATAGTTGCTATCTCGTGACCAGAATTTAGGCTTGAATGTGTGCTATATGAATTGATTTGAGGATGAAATGAGGATGTTTCAAGACTGGAGTGAGACTGAATAGAGTGTCGGATGTTATGGGACGGAATTGGCGAGCTTAAAACTCGATTTAAGGACAAATGGTGTCAGTTTGATGTGTGGTAGTATGGCTGGATTGTGGTGTTTAATAGGCTTGGAAATGTCAAAATTATGCCTATAAAGGTTGCTGTGTTTGTGGGCCCATGAGCGGCCTTGTGTGTTTATTGAACCGTGATTTGATGGATTGAAATGTGCTTGATTATGTACACACATGGGCCAGATTGAATTAATTGTTGAAATTGGCTATGTCGAATGCTGAGTAAGCATGTTTTATGTGTTGATCGATGCGTGCACGGGCCACATGTGATGGACCAGTTGGGTGTGGTACATGCGTGTCGAGCATGCGTATGAGTAAGAAAGTGGTTATATGTGTATGGCATGACATGAGAGATTGTGGAAATTGTGCCGTCCTGAGACGTGTTACGCGGAATGATGCTCGGTATTACCGGAAGACTGCCAACCTGAGGCGTGTATTTCAACGCCGGTTGTGTAGTAGGTGTGTAAGTGTAAGAATGGGATCAGGCCGGGTATCATAAACTCGGGCAGCGATCACGTAAGTCTATTGCATTTAGCATAGGCTGAGGCTTGAAAAAGCAAGAATGAGAATCAGTCCAAGGTACAATTAGCTCGGGTGAGACCGGGATTGGATCGAGGCATTATAAGCTTGAGTTCCGATCATGTAGGCCTATCGCATTTGGTGCGGGCTGAGTATTGGGGTCGGGCCTGAGGCGTGTGATGCTCAGGTCACGATCGAGGCCTGAGGCGTGTACAGGTATGCGGGCCGGAAGTGGTGTGATGAATGGTCATAGTGTGCCTGAGGCATGTACTTCAACGTGAGTCACTGGCAAGAAATGTGAAAGAGGAAATGATAATGGAATGGATACATGGGACAGGGATTTCACATGCGTGTGTTGCATATGACTAGATCCTGATTGAGTGCCGGTATTCGCATGTTAGAGTCTGACAATATTAATTGATGTGTCTGCATTGTGGTGATTCGATGTGCGTGAATATGTGTGTTTGTGTGACTGTCTGGAGATACGTGATAGCCTATGTAGGGTTTAGGTTGCAACTTATTGAGAAATGTCTCATGGTTGTATAAATCAAACCATTTCAGATAACCCGCTTGAACAAGGAATCAGTCGTTACCGCTGTCGCCAGAACGTTTTGATACAGTCATGCACACCAAGGATAATTTCATGGAATACACCCTAAATGGACGTTGTACTGAGAACGCAAGGATTAGTGAGGAGGCGATAAGTTAGTGTTCGTATAGTACCGTTTTGGTAGATAGGGTATTTGCCTCTTTTTGGTATATGGTGTTTAAGGTAACTGTCGTTGGGGTACATATAAATTTTATGGACTCCAAGAATGGCGGACGGGTATAAGTGTACTTATATATGAATGATGTAAATATATGTGGTAATGAAATATTTTAAGTATTGAGGCGGTTGGGTGTGTTTAGTTATTCTGGTGTTCTCTGTCACATCCTCAATTTCAGTCCCTAGGAAATGGCTATGGTTTAAGTTTGGTGGTTTTCCAATTGGAACTAAATTTTTACTATTGTTTTGGAAAACCCAGTTCGAATCCCTTGTACCCCTTCGTTTTGTTATTTTTGGGGAGATTTTTGTGATCCGAATTTCCAAACGCTTTCTTCTTAAAAGTTGTTCCAAACATCTTAAAATTTTACATACTTTAATTTCAGAAATTTTGGAGTTGAGATGACTGGTACAATGGCCTAATTTTCGGACCGTGTGAAACTGTCCAAAATAGATATTTCGGTGATGTTCACACCGTCTTTATTTTCTACAAGCTTTTCTGGGCCGATTTTGCAAAAGTTTCCATCAGAAAAGTTGTTGAGAACGTCCTTCTCTATAACGTGTATAAATTTGGAAATTTTTCAAGATCAATTGGATTCTGGACAGAGTTTAATTTGAGAAACCAGAATCCTATTCCCATGAACTGTTTTTAGTCTGTTTTTGAGCTACTAAAAATGGTGTTTACAGAAAGATTTCGAACTTGTGTTCTTCATGAAAAATGTTTGTTTAGGTCTTTTTTAATGAATATTCAAATTTGAGAATTTTCGGAGTTCATTTACTATATTTTCAAGTCCGATTTCGTGAACAGTACAAAACTGTCCGGTTTTGCTAGATTTTAAGGATTTAGCATTTTCTGTATGAGAAAGTTGGAATTTCAACTTGATGTCTTCTAATGATTTAAAGTACACGTTCTTAGCTTTCAAATGAGATAATTTATGCTTTGATCGAAGGTCAGACCAGGGGGAAAACGAAATAGAGAAGCAAGCTTAGAAATGAATGGCCAAGAATGAAGCTTGTTCAAGAAGCCTAATTAATGGCTTATATTGATTGCTTGGCCTTCTTTTTCCACAAGCCTTTATGAAGCCATTATGAAGTCTTGGCCATCAAGTTTTGACCCTAGAGAGAGAAAGGAAGAATAATTGACCATTTCATCATTGTTCTCGACTTTAGACTTAGGCCATTAATGGTTGGATGACACGTGCGCTTACCTCATCGCTTCAATGACACGTGCGCACGCCTCATCAAAACCCTAGCCCTTGCTCCTCTATAAATAGAGGCCATTAGAAGAGAGATTGACACACTCTTTCACACACACAAATCGGCCAAGAGAGAGAGAGAGAGAGAGAGAGAGAGAGAGCGAGATAGGGAGAGAAAAGAAAGGGCCAACCGCCGTGAGTTACCGAGACCCCAAGGCCGTTGTTCTCACCATCCGTTATTCTCTCTCTAGTTCTTGTTTTAGTTAGAGTAAGTGAATTCCCTAATACCGGGAAATGATGTTGAGATGCGTTGTGACGTGGTTGCTTGGACCATTTCTCGGTCGTTTGGTTGATCGTAGTTGGTTCATTTCCTTGGTTTGATCAGGTTTCATGTTTGATGTTGTTTTGAGATAGAATCAAGACTTGAATGGCAAGGTGCACATGCTATAGCCATGCTTGATGTTCTCTTGTTGAACTTTGCTATTGATCTGTCATCGATGCGGGTACGGTAAGAGTCGACTTATGTTAACGGCGATCGATATATCCTCGTTTGATATTAGTGTTTTCACTTACTGAGTCTCCCCGACTCATCCCCTATTTTTCCCTCTTAGGTCCATAGGATGGTCGAATGAACGGCGGCGACAGGGGAAGTTTGAGCCATGTTAGAGCTCGGGGAAAGCAATGAGTGAGAAGCATTAATGGGCTTAGGACACCTAAGCCATAATGTTCGTTAATGGCTAAAATCGGCTAAATTGGCTTGTAAAATATGTTTGCGTGTCCTGTAGATACAAGGTTTGCTTATAATGCTATTTGTCTTAATCCGACTGTTGTTTTAAATGTGATTGTCCCGAGATATGCTTTCACATGTGTATAATGAAAGATAATAATGAACGGGACGTCACGTGAATGACCCTGAGATTGGGGGCGTTACACTTATCTTGCCTTTGCACACATATTATGCATAACATAGATAGTCATATGTCACAGCGATGCATCAAACAGATCACATACCCAGAATGTGTAATGAGATTTCCCATACATCAATGCATCACAGTAGCGTGTCTCGATTATAAGGCAAAATTAACTTGGGCACGTCCCATATCATGCCTAGCAGTTTCTATCCCATAATCAAGCACTATACATCACATGTATTTCATTTGTTACGACTCCTCTTGGTCATTACACATCAAGCGATACGCAGCGAAATGATAGTCTTCCGGCATAACTGGGCATTGTCCCGGTCCGTTGGGCACGGCAACATCAAACGATACACAGGATGATGGCATTCCAATACGGTAGCATCAAACGACACAAATAAGATGGTATCCTGTAAGGAGCATTAGATCCACCCTCGAGCCGCAATCTAGCATCTGGAGTATCGGCAATTCAGATAATCTCCAGGCATCTGATAAATGGAGTATTTGTCAAGCGATCTACAGCAAGACCCCGATAAATCAGGCATCGTCAAGCGATCTACAGCATGACGGCTCCAACGTGTGACCACACAAGCACACAAGCATTCATGCCAATTCTTATCTTTTCATTTAGTCAATGCATCCATGAATCGTGCTCACATCAATGCCACACAACAATAACAAGTGGTCACACATGCAAACGGTCAATCAACTTTGTGAACCTCATTTTAAAACATGAATTTACAAAAGCATTCAACATCGGATCACAGCCAAATAAACATTATTGAAAAGTTAGGTAATTGTGGTTACTGTCTCTATTAGGCCGAAAATCGAAAGCCAAAGATTTCAAGTAAAGATCGGCAAATTATGGAATTCTAGTAAAACTGGACAGATTTGCATGATTTGGGAAATCAACTTCAAAAGCATAGCAAATGGTTTCCAAAAATTATAAAATTCGAATATGTTATAAAAAGGACCTTCAAAAATATTTTCCATAAAGAACACAATCCCAAAATCCTTATACAAAGATCACTTTTGATGGCTCGGAAACAACCCAGAACTGGTCCGCTGGAACAGGAGAACTGAATCACAAGTAATACTTGTTTTACAAATCAAATCCTTTCAAAACACTTTGAAATTTTTATACGTTGTAGACATGGATTTCGTTTACAAATCTTGTGAAGAAAGTATGGTCAAAATTGGAATGGAAATTTTTATAAAAATCTAAGAAGGCATGAAGGTCGCGGAATCCACAGTATAAAACAGTTTTGATTCGGTAAGAAATTGAACCTTCGTGTAACCCATTTAAGCTCAGAAAAATCTGAAATTTAAGTATGTTATAGATCAAGATCTTATGAACAATTTTGATGAAAGGACACTTTTCAAGATTCTAACCACAAAAAGGCTCTATAAAAATTGGAAAAACAGAGATGTACAGTAAAATCATTTCTGAATTCAAGACAAAAACTCCAAGAAACGCTTTCATCTTTGAGATCCACCACTTCTCAGCCATGAAAATACCACATCAAGATTCAAATCACATCCAACATCTATTTCAACGTAGTCAAGCAATCAAGACTCACCAACACTCATTCTAGAAGTTTAAACACACTAAAACAATAACTAGCTAAACTACCATAAGCAAGTTAAACATCATAAACAAGAGATTAGATGTTAACTTACTCGTTTAAAAACGACGACAACGCTAGGACGACGGCAACGACACAAGTTGTCCGTGGTGGCCTCAACTTGACACAACAAACGGCAAACGGCGGTGAATGGCACACGACGATCCATGGGGCTCAAAGGTGGTGGCGTGAGAATGAGGAGAGAGTGGCGTGAGAACTCTCTCTCTCTCTCTCTCTCTCTCTCTCTCTATTTATAATAGCCCAAGCAAAGAAGAGACAAAATAACATCATTACCAAATCTTCCTTCCTTAATAGCTGAATTTGACCATCATTACCAAATCTTCTTAAAATTTTAGCCATTAATGAATTTGAGTTAAAAGTCATGATGAAATGATATTGAAAATCTTGGTCATTAATGAAATGATCTTGAAAATCTTTGCATTAATGAATAAGAGCCAAAATATCATTATGAAATGCCATTAATAACTTGATCTTGGAAATCTTTGCATTAATGGACAATGGACAAAATAACATGATGAGATGCCCCTAAAGTCCTACTGATTAATGCAAGTCATGATAAAGGGGCCTCAATGTCCAAGTTCCATCCAACGGCCAAGATTAAGCCTTGCTCTCCAAGTTCCATCCAACGACCAAGATTTAATCTAACAAAGAGGTTTCTAGAAGGGTAAGTTAGCAAATAATTTTCGATGGCCAATTCGTAAAAATTATGAGGTGACGTCCTATAATTCGGGTGTGATATCCTTGAGCACTCGACACACAAAAATCGGATCACATTTCGTGGTTGAAATCGATCAATCACAACTATAATTTATCTCGAACTAACGGACGGCTGCTAGAAATAAATTCTTCGATAGCCTTTTCTCTTTGGTTAGTATTCCCTGGGTGATTAGGCCAAAGTGAGAATTAACTAATAGAGCGTCGATGAAATCACCATTTCATAAATCACCAAATTTGGTTGAATTTTCGGGATATCACAAATAAGTAGTCAAACTTCCGTATGTGGATAACACTCCCCAAGAAGAAAACTCAAGACTAGTATGAATTAAAAATTCGATATGTAGAAGGTAAGAAACCGGGGAACGAAGACTCACTATTGCTGAACAAGTCTTCTAAACTTAGCTTTGTGGAGCAGGTGCCCATTGGAATATTATATACCGTTAAATTAATCGAAACTTTTGTGCTTATAGCAATTTTATTACTCAAAGATATAAGGTAACGGGACTGTCTTCCCAACATTCATCTCAAAATGGTTAGCACAAAATCTGTCATGACAATTACGGTTAGAAAGTTGCCTTCATCTACCCATCTTTAACAACTCTCCCACTTCTCTGAGAAAATCTGTGGAGGAGCTTCGAGGTTAAAAACAGTAGAGGGACATTTGGTTGTTTCAAGGGAATTAGCTAAAATTCTTCGTTGTTAATAGCGAAAACCTCTTTTGAATTAAACCTTCCTAAGCTTCGTTTTTCAACAGAATTAGGTGACTTGTGTAATATCCACCGGCTCAACATGGAAACAGTCACACCCTTGATCCTCAAGTAAGCAATGTCTTACAAGTTCTAGAAGCCATGGAAACAGACATTGCTTACAAATTCAAACTTTTGTAAAACCTTTCTGCTCATTAGCCGCAGCTTTGGACAACACCATCTTATTTCTGACCACCGGTTAACCATTTGCGGAAAAAAGAGACAAAGTTTGCACAAAAGCATCAGTTAATGGACAAGGCACTAACTATACTAAATGATTCATCATGAGTTATGAGCTCGCATTGTGCATCCAAAGGTACTTAATGTATCAAGTTTTGAGCAACAGAAGAGTGAATCACTGCTATGTGTATTGTTACTAAGTTCAGTGTTTGGCATGTTAATCAGATGAAGCCCCTAATTATTACTGATAGGGAATATCAACAACCTAAGAATTTTCATGGTGAAGATGAGTGTGAAAAGAGCTTTTCCTACTCCAGAGACTAGAGAGGGTCCATTCAATCCACTTCAGACGAATGAAACTGTGTTCAGAAAACAGTCCTTGTTTAATCATGCTGCCCCAAATTGATGCTGAAGAGCTGAAGAGGTGAAGGAGGAATAATGCAAGGTTGTAAAAATTATGAATGAGCACTTCCATAGCTGATAATATGCATTGTTTAAGCTGCAGATGAACCGACCAAAAAAAAAAAAAGCTGTAGATGAGAAAATCAAACTAACTGCCACATGATCGTAGTGGTTATGGAACAGTCCATTCTTTGAAATTAAGAAGGGGAAATAAAGATCAAACCTTAATCATGGGTTTTTTTCAAAGCTTTGAAAAAATGGTAATCTGCAGGAAAACTTGTTGAGTAAATTGTATACCAGGTCAAGCACTGTCATCTATAAATAGAGGCCATCTTAGCATGCAAGGCACCTCACTCCACCCTCGAGCAATAATACTCAGAGCTAGGAAATAGAACCTGAGATCAAAGCCCTACCTCCCGCCCACAATGAAGTCCCTTCCCATAAGCCTTCTCATTTTGGCTTTGGCGACTGCAACCGCCTTTGCTTATGACCCAAGTCCTCTTCAGGACATATGCGTGGCCATCGACGACCCGAAGTCTGCAGGTTGAACCTCTATTCTAGTGTTATTGACACTATGTTTTCTTCTGGTTAATGATGCTACAAACAGAACGCGCAAAAAGGTTTTGTTTTGGTAGCATGACAACATTGTTATCTATCATAACTAGTCTAATATTCATCGCATATTGAGTGATGCATATTTAGATGAGTTCTGTTTTCTTATGCAGTGTTTGTGAACGGGGAGTTTTGCAAGGACCCTAAGCAAGCCACTGCAGATGACTTCGTCTTTATGAAGTTCAGAAACCCTGGGAATACTGCAAACCCACTTGGATCAAAAGTCACACCTGCTACAGTCCTTGAGTTTCCGGGACTCAATACTTTGGGCATATCCATGGCTCGCATTGACTTTGCTCCCGGCGGTCTAAACCCTCCCCACACTCACCCCCGTGGAACTGAGGTTCTGGTTGTCATCGAAGGCACACTCCTTGTCGGCTTCATCACATCCAACCAATTGAACAACACTCTTTTTACCAAAGTCTTGTACCAAGGCGACGTGTTTGTTTTCCCAATTGGACTCATTCACTTCCAGTTGAATACTGGAAAGACCCCTGCACTGGCATTTGCTGGTTTGAGCAGCCAAAACCCAGGAGTCATTACCATAGCTAACTCCATCTTCGGAGCGAAGCCACCCATTTCTGCTGATATTCTCACCAAGGCCTTCCAAGTGGACAAGAAAGTTGTCGACGACCTCCAGGCACAGTTTTGGTACGACAATAACTAAATGGAGCAGATGAACAGAGAATGCCGACAGAGCATTTGAGCCATGTAATTTATGAGATCATTACTACTTTCCATGACAAATTGCCAAGAATAAATCAATAATTTATCTCAATGTTTATAGGAATTTATATACCTTGTGTATGAATCATTGAGCAATAAAGATCATTTACTAAGAATCTCCTTCACTCCCACCGCACTCCCTCTCTCCCACTCTTTCTCTGTCCCTCCCTCCCTCCCTGTTTTAAGGACAATTTCTCATTGGAGAGGAGCCAAATCGCAAGCAAAGTCATAATAGAAACAAAACACAGATTTTGATTAGACATCTATAAATTCAGTGAAAGTATGCGAGACAGCATGGACAATCCGGTTAGCCTCAAAATGATCATTGAAATGTTGTGATCATCTTACAGAGCACATAAGGTCATTGGACACGTTCCATTACGGGGCTTGAACTCGCATAGAGATTTGACATACCTCTACAACGATAAAAAAAAAAAACTCATCACCTTTTTCATGCTCCAATTTTGTGGAAGCAAGCGAAAGGCAGTCCCAGTCCACGCACTGCTTGTCATCAAGATCAATGCTTCATGCTGCCTCATTGCCGACTTGTTTCCTATTCACCAGGATGTATCGTCCTTTTGTAGAAAACATGCGGTATTCTCACAATTTGGCATCTGCATATCTGTGAAAACTGTCCTATTGCAATTTGGTGGAGCTTTTACAATTCATGTGTTTCACTACATGCTGAATTTCAGACCATTTTCAAAAGATTAGCTTCAACCAAAAGCCTGATTTGGAAAACCATTCACTAAGATACTGGGCCATAGGCAAAGAACACTCCCTAAAATAACTCTAGATAAAGGAATTGATTAAAAGAAGAATATGGAAATTTAAAAAACAAAAGGAAGTGGGGAACAAAGACTCACTATGACCAAATCGATGTCCTCTACAATATTTTATATAGATCAGGTGTTCGGAAAAGAATAGCGAGCACTTTTTGTAGGTAGGGAAGGACAATTATCTAATGAACTTTTTGTATCGAAAACGGTTTGGATGTGATGCTCGCAGGAGATGCAAATTAAAAGTCACCATTATCTACACATTTTCAGCAACTCTCCCATTTCACCATGTTATATTAAGAAGTATAAACTGCCTTTTAACAACTCTGCCCCTTCTTCTGCAATTTCTAATAAGGGAGTCCTCGTTAGCAGATGTCAAAAAATAACCTTCTTTTTTCTTCCATGTTATAGGTTTTATTTCTTCTTCAATCATCGTCCCCAGTACATATTCGTTTTGGATCTAATAAACAGAATCAAGATTGGTTGGCCTCTGATTGGTGCTGCAGTTTTTACATCCTTGCAATGCATGAAAAACATAAAAATAAAAAATAAAAAACAGAAGTACATGATTGAATCGTAATGCAATGCAAACACCAGGCAAAGCGATGAAGTTCCCGCATATTTTCCTTTCAAAAAGCTTCAAGTGATCCAATTTACTTCATCAAGAGGACTGCCCGAGGTGCTGTGTGCAGGAAAAGTTTACAAAAATTTGCAAACTCCCAAGGTCTGGTTGTTGCGACTTTACATTAGACTGAGGTGAGTGAAGCATAAAACAAAAATTGAAACTATTGATTCTCAAATTACATTTTAGGACAAACGCCAATGGACCTACAGCATATTTGAAGCTTTTTCAATTGAAAAACAAGAAAGCGCATTTCTTGATTAAACCAAAGCATAAGGGTAACGCATTTCTTAATTAAACCAAAGCATAACGGTGTTGAGAAGGATGAAATGGATATCGAATTGTGCCTATTTAATCTGAAATGCCATATCTCTATTCAATTTTACTTGGGTTTAAACTGAGGATAATACAATCATGTCCAGTGTTCTGCCTGAGTCCTTGATCTATTCCCAGCATAGTTCTCTCTCTAGTACATTAATCAACACATGCTTGCTAGGTCGTCCTTGTCACGCCCCGAACCCCCTTCGAGCCCGCGTCATCCCGCCTCCGGTCAAATAGTTGCGACGTCCCAGGTTGTCGCCGACCTCGGCTAAACACATCAGAGTTTTAATCGCGACAACGGAAACCAGAAAACACCCTGACAAAATAAACTGGGGAAACATTGGGAGAATATACATTGCATTCTCAAAGAAACTTGTTCCAACTATATACAATATTACAAACCTTAATCTACCAGTGCACATTTTACTGAAACTATCGAAACCAAAAAGGAATCGATGACCTATCATTCGTCCTCAAAATTGGTTCTCATCAAAAGCTTGGCCTTCCAATCGACACCCATCGGAAACTTTGCTACTTCGTACTCCGTGTGCACTGGCAATCCAAAACGTACTGGGGTGGTGGCGGTGGAGGATTCACGTCTCAGGTCTGGGTTCTGAAAATTGTTTGGTTTACACAACCGTGAGAATAAATCTCAGCAAGTATTCCCCTAAACCCAACCTAGGCTATCACGTACCTCCAAATAATTACACAATCACACACATTCACGTGTACCAATATCACAAAACAGGCATATCAATTAAGACTGTCAGGCTCAATAATGCACACATTCGTACTCAGTCACGATCTCGTCGTATGCAACATGCGTATGTGCCAATTCTCAATCCACTCTTCCTTCCATTCTCATTTTCCACTTTCTCAATCCTCGCCAGTGGCCCGCGTTGTAGTACACGCCTCAGGCACACTGTGATCATTCATCACTTCACTTCCGGCCCGCGTACTCGTTCACGCCTCAGGCCCCGATCGCAACCTGAGCATCACACGCCCCAGGCCCGATCCCAACTCAGCCTACGCAAATTGCGACAGGCCTACGTGATTGAAATCCAACTCAGCCTACGCAAATAGCGACAGGCCTACATGATTGAGACCCAACTCAGCCCACGCCAAATGCAACAGGCCTACATGATTGAAATCCGAGCTTATGATGCCTCGGTCCAATCCCGGTCTCACCCGAGCTGATCGTGCCTCGGACCAATTCTTATACATGCTTTTTCAAGCCTCAGCCTGTGCCAAATGCAACAGACCTACGTGATCGCTGCCCGAGTTTACGATACTCGGCCCGATCCCATTTTCATTCTATCACACATTCACATACTTTTCCCACAATCACTTGTCACACCACACTTCTCCTTACTCATGCACATGCTCGATATGCATTTACCACACGTGACTAGCCCATCACACGCGATCCATGTACGCATCGAGTCACACGCAGACATAGCGCACTCAACAATTCACATGGGCAATGTCAACAATTAATTCAATCAACTCACGTGTGTACCCAACAAGTATGTATAGACACTCAATTGCACCATAACACACTCAATTAAATCACCACAATTTATAAATAAATCAGACACGCCTCAAATACGGTAATTGTCATTTTTCTCCAACCAAATACCGTCGGATTAATTCCGATCCTTCACGAGACTTTCTCGCCATTAAATACCGGTTCTAAAAATCCAACTTGCGTCCCGAACCGAGCATCACAGCCTCGTGAACAGTGATTCGCAGCTCGTGAACAGTGATTCGAGGCATATGAACAGTAATTCGCAGCCCCTAATTTTCTGAATTTCCAATAAATATTACCCGAATTAATTCCTAAGGCCCGCCATAAAATTTCCACTACCAATTCATACAATTCCGCACCTAACTCCATACTGATTTCGCCCAAAATCGCCCGTCGATACCCGAAGTCCTAAATTGGGCTTAATTTCCATATGCACATTAAACATAGAAATCGCTATTTTTCTCCCACCAAACGATGCCAAATCGATTCCGGTCCTCCACGGGACTTTCTCGCCTTACTTTCTAAGTTCCAAAAATTCAATTTGCGTCTCGATCGGACCCTCACAGCTCGATGAACAGTAATCCACAGCCAATGAACAGTGATTCACAGTTTCAATTTCACCTCAAATTGTTCTCCAAAAATTCCCAAACTAATCCTCAAGGCCCGCCACACATTCCCAACCTAAAACCCCAACGTTCCTCGCCCAAACAACTCCGATTTCAACCCCAAAAATTCAATTATCCGGCGATACCCAATTTCCTAAATCGGGATTAGAGGACGACTTACAAAGTTCTAGACTTAATCGGCTAGAACGGGAAGCGGCGACGCTCTACGGCGAAGGCAAATGACTCACGGTGGCTTCCGGCTTGCACGACGGCGGTCCGGCGGCGACGTGGTCTTGCACGGCGGGGAAACGGTTCATGGGAGAGAGAGAAAGAGAGGGGAACGGTGGCTGGTGGTGGCGGTTCGTGGCTGGTACAGCGGCTAGGCGATGGCGAGAGGGCGGTCCGGCGGTGCGGCAAGCGGCGGCGCCGGCAAGGAAGCTCACGGCCAAGGGAAAAACTCACGGCCAAAGAAGAAAAGAAAGGAAACTCTAAGGGGGAGGGGGCTGATCGTGGAAATGGAAGAGAGAGAGGAAGTGGCCGAAGTGATGATGTGAGAATGAGGAGAGAGAGAGTGGAAAGTTGACTTTCTAGTCCAATTTTCCAAAAATGACCAAATTGCCCTTTAATACTTGGTTCACATTTCTCCTTATCCAATAATTGAGGGGTATTTTGGTAATTCACTAGGCTGCATTATTGGGCTGATATTATCCATAAAATATCCCCAAAATTCGGAACAGAAAATGGCCCAGGGGCAAAACCGTAATTTTTCCGGTCCCGGGGCGAAATTCCAATTTTCGCACTTATCAACCCTCCATATGCGTGGCCAACATAATGTGGCGTCGGAATCGTGAAAATAGCTTCTTAAGCTCTCGAAAATCGTCTGCGAAGTTTCGGGAATAAAATAATATTATTTTCCAAATTTTTTTTGTCGAAATTCCAAATTTGGTCAAAACCCTTCCTGGCATGCGTGGCCACCCAAAAACGGCGTCGGCCTCGAAAAATATCCTCATTTGACCTCGAAAAGCGACGCCAGAGTCCAAAGGGGCAAAATCGTAATTTTTCACCCCCGGACCAAAATTTCAAATTTTTAGTCATACTAACTCCAAACGTGTGTGGCCAGCATAATATGACGTCAGATTCCCAACTTTGTCTCTTAAACCCTCAGAAATCGACATCGAAATCTGGGCTGTTACAGTCCTTGCTCAAAGAAATTTTCGAATTGCAACAACATAAAAAACTACAGTAAAAATTATGTTAATCCTCAAGCAGGCTCCATCTACAAGTCCAATCCAAAAACTATAAGACAATCTAAAAATCCATTCAACATAATATGAGATAACCTTCTTAACAATGCCTATCCATGTGAAACAACCTTAAGAATTGCTTTAGTCCTGGATAAGATACTTTTTTAGTCCAACATATGAAGTGCTTAGCAGGCATGCATTTCTCTGAATACTCTTTGTAATTTCCTCAAAATAACAGAGTGGATCAAATTTCTAATTTAACAAGGATAAAAATTAGCAACCAGAGACTATTTCTTTTAGGAATGTGAAAGCACATGTTCCTAAGACATGGAGATTGACCCTTTCAACAACATTTGCTGAGACAATATTGTATCAGTCTTTACTCAAACAAGTTGAGCACGAAAAGGTGTCAGATAGCAATTATATAAGATAAACATGGTTTGGGTCCTCTCGATTACTTGGGTCGGTTTTTGACCCCTAGATCACGTCAAATCACCCACATTGGTACATGAATGGTTGTGATAAGAGCCATCGCTCGAATGTTCCTTTTTAAGACTTGGCCTACATCGATTTAGTCCCGGGTCGTCGCACCGCTTCATGAAGGTTGCTGTTCATTTCTTTATCTGAGGAACAGGAAATCAAAGTAATGGACCCGTGCTTGTAGTTGTTGTGGAATGACTCGTCCAATGTGTCTAAAACTAAACTTGCATAATATTTGTAGTTTTGTGAAATAGAGCACTTGTCGCCATGCCTCGTCAAGTAGATTACCTGGAGAGAGCCACGTAGGCTTTCTAACTTATTCAACACTCACCTTTAACAAAAACTTAAGCCGACAAGTTTAGTATCAACTGAGTAAATTAATTGCTCTCCCCTCGACATGTATCTGACTTGAAACCTCTTTCACTAATACTCTTGGATGAACGCCTTAAAATATTAGCTTCTTAGTACTTCATGTAGGGGATTACTTACAGTCTAGTCCTTTAAATATCCTTGTTTAAGCAATCTGATCCATTACAACCTTTTTATGCAATGTAGTCTCTAACTTAAACATATTTGTGCGATTGAGTCATCCGGTGATCTAAGCGTTACTCCTGTTGTCAAATCATTGATAAAGTTTTTATGATGTGGGCCCACGCTAGAATAAAAAACACAAAAGTACCAAAGAAAAGATTTGTGATTTGAGAGAGAGCATGCCCACAGAAGGTCGAGATGGGGTAGGGTCAACCTGGCACTCTTTGAGGCCTCGTTGGGCCTAGGCCATGCCTTAGCAGGGTCACAACCTCCTAGTATTTCTAGTGGTAAAGGTCAATCATCGCCGGGGCACCATGAACCCTAATGAAGCTAAGGGAGGGCTTTCAACACAACCCTTAGAGCAAGGTAAAGGAATCATGAGCTCTCAAATTGCGGAAAAATGGCTCGAGAGCCCTAGCCACTCCTCAGCGAGGCTGGTGAGTCCTAGACACAGCACGTGCACAATGACGGCCTACCAGTGCTCTCTTGGATGGCAAGGGCTAGCAACACTTTGCCAAAGCAAGGGTTCCTAACCTTTTACCATTTTTAAATAACAATACTTTTTAATTCTTGAAAACAAAGTTTCTTACTCTATCCTCTTATTGGTTTTGCAAGATTAGAGAAAAGATGAAAGAGTAATTGGGCCATATAACAGGAAAATTGTCCAAAAGTCTTAAACCTATTATACTTTTGTCAATTTAGTCATAAACCTTTCAATTTTTCCAATTGAATCATAAACTTTTTGGCGTTTTGCCAATTGAATTCATCCAATTAATTTTAGCTGAAAATCGCTAAGGTGGACGCCTACCTTCTCACGTGCAAGCACTTTTGCTTACAAGTTCTAACTTTTGTAAAACCTTTTTGCACATTAGGTTGCAGAGCACTCGCAGCTCTGGACAACAGCTTCTTATTTCTAACCTACCATTAACCATTTGCGGACAAAAGAGACAAGGTTTGCACATGAGCATCAATTAACATGAGTTATGTGTTAAAATATTTAAATAATAAACCACGCATTCATCTGTTAGTTTTAGAACAATTAGCAGTAATCCCACAAAATCTCATTTGATATCAAAGCTGGAGATCCTGAGTTTGAATCTTTTCAGGCCCCATTTGCTTTCCCAATTCAATATTTCCACGTCTAGTACTAGGGAAAAAGACTCGACTAAGCATGAGGGGGAGTGTTAGAATATTTAATTAATAAACCACACCTTTATCTATTAGCCTAAGCTCTTAAAACAATTGGCAGTTGTCCTACAAAATCTCACATTATAAGCTCACATTGTATATCCAAATGTACTTTTTTTTTTATTGAAGGTACTTAACGTATAATGTTTTGTGCAACAGTAGTGTGAATCACTGCCATGTGCATTGTTACTAAGTTCAACGTTTGGCATGTTAAATCAGTTGAAATCCCCTAACTATTACTGAAAGGGAATATCGGCAACCTCAAAATTATCACGGTGAAGATAAGTGTGAAATGAGCTTTCCTACTCCAACGAGGGTCACTTCAATCCACTTCAGATGTCACGCTCCGAACTCTATCGAGCTCGCGACATCCTTTGCTCCGGTCAAATTATTGCGACGTCCCAGGAATATCGCCGACCCAACCCAAACATCAGGAACACATGCGGAAGAGAAAATAAAAACCCCGGACAAAAAGATAGCGACAACGGGGTAGAACACCATAACAATCAATCAACAACATCTTCATACAGCACCAAATATATGAACATTATATTACAAACATAATTAACAAACTAGCATCCGAAATCACCGTTATAACAAAAAGATCATGGTTTGGTTATCTTAACTTCACTATCGGATAACCCAAGTCAAACGACCCCTAAAACACCCTAGGGAAAAACCTAAGGATCGCCCTCTTCCATTCTGCTTCTGAATCCCTGGCTTGAACCTCCGGAAACTCACCTACAGCTTCACCGGGCACCAAAAACGGTTCCTCAAACTTCCAAAAAGAGAAGGTAAACTTCCTGGGTTTATGGCTGGGGGTTTGAAATTATGGATTATACAACTATGAGACGAATCTCAATAAGTATACAACCCCAAACCCCACATAGGCACTCACGTACTGCCAGACGAAAACACGCATAACATACGACAATCAATCAAACTAACAACCACACAACCAGTATGCTACAGAAATACATCACAGCCGCGTGCATGCCTCGATTATAGAGCAAAACCCACTTGAGCACGTCTCATACCATGCTTAGCAGTTTTTACCCCATAATCGAGCATCACACCACGTGATACAAACACACTCGCACACCAACTCACACCACACGTCACTTTCTCAAACCTCGCACCTCAAGCCAATTCCCGCTCATTCTCAGCTCTTCTACTACTACCGCGCCCGCGTAAAACGCATCAGGCCAACGGTCTTCTAACCTCGTTAGGCATCATCACTCCGTCAGGCTGGGCATCATCACCTCGTCAGGGACGGCATCGTCCCGCGTAAACGAACACACCTTAGGACGGAATCCTACCTCTCCCTTTCCTTAATTACCGTACCCGCGTAAAACGCATCAGGTCAACGGTCTTCTAACCACGTCAGGTATCGTCACCTCGTCGGGTCGGGCATCGTCTCACGTAAACGAACACGTCTCAAGACGGACCTTTTTCCAACAAATCCTACACACCCATACCTTTGTTCCACTCAAACCACACTTACACATGGCCAACAAACGCGTGGCCAAACATACACATCTCACACACACATTTCACAATTTCACATTCTCGTCACGCGAACACGCCACCCAATCACACATTCTTGGTACGCGAATTCAATGCATATTCACACGACCACGCCTCTACACCTCACGGGCACATACACACGGCGCAGCACCACATCACATTCGGCCCAAGCACAATCAAAATCAGCCCACAATCACAAATCACACAACCACATACGCAATTTAATTCATAACATTAGGGTAAATCTGGGCATTTTACACAGTGGCCGAAATCCATTTGAAATAAATAGTAAATCAATTCCAAAAATTCTGAAATTTGGATATGTTTATACAAAACATCTTGATAAACATTTTCCGTGAAGGACTCAAAACCCAGATTCAACTGTAAACATCTCTTTTTGTCACTGGAAGACAGACGAAAATCAACCCGTCTAGTCAGTCCGCCTGATCATCAAAATAAATTTTTTTTAATACCCAAATCACCTTGAAAAGCCTTGAAATTTTTATATGTTATAGCCACAAATGTCCCCAACAACTTTCGTGAAGGAGGTATTTTGAAAATAGGCATGGAAAAATTTATAAAAATCCAAACAGACCCGAAGGTCGGACGAACAGTAAATCGGGCAATTTTATTTCAGTCCAAAGATGGACTTCCGAATGGCCTCAAATGATTTCCAAAAATTTCCAAATTAAAGTATGTCATACTTCAAGATGTTGGGAACAACTTTTTTGCAAAACACTTCCTCAAATTTGGGCCACACAAGTCACAGTAAAAATAACAAAAACCAGCGACGCAGCAGTAACCTATCCGAAAAACAGCTAACACGCACCGCCAAGCACATCTAGCCAACAAATTCACCCTAAACTGAGCCCTAAACAAGCCTAACAATACCCGAGATTCTATGCGACATTTGGGGAGGTCACTTACCTAAGAAAGACTAGACGAACGGGCTGGATGGGTGGCTGAAATGGGTGGAACAGAAGCAGCACCAACGATGATGGGAGGAACAAAGATGAAGAGAGGGAGAGAGAGAGAGAGAGACTGATCGTGGGGGGGGGGGGGTGCTGATGGCCGGTGGTGATGGGCTGGACATGAGGAGAGAGAGAGTAAGTGGGTTTGACTAAGTTGAACCAAAATTTCCAAATACCTCAATTCCCCTTGAACACTTGGCCCACATTAATCCTTATCCAATAATTGAGGGGTATTTTGGTAATTCACTAGGCTGCATTATTGGGCTGATATTATCCATAAAATATCCCCAAAATGATTTTCCAAAACTTCGGAATCCCCAAAATTAGGCTTAGGGGCAAATTGATCATTTTCAGGTTCCAGGTCGAAATTCCATTTTTCACCCGTACCAACCCCAAATGGGTGTGTCCAACATAATATGGCGTCGGATTCATGAAAATAACCTCTTAAGCCCTCAAAAATTGATTGCAAAGTCCAAGGGATTAAAATAATATTATTTTTCACTTTCGAGCCAAAATTCCAATTTTTGATCATAATGACTCTAAATGTGCGTGGCCACCCCAAAATGGCATCGTCCTTGAAAAATAATCTCATACGGCCTCAAAATCGACATCGGTGACCAGAGGGGCAAAATCGTAATTTTTCCGATCCCAAAACCGAAATCCATTTTTTTTTTGCAGAAATGGGTGGCCTAAAGGTTGACCAAGCCAAAAATGTCATCGGCCGCTCAAAATTGTTACTTTCAAAATTCTCGGTTCCCGAGCCCGAATTCCAAGAAATGACTAAAATTGAACAATCGCGACTTTAGCTTATCTCTGGCTAACGGGTGGCTCATTAGGATTATGCGTTCTCGACCCGTGACCGACACTAAGTCAAATCACGTTTAAGTTTACTCTACTCGGGACGACCTCGATTGTCATATAATTGCGAGGGTCTATCGTTAGTTCCCTTCGGACACAATCAATCAAATAGATCGTTCTCTGTTGGCCCAAAACATTCCCTAGTCAATCTTTATGGTCGAAGGTCGAACTAAGATCGAGTTCTTTGGTCGTGCGAACTCAATCCCCGCAATAGCCCTACCCCTAAGGTTAGCATCCCATGAATACGCATTTTTGGGCGAGATCTCACTGTAGTGCATTGATCAATTTCATTTCTTAAATCCCAGGAAAATGATCGAAAATTCAGACTATTGCAATTCTTCTACCCTAATAAAAATTTCGTCCTTGAAATTTATAACTATACCCATTATTCAAACCGGTGGGGGAGATGACGTCTCAATATCCTTACTCCTGTAATATTCCCACGTAACTTCGATCAACGGGATCGTTTTAAGCCTTAAAACTTGTTCCTTCCCATTTGCCCCTAAAGTCCAATATACATGCTCCCAACATATTCTTTCAAATCTGTATAGTCCTTCCAGATTGGCCGATAAAAATCTTTCTTCTAAATTCCGTCAACCACGCAGCTATCAAGGTACCTTCTCGACTCCTTACAACCTCAAATCTAGGGTGTCCAGTCAGACTAAACTGAATCACCCTAATGCTGCATCTATTACAGCATTCTGTTTAACTAATCAAATCAAGCCTACAATCAAACCGAAATCACACATGATTAACACAGCCTATCCCGTTCTCTACACCACCAAACACCACTTCACAGTCTGAACATTCCAACAACATGCATATCTTATTCATCAATGGCACAATCACACACACTTGCACTTTAAATTCAATTTCAATCTAACCAACTTAGCATATCAAGCAGATACGAACAAGCGCGATGCCCCCGAATCAATAAAACGAATACAACATAATTATACACAGAGACCATACCTGTGATTACGTTTGGCGCCTTATCCGTTTCCCCTCGCGCCAGGGCGTACAATCGTCCTTGTGCCAGCGGCCTATTCGAATTAGCCGGTGGGGCTGCACTAGTTAGATTCCCAATCCAAGGTGTCTGCGATGACGGGGGTGGTTGAGCCTGAATATTTGAACAATTCCTTATGTGATGTCTCATTCCACCACACCCAAAGCATGCCCCAGTCACACTTGGGTAGGGACCATTCCCATGGTATCTCCCACATCGTCTACAGGCTAAATTAGACGGATGTGCCAACTTTCT
Organism: Syzygium aromaticum; assembly: GCA_024500025.1. Classification (NCBI taxonomy): domain Eukaryota; kingdom Viridiplantae; phylum Streptophyta; class Magnoliopsida; order Myrtales; family Myrtaceae; genus Syzygium; species Syzygium aromaticum. Next base: position 33,372,576 of record CM044892.1, read on the forward strand.
AATACTCTTTCTTGCTGGAGGGACAAAACGTCGATTTTCCATCATCGGCCTTTTCTCTTGCCAACGATCGTCCCGGCTGAGTTATGTTGGGATCTAGACACGGCGGCTCTTTCCGTCATATCCTACTCCATAATTTGAGCTCGCCTATACATTTCTCCATAATCCTTAATATCGTGCGATAATATCTAACTCAGAAGATCCGGCTTTAATCCGTTTCGGAATCTTCGAGCCCTATCCCGTGGATTTTCTACCATTGTCGAGGCAAACTTTGCCAATCTCGCAAATTCTGCTTCATATTAATCAACTGTCATATGTCCTTGGCGTAATCGCATAAATTCCATCAACTTCTTTTTCTGGGCGTTTTCCGAAAAATACTTCTCGTAGAAACTCTTAACAAATGCAGCCCAAGTCTGGACTATTCCTTCGGGGAATACTCTACCTTCAGTGGCCTTCCACCAATCATGGGCATTTTCCTGTAACTGATATACCGCCAACGTTAATTTCTCCTCATTGGTGCACTCCAAAACTTTAAAAGTTTTCTCCAATGATTCCACCCATCTCGGTGCGGTCTTGGGGTCACCACAACCATAAAACTGATGCGGCTTCAACTTAATAAATTGCTCAACTAATTGGGGCATCTGTCTAACCCCTGCTGGTTGAACCTGCCCTTACTGGGCTTGATTTCCTCCAACATCAGCATTCTCATTCACTACTGTAGCTGCACCCTCAGTAGCTAGTGCGATCGCATTAGCTCACTTATGAGCTTGCCTATCCATCATATTCCCATTCCTTTCTAATATTCTGAGGACTCCTTTCATACGCGGATCTTTCGCAAGTCTAACATCAGCTCTGGGCTCCACTGCAGCTCCAACATTAACTTCAGGGTTTTCTACCGCTCTAGCACCTATGCTGAGGTCCTCTACAGCTCTAGCTCGAGCACGACCTCCACCTCTTGTTCCTCTTCCTTCGCTGCTCATTGTATCAGCTTCCTACTATTCTCCTACCTGCTATAAGTCCATACGGGTATCAGAGGTCTAGGCCAACTATACTAGTCCAAGCCCTAGGCACAAAACTCGACAACCAGCAACCCACCATCAAACCGATCACCTAATATCAAGCCAACATCACCAAGCACTCAACAGGGTTCTCGTACTCAGCTCAAGTCCTGCCGCACCTTCGGCTCAATCATCACAATCACAATAAACCAATCAACAATTACAGGCACGTACTTACAGGACATGCATCATCAATATAAACATGCATTTAACGAAGGGCTCCCTAACTGACTATCCTGAAGTCGTCGCTCCTTATCACTCCAGGCCTCGACCTTATCGATATCGAGCTAACCTTGCTCTGATACCAATTCGAAACGGGGATGTCACGCCCCGAACCCCATCGAGCTCGCGACATCCCCTGCTTCGGTTGAATTACTGCTACGTCCTAGGAACATCGTCGACCCAACCCAAACATCAGGAACACATGCGGAAGCGAAAATAAAAACCCCAAACAAAAAGATGACAACAACGGGATAGAACACCATAACAATCAATCAACAACGTCTTCATACAGCACCAAATATATGAACATTATATTACAGACATAATTAACAAACTAGCATCCGAAATCACCGTTATAATAAAAAGATCAGGGTTTGGTTATCTTAACTTCACTATCGAATAACCCAAGTCAAACGACCCCTAAAACACCCTAGGGAAAAACCTAAGGATCGCCCTCTTCCATTCTGCTTCTGAATCTCTGGCTTGAACCTCCGAAAACTTACCTACAGCTCCACTGGGCACCAAAAGCGGTTCCTCGAACTTCCAAAAAGAGGACGTAGACTTCCTGGGTTTATGGCTGGGGGTCTGAAATTGTGGATTATACAACTATGAGACGAATCTCAATAAGTGTACAACCCCAAACCCCACGTAGGCACTCACGTACCGCTAGACGAAAACACGCATAACACACGACAATTAATCAAACTAACAACCACACAGCCAGTATGCTACAGAAATACATCACAGCCGTGCGCGTGCCCCGATTATAGAGCAAAACTCACTTGGGCACATCCCATACCATGCCTAGTAGTTTTTACCCCATAATCGAGCATCACATCATGTGATACAAACACACTCGCACACCAACTCACACCACACGTCACTTTCTCAAACCTCACATCTCAAGCCAATTCCCACTCATTCTTAGCTCCTCCACTACTACCGCACCCGCGTAAAGCGCATCAGGCCAATGGTCTTCTGACCTTGTCAGGTATCGTCACTCCGTCGGGCCGGGCATCGTCACCTCGTCAGGGACGACATCGTCCCGCGTAAACGAACACGCATCAGGATGGAATCCTACCTTTCCCTTTCCTTAATTACCATATCCGTATAAAACACATCAGGTCAATGGTCTTCTAACCATGTTAGACATCGTCACCCCGTTGGGCCGGGCATCGTCACCTCGTCAGGGATGGCATCGTCCCGCGTAAACGAACACGCTTCATGACGGACCTTTTTCCAACAAATCCTATACACCCGTACCTTCGTTCCACTCAAGCCACACTTACACACGGTCAACAAACGCGCCGGCAAACATACACACCTCACACACACATTTCACAATTTCACATTCTCGTCACGCGAACACGCCACCCAATCACACATTCTTGGTACGCGAATTCAATGCATATTCACACGACCACACCTCTACACCTCACGGCCACATACACACGGCACAGCACCACATCACATTCGGCCCAAGCACAATCAACATCAGCCCACAATCACAAATCACACAACCATGTACACAATTCAATTCATAACATTAGGGTAAATCTGGGTAGTTTACACAATGGCCGAAATCCATTTGAAATAAATAGTAAATCAATCTCAAAAATTCTAAAATTTGGATATGCTGTACAAAACATCTTGATAAACATTTTCCGCGCGGGACTCAAAACCCAGATCCAACTGTAAACACCTCTTTTTGTCACTGGAAGACAGACGAAAATCAACCCGTCCAGTCAGTCCGCCTGATCATTAAAATAAATGTTTTTCAATACCCAAATCACCTTAAAAAGCCTTGAAAGTTTTATATGTTATAGCCACAAATGTCCCCAACAACGTTTGTGAAGGAAGTATTTTGAAAATAGGCATGGAAAAATTTATAAAAATCCAAACAGACCCGAAGGTCGGATGAACAGTAAATCGGGCAGTTTTATTTCAGTCCAAAGATGGACTTCCGAATGGCCTCAAATGATTTCCAAAAATTTCCAAATTAAAGTATGTCATACTTCAAGATGTTGGGAACAACTTTCGTGTAAAACACTTCCTCAAATTCGGGCCACACAAGTCACAGTAAAAATACCAAAAACCAGCGACACAGCAGTAACCTATCCGAAAATCAGCTAACACGCACCGCCAAGCACATCCAGCCAACAAATTCACCATAAACCAAGCCCTAAACAAGCCTAACAATACCTGAGGTTCTAGGCGACATTTGGGGAGGTCACTTACCTAAGAAAGGCGAGACGAACGGGCTGGATGGGCGGCTGAAACAGGCGGAACAGAAGCAGCACCAGCGGTGCTGGGAGGAACAAAAATGAAGAGAGAGAGAGAGAGAGAGAGAGAGACTGATCGTGGGGGGGGTGCCGATGGCCGGTGGTGATGGGCTGGAAATGAGGAGAGAGAGAGTGAGTGGGTTTGACTAAGTTGAGCCAAAATTTTCAAATGCCAAAATTCCCCTTGAACACGTGGCCCACATTAATCCTTATCCAATAATTAAGGGGTATTTTGGTAATTCACTAGGCTGCATTATTGGGCTGATATTATCCATAAAATATCCCCAAAATAATTTTCCAAAAATTCGTAATCCCCAAAATTAGGCCTAGGGGAAAATTAGTCATTTTCCGATCCCAGGTCGAAATTCCATTTTTCACCCGTACCAACCCCAAATGGGTGTGGTTAACAAAATATGGCGTCAGATTCATGAAAATAGCCTCTTAAGCTCTCAAAAATTGATTGCAAAGTCCAGGGGATTAAAATAATATTATTTTTCACTTCCGAGCCAAAATTCTAATTTTTGACCGTAACGATTCTAAATGTGCGTGGCCACCCCAAAATGGCATCGTTCTCAAAAAATAATCTCATACGGCCTCAAAATCAACAACGGTGACCAAAGGGGCAAAATCGTAATTTTTTCGGTCCCAAACCGAAATCCATTTCTTTTTGCAGAAATGGGTGGCCCCAAGGTTGGCCAAGCCAAAAACGTCATCGGCCGCTCAAAATTGTCACTTTCAAAATTCTCGATTCCCGGGCCCGAATTCCAAAAAATGACTAAAATTGAACAATCGCGCGACTTTAGCTTATCTCTGGTTAACGAGTGGCTTATTAGGATTATGCGTTCTCGACCCGTGACCGACACTAAGTCAAATCACGTTTAAGTTTACTCTACCCGGGACAATCTCGATTGTCATATAATTGCGAGGGTTTGTCGCTAGTTCCCTTCGGACACAATCAATCAAATAGATCACTCTCTGTTGGCCCAAAACATTCCCTAGTCAATCTTTATGGTCGAAGGTCGAACTAAGGTCGAGTTCTTTGGTCGTACGAACTCAATCCCGTAATAGCCCTACCCCTAAGGTTAGCATCCCATAAATGTGCATTTCCGAGCGAGATCTCACTATAGTGCATTAATCAATTTCATTTCTTAAATCCTAGAAAAAGGATCGAAAATTCAGACTGTTACATTAGACGCATGAAACTATGTTCAGAGAGCAGTCCTTGTTTGATCAGGCAGATCCAAATTGATGCTGAAGAGTTGAAGCGGTGAAGGAGGAATGATACAAGGCTGTAATAGTCATGAATGAGCACTTCCATAGCTGATAATATAGCCGAAGATGAGAAAATCAAACTGACTGCCACGTGATGGTAGTGGTTATGGAAAAGTCCATTCTTGTGAATTAAGAAGGAGAAATAAAGATCAAACCTTTGACAATATGGCAATCCGTAGGAAAACTGGTCGAGTAAATTGTATACCTGGTCAAGCAACTGTCTTCTATAAATAGAGGCCATCTTAGCATGCAAGGCACCTCACTCCACCCTCGAGCAATAATACTCAGAGCTAGGAAATAGAACCTGAGATCAAAGCCCTACCTCCCGCCCACAATGAAGTCCCTTACCATAAGCCTTCTCATTTTGGCTTTGGCGACTGCAACTGCCTTTGCTTATGACCCAAGTCCTCTTTAGGACATATGCGTGGCCATCGACGACCCGAAGTCTGCAGGTGGAACCTCTATTCTAGTGTTATTGACATTCTGTTTTCTTCTGGTTAATGATGCTATACACTGAACGCGCAAAAAGGTTTTGTTTTGGTAGCATGACAACATTGTTACCTATCATAACTAGTCTAATAGCCATCGCATATCGAGTGATGCATATTTAGATGAGTTTTGTTTTCTTATGCAGTGTTTGTGAACGGGAAGTTTTGCAAGGACCCTAAGCAAGCCACTGCAGATGACTTCATCTTTATGAAGTTCAGAAACCCTGGGAATACTGCAAACCCACTTGGATCCTTCGTCACACCTGCTACAGTCCTCGAGTTTCCAGGCTCAATACTTTGGGCATATCCATGGCTCGCATTGACTTTGCTCCAGGCGGTCTAAACCCTCCCCACATTCACCGCCGCGGCACAGAGGTTCTGGTTGTCGTCGAGGGCACACTCCTTGTCGGCTTCGTCACATCCAACCAATTGAACAACACTCTTTTTACCAAAGTCTTGTACCAAGGCGACCTGTTTGTTTTCCCAATTGGACTCATTCACTTCCAGTTGAATACTGGAAAGACCCCTACACTGGCCTTTGTTGGTTTGAGCAGCCAAAACCCAGGAGTCATTATCATAGCTAACTCCATCTTTGGAACGAAGCCACCCATTTCTGCTGATGTTCTCACCAAGGCCTTCCAAGTGGACAAGAAAGTTGTCGATGACCTCCAGGCAAAGTTTTGGTACGACAACAACTAAATGGAGCAGATGACCAGAAAAATGCCTGCAGAGCATGTGAGCCATATAGCGTATGAGAGCATTGCAACTCTCCATGAGAGATTGCCAAGAATAAATCAATAATTTATCTCAATGTTCATATGGAATCTATGTACCTTGTTTACGAATTATTGAACAATGAAGATCATTTACCAGGAAACTCCGTCACCACCACCACAGTCCCTCTCCTTCTCTTTCTCCGTCTCTCCCTCCCACCTTGTTTTATGGAATATCTTTCATTCGAGAGGAGCCAAATGCTAAGCAAACTCATATCTGAAACAAAACATAGATTTTGATCAGACATCTATGAATTCAGTGAAAATAATTGCGACGTTTTGGGAACTCAGATCAGCCTCGAAATGATCATTGCAATGTTGTTGTCATCATATAGAGCACATAAGATTATTGGACACATTGCATAACGGGGCTTGAACTCGCCTAGAGATTCGACATACCTTTATAAGGATCCATAAAATTCCATTGGTGTCAACTCTTTCATGCTCCAATTTTGTGGAAGCAGGGGAAAGGAAGTCCCAGTCCACACACCGCTTGTCATCAAGATCCATGCTTCGTGCTGCCTAGATGCAGACTTGTTTCCTAATAACCAGGATGTATCGTCATTTTGTAGAAAACATGCGGTATTTTCAGAGTTCAGCATCTGCATATCTGGGAAATCTGTCCTATTGCAATTAGGTGGGAGCTCTTCCGATTCACGTGTTTCACTCCATGCTGAATTTCAGACCATTTTCAAAACCATGACTAGCTTCAACCAAAAGCCCGATTTGGAAAACCATTCACTAAGAAACTGTGCCATAGGCCAAGAATACTCCGAAAATAACTCTAGATAAAGGAGTTGATTAAAAGAAGAACATGGAAATTTAAAAAATAAAAGGAAGTGGGAGACATAGACTCACTATGACCAAATTGAAGTACCTTACAATATTATATGGATCAGGTGTTCGGAAAAGAATGGAGAGCACTTAAGCCATAGAACTTTCCTTTCTCCGCAAGAAGACGACAATTATCTAATGAACTTTTTGTATTGAAAACGGTTTGGATGTGAAGCTCCCAGCAGAGATGCAAATTAAAAATTCACCACCATCTGCACATCTTCAACAACTCTCCCATTTTTCCACGTTATATTGAGAAGTATAAACTGTCTTCTAACAGCTCTGCCCCTTCTTCTGCAATTCCTATAACCGAGTTCTCGTTAGCAGAAGTTGAGAAATAACATTCTTTTTTTCCATAGTTTTATTTCTTTTTCAATCATTGTCCCCAATACATATTCGTTTTGGATCTAATAAACAGAACCATGATTGGTTGGCTTCTGTACTTTTTACATCCTTGCAATGTATAAAAAACATAAAAAAAACAGAAGTACATGATTGAATCATAATGCAATGCATACACCAAGCAAAGCGATGAAGTTCCTGCAAATTTCCCTTTCAAAAAGCTTCAAGTAATCCAATTTACTTCATCAAGACGACCGCCTGACGTGTTGTATGCAGGAAAAGTAAACAAAAATTTGCAAACTCCCAAGGTCTGGTTGTTGCGACTTCCATTAGATGGAGGCAGGTGAAGCGCAAAACAAAAATTGAATGGTCCGACCTTATCTACAAGTCCATTCCATAAACTGTGAGACCATCTAGAAATCCACTCAACAGAATATGAGATTACCTTCTTAACAATGCCTAGCCATGTGAAACAACCAGAAGAAATGATTTAGTCCTGGATAAGACAAATTTTTAGTCCAGCATATGAAGTGCATTTCAAGCAAGCATATATATGCTCAGAATAGTCTTTGTAGTTTCCTCCAAATAACAGAGTGGATCAAATTTCTAATTTAACAAGGACAAAAATCAGCAACCACGGATAATTTCTTTCAGGAATGTGAAAGCATATCTTCCTAAGACGTGGAGATTGACCCTTTCAACAACATTTGCAGAGTCAATATAGTATCAGTCCTTGCTCGAACTAGTTGAGCTTTGAAAAGGTGTCAGATAGCAATTATCTAAGACAAACATGGTTAGGGTCCTCTCGATGACTTGGCTCGGTTTTTCGCCCCTAAATCACGTCAAATCACCTTCACTAGTACATGAATGGTCGTGATAAGAGCCATCACTCGCATGTTCCTTTCAAGACTTGTCCTACATGGATATAGTCCCAGGTCGTTGCACTGTTTCTTGAAGGTTGCTGTTGATTTCTTTATCTGAGAAACAGGAACTTTAATCAATGGACACGTGCTTGTAGTTGTTGTGGAATGACTCGTCCACCGTGTCTAAAACTAAACTTGCATCGTATTTGTAGATTTGTCAAATAGAGCACTTGTCGCCATGCCTCATCAAGTAGATTACCTGGAGGGAGCCCACGTAGGCTTACTAACTTATTCAACACTCACCTTTAACAAAAACTTAAGCCGACATGTTTAGTATCAACTGAATAAATTAATTGCTCTTCACCTCGACACATATCCGACGTGGATGCTATTTCACTAATACTCTTAGATGAACACCTTACAATAATAGCTTGTTAGTACTTTATTGTGGCGGATTAACTACAGTCTAGTCCTTTAAATATTCTTGTTTAAGCGATCTGATCCGTTAACAATTTTTTTGTGAAATGTAGTCTCTAACTTACACATATTTGTGTGATTCAGTCATCCCGTCATTTTAGTGGTATTCCTGTTGTTGAATCATTGATGTAGCGATATACAAAAATGTTTCTGGATGTGGCCCCACACCAGAATAAAAATTACAAAAATACCAAAGAAAAGATTTGTGGAGAGAGAGAGTATGTGTGCAGATTTCCGGACATCCCAATCTTGCGCACAAGGGTCCAGTGTCCCTCTTGAGGCACAACATAGGTCAGGCAACCTCGTCAAACTCAGGCAAGCAGGCGCCGCCACCCAACCACCACCTTCAATCATTAGGGAGGGTGGCCTGACCCTCAACGGTGGGGGTAGGGTCCACCTGTCACTCTTTGAGGCCTTGCTAGGCCTAGGCCATGCTTTAGAAGAGTCACAACTTCACAGCATTTCCAGTTGCAAGGGTCAATCATTGCCGGGTTAGCCCTAACGAAGGCAAGGAAGGGCTTTCAACACAACCCTCACAGCAAGGTTAGGGATCATGAGCCCTCAAATTGTAGAAAAACGGCTCAAGAGCCCTAGCTAGTCCTCAGCGAGGCTGGCTGAACCCTTGACACCATACAACAAAGGTCTGCTAGTGTTCTCTTGGATGGCGGAAGGCTAGCAACACTTTGCCAAAGCAAGGGATCCAAACCTTTTATTATTTGTAAAAAAAAAATTTGACCTATTAGGATGGCGGAAGGCTAGCAACACTTTGCCAAAGCAAGGTTCCCAACTTTTTATTATTTGTAAGAAAAAAATTTGACCCATTTGGATGGTGGAAGGCTAGCAACACTTTGCCAAAGCAAGGGTTCCTAACCTTCTATTATTTCTAAAACAAAAAATTTGACCCATTTTCATGCAATACAAATTTAATGTCTCCTACCCGATCCCATCCATACTCAACACATACGCAACCCGACTTATATTGCGAAAACACTTTCATGTTTAACCCAATTTAACCAAATTTATACTCAAACTAAGATGAAAACACGGAGTGAGCAAGCGCAAGATCAAGAGGGAGTGAAGAGAGAGTCATAGAGGTGGGTTGAGTCTAAGTAAGTTGTAAACACATTAAGTACCTGGTTCTGAATTTATTTATGACCTATTTTAACTGGTCTACTGATCGACAATGCGGGCATAACTTTTGATCCGAGTGGGTTTGAGATGTTCCCTGGGGTTCTAAACCCCATGAAGAATTCGTTCAAAAAAAAGCCCCATGAAGAACAAATCATCTGCTGTGGCTTTCTTGGGTTCCTTGCAAAATTTCTCATTCGCAAGCACTGCACCGGAAACAAAATTGATCATGTTAATACACTGATCTTAATAGCTCCTCTCATATAGTGTTGCTTTTGCCAACACACTTCAGATACAGAACAATGGTGCAGCTAATCGATTTTCTTTCTTGGAATTCAAACTGCCATCTCACTTATTCGACAAAAATCTGATAATGTTTCGTGTGCTGAACGTTGTTGTAAGGAAGAAGATATTGTTTAGACTCATTCTATCATATCAAACAGTTGGACCCACAACAGAAAGAAATTGAACACATGGAGTGAATCTAAAATATTTTATTGCCAGAAGAGAAGGTTATGACTAACGCTGAGGAAATACCAAAGAGCTAGGTTAATCCTCCCCAGATCGCCAAATTTCGTTTCTGTTTTTAACTGTGAAGTTTTTGATAAAGTAAAATCAGGACTCAAGGGGATGAACAAGAAAAACCTTGTATGCAAGATTGGGATGATTCGGATGAAGAAATAGCAACTAAGCAGAGACCACTATTGCGGTCAGCTCTGCTATGGCCTGGAGTCAGCAATAATTTAATGTGACATGAAAAAATGGGAGAGTTGTTGAAGATGTCTGTCTGGATGATAGTGACTTTTTAACTTGTACTTCTCCTGTGAGCTTCACATCCGAACCGTTTTAGATATTGAAATTTCATGAGATAATTGTCCTCTGCTTGTGAAGTATGGAAAGTTCTTTGGCTGAGGTGCACTCTTTTCTCCACCGAACGCCTGCTCTGTATGATATGTGGTAGGGGACTTCAATTTTGTTGTAGTGAGTCTTGGTCTCCCACTTATTTTCAACTTTCCACATTGAACTTTCCTCAAAACAAGGAGAGGGGGGTGGGTGGTGTTGGGGTGGAGAGTTCCTCAGTAGATGATATGTTATTGCTCAATGACCATTGAGATGAATTACTGATTTATTTTTTACAATCTCTTGTGGAAACTACGAATGATATCATAAGTTATATGGCTCAATTAATCTATCATCCTTTCTCTGATCATACAAAACCAACTAGAGGATAGAATAAGAAAACTTCATTTTAAAAAATTAAAAAAGTATTGAAATTTATAGACTTGTCAAACGGGTGGGATGGGGTGGGTTGGATCGGGTCAGATTTGGGTTGGGTAAAAAATGGTCCAACTCAAATTGACCTATTGACTAATTTGCCAAACTCAATACTCTAGGCATATCCATAGCTTGCATCGACTTCACTCCAAATGCCTAGACCTTCCCCACACTCACCCTCGGGTATTGAGGTCATCGTCGTCATCGAGGGCACACTCCTTGTGGGCTTTGTCACCTCTAACCATTTGAACAACACCCTCTTCACTAGAGTCCTGTGCAAGGGGGATGTGTTTGTGCTCTCCATCAGTCTCATTCACTTCTAGCTGAACATTGGAAACACGTATCCACTGACCTTTGCTGGTCTGAGCAGCCAAAGCCCGGAAGTCATTACCATTGCCAATGCCATGCAAGGTCATCGATCTCCCAAGCTGTGCTCACCAGGCGTTCCAAGTGGACAGGAAGGTCATTGACTATCTTGAAGCACAGTTTTGGTATGACAAAGACTAAGGATGCCCAGTGGGTGCCGCCACCCCCCGCAATCACTAGGGTGGGTGGCTTGACCCTCAACGGAGGCAGGGTAGAGTCTGCGTGGGCCTAGGCCATGTTCTAACATGGTTGCCGCCCCCCTAGCATTTCCAGTGGCGTGGGTCAATCGTCCCCGGTGCAACATCGGCCCAGTGAAGATCATGCCCCACTCGCAAGAACCATAAGGCCCCTATCCCCTCCCTCCCTCCTTAAATTGCAGAGCAACGACTTGCACGTCCTCTCCACGGATGGCGGAGGGCTAGCATCACTTTGCCGAAGCAAGGTTTCCTAACCTTCTAGCTTTTTGAAAGACATGAGTACATTTTTTAAACAAAACTTTTTTGTCATATCATCTAATTGGTTTTGCATGATCGGTGTCAAGTGTCCAATAAATGGACCTATGCCACACAAGCTGCCACATCATGTTCCCAGAAAAAGTAGTCAGATAATAGCTGAAGAGCATCGATTCCAAAATAATTGAAAGCTTAGCCAATGATTGGATAATTAAAATCATAGTTATGTCCTCAGGTTTAATATTTTGTCTAAACTGAATGCCAATTTGGTTTCATCACGTGCTACTAATTTTCGGATCACTCTCACACAATGTCAACATTGGACAATGCAGAATAGAAATGTTGTCATCGTGATTTTTATACTATGATTTTATATATATAAACAAAAAACTGTGGGAGTTTGCTATCGTAAATCAGTCATAGTTACATAACTAATCAAATAAAAACTGAAAATCAAAAATAAATTACAACATTACAGAAACTATATATGTGACATTCCGAAATTTCGTCCATTTGGGATTTATGAGATAAATTATTTATTAATGTACTTGTAGCTAGTTTTCGTCCGGAACTAATCATTTCTGAGATACTAACTATTAAGGAAAGGCTAATGAGGAATTTAAATTCGTACGACTAGAGGAATTCGACCGTGAATTGAATTTCAACCATAAAATCGTCGAGGTGACATTTTGAGCTAGCGTAGGCCGATCTTAGGATAGCGATAGGCCGATTCGTTATTATCATACACGTGGATCACGGATGATTCTATTGGACCCCGAAATGAATTGACGAATGACCCCGAACCTATTTCAAACGATCGTACTCATCGGAACTAGTGATCGATCCTCGCGATTTTATTGACAACTGAAGTCATTAAGATTTGAATAAATTGCACGTGACTCGATTTAGTATCAGTTGCGGGTTGATTCTGCAAATTTCCTCGAAAGTCGCCCGTTAGCCAGAGATATGCACGAGTTACATTATAGAGGATTCAATTATTAAATTGAGACAGAATTTGGTATCGGAAAATTAGGAAGTCACGACAGAACATTAGGACGACGTTGCGGTTGTAACGTGCAATTTTGGATGTATCCGAATCCTTCAGAAAAATTCGATTTCGGCGAGAAACGGAGAAAGTGACCATTTTACCCCTAAAGATTTCTAAAGGGCTAATTTTATGAGCAAAGGGCATTTTGGTTATTTTACCCCCAAATTTGGAAAAGACAATTTTGCCTTTGGACTTTTTGAGAAATTTCAAGAATGCCCATGGATATTTTAGGTAAGATTCGATCTGGACCGTCGATTTCAAGATAAAATCGAATCTGAATTGTCGGATGAAAAGATTAGAAAGGGGCATTTTGGTCATTTTGCAAAATTAAGTCAAAACTTGGAAGATAAGCTAAGACTCATTTCTCTCTCTCTCCTTATTTCTCTCTCTTTCATTCTCGGCTCCACCTCTCTCTCTCCCTCCCGAACTCTCTCTCCACCGTGAGCTTTCCCGCCGCCGCCGATCACCGCCGTCCGGTCGCCGTGCACCGCACCGCCATCATCCCCGCCGAACCTCATGCCACCCTCACCACCGTCTCTCTCTCTCTCTCTCTCTCTCTCAATCTTTCTTTCTCTAGTCATGAGCCGCCCAAGCTACCGCCATCGCCACTGTGAGCTGGCCGCTGTCGCCGCTTGCTGTACGCCCGCTGCCACTGCAAGCCGCTGTTAGATTTTGATTTTGCCACCGCTTTCGCTCTAACCGTATTAGTTTAGAGCTTGGTAAGTTCATTCTAAACCTCGCCTAGTATATCAGGTAAATTTTAGACCCGTTTAGACACGGTTTGATAGAAATTAGGAGTTGAACGGAATAACGGGCTGTAGGGTTGATTTCGGAAAATTTCGAAGGAATTGTAGAGGCTTGTGTTGGCTATGTTGGACTGTTTGATGTGCTGTGGGGTGCTGTTGGGTGTGTGATTTGCACCGTTAGGTCCGGCTCGTGATTTTAAGAAAGAGTCGTGAAAAGCCAGGAGTGAAATATTGTGATTTCGGGTACGGAAAAGGCCAATTGATGGCTGTGACGTGTTGTTTGATGTGCTATGGGGCATCGTTTGTTGCGTGGTTGGTACCATTATGTCTGTCTCGGAATTTTATGAAAGTCCTATGAAGGACTGAAATTAATTTGAAAATGTTTAAGTGTGGAAAAATACTGATTTATGCGTGATTGTGTATTTGTGATGTGACTGTGATGTTGTGGGGTGTGAGGTGCAAGTGTGTGCACGGATTTCGATGCAATTGTATGCAAACGTGAGATTGGGATCGGGCCGAGGCATTATAAGCTCGAGCAGCGATCATGTAGGTCTATTGCATTTGGCACAGGTTGAAGATTGAGGAAGTGAGAATGAGATCGGTCCGAGGCACGATCAGCTCGGGTGAGACCGGGATCGGATCGAGACATTATAAGCTCGGTTTTCGATCACGTAGGCCTGTCGCATTTGGCGTAGGTTGAGGAAAGTGTGAATGTGGGATCGGACCGAGGCGTGTGATGCTCGAGGCGCGATCGAGTGGGCCGAGGCGTGATGACGCGGGTCGGGAATGCGATTAAGCATGAGATATGTGAAGTGGAAGGTGTGAATGTGGGATCGGACCGAGGCATGTGATGCTTGGGGCGTGATCGAGTGGGCCGAGGTGTGAATACGTGGGCCGGGAAAGTGTTTGAGTAATTGTGGGCATGACGAGTTGGCTGGGAATGCGGTGTAATTGACGTGTGATTTGATATGCGTAAAATTCACGTATTATGGCATGTGTGTGAAAATCGATTGTTGTGGTTGTGGATTGGGTTTGTGTGGATTGATTGGTTGTGTATTTATACGTATCTGAAATTACGTGGTAGCCTAGGTAGGATTTAGGTTGTAACTTATTGAGAAGTGCCTCATGGTTGTATAAACCAAACCATTTTAGATCACCCGCCTGAGCAATGAATCAACCGCCACCGCTGCCTCCTGAGCGTTTCGGTATAGTCATGCACATAGATAATAATTTTGTAGAGTACCCCATGGATGAACAGTACACTTGGATCAAGCATATTTCGACTTTGTGGGTAGACGTAAGACATCCACCTTGGCAGACTCACACCTACACAGCTTGAACGTTTAGAGATGGGCCTGATGAGTTTGGTCCTATTACCGGTTTCGACGTTCCCTTTGACGGAGTTGGGGACTGGGACCCAGCAACTGTTCCCCCGCCTAATGGAGAATTGACGAGTACAGAGTTTAATATAGCCTAGTCCGGACATCACCCTATTCCAGTAGCGTCGGGTTCTTCGGTGAATGACTTAGACCCAAATCCGGAAGGGTCTTAGGCAGGATTTGACCCTATGGATATAGACTTGGATGAGATACAGGAGAGTGAGCCGGAGGAAGAGTATGGCGAGGATCTAGGTGAGAACGAGCCAAAGGCAGGACCTGAGGATGGCAAGGAAAACATACTTGAGTACAACTACAATCCCTACTTTGTTCCAGAGGACGAGCCAGACGAGGGACCAATTGCAGAGGAGCCGGATGAGATTCCCGAGGAGTCGGGTGACATAAATCACCCGATAGAGATCGGAGTTGAGTCGGAGTCCTCAGTGGAAGCGACTATCCAAGATGAATTAGATTCGGGTGATAGTGAGTCGGATTCTGAGTGGACACTGTCGCGATGACGTCGGGGCTGACCAGGAGGCTGGGAGTAGACGTCGAGGGGTACTATTTTTGGGAAGTTTGGTGTTTACCTCTTTTGAGTTGTATGACTATGGTTGTTAGAATGTGGTGTATGTTTTCTTGATAGACCGAGTTGGTAGTGAAGGGTACAAGTGTGCATGTAAATGGATATTATAAATATTTGGTGTTGTAGTATTCTAAGTGTTGGCGGTTGGGCGTGCTAGTTTAATTTTGCTGTTCTCCAATTTATTTGTCTGGGTTTAATTATTTGTTTCCGCTGCGATTAACTCTGACATGAGAAAGTTGAGTCGGCGACGTAATCCTGGGATGTCGCACCGTTTGACTCATGAAGGTGGGGTGTGGAAAGCATTAGTAGAGTCGGGGCGTGACAATATATGTATATATATTTATATATGTTGACGTCAAACAGTAAATCTTTGGTTGATCTCAATAATAGCTACCGATCTTCATCACGCAAGAGAGGACGAACACTTAGTTTTCATAACTTCCCTTTGATTAATGAGCAGTAGATATAATCAGTGAATGACTTGCATGAGTACAAAACTCATGTTACCATGCTCAGTCATAGATCTATATAAAAAAAATATACTTACGTGAACCCTATTACTCTATATTTTGCACGATCACTCATTATTATTCCTTTAGTTACCCGCTGACCATGGTCACATCTCTATTTGTTCTTCTCTAGGGTTTCAACAAGAGACTTGATCTTATCAGCAGTCAGTGGCTTCGGAAGGCACTCATCCAGACCCGCTTCCATGAAAGCTTCCTTGTCGGCTCCCGCATCCACCGGAGTCACTCTCACGATCATGCTCTCTACCCGCATCGCTCGCAGCTCCTTCGTCGTTTACGCATGTGAAAACAAGGAAGAAATTGTACATCATAGCTCCACTTGATATCGTACATATGTATGTGTCAAATATGAGACAGAATGAAGAATTAAATAATCTTTACTTCTGTGCCATCCATGATGGGCATTTGCAGGTCCATGAGAATAACATCAAAAGATGAACCAGAGAGGTGAAGATCCAAGGCTTCCTTTCCATTTGTGGCGGCTTGAGTCTGGACTTGTTTTGCTAATTTGAGCTTGCTCACAAGTTTCTCATGTACTTTACGCACGAGCAATTCATCATCCACAATCAACACGGATAACTTTTCTCTCGTCAGTCCGGAGTTATCACTGTCCACATCACGTCCATCGTCGATCCTCGTGTTGGGGCTTGCCATTTTCTCGTGTCGCTGGAGCACCAAATTCAGCAGGATGGTTTTCCTGGAAAATAAATTGACAAGATTGAAGATCATGTAAGTTCGAGTTCTCCATGTGCTTCCCAAACGGAAAAACAAAAAGACGAATGATAAGAAATATGGTTAATCACAACCACGGTGTTTTTAACGTGCAACAAGTTTAAAATTTTTAGCATGTCATATGCATGGCTTATAGTGTACTTATTAGAGTAGTTCAGTTTTCTCTGCTAATGTTGATGCAAGGATGAAAATGATTACATTGTTTATCAAACTGATGAAACGATGAATGACAAGAAAAAATAGTGTATGGGTGAAGTGATGAATTGTCACGCCCCGAACCCCGACGAGCGTGCGACACCCCAAGCTCGGTCGAATTAGTGCGACGTCCCAGGAAAAGCCGCCGACCCAAACCGACCCAAACCGACCCAAACCAACACATCAGAGTTCTAACACGATGGAAATGAGAACAACTCCTGAACAAGAATTAGAAAAATGGTAACAGGGAAGGATAAATCACCAAACTACTAAGCACTTTAATACACCGCGATACATACATATCCATTACAATCCATCACAACCAGCAACCTTTGTACCAATAACCGCCGATATCAAAAAGGGACTAGCGGCATCGGATAGACTAATACTACTGCCAAAAAGAGACACCTCTCAAAACTGTCCAACCCCTAACTTCTAACTAACCCCTATTCGCTTTAGAGGGGATCCACTCGAAATCAATCTCGTCAATGCTAGTTTGTTCATCTAAAGACTTGGACTCGGCATTGATCTCAATCATATTGTCCTTGTCTCCCAACTCCGCTGGAACTTCGATCGGTTAAATGGTTTTAAATAAAACCATGAGAACAATTCTCAATAAGCGAAACCCTAAACTCCACATAGACTAACAAGTATCTCTGGGAATGTTCGAGCACACAAATCACACAACTATCAAATCAAAACAATAGCAGGCACAATGTCTCACATTGATATGCACGAAATCTTACATGCGAATTTAAGCAGTATTACCAGAAACCGACATCATGTCCCGCTCAATAATACCAATCAAACCATATTCACGTCCACATTTGCATAACCAACACAACATCATACGATTCCCATTTCACTCGAGCACATGCATCCAATTTATTTTTGACCCGCGTAACAATCCAAAACTAGCCATCGATTTCTGACCCGCGTAAACACGCCTAAAGTCCAACAACACTTTTGTAGCCCGCGTAAATGAACACGCCTCAAGCTCAATGTCTCTAGCCCGTGTAAACAAACACGCCTCAAGCACAATACCAATATCCCTTTTTATAACACAACCCGCGTAACACGTATCAGGTTGAACAATACTTCTATAGCTCACGTAAAAATGCCTCAGGGTCAGTGTTTTTAGCCCGTGTAACACGCCTCAGGCATAACACCAATCTCCCTTTTTATGGCACAACCCGTGTAAAACGCATCAGGTTGGCGGTCTTTTGGTAAAACCGGGTATTGTCCAGCATAACACGCCTCAGAATAGGTTCAATTCCTCGCGTAAAACGCATCAGGGATTATGTTACCACACGTGTACACATTTTTCACTTATTATCTGAATTTCGCGTAAAAACGCCTCAGGGTGTTTGATAATCGTGTAACACGTTGGGGCACCCAGTCACATGCCAATCTCACACGATCAACTTGCACACGACACTCAAAGTATTCAAATCACCAACAAGCTACATTAACCCACAAATTCATCAATTCCACTTGCACAAGCTCAATTTAACACAATTTTCATATTCTAGGCCAATTTTCACCAATCAAGGGCGTCGCACTCATGCCACAAATCCCGATTCACCACATATAGTAATTTAAACATAAGCATGCTGCAATTCAACCATAATATACACGGCAACTCAACCACCATAGAAATATCACTATAATGACACATTTAAGCCCGTTTTTCATGCAATAAATCACGATAGTCACCCGTAATCATTCCGATTACCAAATCAATCAATTCTAACCTCAAATCCACCTCATAAATTATCACAAATCCATCCAAACAACTCAGCCAACTCAATCCACCAATTTCTCTCCGAATAACCCCTAAAACTCGCTAAAACGACCCCGAACTAATTCAAAATTACCTATTGTCCTAGGCGAGGTTTAGGATATCACTTACTCGAGGTCCTACGCGAGCTCAAGCACTCAAAGGTGACTAAATAGAGGAGGGACAGCAGCAGAGACGGCGGCGAGCGGCAAGAACCACCGGCGGCTTACGACGGCCACGGGCGGATGACGACGGACGACGACAAGCTGCTGGTCTTCCTCAGCTGGGCTGAATAGAAATGAAGGCCGGTGATGGTGTTTTGGCAAAGGGAAAAAAAACACAAGAAAGAGGGAGGGACGGTGGTGGTGGTGGTGGTGGTGATGGTGTAGCGAGGTGGCTGGACGGAATGGCGGCAGCGGCCAAAGGCGTGGCCGGTTGGCCACTTACACATGAGGGAGAGGGGGAGGGGAAATTGGGCCGGAAGGAGGGGAGAGGGAGAGAGATATGTGAGAGTGAGGAGGCAGAGAGAGAGAGAAGAAAATAAATACTAGCAAACCAATAATTGGTGTCTACCCCCTCAAGGAAATTACCACCTTGCCCTTCTCTCTACTTTCCATCCGACGGCCACGATTCAATCTTATCCAAAAATTGACGACCAAGATCAACTCTCATAAAAAATATCCAAGGGCAAAATGGGAATTTCACAAAAAATGCAGGTGCAAAATTTTCCAAAAATTTTTATCTCTAAAGTTGGTATGAAATAACCAAAAGGCGCCTCTCACATTACACTTGGTCTTCACAAAACCCCAGAGGCAAAACTATCATTTTCTACTTTCTGTCAAAATTTTAGTTTTTTGACAAATCTGGACAAATCCGATGTTGACCATGATAATAACGACGTCGTCTAATTACTCTATCATGATTTTCAAAATTTTCAACACTCAAACTCAATTCCTATTTAATTATCAAACTCAAATAAACACAACTTGAGCTTATCTCAAACTAACGGGTGGCTTTCGGGAAAATTCATACAATTGACCCGTGGTCGATACTAATTCGAACCACGTTTAAGTTCACTTGAGCCATGGTGACCTCAATTGTCATGTAATTGCGAGGATCAATCACTAGTTCTAAAAGAACGCAATCGTTTGGAAGAGGTTTGAGATTGTTCGTTAATTTCGTATTTTGGCGAGGCGGAATCACCCATGATCCAATTATACGACAATCGCAAATCGATCCATGACCATCCTTAGATCGGTCTATATTAACCCAAAATATCACATCGACAATCCTTATGGTCAAAAGTCAGTCCATGATCAGATTTTATGGTCGCACGAATCTAGATCCCTAATTAGTCTTTCCCTACTGGTTATCGTCCCAAGAGTGATCAAGTCTGGGCAAGATTTACTATAAGTGCGTTATTGAAACTATGCATTTTATAAACATCAAATGGGTCAAAATTTAGAATGTTACATGAATAGAAAATAATTCCAGGAATAAAGATTTGGTAGCAAGGAAAAAATTTGTCAAAGGATGAATGACTAAAAAGGTGAAAAGTCAAAAGAGGGAAAATATGCACGAAGATTTTTATGACAAAATAGATGAAGCTCTCCATGCAATACCTTTCCTTTTGCGAAAGAGGATGTACCAAAGGTAAAATCAGAATGGAGAGAGCTCTAATCAATGCCAATTCAACATGCACTGCCATCTGGTGTATATATAGTGAAAAGAGGTATAGTAAAGTTCGATTTCTTACATGATCCAACGAGTGGATTCCCAATGCAATTAATGGCACGATCAAGAAGAACACACACCACAGATGAATATCTTCAGAGTTAAATATGTGACTCATCATGCCAAACAAGTTGCATGGTAGTTGGCCCTCTGTTACGGCTTGTGACTTGTTTTACTCTCATTTACCCCCCACTAATCTTCCAATGTCTTTCAACCAAAAAAACAAAATCTTCCAATGTCTACTTTATAGCATTTATTCGTAATCTTACTTGTTCAAAAGATTCTGATTAATGTAGGATATCAATGGTGATCACGTAGAAGTTTCCACGATTAAGATGTCTCGCGGCCCTTCTGCACGGATAATACCTAGGAAAACATAACTCGAATTAATATCTTTTTTCCATTTTAGGAAAACAATTTACCTTAACAACGATAATACACGAAAATAAAAGGTACTTCTCGGTTAGGCTTCGAGTAAATCTTAGGCTATAATTCGTATTTAGATAAGTTATCGTTTTGAACTATCTAAATGCCCCGGTCTAGTTGTTTTAGGCCCTGTGCCCAATCAGTTATAAACTTATTATACGAATGTCAATTTAGTTACAAACTTCTCAATGATGCCAATTTAATCCTAAATATTTACATAAAATTCCAACTTAATCCTTCTAGCCAATTCCTGCCCAAAATGGCTGACGTTGTGGTCTCATTATTGCCGATTGTCCTATGCGGCACAACGTCACATCAGCGGTTTTCGGCAAAAATTGACACAGAGGACTATATTGAATTTTATGCAAAGATTTAGGACTAAATTGGCAAAATTAGATAGTTTATGACTGAATAGGCAATAAGTCTTGCACTAATTGGACAATTTCCCTGCCTATATCTGATCTTGATATTCTCAAAGATTGAGCTTATGACATTATATATAAAATTATGAAAACAAACATATCCATTATTTTATCTAATAAAATGACGGAATTGAAACAAGGATAAACTCTTTGCCACTGTGAAAATATTGAAATTCTTTTTCCAGCTCTAAATCATCCAACTTTCCGTAGGAAAACTCCAAATTTTCAATTTCTTGCCCATGACCAACCTTCTCAATAGGACATTTTGCGTTGTTATTCCCCTGCCTCCAATGGGCACGGTCATCACCACCACGATCCCACTGATTAGGATGGTAATCATAACTTCCATGCCGTCGTTAATCCGTGTGGTCATAACCGCCGCATTCATCCACTTCCGCGGTTCTGCCAACCGCCACCGCGACAACCTTTCCCACCCGCCATAATGATTCTGGGTGCGGGCATGCTCATGGTCATCCTCTTCGTCTCAGCCAAAGCCACGAGCTTCGTACTGCCTTGGGAAATCGTCGCCCTGCCTGATCCCATACAAATCAGGTTCGTCCGCATAGGTCGGTAGGAAAATTTCTTAAACAATCATTAACTTATTGCACTTGTACCAATTAAGTCATAAATTTTTCAATTGTACCAATAAAATTATAAACTTTTGACAATCTGCAAATAAAATCCATTCAGTCAATTTTGGCTAAAAATTGCTGGCATGAATGCCGACCATCCTACGTGGCACAATTGACACTGACATGGACAATTTTTTAGATTTTCCTGAATATTTTTTTATTACTTTTTTTCTTTTTTCTTGTCTTTTATTTTTCTTCTTTTCTTTTCTTTTTTCTTTATTTTCTATTTTTTTTCCCAAATGTGCGCCAGTGAGGGCGTAGAGGCCCTCGTCCAAATGCAAGAGAGGGCTATGAGCCTTTGCATGTTGACTCGTAAGGGTCAGAAGCACCTTGCCATGCCCTACAAGGACAATGGTGCCTTGGCCTAGCCAGGCAAGGGTTGCCGGCCCTCACTGGCCCAGAATTGTGAAAAAAAAAAAAAACAAAGAAAGAAAACAAAACAAAAAAATATTTAAAAAATATTAAAAATTTATAAAAGTTGTCCACGTCAGCGCTAGCCATGCCACGTAGGACGGCCAGCATCTATATCAACAACTTTCAACTAAATTGAAAAGTTTAAAATTGAGTTGGCACAAATGCAATAGATTTACGGTTTTTTCGGTAATTTTCCCCCGCAGAAATTATTCCTTTGCAATCTCGATTAATCAATCCTTTCCGGATACCAGACTTGGCACAGGAAGTGCACTTTACTCGGTAACCTTCTTTGAGATATGCTAAGGAGTTGTAAAAGAAACGATGAAAAGGTACAACGATGGAGATGGAGACTTCATCAAAAACCATTCCCATTTCAGGTGATACGCATTATTTAAGCAGAAGGAGACAAAGTCAAACAAATCGCCAAGTCGTCGTAGTTGTTGTGGAGTAATTCATCCATGGACTCGAGAAGGGGGAAATAGACAAAGCCTCTGAAGACTTGGTAATCGGCAAGGAAACTTGCTAAATAAACTATATACTGGAGCAAACATTTTCTTCTATAAAGAGAGATCATGTTGCCATTCAACTTCTCACTCCTTCCTCAAGCAATACTAGTCTGTGCAAAGATTAGAACTTGAGATCAAGGCCCTCACTCCTATCCACAACCACAATGAAGTTTCTCACGATTAGCTTGCTCATATTGGTTTTGGCAACTGCCACTGCTCTTGCTTATGACCCGAGTCCTCTTCAGGACATATGCGTGGCCACTAATGACATGAGCTCCGGAGGTTGGTCCTCCATTCTTGCATTATTCGTGTCTTTCACTTCTGCCTTAAGATGTCGAAACATTACATAAATTCTTTTTCTTATACAGTATTCGTGAACGGAATGTTCTGCAAGGACCCGAAACAAGCCACAGCTGATGATTTCATCTTTATGGGATTCAGGAATCCCGGAAACACATCGAATCCGCTCGGATCAAAAGTCACACCAGCATCCGTCAACGAATTTGCAGGACTCAACACTCTTGGAATATCCATGGCTCGCCTCGACTTTGCTCCCGGTGGCCTAAATCCTCCCCACACTCACCCTCGTGGAACCGAGGTTCTAGTCGTGGTAGAGGGTACGCTACTTGTTGGTTTCGTCACATCCAACCAATTAAACAACACTCTCTTCACCAAAGTCCTGTACAAGGGGGACGTGTTTGTGTTCCCTATTGGTCTCATTCACTTCCAGTTGAATATCGGAAACACATATGCACTGGCCTTTGCTGGTCTTAGCAGCCAGAACCCAGGAGTCATTACCATTGCTAATGCCATCTTCGGAGCAAAGCCACCCATTTCTGATGATGTTCTTACCAAGGCCTTCCAAGTGGACAAGAAGGTTGTTGACTACCTCCAGGCGCAGTTTTGGTATGACAACAACTAAAAGAATCTATGACCAACATAAGTTACATGAATAATTGAATTACAACATTAACCTTGTTTCCATAAGTGGTTGCTATACACACATACTGTGTACCTCATGTATGACTGATTCAAACAAAAGATTGTTACCTCTCTCTGTCTCATGTGTAATGACGATGACCGAATTCATGCCTCAACCAAATGGTTATAAATGTGAAACAAAATGTACACCTTGTCTAGAAGTGTACAATAATGTTAAACTATGATGAACTCGGAAGCCGGAAGGATGTTGTCTAAGATTATATATTGCTCATCAGATCAAGGAAATGTGTACTCTAAAAAGAATATCATCAAAATTATATGCTACCCTAATAAATAGTCTGATTTCAAAGTCTTGTGATTGGGTTAAGAGAATGTTTGAAGAAATCATCAGGGCGATCATTTCACACACTGCCCTCCGGTTGCTAAAGAATAAGAAGAGCTGACATCATTATCCTGGAAGCAGTTGTCCAAAAGTATTTCAAGAGTTAAAGTTTGATAAATTACAGTGGATGACATTTATCATTTTATCACCGTCGGTACTAAATTCTGCAGATGACTTATCTTTTTCATTAGTATGACCAAAACAAAAATCTTTAATGCAGTCATTTTCCATCTACAATGGAAACGTCGGTTTGAAACCTCGTAATTCAGCTGGAAATTATTTTCCAAGAATGTCGTCGCACGCAATACAATTTATAAGTGTGTACGCATGCCTGTAGGACAAAGTGAAAACCTCGAATAAGATATGTACGGCATAGATCTATTTCTAGAAGCAATCAATATTATAAACCATGAATTAGCGGGTAAATGCAGAGACACGATACTTTTTTTTTGGTAAAGAGAGACACGATACTTGCTATTCTCTTATTTTGACAATTTCCAAAAGAACTAGAAAGCTAAGTTGCGTCTCAACATTAGCTTGGAATGATTTAAGACTTTATGGCTATTGCACGAACAAATTTAGACATATCATGGTTCAGAGGAAAATTTATAGATGACTTACCAAGAAGAGCCAGCAGATAAAACAGAACATAGGCATTTATTTCTCCTCGCTCCGGTTGCATGGAAGCTCAGAGGAGGGAAAATTACAGATTGCATCTGTAAAATATGGGTCCGAAAAAAAAAAAAAAAAAAAAAAAAAAAAAAAAAAAAAAAAAAAGTCAAAAGGTCAAAAGTGTCTACAGTGCATGCTCAGCTCTTCTTTTTAACCGAGAGCTCGTGCACAGCAAGGAAGAGAAGAGAAGAGAAAAGAGGAAAAGAAGAGAAGAGAGAGGAAGAGAAGAAGAAGAAGAAGAAAAGGGAGGGTTTTGCGTCGCGCGGACCTCGCCTAGCCGATTCGACTTTGTATCGCAACGCTCGGTAAGTATTCGCGCCCCTCGTTCCTTTGATCGGAGAAGTTTTCCGATTTAGGGTTTAAATTCGGAATTTTAGGAAATTCGAGCGGCGAAGTCTGATTTTTGAGTTGTTGAGCTGCGTATTTTTATAGAATTGGTAGTTTACGGTGTTGCGGAGCCATGGGATTTTACGGAATCTGATTTGGACTTACGGTTTGCCGGATATGAATTTTTGAAGTTGAGTGCGCGCAGTGAACAGTGCGCGAACAGTAGTTTTTAGGCCGATTTTCGTCGGTTTTCGGCTCGATTTTGGGGCTGCTAAGTTGGGGTTCCTGTAGTGCTCTGAATAAGCTTTCTCTTGACTATAAGTTCGCTTAGAACGGAGTTTAGTGGAGGAAGTTATGGCGCAATCAAGTTTCGCACTCAAATTCCGCGTCGTGGACGAATTTGGAAAATCGCTTTAGACGAGTGTTTTGGGAGCGTCTTTTAGTCGTTATATTAGCATCTAAGCCTAGTTGAGCCGAATCGTAGTCGAAATATCATTTTACTCGGTTTTGATACCGTTTTTCGGCTTATTGTTAGGTATTCGAGTGCGTCGGCTCGAGAAACCGCTGTAGGTTAGTTTTTCAGCTTTTCAAGGTGAGTGGTATTATTTCTTCTTTGAATTTGTAAACTCATGTTTAGAAAATGATATGTATGAGATATGTTACTATATAAGAAATGGCATTTTGATTGCATAAAATTAGATCGAGCATTTACTGACATTTTGTGTATTTGAAATGAAATATTATCTTTTGATTTCGGTTTGAGTTTACTGAATGCAAATGGGTTTGCGAAACTTTTTGAGAAAGACAAATGAGGAGTTCTTGTATTTGAATGTGGCTTATAAAGGGTTATATACCCGTTTGCGAAATGATTTCTTTCTCTTTTTGAATATTGGTGATTTTGATTGTGGATTGCATTTGCTGGTATGGGAGGATGTGGATTTTGATGCTCAGTGTCTCTGTGAACCCAAATGAGGGGTTCTGGGTATGTGCATACTAGTCTAGGATATCCTTGTGGGCCGAGCCACCGGCTTATAATAGGTGGAGACCTTTCCAAGGGGGGAATCTTGGTCGCTTTTCACGGGGCGTTATCCGTGATTATACTTAGATTTCTGAGCATGAGATTGGCCAATGGATTTGACCATTGGTTTCTTCTTTGATATTATTAATTTGAATGACCTTTTCTACTGTGAAAATGTGACGTTTGAAGTAGCATATAACTTATTTTGAATATGGAGTTTGTGATATGTCGGAATTGGATTAATTGAGCTTTCGTTTGGTCTTTATAACTGTGTGCATAGTGGGTGCTCGATCTACTTAGAAGAAATGTATTACTCACTGAGCCGTGGTAGCTCATTCCTCTCATTTTACTTGTTTTTCAGGTTCTTCACCGAGGCGCTAGTAGGCGTGAGAGTTCCGGTGTCGGGGAGGGCATTTTGATAGTTGAGACTTTTTGGTACGAGTTATACTTGGATGTGGAGTTTAGTGTACTGAGCTTTTTGGTGGATTGTAATTAACTCTGATATTGTAACCAGTTAAACTCTATATCATGTATATATATGTGGATGCATATATTATGATATTAGATGGGTTTCGGTTATGTTTAGGCTGCGTCCTTTGGTAAAAGGATGGCCGTGTCATGCCATTTTTTTCTTGTTGAGATTGGGGTGTGACATTTATTGGTATCAGAGCATAGGTTTTGATTTTTGGAGTATAGATATGGGACGTTGTGAGATTGTGTGATAGATTTTTTTTGTTTTTTTTTTTTTTTTTTGCGCTAGTCTTTTATATACTGAGTAGTATTTCATTCTTGGGTACAGGCGACCATGAGTTCTGACTCGGAGCCACTTGCCTCGCTTCTTAAGAGTAATAAAGGCAAGCGAGTCATTACTTCCGACACTAGAGATATGCCTCAACGTTCTCAAGGTGTGACTTTAAAAAGGAGATTGGAGGACCAATATGAAGTGAGTTCCGACTCACGAGAAGCTAGGGAAGAAACCCAAGAGCCTAATCCCCCGACTGATTTCACTCAAGCAATGATTCATTGGTATCGACAGGCGAAGGAATTAAGTGAAGGTGGCGCCACTAACTCATGCACCTTCGCACAATTCAGAAAGGCGGATCCACCTAAGTTTGATGGGAAGTTTGATCCTCTTAAGGCCGATGGTTGGATTAGAAGCATAGAGGAAATCTTTAGAGCGGAAAATGTTCATAACAATCAAAAGGTCAGTTTTGCCACTCGTTATTTGGAAGGTGAAGCTATATGTTGGTGGCAAGGGACTAGACCCGCCCTTGGAGGTACTGATGTAATCATTTCCTGGAAGGACTTCACTGAAGCATTCAATGCCCAATTCTTCCCCGAGTCATTCCAAGCGAAGATGAGGAGTGACTTTGCAAATGTATCTCAAGGTAGCTCATCAGTTATGGAGTATGCGGCCCGCTTTAATCAACTTAGTAGATTCGAGGAAGGCTTCGTGGCTAGTGAAAAGCGGAGGGCAGAACACTTTCAGCGAGGGCTTCGACCTGATATTCGCAGTATTCTCACACCTTTTGTACTGACTACGTACAAAGATGTCTTGGATCGAGCGATTAGGGTGGAGCAAGACATGATAGAGAGTGGCACACAGGGTGCACCTCAGTACAAGAGGTTCAAGCCCACTGATTATCATGATAGTCGGATCAGTAGTAGCAAAAAGCGGAGGGATTTCATTCAGCCAGGAAGGCCCAAGATTCAAAGTAATTCGGGTCCTTGTGCTACTTGTGGTAAGCGTCATAGCGGTCCTTGTTACCGTAAGACAGGAGCTTGCTTCCTTTGTGGGAAAATAGGACATATGGCGCGTGATTGTCCTATACAGAAGGATACCCCTGGGGAGAGTCGAGTATGTTTTGTTTGTGGGCAGTCTGGGCACTTAGCATTTGCTTGTTCTATGAGGAAAACTGCATCTTCAGCTGGTAGGCCCCAAGGAAATCAAGAAAGGCAAAAGACGACTGGAAAAGTTTTTGCGATAACAAAGGAGGATGCGGCGGCATCCAATGCAGTTGTTGCAGGTAATATTTATATTGCCTCTCAATATGCATATGTACTGTTTGATCCGGGTGCTACGCATTCCTTTATTGCCATTGACTTTGCAAGGAAACTTGATGTGTTGCCTAAGCCTCTTGAGTATGAGATGCATGTTGATACTCCTACTGGTGATTTCCTGATTGCTAATCGTGTGTTCAAGAGATGTTTGCTCCGAATTAATGATGTAGTATTACCTGTCGATTTGGTGGAGTTAGATATACGGGATTTCGATGTTATTTTGGGAATGGATTGGTTATCCACATATCATGCAACTGTTGATTGCTATTCTAAGAAGGTTGTATTTCGACTTCAAAATCAACCTGAGTTCTCTTTTTCGGGAAGTGGTAAAGGCACTTTGCCAAGATTGATATCAGCTTTACAAGCGAGAAAGCTTTTGAGGAAGGGTTGTTGTGGTTATGTGGCTTATGTAAAGGACATAAGTAAAGATGTTGTAAAGCTTGAAAATATTCCTATTGTCAGAGAATTTCCAGATGTGTTTCCTGAAGATTTGCCTGGCTTGCCTTATGATAGAGAGATTGATTTTTGTATTGATTTGATGCCTGGTACTACGCCTATCTCTAAAGCGCCATATCGAATGGCACCATCTGAATTGAAGGAATTGAAAGCACAGTTGCAAGAATTGTTGGATAAGGGTTTTATTAGACCCAGTGTTTCGCCTTGGGGAGCTCCAGTTCTTTTTGTGAAAAAGAAGGATGGTAGTATGCGACTTTGTATCGATTATCGAGAACTTAATAAGGTGACGATAAAAAATAAATACCCTTTGCCCCGAATTGACGATTTGTTTGATCAACTTCAAGGAGCTCAGGTATTTTCTAAGATTGACCTTCGTTCTGGATATCATCAGTTGAAGATAAAGGCAGATGATGTACCAAAGACTGCTTTCAGGACGAGGTATGGCCATTATGAATTTCTTGTCATGCCTTTTGGATTAACAAATGCACCTGCTGCTTTCATGGATTTGATGAATAGGGTGTTCAGGCAGTATCTTGATAAGTTTATCGTGGTGTTTATTGATGATATTTTGGTGTATTCGAAAAGTTTGGAGGAACATAAACAACACTTGAGGTTTGTTTTGCAAACTTTGCGTGAGAAGAAGTTGTTTGCTAAATTCAGTAAGTGCGATTTTTGGCTTGATCATATAGAATTCTTAGGCCATATAATCTCGAAGGATGGTATTTCGGTCGACCCAAAGAAAGTTGAAGCAGTTGTCCAATGGAGTCGCCCTACCAATGTCACTGAAGTGAGAAGTTTTCTTGGTCTAGCTGGCTACTATAGGCGGTTTGTGGAGGGATTTTCTAAACTTGCCGGTCCACTTACTCGCCTAACTCAGAAGGGAGTTAAATTTGTATGGTCCGATCAGTGTGAGCATAGTTTCCAAGAGTTGAAGAGACGGCTAGTGTCAGCTCCTATATTGACCTTATCCTCAGGCACTGGTGGCTTCACAATCTACTGTGATGCATCTAAGGAAGGTTTAGGTTGTGTTCTTATGCAAAATGGTAAGGTTGTGGCCTATGCCTCTAGACAGTTGAAAGTACATGAGAGAAATTATCCCACTCATGATTTGGAATTAGCAGCAGTTGTGTTTGCCTTGAAGATATGGCGGCACTACTTGTATGGTGAGAAATGTGAAGTCTTTACTGATCATAAGAGTTTGAAGTATATCTTTACTCAGAAAGAATTGAACATGAGACAGAGGAGATGGCTAGAACTCTTGAAGGATTACGACCTGTCTATCAATTACCATCCAGGTAAGGCAAATATAGTAGCCGATGCCCTAAGTCGTAAATTTTATGGAAACATGGCAACATTGCTCACTTCTCAGAAACCTATTCTTGAGGATATGAGGAAGTTGGACTTGGAGGTATTGGTACATAAGCTTGGTGCTCGATTAGCTAATCTTCAAGTACAACCAATGTTGATTGACAGAATTAAGGCTAAGCAGAATGGGGACCCTCAGTTGAGAAAGATTAGAGAAGGAGTAGAAGCTGGGAGACAAGAGGATTTCAGTATCCATGCGGATGGGTCATTAAGGTTTCATGGTCGGCTATGCGTTCCTGATGATTCGGGATTGAAAAAGGAGATATTGCAGGAAGCTCATAGTACGAGATTCTCTATCCATCCGGGAAGCACTAAAATGTACAGGGATATGAGAGAGAATTTTTGGTGGATCAATATGAAAAAAGATATCGTGAAGTTTGTTAACCAGTGTTTGGTTTGCCAACAAATAAAGATTGAGCATCAGAAACCAGGTGGACAGCTACACCCACTTGAGATACCTAAGTGGAAGTGGGAACATATTACCATGGACTTCATCGTCGGTCTACCGAGGACGCCTAGTGGTAAAAACGCTATATGGGTGATTGTCGATCGATTGACTAAATCTGCTCACTTTTTATCATATCGATTCGGTCTTTCACTTGAGGATATGGCGAAGCGGTACATTAATGAGATAGTGAAGCTTCATGGGGTTCCAGTGAGCATTGTTTCTGATAGGGATCCCAGGTTTGTATCTAACTTCTGGAAAAGTTTGCAAGGAGCATTGGGTACTAAACTCAACTTCAGCACGGCTTTTCATCCGCAAACAGATGGACAGTCTGAGAGAACGATTCAGACATTAGAGGACATGCTAAGATCCTGTGTTATTGACTTTGGCGGTTCGTGGGACGAACACCTACATTTGGCGGAGTTTTCTTATAATAACAGTTATCATTCTAGCATCAAGATGGCTCCTTTTGAAGCTCTATATGGTCGAAAATGCAGAACTCCCGTATGTTGGGATGATGTTGGTGAGAAAAGATTAACCGACCCAGAGTTTATTCAGCAATCAGAAGAGAAAGTCAGGGTGATTCGAGAGCATTTGAGAACAGCACAAAGCCGTCAGAAAAGCTATGCTGACCTTAAAAGACGCAAGGTAGAGTTCAATGTGGGAGATCATGCATTCCTCAAAGTTTCTCCAACAAAAGGCGTTATGAGATTTGGCACTCGTGGTAAGTTAAGTCCAAGATATGTGGGACCATTCTTAATATTAGAGAAGATTGGTGAAGTTGCTTATAAACTGGCTTTACCACCAGCATTATCGGGCGTGCATGATGTGTTCCACGTGTCTTTATTGCGAAGATATGTGCCAAATCCTGAGCATGTGCTTGACTTTACACCTTTAAGGTTAAAGGAAAACTTATTTTATGATGAGCAACCAGTACGCATTGTCGATAAAAAAGATCAAGTGCTACGACAACGCACTATTCCCTACGTAAAGATTCAATGGCAAAACCACACCGAGAGGGAGGCCACTTGGGAACTTGAGGAGGAGACAAGACGCAAATACCCTCACTTGTTTGATGATTGAGGCACGTCTAAATTTCGAGGGCGAAATTTTTTTAAGGAGGGGAGAATGTAAAATATGGGTCCGAAAAAAAAAAAAAAAAAAAAAAAAAAAAAAAAAAAAAAGGTCAAAAAGTCAAAAGGTCAAAAGTGTCTACAGTGCATGCTCAGCTCTTCTTTTTAACCGAGAGCTCGTGCACAGCAAGGAAGAGAAGAGAAGAGAAAAGAGGAAAAGAAGAGAAGAGAGAGGAAGAGAAGAAGAAGAAGAAGAAAAGGGAGGGTTTTGCGTCGCGCGGACCTCGCCTAGCCGATTCGACTTTGTATCGCAACGCTCGGTAAGTATTCGCGCCCCTCGTTCCTTTGATCGGAGAAGTTTTCCGATTTAGGGTTTAAATTCGGAATTTTAGGAAATTCGAGCGGCGAAGTCTGATTTTTGAGTTGTTGAGCTGCGTATTTTTATAGAATTGGTAGTTTACGGTGTTGCGGAGCCATGGGATTTTACGGAATCTGATTTGGACTTACGGTTTGCCGGATATGAATTTTTGAAGTTGAGTGCGCGCAGTGAACAGTGCGCGAACAGTAGTTTTTAGGCCGATTTTCGTCGGTTTTCGGCTCGATTTTGGGGCTGCTAAGTTGGGGTTCCTGTAGTGCTCTGAATAAGCTTTCTCTTGACTATAAGTTCGCTTAGAACGGAGTTTAGTGGAGGAAGTTATGGCGCAATCAAGTTTCGCACTCAAATTCCGCGTCGTGGACGAATTTGGAAAATCGCTTTAGACGAGTGTTTTGGGAGCGTCTTTTAGTCGTTATATTAGCATCTAAGCCTAGTTGAGCCGAATCGTAGTCGAAATATCATTTTACTCGGTTTTGATACCGTTTTTCGGCTTATTGTTAGGTATTCGAGTGCGTCGGCTCGAGAAACCGCTGTAGGTTAGTTTTTCAGCTTTTCAAGGTGAGTGGTATTATTTCTTCTTTGAATTTGTAAACTCATGTTTAGAAAATGATATGTATGAGATATGTTACTATATAAGAAATGGCATTTTGATTGCATAAAATTAGATCGAGCATTTACTGACATTTTGTGTATTTGAAATGAAATATTATCTTTTGATTTCGGTTTGAGTTTACTGAATGCAAATGGGTTTGCGAAACTTTTTGAGAAAGACAAATGAGGAGTTCTTGTATTTGAATGTGGCTTATAAAGGGTTATATACCCGTTTGCGAAATGATTTCTTTCTCTTTTTGAATATTGGTGATTTTGATTGTGGATTGCATTTGCTGGTATGGGAGGATGTGGATTTTGATGCTCAGTGTCTCTGTGAACCCAAATGAGGGGTTCTGGGTATGTGCATACTAGTCTAGGATATCCTTGTGGGCCGAGCCACCGGCTTATAATAGGTGGAGACCTTTCCAAGGGGGGAATCTTGGTCGCTTTTCACGGGGCGTTATCCGTGATTATACTTAGATTTCTGAGCATGAGATTGGCCAATGGATTTGACCATTGGTTTCTTCTTTGATATTATTAATTTGAATGACCTTTTCTACTGTGAAAATGTGACGTTTGAAGTAGCATATAACTTATTTTGAATATGGAGTTTGTGATATGTCGGAATTGGATTAATTGAGCTTTCGTTTGGTCTTTATAACTGTGTGCATAGTGGGTGCTCGATCTACTTAGAAGAAATGTATTACTCACTGAGCCGTGATAGCTCATTCCTCTCATTTTACTTGTTTTTCAGGTTCTTCACCGAGGCGCTAGTAGGCGTGAGAGTTCCGGTGTCGGGGAGGGCATTTTGATAGTTGAGACTTTTTGGTACGAGTTATACTTGGATGTGGAGTTTAGTGTACTGAGCTTTTTGGTGGATTGTAATTAACTCTGATATTGTAACCAGTTAAACTCTATATCATGTATATATATGTGGATGCATATATTATGATATTAGATGGGTTTCGGTTATGTTTAGGCTGCGTCCTTTGGTAAAAGGATGGCCGTGTCATGCCATTTTTTTCTTGTTGAGATTGGGGTGTGACAGCATCACGTTATGTCTCAAGAACCTTAATTTAGATGGTTGGTTACACAAAAGTAAAAAACAATGACATATGCAAACTGGAAGACTGGTGATCACAACAATAACAAACCAAATTGAAGGCGTCTACATTAAAACTTTTAATGGTGCAGGTGGCTAGTGGAGTGAGTGGGTCAAATTGCAACAACAACATAACAAACTAAAATAAAAATTATGTTAATCCTCAAGCAGGCTCGTCCGACCCCATCTACAAGTCCATTCCAGGAACCATGAGACCATCTAGAAATCCATTCAACAGAATATGAGATAAACTTCTTAACAAAGCCTAGCTGTGTGAAACAACCTTGAGAAATGCTTAAGTCCTGGAAAAGATATGTTCTAGCCTAACATATAAAAGTGCATTGCAAGCAAGCATATGCTCTGAATGTTCTTTGTATTTTCCTCCAAATAACAGAGTGGGTCAAATTTTTTAATTTAACAAGGAACGACTTCAGCAACGACAGACTATTTCTTAAATGAATCTAAAAGCAAATGTCCCCAAAACATGGAGATCGACCCTTTCAACAACTTTTGCAGATACAATATCGTGTCTGTCCTTAAACAAGTTGGGCTTGAAAAGGTGTCAGATAGCAATTTTATAAAACAATTACTTAGCTCGGTTTAGGGCCCTAGATCACTTCAAATCACCCTCAATAGTATATTAATGGTTGTGATAAGACCAAACGTTTGCATATTCCTTTTCAAGACTTGGCCTACATGGATTTAGTCCTGGGTCATCGCACCACTTCATGAAGGTTGGTGTTCATTTCTTTATTTGAGGAACAGGAAATTAAAGTAATGGACACGTGCTTGTAGTTGTTGAGGAATGACTCGTCCATTGTGTTTTAAAATTTAACATGCATAATATTTGAAGATTTGCCGATTTTATGTTGCCTATCGCACAAAGGCACCGTACTGGGTCAACCAATCTTCATCCATGAGTAGAGCACTTGTGGCCATGCCTTACCTAGAGAGAGCTTAAATAGATTTTTCAACATATTCAACTAGACTTACCGTTAACCAAAAATATAAGCCAACAAGTTTAGGATCAACTAAATATATTATTTACTCTTCATCACGACAGTTATCAGAAGTGACACCATTTCCCTAAACCTCAATGGTGGCAGGGTAGGGTTTGCTTGGCCCTCTGCAAGACCTTGCAGGGTCTAGGCCATGCTCTAGCAAGGTTGCAGCCACTTACCCACGGCGAGGCATGCGAGCCCTAGCCACCGCACAATGAAGGCCTACGAGTCTCTCCTAGATGGAGGAGGGCTAGCATCAGTTTGCCGAAGCAAGGGTTCCAAACCTTCTGACATCTTACAATAAAGATACCATTATATTTTTTTCAACACAAACAAAAAGAAATTAAACAAAGTTCACTTATTTTATCATCTAATTGGTTTTGCATGATCAAAGAAAAAATGATGTCACGCCCGACTCAAAGTCTAATGCTTTCCACACCTCACTTTCAAGAGTCGAACGGTGCGACATCTCAGGAATACGTTGCTGACTTAACAGTCTCGCATCAGAGTCAATCGTAGCGAAAACAAATAATAAAACCCAAACACATAAGTTGGAGAACACCAGAATAACTAAGCACGCCCAATCGCATCAATACTTAAAACATTTCATTACCAAATATATTTACATCATCCATATACAAGTACACTTATATCCGTCCGCCATTCTTTGAGTCCATAAAATTTATATGTACACCCATGACGGTTACCTTAAAAACCATACACCAAAAAGAGGCAAATACCCTATCTACCAAAACGGTATTACACAAACACTAACTCATCGCCTTCTTACTAGTCCTTGCGTCCTTGGCACAATGTCCATTCAGGGTGTACTTCATGAAATTATCCTCGGTATGCATGACTGTACCAAAATGTTCTGGCGGCGGCGGCGGTGGCGACTGATTCCTTATTCAGACGGGTTATCTGAAATGGTTTGATTTATATAACCATGAGACACTTCTCAATAAGTTGCAACCTAAACCCTATATAAGCTATCACATATCTCTAGACAATCACACAAGCACACACATTCACACACATCGAATCACCGCATAGCGGACTATCTGTACTTTAGTCACAACCACATCATAATGCAATCACACGCATGTACAATTCTCATTTTGCGCATTCATTCCGTTCTCATTATCACTCTTTCACATTCCTCGCCAGTGACCCGCGTTAAAGTACATGCCTCAGGCACACTGCGACCACTTATCATAACACTTCAGGGCCCGCGTTACCGTACACGCCTTAGGCCATGTCTCTTGCCCGCATTAAAGTACATGCTTCAGGCTCAACATCTACCACCTACTGCGCAACCCGCGCTAAAGTACACGCCTCAGGCTGGCAGTCTTTCGGTAATACCGAGCATTGTCCCGCGTTGAAGTACACGCCTCAGGACTACACAATTCCCACAATCGCACATACCATGCCACACATACACAATCACTTTCTTACTCATGCGCATGCTCGACACCATATACCACACCCCATTGGCCCATCACACGTGGCCCGTACACGCATCAATTAACATGTAAAACATGCTCACTCAGCATTCGACATGGCCAATTTCAACAATTAATTCAATTTGGCCCACGCGTGCACATAATCAAGCACATTTCAATCCATCAAATCATGGTTCAATAAACACACAAGGCCGCTCATGGGCCCACAAATACAGTTACGTTCATAGGCGTAATTTCGACATTTCCAAGCCTATTAAACCCCACAATCCAACCATACTACCACACATCAAATCGACACCATTTGTCCTTAAATCGAGTCTTAAGCTCGCCAATTTCATCCCACAACATTCAACACTCTATTCAGTTTCGCTCCAGCCTCGAAACATCCTCATTTCATCCTCAAGTCAACTCATATAACACACATTCAAGCCTAAATTCTGGTCACGAGGCAGCAACTATTCAACCCCGACATCCCCATCATTCCGCTCATCAAAACAAACATCCACAGAATCGAGGTAAAATTGGGCAATTTACACAGTGACTGAAATCCCATCCAAATAAATAGTAAACGAACTCCAAAAATTCTGAAATTTGGATATGTTGCGTAAAACATCTTGATAAACATTTTCCATGAAGAACTCGAATCCCAGTTCCAACTGTACACATCTCGTTTTGACACTCAAACTCAGACGAAAATCAACTCGCTCTAACAGACCGTTTTGTCCTCAAAATACATTTCTTTCAATATCTAAATCACCTTGAAAAGCCTTGAAATTTTTATATGTCATAGCCACAAATTTCCCCAACAATTTTTGTGAAGAAATTTTTTTGAAAATAGGCATGGAAAAATTTGTAAAAATCCGAACAGACTAAAAGGTCGAGTGAATAGTAAATCAGGCAGTTTTATTTCGGTCCAAAGATGGACTTCCGAATGGCCTCAAATGATTTCTAAAAATTCCTAAATTAAAGTATCTCATACGTCAAGATGTTGGGAACAACTTTCATGAAGAAAACTTCCTCAAATTCGGCCCACAAAATTCTCTACAAAAATAGCAAATTGAAGACATACAGTAACCGCGAATCCGTGATTCACACCAGACTTCGCGGATTCAAACCCGAATCGATTTCTATGGAATTTCATCCGCCAAAACTCATTCCCATATATCTAATCCAACCCACAACAGCCACTAACAGTCACGATCAACCACTAATAGCCATGAATAGCCACCAACAACCATGACCAATACCTTAATCAACCTTTAAATCCCCTAAATCGCATCCAACGAGTCCGAAAATATCCGATGTACTAGGCAAGGGTTAGATTACGACTTACCGAACTCTAGACTCACGCGGCTAGAGTGAAACGGGTGCGATCGGCACGGCGGTGTGGCTTGGCGGTGGCGACAGCAAGCGGCGGTGGTGATCCGGTCGGGTGGTGACCGGCGTGCGGCGGCGCAACGAGGGGAGGGAGCTGGTTTGGTGAGGGGGAGCGGCTGCCCTGGATGGAGAGAGAGAAAAGGGGAGAGAGAGAATTATCCAAACTTAATCCCCAAGTTTTTTACCATCACAAAATGACCAAAATGCCCCTCTCTAACCTTTTTAATCCAACGGTCGAGATTCGATCTATTCTTGATATCAACTGCCCGGATCGAATCTTACTTTAAAATATCCAAAGGTATTGTGTCTTTTCCAATTTTGGGGGCAAAATGACCAAAATGCTTATCTCTCAGAAAACATGCCCTTTATAAATTTCCAAGGGTATTTTGGTCACTTTCTCCGTTTCTTGCTCAAATCGAATTTTTCTGAAGGTTTCGGGCTCATCCAAAATTTGCATGTGTCTTCCGCGATGTCGTCCTAACGTTCCGTCATGATTTCCTAATTTTCTGATGTCCAATTTGGGCTAAATTCAATAATTAAATTTTATTAAACGCAACTCGAGCGTTTCTCAAACTAACGGGCAGTTTGTTGGGGAAATTTACAGAATCGACTAGTGACTGACAATAAATTGAGTCATGTGCAAGTTCGTTCAGTACGTGACGATCTCGGTTGTCATTAAAATCGCGAAAATTAATCACTAGCTCTGAGGGATACAATCGTTTGGTATAGGTTTAGGATCATTCATCAAGTCATTTCGTGGTCCAACGGAATCACCCGCGATCCACTATTATGACAGTGGCGAACTGACTCCTGACTATCCTTGGATCGGCCAACAGTGGCTCAAAATATCACTTCAACAATTTCATAGTCGAAAATCAATTCACAATCGAATTTTCTTTAGTCTAGCGAATTTAATTCCCCTATTAGCCTTTCCCTAATGGTTAGTATCTCAAGAATAATCAATTCTGGGCGAGAATTTACTACGAGTACATTTCATAAAACTTAGTATTTTATCAATCCCAAATGGACTAATTTTCAGGACGTCACAGATGATAGATTAATTCCGCCATGAGATCATTCGCAGTTTCCATTAGAGATTGCTCAGAACAAAACAATAATTAATCTCAATGGTCATTGAACAATAAATATCATATTCGAAAAAACTCCCTCCCTCCCTTCTCCTTGTTTTCAGGAAAGTTCAATTTGAAAAGTTCAAAATAAGTGGGAGACAGAGACTCGCTATAAACAAATTGGAGTCCTCTCCCACAGTTTATAGGGAGCAGGTGTTCAGTGGAGAATAGAGATCGCTTGAGCCATAACACTTTCCGTACTTCATAAGTGGAGACGGACAATTATCTCGTGAAATTTCAGTATGGACAACGATTCAGATGGGAAGCTCACAGCAGCGGTACAAGTTAAAAAGTCGCCATCGTCTAGACAGACATCCTCAACAACTCTCCCATTTCTCCATGTTATATTAAGAAGCATTGCTGACTCCAGACCATAGCAGAGCTGACCGCAGTAATGCCTTTTGTTTATACACTCTTTCTTGGTCTGAAATATCCTGAACTGCATAAAAAGCGTTCGTTGTTCATCCTCTCGAGTCCTGGTCTATACTTTATCAAGAACTTTAGAGTTAGAAACAGTAAAATGAAATTTCGTAATCTGGGGTGCGTTAGCTTAGTTCTTTGTTATTTCCTAACAGAAAACTCATGACCTTCCGGAAGCGTCAATTTCCAAGAGAATTCAGCAATTTGCAAGATTCACCAGTCCAAGAAAGTAAACAAATTATACTGTCCATCCTCAAGTATTGTGTCTTCTAAGCTCTAGATAACTACAGTGCTGTGCAAGAAACTAGAACCTTCTGTTCAATAGGTTGAAAGGCAGTCCCAGCTTGCGACGACAGTATTTTATTTCCAACCTCCCCATGAGCCATTCTTGGAAAGAAGAAAAAGTTATACACGTGCATCGTTTGATGCCTCTAAAGGAAGGTTATTTATTTAGGTTTGTCCAACAAGAGAGTACACAGCTACCCAGTATATGGTTATGAACTTTGGTGCCTGGTATGTTAAATCAAATTAAGTCTCCCAATTATAAATTAACAGGGTAAATCATCAACCTGAAATTTTCCTGGTGAAGATAGGTGTGCAAAGCCATAGCCTGTTGATTCAATATTTCTTCAGATAGGAAATTGTTAGAAGAAATAATGCATGATTGATGACGCTGAGCTGAATTGATGCTGAAGCGTTGAAATGATGAAGAAGAAATATTCAAATGTTTGCAATAATTTGAGTTTACCATTTCCATATCAGATTAACATGAATTCTTTAAGCTGGAGAAATGGAAATCAGACCAACTTCCTTGTCAATGAAGTTGTTGGGGAACGTGTCCTTGGACTCAAGAAGGAGAAGAAAAAGATGTAACCGTTGAAGACATGGTAAGCTGCAGAGCAGCAGCCTTTGCTTTCGTCAGCAGCCAGAACTCGGGACTCATAACCATTGCAAATTCAGTTTTTGGATCGAAGGCACTGATTAGTGTTGATGTCTTTACAAAGGCTTTCCAAGTGGACAAAAAGTAATCTAATCTCCAGACACAGAACTGGTTTGACTACCATTAGACAGATGTTCACAAGAGTAATTGTGTTTTTTCAATACAATACAAAGAAGAATTCTTTTGAATGAGATACTGACTTTGGGTAGTAGTACAATTGCTTGTTATCTGATATTGATAAGATTCCGCTGTTTTCTCTCTCTCTCTCTCTCTCTCTCTCTCTCTCTCAATTCTTTCAAGGGTTGAGATGAAAAACTAATTCAAGATCTCTTTCCATCCTGCTTGCTCCAGGTGTCTGACTAACTTCCCAAACGAGATATATTACTGGATCACTCCATACCAATCTCAAGTATCAGTGCGTGAATAATTTTTCCTTTATAGAATTGTTTTTTTTTTTTTTTGGTAAAGGATCCTTTATAGAATTGTTTAACTCAAGTAAATTCATCATTCTGATATAGAACCGCATCTTAAGTAATTTTCTGTCTTACTTTGGGTTTGTTAATTTGCTGTAAGGATTGAGAGTTTGTATAAGGCCGACCATGGAGTGGGGCCACCAAACATTAATCATCTCTTCATTCCATTATCAATAAATACTGGTTTGCCTGTTTCACTCAACTTTTTCAGCGCTAGAAGAGATGACACGCGTAGAGTTCCTTCGAGAGGAAGAGAGAGTCTATATAGGATGCCTCTGGTTGGTCTCTGATAATGCTTAAAACTGGTGTTTATACTTCGAGAGTCGAGATGCTTAAAAAATCATGAAATAGCCACTGTTATGGAATTAAATATGCTTCCTGTAACATTTAAATGTTAAGATAAAAGAATAGTGCTATTGAGGCCCTTCTTCTGTAATATTCTAGCTTGGCCAAACTTCATATTTTTGTTTCACGTGTTACTGCACCGGTATTTTCGGCAAACTCGACCAGCCAGCCAAGGCATGCATGTGGTTGTGGACAGGCAGTACTCGGAAACCTTTTAAAGCCAATGCAAGGATGTAAATTTTAACATAGACCACTTCCATATGACATTGTGCGAATAGTTTAAGCTGCAGAGGAGGCATTCAAACAACTGCCACATGGTCGAAGTTGTTTTGGAATGACCGGTTCTTGGACTCTTAAAGATAAAGCTTCTAAAAAAGACTTGGTAATCTGTAGTGCAACTTGTTCAATAAACTAGAGAGTGATTCTTATGAAGAATGATCTTTTGTTACTCCAACATTCATGATCAATTACATGGAGAGAAATTCTTTTATTGCGAAGTCATTATCAATCTCGGCAATCATGTAGAATCCGGGGTAATCCAATGTCTTGGAGGTCAATAATGTATCCACTCAATTGTTGTCGTACCTGTCGCGACCTAAAAAATTTTCATTTTTCGGGCTAATGGATTATTAAGACTAATCTTAACTCGGGCCCTCCCAAGCCCTACCAATTCGCAACTTAGGGTTTAAGTTTTTAACATGCAAATATTTTTATGCTTGGAGTCGCCACTAATCATTTTGTGGTAGGTCGATTAGAAACCTAAATAAAACATAGGGAGATATGTTTTATTCCTACGAACCAGAAATTCTAAACTCGGGGACTTGGTTACGCTAGATCTAATCTAACGCCCTTTCGGTACCTTTTCTTTTCAAAAATATTTTGGCAGGCAGTTTGGATCCATTTTAACTTAATTACTAACATGTGAGGTGTTCATGCGGGTGCGCAAATCACCAATTTAACACCCGGGAAAGCATTAAATAAATCGCAAGTTTGGAAGAATTACTTACCTGGAAGCAACGCAAGCATCTGCATTGTTAACTAGAAAATCACATTAACAATCCTAACATGATTTCTAATTAACAAAGCAAGGCACTCAGTGTGTTCATTAGGGTTTGCGTTTTATTAAAATGCAAACTAACCTATATGCAATGCCGTGCAAAAATGACATGCAAGTAATGCAACCTAGCATGCAACCTATATGTCATGCGACGACGTGACCTAATTCTGATTACGGGCAAGTGATTTATTTTTTGGTATTTTTCTCTAATGAAATTCGGAATAAAAATATGCCTAAATTAACGTGCAATCTATGATGATTTAACATATCCTAACATGATTGATTTTTGGAATTTTTTTATTAAAATTCGAAATTAAAAATAACCCAAATCATGAATGCAATCTATCCTAATTTAATCTATCCTAAAATGACTCTTTTTGGGTTTTTTATGAAAATTCGAAATTAAAAAAAATGACCTAAATAATCTATTAAGATTAGAATATTACTTAATTTAAACTAGGAAATAGATTATCTCAAGTCCTAATTTAAATTAAATAATTACTCTATCTTCTAGATATATTTAGGATTCCCTAAACATGCAAAACTCTAATTCAAATCTAACTGATATTTTTTGAATTTTCTGTTTTTTATTTGAAAAGGAAAAACAATTTAAACAGAGATAGCATCCACATTTAGAACAGCCACGCGATCCGCAAAAATTCGTTTCAAACTCGGATTAGGCACAAAAATCGAACTATCGGTCATATCTATAGGGTTATAGATATCGACGGAAAGCCGATTATTCAAATTTGGAAAGCATATAAAAATCATTATCGTATCCAAGTTATTATGGATAGGATAATAATTTCCCGTATCACCGCGTATCGTACCTTAGTGATAAGGTCGGATAGTCGTCCAGATACGTTGCTAAATTAGGAAATTTTCCTAATTTTGAATATTTTCAAATATTGCAGATATATCGAACATTATCCTAAGATATCTAAATATCCACATGATATTCATGAAATATTCAAAACATACAAATTAGGAAATTAAATATTTCGAAAATATTGGATGGGAATCTTACCTAATTTCGTGAATAATTTCCAAGTTTGAATCACGTGGATCGGGTTTGCGGATCACGGCGACGGTGGACCGGCAACGGTATCGCAGTGGTGTTCGCGGCTTAGGCTGCTTCACGGTGGTGGTGATGTTAATCAATGGCGGGAGTTGCTGAACGTTCACTTCCAAGACGTGGAGGTTTCTCTTTGGTCACCACTGCTCTCACCCATGATCAGACCTCTTCCTTTAAAAATCGTGAGTGGACTTGTAATTCTTGACCTTTGACCGTGACCCTGAAGACAAACGCAGTGAGATTTTAATCGAGGAAAGGAGTCAAAGCAGCCCAGTGTCGCATCAAGAGGGCAGCAAAGAGTGCAGCGACGGGCGTCAGGAAGCAGCAAGCGTCGTCGGCTTCGATTAGTGGAAGTCCTGAGCGCGTCAAGAATGCTTAGAAAAACTGCAGAAATTAGTCAAGTGCGGTTTGTATTGATCTCCAAGTGTCCCCAAGTGGATTTCTTTGAGAATCTCCCAAAGTCTGATGATGCTGATCCAGCGAGGCCTTCTCTTGGCTTGACAGTCGTAGAGTCTCAGGACAGCAAGGGCAGAGACCACTCGTCGTGATGGCTCGATGCGGCAGCGGCAGAACAGGAATAGAAACAGTTCATCGACGACAAGGAAGAATCGACAAGGCTTGGAGCTTGACGGCTTCTTCGTCGTCGGGAGGACCGCAGCGAGGCTGGTCGTGGTTGGTACAGCAGATGTAGGGAAGCAGTGGCGGCGAAATAGTGAGCGTCAAGCAGCAGTGGTGACGAGGACGGCTCTAGCGCGAGCAACGCAGATGCGATGACAGGGCGGCGTCACTACGGCGGTTACGCACGTACACGGCCAACCCTCTTTCTCCCTCAATCTCACGTGTACTCTCAAAAATTTCAGATCTGAAATTGTGTTCCCCTCAAAATTCTGACCTAAACATGTTTATATAGTGCTAACTTAGGTCAATTAGATGGGCTTACTAATCCAAATGGGCTTAGGCTTGGGCTTAGGCCTTAACCTAATTTAAATGGGCTGAATTAATTAAGGATAATGGGCTGAATTAAGCTCAAATTAAAACAACTGAGCCCATTTGACTTGTAATTCCCGGCCTTTGCATTCCAAGCGAACCGAGTCCCATTCGATGAAATTAAGCTCGTTCGCCATCACCGATCCGATGCAAAATGCGATTAAATTAAAATGAACCTAAACTATATGTTA
The DNA here is from genome assembly GCA_024500025.1 of Syzygium aromaticum. Lineage (NCBI taxonomy): Eukaryota > Viridiplantae > Streptophyta > Magnoliopsida > Myrtales > Myrtaceae > Syzygium > Syzygium aromaticum. The sequence goes on from CM044892.1 coordinate 33,416,795, forward strand.
TGCAATTTAAATATTTTTGTTTAGGGGTTAAAAATTAATCCCTAATTTTCTATGCAAATTACGACTAAATGATTAGTAAAATTTAGGTGTCAACAGCTGCCCCTCTTTGAAGGTGAGCTCGCAGAGGTTGCATTCAAAGACTAAATGATACCTAAATTTCAACTATGCAAATGCAATGAATGTTGTTTTTGTCGGGATTATGAATCCCATTTTTTAAAATGCAATAAGAAATGATGCATGCTGACATGAATGGAAAACATACCTGGAATTGCTTACCTGATGTCGCGAGATAATGCAATTCAAGGTATGACTCTGATTTGTATGTTGTTCGGCAAATGTCTGGGCTCAGTCCCATAGGTTTTGCCTGATACACTGTTGATGAACTTCGGTGATCTGCAATTAAGTCAAAACACACGAAGAAAGCTCGACGTATCCAATCATCATCTGGATTCGTGAGAGCAGTTTGTAGCGAAAAAAATGTAAAAACGTTCCGACCTTTACAAACTACCTATACATCTCCATAGGTATTTGTAAAGATTTAGCCGCTGCGCCTATATCTTTGACTCATAGGTGCATCACGGGGGAACTCAAGAGGATATTCCGACCCTTATGAGATACCTATACATCTCCATAGATACTCATAAGGATTTGGCCGCTTCACCTATACATCTCCATAAGTGAACTACGGGGGAACACCTGAGGTTGAGGAATATTCCAACCTTTATGAGATACCTATACATCTCCATAGGTACTCATAAAGATTTGGCCGCTCCACCTATACATCTCCATAGGTGAACTACGGGGGAACATCCAAGACGGGGAGAATATTCCGACCTTTATAAGATACCTATACATCTCCATAGATATTTATAAAGATTTAGCCGTTTCACCTATACATCTCCATAGGTGAATCACGGGGGAATCTTCTCGAGATTGTGTAAAAATCTGTGATTTGGTGAACAAAGGGGCTAGCCCGAATGTTCGAGGGTTTCTTGATAAAGTACCTGGACATCATCGGAGGTACCTGAAAATGGCTTGATCAATAGACACCTGAACATCATCAAAGGCATCTAGAGATCGCAACAAAAAGATCAAATATGGGACCTGACGATTGCTCGAACAGGTTGGGAATACCTAGATAGTCATAGACATCCAAGGGATAGAGATATACTTACTTGGTGATATCTCCGACTCTTGAGGGTGTGTCTCCTGTTAGACACGGTTTTAGCAACATGTAATATGCATTCGCATTATCAAGAACACATATACACATGCACTATGATTTCAACTGGTTTTTCATGCACGATGGTTTCGTCAAATCGGCATTACAAACTTCGTTGGGGATAAATCATGACAAGACAATCCGAATTCACAAACGGGTATCTTGAAAATGTCGAATGAGGGACTTTCAGTCCGAAAGGTCTTTCACTCATTCTCATTGAAAAAAGCTGATTTATGAGAATCTCTCTATCTCACCATCATCATGTGGACAAGGGTCCGAGTATTCTCGCAAGCGGTACGACCTTACCAATATGAGAGGTCTTTGCTAGGAATGTAACATGGCTTGGTCAATGGCTTAGCAAAAGGGACTCTTCGAGTCAAGGCTATTGAAAGAATATCCTTCGTAATCGTCTCTGGGCTTACAAGTCAAGAACCTTGCAAAATGAGATAGAAACGGACTTGCTCGCACTTCTTCGAGCTAAGCTTATAAGCATCTGAAACACTACGTTAGTTCAAGTGCCCTAATCTGAAGAGATTTTGTAAGGGACGTAACGTAGGCTAGGCTCATGGGTTGAGAAATGAATGGATCATTAAGCTCAAAATGTGTATAATTGGGGTGAATAAGTTGGTGATCATCTTGGCATTGTCACCAGTCTTCTTCTTCACCAGGGATTATCTCCTCGGTAGATGTTCCATTAGCTTCGAGAGTTCATCACTTGATTCCTTTGAAACTTGTAGGATTGCTGCTCTACTGGGGATGATTTTGATATGTCATATCCTGACACATTTTTTGTTGGGCATTGGCCTTGCTTTTATCAGGCACACTGCTTTTTCTTGCCCTTCCTTCTTTTTTTTTTTTTTTTTTTTTTGACATTTAATACATGTTGCTTACAACGTAAACACTGGCCAGCTAATCTGACTGATTGACTTGCTGCTTGAACTCAGAAGCTCCTCGTCTTTAGTCTTCTATCGACACTTCGGATATGTTGTGTAGACAATGACGACTTTTGCCTTGCCCCAGTGTGGGGGATGATCACCAACTGGGTTTAAGAAATGAAATTGTAGGCTCAATTGGGCTTAGCAAAGGATAAAATGTGTATATGATAGAGAAAGAAATGCTCTTCGTCATCCTAAGGCACTTGAACTTTCGTGTGAATTCATCTGAAAAAGCAACACTCGAAGATTGATGCAAGTGAGAGCAAGAAAATTTCAATTCATTTTTCACCTTATGATACTGATTTACCTCCAGTTTGCCCCAATGTGGGGTGGTTCTTGACAGGGGTAATTTGAATGAATTTCTCCAAGTGTTTAGGCTCAAAGTGGTGAAACAATGGATAAACTGTAGTGTTTGAGATAGAGAAATGAAATGCCTCTTGTTATCTCGGCCGTCGTACCTTTTGCGAGATAACTCTTTACCTTGCAGACATAGAATTTTTTCAACTCAACTCACTGGGGATTAATGCATGGGACTGTGTATAGGATATGGCTTGCCTTTCATCATCCCAATGTACCTCATTCAACACATTCAATTCATTCCACATGAATTGTCAAATTGTCCAAATGGATTTCCCCCCTTGAAATCGATGATACAGACCGACAAAATAACCATGCAAAAATTAAAGCCAATGCAAACATCTTAGCTTGAAATTGATTGAAATCATTTATTCATCAATGAAATGTTTGCAACTCGGAAGTATAAAACCAAACACTGGAAAACTTTTGCTGCGAAATGTCAGGTTTTATCAAGGATAATACATCTTTACAGCATCAGAATTAACAGGTTGGAGATCTCACGACCATCCATTTCTGCGAGAATCAGGGCACCTCCGGGAAGTACCTTTTTAACCACATATGGACCGATATAGTTTGGAGCAAACTTTCCTCTGGGAATAGGAAAGACTGGCAGTACCTTCCTTAGAATTAGATCATTTACCTTGAAGTGTCTTTGACGCACTTTATGGTTGAAAGACTTACCTACTCATGCGGCAACTGGATTGGGCATTTCGTCTCACTCTCAGGAAGAATTGCCCCTATTTTTACCTCTTTAGTTTCTCCGGAGTCACTCAGGTTAACGATGACAGTTTGGTCTACTGTCAGGACTTTAGGTCTTTCATGATGCTTAAGATCACGCTGAAGGTCCGAGGAATCATCAAGTTTGCCGGCATCATTGGGATCAAGCTTGGTTGCACATAATTCATGAGATTGTACCGTTCCCATACCCTCACGTATCACAAGATTATCTCTGAAACATAAAGTAAGGGATTCAGAAGGACAAACAGGGCTAAACATTGCATTTTTTTTGTAATTTTTGTTTTTTTTTTTTAAATTCTTTTCGAAAAAATTTTAACGCGAGGGAGCATGAAGAAGCCCAGGCCTCAGAATTCTCCTTGGACTATATTTTTCTTTTATCGGTTGGATATCATCACCGGGCTGGTTTGATGTACCTCAACATGCCCTCAAAAAACTGAAAATAACATGTAATTTCATTGATCATTTCGAAATGAATTACATTTATTGAATGGAAATTGCAACAACCAAGTCCTAGAAACGAGAACGGAAAGCAGCACCCGAGATGGGGCAAATCCTAAAAAGCAGTAAAAACTCCCATACAGGGGAGTGTGCGAAAAAGTAAAGGTTTTACTCTTGTGGGCCAGTGCCCATTCCCTCTAACGGTCCTTCTTCGATAGCTCCAATGAAGACATCATCGAACAGGGCAGTAATTCCTTCTATTGCATCATCAGAATCTCCTGTCATTTAAGGTGTTGGATCATCCATACCTCCCCATCCGTCGGGGACAATGTCACGTGGATCAACATAGAAACTCGGAGGTGCTGAGTACTTCACATAATAGTCGAACTTGCCGCTCGGTTGCCCCAAAGTGTCGATCACCTCCTTCTCTTCATGCATCATTCTTGCAGGGCCTGGGAATGTAGTGCGAATGTGTGGAGGCAACCTACCACGCCCACGTTCTCCATCATTCGGCCCTTCATTGGATTGCTGTCTATTCTGCTCAACTCTTTGACCTCGGCCTCGACCATATCCACGTCTCTCATTGTTCGGCACAGTTGATCCCTGGTACCCCAATCCAGAAGTACGGGGTCTTTGAGAGGCTTCGACCGGTCGGCGGATACCTTGACCATCTCTGCCAAGGCCTTCGCCCGGGATGAAGCCCTGAGATACCATTACTCTTCCAACCATTACTGCAGCATTTGACACCTCAGGAACTGGCGGCGATGATCCTCTAGACGCATGAATGGTCGATACAAGCTCAAGCGACTGATAGCTCGATTCAATTTTGCAGTCCGGCTCGACATAGGGGATAGCCGTTGCATGATAAATTGGGTGCTCTTCTTCACCGTGTACTGTGACTAATTTCCTCTCTACCACGAACTTCACTTTCTGATGTAGACTGGACGGCACAGCTCCAGCAGTATGAATCCATGGACGACCCAGCAGAAAGTTGAATGCAGTGGGAATGTCCATGACTTGAAATAGGACGTTGAACACTGTTGGCCCTATCTGTATGTCGAGGTGGATTTCCCCCATCACTTCTTTCTTCGTTCCGTCAAAGGCTCGTATGGAGGTCTTCGCAGCATTTATCCTAGAAGGATCTATCTTGAGGCGGTGTAAAGTTGCAAAAGGACAGATGTTCAAGGCCGAACCGTTATCAATGAGTACCCGGGCTACGTGTGAGGCCTTGTATTTGACGGAAATATATAGAGCTTTGGTATGTCCTCTGTCTTCTATAGGGAATTCTTCATCCGAAAAGGCTATAAGGTCTTTGAGGAGTATGGAATCCACAAACTCTTCTAGTTTCTCATGATCAATCGTCTCAGGCACGTGGACTTCACTTAACACTTTCATCAGGGCCTTTTGATATTTGACAGACGTCTAGAGGAGTTCAAGCAGAGAGATTTGCGTAGGCATCTTGCGCAACTACTCAACTATGTTGTATTCACTAGCCTTGATGACGGCCAGGAATTCTTTAGCTTCTTCATCAGTGACAGGCTTTACAGGTTGAGCATTTGCTTGGCCATAGGCACGTCCAGATCTGGTGACTAAGTCAACATCGAGACTGTAGGACCAAGGGACTGCCTTATCATCCGAGTATTCATACGGTTGAGGTATCTCGATCACTATCCCTTCATCAGCTGCGGGCGTGTTTATTATGATCCCTTCATCATGAGTCGCGTCTTCGAGCGGAGGCATGTCTTCCGGCAAAGGGTCGAGCTTGTCCTTCCCGGTGTTCAGCGTAGCAAACTCTTTGTCCCAGTTAATGACGACCTCGGAGATAGTAAAGACGATGCCGGTGTAGTCGGCATAAACAATCAACCCAGCCTGTACCATCCCTGAGATTCTTTCTCTCATGATGGCCAGGGAAAGAACTTCATTACTCGGGTAATAACCGGCTTTCACCAACTCACCGTAGACCTCAGCAGTGTAGACCTTGACGTTCTTGATTCGACCAGCATCGAAACAGAATATGGCATTTACATTGCCCGCGTGATCAGGGAGCGGGTTGCTCTGAACATTCGACTTAGCGGGTTGGAACGAGAAAGCCTTCGTGTCCAGGAGGTTCTGGATTCGATGCTTGAGGATAGAACAATCGTTGGTTGAGTGTCCCGGTTCGCCCATGTGATAATCGCATTTCTTTGATGGGTCGTAGTTATAAAACTGCTTAGGATTAGGCCGTTTTGGCTCGGCAGAGAGCAAGCCTTTCTTCTGGAGCACTGCCAATACTTGCGACAACGATCCGGGGAGAGGGGTGAATTGCCTTCTATTATTTCTCCTCTGAAAAGGTTGACGACCCGTGTTTTAGTGCTGAGCTTCTGCTACTTGAATTGCGAGGGCTGGGTTAGTATTCCACCAGGTCGGTTGGTTATAAGTCACATTCACTTCAGTTGCCGGTTCCTTCTCCTTCCTTGCACTAAATCTTTTGGCCGACGAAGACGGCTCGACAAACCACCCATCTTTCAGCCCTATCTCAATCTGTTCGCCTATGGGGATGAGTTGGTTGAAGTTGTCAGCCGGAATGGCCACCATTCGATTACGGTACTCGAACGGGAGAGTCTTGATGAACATCCTCTTCAGCTCACTGTCAATAGGTTCTGAGACAACCTGAGCGGCTAGATTCCTCCATCTAATGGCATAGTCTTTGAAGGACTCAGTCTTTTTCATCTGAGCACGCTCGAGGTCATCGCGGGTTGGAATGATGTCAGTTATGAACCTGTATTGCTTCAGGAATGCCTCACTAGCTTCCTTCTAGGTTTTGAGGCCATTTATCTTCTTCATGAGGTACCAGTTCAGAGTAGGGCCGGTCAAGCTTGCTTGGAATGCATGGATCATCAGGAGCTCGTTGTCAACGTACAAGGTCATTTGCACGTGATAGAGTTGCAAGTGGGCTTTTGGGCATGTGGTGCCATTGTACTTATCAAAGTCTGGCATCTTGAACTTCTTTGGGATTTTGATCTGTGAGTACAGGGACAGATCAATCGAGGGTGAATCCTGTGAACCCTCCAGCTGCTTCACTCTCTCTTCGAGTTTGCTGACTCGTTCATTTGGTTTGTCTTTGTTGACAATGATCTGGACGGGGTCATCTTCCAATTCAGGCATATTGTCATCTTCCTCAAGATCAACATTCTTTCCACCTTTATGCTTTGGAGCTGATGCCTCGAGGGATGTTGGAACGGGGATCAACCGAAGAGTCTTGATTTTAGCGGACATCTGCTGCATTGCGATGACGAGTTGCTTCATCTGATCTTCCATACCAACACGCTCTTGCAAGTCGGTTTGATCGGCCATTCTGGCTCTCGACCGTGTACGAATAGGCAATCGTGATCGGTCCGTAATTACCTAATTTGCATGAAACAGGCATACATAAGTGTCAAGCAAAATCACACGCAATCCATGACATTGGTCCAACCGCTTTGAATTGAAAAGACCTCTTTATTGAAATGACGAAAATTTTTACATCGACTGATGACTCGAAATCAAACTGAATTAAAAACAAATGACTCAATTCCTAAACAAATTTAAAACTGAAACTAAAATGAAAAAACAACTTCAAGCTTTTTATTTAGCTTGATCTATAGACATATGGGAGGCGACTTTCTTCTTCAACTGCTCATAAGCCCGAGCTATCTTAGATGCCTTTTCTTCAGCTTCCTCGGCCTTCCTTTTGAGGCGGTTATTCTCTGAGCGATTGGCGGTCTTGAGAGGCACCTTAGGTATCTTCGGGAGTAACTCCTGCGGGATCTTGTGCCGTCGAATGTATCTGGTCGTGGCGAAATAGGATTTCTGCTCCCCCTTGAGCTCTTCTTCGGGTCGAGCTATCTTTAATACACGGCATTTCTTCCACATCTTCGTGAGTTGAGCTACGGTCCCTTCGTGGTCTTCACCCTCGTCGGAGAAATCGACACGGAGGAGCTCGGGTTGTAACGCCGGAGGGAGCCCTTGGAGAATCTGGTATTGCCGGGATACTCTGGCGGGATAGTATTCAATTGCACCGGTGAAGCCTAAAAGTGGCACCGGTCCAACACCATTACACGTAAGCCGAGCTTCCTCGACATTGAACCAGTTAGCATGCCATTGGAAACCTTGGGGTCTAGCGTTTTTCATGAAAATGATCCATTCGGAATAATGATAGTCAGGTGCATTCGCTTGTTTTTATTTATAGCTTAAGACGGGATGACTGAAATCACTGAGTTCGGATATTTTGAGTAAATCACCACATCCCTTTATGTGAGACAAAAACCAAATTTGCAATAGTTCAAGGGGTGCATGAAATGTTTTGTCAACATTTTGCTTGAATTTAGTGAGAGAAATGAAAATTTCGGCTAGAATGGTGTTAACAAAATTCTTTTCAAGATAGACTTGTTGGACCAACCATGCAATTGACGGATTACATGCATTCTTGCAGTGAGGGAGAATGACGAACCCGAAAAATGCTAGTAGAAAGATTCTGCCCTTTTGAAAAGGTGTGGCTTTTTCAAAAGATTGACTCATGAATGAAAAAGGACATGTTCCACGATTTGCTTTTAAAACTTTTGCCAGTTTATCTTTTCCGACATTCAAAAATTCTGACAACATTAATGTCGAATCAATTCCCAAAGGTGGTGTGATTAACTCCGATCCTAAAGGTTTTCCAATGAGCACACTATACTCTTCCAAAGTCGGGGTAAGTTCATGCTTACGGAATATAAAGGTGGATGTCTTGGGGCACTAGAAGTGGGCTAATGCTCGAACGAGACCGGTACGGACTTTGACTTCCAATAGGGGGAGCAGCCTTCCGATGTAGCCCTCAACTAGCTTGCGGTTGGTCAGACTGAGTAGATTCCACCAGGCACGAAGCTCGTCCTTAGGAGCATCAAGAATCCGGATGTCTGCCCCTCCCATAGTGTATAGACCAAGACGCACGACGGACCTAATGTCATGGACCGACCAAAGAAAAAGGACGAAATGTAAATAGATTGCGAGATAAAGGTTGAAGAAAACTTACTTCACCTGGTAGGGAAATGGCAATCACATAGACATGCGCATGAAATGTGAGGTTCGATTTCTACCTAGACTCTGGCTTGCAAAATGGAGACGTGAGGATTACCGAGCTAAACCAGTCATAGTGGTGGTTAGGCTGGGATTCCCCTGACTCCGGCTTAGTCAGAGAGCCGACCCGGATTGCAAAGGGCGCAACCGTGGTGGGTATTCAATGACACCATGAAAGAAAATTTCGGGACCGAGGAGGGCGACCCGTACCACATGATTTTGGTCGGGGTATCCACTACCTCAGTACCATCCTAAACCTATACCGCCCAGGTCCGGCAGCGGGTAGTGTGTGCGGTGTAGTGTAAATGTAAGGCATGCACAGCAGGTTATATCAAACAGCGCTTCGTGCATAAATTAAACCATACATCCGAACACCTCCCTGCAAAACAAGGGTTAACAATCACGCCTCCCCTTATACCTCCCATTCTGCAAGAACATTTAACACCTAAAATGTTAGGGACGTTCCTGGGATCCTCGCTGCCAAACAAAAATTATTTTTGAAATGAAAAATTGGCCTAAGTCCACTAAGAGTTTTAACTCTAGTCCCCAGCGGAGTCGCCAAGCTGTCGCGACCTAAAAAATTTTCATTTTTCGGGCTAATGGATTATTAAGACTAATCTTAACTCGGGCCCTCCCAAGCCCTACCAATTCGCAACTTAGGGTTTAAGTCTTTAACATGCAAATATTTTTATGCTTGGAGTCGCCACTAATCATTTTGTGGTAGGTCGATTAGAAACCTAAATAAAACATAGGGAGATATGTTTTATTCCTACGAACCAGAAATTCTAAACTCGGGGACTTGGTTACGCTAGATCTAATCTAACGCCCTTTCGGTACCTTTTCTTTTCAAAAATATTTTGGCAGGCAGTTTGGATCCATTTTAACTTAATTACTAACATGTGAGGTGTTCATGCGGGTGCGCAAATCACCAATTTAACACCCGGGAAAGCATTAAATAAATCGCAAGTTTGGAAGAATTACTTACCTGGAAGCAACGCAAGCATCTGCATTGTTAACTAGAAAATCACATTAACAATCCTAACATGATTTCTAATTAACAAAGCAAGGCACTCAGTGTGTTCATTAGGGTTTGCGTTTTATTAAAATGCAAACTAACCTATATGCAATGCCGTGCAAAAATGACATGCAAGTAATGCAACCTAGCATGCAACCTATATGTCATGCGACGACGTGACCTAATTCTGATTACGGGCAAGTGATTTATTTTTTGGTATTTTTCTCTAATGAAATTCGGAATAAAAATATGCCTAAATTAACGTGCAATCTATGATGATTTAACATATCCTAACATGATTGATTTTTGGAATTTTTTTATTAAAATTCGAAATTAAAAATAACCCAAATCATGAATGCAATCTATCCTAATTTAATCTATCCTAAAATGACTCTTTTTGGGTTTTTTATGAAAATTCGAAATTAAAAAAAATGACCTAAATAATCTATTAAGATTAGAATATTACTTAATTTAAACTAGGAAATAGATTATCTCAAGTCCTAATTTAAATTAAATAATTACTCTATCTTCTAGATATATTTAGGATTCCCTAAACATGCAAAACTCTAATTCAAATCTAACTGATATTTTTTGAATTTTCTGTTTTTTATTTGAAAAGGAAAAACAATTTAAACAGAGATAGCATCCACATTTAGAACAGCCACGCGATCCGCAAAAATTCGTTTCAAACTCGGATTAGGCACAAAAATCGAACTATCGGTCATATCTATAGGGTTATAGATATCGACGGAAAGCCGATTATTCAAATTTGGAAAGCATATAAAAATCATTATCGTATCCAAGTTATTATGGATAGGATAATAATTTCCCGTATCACCGCGTATCGTACCTTAGTGATAAGGTCGGATAGTCGTCCAGATACGTTGCTAAATTAGGAAATTTTCCTAATTTTGAATATTTTCAAATATTGCAGATATATCGAACATTATCCTAAGATATCTAAATATCCACATGATATTCATGAAATATTCAAAACATACAAATTAGGAAATTAAATATTTCGAAAATATTGGATGGGAATCTTACCTAATTTCGTGAATAATTTCCAAGTTTGAATCACGTGGATCGGGTTTGCGGATCACGGCGACGGTGGACCGGCAACGGTATCGCAGTGGTGTTCGCGGCTTAGGCTGCTTCACGGTGGTGGTGATGTTAATCAATGGCGGGAGTTGCTGAACGTTCACTTCCAAGACGTGGAGGTTTCTCTTTGGTCACCACTGCTCTCACCCATGATCAGACCTCTTCCTTTAAAAATCGTGAGTGGACTTGTAATTCTTGACCTTTGACCGTGACCCTGAAGACAAACGCAGTGAGATTTTAATCGAGGAAAGGAGTCAAAGCAGCCCAGTGTCGCATCAAGAGGGCAGCAAAGAGTGCAGCGACGGGCGTCAGGAAGCAGCAAGCGTCGTCGGCTTCGATTAGTGGAAGTCCTGAGCGCGTCAAGAATGCTTAGAAAAACTGCAGAAATTAGTCAAGTGCGGTTTGTATTGATCTCCAAGTGTCCCCAAGTGGATTTCTTTGAGAATCTCCCAAAGTCTGATGATGCTGATCCAGCGAGGCCTTCTCTTGGCTTGACAGTCGTAGAGTCTCAGGACAGCAAGGGCAGAGACCACTCGTCGTGATGGCTCGATGCGGCAGCGGCAGAACAGGAATAGAAACAGTTCATCGACGACAAGGAAGAATCGACAAGGCTTGGAGCTTGACGGCTTCTTCGTCGTCGGGAGGACCGCAGCGAGGCTGGTCGTGGTTGGTACAGCAGATGTAGGGAAGCAGTGGCGGCGAGATAGTGAGCGTCAAGCAGCAGTGGTGACGAGGACGGCTCTAGCGCGAGCAACGCAGATGCGATGACAGGGCGGCGTCACTACGGCGGTTACGCACGTACACGGCCAACCCTCTTTCTCCCTCAATCTCACGTGTACTCTCAAAAATTTCAGATCTGAAATTGTGTTCCCCTCAAAATTCTGACCTAAACATGTTTATATAGTGCTAACTTAGGTCAATTAGATGGGCTTACTAATCCTAATGGGCTTAGGCTTGGGCTTAGGCCTTAACCCAATTTAAATGGGCTGAATTAATTAAGGATAATGGGTTGAATTAAGCTCAAATTAAAACAACTGAGCCCGTTTGACTTGTAATTCCCGGCCTTTGCATTCCAAGCGAACCAAGTCCCATTCGATGAAATTAAGCTCGTTCGCCATCACCGATCCGATGCAAAATGCGATTAAATTAAAATGAATCTAAACTATATGTTATGCAATTTAAATATTTTTGTTTAGGGGTTAAAAATTAATCCCTAATTTTCTATGCAAATTACGACTAAATGATTAGTAAAATTTAGGTGTCAACAGTACCAAAACTGCGCCTGGAGGTAGTCAACAACCTTCTTGTCCTCTTGGAAGGCCTTGGCGAGAACATTAGCCGAAATGGGTGGCTTCGATCCGAATACTGCATTAGCAATGGTAATGACTCCTGGGTTCTGGCTGCTCAAAGCAACAAAGGCCAGTGCAGTGGTGTCACGCCCTGAACCCTATCGAGCTCGTGACATTCCACTCCGGTCGATTAGTTGCGATGTCTCAGGAATATCACCGACCCAACCCAAACATCAGAGGCACATGCGGAACCGAGTATAAAATCCCCGGACTAAAAAGATGACGACGAGATAGATCATAAGAACAATCAAACAACAACAACATTTTTATACAATACCATACCGAACCACTGCACTGAACATACAAACATCACATTACTGACATATTTAACAAATAAGCATCCACAGCCACCGACTTAACAAAAAGGATCAGGGGTTTGGTTAACTTAACTTCACTGTAGGTCGACCTATACTAATCAACCCCTAAAATAGTTTAGGGAAAGCCTACTAGTCGTCTTCCTTCCAATCTGCTCCTAATTCATTTGGCTCGATTCTCCGGAAGATCTCTTAGGCATCGCTTGCAACTCTACTGGGTACTATGGTGGCTCTTTGTACTTCAAAAAGAGGAGGCGGGCTCCCAGGGTTCACGGCTAGGGGGTCTGAAAGTGGTGGTTACACAACCATGAGACGAATCTCAATAAGTGTACAATCTCAAACCCCACATAAGCTCTCACATACCGCCAGACGAAAACACACATAACACACAATCTACCACCAAACTAACAAACACACACAATCTTACCTGGAATCCCTCATGCACATCCCTGCACATTAGACAGTAGTACAACCAGCACATCACAGCAATGAATCGCAGTTGCGCACGTGCCTCAATTATAAAATAAAACCTACTTGGGTACATCCTATACCGTACCTAGCAGTTTTACTCCATAATTAAGCACTACATCATGCAATACAAACACACTCGCACACTAACTCACACCAAGCGTCACTTTCTCAAACCTTGCACGTCAAATCCAGTCCAGCTCATTCTCAACTTTTCTAACACTACCACGCCCGCATAAAACGCATCAGGCCAACAGTCTTCTGACCTCGTCAGGCATCGTCACCCCGTCGGGCTGAGCATTGTCACCTCGTTAGGGACAATATCGTCCCGCGTAAATGTACACGCCTCAAGACGGAATCATATACTCACACTTCCTTCATTACCGTGCCCACGTAAAACGCATCAAGCCACGGTCTTCTGACCTCGTCAGGTATCGTCATCCCGTCGGGCCGGGCATCATCACCACGTTAGGGACGGCATTGTCCCGCGTAAACGTATACGCCTCAGGACGGAACCTTACCCCGCGTAAACGAACACGCCTCAGGATACCATTTTTCCAATCATTCCAACCATCTTGTATCATTGAACCACTCGTACCACATGGCCACACACAACACTATCACGCAATCATGCCACACATACTCGGCACACAGTCCCATTGCACGGTCACCCCACCACACTCTCACAGCCACATAATCACACATACAAGCTCATTCAAGCATCAAACTACTCGTCAAAATGCCACGATCACACCAAATAATTCTCGAGAGAGAGAAAAATCGAGAATATACAAAATCGGGTCCAAACTGGGCAGTTACGCAGTGACAGAAATCCATTTGAAATAAATAGTAAACCAACTCCAAAAATTATGAAATTTGGATATGTTGTACAAAACATTTGGATGAACATTTTTCATGAGAACACCAAATCCATTTCTGTCTAGAACCACTTCTTTTTGTTACTTGAAGACAAACGAAAATCAACCCATCCGGTCAGTCCGCCTGATCATCAAACTACATCTCAACTAGTACCCAAATTACTTTGTAAAGCCTTGAAACTTTTATATGTCATAGACACAAGTGTCCCTAACAATTTTTGTGAAGGAAGTATTTTGAAAATAGGTCTAGAAAAATTTATAGAAAATCGGAGAGACCAGAAAGTCGGTGAACAGTAAATCCAGCAGACTGAATTCGGTCCAAAAATGGATTTATGAATGGTACTAAATGATCTCCAAAAATTCCAGATTTAATATATGTCAAACTTCAAGATGTTATAAACAACTTTCATGAAGAACACTTCCTCAAATTCGGGCCACACAAGTCATAGTAAAAATAGCAAAATCCAGCGACGCGGCAGCAACCCTACCGGAAATCAACCAACATACACCACCAAGCAAACCAAGCACCACCAGCTACTAAATCAACTATCCACAGCACTTAAATCATCTCTAACATATCCAACAATATCCGAGGTCCTAAGGAAGATTTGGGGAAGACACTTACCCTAGAAAGATGTGACAACAAGCTGGACAAGTGGCCGGAACAGTCGGACCAGCAACATCGCCGGTGGCCAAGCGGCGGCGAGCTGGTGGCCGGCCAAGGTGGCTCACGCACGGGGGAGAGGGGAGAGAGAGAGAACCGGTTCGGTGGGGGTGAGGAGTGAGAGTGAGACAGTGAAAAATGAGAGAAAAAGAGAGAGAAATTAATATTTAAAACTACTCCCCAATAATTGCACTCAAACCCCACTGGAAAATTACCAAAATACCCCTCTAACTACCCTTCCGATCCAATGGCCAAGATTTGATCTTATTCGAAATCCAACGGCCCACGATCAATCTTATCCAATAAGTCCGAGAGCAAAAGAGTTATTACTCATAAAGGGAGAGGGGCATTCTTGTCCTTCAAATTTTTGGCCATACTGGGTAATTCTCAATCCCCTGACTTAATCCAGTCCTTAAAATTAGTTCGTGGTCCTAGGGGCAAAATGGTCATTTTTCCAGTCCCGAACCAAAATTCATTTTTTTTTGCAGAAACGGGTGGTCCCAAGGTTGGCCACACCAAAAACGCCATCGGCCGCTAAAAATTGTCACTTTCAAAATTCTCGATTCCCGGGCCCGAATTCCAAGAAATGACTAAAATCGAACAATCGCGACTTTACCTTATCTCTGACTAACGAGTGGCTCATTGGAATTTCGTGCTCTCGACCCGTGATCGACACTAAGTCAAATCACGTTTAAGTTTACTCTACCCAAGACGACCTTGGTTGTCATATAATTGCGAGGGTTTGTCGCTAGTTCCCTTTGGACACGATCAATCAAATAGATCGGTCTCTGTTGGCCCAAAACATCCTCTTGTCAATCCTTATGGTCAACGGTCGAATCAAGGTCGAGTTCTTTGGTCGTGCGAACTCAATCCCATAATGGCTTTACCCCTAAGGTTAGCATCCCGAGAATGCGCGGTTCTGGGGGAGATCTCACTATAAGTGCATTGACCAAAATATTCATTTCATAAATCCCAGGAAAGGATAAAAAATTCAGACTGTTACAAGGGGTCTTTCCAATGTTCCGCTGGAAGTGGATGAGACTGATTGGGAACACAAAAACATCCCCATTGTACAACACTTTGGTGAAGAAGGTGTTGTTTAATTGATTGGATGTGACGAAACCGACAAGTAGTGTACCCTCAACGACAAACAGAATCTTGGAGCCATGAGGGTGAGTGTGGGGAGGGTTCATGTTACGCCCTGACTCAAATCTAATGCTTTCCATACCTCACTTCCAAGAGTCGAATGGTGTGACATCCCAAGAATACGTCGCCGACTCAACGGTCTCGCATCAGAGTTAATCGTAACGGAAACAAATAATTAAACCTGGACAATAAATTGGAAAACACAAGAATTAAATTTACACGCCCAACCGCCAACACTTACAAACCTTACATCATCCACATATAAATATACTTACACCTTCCTGATATTTTTGAGTCCATAAATTTTACATGCACATCCACTGCGATTACCTTAAAAACCATACACCAAAAAGAGGCAAATTCCCTATCTACCAAAAGTGGTACTACACAAACACTAGCTCATCGCCTCCTCACTAGTCCTTGCATCCTTGGTACGGCATCCATTCAGGGTGTACTTCACAAAATTATCATCGGTGTACATAACTATACCAAAATGTTCTGACGGCGGCGGTGGCGATTGATTCCTTGTTCAGGCGGGTTATCTGAAATAATTTGGTTTATACAACCATGAGACACTTCTCAATAAGTTGCAGCCTAAACCCTACCTAGGCTATCACGTACCTCCAGACAATTTCAAAACAATTACACACGTGCCAAATCGTCACATAGCAGGTATTCCACACACAATCACAAGTACGTCATATGCAACACACGCATGTACAGTTCTCATCCCAAGTACTCTTTCCGTTCTCGTTTCCTCTTTCACAATCCTTGCCAGTGGCCCAATCCCATCACTCAGCCCGCGTCAACTGCGATAGGCCTACATGATCGGAACCCGAGCTTATAATGCCTTGGTCCAATCTCGGTCTCACCTAAGCTGATCGTGTCTCGGATCGATTCTCATTCTTACTTTTTCAAGTCTCAGCATGTGCCAAATGCAACAGACCTACGTGATCGCTACCCGAGCTTATGATACTCGGCCCGATCCCATCCTCACACTTACAAACCTCCACATGAATTTCCGTGCACATATTTGCACTCCCAATCACATGATCATACTTTCTTACTCATGCGCATGCTCGACACGCATATACCACACCCAATTGGCCCATCACACGTGGCCCGTGCACGCATCAATCAACACGTAAAACATGCTCACTCGGCATTCGACATAGCCAATTTCAACAATTAATTTAATCTGACCCACATGTGTACATGATCAAGCACATTTCAATCCAACAAATCACTGTTCAATAAACACACAAAACCGCTCATGGGCTCATAAACACAGCCACGTTCATAGGCATAATTTCGACATTTCCAATCCTATTAAACACCACAATCCAGCCATACTACTACACACCAAACCGACATCATTTGTCCTTAAATCGAGTCTTAAGCTTGCCAATTCCATCTCACAATATCTGACACTCTAATTAATCTCACTCCAGCCTCGAAACATCCTCATTTCATCCTTAAATCACCTCATTAATATACATTCAAGCCTAAATTTTGATCACAAGGCACCAACTATTCAACCCTGACACCCACACCATTCCACTCATCAAAACAAACATTCAAAGAATTGGGGCAAAATTTGGGTAGTTTACACAGTGATTGAAATCCCCTTCAAATAAAGAGTAAACGAGCTTCAAAAATTCTGAAATTTGGACCTGTTTTGTAAAACATCTTGCAAAACATTTTCTTTGAAGAACTCAAAACTTAGTTCCAACTAGAAACACCTCTTTTGGTCATTTGAAGTCAGACGAAAATCAACTCGCTCCAACAAACCGTTTTATCCTCAAAATATATTTCTTTCAATACCCAAATCACCTTAAAATGCCTTGAAATTTTTATATGTCATAGCCACAAATGTCCCCAACAATTTCTGTGAAGAAAGTATTTTCAAAATAAGCCTGAAAAAATTTATAAAAATCCGAACAGACCCAAAGGTTGAGTGAACAGTAAATTGGACAGTTTTATTTCGGTCCAAAGATGGACTTCCGAATGGCCTCAAATGATTTCCAAAAATTCCTAAATTAAAGTATGTTATACCTCAAGATGTTGGGAACAACTTTCATGGAGAAAAATTCCTCAAATTTGGCCCACAAAATTCTCTACAAAAATAGCAACCCGGGTGGGTACAGTAACCACGAATCCGTGATTCACCCTGAACTTCACGGATTTAAACCCGAACCGATTTCTACTGAAATTCAACGGCCAAAACTCATTTCCCAACGTCTAATCCAACCCGCAACAGCCACTAATAGTCATAATCAGCCATCAACAACCACGATCAACCATCAATAACCACGATCAACCACCAACAACCATTATCGACATCTTAATCAACCTCTAAATCCCCTAAATCGCATCCGAACGAGCCCGAAAATACCCGACGTTCTAGGCAAGAGTTAGATTACAACTTAGTTGGTTCTGGACTAAAGTGGCTAGAACATAGCGCGGCGGCGAACGGCAGGGATGGCGGTGGACGGCGGCGTGGCTTGGCGGTGGCGAAGGCAAGCGGCGACGGCACGGTGGCGGTCTTGCGATGTGGGCTTCACGGTGGGGGAGAGTTCGGGAGGGAGAGAGAGGAAAAATTTGGTGGGGAGAGGCTGCTGTGAGGGGAAAGGGGACATGAGTGAGGAGAGAGAAAGAAATTTGACTTAAATAGTCAAATTTTTGACCAACTTGGCTAATTACCAAAATACCCTTTCTCTAATTTTTTTGATACGACGGTCCAGATTCGATCTTATCCTAAAATCGACGGCCCAGATTGAATCTCATCCAAAATATCCAAGGGCAATCTTGTAATTTCTCAAAAAGTCAAAGGGTAAAAATGTCTTTTCCAAATTTGGGGGTAAAATGACCAAAATGTCCCTCCCTTTTAAAACATACCCTTTATTAATCCCCAAGGGTATTTTGGTCACTTTCTCAATTTCTTGCCCAATTTGAATTTTTCTAAAGGTTTCGGGCTCACCCAAAAATTGCATGTGTCTTCTGCGACGTCGTCCTAATGTTCCGTTGTGACTTCCTAATTTTTCGATATCCAATTTGAGCTAAATTCAATAATTAAATTTTATTGAACGCAACTCGAGCGTTTCTCAAGTTAATGGACGGCTTGCTAGGGAAATTCGCAAAATCGACTCATGACTGATACTGAATCGAGTCACGTGCAAGTTCGTTTAGTACGTAACGACCTCGGTTGTCATTAAAATCGCGAAGATCAGTCACTTGATCCGAGGGGTACAATCATTTGGTATAGGTTCAGGATCATTCGTTAAGTCATTTCGTGGTCCAGCGGAATCACCCGCAATCCACTATTAGGACAGTGGCGAACTGACCCCTAACTATCCTTGGATCGGCCAACAATAGCTAAAAATATCACTTCCACGATTTAATGGTCAAAATCCATTCACGATCGAATTTTCTTTAATCGCGCGAATTTGATTTCCCTTATTAGCCTTTTCCTAATAGTTAGCATCACATGAATAATTAGTTCCGGGCGAGAACTAACTACGAGTACATTCATAAAATACAGTATTTCATAAAACCTAAATGGACCAAATTTTCAGAATGTCACAGTTCAGGCTACCTGGTGTAAAGTCAATACGAACCATGGAAATGCCAAGATTGTTGAGTCCTGCAAATTGGTCTACGAAAGTGGGCGTGACTTTGGATCCGAGCGGGTTTGCAGTATTCCCAAGATATTTGAATCCCTTAAAGAGAAAATCATCTGTTGTAACTTGTTTTGGGTTCTTGCAAAACTTTCCGTTCACAAATACTGCATAAGAAATGGAATTCGTGTTATTAGGCTTATCTAACCAGATGCTCCTTTTGCAGAAATACTTGTATCATCATTGAACAAAACAGAAAGATACAAATAATGCTTCAGTAGAGCTCCAACCTGTTGGGTCATTGATGGCCACACAAAAGTCCTGAAGAGGACTCGGGTCATAGGCAAAACTGGTGGCAGTTGCTAGGGCCATGATGAGAAGGCTAATTGGAAGAAACTTCATTGTGGCGAACAGGAGAGTCACTGGTCGGGGCTTTGATATCTACCTCTTCTTTTGTTTCCTTGTGATGAGAGTATGTGTTTTGCATGGAGACATGACCCCTTTGTATAGATGATGGTGGTGTTGACCTGATGTTTGATTTTCTATGATAAGCAATACTTCCCAGATCTATAGCTATACAAATGCCAAGTCTCCTATGTGGTAGTTAATTTCTTATTCCCAGAAATGAATAGTTCCACAACTGCCGCAACAAAAGGCCCCCTTTCTTTGACCTATCCTCTTTCCCTGAAGAGAAAAACACGGTATCTGATGTCACACCCCCGAAACCTATCATGATGAGGGGTGACACGGCCGTCCTTCCACCCGAAGGACGCAGCCTCAAACCATTCAAAAGTCCTCATGACATCGCTCTCGCTTTATTACTGCTAAACAAAGAACCTGAAAGATTGGGGAAAGAGAGGGGTGAGCAACTACAGCTTAGTAAGCAGTGCGTATCTCTTCTAAGCAGATCGAGCAACTACTATGCATGTATACATAAAGCCATACTAGAAATCTCAGAAGTTAAACTCAAGATAGAAAATACATATCGAGTCACATAAAAATTATTTCATTTTAACAAGGCTTTATACAATTCAGAAAATACTCATTTTAAATCATCATAAACATCAACGGTCAAGTCCATTGATCAATCTCTATTAAAAACCACGTCAATGGTCAATTCCATTGACTAATCTCAAATCACATATCAATGGTTTATTCCATTAATGAATCTCATCAAAAGTATATGACGATGGTCCATTCCATTGGCCAATCTCATATCACATCACATCGATGGTCCATTCCATCGGCCAATCTATTGCTCAATATCTAACCATGGTCACGACACAAAGTTTTGTGACAAGGCTACCAAGATTTCCCCCTTGGCAAGGTCTCCACCTACAAAGCCGGTGGCTCGGCCCAGAAGGATATCCTAAACTAGTATGCGCATACCCACAAGCCCCACATTGGGCTCACAGTGATATTGAGCACCAATACAAACTCACAACAATACTCTTCATAATTCATAAAGCCAATCCAAAATAAATATCACATTTTGGTTTTACAAACCACATCATTTAATCTTCACAATACATTTCACATCGCATTTCTCAAGCTCTTTCAAAACCCTTCATAAACCAGTTCGTAAAACAGTTCATATATATAACTTTCTCAACATCTTTCAGAATTCATTTCTCAAATCATTTTCAAATACAAAATGGTAGTAATTGCTCGATCTTGATTTTTATGCACAAAACATGCTTATTAACTCATACAATACTCAAATATTTATCACTTCCAAGACATGAGTTTATAAATTCATAGAAGAGGTAGCATCACTCACCTGGAATCCCCAAAAATAAGTAATGACGCTCACTCGAATTGACGATCTCGTAATCCTTATAATTAAACGAGAATCGACGTCAAAACCAACTAAAATGCTACGAAACGGCTAAATGATGCTTAAATACTAATAAGACAATTCAAAAGTGCTCACAAATCGCTTCTCCAAAGCGATTATCCAAACCGTTCGCAATGCGGGGTTTAAATGCGAAAGTTGATTGCACCATAAATTCCTTTACCGAACTCCGTTTCAAGCGAGTTTATAGTCAATAGAAAGCCCATTTAGAGCACTACAAAAACCCCAACTTGGCCATCCCAAAATCGAGCCAAAAACAGACAAAAATCAGTCTAAAGCCGCTGGTCGCGCACTGTTCATCCTGCGCGGCCAACTTCAAAAATTAATATCCGGCAAACCGTAAGTCCAAATTAGGTTCCGTAAAATCCCACGGCTCCGCAACACCGTAAAATACCAATTCTATAAAAAATATGCAGTTCAATGACTCAAAAATTAGGTTTCGCCGCTCGAATAACACATAACTCCGAAGTACAAGCCCTAACCCGAAAAATGTTCCGATTAATTGAACGAGGAGTGCGAATACTTACGAAGCATTATGTTACGAAGTCGAATCGGCTTAGCGAGATCCCCGCAGTGCAAAACTCTCTTCTCTTTTCTCTTTTTCTTCTTCCTCTTTCCTTTCCTCTCCTTTCTCCTCTTTTACTCTCTTTTCTTTTGTTTCTGTTCGTGGCCTTGGCTTCTTAAAAAAGAGCCGAACATCACTGTTGCTTCTTTTGACTAGTTGACTTGTTGACCCCTCTTTTTTTTTTTTTGCAAATACCCAAGTATTACATCTGATATGGAAGTGGACTTCTTCAATAATATGTAAATCTTCGGTTTCCCTCCTCTTTACTGTTTCGATGTCCAACGCGGATTCAAGTTCAGCTGGATGGAGCGAGGGCCAATTCTTCTCTAGGTTCTTCGTATGATCATATCAATCTGTCAATTGAAAATGATGTACGAACAAGTTTTTTCACTTGCATCTCCGTGCTTTACCCTGAAACACTTACCAAGCTGCCGATTTACTTCCTACAGATATTATGTTTATTTACTTATACAAAACATGCAGGGTTTTCACACCATCTGGATGATGTGCACTTTTATGACAAGATTTGTAATCATAATCTGTATGAATTGCATCGGAGAGGTAAAATGCATGCTTTGGCTCGTGTTTTTAAATTTGCTGCTGTGAACATGTTGTAAACCTATATTTCACAAACTCATATGATCCATCCATCTCTACATGCAAAATTTTACACCTTATTATGAAGGACGACTGGCTTCAACCAAAAGTATGACCTCACAAACTCTTCACTATTCAAACAACTATCTATACGATTCCCCGAGAAGATTACCCAGAATATCATCAGGTTTATAATTTTTCGATAGTAGTCCTGAAGATCAATTTTCCGATAGCATCCAACAAATAAGGTTAATCCTTAGAGATCATTTGATAAAGCAAATTTTTCTCTTTATTTCGTTTGATAGCCTAGAGTACAGACAGATTCTCCCTCCAATATAATCACAGAAATCAAATAGCGGTAGTGAGAATGTAAAATTCGAACATGGCATCTAAAGTCAAAATCTGAGAATTTAAAAAGATGAAAACTAAAGCGGGAATCCTTCTCGTCCAAAATCGAATGACTAATTCTCAATGAGAACGGGTTTAGAAACCAGAGGTGGTTGAAGTTGTAGAATGGTTCACCAATCACATGGAAGAATAAACAATTGTTATAGACTTGTTAAGCGCTGTTCCTGGCTTCAGCTGCTTCCTGCAGGCCAGTTGACGGGGACTAAGTCAAATGACTAACTACTATAAATAGACTCGCTGCAGATGCAGCATTTAACAACAATCCTCAACAGAACAGTGTTTCCGAGACAGACTAATCCAAGCTCAGAAATTTTTCCAAAATGAAGTTCCTTCTAACATTTGTCCTCCTTGCTTTAGAATCATCCTATGCCTTTGCCTCTGACCCGAGTCCTCTTCAGGATTTCTGTGTAGCCATCAATGACCCAACTCCGCGGTGCTTGTGAATGGAAAGTTCTGCAAGGACCCGAAGCTTGCCATAGCAGATGATTTCTCCTTCACAAAGTTTAGATATCCCGGGAACACATCAAATCAGCTTGGATCCAAAGTAACGACTGCTTTTGTCGACCAATTCCCAGGACTCAACACTCTTCGCATTGCCATGGCCCGCCTTGACTTTGCTCTGTACGGTCTAAACCCTCCCCACATTCATCCTCGCAGCATCGAGATGCTAGTGGTCATGGAGGGTACACTCTACGTCGGTTTTGTCACATCCAACCAATTGAACAACACTCTCCTCACCAAAGTCTTGACCAAAGGAGATGTTTTTGTGTTTCCACAAGGCCTCATTCACTTCCAGCTGAATATTGGACAAACTAATGCACTGGCCTTTGCTTTCTTGAGCAGCCAGAACCCAGGACTCGTAACCATTGCAAATTCAGTTTTTGGATCGAAGCCGCTGACCAATGTCGATGTCCTCACTAAGGCTTTCCAAGTGGACAACAAACTGATCAACTATCTCCAGACACAGAACTGGTTTGACAACCATTAGACAGATGTTCGCAAGAACAATTGTGTTTTTTTTATTAAATTGCAAAGAAGAATTTTTTTAAATAAGATAGTGACCTTTGGGTACTAGTATAATTGCTTGTAATCTGATGTTGATAAGGTTCCACTGTTTGTTCTCCCTCTCTCTCTCTCTCTCTCTCTCAAATCTTTTTGAGGCTGAGATGAAAAAATAATTCAAGATCTCTTTCCATCCTGCTCGCTCCACGTCTCTGACTAATTTCCCAAACAATTACTGGATCAGTCCATACAATTCTCAAGTATCAGTTTGTCAATAATTTTTCCTTTATAGAATTTTTTAATTTAAGTAAATTCATCATCCTGATATAGAACTGCATCTTCTGTAATTTTCTGCCTTACTTTGGGTTCGTTAATTTGCTGTATGGATTGAGAGTTTGTTGAAGACCGACCTTGGAATGTGGCCACCAAGCATTAATCATCTCTATATTCCATTATCAATAAATAGTGGTTTGCTTGTTTCACTCAACTTTTTCAGCACAAGAAGAGATGACACGCGCATAGAGTTCCTTCGAGAGGAAGAGAGAGTCTATATAGGATGCCTCTGCTTAGCCTCTGATAATGCTCAAAACTGGTGTATGTACTTCGAGAGTCGAGATGCTTAAAAAATCATGAAATGGCCACTGTTACGGAATTATATATGTGCTTGCTCCCTGTAACATTTAAATGTTAAGACAAAAAGAATAGTGTTATCGAGGTTCTTCTTATGTAATATTCTAGCTTGGCCAAACTTCATATTTTTGTTTTACGGGTTATTGCACCAGTATTTTCAGCAACCTCGACCAGCTAGCGAAGGCATGCACGTGGTTGTGGACAGGCAGTACTTGGAAATCTTTTAAAGTCAATGCAAGGATGTAAAGTTTAGCATAGACCACTTCCATACGAGATTATGTGAATAGTTTCAGCTGCAGAGGAGGAATTCAAACTAACTGCCACATGGTCGTAGTTGTCTTGGAATGACCGGTTCTTGGACTTTTAAAGATAAAGCTTCTGAATAAGACTTGGTAATCTGCAGTGCAACTTGTTCAGTAAACTAGAGAGAGATTCTCATGAGGAATGATCTTTTATTACTCAAACATTCATGATCTATTACATGTAGAGCAATTCATTTATTGTGAAGCAATTATCAATCTCAGCAATCATGTATGTAGAATACAGGGGTAATCTGACATCTTGGAGGTCAAGTTATCGATTTAATTGTTGTCGTACCAAAACTGCGCCTGAAGGTAATCAACAACCTTCTTGTCCACTTGGAAGGCCTTGGTGAGGACGTCAGCCGAAATGGGTGGCTTTGATCCGAATACTGCATTAGCAATGGTAATGACTCCTGGGTTCTGGCTGCTCAGAGCAGCAAAGGCCAGTGCAGGGGTCTTTCCAATGTTAAGCTGGAAGTGGATGAGACCTATTGGGAACACAAACACATCCCCTTTGTACAACACTTTGGTGAAGAAGGTGTTGTTTAATTGGTTGGACGTGACAAAGCCGACAAGTAGTGTGCCCTCAGTGACAACCAGTATCTCAGTCCCACGAGGGTGAGTGTGGGGAGGGTTTAGGCCACCCGGAGCAAAGTCAATACGAGCCATGGAAATGCCAAGAGTGTTGAGTCCTGCAAATTGGTCGACGAAAGCAGGCGTGACTTTCGAACCGAGCGGGTTCATGGTATTACCTGGGTATCTGAACCCCTTAAAGAGAAAATCATCTGCTGTGACTTGTTTTGGGTCCTTGCAAAACTTCCCATTCACAAATACTGCATAAGAAACATAATTCTTATTATTAGGCTTATCTAAGTGTAAACTCTTTTTGGGTAGTTTTTTTAGCATCAGTAGAATAGAAATATACGAATGACGCTAGAGCAGAGCTCTAACCTTCAGGGTCATTGATGGCCACACAGAAGTCCTGAAGAGGACTTGGGTCGAAGGCAAAAGCGGTGGCGGTTGCCAGAGCCAAGATGAGAAGGCTAGTTGGAAGAAACTTCATTGCAGTTGTGGACAGGAGAGTTAAGGCTTGGATATCTTCTTATTCTTTTGTTTGGTTGAGCCTTGAGATAGGAGTGAGGTGTCTTGGACGGACACATGATCCCCTTTTATAGATGAAAGTAGTGTTGACCTGGTATTAGGTTTCTATGATAAGCAACACCTGACAGGTACCAAGTCTCCAGCGTGCTAGTCAATTTCTCATGTCCAGATTAGAATTGTTCCACAACTGCTACGTTGACACACCCATTACTTTTTTTTTGGTAGGTATAACCCCCATTACTTTGACCTATCCTCTTTTCCACTAACCTAAAATGGAAGCGGTCTTCTTCGATGGTAAATCTTAGGGAAATGTTTATTAGAAGTCCTAAAAATTATTATGAAAGTGTAATTTCGCCACGTCATTGCCATATATGTTAGAGAATATAATAAAAAGAACACCATTTGACAATGCCTTCGCAGATCCATTGAGAACAACTTAGGAACACCTTCCTAAAACCCAATATGTATACAATTCCAATACAGGGTATGAGGCAGTCCCAAAAAAATGTAGTACAGCGAAAAATACAGATTACCACTCATTATGTGATTCAAAGAAAAACAGACTTTGTATTGAGAGCATTTTGTTAATGCACATTATAGAGGTTGATATGGCCGTGATAATGAAAGATGCAAACCAGAAGACTAATGGTCACAATCACAACAGTGGAAGATGCTGCCACATATTTTTATTGGTGCAGGTGGAGAGTAGAGAGTGCACGAGTTGTTAAAAAATGGTCCTGTGGGCAGGATAAAGATAAACTGTTCTCTGAATGATTCAATGTTTATGAAGGTCACCTTTGACTAGAGCAACAGAGATACGGTCTAAGATATCAACCGCTGTGTGAGCACTTTCAACAACTCTTCCCCTTCTTCTCCAATTGACTAGTCTGCTTTACAGGGGCCACGAGAATTTCTTAATCCAGTGATGAATCATTCCACAGCCGCTTTGATGACACCTCTATCACGTTGAATTTCTCTGTTCCACATTAGAAATGCATGAATCTGATGTGGGAATGATATTTTTCTGATAGTGTCTTTCGTTTTTTCTTTGTGCTTCACTGTTTCAACTGTCCAGGGTCGATTCTGCAGTGGGATTGTGCATCCATTTCTTCAGAAAAAGTATCATACCCTAAATAAATTGAATAATTCATTTACGAGAAAATGCAGGAATAGGTGTTCCTACTACGTCTTCACCATGAAAGGACTTGCCTAGTTGGTGATTTGCTTCCAATTTTTCGGAATATCATGCCATTGTTACATAAAGTGTGCAGGATGTTACAAGGATAAGAACAGCAAGCATCTTAATATCGGAGAGGTAAAAGGCCGATTCCAGCCAAAAGTATGATCTGAAAACTAATGAGTATTCAAACTTCTGTATGTGGATAATACTCCCCAAGAAGAAAACTCAAGATTACTAGTAATTAAAAATTCGATATGTAGAAGGTAAGAAACCAGGGAACAAAGACTCACTATAACTGAATTGAAGTCTTAAAATGGTTAGCATAAATCCATCATGACAATTACAATTAGAAAGTTGCCTTCATCTACCCGTCTTTAACAACTCTCACACTTCTCTGAGAAAATCTGCAGAGGAGTTTCGAGGTTAGAAACAATAGATGGATCTTTGGTAAATCAAGGGAATTAGCTAAAATTCTTTTTTGTTGATAGCAAAAACCTCTTTTGAATTACAACATTCCTAAGCTTCATTTTTCAACAGAATTAGGTGACTTGTGTAATATCCACCAGCTCAACATGGAAACAATCACACCCTTGATCCTCAAGTAAGCAATGTCCTATATGTCCTTGAAACCATTGGAATAAGACATTGCTTACAAGTTCCAACTTTCGTAGAACCTTTCCACTCAATAAGTTGCAGAGCAGTTGCAGCTTTGGACAACAGCTTCTTATTTGTGACCTCCCATGAACCATTTTTGGATAAAAGAGACGAAGTTTGCACATAAGCATCAGTTAATGGACCAGGCACTAATTATACTAAATGTTCATAACATCAGTTATGACCTCGCATCGTGTATCCAAAGGCACTTAATTTATCAATTTTTGTTCAATAGAAGAGCGAATCACTGCTCTGTGCATTGTTGCTAAGTTCAGTATTTGGCATGTTAAATCATATAAAGTCCCATAATTATTACTGATGGGGAATATCAGCACGCTCAAATATACATGGTGAAGATAAGTGTAAAAAGAGCTTTTCCTACTCCAGAGAGGGACAATTCATTCCACTTCAGACGCATGAAACTATGTTCAGAGAACAGTTTTTATTTAATCATGCTGCTCCAAATTGATGCTAAAGAGCTGAAGTGGTGAAGCAGGAATAATGCAAGGTTGCAATAGTCATGAATGAGGACGACTATAGCTTATAATGTGCGTTGTTTAAGCTGGAGATGAGAAAATCAAACTGACTGCCACGTGATCGTAGTGGTTATGGAACAGTTCATTCTTTTGAATTAAGAAGGGGAAATAAAGATCAAACCATTGAAAAATTGGTAATCTGCAGGGAGATGTGTGGAGTAAAATGTATACCAGGTCAAACACTGACATCTATAAATAGAGACCATACTAGGATACAAGGCACCCCACTCCACGCTCGAGCAATAATACTCTGAGCTAGGAAATAGAACCTGAAATCAAAGCCCTAACTCCCGCCCACAATGAAGTCCCTTCCCATTAGTCTTCTCATTTTAGCTTTGGCGACTGCTACAGCCTTTGCTTATGATCCAAGTCCTCTTCAGGACATATGCGTGGCCATCAACGACCCAAAGTTTGCAGGTTGAACCTCTATTCTAGTGTTATTGACATTCTGTTTTGTTCTCGCTAATGATGCTATAAACTGAACACGCAAAAAGGTTTTGTTTTGGCAGCATGACAACATTGTTACCTATCATAACTAGTCTAACAGTCATCGCATATTGAGTGATGTATATTAAGATGAGTTATGTTTTCTTATGCAGTGTTTGTGAACGGGGAGTTTTGCAAGGACCCTAAGCAAGCCACTGCAGATGACTTCGTCTTTATGAAGTTCAGAAACCCCGGGAATACTGCAAACCAACTTGGATCAAAAGTCACACCTGCTACAGTCCTCGAGTTTCCAGGACTAAATACTTTGGGCATATCCATGGCTCGCATTGACTTCGCTCCCGGCGGTCTAAACCCTCCCCACACTCACCCCCGTGGCACTGAGGTTCTGGTCGTCATCGAGGGCACACTCCTTGTCGGCTTCGTCACATCCAACCAATTGAACAACACTCTTTTTACCAAAGTCTTGTACCAAGGGGACGTGTTTGTTTTCCCAATTGGACTCATTCACTTCCAGTTGAATATTGGAAAGACCCCTGCACTGGCCTTTGCTGGTTTGAGCAGCCAAAACCCAGGAGTCATTACCATAGCGAACTCCATCTTTGGAGCGAAGCCACCTATTTCTGTTGATGTTCTCACGAAGGCCTTCCAAGTGGACAAGAAAGTTGTCGACGACCTCCAGGCAAAGTTTTGGTACGACAACAACTAAATGGAATGGATGACTAAAGAAATGCTGACAGAGCATTTGAGCCATTTACTTATGAGATCATTCCTAGTTTTCATGAGAGATTGCCAAGAATAAAAACTATACTTTATGTCAATGGTCATTGGGTATTTGTACCTCTTGTACGATTTATTGATCAATAAAATATTGCTGCAAAATCTCCTGCTTCTTATTCCCTGTTTTGAGGAAAAATTCTCATATGGACAGGAGCCAAATGCCATGCAAAGTCATAATTGAAACAGAAAACAGATTTCGATAAGATGTATATAAGTTCGGTGAAAATAATTGTGACGACTTTGGTCACTCGGATCAGCCTTAAAATGATCATTGAAATGTTGTTGTCAACTTATCGAGCACAAAAGGTTGTTGCATGCATTCCATTGCGGGACTTGAACTCTCATATCGATCAGATATGCATCTAGGACGATCCATCCATATTCCATTGGTGTCACATATTCATTCTCTGATTTTGTAATGGCACGGCACAGTAAGTCCCAATCCACACTCAGCATGTCATGAAGATCAATGCTTCGTGCTGCCTAGTTGCTGACTTTTTTCCTATCAACCAGGATGCATCGTTCTTGTAGAAAAGTTGCCGTATTTTCACAGTTTGACTTCTGCTAGCAATTTGGCGGGAATTCTTACTATTCTTGTATTTCACAGCACACTGAATTTGCGACGATTTTCAATATGATGACTAGTTTGAATAAAAAGCCAATCTGAAAAACCACTCACTAAGAAACCGTACCATATGCAAAGAATACTCTCTAAAATAACTCAAGATAAGTAGTTGATTAAATAAGATATAACAAAAGTTGGAAAAAAAAAGTGGGAGACAAAAGACTTACTATGGACTTAAACATAGGACTTTCCATGCTTCACAAGTAGGTAAGGACAATTATCTCATAAACTTTCAGTATCGAAAAAGGTTTAGATGCGAAGCTCACAGCAGAGATATCTACACATTTTCAACAACTCTCCCATATCTCGAAGTTATCGTAAGAAGAATTGCTGACTCGGGGTTATAGCAGAAGCTGACCGCAATAGTGGATTCTGTTATTTGCTCTGTCTTTGTCTGAATCATCCTGATCTGCATCCAAGTTTTCTGTTGCTCTGCCACTTTTTTCTCTTATCCCTAAAGTTAAGATGTCCAGAATGAACGTTTGGACTTCACTTTTCCTTACACCGTAAAAAAATCTATTCGACAGAAAAGGTGTACTTTGACTAGACACTCTATAAATGACGAACAGAAAGGCCCTATGATGAGTTTTAGAAAGCCTTCATCCCCTCGAGTCCTATACTTTAGTGAGAATATCAAGATGGAGGAGCTTCAAAGTGAAAAATAGTAAAACAAACTTAAGTAATCCAGGGAGGATTAACTTGGTTTTTCGATGTTTCCTAACCAAATCTCTCTCGACTCATGACCTTCCTGAAGAAGCTTCATTTTTCAAGAGAATTCAGCAATTTGCAATATTTAACTCAAGTGAGCTGTTGTTTTAACTCTATATTATTAAGGTACGGTCTATGAACCTAAAACCTTCTTTTCATTAGGCTGCAAGCAGTGGCAGTTTGCACAAGAAGAAAAATTTATGCCGAAGTGTTGTTTGACAAGCAAGGATTGTAGAGGAAGATAATTTATGGAAGTTCGTCCAGCAAGAGAGTCTATCCCTTTCTAGTATAAAGTAATGTGAGGTGGCTAGCAAGATTCACCCAGAGGAAGGTGAATAGGTGATTTAAACAATTCTTGACCAATTTAAAGCAGAAGTAAAAGATCATAAACAAAGTCTGAACAACGTTCAGATTTTAAACAGTCTTTGATAACAATTGTGTAAGTGTGCAATGTAATAAATGAAAGGAGCTTTAAGGGCTGAGAACATTTGCACGCAAGACGTATAGTGGTTCGGCTTAGATCAAGTTTATGTCCACTCTCCCCCACTGACAACATACTAGCTACATTCTACTAGATAATTAATAAAGAGATTACAAATTTTGAGTGATAACACTCTGTGAATGATAGGTCACTCTATCTCACTTAATCACTCTTACAGTATGTCTCTCAATATCACAGATTTTAGCTCACGAAGGACAAGTAGCAAAATTTGAAGCATGCTCAGATTTTGAAATTGTAGATTTTGGATATCGTTACTCTTTCTGCTCTTTGACATTTGGTCTCATTTTATACTCCTCCACTTTCAATCTAGTCGTTGGACAATCTTCAAAGATCATCTTCCAATTTTCATCTTGGACAGATTTGCATAAAGAGGATTGAGTAACGTTGAGTGACAAAGTTTAAATCCCACTAAATTTGATCGCCTATACAACCAAAGTCTTGGTTTCCACAAGTAGAACTTCTCTATTTAATAGGCAACTTGCCTTGAAGTTGATTGTCAATCTTTTTTAGATATTTTGCATTATTAATTTCCCTTGCAAAATAACCTTTGAGATCGAGTCAATCAAGACTTTCATTTGTGAAATCTAGGCCATATTACTAGCTATTGTGTATATTATGAATTTGTGTCAAAGTTTGGACATAGTTTGGTACTATATAATATCGTCTTGCATTCAGAACTTATGTCAAGATGGGTTGTTCATTAAAGTCTGAACCTTTTGATTCCATCATAAAGTCTTAAGTTCTTCATCTGTCATATAAAGTCTAAATGTAATCTTGTACAATATAAATTCTAAACTTCTCCTCCTGCCATATATAAAGTTTGAACTTCTTGAAGTTATAAGTTTGTCATCTTCAAAGTATAAGTTCATGAATCAAATTACTTCAAAGCATTTATCAGACTTACAAAACACTCATCGTCACACCCCACACCCACGGGCACGCAAACATTCCATCGCAGTCATTATGTTGCGACATCCCAAGACGCGTCTCCAACCCACTCATTTCATCTTTCAATTATCAACATGCGGAAACATATACTAAACTCCCAACAATTAAAAAGATAGAGATAGCGCAGAAAAACAACCATCCAAATACATATCAACAAGATGTTTTTGTACCTTTACATCCTTACCTCTAGGAAGTTAGTATATTTACAAACCAACACTATAGCACTTCTCATAGGACCAACCAGTTAGAAAGGGGTTGGTGGTCAGGGGTTTATCATCAATTCTACTCCAAAAAGTGGTTTCCAAAAGGTAGACCGTGCACACCTTCATCGTTATGGTCTTGAAAAATATTGAATAACGGGGAGTGAGATAAAATCTCAATGAGTCAACTAACTAAACCTCGATTAAGACGTTGATTCGCTTCAGGCATCCCCTGTCCCCGCGTCTCAATGACAGCAAATCAATAGCAAGGCATCTCACGCCCTGCCTTAATTACAATACGAGTTGGCAACTCAATCATAACATAATAAATTAACCAGGCATATCCACACGTAGGCAACCCTACCTGGTCCTGACACACTTACTGCACATGACAAGTTACAGCATCACATAAATAAGCAGCCTACATCACATATAATCATATCACGCCACAACAGTTCCATGCGCAATGCACCATGCGTGTTCCAATTGTTAACAACCCCTTAGGCCACGGCACATCCTGAAGGATGGCAGTCTTCCGGACCTACCCGGGCATCGTCTTGCCCCATCAGGCATGACATCGTCCCGCATATACATACGCCTTAGGACGGCATTCCATTTGAAGCATCGAGTCTATCCTCTACCGCGACAAGGCATCGTCTAGCACCCATGCTATTGTGATCATCAGACAACATCTGAAATCTATCAAGCATCATCCCATGTAGAAATACGCGTTAGGACGGAATCCTTTATGTGATCACTCAAGCACACACCCACTCATGCCAAATTATAATCTCTCTCATTTAACTCGATGCAAGAATACTATATGTTCATACGTCGGAATATATTTGATTTCACATGTAAAAATGCACAAAACATTCCTACATGATCATGTGCCACCAGCTAATGCACCAACAGTGCATACCAAAATTACATCATGTATTCAAATATTTCATCACATGACAAATGGTTCTCATCATGAACCTCATACGTTATTCTACATATCATTACCAAGCCTTATATTATAATATCTCAAAGGCCATTATTATCAGTGGTAGAACATGCGTTTTATTCTACATATCCCAAGTATGGATTACACTAAAATAATTCTAGTAGAATAATATAATTAATTATTTTACTAATTCACAATAAGCTATCATTTTATTCAAAGATAATTTAATAACCAATTATCAATAACTTATCACGAAAATAGTGATAACTTATAACATAAGTGGAAGATAGCCTATTGCCATTATTGATAAGCTATTATTAAAATTTCCAATAACATATCACCATTGCTCCGATAACCTATCATAAATACAACAATAACTTATCGCAATTACCGATAACCTATCCCAATAACTTATCACGCTAATCCTAATTAATTAACAATAACTAAGTTTACTTCTAATCTAATCTACCCCTAAGCTTAATTAACGGCCTATTCAACGATTAGGTAGTTAACTCCCTTTTAACGGCAATGGCGGGGGTGCGGTGATGGCGGAGGCACACGAGTGTTCCAAAGCACAAACCAACTTTACGGAACGTGGCGGGAGAGCTAGACGGTGGCCAACAAGGCTCGGTGAGGCTCAACTTGAGGCCCGACAGTGATATTCTGTAATTTGCCCATTTGGAATTTATGAAATGAATGGTTTTATGAACGTACTTGTAGTTAGATCTCGTCCAGAACTGATCATTCCTGGGATACTAACCATTAGGGAAAGGCTAATTAGGGATTTAAATTCATACGACTAAAGAAATTTGATCGTGAACCGACTTTCGACCATAGAATTGTTGAGGTGACATTTTGAGCCAATGTAGGCCGATCTTAGGATAGTTATGGGCCGATTCGTCACTGTCATACGAGTGGATCACGGATGATTCTGTTTGACCACGAGGTAAGCTGACGAATAATCCAGAATCTATACCAAACGATCGTGTCCGATGGAACTAGCGATCGATCCTCGCGATTACATGACAATCAAGGTCATCACGATCCGAATAAACTTGCACGTGACTCAATTTAGTATTAATCACGGGTCGAATATGCGAATTTCCCCAAAAGCCGTCCGTTAGTCTGAGACACGCTCAAGTTGCGTTATATAAAATTCAATTATTAATTAGAGACAATTTGAGTATCAGAAATTAGGAAGTTACGACAGGATATTTGGACGATGTTGTTATTGGAATGTTCAGCCTTGGAATTGTCCGAATCCTTCAGAAAAACTGAAATTTGGCAAAGGATGGAAAATGACTGTTTTACCCCTTGGGGTTTGTTAAGGCCAAATGTTATTGGGGAAGGGCATTTTGGTCATTTCACTCTAAGTTTAGAAATGATAATTTTTGAACAATTTTGCCCTTGGATTTTTGTGAAATCCCCAAATTGCCCTTGAATATTTTGGAAAATATTCTATTCGAACCGTTGTTCTCAAGATAAGATTGAATCTAGACCGTTGATTTGGAATGTGAGAGAGGGGCGTGATGGTCATTTTGCATTGGTCTAGACACCAATTATTGGTGTTATTCATTTATATACTCATTTGTTTCTCTCTCTCTCCTCACTCTCTCACTTCTCTCAGCCATATTCTCTCTCTCTCTCCCCTCCCGACCAAACCAACCCTCCTCACTGCGCCCTTGGCCGTCCGACCTAGCCAGCAACCGTCGCCGTCCTCCCGTCCAACCGGAGTAGTAGCGCCGGAGCCGGTCACCGCTTGCCATGGTCGCTCGCCTCCCTCACCATTTCTCTCTCCTGTTCTGCCCCACCGAAACACCATCACCATTATCTTGTCCAGTTCAGCCATGGAAGACAGGCCAGCAGACCGCCGCCAGCCACTGCTGACTGCCGTCGCCGCACACCACCTTGAGGCCACCATTATGCCGCTCCATTTCCGCTCTAACTGAGCTAGCTTAGAGTTCGTGTAAGTCACCCCCTAAACCCTATTTAGGATGTTGCGTATCGATAGATGCGATTGGGGGTTAAATCGGGTTAATTAGTGTCGGTTTAGGGGTTAATTAGGGGCTGTTTAGGGGTTAATTGAATGGACTGGTTTAGGGACTAATATTGGTTGATTTGAGGTTGAAATGGTGATGATTTGGGACTGATTTGAGATCAAGTTAAGTGCTAAATATCGGAGATTGAATCGACGAGCATTTGCCTCGACTTAAGGGCATATGAGTGTGGAAAGGCTGAAAATGTACTCATTATGTGGATGTGATTGTGGGCCCGATAGTGGCCGTGTATGTTTGTTGAATCGTGTTTTGGTCGATTGAAATGTGAGTCGTTATGTGCACGCTTGGGCTGAATTGAACTTGATAGTCAATTGGCCGTGTTGGGTGCTTATTAAGCATGAGAAATGTGTGTGATTTGGTGCGTGCACCGGCCAAGTGTGATTGGCTAGTATATTGGCATGTGGGTGTCGAGCAAGTGAATGAATGAGAAATCTTGTGTGGTGTGGTATGTGTGGCTACGAAAATCCTTGAGATGGTACCATTACGTGGGGAATTGATTCGTCCTAAGGCGGTATGACTACGCGGGACGATGCCCGGTATTACTGGAGGACGGCCAACCTGAGGCGGTACCATTACCCGGGTTGTGTCGTAGGTGGTGGGTATTGAGCCTGAAGCAGTACCATTACGCGGGCAAAATACACAGCCTGAGGCAGTACCATTACGCGGGCCATGAAGTGTTGTTATGAGAAGTCGCGGTGAACCTGAGGCGGTACAACTACGCGAGTCACTGGCGAGTTGAGTGGAAAATACTAGATGGTCGCAGTGAACCTAAGGCGGTACTACTGCACGGGTCACTAGCGAGTTGAGTAGAAAATACAATATGGTTGCAGTGAACCTGAAGCGGTACTATTACGCGGGTCACTGGCAAGTCCGATGAAAATAATATGATAAAGCGGGAACGAGTGTGTGAAATGTAATTAGAATGTGCATGTGGTTGGAAATTGTACTGTTGTGGCTAACGTACAGGTTGCACGCAGGAAAGGCCCAGGTAAGTATAAATTATGTGCTTGCTATGTGATAGCCGAGTGTGGTTGAGTTTGTGATTGTCTAAAAGCACGTGATAGCCTAGGTGGGATTTAAGGTGTATACTTATTGAGATGTGATCTCATGGTTGTTTCAACCAACAATTTCAGAATCCCGGCCTGAGCCATGAATCTTGCGCCATCGCCGTAGCGTTTTAGGATTTCTATACACACCGACAATGATGTTATAGAGTACCCGATAGATGACAACATGACCTAGGTTAAGCATACTACCGTAGTTTAGGTAGATATAGGACTGCCCTTCTGGCAGGCCCATACATATACTGCCTGGATGTTCAGAGACGGGGTAAATGAGTTTGGCCATGTCCAAAGCTTCGATGTCCCCTTTGATGGAGTTGGGGATTGGGATCCATCAGCCATATCCCCTCCTGATGGTGAAATGACTAATTTGGAGACTAGTCTAGCACAGTCCAGACTTCAATCTGCGCTTGCAGCACCTGAACCCTCAGGGGATGAGCATGAACCAGAGCCAGAAGAATCCTAGGCAGGGTATGATTTGATAAATGTGGACCTTGAGGTGATACCAGAGGAAGAACCAGAAGAAGAAAAAGATCCTCAAGCAGAACCTGAAGAGGCCCCAAAAGTAGAGCCTGATGATGAGCTTGAAGAAGAGCCAGAGGATGCACCAACGTACGAGCCAGAGTACGATCCCAAATATGTGCCAGAGGACGAGTTGAACGAGGAGACAGTTAAAGAGGAGCGGTTTGAGGTTCTAGCGGAGTCGGGTGATATAGACCACCCAATTAAGATCGAGACCGAGCCAGAGTCCTCAAAGGAATGGACAGTTCAGGGGGATTCAAACTCGAGTGTCAAGGAGTTGGACTCAGAGTGGACATCGTCTCGTGGGTGTAGGGGCTAGCATAGGGATTGAGAGTAGGTCTTTTGAGGTGTACCATTTTTGGCTAATAGGGTATCCAAGCTATCGATCTTTTTGATATTAGTGGTGTGTAGTTGTTAGTGCGGTGTGCGAGTTTAGGAGATAGATTGTATATGTTGGATGTTGTATAAAGTTGGTTAAGCAATGGATAAGTCCATTCTCCCTTTTCCCCCGGTTATTTCTTGTCCGGATATTTGTGGCTTTCGCTGACTGTTTTAAATCTCTGATAAGTTGAACTGGGTCGGCGATACCCTGGGACGTCGCATTATTCGACCAGAGAAGTGTGTCACGTGCTCAATGGGGTTCGAGGCGCGACATCGGTGAGTGACAACAAGTGACGGCTAGCGACAGCGATGGTGTGTAACTCACGGTGACGATGGAGTGGTGGCCGACAAAACACAAGAAGAGAGGTTTGAAAATGTTTTTTGAATAGTGTTACCAAAAATTATACAAATTGATTTGTGAATTTAGTTTATGAAGTGAATTCTAAAATGGTTTGCAAAATGGCCGATAAAATGTATTCTATTTGATTAATAGAGTTGTGAAAGAATTATGATTTGGTTTATAAAATATTTTTTGATTTTTAGATGGTATAAGTTTTGTGAATTTTTGGAGAACAATGGTTACATGCTCATTAACACTATGAACCTGGTTAGGGACTTTTGAATATGTATATTGATTTTAGGATATCCTTTTAGGCCCAGTCACCGACAAATAATATATGGCAATCTTGCCAATGGGGGATTCTTGGTCATCTTATTACAAGGCGTTGTGTCATAATCATGGTTGGATTGAGCTTGAGATTAATCAATGAAAGGGATCATTGATATGTGATTTAATGTTATTGATTTAAATGTGTAATTCTAATAAGTAAAAAGCTATGTTGGCATGAAATGACTCATCTTTGACTTGGTAAGTATATTATATTCTAGATTTGCCAATGATAAGTTTCTGATATTGTTTTGTAAATATGTATAATGGATGTTCGATCTGCTTAGAAAAGATAAGTGCAACTACTCACTGAGCTGTAGTTACTCATCTATTCATTCCAATTTTTTTCAAGTTCTTTGACTAGCGACAACAATAGCGATATCAATAGGAAACTTTTGGTAGTTGGGTTGTGAGTATGAGTTTTGATAGCTGGACATGCCTACAATGGTATTTGTTGAGGTTTAACTCCATAGTTTGGGATATATAGATCTTGATGGGTTTTAGAACTCTGATCTTGTAACCAAATTATTGTTCCATCATATATGTAAATAGAGATATATATTCAAATTATAGGTTAATGTTAGTAATGTCTGTGGTTGCGTCTTTTAGGTGGAAAGACACCGCGTCATTTCCCTAGTTCTTGTAGGAATCGGGGTGAGACATGTCAAATCAAATAAAGTCTCTTAATTATCAATTAACAGGGTAAATCAGCAACCTGAAACTTTTCATGGTGAAGATCGGCGCGTCGTTTCAATCTTTCTTCATCTAGGAAATTGTTGGAAGAAATGATTCTTGATTGATGATGCTCCTCTGTGTTGATGCTAAAGAGTTGAAATAGTGAAATAGATATAATTAATATTTGTAATGATTGAAATGACCACTTCCATGCTAGATAAATATGTATTCTGTAAGCTGGAGAAGAGGCAATCGGGCCAAGTGCCATGTAAGTGAGATGACTTCGACATATATTTTTCTACCATGTTTGCCTGGTGGACCTCGGCTTTGTCCGAATCCTTTCTATGCAAAAAGAAAGGACATGTCATTTCTGTGCAAAACCGAATTAAGTTCAGGAATGGAATAAACCATACTTTTCAAGTAGGGTGATCATCCACCGCTTTTATTTTGTTGATGCCCTGCCCTACTTTGCCGCCTGGCAGAAAGAAGCGATGATACTAAACGGACAAACAAAAAGAGTACACATTGGGAGCAAATAATCCCTTTTATCTTCTGTAAAATATGGGTTAAAAAAAAGAAAAATGGTCAAAATGTCAAAGGAAGCAACAGTGGATGCTCAGCTCATTTTAAGAAGTCGAGAGCACGCACGGAAAGAGAAGAAAAGAGAGGAAAAGAAGAAAAGAGAGGAAAGGAATGAGGAAAAAGAAACAAAAGGGAAAAGAGAAGAGGATTTTGTGCTGCGGAGGTCTTGCCAAGCCAACTCGACTTCATAATGCAACGCCCGGTAAGCACTCCCACCTCTCGTTCGTTCAATCGAAGAAGTTTTTTAGGTTAGGGCTCATATTTTGGAGTTATGCATTATTCAAGTGGCGAAGTCAGATTTTTGAATCGTTGAGCTATGAATATATATATATATATATATATATATATATAACTGGTGGCACGTGTGTGGTGGCTAGCACGTGTCGCCCCCAGGGTTTACCCTCCGGCTGCCGACCGTGCGGGGGTTCCCTGGGTTATCAAAAAAAAAAATATATATATATATATATATATATATATATATATATGTATGTATGTATGTATATAGAATTGGTAGTTTATGGTGTTTTGGGGCCGTAGGATTTTACGGAATTCGATTTGGACTTATGGTTTGCTGGATATAAATTTTTGAAGTTGAGCACGTGTAGTGAACAGTGCATGACCGGCGGCTTTTAGGCCAATTTTCGTCAGTTTTCGGCTCAATTTTGGGATGGCTAAGTTGGGGTTCTTCTAGTGCTATGAATGGGCTCTCTTCTAACAATAAGCTCGCTTCAAACGGAGTTTAGTGGAGAAAGTTATGGCTCAATCAAGTTTCACGTTCAAGCTCCGCGTTGCGGATAGTTTTGGATAATCGCTTTGGACGAGCGATTTGAGAGTGTCTTTTGGTCCTTATGTTAGCGTCTAAGCCTAGTATAGCCGAGTCGTGGTTGAGGTAACATTTTACTCGGTTTTTTATACCGTTTTTCGATTAATTATTAGGTATTTGAATGTGTCGACTCAAGTAACTACTACAAGTTGCTTTTTCGGCTTTTTCAGGTGAGTGGTACTATTTCTTCTTTGAATTTACAAGCTCATGTTTAGAAAATGATATGTTATAAATATCTTATCATATGAGAAATGGCATTTTGGTTGCATAAAACTGGATCAAATATTTATTGCCATTTTGTGTATTTGAAATGGAAGATTATCTTTGATTTCAACTTGAATTTGTTAAATGTAAATAAGTTTGTGAAACCTTTTGAGAAAGACTTATGAGGAGTTCTTCACTTTGAATGTGATTTTTCAAGGATTATATATCAATTTGCGAAATAATTTATAAAATGGTTTCTGGATTCAGTTTTGTGGATTACGGATTCTATCGTTGTGGATAAGTATTTGATGCTTAGTATCTCTATGAACCCAATGAGGGATTGTGGATATGCGCATACTAGTCTAAATATTCTTGTAGGCCGAGCCACCGACTTCTAGTAGGTAAAGACCTTGTTAAAAGGGGAATCTTGGTCGCCTTTCACGGGGCGTTATCCGTTATCATAGTTAGATTTATGAGTATAAGATTAGCCAATAGAATGTGTGACATTCCGAAATTTGCTCATTTGGGATTTATAAAATGAATGATTTTATTAATGTTCATGTAGTCGATTATCGCCCGGAACTGATCATTCCTGGGATACTAACCTATAGGGAAAGGATAATTAAGGATCTAAATTCGTACAACTAGAGAAATTCGATCGTGAACCGATTTTCGACCATAGAATTGTCGAGGTGACATTTTGAGCTAATGAGAGCCGATCTTAGGATATTTATGAGTCAATTCGTCACTATCATATTAGTGGATCATGGGTGATTCCGTTTGACCACAAAATGAATTGACGAACGATCCAAAACCTATACCGAGTAATCGCGTCCATCGGAACTAGCGATCGATCCTCGCAATTTCAATGACAACCGAGATCGTCATGATTCGAATAAACTTGCACGTGACTTGATTTAGTATCAGTCACGGGTCGATTCTGCGAATTTCCCCAATAGCCACCCTTTAGTCTGAGATACGCACAAGTTATATTATATAGAATTCAATTATTAATTAGAGACCGAATTGGGCATCGGAAAATTAGGAAGTCACGACAGGACATTAGGATGATGTTACGGTTGGAACATGCAACTTTTGATCTTCCCGAATCCTTTAGAAAAATTCAATTTCGGCGAAGGATGAGAAAATGACCATTTTACCCCCAGTGGTTAATAAATGCCAAATGTTAAGGGGTAAGGGCATTTTGGTTATTTTTCCCTAATTTTTGCAAAGGACAATTTTGCCCTTGGACTTTTTGAGAAATTCCTAA
The DNA here is from genome assembly GCA_024500025.1 of Syzygium aromaticum. Taxonomy (NCBI): domain Eukaryota; kingdom Viridiplantae; phylum Streptophyta; class Magnoliopsida; order Myrtales; family Myrtaceae; genus Syzygium; species Syzygium aromaticum. The sequence goes on from CM044892.1 coordinate 33,458,338, forward strand.
ATTGCCCATAGATATTTTGGAAAAAATTCGATCCGAGTCGTCGATTTCAAGATAAGATCGAATCTCGGCCGTTGATCAAAAAGATTATAGAGGGGCAAAATGGTAAATTGCCAAAAAGTGGTCAAAATTGGACTTAAAAGACCAAGACCCTCACTCTCTCCTCATTCTCTCCTCTCTCTCTCTCCCTTTCGGCCCCTTCCACCGTGAGCCCTCTCTCCCACTGATCGTCGTCGCTCCGGACCACTGTCGTGTCGCACCACTGCTACTCCGACCGCCCGTCCGCCGAGCCTCACGCTGCCCAGCCGCCGTTCTCTCTCTCTCTGCTCACCCTCACCCTTTCTCTCTCACCATGGCCGTGAGCCAGCTGGCCACCACCCAAGTCGCCGCTGCTCGCCAATCACTCGCCAATCACTCGCCACCACTCGCCGATTGTCCCCGCCATTGCGAGGCCACCGTTTATCACCCCCGTTTTACTCTAGCCACGTTAGTCTAGAGTCGGGTAAATTCAATTTAAACCCTCGCCTAATTTATCGGGTATTATCGAACCCGTTTAGGCGGGTTTTGGTAGAAATTAAGGGCTTGATTGATTTGCGGGCCTTAGGATTGAAATCGGGAAGTTTTTGTGGAATTTTAGAGGTTGATAGATGGCTGTGAATTGTTGTTTGGTGTTCTGTGATGTGTTGTTTGGCGTGTGGTTTGCACTGTTAGGTCCGGCTCGAAATTTCATGAAAATGTCGTGAAGGGCTGGGGAGTGAGATATTGCAGTTTTGAGTGTGAAAAATGCCAAATTGTGTATTGGTCATGTGTTCGTGATGTGATTGAGTTGTGATGAGGAAATTGGGTGCAATTGGGTGCACGGATTTAATGCTCGAATTATGTGTAAGTGTGAGAATGGAATCGGGCCGAGGCATTATAAGCTCGGGTCGCGATCAAGAGGCCTGTGGCAATTGGCGCTGGCTGAGGAATGAGAAAGTGAGAAATGAGATTGGTCCAAGGCATGATCAGCTCGGGTGAGACCGGGATTAAATCGAGGCATTATAAGCTCGGGTCTCGATCATGTAGACCTTTTGCATATGGTAAAGGCTGAGGAAAGTGTGACAATGGGATCGGACTGAGACATTTCAAACTCTGGTCACGATCACGTAAGCCTGTCGCATTTGGCACGAGCTGAGGAAAGAAAGTTGAAATGAGATCGAGCCTGAGGCATATCACACGGGTCGCGATGAGAAAGTGAAAGCCTGAGGCGTGTTTATGTGGGCTGAGAAAGTGATTGAGCAAGTGTTAGTTCGACATGACAGGAGTGAATGAAACTGATGTGATAGGGTGTGATCGAGTGTGAAATGTGGGTCAGAATTGTGGTGTGATTGATGTGTGTATTGGTATGTAAATGTGTGTGGAAAGTACGTGCTGTTTGAAATGAGTGTAAGAATTGAACGTTGCGATTGTAAACTAATATGAAGGCTGCTTGTGCCCAAGAGTCCAGGTTAGTGTGATTGTTTGGTTGGTGTTTGTGTGGATTGTTTGATTGTATGTCTGGATGTGTCTGGAAATACGTAATAGCCTAGGTAGGATTTATGTTGCAACTTATTGAGAAGTGTCTCATGGTTGTTTCAACCAAATCATTTTAGAGCCACCACCCAAGCCATAAATCTCTCGCCGTTACCGCCACAGCGTTTTGGAATCCCCATGCACACCAATCACGATATTGTAGAGTTTCCCATAGATGAGAACCACACTTAGATTAAGTACACATCTGTAGTTTGGGTAAACATAAGGCTACCCCTCTGGCAGGCTGACACTTATACCGCGTGGATATTCAGAGACGGGATGGACGAGTTTGGTCCCGTCCGCGGTTTTAACGTTTCGCTCGATGGCTTGGGTGATTGGAATCCGGCAGCTATATCCCCTCCTAATGGTGAATTGACTAGTGCGGAGGTTAGTATAGCTCAGTCTGGATATCATCCTGCACCGGCTGCACCTAGTTCTTCAGTAGCCGAACCAGACCCAGCACCGGAAGAGTTCCAGGCTGAATTTGATCCGATGGATATAAATCTCGCAGGGATACCTGAGGTAGAACCAGATGAGGAGTACGGTGAGAATCTCGGTAAAGAGCCAGCTGAGGACGAGCCGGAGGATGAGCCCGCAGAGGAGCTAGAGGAGGATAGAGAGGATTCAGAGGAGGAGGAACAGGCTAAGGATTAACCCGAATTGGGTGATGAGAACAATCCAATCGAGATTGGGCCTGATTCAGAGTCGTCAGATGAGTAGGATGATGAAGAGGATGCAGATGAGGATGAGGGTGACAGTGAGTCCGAGTAGACGCCCTCCAAAGGGCGTCGGGGTTAGTTTCTAGGTTGGGGTAGGATTTTTGGATAGTCCCATTTTTAGCATAAGCTTACCCAGACTGTTGATCATTTTTGTATATCAATGGTTGATAATTGATAGTTCGGTGTGCATACGTTTGCTTTTGGTAAGTGAATAGCGGTGCGGTATAGTTGGATATGTAAATGGATATTGTACATATTTATATCGAGACATAGTAAACTGTTGGTGATTTGGCTAGTTAATTCTTCCTAGTGTTCTCCAATTTTATTATCCGGGATTTTAACAATGGTTTCGCCACAAAAATTACTCTAATGGGAACGTTGGGTCGGCAACGTATTCCTGGGATGCCGCACTCTTTTAGCCAACTATCGGGATGCCGCGCGCTCGATGGGGTTTGGGGCGTGACAGAATGGATCATTAGCGTGTGTTTTTCGACGAAATTGACTAGTGAAATGGACCATTGATTTCTTCTTTGATATTATTGATTGAAACAAGCTTTCCTATTATGAAAATGATATGTTAAAGTAGTATATAACGTATTTTGACCTTGAAGTTTATCATATGCTGGAGTAGGGTTAATTGAGCTTTCGTTTGGTTTTGTAACTATGTGCATAGTAGATGCTCGATCTATTTAGAAAAAATATATTACTCACTGAGTCGTAGTAACTCATTCCTCTCATCTTACTTGTTTTTCAGGTTCTTCAGTAAGCTGCAAGTAGGGCGCAAGAGTTTCAGTAGTGGGGATAACTTTTTGGTCCGAGTTTGACATAGTTGTGGAGCTTAAGTGTTAGCTTGTTGTTGGTTATGTATTTAATCTTTTGATGGATTGTAGATAACTTTGATATTGTAACCAGATAAACTTTTATCATATATATGTGGATGCATATATTTTGATATCAAGTGAGCTTTGGTTACGTTTAGGTTGCATCCTTAAGTGAAAGAATGGCCATATCATGCCCTTGTTCTTGTTGAGTTAAGAGTGTGACATCTTATGAGGTGGAGCGTGCTTGCTTAATGCTTCCCCACAATTGCCACTTCCTGTCATACACATATTTACAAAAAAAGGGATGAACAAGTCAATTCCTGTAAAAGATGATTTCAAAAGAATGCATACGGTTTTACAATCCCAAATCATCATTTATAGGTTGTCCGAAAAGAGCAACCAGTAAGAGGGACAAAAATGATCATGCATGTTTTCCTCACGAAATTCATTTTCAAGACATTTTGGAGGCAATACATGGAAGCTGAGCCTTTGATGGAGTTACGGAGTCTGAAAAGAGAAAATACTATTAATGTAAAGAGAGGAAAGTACTATTGCTAAGGATGCGCATGTAATATTCTACTATAACTTTGTATGCCCTAATTCCTGCTATATATTGGGTGTATTTCTCTTGTAATTGTAACTTGAAACGATACTGATAATGAAGAGATTGCTTTATGCGGCACCATAATTATTTCCTTTTTCATTGTGAAACGGTTTTACATGTAACAAAATTGCCCGTCTTCTTTTTCCCAAGAACTAGTATCAGATATTGGTTTAGTGGAAAAGTAGAAGCGACAAAGAAGGATGAAGGGAAGATAATAACCAATTGGTTCGATGGCAAGGACTTTGGATCTAGAAGGCACAAATCAAGAATCTGCTGTATTAGAAGAACCTGTATTAGCCTTTGTGGGGACAAAACCAAGATCCAGTCACGAAAGAAGACTTAGAATTGTTAGAGCAACATGCCCTAGGTGTGATTCATCTCAAGTTGACGCGAAACGTTGCCTTCAACATTGCCAACGAGAAGACAACGATGTAATTAATGAGGGCTCTATCCCACATGTACAAGAAGCCCTTTGCATTAGATAAGGAAAATCATATCCGTCGTCTGTTCAATTTGAAGATGGACAAAGGTGTTTCTATGACTGGTTCGTGTTCTCCATTTCCTGTTCTCTATCACTTTTCTAATTCACGAGGGCTACAAGAGGGAGGACAGCTTTTCAGATTTATTCGGGCTGAGGGCCTTGGGTTTTTTCTTTTCTTTTATGAGCCCATGCAGTACATATTATGCAATTCAAAGCAAAATAAACGTGGTATGGAGAGCATTTTGTCAATGCGCGTTGAATGTGAATACCCATATAATAAACCATTTCAGATAGAACATTATAGAGGTTGATTAGACAGTGCCAATAAAGTATGTAAACTAGAAGACGAATGGTCACAATCACAACAAATCAAAATTGGATGATGCTGCCAAGTAGTTTTATTGGTGCAGATGGGAGAAAAGAGAGTGCATGAGTTGTTGAATAATGATCCTGAGCGAAGGATAAAGATAAATCAACCACTGTGAGAGAACTTTCAACGACTCTTCCCCTTCTTTCTCCAATTGACTAGTCTGCTTTGCTAGGGCTACAAGTAAATTTCTTAATTTGGTGATGAATCGTTCCATTGCTGCTTTGACGAAACCCCGATCACGTAAAATTTCCTCAGTTCCACCTGAGAAATGCATGAATCTGATGTGGGAATGATAGTCTCTGATAATGTCTCTGTCTTTCTTTTTTTCTTTGTACTTCACTGTTTCAGCTGTCCAAGGTCGACTCAGCAGCGGGATTGTGCGGGCCATTTCTTCAGAAAATGTATCACATCCTTAAAAAAATGAATAATTCATTTTCGAGAAAATGCAGGTATAGGTGTTCCTAATACGTCTTCACCATGAAAGGACTTACCTGGTTGGTGATTTGCTTCCGATTTTTTGGTATATCAAGCCATTGTTACATAAAGCATGCAGGATGTTCACACCATTTAGTCATCTGCTGTGCATTTGGGTTATGATAACATTGACAAGGATAAGCAGATCAAGCACCTTAATATCAGAGAGGTAAAAAACGGATTCCAGCCAAAAGTATGATCTGAAAAACTAATAAGTAGTCAAACTTCCGTATGTGGATAATACTCCCCAAGAAGAAAACTCAAGATTAATATGAATTAAAAATTCAATATGTAGAAGGTAAGAAACCGGGGAACGAAGACTCACTATTGCTGAATAAGTCTTCTAAACTTAGCTTTGTGGAGCAGGTGCCCATTGGAATATTATATACCGTTAAATTAATAGAAACTTTTGTGCTTCTAGCAATTTTATTACTCAAAGATATAAGGTAGCGGGACTGTCTTCCCAACATTCATCTCAAAATGGTTAGCACAAAATCTGTCATGACAATTACGGTTAGAAAGTTGCCTTCATCTACCCATCTTTAACAACTCTCCCACTTCTCTGAGAAAATCTGTGGAGGAGCTTCGAGGTTAAAAACAGTAGAGGGACATTTGGTTGTTTCAAGGGAATTAGCTAAAATTCTTTGTTGTTAATAGCGAAAACCTCTTTTGAATTAAACCTTCCTAAGCTTCGTTTTTCAACAGAATTAGGTGACTCGTGTAGTATCCACCAGCTCAACATGGAAAGAGTCACACCATTGATCCTCAAGTAAGCAATGTCGTATAAGTTCTAGAAGCCATTGGAAACAGACATTGCTTACAAATTCAAACTTTTGTAAAACCTTTCTGCTAATTAGTCGCAGCTTTGGACCACACCATCTTATTTCTGACCACCGATTAACCATTTGTGGAAAAAAGAGACAAAGTTTGCACAAAAGCATCAGTTGATGGAGAAGGCACTAACTATACTAAATGGTTCATCATGAGTTGTGAACTCACATTGTGTATCCAAAGGTACTTATTGTATCAAGTTTTGAGCAACAGAAGAGTGAATCACTGCTATGTGTATTGTTACAAAGTTCAGTGTTTGGCATGTTAAATCAGATGAAGCCCCTAACTATTACTGATAGGGAATATCAACAACCTAAGAATTTTCCTGGTGAAGATGAGTGTGAAAAGAGCTTTTCCTACTCCAGAGACTAGAGAGGTCCATTCAATCCACTTCAGACGCATGAAACTGTGTTCAGAAAACAGTCCTTGTTTAATCATGCTGCTCCAAATTGATGCTGAAGAGCTGAAGAGGTGAAGGAGGAATAATGCAAGGTTGTAAAAATTATGAATGAGCACTTCCATAGCTGATAATATGCGTTGTTTAAGCTGCAGATGAACCGACCAAAAAAAAAAAAAAGCTGGAGATGAGAAAATCAAAGTAACTGCCACGTGATCGTAGTGGTTATGGAACAGGCCATTCTTTTGAATTAAGAAGGGGAAATAAAGATCAAACCTTTGAAAACATGGTAATCTGCAGGAAAACTTGTTGAGCAAATTGTATACCAGGTCAAGCACTGTCATCTATAAATAGAGACCATCTTAGCATGCAAGGCACCTCACTCCGCCCTCGAGCAATAATACTCTGAGCTAGGAAATAGAACCTGAGATCAAAGCCCTACCTCCCACCCACAATGAAGTCCCTTCCCATAAGCCTTCTCATTTTGGCTTTGGCGACTGCTACTGCCTTTGCTTATGACCCAAGTCCTCTTCAGGACATATGCGTGGCCATCGACAACCCGAAGTCTGCAGGTTGAACCTCTATTCTAGTGTTATTGACGTTCTGTTTTCTTCTGGTTAATGATGCTACAAACACAACGCGCAAAAAGGTTTTGTTTTGGTAGCATAACAACATTGTTACCTATCATAACTAGTCTAATAGTCATTGCAAATTAAGTGATGTATATTAAGATGAGTTCTGTTTTCTTACGCAGTGTTTGTGAACGGGGAGTTTTGCAAGGACCCTAAGCAAGCCACTGCAGATGACTTTGTCTTTATGAAGCTCAGAAACCCCGGGAATACTGCAAACCCACTTGGATCAAAAGTCACACCTGCTACAGTCCTCGAGTTTCCGGGACTCAATACTTTGGGCATATCCATGGCTCGCATTGACTTTGCTCCCGGCGGTCTAAACCCTCCCCACACTCACCCCCGTGGCACCGAGGTTCTGGTCGTCATCGAGGGCACACTCCTTGTCGGCTTCGTCACATCCAACCAATTGAACAATACTCTTTTTACCAAAGTCTTGTACCAAGGCGACGTGTTTGTTTTCCCAATTGGACTCATTCACTTCCAGTTGAATACTGGAAAGACCCCTGCACTAGCCTTTGCTGGTTTGAGCAGCCAAAACCCAGGAGTCATTACCATAGCTAACTCCATCTTCGGAGCGAAGCCACCCATTTCTGCTGATGTTCTCACCAAGGCCTTCCAAGTGGACAAGAAAGTTGTCGACGACCTCCAGGCACAGTTTTGGTACGACAATAACTAAATGGAGCAGATGAACAGAGAATGCCGACAGAGCATTTGAGCCATATAATTTATGAGATCATTACTATTTTCCATGACAGATTGCCAAGAATAAATCAATAATTTATCTCAATGTTTATAGGAATTTATATACCTTGTGTATGAATCATTGAGCTATAAAGATCATTTACTAAGAATCTCCTTCACCCCCACCGCACTCCCTCTCTCCCACTCTTTCTCTGTCCCTCCCTTCCTACTTGTTTTAAGGACAATTTCTCATTCGAGAGGAGCCAAATCGCAAGCAAAGTCATATTAGAAACAAAACACAGATTTTGATTAAACATCTATAAATTCAGTGAAAGTATGGGAGACAACTTGGACAATCATGTTAGCCTCAAAATGATCATTGAAATGTTGTTATCATCTTATAGAGAACATAAGGTCATTGGACACGTTCCATTACGGGGCTTGAACTCGCATAGAGATTCGACATACCTCTACAACGATAAAAAAAAAAAAAACTCGTCACCTTTGTCATGCTGCAATTTTGTGGAAGCAAGCGAAAGGAAGTACCAGTCCACGCACTGCTTCTCATCAAGATCAATGCTCCATGCTGCCTCATTGCCGACTTGTTTCCTATTCACCAGGATGTATCGTCCTTTTGTAGAAAACATGCGGTATTCTCACAATTTGGCATCTGCATATCTGTGAAAACTGTCCTATTGCAATTTGGTGGAGCTTTTACAATTCATGTGTTTCACTCCATGCTGAATTTCAGACCATTTTCAAAAGATTAGCTTCAACCAAAAGCCTGATTTGGAAAACCATTCACTAAGATACTGGGCCATAGGCAAAGAACACTCCCTAAAATAACTCTAGATGAAGGAGTTGATTAAAAGAAGAATCTGGAAATTTAAAAAACAAAAGGAAGTGGGGAACAAAGACTCACTACAACCAAATCGATGTCCTCTACAATATTTTATATAGATCAGGTGTTCGGAAAAGAACAGAGAGCACTTTTTGTAGGTAGGGAAGGACAATTATCTAATGAACTTCTTGTATCGAAAACGGTTTGGATGTGAAGCTCGCAGGAGATGCAAATTAAAAGTCACCATTATCTACACATTTTCAGCAACTCTCCCATTTCACCATGTTATACTAAGAAGTATAAACTGCCTTTTAACAACTCTGCCCCTTCTTCTGCAATTTCTAATAAGGGAGTCCTCGTTAGCAGATGTCAAAAAATAACCTTCTTTTTTTTTCCATGTTATAGGTTTTATTTCTTCTTCAATCATCGTCCCCAGTACATATTCGTTTTGGATCTAATAAACAGAATCAAGATTGGTTGGCCTCTGATTGGTGCTGCAGTTTTTACATTCTTGCAATGCATGAAAAACATAAAAATAAAAAATAAAATACAGAAGTACATGATTGAATCGTAATGCAATGCAAACACCAGGCAAAGCGATGAAGTTCTCGCATATTTCCCTTTCAAAAAGCTTCAAGTGATCCAATTTACTTCATCAAGAGGACTGCCCGAGGTGCTGTGTGCAGGAATAGTTTACAAAAATTTGCGAACTCCCAAGGTCTGGTTGTTGTGACTTTACATTAGACGGAGGTGAGTGAAGCATAAAACAAAAATTGAAACTATTGATTCTCAAATTACATTTTAGGAGCCAAACGCCAATGGACCTACAGCATATTTGAAGCTTTTTCAAGTGAAAAACAAGAAAGCGCATTTCTTGATTTAACCAAAGCATAAGGGTAACGCATTTCTTAATTAAACCAAAGCATAACGGTGTTGAGAAGGATGAAATGGATATCGAATTGTGCCTATTTAATCTGAAATGCCGTATCTCTATTCAATTTGACTTGGGTTTAAACTGAGGATAATATAATCATGTCCAGTGTTCTGCCTGAGTCCTTGATCTATTCCCAGCATAGTTCTCTCTCTAGTACATTAATCAACACATGCTTGCTAGGTCGTCCTTGCTCAAAGAAATTTTCGAATTGCAACAACATAAAAAACTAAAGTAAAAATTCTGTTAATCCTCAAGCAGGCTCGCTCGACCACATCTACAAGTCCAATCCAAAAACTATAAGACAATCTAAAAATCCATTCAACTTAATATGAGATAACCTTCTTAACAATGCCTATCCATGTGAAACAACCTTAAGAAATGCTTGAGTCCTGGATAAGATACTTTTTTAGTCCAACATATGGAGTGCTTTGCAAGCAAGCATATCTCTGAATACTCTTTGTAATTTCCTCCAAATAACGGAGCGGATCAAATTTCTAATTTAACAAGGATAAAAATTAGCAACCACAGGCTATTTCTTTTAGGAATGTGAAAGCACATGTTCCTAAGACATGGAGATTGACCCTTTCAACAACATTTGCTGAGACAATATTGTATCAATCCTTACTCAAACAAGTTGAGCACGAAAAGGTGTCAGATAGCAATTATATAAGATAAACATGGTTAGGGTCCTCTCGATTACTTTGGTCGGTTTTTGCCCCTAGATCATGTCAAATCACCCACTCTGGTACATGAATGGTTGTGATAAAAGCCATCGCTCGAATGTTCCTTTTTAAGACTTGGCCTACATCGTTTTAGTCCCGGGTCGTCGCACCGCTTCATGAAGGTTGCTGTTCATTTCTTTATCTGAGGAACAGGAAATCAAAGTAATCGTGCTTGTAGTTGTTGTGGAATGACTCGTCCATTGTGTCTAAAACTAAACTTGCATAATATTTGTAGTTTTGTCAAATGGAGCACTTGTCGCCATGCCTCGTCAAGTAGATTACTTGGAGAGAGCCCACGTAGGCTTTCTAACTTATTCAACACTCACCTTTAACAAAAACTTAAGCCAACAAGTTTAGTATCAACTGAGTAAATTAATTGCTCTCACCTCGACATGTATCTGACTTGAAACCTATTTCACTAATACTCTTGGATGAACGCCTTAAAATATTAGCTTCTTAGTACTTCATGTAGGGGATTACTTACAGTCTAGTCCTTTAAGTATCCTTGTTTGAGCAATCTGATCCATTACAACCTTTTTATGCAATATCGTCTCTAACTTAAACATATTTTTGCGATTGACTCATCCGGTGATCTAAGTGTTACTCTTGTTGTCAAATCATTGATAAAGTGTTTATGATGTGGGCCCACGCTAGAACAAAAAACACAAAAGTATCAAAGAAAAGATTTGTGAATCGAGAGAGAGCATACCCACAGAAGATCGAGATGAGGTAGGGTCAACTTGGCACTCTTTGAGGCCTCGTTGTCCTTGGCCATGCTTTAGCAGGGTCACGGCCTCCTAATATTTCCAATAGTAAGGGTCAATCATTGCCGGGACACCATCAACCCTAATGAAGGTAAGGGAGGGCTTTCAACACAACCCTTAGAGCAAGGTAAAGGGATTATGAGCCCTCAAATTGCAGAAAAATGGCTTGAGAACCCTAGCCACTCCTCAGCGAGGTTGGCGAGCCCTAGACACCGCACATGCACAATGAAGGCCTACCAGTGCTCTCTTGGATGGCGAAAGGCTAGCAACACTTTGCCAATGCAAAGATTCCTAACCTTCCACCATTTTTAAATAACAATACTTTTTAATTCTTGAAAACAAAGTTTCTCATTCTATCCTCTGATTGGTTTTGCAAGATCAGAGAAAAGATGAAAGAGTAATTGGGCCATATAATAGGAAAATTGTCCAAAAGTCCTAAACTTATTACACTTTTGTCAATTTAGTCTTAAACCTTTCAATTTTTCCAATTGAATCATAAACTTTTTGACATTTTACCAATTGAATTCATCCAATTAAGTTTGGCTAAAAATCGCTGAGGTAGACGCCAACTTTCTTACGTGCAAACACTTTTGCTTACAAGTGCTAACTTTTGTAAAACCTTTTTGCTCCTTAGGTTGCAGAGCACTCGCAGCTTTGGACAACAGCTTCTTATTTCTAACCTACCACTAACCATTTGCGGACAAAAGAGACAAAGTTTGCACATAAGCATCAATTAACATGAGTTATGTGTTAAAATATTTAAATAATAAACCTCGCATTCATCTATTAGCTTTAGAACATGTTGGAGAAAGGATTTGATTTGATCCTTTGACTCCACTAATTGATTTAGACAATCGGCGTTAAGGAATATTGATGGAATATTCAGAAGATTAAATAGGAAAATGATCTCATGTTTATTTATTTCCTAATTGCTTTTTGTACTATAAATACAGCCATGTACATGTACAAATACATATTGAGAAATACAAATTTCAGATTCCTCCCCTTTCAATTTCTGTCATGGTATCAGAGCAGTCCTTCCTGATCTAGCTTCCGCTACCTTAGAATTGCCTCCGGTTGGTTTCTTACATGTTGCGATCCCAATTCTGCAAAACAAATCAGCACCCGAGTAGGAATTCAAATTTTTTTTTGATATCATACCGAAAAAAACAAAATACCAACAATTCTTCAATGGAGGAAACCCCTAACTCGACTCAACATCAAGATTCAAATCTGGTTGATTCAAATGAAGGGGAGCGGTCTTCTTGACGAATTGTTACAAAAGACAAGGACGGCTTCCTCGACGGAGCCGTCACTTTTCCGACCGAAGAACGACTCCAACAACATTGGCGGAAGTGCAATCAGTTGGTTCGCACTTGGATCGGAAATTGCCTTGCTCCCGACGTTGCGGCCGGACTCCCACCAACCGAGGATTCGAAGGTAATGTGGGAGAACATCCGTGAAATGTATGGGCACCTTGACCAAGCGAAGCTATTTACAATCACTCAAGCCTTGTCGGAATTGAAGCAAGGAAACCTTTCGGTCACTGCTTGCTTCAACCGACTCTCGGCTCTGTGGAACGAGCTCGAGGCGGCCGAGGAACAGTTGGAGGGACCCAAGGCTACGCTTCAACAATATCGAGCAATGAAGGACAGGGAGAAAGTAACACGATTCTTACTCATTCTGAATGAATCATACTCACATTTTAGGTCGCAGATTTTGGCAATGGAGCCACTGCCACCGCTTGGCCGGATCTATCAACCGGCCGTCCAAGAGGAGAGCCAGCGACTGGCCACGGCCGAGCACGGACGAGTTGAGAGCCTCACTCTCACAGCACCATCGGAACCACCATATCGGAGCATTGCAAGCATCGTCAGAAGCCATGGGAGTGTTCCACCTTTGGGGCTTCACCAAGCGGCGTGGAGTAGAAAAGAGTAGGAGAACCCTAGAGGTTCTTTTCGAACGGACGGTCAAGATCAAAAGGTTGGATCCAACGGCCATCATTTGATCAGTCACTTGAGCGAATCGAATGGCCGTTATCAGGCCACGTCAGCCCCTACTCTCAAGCCATCCCATGGCCCACGAAATGCCACGTCATCACAAAGAGGAAGTAGGCAAAGTTCCAAAAATAAACGTAATTGCTATGAATATTACAAGCGTCCACATCACACTATTGATACGTACCGTAAATTGCATGGAAAACCAAATGACAAAGAAAAAAAGGAGAAAGATTTTTCTGCTTACCAAGTTTCGGCACAAGGGACTGAAAGGGCAAATCAGACCATTACTCATGATCAGTATCAACATATTATGAGGACTCTGAATCAATTAAAGAATACCGACAAAAGTGCAAGTTTTTCAGGTATTTCTTTCTGCAATAACAATATTGTTTCAGTTGATGCATTGATAATTGATTCAAGCATTAGTGACCACATAATCTGTGATGAATACATTTTTTCTGATGTTCACAAGAAAATTCATTCTTTTGTGACTGCTCGTCTTCCCAATGGTACCATCACTCATGTTACCAAAATTGGAATTGTCCATCTTAGGCCAAACATTATCCTAAAAAATGTCCTCTACATTCCTGAATTTGAATTCGATCTCATATATGTTTCTAAGATTTGTGAAGACAATTCATGTCGTGTCATATTCAATTCAAAAAATTATTTTTTTCAAGACCATTTGACTGGCAAACTGATGAGCTTAGGTAGTGTTGCGCAAGAATTATATTTTTGGATAAGCTTTCCAAAGGATTTTGATTTATCAAAAGGCATTTCATGTAATGCTACCACTAGCAATAAAAATTTTGTTTCTCATAAGAGTTTGGGTTATAGTGCTCGTTTTCCTTATCCAAATTGTACAATCTGCCCTTTGGCAAAGCAATCACAAGCATCGTTTCCAAAAAGCACATCTCAAGCTACTAGTATTTTTTCTCTAATTCATGTACACATCTGAGGTTCTATCACACTCCACATCATGATGGGTCTCGATATTTTCTAACAATTGTCAATGATTATACTCGCGCTACTTGGGTGTTCCTCATGCAATCCAAGAGCCAAACATTTTCCAATATGTTGAATTTATTTTCCTTGATCAAGAATCAATTCAATGAATCCATTCAAAGAATTTGCAAAAACAATGGGCGTGAATTTTTCACTACAGAAAGCAAATCTTTTCTTGCTTCTCATGGAATACTTCATGAAAGCTCTTGCACATACACTCCCCAACAAAATGGGATCATAGAACGTAAACATCGCCATCTCTTGGAAGTAGTTCGAGCACTTAAATACCAATCCTCCATTCCTAAAACCTTTTGGGGAGATTGTGTGTAACGCCTCAAACCTCGGGGTCATTCACGTGACATCCCGTTCATTATTATCACAAGCGGAAGCATTTCTCGGGACAATCACAATTAATTCACACAGTGGAAATAAGGCAAACAGTATCATGAGCAAACCTTATGTTTACAAGACACGCAAACATATTTTATAAGCCAACTTAACCGACTTTAGCCATTTATACACAACAAAACGTTATGGCTTGGGTTTCCTAAGCCCACTACTGCTTCTTGCTCCTCGCTTTCCCCGACCTCTAACATGGCTCAAACTTCCCTTATTGCCGCCATCCTTTCGACCATCCTTTGAACCTGAGAGGGAAAAACGGGGGATGAGTCGGGGAGACTCAGCAAGTAAAGACACTAATATCAAGCGAGGATATATTGATCGCCGTTAACATAAGTCGGCTCTTACCGCACCCGTATCAATGACAGATCAATAGCAAAGTTCAACCAGAGAACATCAAGCATGGCTATAACATGTGCACATTGCCATTCAAGTCTCGATTCTATCTCAAAACAACATCAAGCATGAAACATGATCAAACCAAGGAAATGAACCAACTACGACCAACCAAACGACCGAGAAACGGTCCGAGCAAACCACGTCACAACGCATCTTAACATCCTTTCCCGGTATTAGGGAATTCACTTACACAAAACCAGAACTAAAGAGTAGAGAATGGATGGGAAAGATGACAGCCTCGGGATCTCGGGCAACTCACGGTGTCGACCCCTTTCTTTTCTTTCCCTCGGCTTTCTCTCTCTCGGTTTTCTCTCTCTCTCTCTCTAGCTCGGCTTTCTTTCTCTTTCTCTCTTTGGCCGGTTTTGTGTGAGGAACTAAAGGGGGACTAAGCCTATTTATAGGCAAGCCAACCTTGCTCACCAAGTTTAGGAGTCCAATGAGGTAAGCGCACGTGTCATCGGGGTATAAGGTAAGCGATGATCTTATTAGGTTATGATGACGGTGCCTCCAAAGTCCAACTTCCATTAATGCGAGTCATGATGAAGGGCCCTAAAGTCTTGCTTCATTAATTGTAAGACATCATGAAGGCCACCAAAGTCCAAGCAATCAATACAAGCCATTAATTAGGCTTCTTGAACAAGCTTCATTCTTGGCCATTTATTTTCAAGCTTACTTCTCTATTTCGTTTTCCCCCTGGTCTGACCTCCGATCAAAGCATAAAATATCTCATTTGAAAGCTCAGAACACGTACTTTAAATCATTTGAAGACATCAAGTCGAAATTTCAATGTTCTCATATAGAAAATGCTAAATCCTTGAAATCTGGCAAAACCGGACAGTTTTGAACTGTTCACGAAATCGGACTTAAAATCATAGTAAATGAACTCTGAAAATTCTCAAATTTGAATATGTCATAAACAAGACCTTAAAAAACATTTTTTGTGAAGAACACAAGTTCGAAATCTTTCTGTAAACACCAGTTTAGTGGCTCAAAGACAGACTAAAAACAGTTCGCTGAAACAGGATTCTGGTTTCTCAAATTAAGCTTTGTCCAGAATCCAAATGATCTTGAAAAATTCCAAAATTTATACACGTTATAGAAAAGGACGTTCTCAACAACTTTTGTCAAGGAAACTTTTCCAAAATGGGCCCAGAAAAGCTTGTAGAAAATCAAGAATGTGGGAACATCACCGAAATACCAATTCTGGGCAGTTTTGCATGGTCCGAAAATCAGACCATCGTACCACTTATCTCAACTCCAAAAATTCTGAAATTAAAGTATGTAAAACTTCAAGATGTTTGGAACAACTTTTAAGAAGAAAGCGTTTGGAAATTCGGATCACAAAAGTCTGCCCAAAAATAGCAAAATGAAGGGGTACAAGAGATCCGAACTGGGTTTTCCAAAACAAGAGTAAAAAATTTAGTTCTAATTGGAAAACCACCAAATTTAAACCATAGCTATTTCCCAGGGACTGAAATTGAGGATGTGTCATTGTGTGTGGTTACAGCGGCCTATTTGATCAATCGCATGCCAACTCGAATTCTTGAAGGACGAACTCCTTTTGAGATGCTATTTGGGAAACAACCAGAGATTGGACATCTGAGAGTATTTGGCTGTTTATGCTATGCGACGACTGTGGGCCCTCGGGACAAAATGGATCCTCGTGCGCTTCGATGTGTTTTCATGGGATATACTCCTCTACAAAAAGGATATAGGGTTTTGGAGATATCTACAGGTCGCTTCTTTGTTAGCCGAGATGTTGTTTTCCATGAAGATATATTTCCGTTTGAGGATTTGACATCTTCATCTCGTACATTTATATCAGAGCCAAATCATCATCAGTTCTTATCAAAAGAAGATTTATCAGCAACCCCACAATACATCTTTGTTCCACCGATTCAGATGTCAACAATTACTGAATCATCAAACCAAGCAGTCGATTCCCCAGTAGCTTTACATGAGGAGGACACTTCATCTGCTTCGCTTGCACAGCCACATATTGAAGCTTCTTTATCACCCCTGGAACGATCAATTGTTGAGCAACCCCGACGCTTGAGATGTCCTGTTCGTCCACCTACATGGACTAACTATATATGTCCCACATTGGAGTCTCAAGGTACACATTATCCTGTTTCTTCATACGTCTCTTTAAGTCGACTATCACCAGAGCACATGTGCTGTATTAGTCGCATATCTGAAGAACAGGAGCCAACTTCTTATGAAGAAGCGACATGTGACCTACGCTGTCAACAAGCTATGAAAGTCGAACTATATGCCCTTATTAAAAATCATACTTGGGACATAGTTCTATTGCCTTCACATAAGAAATCAATTGGCTGCAAATGGGTATATAAAATCAAATACAAGGCAGATGGTTCAGTTGAACGTTACAAGGATCGGCTAGTTACGAAAGGATTCACACAACGGGAAGGTTTTGACTATCATGAAACATTTTCTCCCATTGCCAAAGAGGTGACTGTGCGTTCTTTTCTATCAATTGCTACATTTCGTAATTGGCAGTTGCATCAAATGGACGTACATAATGCTTTCCTTCATGGTGATCTAAACGAAGAAATCTACATGGAACTTCCACAGGGTTTACGATGACAGGAGGAGTCTCGGGTATGTCGTCTTCGTAAATCCCTTTATGGACTTAAGCAAGCTTCTCGATAGTGGTATGCAAAATTCACCAATGCACTCATGCATACAGGCTTTAAGCACTCCAAGCATGACTATGCTTTATTCACATGGACCGAAGGTACTTCATCAATTTACTTGTTAATATATGTTGATGACATATTCATTATGGGAAATGATGATTCTGCCATTAGAAAATTCAAGGATTATCTGCATTCTACTTTCCATATCAAAGATTTGGGACCTCCCAAATATTTCCTTGGTATTGAGATAACTTGATCGGACAAAGGAATATCCCTTAGTTAGCGGAAATTTGTTTTGGAAATCATATCAGAAGCAGGATTATCAAGATGTAGGCCGGCTGTCATTCCTATTGAACAGAATGTCAAGCTTATGACGCTTGAATATGATACAAGTTTATCATCATCTAATGAGGATCCATTGCTTAAAGGCTCGTCAGGATATCAACGACTTGTAGGAAAATTAATATATCTCACCATGACTAGACCTGATATATGTTATGCAGTGCAGATACTCAGCCAATTCATGCATAGTCAGAAGCAGTCTCATATGACAGCAGCATTGAAGGTTGTAAAGTATTTGAAGGGATGCCCAGGACTTGGAATTCTCTTATCTCGTGATTGCAACATGAAGATGACAGCTTATTGTGACACGGATTACGCTACTTGCCCGATGACAAGAAAATCTATCACAGGCTTTTGCATTAAATTGGGAAGATCCTTGATTTCATGGAAGGCAAAGAAGCAATCAACCGTCTCTTTATCATCAATAGAATCTGAATATCGAGCTATGACAAAAACTGTTTGTGAAATAGTTTGGATACGAGGTTTGCTTTCGGACCTTGGGGTACAAATTGATGGAGCAAGCAAACTATTTTGTGACAATGATGCTTTACTTAAACTAGCAGCAAATCCAATCTTTCATGAAAGGACGAAACATATAGAAGTTGATTGCCACTTCACTCGTGAAAAAATTCAAGAAGGAACTATCATAACTTGAGGAATTGGAACTGTGGAACAACCTGCATATATTTTCACTAAGCCATTATGCCAAAGACAACATGCATATCCGTTGAGCAAGCTCGGCGTCTTCGACGTATATAAGCCGCCAGCTTGAGGGGGAGTGTTGGAGAAAGGATTTGATTTCACCCTTTGACTCCACTAATTGATTCAGACAATTGGCATTAAGCAATATTGATGGAATATTCATAAGATTAAATAGGAAAATTATATCATGTTTATTTATTTCCTAATTGCTTTTTGTACTATAAATATAGCCATGTACATGTACAAATACATATTGAGAAATACAAATTTCATATTCCTCCCCCTTCAATTTCTGTCAGAACAATTAGCAGTAATCCTACAAAATCTCATATAATATCAAAGTTAGAAATCCCGAGTTTGAATCTTTTCAGGCCCTATTTGCTTTCCCAATTCAATATTTCCACACCTAGTAGTACTAAGGAAAAGACTCGACTAAGCGTGAGGGAGAGTGTTATAATATTTAATTAATAAATCACACCTTCATCTATTAACCTAAGATTTTTGAACAATTGGTAGTGGTCTCACAAAATCTCATATTACGAGCTCGCATTGTGTATCCAAAAGTACTCTTTTTTTGTTATCGAAGGTACTTAATGTATAATGTTTTGTGCAACGGTAGTGTGAATCACTGCCATGTGCATTGTTACTAAGTTTAGCGTTTGGCATGTTAAATCAGATGAAATCCCCTAACTATTATTGAAAGGAAATATCGGCAACCTCAAAATTATCACGGTGGAGATAAGTGTGAAAAGAGCTTTTCCACTCCAGCGGGGGTCACTTCAATCCACTTCAAACGCATGAAACTATGTTCAGAGAGCAGTCCTTGTTTGATCACGCTGCTCCAAATTGATGCTGAAGAGCTGAAGCGGTGAAGGAGGAATGATGCAAGGTTGTAATAGTCATGAATGAGCACTTCCATAGCTGATAATATCCATTGTTTAAGCTGGAGATGAGAAAATCAAACTGACTGCCACGTGACGGTAGTGGTTACAGAAAAGTCCATTCTTTTGAATTAAGAAGTTCAAGCAACTGTCATCTATAAATAGAGAGCATATTAGGATACACGGCACCTCACTCCACCCTCGAGCAATAATACTCTGAGCTAGGAAATAGAACCTGAGATCAAAGCCCTACCTCTCGCCCACAATGAAGTCCCTTACCATAAGCCTTCTCATTTTGGCTTTGGCGACTGCAACTGCCTTTGCTTATGACCCAAGTCCTCTTCAGGACATATGTGTGGCCATGGACGACCCGAAGTCTACAGGTTGAACCTCTATTCTAGTGTTATTGACATTATGTTTTCTTCTGGTTAATGATGCTATACATTGAACGCGCAAAAAGGTTTTGTTTTGGTAGAATGACAACATTGTTACCTATCATAACTAGTCTAATAGTCATCATATATTGAGTGATGCATATTTAGATTAGTTCTGTTTTCTTATGCAGTGTTTGTGAACGGGAAGTTTTGCAAGGACCCTAAGCAAGCCACCGCAGATGACTACGTCTTTATGAAGTTCAGAAACCCTGGGAATACTGCAAACCCACCTGGATCCTTCGTCACACCTGCTACAGTCCTCGAGTTTCCAGGACTCAATACTTTGGGCATATCCATGGCTCGCATTGACTTTACTCCTGGCAGTCTAAACCCTCCCTACATTCACCTACGCAGCACGGAGGTTCTGGTCGTCGTCGAGGGCACACTCCTTGTCGGCTTCGTCACATCCAACCAATTGAACAACACTCTTTTTACAAAAGTCATGTACCAAGGCGACGTGTTTGTTTTCCCAATTGGACTTTCACTTCCAGTTGAATACTGGAAAGACCCCTGCACTGGCCTTTGCTGGCTTGAGCAGCCAAAACACAGGAGTCATTATCAGAGCTAACTCCATCTTCGGAGCGAAGCCACCCATTTCTGCTGATGTTCTCACCAAGGCCCTCCAAGTGGACAAGAAAGTTGTCGATGACCTCCAGGCAAAGTTTTGGTACGACAATAACTAAATGGAGCAGATGACCATAAATATGCCCACAGAGCATGTGAGCCATATAGTGTATGAGATCATTGCAACTCTCCATGAGAGATTGCCAAGAATAAATCAATAATTTATCTCAATGTTTATACGGAATCTATGTACTTTGTTTATGAATTATTGAGCAATAAAGATCGTTTACTAGGAAACTCCGTCACCACCACCACAGTCCCTCTCCCTCTCTTTCTCCGTCTCTCCCTCCCTCCCTGTTTTATGGAGTATCTCTCATTCGAGAGGAGCCAAATGCTAAGCAAACTCATATCTGAAACAAAACATAGATTTTGATCAGACATCTATGAATTCAGTGAAAATAATTGCGATGACTTGGGAACTCAGATCAGCCTCGAAATGGTCATTGAAATGTTGTTCATCTTATAGAGCACATAAGATTACTGGACACATTGCATTACGGGGCTTGAACTCGCCTAGAGATTCGACATACCTTTATAAGGATCCATAAAATTCCATTGGTGTCAACTTTTTCATGCTCCAATTTTGTGGAAGCAGGGGAAAGGAAGTCCCAGTCCACACACCGCTTGTCATCAAGATCTATGCTTCGTGCTGCCTAGATGCTGACTTGTTTCCTAATAACCAGGATGTGTCATCATTTTGTGGAAAACATGCGGTATTTTCAGAGTTCAACATCTGCATATCTGGGAAATCTGTCCTATTGCAATTTGGTGGGAGCTCTCCGATTCACGCGTTTCACTCCATGCTGAATTTCAGACCATTTTCAAAGCCATGACTAGTTTCAACCAAAAGCCCGATTTGGAAAACCATTCACTAAGAAACTGTGCCAGAGGCCAAGAATACTCCGAAAATAACTCTAGATAAAGGAGTTGATTAAAAGAAGAATATGGAAATTTAAAAAATAAAAGGAAGTGGTAGACAGACTCACTATGACCAAATTGAAGTACCTTACAATATTATATGGATCAGGTGTTCGGAAAAGAATGGAGAGCACTTAAGCCAAAGAACTTTCCATTCTCCGCAAGAAGACGACAATTATCTAATGAACTTTTTGTATTGAAAACGGTTTGGATGTGAAGCTCGCAGCAGAGACGCAAATTAAAAATTCACCATCATCTGCACATCTTCAACAACTCTCCCATTTTTTCACGTTATATTAAGAAGTATAAACTGTCTTCTAACAGCTCTGCCCCTTCTTCTGCAATTCCTATAACCGAGTCCTCGTTAGCAGAAGTCGAGAAATAACTTTCTTTTTTTCCATAGTTTTATTTCTTTTTCAATCATTGTCCCCAATACATATTCGTTTTGGATCTAATAAACAGAACCATGATTGGTTGGTTTCTGCACTTTTTACATCCTTGCAATGTATAAAAAACATAAAAAAAACAGAAGTGGATGATTGAATCGTAATGCAATGCATACACCAGGCAAAGCGATGAAGTTCCTGCAAATTTCCCTTTCAAAAAGCTTCAAGTAATCCAATTTACTTCATCAAGACGACCGCCTGACGTGTTGTATGCAGGGAAAGTAAACAAAAATTTGCAAACTCCCAAGGTCTGGTTGTTGTGACTTCCATTAGATGGAGGCAGGTGAAGCACAAAACAAAAACTGAATGGTCCGACCTTATCTACAAGTCCATTCCAAAAACTGTGAGACCATCTAGAAATCCACTCAGCAGAATATGAGATAACCTTCTTAACAATGCCTAGCCATGTGAAACAACCAGAAGAAATGATTTAGTCCTGGATAAGACAAATTTTTAGTCCAACATATGAAGTGCATCGCAAGCAAGCATATGCTCAGAATAGTCTTTGTGGTTTCCTCCAAATAACAGAGTGGATCAAATTTCTAATTTGACAAGGATAAAAATCAGCAACCACGGACAATTTCTTTCAGGAATGTGAAAGCATATCTTCCTAAGACATGGAGATTGACCCTTTCAACAACATTTGCAGAGCCAATATAGTATCAGTCCTTACTCAAACTAGTTGAGCTTTGAAAAAGGTGTCAGATAGCAATTATCTAAGACAAACATGGTTAGGGTCCTCTCGATGACTTGGCTCGGTTTTTCGCCCCTAAATCACGTCAAATCACCTTCACTAGTACATGAATGGTCGTGATAAGAGCCATCACTCGCATGTTCCTTTTCAAGACTTGTCCTACATGGATATAGTCCCAGGTCGTTGCACCGTTTCTTGAAGGTTGCTGTTGATTTCTTTATCTGAGAAACAGGAACTTTAATCAATGGACACGTGCTTGTAGTTGTTGTGGAATGACTCGTCCACCGTGTCTAAAACTAAACTTGCATCATATTTGTAGATTTGTCAAATAGAGCACTTGTTGCCATGCCTCATCAAGTAGATTAACTGGAGGGAGCCCACGTAGGCTTACTAACTTATTAAACACTCACTTTTAACAAAAACTTAAGCCGACATGTTTAGTATCAACTGAATAAATTAATTGCTCTTCACCTCGACACATATCCGACGTGGATGCTATTTCACTAATACTCTTAGATGAACACCTTAAAATAATAGCTTGTTAGTACTTTATTGTGGCGGATTAACTACAGTCTAGTCCTTTAAATATTCTTGTTTAAGCGATCTGATCCGTTAACAATCTTTTTGTGAAATGTAGTCTCTAACTTACACATATTTGTGTGATTCAGTCATCCCGTCATTTTAGTGGTATTCCTGTTGTTGAATCATTGATGTAGCGATATACAAAAATGTTTCTGGATGTGGCCCCACACCAGAATAAAAATTACAAAAATACCAAAGAAAAGATTTGTGGAGAGAGAGAGTATGTGTGCAGATTTCTGGACATCCCAATCTTGCTCACAAGGGTCCAGTGTCCCTCCTGAGGCACAACATAGGTCAAGCAACCTCGTCAAACTCAGGCAAGCAGGCGCCGCCACCCAACCACCACCTTCAATCATTAGGGAGGGTGGCCTGACCCTCAACGGTGGGGGTAGGGTCCACCTGTCACTCTTTGAGGCCTTGCCAGGCCTAGGCCATGCTTCAGAAATTTTTCCAAAATGAAGTTCCCTCTAACATTTGTCCTCTTGGCTTTGGCGTCATCCTATGCCTTTGCCTCTGACGCGAGTCCTCTTCAGGATTTCTCCGTAGCCATCAATGACCCCAACTCTGCGGTGCTTGTGAATGGAAAGTTCTGCAAGGACCCGAAGCTTGCCATAGCAGATGATTTCTCCTTCACAAAGTTTAGATATCCCGGGAACACATCAAATCAGCTTGGATCCAAAGTAACGACTGCTTTTGTCGACCAATTCCCAGGACTCAACACTCTTTGCATTGCCATGGTCCGCCTTGACTTTGCTCCGTACGGTCTAAACCCTCCCCACATTCATCCTCGCAGCATCGAGATGCTAGTGGTCATGGAGGGTCCACTCTACGTCGGTTTTGTTACATCCAACCAATTGAACAACACTCTCCTCACCAAAGTCTTGACCAAAGGAGATGTTTTTGTGTTTCCACAAGGCCTCATTCACTTCCAGCTGAATATTGGACAAACTAATGCACTGGCCTTTGCTTTCTTGAGCAGCCAGAACCCAGGACTCGTAACCATTGCAAATTCAGTTTTTGGATCGAAGTGGCTGATCAATGTCGATGTCCTCACTAAGCTTTCCAAGTGGACAACAAACTGATCAGCTATCTCCAGACTTAGAACTGGTTTGGCAACCATTAGACAGATGTTCGCAAGAACAATTGTGTGTTTTTTATTAAATTACAAAGAAGAATTCTTTTGAATAAGATAGTGACCTTTGGGTACTAGTACAATTGCTTGTTATCTGATGTTGATAAGGTTCCACTGTTTGTTCTCCTCTCTCTCTCAAATCTTTCTGAGGCTGAGATGAAAAACTAATTCAAGATCTCTTTCCATCCTGCTCGCTCCAGGTCTATGACTAATTTCCCAAACAATTACTGGATCAGTCCATACAATTCTCAAGTATCAGTTTGTCAATAATTTTTCCTTTATAGAATTTTTTAATTTAAGTAAATTCATCATCCTGATATAGAACTGCATCTTATGTAATTTTTTGCCTTACTTTGGGTTTGTTAATTTGCTGTAAGGATTGAGAGTTTGTATAAGACCGACCTTGGAATGGGG
Organism: Syzygium aromaticum; assembly: GCA_024500025.1. Lineage (NCBI taxonomy): Eukaryota > Viridiplantae > Streptophyta > Magnoliopsida > Myrtales > Myrtaceae > Syzygium > Syzygium aromaticum. The sequence goes on from CM044892.1 coordinate 33,482,789, forward strand.
CCACCAAGCATTAATCATCTCTATATTCCATTATCAATAAATAGTGGTTTGCCTGTTTCACTCAACTTTTTCAGCACAAGAAGAGATGACACGCGCATAGAGTTCCTTCGAGAGGAAGAGAGAGTCTATATAGGATGCCTCTGCTTAGCCTCTGATATTGCTCAAAACTGGTGTTTGTACTTAGAGAGTCGAGATGCTTAAAAAATCATGAAATGGCCACTGTTCTGGAATTATTTATGTGCTTGCTCCCTGTAACATTTAAATGTTAAGACAAAAGAATAGTGTTATCGAGGTTCTTCTTATGTAATATTCTAGCTTGGCCAAACTTCATATTTTTGTTTTACGCGTTATTGCACCAGTATTTTCAGCAACCTCGACCAGCTAGCGAAGGCATGCACGTGGTTGTGGACAGGCAGTATTTGGAAACCTTTTAAAGTCAATGCAAGGATGTAAAGTTTAGCATAGACCACTTCCATACGAGATTATGTGAATAGTTTCAGCTGCAGAGGTGGAATTCAAACTAACTACCACATGGTCGTAGATGTCTTGGAATGACCGGTTCTTGGACTTTTAAAGATAAAGCTTCTGAATAAGACTTGGTAATCTGCAGTGCAACTTGTTCAGTAAACTAGAGAGAGATTCTCATGAGGAATGATCTTTTATTACTCAAACATTCATAATCTATTACATGTAGAGCAATTCTTTTATTGCGAAGCAATTATCACTCTCAGCAATCATGTATGTAGAATACAGGGGTAATCTGACATCTTGGAGGTCAATTTATCGATTTAATTGTTGTTGTACCAAAACTGCGCCTGAAGGTAATCAACAACCTTCTTGTCCACTTGGAAGGCCTTGGTGAGAACGTCAGCCGAAATGGGTGGCTTTGATCCGAATACTGCATTAGCAATGGTAATGACTCCTGGGTTCTGGCTGCTCAAAGCAGCAAAGGCCAGTGCAGGGGTCTTTCCAATGTTCAGCTGGAAGTGGATGAGACCTATTGGGAACACAAACACATCCCCTTTGTACAACACTTTGGTGAAGAAGGTGTTGTTTAATTGGTTGGACGTGACGAAGCCGACAAGCAGTGTGCCCTCAGTGACAACCAGTATCTCGGTCCCACGAGGGTGAGTGTGGGGAGGGTTCAGGCCACCCGGAGCAAAGTCAATACGAGCCATGGAAATGCCAAGAGTGTTGAGTCCTGCAAATTGGTCGACGAAAGCGGGCGTGACTTTCGATCCGAGCGGGTTCACGGTATTACCTGGGTATCTAAAGCCCTTAAAGAGAAAATCATCTGCTGTGACTTGTTTTGGGTCCTTGCAAAACTTCCCATTCACAAATACTGCATAAGAAACATAAATCTTATTATTAGGCTTATCTAAGCGTAAACTCTTTTTGGGTAGTTTCTTTAGCATCAGTAGAACAGGAATATACGAATGACGCTAGAACAGAGCTCCAACCTTCAGGGTCATTGATGGCCACACAGAAGTCCTGAAGAGGACTTGGGTCGAAGGCAAAAGCGGTGGCGGTTGCTAGAACCAAGATGAGAAGGCTAATTGGAAGAAACTTCATTGCAGTTGTGGACAGGAGAATTAAGGCTTGGATATCTTCTTCTTCTTTTGTTTGCTTGAGCCTTGAGATAGGAGTGAGATGTCTTGCACGGACACGTGATCCCTTTTTATAGATGAAAGTAGTGTTGACCTGGTATTATGTTTCTATGATAAGCAACACCTGACAGGTACCAAGTCTCCAGCGTGCTAGTCAATTTCTCATGTCCAGATTAGAATTGTTCCACAATTGCTACGTTGACACACCCATTACTTTTTTTTTGGTCGGTATAACCCCTATTATTTGACCTTTCCTCTTTTCCACTAACCTAAAATGGAAGCGGTCTTCTTCGATGGTAGTTAAATCTTAGGGAAATGTTTATTAGAAGTCCTAAAAATTGTTATGAAAGTGCAATTTCGCCACATCATTGCCATATATGATAGAGAAAATAATAAAAAGAGCACCATTTGACAATGCCTTCGCAGATCTATCAAGAGCAACTTAGGAACACCATCCTAAAACCCAATATGTATACAATTCCAATACAGGGTATGAGGCAGTCCCAAAAAAATGTAGTACAGCGAAAAATACAGATTACCACTCATTATGTGATTCAAAGAAAAACAGACATTGTATTGAGAGCATTTTGTTAATGCACATTATAGAGGTTGATATGGCCGTAACAATGAAATATGCAAACCAGAAGACTAATGGTCACAATCACAACAGTGGACGATGCTGCCACATATTTTTATTGGTGCAGGTGGAGAGTAGAGAGTGCATGAGTTGTTAAAAAATGGTCCTGTGGGAAGGATAAAGATAAACTGTTCTCTGAATGGTTCAATTAATGTTTGGGAAGGTCACCTTTGACTAGAGCAACAGAGATACGGTCTAAGATATCAACCACTGTGTGAGCACTTTCAACAGCTCTTCCCCTTCTTCTCCAATTGACTAGTCTGCTTTACAGGGGCCACGAGAATTTCTTAATCCAGTGATGAATCATTCCACGGCCGCTTTGACGACACCTCGATCACGTTGAATTTCTCTGTTCCACATTAGAAAAGCGTGAATCCGATGTGGGAATGATATTTTTCTGATAGTGTCTTTCGTTTTTTCTTTGTGCTTCACTGTTTCAACTGTCCAGGGTCGACTCTGCAATCGGATTGTGCATCCATTTCTTCAGAAAAAGTTTCTTACCCTAAATAAATTGAATAATTCATTTACGAGAAAATGCAGGAATAGGTGTTCCTAATACTTCTTCACCATGAAAGGACTTGCCTAGTTGGTGATTTGCTTCCAATTTTTCGGAATGTCATGCCATTGTTACATAAGGTGCGCAGGATGTTCACACCATTTAGTCACTTGCTGTGCATTTGTGTTATGATAACATCGACAAGGATAAGAAGAGCAAGCATCTTAATATCAGAGAGGTAAAAGGCCGATTCCAGCCAAAAGTATGATCTGAAAACTAATGAGTATTCAAACTTCTGTATGTGGATAATACTCCCCAAGAAGAAAACTCAAGATTACTAGTAATTAAAAATTCGATATGTAGAAGGTAAGAAACCAGGGAACAAAGACTCACTATTACTGAATTGAAGTCTTAAAATGGTTAGCATAAATCTATCATGACAATTACAATTAGAAAGTTGCCTTCATCTACCCGTCTTTAACAACTCTCACACTTCTCTGAGAAAATCTGCAGAGGAGTTTCGAGGTTAGAAACAATAGACGGATCTTTGGTAAATCAAGGGAATTAGCTAAAATTCTTTGTTGTTGATAGCAAAAACCTCTTTTGAATTACAGCATTCCTAAGCTTCATTTTTCAACAGAATTAGGTGACTTGTGTAATATCCACCAGCTCAACATGGAAACAATCACACCCTTGGTCCTCAAGTAAGCAATGTCCTATATGTCCTTGAAACCATTGGAATAAGACATTGCTTACAAGTTCCAACTTTCGTAGAACCTTTCCACTCAAAAAGTTGCAGAGCAGTCCCAGCTTTGGACAACAGCTTCTTATTTGTGACCTCCCATGACCCATTTTTGGATAAAAGAGACGAAGTTTGCACATAAGCATCAGTCAATGGACCAGGCACTAATTATACTAAATGTTCATAACATCAGTTATGACCTCGCATCGTGTATCCAAAGGCACTTAATTTATCAATTTTTGTTCAATAGAAGAGCGAATCACTGCTCTGTGCATTGTTGCTAAGTTCAGTATTTAGCATGTTAAATCATATAAAGTCCCCTAATTATTACTGATGGGGAATATCAGCACGCTCAAATATACATGGTGAAGATAAGTGTAAAGAGAGCTTTTCCTACTCCAGAGAGGGTCAATTCAATCCACTTCAGACGCATGAAACTATGTTCAGAGAACAGTTTTTATTTGATCATGCTGCTCCAAATTGATGCTAAAGAGCTGAAGTGGTGAAGCAGGAATAATGCAAGGTTGCAATAGTCATGAATGAGGACGTCTATAGCTGATAATGTGCATTGTTTAAGCTGGAGATGAGAAAATCAAACTGACTGCCACGTGATCGTAGTAGTTATGGAACAGTTCATTCTTTTGAATTAAGAAGGGGAAATAAAGATCAAACCTTTGAAAACTTGGTAATCTGCAGGGAAACGTGTGGAGTAAAATGTATACCAGGTCAAGCACTGACATCTATAAATAGAGACCATATTAGGATACAAGGCACCCCACTCCACCCTCGAGCAATAATACTCTGAGCTAGGAAATAGAACCTGAGATCAAAGCCCTAACTCCCGCCCACAATGAAGTCCCTTCCCATTAGTCTTCTCATTTTAGCTTTGGTGACTGCTACTGCCTTTGCTTATGATCCAAGTCCTCTTCAGGACATATGCGTGGCCATCGACGACCCGAAGTCTGCAGGTTGAACCTCTATTCTAGTGTTATTGACATTCTGTTTTGTTCTTGTTAATGATGTTATAAACTGAACGCGCAAAAAGGTTTTGTTTGGGCAGCATGTCAACATTGTTACCTATCATAACTAGTCTAATAGTCATCGCATATTGAGTGATGTATATTAAGATGAGTTATGTTTTCTTATGCAGTGTTTGTGAACGGGGAGTTTTGCAAGGACCCTAAGCAAGCCACTGCAGATGACTTCGTCTTTATGAAGTTCAGAAACCCTGGGAATACTGCAAACCCACTTGGATCAAAAGTCACACCTGCTACAGTCCTTGAGTTTCCAGGACTTAATACTTTGGGCATATCCATGGCTCGCATTGACTTCGCTCCCGGTGGTCTAAACCCTCCCCACACTCACCCCCGTGGCACTGAGATTCTGGTTGTCATCGAGGGCACACTCCTTGTTGGCTTCGTCACATCCAACCAATTGAACAACACTCTTTTTACCAAAGTCTTGTACCAAGGGGACGTGTTTGTTTTCCCAATTGGACTCATTCACTTCCAGTTGAATACTGGAAAGACCCCTGCACTGGCCTTTGCTGGTTTGAGCAGCCAAAACCCCGGAGTCATTACCATAGCGAACTCCATCTTCGGAGCGAAGCCACCCATTTCTGCTGATGTTCTCACCAAGGCCTTCCAAGTGGACAAGAAAGTTGTCGACTACCTTCAGGCACAGTTTTGGTACGACAACAACTAAATGGAATGGATGACTAAAGAAACGTTGACAGAGCATTTGAGCCATTTACTTAATGAGGTCATTCCTAGTTTTGATGAGAGATTGCCAAGAATAAAAACTATATTTTATGTCAATGGTCATTGGGTATTTGTACGTCTTGTATGATTTATTGATCAATAAAATATTATTTCAAAATCTCCTGCTTCTTATTCCCTGTTTTGAGGAAAAATTCTCATATGGACAGGAGCCAAATGCCAAGCAAAGTCATAATTGAAACAAAACAAAGATTTCGATAAGATGTATATAAGTTCAGTGAAAATAATTGTGACGACTTTGGTCACTCGGATCAGCCTCAAAATGGTCATTGAAATGTTGTTGTCAACTTATCGGGCACAAAAGGTTGTTGCATGCATTCCATTGCGGGACTTGAACTCTCATATTGATCAGATATGCATCTAGGACGATCCATCCATATTTCATTGGTGTCACATATTCATTCTCTGATTTTGTAATGGCACGGCACAGTAAGTCCCTGTCACACCCCAAAAACTACCAAGATGGGGGATGACACGGCCGTCCTTCCACCTAAAGGACGCAGCCTCAAACCATCCAAGAGTCCCCAAAGACAACGCTCTCATTCTATTGGCTGCTAAACAAAGAACCTGAAAGGTTGGGAAAAGAGGGGGTGAGCAATGACAGCTCAGTAAGTAATGCATATCTCTTCTAAGCAGATCGAGCGACTACTATGCACACAGTTATAAAGACCAAACAAAAGCTCAATTAACCCAATTTCAACATATCATAAACTCCATGTTCAAAATAAGTTATATGCTACTTTAAACATCACATTTTCACAATAGAAAAGCTCATTCAAATTAATAATATCAAAAAAGAAAATAATGGTCAAATCCATTGGCCAATCTCGTCGAAAAGCACACGCTAATGGTCTATTTCATTGGCCAATCTCGTGCTCAGAAATCTAAGTATAATCACGGATAACGCCTCGTGAAAGGCTACCAAGATTCCCCCCTTGGCAAGGTCTCTACCTACTATAAGCCGGTGGCTCAACCTATAAGGATATCCTAAACTAGTATGCGCATACCCATAACCCCTCATTTGGGTTCACAGAGACACTGAGCATCAAAATCCATCACAATATCATCCACCAATCTACAAAACCCATTTCAGAAATCATTTCATAAACCATTTCATAAACCGATATAAAACTCTTCATAAGCCACATTCAAATGCAAGAACTCCTCATGAGTTTTTTTCTCAAAAGGTTTTACAAACCTATTTGCATTCAGTAAATTTAAACCTAAATCAAAAGATAATCTTTCATTTCAAATACACAAAATGTCGATAAACGCTCGATCCAATTTTATGCAATCAAAATGCCATTTCTTGAATCATTTTCGAGCTCATTTCATAAATCAGTTCGCAAAGTTACACATATATATCATTTCACAATATCTCTCATAAAACCATTCTTAAACCATCCTCAAATAGTAAAAGGTAGTAATTGCCTGATCCAAACTTTTATGCAACAAACATGCTTTAATAACTCATACGATACTCAAATCATTATCACTTTCAAAATATGAGTTTATAAACTCAAAGAAGATATAGCACCACTTACCTGGAATCCCCAAAAATCCAACAACCAAGCTCACTCGAATCGACGATCTCGAAATCCTAACAATTAAACGAGAATCGATGTTAAAACCAACTAAAATGCTACGAAACGGCTAAACGACGCTTAAACGCTAACAAGACAACTCAAATGTGTCCACAAATCGCTTCTCCAAAGCGATTATCCAAACCGTTCGCAATGCGGAGTTTGAACGTGAAACTTAATCGCATCATAAATTTTCCACCGAATCCCGTTTCAAGCGAGTTTATAGTCGATAGAAAGCCCACTCCGAGCACTACAAGAACCCCAACTTGGCCATCCCAAAATCGAGCCAAAAACCGACGAAAATCGGCCTAAAAATTACTGTTCGCGCACTGTACACTGTGCGCACTCAACTTCAAAAATTCATATCCGGCAATCCGTAAGTCCAAATCGAGTTCCGTAAAATCCCACGGCTCCATGACACCATAAACTACCAATTCTATAAAAATATACAGCTTAACGACTCAAAAATTAGGTTTCACTGCTCGAACAACACACAATTCCGAAATTGAGCCCTAACTCGGAAAAATATTCCGATTGAACGAACAAGGGGCGCAAATACTTACCGGACGTTGCTAATCAAAGTCGAATCAACTTGGCGAAACTCTCTCGATGCGAAACCCTCTTCTCTTTTCTCTTTCTTCTTCTTCTTTCCTTTCCTCTCTTTTCTTCTCTTTTCCTCTCCTTTCTCTTCCGTTTCTGTTTTCTCCTCCCCGAAAGCTCTCGGTCCTCTTTTATTTTAGCCAAGTCCACTGTAGCTTCTGTTGACCTGTTGACTTTTTTTTCTTTTTTTTTTTTTTCGGAACCTATATTTTACAGTCCCAATCCACACTCGACATGTCATGAAGATCAATGCTCCGTACTGCCTAGTTGCGGACTTTTTTCCTATCAACCAGGATGCATCGTTCTTGTAGAAAACTTGCCGTACTTTCACAGTTCGACTTCTGCTAGCAATTTGGCGGGAATTCTTACAATTCTTGTATTTCACAGCACACTGAATTTGCGACGATTTTCGAAATGATGACTAGTTTGAATAAAAAGCCAATCTGAAAAACCACTCGCCAAGAAACCGTACCATATGCAAAGACAACTCTCTAAAATAACTCAAGATAAAGTAGTTGATTAAATGAGATATATCAAAAGTTGGAAAAAAAAGTGGGAGACAAAAGACTTACTATGGACTTAAATGGCCTAATACCCAAAAAACCCCCAAACTTTAGCCTTTGTCCCAATTATATCCTAAACTTTTTTTTATCTCATAAAAAACCCAAACTTTTACTTTTGCCCCAAATTTATCACCTAATACCTAAAAAAATCTCAAACTTTAGCCTTTGTTCCAATTATATCCTAAATTTTTTTTTGTCTCATAAAAAACCCTAAACTTTTACTTTTGTCCCAAATCTACCATTGTTAACCTTTTCCGTCCAATATTATCGTTAATAATTATTTTTTATTTTTTCAATTTTTTTGATTTTTTCTTTTATTTTCTTTTTCCTTTCCTTTTCTTTTTTTTTTTCTCCTTCACCTTCAACCTTTGCCGGCGAGGTCGAGCGTCACCGGCGTTGGGCGAGGTTAGCCTCACCCGCCCCTAGCGAGGTTCGTCCTCGCCATGGCTAGCAAGGCTCGGCCTTGCCCAACGCCGGCGAGGGCTCAATCCCGCTGGCTTTGTCCTCACTGGCTGCGACGAGACTCGACCTCGCCAATAGCCAGCGGGACCAAGCCTCGCCAGTCACGGCGAGGACAAATCTCGCTAGGGGCGGGTGAGGCTCGACTTGGCTGGCGTTGGGTGAGGTCGTCCTCGCCGTGGCTGGCGAGGGCTCGGCCCCGCCGGCTGCTAATAAGGCTCGACCTCTCCGATGTTGGGCGAGGCCAAGCCACGGCGAGGACAAACCTCGCCAGGGGCGGGCGAGGCCGACCTTGCCCAACGCTAGCGAGGTCGAGCTTGGCCGGTCGTCGGACCAGCAACTGGGCAAAGGTTGAAGGTAAATGAGAAAAAAGAAAAGAAAAGGAAAAAGAAAAAAAAATAAAAGAATTTGAAAAATTAATATTAAAATAATTATTAACGGTAATATTGGACGGAAAAGTTAACGGTGATAGATTTGGAACAAAAATAAAAGTTCGGGGTTTTTTATGAGACAAAAAAGTTTAAGATATAATTGGAACAAAGACTAAAGTTTGTGGTTTTTTTGGATATTAGATGGTAGATTTGGAACAAAAGTAAAAGTTTGAGGTTTTTTATGAGACAAAAAAAGTTTAGGATATAATTGAAATAAAGGCTAAAGTTTGGGAGTTTTTTGGGTGTTAGGCCAGACTTAAACATAGGACTTTCCGTACTTCACAAGTAGGTAAGGACAATTATCTCATAAACTTTCAGTATCGAAAACGGTTTAGATGCGAAGCTCACAGCAGAGATATCTACACATTTTCAACAACTCTCCCATATCTCCAAGTTATCGTAAGAAGCTTTGCTGACTCGGGGCTATAGCAGAAGCTGACCGCAATAGTGGCTTCTGTTTATTTGCTATGTCTTTGTCTGAATCATCCTGATCTGCATCCAAGTTTTCTGTTGTTCTGCCACTTTTTTCTCTTATCCCTAAAGTTAAGATGTCCAGAATGAACGTTTAGACTTCACTTTTCCTTACACCCTAAAAAAATCTAATCGACAGAAAAGGTGTATTTTGATAAGACACTATAAATGACGAACAGAAGGGTCCTATGATGAGTTTTAGAAAGCCTTCATTATTGTTATCCAAATCAAAGAGACGACCCAAGCATCATCCCCTCGAGTCCTATACTTTAGTAAGAGTGTCAAGATGGAGGAGCTTCAAAGTGAAAACTAGTAAAACAAACTTAAGTAATCCAGGGAGGATTAACTTGATTTTTCGATGTTTCCTAACCAAATCTCTCTCGACTCATGACCTTCCTGAAGAAGCTTCATTTTTCAAGAGAATTCAGCAATTTGCAATATTTAACTCAAGGGAGCTGTTGTTTTAACTCTATATTATTAAGGTACGGTCCATGAACCTAAGACCTTCTTTTCATTAGGCTGCAAGCAGTGGCAGTTTGCACAAGAAGAAAAATTTATGCCGAAGTGTTGTTTGACAAGCAAGGATTGTAAAGGAAGACAATTTATGGAAGTTCGTCCAGCAAGAGAGTCCATCCCTTTCTAGTATAAAGTAATGTGAAGTGGCTAGCAAGGTTCGCCCAGAGAAAGGTGAATAGGTGATTTAAACAATTCTTGACCAATTTAAAGCGGAAGTAAATGATCATAAACAAAGTCTGAACAACGTTCAGATTTTAAACAGTCTTTGATAAAAATTGTGTAAGTGTGCAATGTAATAAATGAAAGGAGCTTTAAGGGCTGATAAAATCTGCACGCAAGACGTATAGTGGTTCAGCTTAGATCAAGTTTATATCCACTCTTCCACGCTAACAACCTACTAGCTAGATTCTACTAGATGATCAATGAAGAGATTACAAATTTTGAGTGATAACACTCTGTGAATGATAGGTCACTCTATCTCACTTAATCACTCTTACAATATGTCTTTCAATATCACAGATTTTAGCTCACAAAGCACAAGTAGCAAAGTTTGAAGCATGCTCATATTTTGAAATTGTAGATTTTGGATATCGTTGCTCTTTCTGCTCTTTGACATTTGGTCTCATTTTATACTCATCCACTTCCAATTTAGTCGTTAGACGATCTTCAAAGGATCATCTTCCAATTTTTATCTTGGACAAATTTGCATAAAGAGGATTGAGTACCACTGAGTAACAAAGTCTGAATCCCACTAAATTTGATTGTCCATACAACCAAAGTCTTGGTTTCCACAAGTAGAACTTCTCCATTTAATAGGAAACTTGCCTTGAAGTTGATTGTCAATCTTTTTTAGATATTTTGCATTATCAATTTCCCTTGCAAAGTAACCTTTGAGATTGAGTCAATCAAGTTTCATTTGTGAAATTCAGGCCACATTACTAGCCGTTGTGTATGTTATGATCTTGTGTCAAAGTTTGGACATAGTCTGGTTCTATATAATATCGTCTAGCATTTAGAACTTATGTCAAGATGGGTTGTTCATTAAAGTCTAAACCTTTTGATTCCATCATAAAATCTTAAGTTCTTCATCTGTCATATAAAGTCTAAACATTATCTTGTATAGTATAAATTCTAAACTTCTCCTCCTACCATATATAAAGTTTGAACTTCTTGAAGTTATAAGTTTGTCATCTTCAAAGTATAAGTTCATGAATCAAATTACTTCAAAGCATTTATCAGACTTACAAAACACTTATCGTCACGCCCCACACCCACGGGCTCGTAAACATCTCATCGCAGTCATTATGTTGCGACGTTCCAGGACGTGTTGCCAACCCACTTATTTAATCTTTCAATTATCAGCATGCGGAAACGTATACTAAACTCCCGACAATTAAAAAGACAAGGATAGCGCAGAAAAACAACCATCCAAAGACATATCAACAAGATGCTTTTGTACCTTCACATCCTTACTTCCAGGAAGTTAGTATATTTACAAATCAACACTATAGTACTTCTTATAGAACCAACCAGTTAGAAAGGGGTTGGTGGTTAGGGGTTTAACATCAATTCTACTCCAAAAAGGAGCTTCCAAAAAGTAGACCGTACACATCTTCATCATTATGGTCCTGAAAAATATTGAACAATGGGGAGTGAGATAAAATCTCAATGAGTCAACTAACTAAACCTCGATTAGGACGTTGATTCGCTTCAGGCGTCCCCTGTCCCCGCATCTCAATGACGGCAGATTAATAGCAAGGCGCATCGCACCTTACCTTAATTACAATACGGTTTGGCAACTCAATCATAACATGATAAATTAACCAGGCATATTTACACGCAGGCAACCCTACATGGTCTTGGCACACTTACTACACACGACAAGTTAGAGCATCACATACATAAGTAGTCTACATCACATATATTCATATCACACCATAACAGCTCCATGCGCAATGCACCATGCGTGTTCCAATTATTAATAACCCCTCAGGCCACGGCACATCCTAAAGGATGGCGGTCTTCCGGACCTAGCTGGGCATTGTCCTGCCCCATCGGGCACGACGTCGTCCTGCATATACATACGCCTTAGGATGGCATTCCATTTGAAGCATCGAGTCTGGCCTCTATCGCGACAAGGCATCGTTTGGCATCCATGCTATTGTGATCATCAGACAACATCTGAAATCCATCAGGCATCGTCCCACGTAGAAATACGCATTAGGATGAAATCCTTTATGTGATCACTCAAGCACACAACCACTCATGCCAAATTATAATCTATCTCATTTAACTCGATGCAAGAAAACTATATGCTCATACGTCAGAATATATTCAATTTCACACGTAAAAATGCACAAAACATTCCTACATAATCATGTGCCACCAGCTAATGCACCAATAGTGCAAACCAAAATTACATCGTGTATTCAAATATTTCATCACATGACATATGGTTCTCATCATGAACCTTATACATTATTCCACATGTCATTACCAAACCTTATATTATAATATCTCAAATGCCATTATTATCAATGGTAGAACATGTGTTTTATTCTACACAACCCAAGTATGGACTAGACTAAAATAATTCCAGTAGAATAATATAATTAATTATTTTACTAATTCATGATAAGCTATCATTTTATTCAAAGATAATTTAATAACCAATTATCGATAACCTATCACGAAAATAGTGATAACTTATCACATAAGTGGAAGATAGCCTATCGCAATTATTGATAAGCTATTATTAAAATTTTCAATAACATATCACCATTGCTCCGATAACCTATCCCAATAACTTATCGTGCTAATCCTAATTAATTAACAATAACTAGGTTTGCTTCTAATCTAATATATCCCTAAGCGTAATTAACAACCTAATCAACGATTAGGTAGTTAACTCCCTTTTAACGGCGATGGTGGGGGTGCGGTGATGGCGGATGCACACGAGCGTTCCAAAGCACAAACCAACTTCGCGGAACATGGCGAGAGAGCTAGACGGCGGCCAACGAGGCTCGATTCAACGCGGCTTAAAGCCCAGCGAGTGGCAACAAGGGGCGGCTAGCGATAGCGATGGTGTGTAACTCACAGTGATGGTGGAGGAGTGGTGGCTGACAAAACACAAGAAGAGAGGGAGAGAGAGAGAGAGTGAGAGAACAAGAGAAGATGTGAGAGAGAGAGAGAGAGAGAGAGAGAGAGAGAGAGAGAGAGAGAGAGAGAGAGAGAGAGAGAGAGACCAAAGTGAAAATTGAGGGAAATGAGTGGTGAAATTGTGAGCCAAAGGTTGGAAATGCAAGAAAGGCTCCTCTATTTATAGGCCTCTTGTCAACTTGTTAGAGAAGTTAGTCACGCCAACTTGCAAGATAAGTTATCCAAACCAAGAACACTTGATTCATGTACCTTCTTGGTCAACAAGCTTGAATGCTTGGATAGGAATTGAACTTACAAGCCAAGTTTACCAAATATCACAAATTGCATTAATATGCAAGAAACAAAAGAAGAGATGGAGACCATCTTGGCCTTATCTTCTTCAATTGGATGGCAAACAAATGAGAGAGGGAAAAAGACAACTTTGCCCTGAAACATCTTCAATTTGCATAATCCCATATAGTAATCCCGTCTTTGATTTCTGCCCCTGAAATTGGGATCAAAATAAGGATGTCACGTTCATGGACAATTTTGTCAATTTCAAAATCTTTTAGGAGGTTTTCCCAACATAATGAACTTTGGTGCCCGGTATGTCATGTAATAATTAGATAGGTGGCCACTATCTAATTGTAACGCCCCCAACCTTGGGGTCATTCACGTGATGTCCCGTTCATTATTATCTTTCATTAGACACAAGCGAAGCATTTCTCGGGACAATCATAACTAATTCATATAGCGAAAATAAGACAAACAGCATCATGAGCAAACCTTATGTTTACAATGCATGCAAACATGTTTTAACAAGTCCTTCGGGCCATGACAAATAACACATTTTTCACACGCACTATGAATGGCAAAACTTGATTTGGTTTATCCTATACCCACTATGGCTTCTTGCTTCTTCATCTCCATCCCGGTCCCGTCCGCCTGGCCATCTCACATCCCACCCGTGGCTTTATCCCAGAGCCGGCCCTCTTCGCAAGCGTTGTGATTTGGCAGTGGGCGCGGCCTTTTCTGGCATTTGTCATGATAAGCACTTCGGCTCTCTGCTCCACGGGGTTGCCAACGCGGGTTGGGGGAGATACCATCCTACCGACCTGAAAAAGGGGAAATAACGGGAGATGAGTCGCAGAGACTCAGTAAGTGAAAACACTAATATCAAGCAAGGATATATTGATCGCCGTTAACATAAGTCGGCCCTTACCGCATCCGCATCGATGACAGATCAATAACAAAGTTCAACAAGAGAACATCAAGCATGGCTATAACATGTGCACCTTGCCATTCAAGTCTTGATTCCATCTCAAAACAATATCAAACATGAAACATGATTAAACCAAGGAAACGAACCAACTACGACCAACCAACCACGTCACAATGCATCTCAACATCCTTTCCCGGTATTAGGAAATTCACTTACACAACCAACAAAGCTAGAATTAAAAGCGAGAGGCGTGAGTCTCGGCAATTCTCGGACGATTCTTGGTGGTTCACGGGCTTGAACACGAACACTCAGGCCTTAGACGTGGCTTCCTCGCTCGATCAAACCACAAGAGAGACACGGGCTAATCGGTAAGCTTTTTCTCTCTTTCTCTCTTTCTAAGCATGAACAAGAAGCAAGGAAGCAAGAAAGAAGGTTGGTCGGGCCTCTTTGGGCGTGAGAGAGAGACGTGGGAATGGCATGAGAGAGAGGGGGGCTTCCTCTATTTATAGAACTTCAAACTTGCTTACCAAGTTGCTAATCCAAGCTTGCCTAAGAAGATAGATGGCCATCATGACAAAGTCTCAAAGTCAAGACTCATGATGGCATGTAATTAATGACATTAATGGCCTACAATGATGAAGAGGCCAATCTTATCTTCTTTCCATTGGCCCTCTCTCTCTCTCTCTCTCTCTCTCTCTCTCTCTCTCTCTCTCTCTCTTGGCTGAATGGCCTTCCTCTATTTATAGAGAGACAAAAATTGGGGCCAAAGTTTAGGGTATGAAGTCATGGCATAGGTCATGTGAAGCATGAGGTCATTGCTTACCTCACATGACCATTAAGAACATAAGCCAAAAGCCATGATGAAGGTGATAAGCTTGGACCAATAAATGTGACTTCCACAAGAAGATTTAATCCTTGACTTGGTTAAATTCGTTTTCATATCTTCCTCCTTCATTTGACCTCCAATGAAAGCATAAAATATCTCATTTGAAAGCTCAGAATGCATACTTTAAGTCATCAGAAGACACCGAGTCTAAATTCCAACGTTCTCGTATAGAAAATGCTGAATTTTTGAAATCCGACAAAACTAGATAGTTTTGTACTGTTCACGAAATTGGACTTAAAATCATAGTAAATGAACTCCGAAAATTCTCAAATTTGAATATGTCATAAAAAAGACCTTAACAAACATTTCTCATGAAGAACAGAAATTCAGAATCTTTTTTTAAACACCATTTTAGTAGCTCAAAAACAGACTAAAAACAGTTCTCTAGAACAGGATTCTAGTTTCTCAAATTAAACTCTGTCAAGAATACAAATGATCTCGAAAACTTCTCAAATTTATATACATTATAGAAAAGGATGTTCTCAACAATTTCTTTGAAGGAAACTTTTGCAAAATCGTCCCAGACAAGCTTGTAAAAAATCAAGAATGTGGGAACATCACCGAAATATCCATTCTGGGCAGTTTTGCATGGTCCAAAAATCAAGCCATCGTACCACTCATACCAACTCTAAAAATTCTGAAATTAAAGTATGTAAAACTTCAAGATGTTTGGAACAACTTTCAAGAAGGAAGTGCTAGGAAATTCGGATCACAAAAATCTTCCCAAAAATAACAAAATGAAGGGGTACAAGGGATCCGAACTGGGTTTTCCAAAACAAGAGTAAAAATTTAGTTCCAAATGGAAAATCACCAAACTTAAACCATAGCCATTTTCTAGGGACCGAAATTGAGGATGTTACACTAATGCCCATGAGGAACAAGTGGACTTTGACGAGTCAAATTACATAAGTCCACCTAAGAAGTTGCCCTATCGATAAGGGCACTAGAATTATGGAAGAGAGAGAGAGAGAGAGAGAAGATAACCCTAACCGAGAGATGAGAAGGCAACAAAGAAGAGAGAGAAGTTCTTCAGGATACAAAAACAAAGGAATAAACAAAGGAAAGAGAGAAAACTTTGCACTTACTCACCTTGGACATCTCGATGGGATTAATTCAGTTTTGCAACGACCGGTAAGGATTATAACAACCCGAATTTCGATGTAATTCCGGGATCAATAAAACTGATATTACTTCGCATTTCATTTTAGTAAGTCTCGCCCAGAGCTGATCACTCTCGGGATACTAACCAATGGGGTATGGCTAACTAGAAAACGGTACGTGGACCGGGGACCCTATCGTGAAACGGACGTCGATCACGAGAGACACTGAGGGAATATTTTGGGCCAACGTGGGCCGATCGTAGGAAAGGGTAATGGATTAGGTGTGGCCAAGGCCTACGATGTACAATAGGGATGCAGGTGATTCTGCAAGATCGAAAGTACACGTGGCCAACCAGTCTTGAACTCGAACCGTACGATCGTGACCTTTGGAACTAGCGATAATTTCTCATTCTCTCAATGATCGAGACCATTATGAGACGGATAGTTCTAGGTCGATACGCGTAACCTCTAAACAGCCGCCCGTTAGTGAGAGACCCTGAAATTGAGAGTTTAGCGAGTTTTGTTCACGGAATTGGGCCCGAATTTCGGTATCGATTTTCGAAGGCTTAAGAGACGATTTTTGGGAATATGACGTCATACTGAGCTGGCCACATACATTTGGAGTTAGTACGAACAAAAATTGGAATTTCGGTCCGGGGGTGAAAAATTACGATTTTGCCCCTCGGGACGCTAGCGTTGCTTTTCGCAGCCAAATAAGGTTATTTTTCGAGGCCGAGATCATTTTTGGGTGGCCACGCTTACCAGGAGTCATTTTGGACAAAAAGTGGAATTTCGACAAAAATTGAAAAAATAATATTATTTTATTCCCGAAACTTTGACGTGGATTTTCGAGGGCTTGCGCGATGAATTTTGCGATTCCGACGCCATATTACGTTGGCCACGCACATATGGAACGCGTATGTGCGAAAATTGGAATTTCAGTTCGGGATCGGATAATTACGAAAATGCCCCTAGGCCATTTTTGATTAATTCCGAATTTTGGATTTAATTTTGGGATTAACCAAGGCTAGTTAGGGCTAAACCAGGTCTGGTCAGCTTGGGTTAAGGACCAATGACCATTTTACCCCTAAATTATTGGATTTGGATGAATATTAGCCCTAGGATCAAGGGCAAAAGTGTCAAATAGCCCTCAATTTTGACACATGGATTCCACTTAGACCATCTTTGACCTATTTGACCAGACCCTATCTCTCTCCTCTCAGCTATTTAGTCTTTTCCCCCGTGTAAATTTTTCTTCTTCTCCGTTTCTTGCTCTGCAGTTCCGGTTCTGCATTCTCTGGTACTGTTCACGCCGGAACAGTACCAGCCGGAGCTGCTGTTCGCCCACCAGCCGTCGCCACAGCACCCTTGGACCTCCCTTTCACCTGTCCAGCCACCATAGCCCCGGTTTTTGTCCAAAACAGCCTTGTTTCTCTCTTTTTCTCTTTCCCGGTCTGCAAATAGTACCGCCGGAGCTTCGCCGGAGCTCCGATCGCCGTTCCGTCGCCACCCAGCCGTCCAGCCACGCTGTACGACGCCAACCGTACCTGTCCGTACAGTGTCCGTACGGTCGGTACTGTTCACCGCCGTCCGTACGCGCCGTACGGCACGTTGCCGCCGTCGCCGGCGCCTCGCCGGCCACCGTTTCCCACTGTCCGCTCAGTGTCCGTACAGAATCACTGTTCACCCGTAATGTTCACACGCACTGTTCACCCTGCACTGTTCACACCCGCCGGCCGCTGCGATCCGTACGCCGTTCGCCAGGAATTCGCCGCCGGTTTCACTGTTCACCAGTGATCGGTCGCCGTTCCCCGTCGTCGTGAGCTTGGATTAGGTGAGTAAAATTCCTAAACTCGGATTAGGACTGATTAGTGCGATTTTCTGGACTGGTTTAGGAATACCGGTACTGGCTGAGAAAGATTAGTGTACTGTTCGATAGAATTTGTAATCCGGAAATTGTAGTTGGCCAATGAGAATTGTTTAGGAAGGATATTTGGTTTAATTAGCAAAGTTAGGAGTACATTGGTGGAATTGCCGGGTATGTCCGGGTTGACTGATTGTATGGCAATTGTGCTTGATAGTGATTGATTTCGCATTGCCATGTTGTATGTTGGGTGTTCGATTTATATTGGCGCTCATGGTGCATTGCATTGCATAACATGGACACGCATTGTGTATGCCGAGAGTGAGGCATGTAATGAACTTGTGCGAGAATGCGTGTCTGCCATGAGCATGTGATCACCTAAAATACCCTGAGGCGTCATACGCTGGGTTCAGATAATAATGAGTTGCGTGATCACCTAAGGACCTTTGGGTCGTGACCTTCGGGTCGATACCGTCCTCATGCACTTTGAAGCAGGACGATGCCCGGTACGTCCGGAAGGCGACCATCCTCATACACTTTGAAGCAAGCTCTGGTTCGCAAGGAGTCAGTGTTGCGCCTCATGCACTTTGAAGCAGGCTAGAGACACTGGGCCAGATCGGTTGCTGCGCCTCATGCACTTTGGAGCAGGCTAGACGCACCGGGTCGTGAAAAAGTGGTGACTCGAGTCGTAATAAATAATAATGAATTGGGCAAGTGTGCCAGTGTGGGCCAGTGGGCCGGGAAAATATGCATGACATGTCGATGACATTTGCACGCATAAATATGCATTGATTAGCATGCGAGCGTGTGAGACTCGATACATGAGCATGTGTTTGGCGTATGTGTGACTGTGTGTGCCACGTATGTGCCATGATTATTATACATTGAACTGTCTAACCTGCAGGGTCAGAGAATTGTTTGATTATGGTTGTGTTGTGATTTTAAATGATTGTTTCCGGTCAGGAGATTGCATGTTAGCCTAGCCTAGGTTTAGGGGTTGAACTCACTGAGATTTGTCTCACGGTTGTTTAAACCGAAACTTTTCAGACCCCCGACCGTGAAGATGGAGAGACCACCGCCACTTTTTGGGATCCCTCTACAGATCCGGCAATATACTAGTACCTTCCCCTCAGGAAATGGGGAGGCTTTTGTGAGGTATAGATCAGAGGTAGTTGTGAATATAGGCGTTGCTTATTATCAGAAGCAGGAAAACGTGGCATGGTGCCACCGGGATGCCAATGGAAATGAGGGAGAGCCCCTCAGGACCTTTGATATCCCAGTCGAGGGCGGGTTGACGCAGCCCAACATAGCCGATGGTGAGGTGATAGACCCTGAGGTCACACCCGAGTTGATGGAGCTTGATGAGGAGCCCGACGTGCTAGCTGAGGACCCCGAACCTATGGATGAGGAGGATGACGGACCCGAGGCCATGGCGCAAGATGTTGAGGACGATGGAGAGGTGGCTGAGTTAGGATCGGATGAGGAGGGGTTCGAGATGTATCTTGACCTGGAGTTGGAGCCGGACTCTGAGGACGAGCGAGCCCAGGCCATGGATTCGGAGGATTCGAGGACTAGCGAGGATACTTCTGAGGAGCCGTCAGATGATTCCACTGAGTCGTCTGATCCCGACTGGGAGCTTTAGGTTCGACCAATACCCTTAGTTAGCAGTGAGGGCCATTATCTTTTTGGACTACAGCCCTCTACCTGAGTTTCAGCCTGACCCCTTAGCCACTTACCCCCCCCTTTTGACCTGGTGGCTACTAACCGTTTGTATTTTCTTTCGATACTTGTAAATATTGTTTAAATGGTTTTTTTTATATTAATACATTTATGTAATTATTTTCTTATGTGATGTTGGCTGCCCTGGTTCTCATATCGGTTGTGTCAGGGTTTAATTATTTATTGCTTCCGCATGTGATTGATCTCTGTTTGGGCGTGGGTCGGCGACGCTTCCTGAGAGCGTTGCACCTTAATCGACCATGACGGGATGTTGCGTGCCGTGGGGTACGGGGCGTGACAAGGATCCAAGCCATTTGTTAAAATATGCAATTATATGGAAATGATAGTTCAGGACTTTGTGGAGTTGTGAGGTTTGACAAAAATCGATTCTAAACTTTTGATTAAAATAAATTTTTAAAGTTTTGGGCGCAAATTCCGTGTAGCAAACAACAAATATCAGCTTTGGACGATCGTGTTGCTAGCATGTAGAAGTAGTTTTGTTGGCAAATAAGCTTAGTATAGTCACTTCATAATTGAGGTGGTGTTTCACTTGATTTTTATATCATTTTTTACTAAATTGATAGGATTTCAAGTTCGTCAACTCGAGATAACTTTCGTGATTTTGTTTATACTTTCCTAGGTGAGCGGTGCTATCTCTTCTTTAAATTTATAAACTCATGTTTTAAAAGCGACAGAGATTAGATATATCATGAGTTATGAAAAAGCATATTTGTTGCCTAAAAATCCGGAGTGGGCATTTACTGCTTTTCGGTTATTTGTGAATGGTTTGAAAATGTTTTTTGAATAATGTTACAAAAAATTATACAAATTGATTTGTGAATTTAGTTTATGAAGTGAATTCTAAAATGGTTTGCAAAATGGCCGATAAAATGTATTCTATTTGATTAACAGAGTTGTGAAAGAATTATGATTTGGCTTGTAAAATATTTTTTGATTTTTAGATGGTATAAGTTTTGTGAATTTTTGGAGAATAATGGTTACATGCTCATTAACACTATGAACCTGGTTAGGGATTTCTGAATATGCATATTGATTTTAGGATATCCTTCTAGGCCCAGTCATTTACAAATAATATATGGAAATCTTGCCAAGGGGGGATTCTTGGTCATCTTATTATAAGGCGTTGTGTCGTGATCATGATTGGATTGAGCTTGAGATTAATCAATGAAAGGGATCAATGATATGTGATTTAATGTTATTGATTTAAATGTGTAATTCTAATAAGTAAAAAGCTATGTTGGCATGAAATGACTCATCTTTCACTTGGTAAGTATATTATATGCTAGATTTGCCAATAATGAGTTTATGATATTGTTTTGTAAATATGTATAGTAGATGTTCGATCTGCTTAGAAAAGATACGCGCTACTACTCACTAAGCTGTATTTACTCATCTGTTCATTCCAATCTTTTTCAAGTTCTTTGACTAGCGAAAAACAAGAGCAATATCAATAGAAAACTTTTGTTAGTTGGGTTGTGAGTATGAGTTTTGATAGCTGGACTTGCTTAAAATGGTATTTGTTGAGGTTTAACTCCATAGTTTGGGATATATAGATCTTGATAGGTTTTAGAACTCTGATCTTGTAATCAAATTATTGTTCCATCATATATGTAGATAGAGATATATATTCAGATTATAGGTTAATGTTAAT
This sequence comes from Syzygium aromaticum, assembly GCA_024500025.1. Lineage (NCBI taxonomy): Eukaryota > Viridiplantae > Streptophyta > Magnoliopsida > Myrtales > Myrtaceae > Syzygium > Syzygium aromaticum. Next base: position 33,504,273 of record CM044892.1, read on the forward strand.
AATGTCTGTGGTTGCGTCTTTTAAGTGGAAAGACACTGTGTCATTTCCCTAATTCTTGTAGGAATCGAGGTGAGACATGTCAAATCAAATAAAGTCTCTTAATTATCAATTAACAGGGTAAACTAGCAACCTGAAACTTGTCATGGTGAAGATCAGCGTGTCGATTCAATCTTTCTTCATCTAGGAAATTGTTGGAAGAAATGATTCTTGATTGATGATGCTCCTCAGTGTTGATGCTGAAGAGTTGAAATAGTGAAACATATATAATCAATATTTGTAATAATTGAAATGACCACTTCCATGCCAGATATATATGTATTCTGTAAGCCGAAGAAGAGGCAATCGGGCAAAGTGCCATGTAAGTGAGATGACTTTGACATATATTTTTCTACCATGTCGACCTCGGCTTTGTCCGAATCCTTTCTATGTAAAAAGAAAGGACATGTCATTTCTATGCAAAGCCAAATTAAGTTCAGGAATGGAATAAACCATACTTTTCAAGTCAGGTGATCATCCACAGCTTTTATTGTAACATCCTAATTTTCGACCTAATTCCAGAATCAATGGAATAGATATTATTTCTTGTTTCATTTTAGCGAGTCTCGCCCAAAAGTAATCATTCTCGGGGTATTAACCAAATAGGAATGATTAACTAGGAAAATGGTATGTGGACCAGGGACTCGACCGCGAAACGAGCACCGATTCCAATAAATGATGAGGAAATATTTTAGGTCAATGTGGGCCAATCCTAGGAAGGTAACGGATTTAGTTTGGCCAACAATGTACGATTGGATCGCGGGTGATTCCGCACGACCGAGAGTACGCTTGGCGAATAAATCCCGAACTTAAACCGATCGATCGCAACCTCCGGAACTAGCGATAAATTCTCAAGTTCTCTTGGTAATTGAGACTGTTGTGACTCAAATAACACTAGGTCGATACGCGTAACTCCTAAATAGCTGCCCGTTAGTGAAAGACCCTAAGATTCTAATCGAGCAATTTTAATCGTGAAATTGGATCCGGACTTGGACGTTGATTTTCATCAACGTACACGACTATTTTATGAGGACGACGTCATTTTAGTGTGGCCAAATATATATGGGGTTAGTACGTTCGAAAAATGGAATTTCGGCCCGAAATCGGAAAATGACTATTTTGCCCCTAGGCCTATTATTGGTATTCCGTATTTTGAGAGAATTATTAGAGAATATTTGGATAAGATCAAAGCCAATAATTCCTAAAAGTAAAGGACTAAAATACCCTTGGATATTTTTGTAAGGTTTAATCCTAACCTTTAAAAGGAAGGGCAAGATGGGCATTTTCAAAAATTAGTCAAACCTCATCATTACCCCCCCAATATATATATATTCTCTCTCACTCTCTCTCTCCTCATTTCTTTCTCCCCAAGTTTCTCTCTCTCTCTCTCTCTCTCTCTCTCTCTCTCCCTCTTGCCGGTTCTCTCTCTCGGCCGCTCGTCACAGCCTGCCGGAGCACACTGTCGCCGTGCCACACCTCCGCCGTGGGAGGCCGCGCCCGTCACTGCCAAGCTGTGACCACCACCGCCTCAAGTCGTCGTCGACCGCCGCCCAACTCCACTTTAGCCGAGCTAGTCTAGAGTTCGGGTAAGTCGTGCCCTAAACTCTATTTAGGACTTCGGATATCGACGGACATATTTAGGGGTTAAATTGAGTTAAATTGTGTCGGTTTAGAGGTTAATTGATGACCGTTTAGGGGTTATATTGGCGAACAGATTCGGGGAACTTGAATTGGCTGAATTTGTGAGGTGTCGGGGCTGATTTGATGCTGAATTGAATGCTAGAAATTGGGGCTTGTAGTGACGAGCAATTGGTTCAATTTTTATGGACAAATGGTGTCGATTGGGGCGTTGAGTTATGGGGATAATTCGGACTGGAAATGGATATGGAAATGTTGAATTTTATGCTACGAGTGTGGCTGTGTTTGTGGGCCCATTGGTGGTCGTGTATGTTTGTTGAATCGTGTTTTGGTTGATTGAAATGTGGACTGTTATGTGTACGCGTGGGTTGAATTGAACTGACTGTTAACTGGCCACGATTGGGTGTTGATTGAGCATGTGAAATGTGTGTGATTTAGTGCGTGCACGAGCCAAGTGTGATTGGCTAGTTTATTGGCATGTGGGTGTCGAGTAAATGAACAAGTGAGAAATCATGTGTGCTGTGGCGTGTGGGTATGGAAAACCTTGAGGCGGTACTATTGCGCGGGGAATTGATATGTCCTGAGGCGATACTACTTCGCGGGACGATGCCCGGTACTACCGGAGGACAGCCAACCTGAGGCAGTACCATTACTTGGGTTGTGTTGTAGGTGGTGGGTGTTGAGCCTGAGTCGATACGACTGCGCGGACAAGATATATGGCCTAAGGTGGTACCATTACGCGGGCCGACGAGTGTTGTGAACATGGCCAACTTGAGGCGGTACCATTACGCGGGTTGTGCACTAGGAGATGGATGTTAAGCCTAAGGCGATACCACTACGTGGGCAAAATACATTGCCTGAGGCGGTACCATTACGCGGGCCCAGGAGTGTTGTGTATATGAGTTGGTCGCAGTGAACCTGAGGCAGTACCATTACACGGGTCACTAGCGAGTTGAGTAGAAAATACGAGATGGTCGCAGTGAATCTGAGGCGGAACCATTATGCGAGTCACTGGCGAGTCGGATGAAAATAATGTGATGAGGCAGGAACGAATGTGCGAATTGTGATTAGAATATACATGTGAGTAAAAATTATACTGTTGTGGCTAACATGTAGGTTGCACATAGGAAAGGCCCAGGTAAGTATAAATTGTGTACCTGCTATGCGATGGCTGAGTGTGATTATGTTTGTGATTGTCTTAAGGTATGTAATAGCCTAGGTGAGGTTTAGGGTGTGTACTTATTGAAATGTGATCTCATGGTTGTTTCAACCAAATCATTTCAGAGCCCCCGCCTGACCCATGAGCCTATCGCCGCCACCACCGCCGCAGCGTTTTGGGATCGTGATGCACGCTGATCATGACGTCGTAGAATATCCGATAGTTGAACAGATACTCGACGAGCATGAGGATGAGGATGATGAAGAGAGTGAGTCGGGGTGGACGCCATCCAGAGAGCGTAAGGATTAGTTTTTGGGATTGGTTGTGACCCATAATTGGTGTAGTGCTAACCAAGTAGGCTGTTGATCTTTTTTTTTATCGGTGGTATATAGTTTAGAATTCAGCGTGCATGTAAATTATACTTTGTGGTTTTAATAGTGCATATTGTAAATGTTATTGGAAGTGTAACAGTATGTTCGGTGGCTAAGTAAATTGTTTCTCCCTGGGTCTCCAATATTTATTGTCCGGGATTATATAATTGTTTCCACTGCGAATCAACTTTGATGAGATCATTGGGTCTGTGACATTTCCTGGGACGTCGCACTCATCCGTCCGAGCTAGAGGGATGTCGCGTGCTCGATGGGGTTCGGAGCGTGATATTTATTTTGCTGATGTCCTGCCCTACTGTGACATCCTGAAAATTTGTCCATCTAGGATTTATAAAATACTGAGTTTTATGAAATGTACTCGTAGTAAATTCTTGTCCGGAATTGATCATTCATGGGATACTAACCAATAGGACTAATAGGGGAATTAAATTCACTCGACTAAAGAAAATTTGATCATGAATTAACTTTCGACCATGAAATCGCTGAAGTGATATTTTGAGCCACTATTAGCCGATCTAAGGATAGTCAGGAGTTTGTTCGCCACCGTCCTACTAGTGGATCGCGGGTGATTTCGTTGGACCACGAAATGACTTGACGAATGATCCTAAACTTATATCAAACGATCGTACCCCTCGGAGCTAGTGATTGATCTTTGCGATTTTAATGACAATTGAGGTCGTCACGTACCGAATGAACTTGCACGTGAGTTGATTTAATATCAGTCATGGGTTGAATATGCGAATTTCCCCAACAAGCCGCCTGTTAGTTTGAGAAACGCTCGAGTTGCGTTTAATAAAATTTAATTATGTAATTTTAGCATAAATTGGACATCGAAAAATTAGGAAGTCATAATGGGACGTGGGACGACGTTGCTGAGGACACGTGCGATTTTTGGGTGTGCCCGAATCCTTTAGAAAAATTCGATTTGGACAAGAAACGGAGAAAGTGACCATTTTACCCTTGGGAATTAATAAAGAGTTAGTTTTATGAGGCAAGGGCATTTTGGTCATTTTGCCCTCAATTTTTGGATAAGACACAATGCCCTTGGATATTTTTTCAAGCAAGATTCAATCCTAACCGTTGATTTTAAGATTAGATCGAATCTCAACCATCGGATTAAAAAGGTTAGACAAAGGCATGATGGTAATTTGCCATTTTGGTCCAAAAATTCACTATTTAAGTCAAGACCCATTTATTCTCTCTCCTCATCTTCTCTCTCTCTCTCTCTCTCTCTCTCTCTCTCTCTCTCTCTCTCTCTCTCTCTCTCTCTCTCTCTCCCCCATCACCGAAAATCCCCCCTTACCGTGAGCTCCCCTTCGGCCGCCTCTCCCCACGCCGATCGCTGCCGTGCCTTCACCGTCGTTCGTACGCTCGCCGGTCACGCCGCCGTACACCAGCCGCCACATGATCACCACTACCCCATGCCGTCCGTCTCTCTCTTCTCTCTTTCCCACGTGTGGCCGTGAGCCACGGTCGAGCAAACCCCCGCCATCGCCGTGCGCCGATTGCCACCGCCAAGCCACACCGCTACTCGCCGCTGTCCCCGCCGTTCCCGATTGAGCGCCGCCGCTTTTCGGTCGAGCCGATTTAGTCTAGAACTTGGTAAGTTTCGCCTAAACCTGATTTAGGACATTGGGTATCAACGGATGAGTTATTTTTGGGTGAAATCGAGTTTATTTGAGTGCGGAAATTGTACGATTTGGGAGCGAGATTAATTAGCAGGCCTAAGATTGAATTCGGAAAATTTTAATGGAAATTTTGAGGATGATAGTAGGTTATGGAGGACTGTTCATGGGGCTGTGATGGGCCGATCGGAACACGAGTTGGATTTTTAGAACCGACTATTAATGGCGAGAAAGTGTCGTGAAGGACCGGAAATGATCCGACGCCATTTGGTTGGAGAAAAATGGCAATTTGTGTGTTTGATGCGTGTTTGAACTATTACTAAATTATGGTGATAGAATTGAGTGCATGGTTGTATAATTATATAATTGAAATATGCTTGTTGGGTGCACGCGTGGGTCAGACTGATTTAATTATTCAAATTGGCCATGTCAAATGCTGAGTGAGCACAGTTTTGTGTGTGACTTGATGCGTGCACGGGTTACGTGTAATGAGCCAGTGGAGTATGGTAAATGTGGGTCGAGCATGTACATGAATAAGAAAGTAATTGTGTGTGGCATGACATGTGATCATGGGAATTGTGCCCTCCCAAGGCGTGTACTTCAACACGGGACGATGCCCGGTATTACTGGAAGACTGTCAGCCTGAGGCGTGTACTTCAACGCGGGTTGTGCAGTAGGTGGTAGATGTTGAGCTTGAGACGTGTACGTTTACACAGGCAAGAAACATGGCCTGAGGCGTGTACGTTTACGCGGGTGTGAAGTGTTGTGATAAGTGGTCGCAGTGTACCTAAGACGTGTACGTTTACGCGAGTCACTGGCGAGTGATATGGGAAAGTGATAATGATAATGGAACAAATGCGCAAAACGAAATTTGTACATGCGTGTGATTGCATATGACGTGATTGTGACTAACGTGCAGGTTGTACGCATGATAGACTCTGGCAAGAATAATTGATGTACCTGCTATGTGATGATTTGATTTGCGTGAATGTGTGTGTTTGTGTGATTGTCTGGAGGTACGTGATAGCCTAGGTGTGGTTTAGGGGTGTACTTACTAAGATGTAGTCTCATGGTTATTTCAACTAACATTTTCAGAACCCCGACCCGAGCCATAAATCCTCCGCCACTGCCACCAGAGCGTTTTGGAATACCAGTGCACATCAAGTATGAAGTGGCAGAATTCCCTATGGGTTATGGCATGACCTGAATTAAGCATATTACGACCGTTTATGTAGAGGTAGGACTACCTTTATGGGAGACCCATGTATATACCGCTTGGTATTTTCGGGATGCAACCGGGGATGAGTTCGGTCCTGTTAGAGGTTTTGATATTCCATTTGATTTGGTTGGGGATTGGGATCCTTCTGCTATACCTGCTATACCCCCGATAGATAGGGAGTTGACCAGTGCAGAAGTTAGTTTAACTCAGTCTGGATTGCATCCAGAGCCCACAGCACAAGGATCTTCAGAAGCTAAGCACGAACCCGAGCCCGACGAATCACAAGTAGCAAGTGGCCCGATGGATATAGATTTAGAACCAATCCCTGAGGATGAACCAGGTGAGGTGAAGCCCGAAGTAAAACCTGAGAATAATCCCGACCAGTCTGAGGAGTCTGAGGGAGAACCTGAGTACATACTCCCATTTGAGCAGTACATGGATCCCAATTTTGTGCCTGAGTTCAATTTCTTTGATGTACTAGCTGAGGAAGACCAGGACGAAGTTCCAATGGAATCGGGTGACATCAATCACCCGATTGAGATTGAGGCAGAGCCTGAGTCCTCGAAGGAGCAGACGGTTCAAGGGGATTCGGATTCAAGTGATGAAGAGTTAGACTTAGAATAGACGCCGAGTAAGAGGCGTAGGGGTAAGCAGGTTGGATGGGCAGTAGGATTTTTGGAAGAATACCATTTTTTAGGATAGAACGCTAGGTCATAGATTCTTTTGATCTCGATGGTTTAATACGGTGTGCACTTGTATATTAGGATTTGTAATATTGTGAATATTATGGTATAAGTTCGAATGAGAAATGTATATTCTCCTTATTCTCCCCAGTTGTAATTGTCAGGGTGAGTTTGTGGATTCTGCTGTTGGATTAAATCTTTGATGATTATAATGATGTCGGCAATACCCTGGGATGTCGCACTCTTTCAACCAAGAGTGGGATATCGCGGGTTCGACGGGGGTTCGGGACGTGACATCCCCGTTTGAATTGGTATTAGAGTAAGGTCAGCTCGATCTAAAATTGATTGAAATTTGGAGTGATAAGGAATAGAGACTCTGGGGTAGCATTTAGGGAGATTTTAGTGAGCCATAGGACGGAACGAGTTACACGTGCCTCCATATTGTTTGCTGTGACCGTTTGAGTGAATTGTTGTGGTGATTATTGAAATGCAGGTGTGTCTGGACCTGAGGTAAGTGATCAGACTCTTATGATTGTGACCTCGGAATTGGTAGTGGGGGATTGTTTGTTGAGTGAGCTTTTGTGTTAATTTATTGCTTAGAATCATATTGATCTAGTTGGCCTAGATCGCTAATTCCTGAGTGGAATTATAGCAGGTAGGAGAGTGGTAGAATTGTGACAATGAGCAGCGAAGGAAGATGCGTAGGAAGAGTCCTAAGAAAGGGCGCAAGTAGAGGATCACTTTGTTGAGGTCGTGCCAAAGCTAGAGCTGTAAAGGATCTTGGAATGGGTGCAGGAGTGATAGAAAATCTAGGGGTTGATGCTGGAGCAGCGGTAAACCCCAGAGTGGATGTTAGACCTGTCGAGGATCCTAGAATGAAAGCGGTCATGAGGACTCTAAAGCAGATTGGTAACATAATAGTATAGCAGACTCAGGAGTGAGCTGCTATGACTGTCCAAGCTGTCGAGGCCGCTGCGACTATCAATAATAATGAGAATCAAGGGCAGGGGCAAGTGGTTGTAAATAGACCGATGCATCAATTGGTAGAGCAGTTTATAAAGCTAAAACCGCCCAAGTTTTCTAGGAAAGGTGAACCTGAGGCTACACCTTGATGGGTAGAGGAGTTCGAAAAGGCTTTTGAGGTGCTAGAGTACAATGATCATGAGAAGGTGACTCTGGCGGTATATCAATTGCAAGACAATGAGAACGATTGGTAGAAAGCCATCAAAGATAGGGTTTTTTCGGAAGGTACAGTTCGGACTTAGGCTACTTTTACTGAAAACTTTTATGAGAAATATTTTTCAGCTAGTGCCAGGGAAAGGAGGTTAGTTGAGTTTATGAGACTCCACCAGGGCTAGATGACGGTAAATCAGTATGAGGCAGAATTTGCGAGACTGTCTAAGTTTGCGCCAAGAATGATAGAACATCTCGATAACAAGGCGCGAAGATTTCCGGACGGATTGAAAGCTGATATTCACAGCCAGTTGTTACTAGTAAATCTAAGAACATATGAGGAAATATTTGATAGGGCCTAGATTCTAGAGCGGGACCAAATGGATAGGGCCGCCGCTTCTGGGTCGAGATTTGTCCAGGGTTGGAATAATCGTAATCCTAGGAAGAGGCCGATGGTTGATAATAGGCGTTTTACTCCATCAGTTAAAAAAAATATTGGGAAGCCAGTCCGGATCTTGAATGGTCCGTGTCGGATCTGTGGAGGTAAATATGGAAATGGACCTTGTTCAAATCGGGGCGGAGCATGTTTTGGAAGTGGAGGATTTGGTCACCACATAAGGAATTGCCTTAATCCCAGGCAAAATAGGCTGCCTGCATTGCCACCACCTCGAAATGGGAATCAGACTGGAGCAGCCTAGACAACGAACCAGAGTAGGCCTCAAGTGCAAGGACGAGTATATGCTATGGCCAGACGAGAGGCTGAGAACGCACCAGAGATTGTCACAGGTACGATTTCTCTATACAATCATGCTGCGTATGCTTTATTTGACCATGTGGCATCACATTCTTTTATATCGAAACAGTTTGTTGAGTTAATTGGAATAGAACCGCAATTGCTTGATGTTGTACTATGCATGACGACTCCCTTGAATGATAAGATGCTGATTTCGTTGGGTTGTCCAAACTGTGAGATTGTGATTGGGGATAGGGAGGAAATGGTTGATTTAGCGGTCCTAGACATGTATGACTTTAATGTGATAGTGGGTATGGATTGGCTATTTAAGCAGAAGGCTATAATAGATTGCAATAGTAGGGAGATCCAATTTAATCCTGTTAGACATCTAGAATTTAAATTTGTAGGAAGTTGAGGGGGACCCTCGATTCCATGGATTTCCTCAATGGAAATGGGGAAACTGTTGAATGAAGGGTGTCAAGGATTTTTAGTGACAGTAGTTGATTTAATGGCTGAAAAACCGAGGCTTGAGGACATAGCGGTAGCGTGTGAGTATCCCGATGTGTTTCCACAAGAATTGCCGGGATTGCCGCCGGAAAGAGAAGTAGAGTTTGTAATTGAGTTAACACCTAGAACTGAACCAATCTCGAAGGCACCCTATAAGATGTTGTCACATCCTCAATTTCAGTCCCTAGGAAATGACTATGATTTAAGTTTGGTGGTTTTTCAATTAGAACAAAATGTTTTACTTTTGTTTTGGAAAACCCGATTTTAGATCCTTTGTACCCCTTCATTTTGTTATTTTTCAGGAGACTTTTGTGATCCGAATTTCCAAACACTTCCTTCTTGAAAGTTGTTCCAAACATCTTGAAGTTTTACATACTTTAATTTTAGAATTTTTAGAGTTGATACAAGTGGTACGATGGCTTGATTTTTGGACCGTACAAAACTGTCCAGAATGGGTATTTCGGTGATGTTCACCCTTTATTGATTTTCTACAAGCTTTTCTAGGCTGATTTTGGAAAACTTTCCTTCACAAAAGTTGTTGAGAACATCCTTTTCTATAATGTGTATAAATTTGGAAATTTTTTGAGATCATTTGAATTCTGGACAGAATTTAATTTGAGAAACTAGAATCCTGTTCCAGCGAACTGTTTTTAGTCTGTCTTTGAGCCACTAAAAATGGTATTTATGGAAAGATTTCAAATTTGTGTTCTTCACGAGAAATGTTTGTTAAGGTCTTGTTTATGACATATTCAAATTTGAGAATTTTCGATCCATTTACTATGATTTTAAATCCAATTTCGTGAACAGTACAAAACTGTTCGGTTTTGTCGAATTTTAATGATTTAGCATTTTCTATATGAGAACGTTGGAATTTCGATTTAATGTCTTCTAATGACTTAAAATACATGTTCTGAGCTTTCAAATGAGATATTTTATGCTTTGATTGGAGGCCAAATGAAGGAGGAAGATATGAAAATGAATTTAACCAAGTCAATGATTAAATCTTCTTATGGAAGTCACATTTATTGGTCCAAGCTTATCACCTTCATCATGGCTTTTGGCTTATGTTCTTAATGGTCATGTGAGCTAAGCAATGACCTCATACTTCAAATGACCTAAGTCATGACCTCATGCTTCACACGACATATGCCATGACTTCATACCCTAAACTTTGGCCCTAAGTTTTGTCTCTCTATAAATAGAGGAAGGCCATTCGGCCAAGAGAAAGAGAGAGAGAGAGAAGCTGAGAGGAAGAGAGAGAGAGAGAGAGGGCCAATGGAAAGAAGATAAGATTGGCCTCTTCATCATTGTAGGCCATTAATGTCATTAATTACATGCCATCATGAGTCTTAACTTTGAGACTTTGTCATAATGGCCATCTATCTTCTTAGGCAAGCTTGGATTAGCAACTTGGTGAGCAAGTTTGAAGTTCTATAAATAGAGGAAGCCCCCCTCTCTCTCATGCCATTCCCACATCTCTCTCTCACGCCCAAAGAGGCCCGACCAACCTTCTTTTTTGCTTCCTTGCTTCTTGTTCATGCTTAGAAAGAGAGAAAGAGAGAAAAAGCTTACCAATTAGCCTGTGTCTCTCTTGTGGTTTGATTGAGCGAGGAAGCCACGTCTAAGGCCTGAGTGTTCGTGTTCAAGCCCAAGAACCACCAAGAATTGTCCGAGAATTGTCGAGACTCACGCCTCTCGCTTTTAATTCTAGCTTTGTTGGTTGTGTAAGTGAATTCCCTAATACCGGGAAATGATGTTGAGATGCGTTGTGACGTGGTTTGCTTGGACTGTTTCTTGGTCGTTTGGTTGGTCGCAGTTGGTTCATTTTCTTGGTTTGATCAGGTTTCATGTTTGATGTTGTTTTGAGATAGAATCGAGACTTGAATGGCAAGGTGTACATGCTATAGCCATGCTTGATGTTCTCTTGTTGAACTTTGTTATTGATTTGTCATCGATGCGGGTGCTGTAAGGGCCGACTTATGTTAACGGTGATCGATATATCATCGCTTGATATTAGTATTTTCACTTGCTGAGTCTCCCCGACTCATCCCCCGTTTTTTTCAGGTCCATAGGATGGTTGATCGGACTGCAGCGACAGGGGAAGTTTGAGCCATGTCAGAGTTCAGGGAAAGCGAGGAGCGAGAAGCAATAGTGGGCTTAGGACACCCAAGCCATAATGTTTGTTGTGTGTAAATGGCTAAAGTCGGCTAAGTTGGCTTGTAAAATATGTTTGCATGTCCTGTAAGTACAAAGTTTGCTTATGATGCTGTTTGTCTTATTTCCGCTATGTGAATTAATTGTGATTGTCCCGAGAAATGCTTCCGCTTGTATATAACGAAAGATAATAATGAACGGGACGTCAAATGAATAACCCCGAGATTGGGGGCATTACAGATGTTGCCGTCGGAATTGAAGGAATTAAAGGTACAGATGCAAGAATTGTTAGATGAGGGATTTATTCGTCCCAGTGCGTCTCCATGGGGAGCACCGGTGTTATTTATGAGGAAGAAAGATGGATCATTGAGATTGCGTATAGATTACAGGCAGCTGAATCAGGTGATGGTTAAAAATAAGTATCATTTGCCAAGGATTGATGATTTGTTTGATCAGTTACAAGGGGCCTCGGTGTTTTCTAAAATTGATTTGAGGACGGGGTATCATCAGTTGAGGATTAAGAAGGAGGATATACCGAAGACGGCATTTAGGACGAGATGTGGACATTATGAATTTACGGTGATGCCATTTGGATTGACGAATGCCCCTGTTGCCTTTATGGATCTGATGAATTGAGTGTTTAAGAAATTTTTAGACCAGTTCGTGATTGTGTTTATAAACGATACATTGGTGTACTCAAAGAACCTAGAGGAGCATGAATTTCACTTGAATCGAGTGTTGTAGACTTTAAGGGAGAACGCACTGTATGCTAAGTTTAACAAGTGTGAATTTTAGCTCAGTTGAGTAGCATTTCTCAGTCATATAATCTCTGGGGAAGGAATCTCCGTGGACCCATTGAAAATTGAGGCAGTAATGAAGTGGCCTAGACCTACGATGATAACTGAAGTTCGGAGTTTTCTGGGTTTGGCTAGATATTATTGTTGTTTTGTGGAAGGATTTTCGGCAATAGCAATGCCGTTGACCCATTTATTGAAAAAGGACACGAGCTTTGAATGGACTGATATATGTGAAAGGAGTTTTCAGGAGTTGAAGCATAGATTGACCACGGCACCGATGTTGATGATTCCATCAGGACCTGGAGGATATGAGATATATAGTGACACATCATTGAAAGGATTGGGATGTGTACTCATGCAACATGGACAGGTAGTAGCCTATGCGTCAAGACAGTTAGGGCCGCATGAGTTGAATTATCTAACACATGACTTGGAATTGGCCGCAATTGTGTTTGCCCTGAAGATTTGGCGACATTATTTATGTGGAGAGAAGTTCTAGGTATATACCGACCATCAGAGCCTCAAGTATTTATTTTCGTAGAAGGAGCTAAATATGAGGCAGCGACATTGGATGGAATTGTTGAAAGATTATGACTGTGATATTCTATATCATCCCGGAAAGGCAAATCGGGTAGCGGATGCGTTGAGTCGAAAATCAAACATCGCTCATTTAATGGTCAAGGAATGGATACTGTTAGAAAAAGTATGAGACTTGGAGTTTAAATTCGAAGTAAGTCAAGTCTTGAGTTTGTTGGCTACGCTTAGAATTGAACCGGAAATTCAGGTTAAAATCAAAATGTTGCAATCTGCAGACCCAGAAATTCGAAGAATTTTAGAATTGAAGGAGGCCAAGAGAAAGCCAGATTTTCAGGTATCCAAAGATGGGATATTGAAGTTTTGAGGACGGTTATGTGTGCCTGACGATGCGGGACTTAAGGAAGAAATTTTATCAGAAGCGCATCGTAGCAGTTATAGTATTCACCCAGGCAATGCTAAAATGTATCGAAATTTGAGACAATATTATTGATGGAATTGTATGAAGGCAGATATTGCTAAACACATGGCTAAGTGCCTGACGAGTCAGCAAGTGAAAACGCAACATTATAAACCTGGAAGATTATTGCAATCATTAGAAATACCAGAGTGGAAATGGGAGCACATAACTATGGACTTTGTGACGGGATTGCCAAGGAGCCAAAGAGGCCATGACGCTATTTGGGTGATTGTCAACAGACTGACCAAGTCGGCACACTTTTTGGCAGTGCGAAAAGATTTCGCGTTAGATTGGTATGCTGAGTTGTATGTGCAGCAGATAGTCCGTCTACATGTGGTACTGGTGTTGATAACTTCAAATCGTGATCCTAGGTTTATCGCCAGTTTTTGGAAAAGTCTGCAGACGACGTTAGGATCCAAGTTACAGTTTAGTACGGCTTGCCATCCTTAGACAGATGACCAGTCTGAGAGGACGATTCAAACCCTGGAGGATATGCTCAGGGCATGTGTGTTGGATTTTCAGGGCAAGTAGGAAGAACAACTGCCCTTAGTGGAGTTTGCTTATAATAATAGTTTTTAACAGAGCATTGGAATTTCGCCTTTTGAAGCGCTATATGGCAGGGCTTGTAGAACGCCCGTGTGCTGGAACGAAGTGGGAGAAAGGACTATAACAAGGCCATAGTTAGTTGAGTAGTCGATTGAGGCAGTTAAGATTATTCACGAAAGGCTGAAGACAGCGCAGAGTCGTCAAAAGAGTTATGCATATAGAAGGTGAAGACCTTTGGAGTTTCTAGTAAGAGATCACGTATTTCTAAAGGTATCGCCTATGAGAGGACTTTCCAGATGTGGTAAGAAAGGAAAGTTGAGTTCGAGGTATGTGGGACTTTTTGAGGTTTTAGAAAAGATCGGGGATTTAGCGTATCGACTTGCACTTCTGCCAAATTTATTGCAGGTGCATAATATGTTCTACGTATTAATGCGAAGAAAATATGAACCGAACCCAACGCATGTGCTGAATTATGAAGAGATAGAAGTAGATGATAAAGTGTCTTATATTGAGAGATCGATAAGGATCGAAGATCAAAAGGAACGAGTTTTGAGGAACAAGATAATCCCGATGGTTAAGGTTATCTAGGAGCACCACGGGACTGAAGGCGCAACTTGGGAAAACGAAGAGATGATGCTACGTCAATACCCCCAGTTGTTTGAGCAACAGTAGGGTTTGTAAATTCTAGATAGTGATGAGATTTATAAATTTCTAGGACGAAATTTTTGTAAGGGGGGAAGAGTTGTAACATCCTGAAAATTTGTCCATCTAGGATTTATAAAATACTGAGTTTTATGAAATGTACTCGTAGTAAATTCTCGCCCGGAACTGATCATTTCTGGGATTCTAACCAATAGGGAAAGGCTAATAGGGAAATTAAATTTGCTCGACTAAAGAAAATTCGATTGTGAATTGATTTTCGACCATGAAATCGCTGAAGTGATATTTTGAGCCATTGTTGGCCGATTTAAGGATAGTCAGGGGTCAGTTCACCACCGTCCTACTAGTGGATCGCGGGTGATTCCGTTGGACTACGAAATGACTTGATGAATGATCTTGAACCTATACCAAACGATCGTGCCCCTTGAAGCTAGTGATTAATCTTTGCGATTTTAATGACAATCGAGGTCGTCACGTACCAAACGAACTTGCACGTGACTTGATTTAGTCAGTCACGGGTTGAATATGCAAATTTCCCCAGCAAGCCACCCACTAGTTTAAGAAACATTCGAGTTGCGTTTAATAAAATTTAATTATGTAATTTTAGCCCAAATTGGATATCGGAAAATTAGGAAGTCACAACGAGACATAGGACGACGTTGCTGAGGATACGTGCGATTTTTGGGTTTGTCCGAATCCTTAAAAAAAATTCGATTTGGATAAGAAACGGAGAAAGTGACCATTTTACCCTTGGAAATTAATAAATGGTTAGTTTTATGAGGCAAGGGCATTTTGGTTATTTTGCCCTCAATTTTTGGAAAAGACACAATGCCCTTGGATATTTTTTCAAGCAAGATTCAATCCTAACCGTTGATTTCAAGATTAGATCGAATCTTGACCATTGGATCAAAAAGGTGAGATAAGGGCAAGATGGTTATTTTGACCTCAATTATTGGTTTGACCCATTTAAACCCAAGACCACTCTCTCTCTCCTCACTCTCTCTCCATCTCTTTTAGCTCATCTCTCCCCCTCCCGATCGCTCTCCCTCTCCCTTGCCCGTCCGCCGTCGCCGTCGATCGCCAGCCACCACTTGTCCATCCTCCTTGCCGTGCCATCCATGCCGCTGTACCACCGCCACCACCCCTCATCACCGTCCGTCTCTCTCTCTCTCTCTCTTTCCTTCTCCTTGCCGTGAGCTGGCTGGGCCAAGGGAAGCCGCACTACCGCCGTCGCACGCCGCGCTGTCGTCGCCAAGCCGCTCCGCCGGATCGCCGTTGTCCTCGCTGTTCCCGATTAAGTGCCGCCGCTTTCCATTCTAGCCGATTTAGTCTGGAACTTTGTAAGTCGCGCTCTAAATCCAATTTAGGACTTCGGATATCGACGGATGATTTTTGGGTGAAATCGGGTTTATTTGAGTGCGGAAATTGTACAATTTGGGAGCGAGATTGATTAGCGGGCCTAAGATTGAATTCGGAAAATTTTAATGGAAATTTTGAGGATGATAGTGGGCTGTGGAGGATTGTTCATGGGGCTGTGATGGGCCGATCAAAACATGAGTTGGATTTTTAGAACCGGCAATTAATGGCGAGAAAGTTTTATGAAGGACCGGAATTGATCCGACGCCATTTGGTTGGAGAAAAATGGCAATTTGTGTGTTTGATGCGTGTTTGAACTATTACTAAATTATGGTGATAGAATTGAGTGCATGGTTGTATAATTATATGGTTGAAATATGCCTATTGGGTGCACGCGTGGGTCAGATTGATTTAATTATTGAAATTGGCCATATCAAATGTTGAGTGAGCACTGTTTTGTGTGTGACTTGGTGCGTGCTCGAGCTACGTGTAATGGGCCAGTGGAGTATGGTAAATGCTTGTTGAGCATGTGCATGAGTAAGAAAGTGATTGTGATGTGGTATGTGCGATTGTGAGAATTGTGCCGTCCTAAGATGTGTACTTTAACGCGAGACGATGCTCGGTATTATCGGAAGACTGTTAGCCTGAGGCGTGTACTTCAACGCGGATTGTGCAGTAAGTGGTAGGTGTTGAGCCTGAGGCATGTACGTTTACGCGGGCAAGAAACATGGCCTGAGGCGTGTACATTTACACGGGCCTGAAGTGTTGTAATAAGTGGTCGCAGTATACCTAAGGCGTGTACGTTTATGCGGGTCACTGACGAGTGATGTGGAAAAGAGATAAAATGAGAATGGAACGAATGCGCGAAACGAAATTTGTACATGCGTGTGATTGCATATGACGTGGTTATGACTAACGTGCAGGTTGTACACATGATAGACTCTAACAAGATTATTTGATGTGCCTGTTATGTGTAGATTTGGTGTGTGTAATTGTGTTTTGTAATTGTCTAAAGGTATGTGATAGCCTATGTGGGGTTTAGGGGTGTACTTACTAAGATATAATTTCATAGTTGTTTCAACCAACATTTTTCAGAACCCCGACCCAAGCCATGAATCCTCTGCCACCGCCATCAGAGCGTTTTGGAATACCAGTGCACATCGAGTATAAAGTGGCAGAATTCTCTATGGGTGATGGCATGACCTGGATTAAGCATACTACGACCGTTTATGTAGAGGAAGGACTACCTTTATGGGAGATCCATGTATATACTGCTTGGTATTTTCGGGACGCAGCCGGGGATGAGTTCGGTCCTGTTAGAGGTTTTGATGTTCCGTTTGATTTAGTTGGGGATTGGGATTCTTCTGCTATACCCCCGATAAATTGGGAGTTGATCAGTGCACAAGTTAGTTTAGCTCAGTCTGAATTGCATCCAGAACCCGCAGCACAAGGATCTTCAGAAGCTGAGCACAAACCTAAGCTAGACAGATCACAAGTAGCAAGCGACCCGATGGATATAGATTTAGAACCGATCCCCGAGGAAGAACCAGGTGAGGTAGAGCCCGAAGTAGAACCTGAGAATAATCCCGACGTGTTTGAGTAGCCTGAGGGAGAACCTGAGTATATACTCCCATTTGAGCAGTACATGGATCCCAATTTTGTGCATGAGTTCAATTTCTTTGATGTACTAGCTGAGGAAGACAAGGACGAAGTTCCAGCGGAATCAGGTGACATCAATCACCCAATTGAGATTGAGGCAGAGCCTAAGTCCTCGAAGGAGCAGACAATTCAAGGGGATTCGGATTCGAGTGATGAAGAGTCAGACTCAGAATGGATGCCGAGTAAGGGGCGTAGGGGTAAGCAGGTTGGATGGACAGTAGGATTTTTGGAAGAATACCATTTTTCAGGGTAGAACGCTAGGTCATAGATCCTTTTGATCTCGATGGTTTAATACGGTGTGCACTTGTATATTAGGGTTTGTAATATTGTGAATATTATGGCATAAGTTTGAATGAGAAATGTATATTCTCCCTATTCTCCCAAGTTTTAATTGTTAGGGTGAGTTTATGGTTTCCGCTGTTGGATTAAATCTCTGATGATTATAATGAGGTCAGCGATATCCTGAGATGTTGCACTTTTTCGACCAGGAGTGGGATGTCGCGCGCTCGACGGGGTTTCGGGGCATGACAAAAGTACTATTGCTAAGGATGCACATGTAATATTCTACTATAACTTTGTATGGCCTAATTCCTACTTTATGTTGGGTGTATTTCTCTTGTAATTGTAACTTGAAACGATACTGATAGTGAAGAGATTGCCTTATGCGGCACCATAGTTATTTCCTTTTTAATTGTGAAACGGTTTTACATGTAACAAAATTGCCCGTCTTCTTTCTCCCAAGAACTAGTATCAGAGATTGGTTTAGTGGAATAGTAGAAGAGACAAAGATGGACGAAGGGAAGATAATAACCAATTGGTTCGACGGCAAGGACTTAGGATCTAGAAGACACAAATCAAGGATCTGCTGTATTAGAAGAACCTGTATTAGCCTTTGTGGAGACAAAACCAAGATCCAATCACGAAAGAAGACTTAGAATTGTTGGAGCAACATGCCCTAGGTGTGATTCATCTCGCGTTGACGCGAAACATTGCCTTCAACATTGCCAACGAGAAGACAGCGGTGTAACTAATGAGGGCTCTATCCCACATGTACAAGAAACCCTTTGCATTAAATAAGGAAAATCTTATCCGTCGTCTGTTCAAATTGAAGCTGGACAAAGGTGTTTCTATGGCTGGTTCGTGTTCCCCATTTCCTGTTCTCTATCACTTTTCTAATTCACGAGGGCTACAAGAGGGAGGACAGCTTTTCAGATTTATTCGGGCTGAGGGCCTTGGGCTTTTTCTTTTCTTTTATAAGCCCAAGTAGTACATATTATGCAATTCAAAGCAAAATAAACGTGGTACGGAGAGCATTTTGTCAATGCGCGTTGAATGTGAATACCCATATAATAAACCAATTCAGATAGAACATTATAGAGGTTGATTAGGCAGTGCCAATAAAGTATGTAAACTAGAAGACGAATGGTCACAATCACAACAAATCAAAATTGGATGATGCTGCCAAGTAGTTTTATCGGTGCAGATGGGAGAAAAGAGCGTGCATGAGTTGTTGAATAATGATCCTGAGCGAAGGATAAAGATAAATCAACCACTGTGTGAGAACTTTCAACAACTCTTCCCCTTCTTTCTCCAATTGACTAGTCTCCTTTGCTACGGCTACAAGTAAATTTCTTAATTTAGTGATGAATCGTTCCATTGCTGCTTTGACGAATCCCCGATCACGTAAAATTTCTTCTGTTCCAGCTGAGAAATGCATGAATCTGATGTGGGAATGATAGTCTCTGATAATGTCTCTGTCTTTCTTTTTTTATTTGTACTTCACTGTTTCATCTGTCCAAGGTCGACTCAGCAGCGGGATTGTGCGGGCCATTTCTTCGGAAAATGTATCACATCCTTAAAAAAATGAATAATTCATTTTCGAGAAAATGCAGGTATAGGTAGGTGTTCCTAATACATCTTCACCATGAAAGGACTTACCTGGTTGGTGATTTGCTTCCGATTTTTCGGTATATCATGCCATTGTTACATAAAGCATGCAGGATGTTCACACCATTTAGTCATCTGCTGTGCATTTGTGTTACGATAACATTGACAAGGATAAGCAGAGCAAGCATCTTAATATCAGAGAGGTAAAAGACGGATTCCAGCCAATAGTATGATCTGAAAAACTAATAAGTAGTCAAACTTCCGTATGTGGATAATACTCCCCAAGAAGAAAACTCAAGATTACTATGAATTAAAAATTCGATATGTAGAAGGAAAGAAACAGGGGAACGAAGACTCACTATTGCTGAATAAGTCTTCTAAACTTAGCTTTGTGGAGCAGGTGCCCATTGGAATATTATATACCATTAAATTAATAAAAACTTTTGTGCTTCTAGCAATTTTATTACTCAAAGATATAAGGTAGCGGGACTGTCTTCCCAACTTTCATCTCAAAATGGTTAGCACAAAATCTGTCATGACAATTACAGTTAGAAAGTTGCCTTCATCTACCCAGCTTTAACAATTCTCCCACTTCTCTGAGAAAATCTGCGGAGGAGCTTCGAGATTAAAAACAGTAGAGGGACATTTGGTTGTGTCAAGGGAATTAGCTAACATTCTTTGCTGTTAATAGCGAAAACCTCTTTGGAATTAAACCTTCCTAAGCTTCTTTTTCAACAGAATTAGGTGACTCGTGTAGTATCCACCTGCTCAACATGGAAAGAGTCACACCGTTGATCCTCAAGTAAGCAATGTCGTATAAGTTCTAGAAGCCATTGGAAACAGACATTGCTTACAAATTCAAACTTTTGTAAAACCTTTCTGCTCATTAGTCGCAGCTTTGGACCACACCATCTTATTTCTGACCACCGATTAACCATTTGTGGAAAAAAGAGACAAAGTTTGCACAAAAGCATCAGTTAATGGAGAAGGCACTAACTATACTAAATGATTCATCATGAGTTATGAACTCGCATTGTGTATCCAAAGGTACTTATTGTATCAAGTTTTGAGCAACAGAAGAGTGAATCACTGCTATGTGTATTGTTACTAAGTTCAGTGATTGGCATGTTAAATCAGATGAAGCCCCTAATTATTACTGATAGGGAATATCAACAACCTAAGAATTTTCATGGTCAAGATGAGTGTGAAAAGAACTTTTCCTGCTCCAGAGACTAGAGAGGGTCCATTCAATCCACTTCATACGCATGAAACTGTGTTCAGAAAACAGTCCTTGTTTAATCATACTGCTCCAAATTGACGCTGAAGAGCTGAAGAGGTGGAGGAGGAATAATGCAAGGATGTAAAAATTATGAATGAGAACTTCCATAGCTGATAATAAGCATTGTTTAAGCTGCAGATGAACCGACCAACAAAAAAAGCTGGAGATGAGAAAAATCAAAGTAACTGCCACGTGTTCGTAGTGGTTATAGAACAGTCCATTCTTTTGAATTAAGAAGGGGAAATAAAGATCAAACCTTTGAAAACATGGTAATCTGCAGGAAAACTTGTTGAGTAAATTGTATACCAGGTCAAGCACTGTCATCTATAAATAGAGACCATCTTAGCATACAAGGCACCTCACTCCACCCTCGAGCAATAATACTCTGAGCTAGGAGATAGAACCTGAGATCAAAGCCCTACCTCCAGCCCACAATGAAGTCCCTTCCCATAAGCCTTCTCATTTTGGCTTTGGCGACTGCTACTTCCTTTGCTTATGACCCAAGTCCTCTTCAGGACATATGCGTGGCCATCGACGACCCGAAGTCTGCAGGTTGAACCTCTATTCTAGTGTTATTGACATTTTGTTTTCTTCTGGTTAATGATGCTGTAAACAGAACGCACAAAAGGTTTTGTTTTGGTAGCATGACAACATTGTTACCTATCTTTGCTAGTCTAATAGTCAATGCATATTGAGTGATGCATATTTAGATGAGTTCTGTTTTCTTATGCAGTGTTTGTGAACGGGGAGTTTTGCAAGGACCCTAAGCAAGCCACTGCAGATGACTTTGTCTTTATGAAGTTCAGAAACCCTGGGAATACTGCAAACCCACTTGGATCAAAAGTCACACCTGCTACAGTCCTCGAGTTTCCAGGACTCAATACTTTGGGCATATCCATGGCTCGCATTGACTTCGCTCCTGGCGGTCTAAACCCTCCCCACACTCACCCCCGTGGCACTGAGCTTCTGGTCGTCATCGAGGGCACACTCCTTGTCGGCTTCGTCACATCCAACCAATTGAACAACACTCTTTTTACCAAAGTCTTGTACCAAGGCGACGTGTTTGTTTTCCCAATTGGACTCATTCACTTCCAGTTGAATACTGGAAAGACCCCTGCACTGGCCTTTGCTGGTTTGAGCAGCCAAAACCCAGGAGTCATTACCATAGCGAACTCCATCTTCGGAGCGAAGCCACCCATTTCTGCTGATGTTCTCACCAAGGCCTTCCAAGTGGACAAGAAAGTTGTCGACGACCTCCAGGCAAAGTTTTGGTATGACAACAACTAAATGGAGCAGATGACCAGAAAAATGCCCACAGAGAATGTGAGCCATATAGCGTATGAGATCATTGCTACTCTCCTTGAGAGATTGCCAAGAATAAATCAATAATTTATCTCAATGTTTATACGGAGTTTATATAACTTTTGTATGAATCATTGAGCAATAAAGATCATTTACTATGAAACTCCTTCACCACCGCCGCACCGCACCCCCCTCTCTTTCTCTGTCCCTCCCTGCTTCACTAGTCAGATCAGCCTCAAAATGATCATTGAAATGTTGTCATCTTATAGAACACATAAGGTTGTTGGACACATTCCATTATGGGGCTTGAACTTGCATAGAGATTCGATAAAGCTCTAGAAGGATCCATAAAAATTCCATTGGTATCACCTTTTTCATGCTCCAATTTTGTGGAGTCAAGGGAAAGGAAGTCCCAGTCCACACACCACTTGTCATCGAGAGCAATGCTTCATGCTGCCTCGTTGCCAACTTGTTTCGTATTCACCAGGATGTATCGTCATTTTGTAGAAAACATGCGGTATTCTCACAGTTCGACATCTGCATATCTGTGAAAACCGTCCTATTGCAATTTGGGGGAGCTTTTACAATTCATGTGTTTCACTCCATGCTGAATTTCAGACCATTTTCAAAACCATGATTAGTTTCAACCAAAAGCCCGATTGGGAAAACCATTCACTAAGATACTGTGCCATAGGCAAAGAATACTCCCTAAAATAACTCTAGGTAGTGGAGTTGATTAACAGAAGAACATGGAAATTTAAAAAACAAAAGGAAGCGGGGAACAAAGACTCAGTATAACCAAATCGATGTCCTCTACAATATTTTATATAGATCAGGTGTTCGGAAAAGAATAGAGAGCACTAGAACTTTCCATTCTTTGCTAGTAGGGAAGGACAATTATCTAATAAGCTTTTTGTATCGAAAACGGTTTGGATGTGAAGCTCGCAGCAGAAATGCAAATTAAAAGTCACCATTATCTACACATTTTCAACAACTCTTCCATTTCACCATGTTATATTAAGAAGTATAAACTGCCTTTTAACAGATCTGCCCCTTCTTCTGCAATTTCTTATAAGGGAGTCCTCGTTAGCAGATGTCGAAAAATAACCTTCTTTTTTATTTCCATGTTATAGGTTTTATTTCTTTTTCAATCATCGTCCCCAGTACATATTCGTTTTCGATCTAATAAACAGAACCAAGATTGGTTGGCCTCTGATTGGTGTTGCAGTTTTTACATCCTTGCAATGCATGAAAATCATTAAAAAAAAAAACAGAAGTACATGATTGAAACGTAATGCAATGCATACACCAGACAAAGCGATGAAGGTCCTCTACGTTTCCCTTTCCAAAAGCTTCAAGTGATCCAATTTACTTCATCAAGAGGACTGCCCGAGGTGCTGTGTGGAGGAATAGTTTACAAAAATTTGCAAACTCCCAAGGTCTGGTTGTTGCGACTTACATTATATGGAGGTAAGTGAAGAATAAAACAAAACTTGAAACTATTGATTCTCAAATTACATTTTAGGAGCCAAACGCCAATGGACCTACAGCATATTTGAAGCTTTTTCAAGTGAAAAACAAGAAAGGTCATTTCTTGATTAAACCAAAGCATAACGGTAGCGCATTTCTTAATTAAACCAAAGCATAACGGTGTTGAGAAGGATGAAATGGATATCGAATTGTGCCTATTTAATCTGAAATGCAATATCTCTATACAATTTGACTTGGGTTTAAACTGAGGATAATACAATCATGTCCAGTGTTCTGCCTGAGTCCTTGATCTATTCCCAGCATAGTTCTCTCTCTAGTACATTAATCGACACATGGTTGCTAGGTCGTCCTTGCTCAAAGAAATTTTGAAATTGCAACAACAAATAAAACTAGAGTAAAAATTATGTTAATCCTCAAGCAGGCTCGTTCGACCACATCTACAAGTCCAATCCAAAACCTATAAGACAATCTAAAAATCCATTCAACATAATATGAGATAACCTTCTTAACAATGCCTGGCCATGTGAAACAACCTTAAGAAATGCTTTAGTCCTGGATAAGATATTTTTTTAGTCCAACATATGAAGTGCTCTGCAAGCAAGCATATCTCTGAATACTCTTTGTAGTTTCCTCCAAATAACAGAGCGGATCAAATTTCTCATTTAACAAGGATAAAAATTAGCAACCACAGACTATTTCTTTCAGGAATGTGAAAGTACATGTTCCTAAGACATGGAGATTGACCCTTTCAACAACGTTTGCTGAGTCAATATTGTATCAGTCCTTACTCAAACAAGTTGAGCACAAAAAGGTGTCAAATAGCAATTATATAAGATAAACATGGTTAGGGTCCTCTCGATTACTTGGCTCGGTTTTTTGCCCCTAGATCACGTCAAATCACCCACACTAGTACATGAATGGTTGTGATAAGAGCCATCACTCGAATGTTCCTTTTTAAGACTTGGCCTACATGGATTTAGTCCCGGGTCGTCGCACCGCTTCATGAAGGTTGCTGTTCATTTCTTTATGTGAGGAACAGGAAATCAAAGTAATGGACCCGTGCCTGTAGTTGTTGTGGAATGACTCGTCCATTTTGTCTAAAACTAAACTTCCATAATATTGTACTTTTGTCAAATGGAGCACTTGTCGCCATGCCTCATCAAGTACGTAGATTACCTAGAGTGTAACAACCCGAATTTCAATGTAATTTCGGGATCAATAAAACTGATATTATTTCGCATTTCATTTTAGCAAGTCTCGCCCAGAGCTGATCACTCTTGAGATACTAACCAATGGGGTATGGCTAACTAGAAAATGGTACGTGAACCGGGGACTTTATCGTGAAACGGATACCAATCACGAGAGACACTAAGGGAATATTTTGGGCCAACGTGGGCCGATTGTAGGAAAGGGTAATGGATTGGGTTTGGCCAAGGCCTACGATGTACAATAGGGATGCAGGTGATTCTGCAAGACCGAAAGTACACGTGGCCAACCAGTCTTGAACTCGAACCGTACGATCGTGACCTCTGGAACTAGCGATAATTTCTCATTCTCTCAATGATCGAGACCATTATGATATGGATAGCCCTAGGTCGATACGCGTAACCTCTAAACAGCCGCCCGTTAGTGAGAGACCCTGAAATTGAGAGTTTAGCGAGTTTTGTTCATGGAATTGGGCCCGAATTTTGATATCGATTTTCGAAGGCTTAAGAGACTATTTTTGGGAATATGACGTCATTCTAAGTTGGCCACATACATTTGGAGTTAGTATGAACGAAAATTGGAATTTCGGTCCGGGGGTGAAAAATTACGATTTTGCCCCTCAAGACGCCAGCGTCGCTTTTCGAGACCAAATGAGGTTATTTTTCGAGGCCGAGACCATTTTTGGGTGGGCACGCTTACCAGGAGTCATTTTGGACAAAAAGTGGAATTTCGACAAAAATTGAAAAAATAATATTATTTTATTCCCGAAACTTTGACGTGGATTTTCGAGGGCTTGCGCGATGAATTTCGCGATTCCGATGCCATATTATGTTGGCCACGCACATATGGGATGCGTATGTGTGAAAATTGGAATTTCAGTTCGGGATCGGAAAATTACGAAAATGCCCCTAGTCCATTTTTGAGTAATTCCGAAAATTATTTTTTATTAGGGGTTTAACCAAGGTTGGTTAAGGCTAAACCAGGTCTGGTCAGCTTGGGTTAAGGACCAATGACCATTTTACCCCTAAATTATTGGATTTGGATGAATATTAGCCCTAGGATCAAGGGCAAAAGTGTCAAATAGCCCTAAATCTTGACACTTGGACTCCACTAATCTACCTTTGACCCCCTTTGACCAGACATATATCTCTCTCTCTCTCACGTAAACCCCCATTCGGTAAAAAATTTTCCAGAATTCCCCTTCTTCTCTTCCGTTTTCTGTTCTGCAGCACCGTTTCTGCTGTTTCTGGTACTGTTCACGCCGGAATAATACCAGCCGGAGCTGTCCATGCCGAGCCATCATCACCAGCAACCCTTTCCACCTCTGTGCAGCCACCACAGGTCCCGGTTTTGGTCCATAAATAGCTCTCTCTCTCTTTTCTTTTCTTTTCTCATTTTTCTGTTTTGCAAACAGTACCGCCGGAGCTCTGATCGCCATTCTGTCGCCACCCAGCCGTCCAGCCACGCTGTACGACGCCGACTGTACCTGTCCGTACGGTCGGTACTGTTCACCGCCGTCCGTACGGCACGTCGCGGCCTTCACCGGCACCTCGCCGGCCACCGTTTCCCGCTGTCCGCATAGTGTCCGTACATAATCACTGTTCACGCGCACTATTCACACCGGCACTGTTCACGCCGCCGGCCGCTGCGATCCGTACGCCGTTCGCCGGGAATTCGCCGCCGGTTTCACTGTTCACCAGTGATTGGCCGCCGTTCCCCGTCTTTGTGAGCTTGGATTAGGTGAGTAAAATTCCTAAACCCAGATTAGGACTAATTAGTGCGATTTTCTGGACTGGTTTAGGAATACTAGTACTGGTTGAGAAAGATTAGTGTACTGTTCGATAGAATTTGTAATCTGGAAATTGTAGTTGGCAAATGAGAATTGTTTAGGAAGGATATTTGGATTAATTGGCAAAGTTAGGAGTACATTGGTGGAATTGCCGGGTATGCCCGGGTTGACTGATTGTATGGCAATTGTGCTTGATGGTGATTGATTTCGCATTGCCATGTTGTATGTTGGGTGTTCGATTTATATTAGTGCTCGTGGTGCATTGCATTGCATAACATGGACACGTATTGTGTATGCCAAGAGTAAGGCCTGTAG
Source organism: Syzygium aromaticum (assembly GCA_024500025.1). Taxonomy (NCBI): domain Eukaryota; kingdom Viridiplantae; phylum Streptophyta; class Magnoliopsida; order Myrtales; family Myrtaceae; genus Syzygium; species Syzygium aromaticum. Next base: position 33,530,870 of record CM044892.1, read on the forward strand.
TGAACTTGTGCGAGAATGCGTGTCTGCCATGAGCATGTGATCACCTAAAATACCCTGAAGCATTCTATGCTGGGTTCAAATAATAATGAGTTGTGTGATCACCTAAGGACCTTTGGGTCGATACCGTCCTCATGCACTTTGAAGCAGGACGATGCCCGGTACGTCCGGAAGGCGACCATCTTCATGCACTTTGAAGCAGGCTCTGGTTCGCAAGGAGTCGGTGTTGCGCCTCATGCACTTTGAAGCAGGCTAGAGACACTGGGCCAGATCGGTTGCTGCGCCTCATGCACTTTGGAGCAGGCTAGACGCACCGGGCCGTGAAAAAGTGATGACTCGAGTCGTAATAAATAATAATGAATTGGGCAAGTGTGCCAGTGTGGGCCAGTGGGCCGGGGAAATATGCATGACATGTCGATGACATTTGCATGCATAAACATGCATTGATTAGCATGCGAGTGTGTGAGACTCGGTACATGAGCATGTGTTTGGCGTACATGTGACTGTGTGTGCCACATATGTGCCATGATTATTATATATTGAACTATCTAACATGTAGGGTCAGAGAATTGTTTGATTATGGTTGTGTTATGATTTTAAATGTTTGTTTCCGGTCAGGAGATTGCATGTTAGCCTAGCCTAGGTTTAGGGGTTGAACTCACTAAGATTCGTCTCACGGTTGTTTAAACCGAAACTTTTCAGACCCCCGGCCGTGAAAATGGAGAGGCCACCGCCACTTTCTGGGATCCCTTTGCAGATCCGGCAGTATACTAATACCTTCCCCTCAGGAAATGCAGAGGCTTTTGTGAGGAATAGATCAGAAGTAGTTGTGAATATAGGCGTGGATTATTATCAGAAGCAGGAGTACGTGGCATGGTGCCACCGAGATGCCAATGGGAATGAGGGAGAGCCCCTCAGGACCTTTGATATCCCAGTCGAGGGCGGGTTGATGCAGCCAAACATAGCCGATGGTGAGGTGATAGACCCTGAGGTCACACCCGAGTTGATGGAGCATGATGAGGAGCCCGACATGTTAGCTGAGGACCCCGAGCTTATGGATGAAGAGGATGATGGACCCGAGGCCATGGCGCAGGATGTCGAGGAGGATGGAGAGGTTGTTGAGTTAGGATCGGATGAGGAGGGGTTTGAGATGTATCTTGACCTGGAGTTGGAGCCAGACTCTGAGGATGAGCGAGCCCAGGCCATGGATTCGGAGGATTCGAGGACTAGTAAGGATACTTCTGAGGAGCCATAAGATGATTCCACTGAGTCATCTGATCCCGACTGAGAGCCTTAGATTCGACCAGTACCCTTAGCTAGCAGTGAGGGCCATTACCTTTTTGGACTATAGCCCTCTACCTGAGTTTTAGCCTGACCCCTTAGCCATTTACCCCCTTTTTGACATGGTGGCTACTAACCGTTTGTATTTTCTTTTGGTACTTGTAAATATTGTTTAAATGGTTTTTTAATAGTAATACCATTATGTAATTATTTTCTTATGTGATGTTTGCTGCCCTGGTTCTCATATCGGTTGTGTCAAGGTTTAATTATTTATTGCTTCCGCATGTGATTGATCTCTGTTTGGGTGTGGGTCGGCGACGCTTCCTGGGAGCGTTGCACCTTAATCGACTGTGACGGGATGTTGCATGCCATGGGGTACGGGACGTGACATGGAGAGAGCCCACGTAGGCTTTCTAACTTATTCAACACTCACCTTTAACAAAAACTTAAACCAACAAGTTTAGTATCAACTGAGTAAATTAATTGCTCTCACCTCAACATGTATCTGACTTGAAACCTATTTCACTAACACTCTTGGATGAACGCCTTAAAATATTAGCTTCTTAGTACTTCATGTAGGGGATTACTTACAGTCTAGTCCTTTAAGTATCCTTGTTTGAGCAATCTGATCCATTACAAGCTTTTTATGCAATATAGTCTCTAACTTAAACATATTTTTGCAATTGACTCATCCGGTGATCTAAGTGTTACTCTTGTTGTCAAATCATTGATCAAGTGTTTATGATGTGGGCCCACGCTAGAATAAAAAACACAAAAGTATCAAAGAAAAGATTTGTGAATCGAGAGAGAGCATGCCCACAAAAGATCGAGATGAGGTAGGGTCAACTTGGCACTCTTTGAGGCCTCGTTGTCCTTGGCCATGCTTTAGCAGGGTCACAGCCTCCTAATATTTCCAATAGTAAGGGTCAATCATTGCCGGGACACCATCAACCCTAATGAAGGTAAGGGAGGGCTTTCAACACAACCCTCAGAGCAAGGTAAAGGGATTATGAGCCCTCAAATTGCAGAAAAATGGCTCGAGAGCCCTAACCACTCCTCAGCGAGGTTGGCAAACCCTAGACACCGCACATGCACAATGAAGGCCTACCAGTGCTCTCTTGGATGGCGAAGGGCTAGCAACACTTTGCCAAAGCAAAGGTTCCTAACCTTCCACCATTTTTAAATAACAATACTTTTTAATTCTTGAAAACAAAGTTTCCCGTTATATCCTCTGATTGGTTTTGCAAGATCAGAGAAAAGATGAAAGAGTAATTGGGCCATATAATAGGAAAATTGTCCAAAAGTCCTAAACTTATTACACTTTTGTCAATTTAGTCTTAAACCTTTCAATTTTTCCAATTGAATCATAAACTTTTTGATATTTTACCAATTGAATTCATCCAATTAAGTTTGGCTAAAAATCGCTGAGGTAGACGCCAACCTTCTTATATGCAAACACTTTTGCTTACAAGTGCTAACTTTTGTAAAACCTTTTTGCTCCTTAGGTTGCAGAGCACTCGCAGCTTTGGACAACAGCTTCTTATTTCTAACCTATCATTAACCATTTGCGGACAAAAGAGATAAAGTTTGCACATAAGCATCAATTAACATGAGTTATGTGTTAAAATATTTAAATAACAAAACCACGCATTTATCTATTAGCTTTAGAACATGTTGGAGAAAGAATTTGATTTGATCCTTTGACTCCACTAATTAATTCAGACAATCGGCATTAAGGAATATTGATAGAATATTCAGAAGATTAAATAGGAAAATGATATCATGTTTATTTATTTCCGAATTGCTTTTTGTACTATAAATACAGCCATGTACATGTACAAATACATATTGAGAAATACAAATTTCAGATTCCTCCCCCTTCAATTTCTGTCGAGGTATCAGAGCAGTCCTTCCTGATCTAGCTTCCGCTACCTTAGAATTGCCTCCGGTTGGTTTCTGACTTGTTGTTGCGATCCCAATTCTGCAAAACAAACCAGCACCCGAGTAGGAATTCAAATTTTTTTTTTGATATCATACCAAAAAAAACAAAATACCAACAATTCTTCAATGGAGGAAACCCCTAACTCGACTCAACATCAAGATTCAAATCTGGTTGATTCAAATGAAGGGGAGTGATCTTCTTGACAAATTGTTACAAAAGACAAGGACGGCTTCCTCGACGGAGCCGTCACTTTTCCGACCGAAGAACGACTCCAACGACATTGGCGGAAGTGCAATCAGTTGGTTCGCACTTGGATCGGAAATTGCCTTGCTCCCGACGTTGCGGCCGGACTCCCACCAACCGAGGATTCGAAGGTAATGTGGGAGAACATCCGTGAAATGTATGGGCACCTTGACCGAGCGAAGCTATTTACAATCACTCAAGCCTTGTCGGAATTGAAGCAAGGAAACCTTTCGGTCACTGCTTGCTTCAACCGACTCTCGGCTCTGTGGAACGAGCTCGAGGCGACCGATGAACCGTTAGAGGGACCCGAGGCTACGCTTCGACAATATCGAGCAATGAAGGACAGGGAGAAAGTAACACGATTCTTACTCATTCTGAATGAATCATACTCACATTTTAGGTCGCAGATTTTGGCGATGGAGCCAATGCCACCGCTCGGCCGGATCTATCAACTGGCCGTCCAAGAGGAGAGCCAGCGACTGGCCACGGCCGAGCACGGATGAATTGAGAGCATCACTCTCACAGCACCATCGGAACCACCATATCGGAGCATTGCAAGCATCGTCGGAAGCCATGGGAGTGTTCCACCTTTGGGGCTTCATCAAGCGGCGTGGAGTAGAAAAGAAGAGGAGAACCCTAGAAGTTATTTTCAAACGGACGGTCAAGATCAAAAGGTTGGATCCAATGGCCATCATTTGATCAGTCACTTGAGCGAATCGAATGGCCGTTATCAGGCCACGTCAGCCCCTACTCTCAAGCCATCCCATGGCCCACGAAATGCCACGTCATCACAAAGAGGAAGTGGGCAAAGTTCCAAAAATAAAGGTAAATACTGTGAATATTGCAAGCGCCCACATCACACTATTGATACGTACTGTAAATTGCATGGAAAACCAAATGACAAAGAAAAAAAGGAGAAAGATTTTTTTGCTTACCAAGTTTTATGAGGACTCCACTACTCATGATCAATATCAGCATATTATGAGGACTCTGAATCAATTAAAGAATACCGACAAAAGTGCAAGTTTTTCAGGTATTTCTTTCTGCAATAACAATGTTGTTTCAGTTGATACATTGATAATTGATTCAAGCGTTAGTGACCACATAATATGTGGTGAATACATTTTTTCTAATGTTCACAAGAAAATTCGTTCTTCTGCGATTGTTCGTCTTCCCAATGGTACCATCACTCATGTTACCAAAATTGGAACTGTCCATCTTAGGCCAAACATTATCCTGAAAAATGTCCTCTACATTCATGAATTTGAATTCAATCTCATATCTGTTTCTAAGATTTGTGAAGACAATTCATGTCGTGTCATATTCAATTCAAAAAATTATTTTTTTCAAGACCATTTGACTGGCAAACTGATGAGCTTGGGTACTGTTGCGCAAGATATTTTTGGATAAGCTTTCCAAAGGATTTTGATTTATCAAAAGGCATTTCATGTAATGCTACCACTAGCAATAAAAATTTTCATTCTCATCAGCGTTTGGGTCATAGTGCTCGTTTTCCTTATCCAAATTGTACAATCTGCCTTTTGGCAAAGTAATCACGAGCATCGCTTCCAAAAAGCACATCTCAAGCTACTAGTATTTTTTCTCTAATTTATGTAAACATCTGAGGTCCCTATCACACTCCACATCATAATGGGTCTCGATATTTTCTAACAATTATCGATGATTATACTCGCGCTACTTGGGTGTTCCTCATGCAATCCAAGAGCCAAACCTTTTTCAATCTGTTGAATTTATTTTCCTTGATTAAGAATCAATTCAATAAATCCATTCAAAGAATTCGCACAGACAATGGGCGTGAATTTTTCACTACAAAGAGCAAATCTTTTCTTGCTTCTCATGAAATACTTCATGAAAGCTCTTGCACATACACTCCCCAACAAAATGGGATCATAGAACGTAAACATCGCCATCTCTTGGAAGTAGTTTGAGCACTTAAATACCAATCCTCCATTCCTGAAATCTTTTAGGGAGATTGTGTGTGGTTACAATGGCCTATTTGATCAATCGCATGCCAACTCGAATTCTTGAAGGATGAACTCCTTTTGAGATGCTCTTTGGGAAACAACCAGAGATTGGACATCTGAGAGTATTTGGCTGTTTATGTTATGCGACGACTGTGGGCCCTTGGGACAAAATGGATCCTTGTGCGCTCCGATGTGTTTTCATGGGATATACTCCTCTACAGAAAGGATATAGGGTTATGGAGATATCTACAAGCCGCTTCTTTGTTAGCTGAGATGTTGTTTTCCATGAAGATATATTTCCGTTTGAGGATTTGACATCTTCATCTCACACATTTATATCGGAGCTACATCATCGTCAGTTCTTATCAAAAGAAGATTTATCTGCAACCCCACAATACATCTTCGTTCCACTGATTCAGATGTCAACAATTCCTGAATCATCAAACCAAGCAGTCGATTCCCCAGTAGCTTTACATGAGGAAGACACTTCATCTGCTCCGCTTGCACAACCACATATTGAAGCTTCTTTATCACCCCTGGAACGATCAATTGTCGAGCAACCCCGACGCTTGAGACGTCCTATTCGTCCACCTACATGGACTAACTATATATGTCCCACATTGGAGTCTCAAGGTACACATTATCTTGTTTCTTCATATGTCTCTTTTAGTCAACTATCACTATAGCACATGTGCTGTATTAGTCGCATATTTGAAGAACAGGAGCCAACTTCTTATGAAGAAGTGACATGTGACCTACGCTGGCAACAAGCTATGAAGGTCGAACTAGATGCCCTTATTAAAAATCATACTTAGGACATAGTTCGATTGCTTTCACATAGGAAATCAATTGGCTGCAAATGGGTATATAAAATCAAATACAAGGCAGATGGTTCAGTTGAACGTTACAAGGCTCAGCTAGTTGCTAAAGGATTCACACAACGAGAAGGTTTTGACTATCATGAAACATTTTCTCCCGTTGCCAAAGAGGTGACTATGCATTCTTTTCTATCCATTGCTGCATTTCATAATTGGTAGTTGCATCAAATGGACGTACATAATGTTTTCCTTTATGGTGATCTAGACGAAGAAATCTACATGGAACTTCCACAGGGTTTACGGCGACAGGAGTCTCGGGTATGTCGTCTTCGTAAATCCCTTTATGGACTTAAGCAAGCTTCTCGACAGTGATATGCAAAATTCACCAATGCACTCATGCATACGGGCTTTAAGCACTCCAAGCATGACTATGCTTTATTCACATGGACCAAAGGTACTTCATTAATTTACTTGTTAATATATGTTGATGACATACTCATTATAGGAAATGATGATTCTGCCATTAGAAAATTCAAGGATTATTTGCATTCTACTTTCCGTATCAAAGATTTGGGACCTCCCAAATATTTCCTTGGTATTGAGATAGCTCGATCGGACAAAGGAATATCCCTCAGTTAGCGGAAATTTGTTTTGGAAATCATATCAAAAGCAAGATTATCAGGATGTAGGCCGGCTGTCATTCCTATTGAACAGAATGTCAAGCTTACGATGCTTGAATATGATACGAGTTTATCATCATCTAATGAGGATCCATTGCTTAAAGACTTGTTAGGACATCAACGACTTGTGGGAAAATTAATATATCTCACCATGACTAGACCTGATATATGTTATGCAGTGCAGATACTCAGCCAATTCATGCATAGTTCGAAGCAGTCTCATATGACAACAGCATTGAAGGTTGTAAAGTATTTGAAGGGATGCCCAGAACTTGGAATTCTCTTATCTCGTGATTGCGACATGAAGATGACAGTTTATTGTGACACGGATTACGCTACTTGCTTGATGACAAGAAGATCTATCACAGGCTTTTGCATTAAATTGGCAAGATCCTTGATTTCATGGAAGACAAAGAAGCAATCAACTGTCTCATTATCATCAGCAGAATCTGAATATCGAGCTATGGCAAAAACTGTTTGTGAAATAGTTTGGATATGTGGTTTGCTTTTGGACCTTGGGTTACAAATTGATGGAGCAAGCAAACTATTTTGTGACAATGATGCTGCACTTAAACTAGCAGCAAATCCAATCTTTCATGAAAGGACGAAACATATAGAAGTTGATTGCCACTTCACTTGTGAAAAAATTCAAGAAGGAACTATCATAACTCGAGGAATTGGAACTGCGGAACAACCTGCATATATTTTCACTAAGCCGTTATGCCAAAGACAACATGCGTCTCTATTGAGCAAGCTTGGCGTCTTTGACATATATAAGCCGTCAGCTTGAGAGGAAGTGTTGGAGAAAGGATTTGATTTGATCCTTTGACTCCACTAATTGATTCAGAAAATCGGCATTAAGGAATATTGATGGAATATTCAGAAGATTAAATAGGAAAATGATATCATTTTTATTTATTTCCTAATTGCTTTTTGTACTATAAATACAGCCATGTGCATGTACAAATACATATTGAGAAATACAAATTTCAGATTCCTCCCCCTTCAATTTCAGTCAGAACAATTAGCAGTAATACCACAAAATCTTATATAATATCAAAGCTGAAGAATCTGAATTTGAATCTTTTCAGACCCCATTTGCTTTCCCAATTCAATATTTCCATACCTAGTAGTACTAGGAAAAAGACTCGACTAAGCGTGAGGGGGAATATTAGAATATTTAATTAATAAACCACACCTTCATCTATTAGCCTAAGATTTTAGAACAATTGGCAGTGATCCTACAAAATCTCACATTACGAGCTCGCATTATGTATCCAAAAGTACTTTTTTTTTTTTATCGAAGGTACTTAACGTATAATGTTTTGTGCAACGGTAGTGTGAATCACTGCCATGTGCATTGTTCCTAAGTTCAGCGTTTGGCATGTTAAATCAGATGAAATCCCCTAACTATTATTGAAAGGGAATATCGGCAACCTCAAAATTATCACGGTGGAGATAAGTGTGAAAAGAGCTTTTCCACTCCAGCGAGGGTCACTTCAATCCACTTCAGACGCATGAAACTATGTTCAGAGAGCAGTCCTTGTTTGATCACGCTGCTCCAAATTGATGCTGAAGAGTTGAAGCAGTGAAGGAGGAATGATGCAAGGTTGTAATAGTCATGAATGAGCACTTCCATAGCTGATAATATCCATTGTTTAAGCTAGAGATAAGAAAATCAAACTGACTGCCACGTGACGGTAGTGGTTACAGAAAAGTCCATTCTTTTGAATTAAGAAGTTCAAGCAACTGTCATCTATAAATAGAGACCATATTAGGATGCAAGGCACCTCACTCCACCCTCGAGCAATAGTACTCTGAGCTAGGAAATAGAACCTGAGATCAAAGCCCTACCTCCCGCCCACAGTGAAGTCCCTTACCATAAGCCTTCTCATTTTGGCTTTGGCGACTGCTACTGCCTTTGCTTATGACCCAAGTCCTCTTCAGGACATATGTGTGGCCATGGACGACCCGAAGTCTGCAGGTTGAACCTCTATTCTAGTGTTATTGACATTCTGTTTTCTTCTGGTTAATGATGCTATACACTGAACGCGCAAAAAGGTTTTGTTTTGGTAGCATGACAACATTGTTACCTATCATAACTAGTCTAATAGTCATCGCATATTGAGTGATGCATATTTAGATTAGCTCTGTTTTCTTATGCAGTGTTTGTGAACGGGAAGTTTTGCAAGGACCCTAAGCAAGCCACCGCAGATGACTTCGTCTTTATGAAGTTCAGAAACCCTGGGAGTACTGCAAACCCACCTGGATCCTTTGTCACACCTGCTACAGTCCTCGAGTTTCTAGGACTCAATACTTTGGGCATATCCATGGCTCACATTGACTTTGCTCTTGGCGGTCTAAACCCTCCTCACATTCACCCACGCAGCACGGAGGTTCTAGTCGTCATCGAGCGCACACTCCTTGTTGGCTTCGTCACATCCAACCAATTGAACAACACTCTTTTTACCAAAGTCTTGTACCAAGGCGACGTGTTTGTTTTCCCAATTGGACTCATTCACTTCTAGTTGAATACTGGAAAGACCCCTGCACTGGCCTTTGCTGGTTTGAGCAGCCAAAACCCAGGAGTCATTATCATAGCTAACTCCATCTTCAGAGCGAAGCCAACCATTTCTGCTGATGTTCTCACCAAGGCCTTCCAAGTGGACAAGAAAGTTGTCGATGACCTCCAGGCAAAGTTTGGGTACGACAATAACTAAATGGAGCAGATGACCAGAAAAATGCCCACAGAGCATGTGAGCCATATAGTGTATGAGATCATTGCAACTCTCCATGAGAGATTGCCAAGAATAAATCAATAATTTATCTCAATGTTTATACGGAATCTATGTACCTTGTTTATGAATTATTGAGCAATAAAGATCGTTTACTAGGAAACTCCGTCACCACCACCACAGTCCCTCTCCCTCTCTTTCTCCGTCTCTCCCTCTCTCCCTGTTTTATGGAGCATCTCTCATTCGAGAGGAGCCAAATGCTAAGCAAACTCATATCTGAAACAAAACATAGATTTTGATCAGACATCTATGAATTCAGTGAAAATAATTGCGACGACTTGGGAACTCAGATCAGCCTCGAAATGATCATTGAAATGTTGTTCATCTTATAGAGCACATAAGATTACTGGACACATTGCATTACGGGGCTTGAACTCGCCCAGAGATTCGACATACCTTTATAAGGATCCATAAAATTCCATTGGTGTCAACATTTTCATGCTCAAATTTTGTGGAAGCAGGGGAAAGGAAGTCCCAGTCCACACACCGCTTGTCATCAAGATCCATGCTTCGTGCTGCCTAGATGCTGACTTGTTTCCTAATAACCAGGATGTGTCATCATTTTGTAGAAAACATGCGGTATTTTCAGAGTTCAACATCTGCATATCTGGGAAATCTGTCCTATTGCAATTTGGTGGGAGCTCTTCCGATTCACGTGTTTCACTCCATGCTGAATTTCAGACCATTTTCAAAGCCATGACTAGTTTCAACCAAAAGCCCGATTTGGAAAACCATTCACTAAGAAACTGTGCCATAGGCCAAGAATACTCCGAAAATAACTCTAGATAAAGGAGTTGATTAAAAGAAGAATATGGAAATTTAAAAAAATAAAAGGAAGTGGGAGACATAGACTCACTATGACCAAATTGAAGTACCTTACAATATTATATGGATCAGGTGTTCGGAAAAGAATGGAGAGCACTTAAGCCATAAAACTTTCCATTCTCCGCAAGAAGACGACAATTATCTAATAAACTTTTTGTATTGAAAACGGTTTGGATGCGAAGCTCGCAGCAGAGACGCAAATTAAAAATTCACCATCATCTGCACATCTTCAACAACTCTCCCATTTTTTCACGTTATATTAAGAAGTATAAACTGTCTTCCAACAGCTCTGCCCCTTCTTCTGCAATTCCTATAACCGAGTCCTTGTTAGCAGAAGTAGAGCAATAACTTTCTTTTTTTCCATAGTTTTATTTCTTTTTCAATCATTGTCCCCAATACATATTCGTTTTGGATCTAATAAACAGAACCATGATTGGTTGGCTTCTGCACTTTTTACATCCTTGCAATGTATAAAAAACATAAAAAAAACAGAAGTACATGATTGAATCGTAATGCAATGCATACACCAGGCAAAGCGATGAAGTTCCTGCAAATTTCCCTTTCAAAATGCTTCAAGTAATCCAATTTACTTCATCAAGACGACCGCCTGACGTGTTGTATGCAGGAAAAGTAAACAAAAATTTGCAAACTCCCAAGGTCTGGTTGTTGTTACTTCCATTAGATGGAGGCAGGTGAAGCACAAAACAAAAATTGAATGGTCCGACCTTAGCTACAAGTCCATTCCAAAAACTGTGAGACCATCTAGAAATCCACTCAGCAGAATATGAGATAACCTTCTTAACAATGCCTAGCCATGTGAAACAACCAGAAGAAATGATTTAGTCCTGGATAAGACAAATTTTTAGTCCAACATATGAAGTGCATCGCAAGCAAGCATATGCTCAGAATAGTCTTTGTAGTTTCCTCCAAGTAACAGAGTGGATCAAATTTCTAATTTAACAAGGATAAAAATTAGCAACCATCCCTTACCAAAAAAAAAAAAAATTAGCAACCACGGACAATTTCTTTCAGGAATGTGAAAGCATATCTTCCTAAGACATGGAGATTGACCCTTTCAACAACATTGGCAGAGCCAATATAGTATCAGTCCTTACTCAAACTAGTTGAGCTTTGAAAAGGTGTCAGATAGCAATTATCTAAGACAAACATGGTTAAGGTCCTCTCGATGGCTTGGCTCGGTTTTTAAACAGGAACTTTAATCAATGGACACGTGCTTGTAGTTGTTGTGGAATGACTCGTCCACCATGTCTAAAACTAAACTTGCATCATATTTGTAGATTTGTCAAATAGAGCACTTGCCGCCATGCCTCATCAAGTAGATTACCTGGAGGGAGCCCACGTAGGCTTACTAACTTATTCAACACTCACCTTTAACAAAAACTTAAGCCGACATGTTTAGTATCAACTGAATAAATTAATTGCTCTTCACCTCGACACATGTCTGACGTGGATGCTATTTCACTAATACTCTTAGATGAACCCCTTAAAATAATAGCTTGTTAGTACTTTATTGTGGCGGATTAACTACAGTCTAGTCCTTTAAATATTCTTGTTTAAGCGATCTGATCCGTTAACAATCTTTTTGTGAAATGTAGTCTCTAACTTACACATATTTGTGTGATTCAGTCATCCCGTCATTTTAGTGGTATTCCTGTTGTTGAATCATTGATGTAGCGACATACAGAAATGTTTCTGGATGTGGCCCCACACCAGAATAAAAATTACAAAAATACCAAAGAAAAGATTTGTGGAGAGAGAGAGTATGTGTGCAGATTTCTGGACATCCCAATCTTGCTCACAAGGGTCCAGTGTTCCTCCTGAGGCACAACATAGGTCAAGCAACCTCGTCAAACTCAGGCAAGCAGGCGCCGCCACCCAACCACCACCTTCAATCATTAGGGAGGGTGGCCTGACCCTCAACGGTGAGGGGTGGGGTCCACCTGTCGCTCTTTGAGGCCTTGCTAGGCCTAGGCCATGCTTCAGAAATTTTTCCAAAATGAAGTTCCTTCTAACATTTGTCCTCTTGGCTTTGGCATCATCCTATGCCTTAGCCTCTGACGCGAGTCCTCTTCAGGATTTCTGCGTAGCCATCAACGACCCCAACTCTGCAGTGCTTGTGAATGGAAAGTTCTGCAAGGACCCGAAGCTTGCCATAGCAGATGATTTCACCTTCACAAAGTTTAGATATCCCGGGAACACATCAAATCAGCTTGGATCCAAAGTAACGACTGCTTTTGTCGACCAATTCCCAGGACTCAACACTCTTCGCATTGCCATTGCCTGCCTTGACTTTGCTCCGTACGGTCTAAACCCTCCCCACATTCATCCTCGCAGCACCGAGATGCTAGTGGTCATGGAGGGTACACTCTACGTCGGTTTTGTCACATCCAACCAATTGAACAACACTCTCCTCACCAAAGTCTTGACCAAAGGAGATGTTTTTGTGTTTCCACAAGGCCACATTCACTTCCAGCTGAATATTGGACAAACTAATGCACTGGCCTTTGCTTTCTTGAGCAGCCAGAACCCAGGACTCGTAACCATTGCAAATTCAGTTTTTGGATCGAAGTCGCTGATCAATGTCGATGTCCTCACTAAACTTTCCAAGTGGACAACAAACTGATCAACTATCTCCAGACACAGAACTGGTTTGACAACCATTAGACAGATGTTCGCAAGAACAATTGTGTTTTTTTATTAAATTACAAAGAAGAATTCTTTTGAATAAGATAGTGACCTTTGGTTACTAGTACAACTGCTTGTTATCTGATGTTGATAAGGTTCCACTGTTTGTTCTCCCTCTCTCTCTCTCTCAAATCTTTCTGAGGCTGAGATGAAAAACTAATTCAAGATCTCTTTCCATCCTGCTCGCTCCAGGTCTATGACTAATTTCCCAAACAATTACTGGATCAGTCCATACAATTCTCAAGTATCAGTTTGTCAATAATTTTTCCTTTATAGAATTTTTTAATTTAAGTAAATTCATCATCCTGATATAGAACTGCATCTTATGTAATTTTTTGCCTTACTTTGGGTTTGTCAATTTGCTGTAACGATTGAGAGTTTGTATATGACCGACCTTGGAATGGGGCCACCAAGCATTAATCATCTCTATATTCCATTATCAATAAATAGTGGTTTGCTTGTTTCACTCAACTTTTTCAGCACAAGAAGAGATGACACGCGCATAGAGTTCCTTCGAGAGGAAGAGAGAGTCTATATAGGATGCCTCTGCTTAGCCTCTGATATTGCTCAAAACTGGTGTTTGTACTTCGAGAGTCGAGATGCTTAAAAAATCATGAAATGGCCACTGTTATGGAATTATATATGTGCTTGCTCCCTGTAACATTTAAATGTTAAGACAAAGGAATAGTGTTATCGAGGTTCTTCTTATGTAATATTCTAGCTTGGCCAAACTTCATATTTTTGTTTGACGCGTTATTGCACCAGTATTTTCAGCAACCTCGACCAGCTAGCGAAGGCATGCACGTGGTTGTGGACAGGCAGTATTTGGAAACCTTTTAAAGTCAATGCAAGGATGTAAAGTTTAGCATAGACCACTTCCATACGAGATTATGTGAATAGTTTCAGCTGCAGAGGAGGAATTCAAACTAACTGCCACATGGTCGTAGTTGTCTTGGAATGACCGGTTCTTGGACTCTTAAAGATAAAGCTTCTGAATAAGACTTGGTAATCTGCAGTGCAACTTGCTCAGTAAACTAGAGAGAGATTCTCATGAGGAATGATCTTTTATTACTCAAACATTCATGATCTATTACATGTAGAGCAATTCTTTTATTGCGAAGCAATTATCACTCTCAGCAATCATGTATGTAGAATACAGGGGTAATTTGACATCTTGGAGGTCAATTTATCGATTTAATTGTTGTTGTACCAAAATTGCGCCCGAAGGTAATCAACAACCTTCTTGTCCACTTGGAAGGCCTTGGTGAGAACGTCAGCCGAAATGGGTGGCTTTGATCCGAATACTGCATTAGCAATGGTAATGACTCCTGGGTTCTGGCTGCTCAGAGCAGCAAAGGCCAGTGCAGGGGTCTTTCCAATGTTCAGCTGGAAGTGGATGAGACCTATTGGGAACACAAACACATCCCCTTTGTACAACACTTTGGTGAAGAAGGTGTTGTTTAATTGGTTGGACGTGACGAAGCTGACAAGCAGTGTGCCCTCAGTGACAAACAGTATCTCGGTCCCACGAGGGTGAGTGTGGGGTGGGTTCAGGCCACCCGGAGCAAAGTCAATACGAGCCATGGAAATGCCAAGAGTGTTGAATCCTGCAGATTGGTCGACGAAAGCGGGCGTGACTTTCGATCCAAGCGGGGTCCTTGCAAAACTTCCCATTCACAAATACTGCATAAGAAACATAAATCTTATTATTAGGCTTATCTAAGCGTAAACTCTTTTTGGGTAGTTTTTTTAGCATCAGTAGAACGGAAATATACGAATGACACTAGAGCAGAGCTCCAACCTTCAGGGTCATTGATGGCCACACAGAAGTCCTGAAGAGGACTTGGGTCGAAGGCAAAAGCGGTGGCAGTTGCCAGAGCCAAGATGAGAAGGCTAGTTGGAAGAAACTTCATTGCAGTTGTGGACAGGAGAATTAAGGCTTCGATAGCTTCTTCTTCTTTTGTTTGCTTGAGCCTTGAGATAGGAGTGAGATGTCTTGCACGGACACGTGATCCCTTTTTATAGATGAAAGTAGTGTTGACCTGGTATTATGTTTCTATGATAAGCAACACCTGACAGGTACCAAGTCTCCAGCGTGCTAGTCAATTTCTCATGTCCAGATTAGAATTGTTCCACAATTGCTACGTTGACACACCCATTACTTTTTTTTTGGTCGGTATAACCCCCATTACTTTGACCTATCTTCTTTTCCACTAACCTAAAATGGAAGCGGTCTTCTTCGATGGTAGTTAAATCTTAGGGAAATATTTATTAGAAGTCCTAAAAATTGTTATGAAAGTACAATTTCACCACGTCATTGCCATATATGATAGAGAAAATAATAAAAAGAGCACTGTTTGACAATGCCTTCGCAGATCTATCAAGAGCAACTTAGGGACACCATCCTAAAACCCAATATGTATACAATTCCAATACAGGGTATGAGGCAGTCCCAAAAAAATGTAGTACAGCAAAAAATACAGATTACCACTCATTATGTGATTCAAAGAAAAACAGACATTGTATTGAGAGCATTTTGTTAATGCACATTATAGAGGTTGATATGGCCGTGACAATGAAATATGCAAACCAGAAGACTAATGGTCACAATCACAACAGTGGACGATGCTGCCACATATTTTTATTGGTGCAGGTGGAGAGTAGAGAGTGCATGAGTTGTTAAAAAATGGTCCTGTGGGAAGGATAAAGATAAACTGTTCTCTGAATGGTTCAATTAATGTTTGTGAAGTTCACCTTTGACTAGAGCAACAGAGATACGGTCTAAGATATCAACCACTGGCGAGCACTTTCAACAACTCTTTCCCTTCTTCTCCAATTGACTAGTCTGCTTTACAGGGGCCACGAGAATTTCTTAATCCAGTGATGAATCATTCCACAGCCGCTTTGACGACACCTCGATCACGTTGAATTTCTCTCCTCCACATTAGAAATGCATGAATCCGATGTGGGAATGATATTTTTCTGATAGTGTCTTTCGTTTTTTCTTTGTGCTTCACTGTTTCAACTGTCCAGGGTCGACTCTGCAATCGGATTGTGCATCCATTTCTTCAGAAAAAGTATCATACCCTAAATAAATAGAATAATTCATTTACGAGAAAATGCAGGAATAGGTGTTCCTAATACGTCTTCACCATGAAAGGACTTGCCTAGTTGGTGATTTGCTTCCAATTTTTTGGAATGTCATGCCATTGTTACATAAAGTGTGCAGGATGTTCACACCATTTAGTCACTTGCTGTGCATTTGTGTTATGATAACATCGACAAGGATAAGAAGAGCAAGCATCTTAATATCAGAGAGGTAAAAGGCCGATTCCAGCCAAAAGTATGATCTGAAAACTAATGAGTATTCAAACTTCTGTATGTGGATAATACTCCCCAAGAAGAAAACTCAAGATTACTAGTAATTAAAAATTCGAATTGTAGAAGGTAAGAAACCAGGGAACAAGGACTCACTATAACTGAAATGAAGTCTTAAAATGGATAGCATAAATCTATCATGACAATTACAATTAGAAAGTTGCCTTCATCTACCTGTCTTTAGCAACTCTCACACTTCTCTGAGAAAATTTGCAGAGGAGTTTCGAGGTTAGAAACAATAGACGGATCTTTGGTAAATCAAGGGAATTAGCTAAAATTCTTTGTTGTTGATAGCAAAAACCTCTTTTGAATTACAGCATTCCTACGCTTCATTTTTCAACAGAATTAGGTGACTTGTGTAATATCCACCAGCTCAACAAGGAAACAATCACACCCTTGGTCCTCAAGTAAGCAATGTCCTATATGTCCTTGAAACCATTGGAATAAGACATTGCTTACAAGTTCCAACTTTCGTAGAACCTTTCCACTCAATAAGTTGCAGAGCAGTCGCAGCTTTGGACAACAGCTTCTTATTTGTGACCTCCCACGAACCATTTTTGGATAAAAGAGACGAAGTTTGCACATAAGCATCAGTTAATGGACCAGGCACTAATTATACTAAATGTTCATAACATCAGTTATGACCTCGCACCGTGTATCCAAAGGCACTTAATTTATCAATTTTTGTTCAATAGAAGAGCGAATCACTGCTCTGTGCATTGTTGCTAAGTTCAGTATTTAGCATGTTAAATCATATAAAGTCCCCTAATTATTACTGATGGGGAATATCAGCACGCTCAAATATACATGGTGAAGATAAGTGTAAAAAGAGCTTTTCCTACTCCAGAGAGGGTCAATTCAATCCACTTCAGATGCATGAAACTATGTTCAGAGAACAGTTTTTATTTGATCATGCTGCTCTTCCAAATTGATGCTAAAGAGCTGAAGTGGTGAAGCAGGAATAATGCAAGGTTGCAATAGTCATGAATGAGGACGTCTATAGCTGATAATGTGCATTGTTTAAGCTGGAGATGAGAAAATCAAACTGACTGCCACGTGATCGTAGTAGTTATGGAATAGTTCATTCTTTTGAGTTAAGAGGGGGAAATAAAGATCAAACCTTTGAAAACTTGGTAATCTGCAGGGAAACGTGTGGAGTAAAATGTATACCAGGTCAAGCACTGACATCTATAAATAGAGACCATATTAGGATACAAGGCACCCCACTCCACCCTCGAGCAATAATACTCTGAGCTAGGAAATAGAACCTGAGATTAAAGCCCTAACTCCCGCCCACAATGAAGTCCCTTCCCATTAGTCTTCTCATTTTAGCTTTGGTGACTGCTACGGCCTTTGCTTATGATCCAAGTCCTTCAGGACATATGCGTGGCCATCAACGACCCGAAGTTTGCAGGTTGAACCTCTATTCTAGTGTTATTGACATTCTGTTTTGTTCTTGTTAATGATGCTATAAACTGAACGCGCAAAAAGGTTTTGTTTTGGCAGCATGACAACATTGTTACCTATCATAACTAGTCTAATAGTCATCGCATATTGAGTGATGTATAATAAGATGAGTTCTGTTTTCTTATGCAGTGTTTGTGAACGGGGAGTTTTGCAAGGACCCTAAGCAAGCCACTGCAGATGACTTCGTCTTTATGAAGTTTAGAAACCCTGGGAATACTGCAAACCCACTTGGATCAAAAGTCACACATGCTACAATCCTCTAGTTTCCAGGACTTAATACTTTGGGCATATCCATGGCTCGCATTGACTTCGCTCCTGGTGGTCTAAACCCTCCCCACATTCACCCCCATGGCACTGAGCTTCTGGTCGTCATCGAGGGCACACTCCTTGTCGGTTTCGTCACATCCAACCAATTGAACAACACTCTTTTTACAAAAGTCTTGTACCAAGGGGACGTGTTTGTTTTCCCAATTGGACTCATTCACTTCCAGTTGAATACTGGAAAGACCCCTGCACTGGCCTTTGCTGGTTTGAGCAGCCAAAACCTAGGAGTCATTACCATAGCGAACTCCGTCTTCGGAGCGAAGCCACCCATTTCTGCTGATGTTCTCACCAAGGCCTTCCAATTGGACAAGAAAGTTGTCGACTACCTTCAGGCACAGTTTTGGTACGACAACAACTAAATGGAATGGGTGACTAAAGAAACGCTGAAAGAGCATTTGAGCCATTTACTTATGAGATCATTCCTAGTTTTCATGAGAGATTGCCAAGAATAAAAACTATACTTTATGTCAATGGTCATTGGGTATTTGTACCTCTTGTATGATTTATTGATCAATAAATATTATTTCAAAATCTCCTGCTTCTTATTCCCTGTTTTGAGGAAAAATTCTCATATGGACAGGAGCCAAATGCCAAGCAAAGCCATAATTGAAACAAAACACAGATTCCGATAAGATGTATATAAGTTCAGTGAAAATAATTGTGACGACTTTGGTCACTCGGATTAGCCTCAAAATGATCATTGAAATGTTGTTGTCAACTTATCGAGCACAAAAGGTTGTTGCATGCATTCCATTGCGGGACTTGAACTCTCATATTGATCAGATATGCATCTAGGACGATCCATCCATATTCCATTGGTGTCACATATTCATTCTCTGATTTTGTATTGGCACGGCACAGTAAGTCCCAATCCACACTCAGCATGTCATGAAGATCAATTCTTCGTGCTGCCTAGTTGCTGACTTTTTTCCTATCAATCAGGATGCATCGTTCTTGTAGAAAACATGCCGTATTTTCACAGTTCAACTTCTGCTAGAAATTCGGCGGGAACTCTTACTATTCTTGTATTTCACAGCACACTGAATTTGCGACGATTTTCGAAATGATGACTAGTTTGAATAAAAAGCCAATCTGAAAAACCACTCGCCAAGAAACCGTACCATATGCAAAGACAACTCTCTAAAATAACTCAAGATAAAGTAGTTGATTAAATGAGATATATCAAAAGTTGGAAAAAAAAGTGGGAGACAAAAGACTTACTATGGACTTAAATAGCCTAATACCCAAAAAACCCCCAAACTTTAGCATTTGTCCCAATTATATCCTAAACTTTAAAAAACCCAAACTTTTACTTTTATCTCAAATTCATCACCTAATACCTAAAAAAACCTTAAACTTTAGTCTTTGTCCCAATTATATCATAAAATTTTTTTTGTCTCATAAAAAACCCCAAACTTTTACTTTTGTCCCAAATCTACTACTGTTAACTTTTCTGTCCAATATTATCGTTAATAATTATTTTTTGATTTTTTCTTTTATTTTCTTTTTCCTTTCCTTTTCTTTTTTTTTCTCCTTCACCTTCAACCTCTGCTGGCGAGACTCGACCTCGCCGGCGTTGGGCGAGGTTAGCCTCACCCGCCCCTGGCGAGGTTCGTTCTCGCCATGGCTAGCAAGGCTCGGCCTTGCCCAACGCCAGCGAGGGCTCAGTCCTGCCAGCCTTGTCCTCACCGACTGCGGCGAGACTCGACCTCACCACTAGCCAGTGGGACCAAGCCTCGCCAACCACGGCGAGGACAAACCTTGCTAGGGGCGGGCAAGGCTCGACCTAGCTGGCATTGGGCGAGGTTGTCCTCACTGTGGCTGGCGAGGGCTCGACCTCGCCAGCTGCTGGTGAGGGCTCGACCTCGCCAGCTGCTGGTGAGGCTCGACCTCTCCGGCATTGGGCGAGGCTGAGCCACGGCGAAGACAAATCTAGCCATGGGCGGGCGAGGCCGACCTTGCCCAACACCAGTGAGGTCGAGCCTGGCCGGTCATCGGAGCAGCGACCGGGCAGAGGTTGAAGGTGAAGGAGAAAAAAGAAAAGAAAAGGAAAAAGAAAAAAAATAAAAAAATTCAAAAAATAATATTAAAATAATTATTAACGGTAATATTGGACGGAAAAGTTAACGGTGGTAGATTTGGAGCAAAAATAAAAGTTTGGGGTTTTTTATGAGACAAAAAAGTTTAGGATATAATTGAGACAAAAACTAAAGTTTGGGGTTTTTTTGGATATTAAATGGTAGATTTGGGACAAAAGTAAAAGTTTGAGGTTTTTTATAAGACAAAAAAAGTTTATGATATAATTGGAATAAAGGCTAAAATTTGGGGGTTTTTTGGGTGTTAGGCCGGACTTAAACATAGGGCTTTCCGTACTTCACAAGTAGGTAAGGACAATTATCTCATAAACTTTCAGTATCGAAAACGGTTTAGATGCGAAGCTCACAGCAGAGATATCTACACATTTTCAACAACTCTCCCATACCTCCAAGTTATCGTAAGAGGCATTGCTGACTCGGGGCTATAGCAGAAGCTGACCGCAATAGTGGCTTCTGTTTATTTGCTATGTCTTTGTCTGAATCATCCTGATCTGCATCCAAGTTTTCTGTTGTTCTGCCACTTTTTTCTCTTATCCCTAAAGTTAAGATGTCCAGAATGAACGTTTAGACTTCACTTTTCCTTACACCCTAAAAAAATCTATTCGACAGAAAAGGTGTATTTTGATAAGACACTATAAATGACGAACAGAAGGGTCCTATGATGAGTTTTAGAAAGCCTTCATTATTGTTATCCAAATCAAAGAGACGACCCACGCATCATCCCCTCGAGTCCTATACTAGCCGTTGTGTATGTTATGATTTTGTGTCAAAGTTTGGACATTGTCTGGTTCTATATAATATCGTCTTGCATTTAGAACTTATGTCAAGATGGGTTGTTCATTAAAGTCAGAACCTTTTGATTCCATCATAAAGTCTTAAGTTCTTCATCTATCATATAAAGTCTAAACATTATCTTGTACAGTATAAATTCTAAACTTCTCCTCCTACCATATATAAAGTTTGAACTTCTTGAAGTTATAAGTTTGTCATCTTCAAAGTATAAGTTCATGAATCAAATTACTTCAAAGCATTTATCAGACTTACAAAACACTCATCGTCACGCCCCACACCCACGGGCACGTAAACATCTCATCATAGTCATTATGTTGCAACGTCCTAAGACGTGTTGCCAACCCATTTATTTCATCTTTCAATTATCAGCATGCGGAAACGTATACTAAACTCCCGACAATTAAAAAGACAGGGATAGCGCAGAAAAACAACCATCCAAAGACATATCAACAAGATGCTTTTGTACCTTTACATCCTTACCTCCAGGAAGTTAGTATATTTACAAACCAACACTATAGTACTTCTTATAGGACCAACCAGTTAGAAAGGGGTTGGTGGTCAGGGGTTTAACATCAATTCTACTCCAAAAAGGGGCTTCCAAAAAGTAGACCGTACACACCTTCATTGTTATGATCCTGAAAAATATTGAACAACAGGGAGTGAGATAAAATCTCAATGAGTCAACTAACACTACAAAAAAACATGTTTTTTCCGACGAAATTTCAACGAAAAATTTGGAGAAATTCGTTGGAAAACGAATTTCCAACGAATTTTCCAACAAAAAAAAATTCGTTGGTAATAAGTCGTCGGAAATTTTTCCAACGAAAAATTTCAATTTTTGTTGGAAATTTGCGATAAATTTTTTTTCGTTGGAAAATTTCGTTGGAAAACTCGTGGCTAAATTCATTGGAAACGAATTTTTTTTTTCCGACGAATTTTTTTCGTTGGAAATTACAAATTTTTTTTTTGTCGAGCTAAAAATCGTGGAAATTTTTTTTCCATCGAAAAAAATTTTTATTTTGGTCAAAATTTTTTTTTTTTTATCGAAAAATAGCCCTCGCCGCCGGCGAGAGCCGAGCTCGCCCAGATCTGGGCGAGCTCGAGCTCGTCGGCCATGGCGAGCTCGGCCCTCGCCATGGCCGGCGAGGGCAAGCCTCGTCGCCGGCGAGGGCCGAGCTCGCCCAGATCTGGGCGAGCTCGAGCTCGCCGGCCATGGCGAGCTCGATCCTCGCCATGGCCGGCGAGGGCAAGCCTCGTCGCCGGCGAGGGCCGAGCTCGCCGGCCATGGCGAGCTCGGCCCTCGCCATGGCCGAAGATGAAGAAGAAGAAGCAGTAGGGGCGGGAGCAGGCTTCGGGGCCACCGCTCGTCAAGTCCGTCGTCGTCTCCTAGCCTCGCCGGCGACGAGACTTGATGGCGTCGGGGGCGTCGGAGGCTTGGTGTCCATGGCGCTGGAGCCGGAGCCGGAGCCGGAGGAGGAGGGGGAGCGGCGGGGGAGGAGTCGGAGGGGGAGGCGGAGGGGGAGACGGAGGGAGAAGGTGAAGGCGAAGGAGAGAGAGAGAGAGAGAGTGTGTGTGTGAATGTGAAAATTGAAAGTTGTGGGAATAACGAGTGCGAAAATATTGAATAAGGAAGAAGTAGGGTTTTCGTTGTAAAATTTGTGGGAAATTTCCCACGAATTTTGCAACGAAAATTGTACACACTAAAATAATTGTCCGGAAAATTAAAATTCGTTGAAAAATTCATTGGAAATTTTCAACGAATATAAAAAATGCCGAATAGAACTGGGTTTTTTTTGGAATTCGTTGGAAAAGTCGTTAGAAATTTCCAACGAAAAAAAATTCGTTGGAAATTTCCAACGACTTTTCCAACGAAAATTGTACACACTGAAATAATTGTCCGGAAAATTGAAATTCGTTATAAATTTCCAACGAATTTTCCAACGAATATAAAAAATGCCAAACAATAACGGGTTTTTTTGTAATTCGTTGGAAATTTCCAACGAAAAAAAATTCGTTGGAAATTTCCAACGAAAATTGTACACACTGAAATAATGGTCCGGAAAATTGAAATTCGTTGGAAAATTCGTTGGAAATTTCCAACGAATTTTCCAACGAATATAAAAAATGCCGAATAGTAATAGGTTTTTTTGTAATTCGTTGGAAAATTCGTTGGAAATTTCCAACGAATTTTCCAACGAAAATTGTACAAACTGAAATAATGGCCCGAAAAATTGAAATTCGTTGGAAAATTCGTTGGAAATTTTCAACGAATTTTCCAACAAATATAAAAAATGCCGAACAATATCGGGTTTTTTTGAATTCGTCGCAAAATTTGTTGGAAATTTCCAACGAATTTTCGAACGAATATCAAAAATGCCGAATAGTAATAGGTTTTTTTGTAATTTGTTGGAAAATTCGTTGGAAATTTCCAACGAAAAAAAATTCGTTGGAAATTTCCAACGAATTTTCCAACGAAAATTGTACAAACTGAAATAATGGCCCGGAAAATTGAAATTCGTTGGAAAATTCGTTGGAAATTTTCAACGAATTTTCCAACAAATATAAAAAATGCCGAACAAAATCGGGTTTTTTTGAATTCGTCGCAAAATTTGTTGAAAATTTCCAACGAATTTTTTTTCGTTGGAAATTTCCAATGAATTTTGCGACGAAAATTGTTTCGTTGGAAATTTCCAACGAATTTTGCGACGAAAAATTTTTCGTTGGAAATTTCCAACGAAATGTGCGACGAAAACGTTTTCGTTGGAAATTTCCAACGAATTTTAATTTTCGTTGGAAAATTTGTCGCAAATTTGCAACGAAAATTTTTTCGTCGCAAATTTTCGTAGCAAAAATCAAGTTTTTTTGTAGTGTAACTAAACCTCGATTAGGACGCTAATTTGCTTCAGGCGTCCCCTGTCCTCGCGTCTCAATGACGGCAGATTAATAGCAAGGCGCATCGCACCTTGCCTTAATTACAATACGGGTTGGCAACTCAATCATAACATGATAAATTAACCAGGCATATTTACACACAGGCAACCTTATATGGTCTTGGCACACTTACTACACACGACAAGTTATAGCATCACATAAACAAGTAGTCTACATCACATATAATCATATCACACCCCAACAGTTCCATGCGCAATGCACCATGTGTGTTCCAATTATTAATAACCCCTCAGGCCACGGTACATCCTAAAGGATGGTGGTCTTCCGAACCTAGCCAGGCATCGTCCCGTCCCATCGGGCACGACAGCGTCCCGCATATACATACGCCTTAGGATGGCATTCCATTTGAAGCAATGTCATGCTCCGTACCCCATGGCACGCAACATCCCGTCTCGGTCGATTAAGGTGCAACGCTCCCAGGAAGCGTCGTCGACCCACGC
The DNA here is from genome assembly GCA_024500025.1 of Syzygium aromaticum. Taxonomy (NCBI): domain Eukaryota; kingdom Viridiplantae; phylum Streptophyta; class Magnoliopsida; order Myrtales; family Myrtaceae; genus Syzygium; species Syzygium aromaticum. The sequence goes on from CM044892.1 coordinate 33,555,591, forward strand.
CCAAACAGAAATCAATCACATGCGGAAGCAATAAATAATTAAATCCTGACACAACCGATATGAGAATCAGGGCAGCAAACATCACATAAGAAAATAATTACATAATTGTATTACTATTAAAAACCATTTAAACAATACTTACAAGTACCAAAAGAAAATACAAACGGTTAGTAGCCACCAGGTCAAAAAGGTGGGTAAGTGGCTAAGGGGTCAGGCTAAAACTCAGGTAGAGGGCTATAGTCCAAAAAGGTAATGGCCCTCACTGCTAACTAAGGGTACTGGTCGAACCTAAGGCTCCCAGTCGGGATCAGACGACTCAGTGGAATCATCTGACGGCTCCTCAGAAGTATCCTCGCTAGTCCTTGAATCCTCCGAATCCATGGCCTGGGCTCGCTCGTCCTCAGAGTTCGGCTCCACTCCAGGTCAAGATACATCTCGAACCCCTCCTCATCCGATCCTAACTCAACAACCTCTCCATCCTCCTCGACATCCTGCGCCATGGTCTCGGGTCCGTCATCCTCCTCATCCATAGGCTCGGGGTCCTCAACTAGCACGTCGGGCTCCTTATCATGCTCCATCAACTCGGGTGTGACCTCAGGGTCTATCACCTCACCATCGGCTATGTTTGGCTACATCAACCCTCCCTCGACTGGGATATCAAAGGTCTTGAGGGGCTCTCCCTCATTCCCATTGGCATCCCGGTGGCACCATGCCACGTACTCCTGCTTCTGATAATAATCAACACCTATATTCACAACTACTTTTGATCTATACCTCACAAAAGCCTCCCCATTTCCTTAGGGGAAGGTACTAGTATACTGGCGGATCTGCAGAGGGATCCCAAAAAGTGGCGATGGTCTCTCCATCTTCACGGCCGGGGGTCTGAAAAGTTTCAGTTTAAACAACCGTGAGACAAATCTCAGTGAGTTCAACCCCTAAACCTAGGCTAGGCTAACATGCAATCTCCTGATTGGAAACAAACATTTAAAATCATAACACAACCATAATCAAACAATTCTCTGACCCTGCAGGTTAGACAGTTCAATATATAATAATTATGGCACATACATGGCACATACAATCACACGTACGTCAAACACATGCTCATGTACGAGTCTCAAACACTTGCATGCTAATCAATGCATGTTTATGCATGCAAATGTCATCGACATGTCATGTATATTTCCCCGGCCCACTGGCCCACACTGGCACACTTGCCCAATTCATTATTATTTATTACGACTCGAGTCATCACTTTTTCACGGCCCGGTGCGTCTAGCCTGCTCCAAAGTGCATGAGGCGCAGCAATCGATCTGGCCCAGTGTCTCTAGCCTGCTTCAAAGTGCATGAGGCGCAACACTGACTCCTTGCGAACTAGAGCTTGCTTCAAAGTGCATGAGGATGGTCGCCTTCTGGACGTACCGGGCATCATCCTGCTTCAAAGTACATGAGGATGGTATCGACCCAAAGGTCCTTAGGTGATCACACAACTCATTATTCTGAACCCAGCGTAGAGCGCTTCAGGGTATTTTAGGTGATCACATGCTCATGGCAGACACGCATTCTCGCACAAGTTCATTACATGCCTCACTCTTGGCATATACAATGCGTGTCCATATTATGCAATGCAACGCACCACGAGCACTAACATAAATCGAACACCCAACATACAATATGGTAATGCGAAATCAATCACCATCAAGTACAATTGCCATACAATCAGTCAACCTGGGCATACCCGGCAATTCCATCAATGTACTCCTAACTTTGCCAATTAATCTAAATATCCTTCCTAAACAATTCTCATTGGCCAACTACAATTTCCAAATTATAAATTCTATCGAACAGTACACTAATCTTTCTCAGCCAGTACCGGTATTCCCAAACCAGTCCAGAAAATCGCACTAATCAGTCCTAATCCGAGTTTAGGAATTTTACTCACCTAATCCAAGCTCACGACGACGGGGAACAGCGGCCGATCACTGGTGAACAGTGAAACCGGCGGCGAATTCCCGGCGAACGGCGTACGGATCGCAGCGGCCGGCTGCGTGAATAGTGCTGATGTGAGCAGTGCCGGTGTGAACAGTGATTCTATATGGACACTATGCGGACAGCGGGAAACGGTGGCCGGCGAGGTGCCGGTGACGGCCGCGACGTGCTGTACGGCGGCGTACAGACGGCGGTGAACAGTACCGACCGTATGGACACTGTACGGACAGGTATGGTCGGCGTCATATAGCGTGGCTGGACGGTTGGGTGGCGACGGAACGGCGATTGGAGCTCCGGCGAAGCTCCGGTGATACTGTTTACAAAACAGAAAAATGAGAAAAGAAAAGAAAAGAGAGAGAGAGCTATTTATGGACCAAAACCGGGACCTGTGGTGGCTGCACAGAGGTGGAAAGGGTTGCTGGTGATGATGGCTCGGCGAGGACAGCTCCGGCTGGTACTGTTCCGGCGTGAACAGTACCAGAAACAGCAGAAACGGTGCTGCAGAACAGAAAACGAAAGAGAAGAAGGGGAATTCTGGAAAATTTTTGACCAAATGGGGGTTTACGTGAGAGAGAGATATATATGTCTGGTCAAAGGGGGTCAAAGGTAGATTAGTGGAGTCCAAGTGTCAAGATTTAGGGCTATTTGACACTTTTGCCATTGATCCTAGGGCTAATATTCATCAAAATCCAATAATTTTGGGGTAAAATGGTCATTGGTCATTAACCCAAGCTGACTAGACCTGGTTTAACCCTAACTAACCTTGGTTAGTCCCAAAATTAAATCCAAAATTCTGAATTAATCAAAAATGGCCTAGGGGCATTTTCGTAATTTTCCGATCCCGAACTGAAATTCCAATTTTCGCACATACGCGTTCCATATGTGCGTGGCCAACGTAATATGGCATAGGAATTGCAAAATTCATTGCGCAAGCTCTCGAAAATCCATGTCAAAGTTTCAGGAATAAAATAATATTATTTTTTCAATTTTTGTCGAAATTCCACTTTTTGTCAAAAATTACTCCTGGTAAGCGTGGCCACCCAAAAATGGTCTCGGCCTCGAAAAATAACCTCATTTGGCCCCGAAAAGTGACGCTGGCGTCCTGAGGGGCAAAATCGTAATTTTTCACCCCCTGACCGAAATTCCAATTTTCGTTCGTACTAACTCCAAATGTATGTGGCCAGCTTAGTATGAAGTCATATTCCCAAAAATAGTTTCTTAAGCCTTCGAAAATCGATACCGAAATTCGGGCCCAATTCCGTGAACAAAACTCGCTAAACTCTCAATTTCAGGGTCTCTCACTAACGGGCGGCTGTTTAGAGGTTACATATATCGACCTAGGGCTATCCGTATCATAATGGTCTCGATCATTGAGAGAATGAGAAATTATCGCTAGTTCCAGAGGTCACGATCGTACGGTTCGAGTTCAAGACTGGTTGGCTACGTGTACTTTCGGTCTTGCAGAATCACCTGCATCCCTATTGTACATCGTAGGCTTTGGCCAAACCCAATCCATTACCCTTTTCTACGATCAGCCCACGTTGGCCCAAAATATTCCCTCGGTCTCTCTCGTGATCGGTATTCGTTTCACGATAGAGTCCCCGGTCCACGTACCGTTTTCTAGTTAGCCATACCCCATTGGTTAGTATCCCGAGAGTGATCAGCTCTGGGCGGGACTTGCTAAAATGAAATGCTAAGTAATATCAGTTTTATTGATCCCGGAATTATATCGAAATTCGGGCTATTACAATTCTTCCCCCCTTACAAAAATTTCGTCCTCGAAATTTGCGATCTATCCTTATCTACTCAAACAGCTGGGGGTATTGGCGTCTCATAGCTTCTTCACTTTTCCACGTGGCACCTTCTGCCCCATGGTGTTCCCAAACCACTTTGACCATCGGAATCGTTTTGTTTCTCAGCACACGTTCTTTTCTATCCTCGACTCGGACTGGTCTTTCCACGTACAACACTTTGTCGTCCACTTCTATCTCCTCGTACCGCAAGACATGAGTCGGGTCTAGTTCATACTTTCTTAACATCGACACGTGGAAAACATTGTGTATTTGGGACAAATTGGGCGGCAAAGCAAGTCGGTAAGCCATATCTCCAATCTTTTCCAAAATCTCAAATGGCCCGACATACCTAGGACTCAGTTTTCCCTTCTTGCCGAATCTAGATAATCCCTTCATAGGCGACACCTTAAGGAACACGTGATTTCCAACCTGAAACTCTAAAGGTCGTCATCTTCGATCGGCATAACTTTTCTGACAATTTTGCGCCGTTTTGAGTCTGTCTCGAATGACCTCAACTGCCTCAACGGTCTGCTGTACCAACTTTGGACCTGTAATACTCCGTTCACCCGCTTCATCCCAACACACTAGCGTCCTGCACGTTCTACCATATAAGGCCTCAAACGGTGCCATCTGGATGCTCTGTTGATAGCTATTATTATAGGCAAACTCCACCCAATGTAACTGTTCCTCCTATTTGCCTTGGAAATCTATCACACAAGCTCTCAGCATATCCTCCAGGGTCTAAATGGTCCTTTCAGATTGACCATCTATCTGTGGATGGTATGCCGTGCTGAACTGTAACTTCGTTCCTAAGGCCGTTTGCAAACTTTTCCAAAAGTTGGCCGTAAATCTCAGATCACGGTCGGAAGTGATCGTTACTGGTACCCCATGTAACCTCACAATTTGCTTCACATACAAGTCTGCATATCTTTCCAACTCAAAGTCCTTTCGCACCGCCAGAAAGTGCGCTGACTTAGTCAGCCTATCTACTATTACCCAAATTGAATCATGTCCTCTCTGACTTCTTGGTAGTCCTGTCACGAAATCCATTGTAATATGTTCCCATTTCCACTCTGGGATTTCTAATGGTCTCAATAATCCTCCAGGCTTACAATGTTGTGCCTTCACTTGTTGGCACATCAAACACTTAGCTACATGCTTGGCCACATCCACCTTCATCCCATTCCACTAATAGTGTTGACTCAGATTCTGGTACATCTTCGCACTCCCCGGGTAGATACTGTAATTACTCCTATGAGCTTTTGATAAGATTTCTTCCTTAAGTTTCACCTCATCCGGCACACACAATCGCCCTCTAAACGTCAGAACTCCGTCCTCGGACACTTGAAAGTCCAATTTCCTCTTAGCTGCATCCATCTCAATAATCTTTTGGATTTCTGGGTCCGTAGACTGTAATTCCTTAATCTTGACCTGTATCTCTGGCTCAATCCTCAAGGTGACTAGTAAATTCGATACTTGACTCATCTCGAACTTGAACTCGGAATCCCTGAGTCTTTCCAACAGGGTCTATCCCTTGACCATTAGTTGCGCCAAACTAGACTTTCCACTCAGAGCATCTGCCACTCGATTGGCTTTTCCAGGATGATACAGAATGTCGCAATCATAATTCTTTAGAAGCTCCATCCATCGGCGCTGCCTCATGTTCAACTCTTTCTGCGAAAATAGGTACTTGAGGCTTTGATGATTAGTAAAAATCTGGAACTTCTCCCCACATAAAAAGTGCCTCCAAATCTTAAGTGCAAATACTATAGCAGCTAATTCCAAATCATGCGTCGGGTAATTCACCTCATGCGGTCTTAATTGACGCGACGCATATGCCACCACTTTTCCATGTTGCATCAGCACACAACCCAATCCTCTTAGCGAAGCATCGCTATAAATTTCGAATCCTCCTGGGCCCGACGGAATTGTCAATATAGGAGCAGTTGTTAATCGGTGTTTCAATTCCTGAAAACTCCTTTCACACTTGTCATCCCACTCAAACTTCACCTCCTTCTTAAGCAGCCTTGTCATTGGCATGGCTATTGATAAAAATCCTTCTACGAATCGCCTGTAATAACCAGCTAATCCTAGAAAACTTCGGATCTCGGTTACTGATGTCGGTCTAGGCCACTTAGTAACTACTTCAATCTTAGCTGGATCCACCGAAATCCCATCCCTAGAAACGATATGTCCAAGAAACCCTACTCTTCTGAGCCAGAACTCACACTTGCTGAACTTAGCATACAATGCATGCTCTCTCAATGTCCATAGCACCTCAGTCAAGTGTACCTCATGCTCCTCGGGGCTCCTGGAGTACACTAGTATATCGTCAATAAAAACTATCACAAACTGATCCAGGAATTCCTTGAACACACGATTCATCAAATCCATGAAAGCGGCTTGGGCATTCATCAGTCCGAAGGGCATGACCGTAAACTCATAATACCCGTATCTAGTCCTAAAAGCAGTCTTGGGAATATCCTCATTTCTTATTCATAGCTGATGATACCCGGTCCTCAAATCTATCTTGGAAAACACGGAGGCCCCTTGTAATTGATCAAACATATCATCATTCCTCGGCAGCGGATACTTATTCTTCACTGTCACTTGGTTCAGCTGGCGATAATCTATACATAACCTCAGAGTTCCATCTTTCTTCTTGACAAACAGGACTGGCGCTCCCCATGGAGACGCACTAGGGCGAATAAAACCTTTGTCCAGTAATTCCTGTATATGAACTTTTAACTCTTTCAATTCTGATAAGGACATCCTATACGACGCTTTCGAAATCGGCTCTATTCTTGATGCCAATTCTATCACAAACTCCACCTCTCGCTCGGGTAGTAAACCCGGTAATTCCTCAAGAAATACATCGGGAAAATTACTTACTACGAGTATATCTTCCAACTTAAGTTCCTCAACTGTTGGGTCTACAACATTCACCAAATATCCTTCACACCCTTCATCCAACAGCTTACTCACCTCAAGCAAGGAAATCCAAGGGATCGAGGTTCCTCCTCGGTTTCCCTGAAATACAAAACTAGGGCATCCATCCGGATTAAATTGGATCGTCCTATCGCTGCAATCCACTACAGCTTTCTATCGGACTAACCAGTCCATACCAATAATCACATCAAAATCGAACATGGCTATTACTGCCAAGTTGATACTCTCTTCCCTACCTCCAATAATTACCTTACAGTTAGGACATCCAAAAGAAACTAGCAACCTATCATTCATAGGTGTCGACACGCAAAGCACATGCTCAAGCAACACTGGTTTCATACCAACCAACTCAATAAATTGCTCTGAAATGAATGAATGGGTTGCCCCCGGATCAAATAGTGCATACGCGGCCTGATCACACAAAGAAATCGTACCTGTGATCACGCCCGACGCATTCTCAACTTCCTTGCGCGCCATTGCATATATCCTTCCTTGAGCTGGCGATCGTCCTTGATTAGCCGGTGGGGGAGGTCCGGCTTGATTCCCAGTTCTCGGTGGCGGTAATCGAGACGGTCATGATGGTTGCATCTGCGGGCAAGTGCGAATCTGATGCTCCAGACTTCCGCACTTAAAACATGCCCCGTACCTATTCATCGGAGGATTCGGTTTCCCGATGTTCCGTCTGGCTGGCGGGACAAATCGCCTATTTCCAGTCATAGGCCTTTTTCCCAAACGGCAATTGTCTCGGTTTTGAGCAAACCGTGATCTCGAAGCGGCTGCCCTCTTCTGTTGGTCCCGCTCCATAATTTGAGCTCGTCTATGCATTTCCCCGTAATCTTTAATATCATGGGACAAAATTAGACTTCGAAGGTCCGGCTTCAGTCCATCCCGGAATCTTCGCGCTCTATCCCTCGGATTCTCCACCATAGTCGGTGCAAACTTAGCCAATCTCACAAATTCCGCTTCGTATTGATCAACAGTTATTTGTCCCTGGCGCAAGTGCATGAATTCCATTAATTTCTTTTCCTACGCATTTTCCGAGAAATATTTTTCATAAAAATTTTCCACGAACACAGCCCAAGTCGGAGCTGTTCCTATGGGAAATACTCTGCCTTCTACGGCATTCCACCAATCGATGGCACCTTCTTGTAACTGGTAGACCGCCAACGTCACCTTTTCCTCGTCGGTGCACCCCAAAACTTTAAAAGTTTTCTCCAGTTCCTCTATCCATCTTAGCGTAGCCTCGGGGTCACCACGACCATGAAATTTAGGCGGCTTCAATTTCATAAACTGTTCTACTAACTGGGGCATCTGTCTAACCCCGGCTGGCTGAGCTTGTCCAGCATTAGCTTGATTCTCATCTACTGCAGCAGCAGCTGCATTATCTCGCCCTTGAGCCTATCTGTCCAATACGTTCCCAATCCTTTCTAATACCCGCAAAACTCCTTCTATACGTGGGTTTTCCACTGGTCTAGCATCAACTCTGCGGTCTACTGCAGCTCCTACATTAACTCCCAGATTCTCTATTGCTCTAACTCGGGCGCGACCTCCACCTCTGGATCCTCTTCCTGCGCCCCTTCAGGGAATTCTTCCTATACCCTTCCTTCTTCACTCATCTTGGTCACTCAGTTCTACAACTACCTGCTATAATTTCACGAAGGAATTAAAGACTTAAACCAATCTATCCCAGTCTAAATCCTAGGCAGGTATTAAACAACAATCAAGCAATCAGCATGCGGCTTAATAAAAACTAGCCAACTCATCAACCAAGGAATTCGCATACTCACCTCAGGTCCTGCCGCAACTGCACTTACGGGTCACACAATCACAATTCAAACACAATCATAGGCTGTTAGGAGATGCATGTAGCACACGAGGTCACCCTAATGGCTACCTAGGTCTCATCGCTCCTTATCACTCTAGGCTTCGACCTAATTGGACCGAGTTGACCTTGCTCTAATACCAATTCATTAGGGGAATGTCACGCCCCGTACACCACGGTACGCAACATTTCGTCACGGTCGATTAAGGTGCAATGCTCCCAGGAAGCGTCGCTGACCCACGCCCAAACAGAGATTAATCACATGAGGAAGCAATAAATAATTAAACCCTGACACAACCGATGTGAGAACCAGGGCAGCAAACATCACATAAGAAAATAATTACATAATTGTATTACTATTAAAAACCATTTAAACAATACTTACAAGTACCAAAAGAAAATACAAACGGTTAGTAGCCACCAGGTCAAAAAGGAGGGTAAGTGGCTAAGGGGTCAGGCTAAAACTCAGGTAGAGGGCTATAGTCCAAAAAGGTAATGGCCCTCACTGCTAACTAAGGGTACTGGTCGAACCTAAGGCTCCCAGTCAGGATCAAACGACTCAATGGAATCATCTGACGGCTCCTCAGAAGTATCCTCGCTAGTCCTCGAATCCTCCGAATCCATGGCCTGGGCTCGCTCGTCCTCAGAGTCCGGCTCCAACTCCAGGTCAAGATACATCTCGAACCCCTCCTCATCCGATCTTAACTCAGCAACCTCTCCATCCTCCTCGACATCCTGCGCCATGGCCTCGGGTCCGTCATCCTCCTCATCCATAGGCTCGGGGTCCTCAGCTAGCACGTCGGGCTCCTCATCATGCTCCATCAACTCGGGTGTGACCTCAGGGTCTATCACCTCACCATCGGCTATGTTTGGCTACATCAACCCGCCCTCGACTGGGATATCAAAGGTCCTGAGGGGCTCTCCCTCATTCCCATTGGCATCCTGGTGGCACCATGTCACGTACTCCTACTTCTGATAATAATCAACGCCTATATTCACAACTACTTCTGATCTATACCTCATAAAAGCCTCCCCATTTCCTGAGGGGAAGGTACTAGTATACTGCCAGATCTACAGAGGGATCCCAAAAAGTGGCGATGGTCTCTCCATCTTCACGGCCGGGGGTCTGAAAAGTTTCGGTTTAAACAACCGTGAGACGAATCTCAGTGAGTTCAACCCCTAAACCTAGGCTAGGCTAACATGCAATCTCCTGACCGGAAACAAACATTTAAAATCATAACACAACTATAATCAAACAATTCTCTAACCTTGCAGGTTAGACAGTTCAATATATAATAATCATGGCACATACGTGGCATACACAGTCACACGTATGCCAAACACATGCTCATGTACCGAGTCTCACACACTCACATGCTAATAAATGCATGTTTTATGCATGTAAATGTCATCGACATGTCATGCATATTTCCCCGGCCCACTGGCCCACACTGGCACACTTGCCCAATTCATTATTATTTATTATGACTCGAGTCATCATTTTTTCACGGCTCGGTGCGTCTAGCCTGCTCCAAAGTGCATGAGGCGCATCAACCGATCTGGCCAAGTGTCTCTAGCCTGCTTCAAAGTGCATGAGGCGCAACACTGACTCCTTGCGAACTAGAGCCTGCTTCAAAGTGCATGAGGATGGTCGCCTTCTAGACGTACCGGGCATCGTCCTGCTTCAAAGTGCATGAGAACGGTATCGACCCAAAGGTCCTTAGGTGATCACACAACTCATTATTATCTGAATCCAGCGTAAAACGCTTCAGGGTATTTTAGGTGATCACATGCTCATGGCAGACACGCATTCTCGCACAAGTTCATTACATGCCTCACTCTTGGCATACACAATGCGTGTCCATGTTATGCAATGCAACGCACCACGAGCACTAATATAAATCGAACACCCAACATACAACATGGTAATGCGAAATCAATCACCATCGAGCACAATTGCCATACAATCAGTCAACCTGGGCATACCCGGCAATTCCACCAATGTACTTCTAACTTTGCCAATTAATCCAAATATCCTTCCTAAACAATTCTCATTGGCCAACTACAATTTCCGGATTACAAATTCTATCGAACAGTACACTAATCTTTCTCAGCCAGTACCGGTATTCCTAAACCAGTCCAGAAAATCGCACTAATCAGTCCTAATCCGAGTTTAGGAATTTTACTCACCTAATCCAAGCTCATGACGACGGGGAACGGCGGCCGATCACTGGTGAACAGTGAAACCGGAGGCGAATTCCCGGCGAACGGCGTACGGATCGCAGCGGCCGGCCGCGTGAACAGTGCCTGTGTGAACAGTCATTCTGTACGGACACTATGCGGACAGCAGGAAACGGTGGCCGGCGAGGTGCCGGTGACGGCCGCGACATGCCGTACGGCGGCGTACGGATGGCGGCAAACAGTACCGACCGTACGGACACTGTACGGACAGGTACGGTCGGCGTCGTACAGCATGGCTGGACGGCTGGGTGGCGACAGAACGGCGATCAGAGCTCCGGCAAAGCTCCGGCGGTACTGTTTGCAAAATAGAAAAATGAGAAAAGAAATGAAAAGAGAGAGAGAGCTATTTATGGACCAAAACTAGGACCTGTGGTGGCTGCACAGAGGTGGAAAGGGTTGCTGGTGATGATAGCTCGGCGAGGACAGCTCCGGCTGGTACTGTTCCGGCGTGAACAGTACCAAAAACAGCAGAAACGGTGCTGCAGAACAGAAAACGAAAGAGAAGAAGGGGAATTCTGGAAAATTTTTGACCGAATGGGGGTTTACGTGAGAGAGAGAGATATGTCTGGTCAAAGGGGGTCAAAGGTAGATTAGTGGAGTCCAAGTGTCAAGATTTAGGGCTATTTGACACTTTTGCCATTGATCCTAGGGCTAATATTCATCCAAATCCAATAATTTTGGGGTAAAATGGTCATTGGTCCTTAACCCAAGCTGACTAGACCTGGTTTAGCCCTAACTAACCTTGGTTAGTCCCAAAATTAAATCCAAAATTCTGAATTAATCAAAAATGGCCTAGGGGCATTTTCGTAATTTTCCGATCCCGAACTGAAATTCCAATTTTCGCACATACGCGTTCCATATGTGCGTGGCCAATGTAATATGGCATAGGAATCGCAAAATTCATCGCGCAAGCCCTCGAAAATTCACGTCAAAGTTTTGGGAATAAAATAATATTATTTTTTCAATTTTTGTCGAAATTCCACTTTTTGTCCAAAATGACTCCTGGTAAGCGTGGCCACCCAAAAATGGTCTCGGCCTCGAAAAATAACCTCATTTGGCCTCGAAAAGCGACGCTGGCGTCCCGAGGGGCAAAATCGTAATTTTTCACCCCCAGACTGAAATTCCAATTTTCGATCATTGAGAGAATGAGAAATTATCGCTAGTTCCAGAGGTCACGATCGTACGGTTCGAGTTCAAGACTGGTTGGCCACGTGTACTTTCGGTCTTGCAGAATCACCTGCATCCCTATTGTACATCGTAGGCCTTGGTCAAACCCAATCCATTACCCTTTCCTACGATCAGCCCACGTTGGCCCAAAATATTCCCTTAGTGTCTCTCGTGATCGGTATCCGTTTCACGATAGAGTCCCCGGTCCACGTACCATTTTCTAGTTAGCCATACCCCATTGGTTAGTATCCCGAGAGTAATCAGCTCTGGGTAAGACTTGCTAAAATGAAATGCGAAGTAATATCAGTTTTATTGATCCCGGAATTACATCGAAATTCGGGCTGTTACAAGCATCGAGTCTGGCCTCTACCGCGATAAGGCATCGTTTGGCACCCATGCTATTGTGATCATTAGACAACATCTAAAATCTATCGGGCATCGTCGCACGTAGAAATACGCATTAGGACAAAATCCTTTATGTGATCACTCAAGCATACAGCCACTCATGCCAAATTATAATCTGTCTCATTTAACTCGATACAAGAATACTATATGCTCATACGTCAGAATATATTCGATTTCATATGTAAAAGTGCACAAAACATTCCTACATAATCATGTGCCACCAGCTAATGCACCAACAGTGCAAACCAAAATTACATCATGTATTCAAATATTTCATCACATGACAAATGGTTCTCATCATGAACCTTATACATTATTCCACATATCATTACCAAACCTTATATTATAATATCTCAAAGGCCATTATTATCAGTGGTAGAACATGTGTTTTATTCTACACAACCCAAGTATGAATTACACTAAAATAATTCCAGTAGAATAATATAATTAATTATTTTACTAATTCACAATAAGCTATCATTTTATTCAAAGATAATTTAATAACCAATTATCGATAACTTATCATGAAAATAGTGATAACTTATCACATAAGTGGAAGATAGCCTATCGCAATTATTGATAAGCTATTATTAAAATTTTCAATAACATATCACCATTGCTCCGATAACCTATCATAAATACAACGATAACTTATCGCAATTACTGATAACCTATCCCAATAACTTATCGTGCTAATCCTAATTAATTAACAATAACTAGGCTTACTTCTAATGTAATCTATCCCTAAGCATAATTAACAACCTAATCAACGATTAGGTAGTTAACTCCCTTTTAACGGTGATGGTGGGGGTGCGATGGGGGTGCGGTGACGGTGGAGGCACACGAGCGTTCCAAAGCACAAACCAACTTTGCAGAACATGGCGAGAGAGGTAGTCGGCGGCTGACGAGGCTCGATTCAGCGCGGCTTAAGGCCCAGCGAGTGGCAACAAGCGGCGGCTAGTGATAGCGACAGTGTGCAACTCACGATGATGGTGGAGGAGTGGTGGCTGACAAAACACAAGAAGAGTGGGAGAGAGAGAGTGAGAGTGACCGAACAAGAGGGAGATGAGAGAGAGAGAGAGAGAGAGAGAGAGAGAGAGAGAGAGACCAAAGTGAAAATTGAGGGAAATGAGTGGTGAAATTGTGAGCCAAAGGTTGGAAATGCAAGAGAGGCTCCTCTATTTATAGGCCTCTTGTCAACTTGTTAGAGAAGTTAGCCAAGCCAACTTGCAAGATAAGTTATCGAAGCCAAGAACACTTGATTCATGTCCCTTCTAGGTCAACAAGCTTGAATGCTTGGATAGGAATTGAACTTACAAGCCAAGTTTACCAAATATCACAAATTGCATTAATATGCAAGAAACAAAAGAAGAGAAGGAGACCATCTTGGCCTTATCTTCTTCAATTGGATGGCAAACAAATGAGAGAGGGAAAAAGACAACTTTGCCCTGAAACATCTTCAATTTGCGTAATCCCAAATAGTAATCCCGTCTTTGATTTCTGCTCCTGAAATTGGGATCAAAATAAGGATGTCACATTCATGGACAATTTTGTCAATTTCAAAATCTTTTAGGAGGTTTTCCCAACATAATGAACTTTGGTGCCCGGTATGTCATGTAATAATTGGATAGGTGGCCACTATCTAATGCCCATGAGGAACAAGTGGACTTTGACGAGTCAAATTACATAAGTCCGCCTAAGAAGTTGCCCTATCGATAAGGGCACTAGAATTATGGAAAAGAGAGAGAGAGAGAGAGAAGTTAGCCCTAACCGAGAGATGAGAAGGCAACAGAGAAGAGAGAGAAGTTCTTCAGGATACAAAAACAAAGGAATGAACGAAGGAAAGAGAGAAAACTTTGCGCTTACACGCCTTGGACATCTTGACGGGATTAATTTAGTTTTGCAACGACTGGTACGGATCCAAGCCATTTGTTAATTTATGCAATTATATGGAAATGATAGTTCAGAACTTTGTGGAGTTGTGAGGTTTGATGAAAATCGATTCCAAACTTTTGATTAAAATAAATTTTTAAAGTTTTGGGCGCAAATTTCGTGTAGCAAACAACAACAAATATCAGTTTTGGACGATCGTGTTGCTAGCATGTAGAAGTAGTTTTGCTAGCAAATAAGCTTAGTTTAGTCACTTCATAATTGAGGTGGTGTTTCACTTGATTTTTATGTCATTTTTTGCTAAATTAATAGGATTTCAAGTTCGTCGACTCGAGATAACTTTTGTGATTTTGTTTATACTTTCCTAGGTGAGCGGTGCTATCTCTTCTTTAAATTTATAAACTCATGTTTTAAAAGCGACAGAGATTAGATATATCATGAGTTATGAAAAAACATATTTGTTGCCTAAAAATCCGGAGTGGCCATTTACTGCTTTTTGGTTATTTGTGAATGGTTTGAAAATGTTTTTTGAATAGTGTTACCAAAAATTATACAAATTGATTTGTGAATTTAGTTTATGAAGTGAATTCTAAAATGGTTTGCAAAATGGCCAATAAAATGTATTCTATTTGATTAACAGAGTTGTGAAAGAATTATGATTTGGTTTGTAAAATATTTTTTGATTTTTAGATGGTATAAGTTTTGTGAATTATTGGAGAACAATGGTTACATGCTTATTAACACTATGAACCTGGTTAGGGATTTCTGAATATGCATTCTGATTTTAGGATATCCTTCTAGGCCCAGTCATTGACAAATAATATATGGAAATCTTGCCAAGCAGGGATTCTTGGTCATCTTATTACAAGGCGTTGTGTCGTGGTCATGGTTGGATTGAGCTTGAGATTAATCAATGAAAGGGATCATTGATATGTGATTTAATGTTATTGATTTAAATGTGTAATTCTAATAAGTAAAAAGCTATGTCGGCATGAAATGACTCATCTTTCACTTTGTAAGTATATATATATTTGATAACCCAGGGAACCCCTGCACGGCCAACAGCCGGAGGGTAAACCTTGGGGGCGACACGTGCTAGCCACCATACACATGCCACCAGTTAAGTCACCCTGCGGCGCGTTGGATTCGAACACTCAACCTTTTGCGAGAGGAAGAGTGCGCGAACCAGCTACGCCACCCAGGTGGATGGTCACTTTGTAAGTATATTATATGCTAGATTTGCCAATAATGAGTTTATGATATTGTTTTGTAAATATGTATAGTGGATGTTCGATCTGCTTAGAAAAGATACATGCTACTGCTCACTAAGCTGTAGTTACTCATTTGTTCATTCCAATCTTTTTCAAGTTCTTTGACTAGCAAAAAACAAGAGCAATATCAATAGGAAACTTTTGGTAGTTGGGTTGTGAGTATGAGTTTTGATAGCTGGACTTGCCTAAAATGGTATTTGTTGAGGTTTAACTCCATAGTTTGGGATATATAGATCTTGATAGGTTTTAGAACTATGATCTTGTAACCAAATTATTGTTCCATCATATATGTAGATAGAGATATATATTCAGATTATAGGTTAATGTTAATAATGTCTATGGTTGCGTCTTTTAGGTGGAAAGACACCGTGTCATTTCCCTAATTCTTGTAGGAATCGGGGTGAGACATGTCAAATCAAATAAAGTCTCTTAATTATCAATTAACAGGGTAAACCAGCAACCTGAAACTTTTCATGGTGAAGATCGACGTGTCGATTCAATCTTTCTTCATCTAGGAAATTGTTGGAAGAAATGATTCTTGATTGATGATGCTCCTTAGTGTTGATGATGAAGAGTTGAAATAGTGAAACAGATATAATCAATATTTGTAATAATTGAAGTGACCACTTCCATGCCAGATATATATGTATTTTGTAAGCCGGAGAAGAGGCAATCGGGCCAAGTGCCATGTAAGTGAGATGACTTTGACATATATTTTCCTACCATGTCGGCCTCGGCTTTGTCTGAATCCTTTCTATGCAAAAAGAAAGGACATGTCATTTCTATGCAAAGCCAAATTAAGCTCAGGAATGGAATAAACCATATTTTTCAAGTCAGGTGATCACACCGGAGCCACCACCGTGGGAGGCCGCACCTGTCACCGCCAAGCTGTGACCATCACCGCCTCAAGCCGCCGTCAATCGCCGCCCCACTCCACTCTAGCCGAGCTAGTTTAGAGTTCGGGTAAGTCGCGCCCTAAACTCTATTTAGGACTTCGGGTATCGACATACATATTTAGGGGTTAAATCGAGTTAAATTGTGTCGGTTTAGGGGTTAATTGATGACCGTTTAGGGGTTATATTGGCGAACAGATTCAGGGAACTTGAATTGGCTGAATTTGTGAGGTGTCGAGGCTGATTTGATGTCGAATTGAATGCTGGAAATTGGGGCTTGTAGTGACGAGCAATTGGTTCAATTTTTAAGGACAAATGGTGTTGGTTGGCGCGTTGAGTTGTGGGGATAATTTGGGCTGGAAATGGACGTGGAAATGTTGAATTTTATGCTATGAGTGTGGCTGTGTTTGTGGGCCCATTGGTGGTCGTGTATGTTTGTTGAATCATGTTTTGGTTGATTGAAATGTGGATTGTTATGTGCATGCATGGGCTGAATTGAACTGACTGTTAATTGGCCACGATTGGGTGTTGATTGAGCATGTGAAATGTATGTGATTTAGTGCGTGCACGGGCCAAGTGTGATTGGCCAGTTTATTGGCATGTGGGTGTCGAGTAAATGAACAAATGAGAAATTGTGTATGGTGTAGCGTGTGGCTATGGAAACCCCTGATGCGGTACTATTACGTGGAGAATTGATATGTCCTAAGGCGGTACTACTATGCGGGATGATGCCTGGTACTACTGGAGGACGGCCAATCTGAGGCGGTACCATTATTCGGGTTGTGTCGTAGGTGGTAGGTGTTGAGCCTGAGCTGATACGACTACGTGGGCAAGATACATGGCTTGAGGCGGTACCAATACGCGGGCCGACGAATGCTGTGAACATGGCCAACCTGAGGTGGTACTATTATGCGGGTTGTGCACTAGGAGATGGATGTTGAACCTGAGGTGGTACCACTGCGTGGGCAAGATACATTGCCTGAGGTGGTACCATTACACGGGTCACTAATGAGTTGAGTGGAAAATACGAGATGGTCGCAGTGAACTTGAGGCGGTACCATTATGCGGGTCACTGGCAAGTCAGATGAAAATAATATGATGAGGCAAGAACGAATATGTGAATTGTGATTAGAATGTGCATGTGAGTAAAAATTGTACTGTTGTGGCTAACGTGCAGGTTGCACATAGGAAAGGCCCGGGTAAGTATAAATTGTGTGCCTGCTATGTGATGGCTGAGTGTAATTATGTTTGTGGTTGTCTTGAGGTACGTGATAGCCTAGGTGATGTTTAGGGTGTGTACTTATTGAGATGTGATCTCATGGTTATTTCAACAAAACCATTTCAGAGCCCCCGCTTGAGCCATGAGCCTGTCGCCACCACCTCCGTAGCGTTTTAGGATCGTGATGCACGCTGATCATGACGTCGTAGAATATCTGATAGTTGAACAGATACCCGATAAGGATGATGATGAGGATAATGAGGAGAGTGAGTCGGGGTGGACACCGTCCAGAGGGCGTAGGGATTAGTTTTTGGGGTTGGTTGTGACCCATAATTGGTGTAGTGCTAACCTAGTAGGCTGTTGATCCTTTTTGATATTGGTGGTATATAGTTTAGAATTCAGCGTACATGTAAATTATACTTTGTGGTTTTAATAGTGCATATTGTAAATGTTATTGAAAGTGTAATATTATGTTTGGTGACTGAGTAAATTGTTTCTCCCTGGGTCTCCAATATTTATTGTCCGGGATTATATAATTGTTTCCACCACGAATCAACTCTGATGAGATCATTGGGTCGGCGACGTTTCCTAGGACATTGCACTCATCCGATTGAGCTAGAGGGATGTTGCGTGCTTGATGGGGTTCGGGGTGTGATATTTATTTTGCTGATGTCCTGCCCTACTGTGACATCCTGAAAATTTGTTCATCTGGGATTGATAAAATACTGAGTTTTATGAAATGTACTCGTAGTAAATTCTTACCCGAAACTGATCATTCTTGGGATGATAACCAATAGGGAAAGGCTAATAGGGGAATTAAATTCGCTCGACTAAAGAAAATTCGATCGTGAATTGATTTTCGACCATGAGATCGCTGAAGTGATATTTTGAGCCACTGTTGGCCGATCTAAGGATAGTCGGGGGTTAGTTCGCCACCGTTCTACTAGTGGATCGTGAGTGATTCCGTTGGACCACGAAATGACTTGACGAATGATTCCGAACCTATACCAAACGATCGTACCCCTTAGAGCTAGTGAATGATCTTCGCGATTTTAATGACAATCGAGGTCGTCACGTACCGAACGAACTTGCACGTGAGTTGATTTAGTATCAGTCACGAGTCGAATATGCGAATTTCCCCAACAAGCCACCCATTAGTTTAAGAAATGCTCGAGTTGCGTTTAA
This sequence comes from Syzygium aromaticum, assembly GCA_024500025.1. Classification (NCBI taxonomy): domain Eukaryota; kingdom Viridiplantae; phylum Streptophyta; class Magnoliopsida; order Myrtales; family Myrtaceae; genus Syzygium; species Syzygium aromaticum. Next base: position 33,574,415 of record CM044892.1, read on the forward strand.
TAAAATTTAATTATGTAATTTTAGCCCAAATTGGACATCGAAAAATTAGGAAGTCACAATGGGACATAGGACAACGTTGCTGAGGACACGTTCAATTTTTGGGTGTGCCCGAATCCTTAAAAAAAATTCGATTTGGACAAGAAATGGAGAAAGTGACCATTTTACCCTTGGGAATTAATAAAGAGTTAGTTTTATGAGGCAAAGACGTTTTGGTCATTTTGCCCTCAATTTTTGGAAAAGACACAATGCCCTTGGATATTTTTTCAAGCAAGATTCAATCCTAACTATTGATTTCAAGATTAGATCGAATCTCAACCGTCGGATCAAAAAGGTTAGACAAGGGCATGATGGTAATTTGCCATTTTGGTCCAAAAATTCACTATTTAAGTCAAGATCCATTTATTCTCTCTCCTCATCTTCTCTCTCTCTCTCTCTCTCTCTCTCTCTCTCTCTCTCTCTCTCTCTCTCCATTCTCTCCCCCATCACCGAAAATCCCCCCATCATTATGAGCTCCCCTTCGGCCGCCTCTCCCCACGCCGATCGCTGCTGTGCCCTCACCGCCGTCCGTATGCCCGCTGGTTACGCCGGCCGCCGCATGCCGGCCACCGCACCATCGCCACCACCCCACGCCGTCCGTCTCTCTCTTCTCTCTCTCCCCTGTATGGCCATAAGCCACAACTGAGCAAGCCCCCGCCATCGCCGTGCGCTGATCGCCACCGCCAAGCTATATCGCCGCTCGCTACCATCCCCATCATTCTCGATTGAGCGCCGCCGCTTTCTGTTCTAGCCGATTTAGTCTAGAACTTGGTAAGTTTCTCCTGAACCTGATTTAGGACATTGGGTATCAACGAATAAGTTATTTTTGGGTGAAATCGAGTTTATTTGAGTGCGAAAATTGTATGATTTGGGAGCGGGATTGATTAGCAGGCCTAAGATGAATTCGGAAAATTTTAATGGAAATTTTGAGGATGATAGTAGGCTGTGGAGGACTGTTCATGAGGCTGTGATGGGCCGATCGGAATGCGAGTTTGATTTTTAGAACCGGCAATTAATGGCGAGAAAGTGTCGTGAAGGACCGGAAATAATCCGACGCCATTTGGTTGGAGAAAAATGGCAATTTGTGTGTTTGATGCGTGTTTGAATTATTACTGAATTATGGTGATGAAATTGGGTGCGTGATTGTGTAATTATATAATTAAAATATGCCTGTTGGGTGCATGCGTAGGCCAAACTGATTGAATTATTGAAATTGGCCATGTCAAATGCTGAGTGAGCACAGTTTTATGTGTGACTTGATGCGTCCACGGGCTATGTGTAATGAGCCAGTGGAGTGTGGTAAATGCGTATCAAGCATGTGCATGAGTAAGAAAGTGATTGTGTGTGGCATGACATGTGATCGTGGGAATTGTGTTGTCTTGAGGCATGTACATCAAAGCGGGACGATGCCCGGTATTATCGGAAGACTGTCAGCCTGAGGCGTGTACTTCAACGCGAGATACGCAGTAGGTGGTAGGTGTTAAGCCTGAGGTATGTACGTTTACGCGAGCAAGAAACATGGCCTGAGGCGTGTACGTTTACGCGGGTGTGAAGTGTTGTGATAAGTGGTCGCAGTGTACCTGAGGCATGTACGTTTACGCGGGTCATTGGTGAGTGATGTGGAAAAGAGATAATGAGAATGAAACGAATGCGCGAAACGAAATTTGTACGTGCGTGTGATTGCATATGACGTGGTTGTGACTAACGTGCAGGTTGTACGCATGATAGACTCTGGTAAGAATAATTGATGTACCTGCTATGTGATGATACGATGTGCGTGAATGTGTGTGTTTGTGTGATTGTCTGGAGGTATGTGATAGCTTAGGTGGAGTTTAGGGGTGTACTTACTGATATGTAGTCTCATGGTTATTTTAATCAACATTTTCAGAACCCCGACCCGAGCCATGAATCCTTTGCCACCGCCACCAGAGCGTTTCGGAATACTAATGCACATTGAGTATGAAGTGGCAGAATTCCCTATGGGTTATGGCATGACCTGGATTAAGCATACTACGACCGTTTATGTATAGGTAAGACTACATTTATGGGAGACCTATGTATATACCGCTTGGTATTTTCGGGATGCAACCAGGGATGAGTTCGGTCATGTTAGAGGTGTTAATGTTCCGTTTGATTTGGTTGGGGATTGGGATCCTTCTGCTATACTACCGATAGATTGGGAGTTGATCAGTGCAGAAGTTAGTTTAGCTCAGTCTGGATTGCATCCAGAACCCGCAGCACAAGAATCTTCAGAAGTTAAGCACGAACCCGAGCCCGACGGATCACAAGTAGCAAGCGACCCGATGGATTTAGATTTAGAACCGATCCCCGAGGAAGAACTAGGTGAGGTGGAGCCCGAAGTAGAACCTGAGAATAATCCCGACGAGTCTGAGGAGCCTGAGGGAGAACCGGAGTATATACTCCCATTTGAGTAGTACATGGATCCTAATTTTGTGCCTGAGTTCAATTTCTTTGATGTACTAGCTGAGGAAGACTAAAATGAAGTTCCAGCGGAATCGGGTGACATCAATTACCCGATTGAGATTGAGGTAGAGCTGAAGTCCTCGGAGGAGTAGACGGTTCAAGGGGATTCGGATTCAAGTGATGAAGAGTTAGACTCAGAATGGACGCCGAGTAAGGGGCGTAGGGGTTAGCAGGTTGGATGGGTAGTAGGATTTTTTGAAGAGTACCATTTTTTAGGGTAAAATGCCAGGTCATAGATCCTTTTGATCTTGATGGTTTAATACGGTGTGCACTTGTATATTAGGGTTTGTAATATTGTGAATATTATGGCATAAGTTTGAATGAGAAATGTATATTCTCCTTATTCTCCTCAGTTGTAATTGTCAGGGTGAGTTTGCAGTTTCTACTAATGGATTAAATCTCTGATGATTATAATCTCCGATTATTATAATGAGGTCGGCGATACCCTGGGATGTCACACTCTTTCGACCAAGAGTAGGATGTCGCGGGCTCAACGAGGATTCGGGACGTGACATCCCCGTTTGAATTAGTATTAGAGCAAGGTCAGCTCGATCTAAAATTGGTCAAAATTTGGAGTGATAAGGAATAGAGACCCTGGGGTAGCATTTAGGGAGATTTTAGTGAGCCATAGGATGGAACGAGTTACACGTGCCTCTAGATTATTTGCTGTGATTGTTTGAGTGAATTTGTTGTGGACCTGAGGTAAGTTTTCAAGCTCTTGTGATTGTGACCTCGAGATTGGTAGTGGGGGATTGTTTGTTGAGTGAGCTTTTGTGTTAATTTACTGCTTAGAATCAGATTGATCTAATTGGCCTAGATCGCTAATTCATGAGTGGAATTATAGCAGGTAGAAGAGTGGTAGAATTGTGACAATGAGCAGCGAAAGAAGAGGAGTAGGAAGAATCCCAAGAAGGGGCGCAAGTAGAGGATCACTTTGTTGAGGTCGTGCCAGAGATAGAGCTGTAAAGGATCTTAGAATGGGTGTAGGAGCGATAGAAAATCTAATGGTTGATGCTGGAGCAGCGGTAAACCCCAGAGTGGAAGTTAGACCTGTCGAGGATCCTAGAATGGAAGCGGTCATAAGGACCCTAGAGCAGATTGGTAACATAATAGGACAGCAGACTCAGGAGCGAGCTGCTATGACTGCCCAAGCCGCCAAGGCCGCTGCGACTGTCAATAATAATAAGAATAAAGGGCAGAGGCAAGTGGTTGTGAATAGACCGATGCATTAATTGGTATAGCAATTTATAAAGCTAAAACTGCCCAATTTTTCTGGAAAATGTGACCCTGAGGCTACACCTCGATGGGTAGAGGAGTTCGAGAAGGCTTTTGAGGTGCTAGAGTGCAATGATCATGAAAAGGTGACTCTGGCGTTATATCAATTGCAAAACAATGCGAACGATTGGTGGAAAGCCATCAGAGATAGGGTTTTTCTGGAAAGTACAGTTCAAACTTGGGCTACTTTTACTGAAAGCTTTTATGAGAAATATTTTTCGGCTAGTGCCAGGGAAAGGAAGTTAGTTGAGTTTATGAGACTCCGCCGGGGCCAGATGACGGTCAATCAGTATGAGGCAGAATTTGCGAGACTGTTTAAGTTTGCGCCAAGAATGGTAGAACATCCCGATGACAAGGTGCGAAGATTTCGGGACGGATTGAAAGCTAATATTTGCAGCTAGTTGTTACTAGTAAATCTGAGGACGTATGAGGAAATATTTGATAGGGTCCAGATTCTAGAGCGGGACCAAATGGGTAGGGCCGCCGCTTCTGCGTCGAGATTTGTCAAGGGTTGGAATAATCGTAATCCTAAGAAGAGGCCGATGGTTGATAATAGGCATTTTACTTCGTCAGTTAAAAGAAATATTGGGAAGCCAGTCTGGATCTTGAATGGTCTGTGTCAAATCTATGGAGGTAGACATGGAAATGGACCCTGTTCAAACCGAGGCGGAGCATGTTTTGGATATAGAGGATTTGGTCACCACATAAGGAATTGCCTCAATCCCAGGCAGAATAGGCCGCCTGTATTGCTACCACCTCAAAATGGGAATCAAACTAGAGCGGCCCAAATAACGAACCAGAGTAGGCCTCAAGCGCAAGGACGAGTATATGCTATGGCTAGACGAGAGGCTGAGAACACACCAAGGGTTGTCACAAGTACGATTTCTCTGTGTAACCATGCCGTGTATGCTTTATTTGACCTTAAGGCGTCACATTCTTTTATATCAAAACAGTTTGTTGAGTTAATTGGAATCGAACCGCAATTGCTTGATATTATGCTATGCGTGACGACTCCCTTGAATGATAAGATGCTGATTTCGTTGGGTTGTCCAAATTGTGAGATTGTGATTGGGGATAGAGAGGAAATGATTGATTTAGCGATCCTAGACATGTACGACTTGGATGTGATAGTAGGTATGGATTGGCTGTCTAAGCAGAAGGCTGTAATAGATTGCAATAGTAGGGAGATCCAATTTAATCCTGTTGGACATACGAAATTTAAATTTGTGGGAAGTCGAGGGGGACCCTCGATTCCATGGATTTCCTCGATGGAAATGGCGAAACTGTTGAATGAATGGTGTCAAGGATTTTTAGTGACAGTAGTTGATTCAATGGCTGAGAAGCCGAGGCTTGAGGACATAGCGGTAGTATGAGTATCCCGATGTGTTTCCACAAGAATTGCCGAGATTGCTGCCGGAAAGAGAAGTAGAGTTTGTAATTGAGTTGGCACCTGGAACTAAACCAATCTTGAAGGCACCCCATAGGATGTCGCTATCGGAATTGAAGGAACTAAATGTGCAAATGCAAGAATTGTTAGACAAGGGATTTATTCGTCCCAGTGCGTCTCCGTAGGGAGCATCGGTGTTATTTGTGAGGAAGAAAGATGGATAATTGAGATTGTGTATAGATTACAGGTAGCTAAATCAGGTGACGGTTAAAAATAAGTATCCTTTGCCAATGATTGATGATTTGTTTGATAAGTTACAAGGGATTTCGGTGTTCTCTAAAATTGATTTGAGAAGGGGGTATCATCAATTGAGGATTAGGAAGGAGGATATACCGAAGACGGCATTTAGAACGAGATATGGACATTATGAATTTACGGTGATGCCATTTTGATTGACGAACGCCCCTGCTGCTTTTATGGATATGATGAATCGAGTGTTTAAGGAATTTTTAGACCAGTTCGTGATTGTGTTTATAGACGATATATTGGTGTACTCAAAGAACCTAGAGGAGCATGAATTTCACTTGAATCGAGTGTTGCAGACTTTAAGGGAGAACACGTTGTATGCTAAGTTTAGCAAGTGCAAATTCTAGCTTAGTCGAGTAGCATTTCTTGGTCATATAATATCTGAGGAAGGAATCTCCGTGGACCCATCAAAAATTGAGGCGGTAATGAAGTGGCCTAGACTTACGACAATAACTGAAATTCAGAGTTTTTTGAGTTTGGCTGGATATTATTGTCATTTTGTGGAAGGATTTTCGGCAATAGCAATGCCGTTGACCCATTTATTGAAAAAGGATACGAGGTTTGAATGGACTGGAGTTTTCAGGAGTTGAAGCGTAGATTGACCACGGCACCGATGTTGACGATTCCATCAGGATCTGGAGGATATGAGATATATAGTGACGCATTGTTGAAAGGATTGTGATGTGTACTCATGCAACATGGATAGGTAGTGGCCTATGCGTCAAGACAGTTAAGGCCGCATGAGTTGAATTATTCGACGCATGACTTGAAATTGGCCGCAATTGTGTTTGCCCTAAAGATTTGGCGATATTATTTATGCAGGGAGAAGTTTCAGATATATACCGACTATCAGAGCCTCATGTATTTATTTTCGTAGAAGGAGCTAAATATGAGGCAGCAACGTTGGATGGAATTGTTGAAAGATTATGACTGTGATATTCTATATCACCACGGAAAGGCAAACCAGGTAGCGAATGCGTTGAGTCGGAAATCAAACATCATTCATTTGATGGTTAAGGAATGGATACTGTTAGAAAAAGTACGAGACTCGGAGTTTAAATTCGAAGTAAGTCAAGTCTCGAGTTGTTGGCTACGTTTAGAATTGAACCGGAAATTCAGGTTAAAATCAAAATGTTGCAATCTGCGGACCCAGAAATTTGAAGAATTTTAGAATTGAAGGAGGCCAAGAGAAAGCCGAATTTTCAGGTATCTAAAGATGGGATATTGAAGTTCCGAGGACGGTTATGTGTGCTTGACAATGCGGGACTTAAAAAAGAAATTTTATTAGAAGTGCATCGTAGCAGTTATAGTATTCACCCAGGCAGTACTAAAATGTATCGAAATTTGAGACAATATTATTGGTGGAATGGTATGAAGGCGGATATCGCTAAGCACGTGGCTAAGTGCCTGACGTGTCAGCAAGTGAAAGCGTAACATTGTAAACCTGAAGGATTATTGCAATCATTGGAAAATACCAGAGTGGAAATGGGAGCACATAACTATGGACTTTGTGATGGGATTGCCAAGGAGCCAAAGAGGCCATGACGTTATTTGGGTGATTGTTGACAGACTGACCAAGTCGGCACACTTTTTGGCAGTGCGAAAGGATTTCGCGTTAGATCGGTATGCTAAGTTGTACGTGCAGCAGATAGTCCGTCTACATGAGGTACCGGTGTCGATAACTTCAGATCGTGATCCTAGGTTTACCGCTAGTTTTTGGAAAGGTCTGCAGACGGCGTTAGAATCCAAGTTACAGTTTAGTACGGCTTACCATCCTCAGACAGATGGCTAGTCTGAGAGGATGATTCAAACCCTGGAGGATATGCTCAGGGCATGTGTGTTGGATTTTCAGGGTAAGTGGGAAGAACAACTGCCCTTAGTGGAGTTTGTTTATAATAATAGCTTTCAACAGAGTATTGAAATGACGCCTTATGAAGCGCTTTATGGCAGGGCTTGTAGAACGCCCGTGTGCTGGAATGAAGTGGGAGAAAAGACTATAACAAGGCCAGAGTTAGTTGAGCAGTCGATTGAGGCAGTTAAGATTATTCGCGAAAGGCTGAAGACAGCGCAGAGCTGTCAAAAAAGTTATGCAGATAGAAGGTGAAGACCTTTGGAGTTTCTAGTAGAAGATCACGTATTTCTAAAGGTATCGCCTATGAGAGAACTTTCCAGATTTGGTAGGAAAGGGAAGTTGAGTCCGAGGTATGTAGGACCTTTTGAGGTTTTAGAAAAGATCGGGGATTTAGCGTATCGACTTGCACTTCCGCCGAATTTATCGCAGGTGCATAATATGTTCCACATATCAATGCTAAGAAAATATAAACCGGACCTAACGCATGTGCTGAATTATGAAGAGATAGAAGTTGATGATAAAATGTCTTATATTGAGAGACCAATAAGGACCGAAGATCGGAAGGAACGAGTTTTGAGGAACAAGACAATCCCGATGGTCAAGGTTATCTGGGAGCACCACGGGACTGAAAATGCAACTTGGGAAAGCGAAGAGATGATGCTACGTCAGTACCCCCAGTTGTTTGAGCAACAGTAAGGTTTGTAAATTCTAGATAGTGATGAGACTTATAAATTTTGAGGACGAAATTTTTGTAAGGGGGGAAGAGTTGTGACATCCTGAAAATTTGTCCATCTTGGATTTATAAAATACTGAGTTTTATGAAATGTACTCGTAGTAAATTTTCATCCGGAACTAATCATTCCTGGGATGCTAACAAATAGGGAAATTAAATTCGCTCGACTAAAGAAAATTCGATCGTGAATTAATTTCGACCATGAAATCGCTGAAGTGATATTTTGAGCCACTGTTGGCCGATCTAAGGATAGTTGTAACAGTATGAATTTTCGATCCTTTTCCCGAGATTTAAGAAATGAAATTGATCAATGCACTATAGTGAGATCTCGCCCGGAAATGCGCATTCACGGGATGCTAACCTTAAGGGTAGGGCTATTACGGGATTGAGTTCGCACGACCAAAGAACTCGACCTGGGTTCGATCTTCGACCATATGGATTGACGAGGGAATGTTTTGGGCCAACAGAGAGCGATCTATTTGATTGATCGTGTCCGAAGGGAACTAGTGACAGACCTTCGCAATTATATGACAATCGAGGTCGTTCTGGGTAGAGTAAACTTAAACGTGATTTGACTTAGTGTTGGTCACGGGTCGAGAGCGCGTAATCCCAATGAGCCACCCGTTAGCCAGAGATAAACTAAAGTCGCGATTGTTCGATTCTAGTCATTTCTTGGAATTCGGGCCCGGGAATCAAGAATTTTGAAAGTGACAATTTTGAGCGGCCGATGACATTTTTGGCTTGGCCAACCTTGGGGCCACCCATTTCTGCAAAAAAATGGATTTTGGTTCGGGACTGGAAAAATTACAATTTTGCCCCTATATGTGCCGACATTGGTTTTTGAGGTCGTATGAGATTATTTTTCGAGGCCGATGCCATTTTGGGGTGGCCACACACATGTAGAGTCGTTACGGTCAAAAATTGGAATTTTGGCTCGGAAGTGAAAAATGATATTATTTTATTCCCAGGACTTTGCAGTCGATTTTCGAGGGCTTAAGAAGCTATTTTCACGATTCCGACGCCATATTATGTTGGCCACACCCATATGGAACCCGTATGTGCGAAAATTGGAATTTCGCCCCGAAATCGGAAATTTACCGTTTTGCCCCTGGACCCTGTAGTGGGAATTCCGAATTTTGGACAATTTTGGGCAATAATTGAGGACTAAAATAAGTGAAAAATAAATTGGAATTATTGAATTACCACATTGCCCTTGAATTATTGAATAAAGACAAACGATGACCGTTGGATCAAGGGTATTTTTGGAAAAATTGCGGATCGCCGACATGTGTCCCCACCAGCCCACTATTTCTGACCTCTCTCTCTCTCTCTCCTCCCTCTTCTGGCCAGAACTCCCTCTTCCACGATCACTCTCTCTCTCTCACTCTCTTCATCTTCATTTTCTTCCTCCTCCGCTGGTGCTGCTGCTGCTGTTGCTGTTTCGCCCGTTTCAGCCCGTTCTTCGCGCCTTTCTTAGGTAAGTGACCTCCCCAAATGTCGCCTAGGACCTCGGGTATTGTTAGGCTCGTTTAGGGTTCGGTTTATGGTGAATTTCGTGGCTGGATGTGCTCGGTGGTGGTTGTTGGCTGATTTCCGGTTAGGTTGCTGCTGCGTCGCTGGTTTTTGTTATTTTTACTGTGACTTGTGTGGCCCGAATTTGAGGAAGTATTCTTCATTAAAGTTGTTCCCAACACCTTGAAGTATAACATACTTTAATTTGGGAATTTTTGGAAATCATTTGATGCCATTCGTAAGCCCATTTTTAGACCGAAATCAGTCTGCCGGATTTACTGTTCATCCGACCTTCGGGTTTTTTTGAATTTTTATAAATTTTTCCAGGCCTATTTTCAAAATACTTTCTTCACGAAAGTTGTTGGGGACATTTGTTTCTATAACATATAAAAATTTCAAGGCTTTTTAAGGTGATTTGGGTATTGAAAAAAAATTATTTCGATGATCAGGCAGACTGACCGGACGGGTTGATTTTCGTCTGTTTTCCAGTGACAAAAAGAGGTGTTTACAGTTAGATATGGGTTTTGAGTCCTTCACAGAAAATTTTTATCAATATGTTTTGTACAACATATCAAAATTTCAGAATTTTTGGAGTTAATTTACTATATATTTCAAATGGATTTCGGTCACTGCGCACTGCCCAGTTTGGACGATTTTTGTGGCTGTTTTGGAACTGAATTAGGGGCTGGTGTTTGGGTTGTTGTGGACTGATTTGGCGATGAAATTTCGAGGTTTAGGAGGCTGAGTTAAGGCTGTGATGTTGAGGATTGATCGGGAATTAAATGTGTGATTGATTGAAATTATTGTGGCTTGATTGGGCTGAACCGAATTATTGTTTTGGTTGTGTTGTGGATTGATTGTGGATTGGTATTGTGCCGCGTGTGTGTGGCCGTGTAGCGTGGCGATGTGTCGAGGTGAATGTGCATTGGATTTGCGCATTAAATATGTGTGATCGTGTGGTGTTCGTGTGACGAGAACTTGTGTTTGTGAAGTGTACGTGACATGTGAATTGGTGCGTGGCTATCTATGTGCTTGAGGTGTGTATGTTTGGCCATGCGATTGTTGGCCGTGTGTAAGTGTGGTTTGAGTGGAACGAGGAGATGGAAATGTGGAATTGGTTGGAAAGGATCCGTCCTGAGGCATGTTTGTTTACGCGGGACGATGCCGTCCTTGACGAGGTGACGATGCCCGGCCCGACGGGGTGACGATGCCTGACATGGTTAGAAGACCGTTGGCTTGATGCGTTTTACGCGGGCGCGGTAGAAGGAAAATGTGTGTAGGATTCCGTCCTGAGGCGTGTTCGTTTACGCGGGACGATGCCGTCCCTGACGAGGTGACGATGCCCGGCCCGACGGGGTGTCGATGCCTAACGAGGTCAGATGACCGTTGGCCTGTTGCGTTTTACGCGGGCGCGGTAGTGGTGGAGGAGTTGAGAATGAGCGGGAATTGGTTTGAGGTGCGAGGTTTGAGAAAGTGATGTGTGGTGTGAGTTGGTGTGCGAGTGTGTTTGTATCGCGTGGTGTGATGCTCGATTATGGGGTAAAAACTGCTAGGCATGGTATGGGATGTGCCCAAGTAGGTTTTGCTCTATAATCGGGGCACGCGCACGGCTGTGATGTAATTCTGTAGTATATTGGTTGTGTTATTATCTAATGTGCAGGAACGTGCATGATGGATTCCAGGTAGGGTCGTGTGTGGTCGCTAGTTTGGTTGATTGTCGTGTGTTATGTGTGGTTTCGTCTGGTGGTACGTGAGTGCCTACGTGGGGTTTGGGGTTATACACTTATTGAGATTCGTCTCACGGTTGTATAACCGCCACTTTCAGACCCCCAGCCGTAAACCCGGGGAACCGCCTTCTCTTTTTGGAGTTCGAGGAGTTGCCCTTGGTGCCTAGTGGAATTGCAGGTGAGTTTTCGAAGGCTCACGCTCGGAGAATCAAGAGCAGGGTGGAAGATGGCGACCAGTAGGCATTCCCTAGGCTATTTTAGGGATTGTGCTAATCGGGTTGACTCATAGGGAAGTTAAGTTAACTAGACCCTGATATTTTGTCTTGACAGTGATTTTGGATGCTAGTTTGTTAATTATGCCTGTAATATAATGTTCGTGTATATGTTGCTGTTGGTGTTCTACCCCATTGTCATCATCTTTCTGTCCGGGGTTTTGTTATTCGCTTCCGCATGTGCTTTTGATGTTTTGGTTGGGTCGGCGACGTTCCTGGGACGTCGCATCATTTCGACCGGAGCAGGGGATGTCGCGAGCTCGTAGGGGTTCGGGGCGTGACAATAGTCATGGGTCAATTCGCCACCATCCTACTAGTGGATCACGGGTGATTCCGTTGGACCACGAAATGACTTAACGAATGATTCTGAACCTATACTAAACGATCGTACCCCTCAGAGCTAGTGATTGATCTTCGCGATTTTAATGACAATCGAGGTCGTCACGTACCGAACGAACTTGCACGTGAGTTGATTTAGTATCAGTCACGGGTCAAATATGCGAATTTCCCCAACAAGCAGCCTGTTAGTTTGAGAAACGCTTGAGTTGCGTTTAATAAAATTTAATTATGTAATTTTAGCCCAAATTAGACATCGGAAAATTAGGAAGCCACAATAGGAAGTAGGACGATGTTGTTGAGGACACGTGCGATTTTTAGGAGTGCTCGAATCCTTCAGAAAAATTCGATTTGGACAAGAAACAGAGAAAATGACCATTTTACCCTTGGGAATTAATAAAAGGTTAGTTTTATGAGGCAAGGTCATTTTGGTCATTTTGCCCTCAATTTTTGGAAAGACACAATGCCCTTGGATATTTTTTCAAGCAAGATTCAATCATAACCGTTGATTTCAAGATTAGATCGAATTTCGACCGTTGGATAAAAAAGGTGAGACAAGGGCAAGATGGTCATTTTGACCTCAATTATTGGTTTGACCCATTTAAACCTAAGACCACTCTCTCTCTCTCTCTCCTCACTGTCTCTCCATCTCTTTTGGCTCATCTCTCCCTCTCCCGATCGCTCTCCCTCTCCCTTGCCCGTCCGCCGTCGCCATCGATCGCCAACCACCGCCTGTCCGTCCTCCTTGCCGCGCTGTCCATGCCGCCGTACCACCGCCACCACCCCTCATCACCGTCCATCTCTCTCTCTCTCTCTTTCCTTCTCCTTTCCATTCTAGCCGATTTAGTCTAGAATTTTGCAAGTCGCGCTCTAAACCCAATTTAGGACTTCGGGTATCGATGGATGATTTTTGGGTGAAATCGGGTTTATTTGAGCACGGAAATTGTACGATTTGGGAGTGGGATTGATTAGCAGGCCTAAGATTGAATTCGGAAAATTTTAATAGAAATTTTGAGAATGATAGTGGACTATGGAGGACTGTTCATGGGGCTGTGATGGGCCGATCAGAACGCGAGTTAGATTTTTAGAATCAGCAATTAATGGCGAGAAAGTGTCATGAAGGACCGGAATTGATCCGACGCCATTTGGTTGGAGAAAAATGACAATTTGTGTGTTTGATGCATGTTTGAACTATTACTGAATTGTGGTGATAGAATTGAGTGCATGGTTGTGTAATTATATGGTTGAAATATGCCTGTTGGGTGCACGCATGGGACAAACTGATTTAATTATTGAAATTGGCCATATCGAATGCTGAGCGAGCATTATTTTGTGTGTGACTTGATGCGTGCATGAGCCACATGTAATGGGCCGGCGGAGTGTGGTAAACGCTTGTTGAGCATGTGCATGAGTAAGAAAGTGATTGTGATATGGTATGTGCGATTGTGAGAATTGTGCCGTCTTGAGGCGTGTACTTCAACACGGGACGATGCTTGGTATTACCGGAAGACTGTCAGCCTGAGGCGTGTACTTCAACGCGAGTTGTGCAGTAGGTAGTAGGTGTTGAGCCTGAGGCGTGTACGTTTACACAGGCTTGAAATGTTGTGATAAGTGGTCGCAGTGTACCTGAGGCGTGTACGTTTACGCGGGTCACTGGCGAGTAACGTGGAAAAGAGATAAGATGAGAATGGAACGAATGCGTGAAACGAAATTTGTACATGCGTGTGATTGCATATGACGTTGTTGTGACTAACGTGCAAGTTGTACTTAGACTCTGGCAAGATTATTTGATGTGCCTGCTATGTGTAGATTTGGTGTGTGTGATTGCGTTTTGTAATTGTCTGGAGGTACGTGATAGCTTAGGTGGGGTTTAGGAGTATACTTACTAAGATATAGTCTCATGGTTGTTTCAACCAATATTTTTCAGAACCTTGACTCGAGCCATGAATCCTCTGCCACCGCCACCAGAGCGTTTTGGAATACCAGTGCACATCGAGTATGAAGTGGCAGAATTCCCTATGGGTGATGGCATGACCTAGATTAAGCATACTACAACCGTTTATGTAGAGGTAGGACTACCTTTATGAGAGACCCATGTATATACCGCTTGGTATTTTCGGGATGCAGTCGGGGATGAGTTCGGTCATGTTAGAGGTTTTGATGTTCCGTTTGATTTGGTTGGGGATTGGGATCCTTCTGCTATACCCCCGATAGATGGGGAGTTATCGGTGTAGAAGTTAGTTTAGCTCAGTCTGGATTGCATCCAGAACCCGCAGCACAAGAATCTTCAGAAGTTAAGCACGAACCCGAGCCCGACGGATCACAAGTAGCAAGCGACTCAATGGATTTAGATTTAGAACCGATCCCCAAGGAAGAACCAGGTGAGGTGGAGCCCGAAGTAGAACCTAAGAATAATCCCGATGAGTCTGAGGAGCCTGAGGGAGAACCTGAGTATATACTCCCATTTGAGCAATACATGGATCCGAATTTTTTGCCCGAGTTCAATTTCTTTGATGTACTACCTGAGGAAGACCAAGACGAAGTTCCAGCAGAATCGGGTGACATCAATCACGCGATTGAGATTGAGGTAGAGCCGGAGTCCTCGGAGGAGCAGACGGTTCAAGGGGATTCGGATTCAAGTGATGAAGAGTCAGACTCAGAATAGATGTCGAGTAAGGGGCGTAGGGGTTAGCAGGTTGGATGGGTAGTAGGATTTTTGGAAGAGTACCATTTTTTAGGGTAGAACGCCAGGTCATAGATCCTTTTGATCTCGATGGTTTAATACGGTGTGCACTTGTATATTAGGGTTTGTAATATTGTGAATATTATAGCATAAGTTTGAATGAGAAATGTATACCTATTCTCCCAAGTTTTAATTGTCAGGGTGAGTTTGTGGTTTCCGCTGTTGGATTAAATCTCTGATGATTATAATGAGGTCGGCGATACCCTGGGATGTCGCACTCTTTCGATCAGGAGTGGGATGTCATGGGCTCGACGGGAGTTCAGGGCGTGACAAAAGTACTATTGCTAAGGATGCACATGTAATATTCTACTATAAATTTGTATGGCCTAATTCCTGCTTTATATTGGGTGTATTTCTCTTGTAATTGTAACTTGAAACGATACTGATAGTGAAGAGATTGCCTTTTGCGGCACCATAGTTATTTCCTTTTTGATTGTGAAACGGTTTTACATGTAACAAAATTGCCCGTCTTCTTTTTCCCAAGAACTAGTATCAGAGATTGGTTTAGTGGAATAGTAGAAGCGACAAAGATGGACGAAGGGAAGATAATATCCAATTGGTTCGACGGCAAGGATTTAGGATCTAGAAGACACAAATCAAGAATCTGCTGTATTAGAAGAACCTGTATTAGCCTTTGTGGGGACAAAACCAAGATCCATTCACGAAAGAAGACTTAGAATTGTTGGAGCAACATGCCCTAGGTGTGATTCATCTCACATTGACGCGAAACATTGCCTTCAACATTGCCAACGAGAAGACAGCGGTGTAACTAATGAGGGCTCTATCCCACATGTACAAGAAGCCCTTTGCATTAAATAAGGAAAATCTTATCCGTCGTCTGTTCAAATTGAAGCTGGACAAAGGTGTTTCTATGGCTGGTTCGTGTTCTCCATTTCCTGTTCTCTATCACTTTTCTAATTCACGAGGGCTACAAGAGGGAGGACAGCTTTTCAGATTTATTCGGGCTGAGGGCCTTGGGCTTTTTCTTTTCTTTTATAAGCCCAAGTAGTACATATTATGCAATTCAAAGCAAAATCAACGTGGTATGGAGAGCATTTTGTCAATGCGCGTCGAATGTGAATACCCATATAATAAACCAATTCAGATAGAAGATTATAGAGGTTGATTAGACAGTGCCAATAAAGTATGTAAACTAGAAGACGAATGGTCACAATCACAACAAATCAAAATTGGATGATGCTGCCAAGTAGTTTTATCGGTGCAGATGGGAGAAAAGAGAGTGCATGAGTTGTTGAATAATGATCCTGAGCGAAGGATAAAGATAAATCAACAACTGTGTGAGAACTTTCAACAACTCTTCCCCTTCTTTCTCCAATTGACTAGTCTCCTTTGATAGGGCTACAAGTAAATTTCTTAATTTAGTGATGAATCGTTCCATTGCTGCTTTGACGAAACCCCGATCACGTAAAATTTCTTCTGTTCCACCTGAGAAATGCATGAATCTGATGTGGGAATGATAGTCTCTGATAATGTCTCTTTCTTTTTTTCTTTGTACTTCACTGTTTCAGCTGTCCAAGGTCGACTCAGCAGCGGGATTGTGCGGGCCATTTCTTCGGAAAATGTATCACATCCTTAAAAAAATGAATAATTCATTTTCGAGAAACTGCAGGTATAGGTAGGTGTTCCTAATACATCTTCACCATGAAAGGACTTACCTGGTTGGTGATTTGCTTCCGATTTTTCGGTATATCATGCCATTGTTACGTAAAGCATGCAGGATGTCCACACCATTTAGTCATCTGCTGTGCATTTGTGTTATGATAACATTGACAAGGATAAGCAGAGCAAGCATCTTAATATCAGAGAGGTAAAAGACGGATTCCAGCCAAAAGTATGATCTGAAAAACTATTAAGTAGTCAAACTTCCGTACGTGGATAATACTCCCCAAGAAGAAAACTCAAGATTACTATGAATTAAAAATTCGATATGTAGAAGGTAAGAAACAGGGGAACGAAGACTCACTATTGCTGAATAAGTCTTCTAAACTTAGCTTTGTGGAGCAGGTGCCCATTGGAATATTATATACCATTAAATTAATAAAAACTTTTGTGCTTCTAGCAATTTTATTACTCAAAGATATAAGGTAGCGGGACTGTCTTCCCAACTTTCATCTCAAAATGGTTAGCACAAAATCTGTCATGACAATTACAGTTAGAAAGTTGCCTTCATCTACCCAGCTTTAACAATTCTCCCACTTCTCTGAGAAAATCTGTGGAGGAGCTTCGAGATTAAAAACAGTAGAGGGACATTTGGTTGTGTCAAGGGAGTTAGCTAACATTCTTTGCTGTTAATAGCGAAAACCTCTTTGGAATTAAACCTTCCTAAGCTTCTTTTTTCAACAGAATTAGGTGACTCGTGTAGTATCCACCAGCTCAACATGGAAAGAGTCACACCGTTGATCCTCAAGTAAGCAATGTCGTATAAGTTTTAGAAGCCATTGGAAACAGACATTGCTTACAAATTCAAACTTTTGTAAAACCTTTCTGCTCATTAGTCGCAGCTTTGGACCACACCATCTTATTTCTGACCACCGATTAACCATTCGTGGAAAAAAGAGACATTGTTTGCACAAAAGCATCAGTTAATGGAGAAGGCACTAACTATACTAAATGATTCATCATGAGTTATGAACTCGCATTGTGTATCCAAAGGTTCTTATTGTATCAAGTTTTGAGCAACAGAAGAGTGAATCACTGCTATGTGTATTGTTACTAAGTTCAGTGATTGGCATGTCAAATCAGATGAAGCCCCTAATTATTACTGATAGGGAATATCAACAACCTAAGAATTTTCATGGCCAAGATGAGTGTGAAGAGAGCTTTTCCTGCTCCAGAGACTAGAGAGGGTCCATTCAATCCACTTCATACGCATGAAACTGTGTTCAGAAAACAGTCCTTGTTTAATCATACTGCTCCAAATTGACGCTGAAGAGCTGAAGAGGTGAAGGAGGAATAATGCAAGGATGTAAAAATTATGAATGAGAACTTCCATAGCTGATAATAAGCATTGTTTAAGCTGCAGATGAACCGACCAACAAAAAAAAGCTGGAGATGAGAAAAATCAAGGTAACTGCCACGTGTTCGTAGTGGTTATGGAACAGTCCATTCTTTTGAATTAAGAAGGGGAAATAAAGATCAAACCTTTGAAAACATGGTAATCTGCAGGAAAACTTGTTGAGTAAATTGTATACCAGGTCAAGCACTGTCATCTATAAATAGAGACCATCTTAGCATACAAGGCACCTCACTCCACACTCGAGCAATAATACTCTGAGCTAGGAGATAGAACCTGAGATCAAAGCCCTACCTCCAGCCCACAATGAAGTCCCTTCCCATAAGCCTTCTCATTTTGGCTTTGGCGACTGCTACTGCCTTTGCGTATGACCCAAGTCCTCTTCAGGACATATGCGTGGCCATTGATGACCCGAAGTCTGCAGGTTGAACCTCTATTCTAGTGTTATTGACATTCTGTTTTCTTCTGGTTAATGATGCTGTAAACAGAATGTGCAAAAGGTTTTGTTTTGGTAGCATGACAACATTGTTACCTATCATAGCTAGTCTAATAGTCAATGCATATTGAGTGATGCATATTTAGATGAGTTCTGTTTTCTTATGCAGTGTTTGTGAACGGGGAGTTTTGCAAGGACCCTAAGCAAGCCACTGCAGATGACTTTGTCTTTATGAAGTTCAGAAACCCTGGGAACACTGCAAACCCACTTGGATCAAAAGTCACACCTGCTACAGTCCTCGAGTTTCCTGGACTCAATACTTTGGGCATATCCATGGCTCGCATTGACTTCGCTCCTGGCGGTCTAAACCCTCCCCACACTCACCCCCGTGGCACTGAGCTTCTGGTTGTCATCGAGGGCACACTCCTAGTCGGCTTCGTCACATCCAACCAATTGAACAACACTCTTTTTACCAAAGTCTTGTACCAAGGCGACGTGTTTGTTTTCCCAATTGGACTCATTCACTTCCAGTTGAATACTGGAAAGACCCCTGCACTGGCCTTTGCTGGTTTGAGCAGCCAAAACCCAGGAGTCATTACCATAGCGAACTCCATCTTCGGAGCGAAGCCACCAATTTCTGCTGATGTTCTCACCAAGGCCTTCCAAGTGGACAAGAAAGTTGTCGACGACCTCCAGGCAAAGTTTTGGTACGACAACAACTAAATGGAGCAGATGACCAGAAAAATGCCCACAGAGCATGTGAGCCATATAGCGTATGAGATCATTGCTACTCTCCTTGAGAGATTGCCAAGAATAAATCAATAATTTATCTCAATGTTTATACGGAGTTTATATAACTTTTGTATGAATCATTGAGCAATAAAGATCATTTACTATGAAACTCCTTCACCACCACCTCACCGCACCCCCCTCTCTTTCTCTGTCCCTCCCTGCTTCACTAGTCAGATCAGCCTCAAAATGATCATTGAAATGTTGTCATCTTATAGAACACATAAGGTTATTGGACACATTCCATTACGGGGCTTGAACTTGCATAGAGATTCGATAAAGCTCTAGAAGGATCCATAAAAATTCCATTGGTATCACCTTTTTCATGCTCCAATTTTGTGGAGTCAAGGGAAAGGAAGTCCCAGTCCACACACCACTTGTCATTGAGAGCAATGCTTCGTGCTGCCTCGTTGCCAACTTGTTTCGTATTCACCAGGATGTATCGTCATTTTGTAGAAAGCATGCGGTATTCTCACAGTTCGACATCTGCATATCTGTGAAAACCGTCCTATTGCAATTTGGGGGAGCTTTTACAATTCATGTGTTTCACTCCATGCTGAATTTCAGACCATTTTCAAAACCATGATTAGTTTCAACCAAAAGCCCGATTGGGAAAACCATTCACTAAGATACTGTGCCATAGGCAAAGAATACTCCCTAAAATAACTCTAGGTAGTGGAGTTGATTAAAAGAAGACTATGGAAATTTAAAAAACAAAAGGAAGGGGTGAACAAAGACTCACTATAACCAAATCGATGTCCTCTACAATATTTTATATAGATCAGGTGTTCGGAAAAGAATAGAGAGCACTAGAACTTTCCATTCTTTGCTAGTAGGGAAGGACAATTATCTAATAAGCTTTTTGTATCGAAAACGGTTTAGATGTGAAGCTCGCAGCAGAAATGCAAATTAAAAGTCACCATTATCTACACATTTTCAACAACTCTTCCATTTCACCATGTTATATTAAGACGTATAAACTGCCTTTTAACAGATCTGCCCCTTCTTCTGCAATTTCTTATAAGGGAGTCCTCGTTAGCAGATGTCGAAAAATAACCTTCTTTTTTATTTCCATGTTATAGGTTTTATTTCTTTTTCAATCATCGTCCCCAGTACATATTCGTTTTCGATCTAATAAACAGAACCAAGATTGGTTGGCCTCTGATTGGTGTTGCAGTTTTTACATCCTTGCAATGCATGAAAATCATTAAAAAAAAAACAGAAGTACATGATTGAAACGTAATGCAATGCATACACCAGACAAAGCGATGAAGTTCCTCTACATTTCCCTTTCCAAAAGCTTCAAGTGATCCAATTTACTTCATCAAGAGGACTGCCCGAGGTGCTGTGTGGAGGAATAGTTTACAAAAATTTGCAAACTCCCAAGGTCTGGTTGTTGTGACTTACATTATACGGAGGTGGAGGTAAGTGAAGCATAAAACAAAAATTGAAACTATTGATTCTCAAATTACATTTTAGGAGCCAAACGCCAATGGACCTACAGCATATTTGAAGCTTTTTCAAGTGAAAAACAAGAAAGGTTATTTATTGATTAAACCAAAGCATAACGGTAGCGCATTTCTTAATTAAACCAAAGCATAACGGTGTTGAGAAGGATGAAATGGATATCGAATTGTGCCTATTTAATCTGAAATGCAATATCTCTATACAATTTGACTTGGGTTTAAACTGAGGATAATACAATCATGTCCAGTGTTCTGCCTGAGTCCTTGATCTATTCCCGGCATAGTTCTCTCTCTAGTACATTAATCGACACATGGTTGCTAGGTCGTCCTTGCTCAAAGAAATTTTGAAATTGCAACAACAAATAAAACTAGAGTAAAAATTATGTTAATCCTCAAGCAGGCTCGTTCGACCACATCTACAAGTCCAATCCAAAAACTATAAGACAATCTAAAAATCCATTCAACATAATATGAGATAACCTTCTTAACAATGCCTGGCCATGTGAAACAACCTTAAGAAATGCTTTAGTCCTAACCTTCTTAACAATGCCTGGCCATGTGAAACAACCTTAAGAAATGCTTTAGTCCTGGATAAGATATTTTTTTAGTCCAACATATGAAGTGCTTTGCAAGCAAGCATATCTCTGAATACTCTTTGTAGTTTCCTCCAAATAACAGAGCGGATCAAATTTCTCATTTAACAAGGATAAAAATTAGCAACCACAGACTATTTCTTTCAGGAATGTGAAAGTACATGTTCCTAAGACATGGAGATTGACCCTTTCAACAACGTTTGCTGAGTCAATATTGTATCAGTCCTTACTCAAACAAGTTGAGCACAAAAAGGTGTCAAATAGCAATTATATAAGATAAACATGGTCAGGGTCCTCTCGATTACTTGGCTCGGTTTTTTGCCCCTAGATCACGTCAAATCACCCACACTAGTACATGAATGGTTGTGATAAGAGCCATCACTCGAATGTTCCTTTTTAAGACTTGGCCTACATGGATTTAGTCCCAGGTCGTCGCACCGCTTCATGAAGGTTGCTGTTCATTTCTTTATGTGAGGAACAGGAAATCAAAGTAATGGACCCGTGCCTGTAGTTGTTGTGGAATGACTCGTCCATTTTGTCTAAAACTAAACTTGCATAATATTGTACTTTTGTCAAATGGAGCACTTGTCGCCATGCCTCGTCAAGTAGATTACCTGGAGAGAGCCCACGTAGGCTTTCTAACTTATTCAACACTCACCTTTAACAAAAACTTTAGCCAACAAGTTTAGTATCAACTGAGTAAATTAATTGCTCTCACCTCGACACGTATCTGACTTGGAACCTATTTCACTAATACTCTTAGATGAACGTCTTAAAATATTAGCTTCTTACTACTTCATGTAGGGGATTAATTATAGTCTAGCCCTTTAAATATCCTTGTTTGAGCAATCTGATTCATTACAACCTTTTTATGCAATGTAGTCTCTAGCTTAAAACATATATGTGCGATTGAGTCATCCGATGATCTAAGTGTTACTCCTGTTGTCAAATTGTTGATATAGTGATATACGAAAGTATTTGTGATGTGTCCTTACCAAAAAAAAAAGTATTTGTGATGTGGGCCCATGCTAGAATAAAAAACACAAAAGTACCAAAGAAAAGATTTGTGAATTAAGAGAGAGCACGCACACAGAAGGTTGAGATAGGGTAGGGTCAACCTGGCACTCTTTGAGGCCTTGTTGGGCCTAAGCCACGCTTTAGCAGGGTCACAGCCTCCTAGTATTGCCAGCAGTAAGGGTCAATCATTGTCGGGGCACCATCAACCCTAATGAAGGTAAGGGAGGGCTTTCAACACAACCCTTGGAGCAAGGTAAAGGAATCATGAGCCCTCATATTGCCGAAAAATGGCTCGAGAGCCCTAGCCACTCCTCAGCGAGGCTGGCGAGCCCTAGACACCGCACATGCACAATTAAGGCCTACCAGTGCTCTCTTGGATGGTGAAGGGCTAGCAACACTTTGCCAAAGTAAGGGTTCCTAACCTTCTACCATTTTTAAATAACAATACTTTTCAATTCTTGAAAACAAAGTTTCTCATTCTATCCTCTAATCGGTTTTGCAAGATCAGAGAAAAGATGACAGAGTAATTGAGCCATATAACAGGAAAATTTTCCAAAAATCCTAAACTTATTATACTTTTGTCAATTCAGTCCTAAACCTTTTAATTTTTCCAATTAAGTCATAAACCTTTTGATGTTTTGCCAATTGAGTCATTCTACCAATTTTGGCTGGAAATCGCTGAGGCGGATGCTAGCCATCTTATGTGTAAGCACTTTTGCTTACAAGTTCTAACTTTGTAAAACCTTTCCGCTCATCAGGTTGCAGAGCACTTGCAGCATTAGACAACAACTTCTTATTTCTAACCTACCATTAACCATTTGTGGACAAAAGAGACAAAGTTTGCACATAAGCATCGGTTAACATGAGTTATGTGTTAAAATATTTAAATAATAAACCACACATTCATGTATTAGCTTTAGAACAATTAGTAGTTGTTCTATAAAATTTCACATGGTATCAGAGCTGAAGATCCTGAGTTTGAATATTTCCAAGCCCCATGAGCTTTCCCAATTAAATATTTTCACTCCTAGCACTAGGCAAAAAGACTAGATTAAGCATGAAGGGGAGTGTTAGAATATTTAATTAATAGGCCACGCTTTCATTTATCAGTTTAACTTTTTAGAACAGTTGGTAGTGGTCATACAAAATCTCACATTACGAGCTCGCATTGTGTATCCAAAGATGCTTTTTTTTTTTTTTAATCAAGGGTACATTTTGTATAATGTTTTGTACAACAGTAGTGTGAATCGCTGCCATGTGCATTGTTACTAAGTTCAGCGTTTGGCATGTTAAATCAGATAAAACCCCCTAACTATTACTGATAGGGAATATCGGCAACCTCAAAATTATCACGGTGAAGATAAGTGTGAAAAGAGCTTTTCCTACTCCAGAGAGGGTCAATTCAATCCACTTCAGACGCATAAAAATATGTTTCGAGAGCAGTCCTTGTTTGATTACGCTGCTCCAAATTGATGCTAAAGAGCTGAAGCGGTGAAGGAGGAAGGATGCAAGGTTGTAATAGTCAGGAATGAGCACTTCCATAGCTGATAATATCCATTGTTTAAGCTGGAGATGGGAAAATCAAACTGACTGCCACGTGATGGTAGTGGTTATAGAAAAATCCATTCTTTTGAATTAAGAAGGGGAAATAAAGATCAAACCTTTGAAAACATGGTAATCTGCAGGAAAACTTGTTAAGTAAATTGTATACCAGGTCAAGCACTGTCATCTATAAATAGAGACCATCTTAGCATACAAGGCACCTCACTCCACACTCGAGCAATAATACTCTGAGCTAGGAGATAGAACCTGAGATCAAAGCCCTACCTCCAGCCCACAATGAAGTCCCTTCCCATAAGCCTTCTCATTTTGGCTTTGGCGACTGCTACTGCCTTTGCTTATGACCCAAGTCCTCTTCAGGACATATGCGTGGCCATCGACGACCCGAAGTCTGCAGGTTGAACCTCTATTCTAGTGTTATTGACATTCTGTTTTCTTCTGGTTAATGATGCTATAAACAGAACGCGCAAAAAGGTTTTGTTTTGGTAGCATGACAACATTGTTACCTATCATAGCTAGTCTAATAGTCAATGCATATTGAGTGATGCATATTTAGATGAGTTCTGTTTTCTTATGCAGTGTTTGTGAACGGGGAGTTTTGCAAGGACCCTAAGCAAGCCACTGCAGATGACTTTGTCTTTATGAAGTTCAGAAACCCTGGGAATACTACAAACCCTCTTGGATCAAAAGTCACACCTGCTACAGTCTTCGAGTTTCCGGGACTCAATACTTTGGGCATATCCATGGCTCGCATTGACTTCGCTCCTGGCGGTCTAAACCCTCCCCACACTCACCCCCGTGGCACTGAGCTTCTGGTTGTCGTCGAGGGCACACTCCTAGTCGGCTTCGTCACATCCAACCAATTGAACAACACTCTCTTTACCAAAGTCTTGTACAAAGGCGATGTGTTTGTTTTCCCAATTGGACTCATTCACTTCCAGTTGAATACTGGAGAGACCCCTGCACTGGCCTTTGCTGGTTTGAGTAGCCAAAACCCAGGAGTCATTATCATAGCTAACTCCATCTTCGGAGCGAAGCCACCCATTTCTGCTGATGTTCTCACCAAGGCCTTCCAAGTGGACAAGAAAGTTGTTGACGACCTCCAGGCACAGTTTTGGTACGACAATAACTAAATGGAGCAGATGACCAGAAAAATGCCCACAGAGCATGTGAGCCATGTAGCGTATGAGATCATCGCAACTCTCCATGAGAGATTGCCAAGAATAAATCAATAATTAATCTCACTGTTTATACGGAATCTATGTACCTTGTTTATGCATTATTGACCAATAAAGATCATTTACTAGGAAACTCCGTCACCACCACCACCACAGCCCCTCTCCCTCTCTTTCTCCGTCTCTCCCTCCCTCCTTGTTTTATGGAATATCTCTCATTCCAGAGGAGCCAAATGCTAAGCAAGCTCATATCTCAAACAAAACACAAATTTTGATCAGACATCTATGAATCCAGTGAAAATAATTGCGACGACTTAGGAACTCAGATCAGCCTCGAAATGATCATTGAAATGTTGTTGTCATCATATAGAGCACAAAAGATTATTGAACACATTGCATTACGGGGCTTGAACTCGCCTAGAGATTCGACATACCTCTCTAAGGATCCATAAAAATTCCATTGTTGTCAACTTTTTCATGCCCAATCTTGTGGAAGCAAGGGAAAGGAAGTCCCAGTCCACACACCGCTTGTCATCAAGATCTATGCTTCGTGCTGCCTAGATGCTGACTTGTTTCCTAATAACCAGGATGTATCGTCATTTTGTAGAAAACATGCGGTATTTTCAGAGTTCAAAATCTGCATATCTGGGAAATCTGTCCTATTGCAATTTGGTGGGAGCTCTTCCGATTCACGTGTTTCACTCCATGCTGAATTTCAGACCATTTTCAAAACCATGACTAGTTTCAACCAAAACCCCGATTTGGAAAACCATTCACTAAGAAACTGTGCCATAGGCCAAGAATACTCCGAAAATAACTCTAGATAAAGGAGTTGATTAAAAGAAGAAAATGGAAATTTAAAAAATAAAAGGAAGTGGGAGACATAGACTCACTATGACCAAATTGAAGAACCTTACAATATTATATGGATCAGGTGTTCGGAAAAGAATGGAGAGCACTTAAGCCATAGAACTTTCCATTCTTCGCAAGAAGACGACAATTATCTAAAAAACTTTTTGTATTGAAAACGGTTTGGATGTGAAGCTCGAAGCGGAGATGCAAATTAAAAATTCACCATCTTCAGCACATCTTCAACAACTCTCCCATTTTTCCATGTTATATTAAGAAGTATAAAGTGTCTTCTAACAGCTCTGCCCCTTCTTCTGCAATTCGTATAACCGAGTCCTCGTTAGCAGAAGTCGAGAAATAACTTTCTTTTTTGCCATAGTTTTATTTCTTTTTCAATCATTGTCCCCAATACATATTCGTTTTGGATCTTATAAACAGAACCAAGATTGGTTGGCTTCTGCACTTTTTACATCCATGCAATGTATAAAAAACATAAAAAAAAAAAAACAAAAGTACATGATTGAATCGTAATGCAATGCATTCACCAGGCCAAGCGATGAAGTTCCTGCAAATTTCCCTTTCAAAAAGCTTCAAGTAATCCAATTTACTTCATCAAGACGACCGCCTGACGTGTTGTATGCAGGAAAAGTAAACAAAAATTTGCAAACTTCCAAGGTCTGGTTGTTGTGACTTCCATTAGATGGAGGCAGGTGAAACACAAAACAAAAATTGAATGGTCCGACCTTATCTACATGTCCATTCCATAAACTGTGAGACCATCTAGAAATCCACTCAACAGAATATGAGATAACCTTCTTAACAATGCCTAGCCATGTGAAACAACCTGAAGAAATGATTAGTCCTGGATAAGACAAATTTTTAGTCCAACATATGAAGTGCATTGCAAGCAAGCATTGTTACGCCCCGAACCCCATCGAGTGCGCGACACTCCAAGCTCAGTCGAATTAGTACAATGTCCCAGGAAATGTCATTGACCCAAACGATCATGTCAGAGTTCGAACACGGCGAAAGTAAGAATATAAACCTTGACAGAAAAATTATGAGATACTAGGGAGAAATAAATCACCAAGCCACTAAACATTATGTTACACCTCGACATATTTACAATATCCATTCTCATCCATTACACCACAACTAGTCACCTCATGCATTCACCAAATTTACATCAAACCTATAATACACACACCAACAGGCTTCTATAGATTACGTCTCCAATCTCAAAAGGATTAGTAGTCTGGGTATATTTTATTTCTAAAAATGGGACACTTCAGAAGGTTTGGCTACCCCTAGCCTGTCATGCCCCGAACTCCATCGAGTGCGCGACACCCCAAGCTCAGTCGAATTAGTGCGACGTCCCAGGAAAACGTCGCCGACCCAAACGATCTCGTCAGAGTTCGAATGCGGCGGAAGCAAGAATATGAACCCTAACAGTAAAATCATGGGGTACTAGGGAGGAGTAATTTACCAAGCCACCGAACATAATAATTCGCCTCGATATATATATACACAATATTCATTACACAACAACTAGTCACTCCCAACACACAACAAATTTACATTAACCTTTATACACACATGAGCCGACTTCCACAGATTACACCATCAACCTCAAAAAGGGTTAGTAGTCTAGGTATATTCTATTTCCAAAAATGGGACACTTCAAAAGATTTGACTACCCCTACCTAGCCCCTACACCTTGTAGATGGTGTCAACTCCGATTCGGTCTCCCTAGAATCCAAATCTAAATCCCCTTGAGGCACGTGCTCCTCTGAAGACTCGGAGTCTGCCTTGATTTTGATCGGCTTATCCTCATCCCCCAACTTTAATGGCACCTCAATCCGTTCCTCTGATTCAGACTTCTTCTCCAAATTCTCCTCATATTCTTCTCCTGGTTCCTCCTTTGGAGCCTCCTCATAGTTCTCTTCGGGCGAGTCTACTACAGGTTCCTCCTTCGACTCTACATCTAAGTCCATGTCCATCGGATCGTATCCAGCCTACTATTCCTTTGGCTCCAGATCTAGCTTTGCTACCGTAGGCTCGGACGCTGCAAGAATATGCTGATGCCCTAATTATGTGAGACTAGTGTCTATGCTAGTCATCTCGCCATTGGAAGGGAGTATAGCTGATGGATCCTAATCTCCCACTCCGTTGAATAGAACAGCAAAACCTCGGACGGGGCTAAACTCAACTAATCCATCCCGGAAACACCAAGCGGTATACGTATGGGCTTGCTAGAGTGGTTGCCCTATGTCTACCTAGACTACATTCGTATGTTTGATCTAAGCCATATTCTTCTCTACCGGATACTCTACCACAAAATGCTCAGTGTGCATTAGAATACCGAAACGCTGGGGCGGTGGTGGTGGTGGTGGATTCATGGTTCAGGGCGGGGTTCTAAAATGGTTTGGTTAAACAATCATGAAATGAATCTCAATAAGTTGACAACCTAAACCACACCTAGGCTACCACGTATCTTCAGACAAGTCCAGATACAAAATCAAGCAATACACACATAACGTACAAACAATGTACTTACATGGGCTCTTGGTATGCACAACTTGCACGTTAGTCTCAAAATCACGAATTTCAAACCGCATACACATTCCACACCATTCTCATGCCCCAAAGCACATGTCGAACTCATGATATTTTCGAACTCCACATTTCACGCTCACTCATGCACCATCACACTACTTTCATTAACTTGCCAACTCGTACATCTCATTTTCAATCACTTTCTCAGCCCGTGTAAACACACCTCAGGCTTACTCATTCCTATTGTGACCCGCGTAAACATGCCTCAAGCCCAATCACATTCTCACTTGCCACATTGAACATCTCATTCTCATTCTATTTTCTCAGTCCGTGTAAACACGCCTCAGGCTTACACATTCCTATCGCAACATGCGTAAACGCGCCTCAGGCCCGATCTCACAGTGGTATCACGACTCGCATAAATACGCCTCAGGCCGGTTTAATTCCCCGTGTAAACACGGCTCAGGGATTTTAGTGATCATGTGAACATGCCAACACACCGTATTTTATCTGTACCATGCGTAAACATGCCTCAAGGCCTTTTAGTGATCACACGCACATCGCATGCCTCAAATCTCACGCTTTCACACACTCGGGCATTAAACAAATGCATTCAATTGCACCCAAACGACCATCACAATTCAGCCATATAACAAACATACAACCATCACATAAATTGTCATTTTTCAACTTAAAAATCATGGCACTACACGACAATTTCACACAGTTAATTGCCGAATCCAATTACCCATTCTACTCGCCAAACATCATTTTCTAGCATTCAAACCAACCAATTCTAGCCCTTAATTGGCCTCTAATTTTCCACCAAAACATCCCGATTTCATTCCTAAGGCCCCTAATCCAAAACAGCCCCTAAACTACACTAAACCGCGTCTAAACGGGTCCGTTAATACCCGATATCCTAAATAGGATTTAGATTGTAACTTACTTGAAATTTCTAAGCAAGCACAACCTATCCAAGGCGACAAGGCGGCGGGGCGTGGCGGCTATGGTGGCGATCTGCGAGATGGCGATGGCGGCGACTTTGGCCGATTGGCCATGATCACAGCCACGGGAGGGAAAGAGAGATCGCCATGGCATAAGGGTGGGGGAGCGGCTGAGGTAAGCTAGTACCGAACGGGCAACAACCATGCGGACGGTGGCCGAAGCGGCAGTGGCGTGGCCAAGGGGGAGGGGGCGGTCGATCGGTGAGGGAGAGAGAGAGTGAGCCGAGAGAAGGAAGGAAATGAGGGGAGAGAGAGAGAATTTGGCTTAAAACCAGTAATTGGTGTCCTTTAATGGCAAAATGACAATCTTGCCCCTCTCTCTACTTTTCAATTAACGGCCGAGATTCATCCCTATCTTGAGATCGACGGCCGAGATCAAATCTTTTTCAAAAATATCCAAGGATAAAATAAGGATTTCACAAAAATCCAAGGGCAAAATTGTTCAAAAATTGTCATTTCTAAAGTTAGGGTGAAATGACCAAAATGCACTTCTCCATTTACACTTGGCCTTAACAAAGCTCCAGGGGTAAAACGGTCATTTACCATCTCTCGTCGAAATTTGATTTTTTTGAAGGATTCGGACAATTCTGAGGCTGACTAAGCTAAAAACAACGTCATCCAATGTTATGTTGTGACTTTCTAAATTTTAAATGCCCAACTTGGTCTCTAATTGATGACTGAATTTTAAATAACGTAACTTGAGCGTATCTCAGACTAACGGGTGGCTTTTGGGAAATTCGCGTGTTCGACCCGTGACTGATACTAAATCAAGCCACGTGTAAGTTCACTCGAATCGTGACGACTTTGGTTGTCATGTAATCGCATGGATCGATATCTAATTCCGACAGACATGATCGTTTGGTATAGGTTTAGGGTCATTCGCCAATTCATTTCATGGTCAAACGGAATCACCCGTGATCCACTTGTATGACAGTGGCGAATCGGCCCATAACTATCCTCAGATTGGCCTACATTGGCTCAAAATATCACATCTACAATTCTATGGTCAAAAGTCAATCCACGATCGAATTTCTTTGGTTGTGCGAATTTAAGTCCCTAATTAGCCTTTCTCTAATGGTTAGTATCCCATGAATGATCAATTCCGGGCGAGATCTAACTACAAGTACGTCCATAAAACCATCAATTTCATAAATCCAAAATGGGTAAAATTTCAGAATGTCACAACTCTTCCCCCTTTATAAAAATTTTGTCATCGAAATTTACAATCCAACCTAACTACTCAAACAAAAGGGGGTATTGACGTTGTATTAGCTCCTCACTTTCCCAAGTCGCGCCTTCTGTCCCGTGATGTTCCCAAACAACCTTGACCATCGGGATCATCTTGTTCCTCAAAACTCGTTCTTTTCGATCTGTGATCCTTATTGGCATTTCGACATATGACACTTGTCGTCAACTTCAATCTCTTTATAGTTCAATACATGAGTTAGGTCTAGTTCATATTTTCTCAACATCGATACGTGGAATACATTATGCACTTTCGACAATTTTGGCGGTAATGCAAGGCGATAAGCTAAGTTTCCAATTCTTTCCAAAATCTCAAAGGATCCCACGTACCTCGAACTCAACTTCCCTTTCTTACCAAATCGGGATAATCCTTTCATGGGCGATACTTTAAGAAATACGTGATCCCCTACTTGAAATTCTAAAGGTCTTCACCTTCTGTCTGCATAACTCTTTTGACCACTTTGAGCTGTTTTCAGCCTTTCGCATATGATCTTAATCGCCTCAATCGACTATTGAACTAATTATGGCCCGGTTATACTCCTTTTTCCAACTTCGTCCTAACATACGAGCGTTCTACAAGCCCTACCATACAACGCTTCAAATGGCGCCATCCCAATACTCTGCTGAAAACTATTATTAAACGCGAATTCTGTCAAAGGCAATTGTTCTTCCCACTTGCCTTGAAAATCCAACACACACGTCCAAAACATATCCTCTAAAGTCTAAATTGTCCTCTCAGACTGGCCAACCGTTTACGGATGATAAGCTGTACTAAATTGTAGCTTTGATCCTAATGCCGTCTGCAGACTTTTCCAAAAGTTGGCAGTAAACCTAGGATCACGGTCCGAAGTAATCATCACTAGCACCCTGTGTAAACGAACGATATGTTGTATATACAATTTAGCGTATCAAACCAATGCGAAATCCTTTTGCACGGCCAAGAAGTGCACTGACTTTGTTAATCTATCGACAATTACCAAAATGGAATCATGGCCTCTTTGACTCCTTGGTAATCCCATTACAAAACCATAGTAATATGTTCTCATTTCCATTCTGGGATTTCCAAAGGCCGCAACAATCCTATAGGCTTACAATGTTACGTTTTCACTTGCTAGCACGTCAGACACTTAGCCACATGTCTGGCTATGTCCACCTTCATGCCATTCTACAAATAATACTATCTCAAATTCTGGTATATTTTCGTACTCTCCAGATGAATGCTATAATTACCACGATGCGCTTCCGACAGAATCTCCTCCTTAAGTTTTGCATTGCCGGGTACACACAATCGTCCACGAAACTTCAAGATCCCATCCTCGGATACTTGGAAGTCCGGTTTTGTCTTAGTAGCATCCATCTCCAGAATCTTTTAAATTTCTTGGTTCGTAGACTGTAAAGCCTCAACCTTGGTCTGGATTTCTAGTTCAATCCTTAGCATGGCTAGCAAACTCAAGACTTGACTTACTTCAAACCTAAATTCTGAGTCTCGCACTTTTTCCAACAAGGTCCATTCCTTAACCATAAAGTGTGCAATGCTTGACTTTCGACTCAATGCATCCACTACCCAGTTAGCCTTTTCGGGGTGATACAAACTATCACAATCAAAATATTTCAGCAATTCCATCCAACGACATTGCCTCATATTTAACTCCTTTTGAGAAAACAGATATTTAAGGCTTTGATGATCTGTATAGATATCAAATTTCTCTCCTCACAAATAATGTCGCCAAATCTTAAGGGCGAACACTATTGCGGCTAATTCCAAATCATGTGTCGGGTAGTTCAACTCATGCGGTCTTAACTGTCTTGATACGTAGGCCACTACTCTTCCATTTTGCATGAGTACACACCTCAGTCCTTTTAACGATGCGTCGCTATAAATTTCATATCCTCTGGATCCTGATGGAATAGTCAACACTGGTACCGTTGTCAATCTATGTTTTAGTTCCTAGAAACTCCTTTCACATTTGTCGGTCCATTCAAACCTTGTTTTCTTTTTCAACAAATGTGTCAACGGTATTGCTATTGCTGAAAACCCTTCCACAAACCGTCGGTAATATCCTACCAAACCTAAAAAGCTACGAACCTCTGTTACCATCATGGGTCTCGGCCATTTCATTACCGTCTCAATCTTTGTTGGATCTATTGAGATTCCTTCCCCAGAGATCACTTGTCCAAGAAATGCTACTCGATTGAGTCAGAACTCGCACTTACTAAACTTAGCATACAGTGCGTTCTATCTTAAAGTTCGCAAAATCTTACTCAGATGAAACTTATGCTCCTCCGAGCTCTTCGAGTACACCAATATATCATCTATGAAAACTATCACAAATTGATCTAAAAACTCCTTAAACACCCGATTCATTAAGTCCATAAATGCAGCAGGGGCATTTGTCAACCCAAACGGTATTACCGTAAATTCATAATGTCCATATCTCGTCCTGAATGCCATTTTCGGTATGTCATCCTTCCTAATCCTCAATTGATGATATCCCGTCCTTAAATCAATCTTAGAAAATACCGAAACCCCTTGTAGCTGATCTAACAAATCATCTATCCTTGGCAGGGGATACTTATTCTTAATCGTCACTTGATTCAACTGCCGATAATCGATACATAATCTCAGTAACCCATCATTCTTTCTCACAAATAAGACTGGCGCTCCCCATGGAGACACACTTGGACGAATGAACCCTTTGTCCAACAATTCTTGCATTTGTATCTTTAACTCCTTTAACTTTGACATTGACATCCTATAAGGTGCCTTCAAGATTGGCTCAGTCCCAGGGGCCAACTCGATTATAAACTCTATTTCTCTTTCTAGCAACAATCCCGACAATTCTTAAGGAAAGATATCGGGAAAATCGTGCACCATGGCTATGTCCTCTAGCCCCGGCTCCTCCATTATCGAATCAACTACTGTCGCTAAAAACCCTTCGCACCCCTCTTCCAACAACTTAGTCACTTCTAATGACGAAATCCAGGGAATCGAGGTTCCTCCTCGATTTCCTACAAATTTGAATCTAGGATGTTCAACTGGATTAAATTGGATCACCCTGCTACTACAATCCATATTAGCCTTCTGCTTAACTAACAATCCATACCCACAATCACATCGAAGTCAAACATGACTAAAACTAATAGATCTATCCTTTTCTCCCTATCACTGATCACAATCTTGCAATCCCGGCACCCTAACGAGACTAGCACCTTATCATTTAACGGGGTGGTAACATACAATATAACATCAAGCAATTACGGCTCCATTCCAGTCAATCTAACAAATTGCTCCGACACAAACGAATGTGATACCCTCGGATCAAATAAAGCATATGCAGCATGATCACAGAGAAAAACCGTACCTATGACCATGCCTAGCGCATTCTCAGCTTCTTTTTTAGCCATCTAATACACTTGTCCTTGAACCAGTGGTTTGTTCTGATTCGTTGGTAAGGGCAGTCCAACTTGATTTCCAACTCGGGGCGGTTGCAATAGCATATACAACCTAGTTGGTCTGTTATTGAGACAGTTCCTCACTTGGTGGCCCATTCTGCTACATCTATAGCATATAATGCTCATACTTGAACAAGGTCCAGTCCCATGTCTTCCACCACACGACTGGCACACCGCACCCTGATAATGGTTCGGCTTTCCGATGTTCCTCTTAACGGAAGGAATAAAACACTGATTTTCTAACATCGGTCTCTTCTCGAGATTACTATTGTCCCTAGCCGAAGCATATCTTGATCCAA
This sequence comes from Syzygium aromaticum, assembly GCA_024500025.1. NCBI lineage: Eukaryota > Viridiplantae > Streptophyta > Magnoliopsida > Myrtales > Myrtaceae > Syzygium > Syzygium aromaticum. The sequence goes on from CM044892.1 coordinate 33,608,557, forward strand.
AAGTAAGGGCTCTATCCGCTAAGTCACGCTCAATTGCTTGAACTTGCTCATAGATCTCGTTATAATCTCTTAAATTCAATGATATCATTTGGCTGCGAAAATCCGGCTTCAAACCATCTCGGAACCTCTGAGCTCTATCCAATGGGTCATCCACTATCCTTGGAGCAAACTTAGCTAACCGAGTAAATTCAGCCTCATACTGATCCACTGTTCTCTTTCCTTGATGAAGCCTTATAAACTAGCTAATTTATGTTCCCGGGCACTCTCAGAAAAATACTTACTATTAAATGTTTCCACAAACATCGCCCAAGTCTAGATGGCACCAACAGGGAACACCCTTCCTCTAGTGGCTTTTCACCAATCACTTGCATTGCCTTGGAGCTAGTACACCACCAAGGTCACTTTCTCTTCCTCGGTGCACTCCAATGCCTCAAAGGCTTTCTCCAACTCCTCTACCTAAAGCAATGCAGCCTCCAGATCGCCTCTACCATCAAACTTAGAGGGCCTTAATTTCAAAAATTATTCAACTAGCTAATGCATCTGTCTATTCATATTTACTTGCTCATGTCCTTGATTTCCATTGTTACCATTGATGGCAACGGCAGTAGCGGCCTCAACAGCTTAGGCAATAGTGGTAGCTTGCTCCTGAGTCTGCCTACCCATCAAAGTTCTAACTTCCTCAAGTGCCCTTAGAATTCCATCAACTCTGGGGTTCTCTACAGCTCTAGCATCAACTCCGAGGTCCTTTACAGCTCTAGCTTGAGGACCACTTCGACCTCTTATTCCTCTTCCTACACCCCTTCATGTACCTCTTCCTTGGCTGCTCATTTTTACAATTTCTATCACTCTTCTACCTGCTATAATTCCAGACAGGAATTAGAGACCTAGGCCAACTATACCAGTCTAGTCTTAGGCAGTGAATTAACACAATAATTCAATTAGCAAGCAAGCAATCACAACAACACGAGATCACAGTTAATAAGTTTTGTGTACTTACCTCGAGTCCAGGCACACCTGCAACTCAACCATTAAAACACTCCATTCACCCATCAATCAAAACAAACAATCTGGAGATACACATAATGCTAGAAACACCTATGACTCACTAAGGTCTCCCTAATCAATTGCTCAAGGGTCTCCACTCCTTATCACTACAGGCTTCGTCCGACGTAGATCGAGCTGTCCTTGCTCTGATACTGATTTGAACGGGGATGTCATGTCCCAAACCCTATCGAGCGCGCAACACCCCAAGCTCAGTCGAATTAGTGCGACGTCCCAGGAAAAAGTCGCCGACCAAAACGATCCCGTCAGAGATCGAACACGGCAAAAGCAAGAATATACACCCTGACAGTAAAACCATGGCATACTAGGGAGGAGTAATTCACCAAGCCACCAAACATAATAATTCACCTCAATATATATACACAATGCAATGCCCCAACATCAGGGTCATTCATGTGACGTCCCGTTCATTATTATCTTTCGTTATACACAAGTGGAAACATTTCTCGGGATAATCACAATTAATTCACATAGCGGAAATAAGATCAGAAACATCATGAGCAAACCTTATGTTTACAGGACATGCAAACATGTTTTAACAAACCCTTCGGGCCATGGCAAGCAACACATATTTTTATAGCCGACTATGAATAGCAAAACTTGACTTGGGTTATCCTATACCCACTACGGCTTCTCGCTTCTCGCTTCTTCATCTCCACCCCGGTCTCGTCCGCCTGGCCATCTCACATCCCACCCGTGGCTTTATCCCGGAGTTGGCCCGCCTGTATCACCAAAGCACCGTTGAACCTATATAGGGATCCAACCCATTTTCCATTCGCATAGTGATATCGCGCCACGTACAGATGAGGCACCAAGTCCGTTAGGCCCTCATCGAACATCACAAGTGTCATGATTTGGCGATAGACGCGATCTTCTCTAACATCTATCATGGTGAGCACTTCGGCTCTCATCTCCACGGGATTGCCAACGCGAGCTAGAGGAGATGCCATCCTACGGACCTGAAAAAGGGAAACAACGGGAAATGAGTCAGGAAGACTCAGCAAGTGAAAATACTAATATTAAGCGAGGACGAGACAATCGTCGTTCACATAAGTCAATTCTTACCGTACCGGCATCAGTGGCAATTCAAATAGCAAAGTCATGCCAAGAAACCAACAAAACAAATATCAAATTTGAGTATCACACGTGAACATCATTAGATGAGAAAGAACGAACAACCATGAAACCAAGAAACGGGCCAACCAACCCATGTTACAACGTATCGTAACTTCCTTTCTTGATATTAGGGAATTCACTTACTCAACAATAAACAATTTAGGGAACGAGCTAGAAACGGGTGAGCTCGGGAAAATTTCGGGCTTTCTTCTTACTTTCTCCTTACTTGGCCGACCGGTACTAGGCACACAAAGGCCAAACCGTGGGCCCTTGGGTGGAAATGAATAGAAACACGAGCCGGTTCAAGATTTATTTGGGCATGAGTTTCTTGGGCCAACGGATGAGAAAACAAGAAACAAAAAGGGAGATGAAGAAGATGGTGAGATTGGCGTGAGATGAGAGAGAAGGGGGGGGATTGTTTTGCCTTTTAAAGAGTTCAAAGAACTCCCTAGAAAACCCTAGTCTTTGGTCAAATTTCATGATGGCCTTACTTAGGTCATGGCTTATGTCATCAAAGGATGACATCATTGCTTAGGTCATCAAAGGATAAGGTTATTTATGATCATTCATGGACTAAAATGATGAAGGCCAATGCTTATCTATTCCATATTGGCTCTCTCTCTCTCTCTCTCTCTCCCCCATTGGCCGAATGGCCTTCTTTCTATTTGTAAATTTCCAAACTTGCTCTTCACTCAAGACTATTAATGTTTGTCATCATGAAGGGGGTCCCTAAAGTCTTATGGCCATTAATTAGGCTTCTTGAACAAGATTCATTCTTGGCCATTCATTTCCAAGCATGGGCTTCAAGTTTTGACTTCTCTAGAATAATCCAATTCCAAGCTTACTTCTCTCTCTTGGTTTTCCGCTGGGCCGACCTCCAATCAAAGCATAACATATATCATTTGAAAGATCATAATGTGTAAATTAAATCACCCGAAGACATCAAGTCGAAATTCCAATGTTCTCGGATAGAAAATGCTGAATCTTTGAAATCTGACAATCCTGATAGCTTTGCACTGTTCACAGAATCGGACTTGAAAATATAATAAATGGACTCCGAAAATTCTCAAATTTGAATATGTCATAAACAAGGCCTTAACAAACATTTTTCACGGGAGCACAAAATCTAAATCTCTCTGTAAACATCATTTTTAGTAGATCAAATACAGACTAAAAATAGTTTGCCGGAATAGGATTCTTGTTTCTTAAACTAAGCTCTGTCCAGAATCCAAATCATCTCGAAAAATTCCCAAATTTATATATGTTATAGAAAAGGACATTCTCGACAACTTTTGTGAAGGAAACTTTTCCAAAATCATCCCAGAAAAGCTTATAGAAAACAAATAAAGTGTAAACATCACCAAAATAACCATTCTGGGCAGTTCTACACGGTCCGAAAATTAGGCCGTCGTACCATACATATCAATTCCAAAAATTCTGAAATTAAAGTATGTAAAACTTCAAGATGTTTGGAGAAACTTTCAAGAAGAAAGTGTTTGGAAATTCGGATCACAAAGTCTCCCCAAAAATAAAATGAAGGGGTACAAAGGATCCGAAATTGGGTTTTCCAAAACAAGAGTAAAAAATTTAGTTCCGATTGGAAAACCACCAAACTTAAACTATATTCATTTCCCAAGAATGGAAATTGAGGATGTTACACACAATATCCATTACACAACAACCAGTCACTTCCAGCACACAACAAATTTACATCAACCTTCAATACACACATGAGCTGACTTCCACAGATTACATCATCAACCTCAAAAATGGTTAGTAGTCTAGGTATATTCTATTTCCAAAAATGGGATACTTCAAAAGGTTTGGCTACCCTTAGCCTAGCCCCTACGCCCCGTAGACGGCGTCCATTCCAATTCGGTCTCCCCAGAATCCAAATCTGAATCCCCCTGAGGCACGTGCTCCTCTGAAGACTCGGAGTCTGCCTCGATCTCGATTGGGTTATCCTCATCCCCCGACTCTAATGGCATCTCAATCCGTTCCTCTGATTCAAACAACTCCTCCAAATTCTCCTCATACTCTTCTCCTGGTTCCTCCTCTGACTCTTCTTCTGGTTCCTCCTCTGGGGCCTCCTCATACTCCTCTTCGGGTGGGTTTGCTGCAGGTTCCTCTTCTGGCTCTACATCGAAGTCCATGTCCATCAGATCTTATCCAGCCTGCGACTCCTCCAGCTCCGAATTTGGCTCTGCTACTGTAGGCTTGGGCGCTACAGGAACATGCTAATGCCCTGATTTTACGAGACTAGTGTCTATACTAGTCATCTCGCCATCGGGAGGGGGTATAACTGACGAATCCTAGTCTCCCACTCCGTCAAATGGAACATCAAAACCTTGAATGGGGCCAAACTCATCTAATCCGTCCTGGAAACACCAAGTGGTATACATATGGGCTTGCCAGAGGGGTTGCCCTATGTTTACCCAGACTGCGGTCATATGTTTGATCCAAGCCATATTCTTTTCTACCAGATACTCTACTAAAGAATGCTCGGTGTGCATCGGAATACCGAAACACTGGAGCGGTGGTGACGACGGTGGACTCATGGCTCAGGGCGGGGTTCTGAAATGGTTTGGTTAAACAATCATGAGACGAATCTCAATAAATTAACAGCCTAAACCCCACCTAGGCTACCACATATCACCAGACAAGTCCAGATACAAAATCAAGCAATACACACATAACGTACATACAATGTACTTACCTGGGCTCTTGGTATACATAATCTGTACGTTAGTCTCAAAATCACGAATTTCAATCTACATACACATTCCACACTATTCTCATGCCCCAAAAGAACATGTCAAACTCATGACATTTCCAAACTCCACATTTCACACCCACTTATGCACCATCACACCATTTTCATTAAATTGCCAACTTGTACATCTCATTCTCAATCACTTTCTCAACCTGCATAAACACGCCTCAGGCTTACTCATTCCTATTGTGACCAGCGTAAACACGCCTCTGGCCCGATCACATTCTCACTTGCCACATCGAACATCTTATTCTCATTCTCTTTTCTCAACCCATGTAAACACGCCTCAGGCTTACGCATTCCTATCGCAACCTGTGTAAACGCGTCTCAAGCTCGATCTCACAGTGGCATCACAACCCGCGTAAATATGCCTCAGGCCGGTTCAATTCCCCGCGTAAACATGCCTCAAGGATTTTAGTGATCACGCGAACATGCCAACACACCGTCTTTTATCTATACCATGCATAAACATGCCTCGGGGCCTTTTAGTGATCACACGCCTCAAATCTCACGCTTTCACACACTCGGGCATTAAACAAATGCATTCAATTGCACCCAAACGACCATCACAATTCAGCCATATAACAAACATACAACCATCACATAAATTGCCATTTTCAACTCAAAAACCATGGCACAACAACCATGGCACTACATGACAATTTCACGTAGTTAATTGCCAAATCCAATTACCCTTCTTCACGCCAAACAGCATTTTCCAGCATTCAAACCAACCAATTCCAGCCCTTAATTGGCCTCTAATTTTCCACCAAAACATCCCGATTTCATTCCTAAGGCCCCTAATCCAAAACAGTCCCTAAACTACACTAAACCGCATCTAAACGGGTCCGTTAATACCCGATATCCTAAGTAGGGTTTAGATTGTAACTTACTTGAAATTTCCAAGTAAGCACAACCTATCCAAGGCGACAAGGCGGTGGGGCGCGACGGCTACAGTGGTGATTGGCGAGATGGCGATGGCGGCGGCATTGGCTGGTTGGCCACGGTCACGGCCACGGGAGGGAGAGAGAGATCGCAGAGAGGGAGGGGGAGAGATAGCGGCGTGAGGGTGGGGGAGCGGCTGAGGCAAGCTAGTGCCGAACGGGCGGCGACTGTGCGAACGGTGGCCGGAGCGGCAATGGTGTGACCAAAGGGGAGAGGAGGCGGTCAATCGGTGAGGGAGAGAGAGGGTGAGCCAAGAGAGGGAAGGAAATGAGAGGAGAGAGAGAGAGAGAATTTGGCTTAAAACCAATAATTGGTGTCCTTTAATGGCAAAATGACCATCTTGCCCCTCTCTCTATTTTTCATTCAACGGTCGAGATTCATCCCTATCTTGAGATCAATGGCCCAGATCAAATCTTTTTCAAAAATATTTAAGGGCAAAATAGGGATTTCACAAAAATCTAAGGGCAAAATTGTCCAAAAATTGTCATTTCTAAAGTTAGGGTGAAATGACCAAAATGTTTTTCTCCATTTACACTTGGCATTAACAAAGCTCAAGGGGTAAAACGGTCATTTACCATCTCTCACTAGTCAAAGGGGACATCTCGCCATTGAAAGAGGGTATAACTGACGGGTTCCAGTCTCCAACTCTATCAAATGGGACATCAAAACCTCGGACGGGGCCAAACTCATCTAATCCATCCTGAAAACACCAAGCAGTATAAGTATGGGCTTGCCAGAGGAGTTGTCCTATGTCTACCCAGACTACGGTTGTATGTTTGATCCAAGCCATATTATCCTCTACTAGATACTCTACCATTGAATGTTCAGTGTGCATTGGTATACCAAAACGCTGGGGCGGTGGCGACGGCGATGGATTCATGGCTCCGGGCGAGGTTCTGAAATGGTTTAGTTAAACAACCATAAGACGATCCTCAATAAGTTGACAGCCTAAACCCTATTTAAGCTACCATGTATCTCTATACAGGTCCAAACACATAACCATTCAATACATACATATCACGCACACAAATGCACTTACCTGGGCTCAACCTGCATGTTAGTCTCAAATACATGAATTTCAAACCACATACACATTCCAAACTATTCTCATGCCCAAAAGCACATCTCGAACACATGACATTTTCGAACTCCACACTTCACACTCATTCATGAACTACCACACCATTTTCATTTAACTTGCCAACGACCTACGTAAACACATCTCAGGTCCGATCATATTCTCACTTGCCACATCACACGTCTCATTCCCATTCTCTTTCCTCAACCCGCATAAACACGCCTTAGGCCCGATCACATTCTCACTTGCCAAATCACACGTTTCAATCTCAATCTCTTTCCTCAGCCCGCGTAAATATGCCTTAGGCTTACATTCGTATCACGACCCGCGTAAACATGCCTCAGGAATTAAATGATTACACGAATATGCCAACATGCCACATTTTATCTATACCCCGCGTAAACACGCCTCAAGGCTTTTTAGTGATCACACGCACATCACACACTTCAAATCTCACTCGTTCACATACTCGAGCATTAAATATGTAACGCCCCAACCTCAGTGTCATTCACGTGACGTCCCGTTCATTATTATTTTTCGTTATACACAAGTGGAAGCATTTCTCAGGACAATCACAATTAATTTACGTAGCGGAAATAAGACAAGAAACATCATCAATAAACCTTATATTTACAGCGCATGCAAATATGTTTTAAAAAACCCTTCGGGCCATGGCAAACAACACATATTTCAAACGCACTATAAATAGCAAAACTTGACTTGGATTATCCTATACCCACTACGGCTTCTCGCTTCTCGCTTCTTCATCTCCACCCCAGTCCCGTCCACCTGGCTATCTCACATCCCAACCGTGGCTTTATCCCGGAGCTGGCCCGCCTGCATCGCCAAAGCACCGTTGAACCTACATAGGGATCCAACCCATTTTCCATTCGCATAGCGATATCGCGCCACGTACTGATGAGGTACCAAGTCCGTTAGGCCCTCATCGAACATCACAAGTGTCATGATTTGGCGATAGGCACGGCCTTCTCTAGCATTCGTCACGGTAAGTACTTCGGCTCTCTGCTCCACGGGATTGCAAACGCGGGCTGGGAGAGATGCCATCCTACGGACCTAAAAGGGAAAAATGGGGGATGAGTCGGGGAGACTCAACAAGTAAACCTACTAATATCAAGCGAGGACGAGGGGATCGCCATTAGCACAAGTCGACCCTTACCGTACCCGCATCGATAGCATATCAATATCAAAGTTCATACAAGAGAACATCAAGCATGGTTATAACATGTGCACCTTGCCATTCAAGTCTCGGTTCTATCTCCAAAACAAACGTCAAACACGAAACGTGATTAAATAGCAAAATGAACCAACTACAACCAACCAAACGATCGAGAAACGGTCCAAGCAAACTGTATCACAACGTATCACTTCCTTTCCTGATATTAGGAAGTTTACTTACTCTAAACGAAACCAGAACTAGAGAGTAGAAAATGGACGGGAAAGACAACGGCCTCGGGATCTCGGGCAATTCACGGTGTCGAAACCCCTTTCTTTTCTTTTCCTCGGCTTTCTCTCTCTCTTTCTCTCTCAGTTTTCTCTCTCGGTTCTTGGCCGATTTGTGTGTGTGAATAAGTGTGTCAATCTCTCTTCCAATGGCCTCTATTTAAAGAGAAAGTGGCTTGAAGTTTCGATGAGGTAAGCGCACGTATCATTTGGGGGTGTGAGGTAAGCGCGCGCATCATCCAAACTTTAATAGCATAGGTCAAAAATCATGATAATGGCCCACTTGGCTGTGACTCCTCTCTCTCTCTTTTAGGTCAAAACTTGATGACCAAGGCTCCAATAAATGGCTTCATAATGGCTTCGTTGACAAAAGAAGACTTCTAGGCCAAACATTAATGAAGGCAATGATAAAGTGGATAAGGTTTGACTTGGTCAAACTTTCTAGGGTTTTCTACCAATTTCCAGACCATGTACTCCCTAGAACCTTCTGGATTTACTGAATTTTCATGCAAATGACTCGGGCCAATCGGGTCACACGAAATAAATTAATTGGCACAAAAATCACAACCCAAACTTTCTCACCAAGTTGCTCTCTAGCTGGCTCACCAAGCTTGGACCAACTTGCTCATGAAGTTTGGATTTCTAGAATCCTCCTAGTCAAAACTTACTCCCCAAGTTTGGACATTCTCTAGAATTCTCCAACTTATTTTCCAAGCTTTGATTTTCTAGAACTCTCCAATTAAAGCTTAGCAGAGCTCATTTGAAAGGTCATAATGTGTACATTAAATCACTAGAAGACATAAATTCGAAATTCCAATGTTCTCGAATAGAAAATGCTGAATCTTTGAAATCTGACAAAACCGGACAGCTTTGCACTGTTTACGAAATTGGACTTGAAAACATAGTAAATGGATTCCAAAAATTCTCAAATTAAAGTATGTAAAACTTCAAGATGTTTGGAGAAACTTTCAAGAAGAAAGTGTTTGGAAATTCGGATCACAAAAGTCTCCCCAAAATAACAAAACGAAGGGGTACAAAGGATCCGAAACTAGATTTTCCAAAACAAGAGTAAAAATATTAGCTCCGATTGGAAAACCACCAAACTTAAACCATAGCCATTTTCTATGGACTGAAATTGAGGATGTGACAAAATACGTGCACTCAAACGCATCAAATCCGACCATCACAATTTAGCCCATACATTGTATATACAATCATCACACAACATGCCATTTTCACCACAAAAACCATAGCACAACAATTTCGGCACTACACGGCAATTTCACACAATTAATTACCGAATAAAATCATCCAATCTACGCACCAAAAAGAAAATTACAGCATTCAACCTAGCCATTCACAGCCCTTAATTGGCTTCTAAATTTCCACCAAAATGCCACAAATTCATCCCTAAGGCCCCTCATCCAATTCAGTCCCTAACACCGAACTAAACTGCGTTAAAATGAGTCCGATAATACCTGATATCCTAAATAGGATTTAGATTGTAACTTACTTGAAATTTCCAATCAAGCACAACCTATCCAAGGGCGACAAGGTGGCGGGGTGTGGCAGCTATGGCGGCAATCAGCGACGGCGGCGGCTTGGCTTGGCTTGACCGGTCTCGGCCACAGGAGAGAGAGAGAGAGAGATATTGCCAAGAGGGAGGGAGAGAGGGACGGTAGCGTGAGGGTGGCGATAGTGTGACTCGGTGGCCGGAACGACGGCGACGGGCGGACGGTGGTCGGACGGCGATCGCGCGACCAAGGGGAGAAGAGGGGTGATCGGCCTGTAGGGGAGGGGAGAGAGTGTGCCGAGAGAGAGGGGAGAGAAATGAGAGGGGGAGAGAGAGAAAATGGGTTTAAATAATACACCCAATAATTGTCCCCCCCCCCCTTTTGGCAAAATGACCACATTACCCTCCTTTCTACTTTTCATCCGACGGCCGAGATTCGTTCTTATCTTAAGATCAACGGCCGAGATCAAATCTTTTCAAAAAATATCCAAGGGTAAAATGAGAATTTCACAAAAAAAGGGCAAAATTGTCCAAAAATTGTCATTTCTAAAATTAGGGTAAAATGACCAAAATGCCCTTCTTCATTTACACTTGGCCTTAGCAAAGTTCCAGGGGTAAAACGGTCATTTACCATTTCTAGCCGAAATTAGATTTTTCTAAAGGATCCGGACAATTCTAAAGCTAATCATGCTCATAACAACGTCGTCCCAATGTTCTGTCGTGACTTTTTAAATTTCCAAAGCCCAACTTGGTCTCTAATTAATGACTAAATTTTAAATAACGTAACTTGAGCGTATTTCAGATTAACGGGTGGCTTTTGGGAAATTCGTATATTCGACTTGTGGTCGATACTAAATCAGGCCATGTTTAAGCTCACTCGGATCGTAAAGACCTCGATTGTCATGTAATCGCGAGGATCGATCGCTAATTCCGAAGGGCACGATCGTTTGGTATAGGTTTAGGGTTATTCGTCAATTCATCTCGTGGTCAAACGGAATCACCCGAGATCCACTTGTATGACAGCGACGAATTGATCCCTAGCTATCCTTAGATCGGCCAACATTGTCTCAAAATATCACTTCAACAATTTCGATGGTCGAAAGTCAGTTTACGATTGAGTTTCTTTGGTCACGCGAATTTAAATCCCTAATTAGCATTTTCCTAATGATTAGTATCCTAGGAGTGATTAGTTCCGGGCAAGATCTAATTACAAGTACGTCCATAAAATCATCTATTTCATAAATCCCAAGTGAGTCAAATTTCAGAATATCACAAGCATATGCTCAGAATAGTCTTTGTAGTTTCCTCCAAATAACAGAGTGGATCAAATTTCTAATTTAACAAGAATAAAAATCAGCAACCACGAACTATTTCTTTCAGGAATGTGAAAGCATATCTTCCTAAGACATGGAGATTGACCCTTTCAACAACATTTGCAGAGCCAATATAGTATCAGTCTTTACTCAAACTAGTTGAGCTTTGAAAAGGTGTCAGATAGCAATTGTCTAAGACAAACATGGTTAGGGCCCTCTCGATGACTTGGCTTGGTTTTTCGCCCCTAAATCACGTCAAGTCACCTTCACTAGTACATGAATGGTCGTGATAAGAGCCATCACTCGCATGTTCCTTTTCAAGACTTGTCCTACATGGATATAGTCCCAGGTCGCTGCACCGTTTCTTGAAGGTCGCTGTTCATTTCTTTATGTTGTGGGGGGTATGGTCCACCTGGCGCTCTTTGAGGCCTTGCTGGGCCTAGGCCATGCTTTAGAAGGGTCACAACCTCATAGTATTTCCAGTTGTAAGGGTCAATCATCGCCAGGTTAGCCCTAACGAAGGCAAGGAAGGGCTTTCAACACAACCCTCACTGCAAGGTTAGGGATCATGAGCCCTCAAATTACAGAAAAAAGGCTCAAGAGCCCTAGCCAGTCCTCAGCGAGGCTGGCTGAGCCCTAGACAACACACAACAAAGGCCTACTAGTGCTTTCTTGGATGGCGGAAGGCTAGCAACACTTTGCCAAAGCAAGGGTTCCAAACCATCTATTATTTGTAAAAAAAATTTTAACCCATTAGGATGGCGGAAAGCTAGCAGCACTTTGCCAAAGCAAGGTTCCTAACATTCTATTATTTATAAAAAAAATTTTGCTAGCAACACTTTGCCAAAGCAAGGGTTCCTAACCTTCTATTATTTGTAAAAAAAAAATTTGACCCATTTTCATGCAATACAAATTTAGTGTCTCATACTCGATCCCATCCATACTCAATACATACACGACCTGACCCATATTGCTAAAACACTTTCATATTTAACCCAATTTAAGCAAATTCATACTTAAACTAAGATGAAAACACGGAATGAGCGAGCGTGAGATCAAGAGGGAGTGAAGAGAGAGCCATAGAGGTGGGTTAAGTCTAAGTAAGTTGTAAACACATTTAACACTTAGGTCTAAATCCATTTATGACCCATTTTGACTGGTCTACTGGTTGACAAAGTGGGCATAACTTTCGATCCGAGTGGGTTTGAGGTGTTCCCTGGAGTTCTGAACCCATGAAGAACAAATCATCTGCTGTGGCTTTCTTGGGGTCCTTGCAAAATTTCTCATTTGCAAGCACTGCACGGGAAACAAAATTGATCATGTTAATATACTTATCTTCATAGCTCCTCTCATATAGTGTTGCTTTTACCAACACACTTCAGATATAGAACAATGGTGCAGCTAATCGATTTTCTTTCTTGAATTTCAAACTGCCATCTCACTTCGGACCAAAAAAAACAAAAAAAAAACTGCCATCTCACTTATTCGACAAAAATCTGATAATGTTTCGTGTGCTCAACATTGTTGTAAGGAAGAAGATATTGTTTAGACTCATTATCATATCAAACAGTTGGACCCACAGCAGAAAGAAATTGAACACATGGAGTGAATCTAAAATATTTTATTGCCAGAAGAGAAGGATGTGACTAATGCTGAGGAAATACCAAAGAGCTAGGTTAATCCTCCCCAGATTACCAAATTTTGTTCTTTTTTTAACTTTGAAGTTTGTGACAAAGTAAAATCAGGACTCAAGGGGATGAACAAGAAAAACCTCGTATGCAAGATTGGGATGATTCAGACGAACAAATAGCAAATAAGCAGAGACCACTATTGCGGTCAGCTCTGCTGTGGCCTGGAGTCAGCAATAATTTAATGTGACATGAAAAAATGGGAGAGTTGTTGAAGATGTCTGTATGGATGATAGTGACTTTTTAATTTGTACTTCTCCTGTGAGCTTCACATCCGAACCGTTTTAGATATTGAAATTTTGTGAGATAATTGTCCTTCTCTGCTTGTGAAGTATGGAAAGTTCTCTGGCTGAGGTGCACTCTATTCTCCACCGAACACCTGCTCTGTATGATATGTCATAGGGGACTTCAATTTTGTTATAGTGAGTCTTGGTCTCCTACTCATTTTGAACTTTCCATGTTGAACTTTCCTCGAAACAAGGAGAGGGGGGTAGGTGGGGTTGGAATGGAGAGTTCCTCACTAGATGATATGTTATTGCCCAATGACCATTGAGATGAATTATTGACTTATTTTTTACAATCTCTTGTGGAAACTACTAATGATATCATAAGTTATATGGCTTAATTAATCTGTCATCTTTTCTCTGATCATACAAAACTAACTAAAGGATAGAATAACAAAATTTTATTTTAAAAAATTAAAAAAGTATTGTTTTTTATAGACTTGTCAAATGGGTGGGGTGGGTCAGGTCAGATTTGGGTTGAGTCAAAATTGGTCCAACCCAAATCGACTCATGACTAGTTTGCCGGACTCAATACTCTAGGCAATCCATGGTTTGCATCTACTTTGCTCCAAATGCCCAGACCTTCCCCACACTCACCCTCGGGGTACCAAGGTCATCGTCGTTGTGACATTCCAAATTTTGGCCACTTGATATTTATAAAATGAATAATTTCAATAATGCACTTGTAGTAAATCTCGTCTAGACGTAATCACTCTTAGGACATTAACCAATAAGGAAAGGCTAATTAGGGATCTAGATTCGCGCGACCATAGAATCTGACCATGGACTGACTTTCGACCATAAGGATTGTCGAGGTGATATTTTGGGCTAATATATACCGATCTAAGGATGGTTATGGATCAATTTGCACATGCCATACAATTGGATCGCGGGTTATTCCGCCTCGCAAAAATACAAAATTTATGAATGATCTCAAACGTATTCCAAACAATCACGTTCTTTAGAACTAGTTATTGATCCTCGCAATTATATAACAATCGAGGTAGCCATGGCTCAAGTGAACTTAAATGTGGCTCGATTTAGTATCGACCACGAGTCAAATATACGAATTTTCCCGAAAGCCACCCATCAGTTTGAAATACACTCAAGTTATGTTATTTGAAGTTAGTCATTAATTAGAGACTGAGTTTGGGTATCGAAAATTTTGAAAGTCATGACAGAGTAATTAGACGACATCGTTATTAACGTGGTCAACTTCGGATTTGTCCGGATTCGTCAGAAAACTGAAATTTTGACAAGAAGTGAAAAATGACCATTTTGCCCTTAGGATTTTGTGAACATCAAGTGTAATATGAGAAGGGCATTTTGGTCATTTCATACCAACTTTAGAGAGAAAATTTTTGGACGATTTTACCCTTGCATTTTTTATGAAATTCCAATTTTGCCTATGGATATTTTGATGGGAATTGATCTGGGCTGTCGATTTTAAGATAAGATCGAATTATGACCGTTGATTAGAAATTAGAGAGAAGGGTAGGATGGTAATTTTTTGGGGTAGGCTAGACTATGCTTTTCTTTTCTTTTTCTTTCTTTTCCTCTCTCTCTCTCCCCTCATTTCTTATGCTCAACTCTCCCTCTCCCTCTTCTGGCCGAGAACTCCCTCTCCTCTTCTCCCTCACATGAATTGGCCAACTGGCCAGCCAATCGCTGTTTGCTTGTTACCGTTCCGTCGAACCATTGCTTGCCCTTTCGCCGTGTCACGCCACCACCGCCACCGCCATATCTCTCCCATGTTTTCCACCATGAAACACCCTCACCAGCCCCCATCTTAGCCTAGCACAGCCAAGAAAGCCAGCAGCCCATCGCCGTCGTTCGCTACCACTTGTGGTTGCCGGTGAACTGCCAGTACCCCTCATCATGTGACGCAGCCACTACTGTTGTTTCTCCTTTGTACAGCTACTTGGTAGTGCTCAAATCTTGCTTGGAATCACAAGTAAGTGATATCCTAACCCATGCTTAGGATAACGGGTAATTTCAGATTAGTTCGAGCCCATTTTAGCGAGTTTTAGGAGTTATTCGTAGAGAAATGGTTGGATTGATTTGGCTGAGTGGTTTAGATGGAATTGTGATAGTTTTTGAGGTGGAATTGAGGTTAGAATTGATTAATTAAGTAATCAGAATGATTATGGATGGTTATCGTGATTTATTGCATGAAAAACGGGCCTAAATATGTCGTTATAATGATTTTTCTATGGTGGTTGAGTTGTTGTGCATATTGTGGCTGAATTGGTGCATGTTTACATTCAAAATGTGGCGCGTGCTGGATTGGGGTTGTCGGTAGGAGTACGACGCCCTCGAGTGGTGTAATTTAGCTTAAAATGCAAAAATTCTTGTTAAATTATGCACGTGCAAATTGAATTGGCGAAATTGTGAGTTAGCATGGCATATTGTTAACCTGAATATATCGAATGAAGTGTATGAGTTGGTCGTATGAAATTGGCATGTGATTGGGTGCCCGACGTGTTGCACAATCATTAAATACTCTAAGGCGCTATTACATTGGGTCCAAATAATAAATGAAAAATGTGTGCATGTGTGATAACATAGTCCCTTATGCGTTTTACGAGGGGAATTGAGCCCATACTGATGTGTGTCACGGGAGACGATGCCCGGTTATACCAGAAGACCGCCAACCTAATGCGTTTTACGGGAATTGTGTCGTAAAAAGGAGATGGTGTTGCGCTTGAGGCGTGTTACGCAAGCAAGAGATACTGAGCCTGAGGTGTTTTGATGTGAGCTATGGAAGTGTTGTTCAACCTGATGCATGTTACGCGGGTTGTGTTGTAAAAAGGGAGATGGTGTTACACTTGAGGCGTGTTTGTTTACGCAGGCTAGAGACACTGAGCCTGAGGCATTTTGATATGGGCTAAAGAAGTGTTGTTACACCTGAGGCGTGTTTACACAGATCAAAAATGAATTGGATGCGTATGCTTGAGTGAAATGAGGATCGTATGATGTTGTGTTTGATATGCGAATGTTGGCTTGGATATGGTTTGATTGGCATTATTGAGTGCGATATGGTGTCGGTTTATGATAATAATGCTTGAATTCACATGTAAGATTTCGTGCATATCAAGGTGAGACATTTGTGTATGCTATTGTTCTGGCTTGCTAGTTGTGTGATTTGTGTACTTGAACATGCCTAGAGATACATGTTAGTCTAGGTAGGATTTAGGGTGTTGCTTGCTGAGAAGTGTTCTCACAGTTCTATTTTAAACCATTTAGCTGATCGAAGTTCCAGCGGAGTCGGGAGACGAGGACAATCTGATTGAGGTTAATGCTGAGTCCGAGTCTTCAGAGGATCAGACTGACATCGGCAAGACCAACTCAGAGTGGATTCCCCTGTAGGGTTCGTAAGGGTTAGTTAGGAGTAGACGTGGGACTGTCGTTGTTTTAGAGGTGCCCCTTTTTGGTGTATATTAGTCCCTCGAGCTGCCAATTCCTTTTTGTTATCGGCGGTGGTAGATGCAATAGTTGCTGGTTGTGAAGGATGGTATGGATGCTGTAAATATAGTGGATGTAATGTAATGTTGATGGTTTGGTAAATTATCTCTCCCTATTACCCCATTTTTGTTTTGTCAGGGTGTATGTTTTCATTTCCGCAGTGTTTGACTCTGATATGTTGGTTTGGGTCGGCGATATTTCCTAGGACGTCACACTAATTCGACCGAGCTTGGGGTGTCGTGTGCTCGTCAGGATTCAGGGCGTGACAGTCGTCATCGAGGGCACACTCCTCGTGGGATTTGTCACCTTCAACCATTTGAACAAGACCCTCTTCACTAGAGTCATGTACAAGGGGGATGTGTTTGTGTTCTCCATCAGTCTCATTCACTTCCAGTTGAACATTGGAAACACGTATCCACTGGCCTTTGCTGGTCGAAGCAGCCAAAGCTCGAAAGTCATTACCATTGCCAATGCCATTTTCAGAGCAAGGTCATCGATCTTCCAAGATGTGCTTACCAGGCGTTTCAAGTGGACAAGAAGGTCATTGACTACTTTGAAGCACAGTTTTGGTATGGCAATGACTAAGGGTGCCCAAGGGGCGCCACCTCGCCCGGCAATCATTAGGGAGGGTGGTTTGACCCTTAACAGTGGCAGGGTAGAGTCTACGTGGGCCTAGGCCACGTTCTAACGGGGTTGCCGCCCCCTAGCATTTCCAGTGGCGAGGTTCAGTCGTCCCCGTTGCAACATCGGCCCAGTGAAGATCATGCCACACTCACTGTAACAGTCTGAATTTTCGATCCTTTTTCCAGGATTTAAGAAATGAAATTGATCAATGTACTATAGTGAGATCTCGCCCAGAAATGCACATTCACGGGATGCTAACCTTACGGGTATGGCTATTACGGGATTGAGTTCGCACGACCAAAGAACTCGACTTGGGTTCGATCTTCGACCATATGGATTGACGAGGGAATGTTTTGAGCCAACCGAGACCGATCTAATTGATTGATCGTGTCCGAAGGGAACTAGTGACAGACCCTCGTAATTATATGACAATCGAGGTCGTCCTTGGTAGAGTAAACTTAAACGTGATTTGACTTAGTGTCGGTCACGGGTCGAGAGTGCGTAATCCCAATGAGCCACCCGTTAGCCAGAGATAAACTAAAGTCGCGATTGTTCGATTCTAGTCATTTCTTGGAATTCGGGCCCGGGAATCGAGAATTTTGAAAGTGACAATTTTGAGCGGCCGATGACGTTTTTGGCTTGGCCAACCTTGGGGCCACCCATTTCTACAAAAAAAAATGGATATTGGTTCGGGACCGGAAAAATTACGATTTTGCCCCTATATGTGCCGACATTGGTTTTTGAGGTCGTATGAGATTATTTTTCGAGGCCGATGCCATTTTGGGGTGGCCACGCACATGTAGAGTCATTACGGTCAAAAATTGGAATTTTGGCTCGGAAGTGAAAAATGATATTATTTTATTCCCAGGACTTTGCAGTCGATTTTCGAGGGCTTAAGAAGCTATTTTCACGATTCCGACGCCATGTTATGTTGGCCACACCCATATGGAACCCGTATGTGCGAAAATTGGAATTTCGCCCCGGGACCAGAAATTTACCGTTTTGCCCCTGGACCCTGTATTGGGAATTCCGAATTTTGGACAATTTTGGGCAATAATTAAGGACTAAAATAAGTGAAAAAGAAATTGGAATTATTGAATTACCACATTGCCCTTGAATTATTGGATAAAGACAAACGAGGACCGTTGGATCAAGGGTATTTTTGGAAAAATTACGGATCGCCGACACGTGTCCCCACCAGCCCACTATTTCTGACCTCTCTCTCTCTCCTCCCTCTTCTGGCCAGAACCCCCCATCTTCCACGATCACTCTCTCTCTCTCACTCTCTTCATCTTCATTTTCCTCCTCCTCCGCTGGTGCTGCTGCTGCTGCTGCTGCTGTTGCTGTTCCGCCCGTTTCAGCCCGTTCTTCTCGCCTTTCTTAGGTAAGTGACCTGCCCAAATGTCGCCTAGGACCTCGGGTATTGTTAGGATCGTTTAGGGTTCGGTTTATGGTGAATTTCGTGGCTGGATGTGCTCGGTGGTGGTTGTTGGCTGATTTCCGGTTAGGTTGCTGCTGCATCGCTGGTTTTTGCTATTTTTACTGTGACTTGTGTGGCCCGAATTTGAGGAAGTTTTCTTCATGAAAGTTGTTTCCAAAACCTTGAAGTATAACATACTTTAATTTGGGAATTTTTGGAAATCATTTGATGCCATTTGTAAGCCCATTTTTAGACCGAAATCAGTCTGCCGGATTTACTGTTCATCCGACCTTCGGGTCTGTTTGAATTTTTATAAATTTTTTCAGGCATATTTTCAAAATACTTTCTTCACAAAAGTTGTTGGAGACATTTTTTTCTATGACATATAAAAATTTAAAGGCTTTTAAAGGTGATTTGTGTATTGAAAAAAATTTATTTTGATGATCAGGCGGACTGACCGGACGGGTTGATTTTCGTCTGTCTTCCAGTGACAAAAAGAGGTGTTTACAGTTAGATCTGGGTTTTCAGTCCTTCATAGAAAATGTTTATCAAGATGTTTTGTACAACATATCAAAATTTCAGAATTTTTGGAGTTGATTTACTATTTATTTCAAATGGATTTCAGTCACTGCGCAACTGCCCAGTTTGGACGATTTTTGTGGCTGTTTTGGAACTGAATTAGGGGCTGGTGTTTGGTTTGTTGTGGACTGATTTGGCGATGAAATTTCGAGGTTTAGGAGGCTGAGTTAGGGCTGTGATGTTGAGGATTGATCGGGAATTAAATGTGTGATTGATTGAAATTATTGTGGCTTGATTGGGCTAAACCGAATGATTGTTTTGGTTGTGTTGTGGATTGATTGTGGATTGGTATTGTGCCGCGTGTGTGTGGCCGTGTAGTGTGGCGATGTGTCGAGGTGAATGTGCATTGGATTTGCGGGTTAAATATCTGTGATCGTGTGGTGTTTGTGTGACGAGAGCGTGTGTTTGTGAAGTGTACGAGAATGTGAAATTGTGAAATGTGTGTGTGAGGTGTGTATGTTTGGCCATGCGATTGTTGGCCGTGTGTATGTGTGGTTTGAGTGGAACGAGGAGATAGAAATGTGGAATTGGTTGGAAAGGATCCGTCCTGAGCCGTGTTCGTTTACGCGGGATGATGCCGTCCCTGACGAGGTGACGATGCCCGGCCCGACGGGGTTACGATGCCTGACGTGGTCAGAAGACCGTTGGCCTGATGCGTTTTACGCGGGCGCGGTAGAAGGAAAGTGTATGTAGGATTCCGTCCTGAGGCGTGTTTGTTTACGCGGGACGATGCCGTCCGTGACGAGGTGATGATGCCCGGCCCGACGGGGTGACGATGCCTGACGAGGTCAGAAGACCGTTGGCCTGATGCGTTTTACGCGGGCGCGGTAGTGGTGGAGGAGTTGAGAATGAGCGGGAATTGGCTTAGGGTGCGAGGTTTGAGAAAGTGACGTGTGGTGTGAGTTGGTGTGCGAGTGTGTTTGTATCGCGTGGTGTGATACTCGATTATGGGGTAAAAACTACTAAGCATAGTATGGGACGTGCCCAAGTGGGTTTTGCTCTATAATAGGGGCACGCGCGCGGCTGTGATGTATTTCTGTAGCATACTGGCTGTGTGGTTGACTAATGTGCAGGAACGTGCATGATGAATTCCAGGTAGGGTCGTGTGTGGTTGTTAGTTTGGTAGATTGTCGTGTGTTATGTGTGGTTTCGTCTGGCGGTACGTGAGTGCCTACGTGGGATTTAGGGTTGTGCACTTATTGAGATTCATCTCACGGTTGTATAACCGCCACTTTCAGACCCCCAGCCGTAAACCCGGGGAACCGCCTTCTCTTTTTGGAAGTCCGGGGAGCTGCCTTTGGTGCCTAGTGGAACTGCAGGTGAGTTTCCGAAGGCTCACGCCCGGAGAATCAGGAGCAGGGTGGAAGATGGCAACCAGTAGGTTTCCCTAGGTTATTTTAGGGGTTGTTCAGAATAGTGTGACCTAGAGTGAAGCTAGGTTAACCAAGCCCCTGACCTTTTGTTAAACGGTGACGGAGGACGTTTGTCTGTATATGTCTGTAATACGATATTTGTATATTTGGTGTTGTATGGATATGTTGTAGTTTGGTTGTTATGGTGGTCTACCCCATTGTCATCATCTTTCTGTCCGTGGTTTTGTTATTCGCTTCCGCATGTGCTTTTGATGTTTGGGTTGGGTCGGCGACGTTCCTGGGACGTCGCATCATTTCGACCGAAGCAGGGGATGTCGCGAGCTCGATGGGGGTTCGGGGCGTGACACTCACAAGTACCATAAAGCCCCTATCCCCTCCCTCCCTCCTTAAATTGCAGAGCAACGGCTTGCACGTCCTCTCCACGGACGGCGGCGGGCTAGCAACACTTTGCCGAAGAAAGGTTTCCTAACCTTCTAGCTTTTTGAAAGAAATAAGCACATTTGTTAAACAAAGTTTTCTTGTTATATCATCTAATTGGTTTTGCATGATCAGTGTCTAGTGTCCAATAAACGGGCCTATGCCACACAAGCTGCCACATCATGTTCCCAGAAAATGTTGTCAGATAATAGCTGAAGAGCATCGATTCCAAAATAATTGAAAGCTTAGCCAATGATTGGATAATTAAAATCATAGTTATGTCCTCAGGTTTAATATTTTGTCTAAACTGAATGCCAATTTGGTTTCATCACGTGCTACTAATTTTCGGATCGCTCTCACACCATGTCAACATTGAATATTCTGCAAAGCATAAAAATGTTGTCATCGTGTTTTTTATTCTAGGAATTAATGTACACAAGAATGGTCCCAAAAAACTGCGGGAGTTTGCTATCAGTAAATCAGTCATAGTTGCATAACTAATCATTTAAAAACTGAAAATCAAAAACAAATTACAACATTCCAGAAAAATGTGTGTGTGTCTATTGACGGCGAACAGTAAATCCTCGGTTGATCTCAATAACAGCTACCGATCTTCATCACAGAGCATGAACACTTAGAATTTTCATAACTTCCCTTTGATTAATAGGCACTAGATATAATTGACTTTGCATGATTACAAAACACATGTTACCATGCTCAGTCATAGATCTATATAATCAAATAAACTAGGTGAGCCCTATTAATCTATATTTTGCACGATCACTCATTATTCTTCCGTTAGTTATACGCTGACCATGGTCACATCTCTATTTGCTCTTCTCTAGGCTTTCGACAAGAGACTTGATCTTATCAGCTGTCAGTGGCTTTGCAGGGCACTCATCCAGACCCGCTTCCATGAAAGCTTCCTTGTCGGCTCCGGCGTCCACTGAAGTCACTCCCACGATCATGCTCTCTAACCCCATCGCTCGCAGCTCCTTCGTCGCCTCCACATGAAAAAAAGGAAGAAATTGTACATCATAGCACCACTTGATATTGTACATGTGTATGTATCAAATATGAGACGGATGGCGAATTAATTAATTTTTACTTCTGTGCCATCCATGATGGGCATTTGCAGGTCCATGAGAATAATATCAAAAGATGAACCAGAAAGGTGAAGATCCAATGCCTCCTTTCCATTTGTGGCAGTTTGAGTCTGGACTTGTTTTGCTACTTCGAGCTTGCTCACAAGTTTCTCATGTACTTTACGCACGAGCAATTCATCGTCCACAATCAACACGGATAACTTTTCTCTCATCGGTTCGGAGTTATCACTGTCCACATCACATCCATCGTCGATCCTCGAGCTGGGGCTCGCCATTGTCTCGTATGGTTTTCCTGGAAAATAAATTGAAACGATTAAAGATCATATGAGTTTGAGTTCTCCATATTTTCCCAAGTGGAAAAAAAAAAGGATGAATGATAAGAAATATGGTTTATCACAACCACTTTGTTATTTGATTATGGTTGATTTTGGCTGTGTTTTTAACATGCAACAAGTTTAAAATTTTTAGTATGTCATATGCATGGCTTATAGTGTACTTACTAGAGTAGTTTAGTTTTCTCTGCTAATGTCGATGCAAGGATGATAATGACGACGTTGTTTATTAAACTAATAAAACGATGAATGACAAGAAAAAAATAGTATATGGGTGAAGTGATGAATAAAAAATAATTCCAGGAATAAAGAGTTGGTTGCAAGGACAAAATTTGTCAAGGGATGAATGACAATAAAGCAAAAAGACGAGAGTGAAAATATAAGATAGAGATCGTGACCATGCATGAAGATTTTTATGATATAATAGATGAAGCTCTCTATGCAATGCTTTACTTTTGTGAAAGAGGCGATACCAAAGGTAAAATCAGAATGGAAAGAAAGCTCTAATCAATGCCATTTCAACATGCACTGCAATCTGGAATATATATATAGTGAAAAGAGAAGATAGTAAAGTTGGATTTCTTACACGATCCAACGAGTGGATTCTCAATGCTATTAATGGCATCAATGGCATGATGAAGAAGAACACACACCAAAGATGAATAACTTCAGAGTCAAATATATGACCCATCATGCCAAACAAGTTGCATTGGTAGTTGGCCTTCTGTTTTGGCACAATCTTCCAATCACTACTTTATAGCATTTATTCATTATCTTACTTGATCGAAAGGTTCTGATTAATGTACGATGTTAATGGTGATCACGCAAAAGTTTCCCCGATTATGATGGCACGCGGCCCTTTCGTGACAGGATAATACCTAGGAGAACATTAACTTGAATTAATATGTGTTTTCCATTTTAGGACAAGCAATTTAGCTTAGCAATGAAAATACATGAAAATAAAGAGATTTCTTGCTTAGTTTTTGACTAATTCTTGGGCCATGATTAGTGTACTTAGACAAATTATGGTTTTGAGCTATCTATATGATCAAGACCAAAAAAAAAAACCTATCTATGTGATCTGGGGTTTGTGGCCTATCTCAAGAAAATTACCCAATTAGCTCTAAATTATTTGTACGGATGCTAATTTAATTATAAACTTTTCAATTTTGTCAATTTAATCCTAAACATTTGTATACAATTCCAACGTAGTCATAATTAATTTTTGCTTGAAATGGCTGACATGGCAATTCAGTTATTGCCGATCGTCCTACGTGGTACATCGCCACATCAGCAATTTCCGACAAAAATTGGCTAAAAGGACTACATTGGATTTTGTGCAAAAGTTTAAGACTAAATTGGTAAAATTAGATAGTTTAGGACTGAACTGGCATATGTACAATAAGTTTTGAACTAATTGGAAAATTTCCTTGCCTATCTCCGATCTCCATATTCTCAAAGATTGAGCTAATAACATTTTATATAAAATTATGAAAAAAAACATATCCATTATTTCATCTAATATAATGACGCAGTTGAAACAAGGATAAACACAAGTAAAATTTGCAAAACACGTATGCACGAACAAATCTGCTTAAGGCGCAAGCTCAAAGAAAAGCCTCTTATAATCATGTCACTAACTCAAAAGGATGAGTGAAATTATGTGAAAATCCGACACCTTATTATATATATAAAACCCTAACTAGAAAACTTGGAAAGTAAGCCTAGTTTAAATTATAACTATATCATGTAAAATACAAAATAATTTCTCAAATAACAAATTAACCTCCTATACATATCTAAATCAAAAGCATCAAACAAATCAAAAATATTAATTCAACGTCAAATTTCAATGATATCTCAATTGCTTATGTTGAAAAAAACTCGACCTCAAGTTTTGATATGTCAAACTGCGAGTGCAAGTTTCATTAGTTCAAGAAAACATTCCAACCATATTCTTCGATGGAACAAAATTTTCGATTTCTCGCTCTTGAACAACCTTCTCAGTAGGACATTTTGCAAATTCAATTCCTTCATGGTTGTTATTCCCCTGCCTCCAATGGCCACGGTCATCACCACCACGATCCCACCGACTAGCACCGTAATCATAACTTCAATCCCCCTGTTCATCTGCATGGTCATAACCTATTAACCGCCACATTCGTCTAGCTCCGCACTTATACCAACCGCCACCACGACCACCTTTCCCGGATCGCCCGCTGTACTGATTCCGGCTGAGGGCATCATCGCGGTCATCGTCTTCAACTCAGCCGAAGCCACGAGCTTCGTACTGATTTCGAAGATCGTCTCCCTGCCTGTTCCCATACAAATTAGACTCCTCTGCTGTCATGCCCCGAATCCTTATGAGCTCGCGACATCCCCTACTCCGATCGAAATGATGCGACGTCCCAGGAACGTCGCCGACCCAACTCAAACATCAAAAGCACATGCGGAAGCGGATATAAAAACCCCGAACAGAAAGATGATGACAATGGGATAGGACACCAACAGTCAAAGAACAACAACAACAACATATTCATACAACACCAAATATACAAACATTATATTACAAATATATACAGTACGCTAGCATCCGAAATCACCATTATAACAAAAGATCAGGGTCTGGTTAACTTAACTTCCCTATGGGTCAACCCAATTTACACAACCCCTAAAACAACATAGGGAAAAACCTAAGGATCGCCCTCTTCCATTCTGCTTCTGAATCTCTGGCTTGAACCTTCGGAAACTCATCTACAGCTTCACTGGGCACCAAAGGCAATTCCTCGAACTTCCAAAAAGAGGAGGTAGACTTCCTAGGTTTACAGCTGGGGGTCTAAAATTGTGGATTATAAAACTATGAGACGAATCTCAATAAGTGTACAACCTTAAACCCCACGTTGGCACTCACGTACCGCCAGACGAAAACACGCAGAACATGCAATGATCAGCCAAACTAACAGACACATACAAACCCACCTGGAACTTATCATGCGCATCCCTGCACGTTAGACAACAATACAGCCAACATCCCACTGCAATAAATCATAATCACGCGTGTGCCTCGATTATAAAGCAAAATCTACTTGGGCACGTCCCATACCATGCCTAGCAAATTTTACCCCATAATCGAGTACTATATCACGCGATACAAACACACTCGCACACTAACTCACACCATGCATCACTTTCTCAAACCTCGCACCTCAAGCCAATTCCCGCTCATTCTCAACTCTGCCACCACTACCGCGCCAGTGTAAAATGCATCAAGCCAACGGTCTTTTGACCTCGTCAGGCATCATCACCCCATCGGGCCAGGCATCGTCACCTCGTCAAGGACGGTATCGTCCCGCGTAAACGAACACGTCTCAAGACGGAATCCTACCTCTCCCTTTCCTTAATTACCGCGCCCGCGTTAAACGCATCAGGCCAATGGTCTTCTGACCTCGTCAGGCATCGTCACCCCGTCGGGCCGGGCATCGTCACCTCGTCAGGGATAGCATCGTCCCGCATAAACGAACACGCCTTAGGGTATCACTTTTCCAACCAATCCTACATTCCCATACCTTAATTCCACACTCTCCACACATGCCACACGATCACACATACACATAGCCAAACATACACACTTCGCCCACATTTCACATTTACACAATCTCGTCGCATGAACACACCTCACGACCATACACATATAACACGCGACCCCAATGCACGATTACACCACCACACCATATTCAGCCCAAGCACAGTCCAGAACACATTCCCAATCAGCCCACAATCACAAACTACACAATCAATCAATTAAGCCCAATTTAGCCATAACAATTCCAATTAATCACACAAATTAATGACGATCGGTCCACACATCACAGCCACAAAATCACACATACGAGCTCATTCAAGTATCAAACTACCCGTCAAAATGCCACGATAACATCGAATAATCCTCGAGAGAGAGAAAAATCGAAAATATACAAAATCGAGTCCAAACTGAGCAGTTGCACAGTGACAAAAATCCATTTGAAATAAATAGTAAACCAACTCCAAAAATTATGAAATTTGGATATGTTGTACAAAACATCTTGATAAACATTTTCTATGAAGGACTCAAAACCAAATCCAACTATAAACACCACTTTTTGACACTCAAAGTCGGACAAAATCTGATTTGCTCGCACAGCCCCTCAGGCCATCAAAATATAACTCATTTAGTATCCAAATCATTTTGGAAAGCCTTGAAATTTTTTTATGTTATAGCCACAAATGTCCCCAACAATTTTCATGAAGGAAGTATTTTGAAGTTAGGCGCAGAAAAATTTATAAAAATTCGAACAGACCAAAAGGTCAAGTGAACAGTAAATCGGACAGTTTTATTTCGGTCCAAAGATGAACTTTCGAATGGTCTCAAATAATTTCCAAAAATTCCCAAATTAAAGTATGTCATACTTCAAGATGTTGGAAACAACTTTCATGAAGAAAACGTCTTCAAATTCGGCCTACAAAATTCTCTACAAAAATAGCAAATCGGATGGGTACAGTAGTCACAAATCTGAAAATCATACCAAATCTCACGAATTCAAACCATAATCGTTCCATATCAAACCACAATCGATTCGCCACATCACAGCCATATCCAAGCCTTCTAAACCTTGAAATTTCATCGCCCAATCAGTCCATAGTCACTAATCATCCAGCCTACAAATCAGCCCCAAAACAGCTACAACAATTACCTAAACCGAACCCTAAACGAGCCTAGAAATACCCGAGGTCCTAGGTAGTTTTTGGGGGAGACACTTACCTAATAAAAACAGGGCGACCGGCTGGGCAAGGGATCGGAATAGAAGCAGCAGCAGCGACGGCGGCCGGCGGACAATGGCGGCACGGCGGCGGTCCGGTAAGCTCTGGCAGGTGGCAAGGAAAACCGGCGGAGGAGGAGGAAAACGTGGGGAAGGGCTGATTTGTGGAGGGGGTTTCCAGCCGAATGAGGGAGGAGGAGAGAGAGAGAGAGTCCATCTGGTCAAATATGTGAGCTGATGGGGTGACACGTGTCACGATTCTATGCGATTTCCCATTTTGCCCTTGATCCAACAGCCCAAATTCAACCTAATCCAATAATTGAGGGGCAAAAGTGTCCAAGGTCCAATAATGCAGCTGAAAACCCTTAATAATTATCTCAAATAATTTTCCAAAAATTCGGAACTGAAACTGGCCCAGGGGCAAAATGGTCATTTTTCCGATCTCGGGGCGAAATTTCAATTTTTGTCCAAATCAACTCTAAATATGTGTGGCCAACATAATATGGCGTCAGAATCGTGAAAATAGCTTCTTAAACCCTCGAAAATCGACTGCAAAGTCCTAAGAATAAAATAATATTATTTTTCACTTCCGAGCCAAAATTTCAATTTTTTACTGTAACGACTCCAAATGTGCGTGGCCACCCTAAAATGGCATCATCCTCAAAAAGTAATCTCATACGGCCTCAGAATAGACATCGAGGTCTAGAGGGGCAAAATCGTAATTTTTGCGGTCCCGAACCGAAATCCATTTTTTTGCAGAAATGGGTGGCCCCAAAGTTGGCCAAGCCAAAAACATCATCGGCTGCTCAAAATTGTCATTTTCAAAATTCTCGATTCTCGGGCCTGAATTCCAAGAAATGACTAAAATCGAGCAATCGCAACTTTAGCTTATTTCTGGCTAACGGGTGGCTCTCTGGAATTACGCGCTCTCGACCCGTGATTGACACTAAGTCAAATCACGTTTAAGTTTACTCTACCAAGGACAACCTCGATTGTCATATAATTGCAAAGGTCTGTTGCTAGTTCCCTTCGGACACGATCAATCAAATAGACCGATCTTGGTTGGCTCAAAACATTCCCTCATCAATCCATATGGTCGAAGATCGAACCCAGGTCGAGTTCTTTGATCGTGCAAACTCAATCCTGTAATAGTATTACCCCTAAGATTAGCATCCTGTGAATGCGCTATTCCGTGTGAGATCTCACTATAGTACATTGATCAATTTCATTTCTTAAATCCCGGAAAAATGATCAATAATTCAAACTGTTACATCTGCATAGGTCGGTTGGTTGTCCCTAGATCGAATCGCCGAGCAAGCATGTTTAGAAGTCCCTCGTACAACTGTCTCCATGGTTCGGAGAGATGAAGATGCCTATGGAAAGGGGGAAATTACCCAAAAAAAGTCCTAAACTGTATGCACTTGTGCCAATTCAGTCATAAATATTTTAATTTAGTTAATTTAGTCATAAACCTTTAACATTCGCCAATTTAGTTTTAAACTTTTTGACGATTTGTCAATTTAACAAGTTCAGCCAATTTTGGCCAAAAATTGCTAACGTAGTGGTTTAGTCAACACCAACAATTTTTTATTTTTCTAAATTTTTTTAATATTTTATTTTTTTCGTCTCATCCTTTTTCTTTCCTTTTTTTCAACCTTGGCTTGATGCCCTCGCCTATAATTGGCAAGGTCATTCCTCGCTTGTGGCTGGCGAGGCCTAGGGTTAGGGTTAGGGTTAGGAAAAAAAGGAAATGAAAAAAGGAAAAAATAATTATTAAAAAAATTTTCACGTCAGCGTTGGTCGACCAGCCAAGCCACATAGGACAGTCCGATCAATGCTAAGTGGACCACCACATCAATGATTTTCAACTAAAATTAACCGGAAGGACTAAATTTAACAAATCATCAAAAAGTTTAAAACTAAATTGGCAAATAGTCAAAAAGTTTAGGACTAAATTGTCACAATAGAAACGTTTAGAACTAAATTGGTACAATTGCAATAAGTTTAAGACTAATTTGGTTAAATTGAAAGGTTTAGAACTGAATTGATGTAAGTGCAATAAGTTTAAGAGTAAATTGGCCAAATTGAAAAGTTTGGAACTGAATTAATACAAGTGCATACAGTTTAGGACTATTTGATAATTTTTCCCCATGGAAAGTGTTCTTTTGCAATCTACATTATTCATTCTTTTCCATATATTAGACCCGGCACAAGAAATGCTCTTTACTAGGTAGCCTCATTTGAGATATGCTAAAGAGTCGTAAAAGAAAAGAAGAAAAGGTACAACGATGGAATCTTCATCAAAAACCATTTCCATATCAGGTGATACGCTTTCTTTGAGCAGGAGGAGAGAAAGTCAAACAAATCGCCAAGTCGTCGTAGTTGTTATAGACTTGAGAAGGGGAAAATAGATAAAGCCTCGGAAGACCTGGCATAATCTGCAGGGACACTTGCTGAATAAACTATACACTGGGTCAAACATTCTCATCTATAAAGAGACATCACGTTGCCATGCAACTCCTGACTCCTCCCTCAAGCAATACTAGTCTGTGCAAGGATTAGAATTTGAGATCAAGGCCCTAACTCCTATCCGCAACCACAATGAAGTTTCTTCAGATTAGCATATTGGCTTTAGCAGCTGCCACAGCTTTTGCTTATGACCCGAGTCCTCTTCAGGACATATGCGTGGCCATTAAAGACACGAACTCTGGAGGTTGGTCCTTCATTGTTGCAGTATTCATGCCCTTCACTTCTGCATTATGATGTCCAAACTTTAACGCGAATTCTTTTTGTTATGCAGTGTTTGTGAACGGAATGTTCTGCAAGGACCCAAAACAAGCCACAGCTGATGATTTCGTCTTTATGGGGTTCAGGAATCCTGGAAACACATCAAATCCGCTCGGATCAAAAGTCACACCGGCTTCCGTCAATGAATTTGCAGGACTCAACACTCTTGGAATATCCATGGCTCGTCTCGACTTCGCTCCTGGCGGCCTAAATCCTCCCCACACTCACCCTCGTGGAACCGAGGTTCTGGTCGTGGTGGAGGGTACGCTACTTGTTGGCTTTGTCACATCCAACCAATTAAACAACACTCTCTTCACCAAAGTCCTGTACAAGGGAGACGTGTTTGTGTTCCCTATTGGTCTCATTCACTTCCAGTTGAATATTGGAAACACATATGCGCTGGCCTTTGCTAGTCTTAGTAGCCAGAACCCAGGAGTCATTACCATTGCTAATGCTGTCTTCGGAGCAAAGCCACCCATTTCTGACGATGTTCTCACCAAGGCCTTCCAAGTGGACAAGAAGGTTGTTGACTACCTCCAAGAGCAGTTTTGGTACGACAACAACTAAAAGAATCTACGACCAAAATAAGCTACACAAATAATTGAATTAAAACATTAACCTTGTTTCCATAAGTGGTTGCTATACACACAAAATTAATCTATGTACCTTATGTATGACTGATTCGAATAAAAGATTGTTATCTCTCTCTCTCTCTCTCTCTCTCTCTCTCTCTCTCTCTCTCTCTCTCTCTCTCTCTCTCTCTCTCTCTCTCTCTCTCTCTCTCTCTCAACTAAATGGCTATAAATGTGAAACGAAACGCACACACTGGTGGAAGTGTACAATAATATTCAACTATGATGAACTTGGAAGTCGGAACAATGTTGTTTAAGATTAAAAATTATTTATCAGATCGATGAAATGTGTACTCTGAAAAGGGTATCATCAAAATTATATGGTACCCTAATTAATAGTCTGATTTCAAAGTCTTGTGATTGGGTTTAGAGACTGTTTGAAGAAATCATAAGGGTGATCATTTCACACATTGCCGTCAGGTGGCCAAAAAGAAAAAGAACAATTGTGGTTACATCATCAGGAAGAAAGAAGTTGCAGAAAAGTATTTCACGAGTTCGAGTTAGATAAATTACAGTGGATAACATTTCTCATTTTTTCTCGGACGTACTAAATTCTGCAGATAACTTATCTGTTTCGTTAATGTGGCCAAAAGAAAAATCTTTCCTGCATTCATTTTCCATCTATAGTCAAAACATCGGTTTGAAACGTCGTAATTCAGCAGGAAAATATTTTCTCGAATTGTCTGTCACACACAATACAGTTTATAGGATTGTATGTATGTCTGTAGGACAAAAGTCAAAATTTCGAATCAGATATGTATGGCATATATCTATTTCTTGAAGCAATCAATATTATAAACCATAAATGGATGTAGCAGGTAAATGCAGAGACACGAATGCGGTACTTGCTATGCTCTTATTTTGACAATTTCCAGTAGAACTAGAAAGCTGAGTTGCGTCTCAACATCAGCTTGCAATAATTTATGACTTCATGGCTATTGTACCGAACAAATTTAGACATATCATGGTTCAGAGGAAAATTTAAAAAGCCAGCACATGAAACAGAGCATAGGCATCTAATCCACTTATGTGAATTCAACAAAAATAATCCTATCGAACCTGCGCCAGAATCCAAAGGAGTACTCAAGAATTGACAGAGTGAAGATGAATGTCTCCTTACACTGACTTGATTATTTGCGTTTGGTGCGTGGACTCGGTCTCGGTTCTCATGATAACTCGATGTCCTAAGTCTTAACTATTCCCTCCATCGGCGTTATTTCTCCTCGCTCTGGTTGCATGGAAGCTCAGAGCAGGGAAAATTACAGATTACATCAGATTACGCCTCAAGAACCTTAATTTAGATGGTTGGTTACACAAAAGGAAAAACAATGACATATGCAAACTACAAGACTGATGATCACAACTATAACAAACCAAATTGAAGGCGTGTACCTTAAAAACTCTTATTGGTGCTGCTTTTACAACCATGCAATGCATAAAAAAAATTCAAAAACACAAGTACATGATTTAATCGTAGACGCAATACATACACCACGCAAAGCGATGAAGTTCCTGCATATTTCCCTTTCAAAAGGCTTCAAGTGGTCCAATTTACTTCATTTTTAGCCCAACAAATAAAAGTGCATTGCAAGCGAGCATATGAATGTAAAAGTGGTCCAATTTACTTCATTTTTAGCTCTAAATGTTCTTTGTATTTTTCTCCAAATAACAGAGTGGGTCAAATTTTCTAATTTAACAAGGAACGACATCAGCAACCCAGACTATTTCTTTCATGATTGTAAAAGCAAATGTCCTAAGATATGGAGATTGTCCCTTTCAATAACATTTGCAGATACAATATTGTGTCCGTCCTTACCCAAACAAGTTCCGATTGAAAAGGGTCGGATAGCAATTTTATAAAACAAAGACGGCTAGGATCCTATCGATTACTTAGCTCGGTTTAGGCCCCTAGATCACTTCAAATCACCCTCGTTAGTATATTAATGGTCGTGATAAGACCACCCTTGCATATTCCTTTTTAAGACTTGGCCTACATGGATTTAGCCCCGGGTCGTCGCACCACTTCATGACGGTCGGTGTTCATTTCTTTATATGAGGAATAGGAAATTAAAGCAATGGACACGTGCTTGTAGTTGTTGTGGAATGACTTGTCCATTGTGTTTAAAACTGTTGACACCTAATTTTTAGCCGATGCGTCATTAAAAATAGAAAATTCGAGATTATGGTTTCCGATCGCGACGGAGCCCATTTCTTGAGTAAAAAGTGTCATTTTTAAATTCTGTTTGTTGGCCTAGCTTTTATAGACAATTTCCTATTCATTTCATATAAAAACCCGAAAAGTCAAACAGTTGACTTTTGGGTTGACTTTTTGGTCAACCCTTTAACCAAAAGTCAACCCTAGGTCAAATTGGGGCTTTTCGTATAAAAAGATTCTTTTCAAGTTCAATTTCACTTTAGAAGTGAAAATTTCAGAAAAATTCAAAGATTTGATCATAAAATCAAATTCCTAGTGAAAAGTCAACTAAAGTTTGACTTTTGGTCAAACCTTTGACCAAAAAAATCAGAAAATACAAAAATTCAAAAATCATTTGATTTTACATTCAATTTACCTTTGGCATTTGAAATTTTGCAAAAATCGTTTTAGAATCAACTTTTTCCCAATTTGCGGAATTTGATTCAAAATCGGCCAAAAATGAAATTGCTTCATTTCTAGTCATTTTTTAGGTTAGTTTTCTTCATGACATTTGATCTAGAAGTCATTTTATATTCAATTTTGGAACCAATTTTGTAATTCCAAACTAAACACAAAAACCCCCAATTTTGGCCATAATCAGTGATCCGAATCGATTCTTCATGACTTATGCAATTGAGACACGATTGAGCCAATTTCTTATATGAAATCCAAATTCAAAATCAATTTTGGAAGATTTACATGAATTTGAGTCAATTTGATCAATTTAGTGATCGAATGATCAAGTAGTCTAAGAGTAATTGATCCAATTAGTGCAATTCAACTTGACCCACTCTAGACTAATATTCAATTTGATGAATTGTGATTCAATTTGGTTAATTGGACTTCAATTAAATATGTTAGTCGAGCTTGGCCATACAATTATCCAAATTCAAGAGCAATTGAGACAGACAAGTTCAATTGGATCAATTTGTACATGAATTTCAAATCGGTTCAATCCAATTTAATTGAATTCGATATTAATGGGCTCAATTAATCATGATAGGATTCAAATTGCACAAAATTGGAACAAATGAAACAAGGATTAAACTAGTTCAATCAGGCCAAATTCGGGATTAACCGACTTAACTCGGTTTGATTCAAATTGAACCGGTCCGACCGGACTGGCCATTTTTCGGTTAAAAATTCGGAGATCGACAATCCATTCCGACTAGCCAAGGCCGGCCCTATCCCTTTGAGCTCAAAAAATTACAAAAATGCCCTTGATCAAAAATTACAAAAATGCCCCTAAGTGAAAATTACCAAAATGCCCTTCCTTAAGGATTAAACAAATTAATTAAGGGATAAGCAAATCAATCATGGCCATTCATCTAGAATTGATTATGTCCATCCATAGTGTCATGTCACCAATCCTTAGCCCATAAGGAATATTCTTAATCATTAAGGATGCATTTTAGGCCATTTGATCAATCTAAGGGCTAGGATTCAAAGTTAGGGGAAGTATATAATGTTTTTTCCCTCTAAAATTTGGCATTCTCTCTCATTTCAGATCTAGTTTTTTTTTTTTTCTCTCTCTCTCTCTCTCTCTCTCTCTCGCCGGCCATCTCCCTCTCTCCGGCCGCTTTTCCGGCGAGCCACCACCTCACCAGCGTCCCCTACGGCGGCCCAAGGCTGGTCGCAAGACCAGCCACCTTCGCCGGTGGCCGGAACTTGCTGTTCCGGCCAGTTTTCTTCCTTGGCAACATCACCGGCGCTGCTGCCGGTGATGTGATCAGCCGGTTCAAGCGGCTGAACCAGCTGATTGGTGACCTCCTCCGGCGATCCAAAACTTGCGACTACACTCCCCGGCGTCTTCACATCGCTGTGGTGTCCGGCGACTCGTTAAACGGCCACCGGATCGCGTCTTTTGATTTGATTATTCGTTACTAGCTCAATAGTGCAAAAACGGACCGATTCTCACTTAGTTTGTGCAATCTATTATCATAGGTTGGCCGAGCTTTCCAAGACTTCTCTGTGCTGTCCTTGATCTGAACATGAAGGCCGGATCGCTTGATTTTATGCCGGAACATTGTTGAACAAGGTAAGTGTACTTTTGTAAAATCGTGTACACTGAAACCTGCATGCTTGTGATGTCGATTTTAGCTTGTTAGTGTCGAAATCTTGCGAAGTGATGGACTAGAGAATCGTAGAGCACGTCTTAAGCTTCGATTTGATATATCATATGCCTTGATCGGACTTGATTTGCTATGTCAAAACTATTTCGGAAGTTAGGATCATAATCTAAAATGTAATGTGCAGATCTGTTCTGATGATGTCCTGATTGATGTTGTGCTATTCTATGATTTTTTTCTGATTTTCTATGATCATTTTTTGAAAAAACTTTCTTCATGAAAGTTGTAGATCACATATTAATATGTTCATCATAAAATTTTCATAAAATTCCAAGCATGTTAGCATGGTACGCTTAGCAACGTCATCCAAGCATAAATCTGGTGACAGACTGGTTTCTGATTGACCTTCGTGTGTTCTTCGATTTTCATAAATTCGTGTGTTCAAAATCTAAAAAAATTTTCTTCATGAAAGTTCACATGAGATCGAGATCTTTCCATTGATACTAATTTCATCAAAATCGGAGGTCATTTGGATTTTGAAAATGAATTTTCACAATCCGATCAGTATCTGTGTCAAGATCTGATTTTCATTCCTTTAGAGTTCAGAAGATGTTTTTCTAAATTTGATAAAGTTAGAGTCCTTTTTTGCAAAAAATAAAAACTACAAAGTTGTTCATTGGGGTCTCACTATGTTGACTGGAGAATTTGAGGGCCAAATAGCAATTTTTGGAGAGTCAATTTGCTTAAAATTTCACAAAAGGTTTTCACGGGTTGAAATTTGGTTTGCAATTGAGTCCTTCGCAAATACCGAATTTTATAAAAATTTTAAGGACTTTTTAGCAAAAACTGAAAACATGAAACTTGTTGCGCACGGAGAATCCTAACTGCACAAAAAGTTTCACATGGTTTTGATAAGGTTTGTTATTTTTCCCACCATTATTTTGAATTCCATAACAGAATCGGGTCCAGTCTATCACCGAGGGTAAATTTGTCATTTTCGGGAAAATCGGTGAGGAATTAGAAAAAATGGTCTTCTTGACTTTTGATCCTCATGGCATAAGCTTTCTAATGATACCAGAATTACTTCATTTGAACATCATTAGAGTAGTTAATCACATCTGAACAGAAGCAATCCGAATTAGATAAAAACTTAATAAGTGGTCTCCTTATAAAGCCTACTTCTCATTGTTTGATTGGCTTCGAAATAAGGCCCATGGACTTAAATGCATGCTTATCTCATTGCTATGCATGTGTTTGTTAGATGAATGTTAGGCCCGATACATGCTCGGCTGGTAGTCTATTGTGGTCATTTAGAACCCGACTTTAGGGGTTAATTGATATGAGTTGCCATTTTGTGAATGCAAATGGTAGCTCATTATCGTTAACCATTGATTAAATGACGTTAGATGATTAGGTGGGTGGTGAATCGAAATGCATGAAAAACAAAGGTCGATCCCGAGGCCCGTGTTTGACTAATGAATTGTTTGCACCATTGTTTTTCTTTGGATTGTTCCTTTGTACATTGTTTGTCATGAATGAATGTTATGAATGTAAACACCGATACCCAAGAGGCGGTCCATGGGAGGATAATCCGAAATGGTAAAAAACCAAGGTGATTGACCGATGTCCAATCCGGTTTCCATTTGTATTCATTTGATGATGGCGATAAACCGATGTCCGCTCCGGTTTCAATTTATACTCAATTCATTCATCCCCGATCATGTCTCGGGTTTTCAATTTGTGTTGTAATAAACACCCGACGAGTTGCGGGTTTTTACTTTATCGCACTTAGAATTGGCTCGTCTTTTCAATATTTTGAGTTTTTATTTTACGAAATGCCTTTCAATTCAATTAATTGTTTCTTTCTTTTTCTAGACTAAGATAGGATTAGTTTAGAATCTTAAATGAAAATACAAAAACAAGATACATGATTACCTAGTGGACTAAGACTTTAAACATGAAAATGGTAAAGAACAAATGTATGATAACTTAGATAACAACCATGTTAAGTTTAGCGGTACTGAAAGGGCGTTAATAGAAATATTAACGTAAGCTAGTCCCCGAACCTTTGATCTCTGGTTTTCGTAGAAACTGAAACGAAATTCTCGCGTTTCGATTCGGTATTCTAGCCGACCCCCGACTTAGGCTAGTGGCGACTCCT
Source organism: Syzygium aromaticum (assembly GCA_024500025.1). Classification (NCBI taxonomy): domain Eukaryota; kingdom Viridiplantae; phylum Streptophyta; class Magnoliopsida; order Myrtales; family Myrtaceae; genus Syzygium; species Syzygium aromaticum. The sequence continues at coordinate 33,645,745 of CM044892.1, forward strand.
AAAAAAGACAAAATCAATCCGTTATCACGCGAGATATGGCTTTAGGGAAGATCCACATTCATGATCAATGGATCATATGGATGATCAAAAGATTTATACTCCAAGAAAATCATTTTTTATGATATGCCATATGAATCATTTTATGAACACTTATCTCTAAACCCGCCTTACCGAGTTCGGCCCTCGTGAGGTAGGTCGTGACAAAAACTAAACATGCATAATATTTGAAGATGTGCCAATTTAATGTTGCCTACGGCGTAGAAGGCACTTTACTGGGTCAACCAATCTTCATCCATTAATTGAACATAAGTTGCCATGCCTCATCAAGTAGAATATCTAGAGAGAGCTTAAATAGACTTATTAACATATTTAGTTGGACTAACTTTTAACCAAAAACTTTAGCCAACAAGTGTCGGATCAACAAGAAATATTAATTGCTCTTCACCACGATACTTATGGGGCCTGGAAATCATTTCACGAATACTCTTGAATATACACCTTAAAATATTAGTTTGTTAGTACTTCATTTGGGGAGATGTTAATTAATCTAGTTCTTTAAGTATCGCAAGTTAGAACGATTTAATCCATTAACTGTCCTTTTATTTAATATAGTGTCTAACTTAAACAAACTTGTGCGATTGAGTCATCCTATCATCTAGCTGTTACTCCTCTGGTCAAATCACTGGTGTAGTGAAACACGGAAAATGTGTATGAATGTGGCCCCACGTAAGAATTAAAAAACAAAAATGTTAGAAAGAAGAGAAATGTAGAAAGAGAGAGAGAGACAGCATGTTTGCCGATGACTTGACATACCAAGCCTCAGTCCTTATAGATAATGAAGCTGTGGTTAAATTCTCAGCTGAACCAAGCCAAAGCCCATGGTACCTGAGGAGTCTTTTTGAGGATTGCAAAGACTTATTAACTCAATTGAAAAGCGTTTCCTTAGCCCACTGTTCACGGGAAGCCAACCAAGTTGTAGATTGGACCACGAAGGCCAAACGGAAAAGGATACTCCACCCCAACACCTTTGAGATTTATTATGCCTTGACTCTTGTCCTCAACATTTGTGTAGTGTCGCTTTGAATGAATGAACGAAATGGTACCTAGTTAGACGAAAAAAAAAAAATGCCAACGGGGTCCAACAACCCTCCTAAGACACGGTGGAGATTAGGTAACCTTGCCATGCTCAAGCGAGGTCAAGGCTGGGGGGGGGGGGGGAGGCGGAGCTCGTAGGGGCGTCGCCACCACCTACATTCATTAGGAAGGGTGGCCTAACCCTCAACAGTGGCAGGGCAGCATCCGCTTGGCCATCTTTGAGACCTTGTAGAGTCTAGGCCATGCTCTAGCAAGGTCACACGGCCCCTTAGCATCTCCAGTGGCTAGGGCAACTGGCAAAGGTCATATCAAACTTATAAAGGCTATTAAATTATGTTTCGAATTTGAGCCGTATGATAATGTCATTTGTCCAAAAAAATATCTAGTATGGCCTTTTAATCCGAATCAAACTTGGACTGTTGGGCGGAGGAAGTTGAATTTCTTTTCTTTTCTTTTCTTTTTTTTTTTTTGATCGAATACTTTCTTTTCTATTTAAAAATGTTATCATTGATCGGTTTGACTTCTTGGACTTTCCTTATATTGCGTATGGAAGGAGGCACTTTTTTTGGATATGTACAAAAAGTAAAAGAAAGGGTTTTACTTTTTCCACTTTCTTTTCTGTGGAAGCCTCATAGTGAGAGAATTTTCGAGTGCACAGTGAATTTCTAAAAGCCGTAGAGCTTTTGCTTGGCTGTAGGCAGGAGCTTGAACATCTAGAGATTTGTGCTGTGATCATTACATTTAATTAAGTTTTTTATTTCTAAATATCATGGGTTTCTGCTTAATTTAGGTATGAGAAACATTTGAGGGTGCGGGAAACACTTGAATGTGTAGGCAATTATAATTTTGATTAAATGATTATTAGTGAATTATTTGTTAATGGCTCTTTCCGTAGAGAAGGTACTGACACTCAGATCAAATCAGGAAAATCTCCAGTATCCTTTATTGTTCCTCGTTTATTTCTCTAATGATTACGGGTTGATTTAATTAGAGGATCCTGTCAGTTTCCGCATTAATTTTACAACAAAGGCCACTAAAGCCCCTTACAAAAAAAAAAAGGCACCCTTGCCACAGCAAGGTGAGGGTTCATGGGCCCTCAAATTGCAAAAAAACGGCTTGAGAGCCCAAGCCACTCCACAGCAAGGCAAGCAAGCCCTAGCCACCGCTCAACAAAGGCCTACGAGTCTTGTCCCGGATGGCGAAGGGCTAGCAACACTTCGTCGAAGCAAGGGTTCCAAACCTTCTAACATCTTACAATAAAAATACTTAAAAATTTTTTTAAACCCCTCCCATATTTTATAGGGAGTAGTAGACCGGCCAACGTCCATGCCAGCAATGACCGATAAAAGTTAGCCAGAATGACTGAATTAGCATAAAGACAAAATGTTAAGAACTTAATTGGTACCAAAAAAAGATTTATGCATGATAAGCCCTAACAGCTTATTTATTCAATGAATCATGTTGTTTTAGAGTTTTTTAGGGGTTGAGACCCCTTTTGAGGGTTAAACCTCATTTCAGAATAATCATCATATATACGCATGGGAAATTTGTCTGAATATGATCAATACAACCAAAAGTATTCATCAACAAGCATCCAATACTCAAAGATATAGTTCTATAACTACCCCAAACCTTCTTTCAAAAATGTACAGATAACTGGATCGAATATTTGCACTATTTCGTTTTTTTTACTACTAAAAAACCCAAACCGATACATTTATGATAAATTTATCATCCGTTAAATTAGATTAATATCACAAAAAATTATAAATTATCTCATAAATTTTCCACACTTCAAAAGCAGAGAAGGACAACTATCTCATAAAATTTCAGTATCGACAACGGTATGCATGTGAGGCTCACAGCAGACGTACAAGTTGAAAAGTTGCCATCGTCTAGACAGACATCTTCAACAACTCTACCATTTCTCCGTGTTATATTAAGAAGCATTGCTGACTCTAGGCCCATAGCAAAGCTGACCGCAGTAATGGTTTCTATTTATACGCTCTTTCTTCGTCTGAATCATCCTGAACTGCATAAAAACGTTCGTTGTTCATCCTCTCGAGTCCTGGTCTATACTTTATCAAGAACTTTAAAGTTAGAAACAGTAAAATGAAATTTAGTAATCTGGGGTGGGTTAGCTTAGTTCTTTGTTATTTCCTAACAGAAAACTCGTGACCTTCCTGAAGCGTCAGTTTCCAAGAGAATTCAGCAATTTGCAAGATTCACCAGTCCAAGAAAGTAAACAAATTATACTGTCCATCCTCAAATAATGTGTCTTGCTAGCTCTAGATGATTAAGATACTGTGCATGAAACTAAAACCTTCTGTTCATTAGGTTGAAAAGCAGTCCCAGCTTGTGACGACAGTATTTTATTTCCAACCTCCCCGTGAACCGTTCTTGGAAAGAAGAAAAAGTTATACACGTGCATCGTTTGACGCCTCTAAAGGAAGGTTATTTATTTAGGTTTGTCCAACTAGAGACTTCACAGCTACTAGTATATGGTTATGACCTTCGGTGCCTGGTATATTAAATCAAATTAAGTCTACCAATTATAAATTAACAGGGAAAATCATCAACCGGAAATTTTCCCGGTGAAGATAGGTGTGCAAAGCCATAGCCAGTTGATCCAATCTTTCTTCATATTGGAAATTGTTAGAAGAAATAATTTGTGATTGATGATGCTAGGCTAAGTTGATGCTGAAGCGTTGAAATGCTGAAGAAGAAATAACGACATGTTTACAATAATATGAGTTTACCACTTCCGTTTTAGATGAACATGAACTCTTTGAGCTGAAGAAATGGAAATCAGACAAACTTCCATGTCGACGCAGTTGTCGGGGAATGTGTTCTTGAACTCAAGAAGGAAAAGAAAAGGATGTAACCTTTGAAGACCTGGTAAGCCGCAGAGCACTGGCCTTTGCTTTCGTCCGCAGCCACAACTCAGGACTCATAACCATTGCAAATTCAGTTTTTGGATCAAAGCCGCCGATCAACGCTGATGTCCTTATAAAGGCTTTCCATGTGGACAACAAACTGATCAACTATCTCCAGAGACAAAACTGGTTTGACAACAATTAGACAGACGTTCAGAAAAGTAACTGTGTTTTTTCAATACATTACAAAGAAGAATTCTTTTGAATAAGATACTGACCGTTCGGTACTAGTACAATTGCTTGTTATCTAATATGATAAGATTCCACTGTTTGCTCTCTCTCTCTCTCTCTCTCTCTCTCTCTCTCTCTCTCTCTCTCTCTCTCTCTCTCTCTCTCTCTCTCTCTCTCTCTCTCAAATCTTTCAAGGGCTAAGATGAAAAACTATTTCAAGATCTCTTTCCATCCTGCTTGCACCAGGTCTCTGACTAACTTCCTAAACAAGATATATTACTGGATCACTCGTTACTGTTGAGTATGTCTTAAATTCTTTATGGGCTTGGGCCAACGTTAGGGCTTGGGGGTAATATAAATATTATTTTGTTCTCAAGTTATTAGGTTAAGATGTTGAGACAGGAAGAGTTTTTAACTTTTGAGCCACTTTTTGTATTCCACAATATTCTATTGTGGATTTTGCTTCTTCTCTCCCTACGGTTTTTCCCTCAAGGGATTTTCATGTAAATTTCGGTATTCTTTATTCTTCTTAGTTTTAATTTCGTTATTTTTTCCGCATCAGTCATAACAATATGTTATCAAAGCCTTAGGGTTTTTCGATCTTCTAGTTAAGGCTTCAAGTTCAACAACGAAATTTAATATTGAGAAGTTTGATGGGAGGAGCAATTTCAACCTATGGCCAGTTCATATGTTGGTTGTTCTTATGCAGCAAGGTTTGAAGAAAACTTTGTTTGGGAAAGGAAAGAAACCAATTTGCACGTCGAATGAAACTTGGGAAGAATTAAATGAAAAAGGTCTATATGCTATTCAGTTGTGTCTTACGAATGAAGTTCTGCAGGAGGTATTAGATCAGAAAACAACATCAGGTTTATGGACGAAATTGGAGAACATTTTTTTGACAAAGTCTCTCACTAATCGGTTAAGGCTCAAGCAACGTCTCTTCACTCTTTGTATGGCAGAAGGTGCTTCTCTTAAGCCTCATATTTCTGATTTCAATGCTATTATCTCTAAATTAAGAAGTATTGATGTTAAGATTGAAGATGGGGATCAAGTTCTTTTATTGCTAGTTCCACTACCTTCCTCTTATAAGAATTTTAGAGAGACTATGATTGTTAGTAGAGAAACTATCGATCTTGAAGATGTGAAGACTAGTCTTCTAAATAAGCAGAAACTAGATACAAAATTGACTTTTGAAGGCAGTAATGACCATGGGGTTGGTTTAGTTGCTAAAGGAAGGTCTATTGAGAGAAGCAATAGTAGCAGAAGCAAGTCAAAATCGAAGCATGGGGATCTAATTTGCAACTACTGTAGGTGTAAGAGGCATATCAAGATAAATTGTCTGAAACTAAAGGCAGAGCAGCAAAGAGAAAATAATATGAATAAGCAAAATCAAAGGAATGCAAATCGATAGAACAATCAGAACTACCAGAATAGACAGAATTGGGGAAACGAAAATCCCACCCAAGCTAGTATTGCTAAAGAAGAAAATGAAGATTGGTTATTGATTGTAGATGATAAAAATAAATTTAGTGATAACTGGATTCTTGATTCAGACTGTTGGTATCACATGTGTCCTAATCGAGATTGGTTCTCCATGTACAAGGAATATGATGGTAGAGTTTTTTTAATGGGAAATAATGCTAAATGCAAAGCAGTTGGGATTGGGACTATTAGTATTAAAATGCACGACGGCATGATCAGAACCTTGGAGAATGTCAGACTTGTTCCTGATTTGAAGGAGAACCTTATCTCTTTTGGTACACTTGATGCTTACGGTTGTAAGTTTACAGGTGGTGTGACATTCCGAAATTTGCCCAATTGGGATTTATGAAATAAAAGATTTCATTAACGTACTTGTAGTTAGTTCTCGCTCGGAACTGATTATTCCTAAGATACTAACCATTAGAAAAAAGGCTATTTAAGGATTTAAATTTGTGCGACTAAAGAAAATTTGATTGTGAACTGATTTTCGACTATGGAATCGTCGAGGTGACATTTTGAGCCAATGTAAGCCGATCTTAGGATAGTGATGGGCCGATTCGTCACTGTCATACGAGTGGATCATGGGTGATTCCATTTGACTACGAAATGAATTGACGAACGATCCAGAACCTATACTGAATGATCGCGCCCATCGGAACTAGCGATCGATCCTCGCGATTTTAATGACAACCGAGATCGTCACGATCCGAATAAACTTGCACGTGACTTGATTTAGTGTCAGTCACGGGTCGATTTTGCGAATTTCCCCAAAAGCCGCCCGTTAGTTTGAAATACGCACAAGTTATGTTGTATAGAATTCAATTATTAATTAGATATCAATTTGAGCCTAGAAAATCAGGGATGTCACGACAGGACATTTGGACGACGTTGTCATTAGATTGTACAGGTTTAGATTTTTTCGAATCCTTTAGAAAAACTAAAATTCAGCGAAGGATGGAAAATAACTATTTTACTTCTAGAAGTTTATTAAGGCTAAATATTATAGGGCAAGGACATTTTGTTATTTTGCCCTAACTTTTGGAAAGGATAATTTTGCCCTTGGGATTTTATGAAATTCCCAAATTGCCCTTGGATATTTTTGGAAAAGATTCAATCCGGACCGTCGATCTCAAGATAAGATCGAATCTTAGTCGTCTATTTGGATTATGAGAGAAGGGCAAGATCGTCATTTTGGGACCTTAATTATTGACTTGGACTATTTAGCCCAAATTTTACTCTCTCTCTCCTCACTCTCTCACTCTTGGCTCCCTCTCTCTCTCCCCCTACCGCCGACCACCCTCTCTCTCTCAGCCGCGCCACCGCCGTCCGGCCGTCCACTCGCCGTGCCACCATTGTCCCGTCGCCGAACCGTGACACCCCCACCCTCACACCATCTCTCTCTCTCTCTCTCTCTCTCTCTCTCTCTCTCTCTCTCTCTCTCTCTCAGTTCACTCTACCCCTCCCGTGACCGAGAGCCACCATTAGCCGCCGCCACTCGCCGATCGCCACCACCGCGAGACCGCCGTCGGTTTACCGCCACTTTCTACTCTAGCCAAGTTAGTCTAGAGTTGGGTAAATCACGATCTAAACCCTCGCCTAGTTCATCGGGTATTCATTTAGATGCGATTTGGTGGAATTTAAGGGTTGATTGGATTAGTGGGTCTTAGGATTAAAATCGGAAGGTTTTGGTGGAATTGTAGAGGCCGATTGATAGATGTGATTTGCTATTCGGAGTGTTGTAATGGGCTGTTCAGTGCGTGGTTTGTACCATTAGGACCGGCTCGTAATTTCGTGAAAGTGCTGTGAAGGGTCGGAAGTGAAATGTCGTAGCTTTGATCGTGAAAAAAGGCAATTTGCATGTTGGTTGTATTTTTGTGTTTGTTGTATTTTTGTGATGTGCTTGATTGAATTGATTGATTTGAGAGCGTCTGAGTGAGCATGTTTATTGCTCGAGTTTGTGCACATGTGAGAATTGTGGCGTGCGATGTTTGTGTGATCACTAAAGTCCCTGAGACATGTTTATGCGGGGAATTGAATTGACCTAAGGCGTGCTTACACGGGCTATGGTACAACTATGGGATCAGGCCGAGTATCATAAGCTCGGATCGCGATCACGTAGGCTTGTCTCATTTGGTGCGAGCTGAAGAAAGAAAGTGAGAATGAGAATGGTTTGAGACATGATCAACTCGGGTGAGACCAGGATTGGACTAAGGCATTATAAGCTCGGATTTCGATTAATTAGGCCTGTCGTATTTTGTACGGACTGAGAATTGGGGTCGGACCTGAGGCATGTTTACGCGGGTTGCAATCGGTAAGCCTGAGGCGTGTTTACGCGGGCTGAGGAATGTGATTGAGCATGAGATGGTACTGTGTGGCAAGTGGAAGTGAGATCGGACCTAAGGCGTATTTACACGGGTAGTCGCGATGGCAAGTTAATGAAAATGATGCGATAGTGCGTGAATGAGTGTGGATTTGTGGAGTGTGGAATTGTAGTGTGATTGTGATATGTGTTTGAGCGTAAGAATGATCGAGAATGTGTGTGAGAACTGTTTGTTGTGTTTGTGGACTAATGTGCAAGCTGGTTATATCAAGAGTCCAGGTTAGTGTGAATATTTGATTGATGTTTATGTGAATTGTTTGATGGTATGTCTGGATGCGTTTGGAAATACGTGGTAGTCTAAGTGGGATTTAGGTTGTGACTTATTGAGATGTGATCCTATGGTTGTTTCAACCAAACCATTTCAGAGCCCTTGCCGGAGCCATGAATCTACCGCCACCGCCGCCAGAGCGTTTTGGAATAGTCATGCATGTTGATCATAACGTCGTAGAATATCCAATAGATGAGCATATGACTTGGGTCAAGCACACCTTGGTTGTTTGGGTGGATATAGGGCTGTCCCTCTAGCAGGCTCATACGTATACGGCCTGGATGTTTAGGGATAGGATAGATGAGTTTGGCCCCGTCCGCGATTTAAATGTCCCAATCGATGGAGTAGATGATTGGGACCCTTTAGCCACCCCATCCAGACGATGAGATGACTAGTTTGGAGACTAGCCTCGCCTAGTCAGGGCATCAGCATGCTCCTGCGGCGCCTGGATCTTCAGTGGCTAAGCCCGACCCTGAGCTAGAGGAATCCCAGGCCGGGTATGATCCAATGGACCTAGATTTAGGTGTGATACCCGAGGAAGGGCCAGAGGAGGAGGCTGATCCAGTAGATGAGCCATTGGACGAGTCAATGGACGAGCCGGATGAGGAGCATGATGACGAGGAGAGGATTGAGATCCCTGTAGAGTCAGGTGAGGACGAGGATAACTCAATCGAGATTAAAGCCGACTTGGAGTCGTTAGACGAGTTCGAGGCTGAGGAGGATTCCGACGAGGATGACGAGGAGAGCCAATCTGAGTGGATGCCATCCCATGGGCGTAGGGGTTAGTTGTTAAAGTTGGTTGTGACCCGTTTTTGATGGCGATGATCCAGTAGACTACTGATCTTTTTGCGTTTTTTGTGGTTTGTAGTTATTAGTTTAGCGTGCATGTAAATTATGTTTGTGAAAATGAATGGTGGATATTGTAAATAATTTTTGGAAATATAATATTATGCTTGGTGGATGAGTAAATTGTTTCTCCCTGGGTCTCCAAATTTATTGTTCGGGATTATGTAATTGCTTCCATTGCGATTAACCTCCAATGTGGGCGTTGGGTTGGCGACGGTCCTTGGGACGTCGCACTATATTCGACCGAAGACGGGGTGTCGAGCGCTCGATGGGGTTCGGGCCGTGACAACCTATTTCGATTGGTATCAGAGCAAAGATAGCTCGATTTCGACCGACTTAAGTCGATCGAAGCTTGGAGTGATAAGGAGTGGAGATCCCAAGATAGCCATAGTAGGCTAAGGAAACCTTAGGGAGCCATAGGTGTACCTAGTGCTACACGTATTTCAGACTGTTTGTTATGATTGTTGATTAAATTGAGTATGATAATGATTGGTATGTAGATGCGTCTAGACTCGAGGTATGTGCTTGAACCTCGTTGATTGTGATTGATGTTGTGATGGTGAATGATTGCCTGGTAAGTGAATTATTGTGTTAATTCACTACCTAGAGCTAGACAGGTCTAGTTGGTCTAGGTCTCTAATTCCTATATGGAATTATAGTAGGTAGGAGAGTAGTAGAAAGCTGAGATAATAAGCAGAGAAGGAAGACATGTAGGACGAGGCCTAAGAAGGGGCGCAGGAAGAGGAACAAAGGATTGAGGTCGTGCTCGAGCTAGAGCTATGGAGGACCTCGGAGTGGATGCTAGAGCGATATAAAACCCTGGAGTTAATGCTGGAGCTGCAATAGATCTTAGAGTGGATGTTAGGGCTGCAGCGGATTCTCGAGTAGATGGAATTTTAAGGCCCCTCGAGGAAGTTGAAATTTTGATGGGCAGGCAGACTCAGGAACGAGATGCCACTATTGCCCAGGCTATTGAGGCCGCAACAGCCGCTGCCACAAATGGTAACAATGGAAATTAAGGACAGAAGCAGGTGAATGTGAATCGACTAATACATCAGCTAGTCGAGCAGTTTTTGAAGTTAAAACCCCCTAAGCTTGATAGTAGAAGTGATTTGGAGACTGCGTCACAATTGGTAGAGGAGTTGGAGAAGGCTTTTGATGTACTGGGATGTACTAATAAGGAGAAAGTGACATTAGCAGTGTACCAATTGCAAGAAAACGCAAATGATTGGTGGAAAGTCACCAGATGACGAGTATTCCCAGCTGGTACTGCCTAGAATTAGACGATATTTATGGAGGCCTTCAATGGCAAATACTTTTCTAAGAGCGCCCGGGAACAGAAGTTGGCGGAGTTTATGAAACTTCGTCAGGGGCAGAGAACAGTGGATCAATACGAGACTGAGTTCACTCGGTTAGCTAAGTTTGCTCCGAGAATGGTGGAAAACCCACTAGATAGGGCTCGGACGTTCCGAGACGGTTTGAAATCGGACCTTCGTAGCCAAATGATTTCTCTGAATTCGAAAGACTATAATGAGATTTATGAGCGAACTCAAGTGATTGAGCGGGATTTAGCGGAAATAGCTACCACTTCTAGGTCGAGGTTTGCCCAGGGTAGGGACAATCGTCACTTAGGGAAGAGGCCAATGACAGATAACCAACGTTATGTTCCTCCTTCTAGAAGAAATATAGGGAAATCAGCCCGTTTTCAAAACGGTCTATGTTGGATATGTAGAGAAAGACGTGGGACTGGACCGTGTCCAAGTAGGAACATTGCGTGTTTTAGATGTGGTGGATTGGGCCACCAAGTGAAGAACTACCCCAGCAACAGGCAAGTTAGACCGCCAGCGTTACCGCCACAGCCCAGAGTTGGAAATCAGGTTGGGCCGCCTGTACTCACGAATCAGAATAGGCCGCCGGCTCAAGGACAAGTATATGCAATGGCAAGAAGGGAAGCGAAGAATGCGCCTAGCGTGGTCATAGGTACGATCTCTCTCTGTGATCATGCTACATGTGCTTTATTCGATCTGGGGGCGTTGCATTCGTTCATGTTTGAATAGTTTGTTAGATTGACTGGTATAGAACCGTGATTGCTTGATGTTTTGTTATGTGTTACCATCCCATTGAATGATAAGATTTTAGTCTCGTTGGGGTGTCATGATTGCAAGATCATAATTGGTGATAGAAAATAGAGAATTGATTTAGCGATTCTAGCAATGTACGACTTTGATGCGATAGTAGGCATAGATTGGCTAGTTAAGCAGAGGGCAATGATGGATTGTAGTAGCAGAGTAATCCAATTTGATCCAGTTGGACACACTAGATTCAAATTTGTAGGAAATCGAGAAGGAACCCCAATTCCTTGGATTTCGTCGCTAGAAATGACAAAGCTGTTGGACGAAGGATGTGAAGAATTCCTAGCGACAGTAGTTGATTCGACGGCTAAGGAGTCGAGGCTAGACGACATAGCCATGGTGCACGATTATCCCGATGTCTTTCCTCAGGAATTGCTAGGATTACCACTAGAAAGAGAAGTAGAGTTTGTAATCGAGTTGGCACCTGGGACTGAGCCAATCTCGAAGGCACCATACAGAATGTCGTTGTCGGAGTTGAAGGAATTAAATGTGCAAATGCAGAAGTTATTAGACAAAGGATTTATTCATCCAAGTGTGTCTTGGGAGTGCCAGTTTTATTTTTAAGAAAGAAGGATGGATCACTAAGGCTATGCATTAATTATCGGCAGTTGAACTAAGTAACGATCAAGAATAAGTATCATCTGCCGAGGATTGATGATCTGTTTGATCAATTGCAATGGGCTTCAGTATTCTCTAAGATTGATCTAAGAACGGGGATATTATCAGTTGAGGATTAGAAAAGAGGATATACCGAAAACGGTATTCAGGACTAGATATGGGCATTATGAGTTTACAGTAATGCCGTTTGGATTGACAAATGCCCCCGCTGCATTTATGGATTTAATGAACCGAGTGTTCAAGGAGTTTTTAGACCAATTTGTCATAGTCTTCATAGACAACATATTGGTGTACTTGAAGAGCCTAGAGGAGCATGAGTTTCATTTGAGTAAGGTCTTGCAGATCTTGAGGGAATGCGTAATGTATGCTAAGTTTAGCAAGTGCGAGTCCTGGCTCCATCGAGTAGCATTTCTAGGTCATGTGATCTTGGGAAATGGAATTTCAGTAGATCCGGCAAAGATTAAGGTCGTAATGAAATGGCCGAGGCCAACAACAGTAACTGAAGTTCGGAGTTTTCTAAGCTTGGTAAGATACTATAGACGCTTCGTGGAAGGGCTTTCGACAATAGCAACACCACTGACATATTTGTTGAAAAAGGAAACAAGGTTTGAATGGACCAACAAATGTGAGAGGAGTTTTCAAGAGTTGAAACATAGATTGACAACAACATCGGTGTTGACTATTCCGTCAAGACCCGGAGGATACGAAATCTCTAGTGATGCGTCGTTGAAAGGATTGGAGTATGTACTCATGCAAAATGGACGAGTAGTGGCCTATACGTCAAGGCAGTTAAGACCGCATGAGTTGAATTATTCGATGCATAACTTGGAATTAGCCGCAATAGTGTTTGCCCTGAATATTTGGCAACATTATTTATGCGGAGAGAAATTTCAGATTTATACTGACCATCAGAGCCTCAAGTATTTATTTTTTCAAAAGGAGTTAAATATGAGGCAATGTCGTTAGATGGAACTACTGATGGATTACAATTGTGATATTTTATATCACCCCAGAAAGGCAAACCAGGTAGCGAATGCATTGAGTAGGAAGTCAAGCATCACACACTTGATGGTCAAGGAATGGACTTTGTTGGAAAAAGAGCGAGACTCAAAGTTTAGATTTGAAGTAAGTCAAATCTCAAGCCTGTTAGCCATACTAAGAATTGAACCAGAAATTCAATTAAAGGTTAAGGCTTTACAGTCTACGGATCAAGAAATCCAAAGGACTCTTGCGATGGATGCTAGTAAGAGAAAACCAAACTTCCAAGTATCCGAGAACGGGATATTGAAGTTCCAAGGACGATTGTGTGTGCTAGACGATGCAGAGCTTAAGGAGGAGATTTTATCGGAAGCACTTCGTAGCAGTTATAGCATCCACCCCGGTAGTACGAAAATGCATCAAAATCTGAGACAGTACTATTGGTGGAATGGCATGAAAGTATACATAGCCAGGCATGTGGCTAAATATCTGACGTGCCAATAGGTGAAAGTGCAACACTGTAAGCTTGGAGGTTTGTTGCGACCTTTGGAAATCCCAGAATGGAAATGGGAACATATCACAATGGATTTTGTGATGGGATTGCCAAAGAGCCAAAGAGGCCATGATTCCATCTGAGTAATTATCGACCGATTGACCAAGTCAGCGCATTTCTTAGCAATGCGAAGGACTTCGCGTTAAATCGATATGTTGATTTGTATGTGCAACGGATAGTTCGGTTGCATTGGGTACCAGTGACGTTTACGTCGAACTGTGATCCTAGATTTACCGTCAATTTTTGGAAAAATCTGCATATGGCATTAGGATCGAAGCTGCAGTTTAGTACTGCTTATCAATCGCAGACGGATGGCCAATCTGAGAGAACAATTCAGACTTTAGAGGATATGCTTCAGGCATGTGTGTTGGATTTTCAGGGAAAGTGGGAAGAGCAATTTCCCTTAGTAGAATTCGCGTATAATAACAGTTTTCAGCAAAGTATTGGAATGACGCTATTTAAAGCGCAGTATGGCAGAGCCTGTAGGATGCCCGTGTGTTGGGATGAAGTGGAAGAAAGGAGTATAACCAGGCCAGAGTTAGTCCAACAATCGATTAAAGCAGTTAAGATTATATGCGAAAAGGTAAAAACAGCGCAAAGCCGCCAAAAGAGCTATGCAGACAGAAGGCGAAGACTTTTAAATTCCAAGTAGGGGATCACATGTTTCTTAAGGTATCGCCCATGCGAGGATGGTCTCAATTTGGCAAAAAGGGAAAGTTGAGTCCGAGGTACGTAGGACCTTTCGAGATGTTGGAAAGGATTGGAGAATTAGCATATCGCATTACGTTACCGCCGAGTTTATCACAAATGCATAACGTGTTCCACATATCGATGTTAAGAAAGTATGAACCGAACCCAACTCATGTATTGAATTTTGAGGAGATTGAAGTGGATGACAGAGTATCGTATGTCGAAAGATCGATAATGATCGAGGATCGAAAAGAACAAGTTCTAAGGAACAAGACGATCCCGATGATCAAGGTTGTGTGGGAACATCACGGGACAGAAGGCACGACTTGGGAAAGTGAGGATCTAATGCAACATCAATACTCCCAATTATTTGAGTAATAGGATGAGTTGTAAATTTCGAGGACGAAATTTTTATAGGAGGGGAAGAATTGTGACATTCCAAAATTTGCCCAATTAGGATTTATGAAATGAAAAATTTCAATAACGCACTTGTAGTTAGATCTCGCATGGAACTGATCATTCCTGGGATACTAACAATTAGGAAAAGGCTAATTAAGAATTTAAATTCGTGCGACAAAAGAAAATTCAATCGTGAACTGATTTTCGACCATAGAATCGTCGATGTGACATTTTGAGCCAATGTAGACCGATCTTAGGATAGTGATGGGCCGATTTGTCACTGCCATACGAGTGGATCACGAGTGATTTTGTTTGACCACGAAATGAATTGATGAACAATCTAAAACCTATACTGAATAATCGTGTCCATCGAAACTAACGATCGATCCTCACGATTTCAATGACAATCGAGATCGTCACTATCTGAATAAACTTGCATGTGACTTGATTTAGTGTCAGTCACAGGTCAATTCTGCGAATTTTCCCAAAAGTCGGCCGTTAGTCTGAGATACGCACAAGTTATGTTGTATAGAATTCAATTATTAATTAGATACCAATTTGGGTCTAGAAAATCAGGGATGTCACAACAGGACATTTGAACGACGTTGTTATTAGAACATACAGTTTTGGATTTTCCCGAATCCTTCAGAAAAACTAAAATTTGGCGAAGGATGAAAAATGACCATTTTACCCCTAGAAGTTTATTAAGGCTAAGTATTAAAGGGCAAGGGCATTTTGATCATTTTGCCCTAACTTTTGGAAAAAACAATTTTGCTCTTGGAATTTTAAATTCCGAAATTGCCCTTGGATAATTTTTGAAAAGATTCAATTTGGACCGTTGATCTCAAAATAAGATCAAATCTCGACCGTCGATTTGGATTGTGAGAGAAGGGCAAAATCATCATTTTGGGACATTAATTATTGACTTGGACTATTTAGTCCAAATTTCACTCTCTCTCCTCACTCTCTCACTCTCGACTCCCTCACTTTCTCCCCCTACTGCCAACCGCCCTCTCTCTCTGCTGCTGCACTGCCGTCCGGCCGTTCACCCGCCGTGCCACCACCATCCCGTCGCCGAACCATGACACCCCCACCCTCACGCCGTCTCTCTCTCTCTCTCTCTCTCTCTCTCTCTCTCTCAGTTCACTCTACCCCTCCCGTGATCGAGAGCCACCGCCAGCCACCGTCGCTCGCCGATCATCACCGTCGAGCCGATCGCCGCCACCGCGAGACCGCCGTCGGTTTACCGCCGCTTTCCACTCTAGCCGAGTTAGTCTAGAGTTGGGTAAGTCGCGATCTAAACCCTCGCCTAGTTTATCGGGTATTCGTTTAGACGCGATTTGGTGGAATTTAATGGTAGATTGGATTAGCGGGCTTTAGGATTGAAATCGGAAGGTTTTGGTGGAATTTTAGAGGCCGATTGATGGCTGTGATTTGCTGTTTGAAGTGCTATAATGGGCTGTTCGGTGCGTAGTTTGTACCATTAGGACCGGCTCGTAATTTCGTGAAAGTGCCTTGAAGGGCCAAAAGTGAAATATCGTAGCTTTGATTGTGAAAAAGGGCAACTTACATGTTGGTTGTATTTTTGTGACGTGCCTGATTGAATTGATTGATTTAGGCGCATCTGAGTGAGCGTGTTTAATGCCCGAGTTTGTGCACGTGTGAGAATTGTGGCATGCGATGTTCGTATGATCACTAAAGTCCTTGAGGCGTGTTTACGTGGGGAATTGAACCGGCCTGAGGTGTATTTACGCGGGTCATGATATGACTATGGGATCGGGCTGAGTATCATAAGCTCAGGTCGCGATCACATAGGCCTGTCGCATTTGGCCAAGCTGAGGAAAGAAAGTGAGAATGAAATCGGTCCGAGGCATGATCAGTTCGGCTGAGACCGGGATCGGACTGAGACATTATAAGCTCGGGTTTCAATCATATAGGCCTGTCGCATTTGGCGTGGGCTAAGGATTGGGGTCGGACCTAAGACGTGTTTACGCGGGTCGCGATCGATAAGCCTGAAACGTGTTTACACGGGCTAAGGAATGTGAATGAATATGAGATGGTACGATGTGGCAAGTGGAAATGAGATCGGACCTGAGGTGTGTTTACGCGGGTCGCGATGGCAAGTTAATAAAAATGATGCGATGGTGCATGAATGAGTGTGGATTTGTAGAGTGTGGAGTTGTAGTGTGATTGTGATATGTATTTGAGCGTGAGAATGATCGAGAATGTGTGTGAGAATTGTTTGTTGTGTTTGTGGACTAACGTGCAGGCTGCTTATGCCAAGAGTCCAGGTTAGTGTGAATGTTTGGTTGATGTTTGTGTGAATTGTTTGATGATATGTCTGGATATGTCTGGAAATACGTAGTAGCCTAGGTGGGGTTTAGGTTGTGACTTATTGAGATGTGATCTCATGGTTGTTTCAACCAAACCATTTCAGAGCCCCCGCCGGAGCCATGAATCTACCGCCGCCGCCGCCAAAGCATTTTGGGATCATCTTGCACGCTGATCATAACGTCATAGAATATCCGATAGACGAGCATATGACTTGGGTCAAGCACACCTCAGTTGTTTGGGTAGATATAGGGCTGCCCCTCTGGCAGGCTCATACGTACACGGCCTGGATGTTTAGGGATGGGGTAGATAAGTTTGGCCCCGTCCGTGGTTTCGATGTCCCATTCGATGGAATAGATGATTGGGACCCTTCAGCCATACCCCCTCTAGACGACAAGATGACTAATTTGGAGACTAGCCTCGCCCAGTTAGGGCATCAACATGCTCCTGCGGCGCCCGAATCTTCAATGGCTGAGCCCGACCCTGCGCTAGAGGAATCCCAGGCCAGGTATGATCCGATGGACCTAGATTTAGGTGTGATACCCAAGGAAGGGCCAGAGGAGGAGGCTAATCCAGTAGATGAGCCCGTGGATGAGCCAGTGGACAAGTCGGATGAGGAGCATGATGATGATGAGAGAATTGAAGTCCCTGTAGAGTTGGGTGAGGACGAGGATAACCCGATGGAGATTGAAGCCAACTCAGAGTCGTCGGAGGAGTCCGAGGCTGAGAAGGATTCTGACGAGGACGACGAGGAGAGTCAGTCTGAGTGGATGTCATCCCGTGAGCGTAAGGGTTAGTTGTTAGAGTTGGTTGTGACCCCTTTTTATGGTGCTGACCCAATAGGCTGCTGATCTTTTTGTGTTATCGGTGGTTTATAGTTATTAGTTCAGCGTGCATGTAAATTATGTTTGTGGAAATGAATGGTGGATATTGTAAATAATTTTCGGAAGTATAATATTATGTTTGGTGGATGAGTAAATTGTTTCACCCTAGGTCTCCAAATTTATTGTCCGGGATTATGTAATTGCTTCTATCGTGATTAACCTCTGATATGGGCGTTGGGTCGGTGACGGTCCCTGGGACATCGCACTATATTTGATCGAAGATGGGGTGTCGCGCGCTCGTTGGGGTTCGGGGCGTGACATGTGGAGTTATGAAAATAATGAAAGGTTCACTTCTATTGATGAAAGGTTTAAAAATTGAAACTTTGTATCAACTGCAAGGTAATACAATTACTAGTTCAACTACTATTTCATCCTCCATGTCAAAATCAGACAACACTAAATTATGGCAGATGCGATTAAGCCATATGAGTATTAACGCAATGGAGGAGCTGAGTAAGATAGGTCTTTTGTGTGGTCAGAAAATTGGAAAATTAGATCTCTGTGAGCATTGTATCATTGGAAAACAGAAAAGGGTCATTTTTAAGATAGAAATTCACACAACATAGGACACTTCGGATTATATTCACTCTGATCTTTGGGGGCCTGCGAAAGTTCCTTCGAAAGGCCTTGGTTCAAGGTATTTACTTATTTTCATTGATGATTTTCAAGGAAAGTTTGGGTCTATTTTCTAAAGAAAAAGAGTAATGTTTTTGTTACATTTAAGCAATGGAAAACATTGATTGAGAAGCAAACTGGTAAGAAGATCAAGAGGCTAAGAACATATAATGTCACGCCCCGTAACCCTACGGCACGCAACATCCCGTCACAGTCGATTAAGGTGCAACGCTCCCAGGAAGCGTCGCCGACCCACGCCCAAACAGAGATCAATCACATGCGGAAGCAATAAATAATTAAACCCTGACACAACCGATATGAGAACCAGGGCAGCCAACATCACATAAGAAAATAATTACATAAATGTATTACTATTAAAAAAAAATCATTTAAACAATATTTACAAGTACCAAAAGAAAATACAAACGGTTAGTAGCCACCAGGTCAAAAGGGGGTAAGTGGTTAAGGGGTCAGGCTAAAACTCAGGTAGAGGGCTGTAATCCAAAAAGATAATGGCCCTCACTGCTAACTAAGGGTACTGGTCAAACCTAAGGCTCCCAGTCGGGATCAGACGACTCAGTGGAATCATCTGACAGCTCCTCAGAAGTATCCTCGCTAGACCTCGAATCCTCCGAATCCATAGCCTGGGCTCGCTCGTCCTCAGAGTCCGGCTCCAACTCCAGGTCAAGATACATCTCGAACCCCTCCTCATCCGATCCTAACTCAGCAACCTCTCCATCCTCCTCGACATCCTGCGCCATGGCCTCGGGTCCGTCATCCTCCTCATCCATAGGCTCGGGGTCCTCAGCTAGCACGTCGGGCTCCTCATCAAGCTCCATCAACTCGGGTGTGACCTCAGGGTCTATCACCTCACCATCGGCTATGTTAGGCTGCATCAACCCGCCCTCGACTGGGATATCAAAGGTCCTGATGGGCTCTCCCTCATTCCCATTGGCATCCCGGTGGCACCATGCCACGTACTCCTGCTTCTGATAATAATCAACGCCTATATTCACAACTACTTCTGATCTATACCTCACAAAAGCCTCCCCATTTCCTGAGGGGAAGGTACTAGTATATTGCCGGATCTGCAGAGGGATCCCAAAAAGTGGCGGTGGTCTCTCCATCTTCACGGCCGGGGGTCTGAAAAGTTTCGGTTTAAACAACCGTGAGACGAATCTCAGTGAGTTCAACCCCTAAACCTAGGCTAGGCTAACATGCAATCTCCTGATCGGAAACAATCATTTAAAATCATAACACAACCATAATCAAACAATTCTCTGACCCTGCAGGTTAGACAGTTCAATATATAATAATCATGGCACATACGTGGCACACACAGTCACACGTACGCCAAACACATGCTCATGTACCGAGTCTCACACACTCGCATGCTAATCAATGCATGTTTATGCGTGCAAATGTCATCGACATGTCATGCATATTTCCCCGGTCCACTGGCCCACACTGGCACACTTGCCCAATTCATTATTATTTATTACGACTCGAGTCATCACTTTTTCACGGCCCGGTGCGTCTAACCTGGTCCAAAGTGCATGAGGCGCAGCAACCGATCTGGCCCAGTGTCTCTAGCCTGCTTCAAAGTGCATGAGGCGCAACACCGATCTCCTTGCGAACCGTAGCCTGCTTCAAAGTGCATGAGGATGGTCGCCTTCCGGACGTACCGGGCATCGTCCTGCTTCAAAGTGCATGAGGACGGTATCGACCCGAAGGTCACGACCCGAAGGTCCTTAGGTGATCACGCAACTCATTATTATCTGAACCCAGCGTATGACGCCTCAGGGTATTTTAGGTGATCACATGCTCATGGCAGACACGCATTCTCGCACAAGTTCATTACATGCCTCACTCTCGGCATACACAATGCGTGTCCATGTTATGCAATGCAATGCACCATGAGCGCCAATATAAATCGAACACCCAACATACAACATGTCAATGCGAAATCAATCAATATCAAGCACAATTGCCATACAATCAGTCAACCCGGGCATACTCGGCAATTCCACCAATGTACTCCTAACTTTGCCAATTAAACCAAATATCCTTCCTAAACAATTCTCATTGGCCAACTACAATTTCCGGATTACAAATTCTATCGAACAGTACACTAATCTTTCTCAGCCAGTACCGGTATTCCTAAACCAGTCCAGAAAATCGCACTAATCAGTCCTAATCCGGGTTTAGGAATTTTACTCACCTAATCCAAGCTCACGACGACGGGGAACGGTGGCCGATCACTGGTGAACAGTGAAACTGGCGGCGAATTCCCAGCGAACGGCGTACGGATCGCAGCGGCCGGCGGTGTGAACAGTACCGGGGGGTGAACAGTGCCTGTGAACAGTGATTATGTACGGGCACTGAGCGGACGGCGGGAAACGGTGGCTGGCGAAGCGCCGGTGACGGCGGCGACGTGCCGTACGGCGCGTACGGACGGCGGTGAACAGTACCGACCGTACGGACACTGTACTGACATGTACGGTCAGTGTCGTACAGCGTGGCTGGATGGCTGGGTGGCGACGGAACGGCGATCGGAGCTCCGGCGAAGCTCCGGCGGTACTATTTGCAGACCGGGAAAGAGAAAAAGAGAGAATAAAGGCTGTTTTGGACAAAAACCGGGGCTGTGGTGGCTGGATAGGTGAAAGGGAGGTCCAAGGGTGCTGTGGCGACGGCTGGTGGGCGAACAGCAGCTCCGGCTGGTACTGTTCCGGCGTGAACAGTACTAGAAAATGCAGAATCGGAACTGCAGAGTAAGAAACGGAGAAGAAGAAGAAATTGCACGGGGAAAAATGACTGAATAGCTGAGAGGAGAGAGATAGGGTCTGGTCAAATAGGTCAAAGGTGGTCTAAGTGGAATCCATGTGTCAAAATTGAGGGCTATTTGACACTTTTGCCCTTGATCCTAGGGCTAATATTCATCCAAATCCAATAATTTAGGGGTAAAATGGTCATTGGTCCTTAACCCAGGCTGACCAGACCTGGTTTAGCCCTAACTAGCCTTGGTTAATCCCAAAATTAAATCCAAAATTCGGAATTAATCAAAAATGGCCTAGGGGCATTTTCGTAATTATCCGATCCCGAACTGAAATTCCAATTTTCGCACATACGCGTTCCATATGTGCGTGGCCAATGTAATATGGCGTCGGAATCGCGAAATTCATCACGCAAGCTCTCGAAAATCCACGTCAAAGTTTCGGGAATAAAATTATATTATTTTTCCAAATTTTTGTCGAAATTCCACTTTTTGTCCAAAATGACTCTTGGTAAGTGTGGCCACCCAAAAATGGTCTCGCCCTAAAAAAATAACCTCATTTGGCCTCGAAAAGCGACGCTGGCGTCCCGAGGGGTAAAATCGTAATTTTTCACCCCCAGACCGAAATTCCAATTTTCGTTCGTACTAACTCCAAATGTATGTGGCCAGCTCAGTATGACGTCATATTCCCAAAAATCGTCTCTTAAGCCTTCGAAAATCGATACCGAAATTCGGGCCCAATTTCGTGAACAAAACTTGCTAAACTCTCAATTTCAGGGTCTCTCACTAACGGGCGGCTGTTTAGAGGTTACGCGTATCGACCTAGGGCTATCCGTATCATAATGGTCTCGATCATTGAGAGAATGAGAAATTATCGCTAGTTCCAGAGGTCACGATCGTACGGTTCGAGTTCAAGACTGGTTGGCTACGTGTACTTTCGGTCTTGTAGAATCACTTATATCCCTATTGTACATCGTAGGCCTTGGCCAAACCCAATCCATTACCCTTTCCTACGATTGGCCCACGTTGGCCCAAAATATTCCCTCAGTGTCTCTCGTGATCGACGTCCGTTTCACGATAGGGTCCCCGGTCCACGTACCGTTTTCTAGTTAGCCATACCCCATTGGTTAATATCCTGAGAGTGATCAGCTCTGGGCGAGACTTACTAAAATGAAATGCAAAGTAATATCAGTTTTATTGATCCCGGAATTATATCGAAATTCGGGCTGTTACATATAATGGGCTGGAATTTTGTAGATGAGAGTTTAATGAGTTCTGCAAAAACGAAAGCATTGTCAAGCATCATATTACAATGAATACACCACAGCAAAATGGTATTGTAAAACGCATGAACAGAACCTTATTAGAAAGGACTAGGCACATGTTGTCTATTGCTAGTTTAGGCAAGGAGTTTTGGGCCAAGGCAGTTAATACAGCTCCTTGGTTGATAAATCGTTCTCTTTGCATATCTATTGAGTGCAAGACACCTAAGGAGGTATGGTCAGGTAAACCTACTCATTATTCTTCTCTTTGAGCATTTAGATGTCCAGTATATGCACAAGTCAGTGAAGGCAAATTAGAGCCTAGAGAAAAAAAATGCATCTTTCTTGGTTATGCTTCTAGTGTATAGGGTTAGAGACTTCAGTGTGCTAATTCATCTAAGATTATTATCAACAGAGACATTATTTTTTATGAGTCTGCTATGCTTCATCCAAGCAAGGACTCATGTGTTCCTTGTCATGAAAATCTTAAAAGTGTTGCGAAAAAGGTGGAGCTTGAAGTAATTTCTTCACAACCAGTTCAGTCGTCTATTGATAATATTGAGATTGAAAAACCTAAGGAAGAACAGTATTCTATTGCTAAAGATAAACCAAGAAAGGCAACAAAGCCTCTAGAAAAATATGGGTTCTTGGATTTTTTTTTTTATGCTCTTTCAACTACAGAGTTAGTAGAATATAATGAGCCTAAAACCTACAAGGAAGCTATATCTTCAAAAGATTCAGCAAAGTGGTTGGTTGTTATGAATGAAGAGTTGGAATCTCTTGAAAAAAATCAAACGTGGGAGCTTGTCAAGCCACCAAAAGAAAAGAAAATTATGGGCTGCAAATGGATTTTCAAAAGAAAGGAAGGTATTCCTAGAGTTGAAGACATTAGGTTCAAAGTTCGTCTAGTTGCTAAAGGCTATAATCAGATTGAGGGAGCTGATTTTAATGATGTGTTTTCATCTGTCATTAAACATAGCTCCATTCAGATTTTTCTTGCGTTTTTTGCTATGCATGATTTAGAGTTGGAACAACTCGATGTGAAAATAGCTTTCTTGCATTGTAAACTTGAAGAGAAAATCTATATGGGTTAACCAGAGGGTTTTCAATTTGAAAGTAAGGAAGATCATGTTTGTCTATTGAAAAAGTCTATATATGGCTTGAAGCAATCACTTGGACAGTTGTATAAAAGGTTTGATTCGTTTATAGTGCAACTTGACTATCGTAGGAGCAAATTTGATAACTATGTATATCTATGCAAACTTCCAAGTGGCTCTATCATTTATCTATTATTATATGTTGATGACATGTTGATTGTAGTAAAAGATAAATTTGATATATAGAATTTCAAGGCACATTTAAGCATTGAATTTGATATGAAGGATTTAGGTGTAGCGAAGAAAATCCTTGGCATGGAAATTCGGTGAGATCAGAAAAGAGAAAAAATGTACCTTTCCCAGAAAAATTACATTGAGAAGGTTTTAGATCGTTTTGGCATGAAAGATGCAAAACCAGTAAGTGCTCCTCTTACTGCTTATTTTAAATTATCAGCTAATTTATGTCCACAAACAAATGAGGATATAAAATATATGTCATGTGTTCCATACTCTAGTACAGTTGGCAACATTAGGTATGCCATGATTTGTACTCAACCTGATATTTCACATGCTGTTAACGTGGGAAATAAATATTTATCATGCCCAGGAAAAGCTCATTGGCAAGCTGTGAAGTGGATTTTGAGATATTTGAAAGGTACTTTTGTTTTGGTTTAGAGTTTGGGAAAATTAGTGATACTCTTACAAGATATGTTGATTTTGATTATACCGGTGACCTTGATAAGAGGAGGTCTTTGATTAGGTACATCTTTACCATTGGAGGTTGTGCAGTCAGTTGGAAAGCTACTTTACAGCATATAGTTACTTTGTCCACTACAGAAGCAATCAGAGAGGCTTATTTAGAGAGCTCAATGTTGGTCATGGTGCGACTGTTGTCCATTGTGATAGTCAGAGTGCTATACATCTTACTAAAGATTAGATGTATCATGAGAGGACAAAACACATTGATGTGCGGTATCACTTTATTCGAGACACTCTTGCTGATGGCTATATCAAGGTCTTGAAAATTGGTATAGAAAATAACACAGCTGATATGTTGACAAAGCCCTTGCCTATTGCTAAATTCAAGCATTGCTTGGATTTGGTTAATGTTTGTTGCAGCTGAGTTTTACTCTGATGGGAGGAGAAGATTGCTTATTGCTGATGTAGAATTTAAGCCAAGGTGGAGACTTGTTGAGTATGTCTTAAATTCTTTATGGGCTTGGGCTAATGTTAGGGTTTGGGGGCAATATAAATATTATTTTTTTTCTCAAGTTATTAGGTTAAGAAGTTCATACAGAAAGAGTCTTTAGCTATTGAGCCACATTTTGTAATCATCAATATTCTATAGTGGATTTTGCTTCTCCTCTCCCCATGATTTTTCCCTCTACTGGTTTTCCACATAAATTTTAGTGTTCTTTATTCTTCTCAGTTTTAATTTCGTTATTGTTTATGCATTAGTCATAACACTTACCAATCTCAAGTATCAGCGTGCAAATAATTTTGCTTTCAGAGCATTGTTTAACTCAAGTAAATTCATCATTCTGATATACAACTGCATCTTATGTAATTTTCTGCCTTACTTTGGTTTTGTTCATTTGGTGTAAGGATTGAGAGTTTGTATAAGTCCGACCTTGGAATGGGGCCACCAAACATTAATCATCTCTGTATTCCATTATAAATTAATAGTGGTTTGCCTGTTTCACTCAACTTTTTCAACGCAAGAAGAGATGACACTAGCATAGAGTTCCTTTGAGAGGAAGAGAGAGTCTATATAGGATGCCTCTGCTTGGCCTCTGATCATGCTTAAAACTGGTGTTTGTACTTCGAGAGTCGAGATGCTTAGAAAATCATGAATCAGCCACTGTTATGGAATTAAATTTATGCTTCCTGTAACATATAAATGTTAAGACAAAAGAATGCTGTTATTGAGGTTCTTCTTATGTAATATTCTAGCTTGGCCAAACTTCATATTTTTGTTTCACGAGTAATTGCACCGGTATTTTCAGCAAATTCGACCAGCTAGCCAAGGCATGCACGTGGTTGTTGGAAGGCAGTACTTGGAAACCTTTTAAAGCCAATGCAAGGAGAATATCATCAAGTTTATGATTTTTCGATAGTAGTCCTGAAGATCGATTTTTCAATTACATCCAACAAATAAGGCTAATCCTTGGAGATAATTTGACACAGCAAATTGTTCTCTTTATTTCGTTTGATAGCCTAGAGTACAGACAGATTCTCCCTCCAATGTAATTACAGCAATCAAATGGCGGTAGTGAGAGTGTAAAGTTCGAACATGGCATCTAAAGTTAAAATCTGAGAATTTCAAAAGATGAAAAGCAGGGTGGGAATCTTTTCCAAAAAAAAAAAAAGCAGGGTGGGAATCCTTCACGTCCAAAATCGAATGACCAATTCTCAATGAGAACGGGTTTAGAAAGAAGAGGTGGTTGACGTTGTATAATGGTTCAATAATCACATGGAAGAATAAACAATTGTTATAGACTTATTAAGCGCTGTTCCTGGCTTCAGCTGCTTCCTGCAGGCCAGTTGACGGGGACCAAGTCAAATGACTAACTACTATAAATAGACTTGCTGCAGATGCAGCATTTCACAACAATCCTCAACAGAACAGAGTTTCCGAGACAGACTGATCCAAGCTCAGAAATTTTTTCCATAATGAAGTTCCTTCTAACATTTGTCCTCTTGGCTTTAGCATCATCCCATGTCTTTGCATCTGACCCGAGTCCTCTTCAGGATTTCTGCGTAGCCATCAACTCTGCGGTGCTTGTGAATGGAAAGTTCTGCAAGGACCCGAAGCTTGCAGTAGCAGATGATTTTGTCTTCACAAAGTTTAGATATCCTGGGAACACATCGAATCAGCTTGGATCCAAAGTAACGACCGCTTTCGTCAACCAATTCCCAGGACTCAACACTCTTGGCATCGCCACGGCCCGCCTTGACTTTGCTCCTTACAGTCTAAACCCTCCCCACATTCATCCTCGTGGCACCGAGATGCTAGTGGTCGCGGAGGGAATGCTTTATGTCGGTTTTGTCACATCCAACCAATTGAACAACACTCTCCTCACCAACTCTCCTCACCAAAGTCCTGACCAAAGGAGATGTTTTCGTGTTTCCGCAAGGCCTCATTCACTTCCAGCTGAATATTGGACAAACTAATGCACTGGCCTTTGCTTTCTCGTGTCACGCCGCAAACCCCATTGAGCGCGCAGCATCTTGATACTCGGTCAAATATGTGCGATGTCCCAGGAATACGTCGCCGACCCAACATACCCATCAAAGTAATTTTTTTTTTCGAATGTTTTGCGGCGGAAACCATTATAAAAAACTCAAACAATAAAATTGGAGACTATCAGGAATAACTAGATCGCTGAACCGCCAACATATATATATATATATTACACTTCCAAAGATTTACAATATCCACAATAATTTACAGGCACACTAAACCAGTAACTATTAACTTCCAAAACACGAAAGATCAGTATCCTAGGTCAGCACTATCCAAAAATAGGACACTCTCAGACCAACACTCCACTCCCAGAACTAGCCTCTACGCCCTCTTGAAGGCGTCCACTCAGACTCACTATCCTCGTTCTCCTCATCTACATCCTCCTCCAGCTCGTGTTCATCCAGTGACTCTGAATCAAGTCCCACCTTAATTGGATTTCGCTCGTCCCCTAACTCGCTCCTCTGCATCTGAATCCCCTCTGGCTGCTTTGTAAGCTCATCCTTCGGCTCATCCACAGGCTCATCCTCAGTTGGCTCCTCTCCAGAGTTCTCACCATACTCATCCTCTGGTCCTACCTCAAGCATCCCGTCCAGATCTATGTCCATAGGGTCAAATCCTACTTGGGACACTTCCAGATTCGGATCTAGTTCATTCACTGAAGAACTAGGTGTAGCCGATGCAGGATGATGTCCGGACTGGGCTATACTAACCTCCACACTAGTCAATTCCCCACCAGGAGGGGGTATAGCTGTCGGATCCCAATCACCCACGCTATCGAACGGAACGTCAAAACCGCGGACGGGACCAAACTCGTCCATCCCATCTCTAAACATCCACGCAGTATAAGTATGAGCCTACTAGAGGGATAACCCTATGTCCACCCAAATTAAAGAGGTGTGCTTAATTCAAGTATGGTTCTCATCTATGGGAAACTCTACAACTTCGTGGTCGGTGTGCATGGGGATTCCGAAGTGCTGCGGTGATAATGGCGGGAGATTCATGATTCGGGCAATGGCCCTGAAATATTTTGATTGAAACAACCATAAGATACTTCTCAATAAGTTGCAACCTAAACCCTATCTAGACTACCACGTATTTCCAGACACAACCAGACATGATATCAAGTAATCCACACAAACACCAACCAAACAATCACACTAACCTGGATTCTTGGCATATCAGCCTGCACAATAGTCTACAATCACAATAAACAATTCTCACATACATTTCAAAACACACGTACTTTCCACACATAACCACATACTAATGCACCCATCAATCACGCCACATTTTCAGCCCACAATTCACACTCAGTCACGTGCAAATACATCATTTCCATTTATTTTCCTCATCGTACCCGCACTTGCTTAAACACTTTCCCGGCCCACGTAAACACGCATCAAGCCTACTCAATCGCTCTCCGAGCATCACACGCCTCAGTCTGATCCCACTTTCACTTTCCATACCACACGTCTCATTCCCATTCACTTTCCTAGCCCGCGTAAACACGCCTCAGGCCCACTCAATCGTACCCCAAGCATCAAACGCCTCGGTCTGATCCCACTTTCACTTTCTTTCATCAGCCCGCGCCAAATGCGACAGGCCTACATGATCGAGACCCGAGCTTAAAATGCCTCGGCCCTATCCCGATCTCACCCAAGCTGATCATGCCTCGGACCGATCTCATTTTCCATTTTCTCATTCCTCAACCAGTGCCAAATGCGATAAGCCTATGTGATCTTGACCCGAGCTTATAATACCTCAACCTAATCCCACTCTTACACTTGCACACATCCAAGCATTAAATACGTGCACACAATTGTATCCAATGCATTATTATAAATCAGCCACATCACAACCACACAATCAATATACAAATTGTCATTTTTCCACACCCAAACATTGACAAATCGATTCCGGCCCTTCACAACACTTTCATGAATCTCGAGCCGGATTTAATGGCATAGACCACACGCCAAATAGTACATCATAGCACATAGAACAGCACATCACAGCCAACAATCGGCCTCTAAAATTCTATCAAAATTTCCCAAATTCAATCCTAAGGCTCGTTATTTCGATCAACCCTTAATTTCTACCAAACCGCGTCTAAATGGGTCCAATAATACCCGATAAACTAGGTGAGGTTTAGATCGCAACTTACCCGACTCTAGACTAACGCGGCTAGAGTGAAACGGGCAGCGATAAGCGGTGGCTTGCGGCGGTGGCGACGATCGGCTCACGGCAGGCAGCGATCGGCTCACGGCGGATGGTAGCAGCTTGGGCGTGGCCAGCTCGGCTCACGGCCATGAGAGGGGAGAGAGGGTGAGGGGAGGGAAATGGGGTGGCAGATCGGCGTGAGGCTCAGCAAGGACGATGGTGGCGCGGCAAGGCGGAAGCCAAGGGGGCAATCGGCGATGAGGGAGGGCTCACGGTGAAGGGGGGCCAAAAGGGAAAGAGAGACAGAGAGAGAGAGAGAGAGACAGAGTGTGGTTTTGACTTAATGTCCAAGTTTTGACCAATTTTTGCCAAATGACCAAATCGCCCTCCTCTCTACTTTTCATCCGATAGTCGAGATTCAATCTTATCTTGAAATTGACTGACCAGATCAAATTTTTTCCAAAATATCCAAGGGCAATTTAGGAATTTCTCAAAAAGTCCAAGGGCAAAATTGTCTTTTTCAAAATTTTAGGGCAAAATGACCAAAATGCCCTTGCCTATTAAAACGAGCCCTTTGTAAATTCCGAAGGGTAAAATGGTCACTTTCCCATTTTCTTGCCGAAATTGAATTTTTCTGAAGGATTCGGAAAAATCCAAAGCTGCACGTTCCAACCGCAACGTCGTCTCAATGTCTTGTTGTGACTTCCTAATTTTTCGATACCCAATTCGGTCTCTAATTAATAATTAAATTTTACGTAATGTAACTTGAGCGATTCTCAGACTAACGGGTGATTTTTTAGGGAAATTCACGTATTCGACCCTTGATTAATACTAAATCAAGTCATGTGCAAGTTCGTTCAGATCGTGACAATCTCGGTTGTCAATAAAATTGCAAGGATCGATCGCTAGTTTCGATGGGCACAATCATTAGATATAAGTTATGGATCGTTCATCGATTCATTTCGTGGTCAAACGAAATCACCCGTGATCCACTAGTATGACAGTGACTAATCAGCCCTTCACTATCCTAAGATCGGCCTACATTGGCTCAAAATGTCACATCGCCGATTTTATGGTCGAAAATCGGTTTACGGTTGAATTTCTCTAGTCGTATGAATTTAAATTCCTAGTTAGCCTTTCCCTAATGATTAGTATCCCAGAAATGATCAGTTCCGGGCGAGAATCGACCACAAGTACATTAATAAAATCACTCATTTCATAAATCCTAAATGGGCAAAATTTCGGAATGTCACATCTTGAGCAGCCAGAACCTAGGACTCATAACCATTGCAAATTCAGTTTTTGGGTCAAAGCCCCTGATCAATGTTGATGTCCTTACAAAGTCTTTCCAAGTGGACAACAAACTGATCAACTATCTCTAGACACATAACTGGTTTGACAACCATTAGACAGATGTTCACTGGAGTAATTGTGTTTTTTCATTACATTACAAAGAAGAATTCCATTGAACAAGGTACTAACTTTGGGGTACTAGTACAATTGCTTGTTATCCGCTATTGATAAGATTCCACTGATTGCTCTCTCTCTCTCTCTCTCTCTCTCTCTCTCTCTCTCTCTCTCTCTCTCTCTCTCTCTCGTAAATCATTCAAGGGCTGTGATGAAAAACTAATTCAAGATCTTTTTCCATCATGCTCGTTCCAGGTCTCTGACTAGCTTCCCAAACGAGATATATTACTGGATTACTCCATACCAATCTCAAGTATCAGCGTGTGAATAATTCTGCTTTTTTAGCATTGTTTTTTTTTTTTTGGTAAGGAGCTTTTTTAGCATTGTTTTTTTTTTTTTTTTTGGTAAGGGGAGCTTTTTTAGCATTGTTTAACTCAAGTAAATTCATTATTCCGATATAGAACTGCATCTTATATAATATATGCTTGCTCCCTGTAACATTTAAATGTTAAGGCAAAAGAATAGTGTTATTGAGGTCTTCTAATATAATATTCTTGCTTGGCCAAACATCATATTTTTGTTTTGACGTGTTATTGCACCGGTATTTTCAGCAAACTTGACCGGCTAGCCAAGGCATGCATGTGGTTGTGGACAGGCAGTAATTGGAAACCTTTTCAAGCCAATACAAGGTTGTAAAGTTTAACATAGACCACTTCCACATGAGATTATGTGAATAGTTTAAGCTGCAGAGGAGGAAACTAACTGCAATTATCAATCTCAGCAATCATGTATGTAGAGAACACAGGGGTAATCGGACGTCTTGGAGGTCAATTAAGTGGGAGGTGGTCAACAACCTTCTTGTCCACTTGGAAGGCATTAGGTGGTCTTCGGACTCTCTCATCCCAAAATGTAGCTCAAAGGGTGAGGCTTTGCCTCACAATTATAAATTAACCACCTACAACTTTCACAGCCGATGTGGGATAACCCCAACTAGCTAAGATAAGGTTATAAGCTAAAACAAATCAATATGTCAAGTTAAGAAACTATGGAGAAAGAGACTTGTTATAACAAAATTGAGCTCTTCTACCAAAATTTCGAAGAAGCAGGTGCCTTTTGGCTCAAAGAGAACGTTTACGTCATGAAATTCTTCATAATATTCATAGTTTTATTCGTCAAAGACAGAAAAATTTGATTGTTGCTGAACATTTAGTACTTAAAATGTGTTGAACAAAGATATGCGCAAAAAGTCATCATAGTATAACTATCTCATCTACTCTCCCACTTCTTTAATGGCAAAAAAACATTATAAGTGCCATAAGTTGTGTACGGCGCTCATTTTGGTGCCATAAGTTATTTTTAAATCACTTTAGTGCTAAAATTTTTTGAAAAACAATCACTTAAGTGCCAACTCCGATGCTGTACACAATTTTTCGCTGAAAATCCGACGTGACATTTTTTTTTTATTAATTTCTGAAACTGACGTGACTCACCAGAGATCGGCACTTAAGTGATCGTTTTTCAAAAATTTTAGCACTTAAATTATCATTTTTCAAAAATTCTACCACTTAAGTGATCGTTTTTCAAAAATTTTAGCACTGAAGTGATCTAAAAAAAAACTTTTAGCACTTAAGTAATCATTTTTCCTCCGATTTGGCACTTAAGTGAGCCGGCAAAAACTTTTGG
The DNA here is from genome assembly GCA_024500025.1 of Syzygium aromaticum. Taxonomy (NCBI): domain Eukaryota; kingdom Viridiplantae; phylum Streptophyta; class Magnoliopsida; order Myrtales; family Myrtaceae; genus Syzygium; species Syzygium aromaticum. Next base: position 33,677,752 of record CM044892.1, read on the forward strand.
CATTAAAGTGAGCGCCGTGCAACTTATGGCACTTATAGTGTCCTTTTGCCCTTCTTTAATTTTTAAATCGGGTCTTGCTTATTTGGGCCTCCTTCAGAAGTTAGACTATTCTGCTTCTATCTATCATCGTTCGTCTCAAAACCCCAAAAAAGAAGCAAGTCCATATTCATCATTTTAGGCAGAACAAAAGAATGCATGACTTTTAAGTATATCTTATGTACTTTGGTACTAATTGGTATATTACTAGTCATTACTAACGGGGATATGTCAGCAACTCGAAAGTCTTCATGCTGCAGATGAGGAACGTTTCTCCTCAAACAATCTCGATGGCCACCTCAATCTTTTTCTGATGTGAAACAATGTCAGAAGATAGGATCTTTCCCGGGTCACGCTTCTTCCAATTTATGCTCATGAGTTAAAAACAGCGAAGAAGAAGAAGACGCAATACAAGGATGTAAAGTTAAACATAGATCGCTTCCATAGGAGATTATGTGAAAAGTTAAAGCTGCAGAGGAGGAATTCAAACAAACTGCCACATGGTCTTGGTTGTTTTGGAATGACTGCTTCGACTTTTAAAGATAAAGCTTCTGAATAACGCTTGGTAATCAGCAGTGCAACTTGTTCAATAAACTGGAGAGAGATTCTTATAAAGAATGATCGTTCATTACTCAAACTTTCATGATCAGTTACAAAGAGAACAATTCTTTTATTGTGAAGCAATTATCAATCTCAGCAATCATGTATGGAGAAGACGGGCAACCCAATGTCTTGGAGATCAATGTATACACTTAGTTGTTGTCATACCAAAACTGCGCCTGGAGGTAGTCAACAACCTTCTTGTCCACTTGGAAGGCCTTGGTGAGAACATCAGCCGAAATGGGTGGCTTCGATCCAAATACCACATTAGCAATGGTAATGACTCCTGGGTTCTGGCTGCTCAGAGCAGCAAAGGCCAGTGCAGGGGTCTTTCCAATGTTCAGCTGGAAGTGGATGAGACCGATTGGGAACACAAACACATCCCCTTTGTACAACACTTTGGTGAAGAAGGTGTTGTTTAATTGGTTGGAAGTGACGAAGCCAACAAGCAGTGTGCCCTCAGTGACAACCAAAATCTCAGTCCCACGAGGGTGAGTATGGGGAGGGTTCAGGCCACCCGGAGCAAAGTCAATACGAGCCATGGAAATGCCAAGAGTGTTGAGTCCTGCAAATTGATCGACGAAAGCAGGCGTGACTTTTGATCCGAGCGGGTTTGCGGTATTCCCTAGGTACCTGAACCCCTTGAAGAGAAAATCATCTGCTGTGACTTGTTTTGGGTCCTTGCAAAACTTTCCATTCACAAATACTGCATAAGAAACATAATACTTGTTATTAGGTTTATCTAAGCGTAAGTTCTTTTTGGGTAGATTTTTTAGCATTAGTAGAATAGAAATATACAAATGACGCTAGAGCAGAGCTCCAACCTTTAGGGTCATTGATGGCCACGCAAAAGTCCTGAAGAGGACTTGGGTCGAAGGCAAAAGCGGTGGTGGTTGCCAGAGCCAAGATGAGAAGGCTAGTTGGAAGAAACTTCATTGCGGTTGTGGACAGGAGACTTCAGGCTTGGATATTTTCTTCTTCTTTTGTTTGCTTGAGCCTTGAGATAGGAGTGAGATGCCTTGCATGGACACAGGATCCCTTTTTATAGATGAAATTAGTGTTGACCTGGTGTTTTGTTTATATGATAAGCAACACCTGACAGGTACCAAGTCTCCAGCGTGCTGGTCAATTTCTCATGTCCAGATTGGAATTGTTCCACAACTGCCACGTTGACGTGCCCATTTCTTTGTTTTTTGTTTGGTGGGTGTAGCACCCATTACTTTGACCTGTTCTCTTTTCCACTAACCTGAAATGGAAGTGGTCCTCTTCGATAGTATTTAAATCTTTGAGATATGTTTATTGAAAGTCCTAAAACTTATCTTGAAAATATAATTTAGTCAAGTCATCGTCATATATGATAGAGAAAATATTAAAAAAAGCCACGTTTGACAACTTCTTCACCGATCTATCAAAAGCAACTTAGGAACACCATCCTAAATTCAACTATTAATAAACAACGATTATTTCCTTGCAAACTATTAAGAACAAAAATTGGCACATGCAATGGTAAGTTCCAGCAAGATCCTTGCACAGTCCCCATTGCTTAGCAGTTACTGGCACCCAATATGTCTATAACTCCAATACGGGCTATGAGGCAGCCCCAAAAAACGTAGTACAGCGAAAAATACAGATGACCACCCATTATGCGATTCAAAGCAAAACAGTCATTGTATTGAGAGCATTATGTTAATGCACAGTGGATGTGAACAACCACCTAATAGCCCAACTCAGACAGCACATTATAGAGGTCGATATGGCTGTGACAATGAAATATCCAAACCAGAAGACTAATGATCACAATCAGAATAAATCAAAACTGGATGGTGCTGCCACATATTTTTATTGGTGCAGGTGGAGAATAGAGGGTACGTGAGTTATTAAAAAATGGTCCTGAGGGAAGGATAAAGATATAAACTGTCCTCTGAATGGTTCAGTGTTTATGAAGGTCAAGAATGGACCTTTGACTAGAGCAACAGAGATACGGTTTACGATATCAACCAATGTGTGAGCACTTTCAACAACTCTTCCCCTTCTTCTCCAATTGACTAGTCTGCTTTACAGGGGCCATGAGAATTTCTTAATCCAGTGATGAATCATTCCACAACTGCTTTGACGACGCCTCAATCATGATGAATTTTCTCTGTTCCAGCTTAGTAATGCATGAATCTGATGTGGGAATGATAGTTTTCTGATAATGTCTATGTCTTTCTTTTTTTCTAGAGAGAAGAACACTAGAAGTGCTAAAACTTGTGTACGGCACTCACTTTAGTGCCAAAAGTTTTCGCCGGCTCACTTAAATACCAAATCGGAGAAAAAACAATCACTTAAGTACCAACAGTCAGAAATTACGTCCAAATTAATACGTGGCTTTTATGATTAAAATTTTAATCTTAGTTGGATTTTTTTAAAAAATAAATAAATATACGTGGCATTTCCATGTGTACATTTAGATTTTTTAATATGTTTTCTGATTTTTTTTCTTCTCTTTCTTCTTCTTCTACCTCCGATCACCGCCAGTGATCGAAGGCCGGCCACATGCCACGGCCAGCCACCTGGCATCGCCCGGACGAGGCCACCGTCGCCCTCCACATGCGAGGCTCGGCCGACCCTCGTCTGGGCGAGGGCGGGCGAGCCCCGACGATGGTCGACCTCACCTCGCCTGGGCAAGGTCGAGCCCCGGCAAGGCCGTCCATCGCCGTGGCCACGGCGATGGCCAGCCTTGCCGAATCTGGCGAGAGTTGGCCTCATCTCGTCTGGGCGAGGGCTCCACTCGCTAGATCCAGCGAGACCGCCCATTGCCCAAAAGAGACAAGGCCAACCCTCGCCAAATCTGGCGAGGCCAGCCTCACCCAGGTGAGGGTCAGTCGAGCCTCGCCTGTGGCGGGTGACGGTGGCCTCGTCTAGGTAAGGCCAAGTGGCTAGCCATGGTCAGTGACCGGAGGTAGAAGAAGAAGAAAGAGAATAAAAAAAGAAAAGAAGGAAAAAAATCATAAAAAATATTTGAAAAATCCAAATGTATATGCTAAACTACATCGTTTTGATGTGTATATGCTGACTAATTCTCCGGCGAGCCACATCAGCTTCAGAAATTAATAAAAAAATGCCAATCGGATTTCTGACCAAACTGATCGGAATTGACACTTAAGTGATCGTTTTTCAAAAATTTTGGAACTAAAGTGAGCGTCATACACAAGTTTTAGCACTTTTGCTGTTCTTCACCCTTTTTTTCTTAGTACTTCACTGTTTCAGCTGTCCATGGTTGACTCAGCCGTGGGATTGTGCGACCATTTCTTCAGAAAATGTATCATATATTTAGAAGTTTGAATAATTCATTTACGACAAAATGCAGGAATAGGTGTTCCTAATACATCTTCACCAAGAAAGGACATGCCTAGTTGGTGATTTGCTTCCAATTTTTTGGAATGCCATGCCATTGTTACATAAGGCACGCAGGATGGTCACACCATTTAGTCACTTGCTGTGCATTTGTGTTATGATAACATTGGCAAAAAATAAGCAGAGCAAGCACCTTAATATCAGAGAGATAAAAGGTCAATTCCAGCCAAAAGTATCATCTGAAAAGCTAATGAGTATTTAAACTTCCGTATGCGGATAATACTCCTTAAGAAAAAAACTCAAGATTACTAGTTGTTGTTGGTAAAAGAGAGAATATTTTTCTATTGAGATTAAAAGAAGTATTTATAGGCTTAAGGTTAAGCCTTGTACAATTACATAAACAACCCAAATTTGCTAAACTATAAAATAATAAGTAATAACCCAACACTCCCCCCTCAAATTGGGGCGTACATATCAAAAAGGCCTAACTTGTGGCAAATGTATGAAACTCGTCCACATCGAATAAGCTTTGTGAAAATGTCTCCTAGATGCTCCTCAGAATGTGTGCGCGCCAACTATGTATCACCATAATTCACCTTTTGCCGAACAAAATGACAATTCACTTCTATATGGAGGTAGGTGAAGCACAACACAAAAGTTGAATGGTCCGACCTTATCTACAAGTCCATTCCAGAAACTATGAGACCATCTAGAAATCCATTCAACAGAATATGAGATAACCTTCTTAACAATGTCTAGCCATGTGAAACAACCTTAAGAAATGCTTTAGTCCTGGATAAGATATATTTTTAGTCCAACATATGAAGTGCATTGGAAGCAAGCATATGCTCTCAATATTCTTTGTAGGTCCCTCCAAATAACAGAGTGGATCAAATTTCTAATTTAACAAGGATAAAAATCAGCAACCACAGACTATTTCTTTCAGGAATGTGAAAGGAAATGTTCCTAAGACATGGAGATTGACCCTTTCAACAACATATGCAGAGCCAATATCGTATCAGTCCTTGCTCAAACAAGTTGAGCATCGCCCGCCGTACTGATTCTGGCTGAGGGCATCATTGCGGTCATCTTCTTCAACGCAGCCAAAGCCACGAGCTCCGTACTGACTTTGGAGATCCCCTCCCTGCCTGTTCGCATACAAATCAGATTCCTCTGCATAGGTCGGTTCGTAGTTGTTCCAAACTACCAGAGCGAGCTCTTGGAACGATTGTTTGTGGACATTATCTTGCCACGGCGCCACTTCTTTGGCCCTTTCTGGGTTTCCCCGTGGACCGAATCACCGAGCAAGCATGTTTAGAAGTCCCTCGTACAACTGCCTCCATGGTCCGTGGAGATGAAGATGCCTATGGAAAGGGAAAAATTACCCAAAAAAGTCCTAAACTATATGAGCTTGTGTCAATTCAATCATAAACTTTTTAATTTGGTCAATTTAGTCATAAACCTACCAATTTAGTCATTAACCTTTAACATTCACCAATTTAGTTCTGCACCAGTTGACAATTTGTCAATTTAGCAAGTCTGGCCAATTTTGACCGAAAATCGCTAATAGGGCGGTATAGCCTTATTTGAGATATGCTAAAATCGTTGTAAAAGAAATGAAGAAAAGGTACAATGGCGGAAACTTCTTCAAAAATGATTTCCATACCAGGTGATACGCATTCTTTAAGCAGGAGGAGACGAAGTCAAACAAATCGCCAAGTCGTCCTAGTTGTTATAGACTTGAGAAGGGGAAAATAGATGAAACCTCTGAAGACTTGGCAATCTGCCGGGAAACTTGCTGAATAAACTATACACTGAGTCAAATAATTTCATCTATAAAGAGAGATCATGTTGCCATGCAACTCCTCACTCCTCCCTCAAGCAATACTAGTCTGTGCAAAGATTAGATCTTGAGATCAGGCCCTAATTCTTATCCACAACCACAATGAAGTTTCTTCCTTTTAGCCTTCTCATATTGGCTTTGGCAGCTGCCACTGCTTTTGCTTATGACCCGAGTCCTCTTCAGGACATATGCGTGGCCACCAAAGACATGAACTCTGGAGGTTGGTCCTCCATTCTTGCATTATTCATGCCTTTCACTCCTCCATTCATACCTTTCACTTCTGCCTTATGATGTCCAAACTTTAACGCGAATTCTTTTTCTTATGCAGTATTCGTGAATGGAATGTTCTGCAAGGACCCGAAACAAGCCACGGCTGATGATTTCGTCTTTATGGGGTTCAGGAATCCTGGAAACACATCGAATCCCCTCGGATCAAAAGTCACACCAGCATCCGTCAACGAATTTGCAGGACTCAACACTCTTGGAATATCCATGGCTCGCCTCGACTTTGCTCCCGGTGGCCTAAATCCTCCCCACACTCACCCTCGTGGAACCGAGGTTCTCGTTGTGGTGGAGGGTACGCTACTTGTTGGCTTCATCACATCCAACCAATTAAATAACACTCTCTTCACCAAAGTTTTGTACAAGGGGGACGTGTTTGTGTTCCCTATTGGTCTCATTCACTTCCAATTGAATATCGGAAACACATATGCCCTAGCCTTTGCTGGTCTTAGCAGCCAGAACCCAGGAGTCATTACCATTGCTAATGCCGTCTTCGGAGCAAAGCCACCCATTTCTGATGATGTTCTCACCAAGGCCTTCCAAGTGGACAAGAAGGTTGTTGACTACCTCCAAGCGCAGTTTTGGTATGACAACAACTAAAAGAATCTATGACAAAAATAAGCTACATGAATAATTGAATTAAAACATTACCCTTGTTTCCATAAGTGGTTGCTATACACACATAATTAAACTCTGTACCTCATGTATGACTGATTCAAATAAAAGATTGTTACCCCCCTCTCTCTCTCTCTCTCTCTCTCTCTCTCTCTCTCTCTCATGCATAATGATGATGACCCCTCAACCAAATGGGTATAAATCTGAAACGAAACGCACACCCTGTCAGAAGTGTACAAGAATATTCAGCTATAATGAACTTGGAAGTCGGAAGGATGTTGTTTAGGATTAAAAATTGTTTATCAGATTGAGGAAATGTGTACTCTGAAAAGGGTATCATCAAAATTATATGTTACCCTAATTAATAGTCTGATTTCAAGGTCTTGTGATTGGGTTTAGAGACTGTTTGAAGAAATCATAAGGGTGATCATTTCACACACTGCCGTCAGCTGGCCAAAAAGAAAAAGAACAGTTATAGGTTACTTCATCAGGAAGAAAGAAGTTGCCGAAAAGTATTTCACAAGTTCGAGTTTGAAAAATTACGATGGATGACATTTCTCATTTTTTCTCAAACGTACTAAATTTTGTAGACAACTTATCTTTTTCGTTAGTATGGCCAAAAGAAAAATCTTTCCCACAATCATTTTCCATCTACGGTTGAAACATTGGTTTGAAACCTCGTAATTCAGCAGGAAAATATTTTCCAGGAATTGTCATCACACTCACACAATACAGTTGATAAGATTGTATGCTGTCTGTAGGACAAAGTCAAAACTTCGAATAAGATATGTATGGCATATAACTATTTCTAGAAGCAATCAATATTATAAACCATAAATGGATATTGCAGGTAAATGCAGAGACACGAATGCGGTACTTGCTATGCTCTTATTTTGACAATTTCCAGAAGAACTAGAAAGCTAAAATTAGCAAAAAGGACTCGCTGACGTGTTATATGCAGGAAAAGTTAGCAAAAATTTGCGTACTCCCGAGGTCTAGTATTTGTGACTTACATTAAGTGGAGGTAGGTGAAGCGTAATCCAATAATTGAAACTATTTATTTTCAAAGTACTTTTTTTAGGAGCCAAACGCCATTGGACCGGGCATATTAGAAGCTTCCTCAAGTGAAACTAGCAAGCTGATTTATTAATTATGTCAAAGCATAACGGTGTTGAACAGGATCAAATACGTATCGAGTCGTGTCTATTTAATCCGAAATGCCATATATATCTATATCTATTTGACTAGGGCTTAATCTCAGGAATATACTGTCTTGTCCAAATATACTATCTTGTCCAAGTGCTCTGCCTGAGTTCTTGATCTGTTCCCAGCATAGTTCTCTGTCTAGTACATTAGTTTATACATGTTTGCTAGGTAGTCCTTGCTCGAAGAAATGCTTTAGTCCTGGATAAGATATGTTTTAGCCCAACATATAAAAAGTGCATTGCAAGCAAGTATATGCTCTGATTGTTCTTTGTATTTTCCTCCAAATAACATAGTGGGGCAAATTTTCTAATTTAACAAGGAACGACATCAGCAACCCCAGACTATTTCTTTCATGAATGTAAAAGCAAATGTTGCTGAGACATAGAGAATGTCCCTTTCAACAACATTTGCAGATTCAATATTGTGTCCGTCCTTACCCAAACAAGTTGGGATTGAAAAGGGTCAGATAGCAATTTTATAAAACAAGCATGTTTAGGATCCTATCCATTACTTAGCTCGGTTTTGGCCCCTAGATCACTTCAAATCGCCCTCAATAGTATATTAATGGCCGTGATAAGACCAACGCTTGCATATTCCTTTTCAAGACTTGGCCTCCGTGGATTTAGTCCCGGGTACTTGTCGCGCCACTTCATGAAGGTTGGTGTTCATATCTTCATAGGAGGAACAGGAATTTAAAGTAATGGACACGTGCTTGTAGTTGTTGCGGAATGTCTCGTCCATTGTGTTTAAAACTAAACATGGAAAATATTTGAAGATTTGCCAATTTAATGTTGCCTATCACGCAGAAGGCATTGTACTGGGTCAACCAATCTTTATCCATAAATAGAACATTTGTTGCCATGCCTCATCAAGTAGATTACCTAGGGAGAGCTTAAATAGACTTATTAACATATTCAGCTAGACTTACTTTTAATCAAAATCTTTAGCCAAGAAGTTTAGAATCAACTAGAAATATTAACTCCTCTTCACTGCGACACTTACGGGACGTGGAAATCATTTCACTAATACTCTTGAATATACACCTTAAACTATTAGCTTTTTAGTACTTCATTTCCGGGCGCGGGGGGCGGGGGTGGGGTGGGGTGGGGCGGGGTTGGGTTGGGTTGGGCGCTGTTAATCAATCTAGGTCTTCAAGTATCGTAAGTTTGAATGATTTAATCCGTTAACTGTCTTGTTTACTTAATGTAGTCTCTAACTTAAACAAACTTGTGCGATCGAATCATTCCGTCATCTAGCTGTTACTCCTTTGGTCAAATCGCTGGCGTAGAGAAACACGAAAAATGTGTTTGAATGTGGCCCGACGTAAGAATAAAAAAGAAGTAACAAAGAAGAGAAATGTAGAAAGAGAGAGAGATAGAGACAGAGAGAGCCGTTTGCCGAGACATCCCAAGCCTATTCAAATGCCAACAAGGGTTTAACAACCCTCCTAAGACACGGTGAGATCAGGCAACCTCACCGTGCTCAAGCGAGGTACGGCTGAGAGAGTGAGAGAGGGGCAGGTGGGGCCAAGGGGCGCCGCCACCATCTGCATTCATTAGGAAGGGTGGCCTAACTCTCAACACTGGCAGGGTAGCGTCCCTTGGCCCTATTCAAAACCTTGCAGAGCCTAGGCCATGCTCTAGCAAGGTCACACGGCCCCTAAGCATTTCCATGGCTGGGGGCACCGAGGCTCCAGTGAAGGTCATGCCACACTCACAAAGGCTGTTAAATTATGTCTTGAATTTGGGCCGTATACAAAACCCAACCGTCTGGAGGATTTTATTTTGTTCAAAAAAAAATCCGGTGTGGCCTTTTAATCCGAATCAAATTTGGATTCTTAGGAAGTTGATTTTCTTTCTCATTCAAAAAGGTTATCTTTGATCGGTATGACTTCTTGGACTTTCCTTATATTGCGTATAGAAGGAGGCAGTTCTTCTGGATATGTACAAAAAGTAAAGAAAGGGCCTTTACTTTTTCCACTTTCTTTTCCATAACGAAAGGATTTTCGAGTGCACGGTGAACTTCTAAGAGCCGTAGAGCTTTTGCTTGGTCATAGGCAGGAGCTTGAACATCCGGAGATTTGTGCTGTGATCATCACATATAATTGAGTTGTTTATTTGAAAACATTGTGATTTGAGCTTAATTTAGGTGTGGAAAACAGTCGAGCGTGTGCACAATTATAACTCTGATTCTCCGATTATTAGTAGATTATTTACTAATGGCTCTCCCCGTGAAGTAGATACTGATACTCATACCAAATTATGTAAATCTCCGGTATCCTTTATTATTCCTCAATTATTTCTTTAGTGATTTCACGTTGATTTAATTGCAAGATCCTGAGTTTCTGCACTAGTTTAAAACAAAGGCCACTAAAACTAGGAGTGTCAACGGATCGGGTTGGGGTCATGATCGGGTCGGGTTTTGATGATACCCTACTCAACAAACTTACAGGGTCATGCTTGATCCGCCCAGACTCATCCCAAGACCCAGTTCAGCATACACCCCAAGGGTCGGGCTGGGCCAAGCCAAGTTGGGTTAGAGGTTTTTTTTTCAAATAGATTGCAAATGACTTAGCATTTTGTTTGTTAATCCCCTCGAGCAACAGGACCTTAGCGTCATAATTCTTGTAAAGCTTATGTTTTCTCCCCCTGCAGGTTTAATAACTTCCTTTCACTAAAACATTTTTGTACGGGTAGAAAATTTCCGATTCATAGAAAAGACCACAGATCAAGCGAATCCCGAGGGAAGCAAATGACAGAAATGCGGGTAAATAGCAAAACATAACACAATGCAATGGGCTAAGCAAACAAATTACAAACACTAGATAAAGCATAATGAGGATGAGCAAGCACTGGAGCCTAATAGAGTCCACGGTGTTAAAATAAAACGCTTAGCAACAAGAAATGCGGGTAAATAGCAAAACATAATGCAGTATCAAAGTGCACAACTGGAAGCCTAGAACCCATCCACTGCTTCAATGTCTAATGCTAAACTACTCTAGTACAAAAACCTTGACGAACAAAATCTTCAAAGAATAATGGATACCAAAAGTTTCGACAAACAAAATGCAGTCCATGTTTATCCAACTCAAGCCAACTAAACTCGATACAAAATTTTCTAAATGCTTTTGATCCCAACACCTAACCAAGACTCCCATGTTCACCTCTTCCCCATCCATATACCTGCAAAGACACATGCACAAAACACTATCAGTTTCACCACCTCAGGAGCAAGTATCAAAAGATCCAAATGTCCCTATAAGACTTTAGAATCACAGACAGGCACAAGTTGAAGCTAGATTCTGATGTGTAAGCAGACATTGGCTATTCATGTATGCTAGACAGAGCTCTTCTCTATCTAGAGATAATTATATGGCGAAGATGATAATGAGATAGCATTTATCGGTAAGCTTAAAGAAAACACTGAAAGCAAAGACAAAATAGCAAAAATATCGTTAGTACGAACCACAATATGACCAGTGAGCCCCTGAACAAGGACAGGTTGAGATGTAGGATGAAGTGACTCAAGTCAACTGGATCAAGACAGAAGCTATCTGGAGTTCCCACTTATTCTTCCCTGGCTACTACAAAACTAACAACCAAATTACAACTCATAGACAAATGATGTAACATCTTGAATTTCGACCCGTTTACAGGACCAATAAAGTGTATATTAGTTCTCGTTTAATTTTAGTGGGTCTCGCTCGGACTTGATCAATCGCTGGATATTAACCCGATGGAAATGACTAACTAGGAAATGGTGCGTGGACCGGGGATCCAGTCGCAAACTGGGCATAGATTTCGAGAAACGTAGAGAAAATATTTTGGGCCAATGTGGGCTGATCTTAGGAAAGTGACGGATTTGATTTAGCCAACGACGTATGATCGGATCGCGGGTGATTCCGCACAATCGAGAGTACACGTGGTGAACAAATCCCGAATCTGATCCGAACGATCGCGACCTCCGGCACTAGTGATAATTCCTCGCGTTTTCTCGAGAATTAAGGCCATCGCGACACGGACAATCCTAGGTCAATACGCGTAACCCCTAAACAGCTGCCCGTTAGTAAGAGGCCCTAAAAATTGAAAATGAGCGAATTTGATCGCAAAATTGGACCCGAACTTCGATGTCGAAATTTCATGAACGTTTACGATTATTTTTCGAGGCCGACGTCATTTTAGAGTGGCCATGCATGTTTGGAGTGGGTATAGTCGAAAAATGGAATTTCGGCCCAAAAGTGAAAAATTACGGTTTTACCCATCCAAATTCTGAAGTCGATTTCTGGAGCCGTATGCGGTTATTTTTTGTGGCTGATGTCATTTTGGTGTGGCCACATACATTCGGGGATAGTTCGATCGAAAACGGGAAGTTCGACCGAAATCGAAAAAATATTTACGTTTATGCCCCTGGACTTTGATGGTGATTTTCAAGGACTTGCGCGATTAATTTCGCGATTCTAACGCCATATTATGTTGGCCACACATATTTGGAGTAGGTACGGGTGAAAAATGGAACTTTGCCCCAGGACCGGAAAAATGACCATTTTGCCCCTAGATCATTTTTTGTTCCGAATTTTGGGAATTTAATTAAGGAAATTATTAAAGTTGGATAAACATCAATTATTGAGGTCGAAGACCATTTTTCCCTTGCATTATTGGATAGGATTTAATGAGAGCTCTTGGATGAGAGGTATTTTGGTTAAATTGGGCCAAAATTTGACATGTGGATCCCACTAGCTGGAAATTTTGACCATATTTGACTCTCTCTCTCTCTCCTCTTCCCTCATTTCCTCCTGGTTCCCCCTCTCCCGTGTTCACTCTCTCTCCCCCGTCCCTTTCTTCTTCTTCGGCCGTGAGCATCACCGTTGCCAAATCGCTGCCGTGCCGGCCACCATTCAACCACCGTCCCTCTTCCTCCACGACTCACCTAGCCCTCCTCACCACCATCGTCGTCGCTATTCAGGCTATCGAAGACCGAGCACCACCGAGAATTGCCGCGGACCGCCGCCGCCACTATGAACCATCGTTGTTGCCATCACCAGGACGACGCTGCTAGTTTTGCCATTCACCGGCGATCGGCCGCTCATTCTCGTCATCATTAGTCGAGAATTAAGTGAGTATTAACTCCTAATCCGTAATTAGGACTAATTGTGCAATTTTTGATAGTTTAAGGGTTAATTAGTGTAAGATTAGGGGTTAATATTGGGCTGAATATTATTGGTTGGTTTGGTAATGATCTAAGTGCATTAAAATGTTAATTTGGACATAAATTAAGGCTCGAGAGGGGCTGTTTCGGTTTAGTCATTGGGGGAAACCGAATTGGCCAAGTTTTGGTTAATACTTGGGTTGAATTGTAATGTTGTTGTACTTGTTGGAATTGGTTGTTTGAATGAATTGTGGTCTAAATTAAGTGATGTCATGTCATGTGATTAGTAGCCGATTATGTTATGGTAGAGCGGGCCTTGGTTGTACTTTGTATATTGCTCAAAATTTGTGGCGTGTGGATGTTAATTTATTCCATGCAAAATTGGACTATTTAGGATTTAAATTGAGCATGTTATGGCATGGTGTGAGATCACGGTGACATTGATTTATGATGTACCCAAAGCTGATTTGTATGTTCATCATGTTTTGTGGATGCTCGTGTGTAAGAGTTTCAAGGTTACGCATTTATGCATGCCGAGAATGAGCGTGTCTAGAACATTTGGTACGCATAGTGCACCATGCGATTGCTGGGTGACGAATTTCACGATTATGCATTCGCATGCTAGGATTGAGTGAAATGAGGTGCAATTGTGCTAGAATGCATATGAGACATGCATGTGATCACTTAAAATACCCTGATGCATGTTACGTAGGGTCCAGATAACAATTGGCCGCACGATTATGTGATCACTCAGTGCCCTAATGCATGTTACGCTGGGTTGTACCGTCCTGATACGTTTTACAAGGGACGATGCCCGGTACGTCCGAAAGACAACCATCCTGATACGTTTTACACGGGCTCTGGTTCGTGAGGAGAACAGTGTTGCGCTTGATGCGTTTTGACGCGGGCTAGAGACACTAGGCCAGTTGATGCGTTTTAACGCGGGCCACGAAGTGTTGATAATAAATTTAGACCCGATGCGTGTTACGCGGGTCGAGTAATAAAATGAGAAAATAACAGTGTGCTGCTGAGCCGAGTCATTAGCATGGTACATTGTTAGCATCTGTGGGCATTAGCACGTGTGCGACTCGGTGCAATATGTGTAGGCCAACATTAATGATTATGTACACGCGTGTGGCATACGTATGACTAAATGAGTACACGTGTGAGCCTTGAGCATTTTATATAAATTATCTAACTTGCAGGATCAAGAATGTGAAAACCTGGGCCCAAGGGCCTGGGCCAGTTATTGTTGATTGAAGTTGTGTATGATTGTTTCTCCTATCAGGAGATACATGTTGGCCTAGTTTAGGTTTAGAGGTAGTTACTTGATAAGATTCATCTCATGGGTGTTGTAACCCACATTTTCCAAATCCACACCCGTGAGGATGCCGAATCCACCATCCCTTTCTGGAATCTCTATTCAGATCCAGCAGTATACCAGTACTTTCCCCTCTGGGAACGGGGAAGCGTATATACGTTACCGTTCAGTGATTTTTGTGGACGTGGGTGAATATTTCTACCAGGTTCAGGAATATATAGCTTGGTGCCTCAGAGACGCCGATGGAAACGAGGGTCGACCCCTCAGAACTTTTGATGCACCAATCGGTCCGGATGGACTCATGGACCCGCAGATGGCAGATGGAAATATTGTGAACCCTTCTCCAGTGATCCAAGAACCCGTTGCCATGGATGAGGACCAAGTCGACCCTAAGGTGTGGGTTGAAGACCCCGAGCATATGGAAGAGCAGGATGAACCTGATGCTGTGAATCAGAAACCGGAGGAAGACGGAGAACTTCAAGAGTTAGGCTCAGACCAGGAGATTGGAGAGGATGAGGAGTTAGGACTTTATTTGGACCCTGAACTGGAGTTAGACTCAGAGGATGAGCGAGCAACGATAGAAGACATGGATTCTGAGGAACCCTAATCTACCGAGAATTCCTCTGAAGAGCCGTCAAGTGATTCTTCGGAGTCTTCAGATCCAGAGTGAGAACCCTAGGGTAGTTCTAAACCATGGTCCAAGAGAAGGGCTAATACTTTTTGGCTGTAGCCCTTTCCCTTAGTGTAGACTGACTCACCAAACCACTGACCCTTTTTGACTGTGGTGGTTGCTAGATGTTGTATCTTTTGGGCTTTATATATATGTGAATATTGTATGAAGAATTTCTATAGTAATATAAATTGTATACATATTTTCTGGTGTGATGATTGTCTGGGTGGCTATCCTTCATTCTCATTTGTGTTTGTCAAGGTTTGTTTATTATTGTTTTTGCTTGTGCTTGTGCTCTGCTTGGATGTTGGATCGGCGATGCTTCCTGGAACGTCGCAATAAAATTTGACCTTTCGTGGGACGTTCGCGCTTCATGGGGTACGGGGCATGACAAATGAACTTGAAACACATTTCGGACAAAAATGCTCAGGATGTAAAAAAAAGGAAAAACGACCGACAAATGGCAATCTCCAACTTCATCAATCATCTAAAGAAATCGATATCAAGTTTGGCTCCATGGCTGTAATTGGCAACTCTGAATTAAATTCACGATGGAAATGAGAATTGACATATCCATTGAAATATATAAATTGCAAAGCAATTTATGAATTTGAGCTCCAGCACAAGTGCCTGTACCAACAACTTCCGTGAAAAGCTATTCACAAACAGAGAATACACCAATCCTTACAAAAAAAAAAAACAGAGAATACACCAACTAAATTGTATATCCTGACAAATGCAAAAACTTCGTTTTCTTTTCCTTATATAAACATACCTGCAACTAAATTAGTCCCTGTGCTCATGGGCCAAATTTCTCTGTGAAAAACCTGCAAATTTCTGCATTGTGGGTGTGAGAGCCTGTCAGGAGAGAGACACTAAGAGTTGAAATTAATGAGGCACTTTGACAGTCCACTCTGATAAACTATTTTGTGGGGGAAAATGTCAATTTCCAAGATGAGACCCCCGGGAACTTAATCGATGAAGGAACAGAATGCAAGGATATCCCGGCTCAATTTATTCATACAATCAAAAAGTGCTTATAACAGAAAGTTCAAAAGTTCAAGATAAAACCAGAGGAAAGTTGCAAATCAGAGAGTGTTCGAGTAAACTCAAGTACATGGCTTTGACGTAGATCAAGTAACATACCTACGGCCAGAGGCACCCAAAAGAAATAGATAAATCTGGCTCAAGCATGAAATTTCATCTTAATGTTGGGTCTTCTATCTGGTGGGTGAAATCGCGACCTCTATAGCTTGAATGAAGGTGGCAATCTTATAAGTGAAAAATCCCACGAACATCGGTATCAATTCTAAGTGCATATACCCAAACTCTGGAACAATGATCCCGCAACCAAGCACAAGATTTGCAAGTATGCATCAGAGAAGTAAAGTGGACAACATATACGCTTTAGGAAAAGACAATAAAGAAACATAGAGTTCAGGGGGGAAAAGAAAGGGGCGGTAAAGAAGTCAGAAGAGTGTTATTGTCTGTTCATAGGTTCGAGAGGGTCAAATGCCGAGTAATAGATGGTCCAGCACAAAAATCTGAAAGTCTGATGGTTCTATTCTGCATCGAAAATAAATGTCACCCCAACCAATGTCCCTCCACATTTTTCCTTCCTTTCATTTCTCTTTTTGTCCATTCAACTGAAAAATAGATCACAATGTCTTTGATCACTACAAGAACTTGTGTCAGAAGAAAAGAACCAGCATCTCACGAGAAAATTTAAGACGACTGAAATCGTTAAAATTCAATCAAGTAGATTTATACTTTCATCTCCCAAACAAGTCTTTTTCCTGAAAGTCTTAAAAATAGTTTAGATCTCAAGATTTCAAGGTGAAGTATGAGTACCTAAGGAAAACATCATAAAACAAAATTTTCCATTAATTAATCTGCAAAAGCTTACACACCAAGTATTCATAAAACTCAATACCAAGAAAACCATCTGTGATGGATTACCGATGTAAATAATGCATTCGACAATCATAAGTAACATATGCACATGCAAATAACACTTTTGACAAAGCTCAGACAAACAATGAAACGATGAAACAAAACAAGACAACACCACAATCGTCAATATGAATTCGATCATGGCACGAACCCAGAAGAAGAGAAGCAAAGGAGGTCAGTCGGAAAAGCTCCCAATCAGGAGCCGGACGAACCCTTAAAGAGAGACTGGAAGTGAAGAGGAGAAGGAGCTCGAATTGAATATGTGTTCTTTGGGAGATTGAACTAGATTTGTGCGAGAGATAGAAGAGAGAGTAATTCAACTAAAAACATAACAAAGTATACGCAAGCAAGAGAGAGCTTAGAGAGAGAGTGTGTATTTGTAATGCCCCCATCTCGGGGTCATTAACGTAACGTCCCGTTCATTGTTATCTTTTTAATAAGTACAAGCGGAAATGTAAAATTGAGACAATCACATTCAGAACAACAGCGGAATTCAGACAAACAGTATCATGAGCAAACCTTATGTTTACAGTGCATGCAAACATATTTTAACAAGCCCTTTACGCCATGGCAAACAACACATATTTCACACGCATATTCTAGCGGCTCATCCGTTCCTAACCGACTATGAATAGCAAAACTTGGCTTGGGTGATCCTATCCCCTCTACTTCATCTTCTCGCTTCTAACTCCATCCACATCTTTTCCCCACTTTCCGTCTGCATGGCCAATTTACAACCCATCCGTGGCATGCCCCGGAGCCGGCCTACCTACACCGCCAAAAGATCCATTGAACCCACGTAAAGGTCCAACCCATTCTCCGTCAGTGTAGCCATGCTATACTACGTACAGGTGAGGCACCAACTCCGTTAAGCCCTCATCGACCAACATATACGTCATGATCCAGCAGTAGGCTCGGCCTTCTCGGGCATCTATCACGTTGAGCACTTCGGCTCTCATTTTCACGAGGTTGTCGAATCAGGTCAGGGGAGATGCCATTCTTCAGACTTGGAAAGGAAACAATGGGGGATAAGTCGGAGAGACTCAGCAAGTAAACCTACTACTATTAAGCGAGGATGAGGGGATCGCCGTTAGCACAAGTTGGCCCTTACTGCATTCGTATCGATGGCAGATCAATAGCAAAGTTCAAGCAAGAGAACATCAAGGATGACTATAACACGTGCACCTTGCCACAAACGTCAAACACGAAACATGATTAAATCAAGAAATGAACTAACTACAACCAACCAAACGGTCCAACCAAACCATGTCATAACGTATCACGACTTCCTTTCCCGATATTAGGAAGTTTACTCCTCTATGAAATAAAACTAAAACAAGAAAGGAACACGGGAGTCTTGGCGAATCTCGGCCTTGAACACGAACACACGAGCCTTGGATGTGGCTTCCTATTGACTGAACAACAAGGAGAGACACGGGCTAGTCAGTGAACTCTCTCTCTCTCTTTTTATTTCTCGATATAAACAGGAAGCAAGGAAGCAAGAGAGAAGGGTGGCCGAGTGTGTGAGGAGAGAGCGACGTGAAAATGGCATGGGAGAGAGGGGAGGGCTTTACATGGGGTTCTTTCTCTCTTCCTATATATATAGACATTCTTACTTGGACATCACTCAAGGCCATTAATGCATATCATGATGATGGTGCCTCCAAAGTCCAACTAATTAAGGCTTGTCATCATAAAGGGGGCTTCTAAGTCAAGGGCCATTAATACTAGTCATGATGAACCTTAATAAAGGAAGCTTGAAGGAGAAGCTTTGACCATATCAAAGCCTTATCTTCTAGTTTCTTCCTAACAAAACAAACACGGAACCTATTTTGGCATACTAGAAATGTCAGTTCAGCTCACAATAACTCAGCACCATCGAGTTGCACAATAACAACTAATCAACATTTAAGTCGCAAACCCACATCATAATCAATTCCATGATTTCCAAGGGTTTTCCACAACAAAACATGTATAACAATCTCGTTCAACCTCAGGTTCAGCGCGGGAATATCCTCAAATATCACCAAAAGATATCAAGTCAAGATTCCAATGTTCTCATATAGAAATTGATGAATATTTTGAAATCTGACAAAACTGGACAGTTTTGCACTATTCATGAAATCAGACTTGAAAACATAGTAAATGGACTCCAAAAATTCTCAAATTTGAATATGTCATAAACAAGGCATTAACAAACATTTTTCATGAAGAACACAAAATCTGAATCCTTCTGTAAACACAATTTTTAGTAGCTCAAAAACAGACTAAAAACAGTTCGTTAGAACAGAATTCTTGTTTCTCAAAATAAGCTCTTTCTAGAATCCAAATCATCTCAAAAAATTCTCAAATTTATATATGTTATATAAAAAAAAGTTCTCAACAACTTTTGTGAAGGAAACTTTTCCAAAATTGGCCCAAAAAAGCTTGTAGAAAATAAAGTGTGAACATCACCAAGATACCCATTCTGGGCAGTTTTACACGGCCCAAAAATTAGGCTATCGTACTATTTATATCAAGTCCAAAAATTCTGAAATTAAAATATGTAAAACTTCAAGATGATTGGAGAAACTTTCAAAAAGGAAGTGTTTGGAAATTCATATCACAAAAGTTTCCACAAAAATAACAATTCGAAGGGGTGCAAAGGATCTAAAACTGGGTTTTCCAAAACAAGAGTAAAAATTGGTTCCAATTGAAAAACTACCAAACTTAAACCATAACCATTTCCCATGGACTAAAATTAAGGATGTTACAAAGAGAGAGAGTTTACCGGCAGTACCGTGGGCGACAGACGGCAGTGATGGACTGACGGCTGAGCTGTAGGTGAGTTCGAGGAGCAAGCAAGCGAGCGAGCGTTGCAGGGAAGGTAGGGTTTTGCCGCACAAAAAGAGAGAGAGACAAGAAAGAGAGAGAGGTAAAGGTAGATGTGTGGACTATGGCCCGTGAGTAGTCTCACGGTGTCAACCAGTTAGACCTGACTCTACCCTAACCCAATAATACCCTCACCCAAAGGCCCTACCTAAAGAAGACAAGGCACAATCCCAAAATAGCCAAAATTTTAGGGCCGAACCGGGCCGGGCCAGGTCGATGCGAGTTTTGTTGACACCTCTAACTAAAACCCCTTATCCCCTCCCTCCTTCTTTTCTCCATGTACGCACGAGTGATTTCACCACAACCATCGACGAAGCAAGTGATGCATATGCAGGATGGGCGAGTGTCGCTTTGAGTGATGCCGATGGAATCAAAGTGTATGGGAATGGATGTCGATGGCTGAAGGGATAGAAGTAGGATAAAATACGATAAGAACCAAGGTATAGAGGACATGCCACCAACTAAGGATCACGATCAGGATGGACAAAGTTGACCACTAAGGCTTAACAAAAAATCACTAGCCGAGGATACAAAACTTCAAGATAGGAAAAGCTCACCACCAAGGCCTACAGAATATCACTAGCCAAGGATACAGTGCTTCTTTGACTCACCACCAAGGAAGAATCCACCTTCCAAGGATACAAATGCCAGGATAGGAGTTATCCACTCTTCAAAGATAATCGCTCACACGGAGGAAAGTCTCTTATATTCTCAATATTCAAAATCTGACCTCTTACATTTGAGAATTCGCCTCGTTATATAGTTTATGTGGGAAATAGACTAAGTATCGAAGACACGGTAACTAATCAACATCAATGACTTGGGAACTAGAAAACACAATAAAGACCTAGGAACTAGAAAATATTACAATACCTAGAGACCTAAAATTTGACTGTTGAAAACTACAATACGCTTAAGACTCACTAATGACACTTGAATAGATGCAAAGTAACTTAAACTACACTCAAAATTCGTTCCTCATCCTTGGGAGCTGAATAGTCATCGTAGGAGATCACCAAACAATGATACAAATTGATGAGAACACTGCCACGCCCCGAACCCTACGGTACGTAACATCCCTACCTTGGTCGATAATTGCGACGTCCCAGGAAGCGTCACCGACCCACACCCGAACAGAGATCAAGCACAAGCGGAAGCAACAAATAAACAAATCCAGACACTACAGTATGAGCCACAGATAGCCATGCACCACTACAGAAAATAATTACACATTTATATTACTATTAAAAACTATTTACATGATATATACAAGTACAGTAAAATGGATTACAACCGGTCAACAGCCGCCTAGTCAAAAAGAGATACACGGCTCAGGTGGTCAAGCTAAACCTAAGAAGAGGGTTACAATCCAAAAAGTAGCGGCCCTCGGTACTAGCTACAGTTAGGGAGAGGGTAGTCCTAGGGTTGCCAATCCGGGTCGGACGACTCAGTAGAACCATTCGATGACTCCTCGGAGGCCTCCTCACTAGGATCTGATTCCTCTGAATCCATGGCCTCTGCCCCATCATCCTCGGAGTCCAGCTCCAGTTCCGGATCTAGGTAAAGCTCAACCCCTTCCTCATCTGATCCTAACTCTGCCATCTCTCCATCCTCCTCTACGTCCTGTTCCATCGCGTCGGGCTCATCATCATCTGCCTCATCCATCGGCTCAGGGTCTTCAGCTACTACGTTGGGCTCCTCGTCCACTTCTCCATACTACCTTATCCACTCTGGCGTGGCCTCGGGGTCGATCACTTCTCTGCTAGCTATAATCAGCTGCAACAACCCAGTCTCGTCAACCGGAGCATCAAAAGTCCTGAAGGGTTCTCCTTCATTATCATTCGCATCTCGGTGGCACCATGCCACGTACTCCTGTACCTGGTAGTAATACTCGCATATGTCTATGTACACTACAGATCGGTATCTCACAAAGGCCTCCCCATTTCCTGAGGGGTAGGTACTAGTGTGCTGGCGGATCTGCATAGAGATCCAAAAAAGTGGCGGTGGTGTCTGCATCCTCACAGCTGGGGGTTTGAAAAGTTTCGGTTTAAACCACCGTGAGACGAATCTCAGTAAGTTCAATCCCTAAACCTAGGCTAAGCTAGCATGCAATCTCCTGACCCCAAAATAGGCATTCAAAATCACAACACACAATATTCACACAATTCTCCGACCCTACAGGTTAGACAATTTAATATAAAAATCACAGCACATGCTCAAGTACTGAGTCTCACACACTCGCATGCTGGTAAATGTATGATCATGTATACAATTGTTGTCGACATATCATGCGCATTTCTCCAGCCCACTGGCCCACACTAGCACACTTGCCCAATTTATTATTATTATTACGACTCGAGTCATCACTTTTTCACGGCCCGGTGCGTCTAGCCTGCTCCAAAGTGCATGAGGCGCAGCAACCGATCTGGCCCAGTGTCTCTAGCCTGCTACAAAGTGCATGAGGCGCAACACCGATCTCCTTGCGAACCAGAGCCTGCTTCAAAGTGCATGAGGATGGTCGCCTTCCGGACGTACCGGGCATCGTCCTGCTTCAAAGTGCATGAGGACGGTATTGACCCGTAGGTCATGACCCAAAGGTCATTCTGTGATCACACAATTCATTATTATCTGAACCCAGCGTGAAACGTTTCAGGGTATTTTAAGTGATCACTCACCCATGGCAGACACGCATTCTCGCAAAATTTTGCCACATGTCACACTCTTGGCACACATGATGCGTGTCCATGTTATGCAATGCAATGCACCATGAGCATCAGTACAATCAAGCACTCGACGTTACTACACTGACCAATCGCATTTCACATAATTAGCCACAATTAAGCATAATTCATATAAAATCAATCAATCCGGGCATACCCGGCAATTTCACCGTTAACTCTAAAATTGGTCAATCAACCCAACCAAGCTCTCTAATAAATTCTTATCGGCCTACGACATTTTTCCCGATAATCACCTTCACCAGTCGGTACTCTAATTCTTCCCTGCTAGTACTAATGTCCCTAATCCAATCTAGAAAATTGCACCAACTGTCCTAATCCAGGTTTAGGAATTTTACTCACCTACTACGAGGTCACAACGACGGGGAATGGCGACCGATCACTGGTGAACAATGAAACCGGTGGCGGAATTCCCGAGCGATGGCGTACGAACGCGGTGAACAGTGATTCCGTACTGACACTGTACGGACAGGCCAGGAAACAGTGGCCGGCGAGGCACCGGCGACGGCCGAGACGCTCCGTACAGTTGGGATGAACAGTGACCGTACTGATGATGAACAGTAACCATACGGGTCACTGTACGAACAGGGTGGAACGGCGACGTATGGAGGTGCTGGACGGCCGGGTGTCAACGGAACGGCGATCGGAGCTCCGGCGAAGCTCCGGCGGTACTGTTCACAGAATGGAAAATGAGAAAAAGAGAGAAAAAGAGAGAGAAAGGGAGAGAGAAATGGACGGAACCGAGGCTGAGCTGAGGCGGGGGACCAAGGGGGTCGACGACGAGGCACGGCGGTCGGCAACGTGCTCTGGCGAGAGAGAAAATGAGGGAAAATGGAGGGAAAGTAGAGAGAAAAGGTGGGAAAATGAGAGAATTTCTGAAGGGGCTGGTCTGGCTCGTGAGAGTGAGTGAGGAGAGAGAGAGATCAGTCCAACTTGGTCAAATTATAGAATTAGGGGTGCCATGTGTCAAGCTTTGGCAAAAAGGACTAAAATACCCCTAATTAAATGGTTCCTATGCATCCTTATCTAAAAAGGGAGGGGCAAAAGGGTCAATGGTCCTAAATTTTACAGCTGATAATTATCCATAATTATCCCAAAATTTTCGGACCAAAAATTAGCCTAGGGGCAAAACCGTAATTTTTCCGGTCCCGGGGTGAAATTCCAATTTTCACACATACGCATTTCTTATGTGCGTGGCCAACCTAATATGGCATCGGAATCGCGAAATTCACTTTTTAAGCCCTTGAAAACTTACTGCAAAGTTTCAGGAATAATTTTTCCAATTTTCGCCGAAATTCTAATTTTCGATGAAAACCCTTCCTGGCATGTGTGGCCACCCAAAAATGGCATCGACCTCGAAAAATAACCTCACTTAGCCTCGAAAAGCGGCGCGGGCGTCACGAGGGGCAAAATCATAATTTTTCAACCCTTGACTGAAATTCCAATTTTTAGTCATAATAACTCCAAACGCACGTGGCCAGCATAATATGACATCAGATTTCCAAAAATAGTCTCTTAAGCTCTTGAAAATCGACATTGACATCCGGGCCCTATTCCGTGAACAAAACTCGCTAAATCTCCAATTTCAGAGTCTCTCACTAACGGGTGGCTGTTTAGAGGTTATGCGTATCGACCTAGGGTTATCCATATCATGATGGCCTCAATCATTTAGAGAAAATGAGAAATTATCACTAGTTCCAGAGGTCACGATCGCTCGGTTCAAGTTCAGGACTGGTTGGCCACGTGTATTTTTGGTTTGGCAAAATCACCTGCGTCCCTATTGTACATCGTTAGCCTTGGCCAAACCCAATCCATTCCTCTTTCCTAAGATCGGCCCACGTTGGACCAAAATATTTCCTCAGCGTCTCTCGTAATCGGTATCCGTTTCGCGATAAGGTCCCCGGTCTGCGTACCATTTTCTAGTTAGCCATACCCCATTGGTTAGTATCCCAAGAGTGATCAGCTCTGAGCAAGATTTACTAAAATGAAATGCGAAATAACGTCAGTTTTATTGATCCCGGAATCATATCGAAATTCAGGCTGCTACAAACACCTTCCAATCATGAAGTAGTCATGGGAGTCTCGAAATTAATAAAACATTTGAGCATCGATGCTTGAATATTCAATCGATAATTTATCAACCGAATCGCTAACTTTTTCTAGTTAATCGACAACTATTCTTGCATATCAACACCTTCAACTTGAGTTGATCGATAAAGCCCGATTCTCCCGCATCATCAAGGGGAAGGTTCATGAGCCCTCAAATTGTAGAAAACGGCTTGAGAGCCCTAGCCACTCCACAGCAAGGCACGCGAGCCCTAGCCACAGCACAACAAAGGCCTGCTAGTTCTCTCCTGGATGGTGGAGGGCTAGCAACACTTTGCTGAAGCAAGGGTTCCAAACCTTCTAACATCTTACAATAAAAATATTTATAAAATTTTTAGAGTTAATACCACAAAAAAAAAAACTCAAACGGGTACACATATGACCAATTTACCCTAAATTAATTTTTTGACCATCAAAAACCCAAAACTGATATACTTATGACAAATTTTACCCGAACTATTTTTTTTACCACCAAAAACCCCAAACTAGTACACTTATGATAAATTTACCCTCCGTTAAATTGGATTAATATCATAAAAAATCACAAATTAGTAAACATGTAACAAACAAAGGGGTAAAACCCCAAACTATTATACCTGTCAACTGCCACGTATCATTCAACTTAAGAATTTGACGATAAAATTTAACAGAAACTAACAGAGGATAAATTTGTCACATATGTACCGATTTGAAGTTTTTGGTGGTCAAAAAATTAGTTTATGGTAAATTTATCACAAGTATACCAGTTGGGGTTTTTCGTCCAATTTTTTAAAACATAGTTTTGATATTTTATCAACTAATTGGTTTCATGTGATCGAAGAAAAGACGATGAGAGTAATTGGGCCATGGGGTCATTTGTAGTTTCCATGAGAAATTGCTAGGAATAAAGCAATAATTCATCTCAATGGTCATTGAGCAATAAAATATCATATTTTAAGAAACTCCCTCCGTGACATCCTGAAAACTAGTCCATTTGAGATTTGTAAAATACTGAGTTTTATAAAATGTACTCATAGTAAATTCTCACCCGGAATTGATCATTCCTGGGATGCTAACTAGCAGGGAAAGGCTAATAAGAGAATTAAATTCGCACGACTAAAGAAAATTCAATCGTGAATTGATTTTCGACCATGAAATCGCTGAGGTAATATTTTGAGCCACTGTTGGCTGATCCAAAGATAGTCAAGAGTCAGTTCGCCACCATCATAATAGTAGATCGCGGGTAATTCCGCTAGACCACGAAATGACTTGACGAATGATCTTGAACCTATACCAAACAATCGAGCCCCTTGGATCTAGTTATTGATCTTCGCAATTTTAATGATAACCGAGGTCGTCACATACCAAATAAACTTGCACGTAACTCAATTTAGTATCAGTCACGGGTCGAATATGCGAATTTCCCCAACAAGCCGCCCGTTAAGTTGAGAAACGCCTGAGTTACGTTTACTAAAATTTAATTATTTAATTTAGCCCAAATTAGACATCAAAAAATTAGGAAGTCACAACGGGACGTTAGGACGACGTTGCGGTTGTAACGTGCAAATTTGGAATGTCCCGAATCCTTCAGAAAAATTCAATTTCAATGAGAAATGAGGAAAGTGACAATTTTACCCCTAAGAGTTTATAAAGAGCATGCTTTATGGAAGAAGGGCATTTTGGTAATTTTGCCCTAACTTTTTGGTTGGACATTTTTGCCCTTGAAATTTTATGAAATTCCCAAAATACCCTTGGATATTTTTGGGTGAGATACGATCATGGCAGTCGGTTTCAAGATAGGATCGAATCTGGACCGTTGATTGAAAAGATTAGACATGGGCATGATGGTAATTTGCCATTTTGGTCAATTTAGTCCAAGCCTTATCTCTCTCTCTCTCTCTCTCTCTCCTCTCCCTCACCTCATTCGGCCCCCTCTCTCCACCGTGAAACCCCCTCTGATCTCTCTCTCCCTCACACCAATCGCCACCTTGCCCGTACGTCGGCCGCCATCCGTACGCCCGCCAGACCGCCACCTTGCCGCACCGTCCACATTGCCATCCACCGCCACCGCCACCATCACCTTACGCCATCTCTCTCCCTCCCGATTCTCTCTATTGGCCATGAGCTGGTCAACCAAGGAAGATCGCCGCCGCTCGCCGTTCGCCCAAGCCGCCAAGCCGTGTTGCCATTCATCGCGTTCCCAATTTGGTGCCGCCACTTTCCGTTCTAGCCGCAATAGTCTAGAACTAGGTAAATCTCGCCTAAACCCGATTTAGGATATTGGGTATCGATGGATAGCTTGGGTTGGAAATCGGATTTATTTGGTTGCAGAATGGTGTGGTTTAGGAGTAAAATCAATTGGCAAGCCTAGGATGGAATTCGGGAAAATTTTATTGGAAATTTTGAGGACAATAGTGGGCTGTGGATGACCGCTCAGTGGGCTGCAATGGGCCGATCGGGATGCAAATTGGATTTTTAGAACCGGCAAATAATTGTGAGAAAATGTCGTGAAGGATCGGAATTGATTTGACGCTATTTGGTTGGAGAAAAATGGCAAATTGTGTATTTAATACGTGTTTGAACTACAACTGAGTTGTGATGACAAAATTAAGTGCATGGTTGTGTAATTACATGATTGAAATATATCTGTTGGGTGCACACGTGGGCCTGACTGAATTAATTATCAAATTGGCCATGTAGAATGCTTAGCGAGCATGAAAAATGCATGTGAATTGATGCATGCACGGACCATGTGTGATGGGCCAATTGTGTTGGCAAGTGATTGTTAAGCATGTGTATGAGCAAGAGAGTGAATTTGGTGTGGCATGTACAATTGTGAGAACTGTGTCGTCCTGAGGCGTGTACTTTAACACGGGACGATGTCCGGTATTACCGAAAAACTGCCAACCCAAGGCGTATACTTAAACGTGGGTTGCGCAGTAGGTGGTAGGTGTTGAGCTTGAAGCATGTACTTCGACGCAAGCAAGAAACATGGCTTGAGGAGTGTACGTTTACGCAGGCCCTGAAGTGTTGTGATAAGTGGTCGCAGTGAACCTGAGGCGTGTACTGTAACGCGGGTCACTGGCGAGTGATGTGAAAAAGAGATAATGAAAATGGAACGAATGCATGAAATGAGATTTGTACATGCCTATGATTGAATATGATGTGATTGTGACTAACGTGCAAGTAGCATGCATGATAGGCCCTGGTAAGAACCATTGATGTGCTTGCTATGTGATGATTTGGTGTGTGTGATTGTGTTTTGTGATTATCTGGAGGTATGTGTAGCCTAGGTGGGGTTTAGGGGTGTACTTACTAAGATGTAGTCTCATGGTTGTTTCAACCAACATTTTTCAGAACCCCGACCTGAGCCATGAATCCTCCACCACCGCCACCAAAGCGTTTTAGGGTTTTAGTGCACATCGAGTATGAGATTGCAGAATTTCCTATGGGTGATGGCATGACCTGGATTAAGTACACTATGACCGTTTTTATAGAGGTAGGACTACCTTTATGGGAGACCCATGTTTATACCACTTGGTATTTCCGGGACGCAGCCGAGGATGAGTTCGGACCCGTTAGGGGTTTTGATGTTCCGTTTTATTTGGTAGGAGATTGGGACCCTTCTACAATACCCCCTATAGATGGAGAGTTGACTAGTGCAGAGGTCAGTGTAACTCAGTCTAGCTTGCATCCAGCCCCCACAGCTCAAGAATCTTCAGGGGCTAAGCACGAACCAGAGCCCGAAGGATCGCAAGCAGCAAACGACCTAATGGATATAGATTTAGAGCCAATTCCAGAGGAGGCAGAACCCGAGAACGAGCCTGACGAGTCTGAGGAACTTGAGGAGGAACTGGAGTATATACTCCCATTTGAGCAGTATATGGACCCTAACTACGTGCCGGAATACAATTTCTTTGATGGATTGTGGGAGGAAAATCATAATGAAGTTCCAGCGGAGTCGGGTGACATCAATCACCCGATTGAGATTGAGGCAAAGCAGGAGTCCTCAAAGGAGCAAACCGTTCCAGGGAATTCGAATTCGAATGACGAGGAGTCATATTCAGAGTGGACTCCGAGTAAGGGGCGTAAGGGATAGTGTAAGGGTGCAAAAGTTAGGCTTTTGGCGAGTAGTACCATTTTTTAGGGTTGAATACCAGGTCATCGGTCCTTTTTTATCTCGATGGTTTTAATACGTTGTGCACATGTATATTAAGATTTGTAAGATTGTGAATATTATGGTATAAGTTCGAATGAGAAAAGAATATGTATATTCTCCTTGTTTTTCCCCAGTTCCAATTGTCCGGGTGATTTGTGGTTTCCGCTGTTGAATTATATCTCTGATGATTATAAATGAGATCGGCGATAACCTGGGATGTCACACTATTTCGACCCAAGAGGGATGTTACGTCCTCGATGGGGTTCGGGGCATAACATCCTCCGTCTCTTTCGTTGTTTTGAGGATAAGTTCAGTATGGAAAGTTCTTATAAGTGGGAGACAAAGACTCACTATAATCAAATTGGAGTTCCCTCCCATCTATTATTGGGAGCAGGTGTTCAGGGGAGAATAGAAAGCGCTTGAGCCATAGAACTTTGCATACTTCATAAGCAAAGAAGGACGGTTATCTCATAAAATTTGAGTATCAACAACGGTTTGGATGTGAAGCTCACAGCAAAGAAAAAAGTTAAAAAGTCACTATCATCTGACAGACATCTTCGACAACTATCCCATTTCTCCATATTCTATTGATAAGTATTGCTGATTCCAAGCCACAGCAGAGCTAACCGCGGTAGTGGTTTCTGTTTATTTGCTATTTCTTCGTCTGAATCATCCTGATCTGCTCAAAAGCTTTCGTTGTTCATCCTCTCGAGTCCTAATCTATACTTTATCAAGAACTTTACAGTTAGAAATAGTAAAATGAAATTTGGTAATTTGGGGTGGGTCAATATTAGAATAATTAAATATTAAATCACGCTTTATAAGCTTTTTAAATCATTTGACAGTAGTTCTACTAAAATCTCACATGGCAATAAGCTAGAGGTCTGAGTTCAAATCTTTCCAAGTCTCATTTGCCTCTCTAATTAAATATGCTCACTCTTAGTACTAGCAAAAAAACAAAACTAAGTGTAAGGAGGAGCGTTAAAATAATTAAATATCAAATCACGCATCTTTCTAATAGTTTAAGCTTTTAGAACAATTGTTAGTGATCCCACCAAAATCTCACAGTTAACTTAGTTCATTCTTTTTTCCTAACAGAAAACTCATGACCTACCTGGAGCGTGCAATTTGCTGGATTCACAGAGTCCAAGAAAGTAAATAAATGATTTCTTGTAAGCTCTACACGATTAAGGTACTGTGCATGAAACTAAACCCTTCTGTTCATTAGGCTGCAAAGCAGTGGCAGCTTGCAACGACAGTATATTATTTCCAACCTCCTTATGAACCATTCTCAGAAAGAACAAAAAGTCATACACGAGCATCGTTTGACAGGGCCTCTAAAGGAAGGTTATTTATTTGGGTTTGTCCAACTAGAGAGTGCACAGCTACCTAGTATATGGTTATGAACTTTGGTACCTGGTATGTTAAATCATATGAAGTCTCCCAATTATAAATTAACAAGGTAAATCATCAACCTGAATTTTTTCTTGGTGAAGATAGGTGTGCAAAGCCATAGCGTGTCCATTCAATCTTTCTTCAGATAGGAAAGTGTTAGAAGAAATGGTTCGTGATTGATGATGCCTCACTGAGTTGATTCAGAAGAGTTGAAATGATGAAGCAGAAATAATCACATGTTTGCAGCAATTTGAGCTTACCACTTCCGTATCAGATGAAAGTGAATTATTTAAGCTGGAGAAGAGGAAATCATACGAACTGCCATGTCAATGCAGTTGTTTATAAGAATGCTCTTTACTGGGTAACCTTCTTGGACCTATGCTAAAGATTTTTAAAAGAGATGAAGAAAAGGTTCAAGGATGAAACTTCATCAAAAACCATTTCTATATCAGGTGATGTGCATTCTTTAAGCAGGAGGAGATGAAATCGAACAAATCGCCAAGTCGTTGTAGTTGTAGTAATTCATCCTTGGACATGAAAAGGGGAAAATATATAAAACCTCTGAACACTTGGCAATCTACTGGGAAACTTGCTAAATAAACTATATTCTGGATCAAACAATTTCATCTATAAAGAGAGATCATGTTGCCATGAAACTCCTCGTTCCTCTCTCAAGCAATACTCGTCTGTGCAAGAATTAGAACTTGAGATCAAGGCCCTAACTCCTATTCACAACCACAATGAAGTTTCTTCCAATTAGCTTTCTCATATTGGCTTTGGCAACCGCCACTGCTTTTGCTTATGACCCAAGTCCTCTTCAGGACATATGCGTGGCCACTAATGACCTAAACTCTGGAGGTCGGTCCTCCATTCTTGCATTATTTGTGCCTTTCACTTCTGCCTTGATGTCGAAACTTTAAAGTGAATTCTTTTTCTTATGCAATATTCGTGAATGGAAAGTTCTACAATGACCCGAAACAAGTCACAACTGATGATTTCCTCTTTATGGGGTTCAAGAATCCTAAAAACACATCAAATCCGCTCGGATAAAAAGTCACACCAGCTTTCGTCAAGCAATTTGCAGGACTCAACACTCTTGGAATATCCATGGCTCGCATTGACTTTGCTCCCGGGGGCCTAAATCCTCCCCACTCTCACCCTTGTGGCACCAAGCTTATGGTCATGGTGGAGGGTATGCTACTTGTTGGCTTTGTCACATCCAACCAATTAAACAACACTCTCTTCACCAAAGTCCTGTACAAGGGGGATGTGTTTGTGTTCCCAATTGGTCTTATTTGCTTTCAGTTGAATATCAGAAACACATGCGCACTGGCCTTTTCCGATCTTAGCAGCCAGAACCCAAGAGTCATTGCCATTGCTAATGCCATCTTCAGAGCAAAGCCACCGATTTCTGATGATGTTCTCACCAAGGCCTTCCAAGTGGACAAGAAGGTTGTTGACTACCTCCAAGCGTAGTTTTGGTACGACAACAACTAAAAGAATCTATGACCAACAGAAGTTACATGGAATAATTACAAGATCAACCTTGTTTCCATAAGTGGTTGCTATACACACATAATAAAGCCACGTACCTCATGTATGACTGATTTGAATAAAAGATTGTTACCTCTCACTCTCAAGTGTAATGACAGTGATCGGATTCATGCTCAACCAAATGGCTATAAATGTGCAACGAAACGCACACCCTACCTGGAAGTGTATAATAATATTGAACTATGATGAATTCGGAAGTCGGAACGATGTACTCTGAAAAGGGTATCATCAAAATAATGTGCTACCCTAATAAATAGTCTGATTTCAAAGTCTTGTGATTGGGTTAAGAGAGTGTTTGAAGAAATAATCAGGGTGATCATCTACACACACTGCCATCAGGTGGCCAAAAGAAAATGAACAGCTGTAGGTTACATCATTATCCCGGAAGAAAGAAGTTGCTGAAAGGTATTTCAAGAGTTCAAGTTTGATGAGTTACAGCAGATGACATTCCTCATTTTTTCTCCGATGTACTAAATTCTGCAGATAACTTATCTTTTTCATTAGTATGGCCAAAAGAAAAATCTTTCCAGCAGTCATTTTCCGTCTACAGTCGCAACATTGGTTTGCAACCTCGTAATTCAGCTGGAAAATATTTTCCAAGAATGTCATCGTGCACAATACAGTTTATAAGTGTGTATGCATGTCTATAGGACAAAAATAAAACCTCGAATAAAATATGTATAGTGTAGATCTATTTCTAGGAGCAATCAATCTTATAAAAACATGTATGGATGTAGCAGGTAAATACAGAGAGACGAGTGCAGTACTTTTTTTTTTGTCACTCGAATGCAGTACTTGCTATGCTCTTATTTTGACAATTTCCAAAAGAACTAAAAAGCTAAGTTGCATCTCGACATTAGCTTGGAATAATTTAACACTCTATGGCTATTGAACCGAACAAATTCAGACATATCATGGTTCATAGGAAAATTTATAGATGACATACCAGGAAGAGCCGGCAGATAAAACAATTCATAGGCATCCAATTATGTGAATGCAACAAATCCTAACGACCCTGAGCCAGACCAAAAAGGAGTACTCGAGAATTGTCAGAGTGAAGATGAATGTGTGACATTCCGAAATTTCGCCCATTTGGGATTTATAAAATGACTGAGTTTATTAATGTACTTGTAGTTAGTCTTGCCCGGAACTGATCATTCCTGAGATACTAACCATTATGGAAAGGTTAATTAAGGATTTAAATTCGTACGACTAGAGAGAATTAGTCGTGAATCGACTTTCGATCAGAAAATCATCGAGGTGACACTTTGAGCCAACGTAGGTCGATCTTAAGATAGTCTGGACCCAATGTCATATTAGTGGATTACGGGTGATTCCGTTTGACCACGAAATGAACTGACGAACGATCCAAAATCTATACCAAACGATCGTGCCAATTGGAGCTAGCGATCAATCCTCGCGATTTTATTGACAACGGAAGTCATCACGATCTGAATGAACTTGCACGTGACTCGATTTAGTATCAGTCACGAGTCGATTCTGCGAATTTTCCCAAAAACCGTCCGTTTGTCTGAGATAATGCACAAGTTACATTATATAGAATTCAATTATTAAATTGAGACCAAAATGAGCATCAAACAATTAGGAAGTCATGGCAAAACGTTAGGACAACGTTGTGGTCATAACGCACAATTTTGGATGTGCCCAAATCCTTCAGAAAAATTCAATTTCGGCAAGAAAATGGAAAAGTGACCATTTTACCCCTAAGAAGTTATAAAGGGCTAGTTATATTGGGCAAGAGCATTTTGGTAATTTTGCCCTAAAATTTGGAAAAGACAAGATTGCCCTTGGACATTTTGAGAAATTCCAATATTGCCCTTGGATATTTTGGATAAGATTCAATCTGAGCCATCGATTTCAAGATAAGATCGAATCTGGATCGTTGGATGAAAAGTAGAAAGAAGGGTATTTTGGTCATTTGCCAAAAGTTGGTCAAAACTTAGCCTTCAAGCTTGACCTATTTTCTCTCTCTCCCCATTCCTCTCTCTCACTCTCGGCTTCACCTCTCTCTCCCTCTCCCGATCGCCGATTGTCCCCCCTTAGCCTCCCACCGTCATGCCGCGCCGCCACCGTCTAGATCGCCACGTGCCACGCCGCCTCACGCCACCCTCACCCCCGTGACTCTCTCTCTACCTTTCGGTCTCTCTATCTCTCTCTAGCCATCAGCCATGCCGGCCACACCGTGAGCCACCGCCACCCACCACTCGCCACTGGCCGATCGCTGCCCGCCATAGAATGTATGTCGCCGATGCCGCACGCCACCGACGATCGCCCCCTGTTTCGCTCTAGCCATGTGAGTTTAGAGTCGGGTAAGTCGCGATCTAAACCTCGCCTAGTATATTTGATAAATTTGAACCCGTTTAGATGCGGTTTGATAGAAATTAGGGGTTGAATAGAATAACGAGCCGTAGGATTGAATTCAGGAATTTTTGGAGAAATTCTAAAGGCCGAGAGACGACTGTGTTGGTCTGTTGGATGAGCTATGGAGTGATGTTGGGTACGTGGATGGTACCGTAAGGTCCGACTCGAAATTTTATGAAAGTGCCGTGAGAGCCGGGAGTGAAATATTGAGGTTTCGGATGCAAAAAAGGCCAATCGATGGCTGTGATGTGATGTTTTATGTGTTGTGGAGTGCTATTTGTCACGTGGTTGGTACCGTTAAATTCAGCTCGAGATTTTGTGAAAGTGCCGTGAAGGGTCGGAATTAATTTGACGAAGTTTGGATGTGGAAAAATGCCAGTTTATGTGTCGATCGCGTGGTTGTGATATGATTGTGTTGTCGTGATATTTTGGATGCAATTGTGTGCATGGAAATTAATGCGAATGTGTGTGAGTGTGAGATTGGGATCGAGCCGAGGCATTTTAAGCTCGAGTCGCGATCACGTAGGCCTATCGCATTTGGCGCAGGCTGAGGATTGAGGAAGTGGGAAATGAGATTGGCCTGAGGCATGATCAGCTTGGGTGAGAATAGGATCAGGCCAAGACATTTTAAAACTCCGATCACGATCATGTAGGCCTGTCGCATTTGGCGAAGGCTGAGGAAAGTGCGAAAGTGGGATCGGACCGAGGCATGTGATGCTCAGGGCACGATCGAGTGGGCCTGAGGTGTATTTATGTGGGCCGAGAAAGTGCTTGAGAATGAGGTGTGTGGTATGGAAAGAGTGAAAGTAGGATCGGATCGAGGCATGTGATGCTCGGGGCGTGATCGAGTGGGCCTGAGGCATGTATACGCGGGCCAGAAAAGTATTTGAGTAAATGTGGGTATGACGAGCAAGTTGGATTTGATATGTGGAAAGTTTGTATGTTGTGGCTTGTGTGTGAGAATTGTTGTGATTGTGGACTAATGTGCAGGTCACGTGTGCCGAGAGTCCAAATATGTGTGATTGTGGATTGCCGTTTATGTGGATTGATTGGTTATGTGTCTAGATGTGTCTGGAATTACATGGTAACCTAGGTAAGGTTTAGGTTGTAACTTATTGAGAAGTGTCTCATGGTTGTTTCAACCAAACCATTTCAGATCACCCGCCTGAGCAATGAATCCACCGCCACCACCAGAGCGTTTTGGTATAGTCACACACACTGATAATAATTTTGCAGAGTACCCGGTAAATGAGCAATATAACTAGATCAAGCATACCTTGACAGTATGGGTAGATGTAGGACTACCTCCTTAGCAGGCTCACACCTATACTGCGTGGATGTTTAGAGACGGGGTTGATGAGTTCGGCCATGTCTGAGGCTTTGACGTCCCCTTCAATAGAGTTGGGGACTGTGATCCATCAGCCATACCCCCGCTTGATGGCGAGCTGACTAGCTTGGAGACTAGTCTGGCTCAGTCTGGACTCCACCCTGCGTCTGCAGTACCGGAACCCTAGGAAGCTGAGCATGAGCCTGAACAAGAAGAATCCCAAGCAGGATACGATCCAATAGACGTGGATCTTGAGATAATTCCCGAGGATGACCATGAAGGAGGAGAGGAAAACCTTGAAGCAAAGCCGCAGGAGGACCCAAAAATAGAGCCAGAGAGTGAACAGGAGGGCGTACCCGTGTACGATTACAACCCCTATTATATGCCAGAGGATGAGCTAGTCGAGGAGCCTATCAAGGAAGAACGGGATGAGGTCTCAGGGGAATTGGGTGACATAGACCACCCGATTGAGATTGGAGCTGAGTCAGAGTCCTCAATGGAAGCGACAATCCAAGAGGAGTCAGATCCGTGCGCTAGCGAGTCTGATTTAGAGTAGACGCTGTCTCGAGGGCGCCGAGGCTTGTGAGGAGGCTAGGAGCAAGTTTTAAGGGGTACCATTTTTGGGAAATAGGGAGTCTAAGTGATCTGCCCTATTTGAGGTGTTGATGTTTATGATTAGAAAGTGAGTATACATGTGTATTTGTGGACTAGTAAGCTGGTGGCAAGGTTTAAGTGTGTTTGTAAATGGATGTTGTACATATTAGTATCGAGGCATAGTACAGTGTGGTTGGTATAGCAATCTACTTTATTCTGGTGTTCTCCAATTTTATTGTCCGGGTTTAATTACTTGTTTCCGTCGCGATTAGCTCTGACGAGATAATTGAGTCGGCGACGTATTCCTGAGATATCACACTTGATCGACTCGAGTAGTGGTATGTCGCGAGCCCAATAGGAGTTCAGGGCATGACAACCCGGTCGAATTGGTATCAAAGCAAGGACTGCTCGATTTAAGTTGATCAGAGCTAAGAGTGATAAGGAGTAGAGACCCAGGATAGGGATAGTTGGTCAGGGAAACCTTAGTGAGCCATAGATATACCTAGTGCTACATGTATTCCAGACTGTTTGTTATGAATGTGAATGATTGACTGTAATAATGGTTGGAGTGCAGGTGCGTCTGGACCTGAGGTAAGTGCATGAACCCTATTGAGGTGGTTTGGTGCTGCATGATTGATTGTTTGCTAAGTGGATTACTATGTGAATTCACTGCCTAGGGCTACATTGGATCAGTTGGTCTAGGTCTTTAATTCCTATATGGAATTATAACAGATATGAGAGTGATAGAAAGCTGGGACTATGAGCAGTGAAGGAAGAGGTGTAGGACGAGGCCCAAGAAGAGACGCAGGAAGAGGAACCAGAGGTTAAGGTCGTGCTCGAGCTAGAGCTGTAGATGACCTTGGGATGGATGCTAGAGCTGTAGAAAACCCTGAGGTTGGTGTTGGAGCTATAGAAAACCACAGGATGGATGTTAGGGTTGCAGCGGATCCTCAAGTGGATGGGATTTTAAGGGCCCTCGAGGAAGTTGGAATTTTAATAGGCAGGCAGACTTAGGAACGAGATGCAAGTATTGCCCAGGCAGTTGAGGTCGCAACAGTCGCTGCCGCGAATGGTAATAATGGAAATCAAGGACAAGGGCAGGTGAATACGAATCGACTAATGCATCAACTAGTCGAGCAGTTTCTGAAATTAAAGCCCCCAAAGTTTGATGATAAAGGTGACCTTGAGGCTGCGTCACTGTGGGTAGAGAAGTTGGAAAAGGCTTTCAAAGTACTAGGATGTACTAATGAGGAGAAAGTGATATTAGCAGCATATCAATTGCAAGGGAATGCAAATGATTGGTGGAAGGCCACCAGAGGATGAGTATTTACAGCTGATGTTGCACCGAACTGGGCAGTGTTTGTAGAGACTTTTAATAGCAAGTATTTTTCTAAGAGTGCCCAGGAACAGAAGTTGGCGGAGTTCATGAGACTTCGTCAGGGGCAGAGAATAGTGGATCAGTATGAGGCTGAATTCACCCGGTTGGCTAAGTTTGCCCCGCGAATGATGGAGAATCCATTAGATAGGGCTCGAAGGTTCAGAGATGGTTTAAGATCAGACCTTCGTAGTCAAATGATTTCTCTGAACCTGAAAGACTATAATGAGATTTACAAACGAGCCCAGGCGATTAAGCAGGACATAGCAAATATGACTGCCACTTCAGGATTGAAGTTTACCCAAGGTAGGGACAATCGTTGTTTCGGGAAGAAGCCAATGATGGATAATCGACGTTTTATTCCCCTTGCTAGAAAGAATATAGGGAAACCGACCCGTTTTCAGAATGGTCCATGTCGGGTATGTGGAGAAAGGCATGGAAATGAACCGTGTCCGAGTAGGAACATGGTATGTTACAGATGTGGCGAAGTGGGCCATCAAGTGAAGAATTGCCCTAATAATAGATAGGCTAGACCGCCAGCATTACCGCCGCCACCCAAAGATGGAAACCAAGTTGGGTCGCCTGTACCCCCGAACCAGAATAGGCCGTCGGCCCAAGGACGAGAATATGCAATTGCTAGACAAGAAGCAGAAAATGCGTCAAGCCTGGTCACAAGTACGGTCTCTCTCTGTGATCATGATGCATATGCTTTATTTGATCCAGAGGCGTCACATTCATTTGTGTCTAATCAATTTGTTAAATTGACTGGTATGGAACCGCGACTGCTTGATATAGTATTGTGCGTGACTACCCCCTTCAATGATAAGATTCTAGTTTCGTTAGGGTGTCCCAATTGCAAGATTATAATTGGTGATAGGGAAGAGAAAATTGATTTAGCAGTACTAGCGATGTATGACTTCGATGTGACAGTGGGGATGGACTGGCTAGTTAAGTAGAGGGTAGTAATGGATTGTAGTAATAAGGTGATCTAATTTAATCTTGTTGGACATCCGGACTTCAAATTTGTAGGAAGTCGAGAAGAGACCTCGATTCCTTGGATTTCGTCACTGGAAATGACGAAATTATTGAGTGAAGGATGTAAAGGATTTCTAGCAGCTGTAGTTGATTCGATGGCTGAGGAGCCAAGGCTAGAGGATATAACCGTAGTGCGTGATTATCCCGATGTCTTTCCTCAGGAATTGCCGGGATTACCACCAAAATGGGAAGTGGAGTTTGTAATCGAGTTGGCACCTAGGACGGAGCCAATCTCGAAAGCACCTTATAGGATGTCGTTATCGGAATTAAAAGAATTAAAGGTGCAAATGCATGAGTTATTGGATAGAGGATTTATTCGTCCAAGTGCGTCTCCATGGGGAACACCGGTCTTGTTTGTAAGGAAGAAGGATGGATCACTGAGGTTGTGTATTGATTATCATCAATTGAACCAAGTGACCATCAAGAATAAATATCCTCTGTCGAGAATTGATGATTTATTTGATTAGCTACAACGGGCTTCGATATTTTCTAAGATTGATTACAGGACTGGATATCACTAGTTGAGGATTAGAAAAGAGGACATACCGAAAATGGCATTCAGGACGAGATATGGGTATTACGAGTTTACAGTAATGCCATTTGGATTGACGAATGCCCCTGCTGCATTTATGGATTTAATGAACAGGGTGTTCAAGGAATTTTTAGACCAATTTGTCATAGTTTTTATAGATGACATATTGGTATATTCGAAGAGACCTGAGGAGCACGAATTCCATCTGAGCAAAGTTTTACAGACCTTAAAAGAGAACCCTCGGGAGCTAAGCATGAGTTGGAACCAGAGGAAACCCAAGCGGGATACAATCCAATGGATGTAGATCTTGAGGTAATTCCCGAGGGGGACCAGGAAGAAGGAGAGGAAAATTTGGAAGCAGAGCCGTAGGAGGACCCAGAAGCAGAGCCTGAGAGCAAACAGGAGGGTGTGCTAGTGTACGACTACAACCCCTATTTTATGCCAAAGGACGAGCCAGTCGAGGAACCGGCCGACGAAGAGCAGAATGAGGCCTCACGGGAGTCAGGTGACATAGACCACCCAATTGAGATTGGAGTTGAGTCAGAATCCTCAGTGGAAGCGACGATCCAAGAGGAAACAGATTCGAGTGACAATGTGTCTGATTCTAAGTGGACGTCGTCGCAAGGACGCAGGGTTGACTAGGAGGTTAGGAGTTGATGTTGAGGGGTGCCATTTTTGGAGAGTTGGGTGTCTACCCCTTTTGAGGTGTATTGGCTTTGTGTAATAGTGGTGGTGTGTGTTTGCTTGGTGAACTAAGTTTAGATTGGAGGGTACGAGTGTGCATGTAGTTGGATATTATAAATATTTGGTATTGTAATATTCTAAGTTTTGGAGGTTAGGCGTGCTAGTTTATTCTGGTGTTCTCCAATTTTATTGTCTGGGTTTAATTATTTGTTTCTACCGCGATTAGCTCTAACGTAAGAATTGAGTTGATGACGTATTACTGGGATGTTGCACCTTTTCAACTCGTGATGATGAGGTGTTGAAAACATTAGTAGAGTCGGGGCGTGACAGTCAGGACCCGGAGGATACAAGATATATAGCGATGCGTCATTAAAAAGATTAGGGTGTGTATTGATGCAACATAGGCGAGTGATAGCCTATGCATCAAGGCAGTTGAAGCCACATGAACTG
This sequence comes from Syzygium aromaticum, assembly GCA_024500025.1. Taxonomy (NCBI): domain Eukaryota; kingdom Viridiplantae; phylum Streptophyta; class Magnoliopsida; order Myrtales; family Myrtaceae; genus Syzygium; species Syzygium aromaticum. The sequence goes on from CM044892.1 coordinate 33,717,940, forward strand.
AATTACCCAACGCATGACTTGGAGTTAGCCGCAATAGTGTTCACCCTGAAGATTTGGCAACATTATCTATGTGGAGAGAGATTTCAAATTTATACTGACCATCAAAGCCTCAAGTATTTATTTTCGCAGAAAGAGCTGAATATGAAGCAGCGACGTTGTGTGATATTCCGAAATTTCGCCCATTTGGAATTTATGAAATGACTAAGTTTATTAATGTACTTGTAGTTAGTCTCGCCCGGAACTGATCATTCCTAGGATACTAACCATTAGGGAAAGGCTAATTAGGGATTAAAATTCGTACGACTAGAGAGAATCAGTCGTGAATCGACTTTCGATTAGAAAATCGTCGGGGTGACATTTTGAGCCAATGCAGGCCGATCTTAGAATAGTCTGGACCGATTCACCAATGTCATATTAGTGGATTACGAGTGATTCCGTTTGATCACGAAATAAACTGACAAACGATCCATAACCTATACCGAACGATCGTACTCATCGGAACTAGCGATCGATCCTCGTGATTTTATTGACAACCGAGGTTGTCACGATCTGAATGAACTTGCACGTGACTCAATTTAGTATCAGTCACGGGTCGATTCTGCGAATTTTCCCAAAAGCCGCCCGTTAGTCTGAGATAATGCATAAGTTACATTATATAGAATTCAATTATTAAATTGAGACCAAATTGGGCATCGGAAAATTAGGAAGTCACGGCAGAATGTTAGGACGAAGTTGTAGTTGTAACGTGCAATTTTGGATGTGCCCGAATCTTTTAAAAAAATTCAATTTCGGCAAGAAAATGGGAAAGTGACCATTTTACTCTTGAGAATTTCTAAAGGGTTAGTTTTATGGGGCAAGGGCATTTTGGTAATTTTGCCCTAAAAATTAGAAAAGACAAGATTGCCCTTGGACTTTTTGAAAAATTCTACGACTGCCCTTGGATATTTTGGATAAGACTCGATCCGGGCCGTCGGTTTCAAGATAAAATCGAATCTGGACCGTCGAATGAAAAGATTAGAGAAGGGCATTTTGGTAAATTGCAATTTTTGGGTCAAAACTTGGGAATTAAGTCAAGACCCATCTCTCTCTCTCCCCATTTCTCTCTCCATTCCTCTCGGCTCCATCTCCCTCTCCCTCTCCTGCCGCGAGCTCTCCCCCGCCGATCGCCGCCGTCCGAACCGCCGCCATGCCACACCGCCGCGCCACCGCCATCCCCGCCATCACCGCCGTCCACACCACCGTGACACTCTCTCTCTCCCTTTCGGTCTCTCTCTCTGGCCGTGAGCCTTGCCAGCCACGTCGTGAGCCACTGCCACCCACCGCTCGCCGTGGACCATACACCGCCGCCGCCGCAAGATCGATGCCCATTTCGCTCTAGCCGCATGAGTCTAGAGCCGGGTAAGTTCAATCTAAACCTCGCCTAGTATATCAGGTAAATTTAGACCCGTTTAGATGCGGTTTGATAGAAATTAGGGGCTGAACAGAATAACGGGCCATAGAATTGATTTCAAAAATTTTTGGAGGAATTGTAGAGGCTGCATGTTGGCTGTGAATGGCTGTTTGAGGTGCTGTGGTGTACTGTTGGGTACATGGATGGTACCGTTAGGTCCGGCTCGGGATTTTATGGAAGTGTCGTGAAGAGCCGGGAATGAAATATGGTGATTTTGAGGGCGAAATAGGTTGATTGATGGCTGTGACGTGTTGTTTTATGTGCTGCGGGGTACTATTTGTTGCGTGATTGGTACCGTTAGATTCGGCTCGAGATTTCGTGAAAATGTCGTGAAGGGCTGGAATTGATTTGACAAAGTTTGGATATAGAAAAATGCCAGTTTGCGTGTACTGATCGTATGGTTGTGATATGATTGAGTTATTGTGATATTTTGGGTGCAATTGTGTGCACGGAAATACATGTAAATGTGTGTGAGGTTGAGGTTGGGATCGGGCCAAGGCATTATAAGCTCGGGTCGCAATCACGTAAGCCTGTCGCATTTGGCGCGGGCTGAAAATTGAGGAAGTGGGAAATGAGATTGGCCCGAGGCATGATCAGCTCGAGTGAGAGTGGGATCGGGCCGAGACATTCTAAAACTCGAGTCACGATCATGTAGGCCCGTCGCATTTGGCGCGGGCTGAAGAAAGAAAGTGTGAAAGTGAGATCGGACCGAGGCGTGTGATGCTCGGAGCGCGATCAAGTGGGCCTGAGGCATGAATACGCGGACCGGGAAAGTGTTTGATGAATGTAGGAACGACGAGTTAGTTGGAAATGTGGCGTGATTGACGTGTGAATGATATGTCACGCCCTGAACCCTACGGATGCATGACACCCCGTTACGGTCGTTGAGATGCGACGTCCCAGGACTCGTCGCCGACCCTTCATTTTATCTTTTAATACGCATGCGAAAGCGAACACAACAAACCCCAGACAACAACAAGCAGGGATAGCAGAGGAAAACCGCACACAACAGTAATTTAATTCTCACTTGATTAATCTCCGGGAATATTCTTACAAGCCCACTTTGGGCGCTACCACAAAAAGGCCAACAAAAAGAAAGGCTAGGGTTAACCTACTCCAACCAAAACAGCTCACGGGCCTAACCCTCAGGGACTAACCAAAACTGCGGTACTCCGAACCGCACCAAAAGCAACGACGTGCTAAGGCCCTGAAAATGTTTAACAACAAATGAGATAAAATCTCAGTAAGTTAACGGCATAAGCCCCGTCTAGGAGGCCAACTCGCACGGGGGTCCCTAACAGGCACAACAGCAACAACAGTAGCAACCACAGGCATCCTTACCTCGCCTTGGTACACACATTAATGAAATGTATGTGTCACATACTCGAAGCATTTCAATAAATTATCCATGCATTAATGCATCACAGTCGCGCGTGTCTCGATTATAAGATAGAATCTACTTGGGCACGTCCCATACCATGCCTAGCAGTTTCTACCACATAATTAGGCACTATGCATCACACGTATTCCAATTATTACGCCCCCTCGGGGCCACTACACATCAAGCGATACGCAACAAGATGGCAGTCTACCAGTAAAAACTGGGCTCCGTCCCACCCCATTGGGCACGGCTACGTCAAACAATACACAGGATGATGGCATTCCAATACAGCAACATCGAACGATACATAGTAAGATGATATCCCGTAATGAGCATCAAGTCCGGCCTCGGGCCCCGACAAGGCATCCGGGGTATCGGTACTCCAGATTATCCCCAGGCATCCGATAAATCGAGCATCGTCAAGCGATACACAACAAGACGGCTCCAACGTGTGAGCACACGAGCACACAAGCATTCCGGCCAATTATTATCTTCTCAATTAGCCCATGCATACATGAATCGTGCTCTAATTAATGCCATACAACAATATCACATGGTCACACATGCAACCGACAATCAATTTCGTAAGCTCCAATATCAAATACGAATATCAACCACAAAGCATCACTATCAATTTCTGGCATAACAATAAAAACAATTTAATGCCAATAATCTCGTAATTTTTTTTTTTTAAAACTCCCGATCAAAATAAATTGGCATAAAAACAATTTTATACGACAAATCACGGCATACACACCAACGTTCAAGCTAGAAATCATAATTTGAATTATAAATTTCCCGAAATAATAATAATTAAATTCGGAATATAATTAATTAATAATATCCAAGAATAATTTAATTTTCCCAAAATTCATAATACTTTCTCGAATCAAAATTAATCAAATCATTTTCCAAATACGCCAACTTATACGGCGAAAACCAACATTGGCATCATAATTGGCGTTAGAAAATTTTTCAAAAATAATAATATTTAATTTTCGGAAATTAATTATTTAATAATAAAATAATAATATTTAATTCGGAATTAATATATTAACTAATAAAATAATATTTAAATTCCAAAAATAATTGATTTAATAATAATAATCAATAACAATAAACTAATAAATAACTTATATACTAAACACAATTAACTAATCACTAACCCACAATTAACATAAACTAAACATAAATTAAACTACCCTAAGCAAGTTTAACAACCTAAACGCGGGATTAGGGGTTAACTTACACCACTAACGACGGCGTCAATGCGAGGACGACAGCGGCGACGAGGGCGGTCTGCGGTAGTTCCGGCTCAGAACGGCGACCGGCGAACGACGGCGAACGGCAAAGAACAGTCGCTGTGGAGGCTAATCGGGGCTACTCCGGCGACTGGGACCGCGGCGGCGATGGTCGGAGGTGGACAGCGGCGACGAGTGGCAGAGGCAAGCGGAGGTGGCGCACGACCGGGCCGGCGTTGGGCAGCCACAAGCAGAAGCCAGAAACAGCCGGCGTCGGGAGGGAGGAAAAAGGGAAGCGACTGGGGGTGAGGCGTAGTGGCTAGACGGCGTGCGCGATGGCTGAGGGTGACGACACGCGGCTGCGGCGGGGCGCGGCTAGACAACACTGGGAGCAACGGCAAGCTCGGAGCCACGCGCGCACAGGGGAAAGGAGGAGTGGCTAGACGGATGGCACGGCTGCGCGAGGTGGGCGGCGGCGACGCGCGGTCGGCATGGCGAGGCTGGCGGTGGCACACAGCGGCTGGGCCGGTCGCCGGCGAGCAAGCGGTCGGCGTCGCAGCAACAGAAGCCAGAAGCGGATGCACGAAGGAGAAGAAGCTAGAAGAAGAGAAAAGAAAAGGAAAAAGGAAAAGAAGAAGGAAAAAGAGAGAAAAAGGAAGAGAGAGAGGGAGGAGTAGGTGGGGGGTTTGGTCGGCAAAGTCAGACGTGGCAGAGGGGGGTCAGCGAGAAAGAAGGGGAGGAGAGAGAGAGAGAGAGAGGTTAAATCGCAATAATTGCGATCCAACGGCCATGATTTAAAATCTAGAAACGATCCGACGGTCCTCGAAAAATCCTAATTTAATAATTTTAGGATTTTGGCTGAAGGGTACTAATAAAAATACACTGCGAGGGTGGTCTACCAGTCCAAATTTGCACCCGGTCAAAAATTCACTTTTCACTTATCCCGGGCAATATTTAGGTTGGCCACGCGAATAACGACACTGTCCAATTAAATTAGTCACAGAACTCCAAAAAATTCGACACCAAAGTTCGGGCTCTAAATAACGGTCAAATTTGATCGAATACGATTCTAGCGAAATCTCTATTTTAAAACAATAACCGGGAGTGATCAGTTCCCGGGCGAGATTTTACTATAAGCATACTGACGAATTACACGTTTTATAAATCCTAAAAATGAGTCGAAATTCGAAATGTCACATGATATGTGGAAAGTACGTGTGTTATGGCATGTGCGTGAGAAATTGTATGTTGTGATTGCAAGCTGCGTGTGTCGAGAGTTCAGGTATGTGTGGTTGTGGATTGTTGTTTGTGTGGATTGTTTGATTGCGTGTCTAGATATGTCTAGAATTACGTGGTAGCCTAGGTAGGGTTTAGGTTGCAACTTATTGAGAAGTGTCTCATGGTTGCTTTAACCAAACCATTTCAGATCACCTGCCTGAGCAATGAATCCGCCGCCGCCGCCAGAGTATTTTGGTATAGTCATGCACACCGACAATAATTTTGTAGAGTACCCAGTAGATGAGCAATACACCTAGATCAAGCATTCATTGACAGTATGGGTAGATGTAGGACTACCCCTTGGCAGGCTCACACGTACACTGCGTGGACGTTTAGAGACTAGGCTAATGAGTTCGACCCTGTCTGAGGTTTTGACGTCCCCTTCGATGGAGTTGGGGATTGGGACCCATCGGCCATACCCTCGTCTGATGGTGAGCTGACTAGTTTGGAGACTAGTTTGGCTCAGTCTAGCCTCCACCCTGCATCTGCAGTGCCGGAACCCTCGAGAGCAGAGCATGAGCCGGAACAAGAGGAATCCCAAGTGGGATACGATCCAATGGATGTGAATCTTGAGGTAATTCCTGAGGAGAACCATGAAGGAGGGGAGGAAAACCTAGAAGCAGAACCGTAGGATGACCCAGAAGCAGACCAGAGAGTGAGCAGGAGAGCGTACCCGCGTACGATTACAACCCCTACTATATGCCAAAGAATGAGCCAATCGAGGAGCCGGCTGAGGAAGAGCAGGATGAGATCTCAAGCGAGTCGGGTGACATAGACCACCCAATCGAGATTGAAGCTAATTCAGAATCTTCAGTGGAAGAGACAATCCAAGAGAAGTCAAATTCAAGTGTTAGCGAGTCGAATTCAGGGTGGACACCGTCTCGAGGACACTGAGGTTAGTGAGGAGGCTGGAAGCTGAAGTTTAAGAGGTATCATTGTTGGAGAGTAGGGTATCTACCCTTTTGAGGTGTCGTGACAGTAGGTATTAGTGGGTGGGATGTGCGTGTATTTCGATGGACTAAGTTAACGGTGGCAGGGTACACGTGTGCTAGTAAGTGGATGTTGTAAATATATGGTAATGCAATGTTCTATATGTTGGCTGTTTGACGTGCTAGTTTTATTCTGGTGTTTTCCAATTTTATATCCTGGTTTAATTAATTGTGTCCACCGCAATTAGCTCTGGAATGAGAATGTTGAGTGGGCAACGTATTCCTGGGATGTCGCACTTGATCGACTCGAGGGAATGGGATGTCATGAGCTTGAAAGGAGTTCGGGGCGTGACACGTTAGATGGAGTTGCTGAAGGACTATGATTGGGATATTCTTTATCACCCTGGAAAGGCAAACCGGGTAGCGGATGTGTTGAGCCAGAAATCAAGCATCGCACACTTGATAGTCAAGGAATAGACTCTATTGGAGAAAGTGCAAGACTCGGAGTTTAAGTTTGAAGTAAGTCGAGTCTCAAGCCTGCTAGCTACGCTCAGGATTGAGCCGGAAATTCAAACTAAAGTTAAGGCCTTACAGTCTATGAACTCAAAGGTACAAAAGATTATGGAGATAGATACTACTAAGAGAAAACCGGACTTCCAAGTATCCGAGGATGGGATCTTGAAATTCCAAGGACGATTATGCGTGCCTGACGATGTGGAGCTTAAGGAAGAAATTTTGTCGGAGGCGCATCGTAGTAGTTATAGTATCTATCCAGGGAGCACGAAAATGTATCAGAATTTAAGGTAATACTACTGGTGAAATGGCATGAAGGTTGACATAGCTAGATATGTGGCTAAATGTCTAACGTGCTAGTAAGTGAAAGCGCAACATTGTAAGCCAAGAGGATTGTTGCGACCTTTGGAAATCCCATAATGGAAGTGGGAACATATCACAATGGATTTTGTGATGGGATTGCCGAAAAGTCAAAGAGGCCACGATTCTATCTAGGTGATAATTGATAGATTGACTAAATCGGCACATTTCTTGGCCATGCAAAAAGATTTTGCACTAGATCGATATGCTGAATTGTATGTGCAATAGATTGTTAAATTGCACAGAGTGCCAGTAACTATTACATCGGACCGTGATCTAAGATTTATCGCCAATTTTTGGAAAAGTCTACAGATAGCATTAGGATCGAAGCTGCAGTTTAGTACTGCTTATCATCCGCAAACGGATGGCCAATCTGAGAGGACAAGTCAGACTTTAGAGGACATGCTTCGGGCGTGTATGCTGGATTTTTAGGGTAAATGGGAAGAGCAGTTGCCCTTAGTGGAATTCGCGTATAATAATAGTTTTCAGTAGAGCATTGGAATGGCACCGTTTGAAGCGCTATATGGCAAGGCATGTAGGATGCATGTATGTTAGGATGAAGTGGGAGAAAGGACTATAACCGGTCCAGAGTTAGTAGAGTAGTCGGTTGAGGCTGTTAAGATTATACGCGAAAAGCTGAGACTGCACAGAGCCGTCAAAAGAGTTATGCAGATAGAAGGCGAAGACCTTTGGAATTCCAAGTGGGAGATCATGTGTTCCTTAAGGTATCGCCTATGCGAGAATTATCCCAGTTTGGTAAGAAGGGAAAGTCGAGTCTGAGGTACGTAGGACCTTTCGAGGTGTTAGAAAGGATTAGGGATTTAGCGTATCGCCTTACATTACCCCCAAACCTATCGCAAGTGCATAACGTGTTCCACGTATCGATGTTGAGGAAGTACAAACCAGACCCAACGCATGTACTGAATCATGAAGAGATAGAAGTTGATGATAGGGTGCATATGCCGAAAGACCAATCAGGATCGAGGATCGGAAAGAACGAGTTTTGAGGAATAAAACGATCCCAATGGTCAAGGAAGTATGGGAGCATCACGGGACTGAAGGCGTGACTTAGGAAAGCGAGGAGTTGATGCAACGTCATTACCCCCAATTGTTTGATAGTTAGTTAGATTGTAAATTTCGATGACGAAATTTTTGTAAGGGGGAAAAATTGTGACATTCCGAAATTTCGCCTATTTGGAATTTATGAAATGAATGAGTTTATTAATGTACTTGTAGTTAGTCTCGCCCGGAATTGATCATTTTTGAGATACTAACCATTATGGAAAGGCTAATTAGGGATTTAAATTCGTACGACTAGAGAGAATCAGTCGTGAATCGACTTTCGATCAGAAAATCGTTGGGGTGACATTTTGAGCCAATGCAGGCCGATCTTAGAATAGTCTGGACCGATTCACCAATGTTATATTAGTGGATTACGGGTGATTCCATTTGACCACGAAATGAACTGACGAACGATCCAGATTTTATACCGAACGATTGTACCTATCGAAGCTAGCGATCGATCCTCGCGATTTTATTGACAACCGAGGTCGTCACGATTTGAATGAACTTGCACGTGACTCAATTTAGCATCAATCACGGGTTGATTCTGCGAATTTCCCCAAAAGCCGTCTGTTAGTCTGAGATAATGCACAAGTTACATTATGTAGAATTCAATTATTAAATTGAGACCAAATTGAGCATCAAAAAATTAGGAAGTCACGGCAGAACGTTAGGACGACGTTACAATTATAACGTGCAATTTTGGATATGCCCGAATCCTTGAGAAAAATTCAATTTCGGCAAGAAAATGGGAAAGTGACCATTTTACCCCTAAGAAGTTATAAAGGGCTAGTTATATTGGGCAAGAGCATTTTGGTAATTTTGCCCTAAAAATTGGAAAAGACAAGATTGCCCTTGAATTTTTTAAGAAATTCCAAGATTGCCCTTGGATATTTTGGATAAGATTCGATCTGGGCTGTCAATTTCAAGATAAAATCGAATCTGGACCGTCGAATGAAAAGTGGAAAGAATGCCATTTTGGTCATTTGCCAAAAGTTGGTTAAAACTTAGCCTTCAAGCTTGACCCATTTTCTCTCTCTCCCCATTCCTCTCTCTCTCCCGATCACCGATCGTCCCCCCCTTGGCCGCTTACCGCCGTGCCACGCCACCGCCGTCCGGATCGCCGCCGTGCCGCACCGCCTCACGCCACCTTCACCCCCGGGTCTCTCTCTCTCCCTTTCGGTCTCTCTCTCACTCTAGCCGTGAGCCTTGCCAACCATGCCGTGAGCCGCCGCCGCCCGCTGCTCGCCGATTGCCACCCACCGTAGACCATACGTTGCCACTACCGCACGCCACCGCCGATCACCGCTCATTTCGCTCTATCTGCGTGAGTCTAAAGTCGGGTAAGTCGTGATCTAAACCTCGCCTAGTATATTGGGTAAATTTGGACCCGTTTAGATGCGGTTTGATAGAAACTAGGGGTTGAATGGAATAATAGGCCATAGAATTGAATTCGGGAATTTTTGGAGAAATTCTAAAGGCCGAGAGACGGCTGTGTTGGCCTGTTGGATGAGCTGTAGAGTGTTGTTGGGTACGTGGATGGTACCGTAAGGTCCGGCTCGGAATTTTATGAAAGTGCCATGAAGAGCCGAGAGTAAAATATTGAGGTTTTGGGTGCAAAAAAGGCCAATCGATGGCTGTGATGTGATGTTTTATGTGTTGTGGAGTGCTATTTGTCGCGTGGTTGGTACCGTTAGATTCGGCTCGAGATTTTGTGAAAGTGCCGTGAAGAGCCGAAATTAATTTGATGAAGTTTGGATGTGGAAAAATGCTAGTTTGTGTGTCGATCGCGTAGTTGTGATATGATTGTATTGTCGTGATATTTTGGGTGCATTTGTGTGCACGGAAATTAATGTGAATGTGTGTGAGTGTGATCACGTAGGCCTGTCGCATTTAGCACAGGTTGAGGATTAAGAAAGTGGGAAATGAGATTGGCCCGAGGCATGATGAGTTCGGGTGAGAATAGGATTAGGCTGAGACGTTTTAAAACTCTGGTCACGATCATGTAGGCCTGTCGTATTTGGCAAAGGCTGAGAAAAGTGCGAAAGTGGGATCGGACCGAGGCATGTAATGCTCAGGGCGTGATCAAGTGGACTTGAGGCGTATCTACGCAGGTCGAGAAAGTGCTTGAGAATGAGGTGTGTGGTATGGAAAGTGTGAAAGTGGGATCGGACCGAGGCATATGATACTCGAGGCACGATTGAGTGGGCCTGAGGCGTGTATACGCGGGCCGAAAAAGTGTTTGAGTAAATGTGGGTACGACGAATGAGTTGGACTTGATATGTGGAAAGTTCGTATGTTGTGGCTTGTACGTGAGAATTGTTGTGATTGTGGACTAATGTGCAGGTCACGTGTGCCAAGAGTCTAGGTATATGTGATTATGGATTGCCGTTTGTGTGGATTGATTGGTTATGTGTCTGGAATTACGTGGTAGCCTAGGTAAGGTTTAGATTGCAACTTATTGAGAAGTATCTCATGGTTGCTTCAACCAAACCATTTCAGATCACCCGCCTGAACAATGAATCCGCCACCACCACCAAAGAGTTTTGGTATAGTCATGCACACCGACAATAATTTTATAGAATACCCGGTAGATGAGCAATATACCTAGATCAAGCATACCTCGACAGTATGGGTAGATGTAGGACTACCATATTGGCAAGCTCACACCTACACTACGTAAACGTTTAGAGACGGGATTGATGAGTTCAACCCTGTCCAAGACTTTAACGTCCCCTTCGATGGAGTTGGGGACTAGGATCCATCAGCCATACCCCTGCTTGATGGCGAGCTGACTAGCTTGGAGATTAGTCTGGTGCAGTCTGAACTCAACCCTGCGTCTACAATACCAGAACCCTCGAAAGCTGAGTATGAGCCGGAACAAGAGGAATCCCAAGTAGGATACGATCCAATGGACGTGGATCTTGAGGTAATTCCCGAGGAGGACCATGAAGGAGGAGAGGAAAACCTTGAAGTAGAACCGCAGGAGGACCTAGAAGCAGAGCCAGAGAGTAAACAGGAGGGCGTACCCGTGTACGATTACAACCGCTATTATATGCCAGAGGATGAGCCAATCGAGGAACCTATCGAGGTAGAGCGGGATGAGGTCTCAGGGGAGTCGGGTGACATAGACCATTCGATTGAGATTAGAGCTGAGTCAGAGTTCTCAGTGGAAGCGACGATTCAAGAGGAGTCAGATCCGAGCGCTAGCGAGTCTGATTCGAAGTGGACGCTGTCTCGAGGCGCCGACGCTTGTGAGGAGGCTAGGAGCAGGTTTTGAGGGGTACCATTTTTGGGAAATAGGGAGTCTGAGTGATCTGCCCTATTTGAGATGTTGATGTTTGTGATTAGAAAGTGAGTGTGCATGTGTGTTTGTGGACTAGTAAGCTGGTGGCAAGGTTTAAGTGTATTTGTAAATGGATGTTGTACATATTACTATCGAGGCATAGTACAGTGTGGTTGGTATGGCAATCTACTTTATTCTGGTGTTCTCCAATTTTATTGTCCGAGTTTAAATACATGTTTCCGCCTCAATTAGCTCTAACGAGATAATTGAGTCGGCGACGTATTCCTGGGATGTCGCACTTGATCGACTCGAGTAGTGGTATGTCGCGAGCCCAATAGGAGTTCGGGGCGTGACAGAATGTCTCCTTACAATGACTTGATTATTTTCGTTTGGTTAGGGTACTTGGGTTCGGTTCTCAGATAACTTGATGTCATAAGTCTCCATTGGTGTTAGTTCTCCTCTCTCCGATTGCATGGAAGCTCAAAGCGAAAGAAAATTACTAATTACATCACATTACGTCTCAAGAATGACATATGCAAACCAGAAGACTCGTGATCACAACAATAAGAAACCAAATTGAAGGCGTGTACCTTAAAACTTTAATTGGTATAGGTGGAGATTGGAGACAGTGGAAGTCGTTAGAAAAATGTAGTACATACACTTATTGCTCCACGGAGAAGGATTAAAACAGAAGATCCAATGACATATGCAGTGTTTTAAAGATGGTCGTCACTAGACTTTGGACTAGGTGACTTTAATTGTATGGTAGAAAGTCACCACTGTCTAACCACTTTGAACAGCTCTGCCCCTACTTCTTTTTTTCCATGTTACAGGTCTCTTTCTTTACAATCATTATTCCCATGTTAATAAACAAAACCAAGATTGGTAGGCTTCTGATTGGAGCTGCACTGTTACATCCGTGCAATGCAAAAAAACATTCAAAAACACAAGCACATGATTGCATCGTAAATGCAATACATACACCACTCACAGCGATGAAGTTCTTGCATATTTCCCTTTTAAAAAGCATCAAGTGGTCCAATTTACTTCATTAAAAGGACTCCCTAAGGTGTCGTATGTAGGAAAAGTTAACAAAATTTGTATGCAGGACTACCTAAGGTGTGGTGACTTACATGAGATAAGGACACTAGGAATACCATAATTTTCACACGGCACTTACTTAAGTGCCATAATTTTTTTTTTCGCTCACTTAAGTACCACATCGGAGTAAAATGGATCATTTGAGTGCAATTTCCGGCAAATTATCTTACGTAGATTTTTTAATTAATTTTCTATCCAACGTGGATTTTTTTAATGTTATTTTATTTTATTTTATTGACTTTTTTGAATTTTTTTTTCTTTATTTTTCCTCTTTTTTTTCAAGGTTGGCGAGGGTCGTCGGTGACCCTCGCCAGAGGCCTTACCCTCAGCCAAATTGGGCGAGGACCGCCTCGCCATCGACCGATATGATCGCAAAGGCCCTTAGCGAGGCCATCGCGGCCTTATCAGCTGTGAGCAAGGCAGCAAAAGCTCTTGCCCGCGACCGTGAAAGCCCTTGGCGAGGCCATCGCGGCCTCACCGGCCGCGAGTGAGGCGACAAAGGCTCTCGCCAGATCAGCCGAGGTTGCCTTGCCCACGGCCGCGAAAGCCCTTGGTAAAGCCATCGCAACCTCACCGGTCGTGAGTGAGGCGGCAAAGGCTCTTGCCAAATTTGGCAAGGCCGCCTCGCCCACAACTACCCAAATCTGGCGATGGCCTTTGCAGCCTCACTCAGGGCCTTCACGACCAAGGGCAAGGCAGCCCTTGCCCAATTTGGATGAGGCCTTCACGGCCGACAAGGGTTACCAGTGACCCTCACTGGCATTGAAAAAAAAATTGCAAAAATAAAAAGAAAAATTTAAAAATCAAAAAAATATTAAAAATTTGTCCACATCAGCTCCAAGAAAGCCACATAGGATGACTAGCGTCCACATCGGATTTTCTGGCAAGACAAATCGCTGATGGCACTCAAGTAAGTAAAAAAAAAGTTATAGCACTCAAGTGAGCGTTGTACTAAAGTTATGGCACTCCCAATGTTCTTATCCCTGATTTACATTATATGGAGGTAGGTGAAACTATTGATTTTCCAATTACTTTTTTAGGATCCAAACACCAATATTTGAAGCTTCCTCAAGGGAAAACTAGTAAGAGAATTTCTTAATTATGCCAAAGCATAACGGTGTTGAACAGGATCAAATGGATATCAAGTTGTGCTTATTTAATCCAATATGCCATATGTCTATTCAATTTGACTTGGGTTTAAACTGAGGATAACACAATCATGTCCAAGTGTTCTACCCGTGTCCTTGATCTATTCCCAGCATTGTTCTTTCTCTAGTACATTAGTTAATACATGCTTGCTAGGTCGTCCTTGCTCGAAGAACTTTTCAAATTGCAACAGTATAAAAAACTGAAGTATAAATTATGTTAATCCTCAAGCAGGCTCGTCATCTACAAGTCCATTCCAGAAACTATGAGACGATCTGGAAATCCATTCAATAGAATATGAGCTAACCTTCTTATCAAAGGCTAGTTATGTGAAACGACCTTAAGAAATGCTTTAGTCCTGGATAAGATATGTTTTTAGTCCAACATATAAAGGTGCATTGCAAGCAAGCATATGCTCTGAATGTTCTTTGTTTTTTCCTCGGGGGAAGAATACTATAAGTGCCAAAAGTTGTGTACGACGCTCACTTTGGTGCCAAAAGTTTGAATCGGATTACTTAAGTGCCAAAAATTGTGAAAAACGATCACTTAAGTACCACTTTGCCAGAAATCCAATGTGGCATTTTGTTATTAATTTCTCAAATTGATGTGGCTCACCGGAAGCTGATGTGGCTCACCGGAGTCTAATGTGGCATTTCTTTTCTTTTCTTTTCCTTTTCTTTCTTTTTTCCTTTCTTTTCTTTTTTTTCTTTTCTTTCTTCTTATTTCCGATGGTTGGTGTCTGGCCACCGGCCATGGCCGGCCTCGCCGGCGCTCATCGAGGCCACGGCAGCCTTGCCGGGCCTTGCCCGGAGGAAGGTGACGCCTCGGCGAGGCAATTGTGGCCTCGGCGAGGCCGACCCTCGCCGGATCTGGCGAGGCGAGCCCCGGCAAGGCCGGCCCTCGCCGAGGCCACAACTGCCTCGCTCGGAGGAAGGCGACGCCTCGGCGAGGCAGTCGTGGCCTCAACAAGGGCCGGCCTCACCAAGCCTCGCCCGGAGGAAGGCGACGCCCGGCAAGGCCAGCCATGGCCGGTGGCAGGCCTCTGGCCATCGGCCATGGTAGAAGAAGAAGAAGAAGAAAAAGAAAGAAAAAAAATCGGAAAAAATATTTAAAAAATTGAATTATACACATGAAATTGCCACGTGTCATTAAAATTTAAATATAAAAGCCACGTATTAAATTTGATAGGAATTTCTTGCCGTTGGCACTTAAATGATCGTTTTTTCTCCGATTTGGCATTTAAGTAATTGCCGGCGCAAGCTTTTGGCACTTAAGTGATCCAAATGAAACTTTTGGCATCAAAGTGAGCGCCATACACAACTTTTGACACTTCTAGTATCCTTCTCCCTTTTTCCTCCAAATAACAGAGTGGGTCAAATTTTCTAATTTAACAAGAATGAACATCAACAACCACAGATTATTTCTTAAATGAATCTAAAAAGCAAATGTTCCTAAGACATGGAGATTTAACCTTTCAACAATATTTGCAGATACACTATTGTGTTTGTCCTTACTCAAACAAGTTGGGCTTGGAGAGGTGTCAGATAGCAATATTATAAACAAACACGATTAGGATCCTATCGATTACTTGGCTCGGTTTTTGGCCCCTAGATCACGTCAAGTCACCCTCAATAGTATATTAATGGTGGTGATAAGACCAACGCTTGCATATTTCCTTTTCAAGACTTGGCCTACAAGGATTTAGTTCGGGGTCGTCGCACGACTTCATGAAGGTTTGTGTTCATTTCTTTATATGAGGAACAGGAAATTAAAGTAATGGACACGTGCTTGTAGTTGTTGAGGAATGACTCGTCCATTGTGTTTAAAAACTTAACATGAATAAAATTTGAAGATTTGCCCATTTTACGTTATGTTGCCTATCACGCAGAAGGCACCGTTCTAGGTCAACCAATCTTCATCCATGAGTAGAGCACTTGTGGCCATGCCTTACCTAGTGAGAGCTGAAATAGACTTTTCAACATAATCAACTGGACTTACTTTTAACCAAAAATATAAGCCAACAAGTTTAGGATCAACTAAATATATTAATTGCTCTTCATCACGATAATTATCAGACCTGACACCACTTCACTAAACCTCAATGGCGGCAAGATAGGGTATGCTTGGCCCTCTACAAGACCTTGCACGGCCTAGGCCATGCTCTCGTAGAGTCGCAGCCCCTTACCCATGGCAAGGTACGTGAGCCGTAGCCACCGCACAACAAAGCCTGCAAGTCCTATCTAGAATGGCGGAGGGCTAGCAACTCTTTGCCAAAGCAAGGGTTCCAAACCTTCTAACATCTTACAATAAAGATACTTTTAAATTTTTTTTCAAACAAAGTTCACTTATTTTATCATCTAATTGGTCTGCATGATCAGAGAAAAGATGATAGAGTAATTGCGCCATGAGATCTTTCGTAGTTTCCCTTAGAGATTGGAAAGAATAAAACAATAATTAATCTCAATGGTCATTGAACAATAAAATATCATATTCAAAGAAACTCCCTCCCTCCCTTATCCTTGTTTTTAGGAATGTTAAATATGGAAAAGTTCAAAATAAGTAGGAGACAAAGACTTGATATAACCAAATTGGAGTCCCCTCCCACATTTTATATGGAGTAGGTGTTCAGTTGACAATAGAGAGCGCTTAACCATAGAACTTTCCAAAGAGAAGGACAATTAGGCTGCGAATGATAACCATTTTATTTCTTATTTTCTATTTCAGAAACATATTTAGAACAAAAATCCGTTTGGTAACACAATTTTATTTTTCAATTTTTAGAACAAATTTTGATTTCAGAAATAGGTTTGAAACATAAATGAATAAAAATTTTCTACTTTTCTATTTCCGAAACAAAAATGAGAAATTCTTCTCATCGTTCGCCCTCACTATTAGTCGGTCGCCTACCCACTGCCCATCGCTACCCACTTGCCAGCCACCGCCTCCCACTATTCGCCATCTTCTACCGCCGGCCACCATCTCCCGTCGCCTCCCGCCCTCCCCTTGCTGCCATCCACTGTGGCCTACCGCCCACCTACCACTAGCCACCGTCTCTCACTGCCGACCGCCTGCCTCCTGCTATCTTTCTCTCACCACCACCCCCTCCCACCGAGGGCGGTCACCCACCTCCCGTCGCTACCTGACGCCGACCGCCTCTAGCCGCAATCCTCCGCACTGGCCGCGTTGCCATTCGCTGCCGCCTCCCCCCGCCATTCTCTACAACTGCCCATCGTCCACCACAGCCATTCGCTCACCGTCCACTCTCCAGTCACCCAAGAGGGAGAAATTTTATGCCATTATCAAACAAATTTTTGTTTATGTTGACATCAAAATAAGAATCGGCATAAGTGTCGAATATGCTTTAATACCGAATCCAGCGTATAATGGAAATCAGCCATCTTTTGAAACACGTCCTGACCAAATTCGGCAACATGTCGAGAAGCAAGTAAGAATGGCACGGTATCCCGAATTCGGTAAGTAATAAAAATATGTATATTTACCGAAATATGAAGAATTATAGTTTGAGACGTTGGAATATTTATGCTTCATGACAGCAATCCTTTTCGGGAGGATCACACTTCAGGAATACACTAAAGAATCACAACTTAGCCACAACAGCAAGAAGTTATGAACAGGAGTGGAGATAATGAGTACGAGCATATTATGGAAGGTTACTGGTCCATATTTGAAATCATCTCAGCAGTTGAGATCAAGTTTTGGCAAACAATAAAACTGGAAACGCGGGAAGAAAAGGCAGTTATTGGAAGCGCCAAAATATTCAAAGTTTGAAAACATGGAAGTAACCAACGAGTAATTGCAAGATAGGAGGAGATACAAATACTCAGATGAAGCGAAGAAGAAAAAAGAACAACACAAAGAAAAACTACTCAAGCTTATCTGCACTTTAGTTTCCTATACATTTTCACTTCCTATATTTACAATTTCCTATATCCTTAGTAACTTTCCAGTTCCTTACAGCTTTCATAGGAGTATTGTAACGTAGCTTGAAACTTTGTTAGTCCCAGATCCATTTTCAATCCATAAGCTTTTCATCCATTCCATATAATCCTGTTCCGATTTCCATCCATTCTATACAATCATGTGTTACATTTTATTTTTTACCATAACTCTCCTAGTAATCAAATCACAGAACTTATTTTAATAAAAAAATCGAAAACAAAAATTTCGGTAAAGGATATTCCTCGTAAAAACAAGCGAACATCTTTTTGGCACGCCCAATGGGACTCGCGTGGTAAGATTATGAGAAATGGTGAGAACCAGACAATCTGAAGCAATACCAGTGGATAACATCAACAATCCAGTTGAGGGGGCACGTTCTGAGCATTCTGCGGCTAATCAAGTAGATGAAAATGCCGATATTCCTCAACAATTAACTGAAGAACAAGCCCGCACGTTGGCACCCGATAATACCTTGGTAGCCACGATGAAAAGGCTATTTGAAGAACAGCAAAACGAGCTTACCAACCATATAGTGCGACATGTGACAGATGTGATAAAACCCATGGTGGTCAATGCTATAAATGAGGTAATATCCCGTCCTAGTTCATCTTCTCAAGTTCTACCCTTTCATGGAAATCCTCTTGGGGCAACACTATTACCACCAACTTCGGGACCTCTTCATGTGGAGTATAATTGCAATTGAGGATCGAATTCTCAACTTCCCGTTAGAATTATACCAATGCCAGAGAATCCTACTCCTATAAACCTAGTGAATGGTGTGAGTACTTATAACTTTCCTCAAAATGTACCGAATGATGCTAATTTGATCAATCCCATGGTCACAAATACACCGCCAATGATGAATGTACCTCCACCAGTAAGTATGCCTAATGTTGATCATATAAGACCACCTGAGCCTCAACCGTATCCTCATGTGATAGAAAATCCTCTGTATATGCCACTACCACACGTTAATTTTAACATGGAGTAGCAAAGGGTGAATCAACCTCAACAGTTTGATTATAGGGGTCAAGATCCTTGGTTAGGTCAGCAAAATTTGAGGCCATGGAACCCAGATAGAGTTGCAGAGTTGGTAATGCAACAGTTGGGAGCAGAGAGAGGATTGCCAAGGCTAGTATATAGGAAACCACATCCCAATTGAATTGATAACATACCATATCTAAGGGGTTTCAAGATGCTTGACTTTGTTGTATTTATTGGAGAGGAAGATTAGTCAACCGTGGAACATGTAGGTCGATTCTTGGCATAATGTGGAGAAGCTGGAACTAACGAGTATCTAAGGTTAAGGTTGTTCCCATTGTTTTTGTCAAGAACTGTAACAGCTCGAATTTCGATGTGATTTCGGGATCAATAAAACTGACGTTATTTCACATTTCATTTTAGTAAGTCTCGCCCAGAGCTAATTACTCTTGGGATACTAACCAATGAGGTATGGCTAACTAGAAAACGGTACGCAGACCAGGGACCCTATCGCGAAACGGATACCGATTACGAGAGACGCTGAGGAAATATTTTGATCCAACGCGGGCCGATCTTAGGAAAGAGGAATGGATTGGGTTTGGCCAAGGCCAACGATGTACAATAGGGATGCAGGTGATTCTGCCAAACCGAAATTACACGTGGCCAACCAGTCCTGAACTTGAACCGAGCGATCATAACCTCTGGAACTAGTGATAATTTCTCATTCTCTCTCAATGATTGAGGCCATCATGATATGGATAACTCTAGGTCGATACGCGTAACCTCTAAACAGCCACCCATTAGTGAAAGACTCTGAAATTGGAGATTTAGCGAGTTTCGTTCAAGGAATAGGGCCCAGATGTCAATGTCGATTTTCAAGGGCTTAAGAGACTATTATTGGAAATCTGACGTCATATTATGCTGGCCACGCGCGTTTGGAGTTATTATGACTAAAAATTGGAATTTCAGTCCGGGGTTAAAAAATTACGATTTTGCCCCTCGTGACGCTCGCGCCGCTTTTCAAGGCCAAGTGAGGTTATTTTTTGAGGCCGACGCCATTTTTGGTTGGCCATGCATGCCAGGAAGGGTTTTCACCAAAAATTGGAATTTCAGCGAAAATTGGAAAAATAATATTATTTTATTCCCGAAACTTTGCAGTCAGTTTTTGAGGGCTTAAAAAGTGAATTTTGTGATTCTGATGCCATATGAGGTTGGCCACGCACATATGGAATGCGTATGTGCAAAAATTGGAATTTCACTCCGGGGCCGAAAAATGACGATTTTGCCCCTGGGCTAATTTTGGGTCCGAATTTTTGGGAAAATATTTGGGATAATTAAGAGGCCTTATCAGCTCAATTATTGGGGCCATTGACCATTTTACCCCTCACTTTTTGGATAGGAAAAAATTAGAGCCGTTAGATAATGGGTATTTTAGTCATTTTTGCGAATCGGCGACACGTGGCGCTTTGGGCTAACTTATTTGACCAAGGTTGGACTGATCTCTCTCTCTCCTCACTCACTCTCACGAGCCAGACCAGCCCCTTCAGAAATTCTCTCATTTTCCCACTTTTCTCTCCTTGTTTGGTTTCGCCGGAGCACGCCGCCGGCCACCGGAGCGCCGCCACCGGCCACCGTGCCTCGCCGTCGACCCCCTTGGTCCCCCGCCTCAGCTCAGCCTCGGTTCTGTTCATTTCTCTCTCCCTTTCCCTCTCTCTTTTTCTCTCTTTTTCTCATTTTCCATTCTGTGAACAGTACCGCTAGAGCTTCGCCAGAGCTCCGATTGCCATTCTGTCGACACCCGGCCGTCCAGCACCTCCATACGTCGCCATTCCACCCTGTCCGTACAGCGACCGTACGGTTACTGTTCATCGTCCGTACAGTCACTGTTCATCCCGACCGTGCGGAGCGTCTCGGCTGTTGCCGGCACCTCGCCGGCCACCATTCCCGGCCTGTCCGTACGAAATCACTGTTCACCGCGTCCATACGGGCACTGTTCACTCATCCGTACGCCGTCGCTCAGGAATTCCGCCGCCGGTTTCACTGTTCACCAGTGATCGGTCGCCATTCCCCGTCGTCGTGACCTCGTAGTAGGTGAGTAAAATTCCTAAACCCGGATTAGGACTGTTGGTGCAATTTTCTAGACTGGATTAGGGACATTAGTACTAGCAGGGAAAAATTAGAGTACCGACTGGTGAAAGTGATTATCGGGAAAAATGTCGTAGGTTGATAAGAATTTATTATAGAGCTTAGTTGGGTTGATTGGCCAATTTTAGAGTTAACGGTGATATTGCCGGGTATACCCGGATTGATTGATTTTATATGAATTATGCTTAATTGTGGCTAATTATGTGAAATGCGATTGGCCAGTATAGTAA
Organism: Syzygium aromaticum; assembly: GCA_024500025.1. Classification (NCBI taxonomy): domain Eukaryota; kingdom Viridiplantae; phylum Streptophyta; class Magnoliopsida; order Myrtales; family Myrtaceae; genus Syzygium; species Syzygium aromaticum. The sequence continues at coordinate 33,739,003 of CM044892.1, forward strand.
CGTTAAGTGCTTGACTGTACTGATGCTCATGGTGCATCGCATTGCATAACATGGACACGCATCATGTGTGCCAAGAGTGTGGCATGTGGAAAAATTTTGCTAGAATGCGTGTCTGCCATGAACGAGTGATCACTTAAAATACCCTGAAGCGTTTCACGCTGGGTTGAGATAATAATGAATTGTGTGATCACAGAATGACCTTTGGGTCATGACCTACGGGTCAATACTGTCCTCATGCACTTTGAAACAGGACGATGCCCGGTACGTCCGGAAGGCGACCATCCTCATGCACTTTGAAGCAGGCTCTGGTTCGCAAGAAGATCAGTATTGCGCCTCATGCACTTTGAAGCAGGCTAGAGACACTGGGCCAGATCGGTTGTTGCGCCTCATGCACTTTGTAGCAGGTTAGAGACACTGGGCCAGATCGGTTGCTGCGCCTCATGCACTTTGGAGCAGGCTAGACGCACCGGGCCGTGAAAAAGTGATGACTCGAGTCATAATAATAATAATAAATTGGGCAAGTGTGCCAATGTGGGCCAGTGGGCCGGAGAAATGCGCATGACATGTCGACAACAATTGCATACATGATCATGCATTTACCAGCATGCGAGTGTGTGAGACTCAGTACTTGAGCATGTGCTGTGATTTTTATATTAAACTGTCTAACCTACAGGGTCGGAGAATTGTGTGAATATTATGTGTTGTGATTTTGAATGCCTATTTTGGGGTCAGGAGATTGCATGCTAACCTAGCCTAGGTTTAGGGATTGAACTTACTGAGATTCATCTCACGGTGGTTTAAATCGAAACTTTTCAGACCCCTAGCTGTGAGAATGTAGAGACCACCGCCACTTTTTGGGATCCCTATGCAGATCCGCCAGTACACTAGTACCTATCCCTCAGGAAATGGGGAGGCCTTTGTGAGATACCGATCTGTAGTGTACATAGACATAGGCGAATATTACTATCAGGTACAGGAGTACGTGGCATGGTGCCACCGAGATGCGGATGGTAATGAAGGAGAACCCCTCAGGACTTTTGATGCTCCGGTTGACGAGACTGTGTTGTTGCAGCCGATTATAGCTGGCGGAGAAGTGATTGACCCCAAGACCACGCCAGAGTGGATAAGGCAGTATGGAGAAGTGGACGAGGAGCCCAACATAGTAACTGAAGACCCTGAGCCGATGGATGAGGCAGAGGATGACAAGCCCAAGGCGATGGAATAGGACGTAAAGGAGGATGGAGAGATGGCAGAGTTAAGATCAGATGAGGAAGAGGTTGAGCTTTACCTAGATCCGGAACTGGAGCTGGACTCCGAGGATGATGGGGCAGAGGCCATGGATTCAGAGGAATCAGATCCTAGTGAGGAGGCTTCTGAGGAGTCATCGGATGGTTCTTCTGAGTCGTCCGACCCGGACTAGCAACCCTAGGACTACCTTCTCCCTAACTGTAGCTAGTACCAAGGGCCGCTACTTTTTGGATTGTAACCCTCTTCTTAGGTTTAGCTTAACCACCTGAGCCGCATATCCCTTTTTGACTAGGCGGCTCTTGACCGGTTGTAATCCTTTTTACTGTACTTGTATATATCGTGTAAATGGTTTTTAATAGTAATATAAATGTGTAATTATTTTCTGTAGTGGTGCATGGCTATCTGTGGCTCATACTGTAGTGTCCGGGTTTGTTTATTTGTTGCTTCCGCTTGTGCTTGATCTCTGTTCGGGTGTGGGTCAGCGACTCTTCCTGGGACGTCGCAGTTATCGACCAAGGTAGGGATGTTACGTACCGTGGGGTTCGGGGCGTGACAAGAACAGCGTTTACTTAGTATAAAAATTTACCTACGAATTCTATTCAAACATGGGCTGAAATGGAGAGACAGTTTCATTCACAGTTTTACCGAATGATACCAGAGGTAACAATAGCCGATTTGGCCAGGATGTATCAGTATAATACCAAAACAGTGGATCAGTTTATTGCTCATTTCAAGAAATCCCGAAACCGATGTTTAACATCACTTACTGAGAAGGAGTCCACAGATTTGACTTTTAACGGCTTGAGGTTTAACATTAAAGAAAGATTTGAAGGACAAGCTTTTGACGATCTCTTTCAGTTAAACGCCCGAGTTTCTAAGTATGAACACTTGTTGAAGGAAAAAGATAAGAAACAGAATAAAGATAATCGGCAGACAGTTGCATTTGTCGAAAGTACCGAATATGCAGAGATAGCCGAAGAGGAGAATGAGATAGTTGTAGCAACTATGGTATTAAACAAACCATATGTGTGCCCAGCACTTAAACCGGCCAGGGTGAGAGATGTATCCAAGTTCAAGGCTAAGGAGACAAATAGCTATTCCTTTGATATCTACAAGTTAGATGAAATATTTGACCTACCGTTGAAGGATGGAATGATCAAATTATCCGAAGAACAAGTAATCCCGTCAAAGGAAGAGATAGTAGATAAGAAATATTGCAAATGGCATCACTCTACAACTCATGATACGGTAAATTGCATTGTGTTTAGAAAGACAATCCAAGAGGCAATTCGTCAAGGCAAGATTAAATTTGCCAAAGACAAAGGCAAGGCCCTAATGGAAGTAAATACAGATCCTTTCTCGAAAATGATCGACATGGTTAATATATGAGAGACGACAGATGATGACAACAAACAACGTTGTACTTGCTGTCACCAGGAGCTAACTCAGCAAAATTGGGAGTCAAATCGGGAGTTTCCCAAGTTCCGAATTACAAGGGGAACAAGAGGGAGATACAGATCGGGATCATTTGTTTGCAGGACAGGTAGACCACAAGTAAAATCTGAGATTGTAGCTGCCGAAAACTCTTCGATACAAGCAAGAGAAGAAGAAATTTATCCAAGACAGACTGCACAGGTGCTCGAAAGAAAAGATGCTGATCATAGGCATGAGAGGAAGGAATACCGTGGGTTATCTCAACTAGCACCTCCAATTCGGGAGTCAATTGCGCAAATTCATGAAGATAACGAAATATTACCGAAGCCTATAAAGAAAAAGAGCTTATGGCAGTGATATAAAGAAGGTGATCCCAAAGTTAGATTACTTGGAGAACCTAGTGGGAAGTTTGATTATGTAGTCTATTATGGAAATATGGACGATAATCCACTAGTTGAGCCAACCGGTTGGGGAAATGAATTTGATGACCCACCACTATTTAAATCTCAGGAAATTCACAGAGAAAAAACGGTTAAGGTGCCCTATAACCCTCCCGAAGGAAAATGGTCAACAGTTAAATCGCCATGACAGGTATCTTATAGAACTATTAAGAGACGTTGCCAGCGAATAAGAAATAGGCAAAGGAATTTTGAGAATAGCTAAGCTAAAGGTATGGTAAGGCAAGGCTTACCCTTCACATCTGTCAGAAGGAAAGGTAATTAGGTTTGGAGAAGAAATCTCGATGAAAAAGATCGGAGAAAGCCAGAACCAGGTGATTCAGGAAGTAGCTCTTACCTTGAAAATAAGAAGGAGAAAGAGGTTGCTCAGGTTCCACAAACAATTAATTTTGGGCAGATTACTGTAGCTATCAATCCAAAGCAAAAAGAGAAGGTGGAACAAAAAGATTTGGATTCTAAATGGTCACAAAAAGATGGTAGGAGTTACCAAACTGGCCATTCCAAGATATCGAAGAACTATGGTTCTCCAGTATGGATAAACATGGTCCACGCTAGACTTCCAGCGAAGTATGGAACTAATTTGAGTGTGGAAAAAGATATAGAACATATTTCAGAAAAAGAAACAGCCATGGCAGAATTTCGGTTTCTCGACAAAGAAGCCATCAAGTTTAATAAGGTACCTTTTGAAAAAGCAAAACAATTAAGATCCTTGATTATTTCAAGAAAAGTTAATGGTAGGCCCGTCGGTAAGATCTTTGTTGATGCTAGAGCCACTTTGAACCTTATATCTTATAAATACTTCAAGAAATTAGGGAAAGATGATAATGATATCATCCCATCTAATGTTCAATTATCTGATTTTCTTGGGGAAGTTACGGAAGTCAATGGGGCAATAATTCTTGATTTAACCATAGGATCCAAATCGTCTGAAACGACTTTCTTTGTAGTAGAATCTGACGGTTCATATAATTTGTTACTTGGAAGAGATTGGATACACTCTAATCAGTGTGTACCTTCAACTTTACATCAAAAATTGGTATTTTGGAATGGTGAGAAAGTGGAATATGTTGAGGCAAAGTCGGGATATGCTTCAATTAGTTGGACTAACATTTGTCAAGAACATCGAGATCGTTTACATGACCGTTATGCTATTGAAATACCAAAAATAGATCCACAATCACTTGCTTATTGCCGCTTCGGGAATAGAAAAGCTGAATGGATTCCCAAATCAAGCTTGGCATTAGAAGAATTACACATTCTTTATGGAAAACAAGTTTGCATTGCAAGAAGTTTGTGAAAATATGCTTCACACATTTGGCGGAAATGGCAGAGCAAAATGTTGAAGTCTCGAATTGTATAGATGAATAGGAAGAGTTGTTAGTCGAAGAAGACAGAACAATGGAGGCTCAAGATCCGTTATCAGAGGTTGATATAGGAAAGCCTGGTTTTTTCCGCCTAGTGTATGTAAGTACATTTTTTCAAGGGGGCATAAAAGACAAGCTGGTTAATCTAATCAAAGAGTACAAAGATTGTTTTGTATGGGATTATCATGAAATGCCCGGTTTGTCAAGAGATATTGCAGAACATCGCCTTCCAATCAAGAAAGGGTTTCATCCACGTAAACAATTAGCAAGAAGATTTGCTCTAGATATGATTGGTAAAGTCAAAGAAGAAATAAAGAGGTTGCTGAAGGCAAAATTTATTGAAACAGCCAGGTATGTTGAGTGGCTTTCAAATATTGTTCCTATGAAAAAGAAGAATGGAAAGCTGAGAGTTTACATTGACTTTCGGGATCTAAATAATGCCACTCCAAAGGATGAATATCAAATGCCCATAGTAGATATGTTAATAGACTCAGCATCGAGAAATGAGATGTTATCATTAATGGACGGTCATTCGGGTTATAACCAAATTTTTATTGCTAAGGAAGATGTCCCAAAGATAGCATTTAGATGTCCTGGTGCAATTGGGACTTTTCAATGGGTAGTTATGCCTTTTGGATTGAAGAATGCAGGGGCTACATACTAGCGGGCAATGAATTTTATTTTTCATGACATGATCAATAAATTCTTAGAGGTTTATATTGACGACGTGGTGGTTAAGTCAGCCCAAGAAGATCATCTGGATTATCTCGAACAGGCATTTATCAGGATAAGGAAGTACAAATTGAAGATGAATCCAACCAAGTGCGCTTTTAGAGTACGAGCAGGAAATTTCTTGGGATTTTTAGTCAGTCAGAGGGGAATTAAAATTGACAAGAACAAAACAAGGGCTATCATGGAGCTTTCCCATCCTACATCCAAGAAACAATTACAAATGGTGATTGGAAAAATAAACTTTTTTAAGAAGATTCATCAACAATTTGTCTATTAAAATGGAGCCGATGACACAACTTCTGTGCCTTAAGAATCAGGATGAATTTATAAGGGGAGAGAAATAGCAAAATGCTTTTGATTTGATCAAAACCTATCTAATGAACTCTCATGTATTAGTGCCGCCAAAAGCAGGCAAATCACTGAAATTGTTGGCACAGGAAAATAAAAGTGAAAAAGAACCAGCAGTATATTATTTGAGCAAAATATTAACAGATGTTGAAAAAAGATATACCGCAATTGAAAAATTATGTCTATCTTTATACTTTGCATGTATGAAGTTAAGACATTACTTATTGCCAATTAAAGTGCATGTGATCGGCAAGACCGATATAATGAAATACATGTTATCCCGACCTATGATAAAAGGGCATATAGCCAAGTGGACATTTATTTTGTCTGAATTTGATTTGATATATGTGCCGATCAAGGCAATTAAAGGTCAAGCTATTATCGATTTTGTTACCGAATACCCATGTTTACAAATGGAAGAAAATGAGCAGAGCTTCAATCAAGTACTACCATGGACTATGTACTTTGATGGATCGCATGCTAAAAGTATGGCTGGAGCAGGATTGATAATAATTTCTCCCGATGGAAAACTTACAAGGTACGTCTGTAGGTTAGACTTTAAATGTTCAAATAATCAAGCTGAATATGAAGCACTGATTATTGGCTTGAGAATATTGATTGAGTTGAAAGTACAGTTTATCAAAGTATTTGGTGATTCACAATTGGTGGTGAAACAATTAAGAGGGGAATACTAATGTTTGAATGAAAATTTGATTGGTTATTACTATTTGGCAAATAGAGCAGTTCAGAGAGTATGACATAATATATGTTAAAAGAAGTACGAATTTCGAGGCAAATGAGTTGGCTCAAGTAACGTCTGGATACCAAATATCCAAAGGATTGGCAGACGTCTCAACTACCATAACACTGAAGGTACGAACAAAGAAAGATACCGATAGCAGTTAGTAAAGTAGTCCGAGAGGATTGGAGACAAACTATCATCGAATATTTGAAGAATCCAGATTCAAGAGGTCAAAAGCTGAGGATGCAGGCCCAGAAATATGTTTTATTAGGAGAAGAATTATACTAAAGATCCTCAGATGGATTGCTCTTACATTGTCTTGATGAAGATAATGCGAAATTGGTTATGGCAGAAGCACATGAAGGTATATGTAGAGCTCATCAAGCAGGTATCAAGATAAGGTGGCTATTAAAAAGGTACGGATATTTTTTGCCAACAATGATGCAGGATTGTATCAATTATGCTAAAGCATGCCTTTCGTGTCAAAAACATGGACCATTGCAACATGTACCTGCTATGGAGCTCCATTCTATTATAAAGCCATGGCCATTTAGGGGATGGGCAATGGACATAATAGGTAAGATCTATCCACCTTCTTCTCATAAGTATAATTACATTTTATTGGATACGGATTATTTTACAAAATGGGTGGAGGCCATTCCATATAAGAGCATTACACAGAAGACTGTTGTCAAGTTTATCGAAGAAAATATAATTCATCGGTTTGGCTTGCCTTAGTCAATTACTGTGGACCAAGGAACAGTATTTACTGGAAGTGAAGTAATGGAGTTTGCATAATCAAGAGGAATCAAGATGGTCTATTCTACACCATATTATCCCCAGGCGAATGGACAAGCTGAAGCAACTAATAAAGTTGTCATTGGACTGATCAAGAAACACCTAGAAGAAAATCCAAGAGAATGGGATGTTTTATTGTCAACAGTATTGTGGGCATACCGAACATCACGAAGATCAAGCACAGGTGTCAGTCCTTATATGCTTACATATAGACAAGAAGCAGTTTTACCGATGGAGATAACAATACAATCTTTAAGAGTCCAATTGCAGAGCGAGATGTTGCCTGAAAATTATAGAGATTGGATGCACATAAATTTGGATGAGCTGGATGAGATTCGTGCGGCTTCTTTGGATCATTTGATTGCACAAAAGAGAAGAGTGGCTAGAGCTTTTAATAAAAGGGTTAAACTCAAACAGTTTATTGTGGGGGATTTAGTATGGGAAGCAATTTTGCCATTTAACCTTCAAAACAGGGAATTCGGTAAATGGTCATCAAATTGGAAAGGACCATATTTGGTTACCGAAGTGTTTACTGGGAATGCATACCGATTAATGGATGTCAATGGAAAAGAACTATCACGTTCTATAAATAGGAAATATTTGAAGAAGTATTATCCATCAATCTGGGAAACACAAGGAAATTATTCTATTCATTCGAAATGAAAGTACATTCCAATCTTGATGACAAAAGTCTGCAAATCATTAACAAGTTTGAGGTTTTGGGCTATAAGATGAGAATGTAAGGCAAGATCCTAATGAAGTTTAGATTTTTGTCCCTCGAGATACTCCAGATGACGAGAATGAAACCGGACAATTTCAAACTTTTCCCAAGCTTCTTGAAGCAATTGCCTGTACATGTTTGAAGCAGCTTCGACCATAGACTTGACATGGGAAATTTCATCCCTAAGTATCCTCCGCTCCACACAATGATGATTGGAAAGGAAATTGAGGAGTTGATAGGTCATCTGAACGTCATCTCTAGCTTGAGTACAAGAGTCTTGGACTTGAGCATATTTCTCTTTGGAATTTCATGATCGGGAAGATTCTTCTTCAATTTGAAGATGAAGAACGTCAGCTTCAACAACAAGTGGCTCCAAATTTCAAATTTCTTTCACATTATGCTCAAATTCATCAAAGCGAGCAGGGAATAAAGAGCATAGCTCCCAAACCAGATCTAGGAGGGCAGAATCTGCAGACAAAAACACTTTGGATCTAAAAAAGTTGGTCAAATCGGTAACTTCTACCTTATACTTGTGTTTCAATAATAATGCATGATGCACTTGAGATAATAATTTATGCAGTCGCCTCCATATGGACCGTTCACCTAGATAATGGAACAAGCACGATGTCTATGTTAAACAGCTATCAAAGCCTAAATTTGGTCATGTTCAATGGAAAATTTACCCTCATAGGGAATGCGTTGTCGTTGTGATTGGGACCAAATAAGCAATTGAGATGAAGAACCATGCGAAGACATCGTGAACGAGACTGTGAGTTTTCAAGAAAGATTTGGTAGCTTGGGCAGTTATAAAGGTAAAGGATATGGAGCAGATCGTGGAAGGTAATGTGCCAGAGTTCTCTTTGGGAAACAGAAATAGAGGTTGAATGTGGTTTATGCTTATGGACAAACAGTTATTTTTTAAGTCAGTAATTTCAGAGAGGATAAGTAAAAGAAAGTGATTATTTGACTCATAAGTTATGAAAGTTGCGATGGAGCAGTTATCTTTAAGTTGATTTAAAAGTCAAAGGAACCAAATGGAGATTCAGTTTAATCTTTGGTCAAGAAGGTTAGATTATTGATGTGAACAAAGAATAGCGTCGAGAGTTTGTATCATCGGGATATTAGGTGAATGCAAGGGAGATAAAAATCTAGCCAATGAAACTTTCAATTTATTCCCATTCAGCCAATAAAGTTTTGGCCTCGATTACAAAATCTCTCAGTTCAGTTTCAAGCCTATGATTTTCATCCATAATCTCGGCTCTCTTTCTTTCATGGACTTTAACTATTCCAGCAGAAGCATCAAATTCTTTTTCCAACTCCCGACACTACTTCATTTTACGCCTGAGTGTAGGACAAATAGTTGAAACTGTGAGCTTTTGTTCTTCCAATTGAGCATTCACCATCCTCAGCTCTGCCTCAAGTTCTTCCTTCCTAGCCTCCAAGCATTGGAGCTTGCTCTCTTCGACTTTGAAATTGTCGTAGAAAAAATGAGCATCTTCATGCTTACGGGCAAGCTCATCTTGGATTGTCAATCCTCTGCTTTCCCTAAAGAGAAGATGAGGAAGTTGATCAAGGTTGACTCTTATTGTGTTTACAGCATTCACAAAGCCAACGGCAAAGAGGTCAATCTTGTCCTTGAAGGGCTCAGATAAAACAAATGATGGATTACCAGAGCTTACTTCTTGGAAAAGAATCCTTGCCTGGCTTTCCTTATCGGAGTCATTGATCAACTTTCCATAGCCAGGTTCCAATAAGTGAATGAGCTTTTCCCATTTAGCCTTAGCTATTTCTCGAGGAATTTCAACAAACATTGATAAAGTTGAGGGTTCTGAAGAATCAAGAGCTGTAAAAGAGCTTGGATGAGTACCTGCCAATATCCTTTCTAGTTCTACCCGTTCATCTTGATAGAAAAGTTCTATCTCGGCAGGTGGATTAGGTACTGCATAAGATGTGGAAGGAGGTAAAATAGTAACTGTATAAGTAGCTCTTTCGGGAATTGAAGTCCCTTGAGGCTCACCAGTGCTTGCAAGTGATAGTACACTTGATGTTCCTTTAGAAATTGGAGCCTCTTGAAGCACAGGAATGGGCTCATCTATGATTACAGGAAGAGGTACACCTAATACTCCTTCAGAAATTGGAGCCTCTTGAAGCGTAGAAGTGGTTTCATCGGTAACTGCAAATGTTGGCCTATCTATATAAGACAACAGTATAAGATTTTGAATCAAATAAGAGATAGTAATAATTACCGATGAAAGATGAAGTAAGATTTGCTTCAAGTTCTACAACAGAGGCAAGAATATCCGTTGGTGGCATACTCTCTATTGGAGTTTGAATAGAAGGTTGTTCTTGAATCGATTCAGCTTCTGTCAAAGGAGTAAGTATCATCAATAAAGGATTGGAAGCTGATGGGGTAGGATCCTTGCTAGGAAGGGAAACAGGAGAAACAGTACCGGGTTGATAAGTCTTAAGAGCCCCTGGATTAATCAAGAAGACAAACAAGTTAATGCTGTGATATTCACAAAAAGTAAAGCATTAGAATTACCTTTTGCAGTATGTGGCTTTATCATAGCTCTTAGTGTGGGTTCTGGAGATTGATTCATGGTTGGAGATCCTTCTGGAGGTGATTCTGAAGATCGAATGATTACTTTCCTCACACCACGTTTTGCTGGTATTTTCTTTGGAACAGGAGCATGTGGGTCTGAAGCTTTCCTTTTCTTACTCACTACAAAAATAAAAGTCAGACTGGAAATGGAGTATCAAATGAGATATATGGATATGAAAAAAGCAGAATCTAATTACCTTGAGAAGTCTCTGCTTGTTTGACTGAAGGTACATTGGTGACTTCGACTGTTTTTGACAATGTAAAAGGAATATCATCTCTTATCTTCAGGAGAATCTAATCCAGAGGATCTGAAAATATGGTCTTTCGATAATTATCCCACCAGAGATCAAAATTGGCTGAAGAACGATTGGGATGTCCAATGAATTCAACAACACGAAACAACCGATAAACACTCCGAATCAATGTGGTCAATTCAACAAAATGTTGATTATCTTTTACCTTGCAGGATATTTTGTCAAAGGAGGCATAAGAGAAAGTATAAAGGGCTAGAATAGAAACTCCTTGAATCAATCCAAGCTATCTGGCACAGTATTGAGGAGAGTAAATTTCAAAACCAGCAACGAATCTATCTTTTGTTGAAAATCTTACAGGAAGATCAACTGAAGTCAGAATGGTTTGCCAGAAGTCACTCTTATTTTTTTGAAAAGCAGGGAGGTAAGACTTAAACTGGGAAACAAAGAAAGGAGTAAAAGAATGTGGGTTCTCCTCAACAGAACAGATTTGAGAAATAAAATACCGAAAATAAGAAGATGGTTCTTCGGAAAGAGGGATTAATTTCCTACTTAAGGCCTGGTAGACTAGATGATTAGGAATGGAAATCCCAAGGGGCTGAATGACTTAATCTTTAGAAAACCATGCAGGGAAATAGAAAGCTGCCCATGCTTGAAGGAGCCAAAGAGGACCACCAAAAACTCCACTAACTTCTTCCGAAGCAATAGAGGAGGAAGCATTGGCTAAGCCCTGATATAGTAAGGCTAACATGGTTTTACCCAAAGCTAGTGGGGTCCCTGATGCTAATGTGGAGGCAATAACAACAAAATCATTTGAAATCCTAAGTATGGGGTAGCAGAAAAGGAATCTACAGAGCTAATATAAAAGAAAAGCAGTATGCTCCTCGTAGATAACTATGTTCTCCTTTTTGAAATACTTTTTCATAAATGCTCCATAGGCCATTTCAGAATCAGACAACTTGCCAAGCTTTGAACGAGAATTAGGAGACAGGGTAGATGGGTTTGTACCCAAAGGAAAAAGTCCAGTGAGACAGTATACATCAAGTAAAGTTACCGACATATGAGAGAAAGGGAAAAAGAAGCAATTAGTGGAGGTCGACCAAAAGCAAGATAATGCTCCAATTAGCTCACGATTCACATGGTAATCAAAGCAGCTAAGACGTAGAGCATCATGAATTGAAAGAGTGTCCCAAAGAGAACCCTTAGAAGGGAGAAGACGAAGATACCATTAGTAGAAATCAGGTTCAAAGTCTGAAAAAGCCCTAAGACGAGGAGGACGAGAATGCCATTGATAAGCCAAGATAGATGACCTGTGGACTGGAAGCACTTCAAATTGATGATGTGGGAAGTGGATTGAAAGGCACTTCGGAACAGAGAAATGATTGTGAACTGCTGGACCGAGAATAAAGGAATCCTCGAAATCGTTCTCCACGGAGAACAAATGATATTCTTCGTTGAAATCTTCAGAATCTCGGAATATATGGTAGCGATTAAGAACATCTGATGCAGAAAAATAGAAAGTTTGCTCCTTGGAAGCCTTGGAAGTCATTGGGTTCAGGTAAATATCGAGAGAGAATGTAGAGAATCAAGAAGTTGCAAAGAGTCGAAAAGGTGAGAATGCAAGGAAACGAAGAAAAGAAAGATTTTTAGAAAAAATGTTTTGAAGACGAAAAGCAAAATGCACGAAGTGAGGTGACAAAGCGACAACAATAATAAAATGTAAGCATCTTTTCTTTTGGCATTTAAAAGAATTAAAAGTCCTTTTAATTCTTTTAAAATGGGGCATATGTTGACATCAAAATAAGAATTGGCATAAGTGCCGAATATGCTTTAATACCGAATCCAGCGTATAATGGAAATCAGCCATCTTTTGAAACACGTCCGAACCAAATTCGGCAACATGCCGAGAAGCAAGTAAGAATAGCATGGTATCCCGAATTCGATAAGTAATAAAAATATGTATATTTACCAAAATATGAAGAGTTATAGTTCGGGACGTTGGAATATTTATGCTTCATGACAGCAATCATTTTCGAGAAGATCACACTTCGGGAATACACTGAAAAATCACAACCTAGCCACGACAGCAAAAAGTTATGAACAGGAGTGGAAATAATGAGCACAAGCATATTATGGAAGGTTACTAGTCCAGATTTGAAATCATCTCAGCAGTTAAGATCAAGTTTTGCCAAACAATAAAACTAGAAACGCAGGAAGAAAAGGCAGTTATTGGAAGCGCCAAAATATTCAAAGTTTGAAAACATGGAAGTAACCAACGAGCAATTGCAAGATAAAAGGAGATACAAATACTCAAATGAAGTGAAGAAGAAAAAAGAACAACACAAAGAAAAACCATTCAAGCTTATCTACACTTTAGTTTCCTATGCATTTTCACTTCCTGTATTTACAGTTTCCTGTATCCTTAGTAACTTTCCAGTTCCTTACAACTTTCATAGGAGTATTGTAACGTAGCTTGAAACTTTGTTGGTCCCAGATCCATTTTTAAGTCATACGCTTTTCATCCATTTCATATAATCCTGTTCTGATTTCCATCATTCCATGCAATCCTATGTTACACTTTATTTTTCGCCACAACTCTCCTAGTAATCAAATCACAGAACCTACTTTAATAAAAAAAATTGAAAACAAAAATTTCGGTAAAGGATATTCCTCGAAAAAACGAGCGAACAGTTTCAAAAACAGAAATTTTTTGTTAATATCAAACATGTTTTTTTGCTCAGAAACATGTACAGGAATAAAATCTATTTCTGACTAGAAATTGATTTTTAAAACAGAATAATTATCATTGCAGTCTTATCTCATAAAATTTCGGTATCGACAACGGTTTGGATTTGAAGCTTGCAGCAAAGAAAAAAGTTAAAAAGTCACTATCATCTGACAGACATCTTCAACAAGTATCCCATTTCTCCATATTATATTGAGAAGTATTGCTGATTCCAGGCCATGGCAGAGCTGACCGCAGTACTGGTTTCTGTTTATTTGCTATTTCTTCGTCTGAATCATCCTGGTCTGCGTAAATGCTTTCGTTGTTCAAACTCTCGAGTCCTGATCTATACTTCATCAAGAACTGTAAAGTTAGAAACAGTAAAATGAAATTTGGTAATCTGGGGTGGATTAACTTAATTCTTTGTTATTTCCTAACAGAATACTCATGACCTTCCTGAAGCGTCAGTTTCCAAGAGAATTCAGTTGCAAGATTCACCAGTCCAAGAAATTAAATGAATTATACTCACCATCCTCAAGTAATGTGTCTTGTAAGCTCTAGATGATTAAGGTACTGTGCATGAAACTAAAAACTTCTGTTCATTAGGTTGCAAAACAGTGGCAGCATGCAACGACAGTATCTTATTTCCATCCTCCCCATGAACCGTTCTTGGAAAGAAGAAAAAGTTATAGACGAGCATCGTTTGACAGGTAAGGCCACTAAAGGAAGGTTATTTATTTAGGTTTGTCCAACAAGAGAGTGCACGGCTACCTAGTATATGGTTATGAACTTTGGGTGCCTGGTATGTTAAATCAAATAAAGTCTGCCAATTATAAATTAACAGGGTAAATTATCAACCTGAAATTTTTCCTGGTGAAGATAGGTGTGAAAAGCCATAGCCTGTCCATTCAATCTTTCTTCAGATAGGAAAGTGTTAGAAGAGATGGTTCGTGATTGATGACGCTCCTCTGAGTTGATGCTGAAGAGTTGAATGGTGAAGATATTATTATCAAATGTTTGCAACAATTTGAGCTTACCACTTCCATACCATATGAATATGAATTCTTTAAGCTGGGAAAGAGGGAATCAGACCAACTGCCATGTCAACGCACTTGTTGGGGAACGTGTTCTTGGACTTAAGAAGGAGAAGAAAAGGATGTAACCTTTAAAGACTTGGTAAGCTGCAGAGCAATTTGTTGAATATACTGAGTCAAGCACTAACATCTATAAATAGACACCATGTTAACCATGCAAGACACCTCACTCCTTCCTCAAGCAATCATTCTTCTGAACTCAAGATCAGAGCCCAATTTCCTGTCCAACGATGAAGCGTCTTTCGAATAGCTTTCTCATCTTGGCTTTGGCAACTACCACTGCTTTTGCTTATGACCCGAGTCCTCTTCAGGACATATGCGTGGCCACCAATGACCTGAACTCTGGAGGTTGGTCCGCAATTCTTGCACTATTCATGCCTGTCTGGCTTATGACGCTGAAGCAATAACACGAATTCTGTTTCTTATGCAGTATTTGTGAATGAAAAGTTCTGCAAGGACCGAGCCACAGCTGATGATTTCCTCTTTATGGGGTTTAGGAATCCGGAAAACACCGCGAATCCGCTCGGATCAAAAGTCACACCGGCTTTCGTCGACCAATTTGCAGGACTCAACACTCTTGGAATATCCATGGCTCGCCTTGACTTCGCTCCCGGCAGCCTCAATCCTCCCCACACTCACCCTCGTGGGCACCGAGCTTAAAGTCGTGGTGGAGGGTACGCTACTTGTTGGCTTCGTCACATCCAACCAATTAAACAACACTCTCTTCACCAAAGTCTTGTACAAGGGGGATGTGTTTGTGTTCCCAATCGATCTCACTCACTTTCAGTTGAATATCGGAAACGCATACGCACTGGCCTTTGCTGGTCTTAGCAGCCAAAACCCATGAGTCATTACCATTGCTAATGCCATCTTCGGAGCAAAGCCACCCATTTCTGATGATGTTCTCACCGAGGCCTTCCAAGTGGACAAGAAGGTGGTCGACTACCTCCAGGCACAGTTTTGGTACGACAACAATTAAATGGAATGTATGGCCAACAATAAAAAGAAAGATTAAACAGAGTAAAAGGTTGCTTGGAAGAATAATTACTTGACCATACGTTATATCAAGGCATACTTATGTACGTCATGTATGGCCAGTTTATAAGAAAAGATAGTTCTTTTAACATCTCTCTCTCTCTCTCTCTCTCTCTCTCTCTCTCTCTCTCTCTCTCTCTCTGTTGTGACGAAGATGAGAAAATGCGCACCCTGCCTGGAAATTGTGATGACATCTAAATTATGCAGAAATTGGAAACTTGTCATCTAAGATTATGTGATTGCCAGATCAAAGTCATGATGCTTTTGTAACTGTATCGCAAAAAAGAATTTGTCACCTAAACAAATGCCAGTTTCCAATTGTCTTCAAATTGCGCAAGAGAGTGTTTGACAGAAACATCAATGATCCCTTACAGTTGCATATACAGCCCTAGGAATCAAAAAAGCTGGCAAGCTGTCCATCATTATCCAGGAAAGTGAAGTTCCAGAGCAACTTTCCTGTTCAGTATGCCAAATCTGGTCGTAGTTAGTGATTTCCACTAATAATAGCCAATTGACAAATTATAGTTATTGCCAAAGCTCAACTTAACTTAAAGCTATTTGAGTAAGAAGATTTTAATTTCCTTCTTTTTTCTTTTGCCTTTAGAACGAAAGTAGCTAAAAAATGTTTTATGAAGTGGCCTTTCATTGACAGTATAAAATCGAAATGCCTGGTTGAAGCCAAATCTAAACCTGCTCAAGTCAGCTGAATTCGTTTTCCCCTAGAATGACTTGTCACGTGATATTTCTCAAACCATGGAGTGTGAAATGAACCCTCGTTCAAACACGTATTAAGGTGTATAAATGATTTTAGGACTTGACAAAACCATGAACGAGATATGTTAGCATCACCCTTTCTTGATGATATCAACATTGCAACTTCAATTAGAATACCAATGGCCGCTGGAGAAATATGGGGATAATGGATGCTATTGCTTATTTCACCTATTTTTTTATAATAAGTAAAGTGAAGATGAGAGCAAACAGAGGTGTAAGTGGGCTTATTGGTGAATAACGACCTGCCTAGGAAAGAGGTAATTTCAACCATAATCCTCAACGAAGCCCTGTCTTATAAGCTCTGGAAGCCTCTGGAATATCAGTAAATTTAAATACACTGGAACTAAAACTTTCTTTCCATGACGCTGCATAGAAGTGGCAGGTTGGGAGAAGAACGATATCTTTTTCCCTACCATCTACAAACCGTTCTCAGGGAAAAAAAGTTAGAAAAGAATCACCCGATGAATGAGGCACCAACTCCATTAAATGATCAAAACTGCAGTGATGAGCTTTCTGTTTACACAGGAATACCAATTTTATCAATTTTAGTGCAAGGAAAGAGTGCATTGCAACCAAGTAAATGCTAAGAACTTCGGCATTTGGTACCAAACATGGGGATATCAAGAACAAGATTATTTTCAGGATGAAGATAGATATGGATATAGTTTTCCTTTTGCAACCTAGATAACCAATTCAATATTTTTGAGACATCAGATTGTTGAACAAAAAATGGTCTATACTTGATCTTGCTGCTTTGAGATGATGCTAGAGAGTTTTGGTTTTGCACAAGAAAAGTGAAGAAGAATACAAGAATGTAGAAGTTATCGAAGACCACTTCCATATCAGATGATGTGCCTTCTTCTCCCTGGAGGAGAGGAAATCTAACAAATCACCGAGTCATCTTAATTGTTATAGAGTAGATCATCCCTGGAGTTGAGAAGGGAAAATAGATTCGACTTCTGAAAACTTGGTAATCTGCGGGGCAACTTGCTGAATAAACTATATCTCGAAATATTGCACCCTGTATCCTCAAGCAAACCGTGTCTTATAAGCTCTGGAAGCAGCTGGAATATCATTAAATTCTCATAAACAAAGTGGAACTAAAACCTTCTTTTCATTAGGCTGCTGAGAAGTGGCAGCTAGGGAGAACAGTATCTTATTCCCTACCTCCCAGGAACCATGCTTGGGAAAAAGAAAAACTCACATGAGTATTATATGACAAACAAGAAACTTAATGCACTAAATGATCAAAACATCAGCGATGAGCTTATCGTATATAAATACTAAACTCATCAACTTTTGTGCAGCAAAAGAGTGCATTTCTACCAAATGTTAAAAACTTGGGCGCATTATATGTTTTCACTATGAACTTATTCTATTGCACACAAGAATGGTCCCCAAAATCTGTGGGAGTTTGCTATCAGAAAATTAAACATAAGTCCATAACTAATTGACGAAAAACTGAAAACCAAATGAAAACTACAAGATTGTAGGAAAAAAATATTTGGACATCAGACAGTAAATCCTCATGATCTCAATAACAGCTAACAATGTCCATCACGCAAGAGAGAGCATAAACACTTCCAATTTTCATAACTTCCCTTGATTAATAAGCAGTAATATAGTCAGCAAATGACTTGCATAGTTACAAAACTCATGTACCATGCTCAGTCATAGATCTATATAATCGAAATAACTATATGAACCCTATAACTCTATATTTCGCATGATCACTCATTATTCCTCCTTTAGGTATAAGCTGGTGCTCACATCTCTAGTTGTCCTTCTCTAGGGTTTCAACAAGAGACTTGATCTTCTCAACAGTCAATGGCTTCTCAAGGCACTCATCCAGACCTGTCGCCATGAAAGCTGCCTTGTCCGCTTCAGCGTTCTGCGAAGTCAATCCCACGATCATGCTCTTCACTCCATTTGCTCGCAGCTTCTCCATCACCTTCACACACAAATACAAGGAAGAAATCGTACATTTTATCTGCAATTGATATTGTTCATAAATATGCGTCAAATATAAGATAGAATGAAGAGTTAATTAATTCTTACTTCAGGGCCATCCATGATGGGCGAATCAATGTCCATGAGGATAATATCAAAAGATGGACCAGAAAGGTGAAGATCCAAGGCCTCCTTATTTGTGGCCATTTCAGTCTGGACTTCTTTTGCTACTTTGAGCTCGCTAACAAGCATCTCATGTACTCTACACTCGAGCACGTCATCATCCACAATCAACACGGATAACTTTTCTCTCATGGATCCAGAATTATCACTGTCCTTGTCACGTCCACCATCGATCCTAGTGCTGGGGCTCGCCATTGAATTGTGTCGCTGGAGCACCTAATTAAGCAGGATGGTTTTCCTGGAAAACAAATTGAAAAGATTGAAGATCGTATAAGTTTGAGTTCTAGATGTGCTTCCCAAATGGGAAAAAAAAAGATGAATGATCAGAGATATGGTTAATCACAGCCACTTTGGCATTTGATTATGGTTGGTTTGGGTCTTGTTTTTAGCGTGCAACAACTTTAATATTTTTATCATTTCATATGCATGGCTTATAGTATTAGAGTAGTTCAGTTTTCTCTACTGTTGTGCTCTTTCGGGAAAACCGGTTGCTGTTCTTGCACAAAAAATGTAAAACAAGAAGATATCATAGCTTCCATCTCAATTTTAATGCAAGAAAGAAAATGATGACATTGTTTATTAAAATGATGAAACGATGAATGGCAAAAAAAAAACATTATATGGGTGAAATGATGAATGGAATATAATTCTAGGTAAAAAAAGAAAAAAGGAGAGAAAAATCTAAGATAGAGATCATGAACACGCATGAAGACTTCTATGATATAAATAGATGAAGATCTCTATGCTATGCCATTACTTCTGTGGAAGAGGAGATGGCAAAGGTTAGATCAAGATGGAGAGAAAGCTCTAATCAATGCCATTTCAAACAAGCACAGCAATTAGGTGTATATAGTGAAAAAGAGGATGGTAAAGTGGGATTTTTTACATGATCCAACAAGTGGATTTTCAATGCTATTAATGGCCTCAATGGCATGACCAAGAAGAACACACACAACAGATGAATAACTCCAGAGTCAAATGTATGACCCATCATGCCAAACAGTAGCTGGCCCTCTGTTTTGGCTTGTGAGCTGTTTTACTCTCATTTACAACCCCCCCCCCCCCCCCCCCCCAAAAAAAAAGCTAATTTTCCAATCTCTACTTCATAGCATTTATTCGTAACCTTACTTGGTCGAATAATTCTTACTAATGTAAAATACCGGTGGTGTTCACACAACGGTTTCCACGGTTATAATGGCATGTGGCCATCTCAGCGACGGGATAATACCTAGGACAACATAAATTCAGAATTAAAATGTTTTTTCCATGTTAGAACAGCACGATTCACCTTAACAGCGCAGATAAACAAAAAGTGAAAGAGATTCCTTGCTTAGGTTTTCGCTAATTCCAGCAAGGAATTAGTGCATTTAGACGAGTTTTGGTTTCGAATGATCTAAAGGCCACAAGGGTTGTTGTGGGCTGGGCCAATACTTACTTGGTTGCCAGGCCTATGACATGGAAGAATAGAGATGGGCACTCTCCATGTATTTTGGAAAACTGAGCAAGCCAATTCATGAAGTCCATTGATGGTGGGAATATCAGTGTCTAACTTGAACTTCCCCTGCCGCCAATGGTCACACTGTCATCACCACCACAATGTCCCACTGATCAGCATCGTAATCGCATTCATAACTACGATCCTGCAAGCTCCATACTGACTTCCAAAATTGTCTCCCCAACCTGTTCCCATCCAGATCAGGTTTACCCTTGTATAGGCCGCCGATCAATAATTGTTCTGGACCGCCGGAGTGGGCTCTCTAAACAGTTGGCCGAGAGCATTATCAATCCATGGCGCCACTTCTTTAGCCCTTTTCCGAATTTTCCCCCCAAACTGAGCCGCTTCGCAAGCATGTTTAGAGTCCCTCACATGTCTGCCTCCATGGTCCGTTGAGATACCTCAAGCCGAGGAAAAGCCTTCAAAAAAAACTTGTGTCCCCTGAGCTTCGTCAACAGGATGGTTGTTGACACCAAACATAGCTCCATTCTCCAACGATCTTGTCGACTCCGATACCAATTGACACAGCAGAAACAAGATAAACACAAGTAAATTCGTAAAACGCGCACGCATATGCAAACACACTCAAGGCGCAAGTTCAACAAAAATTCTCTCATAATTATGGCATTGATCAAAAGGATAAGCCGAATTACATGAATTATTTCCTGATTTCCCCAAATGTTGGCGCAGTTAACTAGGGTGTTAGGGGCATTTCCAGCTCTAAAATTGGAGATCACTTATTTGAATTCCATTACTCACATGCCAATTGATATGGACTAGGACCACCTGCACAAGTTAAATGTCTGAGCTTAATCGATTCGTGGGGGCTTTGGGAGTGTTTCATGGCCTCCAAGTAGCCGGATCTCTTTACCTATGTCTCTAGATTACAAAAAAAAATACATATGACGCTTATTGTGTAAAACTCTCATTTAGAAAACTTGGAAAGTAAGCCCAACAATAATTTATATTTAAAACAAAATGATATCCTCTAAGGCTCCATTCATTTTACGAAGAACAACTTTTGGAAAAATATTTTTCGGGTTTTTCAACATTCGATTCACTGAAAATAAACTAATAGCGGAAAACATTTTCCCTCAATGGACAAAACACTTTCAAAAGTAAAGGAAAATGTTTTCCTCTCTCCTCTTTTTAAGAGGAAAACATTTTCTTTTCCTCCTTTTTTTCATCATTCATTTTAATTATGTTTATTTTTCTTTTCGTTTTTTGAATTCTAATTTTTAATTATTTTTTATTTTCTTTTTTTTCTTTTTTTCTCTTTTTTACCTTCTTCTCCAGCCGATAATCGGCCACGGCGAAGGCCGGCGACCGGCCACAAGCGAGCTCGAGCATCGCCTGAGGGCAAGCCTTTCCAGATCAGTGATGATTGAGCGTCGCCAAAGGCGAGTGAGCAAGCCGTTAGCTTGCAAGCTCATGTATCGCCTGAGGGCAACAACGCTCAAGCCTCATCAGATCGACGACGCTCGAGCGACGCCAAAGGCAAGCGAGCTTGCCTCTGCCTCCCGAGTCTAGCGAGCTTGAGGCAGCGACGAGCTCGCTCGCCTCTAGCGACGCTTGAGCCTCGCCGCCCTTAGGAGACGCTCGAGCATCACCAATCTGGCGAGCTTGAGCCTCGCCTCTCTCAAGCGACGCTCGAGCTCACCTATGGCCAACCTTCGCCATGGCCAACGACTGGCCAGAGAAGAATGTAAAAAGGAGAAAGAATAGAAAAATAAAAAGCAAGAAAAAGAAAAGGAAAGAAAAAAGTTAATTAAAAATCAATTTAAAAAATAAAAAATTTATTAAAAGTAGTGTATGGAGAAAAATATTCTCCAAACCGAACGACAGAAATTGTTTCCCAATTCATTTTCATGTTTTGGCCGAACATCGGAAAATAGTGTCATTTTCCTAAAAAATGGCTTCCTAGAAAATATTTTCTAGAAATATTATATTTTTTGCTAAATGAACGGAGTCTAGGATACGAAATAATTTTCGAATTCCTTTTGACCCAAAAAAAAATTCCAAATTCCTACGTATTGGTAGGGATGGGTACGGGGTACAACGAGGACGAGGATCACATCATCTTGCATAAGGCAATGGTGCCCCGTGGGGCCCGCCTCACGATAAGTGAAAATTTGAGCAAATATTTTTTTGAATATATTGGTTCATATATTCCACTTTTTGACAAAAAATTAAGCACTATATATTTGTATGTATGTATGTATGTATGTATAAGTGATGTTTTGTTACCAACTACATTATTTAACTAAATATGCAAAAAATTTATAATAACTATATTTTGTTATGTTACTTCTAATTGTAATCTATACTAAATTAATAAAGTATAAAAAAATTATATATAAATGGGAGAGGCGGGCCTATTACCACCCCTGCCACTCCCGCCAAAATCCCTGCTCCGTGCCTCGCCAAATTCCTTGGGGAGAATTGTTCACAGGGCAAATTTGCCCCGTTCGAAGCGGGGCACTGCAAGGCGCGGACTACTCATGCACAAAGGCTTTCCAACCACATTCAAATTAATATAACCTAAACAAAGCTGTCCCAGATTTTATGATTGGTTTGATTATGAATTGCATCACATCATCATCCCTGCAAAGTTTTGTGCAATGGTGAGACTATGGAGAAATTCTTTCCGAGCATAGGAATACGTCAAAGGTGATCCCCTTTCACCATACATCTCGTGTTATGCATGGAAAGGTTATCTCACCTTATCAGTGATGCAGTAAATTCAAAAAGGTGGAAACATTTTTGCTTTCGAAGGAGTAAACCACAAATTTCTCATCTGATGTTTGCGGATGATCTCCTGTTAATGGCAGAGGTTTCGAGAAATCAAATGGATGTCATCCTGGAATGTTTCGGCGATTTTTGCAGTAGATCGGGACAAATTGTGAGCAAGGCTAAAACTAAAATTTTCTATTCAAAGAATATTTCTCTGGGGTTGAAACGTAATTTGAGCAAGATTTCTAGTTTTGGTGTATGTGTGAAGCTAGGAAAATATATGGGAGTGCCTTGATTCATGGAAAAAACTTCTTCGAGGCATTTTCAATATGTATTAGAGAGCACGAATAAAAGGCTTAGTGGATGGAAATCTAAAAGCTTGTCAATGGCGGGTCGAATTAGTTTATCCCAGTCTGCAATTGTCTATCCCTATCTATCACATGCAATGCACTAAAGTTCCAACTCAAGTTTGTCGAGAGATTGAAAAGAGTTATCGTGCTTTCATATGGGGAGAAACAAGCGATAAACGTCAAATTCACCTCCTGAATTGGGAATCCATCCGCAAGCTTAGGAAATGTGGTGTTCTTGGCTTTAGATCTCTTGAACTGACTAATGAAGGATTTATGATGAAGCTAGCGTGAGGCCTCAAAACTCAACCTGATAATCTCAAGGCACAAGTTTCGATTGCCAAGTATTGTTCGCAGAGAACTGATTTTCATGCTAAACCTAGTGACTCAACATTATTGAAAGCAATTGTGAACATTTGGCTGGCCTTACAAGAAAGAGTTCTATGGAGTTTGGGAAATGGCAAACATTGTTGGACAGATAAATGGATACCATTTATGGAGCTGCTTTATAATATGGTTAATTCCCACCTATCTTCTTTTGAGATTGACAGAAACGTCTGCGATTATATGCTAAATGGAAATTGGAATTTTCAGATATTTTAGCATTAGAGCTATCAAACCTTATTCAGCCTATAATGAGACGATACTCTTTTGTGGGAAGGTATTGGAAGTGGGTCTTTCTCTGTTAAGTCAACATGCGAGGTAATCAATGGGGCAAACAATCAAGAATTTGGAAGTATATGGTCCACAATTTGAAAGTGAAAGGGACCTCAACATATTAGAACTTCCCTCTGGTTAGCCACTCATAAGCGAATGTTGTTGACTAATGAATCGAAGACATGTCACAACTTGGGAGGAAATCCAAATAACATGAGATGCGAGTCTCATGTGGAAACAACTTTACATGTTCCAAGGGATTGTCCAATTGTCTGTAGGATATGGCTTGAGTTTGTCCCACAACAATATTTGGGAGTATTCTTCTCAATGAAATTGTCACAATGATTGAATTCAAATCTCACTGGTAAGGGGCGATCGAATTTTCATCGTGATTAGAGCATAATTTTTGGAGTAGGTGTGTGGCTTTTCTAGCAATGGAGAAACAAGTCACCTTTTCAAGACAACTTTGTTTTCCCTTTGAATCCGGTAAAAGTAATTCGGTCATACACAAAAGAAATCATAAAAGTTTCGTACGTGAATAATTCAACATAAGTGGATCATGCATTTCTCCGATTTTGCTCTTATGGGATCATCCAACTTCCGGGTGGATTAAACTGGATATTGATAGAGCCTCTAAAGGCAACCCAAGATTTGCTGGTGCATGGGGTTTATTTAGAAACAAAGGGGATGACTAGATTGATGATTTTGCCACATTCGTAGGAATATGGTTGCCAACACAAGCAAAACTTTGGGCTGTGGTTGGAACTCAACTTCACAAAGTTCAAACTAATTTAAGTTCCTTCCTTGGAAACCGATGCAAGATTAACCCGAAATCAAGCCTCCAAATCTATTCTCGAGTCGACCCGATTCATTCATTCCATAATCAAATAGTCCATCGACTTTGGCCCGTGATCCATTTGATAAATATCAATGACTGATTTGACAAGCAAATACAACAAGCTAATTTACAAAAAAAAAAAAAAAAAAAAGATTAAAATTCGAAGTTCCCCAGTCTGAGGACATACAACCAACAGTTCATACATAGAGATTGAGAACACTTTGGGAGGACCCATTCATCAATCGTGGGAATTGCACAAGTCCTCGAAAACTTCAGACAGACCATAAGACAATGCTTTGTATCAAGAAAACGATTAAAACCAAAACAAAAGCCTCTCAGACAACTTTGAATTGATTAATTTCTTCAGACCAGATGAGAATCAAGGGCCAGGATGGTGCTGAGGTTCATGGGGTACATGTACTTGGTGGACCCCTTCATGATGGATTGGACGATGAATCCGTTCGCCTTCTGTGACGGGTGAAATGGATCCCAGAATGCATACTGATCTCGATTAGGGCACAAGTTCGATGCGCCGGTGCATAGCCCGATCCCATTGTAAGGTCCTTGGCCACAGCATGCCACTTTTGATGTCACAAACCCTGCACCAATATAATGTCATGAATGATCACGTATATATGAATTATGAAGAGTGGAAGGAGTGACTTCGACTCCAGTACTTGGAAAGTTTATCGTTATATATGTTCAATAATGCCTTCCCTCCCTATCAGAAATTCTTTTCTCCTTATAATTAACAGCTTCGATAGACTTAGACAAACTACTGACTCCAAGAACATGTGTAAGATAGTCGTCGTGATTTAATTGCGACCAATTCAGGTAAGCTGCTGTGATCAATGTGAAACATATGACATATCGATATGGAGGTGTGTATGCATTTGGCATATTAGCTTGCATATGATTAAGATTACCATAGGCCTGTGGGTCGTTGATGAAGTCACGATGCATGAGGTCGGTGTTGGCGGCTATGAACACGTTAGAGCCATACTGCCGGTTCAGCCCTTTGAGCATTTGGACAAGCTGAGGGTTGAAGAGCGAAGCAGCCCGCTGGAGCTCCGGCGCGCACTGCCCGTTCCTGCCCCGCATTGCCAACTCCGCCGGCACACACCCCAGTGGCCCCGTCCCCGTCACTAGCAGCCTTCTCGCCCCGAGCTCATGTAGCTTCTGCAATACCATAATTGCAATAAAAAAAAATTAACTTTAATTGATAAACAATAATGCGAAGGGTTATGTTCTTCTTTATATTTTTATGTCTATTTTTGGTAATAAGAATTTGTATGGTGCAATATTTTCTCGGCTAGGTGTGTTGAAGGGTTACGGGTCAATGGATCAAATGTCAGATTCAATGCATACATTTTGGCTTTTCTTATTTTATTTTGCATGCTGGACATAGTCTTTTATGTAATTAGAGAATTATAGCTTTTGATTTTTTTTGTTGAACAAATTAGATAGTCGTTAGACATGTCTTTTGTTATGTGGGACCAAGGGTCTTGAAGATATAAGCAATACGCAGTACACGGACTCTCACTGTCATTTCTACAGTCAAACCCACCCTTTTGTCGACGAGAACAGGAGAGACACTGTGAAAACTGAATTGCCAGGTGATCTGACTAAGCTCAATTAGATGTTTAGATCAGTTAATTAATCCCTATTTAGGTCCCCCCACTTTGTAATATAATACTCGAGTAAAATTTCTCTGACATTGATCCAAAAAAAGGCACGGAGAAAGCTATGGCTGAACTTGAAAGTTAAATGACAAAAAAGGTTAGATGATGCGACGTTGCATGAAAAGAGACTTGAACAAAATCCAAAGGAAGCCAAACGGGGTCGAATTCGATTACCTCGAGGAGTTTCCGGTACTCAGTGATGAGGTACTTGACGTAGTCGGGTATCGCAAATTGGCGCGACCGGGCCGAGAAAGGTACCAGGAAGTAGTTGTTAACGAAGTCGTTCCCTCCGACGGTGATCAGCACAAGCGCTTGGTTCACCAGCAGTCGAGTTCTCCGAGCTCCTACCAGAGCACTCACTTTCTGCTGGTATTCCTCAAAGTACTGCAATTGCCTGTACATCCTTATAATGTTTATCTGCCAAAAAAAAAAAATACACACTTTACATTTCTTCACAAGCCATTTATATATGAACAGATCGACAGGGGAAAGAGATATGAGTGAAAAAAATTACTTGCCGCGTCTGCCCTAGAGGAAAATGGCTCGCTACACCTACCACAAATGAATGATAACATCTGATATACATTACATGTATCGTAAATATATCTAGCTCATAATCACGAAATTTTTGGACGTGTTAAATAACGTTAGGGAAAAAACCACAAAAAACCCCAAACTTTACCTCTTGTAACACATTTACCCCGAACTTTTTTTTGTAACACAAAAAATCCCAAACTTTATTATTTGTGACACATTTACCCCAATACACATTGTCCATGGGCATTTTCGTTTTTTTTGCTTTTTCTTTTTTTTTTTACTTTTTTTTTCCTTTCCGGCGAGGTCGGGCGAGCCTTGCCATCGCCCTTGCCGGATCCGGCGTCGGGCGAGCCTCGCCGGCGTCGGGCGAGCCTCGCCGGCGTCGGGCGAGCCTCGCCGGCGTCGGGCGAGCCTCGCCGGCGTCGGGCAAGCCTTTGCCGGCGTCGGGCATGGCTTGCCCTCGCCTGGGCGAGGTCGGGTGAGCTTCGCCATACGCCAGAGAGGCTCGCCCTCGCCAGATCCAGCAAGAGCGAGCCTCGCTGGCATCGGGCGTGGCTCACCCGACACCAGCGAGAGCCCCCCTCGCCGGAAAGGAAAAAAAAAGTAAAAAAAAAAAAAAGAAAAAGCAGAAAAGACGAAAAGGCCCATGGACAATGTGTATTGGGGTAAATGTGTCACAAATAATAAAGTTTGGGATTTTTGATATCATAAAAAAAAGTTCGAGGTAAATATGTCACAAAGGGTAAAGTTTGAGATTTTTGATGACTTTTTCCCGTAATGTTATTAGCAGCAAGTATACGACATCCGCAGCGGGGTCTTTGCTTTTCAAACGCAAGCGTCGACGAGTAGGCTAAGTATTACTCTGCATTTGTTGACTTAATCGAGTTGACTAAGAGCTCTTATGTCATATGCTGATTCATTTTTCATAAATATTATCCATTCTAGAGGTAGCTAGAACAGATGATGCTTACGAATTGTACTCCGGTGTCATTGAGAATTCCAATTCCAGCAGAAGCAAAATTAGCGCCTACTAGTAACTTCTCTCCTGTGAGCTCCGGACTCAGGTACGGCAATGTCGATACCGAACCTAATTCCTGACCTGAGTAATTCACATTTTAGCTGATAAATTGGACCTCATTTGCGTCATAATGAAACTGAAAATGTGCACTGAAACATGTGAAAATGGAAAACCTACTGATGAAATCCGGAATGTTGAACCCATTAGAGAACCGGCCGGTGGGCTGGCCAGTCGGGTAATCGATTCCGTAGGGGGGCGAGTCTGCACGGGCAGTGGTCACCAAGTAGTTGTTGTTGCCATTGTCGACGAGCGAGTCGCCAAATACGAAGAACGCTCGAGCAGCCTGGGCAAACGGGCATAGGAAAGTTCCCATCATTGCGTTGACAAAACCAATCACGACGAGGACGGTCACTGGAGATGAATGCAGAAAGCTAGCCATGGTCATGGAGAGAGAGAGAGAGCGAGAGACCAATGAGTTCTGAGTTTTCTTGTTTAAGTGAAACACTCACTTGGCTACGTGATTGCAATAATAAAACAGCCTTTATATAGTTATAAGTTCCTGGCCGGTTGTAATAAGGAAAAAGGTTGGTTCTCTGGTATGAGTGGTTGCATGCGGCGCCAACAGTGAGTTAGTGACCACTTCTTCTTTTGTGTCCTGAAAAAATAAAGTAAAAATAGAAGCAGTTGGCTAATTCATTTATGCATCTCAAGATCCATCCTTTAAATTTCCCAAAGGCAGCTGGCTAATTCATTTTCTTTCGGCAATGCTTGCGTCACTATCCTATTTCTCTAGGTTGCACGAGTATGAAATGAGCTGAGATGACGGGATTTATTGCGCAATATATCATCTAGGGTTGGCATGGTCATGCATGTAAAGGTATGTCCGACATGTGCCGGCTCGCGTTAACATCAGTATACCAAAACCTTTAAATGGGTCATGCGTCGGCCAGTGCTATAGCCCTAGCAACAATCTTTGCTCTCAGTTGATTTAGTGTGAAGCAGCTGGATCGGTGTCAAATGTCTCAAACTGTATCTCAAATCTCACCTACAAAAGAAATCATGCACAATCATATGATACGATGAAAGCAAATATTATATATCTACGTAAATCATACTCTCTCTCTCTCTCTCCATGAACTTTTGTATCTTTACTTGCCCCTCATAATTAAAGTCGTGTTATTATTCAAAGAGAACATTTATCAACATAAAACTGAGAGGTTTATTTTTCTTTTTCTTTTTTGGAGGAGGGCTTCAAAAAGAATGAGAGGTTTACATAAGGAAATCAATTAATCAAGGGAAGGCAACTCAGTGAATATGGGGGACTAGTGTTTTTGTGCAGGTTCACCTACTTCTTAGTGATTAGGAAACCACGAACATCAACATCATATTCCCCTTTTAAGCGTCTCTCAAAGTTAATTTGTAGTACTACTTGTTGTCTAACTTTTTTTTTTATAATGATATGGGTAGTCCTGCATCTTTTTTACATGTTCGATATCGCTGTTAAATCAAAACTCGACCCCCACCCCCAACAAATCGAAATTCAGCTGCCACCAGAAGTAAATCGAAACTCAATCACCACCACTACAAACACCGTCAACCCAATAGCCACCACCATGCTTCTCTCTCGCTCCAAGATTGATCTCCATCAATGGATGTTGCCTCCTACGTTGAGGTGCATGATCTCACATTTGAGGTTGCTCGTCTCGGATTTGAGGTCATAAGACTCAGACTTGCGACCTAGATGCGAAGCTCGAGCGCCTCCGCAGATAAGTTTACGAATCCTCAAGGTCTCTATGGTATTGAAAAGAGAGATTTAATGGTAATTCGTTCGAACCCAACATGGAATGGAAGAAAATTAAGCGGTGCTTGCAATGAACAAATTTACTATTATTTAAGTAATGAACAAATGCACTCTTTGTTTTGTGTTATACACTTAGAATATTGTGTTAATCAGAAGTCATTTTTGTGGTGGATATTATAGAAGTTCTTTCGAAAAAGTTTTACGGAGATAAATTTCATGTTTAGCATTTCTTGATAAGGTTAATATCATGAAAAACCCCAAACTTGTACACATGTGACAATTTTACTCAAAATTAATTTTTTTTATCATAAAAAATCATAAACTGGTACACTTGTTACAAATTTACCCTCAGTTTATTTTCGTTAATTTTTACTATCAAATTGTTTTGTTAAGTGACATGTAATAGTTGACTAATGTGCCAGTTTTATGTTTTACCCTCAATTTATCGTAGGTGTACCAATTTTTTATTTTTTTGTATTAATCTAATTTAAAGGAAACTAATGAAGGTAAATTTGTTACAAATGTATCAGTTTGGGGTTTTTAGTTGTCAAAAAATTAGTTTGGGATAAATTTGTCAATAGTGTACCAGTTTGAGATTTTTTTGTGATAAAAAAATTAGTTTAGAGTAAAATTGTCACATGTGTATCAATTTTGGGTTTTTCGTGGTATTAATCCTTCTTAATATGCGATTGACTTCGTATCAACATAAATTGAGAAAACAATTTCTTCCAAATTGGTAATGAGGGCAATGTAATAAGGGGGTTCTGGGGGCTTGGCCTCCTTGAGGAGAAGTTATTATGAAACAAGAGATTCAAAACTAAAAAGTAGAAGTCGGCAAAAGATGTATATTATATACATATCGTGATTGGTCGACTGTACCGTGGTGCTTGTGAAACAAATACATAAGATACTTTTTTGGTCCACGAGACCTACTTGGGTAAGATAGAGAGAGGTCACACATGATCAACATCAATGAGCTGTCTTAAGGACTTGACCTGCCCCTCAAGAATAATTTGCAGCCCATCAACTATCAACCCCACTAATTGCCCCTAACATGGTTCCATGCATTGCCCAACAATTGCCCGAAGGCCAGTCATGGCCTTCGAGCACCTCTATCCCGCTAAAGAGCCTTATGAGCAATTTTGCTCATAGCATGAGGAGATATTTTCATGTTTGAGATGCCACCACATCTCTAAAAAAATGTAGAAATTAACCCGTCATCACCATAGTAGGCCACTATCCTACCATCGAAAGTTGATAGGGCAGAAATTTGATGTTATGTCAAAAACAATGTTTAGAAAAATTACACAGTCAAACCCTACAAAATCTTAAACGGTCAGCAGCTACTCTCTCGCAGCTCTCATGCTGACTTGTAGCCGAACTTGATTTCAGCTAGGATGAACCTGCGTTAACAATGAATCTGGAAAACCAGCCCCGCTTGCCTCTTTGGAAGCTATTATGATTTATGAAGTAATTGCTGAGTTTCATTATGTTCATCATACGGCCAAGGCATAGGTACTTTAAGAGACATGGGCCTAAAACCCTAAATCACTCCTCTAGTCAACCCCCCTAATTGGGTGTCACTCGTGGACCACCGAAGTTTGAGGTGATAAATTAATTATATACGGTGCCAAGCCAACTACTTTACTTGAATAGTTTTCCTTTTCAGCGTGCCTTAGCTGGAGAAACAAGCAGTTGAACTAACACCCTTTCCAATTGATGATCTCCCATTGAATTGCTGTGTATAAGATTGACCTACTTTTCAGGCTCTGATTAATTGCCAACGATTGGAGAACTTTTCTAGGAAGCCATGCATGAGATCCACTTCCGTGTGACAAACGGATATGTAATTGACCATGTGTCGGTCATCCGAGAAGAAGTTATAAGTGATATATAACAAATGGATTGAGTCGAATTTAGACTGTTGAAAATGATGAGTCTCACCAGATTTGATGATCCAGATTTAGATTAGTACATTTACAGAGTTCATGAAATAACTTCTTGTTGTGGGACTGCAAAATTTTTAGAGATTCCTCCTTCAAAAAGCTTAGCCAATAACTTCTCATCATGCTCATTTTGTTGTAACTGATGGTTGGGGTCTATCATATATTGGGATCCAAATCTAACAATGTCTACAACATTTGGTTCATAGACAAGGAGAGCATATGATAATTCAGGTCAATGGGAAAAGAGACGTTTGAAGTAGACTATCATGATCGACCTCCGATTTTGTAAACATTAAAAAAGGAGGTTTCGCCTGATATGCGCTAATTCTAGATCTGAGATTTAACTCGGGCTTTCCTAAGTCCATATTATATCATGACTTAGGGTTTAGGATTTTAACTTACAAGTGATTTTTATTTAGGAGTCGCCACTAATCAGTTTTAAGTGTGTCGATTAGAAAACCAAGTAAGGTGATGGGAGAATCACTCCACTCCTACGAACTAGAAATTAAATGAGTTCTAAGACTTAGTTACACTAGTTGAATAATTAATACCCTTTCGGAACCTTTTTATCTTGTTCATTTCATAAAATATTTGTCAAGCAATTTTGAATTGATTTTAGGACATTTCTCCTAACATATGAGGTAATCAAGATAGATTAGCAGTCAAGATAGATATGCAATCTAGGGTTCTAACCCTAACTAAGGTGACAACATTTAAAACATAACAAATTATTCAATTAAAAACACCATATATAATAATACAATAGTAGCAAAGATAACATGCAAAATACTACTATATAGCTCTATATGATTTTCAGATTTAAGCCACGATTATTAATCAAATAATTCACATAATTTAGATAAATATTCAAAAATACTAATTTTAAAACTATTTCCTAATTTTATAAGAAATAATAAAAAAAATTATTTTTTTATATTTTTTATTATTTAGAAATAACAATAATAACTATTTTTAAAAAAAATTAATTTTTTTTAAAATATTTTTATTAAAAATAATATAATATTACTATTATAATCAACCGAGTCAGGTCGGAGGACCCGGGTCGAGTCAAATCCAAGTCAGGTCATTGAACCCGACCCTAAGGCACCGAATCCGAACTAGATCAGATCTCCGAATCCGAACCAAGTCGAGGTCAACCCAAGTCGTTGACCCGAATCCGATCCGAATCTGCCCCTTCACAGATCTGACTCCCCTATTTTGGTTTTTTTTTTTCTTCTCAGTCTCCCCTGTTTCTCACAAACTCGCTCGGTTGGCGCTCTTGCCGGACCGCCAAGAGGTTCCGGCGTCGACTAGGCCCCCACGGCAAACGACGTCGAAGCTTGACAAGCAACAGCCGATGGCCACGGCCGCCATCGGCCACCTTTGACATATCTCAAGCCAATGAACGAATGTGTAGCTGACGTTGACTGGGATGGCAAAAGGGGATTGACTAAAGCTTTGATCGGCGCCGAGGATCAAAATGAATGAGAGAATAGTGCGTTTTGGAGTGGAACAAATGCAAGGACTACTCGGTTTCAGGCAAAAAGGAGGGCACAACAAATAGATCTAATTCAGGCATTTTGTCAAACACCTGGCAAGCGTAGACAAAAAAGAAATAACTTCGACCTGTTTCGAGGTTGCGGCCAACTCCAACGGTCATGGCTCGCCCCCGACGGTGAGTATGGACCGATAAGAGGATCAATATGGGCGGGGATTCGCGCCAAGTGGCTGGCGCGGGTCCTGACCAACTGATGAACCAGAACAGGGCAAAACAGGGCACAATAAGAGCCGAGAAAGGCTTACCGATTGGGGACGTCGGCTCGATAGATTGCCAGTGACTCTAGCTCACTGGGGCAACTCTTGCAACTATGTTCTTCTACCTACAAACGAAAGTCCCAAGCTTTTTTTGGGCAATCTCTCTATTTTTTTCTCCCTTCCTCTACTCTGTTTTTTTGTTCTCACTGTAGCCGAGGCTCTCTGAGCCTTCCTCTCTTCTTCTCTGGTCTTTTATGGCAGAGACAACCTGTCTCTGCTCTGCTCATTAACCGCCATTAACTCACCTGCACCGGTCTACTCTGCGTTTTTGATATTTGTGGCCATTTTAGGATGGTACAGGGGAGACGTTCTGCTCCTTTGTATCTCACTTTCATGGTAGCGAGGGAGGGGAAGAGGAAAGAGGGAGAGGGGTCGAGCTGTGCCCAGGCACAGGGAAGAGACGGTCGAGCCGTGCGTGGGCGAAAGGAGAGGGTGGGCCGTCGATCCCACAAAAGAGGGAGAGAAGGGGAGAAGGCCCCAGTGCGAGCAAGGGGAAGGAGAAGAGGGATCAGGTCTGGTCGGCCTTGGCCCAACCCGATCTAAATTTTATTATTATATTATTATTTTTTAAAAAAAATTAATAATAATTTGTTTAAATTTTTTTAATAATAATTTTTTTGAAAGTTAATTAAGAAAATATGCTATAATAGGCCCTATTAATGCAAATGTGCCTAATGTCTATATGCAATACAATTAGAAAAAATAATATATTTTTTGTTTTATGAATTGATTAAGAAATTAACTCCTAAATTTTCCATAATTAATTTTGGGCAAAAAATTAGAAAATAGGTGTCAACATAAACCTAGCGACCAAAAAACAAAAAAAAGTAGACATGGCAATCAGCAGGTTTGAGTGGGTTCAAGTCTAGGTTATATGAGTCATACAACTGGTCGTTTCAAATGCGTTGAGATTTTATCACTAGATACTATACTTTATTCAAATCGAGTTAATCCTATTTTCATCCTATTTTTTTCTTGAGAAAATGGACCCTATTTTTAGGCCAGTGCTTTTTTCACCCCAAGTATGGTTGCAAACACCACCTATCACATTGAATTTATCACATTATTCCTTGCAAATCTCACTTTAGCAACGAAGATTGATGTCAAATGTGAAGCCCACTTTTGATTTACGCTTATCTCCTGCCTTTTTATACTTCTTTTTCCTCTTTTTTCATAAGCATAATTCCAAATAAAAGTATTAACTTTAGGTTAAGTGACAATTCTAGCCCTAACTTTTTTTTATCTCATAAAAAATTATCATCTTTCACTTGAGTCTCAAATCTAGTCCCCATTGACTTAGAATCATTGATTATTCAACTTGATTATTCCACCTCAGCAATAAATTCACGTGGTTTGCTGACTAGATTTAAAACACTATTCATTTTCTTCTTTTCTGAGCCATAGCTTAAAGAATAACGGTGAAACTGTTCGCCTCATTCAGTTTACCGGCAAGTCAAAAAGATCTCCAGATTAAATCTCTCTGGCTAGACTTTGTACTTTTGTCGTAATCCAAAATTGTAGACCACCACTCGTCAATAGACGCCATGGACGAGATCTGCCAAACTCACAACCATAACATTTTTTCTCAAACAATGATGATTTCAGACAAAAAGTCAATAGGGAGCCAGATTTTGAATGACGGTGAAAGTTGGTGATTTTTTATGAGATAAAAAAAGTTGGAGCTAAAATTGTCACTGACCTAAAGTAGGTATTTTTTTACGAAATAAAATAAAAGTTGGGGGCAAAATTATCACTTGACCTAAAGTTTATGCTTTTTTTTTAATTAGCCCTTTTTTCATATGGGACAAAACTAGTGACTATCTTTTTGAAAAAAAAAATAATTTATATGACAGATAACTAACTATTATTGTGTCAATGAGTTGTGATGTGTGTGTGTGTGTATATATATATATCTTGTGCTAGGAAACCATTATTTTTAAATAACCTAAGCACAAGTAAGAATGAAGATAATTATCTAATAGTTGTCATAATTGCATTTGTTTTAGCTAAAATTTTAATATATGTCATTACATTATACTCCGTATGAACTTTCATTTTATTTAGCGAATCTAATAGTCCACAAATTTATTTACTTTTCATGTCATCATTACATGATTTTTTTATAGACATTTTCAAAAAAAATTTACGACATTATAGAGTTGAATTTATATAAAAATTCTCAACATTCAACATAATCATGCAAATTCAAAAGATAAACTTCCCTAAAACTTAATTACATGGAACTATATTTGAATGGGTGTGGCAAGAAGCGGCGCTAGGTTGAAAAGTAGTCTTTTGAGAGAGGCAATGTTAGTTGTCTTTTGGTAAAATTGAAAGGCAATCCATTAATTTGTTAATAAGAAGAGTTTCCTTGCTTATTCTTATTGTTGGTTTACGGTAATGTTGTCCATTCAAAGTGACGGGGGTGTCTACAACCATATGTGGGGTAGAAAATGTGCAATTTTTTTTCATAATATATACCTTCGACAATTGAATACATAGATAATTTATAGATTCGTCACAAATTTATGATAGTTTTGTATAAATCATATTTTTTTCAACATATTACCCGTACCTTAGCTAACAAGAACGAACATCATTTATTTTTGAATATTCTAAATTTTCAACTAGAATTATATTAATTCAAGCTAAAGAGAAAAAGAAATTCATAATATGTAAAGTCAAGTTAGTTAAATCAGTTTAATTCAACCCAGCTAATAAAAATTATTGGAACGATACCGAAGATACTAAAATCTATCGAATAAATTACTTTTCATGGTGATGTGATACTTAGTTGTTTAAGCTAATGGCACTTTACGCAGCCAACGCAATTTTGTCGCATCCCATAAACAAATTGAAGAGACACCTCTTGTGTTTTCTTGGTCGCATGTACCCCCTTTGTATGTACATGATATGGAGTTTATATCGATTCACCAATTTAAATATAAAAAATGATTAATAATTATATATTTGTTGAAGATATTACCCAAATCTTGACAAATAAGATCGGATATTCTGTTACTTTGATTAATTTGAAATGTCTAATATGATTCGAGAAAAAAAAAGGAATGAAGATTATAATCATGCTATGTCACGCCTAGCTAAAAGGCAGGTTGAAACGAGATAATCCGAAAACGTCCGATTCAAGTCAAGTTGACCTTTTAATGGCCGGATGGGAAAAGGGTCCACCCTTACCCTAATTTTTAGGGTGGGTCGAAAAAAAAAATCCTCCACCAATATCTTATTGTCGGGGTGGGTTATTTGATATAGGTTTGCTTTTACCAGGTGTAGTTCGAAAGGAAATATATATGCTTAAGTCATTAACAAAATCTTCGCTTTTGTTTTGTGAGTGTATGCGGGTTCCAAGAGCAAGTTCATCAAGGCCAAAAGAAAGAATAATTATCCAAAAAGTCTTAAGCCTATTGTACGGCGATCAATTCAATTATAAGCTTTTTAATTACGTCAATTTAATCATAAACCTTTCAATTATATCAATTTAATCATAAATCTTTTGAAATTCTGTCAATTTTAGTCCCCAACCTATTATTTGAATAATTGGCCGAAATGATTATATTGGCGAATCATTAAAAGGTTTAGGATTAAATTGATAAATTTTCAAAAGATTTTGAACTAAATTAATACATTTGAAAAGTTTAAAACTGAATTGGTTGCCGTATAATAAGTGTAGGGCTTTTTGGACAATTGTCTAGCCAAAAGAATACAAATGTGCAATTTGCCATTAATGGGGAAAAGGGAGTGTTTAATAGGGAAGAGGATCAAGAGGGATTTCTTCATTTATGAAGCTTTTTGTAGATTGATCTATATTTTACATTTCAAAGAGGTGGCGATAGCAAAACCACTAGATGCTATCAAACAAACGATACCGAACAATGCTGCAGAAATTCCGAGGATGGATTGCTGGAGATTTAGGGAGCATCCTTTCATGTATCCAAATGAAAACTTGGGTCTGTTTAACGTGAAGTCCATCGAATTTGAGAGCTTACTCGAAATGCCCATAGAGAGACGGTCTCGAGACGTATTTGTTGAGAGGAGTTTGCATGATCGACTATGAAAGACACTTTGGTGGTCTAATTACGACATTTGATGATGTGTAGAAGTCAATTCACAACTATACATGATGCTATATACGTCAATCATTGTGGTCACTTCTTGAAAAGATGGCCAAAGTTAGGTCAACGCAAAGGAATTAGGCATAAAAACTTACTCCCCGCCCGGTCAACTAGAGATTAATGTTATCGCTACAAAATAGAATTTGTATGAGTAGCCGAAAGGTAGATGTCAAAACAGACACGTGTGTGCATAGAAACTATGTCAAAAGCAAGATTGATAGGAAGTTATATGCTGCCATACCAATACAGTTTCTATGATGATGCCAAGGAGTTTGACGCATCCCACCTTTGGTATATTTTTTCCTAATTTAACATGACAAAATCAGTAGATATGAAAAGAGATAACATCGGCCTGCCTTGCCGCCCTACAAAAACCTCCCTGCCGTGCTGGCCTTAAAATATCTCCGATTTGGTCCAGGTGGTTCAAGTTGGTGGTTCGACATATGGAATTGGAAACCAAACCGAAAATCACTTAGAATCGAAAACCAAATTAGTGCTCTCATAATTGCCTATAATAGGCTAGTTCAATCCGAGTGATTTTTTTTGCACACCTCTACTTGTTGCGCTGCCCCCCAAAATCTCTCCCACACCTCGTCAAGGGTGGTACCTGAACCGATCGGGTTGGGGACCTGACGGCCCATGCCGATCCATCATTGAAAGCACGAGCTCTCCCAAAACACCACAAGAAGCGAGATAACTCGTTTCAACGGACCTAGGCCAAAGGCCCGAAACGAATGGGCCCAAAGCCCATCGTCTTCTCCGAGCCTCTCGCGACTTTGCAAGATTCTCTCACTCTCTTTGCACATGCCTGCGCAGCCCCTCTCTCTTTCCATTGTCTCCTCGGCTATCGCTACAAAACAAAATTTGTGTGTAACCAAAATACATATGCTGAAACAGGCGTGCGTGCGCGTATAAACTCACTCAAGAGCAAGATTGACGGGAAGTTATGCGCTGCCTTACCAATACAGTGTCTATGGTAATGCTGGGGAGTTTTTAACGCATCCCACTTTTGGTAATTTTTTTCCCAATTTAAGATAACAAAATTAGTATATTCGAAAGAGAAGACATCGGCCTTGCCTTGCCACCCTACGAAAACCCACCTGCTGCACCGTCCTTAAAATATTTGTCATCCGGTCTGGATGGGCGGTCCTACACATGGAACTAAGAACAAATGAAAAATTACCGGTTTCAATTTTTTGGAATTAGGAACTTAGACCGATGCCTCCGGAAATTGCCCAAAACAGGTCGGCCCGTTCGGCCCACACCCCTACTTGCGGCGCTGCCCCCCAAAAATCTCCCCCCCCCCGTCGGGGCCGGTACCTGGACCGACCGGGGGCGGGACCCGACGGGGCCCCCATGCCGGTCCATCATCGGAAGCGCGAAGCTCTCACAAGACACCACGAGAAGCGAGCGGACTCGTTTCAAAGGGGCCTGGGCGGAAGGCCCTAAACCAATGGGCCCGAAGCCCGTCGTCTTCTCCGAGCCTCTCACGACGCTGCAATGCCTGCGCAGCCCCCCCCTCTCTCTCTCTCTGTGCACATGTGCCGGCGCAGCCGCTCTCTCTTCCCACCGTCTCCTCAGCTGACGTTTTCTGCTGCTCTTTCGCGACTTCCATCTTCGTGACTCTCTCCCAGCGAAAAGCAGTGCGCAGCGTAAAACCCTAAGCCTAACGACGGCAGCTCGAGCTTTCCCCTCTCTTCCGAGCTGAACATTGAGCGTCGGAGGCCCTCCTCCGAGCTGGGCATCCTCCTCATCCTTCGGGAATGGTGGATTCGCTCGAGCGCCTGGCCTCCGTTGCCGGATTGGTCTCCACCATGTCCACCAAGGAGCGCGTCAGGATATTCCGAGATGAACTCCCGCCCTTGTCGAGCAATCTAGGTAGTCGAGCGTGAATTCGATTCGGTTTTGATCCGCATTTGCAGTGGTTCTGGTGTTTTGGGAATGCGTGAATGCCGTGGGAAGAGGGAAAAAAGGGAAGGGAGAGAGGAGGCTTGCGTTTCAGGATTCGTGAGAGCGTGTATGGGTTGATGTAAAGATGGTACTTTTATGTTGTTGGTGGGTCAACCAATCAAGGGCGTGTGTTCATTGTGGATTTTAAACGTGGGGTGTCATATGCTATCGTTGGTCAGTCGGGTTCTTTTCTTGAGGTTGTAGACTCATAAGTCTTGGGAATTTTATGTTGTTTGTCCTGGTTCATGTCGAATTCTGGTCTTCCTTTATCGCATTGACTGTTTGGATGCGTTGTAATTTAGCCTTCTGAGGTTGGTGCATGTTCATCAACCTGGGAGTTTTGTTTAAATAATCATTCTATTGGCTGTGCAGAGATGTCTGCTGAGATCGCATCGCAATTGGTAGAAATCATCTTTAAAACTCTGTTCCTGTATGAGGATCTACGGTCAAGGAAAGCGGTCGATGCCGTGATTGTGAAGGCTCTTGGCGAGGCTGCATTCATGAAGTGTTTTGCTGCTACCCTTGTTCAGTTTATGGATAAGCTGCTTAAAGCTCAATCTCATGTGGGTTGTTACAGGCTTCTTAAGTGGTCGTGTATCCTCTTGAGTTGTTGTCAATTCGCTGCAGTTTCGAGGAATGCTGTGTGTAGGGTTGCTGCAGTGCAGGCATCTTTACTCCCGCTTGTTATGCGACGGTCGTTTCGGCAGCGAAGAGCTTGCAAGAAGTTATTTTTTCAGTTATTTAGTCAGGTTTAGCTCTTCTTCGGCTTAAATAACTTTTTTATTTTTAATCTTTGTAAGACATGAGATTCTCTAGGTTATAATTAAATTTTTGTGGGTATGAATTTGTTTATTTCTTATATTTCAGTCAAAGGACATGTACAAAATCTTTATAGAGGAATTACAGAATGGAAGGATCTCTTACAAAGATAGCCCTGAAATTATATTGTTGTTGCTGGAATTTGCAAGCGATAGTCCTTCTTTATTTGAAGAATACAAGGTGAGGACAATATTTAGTTTTCTGGGCGTTTTCAATTGTTTTATCTGATAGTCTTTTTAACTTCTTTTGTTGCCTTTGTTTTGTCTCGATGCTCTGCTTTGGGCAGTCAGTAATTCTTGGTGTATATGCTCAAGCTGTTCTAAATGCGAGAGAAAAACCAGCACAAGGTCTTAGTGAAGTGTTTCACCCACTCTTTAGACACTTGTCTCATGAAGACTTTCAAACTACCATTATTCCATCTGCTGTTAAAATGCTAAAGCGTAACCCGGAGATTGTGCTGGAATCTGTTGGAATTCTCTTAGACTCAGTCAATCTTGACTTGAGCAAGTATTCTTCGGAAATTATCTCCGTGGTATTATCCCAAGCTCGCCATGCAGAGGAAGGAAGAAGGGTCGGTGCTTTGGCCATAATCAGGTGTTTGAGTCAGAAATCTAGTAATCCAGATGCTTTAGAATCGATGGTCAATGCTGTGAAAGCTGTCATTGGAGGTTTGTTATCCTCTCTGTCATTTCTTTGGGGGTATAAGACTGGGTTTAGCAGTATGGTTTCATAATTATTTCAAATGGCTTTGTCAACAGGGTCAGAGGGGAGACTTGCATTCCCTTACCAGAGAATTGGAATGATCACTGCATTGCAAGAACTGTCAGTTGCTCCTGAAGGAAAGTACATTAAGAGTCTATCTCAAAGCATTTGCAGCTTTCTTTTGAATTGCTACAAAGGTGAAGGTATGTGTTGCTCCTGATGCCCTGTTTTCCTTTTTCATTTTGCCTTTTCTATGTTGGTATTGGTTGGTATTTCTCTGTGCCTCCGACATGTTGTTAGCATTGCCAATGTGCTGATGTCATCTCCCTCTTTAATTGAAAGGAAACGAGGAGGTGAAATTAGCAGTTCTATCTGCTATAGCCTCCTGGGCTGCTCGATCATCTGAAGCTGTTCAACCAGATTTAGTTGCTTTCTTTGCTTCTGGCCTAAAGGAGAAGGAAGCTTTGAGAAGGGCACATCTTCGTTGCCTGAGAGTTATCTGTGAAAATGCTGATGTTGTTATGCAGGTGATTGGGCCTATTGTTATGTATTTCACTCGAGTGTTGGTTTTCATGTCAAACTTTTACTTAGGCAAACTTTGCTGATAAACTTTCAGATATCTTCATTGTTTGGGCCTCTCATCCAACTGGTTAAAACTGGTTTTACTAAGCCAGTGCAGCGGTTGGATGGTGTTTATGCACTTCTTTTGGTTGGAAAGATTGCAGCCATCGATATTAAAGCAGGTATGACAGAATGGTGGGGAAAACATGTCAAGGCGAATCCTCATACCCTGCACTTCTTTTGCCTTGCCATTGTTTTTGGCTTGTTCTTGAGTTCATTTTCTGCCATCTGCTCTTTCAGAGGAGACTGTGACAAAGGAAAAGATATGGTCCTTGGTCTCTCAAAATGAACCTTCTCTTATTCCGATATCTATGGTAGCTCTCTCTTGGATCTCTTTCTTCTGTTTTTTGTTTTTTTAATTTATTAACAAATAGTTGAATTTAAGATCTCTAAATGTTAACACCAATCATTGGTCTTTCACTACAAGGTCTCCAAACTACTAGTGGAGGATTGCATGGCGTGCATTGATCTTTTTGAGGTTTTGCTTGTGGAACATCAGCACAGGTTAGACATGTGCACCAGTCACAATTATAAAAGTTTGTATGTTTGTCTACAGGGAAGACTGATTGGAGTCAATCGGTTTGTTGTCTTGCAGAGTGTTGGAAGCCTTCTCAGATAGGTTACTAGTACAGGTAGTACAGGTTCATGACATTAATCTTGTTGATGATATTGATTTCCCTCCATGTGGAGGAATTGGTTTTCATTAATAGTTGATTGGATGCAGTTGATACTCTTTTTGATTTGTCATTCAAGTTGGGATGTTCAAAAAGTGGCTCATGATGCTACCAGAAAAATAATTTCAGCTCTACCGCTATTATCTGAAGCTCTTTTGCTTGAGCTCACCAGTTTCCTATCCAACATTGGTGAAAGTGCTGCTACAAGGTACTATACAGCTGTGATGGATATGAGACTCTGGTTGCCTTTATTGTTTATGTCATGGTGTAAAAATTTCGAGCAAAGAGTTATATGCAAAATGAGTGGTGATATGATCGATTGCCTTTGATGATTTGGTGATTTTTTTCCAAATCCAATAATCCCTCTTTAGTTTAGCTACATGGTGTTTGCAACAACTCCTTTTCTGTTTGGTGG
Organism: Syzygium aromaticum; assembly: GCA_024500025.1. NCBI lineage: Eukaryota > Viridiplantae > Streptophyta > Magnoliopsida > Myrtales > Myrtaceae > Syzygium > Syzygium aromaticum. The sequence goes on from CM044892.1 coordinate 33,781,642, forward strand.
CATTTCTATCTTTATGCCTTCTTCTTTAGAGGTTTCTGTCCTATAGCCAGTGGGTGTGAGTAAATATCATTGGAGGTTGTTGAACGTGGTGTAATATTTCTAAGATGTCACCCCACTTTCAATTTTTTCAATCTGGTCACTCAACTTTACTTCTCCTTTCAAACAGGTCACTCTGTCTGTCCTATTACCAGTGATCTCTAGTGAAAATTGAGCTAAATTGGATTATATCTCAGTAGCTATTAAAGAAAATTAATCTAAGGTTAGGTGATCATGGAAGAAATGTTTCGGACATATTTCTGGTGGATCCTTGTACAGAATGACTTGATTGAAAGTAAACATTGTCGAGTGTCCTATTAAAAAATGGAAAGTTTGAGTGACCTATTTGAAACTTGGACAAAGATCAATAATCCTTGATATATTTTACATTGATCTAACTTTGTATAATCCCTAGTGACACAGAAAATACATCGGATGCACACTTGCCTAATGTTCCTGCGTTGGAGGTTCTTGTGAAGGCTTTCATCACGGTGTCCTCTGCAACTTTGGCAGCTGCTCCAAGTGTGTGTGTGCAAGTCATCCTCTGTGCACATCATCCATACATAATTTGCTCTGCCAAAAGAGATACAGTTTGGAAGGTAAGCCGTTCATAAGTTTTTTGACGTTGATGGAGGATTTTAAGGGTGCGTTTGGCAATCATTATGTTCTCGGAAACAATTTCAGGTCAGAAATGATTCTTTTTTATTTCATACCCGGGAACAATTTCTAAGCATTTGAAGATATTTGGTAACTGCCCAAAATTTCTATTTTTGGAATAGAAAAAGAACAGAAATGCATTTGGTAACCGCACAAAATTTTCTTTTTATTAATAATATTTAATAATATTTTGAATTTTTTAATATTTCTTTCTTTTTATTTTTCTTTCCTTGGCCATGGCTAGGTCGCTGGCGTCGGCGACTGGCCACAAGTCAGGGTCGGCAAGGGCATCGCGGCCCTCGCCGACTTCGGCAACGGCTGGACCTCGCCACCGCCCTCGCTAGATCCGGCGAGGGCGGCTAGTGGCCTGGGCAAGGGCGGCCCTCGGTAGCCTGGGCGAGGGCGCCCTTGCCAAATCCAATAAGGGCGGCCCTCGCCTAGGCCACAAGTCGCCCTTGCCGGATCTGGCGAGGGTGGTGTCGAGGGTCTAGCCCTCACCCTCGCCGGCCACCAGCGAGGGCCATGATGACCTCGCCGGCCCTAGCCTATGGCTAGCGGTTGGCGACCAACCACTGGCCAGGAAGTAGAAGAAGAAAAAAAAATTTCTTTTCCATTTTTGATTTTTGTTCCGTTTTGCTTTTTGATTCTGTATCAAAATTGATTATGGGAACTAATTTTTGCAAATTTGTGCCTAGGAATAAAAAATTTACCAAAAGGATTTCTGTTCCAAGACTGATTCTGGGAACAAAAGAATAGAAATAGTTACTGTTTGGCCGGTTGCCAAATGCGCCCTAAGCATGGAAAACAATCAAAACATGTGTTCAGTCCCTTTCCAGACATGCTGATTTTTGAGAAAATTTTGCTGTATCTGGGATGGTGTATAATTATGCATCAGAAATTTAATAATTGGAAAATGCTATCAATTTTCATGTTTCAAAATATGTTCGCTATTTTGGCTTGAAATAAATAAAATGTCTAAAGTAGTTGTTTCATAAAGCTCATTATCACTATTGGCACTTTGTAGAATACCAACTGCAATTCACAGAATGAGCACCTTGCTCTTGGCTCCCTCATTTTCCCCTCCCTTTCTTTTTTTTCATGTTCCGTTTGTTTTAACAATAGTTATTGCACATGATTTCGCTAGGTTTGCATCATGAAAGTATGAGCAAGCTTGAAGCTTAGTGTATCGATATTGCAGTCATTGGGAATTTCTTTGAACATGCAAGGTTAAAGATGACTATAGCTTTGGAAAGTGGAAAAATTCTGAAAATGATTTTGAGAGACAGAGGGGGAAGGGGATGTGGGGGTTGTTTGGTGGTCACTTTCGCAAATTCCTCTATCAATAAATGAGACCCTACCCATTAGGTTAATAGCCAATTATATGTTGAAAATTTGAATGCAATGGCATGGGGAGCTAACCTATTGCTTATGCATATTTTCCCTCAGATTTTATGTTTATAAATGTAGTGATGCATTGATTTATTGAATATGGCTTATAACTTTCTTGTTTGTTTTTTAGAGGCTTCAGAAGTGTCTAAAAACGCTCGGTATTGATATCATTGGCATTATTTCTGCTGACGTGCCAAATGTGTGTAAGGTAAGTTGCACTATCCTGGCAATAATCTGTATGAATTGGTGTAGATATTGTTGACATTTTTTTTTCTGTGTGTGAAGGTTTTTAAATGGTGCGCTTTTTTTTTTTTTAGAAAAACAGAAGGCAATTCTGTTTCACTTTATTCATAAGATCTATAATATTATTCAAAACGAAATTATAGATGTGGATATGTAAATTTACGAGTCATCATTTGTATATTTTGAAAGGTTTCATGTGTTGCGTGTTTAATAAAAGTCAAAGTGTGTGGGCCACAATATTTGCAAAAAAAAAAAAAAAAAAACAGAAAAAACAAGAAGTAAATAGCAAAAGCAATTGGAGGTGCTCCTTTATCAACGTGCTTGCTTTTTCTGAACTATAGTACTACATGGATTGGAAGGGAAATGTGGGCGATTTTCAGTCGAGAATCACTGCTTGATAATTCCTTATGGGGCATGGCCGACATTGTTTTCTTTGGGTTACGTTAGATAGGAGTCGCGGATTTCCATTACAAAAGCTTTGGAAATCCACATTTCTTGGGTACCTTCTTATGGCTTTAGTCTCTCCAGGATTTATTGGGACCAAGGGGATTGATGAATGCTAATCAACTGGAACAGCAGGCTGCTATATCGTCATTGGCAACCTTGATGTCAATTGCACCTGGTGATACTTACCTAGAGTTTGAAAAGGTTTTAACATGATCTCCTTTAATCTTATCCTGAATGAATCCTTTTTCTGCTTTATTGCTGGCTAAACTAATTTCTGTTTTTCTTTTCCCAGCATTTGAGTAATCACCCTCATCGCCATTCCCATGATATGCTCTCAGAAAGTGACATACTGGTAATAGTGATTGGCTGTCGGTCTTAATTCATTGCATATTATTACAAGGCTGTGCTGAAGTTGCCATCTTAATTCAATACTGATTCACCTGTTTGTGTAATATGTACAACAAGTACATACTAATGCTCGATAGAATGATTATTATCTTTTCCACCTTATGCGTGGGCTACTATATATGTTCTTGAGGAGTTTTGCTTATGGTGGCATGTGTCGTGACAGTCATTCTATACATTGATATTGAGGTAGTAGGGGGCAAAGTTAATGATATTACCTTGACAATGTTGGAATTAGCTGTTGTAGTTTACTCAAGACATTGGAAAAGGCATGAAAAGCTTTTGATAGTGGCTGGTGTCTTTGGGGTTCTTTATTCCCTAGTTTCTTTTCATAGATTTTGATGGTGGCTGGAATTGTTTGGGTTCTTATTTCCTTATTTTATTTTCATGTTTTGGTGGGAGGTTTAGGCATAGTTTTGTTGGAATGGGTCATTATATGTATACTCGGTGCTGCCTTCCTTATTCATGCAACTTCCAGTAGTGGCAATATATTGTGTGTTATGGCTAAGTTATTGAAATGGTCTGCGAAGTGTGAACTTAATAGACTAATTTGCCATCATCAGGATTGTAGAAGAGATGCTATTAACTGATTTAGCTATCATGACCAGAGATTGACCCATGGTGCATTTGAGTGCTTACACCGAGTGTGGGAAATTACATGGATATAGAAGAAACTTGAGAGGGTGGATGAAGAAGCAATTTCATCAAGATCTAACTGTTCTGAGATACTGTGATTGTTGCTTATGTGCATTTTCGACCAATAAAATTACTGCAATTATTGTATATGCAATTTTAATATCTTTATTAACTCGTTCTGTTTTCTTTTTTAAAAATTTTATTGTCAGATGAATCCTGCATCATTACTTAGTCAACTATAATTATTTTTCATATTGAGGAGTTGTGGATCCTCTTGAATTTTCCTTGGCATTCGAAGCTTGATAATATCTTTTCGTGGAAGTCTTGTCAACATGAAATTTCTTGATGGCTCACTAGGAGAAATGCACGACATTATTATCCAATTGAGCCTTTTTGAAAGCTCACTTCTGTTTTGTTGTTTTTAGATATGTATCTGACTCTTATTCTGCTTTTTTGCCATTTAGTTGTCTTGCATATCTTCTTCTGAATTGCACGGGCTTCATCTAATTTTTCAGATTTTCCAAACTCCTGATGGAGTACTCTCCAGTGAGCAAGGAGTATATGTTGCTGAATCAGTTACCTCTAAGAACACAAAACTTGCGAAGGGCCGGTTTCGGATGTATGAGGATGAAGATGTGATGGTGACCATTAGTCATTCCTGGATTGTTTGACTCTTACAGTTGTGTGCAGATCAATATTGACTGGCTTTAACTTTGTTTTAGGATGATGTTGCCACTAAACATGGGGTGAGGAGAGATCCGGCTAATAGAGAAGTTTCAGTTGGTGGGAAACGTGATTCTGGCAAGCCAACAAAGAAGACAGGTTTTACATTCTTTGTGAGAATATTTTGGTTTCGTGATTACCTACTTGTTTTAACACAAATCACCGACATGGTTTGTATGAGTCCAGATAAAGCGAAAAGTGGAAAAGAAGAGGCACGGGAATTGTTGCTGAAGGAAGAGGCATCTATACGTGAGAGGGTCAAGGGAATACAAGAAATCCTAACTTTGATGCTTAGAGCTCTTGGAGAGATGGCCATTGCCAATCCTGTGTTTGCTCACAGTAAACTGCCTTCTGTGGTGCGTATCCTATGAGTATACTGTGAATCAATGAGGACTGATTTCTGATCTGCTTGTGCTTTCTTCTATCATTCATGTTAACGTTATTCCATAGTTAACACTGGTTTTATATCCACATACCTTCTTCATCTAATAAACTTAAGCTTTTGGAAATTGAATGAGTGATGATCGGGTGATGGATCATCAATTGATTGAAACAAATCCGACTTTGACCACTTGTAGAAGGTTTCTTAACCTATGCATTTTGCTATTAGATGGAGAATGGCAAATGCAATAAGTCCAGCATGAAACTTGTAGACAAATGATGTAGGATGACATTAGCAATTCGTGCTGTTTCCATGGCATTTATTTTTGCTTGATTAGTGTTTTTTCTTGCTTTTGTCGTCAGAGTTTTCTGACCATGCTTTTTTTTGTTATCTGTATAGCTCTTGCTGTATGAGAGACTTAGCTGTGGTTCTCATTTTCTTTCAGGTTACGTTTGTCAATCCATTATTACGGTCGCTAGTTGTTGGTGATGTGGCATATGAAACCCTGGTGAAGCTCTCCCGATGTATCGCATCTCCTCTCTGCAATTGGGCCATTGATATTGCTGCTTCTCTGCGCCTGATTGTGACAGAGGATAACGACATGCTTTTGAATTGGAGGATTCCATCTGTTGATGGAGGGGAGGCGAATGAAACTCCGTCATTGGGTCTTTTTGAGCGTGTAATAAATGGTTTATCCATATCATGCAAATCAGGCGCTCTTCCTGTAGATTCCTTCACTTTTGTTTTTCCGGTAAGGATAGCGTATATCTTTATTTGTGTGCACATTTACTTGTATCGATCAACTTAATGCAAGGTGACTATGATTTGTATCCAGATAATGGAGAGGATTCTGTTGTCATCCAAGAAGACTGGCCTCCACGATGATGTGCTCCAAATCATCAATTTACATTTGGATCCTCTGTTGCCCCTTCCTCGACTTCAAATGATATCGGTTGCGTATTTCTACAATTTAATTTACATAAGAGATAGTCCATTTTCTTTCCATGTTGCTTCCATTTCCTTTGACTTAATTTTTAGCTCACTATATTTTAGTCTCTTGCTTTCAGGCTCTTTATAATGTCTTGAGCGTTGTTCCTACTTATCAAGCTTTAGTTGGATCAGCATTAAATGAACTATGTCTTGGTCTGCAACCAGATGAAGTTGCTTCAGTGAGTTCCCTTACTTTTTGTGATGGACAATCTAACGCATTGCTGGAGTTAATATTCTTTTCTGATAGTTCTTGCATTTCACAGGCATTATATGGAGTTTATGCTAAAGATGTTCATGTAAGGATGGCTTGCTTAATTGCTGTAAAATGCATTCCATCCGTTGCTAGTCGCGCTCTTCCTGAGGATGTTGAGATTGCGACAAGGGTTTGGATTGCATTACATGATGCTGAGAAGGTTAACATGCTTTGTCTTGTCCTCTTGATGATATTGCTTAAACTTGATCTTGCATAAGCAAATCTGCTGTACCTTTAAGCTATTGCTATGAGTAATTGGGACCAGGTCACAATTGCTAAATCTAAATATAGGAAAAATACTAATCCTAAGAAGAAAAGATGATGGGTAAGATCGGGTAAGATGGATTTTACATATCAAAAGCATCTTTCTTGCCTTGTGATCCAATTAATCATTTGAATCGACGGGGAAATGTTGTAGAGACTAAAGATGGCAATAACTCTCAAGTTGTGTTGAGTTTTGTGCATAAAGATTGTCCTTCACCTATCTCAGGGAATTCTGCAGTTAAATGTTCTACAGAAATATGGTGAGAAAAATCATTGCCTTCTCATTATTGTAGTAGCAAAATCAAACAGATAGGATAAACTGTCTAAGAATCATGTTTCTTGCAAACACAAACTTCTAAAATTTGTTCCATATTTCATGGATTGAATGGGGGAATTTTTTGTTTGCATGCTTCTAGTGAAAGGTTAATACAAATTCTTTTATCTGACACCACCTTCCTCTGGTTGGCACTAGCTAAAAGCTGTTTGAGAGGATAATGAATTGTTTCTATTATGTTTTTCAATGAAGGAATTACAATGTATATGCTTAACATAACGTAAAACCCTCTAAACACAATATTACAATTCTACCCTCCTTATCATATTTCTAACACTCCCTCTCAAGTTGGGGCGTAGATATCAAATAGTCCCAACTTGTTACATAGGAAACTCACTCTATTCCCCCGTAGAGATTTAGTAAAAATATCCGCTAGTTGATCCTCTGTCCTTGCATGTTGAAGAGTGATTTCCCCTTTTTAGACCTTCTCTTGTATAAAGTGACAGTCAACCTCAATATGTTTAGTTCGCTCATGGAAAACAGGATTATTCGCAATATGGATAGTTGATTGATTATCACAATATAATGTTAATGGATCTGATGTTGACATACCAATTTCTGACAATAACATCCTTAACCAGAGCAATTCACCTGTCACATGTGCCATAGTTGTATATTTTGCTTCAGCACTTGATCGAGAAACCACATGTTGTTTCTTACTTTTCCAGGCAACTAAATTGCCTCCAAGAAATATGCAATACCCTGATGTAGATCTTCTATTAGTAGGGCATCCAGCCCAGTTTGCATCATAGTATCTTGTAGTGTTTAGATGACCATGACTCTTAAAAAGTAATCCTTTACCTGGTGTTCCTTTCAAGTACTTAATAATCCGTAGTATAGCATCCCAGTGAGTAGTGTGAGGAGAACTTATAAACTAACTCACTACACTGACGGCAAAGGATATATCAGGTCTTGTGACAATGAGATAGTTCAATTTACCCACCAGCCTTCGATATTTCATTGGATCATGTAACAATTCTCCATGTTCTGCATCAAGCTTCACATTAGGCTCCATAAGTGTATCAATTGGTTTTGCTCCAAGAAATCCAACATCATTTAGAATATCAATTTCATATTTTTGTTGTGATAAATTGATACCTGCCTATGAATAGGCAACTTCAATTCCAAGAAAAATATCGTAGACGTTCCAAATCTTTAGTATTGAATTCTGTATGTAGAAACTGTTTAAGTTGTTGGATGCCATTTGAATCACTAACAGTGATAATAATATCATCCACATATACCACTAGAAGTACACAACCGGTTGAGGATACAAAACTAAATACTGAATGATTGACTTTACACTGTTTTGACCCAAACTTGGTAATTGCATCAATGAACTTACCAAACCAAGCACAAGGAGATTGTTTAAGCCCATTTAAGGCCTTATGTAAACGACATACTAGATTCTTCCCCTGAGCAACAAACCCATGTGGTTGCTCCATTTAGACTTATTCAGCTAAATCTCCATGTAAAAAGGCATTTTTTAGGTCCAATTGATGAGGATGCCAGCCAAAGTGCGCTGGTTGGGAAATAAAAACACGAACAGTTGGAATTTTGGCAATAGGTGAGAAAGTGTCATCATAATCAATACCATGTGTTTGAGTATATCCTTTGGCAACCAACCTAGCTTTCAATCGATGAAGGGTATCGTCAAGGTGAATCTTAACAGTAAAAGCCCAACAACAACCAACAAGTTGTTTCCCATTAGATAAGTGAGTGAGTTGCCAAGTACGATTTAAAAGAAGTGCCTTCATTTCATCTTCCATGGCGTACTGCCATCCAGGATGAGCAAGAGCTTTAGCAACACTGCTAGGCACAGAGATGGAGGACAAAGAAGAGACAAAGGTAGAAAAGGTAGGAGACAAACGATCATATGATATAAAATTGGACATGGGATGATGAGTACGAAGACAAGAAGAAAGATCAGAATAATGAGCATAGCGATCCCTAGGACGACCAACACAAGATCTTGTACCTTTTCGAAGAACAATGGGTTGATCAGGATCGGAGGATGGTGCGACAACTGGTGGAGGAACAGATGAATCAAATGTCTGTTTAACCTGTACCATCATGGTAGGAACTGCGTTACGCCAATGATATGTGTGCTCAGCAAACTGAAATCCTGTCAATGGTGTTGGAGGTATGGAGAGTGGAGGAAGTGCAGGGAGGACAGCGAGCAACGTCGCACGAGCAACGCGCGAGCAGCAGAAGAGCACGCGCGAGGTTCACGCAAGTAGAGTGCGATGGTTGCCCGCGTGAGTGCGAGATTCACGCAAGCAGAGCGCGAGGGTTGCATGAGGGTGGAGTCCGCCACAGCGGCGGCGGCGGCGTCGACGATGGCTGATGGTTTTGGCGGCTAGACAACGTTGGCAAGAGGATTAGGGTTAAGAGCCGAGCTCTGATACCATGTTTGAGAGGATAATGAATTGTTTCTATTATGTTTTTCAATGAAGAAATTACAATATATATGCTTAACATAACGTAAAACCCTCTAAACACAATATTACAATTCTATCGTCCTTATCATATTTCTAACAAAAGCAATAAAAGAGGACAATCCATTTAGACTAATAATGTGTGATTGCATGTGCTTGATTTGGGACCATTGTTTTCTCTTGGCCATTTTGGCTATTGATTTGTGCTTTCTGAATGTATTCTTTATTCTTGGATTCTGTGGTTCTATCATTTTGTGTCTTTTAGGGAATTGCTTCAGCAGTATCTTTGTGTTTATCTAATAAACTTTCTTTCAAATCTTTTGCTGTATAGAAGATATTTATACTGTGACCTCAACTTTATATATTCATCAGTCAGTTGCAGAAGTGGCTGAAGATATATGGGATCGCTATGGACATGATTTTGGGACCAACTATTCTGGACTTTTCAAAGCACTTTGTCATGTCAATTACAATGTGAGATTAGCCGCAGCAGAGGCATTAGCTGCTGCTTTGGATGAAAAACCAGACTCCATACAGGTAAGCCTGTGTTTAGCTTCCCCTTGGGAATATGGAGTCTATTTTTCTCTTTATTATAATGTAGTTCTTCCAGTCTTTTTTTTTTTCTTTTTGAATGTTGTCTTTATTGCTAATTTTGTTGATTAAACCTTGACGTTTCAGTTTCCCATGGTGTATTTCAGGAATCTCTTTCGACACTTTTTTCATTGTACATCCGTGAAGCTGGTTTTAGTGATGAAAATGTTGATTCTGGTTGGCTTAGCCGACAAGGAATAGCGTTAGCATTACATTCTGTGGCTGACGTGTTGAGGACAAAGGATCTTCCTGTTGTTATGACTTTCCTGATCTCGCGAGCTCTGGTAATTTCTTAGATTTCGTTATGGAGTTGAGTTTGGGTCCTTGATCTTGTTTTCTTGGTTGAGTTGGTTCTTTACTTTTCTGATGTCTCAACATGTATTTAGCACTTCGTATTGACTCTTGCTGTAACACCGTGACAGTTGCTATTTTCATTTTCTATACATAGTAGCTTCCAAACCAGATTGAGGGATAAAAAAATCGATAAGATGCAGTTGCAATTTGCTACTGCTTTGGTTTTTTTCATATGTCTGTTATTAAGGGGCAGGGACTATAGTTCAAGAAAGCAAATGGTGACACCTTATAACATTTGTTTTGATGTACGAATCTACACAATTTCTAGGGACATGATGCTGGGTGCCATTGACGCATTTTAGGCAAGCTTGTTTTTCTCAATGGGGCCTAGAGATGGTCAACAGTCAGCAGTATATATTTCGTTGCAAATAAATTCTGGACATTCAAAGAACCCTCAAGCTTCAGTAGGAATGCTACACAGCTTTAATTAAGGATGTTGGTGTCAACATGTGTCCTGGCAAATGACTCATCTCTATATAAAATTAAAACACACGACATGGACTTGGCGAGTATCCAGATGTTGGAGATAGATATTCCAAAGAATCATTGTAATACATGTCCTGGGAGATTTTGTACTTGGAAAGTTTGAGAAATGTTCTTCATAAACTACCTTGATAATGACGAGTTTCATCTTATGATGTTTCTCAATACTGCAGGCTGATCCCAATGCTGATGTTCGGGGAAGGATGATTAATGCTGGCGTTATGGTTATCGATAAGCATGGAAGGGAAAACGTTGGGTTGCTATTTCCAATTTTTGAGAACTACTTGAATAAAAAGGTGGATCACGCATATATTTAACACCATTGATTGGTTGTAAAAAATCTGGATTTGGTTTTGTTGGGTACCAGATTTGATACTCTTACAAATGGAACTACTGAAAGTTGCTACTATCAGTTGTTCTGCTTTTGAACATTCAATGAGGTCTGTTAGCTGTTTTTGCCTCTTATGTAGGCATCTGATGAGGAAAAGTATGATTTGGTCCGGGAAGGTGTTGTTATTTTCACTGGAGCCTTAGCGAAACACCTGGCAAAGGTTAAAATCAGCTGCTTTTCCATCCTCTTTACTTCCTTAAATTTTTTTTATTGTTGATGCATGAAATTTTTGGAACAGGATGATCCCAAAGTTCACACGGTCGTGGAGAAATTGTTGGATGTGTTAAATACACCATCTGAAGCTGTACAACGTGCAGTCGCAAGCTGTCTGTCTCCTTTAATGCAATCAAAGCAAGTATGTCATCGTGTCTAATTGGCTGGAGTTTTTGTTGCTCTTTCTATTTGGATTATGGTTTGTCTTGTAAGAGTGCTCTCTGGTTTTTGCTTATTTCCACTAGGGTGTTCATGGTTCGGTTTGGAGGTATTTTCAACCCAAACCGAATTTATTGATATGGGATAAACTCAATCCAAATCCAAACCAAATAAATAAAGTTACAGCTCAATCCAAGTCAATAACTTAGGTTTGTTATCAATTTGGTTTGGTTCCAAACCATTGCCATCAAGCCAATTTAGAAGTACGAAGTTTAATACATACTTAGACTATCTAACTTCAACATGCAATGTAAATTATAACAAGAAGCCCCTATTTCTACACACTTTATTTGAATAAGGATTATATTCACAATTAAATCAAATTAATTGTTAGTAACATACAAAAAAAATATATAATTTAACTAATGGAAGAACACAAAAAATCACAGAATACTCTTTCGTAAATCTTATTTGAGATTAATAATCAATTGATAATGGCCAACAAGAGAAGTAAGAATCCTTCATACGATAGTATAGAGCAATCATGATAGGAAGAACTTATTTGATTGGGTTAAGTCTACAAAATTTAATAGTCAGAAGGAAATAAATATATTTATTATACTTATCTGTTTGGTTCGGTATTGTTGGTTTCCTAAGTTATAAACCTAAACCAAACTTATTGGTTTGGTTGGGTCTGCTTTATCGGTTTTTGGTTTCTTTAAAACACATTTTCAGGTATCATAGATGGGGCAGCAAGTGTTAGGGATGACGTCCTGGGATGATTTTCTGGGGAACAATAGAAAAGTTTCCATAGCTGACAAAAAAGGGTCTCATGTCTAATAACATCTTAAGTAACTTTTTGTGGGTCTGTTGGATGTTACAGAGGAACTTGATTTATTGGTTTTCAAACCATTCTACACTGATTACATGACTGTTTTTGTTTTCCTGCTGCATCTGTTAATAAGTAGTGAATCTTGCAACATCTGTGAATAAGTGGCAATTCTTCTTTGCTAAACGTTTTAGTTTATTTTCCATGATGTAGACTTCAGTTATTTTGAGGTCCATAGTAATAAACAATTCTGACTGAAAGGAATACTATCGCATTTCTATGTTTTTCTTTTTTCTTTTCCAATCCGTGTGTTATAAACAAGGATAAAACCAAAGTTTGATTGTTTTCACTAATAAATGTGAACTTGGTAAATTGTGATTTGTAAATTGGTTTCAGTATACTAAAAATTTCTATCATTTTCTATTTGAACATCACTTCATATAGCAGTTCTTTCTTGCATAGGTTTTAAACTATTTTCAAGAAACAAACAGGTGAAAAGCAACTTAACTATTCTAATATCTTTAGATGACAAGCATGATGAAGACTGTTTAGGATGACAAATTGAAAAGATTTTCCAAGTGACACTATATTCTTAATTCGAAATTGAAATATAAAGCTGTTTTTCTTATTATATTTCAAAAAGGCTTTTAGCTATTGGTAAGATGCCTGAGGGAAAATTAGATCGTACATTGTCTTGGACTTAAAGTAGGCAAAAACAATTGTGTACATATTCCATGGAAGTTAGTTTTTCATTTCAATTTCAGCCAAAAGAATTGTTTCCATTGCTGTCTTTGAAATTCTAATCTGACTGAAGAATTTCCATGAAGGATGGAGACCTGTGAAATGTGTTCTTCATATTAGCGAATCAGTGAGGAATTATAGTGTTTTATTTGTTGTCAACCAAATGGGAGCAGAAGTTCTGCAGATGATTTTTTAATTCGACAACTTCTTCTCAAATGCGATTTTGAAAACAAATTGGGAGGCAAAATGTCATCAAGAGAATGCTTCACAAAAGCTTCTAGTAAAATCTGAAAACTTATTAGCCAAGTGATCCAGTATTGTACTTTGAGATGATTCCTGTGCTAACAGGCAGAAGCCCTGTATCTACTGTTGTTTTGTTTTATTTTCAATTAGCATATGCTTCCAGTGATTCTACCTCTAACCTTGGTATGGAAGAGAAATTAATCCTATGCTGTTTGTAGTATGTAGTATAAAACTGATAGAGAACTGTATAATGAATATATAATATTGCAAGATCCAAAGATTAGTTGACATGGGAGGGTAGACCGGGTAATGTTCCATTGGAGGAAATGTGATAGATCTAACCTTGGTAGTGATTAACTTTTTACCAATGAGTATGAGTTGATGACAATGTGATAGATCATCATCTAAGTTGTTGTAGTTGATGTATTTGGCATAATGATTCTTTCTTTGATTTTTGTTATTAAAAAAATTATATCTCTGTTTGCAAAACTGATTTGTCTATAAGTGCATTTGTTGGTGGGTAATAGGTATGATTTGAATGCAAGGGTTGCCCTTCTTTTCTCATTATCAGAGGAAATGTTTGAAGATCAAAGATATTGTTGTAAATCTTTTCAGTATTATTTTTCCCGGTCCTCTTATATTATAGTTTAACCATGTAAAATTGACAGGATGACGCACAAGTGCTGCTCTCTAAACTGTTGGATCAGCTCCTAAAGAGTGATAAATATGGGGAACGCCGTGGGGCAGCTTTTGGACTTGCTGGTGCCGTTAAGGGATTTGGGTTATCTTGCTTGAAGAAGTATGGGATTGTAGCTTCGCTGCGAGTAGCACTTGTAGATAGGTTGGTTCTCAGCAGCTCTAAGTAAACTACTTTGTTTTCTTACTTTACTGGTCAAAGAGAAGACATCTCTTCACTATTTGCAAATGTGTCAGCTAGAGAAGCATCAGATAATGAGAAATTGCACATTCCATGGTGCAATCTGTAATTATCTTTGTTTAATATTATATGTCGTTCTGAGCCACGACGAAAATCTGTCCTATTAAGAAATCTCAAACGGATTTCAGAGGCAACATTCCAATGGAAATCATTTATTACACTGATCTGATGTACAACTAGGTGATTTCACTAGGCTTTCTTCTGCCATTATCAATAATAAATCTCTACAATATATAGAAGACAGCTTGCTGTAGTCATCTTGTTCATATTGCTTCCCCTGTTTTTGCCTGTCTATTTTTTTTCATACGTCCTATTTTGTCCAGTTAAGCCTCTTTATTTTTCGATACGAGACCCAGTCTCTTTATTAACTCATTCTTAGCTTGTAAATCATGGTACAAATGAGGGTCAAGTTTTTCATTGTTCAATTCTGACCATTCTTTATTTTATTTTAGTATTTTTTTTCCTGTACGGATCTCATATCTCCACTGCCATATTTAATTCTCTTTGTGGGCCTTGTCCCTAAAGCTCCCACTCCCTTTAGTCTGATTGTGCATGTGCACGTGGTCACATTCCATATTGATCAGTAGACATCTGGTTACTTAACCAAGATTTTTTCTGTTGTGTATGCTGAATCTTTTAACATAATTTCATTGCCATTATCTTCTTAAATGCTTTAGGAACTCAGCGAAATGCCGTGAAGGAGCACTCATGGCATTTGAGTGTCTTTGTGAGAAGCTCGGAAAATTATTTGAACCGTATGAACTAAATCCCTTATGTGTTGTTTTTGTCATATTATTCTTTGCGTTCTCTAACCATGTGTCCCATATGATTTCTTGCGCTGTTGGTATAGGTATGTAATACAGATGCTGCCCTTACTGTTGGTATCTTTTTCTGATCAAGTTGTGGCAGTTCGTGAAGCTGCCGAATGTGCTGCTCGTGCAATGATGTCTCAAC
Organism: Syzygium aromaticum; assembly: GCA_024500025.1. Lineage (NCBI taxonomy): Eukaryota > Viridiplantae > Streptophyta > Magnoliopsida > Myrtales > Myrtaceae > Syzygium > Syzygium aromaticum. The sequence continues at coordinate 33,796,734 of CM044892.1, forward strand.
TCACTGCTCAGGGGGTTAAATTGGTTCTTCCATCTCTTCTAAAGGTGTTTCTTTTGATTAATTTCTTTATACTTCCTTTATGTGTATAGAATTCTTATGTATGCCCTAGTTTAGTTCAATTATGTAGTATGATATCATAGATATAGATCAAGAATATATTAACATCAAAGGATATCTCTTACGGCCTTAATTGTTCTCAAGCTCCACATTTTGTTCCTCTTTTATGCACATGTAATCTAGTGCGGTGGGCAATTCCTTGGTAGAGTGGCCTGAACCATAGGTCCATGTGGCTTCGATTCATTTAGCTGTACTGTCTAAGATGTAATAAAGAAGTGTTTCCTTTTGTTGAATAAAAGTATTTTTCATATTGGATTTCTGCTGCTGTTGTTATTATGTATCAAGCCACTTTATCGTCATATTTTGCTTTTTCAGGGTTTGGAAGACAAAGCTTGGCGAACTAAGCAAAGTAGCGTACAACTCCTCGGTGCTATGGCTTTCTGTGCTCCTCAACAACTTTCTCAGTGCCTTCCCAAGATCGTGCCTAAACTGACTGAAGTAAATACCAGAAAACATAATGACTGATATTCTCTTGGGAAGGTAGAAAAGTATTCATCTCATCTTTCCATTTGCAGGTATTGACGGATACACATCCCAAAGTTCAGTCTGCAGGGCAAATGGCTCTTCAGCAGGTTATAACCAGCGCTACCTTTGTAGTTGAAGCTCAGTCGATACCTATTAATATGGCTAATCTTTCTTCTCTTTCAGGTGGGTAGTGTGATAAAAAATCCGGAAATATCTTCACTTGTGCCTACTCTTCTGATGGGTCTTACAGACCCAAATGACCATACCAAATACTCCCTTGATATTCTTCTCCAAGTGAGTCTTGTGGCATTATATTCTATACTTGAGTCTTGTTGGTTTTGTTGTTTTCTTACTCATATTTGAATGCTGATGAATTGATGCAGACAACTTTCGTAAATTCAATTGATGCCCCTTCACTTGCTCTGTTGGTGCCAATAGTACATAGAGGTTTAAGAGAAAGGAGCACTGAAACGAAGAAGAAAGCTGCACAAATTGTTGGCAATATGTGTTCATTAGTTACTGAACCAAAGGATATGATCCCTTATATAGGCTTACTTCTTCCTGAAGTCAAAAAGGTATCTTCATGGTTGCTCTTATTTTTGAGTTTGAGATCTTGAAGTACCTGATGTTTATGGCATCATGAAAATTTAGGTTCTTGTGGATCCAATTCCCGAAGTACGGTCTGTTGCAGCAAGGGCCCTTGGATCTCTCATCAGAGGAATGGGAGAAGAGAACTTCCCTGATCTTGTTCCATGGCTTCTTGATACTCTTAAATCCGATGGTAGCAATGTTGAGCGTTCTGGAGCTGCCCAAGGATTGACTGAGGTCTTTTTTTTGCCCAATATGATTCTCTCTCTCTCTCTCTCTCTCTCTCTCTCTCTCTCTCTCCCCACACACACAAACACACACTCCTACTTACTTTAGCCATTTTTAAGCATATGCACTTTGTCCTTTGTTTGTTGCTACTATTGGAATTGCAGGGTTGTTGCAGCTCATTAATCAAGTTTTACAATTACTTATAGAAGAAGGCAATGTCTTACGTCAGGGTTGTTGAAACTCATTAATCAAGTTTTACAATTACTTATAGAAGAAAGCAATGTCTTACGTCAGTCTATGTAACTTAGATATTTAGACAACATGTTTGAATTTAATTAATGTGCTGCTAGATATTTCATGTTGTGTCAAACTTGTACTTTGTAGGGTGTTTGGTTTGTACTAGTTACAATCTCAGCAAGACAATCATTGTTACCCTAGTCTTTTCTGTCGAAAACTCAAACCTCTGTTCCTAAGACATTCTGTTTAAGCTGTGTGAAAGTTTAATTTGTTTTTTCAAATGGTTCTGTTCATGTCCATTGTACCAACATGTTGTATGGGAACCATTGTGTTAATGTAGACCTCCAAGCAGTATTTGCCTTTTAATTAAAGCTATGTCGCTGAGCTGACATTTTCAGTTCATTGTTTTGCTACTACAAGTACTCTATGACGACTGTTCTCTTGCGTGTTGTATGCATATGCCTTCTTACTCTCTATGAAGTACAGTAGAGCTTGATGCTTGTACGCTTCAATTTAAAATTTATTGATTGTGTAAAATAAATTCTTCGCAAGTTGGCAACTCTCTTTCCTGGACTTGTCAGGATATAAAACCCCATTTTCCCTAATTTATCATCATTTGTCAACTGAAGCATCATGCTGTTTCACTGTGAGTATAGATCTATACTCTTCCAGAGCTGTGTAGTTTATAGCTGACCTTTGGTTTGTGGTACATCCAGGTTTTGGCTGCTCTTGGTATGGCATATTTTGAGACCTTACTTCCTGACATAATCCGTAATTGTTCTCACCAGAAGGCATCTGTCCGGGATGGGTATTTGACATTATTTAAGGTGAAAAAATTGAACAACATATTGTTTTCTTACTGAATTTGGAGACGACTCCTGAAGTTCTTGATCAAGTTACTCACCCATAAGTTTATTTATTTTTATTTTTTTTGCTTTTTGCTGATTTTGTCTGTCTACCTCTATTACATAATGTCCACGGGTGTACAGTTATGTGCATGTGTACTATTTTGGAAATTGGAAAACAGGTGTGCATGTGCTATATCAATCATTATTATATTCATTATGTTGACGTGTTTCCTATGGATATCATTTGCAGTACTTCCCCCGGTCTTTGGGTGTCCAATTTCAGAACTATCTGCCACAAGTGTTGCCTGCAATATTAGATGGTACTTGTCCTTTCTCTTTTACGGATAGACATCTCATGCCAAAAAAATACTTGTGTAGCATATCTCTGAAATAATATTGTTCCATACTCTTACAGGTCTAGCAGATGAGAATGAATCTGTACGAGATGCAGCACTGGGTGCTGGGCATGTTTTAGTGGAACACTATGCAACTACGTATGCAATCTTGTGTCTTGATGCTTTTAAGACTAATCGTATGCTTAAACACATGCAATCTCACATTAAAAGCAAATGCATTGACATAGTGAAGATTGGTCATTCAAGTACATGTCTGGACTCATCTGATATATGGTGCATCCGTGCATGCATAACGCATTTGACATTTGAATATTACAAAGAAGGAATCATTATGGGTGAATAGCAAAAGGTAGTAATTTTTGGCTTTGTGGAATTATTATCTCTGTAGTTGGGAGTTCATATATTGCAGCACTCTTATGTGATTAAACTTGCATAGTTGGGTAGTGTTTTCTCTGTCATTGTAATAGTTAACTGAGTCATTAGTAGATGCATACGCAGCATGTGTATGATAGTATTTATGTAATGGGCAAAATATATATTCAAGTTTGTGTACACAAATTACTATTGTCCCGACAAATGAGTAAAGTAGTCTGTCTTGACTTCTGAACCTGAACAATCAATTTCTATGTCCAATTACAGGTCTTTACCTCTGCTCCTTCCAGCTGTGGAGGATGGCATCTTCAATGACAGTTGGCGTATCCGCCAAAGTTCTGTCGAATTATTGGGTGATCTGTTGTTTAAAGTATGTCATAAGGAACTGTTACAAGTCTTGTATCATTCAGAAAGCCAAATGCTATATGTCTAATCTTTTTGCTATTTAGGTTGCTGGAACTTCTGGAAAAGCTTTGCTTGAGGGTGGTAGTGACGATGAAGGTTCTAGTACTGAAGCACATGGACGTGCTATAATTGAGGTTCTTGGAAAGGACAGGCGCAATGAAGTTCTTGCAGCCCTCTATATGGTTCGAACTGATGTGAGCGTATCTGTACGTCAGGTAATGAAGCCAAAATATATCAGTGAGCATGTTATGTGGCTGAAATAGAGTTCTCCATATCGTATTTATTGTATTATTGAGCATCATATTTCTGTTTCATCAGGCTGCTTTACATGTTTGGAAGACTATAGTTGCGAATACTCCAAAGACGCTGAAGGAAATAATGCCAGTTTTGATGAATACTCTGATCAGTTCTCTTGCATCATCTTCTTCCGAAAGGCGTCAGGTTTCCACTTGCATTCTGAAGCTGGAGTTTTCTTGAAGACGTCATATGATCAATTTATAATAATAATGTTGCCCCTGTAGGTTGCTGGAAGGTCACTCGGTGAGCTTGTCAGGAAGCTTGGTGATAGAGTTCTTCCTATGATTATCCCTATATTAGCACAGGGGCTGAAAGACCCTAATGCTGGGAGAAGACAAGTGAGATTTTTTGCTCTTACTTTTCCCATTCAATTTGTCAGTTTGTAAGTGAGACTTCACCTAAGGACGTTCTTTACTTTCTTTAGGTCATTCTGTAAAGGGAGGGAGGGAGTCTTAAAATTTTTGCCGTACAGTTTCCCCAATTAAGATGAAACTTGATCCCTGATTCTAATCAGTATAATTTTTGTTAGGATTAGGAATTTCCAATTGAAAAAAATCCATTTCTAAATCAACTATTATTTTATTCTATTTAAGCTATTTTATGTAGAAACAAGGATGTTAACTAGATTAGTAATGGAATGTACCTAAACATATAAGATAGATAAATAAATATATTAAATATATAGAATAAAGAAATAAAAAATAAAAATAAATAAAGAATGACCAGTTTATCCTGGTGTCACATATTGAATACTTACAGATTTTGTAATGTTATACCGATCTTATAGGGTGTGTGTATCGGTCTGAGTGAGGTGATGGCCAGCGCTGGTAGGAGTCAGTTATTGGCTTTCATGGACGAGCTTATTCCTACCATCCGGACTGCACTTTGTGATAGGTTAGTTTTTCTCTCCTTGTTTATCTCCCTTTATTTGGTTTATATACTGCGACTGAAAACTTCAATTTGCTCTCATTTCAACAGCATGCCTGAGGTTCGGGAAGCAGCAGGCCTGGCATTTAGCACCCTTTACAAGGTTTTTTTCCTCCCTTTTCTTTAAAGCATATTGTGAAGTAGAAACTTCCTAAAATATTAATTTGAAAACCTATGTTGCAGAGTGCTGGAATGCAAGCAATCGATGAAATTGTCCCAACACTTCTGCGTGCATTGGAACATGATCAGTCCTCTGATACTGCTTTGGACGGCCTCAAACAAATCTTAAGGTAAACTACAGGGTTATTTGGGTACCTTTGTTTGCATTCTCTTTCTCACTTTGGGTGCACTAATTTTCCGTGTATGTAAATCCAGTGTAAGAACTGCAGCCGTTTTGCCTCATATATTGCCCAAGCTGGTTCAACTCCCCCTATCGTATGTGCCTACTTCCTCATTGATTGATATTTTCATCATCATATCACATAATTGCTTCTTCAATCAAGCTTTACTTGTGTAGTGCCTTCAATGCACATGCCCTGGGTGCACTAGCAGAAGTTGCTGGACCTGGTTTAAACTTTCATCTGGGCACTGTGCTTCCAGCATTACTTTCTGCCATGGGCAGTGACGATGTGGTACATTCATTATAGTCTCTACTGAATGTTCCCGGCCCTGACATATCTTTTTCTTTTTTCGTTGCACTTTATTTATATGCTGGGAAAACTTAGTTTCACAACCAATTTTCAGGAAGTTCAAACAGTGGCAAAGGAGGCAGCGGAAACTGTGGTTTTAGTGATAGATGAAGAAGGCATTGAGTCTTTACTTTCAGAACTTCTTAAGGGCGTTGGTGATAGTCAGGTACATTGTTTAAAATTTTATGTTCCTTCTAGGCTTGACTCATGTTCCTATACCATGACTCCTGTCTCATTGTCTATATTGCTGACTCTGGCTTCAGTCATCAATTAGGAGGAGTTCTTCCTACCTTATTGGCTATTTGTTTAAGAACAGCAAACTGTATCTGGTAGATGAAGCTCCAAACGTTATATCTACCTTGATTGTTCTACTGAGTGACCAAGATTCAGCCACTGTAGTGGTATGTTTTATGACAACTATTTTTTCTTCTCAACGGGTCCTTGAACTTCTAATATCCACTCCTTATTGTCATTGAACAGGTCTCGTGGGAGGCTTTGTCAAGGGTGGTTGGTTCTGTTCCTAAGGAGGTACTTCCTTCGTATATAAAATTGGTACGAGATGCAATATCTACTTCCAGGGATAAAGAGCGTAGGAAAAAGAAGGTGGGCAAGCGATACATGTGGGGTATTTTATCCTAATTTATTGGGCTTGCAGATTGGATCTTTTGTGAAATTCGACATGCTTTTACTTTCAGGGTGGTCCTGTTCTCGTTCCTGGGTTTTGTCTCCCAAAAGCTCTTCAGCCAGTGCTGCCAATATTTCAGCAAGTACTGCCTTCCCTCCTTGTCTTGCTCCTCCTTTTCTTATTCTTTAGCAACTTAGGAAATTATATATACGGATTATGTTGTTGACAGTACTAATAGCTTAGTTTCACAAGAACTTGTATGATCCCACTATGGTTTGGTCAATATGCTTGATGAACAATTGAGTATGTTATTTGCCTTCAAAGACATGGACGTGGGTGGATGTTGACAAATCGTGTACAAGGTATGAAAGAGATTGATAGTAGTTATATCAGGGCCATAACAGTGCAAGCCATGTGTAGCGGCATTGCTTATAATTGTTTTTGTTTTACAATTCAACAACAGCCTCAAGAGAGAATTCCACTGGAAACCAAAGCTACAGCGGATCATGTTAGGTGGTAAAGTAACATGTTGTTTTATTGCTATGTCAATGCAGCTGTTGAAAATCAAAACTTCGTAACCTACAGCTGTTCATTGTCTGAAATTTAAGCCTCAGAGTTTTTCAGTATCGAGGAAAGAATATTCTAAAGCTTCCATCCTTTGCTTTTACAGATCTGTAAAACTTTTATGGCTAACACTGCCAACTTTCATCTGAATTCTAGTGTTGTGTTTAATAATTGGTAGTAAGGTTGTAGATTCGATTATGGGACGAAAACGTAGGTTGAAAGGGCTGAGGGAATATCTAAGCAAACGTGGAAGAAGATGACAAGGAAAGATGGATATTTAGATTTTACAGAGGTCCTGATGAATTATAACACATGGCAAAAACACAAAGGAATATATGCAATCAACACTACTTAGTGGCAGGCCTGGTGGTTGTTATTGCAATACTAAGGTTGTAGGATGGTAATGTCAGCCTATGGCAAAATGGATATTGAGATACTTATGTCTTCCTTTATGAGTTTTATTGTCAGATATGCATTGTCAACTTTTGGTTACTTTATCAGTGGTGTTACTGGATTTTATTTCTTTTTGCACGCGATAATAACATGCTGAGTTAAGGCACGGGAACTTATTAAAAAAATGAATGAGAAAGCAAAGGAACTTGCACCGTCTTTTTTATGACAGTTTTGGTTGCACACATCTGTTGACAGCAGTCTTGATTTGTGTGTCAATGATGTCTATATAAGGTTTTTTACAATGTTGTTTGTTCCTTGTCCTGCTGACTGCATTCTTTATGTGAGGCACAGCTATAGGTTTTCTGACTCATGCTAATAATAGGACTTACCTCATGACTTACAAAATAACTCTCGAGGTTTAATAATCAATAGTGCATTTGAAAGTACTGAAGCTTATTTTTGGCTCCAAGGATATTGAAAAAAACATTATTGATGTGTTTCATTAGCTCCTGTTTTTTATCCAAAATACGTCAAATTTGTTTGAGCAGCAAGTTCAGCCTCTTATTACATCTTTTGTCCTTACAGGGTCTAATGAGTGGATCTGCCGAATTAAGAGAACAAGCAGCACTAGGTCTTGGAGAGCTGATTGAAGTGACAAGTGAAAAGGCTCTAAAGGAGTTTGTAATCCAAATAACAGGGTATTGGTTTCTTGGATTTCTTGCTCTGAATGATCCCAACATCTGAGATCTAGTTGACTGGACTTCATTTAAAAAAAAATTGACTGGAATTTGTAAATTGGTAGTTATTGAGAACTACATTCGTAGTATTTACAGCCTAAATTTTTGCTTCTTGTTTTTAGAAATTGTTAAGACATGCTGCTAAACTTCTGGAAAATTTGGAAAGTTGAAATAAATTTTCTTTTGTGAAGTCATTTGGGGAAACTAGAGAATGCTCTTTAAATCTAATAATCCTTTTAGTTTGTCATTCTTTAGTTCTTGATTGTGACTTAAACAACTCAAGTAACTCCTTTTCCCCCATAAATCTTATTGTCTTGTGCTTAGCTAACCAAACGTAGCTTGGGACCCTATTTCTTCTTTGATTAGATTATTAATTCGGTAATTGATGCATGTCGTCTTTGTATGGTTAATGTCTTCATTTGCGTGTGCTACCGATGGTTCAACTTTTTCCTTCCCTAACATTTAAACTGCGTGTGGATGCAGACCACTTATCCGGATAATAGGTGATCGGTTTCCTTGGCAAGTGAAGAGTGCAATATTATCCACTCTAAGCATCATACTAAGAAAGGGAGGATTGGCTCTGAAGCCTTTTCTTCCTCAGCTGCAGACGACTTTTGTCAAATGTCTCCAGGACAATACAAGGTAGGGGCAACACATTGTATGTTATCCTTGCAGGGAATGCCTTTGTTTTGGAGGAACGTTCCACTCCCTCTTGTTGTGGATCTTGCTTTTGCATTTTATACTTGTCAATGTGAACATTGCTCTCCGTCTTGTTGTGGATCTTGCTTTTGCATTCTATACTTGTCAATGCTGTCCATGTTGATGCATGTTCAAATTAATCAGGAGTGTCCGCTCAAGTGCTGCCCTTGCCCTTGGAAAGCTCAGTGCACTCAGTCCCAGGATTGACCCCTTGGTCAGTGATCTGTTGTCCAACTTGCAGGTAATGCTTGTTGTCTTTCTTGATGCACAATGTCCTGGAAAGACTATTATGTAACAGATTGAATCTGGACTGCCCTCAGGCTTCGGATGCTGGAATTAGGGAGGCCAATTTGACTGCTTTAAAAGGTGTGGTGAAGTATGCTGGAATGAATGTGAGCAGTGCTGTCAAAAATCGGGTGTACATGCTCCTAAAAGATATGATTCATCACGATGATGATCAAGTTCGAATATCTGCTGCAGACATATTGGGCATCATATCTCAGGTCTCTGATAAGTACACCAGGCCTCTTTTTTTTTTAGCTTTTATGTCCTCCATGCTGTGTCTTGTTATCTTTAAGAATGAGACAAACTGTAGAACTTGCCCATGGAGTTGTTATTGGGATATCTGTTCATATTTGGTTAATCACATCACTGCTTTTCAGAGTCGGCATTTCTATAATGCATGGATGGACTTGCCTTGGTTTTAGTCATAATTGGTGACAACTGACCATTCATCCTTTTGATGTTGATAATATAGTACATGGAAGATGCCCAGCTGAATGATCTTATTGAAGAACTCCTGACATTGGGTTCTTCTTCAAGCTGGTCCGCAAGGCATGGATCAGTGCTTACAATAGCATCGATGCTCCGGCATAATCCTTCGACTGTCTGTGGATTGCCATCATTCCTGCCTACTGTTGACTTACTTAAAGGCGGTTTAACTGATGAGAAGGTGGTTTCATTCTGCAGAACCTAAACTTATCTTTTTGATATTTTACTCGTACAAATCTCTGACAAACTCTCTCTCTTAGTTTCCTATTCGTGAAACCTCAACCAAAGCCATGGGAAGACTACTACTCCATCAAAGTCGAACTGATCCTAGTAACACCAGTGCGCATGCAGATATTATGTTGTTCATTGTATCTGCTCTGCATGATGATTCCAGTGAAGTTCGAAGAAGGGCGTTATCCTCTCTAAAATCTGTTGCAAAGGTACGTACAGTTTTCCATTGAGTACCTATCTCTTGTTTACTGCAAAGTTATATGTGCTCTCAGGACTAATCTTTATTACAGGTACCTATCTCTTGTTTACTGCATATATGTGCTCTCAGGACTAATCTTTATTACAGGTCAATCCCACAATATTATTGGCCAATCTTTCAATTGTTGGCCCTGCACTCGCGGAATGTTTAAAGGATGCCAGTACGCCAGTGAGAGTTGCTACAGAGAGATGTTGTCTGCACACTTTCCAATTGACGAAGAGTATTTTCTTTTTCCTCTCTTTTCTGTTTTGAAATAGTCTCCCATTAATATGATGTGCATTAGTCCAATATGTCCTCCCTTTCTGACTTCCAGAAATTGATCTAGTACCACTTCTTCTAATGTGGCACTCTCCTATACAGGTGCTGAAAATGTTCAGGCAGCACAAAAATACATCACTGGTCTAGACGCTAGAAGGATATCCAAGTTACCTGAACAGAGGTAATATCTTTTTTTAAGAGTGGCATGTCATTGCTATCTCATTTATGACTTCAGCTGGGCTTAAATATTTTGTTGCTATTTTTTCCTTCGGTGGTTTCAGTAAAGATCTATGAAAATGGCCGCCTTTGAATGTGTACATTATCAAATGGTATATTCTAATTAATCACATTGCATTCGTCCATGAGGAACGGCTTTTTGATGTAACAGGCACATAGAGAACTTGCTTCACCATGCTAAAAGTCATTAGGACAGTCATGTTTATGTGTTCCATTGACAGCATTTGCATTTATGGCCTTTTCCTTCTCAGTGAATTCCTCTTTTTATTGACTTTTGTATTAGTGGAAAAATAAGGTGGGAAGTAGACACTGCATCCATATATTTTACGGATGAAAAGTCGCAGGGTTTTCTTTTTCTTGGCAACTTACAAGTGAAACTCTTTAGTACATCGGCACGCCTTCACAATTGTTTTGGTCTCTTGTTTAGTTCATAGGAAGTACAATCTAATTATCCATGTACCATGTTGTTGCTTTTTTTACAATGATGTTACTCACCTAAGTTGGTTGCCTCAATTTTTATGATGGTTCTGAATATTTGATATGCAGTGATGATAGTGAAGGCGGCGAAGATGATGGGATGAGTGGCTAAAATTTTGGTTGCTGGTCCACTTTATTTTATAATCCTGTTTATACAAGGTTGGCAAGATTTATACAAGGATGAATTACCACAGCCAAATTCTGCTGTACATTGACATCCCAAGGATGTGGACTGACAGCACGAGGGGTGTCCTCCCAGTGTTTTTCCCTTACCAGGGTCGGTTTCCCTCGAGGCTCGATGGTCGATCAAATGCTCGATCAACAACAAGTGGTGTGCATGTGATACCCGTTTTTTGTACCTTGAATAAATATTGTCAATTAAGGAGTTCCTTTTTTTTTACTCGAATTATGCACACTGATGTTTTCCAAGGGTGTTCGGTTTTGATTCCGCATCAAGAATTTTTCTGTCATTCTTTGCGGCTACTACAGGTCGTTGTACCAACACAGTTTTGATAGCAGCAGTGCGTAAACGTGGGAAAACTACTGGCTAACACCTTTTACAATATCATAGTTTCTGCTTTGCCCAATGATTTGTTTCACTTCGCAACACTTGAGGATGCTTTTGCACTGCCGTCATCGTGGTGAAGTTAGAAAGACTAAGACATCGCGTCATGATCATGTTTGTTTTTTCTTTTGGATTGGTACCAACCGGGAGATCTTTGCGGTTATCTTCCCTTAGCCGTCAAAGGTCTTGTGCATACGCTACACGTTCGCGTCTTGCCTTTGAAGCGACCTCCTTTTTGAGTGGCTTGTACAGCCTCTTACGTGCTTTGTCTAATCATAAAGGTGAAACGATCACTATCTAACGCTTCATCCCCATTTGCCTAATGGGAGGAGGGTATGAAGCATGCGTCGACCAACGAAACATGTCACGGTCGCCACAGGTCACAAGAGTAATTCCTCATGGATCTCGACAACGAAGCAGTGTTCGATTCAGTCCATCGATGCTCGACATTGTCGAGTCAAAGTTACAGGCGACGAAGTCTAGGCTGACGACCAAATTTCTCTTCAACGAGAGAAGAAGAAGCGTTCGAGATTCGAGAATAGAAGCTCGCAGCATTTATTATAACTCTCACACTTGGAATTTTTTATGCATGAATTTAACGATTCAACGTTCCCTAAGATGCACACCCACATGGAGATGAGTGCATGGTATCTCAGACCAAGGACTCACTCCCACAAAAATTACAAAAAAATAATAATATTCAAAGTAGAAAACAGCCCAGCATAGAAGCATCCCCAATACATTGAAATTTCCAATCACGAACAGCTAATTTTCTCTTCCTTGGGTTTCATCAAACCTCAGAAAGTCCAAACCCTAGATGCTTGTTAATTTCTCTCCCAATAGAAAAAACGACACATTATATAATAGCTACAAAACAAGGTCTCGTATGACTTCCTAGCTCTCCTTTTTGTTTATTAGCTAACTCTGTTCGTTAATTAGTAGAGTACGATGCTAAATTGTTTGTGCATGCATGGTCGAAGGGATTAGGCCAGCGCGTTTCAAGATAAGGGGAAAAAATGTCGAACTCTAATCGAATCATAAGTTCATAACTCATTTGATGCGAGACCCTTTGAAATGAACGTGTCAATGTTAATATTCGTGTCTCTTGTCACAAGTTCGAATCACTAGCATAAGTCTCCGGAATGCACTAGGACTAAAATCTTGAAAAGTTGCGTGCTTTTTAAAAGGACGGATAAAATAAAAACATGTTTTGATCGTATTTATTACAAATCGGACCACTTGTCAAACGACACCTGTTTCGAGAAATATCTTATGATTATTTCCTCGTGTGTTCTTTCAATCTGTACCAGCACTGTAAATGAATTGAATCCAATGCGGTAAATGTGTTCAAACGCTGATGATGATGGCGAGTTACGGCTCTCTTCTTCCAAAGCATTCAATATGGTGTTTGAATTAGGACTAAATGCATGTGGAGGTACACACTTCTTATTTTTTGGTCTTCTGTTCGTTCCCTGAAGGTGTTGACACATCATATTCACATTTGGCTACAAATACACCTACATTTTAGGTAGAGAAGGAGGAGAGATGTGGGGTCAGTGCCACGTGGCGTCGATCCAATGAGGGAGGGCATACAAATTGGGTGGTGCTATGGAGCTTTGGAGAGAGAAATAGGGTGGGAGAAAGCTTGAGCAGCAGTGAATGGAAAGACTGGGAAGGGAAGAAAAATGAGAGGGAGGAGAAAGTTTGAGAGAGAGAGAGAGAGAGAGAGAGAGGGAGAGGGAGTATTAATGGCAAAGTGTATGGTGGCAGATGCACACATTGAAGGAGTGCAATAAAAGGGTTGGGCTGTTGAAACTTGAATGAGTTGTGGGTAGGTTTGAGTTTTTATAATGCCTCCTCTCTTCTGATCTCTCTCGGAAACCCCAAAAGGGCAGAGCTTTGAACTCTCCTTCTCTCTTTCAATTTTTTTTCTCTTGGGTCTTTGGGGGTGCAACTCCAAAGCAAATGCACCCCAGGAACACAAAGTGATTGAACACAACACACATACTTAATATTGAATCAGATACTGCAGCAGGGAGGCAGTGATGGTCTTCTTTGGTTTAGCTGCATATCTTCATTTAATCTCAGCCCCCACCTTACCTTCTTACCATTAACTCTCTCTCTCTCTCTCTCTCTCTCTCTCTCTCTCTCTCCCTCACAACACACACGCACACGAAGTGGGTTGGGTTGGGGTCATTTTCTTGGTATATATCCTTTTAATGGGTCTGTATGGGTGTTTGGAGTTGGTAGAGACAAAGGTGAATTTGGGTTTCTGCAGCAACCTGGTCTTGCTAGTAATGGCGGTATAGTTCTTGCGTTTCCTTTTCCTTTGTTGTCTCTCTCGCTCTCAGTGTTGTTATCTTCCTCTTGGCACTGAATGAGATACACAAAGATAATGGGCGTCTTTCAAAGAAGGAACACACATCTCCTTCCTCCTCCTCATCCTCCTCATCTTCTTCTTCCTCTTCTTCTGGTGGGCCTCTATTTCTCCATCTTCCTCCAGACATCTTCCGCTCTAAATCACACCGACTATAGACAAGTTAGTAGCTTGAGATTACAGAGGATCCAGAGGCACCTGGACAAGATTAACAAGCCACCCGTCATGACCATTGAGGTATGTACTTCCATTTTCCTTCCTTTTTCTTTCTTTGATGATGAGCTTATTATTTGCTGATCAGCAGTTGCATTTTTTGGACTTATTTTTCTTTTGTTGGTTGGTTAAACTTGTTGCAATTTGCAGAGCCCGGATGGAGATGTCATAGACTGTATCCACAAGAGAAGACAGCCAGCGTTGGATCACCCCCTTCTGAAGAATCACAAGATCCAGGTGCACCAGCAAAAACAATATTTCCTCCCTTTCTTTTCTGTTCATTTACTTATTTTTACTACACATCTGCTCGAAACACTGGGCAAATGGAGAGAAATGCAAGCTCTTATATATTGCTCTTTTGGGGGAATATTAGTATATATTTCATAGCAAGTTGCACTTCTTCACGTGTTTCTAGCTGTTCATCCTATGTCAAGATACCAAAATGCAGTTTGGTTGAGTGCAGCAAAATGTGAAAAAAATTGGAAATCTAGAGTAGTATATCAAAATCATCAATAATTTGAAGCTTCATATGTCAAAATATATATATACAGAGTCTTTGAAAAATCTTTTAAACATATACTTTGATATGCAAAATGAGAAAAGAGGGAAAAAGAAAGACTCCTTTTGATCCTTTTTTTCATATCAGTTGTAGCTTTTACGTGAAGAAGAATAGTGACTGAATAATATGATCTTGGGGCAACAGAAAGTGCCACCAGAAATGCCCCAGAGGAGATCCACCATGGGCAAACCGGACGACGCTACCTTGGCCCCGAGCAACGGCGGCGATGCCGCAGCAAAGGGCGCATGGCAGACGTGGCACCAGAACGGCACGCGGTGCCCAAGGGGCACAGTCCCGGTGCGGCGCAGCACGGCGCACGACGTGCTGAGGGCCAAGTCCCTGTTTGACTTCGGCAAGAAGCAGCGCGCACTGGCCCTCGGACGGCGGCAGCCCGACGCCCCGGATGTAGTCAGCGGGAATGGCCACGAGGTACACCACACCACACCCCGCCCTCTCTCTCTTTGTTCAAAGTGCACCGACTTTTCCTTTTCGCAACTTACTATTAGGACATCGATTCATACAAATTGGCTATAACACAATTTTGTTCTTGCCAATACAATTCAATTGGAGATAGATCAATACCACAATGTGCATATCACACATAATTTCTGACTTCTCTAGGCATTCAATAGGATCTTGGTCAGGGTTGAGAGTGAGAGTGACGTGACCACAAAGAACTTGTTCACCATCTTGTCCCAGTCGAAAAGCTTAGTAAAATCGAACCCAAAAAAAAAAAAAACAAAAAGCAGCTTAGTAAAAATTAAAATTTTAATAAAAAATATATGTGCCTTGAATTTTGTAGTAATAATTAGGTAAAAGTGGGAGGAAGCGGATCATGTCACATTTATTTCAGTGGAATCCCAATCGATTTGGGTGATGTTTCTTAGCTCCCAATTTAAGACTCCTGTGCCCATAATACGACAACATGGTATCGTGTCCTTTTCATTTGTATTTCTCAACACACACCTCCAAAAAGATATTTATTGTTTTCCTAAGTTTAATTAAATATATCGACACATAAATATCAACCGATCCTATCGAGTCGACTCGAGCCGAATCAACAGATGTTAATCCGATCCAGAGCTAACTTGATCGAAAGCTTGAAATGTGATCTCCTTTTTCGCGGGATTTCATCGACTTTTCTTGATACGTGATTGGCTTGATCCGGGCATCGTGATTGATCTTTTGGTTTTTGGGGTTTCGGTTTGGGGTTGCACGAACGGGCAGCATGCGATCGCGTACACTGGATCGGCGCAGGAGGTGTACGGGGCGAGGGCGACGATAAACGTGTGGGACCCGTCGATCGAGGAGGTCAACGAATTCAGCCTATCACAGATCTGGGTCCTCTCCGGATCATTCGACGGCTCTGATCTCAACAGCATCGAGGCCGGATGGCAGGTTCCTCCTTCCTTCCCCCTGCGCTCCCCCGCACCCAATCCCCACCCCTTCCCACCTCCCCACTTTTTTTATATTTTAGTTGTTTTTTCCCACCCATTTAATATTTAGAGAAAGTTTGACCCAAAAAAAAAATATGTATAGATGGAGAAAAGAGAAAAGGAAGAGGAGAAGAAGAAGAATCTTCATTCATTCCGAGAATATCATCTTCCAGAGATAGAAAAAAATTATGTATATTAAACCCCAATTTCCTCACATATCTTGAATTTTAAAAATGGGAATAAAATAAAATAAAATAAATTATTGCTTTGCTTTTTATATTATGCTTAGCGTTAATTTTCTAAAGCTTTGATTGTTCTACTAGTCAGGTCAGTCCGGAGCTCTACGGTGACAGCCGACCCAGACTATTCACGTACTGGACGGTTAGCTCTCTCTCTCTCTCTCTACTGTCGAGCTTTGCATTCAATTCGGATTTTTTTTTATTATAGTATGAGAATAGACAGTTAATCCACATTTTTTTAATAAAAGAATATCAAAATTTATGTATCATATGGCATGCATTACAGCTATAGTTCAGCCTACAATTGCGCACACAAATGGGGGAGGCACCATATAGAGTCAAAAGTCAAACTTCAACCTTCATTGGTCGACGAGACAATTTATAAAAAAAGAACTGTACTATTTTAAAATAATTTATACGTTATAATCAATCCATAAATAAAAAAAATTAAATAAGACGGAAAATCTAAGCATAGACAACAACCATGAAAGAGACGGCCACGTGGCACTGTTTGGAATTTGGGCAATAAACCCCCACGTGCCAAACATTACTTCAGATCCATTACCGAAAAATCTCTTTCTCACGTGCAAAGACCTTTGCGTGCCGAACACTGCATGATTTTCCCCCTATTTATGACGTCATAATCCAAAGAATAGTTCGTGTTATTTTTGGACCGACGCTAATTTATTTTTCCATTAAAAGGGTCCCAGTTGATTTGACTTCTTTTTTTTATTTTTAAAATATTCATTAAAATCAGGAAATAATTTATAGGTGACGATGGTTCAAGTTTCAGTTTTCACAAGAAAGTGACGGATTCGCCACCATATCATCAACCTTCATTTTGCATGCATGAATGCATGGCGAGATCTTTTGCAGTTCCGAAAAAATAAATTAAAAATAACCGGACGAATTATCGAGGTGTGGTGGTTTTTATCGAATCTCGATTCGACAGAGCGACTCGTACCAGGCGACGGGGTGCTACAACCTGCTGTGCGCGGGGTTCGTGCAGACGAACAGCAGGATCGCGATCGGGGCGGCGATCTCGCCGGTCTCGACGTTCTCCGGCAGCCAGTTCGACATCACCATCCTCATTTGGAAGGTTCGATTTTCGTCTCGTTTTTCTCCCATTTCGATCGTTTACATTATATGGTCGACCAACATTGTGAAGTACTGATTTTTAGGATCCAAAGCTGGGGAACTGGTGGATGGGCTTCGGGGACAACACGCTGGTGGGGTACTGGCCGACGGAGCTGTTCACACACCTGGCCGACCGCGCAACAATGGTGGAGTGGGGCGGCGAGGTGGTGAACTCGCGGCCCGATGGCGGCCACACCACCACCCAAATGGGGTCGGGCCGGTTCGCCGACGACGGATTTGGCAAGGCCGGGTACTTTCGCAACCTCGAGGTTGTCGACGCTGACAACAGCCTCAGCTCGGCCCAGGGCATCTCCACCCTGGCCGAGAACACCAACTGCTACAACATTAAGAGCTCCTACAGCGACAAGTGGGGCACGTATTTCTACTTCGGCGGGCCCGGGAAAAACCCGCAATGCCCATGACCCGACCGTATAAAATATTTTTGTGATCATTGTGATTAATCGGGCTTAGATAAAAAATTTGATCACTGGTCATATTAATTAGTAGTGAACGCGAAATCGATTAGTCTCTCCCAGCTTCCTTGTCCAACATAATTCTTTGATTATGTAATTAATTAAGCAAATTCGCACTATTTTCCGCTAAATTTCCCAGCCCCTCTAAGATTTTTTTCTGCTCACCCCCACCTTCGTTTTTGCGACCTTAATCGAGTTATGTTTGGTCCGAGCAACGGCATGACTACTTGAAGTTTCGTTAAGTCCGATTAATTAGAGCTAAGTATAAACTATAAAGCAATCTCTCACACATTAAGCATTTCCCTAAGCTTAAGACTATACTTCAATTAACTTAATCTCCAACTCCTAATGGGCTTGTGCTCGATTTTGAACGGCCCGGCCCGGCCCACCATCCCTTGACTTCAAATCATTTCATTGATTTCCATCATTTGTTCAAGAAGACGAAATGAATCTATTAACCCCACTTGATTAATCAATTACGGAACAAATCCATAGCCAAACTTATTTTTAGCTTAATTGAAAGCATCGTTCCCTCAATTTTGCCACATCCACGGCGGTGATTCTCAGCTGCAATTGGCTGAAACGACTAAATTGGAATTTCACGCAAAGGTTTGAAGCAACATTAGCAAAAATTGGAAAGTTACGATAGAATTGACATCCTTAACATGTTTAGGACTGAATTGGTAATTTTCTCAAGTATGTTCGGAGCAACAATTGGTGTTGTTTATCTCAAGAATATACTTGATTTAACTTAATCTTGAATAGCTAATGGGCTTGTGCTCGTTCTATACACTAAAGCAAATAAATGCTCCGTCTGTTTTGCGGAAAATAGGTTTTTCATTTTCCGGCATTTGGTTCGCTTAGAAAAATGAGTTAATGGAAAACCTATGGTTAAATTTAGGACAATAATTTCCTCTTTGAAAAATCAAAAAACATTTTTTAAAATTTGACTAGATATCAGTCATTAGATCTGAAACTCTATACTTGAACATGAAAATCCCAACATCGATTCTTGGGTCCTTAGTGTTTTGGACTAGGTCTCCAGAGCCTGGACCCGGGTCCATCAAGGCCAAGCTCAAAGCCCTGGTGCCTGTGCCTAATGCTCGCACCTGAGGTCGAGTGCATAAAGACCGTGCTTTGGTCCTCAATGCTCGAGCTCTAGTCCCCGGCTAAATTCATGTTTCTTTAAGTCTTTACTCCCTTCATTGTTAGGGTGTGCAAAATGGACCGTTCAAATTAGGAACCGGGTTTTTCTTTCGAGTCGGGGCTATAAGCTCAAAAATTCCTTCTCAAAACCATAAAACCCTAAATGCCCGAAAGCCCCTCTCCTTGCTCTCCCTCTGCCTCTCCCTCTTGTTGCTCTCTCTCTCCCTCTCCCTCTCCCTGTTCTTGCTATTCTCCATGTTCTCGATCTCTCGCCTTCTATGGATCCGAACCAAATAGGCGCTATCTTCGGCGGGGTGTACTATACCCTTTTCGACCATAACCGTAAACTCATTCTTCGATACTTCAGCCGTAATTCTCATGTCGATTTCAACACCATTCTTTTTGCTTCTTCCTCGACCTCACCAGCCTTAGGTGTGTTGGAGTTAACAATACAATCTAGAGGAGAGTGAATAGGTTGTTTAAGAACTATGAAAACATTTGTGGAATATATTAAGTTTAACTTAAAACATTAGCATAAACAATTTATAGAAATCAAATGCATGCTATTATTTAACAAATCGTAATAATAAAGATCAAGAAATGCCAATACTGAAGAAGTAGAAGATTTGCAAACAGATATATAGTGGTCTAACTTTATCCCCAAGTTTACATCCATTCTCGAGACTAATAGCCACAACCAGGCTAGAATCCACTAGTAATCTTTAAGATAAGGTACAATTAGCAAGTATCACCTTTCCAATAGATCACACTATCAGGATTTACGTATTGCTATTACATCTTATACATTTCCTCTTATCACTGATTACAAACAGTAGCATCACACAAACATTGAGATTAGAAAACAACAGCTAACAACAAAAACAGAGCGAAGAAAAAGACTTAAAGCACAAGACTCGTCCTATTCGGTTCCACCCACCTGATTACTTCTCTTGGACTCAATATATAGCTAATCATCTTCATATAACCGTTGCCCATTGAAATCTTCAAGTAAACGTTGGTTCTGGTTGTTGCCAGTAGCAAACCGTTGTTGAAGATCGTCAGAACGACTCTTTGACAGTGGCTGTTCCAGATCAGTGTTAGCCTACTTTTGTCAGACTTGCTCATAAATGCCATAGTTACTCCTGATCAACTCTGGTGATCTTTCTCCGAATTCCAATCTTTTGTAACAGCTATAATCTCGAACATCCTCATATGGATATTCAAACATCACCAATGACACGATATCTCAGCCATGATATAAACATCATCAGTCAGTTGATCTTTAGGTCCGTTGGTGCTGTTTGCTGGTAAAGATACAAGGACATTCTGCGATCTTCTCCCAAGGGATCACACCATGAATATCGCGAAGTCCTTAAAAATCATCACAATCTTCACCTCATCTGTATGAGGTAGCTACTCTCACTCAATATCAATGCTGATCTTTCTGGTACATTCAAGCATATTGGCAATTTCGACTCTACTAAACTATTCATTTTCATGGTCCTTTCAAACTTTACCAAACATTCTCGTTTTAGGCTTGCTCATTATCACCAGGCCCATCCAACTGTTCACCCGATCTTTGTACCTCTAAGCCATCATGAACATCCCTGTTGTTTTTGACTTGTTCACCCTCAATCAAAGTCCTTCCAAATGTTTACCTTATTTAAATATCCTTCTAGCTTGTAAACATCTTCAACTACCCAATGTCTTGTTCACCTTGTATATTAGCAATGCACTCTAGATAGTGGCAAAACACTCCTCATATTCGAATGTTTTGGTACTGTTTATGATAAACATCTGCATCTCGGTTTGTACATATATTTTTTAGTACTACTCAACCAATACACACATTAGTAGCATTTGATTGTCTTTATCATCGTCAAAACAATACAAGGGATTTTTCAATAATTTCCACATCGGTGATTTTCCCAATAGGGCAAGCTTGTCCCTTGCCTATGGCCGGTGATCGGCCATGGAAGAAGCAAAAAAAAAAGGAAAGAAAAAAATTTAAAAAATTCAAATTTTGGTAATTTTCTCTAGGAAAATCAAATTGGATTAATAATACTAAACGACGGATAATATTTTCTATTTCATTTTCAAGTTTAAGCAAAATACTGGAAAATATTGTCATTTTCCACTAAACAAACGAGCCAAAATTATAGTGCCTAACTCAAATTTTATTTATGTTGCAAATAAAAAAAAGAATTTTGCCATACTAGATTAGACCTTCTTTCCATAATATCTTCTAAGTCCAATTCATACAAAGAACACACTGACCATAAATAAATTAAAAAATAAAATCCGACTAAATTCGTGCTTCTTCAAGTCTTTCCTCTCTCCATCATTAGGGTGTGCAAAACGGACCGTCCAAATTAGGAACCGGATTTTTCTTTCTAGTTGGGGCTATAAACCCAAAAATTCCTCCGCAAAACTATAAAACCATAAATACCCGAAAGCCCCTCTCCTTGCTCTCCCTCTCTCTCTCTTTGTCTCGTTGTTCTCGATCGCTTGCCCTCTATGGATTCAAACCAAAAAGGAGCTTTCTTCGGCAGGGTGTACTATACCCTTTTTCGATCACAACCGTCAACTCATTCTTCAATACTTTGCCCTAATTCTCATGTCGATTTCGACACCATGCTTTTTGCTTCTTCCTCAACCTTAGCAGCCATGGGCGAGCTTGTCCCTCGCCTGTGGCTAGTGATCGGCCAAGGAAGAAGCAAAACAAAAAGGAAAGAAAAAAAATTAAAAAAATTAGAATTTTCGTGATTTTCTCTAGGAAAATCAACGGCGGAAAATATTTTCTATTTCATTTTCAAGTTTAAACAAAATATGGAAAATATTGTTATTTTTCGTTAAACAAACGAGCCAAATTTATAGTGCCTAGCTCAAATCTTGTTTGTCACAAATAAAAAAAAGAAGCTTGCAATACCAGATTAGACCATCTTTCCATAATATCTTCCAAGTCCAATTCATACAAAGAACACACTCACCATAAAGAAATTAAAAAAAAATAAAATTAGACTAAATTCGTGTTTCTTCAGGTCTTTACTCCCTCTATCATTTGGGTGTGCAAAACCGACCGCCCAAACCAGGAACTGGGTTTTTCTTTCGGATCGGGGTTGTAAACCCAAAAATTCCTCCGCAAAACCATAAATACCCGAAAGCCCCTCTCCCTGCCTTCCTCTCCCTCTCTCTCTCTCTTGCTCTCCCTCTCCCTGTTCTCGCTGTTCTTGATCTCTCGCCCTCTATGGATCCGAACAAAATAGAAACTTTCTTTGGCGGGTGTACTATGACATTTTTTACCGCAACTGTCAGCTCATTCTTCAATACTTTGGCCCTAATTCTCATGTCGGTTTCGACACCGTTCTTTTTTGCTTCTTCCTCGGCCTCACCAGCCTTGGGCGAGCTTATCTTTCGCTTGTGGCTAGTGATCGGCCAAGGAAGAAGCAAAAAGAAAAGGAAAGAAAAAATAATTAAAAAAATTTGAATTTTGGTAATTTTCTCTAGGAAAATCAAATTAGATTAATAATATCAAACGGCAGAAATATTTTCTATTTCAGTTTCAAGTTTAAGGGAAATACTAGAAAATATTGTCATTTTCCACTAAATAATTGAGCCAAAATTATAGTGTCTAGCTCAAATTTTATTTATGTCCCAAATAAAAAAAGGAAGCTTGTAATACCAGATTAGACGCTCTTTCCATAATATCTTCCAAGTCCAATTCATACAAAGAACACACTAATCATAAAGAAATTAAAAAAAATAAAATCCGGCTAAATTCGCTTTTCTTCAAGTCTTTACTCCCTTCATCGTTAGAGTGTACAAAACGAACTGCCCAAACTAGTAATCAGGTTAATAAAATATGAACTAAATTCTAAATGACTGCTTCCATTGGACCGGACTAAAACCGGACCAGAACCGATCACCCCTGCCCATTGTCACCTCACCGCCTTCATCTTCATTGCATTTGACTTCGCACCCACTTTAATATTTTCCCCCGACTTCTTCTCTGCGCCGCCATCCTTGACTACCTTCGCCTCGGACCTCGACGCCGCCTCCGCGATTACATAGCCGCCGTCTTTGTCGATCTTCACTTTGAGCTTCGCAGCCGCCTCTTTGATCGCCTCCGACGACCCGACCTCCCCCTCTTTCCCAATCTTGCACATCTGGGCGGCGGAATGGCCTAAGTAGCTCCATCATCTTCGTCCACCGCTACCACGTCGTCCACCTTTTATTCATCACCACGATCGACGACGATGAATACCCCTTGTGGCAAACCCTCTCGAAGTCGGCCTCCTACATGGCCCTGGCCTTGAGCTTCTTGAGCTTCTCGAACGTGCGGTCGCTGACCCTCTCCAGCTTCCTCATCAGCGCCCGGGTCCTCTCGAGCAGCTCCTCCAGCCCATCGATCATTGTCCTCTCGTCGGCCTCCAGGAGCTTCCGCTCGCACTTCCTGAGGTCACCGATCTTGTTGACCATCTCGACCTCTTCTCGCACCTGCCCGAGCATCTCGTTGATGCTCCGCCTCGACTCCTTCAGCGCCATGATCTCCTCCAAGGCCTCGAGGTACGCCGGATTGGAGCCTGTTGATCTTGTTCATGCTGTCGAAGAAGAATCGCGAAACGCTTCTCTTCAGCTCCATTAATTCTTTCTTCTACTTTTCGCGCATTTCGTTCGTGATTTTGAACAATGAAACAGTGAATAAGCGAGATGACATGACCTTCTGCATGCAGCATGCAAGCGCTCCATACAGAAGGAAGCATGAGGCGGTTGAATGGGTCGAGGCGGTCACGTATTATCTCGTCACAGCCAGTCACGAGACTACACGTGGCGGACAGATGCCCACTCGGCCTCTTCGGAGGTTATTACGGGGAAATTTCGACAGTTTATATGGGCAAAAAAAATGATAATTATATATATATTTTTTAAA
The DNA here is from genome assembly GCA_024500025.1 of Syzygium aromaticum. Lineage (NCBI taxonomy): Eukaryota > Viridiplantae > Streptophyta > Magnoliopsida > Myrtales > Myrtaceae > Syzygium > Syzygium aromaticum. The sequence continues at coordinate 33,820,589 of CM044892.1, forward strand.
TTATGGGAGTTTTCGTGACTTGACATACTTATATTGTATGTTTATATATTTTCCTAATTTTTTGCGGTTGGTGGATATGTAGAAATGGCACTCATTTATTATTAAGAGTTAATACCACGAAAAACCCTAAACTGGTATACCTGTGATAATTTTACCCCAAACTATTTTTTTGACCACAAAAAACCTTAAACTGATATATTTGTGAAAATTTTACCCCGAACTATTTTTTTTACCATAAAAAACCCCACATTAGTATACCTGTGACAATTTTACCCCCAAACTAATTTTTTAGCCATAAAAAATCCCAAACTGGTACATCTGTGACAAATTTACCCTACATTAGTTTCCGTTAAATTTTACTGTTAAATTGTTAAGTTTAATGACATGTGGTAATTGACATGTGTACCGGTTTTAGGTTTTAGCCATATGTTTGTCACAAGTTTACCAATTTGTGATTTTTTGTGATATTAATATAATTTAACGGATACTAATAGAGGGTAAATTTGTCACAAATGTACCGGTTTGGAGTTTTTAGTGGTAAAAAAATTAGTTCGGGGGTAAAATTATCACAGGTGTACCAGTGTAGGATTTTTAATGGTCATAGAAATAGTTGGGAGTAAAATTGTCATAAGTGTACCAGTTTGAGATTTTTGGTAGTCAAAAAAATAGTTTGGGGTAAATTTGACACAACTGTACCAGTTTGGGGTTTTTTGTAATCAAAAAAATAGTTCGCTGTAAAATTGTCACAGGTGTATCAGTTTAGGGTTTTTTGTGGTATTAACCCTAATACCGGTAGTACAAAATAAAAGTTAAACAGAAAATTACCAAAATAAAAAAGAATTCCTTTATGGATAAGAAAAGGCAAAAGCAAGAGTGGACCTGTTTTGATTTTCTTTTCTTTTTTCCAAGAAAATAAGTTATTGATTTTCTTGCTTAAATTATGAATGGCATTGAAAGTCTGGAAATTTACGAACAATAATAAATGAATTTATATGTAAATACAATAAGAAGTCATTTAAGGCATACCATGTCATTGTAAGTTCGACCATAGTTAGAAACTTACATCACGATTGATCCAACACATTTGTCGATCCTTATCTCTGACTCACATGATGAAACCTGCCTCTCGATTTCGTGTAGCGCTTTGGCAGTGTACTTGCATCGTGCGCGCACTTTGCCCGCGCGGGGCATGTTCGAATGAGACAAATGCTAGATACGAAATAAAAGAGATCAAGCGGCACGATAAGATAAAGGGTAGCTCGAGTTAAACCAACCATACCGCTCGTGTCGAGACTTCACTTCATTGGCCTGGTAACTCATCACAGCGAGAAACTACTTACCGCATTTTGTTAGTCAAGAGGGGGTGTCTATCGCAAGAACATATGAGGAATCGATCATCCATATGTGACGTGATCCTTTCGATGTTCGACGTGGAAAGGGTCTTTAGATTCGAGACATGCCGACATATGCGTCCCGCGAAGACCCCCCTCCCCCTCGACGCGAACGCGCTCCCATGTTCGGAATCTCTTCGAACGGTCCTTGTCGAGATCTGTGTGCGCCCGCGCGCTCGTATTCCGCTGATTTCGACCACGATGGTCATTTTGGAAACATCCCAAAAAGGAGCTTCTAGGGACACCAAAATCAAAAGTATGGAGAAGGAACATGGCCAAAGAAGAGGAAGGTCATCGACATCTCTCTTCTCCATCCAATTTGAGCACAAAGCCTTCTCCTTTCACATCCACAAAATTCCAAGAAATAAAGCAAAAAGCAAGAAGAATGCGCAACAAGAATCATACCATAAAAATTTCACACCCGCCCCCGCCAAAGAAAAAGACATTCGACAAACGCTGATTTTCGATATATCTTACACATTAAAATTACAACCTAGCTCGGATAAATAGCTTATGCTCACCCATTTCTTTTTATATTATTATTTCTTCTCGATTTGAGGATTATCTTTCTAAGATAAGAAAAGGACACGAGAGAGAGAGAGAGGGAGAGGGATGACGACAAAATGGTGAAAATACCTGCGAACCCTCCTCGTGTTCTAGAGCACACCCCTAATATCTATGGAAGCGAATCGCAGCCGTCCAATTCCCTGCGCAGCACGTGGGCCCACTCCCCACGCGAGGAGGATGATCATCAGACGGCTGGCGTGCTGGCCTGATCATCGACGTTCGGGGCGGGGCTCTGATTCCTGGGCCCCACCCTCTTCACGCTGGGGGCGGCGGCGTCGATGAGCTGGTCGTCCCCGTCGTGGTAGACGTAGGCGAGCCCGCCGTGCCTCGTCAGATCCATGCCCTCCTTCTCGTCGTCGCCGGACACCCTCAGCAGGCTCAGCCGGTGGAGCCCGTAGAAGAGCGGTCCCATCGTCGCCGTCACCCACCCCACGATCACCAGGACCTCCACGACCTGCGCCGCCAGCAGCCGCCCGTCGCCGCCCATGAGCCACCCGTACTTCCGCCCCGTCCCGCCGTACACCTCGTCCACGTACCGCTGCTTCGCGAAGAGGCCCGTGAAGATCAGCCCCCAGGCGCCGCAGCCCCCGTGGAGCTGGGCAGCCTCGAGCGGGTCGTCGTACTTGGCCAGCTCCGCCAGCTTGTTGAAGCCGATGAGCACCCACGCGGACACGAACCCGCACACGATCGCGGCCCACGGCTCCACCACGGAGCACCCGGACGTGATGGCGACGAACCCGCCGAGCAGGCCGTTGCACACGTCGATGACGTTCCAGTGGCCCACCAGCAGCCGCTTGCCGAACAGCGTGGTGAGGGCGGCGGTGGAGCCGGCCAGCGTGGTCGTGACGGCCGTCCGCCCCACCGCGCTCCACTGGCCGTAGTATCCGCCGCTGGTGTTGTAAGCCTTCAGGATGGTGATGAACGAGCCCGGGTTGAACCCGTACCACCCGAACCACAACAAGAAGGAGCCGAGGACCACGAGGGACGCGCTGTGACCCCGCAAGGCCACGACCCGCCCGGCGTGGTCGAACCGGCCAATGCGCGGGCCCTCGATGAGGGCTCCCCACAAACCAGCTATCCCCCCCACCAAGTGGACCACGCCCGACCCGGCAAAGTCGATGGCGCCAGACCCGAATAAGAGGTCGCCGTCGGTTCGGGATGGGCTGGCCCAACCATGGACGGACCATAGCCAATGAGAGGCTATCGGGTAGACGAAGCCCGTCAAGAAGGAGGAGTATATGAGGTAGGCCACGAACTGGGTCCTCTCGGCGATGGACCCGCTGGTGACGCCAGCGGCGGCGATGGCGAAGGCCCATTGGTAGAGAAAGGAGCTGTAGTCGAAGGAGTCGGAGGGGATCTCCTTGAGGCCGAAGAAGTGGCGGCCGATGAAGCCATTGGAGGGGGAGCCGAAGGCGAAGGCGAAGCCAAAGAGGTAGTAGGAGAGGCCACCGGCGGCAGCGTCGAGGACGTTGGTGAGCATGATGTTCATGGTGTTCTTGGCACGGACAGAGCCAGCACAAAGCATGGCGAAGCCGAGCTGCATGGAGAAGACGAGGTAGGCGGAGAAGAGGAGGTAGGTGGTGTCGACCGCGTGGGCAGTGTCGACGAACTGGTTGGAGATGGCGTCGAGGCGGCCGCAAAGGAAGGTGGCCATGAGGGCATCGCTGGGGTTGACGGCGGTGGAGTTGGTGAGCGAGGCGAGGTCCGAGGCGGAGCATTTGAACGCCATGGTTGAAGGGTTTGGGGTTTCGAACGATGGAGCTGTGTTTCGAAGTGAAAATGAAGGTGTGGTGTTTCAGAGATAAAGAGAGATGGAGATAAGATTTAAGGACTGTCTGGTTATGGTTGTGGTGGTTTATATAGGGCATGGAGGGAGAAGACTTTTTCAATTTTTCGTTGCCCATTCTCGTTTGTGTTTGTACCGATGACGTGGATAAACCGGACTAGAATCTTGATGCGGAATATACACATGATGTTGTGTACTTTTGCTCGCGGGATCTTGGTCAAAATTCTATTATATGCTGCGTGCCATGGATAGTACTAACGTGAATAAATTTTAATACTTTTTTTATTTTTATTATATTATATTTATTTATTTTTCTTTTCCTTTAAATTTTTTTACACCTCGCCGGCCACACTTGGCCATCACACCCTCGCCCGGACCCCTCACCGGTGGCTTGCGACCTTGCCGACCAGAGGTGAAAAAAAAAGGAAAAAGAAAATAAAAAAATAATAAACATATCAAAATTTGTCCACATTAGCATCAATCATGTCACATAAAACGATCAATGCCTACGTTAGTGATTTTCAGCGAAAATTGACAATATGGACTTAACTAGCAAAACGTGAAAGGGGTTTAGGACTCAATTGATAAAAGTGTAATAAATTTATGACTTTTTGGATAATTATTTCAAAGTAAAAACAAGCTTAGATAGAAAGAAAATTATTTTCCCTTATGGTAAGAAAGGAATCACTTTCCCTAATCACTAAACAAATAAAAACTAACCTATTTTCCTCGAAAAAAATACTTTACTTCAGAATAAAATTTTCGGTAAAACAAACCCAACCTCCCGTGTAGGAGGAACTGCAAAGATAGTGATCGATTCGCAATACGTACCATATCATGTCTCTTTTACAGCTAATTTCTACGCTGAGTCTGCTGGCGACAAGACAACCTCCGGGCCAGCGAAACATGTCCTAGAAAGTGCTCTCTCGCGCCCCGTCGCGGTGGATGGTCATGAGGGACGGTGAAGCCCGTCGCCGTTCCTCTTCGTTTTTCTGTTTTTTCTTGTTAGTGCTCAGAAAAATGGAAAACGGCCATCGGCGAGATGACGAATGCTGATGGCAATCGTTAGCTTTATTCAGCTTTTGAGACGTCTGTGAAGTCCTTGGACGTGTTGAAATTCATTCTTGCAATGTTGTCATGTGCACACACATATATGTAGGTATGTATATATTTATTTTTTGGTAAGTATATAGGTATGTATATATTAATCTACATTCATTCATTAAAATTGATACGATAACTGGAAAATGAAAACGATTATTGCTTCACTCGACTCAGCTTGATTTTTGCATGTACGTCCTCCTCCAAGAGTTATAAGAAAGGCCATCTTTACATTCAACCCTACAAAAGAAGAGCACAGGCCATTCTCACCACAAGTAGCTTGCTTATGTCCTCGAATAACTTCAGAACAATTGCTAATCGATTTGATGGACCCTGTATGGTTTCAGTAAAAAGAGTTCAAATCGTAGCAACGGCCACTCTCTCCCGCTATAGATCGCGAATTACGGTAGGTGCCCCAGGACTCGTTAGCAAAATTAGCCGCGAAGTGATGGACTCAAACATCGGGTGTTCAATATGGCACTAGAGATCCGACACCCGGCTTTGATACTCGACCTGAATCTTGGAATATCCATATAAAATCACAATCCACCCAGAATCTAGTTGTGATTAAAAATCATTGTTGTTTCAGGAGATACAGTTAGAATTTGCGAGTGGGAAAAAAAGAGAGAGAGAGAGAGAAACAAAGAAACAAGAGTAGCAATCCGTCGCTTGCGTGTTCTTAAGCATTTGTTCTACCTTATCTCTATCTATTTCAAAGTCAACTTCAAGATGCCGCATATTTAATTCGACTTATAAAAACAATATGATGACTAAATCACATCCCTTTCGTTATAGTTGATACAACTAATTAAAGCTCTACATTATTGTTGGATTATCGAATTATTAATTTTTGAAGTGGTGGACAACCTTGTGATGCTGCGAAAAGCTAAGTGTTTTGGGGCAGCTCCCAAAGGACAGATGATGTACGTATCAACAAGGGAAACGGTCTATTCGACAGTGTGCGCTCTTTGGTTTTAGCTTGGTTTCTTTCTTTTCTTGTATAATTTGTCTGCTAGATGAGGAAAAGAAAAGGGGAAACGGGAAGCAAGCAAGATCACGAGGTAGCAGATTCACCCTAGACAGTCGAAAATGGGCTGAACTCACATTGATGAAGAAACACCATCTTGCGAAACTCCAGGACTAAAGCGGTACATGGTGTTGATACACGGGATGGCTGATGGGAGAGTTCCTCATTTCCTACTTGCCGACATAAATATCGAATTAATGTATGCAAAGAATAAGGAAAAAAGTATTTCTTGCTTACGGCATTTTTTAGATGGTGAGACCAGCTCCGACGATAGTTTACTTGCGAGACTCGGGAATCTTGGATCACTCATGAATCTTGAAGATGCAGCTGTCAGCAGAAAAAATCAACTGGCGGGGATTTTGAAACAGTGAGCTTGCACCAATACCTGAAACCGCAAAACCTTGAGTTGGATGACCGCAAGAGGGCGAAATGGCAGGACTTTATGGCCTGTGACAGTATAATGAACTTATAAAACCCCATAGAATATTTGACCAGTTTAGTTTATAGCATTGGTGGAATCTTGTAACCATTTATGATGAATCTCATGAGTCACAATGGTAGAGAAACCCAGCATTATATATTGTAGGCACAGCTCGTGTCAGGTATTCCCGGTGTCTATGTCAAAGAAACATGTAGCGCAGCAGAAACAGAATCACTTCTTGAATGGAATCGGACAAGCAAAATACAAGTACAAAGAGTCAGCGAAAGACCACAGAAAACTTTAGCTTAAAGAATGTTTCCAGATTTATATTGATGAGCTCATCGTCGCACGTATCAGCCAAAAAGAAAGAAAGAAAATGAAATTGAGCGCGGCTTGCAGACAATGCATTTGTCAACTCTAAATTTTTAACGCCTGTTTAATCAGGTAAGCAAAGACCATCTAATTAGTACGATAGCACAGAGGTCAGAAATAAAACCAAGAAGGGTGAATTCTGAAGGAAGCTGCAGTCGCCAATGCCAAATTTATTCCATGGGTCTAGTGTTTGCTCCATTAATTATTATGCAAGAGGGCTAGAACAACCACGATTTTGAACAAAGAACACACCAAAACCCTGCCCTATCAGATGGTGACAACATCCCTACTCGTAAACTTTATTCAATTTGAAGATTGATCATGAGGAGAGTCCATTAAATTAAATCCCCTATCCAATGACAGCAACAAAGGAGAGAAAACCATAAACTTGATTACCCATACCATTAACCACAATGAAACAGGAGGTACCCCTCGTCAGATTCTGATCTTGGATGCCAGCCAGAGTTTTTGATGTAATCTCCATAAGGTCAACCAGAAAACAAGTACATCCACATACTATATCAGCAAATAGAAAAGAGTGACAATTTAATGGATTCTACAATGTACCATTAGCCTGCACTTTGAAGATTATATACCATGTATCCAGAGCATTAGTATGTGACTGAAATAACATGGAGAATAGCAAGCCTAGCCTAAAAATGTTTCTATAGATAGATGCCATACTTACAAATTGCTTCCGACGTTCTATTGACAAAAACTCGCAGAAGAGACATGAATTGAAACCACCTCTCATATTGTCCCATCATAATGGTATTGGCAAGAATATCCACAATAAGCGAATGGCTAATACCTTCGTTATCGACGTACTTTTATATATGATAAAATTTGAATACAATGATTCAGCTGACCTACTGCTGGATCCTTCAACTGCAAAATGTATTGCTAGGGTACTCAAGTGTCTCAAATGTAAAAGGCAATAGCACTAAAATAATCACGAAAATGAGATTAAAATCATCAACAATCAAGTTGGATCAACAATTTTGATTTCAATGTAAAAGGCAAAAAGCACGCTCCCCAAGAACTAACCTCTCGTCCAAGGATATTACATCAAATAGAAGTTATGGTGGTGCATCCTAACTTTTAGTGCTCAAGTTGTTTCGGACTTTTAAGCAGTAAGGTACCAAAGGCATTCCTATAATAGAGATTTACCATTGTAATGGCCCAGCCCAAAAGCAAAAGGAGCAGATGATTGGTGGTTAATTGATATGAATCAACCCCACATTGACTAGTAAAAGAATCAGAGGTGATATGTAATTTGGAACCCTTCGTCAGTAGCCAACATTTGGTACTTTTTTGGACCTTCACTTGCATAGTTTCAGCCAGGTTATTACACATCACTATTAAACTATCAAGAGGTAAAGGTCACGATTATCACACTTGGTGGCCAAAACATCTCTCCCTCCCTCTTCATTCTCGGTGTAACATCGGCTCCTCTTAAAATGAGGAATTTGTAACTTAATGCTTTCTCTCATTGCATTTTTTTTAAGCTGAAAGCAAATAAGAAATGATGCATATTTTGCTGGTGCTTTTTCTTTTCATTAAAAAAATCATAAGATGCAAATTTTGAAAGTTTATAATACCAATGGAACAGTAGGAAGGAAGAGATGGGAGAACAAATCAACAACTGCTTCAAGATGCAATAAATCAAATCAACCTTTCTAATTATGGGGCAACAGGGAACATGCCAAGAAGCATTCTCCATGCCAGAAAAGTTTATGTACATAATGATATATTCTATCAGTACATATCAATTACCAATGTATTCATGCCCGCAATAGTAATACATTTTCAGTCAAGTTCCGCTCTTCCACAGGTCAACGGTCATCCACAATCAAAACTTAGACAAAACTAGGACAATCTCACTTATCCTCAGATTTAAGCTGTCTTGCAAGTACAAGAAGACCAAAGGTTGCAAATGCAGACAAGATAGCTGATGAATAGCCCATTGCAAGTAGAGCACCCCTAAGAGACTGCATTGAAAGAATTCCATGTATCAGTATTCAGTCAATGTAGCACAAAAGGACATCCACGCAAGGTTGAAGATGGTGTTCTCAGAAACCTTGGCCAGCAGCAAAGCATTATCATTTGCATACTGCAAAGAGCTCTCTGGGATGCTTTGAACACCTTGAGCTAGTTGCCATGAAAGAATTCTGCATTTCAAATGGTAGTTTTCAATTTAATCTTCTTCAATCTAATATAATTAGGCAAAGATACCACTCGTGATGAAAAGAATTAGCTACCCAAATGCAAAACCAATAGCAGCCCCAATGTTGGCTTTATCAGATGTTACTTCTACCTGAAGTTCTCCATACTGCATTTGAAAAAATGCGAAGAACCAGTTACAGATCACATTATGTTAATAAGCTTGTCCTTGAGACCACAACAAGGAGAGAGCTAAAACCAACCTTAAAAGTTCGGGCTTCCTTCTTAGGTTCTTCAACTGTTGCAGCAGATACTTGGGTTACAGCCAAACGCTTTCCAGTTGCAATCATTATCCTTGCAATCTAACAACAATTTGAAACAGTTTACACACCTCATATGAATCCAATAGTCATGCCACATTCAAAGTGGAAAAGATATCTCTAAACAACTAAGCTCACATCATTAGGGGTCCTCATGCGTGATCACTGATGGTTTAATCTGAAGTGCTACCAGTTCTTTTGCAGAAGGAGTCAATGACAAAAAAAAAATTGTAGTTTCAGAAAACAGGGAAAAAGAGTTCATTCAATGACTGGGTTCAGATACTCATTCAAAGTGTAGGGGCCTAACTCCAATGATTTGATCAGGAAACTCTTCTTGCTAACTAATTAGTTTTAAAAGTGTTTAACTCCGACATGAAACAAAGTTAATTCACAGATTAAAATGGTGTAGGGCAATCTGAATTTCGAGTGTGCAGTTTCTGCTTCTTTGGAAGAGTAAAATTGCTCTTTTTAACCCACAGTACCTTTTGTTATCATTCAAGCTCACATAACATGAGCATAACGGCGTTTACTAATCTGAGAGTTCACAAGTTCTGCGAAATACCTTGTCAAGTTCGCCTTGACCATACTGTCCCATGGACTGGAACCTCCTTCCAGCAGATAATAAGCGCTTCCCCAACGCTAAATCACCAAATGCATGATCATGAGCCTCAGACCGTTAAGCATGTATTAAGCATCAATAAGCCAGGGTTTTCTTCATGCCTGATTTAGCATTATCAGTCAAAGAGCTCTCTAGCAGAGGGAGCTTGCTTGCCAAAGTCCTAGATGTCGATGTATCAGCCTGCTCCCATGATTTCGCCAAATTTAACATTATCTCTCCAATTTCTTCACCGCACTGGCCATTGGAAAAAGGGCAAAAAACATTAAACTTGTTAACGTTTGTATCAAAGCAATCAGCATACAGGCATCTGATATAATCCATCTCTCTTTGAGCTTCTTCAAGTTCGCAAGGAGAATTAAGAAAATCTGAACTCCACTCAATCAGTGAAACCACACGCCCGAAACAAATGAATCACAACAAGCAGGAATTGGAGCCTAACAACTAACCTCATCAACAACCGGCCCGTTCGAAAGGTCAAAAGCCGCATCATTCAGCTTCAACATGCACAAAAAAAAAAAATCCAACATGAAAAACTCAAACCAATCCAAATATTAAAACAAGGGCATATTATAGCGACGCCTCCTACAATTCACATGGCCTCTCAAAGTAATCGGCCGCATTTCCTAATCCCCAAAATAATGATCAACAAGAACGGGCATCTCCTTCAGTTTTACGAAAATGCGTAAACTTAAGGGGGGGGTGGGGTGGAACAGGATGATTGCACAGCTTTGACAAAGCTGGTTGTAACCTGCAATTAAAACTGAAGCCCACGGCCGCAGTGACACCCCCTTGTAACAGTAATCAATATCCATGCACGCCCCCTCCATAATTCGACCAGAATGCACTGATCACGAAGCGACAAATCTCGTGTACGGTTCCGAAAAGCAGAGGCCCTCCGCATAAGGCAATTTTCGCCATCAATCACTAGTACTTACATCCAAGCGAAGGTCGCGCGGGAGCTGAGCAAAGTAATCCGAAGGAAGGTCGAAGCTCTCCTGCGAATTCAAATGGCACCCAACGTGATTACGCCCCGTCGAGACGGAACAACAGGCGAACGACAACGCATCACGACCGGAAATCCTTACGGCGAGGTCTCGGAGGAGCGGGCCGGCGCTGGACTCGAGCGATTGCGGGGGATCCGACTCCGTCAGAGCGAATCGCGCGGTGAGAGGCTTCGACGAGCGAGGCCCCCGGCGAGACCGGCCGGCGGCGAGGCCGGCCAGAGGGAGGAGGAGACGGCTAGGGCTCCGGCGAGGGAGGAAGCGAGGACGAGAGGAGGAGAGATCGGCGAGGGGCTGAGGGAGGAGGAGGGTGGTCGCCATTGTTAGAGGCTAGAGCTGAAGGTGAAGCTCCAAGTGCAAGCCAAAGTCGCTCGGTTTAGCAGTTTCGGACGTTGGTCTCTTTCTCTCTCTCCCTTGAAAAATAAAATATCTTTTGACGCAAAAAATAAAAGAAAATAAAATATCCGGTTTGTTTTTATTCATTTTTGGATATTTTTCATTTTTGGATATACATTAGTAAGTGCTTTTTTTCACAAATTACATTTGAGAAACAAATAAAATTCGAGCAACGAGGAAGAATATATTGGAGTTTTCTTTTCCCTTGGCGAAATTTTTCGATATCGATGACTTCAATACGAAAGTTAGTAGGGGAAAATTTATCGCTATTTTCAGACTCTGCTTATTTCGCAAAAATTGAATGATTTGAAAAATATATCATAAAAATAATTATTTATATTACTTGAAATAATTAATTAATAAAAGAAAACCTTCGATTTGAAAGTTAGTCCAGCTTTTGAGAGTAAAAAGTTGGTGAGTGGTCGTTTGTATACATACAACAATTGAAAGTAATATAAATCATTTCTCTCCCAGAACTTACTTCTTTAGACTCTCTCTTTACAATCCAGGCAAGCGATTGAGCAGTAAACTTGATTACCCAAACATTTATTTACACTGAAACAGGAGGTACCCCTCATCTGATTCTAATCTCTTGGATGCCAGGCAGAGTTTTTGATGTAATCAACCAGGAAACAAGCACGTCCATGTTTTATATCAACGAATAGAAAAGGGTAACAATTTAATGGATTCTACAATGTACTATTAGCCTGCACTTGAAGATTGTATACCATGTATCCAGAGCATTAGTATTTGACCTAAATGACATGAAGAATAGCAAGCCTAGCCTAAAAGTGTTTCTATAGATACCGTACTTACAAATTGCTTCCGACCTTCTATTTACAAAAACTCACAGAAGAGACATGAGTTGAAACCACCTCTCATATTGTCCCATCACAGTGGTATTAAATAGAATATCTACAATAAGTGACTGGCTAATACCTTTGTGATCAACTTAGTTTTGTGTATGATAAAATTTGAATACAATTAGCGAGCTGACCTGCCGCTGGATCCTTCAATTGCAAAATGTACTGCCAGGGTACTCAAGAATCTCAAATGTAAAAAAGCAATAGCACTAAAATAATCATAGAAATGAGATAAAAATCATCAGACAATCCAGTTGGATCAACAACTACGAATTCAATGTAAAAGGTTAAAAGAAGCCTCCCCAAGAACTAACCTCTTGTCCAAGGATATTACATCAGTTACGGCGGTGCATCCTAGCTTTCAGTGCCAAGTTGTTTCGGACTTTTAAGCAGCAAGGTACCAAAGGCATTCCTATAATAGAGATTTACCACTGTAATGGCCCAGCCCAAAAGCAAAAGGAGTAGATGATTCGTGGTTAATCTATATGAATCAAGCCCCACATTGACTGGTAAAAGAATCAGAGGTGATATAATTTGGAACCCTGCGTCAGTAGCCAACATTTGATACGTTTTTTTTTGGACTTTCACTTGCATAGTTTCAGCCAGGTCATTACACATCACTATTAAACTATCAAGAGGTAAAGGGCAAGCATATCTGGTGGCCGAAACATCTCTCCCTCCCTCTTCATTCTCAGTGTAACATCGGCCTCTTAAAATTAGGATTCTGTAACTTAATGCCTTCTCTCGTTGCATTTTATTTGGAGCTGAAAGCAAATAAGAAATGATGCATATTTTGCTGGTGCTTTTTTTTTTCATTAAAAAAATCATAAGACACAAATTTTGGTAGTTTATAATACCAGTGGAACAGTAGAAGGGAAGAGATAGGAGAACAACGCAACAACCGCTTCAAGATGCAATAAATCAAATCAGCCTCTCCAATTATGGGGCAACAGGGAACATGCCAAGAAGCATTCTCCATGCCAGAAAAGTTTACGTGCATAATGATATATTCTATCAGCATATATCAATTACCGATGGATTGATGCCCACAATAATAATACATTTTCAGTCAAGTTCTGGTCATCCACAAGTCAGTGGTCATCCACAAGCAAAACTTAAGACAAAAACTAGGACAATCTCACTTATCCTCAGATTTAAGCTGTCTCGCCAGTACAAGAAGACCAAAGGATGCAAATGCGGACAAGATAGCCGATGAATAGCCCATCGCGAGTAGAGCACCCCTTAGAGACTGCATTGAAAGAATTCCATGTATCAGTGCTCGGTGAATGTAGCACAAAAGGACATCCACACAAGGTTGAAGATGGTGATCTCTAAAACCTTGGCCAGCAGCAAAGCATTATGATTTGCATACCGGCCAAGGTTTATGAGAACACCATCTTCAATTTTATATGGATGTCCTTTTGTGCTACATTAAGACTGCGAATGACAATCATTTTGTTTTAGAAATCAATTTCTGGCCAGAAATTCATTTTTTTATTTCTGTTTCTGGAGGAGTTTCTAAGCAAAAAAACATGTTTGATAACGACATAAATTTATATTCCAGAAACAGAAATTTGTTTGATAATGGCACAAAATTTCTCTCTCTTGGGTGATTGGAGAGTAGACGGCGGGCAGCTGACGACAGGCGGCGGACGGTGGCAGTGAATGGCGGGCAACGGATAGCGGGGGAGGCAACCGCAGACAGCAATGCAGCCAATGCGAAGGATGGCGGCTGAAGGCGGTCGACGATGGGAGGAGGGCAACTGGTGGTAGGAGATGGTGGCCGATGGCCCACGGTGGCGGAAGGCAAGCGGTAGCAGGAGGAGAGCAGTGGGAGGTGAGAGCAGTGGTCGATGGACGACGGGTGGCGGCCCACGGCGGCCGGTGGTGGGCGGCGATCGAAGGTGGGCAGTGATGGGAGGAGGGAGGTCAATGGTGAGAGATGGTGGCCGACGATAAGAGGCAAAAGGAGTGCGGACGGTGGTGGGAGATGATGGCTGGCGGCGTGAAGCGAGCGACGACAGGAGGAGGGTGGCAAGAGATGGGAGTAGTGATTGGTAGACAGCAAGCGGCAACCTACAATAGCCGGCGGTATGAGGTGGGCGGCGGCCGAAGGTAGGTAGTTGTGGGAGGAGGGAGGTCGACGGCAGGAGACGATGGCAAGCGGTGGGAGGCAGGCGGTGGTGAAAGACGGTGGCCGGTGGACGGCGACTCATAGTGGGAGGCGGGCGGCAGTGGTGGGTGGTGGCAGGTGGCCGCGGTCGACAAGTAGGCAGCAATGGACGGCTAGTGGCCAACCAGCTAGTAGCAAGGACGAGCGATGAAAAGAATTTTAACTTCTCATTTTTATTCCAGAAATAGAAAAACAACAAATTTTAACTTCTAATTTCTATTTCAAATTTATTTTTGAAACAAAATTTTGTTTCAGAAATAAGAAAATTTTGTTTCAGAAATAAGAAATAGAATTGCGTTATCAAATAGATTTCCGTTCCAAACCTATTTCTGGAACAGAAATGGAGAAACAGAATGGTAATCATTCGCAAGCTAATTGAGCACTGATACATGGAATTCTTTCAATACAGTCTCTAAGGGGTGCTCTACTTGTGATGGGCTGCTCATCAGCTATCTTGTCAGTGAACAGCACGGGTCCGATCCAAACCTTCGACTCGTGAGATAAGCATATTAAGGAAAAATCCACTTCTAATATGTTGAAAGTTGATTTTTTTTTACCATACTTACGAAAATGATAATCAAGCTTATTAGAATTGCCATTAATCAAATGAACTCACATCGAGTAATGCATGCTAAATATATTACTACTAACTGCAAAACCGGCATAATAAATGACATGGCAAAGCGAAGCTAGAAATTAAAAAATAAGTGAATTGCATTCAACAAGCAATGAAATCCGCCACACCATTTAATAAATTGAGTTTTACAAATCAATCTTGATATACCTATCATTCTTCCCCTTTTTGTGAAAATAAATTAAATCCACAACAAATTCCTTTGTCTAGAGCACTGACAAATCATGGTGATTTTTCGCTGATTTTCCGCAAGTCTGATAACATGATATTGTACATTTTACATGCTGTCCTCTCCACCTTATACCATTTATTGTTGTTTGCCCATGAACTGTAATGAGAATATCATATCATATGTAACCGAAGCATCCCGTAAATGTTATTGGACCATATAAACACAACCACATGTATCCAAAAATTTGACCGGGTCGCTTGGACTTAAAAGTCTCACAGACTTTAGACCAGCAAAGTGCACAAGAACTTTTGTATTAGTAGTAAGAGATCGGGATCAACTTCATTGTCTGATAACAAATTATAAAGCAACTCCCTTGTCAATGCATCAGCAGATAAACCCTTCTAGACCATCCCACGAAGAAGTTGCACTGCCCTTAAGTAAGACATGGTTTATCAGATATCCTCCACTCGAAGTTTTGAAAGTGGCCGCAGGGATATTAAATGTGCAAACATTAGGTTGCAACCGTGTACCATACATTTTATCAAGGTTCTTAGTTTTGCGAAAGCCATCTAGCGGAACATCATAGGTGAGAACGTCTGGAAGTAGGCCGGCAGCTTGCATCTCGTCAAATAGCTTCTCTGCAACTTCAGGTCTGCCAGCATGGAATACGCCACCAATCAGCATTTGCAGTCGAACCCTCATCAGGCATTTCTGTGAAGAGCTCTATTGCCTCACCAAACTTTTTAGCATTACAGTAGGTATCTACTTCAGTGTTGCAAGTATAAACATTAGGCGAGCAGTTTTGTTCACCATCAGTTTGAGCATCTTAGCATAATTGATTCAATGTGTAAGGCAATAACCATCCATCAATTTTTTGACGTAACTATTTCAGGCTCCACAATGGCACATTTTGCTTCGGTTCTCATCCCTTCCATACAAAGTGCCCTGACCTCAGGGGAGAAGGTTCGAAAATCTGCGACTACCCTCCTTTGCACCATATCAATTAACAGCCTTCCAGCCTCTACGCATTTACCGAAACTGTATAGACACTGAACCAACGAGGTATAAGTAACAGCATCTGCGACGAAGCCTTCACGCACCATCTGCTCCAACAAAACCAGAGCTTCTCTCCACCGACCATGACGAGTGGCACCGTGAATCAAGTAGCTATAAGTCAATAAATCGGATTGGACGCCTTTCCCGACCATCTTGATCGACAGAGCAAGAGCTTGTTTCCACCGGCCTAAATAGCATAGACCCCAAATCAAGGAATTGTAGGTGATGATATCTGGTTTGACGCCTCTACCGACCATATCTTTACAGAGGTTTACCGCATCCGACACTAACCCGTCCTTACACAGAACGTCAATCACCGTATTGTACGCAACCACATTCATCCTGCAATTCTGTCTCTCCCACTTTCTCAGCAACTCCATGGCCAGGCTTCTGTCCTCCTTCCCCTTCCCCAACGCGCCTTTCAGAATGGCTCCATACGTGTACTCACTGGGCTTGAACCCTTGATGATTTCCCATTTCATCGACCAACCTCAGCGCTCGATCGATCTCTCCACCCTCGCACAGCCCGTTGACCAGCGTGTTCAACATCACCAGGTTGACCTCGAACCCGAGCTTCAGGACCCTTCCCAGAACAGCGAAACCCAGATCCACCCTCCTCAGACGGCAGAGACAGTTCATCAGAATCCCCCAAATGTAGACATTCAACCCAACCCCGCGAGACTGCATCTCCTCGATCAAGGCAATGGCGGCAGAGTAATGCCTCATCCTGACCACGACGGACAACACCCGGCCGAATTCCTTCGTGGGAGGCAAAGGCTGCGTCCTGACGATCGCGTCGAAGCGGGACACGGCGTCGCGGAGCCTCCCGAAACCACCACCACCGGCGGCTCCAAATCCGCCGCCCCCGCGGCCCGTCGACGGGCCAGAACCGACGGAACGAGCCCTGCTCGAGCCAGCACCGAGTTCGCTGCCATTCTTGCGGAGCAAGTGAACGGAGATGGAGCAGAGAGAGATCGCATTTCTCCCGGAAAACATCAAGCCGAACGAATTGGGCGCGATGGACTCTACGAGGCGTCGTCACCTGAACAACGGCACGCTCCTCTCAGTCCTCGCCGCCGTCGCCGTCGCCATTTTCACGCTCTGCGTGAGCTCTGCTCTGAGATTTTCTTTTGCGAACTGGGCTGGGCTTGTTTGATTTGGGGAAACAAAGCAGAAATTACTGGGCTCGGCCCTGCCCAATAGAGCTCGGGTTCAATACAAAAAGAAAAAGAAAAAGGAAGAAAAATAAGGCAAGAAAAATAATGATATTCAGAGATTTGAGGAGTTAGTTTTTTTTTTTAAATAGAATATTGCGAATTTACCATGGAAAAGAAAATCAGTTTTCTTTTTTCGTGCTGGTGTTTTTATCCCTTGAAAATTATTGAAATGAGTAAACCATAATATTTTCATTATCATAGGAAGAAAATCAATGCTCTCCTTTTGAGCTGGTTTTTTATACATTAGTAGAAAATATTTGAATTATTGATAATAATTTATGTATAAATATTTTGTAGACTATGAAAGTATTTTTCATCCCTTCGACCGAATATGCATCGGCTCCGTTAGATCCTTGACTAATCATGCGACGATCTATTCGAAGAAACGGAACCCAAATGTTAGTGATATATTGAACCTATCTGATAATAAATAAATTGAGAAAGTCTGCATTAGTCATCCAGACGTAAATGCTAAATATATTATCTTTTTTGGCTTTAATTTATTTCCATATGATAAAAAAAATTATTCATCGGCAACGCACGCTCGTTGTTTGAGTGCATCTTGGCTCCTTGTTGCTTTCAATAGTCCTAGGGGCTAATATGTAGGGAAGTCTTGGGGTCAACGTTGGGAAGAGAGGGTGGCAAATTCCTATTTGGATTCGAATGCCCCTTTAATATTAATATCACATTTATCTTTCTCGCTTAATCAACGAAAACCAGCATCTAGCAAATTGTAGAAGAAAATTGGCCCGAAAAACATTTTTATATTAAATGCTTATCTTTACGTGCTCGATTATTTATATACTTAAAGAAACGGGCCTGTTGCTGAAATGTAAAGAGAGGATCCTTGAAAAAAAAAATAATATTTTGCAAAACGAGTTAGACATCCAAGTGAGTTTCAAAATATTCAAAAAGAAAATATAAGCAACATCATTGAGTTTTCGATTACTTATTGATCACCAGGTATGTTCGTGATTTCATACAAAAAAAAGAAAACCAGGTTTTTTGGTATGTCTTCTTTTGATTTTCGGCTTCGTACCCACCATAATCTTCCTTTAATTTCTTTTAAAATTAGATTAGGGTTTCGAAAATTTTTTTAAAGGAAATACAAAAGCGAGTTATTACATATAGCTTTTGTGTTTCTTTGGCTATAGAAAAAACTAAACGCTAAAACACAATTTATATTTTAGGAAGAAGAGAGAAAAGTATTGCAACTTCATGCCCTTTCTCCCCTAAAAGTAAAAGCAAGAAAAAGACGTGCTTCATATTTTGCAAAATAAAAAAGGAAAGAAATTAAAAAAAAAAAAAAAAACCACATCCAAGTAGTAATAATACTTACGCTACAAAGGGCAAGGGTGCGCCCCACAAATTGCTAAACAACATCGGAACAGAGAATCAAATTACCATTTAATTAATTACTGATTAAGAAAATAAATAATTAAGGAAAAAACAGAGCAAAACCCATGTCTCTCTCCCCCTTTCTCTTTTTCCCTTTCTTGACAAAACGCCACACCACCACCAGAAACACCCCCAGCCCCCGGCCCACCGCCACCCGCCGCCGCCGCCTCCTCCTCCTCCGCCGCCGCCTCTGTCTCTCTCTCCCTTTGATGCGCTCCCTCGTCATCGCTTCCAGGCCAATCGCGTCGCCGCTCGCCGATTTCCTCTCCCGCCGCTCCCTTCCCCTCCGATCTCGCCTCCCCCGCCCCCGCCCGCAACCGCAGCCGCCCCCGATCGCCCGGCGATCCCCATCCCCTCCGCCGCCAATGGCCATCCCGAGGGCGGCCCCGATGTCGTCCATCGCCGTCGACAACGAGGTCGGGCTCGCCGGGAAGTTCTGGATCAAGTGCCGCAGGGAGTCGCTCTTCGCCATGTACGCTCCCTTCGCTCTCTGCCTGGCCTCCGGGAACCTGAAGATTGACAGCTTCAGGCATTACATCGCGCAGGACGTCTACTTCCTCAACGCCTTCGCTCGAGCGTGAGTTCTTTCTTATCTGCGCTGCGCTTTCGGTCCATCTGTTTGTTTCGACGAATGATGGAGTTACTAAGGAATGGTACGAGTTTCGGCGCTATTTTCGCATTGCTTAGCTACCTTGTAGAACGTTGTAAGCGAATTTTGGCAGAATGAATCATTTTCAACCAACGTTATTATGTCTCCATCTACAGTATAAGGCATTCAAACTTGGAAATATTGATTTAGATGCACAAATTTAGTCAAATAGCAAAATTTTGAGGTTGGGGGTCTTAGAATGAGCTGCGTTTTTGTAGTTTTACTTGATGTTCGTCTTTCAGTTGAATATGGGTGTGAGAATGTGAAAGCGACATCCTGCCAAGTGGTGTGAAGGCATCTATGAGAAAGTGGGGATTTCTTTATTGGTGAATATGTGATTTTCAGCGAACGTGAAGCTTGTTGTTTTGAACTAAGTCTTGTGATAGAAAATAGATTGCTTGGCATTGGATGGTCTCAATTGTAGCCGAACCTTGAAAATCGTGGGCTGCATTTTAAGAGTGGAATTTATCGGATGATTTCAATTACCGAAGAGGAAATTTTTCTCCATGTCCTTGAGAATGTGTTTCATGATGCTAAGAGGTGCATTTGAATAAGCAATAGAGTCGTTTATTTGTTTTCTTGCAGAAAGTTTGAAATTATTAACTTACATGTACTGAAATTCCTGTTTCCATTTATCTGTTCATTAGTTACGAATTAGCAGAAGAGTGTACCGACGATGACGAAGCAAACTTTGCAATATCTAAACTAAGGAAGGATGTATTGGAGGAGCTGAGAATGCACGATTCATTTGCGCAGGTCAGTAAGGAGGAACATTTTGTGTTCCTTTGAATATGGTTGATACCAAATGGATGAGCACAAGAAAGGAGGAAAATTAGTGTCTGTTGTCGATACATTGATGGCTGTTAAGTTTAACCTAACAGCCAAGAGTCTTTTGGTGTTACCTTATAGGAGTTTTTCTTTAAGTGCTTGATTACGAGAAACTAAGAAAAGGTACTTTCTTCATCTATTGACATGATATTGTTGACCACATGAATCCTTACTTTCGGTGTCCACTGCTTTTCACCCACATCCAAGCTATGGTTAAGTTTGGGCATGATGAAGTTGCCAAGAGAGATAATGCCAGAAAGATGTAGAATAGGAAATCTATGAAGATTGAGCAACTGATTGAGAAACCAAGTACCCTTCTTCTACTGTTAGTGTTATAGATCAACTCATAAATCCTTCCTGTAGATAAGAAACGTTTAACTAACTTACCCATGGTTCAAAGCCTTATCCTTAATCTATTCATACTCTGGATCTATGTGAGAACAGTTCTATGTTGCGCTGATATAAAATAGGCTAACATAACAATTCATGTAATGGATCTATCATAAGGATGCTTGTTACTAAAAAGATTGATGTATATACTTCTCCTATCTGCTGATGAGAAGGTATAAATAACATTATTTTATCTTGCCCGCGGCCCATGTACTGTTCTTCAGGGACTAGGGAGTCTGTCTTCTCCTTCCCATTCCTTTTCTAGCCAGCGAGATTACAGGCTGTCCCCTTGAAATGGATATAGTTGGGCCAAGAAATTTCAAACCTAATTAGGCCTCTTTTTGTTATTGGTACTGGATGCGGCAGCTCCTGGGTTTTGTTTTAACGTGCTGCATGTCATGTTATATTGAGACGTCAGATATGGTAAATGAGCTTGATGGACCTTTATCAGGAACGGTACAAATAGAAAGATGCTTTTCACCTTTTTTCACATTGGGACAGAGGAATTAGATTATTTGAGAGTAAAAAACACCTGTAAATGTGGAAAGTGATTGGGTTTGTCATGAGTGTATCCTGTTGCATCAGCTGATCTTGCGAAGGTAGCATTTGTCTCAGACTTATATGTAAATTTTTTTCTATGGAAATGTAACTCATGTCATGATAGTGAGTCACTTGCGATGATTAAATAATGTAAATCTTTTTGTTTTGACAGTGAGAAAAGGACCGTATGTTAACATTCTCCCAAGAAATTACTCTACTTCAAGTAATGGCTGAGCAGATTATTGTGTTGAGTTAGTATAATTAACATTAACATCTTGACTACTCTCTATACGAAATCATCCAATATTCCTTTCAACATTTATGCAAGTCCTTTCTTGGTCTAATTGTATGAGTTATACAGGAGTGGGGATCGGAGGTTACCAAGGAGAGCACTCCCAACTCTGCAACGGTTAAGTATACTAATTTTTTGTTGGCAACAGCCTCAGGGAAGGTTGAAGGAGTCAAGGGTCCTGGAAAACTTGCTACTCCCTTTGAGAGAACAAAAGTGGCAGCTTACACTATTGGTGCCATGACACCATGCATGAGATTATATGCGTTTCTGGGTAAGGAGTTCCAGACACTCATAGATGCCAACAAAGATAGTCACCCATACAAAAAGTGGATTGACAGTTACTCGTCTGAGGGTTTCCAGGTTGGTCATACACTTCAGCTGTGACCTTTTCTCCTTTCTCGTACTTGGAAGATGATATGGTTTTTCAGTTTGCTATTTTAGCTTTGGTGTGAAATACATTACTGGAAGGTCCTCTTACTTCAATAGCTCAGTATTTTTATTCTCTTAATTTAGGCAGCAGCTCTGCAAATTGAAGACTTGCTGGATAAACTAAGTGTCTCTTTGACAGGCGAGGAGCTTGACATCATTGAAAATCTTTATCACCAAGCCATGAAACTTGAAATAGAGTTCTTTCTTGCCCAACCACTTGCCCAGCCTACCATTGTCCCCTTGATTAGAGAGCCCAGTTTGGCAGCGAATCGTCTTATGTTATTTTCTGATTTTGATCTGACTTGCACAGTTGTTGATTCTTCTGCCATTTTGGCTGAGATTGCCATAGTTACTGCTCCGAGAACTGATACAAGTCAGTCTGAAAGTCAACTTGTTAGGATGTCATCAGCTGAACTGAGGAAGACATGGGACATCCTTTCCAGACAGTATACAGAGGAGTATGAACAATGCATAGAAAGCATTATGCCAGCTGAAAAAGGTACAGTTTGCTGCATTTATTCTTCAATGCTCATACCCATACCCCTGCCAGCACTGTCTAGAATGCTCTTTTCATTTTTGGTTTACTACTTGCAGCTGAGGCATTTAATTATGAACCTCTGGCTAAAGCACTCGAGCAGCTGTCCGATTTTGAGAAACGGGCAAATTCTAGAGTGATCGAGTCCGGGGTCCTTAAGGGTCTGAATCTTGAAGACATAAAGAAAGCTGGTGAGAGGATGATTCTTCAGGATGGTTGCAACAGTTTCTTTAAGAAACTGATTAAGAATGAGATGGTGGATGTCAATGTCTATGTGCTCTCCTACTGTTGGTGTGGCGATTTAATCAGATCAGCTTTTTGTTCAGGTAAACTCCTTTCCTATTGGGGGCTACCCATCTTTTGCATAAGACTTTCTACTTGTATGTACACTAAAATACATAGAAAGCACCTGGGAGTGCTACTACCATCTTTTGATTGCTCAAGTCATCTACAGTCTGTGCATTTGAGAACTTAAGAGATTGCTATCTGCCTAGGGTATGTAATTTACTTGCGACATTCGTGGCGCAGGCGATTTACAGCTTCTGAATGTACATACAAATGAGTTGACTTTCGATGAGTCCTTTTCTACCGGTGAAATTGTCAAGAAGATGGAATCTCCCATCGACAAGGCCAAAGCATTTGATGAAATTTTGATGAGCAGGGAGGATGATAAGAGGAACTTGACCATCTACATTGGAGATTCAATAGGAGACTTACTTTGCCTCCTTAAGGCTGATATTGGAATTGTGATTGGGTCAAGTTCAAGCTTACGGAAGGTGGGAAGTCAGTTTGGAGTTTCTTTCGTCGAACTTTACCCCAGGTTAGTCAAGAAGCAGAAAGAGTACAGCGAAGGGAGCTCTGCTGATTGGAAGGGATCATCTGGCATTCTTTATACTGTCTCTAGTTGGGCTGAAATACATGCATTTATTTTGGGATGGTAGCTGAAAATTTCCTTTTGCGTATCCATATTCTCTCTTTAGTTAGGACAAGAAAAAGGCAAAATAGTTTATACATAATGGAACAGAAAGACAAGATGGTGGCTAATTTTATTTGGAGCCACGGGTCTACCGCTGTTTCCTCTCGATTTTTTGTTTTCCAACAGGCTCTGTACTTCCAAGCTTCTTCAGTATGCCAAATAACACAGAATTGTCAGAAATATTCATCTTATGAAGTATTGCGATGTAATTTTGTGGCTGTATGAAATGCTTTTCTTTGGAGTAAAAATGGCATTGGAATTGCATGATGTTTGTCTGGCTGGCGAGTGAGGTTACTTCTGTAGTGCACCGATATGGGCTATCTCTGCTTGCCAGTGAGATTTATTTTGTATCGCAGAATTTTCTGATGCGGTTTTATTCATTATACATGGATGAAATATGATTTGAGTTAGCCAGTTTTTGGGTCGTTCTGAGAAGGCAAACGAAGCTCATTGTGTGGTCGCTTCTTCCGGAGGTTCTATCGTCAGTTCATTATATTGCAGAAACCAAGATTGACCAATGGTTTTAATTGAGGCGCTGCACAAGACGGTGATTAGTTTGTGTATACATGCAAAAATAGACGAGAAGAGGCGGTGCGAAATTGAATCAGAAGCTCTTTGTATTCTCTTGTTTTCTGTCGTGCAGAAATTACCGAAGACTCTCGTTACATGTGTTGGCTGAGTTGTCTTGTTCATGACGATGGAAGTAATTTGCATTGCCGGAGCATGTGTGTTGAACAAAGTTTGCGCATGGCCAATCTGCAAAACATACAGAAACTTTGGTCAATCTGCAATAACTTTAAACAACGCATGAGTGGTGGTAACTCACGCTTAAAACTCCAACCACATAGAGTCCCTGCGGCCCCTTTCTCCGGCTTTGCTTGCGCGATTTGCACTTCTTAACGGTCCCTGACCCCAAAGAATGGACTATCAAGGGGTAACTGGAGGCCTTACTTGTGCTTTAGAACATACAGAAACTTTGGTCAATCTGCAATGACTTTGACAGTGCCTTTTCATTAGTCTAGCTGGGAGCATGTGTAGAAGCAAAGTTGAAGACTTAAATCATTTAATCATAATTGAAATTGAATGAAATGGCATATAAAACTTACGTGAATTTTTATTTAAAGTGGATTCACCCCGTCATGCAGGTGTACCTTAAGAAAAAACACAAAATCCAGGATTTCGATATTTATTGAGTGATAACGTAAGCAGATAATATATTTAGAGCGTATAAAACAGTATGTATCAATAATAAACATGCGAGCATAAAGTGGAATGTAAATCTCCCTTTCTCTCGGTAGCTTTCCTCCATTTTATCCAAAACTTCAACTTTTGTGCCACCGATTTTGTGTGGAAAAGACGAGCAAGCTATTGAAATAGCATTTTCTTGAGAATAAAATGATTTCTTTTTCTCCTCCACTGCTCCTCTCCATTCATAGAGAGTTAAAAGGAGACTTCTACATGATCACGTTCCAATTCCATAAATTTCATTTTCTTTATTTTACGATTTCTTCCTTTTTCTTTTTAGTTTTAATGTCTATTTTTTGTTTTGGCAAGAGTTGATAGATGTTTCTTATCAATAACAGCATATCATAAAGAGAAGTACTAGATATCTCAATCAGGACCTTAACCCATGGCTAGGACCCCGGCAATTGGGCATGGCCACTGGAGACCAGCCCCAACTATCGGGTCTTTGGCCCGGCCGCTGGGGACTTGGGCACGAGTGTTGAGGTCCTGATCTCGGCCTTAGAGGACCCAGGCCCTAGTGCTGAGGTTATTGGCCTTCCCGCTAGGGGTTCAAGCCTCGCTCGGGCTTCGAGATCCGTGGCTCAGCCTAAGTCCCTCGAACATAAGCATTAAGGTGCAGTCATATTTTGAAAAAAAAATTCTAAATTTTAAATGATGAAGTTATTCTCCTCAACTTAAGAATAGATTTTTCGTTAATTTTTTAAACGATCCAAACGTACAAAACTGATTTTCGACAAAAAAAAAAAATTCACCAAGTCAAAGTACCAATAACAAGCAGGGAAATTCTTCTTGGACCTGAGTTCGGGGAAACCCGAATTCATCACGGCCATGGGGTGACGAAATTTCCTGGTCAGTTCATTTGTACTAACCGTTCAGTCGAGTCAAAAATAATAAACCCCTATGATAGAAAGGTACGGTTGAAGATCCTATTTTCACCAAATACAAAAATTTCGTTTCCAGATTCGATTCTTCATTCGGCAAAACTTAGTACTTGCTTACTTAGTACTTGATATAGGGATACTTTCTTGAAACTCTCTAAATAAAAATGCATATACTAAGCTGACCAGATTAATTACAGAGGAAGTGTATAAATGCGAAGAACAAGAAATTAGAGAGCAAGGCGTAGGAGGGACTATTCACCATCTCTCCACACTTCCTTAATGCATAGTGGATGTGAACACCCACCTTATAACCCAATTCATCTAGCACATTATATAGAGGTCGATATTGCTGTGACAATGAAATATGCAAAGCAGAAGACTAAGGGTGCGAATGATAACCATTCTGCTCCAGAAATTGATTTCTAGAGGAGAAATCTATTTGATAAAGCATGACTAATTTTACTCCATAAATTAATTTTTGGATGAGAAATCTGTTTGATAAAACAAGAGGAAATTTCTATTCTTGAAAATTTTTGAGGTTCCCAACAAAATTCAAAAACTATAAATTTCACTCAAAGTGGGTGGTCACAGGTATTCTAAGTCATTCTATGAAGTTTTGAAATTTTTAATTTTTTTTGGGTACCTCAAAAAATTTAAATTTCACTCAAAGTGGGTGGCTACAGGTATTCTAAGACATTTTGTAAAGTTTTAAAATGTTTGATTTTTTTTGGGCACCTCAAAAAATTTAAATTTCACTCAAAGTGGGTGGTTACAAGTATTCTAAGTCATTTTGTGAAGTTTTAAATTTTTTATTTTTTTTGGCATCTCAAAAAATTTAAATTTCACTCAAAGTGGGTGGCCACGGATATGTTAAGCCATTCTGTGAAATTTTGAATTTTTTGAAATTTTTTGGAAAAATTCAACAAATTTCCTATTTTCCTGAAATCTGACTTTTTTTTATTTTCTGGAAATTTTTATGAATTTTTCTGAAAATTTTCAATTTTTATGGATTTTCTGAAATTTTTTTAGATTTTTAGGAATTTTCCAAATTTTCTAATTTTTAGGAATTTATGGAGAAAAGAAGGAAATCTCATTTTGGAAGAAAGAAGCTAGAAAAATTAGCTTCTGTTTTTTGGGCCAAAATGCATTATGGAATCAAAAAGTGATTTCGGAGCCAAAAAAAAGAATGCATTTTTACCAAACGCGTTTTTGTTCCAGAATGCAAAAATTGCTACAAAATGCGTTCAGGAAATTTTTTAACAAACGCATTTCTGTTCCGGAATGTATTCTGGAGCAGAATTTCTATTTCAGAATGCATTTCATGCGCACCCTAATGGTCACAATCACAACAAATCAAAATTGGATGATGTTGACACATATTTTTATTGGTGCAGGCAGAGAATAAAGAGTGCATGAGTTGTTAAAAACATGATCATGAGGGAAGGATACTTTCGTTGAGATAGAACGACACCTAAGATCTCCATAGCTAAAATCTAGAACATAATAATCAAGTAAAATGAATTTGCGTACATGATTTATAATTCATCGTTCTTGATGCGGAATAATGATGATTCTTAGTGCAAATCTTCTCCTCTATTATCCTTTGTATTAGTAGCTCAATGAAACTGCCCTTCACAGTTAGCATTTGTTCCTTATGTGAAATAATTTGTGCATCTAAGTTAGAGGAGGGATATGAGCACTATTTATAGAGTTTTAAGTCATACCCTCTCATCATGGGCCATGCCTTACTCGGTATACACTAATCAGTTCCATATTAAACTATTTAAGAAACTTTATGTCTTAGCTTATTAGACTAGCTTCGTAAAATGGTAAATTACAATATTAATTAATATAGCCTACATAAAAAAAAACTCTTACATTCTCCTACTTGGGCTATATTAATTGAAATTATACTATATGTGCGCACATTTATGTTGGTCTAGAGATCATTCTTAATAATCAATCCGATCACATAAAGTCTCAAATATCGAATCATGGCGGTAAATGTTGGTATACACATAGAGCCTTCCATGGTTACAAATGCTTTTAACTTTATTGATATGAATTCAATATGGTAGATAACACCTCAAAAAAAGTAATACCTTATGTGTCATCCCCTTGTTAGTCCATATTCTCTTTCCTTAAGTGTCACAAAACCGGATGTGTCACTAGAGAATATCCTTATGGTTCCGATGAACCCATATATGTTTTATCTTTATAGTTAACTTTACTTTATGTGTAACAAGACATATCATTAAGGCTAATAACTAGAGCCTTTACTCAAGGTTTACACAATGCATTCACAAACACCTTATTGAATATAAATGAGTCGATATATATATCCAAAAATGTTACTAAATGTAACATATCACATATGTAAACTTTATTGGAGCAAAGATAAAGCATCTCCCACTAAACAACAACATCCCATGATACTCCTAAGCCCATATTAATGACATGTCGTTCAATTACACAAGGATGAAGGCCTTTAGTTAGTGGATCTGTAATAATATCATTTTTGAGAATATGCTCTACTTTAATGTCACAATTCTGAAATGTTTCCTTGATAGTCAAAAACTTGACCATCATATGCTTAGACCCATTGAGACATCTGCCGTTGTTGATAAACAATACTGCATAGTTATTATTATAATACAACTGTATGAATCTGTCCGCAAGATCAAATACGGCTAACGCTCTAATGAGGTTCCGCAGCCAAATTACTTGAGTAGCTGCCGAAAAACATGCTATAAACTTCACTTGCATTGTAGATGATGATATAGATTTCTGTTTCTCGTTTTTCCATAATACTACACTTCTTGTTAACTTAAAGATGTAAAATGTTGTTGACTTTCTGTCATCCTAACAGATAGCAAAGTCTGCATCCAATACCCTACAAATTGCAAGTCCCGAACATGTTTGTAAATCAGCATATAGTCTATTGTGCTCTTCGAGGACCCCAAAACTTTCTTGGCAGCAACCTAGCGATCATGTCCTGGATTTAACTAATATCTGCCTAGAAGTCTTATTGCAAAAGTAATATCTAGTCTAGTGCAAACTTGAGCACACATGATACTTCCAAATGCACTAGCATAAGGTACATCTTTCATTTTAGGCTTTTTCAATATCTGAACGAGGACAATGTAACAGATCTAGTTCAGCACCCTTAATGACAGGAGCAATTCCTTGCAATGTTGCTTATTGAATCTTTATGAAATATGATCAATATATGCCCTTTGAGATAAACCCAATACTTGGCGAGAACAATCCCTACGAATCTCAATGCCAAGAACAAAAGACACATCACCTAGGTCTTTCATGTGAGAAGAATAAATTTCCTCCCACTGACCTTGAAATATATATACTGATCTACTTTATTCTCAACGAAGTTGAATAAAGTAACAACACTATGAAACTTTAAGTGCCATTGTTTAAAAACTTGTTTGAGACCATAAATTGACTTTTTTCAATCTACACACAAGCTTACCTGAATTATCTGTTGCAAAATGTTTGGGTTGTACGATATAGACCTCCTTATCAAAGTCTCCATTTAGAAAAGCCTTTTTAATATCCATCTGGTGTAACTCCATATCAAAACGAGTTACTAGTGCTATGATCACTTTGAAAGAATCTTTAGAAGAGATTGGAGAAAAAAAATTGCTTCATAGTCTACTCCTCTTTGAGTGAATCCCTTGGCTACCGGTCTGGCTTTAGACTTCTTGATCTTTTCTTTGGAGTTCTTTGGGTTTTATACACTCATTTGGAGCCGATGAGCTTGTGACCTTCGAGCAATTTAACGAACTCCCAAACACCATTATGTTTCATAGATTGCATCTCTTCTTTCATCGCATCTAATCACAGATTTGATCGAGGACAAGAAACAACATCTATATAAGTCACTGAATCAATTACTTAGTTGATATCGTAATCAAGTTCTTCTAGATAGACTATATAGTCTGGTGATATAGTTGATCATCTCTATCCAATTGATCTCCTGGAGCTACTACAACCTCATGCTACACCTGAGGGATTTGAAGAACTTCATTAGGAGCTGCCTCAATAACATGATCGTGAACCTCAAAAGGTTCAGTCTGTGGTGTAGGAGGCTCAACAATTGTTTGTATAGGTAGAGAGAAAAGCATAGCGATCCCCACAGTACCATTATCCTTAATAGGCTATAAGTAGCTACCCTCTTCAATCACATCGAATTCCAAAACTTTTCTGTTTGTGATTCCATAATTCTTGTGCCTTCATTGGGATTGTAAAACCAACATCCCTACAATTGATCTGGGTAAGATACGAAGTAATACCGAGTGATTATAGAGTTTAACTTACTTGATGTTGGATTATATAACTTTGTTTCTGCAGGACATCCCCAAACTTTAAGATGATTTAACCTATATTTACATCCAGTCTATAACTCAAAATGAGTCAATGGAACGATTTTGATGGGAACACGATTTAGTATGTGGAAAGCTGCTTTCAAAGCTTCACTCCACAGAAAATCAGGTAAGTTGATCATACTAATCATACTCCTTATCATATCCATAAAGGTGCGATTGTGCATTTTGGCCACACGATTTTGTTTAGGACTCCTAAGCATAATAAATTGAGTTACTATCCTAGAATCCTCCAAGTATTTGGCAAATGACCCTTTAAGTTATTCAGCATTGCCACGCTTTCTATAATACTCATCGCTACGATCAGATCTAACAATTTTTATGACTTTTCCAAATTATTTCTCAACTTAAGTCCAAAAAATCTTGAACTTGTGAAGAGATTCAAACTTTTCATTAATCAATTACAGATAACCATATTGAGAATAATCGTCAATAAATATGATGAAATAAAAATTTCTATACAAGATTTCCATATAGGGTCCACTAATATCAGTGTGAATAATCTCAAATAGGTCAGAACTATAGATTGCAGTTTTTTTCTCTATCCTAGTCATCTTACCTTTACAACAGTTTACGCAAGGCTATAGGTCACTTTTAAGAGCAAGTAGAATGTTAGCTTTTATTAGCCTTTCCACTCTTTCTCTAGGGATGTGACCAAGTTTGTTTATGCCACAATGCATAAAACTGTTCTTAGATAGAGGTATTTGGAAAACTTTTCAGTTATATAAGTGACGTATATATAATTGAGAGTTAAACACAATTTGTACAATTCATTAGACATATTGCAGCACCCAATCTTATTTGAATTAAAGAACATAGAAATAGTATTGTTCTTTATTTCAAAAGAGTAAACACACATATCCAAACTTGATACGGAAACTAAGTTCCCTCTAAATGAATGTACATAAAAAGTGTTTCTTAACATCAAATTAAAACCATAATATAAGATTAAAATGACATCTCCTATGAACTCAATGTCAACTCTATTGCTGTTTCCCACTATGAGTTTTGATTCATCATGATTTGGCTTTCTATGGTTTATGAATCCTTGTATGGTAAATGTAACATGATTTTTTGCACCGCTATCTAGTCACCATGAATTGGACGGGGCTTTTGATAAGTTGGATTCATAAACAAATGCCAAATAATCATTAACCACATGCCCACGCTTGGATAACCAAGTTTCATATTTATCGCAATCTTTCTTTATGTAACCTCTTTTCTTACAAAAGAAGGGCAGTCACTATCCTTTTTGAATGATGCTTTCTTAGGACCCAGATAGTCAAAATGATCAGTGGTTTCATGAGTTCCTTTATGGGTATGATTTTTGGACCTCTTACTCTTAGGGGTGTGCAACCGGACAGGGTATACCCGGAAATTGGACCAGCCCACCCGAAAAATAGGTCTGGGAACCGGTCATAACCGGTTCGGTTTTTAGTTCCCAGTAAAAATCGACCCGGACCGATTTTAGAACCGGTTTTAAGATATGTAAAAAAAATAAAAACCCTAGATCACGTTACGTCATTACCGTACCTCTCTTCACGACCTCCTCTGTCTCAGTGTCTTTCACGGTTTCTCTCTTTGTTGCAAGAACACAACCGAGGAGGCTCCTCGTTCGCTTCACCAGTCCGGCTCTTGTCGATCCGTGAGTCCTCCTCCGTTCCCTCAGTCTCTCTTCTTCATCTTTGTTGCAAGGTCAGATGGTTTCGACCTCGAGCTTCGAATCCGTTCTCGTGTTGGGGAAGTGTTCGAATTCGAGTTTGAGGTTTTGCATTCAAGTTTTAGGGGTTTTTCGCCGCGGGCTTGGGTTGGTGCAGGAGCTTCGATTGCTAGGGTTTGGTTTGGTTCGGTTTGAGGAGGAGGATTAATAGTTTTCGTTCAGTGTGACTACTGATTCGAGACAATTTGTCACTTAAATATTTCATTTTGTTGTCAATGAGATGTCATGCTGATTTAATTTCTCACCGTGTCGTAGATTGTCGGATTTATTGTGGGTGTTGTTCCATGCATCAGAGGCTTACTGATTGGCACTGGCGCTCCCTTAAGGGTCATAGAAGACTCTGCTTCTTTACTGGGGTAATTGCTCTTGCTTCTAGCATTACTTCTGTAGCTAAAAATGCATGAAAAGCTTCAAACATGTTGGTACAAGTATCGAGTTCATGTTTGGTTAGCTTGGCATGCAATTTATTTCTATGCTACCTTCTATACAAAATGTGATGATGTTTTGTTTAGCATCCGCTTTCTAGACTTCCTTTTGTGGAAGCTCCAATTTTGTGATGAGTAAATAGACTTCATTAATCGGCTTATTTGCATTTGTCTTTAGAGCATGGTTTCTTGTTGATTTTTCTTTATGTATGAATTTCAGGATTTTTCTTAGAGATTGAACCTATTGAAGGTAACACAGCTGGATTTGGGCATGACAAAGTTGCTTGTCATCTGCCTCTATGTGGCATTTTTTGGCTCCTGGCGAAGGATCCATGGTTACAATGAAGCACTAAAGATGGGGTAAGTATAGCGCAAGTGCCACAACTTTTGTACGGAGGACACTTAAGTGCCATAATTTTTTGTTGGCTCACTTGAATACCATAACTTTCAAAAAAATGATCACTCAAGTGCCACTTTTGAGCTGATCGTGAGGGTTCGAAACCGCGACTTTTTCGATCGAGCGGTGACCTTCCCAGCTAGGCAAGTACCACCAGCTTGAAGAGGAGGTGTCGGTGAATCATTCCATGACCTCCATTCGTCTCAAAATTTCCGTTTTAGCCTCCGTTGACAAAGGTAAAAATGCTTTGTAGTCACACAATTTATCGAGTCGATTTGTGTGACTACGAAGCATTTTTACCTTCGTCAACGAAGACTAAAACA
This sequence comes from Syzygium aromaticum, assembly GCA_024500025.1. Lineage (NCBI taxonomy): Eukaryota > Viridiplantae > Streptophyta > Magnoliopsida > Myrtales > Myrtaceae > Syzygium > Syzygium aromaticum. The sequence goes on from CM044892.1 coordinate 33,853,295, forward strand.
GAAATTTCGAGACGAACAGAGGCCATGGAATGATTTACCGACACCCCCTCTTCAAGCTGGTGGTGCTCGCCTCACCGGGAAGGTACCCATTCGATTGGAAAAGCCGCAGTTTTGGGCCCTCATGACCAGCTTGTCAGAGGGGTTAGTCGTGAGAGACCGAAATCACGGCTTTTCCAACCAAATGGTGACCTTCCCGGCAAGGCGAGCACCACCAGATTGAAGAGGGGGTGTTGGTGAATCATTCTATGGCCTCCGTTCGTCTCGAAATTTCCGTTTTAGCCTTCGTTGACGAAGGTAAAAATGCTTCATAGTCACATATTTATCGAGCCAATTTGTGTGACTACGAAGCATTTTTATCTTCGTCAATGGAGGTTAAAATGGAAATTTCGAGATGAACGAAGACCATAGAATGATTCACCGACACCCTCTCTTCAAGCTAGTAGTGCTCGCCTCGCCAGGAAGGTCACTGTTCAATCGGAAAAGCTGCGATTTCAAGCCCTCACGATTAGCTCATAAGTGGTACTTGAGTGATCATTTTTTTGAAAGTTATGGCACTCAAGTGAGCCAAAAAAAAGTTACGGCACTTAAGTATCCTCCATACAAAAGTTATGGTACTTGCGCTGTACTTATCCCACTAAAGATTATATGGTTCACCGTGCCAAAATAGCATGCCAAATACACTGTCAAGTTCAATGGCCATTGAGACTGTTGTTTTGTGTGGAGCTAGCTTTCATTCTGCATATACACTGATTTACTTGTTAGATCTTAGTCTGGAACTCAAGGAAACAGTACAATTACTTCACCTTTTTAATCAGGCCACCTCCAAAAGGTCAGTGTATATATTTAGATATATGTCCTGGTGTTAGTCCCATTTTATTCAAAAAGAAAAAGACAGCAAACCTATAACTCTCCCTCAAGTGGAAATCATCAAGATTCCAAATCCTAATCACTACTCTGTATATTCATTACTTTTTAGTTGATGCTCCATCTTCTACTATCTCATGAAAGTTGAAGAATTTCTTAGAAACTCTCTCTCTCTCTCTCTCTCTCTCTCTCTCTCTGAAAAATAGTTATTTGGCCTTGACTGTGTCAAAAAAGCAAGAAACGTGACATGAGGGCATGGGTGGGTAGGGAACGAGCACAAAAAGAACGGGGTGGAGGGCGTCTACGAAGGGATTTTTTTCCTCTCATAAGGTAGGGAAGGATGCTAGAGCTTTTTGTCCACTTCTTTTTAATTCTTATGGTATGGGACAATTGTTTATCAGATTTTGATGTGTGGACCGGAACATTTGGATTTTTGGAAACAGAAGTGAGGAGTTCTCTCATCGTTATTGAGGAAAACTTACATTGATTTTGAAGTTGACAAAACTGTCCATGAGTGTTTTATTGTGAAAGAACTTCAAGCAAAAGAGATTCAGACTCAGAACTAAAAAAGTTATGCAGATGTAGACGCTGAAGTTTTTCAGACGCAGAAATTCTTCAGACACAGAAGTTTTTCAGATGCAGACACAGATGCAGAAATTCTTGAAACGCAGAAGTTTTTCAGATGCAGACGCAGACGCAGAAATTATTCAGACGCAGAAGTTTCTCAGATGCAAACGCAGACGCAAAATTTCTTCAGACACAGAATGCAGAACCAAACATAACAGCTAGTGATCTGGTATGGATTTCACAAAAGGAAAGTTTTGATATCAATCTAAATCAAATTGATTGATAATCAAATATTACAACAAGTATGCATTACAACGGATAAAGCTCTACTTATGGAAACTAAGATTCTGATTGTATGGGCGACCAGAATTATTGAGATTCAAAATCTGTCATCCAACGGCTACTCAATCCTTACTTTACAAATCTGTCTAAAGTGAAGATTGGAAGATGATCCTCTAATAGCTGTCCAACGGCTAGTGTGAAAATAGAGGAGTATTTAAGGAGATCAACAATCAGCAGAAGGAAGATAAAATTCAGAATCAACAAGTCCAAAGTCTGAGCATACTCCAATTAAATCTCTTATCTTTCGTGAGCTTAAACGTGTAATCATTTGAGAGGTGTAGACAGTGTTATGAGTATGCTTAGGTGTAAGATAGTGTGATCTATGAGCTTGGTATAAGCAGCACCAGCTTCGGGGAGAAGTGCTTGTATTTAAGCGGCACAACTTGCTATAATTTCTCATTGATTTGATTAGTGAAATTCAGCTAGTAGGCTGTAGCGTGAGAGAGTGGACGTAGGCTTGCTATAAGCCGAACCACTATAAACTTGTGTGCAATTTTTCTATCTCTATTCTATTACTTTGCACACTGCATATCAGGAGCACTGTCTTTATAAACTGCTTTGAATCTGAACTTTATTCAGACTCAACTGTTTTCTTTCATTTCTGCATAAACTGTTTAAAATCACCTATTCACCCCCCCTCTAGGTGATCCCTGCTAGCTACTTCAATTGTGACTCAAAATAAAGAGCTAAACATGTTAAACAGATTCTTGAAAATGTGACTTTTAAAGATTTATGCGATTGGACTATGTCTTGCCACATAGTGCTTTTGGATTGTTGATTTTGATGTATTGTAATTTCAATTGCCCATTTTAGGGATTGTTACTTTTGGCAGATGGAGATTTTTATTATTCATCTTTTACTTTGAATCATTTCATTGCTACCTATATTATTCTTCTGGAAAAAAAAATGAAACCAGAAAAAGGAACAAAAAAAAACAAACAAGTTCTCGAGTAGACCCTGAAATTGGACCGAAAAAATAAGATCGGTTCCAAAACAGGGTCAAAGGAAAACAGGATAGGTTTCAGGTTCAAAAAATTGGGAATCGGTTATAATAGGGTTGGTTTCAGGTCTTAGGTGTAGACCCAATCCACCCTAGAATCGATCACCCCTGCTTACTCTTCTTGTTCCTAACCTGAGCAGAACTATCAAATTTCATGTTGAAGAGTACTTGCAGATATATTCCAATCTCAACATTTGATGTAACAACCCGAATTTCGATGTAATTCTAAGATCAATAAAATTGACATTATCTCACATTTTATTTTAGCAAGTCTCACCCAAAACTGATCACTCTCGGGATACTAACCCATAGGGTATGGCTAATTAAGAAATAGTACGTGGACCAGGGATTCGATCATGAAGTGGACATTGATCACGAGGAATGATGAGAGAATATTTTAAACCAATGTGGACCAATTTTTGGAAAAGCGATGGATTGGGTTTGGCCAAAGCTAACGATGTACAATCGAATTCGCAGGTGATTCTACATGATCGAAAAGTGCACGTGGCCAACCAATCCTGAAACCTAAACCGAACGATCATGGCCTCTAGGACTAGTGATAATTTCTCATTCTGTCAATGATCGAGACCATCATAACTTGGATAACCCTAGGTCGATATGCGTATGTTCTAAACAGCCGTCCGTTAGTAAGAGACCCTGAAATTTGAAACTAGCGAGTTTTGGTCACGAAATTGGATTCGGACTTTGATACCGATTTTCGAAGGCTTGCACGACTATTTTCACGATTCTGACGCCATATTATACTGGCCACATACGTTTGGAGTTAGTCCGGTAGAAAAATGGAATTTCGACCCAGAAGTCAAAAATTACGATTTTGCCCCTCTGGGTGCTAATGTTGATTTTTGTGCCCGTATGAGGTTATTTTTCAAGACCGATGTCATTTTAGGGTGGCTACACACATTTGGAAGTGTTACGGTCAAAAATCGGAATTTTGGCTCGGAAGTGAAAAATAATATTATTTTATTTTGAGGACTTCGCAGTCGCTTTTTGAGGGCTTAAAGGGCTATTTTTGCGATTCCGCACCATATTATATTGGCCACACACATCTGGGGTTGATACGTGCGAAAATTGGAATTTCGACTCGGGACCGGAAAAATGACCATTTTGACCTTGGGCTATTTTCGGGTTCGAATTTTTGGAAAATTATTTAGGATATTTAAGAGTGCTTATCAGCTGAATTATTAGGGCCATTGACCTTTTTGCCCATCCATTATTAGATTAGGATGAATTAGGGCTGTAGGATAATGGGTCTTTTAGGCAAAACTCTCGAATCGGCGACACGCGGCGCAATTGGGCTACTATATTTGACTAGATCTGACTAGCCTCTCTCTCTCCTCCCTCATTTTTGGCCAAAACACCCCAGAACAGCCCTTCCTCCTCTGTTTTCCTCCTCCGCCGGCTTTCCTTGCCGGCTGCCACACTCGCCGCCGTCTGTCAGTCGGGCCGCCATACCGTCGCCTCAGCCTCACCCTCATCCCCACCATCCTCACTCTCTCTCTCTCTCTCTCTCCCTATTTGGCGTCCGTATAGTCTGTATGGTGTCCGTACACCGTTATATGGCCGCCGCGCCAGCCACCATCGCCTCGCCGGCCACCGTTCCCCTCGTTCATATGACGTCTGTATGTCGTTTGCCGAGAACGCCACCGCCGGTTCCACTGTTTATTAGTGATCGGCCGCCGTTCCTCGTCGTCGTGGTCCGAAATTAAATGAGTATACCTCCTAAACCCAGATTAGGACTGATAGTGCAATTTTCTGGACTGGCTTAGGTATTATCGATGTATTTTGTACTGGCTTGGGTAGTATAAGTGTATAATTCGGACTGGATTGAGGATGGTTTGGTGGAAATAAAACCCGAGGAAATTAGTTGGATTATTATGGATAATTATTGGACTCGGATTGGGGAAATAGTGGCTGTTCGTATTTTTGAGGAATATATCAGATTATGGCGGGCAACGAGAATTGTTAGCTGAATGACTGGGATTACCCGAGGTGATTGGTTGTTGACCAATTGGTGCTTAATTGTGAAATGATACGTTGTGTGCTTGTGTGACTGAATCGTGCAGAGTGTGATTGGCCAATTGATGGCTAGAATTGTGTATTTGAAATTGGGCCGCTCGATATTAACTGGCCAAGTGAGCACGCTATTTATAAATTGGGCACTGTGTGGTGATTTCGATTTGACTGAGTGCCTGTGGTTTATTCATGCTCATGTTGCATTTCATGGACACGCATTGGGTGTGCCGAGAATGAGGCGTGTGACGAAATTGTGCGAGAATGCGTGTATGACATGAGCATGTGATCACCTAATTATGCCCTGATACGTTTTACACGGGGCCCAGATAAAATTGGCAAGATGCCGTGTGATCACTTAAAGGCCCTCGGGTCGATGCCGTTCTCATGCACTTTATAGCAGGCTAGAAACACTGGGCCAAATCGGTATTGCGTCTCATACACTTTGTAGCAGACTAGACGTACTGGACCGGGAATTATGTGGACTCGAGTCGTAATTAATAATTGAGACAGTGTGTTTTGTGAACCGAAATGGGAACATCGCATGACATTGACATTGCATGCATAAAATGCACGACCCGGCATGAGAGATGAACATTGTGAATATGAGCATGCGCGTGGTGCACGTGTGATCAACGTATTTGTGCACGTGCCTTGAGGAATTTAATGAACTGCCTAACTTGCAGGATTCTTATGTTCTGTTTGGGCCAAAGGCCAAACCATTGTCTGTGCATTTTGTTGTTTTAACTGTCAGGAGAATGCATGCTAGCCTAGCCTAGGTCTAGGGGTTGTACTCGCCGAGATTTGTCTCAGGGTTGTAATAACCCACATTTTCAGACCCTCAGCCGTAAAGATGTCGAATCCGCCGCTTTTTGGAATACCTGTACAGATACACCAGTATACCAGTACATACCGCGCAAAAAATGGGAAATCTTATGTGAGATATCTATCCGTGGTGTTTATAAACATGGGAGAGTATTTTCATTAGACTCAGGAGTACGTGGCCCGGTGCTTGCAAGATGCAGACGGAAACCTCGGGCAACCCCTTAGGACTTTTGATGTGCCAATTGACCAAGATGGATTGATGATTCCACAAATGGCTGATGGTGAGATAGTCAATCCTCAGGATGTGTATGATGTAGACGGTGTGGATGAGCCCATGCATGGGGAGCCTCAAGTAATCGCCGAAGATCCTGATCAGCTCGAAGACAAAGAAGAGGAATTTGAAGACATGGACATAGATGACGAGGAAGAAATTGGATAGGTCGCTGAGATAGGGTCCGATGTGGAGATAGGAGCTGAGGAAGATGACGAGTTAGGTCTTTATCTGGACCCAGAGCTAGAGCTAGATTCGAAGGACGAGAGGATCATAGTCGAGGATATGGAGTCGGAGCCCTCGGAGGAGTCTTCAAAGGAACTGTTGGGCGATTCATCGGAGTCCTCGGACCCTGACTGGGAGCCCTAGAGCAGGCACCCTGGGAAGCAAAGACTGTCTCTTTTGAATGGCGTTCCTACCCTAGTTAGCCTAACCACCCGTGCCACTTACCCTTTTTGATATAGTGGCAGTTAACTGCTAATGTTGAGGTTTTTGGAGTTGTACAAAAGGATAGTGTAAAAAGGTTTTTACTATATTAGTACAAGTGTATATTCTTGTTTGATGGTTGTCCTACCTTGGTCTCATGTGTGTTGTTTTGTACGGGTGTATGTTTATATTTATATATGTTGTTTTTGCATGTGCCTTATCTCTGATTGGGCGTTGGGTCGGCGACGTATCCTGGGAGAGTTACATCACAAACGATCGGAGGTGGGATGCTTGCGCTTCGTGGGGTGCGGGGCGTGACATCCCCGTTTGATTTGGTATCAGAGTAATGTCAGCTTGGTCCAATTAGGTCGAAATTTGGAGTGATAAGGAGCGATGAGATCATGGATAGCCAATAGGGTGACCTTGTGTGCTACATGATTCTCCTGACAACTAGTGATTGTGTTTGCATTGCTTGGCTGTTTGATCCGTAAAGTGCAAGTGCGGCAGGACCCAAGGTGAGTATGTGAATTCCTTGGGTGAAGTGTTATGTTGTTAGGCCGCAGGCTGATTGTTTGATTGTTGTTGATACCTGCCTAGGACTTAGATTAGGATAGATTGGTTTAAGTCTTTAATTCCTTAGTGAAATTATAGCAGGTAATGGAGTAACTGAGTGGTGAGGATGAATAGAAGAAAGGGAAAGGAATCCCAAGGTCAATCGAGTTTAGGAGGCCAAGAGGCCCGAGACCACCGGCTAGAGGACATTATTCAAACTCCAAGTAGGAGAAGGGGGAAGGAGCCCCAAGCCCAGGCTAGCGAGGGAGCCCGTGAGGCTAGAGATCCAAGGTTTGACGATGTAATGAATACCCTACGGGAGATAGGGCGTGTTATGGGATTGCAAGCTCAGAAAAGGGCCGCAGCTTATGCTCAGGCAGCTGAAGCCGCCCCGATTGCTGGCAATGAAGGTAATCAAGCCCAGCAAGGGCAGGCCCAGCAAGCAATAGCCAGACAGATGCCCCAATTGGTGGAGCAATTTCTGAAAATGAAGTCGCCAAAGTTCAATGGCAAAGGTGACCCCGAAGCTGCCCCAGATTGGGTAGAGGAATTAGAAAAGGCATTTGAGGTATTGGGGTGCACCGATACAAAAAAAGTGATGCTGGCGACGTATCAGTTGCAGAGTAGTGCGAACGATTGGTGGAAAGCCACCAAGGGTAGAGTATTCCCGGAAGGTACATAATTGAATTGGGCAGTGTTTGTCGAAAGTTTTTATGGAAAGTACTTTTCAGAAGTCACCCAAGAGAAGAAGTTAATGGAGTTCATGTGACTGCGCCAAGGTCAGATGACCGTGGACTAGTATGAAAAAGAATTTGCAAGATTGGCCAAGTTCGCACCGACTATGGTTGAGAACTTGCGGGACAAAGCTCGAAGATTTCGAGATGGTTTGAAGCTGGATCTCCGGAGCCAGATTTTGTCGCACAATATTAAGGACTTTGGAGAAATGTATGAGCGGGCATAGATTATAGAGCGGGATTAGCAGGAAAGAGCAGCCGCTTTTGGATCATTGTTCGCTCAGAAAAGAGACAACCGCTGTATAAGGAAGAGACCTATAACAAGAAACAGGCAGTTTGTTCCACCCGCTAGACGGACAATAGGAAAGTCGAATCCCCAACCGAGTAGATTTGGGGCATGTTTTAAATGTGGGAGCATGGGACATCAAATCCGCGATTGCCCGCAGATGCAACCTTCTGGACCGCTCAGGTTGCCATCGTCGTGATCTGGAAACCAAGCCGGACCTCCCCCACCGGCCAATCAAAGACAACCACTAGCGCAAGGAAGGGTCTATGCCATGGCGCGCAGAGAAGCTGAGAATGGGCCGAACGTGGTCACAAGTACCATTTCTCTTTGTGATCATGCTGCTTACGCGTTATTTGATCCAGGGGCAACCCACTCTTTTATTTCAGAGCAATTTGTTAAGTTAGTGGGTTTGGAACCAGTGTTACTTGAGACTATGCTGAGTGTGTCGATGCCTGTGAATGATAAAATGTTAGTTTCTTTTGGATGTCCTAACTGTAAGATTGTGATTGGGGGTAATGAAGAAAGTATTGACTTGGCAGTGTTAGCCATGTTCGACTTCGATGTGATAATCGGAATGAATTGGCTAGTGAGCCAGAAGGCCGTTATGGATTGTGGTAGTAGGACGATCCTGTTTAATCTGATCAAACGTCCAAGGTTTGAGTTTCAGGGGAACCAAGGTGGAACCTCAATCTCTTGGATTTCTTCGCTCGAAGTAACAAAACCGTTGGATGATGGGTGTGAAGGATATCTAGTGACTGTTATGGATCCAACAATGGTGGAACCCAAGTTGGAAGAGTTACCAATGGCAAGTAACTTCTCTGAAGTCTTTCTTGAGGAATTACCTAGTTTACCGCCCAAGCGAGAAGTGGAATTTGTGATAGAGTTGGCAACAGGAACTGAACCGATCTTTAAGGCACTATATCGGATGTCGTTATCCGAATTAAAGGAATTGAAGGTGCAGATACAAGAGTTGTTGGATAAAGATTTCATTCGTCTTACTGTGTCTCCATGGGGAGCATCAATATTGTTTGTGAGAAAGAAGGATGGAACATTGAGGTTGTGTATTGATTATCGGCAGCTAAATCAGGTGACGATTAAGAACAAGTACTCTCTGCCGAAGATCGATGATCTATTTGACCAGTTGTAAGGAGCATCAGTGTTTTCTAAGATTGATTTGCGAACTAGATACCACCAGCCGAGGATCCGAAAGGAGGACATACCTAAAACCACTTTCAGGACGCGGTGTGGGCACTATGACTTTACCGTGATGCCCTTCAGATTAACTAATGCCCCGGCTGCTTTTATGGATTTAATTAATAGGGTGTTTAAGGAGTTTCTAAACAGATTCGTCATAGTGTTTATTGATGACATTTTGGTGTATTCGAAAAGCCCGGAGGAGCATGAGGTACATTTGACCAAGGTAATGCAAACATTAAGAGAACATGCACTCTTTGCCAAGTTCAGTGAGTGTGAGTTTTAGTTAAGCAAAGTGGCGTTCCTTGGACATATAGTTTCGGGAGACGGAATCTCTAAGGACCCAATGAAAATTGAGGCAGTGATGAAATGGCCTAGACCAACTTCCGTAATAGAGATCCGAAGCTTCTTAGGATTGGCTGGCTATTATCGACGTTTTATAGAAGGATTCTCGTCAATAGCCATGCCGTTGACGCGATTGTTGAAGAAGGAATCTAAGTTTGAGTGGAACGATAAATGTGAGCAAAGTTTTCAAGAGTTGAAGCATAGGCTTACAACTACCCCAGTGTTGACCATTCCATCGGGGCTAGGAGGATTCGAAGTCTATAGTGATGCTTTATTAAGAGGACTTGGTTGTGTGCTAATGCAACATGGAAAGGTAGTTGCTTATGCGTCGTGCCAGTTGAGGCCATATGAGATGAATTATCCGACTCATGATTTGGATTTGGCAGTAATTGTTTTTGCCCTAAAGATCTTGAGGCACTACTTGTGTGGAAAGAAGTTTCAGATTTATACGGACCATCAAAGTCTTAAGTACTTATTTTCGCAGAAAGAATTGAATATGAGACAACGTCAATGGATGGAACTTTTAAAGGATTATGATTGCGATATCATGTACCACCCAGGGAAAGCAAATCGAGTAGTGGATGCACTAAGTCGTAAGTCAAGTATGGCGTATATGTTGGTGAAAGAGTGGACTTTGCTAGAGAAGTTTAGGGACTCGGAGTTTAAGTTTGAGGTGAGTCAGATGTCTAGCATGATCGCTGCTTTGAGGATTGAACCGGAAATTCAGGCAAGGATCAAGGCACTTCAGTCTACGGACCTAGAGATACAAAAGATTATCAGAACGGATGCCACTTTAAGGAAACCGGAATTCCAAGTGAGTGAGGATGGAATTCTAAAGTTTCAAGGATGATTGTGTGTGCCCAATGAGATTGAGCTTAAGGAAGAAATTTTAAGTGAGGCACATCGCAGTAATTACAATATCCACCTAGATAGTACGAAGATGTACTAGAATTTGAGGCAACATTATTGGTGGAATGGACTGAAGAAAGATATAGCCAAGCATATGGCTAAGTGCTTAACCTGCCAACAAGTGAAGGCACGGCACTGTAAGCCTGGAGGACTACTGAGACCGTTGGAGGTTCCCGAGTGGAAATGGGAACATATCACGATGGATTTCGTATCAGGTTTACCCCGAAGTCAGAGAGGTCATGACTCAATTTGGGTAATAGTAAACCGACTGACCAAGTCAGCGCATTTCTTAGCAGTTCGGAAGGATTTTGAGTTGGAAAGGTATGCAGAGTTATATATGCGGCATATCGTACGTCTCCATGGGGTACCAGTAACAATCACATCGGATAGAGATCCGCGATTTACAGTGAGTTTTTAGAAAAGTTTGCAAATGCCCATGGGAACCAAGTTACAGTTTAGTACAGCTTACCATCCGCAGACAAATAGCCAGTCTGAAAGGATAATTCAGACTTTAGAGGACATGCTGAGGGCTTGCATATTGGATTTTCAAGACAAATGGGAGAAACGGTTACATTTAATAGAGTTTGCCTACAATAATAGCTATCAGCAAAGCATTCAGATGGCACCGTTTGAGGCCTTATATGGTAGGGCGTGTAGGACGCCTTTATGTTGGGACGAAGTAGGTGAACAGAGTATCACAGGCCCGGAGTTGGTACAACAATCAATGGAAGTCGTTGAGATTATCCGAGATAGATTGAGGACAGCGCAGAGTCGCCAAAAGAGTTACGCCGATCGGAGACAACGACTTTTGGAGTTCCAAGTTGGAGATCATGTATTCCTCAAGGTGTCGCCTATGAAAGGATTGTCCCAATTTGGTAAGAAAGGAAAGCTCAGTCCCAGGTACGTCGGGCCATTTGAGATATTGGAAAAGATTGGTGATATGGCTTACCGACTTGCCTTGCCGCCTAATCTGTCCTAAGTACACAATGTTTTCCACGTGTCGATATTAAGAAAGTATGAACCGGACCTGACCCACATTCTGAAGTATGAAGAGATAGAAGTGGAAGACAGGGTGTCGTACGTGGAAACACCAGTTAGGATCGAAGATCGGAAAGACCGTGTGCTAAGGAATATGACAATCCTGATGGTCAAAGTGGTTTGGGAGCACCATAGGACGGAAGGTGCCACTTGGGAAAGTGAAGAAGCCATGAGACGTTAGCACTCCCAGTTGTTTGAGTAGCTAAGAGAAGATTGCAAATTTCGAAAACGAAATTTTTGTAAGGGGGAAAGAATTATAACAACCCGAATTTCGATGTAATTCCGAGATCAATAAAATTAATATTATCTCGCATTTCATTTTAGTAAGTCTCGCCCAGAACTGATCACTCTCGGGATACTAACCCATAGGATATGGCTAATTAAGAAATGGTATGTGGACCAGGGATCCGATCGCGAAGCGGACACCGATCACGAGAAATGATGAGAGAATATTTTTGAATCAATGTGGACCGATCTTTAGAAAAGCGATGGATTGGGTTTGGCCAATGCCAATGATGTACAATCGGATTCGCAGGTGATTCTACATGATCGAAAAGTGCATGTGGCCAACAGTCCTGAAACTTAAATCGAACCATCATGGCCTCTGGGACTAGTGATAATTTCTCATTCTCTCAATGATCGGGACTATCATGACTTGGATAACCCTAGGTCGATACACGTATGTCCTAAACAGCCACCCGTTAGTGAGAGACCTTGAAATTTAAAAACTAGCGAGTTTTGCTCACAAAATTGGATCTGGACTTTGATACCGATTTTCGAAGGCTTGCACGACTATTTTCACGATTCTGACGTCATATTATACTGGCCACATACGTTTGGAGTTAGTCCGGTCGAAAAATGGAATTTCGACCCGGAAGTCAAAAATTATGATTTTGCCCCTTTTGGTGCCGATGTTGATTTTTGTGCCCGTATGAGGTTATTTTTCGAGACCGATGTCATTTTAGGATGGCCACACACATTTGGAAGTGTTACGGTCAAAAATTGGAATTTTGGCTCGGAAGTGAAAAATAATATTATTTTATTCTCAGGACTTCCCAATCGATTTTCGAGGGTTTAAAGGGCTGTTTTCATGATTTCGACGCCATATTATGTTGGTCACACACATCTAGGGTTGATACATGCGAAAATTGGAATTTCGCCCTAGAACCGAAAAACTAACCATTTTGCCTCTTGGCTATTTTCGGATCCGAATTTTTGGGAAATTATTTGGGATATTTAAAAGTGTTTATCAGCTAAATTATTAGAGCTATTGACCTTTTTGCCCATCCATTATTAGATTAGGATGAGTTAGGACCGTAGGATTAGGGGTATTTTGGTCAAAACTCCCGAATCGGCAACATGTGGCGCAATTGGGCTGTTATATTTGACCAAATCTGACCAGCCTCTCTTTCTCCTTCCTCATTTTCGGCCAGAACACCCCAGAACAGCCCCTCCTCCTCTGTTTTCCTCCTTCGCCAGTTTTCCTCGCCGGCCGCCGGAGCTCGTCGCCCGCCGCACATGCCGCCGCCTGTCCAGTAGCGCCGCTGTACCGTCGCCTCAGCCTCACCCTCATCCCCACCATCCTCTCTCTCTCTCTCTCTCCCTCTTCAACGTCCGTATAGTCCGTACGGTGTCCGTGCGTCGTTGTACGGCCGTCGCGCCAGCCACCGCCGCCTCGTTGACCACCGTCCCCCCCGTCCGTACGATGTCCGTACAGTCTGTATGACGTCCATACCGTCGTCCGTACGTCGGTCGCCATGAACCGTACGCCGTCCGCCGGGAATGCCGTCGCCGGTTCCACTGTTCATCGATGATCGGCCGCCGTTCCTCGTCGTCGTGGTCCGAAATTAAGTGAGTATACCTCCTAAACCCGGATTAGGACTGATAGTGCGATTTTGTGGATTGGCTTAGGTATTATTGGTGTAGTTTGGACTGGCTTGGGTAGTATCAGTGTATAATTCGGACTGGATTGAGGATGGTTTGGTGGAAATAAAACCCGAGGAAATTAGTGGGATTATTATGGATAATTATTGGACTCGGATTGGGGAAATAGTGGCTGTCCGTATTTTTGAGGAATATACCGGATTATGGCGGGCAACGAGAATTGTTAGCTGAATGACCGGGATTACCCGAGGTGATTGGTTGTTGACCAATTGGTGCTTAATTGTGAAATGATATGTTGTGTGCTCGTGTGACTGAATCGTGCGGAGTGTGATTGGCCAATTGATGGCTTGAATTGTGTATTTGAAATTGGGCCGCTCGGTATTAACTGGCCAAGTGAGCACGCTATTTATGAATTGGGCACTGTGTGGTGATTTCGATTTGACTGAGTGCCTGTGGTTTATTCATGCTCATGTTGCATTATATTGCATTTCATGGACACGCATTGGGTGTGCCGAGAATGAGGCGTGTGATGAAATTGTGCGAGAATGCGTGTCTAACATGAGCATGTGATCACCTAATTATTCCATGATGCGTTTTACGCGAGGCCCAGATAAAATTGGCAAGGTGCCATGTGATCACTTAAGGGCCTTCGGGTCGATGCCGTCCTCATGCACTTTGTAGCAGGCTAGAAACACTGAGCCAGATTGGTGTTGCGCCTCATGCACTTTGTAGCAGGCTAGAAACACTGAGCCAGATTGGTGTTGCGCCTCATGCACTTTGTAGCAGGCTAGACGCACTGGACCGGGAATTATGTGGACTCGAGTCATAATTAATAATTGAGACAGTGTGCTGGGTGAACCAAAATGGGAACATCGCATGACATTGACATTACATGCATAAAATGCACGACTCGGCATGAGAGATGAACATAGTGAATATGAGCAAGCGCGTGGCGCACGTGTGATCAACGTATTTGTAATAGCCCAGATTTCGATGTCGATTTCTGAGGGTTTAAGAGACAAAGTTGGGAATCTAACGCCACATTATGTTGGCCACGCATATGGAGGGTTGATAAGTGCGAAAATTGGAATTTCGCCCCGGGACCGGAAAAATTACGGTTTTGCCCCTGGGCCATTTTCTGTTCCGAATTTTGGGGATATTTTATGGATAATATCAGCCCAATAATGCAGCCTAGTGAATTACCAAAATACCCCTCAATTATTGGATAAGGAGAAATGTGAACCAAGTATTAAAAGGCAATTTGGTCATTTTTGGAAAATTGGACTAGAAAGTCAACTTTCCACTCTCTCTCTCCTCATTCTCACATCATCACTTCGGCCACTCCCTCTCTCTCTTCCATTTCCACGATCAGCCCCCTCCCCCTTAGAGTTTCTTTTCTTTTCTTCTTTGGCCGTGAGTTTTTCCCTTGGCCGTGAGCTTCCTCGCCGGCGCCGCCGCTTGCCGCACCGCCGGACCGCCCTCTCGCCATCGCCTAGCCGCTGTACCAGCCACAAACCGCCACCACCAGCCACCGTTCCCCTCTCTTTCTCTCTCTCCCATGAACCGTTTCCCCGCCGTGCAAGACCACGTCGCCGCCGGACCGCCGTCGTGCAAGCCGGAAGCCACCGTGAGTCGTTTGCCTTCGCCGTAGAGCGCCGCCGCTTCCCGTTCTAGCCGATTAAGTCTAGAACTTTGTAAGTCGTCCTCTAATCCCGATTTAGGAAATTGGGTATCGCCGGATAATTGAATTTTTGGGGTTGAAATCGGAGTTGTTTGGGCGAGGAACGTTGGGGTTTTAGGTTGGGAATGTGTGGCGGGCCTTGAGGATTAGTTTGGGAATTTTTGGAGAACAATTTGAGGTGAAATTGAAACTGTGAATCACTGTTCATTGGCTGTGGATTACTGTTCACCGAGCTGTGAGGGTCCGATCGAGACGCAAATTGAATTTTTGGAACTTAGAAAGTAAGGCGAGAAAGTCCCGTGGAGGACCGGAATCGATTTGGCATCGTTTGGTGGGAGAAAAATAGCGATTTCTATGTTTAATGTGCGTATGGAAATTAAGCCCAATTTAGGACTTCGGGTATCGACGGGCGATTTTGGGCGAAATCAGTATGGAGTTAGGTGCGGAATTGTATGAATTGGTAGTGGAAATTTTATGGCGGGCCTTAGGAATTAATTCGGGTAATATTTATTGGAAATTCAGAAAATTAGGGGCTGCGAATTACTGTTCATATGCCTCGAATCACTGTTCACGAGCTGCGAATCACTGTTCACGAGGCTGTGATGCTCGGTTCGGGACGCAAGTTGGATTTTTAGAACCGGTATTTAATGGCGAGAAAGTCTCGTGAAGGATCGGAATTAATCCGACGGTATTTGGTTGGAGAAAAATGGCAATTACCGTATTTGAGGCGTGTCTGATTTATTTATAAATTGTGGTGATTTAATTGAGTGTGTTATGGTGCAATTGAGTGTCTATACATACTTGTTGGGTACACACGTGAGTTGATTGAATTAATTGTTGACATTGCCCATGTGAATTGTTGAGTGCGCTATATCTGCGTGTGACTCGATGCGTACATGGATCGCGTGTGATGGGCTAGTCACGTGTGGTAAATGCATATCGAGCATGTGCATGAATAAGGAGAAGTGTGGTGTGACAAGTGATTGTGGGAAAAGTATGTGAATGTGTGATAGAATGAAAATGGGATCGGGCCGAGTATCGTAAACTCGGGCAGCGATCACGTAGGTCTGTTGCATTTGGCACAGGCTGAGGCTTGAAAAAGCATGTATGAGAATTGGTCCGAGGCACGATCAGCTCGGGTGAGACCGGGATTGGACCGAGGCATCATAAGCTCGGATTTCAATCATGTAGGCCTGTTGCATTTGGCGTGGGCTGAGTTGAGTCTCAATCATGTAGGCCTGTCGCTATTTGCGTAGGCTGAGTTGGATTTCAATCACGTAGGCCTGTCGCAATTTGCGTAGGCTGAGTTGGGATCGGGCCTGGGGCGTGTGATGCTCAGGTCGCGATCGGGGCCTGAGGCGTGAACGAGTATGCGGGCCGGAAGTGAAGTGATGAATGATCGTAGTGTGCCTGAGGCGTGTACTACAACGCGGGCCACTGCCGAGGATTGAGAAAGTGGAAAATGAGAATGGAAGGAAGAGTGGGATGAAAATTGGCACATACGCATGTTGCATACGACGAGATCGTGACTGAGTGCGAATATGTGCCTTATTGAGCCTGACAGTCTTAATTGATATGCCTGTTTTGTGATATTGGTGCACGTGAATGTGTGTGTGATTGTGTAATTATTTGGAGGTACGTGATAGCCTAGGTTGGGTTTAGGGGTATACTTGCTGAGATTTATTCTCATGGTTGTGTAAACCAAACAATTTTCAGAACCCAGACCTGAGACGTGAATCCTCCACCGCCACCACCCCAGTACGTTTTGGATTGCCAGTGCACACGGAGTACGAAGTAGCAAAGTTTCCGATGGGTGTCGATTGGAAGGCCAAGCTTTTGATGAGAACCAATTTTGAGGACGAATGATAGGTCATCGATTCCTTTTTGGTTTCGATAGTTTCAGTAAAATGTGCACTGGTAGATTAAGGTTTGTAATATTGTATATAGTTGGAACAAGTTTCTTTGAGAATGCAATGTATATTCTCCCAATGTTTCCCCAGTTTATTTTGTCAGGGTGTTTTCTGGTTTCCGTTGTCGCGATTAAAACTCTGATGTGTTTAGCCGAGGTCGGCGACAACCTGGGACGTCGCAACTATTCGACCGGAGGCGGGATGACGTGGGCTCGAAGGGGGTTCGGGGCGTGACATCCCCGCTTGGAATGGTATCAGAGCAAGGTCAGCTCGATCCAAAGTTGGTCGAAGTTTGGAGTGATAAGGAGCGGAAATCTTGGGGTAGGAATTGGGGAGATCTTAGTGGGGTGTAGGGTAGAGTGAGCTACACATGCCTCCAAATTGTTTGTTGTGATTGTTTGTGTAAGTCAATGGTGTGTGGTAATGGAATTGCAGGTGCGTCTGGACCTGAGGTAAGTATTCAGACTCGAGTGATGGTGATTTCGTGATTGGTAGTGGAGAAAATTGTTTGTTGAGTGAGTTTTCGTGTTAATTCGCTGCTTGGAATCGGATTGAGCTAATTTGTTTAGACTGCTAATTCCTGAGTGGAATTACAGGAGGTAGTAGAGTGGTAAAATCTTGACGATGAGCAACGAAGGAAGAGGAGTAGGAAGAGTCCCAAGAAGGGGCGCAGGTAGAGGATCCAGGGGTAGAGGACGTGCTCAAGCTAGAGCCGTTGAGGATCTTGGAATGGGTGCTGGAACGAGAGATAACTTAGGGGTAGATGCTGGAATAGCAGCAAACCCTAGAGTGGGAGTTAGACCTGCTGAGGATCCTAGGATGGAGGCAGTCATGAGAACGTTAGAGCGGATTGGTGATATATTAGAACGGCAGACTCAGGAACGAGCTGCCCCGATTGCCCAAGCTGCCGAGCCCGTTGCTGTTGCTAATGATAATGAGAATCAGGATCAAGGGCAAGTGGTTGCAAATAGACCTATGCACCAACTGGTAGAACAATTTATGAAGCTGAAACCACCCAAGTTTTCTGGAAAAGGTGACCCGGAGGCTGCACCTCGATGGGTAGAGGAGCTTGAGAAGGCCTTTGAGGTGCTTGAGTGTAATGATCATGAAAAAGTGACTTTGGCAGTTTATCAGTTGCAAGATAACGCGAATGACTGGTGGAAAGCCACCAAAGATAGGATTTTTCCTGAAGGTACAGCCAAGACTTGGGCTGTTTTTACTGAGAAATTTTATGAGAAATACTTTTCAGCTAGTGCTAGAGAGAGAAAACTAGCGGAATTTATGAGACTCCGCCAGGGTCAAATGACGGTAGATCAGTATGAGGCGGAATTCGCGAGATTGTCTAAGTTCGCGCCGAGAATGGTGGAACATCCTGAGGATAAGGCGCGAAGGTTTCTGGATGGATTGAGAGCGGACATCCGTAGCCAGTTGCTACTGGTAAATCTGGGGACTTATGAACAGATATTTGATAGATCCCAGATTCTTGAGCGAGATCAGGCAGAATAGACTGTCTGCTTTGCCGCCACCTCGGAATGAAAATCAAACTGGAGCAGCCCAGACAGCGAATCTAAATCAGAATAGGCCTCAAGCACAAGGACGAGTGTATGCAATGGCTAGACGAGAGGCTGAGAACGCGCCAGGGGTTGTCACAGGTACGATTTCTCTGTGCAACCATGCTGCGTATGCTTTATTTGATCCTGGAGCGTCGCATTCCTTTATATCGAAACAGTTTGTGGAGTTAGTTGGAATAGAACCACAGTTGCTTGATGTTATGCTATGTGTGACGACTCCCTTGAATGATAAGATGTTGATTTCGCTGGGTTGTCCAAACTGTAAGATTGTGATTGGAGATAGGGAGGAATTGATTGATCTAGCGGTTCTAGATATATACGACTTTGATGTGATAGTAGGAATGGATTGGCTGTCTAAGCAGAGGGCGGTGATGGATTGTAATAGTAGGGTGATCCAATTTAATTCTGTTGGACATCCGGAATTTAAATTTGTGGGAAGTCGAGGAGGATCCTCGATTCCATTGATATCCTCGGTGGAAATGACAAAATTGTTGAATGAAGGATGCCAAGGATTTTTAGCTGCAGTAGTGGATTCAACGGCTGAGGAGTCGAGACTTGAGAATATAGCGGTAGTGTGTGAGTATCCTGATGTGTTTCCTCAAGAATTACCGGGATTACCGCCAGAAAGAGAAATAGAATTTGTAATTGAGTTGGCACCTGGAACTGAGCCAATCTCGAAAGCACCTTATAGAATGTCGCTGTCGGAGTTAAAGGAATTAAAGGTGCAGATGCAAGAGTTGTTAGACAAGGGGTTTATTAGACCCAGTGCATCTTCGTGGGGAGCACCAGTTTTATTTGTAAGGAAGAAAGATGGATCATTGAGATTGTGTATAGATTACAGGCAGCTGAATCAGGTGACGGTTAAAAATAAGTATCATTTGCCGAGGATTGATGATTTGTTTGACCAGTTACAAGGGGCTTCGGTGTTCTCTAAAATTGATTTGAGAACGGGATATCATCAGTTGAGGATTAAGAAGGATGATGTACCGAAGACGGCATTTAGGACGAGATACGGGCATTATGAATTTTCGGTGATGCCGTTCGGATTGACGAACGCCCCTGCTGCCTTTATGGATTTGATGAATCGGGTGTTTAAGGAATTTTTAGATCAGTTTGTGATTGTTTTTATTGACGATATACTGGTGTACTCGAAAAGCCTGGAGGAACATGAATTCCATTTGCATCAAGTACTGCGAACTTTGAGAGAAAACACACTATACGCTAAGTTTAGCAAGTGCGAATTTTGGCTAAGTCGAGTAGCATTTCTTGGCATGTAATTTCCGGAGAAGGAATAGCTGTGGATCCGTCGAAGATTGAGGCTGTGATGAAGTGGCCTAGACCGACAACGGTGACAGAAGTTCGGAGTTTTCTGGGTCTGGCTGGATATTACCGTCGCTTCGTGGAAGGATTTTCGTCGATAGCAATGCCGTTGACGCAATTATTAAAGAAAGAGAAGAGATTTGAATGGACAGATCAATGTGAAGGAAGTTTCCAGGAATTAAAGCAGAGATTGACAACGGCACCAGTGTTGACGATTCCATCAGGACCTGGAGGGTATGAGATATACAGTGACGCGTCGTTGAAAGGATTAGGGTGTGTGTTGATGCAACATGGGCAAGTGGTAGCCTATGCATCCAGGCAATTGAGGCCACATGAATTGAATTATCCAACGCACGATTTGGAGTTAGCAGCGATAGTGTTCGCCCTGAAGATTTGGCGACATTATCTATGTGGAGAAAGATTTCAAATCTATACTGACCATCAGTTTCAAATCTATACTGACCATCAGAGTCTCAAGTATTTATTTTCGCAGAAATAGTTGAATATGAGGCAACGACGCTAGATGGAATTATTGAAGGATTATGATTGTGATATTCTTTATCACCCTGGAAAGGCAAATCGAGTAGCGGATGCATTGAGCCGGAAATCAAGCATCGCGCATTTGATGATCAAGGAGTGGACTCTATTGGAGACTGTGCGAGATTCAGAGTTCAAGTTGGAAGTAAGTCGAGTCTCGAGCCTGTTAGCCACATTAAGGATTGAACCGGAAATCCAGACTAAAGTTAAAGCTTTGCAGTCTACGGATCTAGAGATACAGAAGGTTGTTGGGATGGACGTTACTAAGAGAAAATCGGATTTTCAGATATCCGAGGATGGTGTGTTGAAATTTCGTGGAAGGTTGTGTGTGCCAGACGATGCAGGAGTAAAGGAAGAAATTTTATCTGAAGCGCATCGTAGCCAATACAGTATCCACCCAGGTAGTACTAAAATGTACAGGAATTTGAGACAATATTACTGGTGGAATGGTATGAAGTCGGATATTGCTAAACACGTGGCTAAGGGCCTGACGTGTCAACAGGTGAAAGCACAACATTGCAAGCCCGGAGGATTGTTGCGACCATTGGAAATCCCAGAGTGGAAATGGGAGCATATAACCATGGATTTTGTGTCGGGATTGCCGAGAAGTCAAAGAGGCCATGACACTATTTGGGTGATTGTCGACAGATTAACTAAGTCGGCACACTTTTTGGCAGTGCGAAAGGATTTCGCGTTAGAACGATATGCGGAGTTATACGTGCAACAAATTATTCGCTTGCATAGGGTACCAGTGTCTATAACTTCGGATCGTGATCCTAGATTTACCGCCAATTTTTGGAAAAGTCTACAGACGGCGTTGGGATCTAAGCTACAGTTCAGTACAGCTTATCATCCTCAAACAGATGGCCAGTCTGAAAGGACAATTCAGACCCTGGAGGATATGCTCAGGGCGTGTGTGCTGGATTTTCAAGGTAAATGGGAAGAGCAACTGCCCTTAGTGGAGTTCGCTTATAATAACAGTTTCCAGCAAAGTATTGGAATGGCGCCATTTGAAGCGTTATATGGCCGTGCTTGTAGAAGGCCAGTGTGTTGGGACGAAGTGGGAGAACGAGTGATAACGGGGCCAGAATTAGTGGAGCAATCGATCGAGGCAGTTAAGACCATTCGTGAAAGGCTAAGGACAGCGCAGAGCCGTCAGAAAAGTTATGCAGACAGAAGGCGGAGACCGTTGGAATTCCTAGTAGGAGACCATGTATTTCTAAAGGTGTCGCCCATGTGAGGATTGTCCCGATTCGGTAAGAAAGGGAAGTTGAGTCCAAGGTATGTGGGACCTTTCGAGGTATTGGAACGAATTGGAGATGTAGCGTATCGCCTCGCGTTGCCGCCAAACATGTCGCAAGTACACAATGTGTTCCACGTATCGATGTTAAGGAAATACGAACCGGACCCGACGCATGTATTGAACTATAAAGAGATAGAAGTGGATGATAGAGTATCATATGTCGAGAGACCGATCAGGATTGAAGATCGGAAGGAACGGATTCTGAGGAATAAAACAATCTCGATGGTCAAGGTTATCTGGGAGCACCACGGGACTGAAGGCGCAACGTGGGAAAGCGAAGAAATGATGCAACGTCAGTACCCCCAGTTGTTTGAGTAGCAGTAAGGATTGTAATTTTGAGTAGTAGTGATATTGTAAATTTCGAGGACGAAATTTTTGTAAGGAGGGAAGAATTGTAACAGCCCAGATTTCGATGTCGATTTCTGAGGGTTTAAGAGACAAAGTTGGGAATCTGACGCCACATTATGTTGGCCACGCATATGGAGGGTTGATAAGTGCGAAAATTGGAATTTCGCCCCGGGACCAGAAAAATTACGGTTTTGCCCCTGGGCCATTTTCTGTTCCGAATTTTGGGGATATTTTATGGATAATATCAGCCCAATAATGCAGCCTAGTGAATTACCAAAATACCCCTCAATTATTGGATAAGGAGAAATGTGAACCAAGTATTAAAGGGCAATTTGGTCATTTTTGGAAAATTGGACTAGAAAGTCAACTTTCCACTCTCTCTCTCCTCATTCTCACATCATCACTTCGGCCACTCCCTCTCTCTCTTCCATTTCCACGATCAGCCCCCTCCCCCCTAGAGTTTCTTTTCTTTTCTTCTTTGGCCGTGAGTTTTTCCCTTGGCCGTGAGCTTCCTCGCCGGCGCCGCCGCTTGCCGCACCGCCGGACCGCCCTCTCGCCATCGCCTAGCCGCTGTACCAGCCACAAACCGCCACCACCAGCCACCGTTCCCCTCTCTTTCTCTCTCTCCCATGAACCGTTTCCCCGCCGTGCAAGACCACGTCGCCGCCGGACCGCCGTCGTGCAAGCCGGAAGCCACCGTGAGTCGTTTGCCTTCGCCGTAGAGCGCCGCCGCTTCCCGTTCTAGCCGATTAAGTCTAGAACTTTGTAAGTCGTCCTCTAATCCCGATTTAGGAAATTGGGTATCGCCGGATAATTGAATTTTTGGGGTTGAAATCGGAGTTGTTTGGGCGAGGAACGTTGGGGTTTTAGGTTGGGAATGTGTGACGGGCCTTGAGGATTAGTTTGGGAATTTTTGGAGAACAATTTGAGGTGAAATTGAAACTGTGAATCACTGTTCATTGGCTGTGGATTACTGTTCACCGAGCTGTGAGGGTCCGATCGAGACGCAAATTGAATTTTTGGAACTTAGAAAGTAAGGCGAGAAAGTCCCGTGGAGGACCGGAATCGATTTGGCATCGTTTGGTGGGAGAAAAATAACGATTTCTATGTTTAATGTGCGTATGGAAATTAAGCCCAATTTAGGACTTCGGGTATCGACGGGCGATTTTGGGCGAAATCAGTATGGAGTAAGGTGCGGAATTGTATGAATTGGTAGTGGAAATTTTATGGCGGGCCTTAGGAATTAATTCGGGTAATATTTATTGGAAATTCAGAAAATTAGGGGCTGCGAATTACTGTTCATATGCCTCGAATCACTGTTCACGAGCTGCGAATCACTGTTCACGAGGCTGTGATGCTCGGTTCGGGACGCAAGTTGGATTTTTAGAACCGGTATTTAATGGCGAGAAAGTCTCGTGAAGGATCGGAATTAATCCGACGGTATTTGGTTGGAGAAAAATGGCAATTACCGTATTTGAGGCGTGTCTGATTTATTTATAAATTGTGGTGATTTAATTGAGTGTGTTATGGTGCAATTGAGTGTCTATACATACTTGTTGGGTACACACGTGAGTTGATTGAATTAATTGTTGACATTGCCCATGTGAATTGTTGAGTGCGCTATGTCTGCGTGTGACTCGATGCGTACATGGATCGCGTGTGATGGGCTAGTCACGTGTGGTAAATGCATATCGAGCATGTGCATGAGTAAGGAGAAGTGTGGTGTGACAAGTGATTGTGGGAAAAGTATGTGAATGTGTGATAGAATGAAAATGGGATCGGGCCGAGTATCGTAAACTCGGGCAGCGATCACGTAGGTCTGTTGCATTTGGCACAGGCTGAGGCTTGAAAAAGCATGTATGAGAATTGGTCCGAGGCACGATCAGCTCGGGTGAGACCGGGATTGGACCGAGGCATCATAAGCTCGGATTTCAATCATGTAGGCCTGTTGCATTTGGCGTGGGCTGAGTTGGGTCTCAATCATGTAGGCCTGTCACTATTTGCGTAGGCTGAGTTGGATTTCAATCACGTAGGCCTGTCGCAATTTGCGTAGGCTGAGTTGGGATCGGGCCTGGGGCGTGTGATGCTCAGGTCGCGATCGGGGCCTGAGGCGTGAACGAGTATGCGGGCCGGAAGTGAAGTGATGAATGATCGTAGTGTGCCTGAGGCGTGTACTACAACGCGGGCCACTGCCGAGGATTGAGAAAGTGGAAAATGAGAATGGAAGGAAGAGTGGGATGAGAATTGACACATACGCATATTGCATACGACGAGATCGTGACTGAGTGCGAATATGTGCCTTATTGAGCCTGACAGTCTTAATTGATATGCCTGTTTTGTGATATTGGTGCACGTGAATGTGTGTGTGATTGTGTAATTATTTGGAGGTACGTGATAGCCTAGGTTGGGTTTAGGGGTATACTTGCTGAGATTTATTCTCATGGTTGTGTAAACCAAACAATTTTCAGAACCCAGACCTGAGACGTGAATCCTCCACCGCCACCACCCCAGTACGTTTTGGATTGCCAGTGCACACGGAGTACGAAGTAGCAAAGTTTCCGATGGGTGTCGATTGGAAGGCCAAGCTTTTGATGAGAACCAATTTTGAGGACGAATGATAGGTCATCGATTCCTTTTTGGTTTCGATAATTTCAGTAAAATGTGCACTGGTAGATTAAGGTTTGTAATATTGTATATAGTTGGAACAAGTTTCTTTGAGAATGCAATGTATATTCTCCCAATGTTTCCCCAGTTTATTTTGTCAGGGTGTTTTCTGGTTTCCGTTATCGCGATTAAAACTCTGATGTGTTTAGCCGAGGTCGGCGACAACCTGGGACGTCGCAACTATTCGACCGGAGGCGGGATGACGCGGGCTCGAAGGGGGTTCGAGGCGTGACAATATTTGTGCACATGCCTTGAGGAATTTAATGAACTGCCTAACTTGCAAGATAATTCTTATGTTCTGTTTGGGCCAAAGGCCAAACCATTGTCTGTGCATTTTGTTGTTTTACCTGTCAGGAGAATGCATGTTAGCCTAGCCTAAGTCTAGGGGTTGTACTCGCCGAGATTTGTCTCAGGGTTGTAATAACCCACATTTTCAGACCCTCAGCCGTAAAGATGCCGAATCCGCCGCTTTTTGGAATACCTGTACAGATATACCAGTATACCAGTACATACCCCGCAGAAAATGGGGAATCTTATGTGAGATATCTATCCGTGGTGTTTATAAACGTGGGAGAGTATTTTCATTAGACTCGGGAGTACGTGGCCTGGTGCTTGCAAGATGTAGACGAAAACCTCGGGCAACCCCTTAGGATTTTTGATGTGCCAATTGACCAAGATGGATTGATGATTCCACGAATGGCTAATGGTGAGATAGTCAATCCTCAGGATGTGTATGACGTAGACGGCGTGGATGAGCCCATGCATGGGGAGCCTCAAGTAATCGCTGAAGATCCTGATCAGCTCGAAGACGAAGAAGAGGAATTTGAAGACATGGACATAGATGACGAGGAAGAAATTGGATAGGTCGCTAAGGTAGGGTCCGATGTGGAGATAGGAGCTGAGGAAGATGACGAGTTAGGTCTTTATCTGGACCTAGAGCTAGAGCTAGATTTGAAGGACGAGAGGGTCGTAGTCGAGGATATGGAGTCGGAGCTCTCGGAGGAGTCTTCAGAGGAACTGTTGGGCGATTCATCGGAGTCCTTGGACCCTAACTGGGAGCCCTAGAGCAAGCCGGTACCCTGGGAAGTGAAGACCGTCTCTTTTGAATGGCGTTCCTGCCCTAGTTAGCCTAACCACCTGTGCCACTTACCCTTTTTGATATAGTGGCAGTTGACTGCTGATGTTGAGGTTTTTGGAGTTGTACAAAAGGATAGTGTAAAAAGGTTTTTACTATATTAGTACAAGTGTATGTTCTTGTTTGATGGCTATTATACCTTGGTCTCACGTGTGTTGTTTTGTACGGGTGTATATATATATTTATATACGTTGTTTCCACATGTGCCTTATCTCTGATTGGGCATTGGGTTGGCAACGTATCCTGGGAGCGTTGCATCACAAACGACCGAAGGTGGGATGCTTGCGCTTCGTGGGGTACGGGGCATGACATTTGACAAGATACGATTCCAAGCTACCGGGGCTTCTATCATTTGTTTAGCGGTGTAGTCAGCTAGCATAACACTCTTTAATTGTTCCTGAATGGATTGCTTCATTGATTACAAACAAATCCAATTGCTCTTTTCCTAAGTAGCAAAGTGTGCTATCTTAGGATTCATATCGGTGGCAGTAAAATTTGCCGGCTTTTCCTTAGTAAGAACAATATAAATATTTGCCAGCTCCATCCTAAACAAAAAAATCCTCTTACCATTTCTTAAAGTCTGAACTAGAAAGAACCTCAATACTAATAGAGTTGCCATTTTCAGAGAATGCGACTAATTTGATAAGCAATGTATATAATTAGCATTACATGTGAGTACTATGTAACTTAAAACCATATAAATACACATCCTGAGAATTACATACATCATCATACAAACATCTTTGGGCAGAATATTTGACATGCAGTTATATACTTCCCACATGACAACGGTCATGAGAATATACTCTAACCTTCGTGAATTCATCACCTTTGGTGTATGAACCACTATGATCAGTCACTCCTCAAGTATATGCCGTACATGTGTCCCTCCATAAACTAATACACAATCATCTCTTTTGGGAATACGACTACGTATTAGGATAGAAGACATCCCATCACAATATAAGACTGATATTTCTCAAACTCAATCAACTGTACCACTTTGGTGGTCATAACCCAATTGAATCGTTGAAAATCTCTAATATAAGAGATATAAATTTTATGTTTCACATTTACCATATACATGTGACTTTAGACTTGAAGACTTGGCAAATTTGTCACTAAAATGACATGTCATGCCAATTACATTGCTTCATTCATTGATAGACAATGAATTACACTTTACATTCTTTATGTGGTGATATACAAATGAGCTACCATTTATATTTCCAAAACTATAGAGAAATACAAGAAAATAGCAAAAAAAACCCAAAAAATACACGTATAGAGGGTTCCATATGTATTTTCACATCCTTCAAAGCCTCAAACATGTAAAATAAATGCATCACAGTGTAGAGTATCTCAATACAAGCGCAGAGGCACCAAGAACGTCCCAAATGGACGTCGGGGGTGTTCTCATGCGCCGCCGAAGTGTGCAGAGCGTGTGCATGCGTTTAGCTAGTCAAACCAATCTAAACCGCTAGTCCAAATTGTTGACCAGTCAACGTACTACTCTGGTCAATTGGGTCGGGTCCGGGTCAGTTTCTCGGGTTGGGTCATATCCCTGGTTGGATTTAGGGGTTGGTCCCCATCGGCTTACATCATGATGACGTCCTCCACGCGCTAGCTATTGTCACTCGTCTGGGCTCGTGGGGGCACGTGACGGCGCGTGGGCGCCGCATGCTGCCGCCCAGGGGCGGGTGGCCGAGCGTGGAGGAGCTCAAGGCATCCCCTGGTGGCGCGAAATTCTCGTCTCAACGAGCTCTTCTCGTGTATGTAATCAAAATCAATTTTTATTTGACAAAAAATACAAAAACGAGCCAAAACCGTACGTTCTACATCTAGTCTATGGTTGTTCAGATACCACATGTTCATTGCGATAAAATGACACCCAAGATCTCTATAGGTAGAATCTATAACATAATAATCGAGTAAAAGGAATTTGTGCACCTAATTTGTAATCATCGTTCTTGATGTGGAATAACTATAATCATCAGCGCAAGTCTTCTCCTTTATTACCCTCCGTATCACTGACTTAATGAGACTATCTCTCATAGTTAGCATTTGCTCCTTATGTGAGTTAATTTGTACATCAGAGTTAGAGGGGACACTTGAGTATTATTTATAGAGTTTCAAGTCAAGCCCTCTCATCACGGGCCAGGCTTTACTCAGCGCACACTAACCAATCCATATTAAACTATTTAAGAAACTTTATATCTTAGCTTATTAGACTAACTCTGTAAAACGGTAAATTACAATATCAATTAATGTAGCCCATATTAGAAAACTCTTAGGCTACATTTGGTAGTCGGGATAAAATTTGGGATAGGATAAATTTTATCCTATCTCGCGTTTGGTATCTACCCAAGATAGGATAAAATTGGATATAGGAGGGATGTAACCCAGATAAAATTATCCCATAGGGGAGGTGGGATAAATGTGGATAGAATTTCTAATATTCACAATATAAAAGTTTATTTTGTCAAATAAAAAACTTGTTAAATTAATAAAATTAAAATAATATTTGAACATAAATAATATATGAATTTTAATATAAAAAATTCAAAATAACAAAAAAATAACAATAATTTGATTTTTTATTTATTCTTATTTTTATTTATATATTCAAATTTATTTATATCTTGTGATATAAATTCCATATATAAATCAATACTAATGTATTTATATATATTATATATTTTAGGTGTATTAGTATAGCTTACTATTTAATAAAAATTTATTAGAGAATGATGGAATGCGAAAAAAGAAATAAAAAAACAAAATAATTAAAAAGAAAGGGAAAAATAATAAAAAAAATAAGCTAATAAAAATGAAATAGGTAAGAGTGTTATGAGAGAGATTTTTATAATCTCCGTTTATGCAATTCTTGGGTTCATTTACATTAATATAACGGTCATAGCAAATAATGAATATGGCAAGATGTGAAAATATCCGATTTTATTTTCGTAATTCACCAAACAGTAGATAAAATATAACAAATTCTTTGGGTTTCAAATCCTACCCTATCAAATTCTATTCTGACTAGAAATCTAGACAACAAAAAACGCAGCCTTAGAGGGTAAAGATAAACTATTCTCTGAATGGTTCGGTGTTTATGAAGGTCAACAATGGACCTTTGACTAGAGCAACAGAGATAAGGTTTAAGATATCAACCACTATGTGTGCACTTTCAACAACTCTTCCTCTTCTTCTCCAATTGACTAGTCTGCTATACAGGGGGCATGAGAATTTCTTAATATCATTCCATAACTATTTTGACGACACCTCGATCACGTTGAATTTTCTCTGTTCCAGATTAGAAATGCATGAATCTGATGTGGGAATGATATTTTTCCGATAATGTCTATGTCTTTCTTTTTCATTTGTACTTCACTGTTTCAGCTGACCACGGTCGACTCTACAACGGGATTGGGCAACCATTTCTTCAGAAAAAGTATCATATCCTTAAAAAATTGAATAACTCATTTACGAGAAAATGCAGGAATAGGTGTTCCTAACACGTCCTAACACGTCTTCACCATCAAAGGACTTGCCTTGTTGGTGATTTGATTCCGATTTTTCAAAATATCATGCCATTGTTACATTTAACATGCAGAAGGTTCACACCATTTAGTCACTGGCTGTGCATTTGTGCTGTGATAACATTGACAAGGATAAGCAGAGCAAGCATCTTTACCTCAGAGAGGTAACAGGCCGATTCCATTCCTCTATTTTCGATAGTCAATTTAAGTATACAGCACTTATTTTCGAAACTCACTCGACGGTGATTCATTTGCAGTACCGATCCACCTTCTTCTTCACTTGGTCATGAAGTGCGTCCTCGACGGTCTTGGCCTTGAACTTGGGGTCGTAGCGGAACTACCTCGCCTCCACGGGGAGCAGCTCCTCGTACTTCATCTTCTTGGCCGCGTCGATGGGGTAAATGTCCTGGCCCCCTGCTGCCGCCGTGGCGTCGCCATCACCGTCCTCCACCCGTTGCTGCTCGATCTCACTGTCCTCAGCGGCGGGGGCGTCCTTGAGCTTCTTCTTGCACTTCTTCTTTTGCTTCTTGTCGATGGACTTGCTGCGGGACGCTAGGGCTCCGCCCTTGAAGGTCAGCTTCCCACCTTTTGCTCGCTCGTTGAGGACGCGCCCGATGACCGAGTGAAGAAGAAGGCGGATCGGTACTGCAAATGAATCGCTGTCGAGTGAGTTTCGATATTCAGGTCTGGTCTTTTGCCTGCTAATGCTATCGCTGGTTTAATAAAGAGCAGACAACACTTATTTTCGATATAATTTACACATTAAAATTACAATCAAATTCGAATAAATAGCTTATCCTCTTCATTTTTCTTTTATTTTCTTGATTCAAGGATTAGTCCAAACAAAAAAGGACACGAGAGAGAGATGGCGACGAAATGCTGTAAATACACAGGACCCCCTCGTTTGGACACACCCCGGGCATCTTGAAAGAGAATCCTAGCCACCCAAATCCTACGCATGCGGGTCCACTCCCATGCAAGAAAGGATCAGACGGATCGTATGTCATTCTGATCATCAACCTTTGGGGCGGGGCTTCGATTCGTGGGCTCTACCCTCCTCGTGATGGGAGGGATGATCAGCTGGTCGTCCTAATCACTGTAAATGTAGGCGAGTCCGCCGTGCCTCGTTAGATCTATGCTGTCCTTATCATCGTCGCCGGACGCTCAGCAGCTTCAACTTGTGGAGCCCATAAATAGCGGGCCCATTGTGGCCGTGACCTGCCCCATGATCTCCAGGATCTCCACGATTTGGGCCACCAGCAGTTGCCCCCGCCGCCTCTGAACACCCGTACTTCCGGCTCGGCCTGCCGTACACCTCGTCCACATACCGCTGCTTTGCGAATAGGCTCGTGAAGATTAGCCCCCGTGAAGCTGGGCCGCCTCGAGCGGGTCGTTGAACTTGGCCAGCTGCACAAGCTTGTTGAAACCGATGAGGACCCACGCGGACACGAACCCTCACACGACCGCGGCCCACGGCTCCACCATGGAGCACCCGGACGTGATGGCGGCGAACCCGCCAAGCAGGCTGTTGCACATGTCGATGACGTTCCTATGGCCTGCCAACAATCGCTTGTTGAACAGTGTGGTGAGGGCGGCGGTGGAGTTGGCCAGCGTGATTATGACGGCTATCCGCCGCACGGTGCTAAATCGGCTGCAGAACCCGCTGCTGGTGTTGTACGTCTTTAAGATGGTGAGAAACGAGCCCAGGTTGAACCCGTACCACCCCAACCACAACATGAATGACCCAAGGACAACCAGGGACGCGCTGTGACTCCGCAAGGCCACGACCCGCCCAGCCTGGTCAAACCGGCTGATGCGCGAGCCCTCAATGAAGGCTTTCCACAAGCCATCCATCCCTCCCACCATGTGGACCACACCCGACTTGGCAAAGTTGATGGCGCCAAACCAGAAGAAGAGCTTGCCGTCGGGCCGAAATGGGCTGGGCCAATTGTCACGTCCCGTACCCCACGAAACAAGAGCATCCCACCTCCGGTCGTTTGTGATGCAACGCTCCCAGGATGCGTCGCCGACCCAACGCCCAATTAGAAATAAGGCACATGCTGAAACAACGTATATAAATATATATATATACACCCATACAAAACAACACACGTGAGACCAAGATATAATAGCCATCAAACAAGAATATACACTTGTACTAATATAGTAAAAACCTTTTTACACTATCCTTTTGTACAACTCCAAAAACCTCAACATCAGCAGTCAACTGCCACTATATCAGAAAGGGTAAGTGGCACCGATGGTTAGGCTAACTAGGGTAGGAACGCCATTCAAAAGAGACGATCTTTGCTTCCCAGGGTATCGGCCTACTCTAGGGCTCACAATCAGGATCCGAGGACTTCGATGAATCGCCTAACAGTTCCTCTAAAGACTCCTCCGAGGGCTCCGACTCCTCCGACTCCATATCCTCGACTACGATCATCTCGTCCTCCGAATCTAGCTCTAGCTCTGGGTCCAGATAAAGACCTAACTCGTCATCTTCCTCAGCTCCTATCTCCAAATCGAACCCTACCTCAGCAACCTCTCCAATTTCTTCCTCGTCATCTATGTCCATGTCTTCAAATTCCTCTTCTTCGTCTTCGAGCTGATCAGGATATTCGGTGATTACTTGAGGCTCCCCATGCATGGGCTCATCCATGCTGTCTACGTCATACACATCCTGAGGATTGACTATCTCACCATCAGCCATTCGTGGAATCATCAATCCATCTTGGTCAATCGGCACATCAAAAGTCCTAAGGGGTTGGCCGAGGTTTCCGTCTGCATCTCGCAAGCACTAGGCCACGTACTCTTGAGTCTGATGAAAATACTCTCCCACGTTTACAAACACCACAGATCGATATCTCACATAAGATTCTCCATTTCCTGCGGGGTATGTATTGGTATACTGGTGTATCTGTACAGGTATTCCAAAAAGCGGCGGATTTGGCATATTTACGGCTAGGGGTCTGAAAATATGGGTTATTACAACCGTGAGACGAATTTCCGCGAGTACAACCTTTAGATCTAGGCTAAGCTAACATGCATTCTCTGACAGGCAAAACAACATAATACACAGACAATGATTTGGCCTTTGGCCCAAACAGAACATAAGAATTACCCTGCAGGTTGGGCAGTTCATTAAATTCCTCAAGGTACGTGCACAAATACGTTGATCACACGTGCGCCACGCGCATGCTCATATTCACAATGTTCATCTTGCATGCCGGGTCGTGCATTTTATGCATGCAATGTCAATGTCATGCGCTGTTCCCATTTCGGTTCACCCAGCACACTATCTCAATTATTAATTACGACTCGAGTCCACACAATTCCTGGCCCGGTGTGTCTAGCTTGCTACAAAGTGCATGAGGCGCAACACCAATCTGGTCCAATGTCTCTAGCCTGCTACAAAAAACATGAGGCGCAACATTGATCTCCCTACGAACCAAAGCCCGCGTGAAACGCATCAGGTTGGTCGTCTTCCGGACGTACCGGACATCGTCCTGCTACAAAGTGCATGAAGACGGTATCGACCCGAAAGCCCTTAAGTGATCACACGGCACTTTGCCAATTTTATCTAGGCCCCGCGTAAAACGCATCATGGCATAATTAGGTGATCACATGCTCATGTCAAACACACATTCTCGCACAATTTCGTCACACGCCTCATTCTCGGCACACCCAATGCGAGTCCATGAATTGCAACATAATGCAACATGAGCATCAATAAACCCCAGGCACTCAGTCAAATCGAAATCACCACACAGTGCCCAATTCATAAATAGTGTGCTCACTTGGCCAGTTAATACCAAGCGGCCCAATTTCAAATACACAATTCAAGCCATCAATTGGCCAATCACACTTCGCACAATTCAGTCACACGAGCACACAACATATCATTTCACAATTAAACACCAATCGGTCAATAACCAATCACCTCGGGTAATCCCGATCATTCAGCTAACAATTCTCGTTGCCCGCCATAATCCGGTATATTCCTCAAAAATACAGACAGTCACTATTTCCCCAATCCGAGTTCAATAATTATCCATAATAATCCCACTAATTTCCTCGGGTTTTATTTCCACCAAACCATCCTCAATCCAGTCCGAATTATACACTGATACTACCCAAGCCAGTCCAAAATACACCGATAATACCTAAGCCAGTCCAGAAAATCGCACTATCAGTCCTAATCCGGGTTTAAGAGGTATACTCACTTAATTTCGGACCACGATGACGAGGAACGGCGGCCGATCACCGATGAACAGTGGAACCGACGCTAGCGTTCTCGGCGGACGGCATACGGTCCATGGTGGCTGGCGTACAGACGTCATACGAACTGTACGAACGAAATGGACGGTGGTCGACGAGGTAGCGGTGGCTGGCGTGGCGGCTGTACGACGGCGCATGGACACCGTACGGACTGTACGGATGCTGAAGAGGGAGAGAGAGAGAGAGGATGGTGGGGATGAGGGTGAGGCTGAGGCGACGGTACGGCGGCGCGATTGGACAGGCGGCGGCGCGTGTGGCGGCGACAAGCTCCAGCGGCCGGCGAGGAAAACCGGCGGAGGAGGAAAACGGAGGAGGAGGGGCTGTTCTGGGGTGTTTTGGCCAAAAATGAGGGAGGAGAGAGAGAGGCTGGTCAGATATGGTCAAATATAGCAGCCCAATTGCGCCACGTGTCACCGATCCGGGAGTTTTGATCAAAATACCCCTAATCCTACGGCCCTAATTCATCCTAATCTAATAATGGATGGGCAAAAAGATCAATAGCCCCAATAATTCAGTTGATAAGCACTCTTAAATATCCCAAATAATTTTCCAAAAATTCGGACCCGAAAATAGCCCAGGGGCAAAATGGTCATTTTTCCAGTCCCGAGGTGAAATTCCAATTTTCGCACGTATCAATCCTAGATGTGTGTGGCCAACATAATATGGCGTCGGAATTGCAAAAACAACCCTTTAAGCTCTCAAAAATCGACTGCGAAGTCATGAGAATAAAATAATATTATTTTTCACTTTCCAGTCAAAATTCCAATTTTTGACCATAACACTTCCAAATGTGTGTGGCCACCCTAAAATGACATCAGCCTCGAAAAATAACCTCATACGGGCA
Source organism: Syzygium aromaticum (assembly GCA_024500025.1). Taxonomy (NCBI): domain Eukaryota; kingdom Viridiplantae; phylum Streptophyta; class Magnoliopsida; order Myrtales; family Myrtaceae; genus Syzygium; species Syzygium aromaticum. Next base: position 33,887,696 of record CM044892.1, read on the forward strand.
CAAAAATCAACATCGGCACCCAGAGGGGCAAAATCGTAATTTTTGACTTTCGAGTCGAAATTCCATTTTTCGACTGGACTAACTCCAAACATATGTGGCCAGTATATTATGACGTCAGAATCGTGAAAATAGTCGTGCAAGCCTTCGAAAATCGGTATCAAAGTTCGGGTTCAATTTCGTGATCAAAACTCGCTAATTTTCAAATTTCAGAATCTCTCACTGACGGGCGGCTGTTTAGGACATATGCATATCGACCTAAGGTTATCCAAGTCATGATGGTCCCGATCATTGAGAAAATGAGACATTATCATTAGTCCCAGAAGCCACGATCGTTCGGTTTAAGTTTCAGGACTGGTTGGCCACGTGCACTTTTCGATCATGCAGAATCACTTGCGAATTCGATTGGACATCGGTGGCCTTGGCCAAATCCAATCCATCGCTTTTCTAAAGATCGGTTCACATTGGTTCAAAATATTCTCTCACGATTTTTCGTGATCGGTGTCCGCTTCGCGATCGGATCTCTGGTCCACGTACCATTTCTTAATTTGCCATACCCTGTGAGTTAGTATTCCGAAAATGATCAGCTCTGAGCGAAACTTACTAAAATGAAATGCGAGATAATGTCAATTTTATTGATCTCAGAATTACATCAAAATTCGGGCTGTTACACCAATCGTCGGCGGACCAAAACCAATGAGAGGTTATCGGGTAGACAAAGCCCGTCAGGAAGGAGGATTATATGAGGTAGGCCATGAAGTGGGTCCCCTCAGCGATGGACCTGCTGGTGATGCCGGCAGCAGCGATAGCAAAGGCCCATTGGTAGAGGAAGAAGCTGTAATCGAAGGGCTCGGAGGGGATCTTCTTGAGGCCGAAGAAGTGGAGGCCGACGAAGCCATTGGAGGGGGAGCCAAAGAGGTAGTAGCGGAGACTGCCGGCGCCTGCATCGAGGACATTGGTGAGCATGATGTTCATGGTGTTCTTGGCACGGACGGAGCCGGCGTAGAGCATGGAAAAGCTGAGCTGCATGTAGAAGACGAGGTAGGCGGAGAAGAGGAGGTAGGTGTTGTCGACTGCGTGGGTAGTGTCGGCGAACTTGTTGGAGATGCGCGTCAAGGCGGCTGCAGAGGAAGGTGGACATGAGGGCATTGTTGGAGTTGGAGGCGCTGGAGTTGGTGAGCGAGGCTAGGTCTGAGGCTGAGCATTTGATCTCCATGGGTGAAGGCGGTTTTGATGATGGAGCACTTTGGAAGTGAAGATGAAGATGGTGGTGTTTGAGAGAGAGAGAGAGAGAGAGAGAGAGAGAGAGAGAGAGAGAGAGAGAGAGAGAGAGAGAGAGAGAGAGAGAGAGAGAGAGAGAGAGAGAGAGAGAGAGAGAGAGAGGACTATCTGGTTGTGGTTGTGTTGGTCATTTAGGGCAAGGACGGAGTGGTGTTGAAGATAGAGAGAGAAGACTTTTCATTGCCCGTTCTTGTTTTGTACCGATGGCGTGGATAAACCGGACAAAAATCATGATGGGGAATATATGCATGATGTTGTATACTTTTGCTTGTGGATCTTGGTCCAAATTCTCTTGTCCTTGTTATGTGACTAAAGATCTAATATAATGCCTGGGCACTGGGGTCCTCAACCCGGCCTCTATGGACCCGGGCCTGGCCTCAATGAACTTGACCTAGCATCAATGGTCGCGGTTGCAATAGACGGGGACCTGAGGTCTCGGGCCCTGCCTCAATGGATCGGGACACAAGCACAGGCATCGAGGTCTCAAGCAAGTGCGTCAGGGTTCCGGGCCTAGTCTCAATGGACTCATGCCCGAGCACTAGGGTCCCGAGCTCGAGTGCCAAGGTCCCAGGCCCGGCCTTGATGGCCCCGGGCACGCGTGTTGGAGTCTCGAGCCCGGTCTTGATGGACCTGGGCACAAGCACTAGGGACTCGGACACGAGCGCTAGGGTCCCAAGCTCAGCCTTGATGTACTCGGGCCCGGCCTTGATGTACTCGAGTTGGGGCGCTAGGAACTTGGGCACAAGTACTAGGGTTCTGGGCCTAATCTCGATGGACCTGGGTGTGGGCACTAGGAACCCGGGCCCAGCCTTGATGGACATGGGTGCCGAGGACCTGAGTAAGGGTGCCAAGGACTCGGGCACTAGGGTCTTAGGCCTGGCTTCAATGGACTAGGGCACAAGAGTCCCAGGCCTGACCTCGATGGGAACGGGCCTGGGAGCCGAGATCTTGGCCCTGCCTCGATGGACCCGAGCTTGCCCTTGGTGGACCTCGGTAGACCTGGCCTCATTGCCAAGGGCCTGGGAACAAGCATTGGGATTCTCATGTCCAAGTGCAAAGTTTAAGGTTTAAATTTTAATATCTAGTCATATTTTGGAAATTGATTTCCGATTCTTTAAAGATGAAATCATTTTCTTGAATTTAACTATATATTTTTCATTAACTCATTTTCCTAACCAATTCAAACGCCGGAAAATGAAGAAAATGTTTTTCCAAAAAATATGTTCCGTGAAACAAACGGAGAGTAGGGTTTTGGATGAGCTGCCAAGATAGCAATTGATTTGCAGTCTGCAGTATATCATGTCTATTTTACTGCTCTAATTGGATTGCTTCACTGGATTCAGTTGATTTTTGCACGTACGTCTCCCAAGAGTAATGAGAAAAGCCATTACATTCAACCCTACAAAAGAGCACAGGCCATTCTCACCACAAGTTGCTAGCTTATGTTCTTGAATAACTTCAGAATATTTGCTAATCGATTTGATAGCCCTATATGGTTTCAGTAAAGAGAGTTCAAATCATATCCACGGCCACTCTCTCCTGCTATAGATCTCGAATTACGGTAGGTATGCTGAGACTAGTTAACAAAATTAGCCGTGATGCGATAGACTCGAATATTGGGTGTTCAATATGGCACTTACGATCCAGCTCTCGACTTTGACACTCAACCCGAATCTTGAAATATCCATATATAATCACAATCCACGATTGTGATGAAAAATCATTGTTGTTTCAGGTGATATAGTTAGAATTTGCAAGTGGGAAAGAAAAGAGGAGAAAGAAACATGAGTAGCAATCCGTGGCTTGCGTGTTCTTAAGCATTTTTTCTACCTGTATCTATTTTTAATTCGAGTTATTAAAAAAAAATTATGACGAAGACTAAATCACATCCCTTTTGTTATAGTTAATACAACTAATTAAAGCTCTATATAATTGTTTGATTATCGAATTATTAATATTTGAAGTGGTAGACAACCTTGTGATGCTGCGAAAAGCTAGTGTTTTGGGGCAGCTCTCGGAGAACGGATGATGTAAGTATCAACAAGAAGGGAAATGGTCTTTTTCGACAGGGCTTGCTCTTTTGTATTTAGCTTTGGTTCTTTCTTTTCTTGGCTTCTTGTCTCCTCACAGATATAACTTGCATAATTTGTCTGCTAGAAGAACAAAGAGGGGGAAAACAGGAAGAAAACACGATCGCGAGGTAACAGACTAATCCTGAACAGCCAAAAATGGACTAAACTCACATCGATGAAGAATTACCATCTTCTGAAACTCTACGACTAAAGTAGTGCGCGGTATCTATACATGTAATGGCTGATGGGAGTGTTCTTTATTTCCCACTCAACGAGATAGATATTGAATTGCAATATGGAAACATGAAGGAAAAGCGATTTCTTGCTTGCGGCATTTTAAGACCGTAAGACCAGTTCCAACCATGGTTTGCTTGGGAGACTCGGAATCATGGATCATTCACGAATCTTGAAGATGCAGCGGTCAGCAGAAACATTCAACTGGCGGGGATTCTGAAACAGCAAGCTTCCACCAAAACCTGAAACCGCAAAACCTCGAGTTGGATGGCCGCAAGAGGGCGGCCAAAAGGCAACAGGACTAAATGGCCTATGACAGTATAATGAACTTAGAAAACCCCAAAGAATCTTTGACCAGTTTATAGCATTGGTGGAATCTTGTAACCATTTATGAATTATATTCTCATAAGTCAAAATGGCAGAGAAAACCAGCATTATATAACGTATGCACAGCTCACGCTAGATATTCCCAGGGTCTATGTCAAAGAAACGTGGAGAGAACACGAGGGCACGCCACTGATTAAATTAAGCGAAAATTCAATCCCACATTTGAAGTGAATCTCTTATATGCAGGCAAAAACTAACTATTCATTGCGTAGTCCGGCTCGAATGAAGCACGACAAGTTAAGACCTTCGCATGTACAACTGCATAGGCTGGATTGTACGTCGTTAATCACAAAGTACCTAGGGTTCTAATCATGTTGCTGCCGTTGTGAAGTCATGGAGAACGAGAACTAGCTCCTAGTGTTTTTTATTTATTTAAATTTTTTTTGGTGGAGGACCTGAGGGAAGGCGCTGAATATTACTCGTTGAACAAGATTATATTGACCAATTGGCACAAGACTGGTTATTACGGCAACATAGGAGAAAGCATATCATGCATCCGTTCTACTACCGGCGTAGAGAAGTGAGTCAATTGGTTTCTATAAAGTGATGGAATGGTATGAAGGGAAATTCATAGGCGTTTGATTTCCATTTTTAAAAGACAAAAAAATGCGAACCTTGAAACAACGCTCTTCCGTGAATTTATGAGTGTTTAATCCAGTGAGAGGACGAAAGGATGGGGGACACAAGAATTCTATCCACGCCATCGCAATACTTAATCGGTGTATAGCTAATTTATTTTTTTCTCATACATTTACCCGACATTGAATATTGGTCCCCTGTCCCTCGTACCCAAGACTGATGCTTCTTGAGAACATTGCAATGAATCACATTGCTCTATCAACTTCACACGAATCGAACTGGATTGGATTAAGGAAAAGATAATATTGAACATACTAAATTGCTGGAACATTAAGCGATGTATAGACTCTTATTGGGTGTTGCATTTGATTGACTACTTATTGTCTATCGCACTGTTAAGTATACCAAATTCGCATACCAATCTTGATAAAGCTGCGATCCCAAAAGAAAATAGCAAAAAACAAAAGACTTTCGCAATATATATCAACAGATTACCGAAAAGGGAAAACACAAAACTGGAAAAGAAATTAATCAAAACGTACGGTTTGGTCTAGGCATACGGGTCACAAGAGGATACGAAGACAAATACACGGTCGAACCAGACCCAACATTCACAACATAATCCACGGGTATAATTTCCGAAGTTGCTAAAGATGACCACGCTTCGACAAGAACCGGAAAAAAGAAAAGCAAAAAAGAAAAAGAAGAAGAAAACGGGGTTATATAAACCCAAGACTTCCTGCGCAAAACCCTAAACGCCCGTCCTCTCGCTGCTCTCCCCCTCGCTGTTCTCGATCTAATCTCGGTCTCTCGCCCCCATGGATGCGAGCCAAAGGGCAGCGTTCTTTGGCGGGGTATTCTATACCATGTTCGACCACTGCCGCGATCTCATTGTTCCATTATTTGGCCCCAATGCCCATGTCGAATTCGACGCCAATGTTGCCGTTGCCTGATGGAGAACACCGGAGGTTCGCGCAGGCAATTTTCATGTATCCTCTCTCTTTTTTTGGCGTTTTCCCTTAGAGAGATGTGTGACACAGACAAGCTGTGTTTGGTAGAGCTTTATTTTGGATTTTTCACGAGCTCCACCGGTGATCGATTCCTCTGTCTTCCGGTCGGCTATTGTGCCGCCGGCGTTGTTCGCGTAACCACCAAGCAGCGGCGAGAGAGGGAAGCGCTGCGTGACAGGAATGTCAGATTGCTATTGCTTGTTTCCTTCTGTTGAGAGTTAGGCGTTCTGTTGATATGAGAGTTAGGCTTGGTTTCCTTCTGTTGATATGAGAGTTAGGCTTAGTTTACACGGAGAAAGTGGGAGAGCATTTTGATTTGAGGGCTCTCTATATGGAAATATTGTAAGAAAATATTGTAAGAAAGTAGTATTCTCAGGATTTCTGAACTTGCTTGCTTAGGTCCTTGCAAAAACTCCCTGTTCTTGCATTCAGTCCTTGTTCTTGGACATTCACCCAATGGCACTTTGTTTTCATGATTGTTTTACTCCGATCTCAGATCGTTTGTGCCTTCCCTGAATCTCTTGATTGGGATATAGGATGGACGGTACTCGATACATACCTTGGAGGGGTCCAACGCTCAAACGAATTTGCACGGTCCTTTTTGTCATGATAAGATAGCTGCTTGCTTTCTCAATCCATTCAGCCTCCCTGCAAAAAGGAAAAAAGGCTCATCGGTGATCCGCAACTAGAATCCCGTCGCTGATCCTATATAATTTGTTTGTTTTTTTTGCTACGACCGGTTTTCAATAACGAGAAGATCAAACTGTCCCCTACCCGATCGTATCGTGCAGGCTTGCCTATGGCATTCTATGTGAAAGTCTAAATCACCGAACCCTGTTTTAGTTCGAACCAATCAGTCCCAGTGATGAGAACAAGCCTAATGACTCGGTGCTGCTACTATATTATTCAACAGAGAAACCAAACAAAAACCACGCTTCCTTCCAACTTGTCCTTTTTCTCTAAAAAAAGAGTCCCATCTTTTCCGGAGAATTGACACTGGAAACTCATACTATCACTGTACAATGCATCTTTAGCTCAACCGACGAAAGAAAACCATGGCCGCTCCTCATTTCCCTATCTTACCTCCGATTTCTTCTTCCTCCTCTTCATTGTCGCACACCTTCATCCCTGACTCAAATGCTTTGAAGAGTGTCACCTGGTCAACAGTGCTTGGAGTTGCACTAAGAATTGGTGGTATTTGGTGAGTTGAAAGCTGAGTGGAGCAGCACAAATATAAAATATGCATGTTGCGAGTTCGTGGAAGAATCGGAGTATGGTGATGTCCTGTCACTGAAGAGCCTTGGAGGAAAGCATTAAGCCACTGAAATTTGAAAAGGGGCGTCGGAGATTGGACAAAAAAGATGCAATGGTGTGTTGTTTAGATGGTCTCCATATCTCAAAATTCGAAAGCTGATCTTCACATCTCACGCTTCGGATCTCGATCATGAAAAAACAATAAATAAATGAAATTAAATATGGGGGAGTGGTGGGACCCAGGGCTGAACTTCCAAGTCGGGCCAGCCTATACGAGGCTCATCTTTGTACAAAAGTTTGCAAAATGGCGCAAATTCTGAGTTACACCATACAGCTGACGTTGTGAATGGCTGTTTACATGCTTCTACGTAAACACATCGTACTCGGTTTTCCAAATGAAGGATTTCAAGATCTTTGGGCTCCCGTGTGCTTTGTTCTTTCAAGTAGTGTTACGCCGATGGAGATGGAGCTTACGATGCGGCATCTAGATTCATTATTGAGACTTGTTCCTTCATTCGTGCAGGTTTTTGGTACTTCTTCATCATGGCCACTGGACATCTATTCTCCCGCACCACGCAAGCTCTATTCTATAACTACAAGCAACTCCCAATCCAGCGGATGCTTGATTTTGACTTCCTTTGTAGTGTGTAGGACAAAGTCGGGCCACTGCAGTCTATGTGTTTCTTTCCTTAATATGCTTGCTGGGATCTTCTTTTCAATGGCAGTCATTAATGTTACTCCAACTTTCCGGTTTTGTGTAGGGCGGGAAACACCATCGGTTGCAGGTATTATCAACCCCGGTTCTGACGGATTTCAGTAACTCTTCTTTGGCCAGGAGGAAATTGCTATCCCAGTTCATTCGACGTACGTCATTCACGTCTTACTTTTTTCTTCCCCATCATTCTTAGATTGTAAAGCTAACCAAACAGTGAGCTGAATTTTGCTTCTGATTGGTGGCTAACTTGCTACAAAGTGCTCTGTTGATTATACCCATCTAAATGATGGAGAGAAATTATCTTTCTTTTCTTCTATTTTCTTTAAATCTCTTGCGGTGGCTTGCTTTTGCGATAAAATTAACCCATGAATACATTTTTTAGAAGGATAGGAGACAGCAGCAGTAACTACTATTATTAAGACTTGACATGCCCACTTGATTACTCGCAAAAAAAGAAAACAGGGAATATAAAGGAATCCCATGCCCTGTGATCTATTGACAGCATTGTTGATTTTCATTAGCCTAGTGGCCAGGTGATGTGGAAGTTCTACATCTACGCTTAGTATGCTGCAGATAGTGCAACAGTAACTTCCTGTTTCATTGTGCACTAGCACAACTATAGCAGCTTGGTATGGTCGAGTTCTATCGATGTTTTCCCCAGTTTGGGATTCTTGGAGCAACCTGCAGTTTAAGGGGCGATTGCACATTGTGGAGTCTGTATCTTACAAGCATGTTATTACTCTTGCAGCACTGAAGCAGCATGTGCGGCACATCCTACTGCTGATGGGTCCATCAACTTTGCTTCATTCAGAAGGTAAGTACTAGGTACTAATTGACATTAACTTTGATTGCTAAAGTACTTGCCGTGGAATTCAAATTTTTTTTTTTCTTTTCCAGTGCTGCTGCTTCATCACTGGCTGCTCTAAAACAGCCAACTATAAGAGTTGTAGCCATTATTGCTGAAGGTGTTCCAGAGTCAGACACCAAACAGTTAATTGCATATGCTCGTGCAAACAAAAAGGTGAGAAGAATTCTAGCTATAGGTGAAGTAGAATCCAAAAGCATTGAGAGACTTTATTGATTGTTCATCTGGGCAGCTAGTTTGAGCACTGTTGTCGATTCGCAGTAATTTATTGACTCTTTATTGCAGGGAGGCATGTCTAATGAACTTTACAACACTGTTGCCCGTGTCACTGATGGAAACTACGAAGGTATGCAGATATGCCTCTAATTTATGTGGCACTTAACAATGTGGAAGAGTGCCAAGTTTACAGTCGATTTATCTCTTTTCTTTTCTGTAGGTATTGCCATTGGAGGTGATGTCTTCACGGGTTCTACTCTCTCTGACCATGTACTGAGGTTTAACATTATCCCTCAGGTATAGCAATATAGAGTTGTTTTGCTTGCTTACTGTGAACTGTTTGTGTAGTCTGAATCATAAAGCAGTTTGAGTCATTTTTTTTTTCGTAAATACTGATAACGGATGATAGGGCATCTAGTGTTCTTTGGCTTTAAGATGCCTATTTAAAGTTCCATTACTAGCTAAGCAATCTTGTCATTCAAGAGCGTGTTCTCTGGTCTGCTCTTTAATCTGTCTCAGGTCAAAATGATAGTTGTACTTGGGGAACTTGGTGGACGAGAGGAGTACTCCCTAGTCGAAGCTCTAAAGCAGGGGAAAGTGACCAAACCAGTGGTGGCTTGGGTTAGTGGGACTTGTGCACGACTCTTCAAGTCTGAAGTGCAATTTGGCCATGCTGTAAGTGATTGCCTTCATTTCTCTTCGTAATTTTTCAAGCCCAATAACTAAATCATAAAAGATTTAAGTGGTTCTTCCTTCTTAATACCATCTTATGGTGCAAAAAGCAGTGGTGAAATGGAATTGGCACAGGCAAAGAATCAAGCACTCAGGGAAGCGGGGGCGGTTGTTCCTACTTCATATGAAGCTTTGGAGACCGCAATCAAGGAAACCTTTGAGAAACCGGTAAGCATTGTTTTCAGTATGCAGGGATGAGGCCACTGGTAGAACATGAGACGGTGTCATCAAATGCATGTTGTTGCCTCTTTAACACATGCAAAGAGCAGGCCACGTGGTTCTACTCCCACTTGGGCCCTACCCAAAGATCGAGTCCTGATGCATATTTTATGATCCTTTCTTAGGTTGAAGAAGGAAAGATTTCACCAGCTAAGGAAGTCGCGCCTCCACAGATCCCTGAGGATCTTAACACGGCAATTAAGAGCGGGAAAGTTCGGGCTCCAACTCACATTATTTCAACCATCTCCGATGATTGAGGTCATCTTGCAGAAATGTAAAATCGAAAGAAGTTTTTTTGATGTTGATGGTGGAAGAATTCTGTTGTACTAAATTAATGCATTCGTCTTTTGCAGGGGAAGAGCCGTGCTACGCTGGTGTACCAATGTCTTCTTCCATTGTTGAACAGGGACTTGGTGCGGGTGATGTAATTTCTCTTTTGTGGTTCAAACGCAGTCTTCCTCGATATTGCACAAAGTTCATTGAGGTAGGTTTTGTTTGTCCTTTTTGTGAGAGAATGAGGATACGCGAAAGGAAATTTTCAGCTACCACCCCAAAATAAATGCATCTATTTCGGCCTAAATAGAGACGATATAAAGAATGCCAGATGATCCCTTCCAATCAGCAGAGCTCCCTTCGCTGTACTCTTTCTGCTTCTTGACTAACTCAGGGTAAAGTTCGAAGAAAGATGCTCCAAACTGACTTCCCACCTTCCGTAAGCTTGAACTTGACCCAATCACAATTCCAATATCTGCCTTAAGGAGGCAAAGTATGTCTCCTATTGAATCTCCAATGTAGATGGTCAAGTTCCTCTTATTGTCCTCCCTGTTCTTCAAAATTTCATCAAATGCTTTGGCCTTTTCAATGGGAGATTCCATCTTCTTGACCAATTCACCAGTAGAAAAGGACTCGTCAAAAGTCAACTCATTTGTGCGTACATTCAGAAGCTGTAAGTCCCCTGCGCCGTGAATGTCGTGAGTAAATTACATGCCCTAGCCAGATATCAATCTCTTAAGTTCTCACATGCACAGACTGTAGATGGACTTGAGCAATCAAAAGATGGTAGTAGCACTCCCAGGTGCTTTCTATGCATTTTGGTATACATGCAAGTAGAAAGTCTTATGCTAAAGATGGGTAGCCTCCAAAAGGAAAGGAGTTTACTGGAAGAAAATGCCGATCTGATTAAATCACCACACTAACAGTACGAGAGTACATGGACATTGACATCCACCATCTCATCCTTGATGAGTTTCTTGAAGAAACTGGTGCAACCATCCTGAAGAATCATCCTCTCACCAGCTTTCTTTATGTCTTCAAGATTCGGTCCCTTTAGGACCCTGGACTCGGTCACTTTGGAATTTGCCCGTTTCTCAAAATCGGACAGTTGCTCAAGTGCTTTAGCCAGAGCTTCATAATCAAATGCCTCAGCTGCAAATATTAAACAAAAAATGAAAAGAACACTCTAGACAGTGCCGGCAGGATAATGTTTCAAGGTGTTGAACAATAAATGCCGCAAGCTATACCTTTTTCAGCCGGCATAATTCTTTCTGTGCATTGCTCACACTCCTCCGTGTACTGTCTCGAAAGGATGTCCCATGTCTTCCTCAGTTCAGCTGATGACATCCTAGCAAGTTGACTTTCAGACTGACTTGTATCAGTTCTCGGAGCAGTAACCATGGCAATCTCAGCCAAAATGGCAGAAGAATCAACGACTGTACAAATCAGATCAAAATCAGAAAATAACATAAGACGATTCGCTGCCAAACTGGGCTCTCTAATCATGGGGACAATGGTAGGCTGGGCAAGTGGTTGGGCAAGAAAGAACTCTGTTTCAAGTTTCATGGCTTGGTGATAAAGATTTTCAATGACGTCAAGCTCCTCGCCTGTCAAAGAGAGTTTATCCAGCAAGTCTTCAATTTGCAGAGCTTCTGCCTAAATTAAGAGAATAAAAATATTGAGCTATTGAAGTAAGAGGACCTTCCAGTTATGTATTTCACACCAGAGCTGAAATAGCAAACTGAAAACCACGTCATCTTCCAAGTACGAGAAAGGAGAGAAGGTCACAGCTGAAGTGTCTGACCAACCTGGAAACCCTCAGCTTACACTTTTTGTATGGGTGACTGTCTTGGTTGGCATCTAAGAGCGTCTGGAACTCCTTACCCAGAAACGCATATAATCTCATGCATGGTGTCATGGCACCAATAGTGTAAGCTGTCACTTTTGTTCTATCAAAGGGAGTAGCAAGTTTTCCAGGACCCATGACTCCTTCAACCTTCCCTGAGGCTGTTGCCAACAAAAAATCAGTATACTTAACAGTTGCAGAGTTGGGAGTGCTCTCCTTTGGTAACCTCCGATCCCCACTCCTGCATAACTCATACAATTAGACCAAGAAAGGACTTGCATGAATGTTGACAGGAATATTGGATGATTTCGAATAGAGAGTAGTCAAGCCGTTAATGTTAATCATACTAACTCAACACAATAATCGGCTCAGCCATTACATGAAGTAGAGTAATATCTTGGGAGAATGTTGGTACTGTCCTTTTCTCACTGTAAAAAAAAATGACATTTTCTAATCACGACAGGTGACTAACTTTCATGCCATAAGTTACCTTACATAGAAAATAATTTATATATAAGTCTAAGACAAAAGCTACCTTCACAAGATTAGCTCACGCAACAGGATATACTAATGACAAACCTGATGACTTTCCACATTTACAGGTGCATTTTACTCTCAAATAATCTAAATCCTCTGTCTCCACGAGAAAAAAAGGTGAAAAGCTTCTTTCTATTTTTACGGTTCCTCATACATGTCCATCAAGCTCAATTACCAATTCTGACGTCTCAATATAACATGACATGCAGCATGTTAGAACAAAACCCAGGAGCTGCCGCATCAAGTAGCAATAACAAAAAGATGCCTGACTAGATTTGAAACTCCTTGGCCCAACTATATCCATCTCAAGGGGCACAGGCTACAAACTCCTGGCTGAAAAAGGAATGGGAAGGACAAGACAGACTCCCTACTACCTGAAGAACAGTACTTGGGCTGTGGGCACGATGAATAAAGTTATTTATGCTGTCTCGCCAACGGATAGGAGAAGTATATACATCGATCCTTTTAGTAACAAGCATACTTATAATAGATCCATTAGATAGATTGTTATGTTAGCCTCCTTTATATTACTGCAACATAGAACTGTTCTCACATAGATCCAGAGTATGAATAGATCAAGAATAAAGCTTTGAACCATTCATAAATTAGTTAAAATTTTCTCGTCTACAAGTAGGATTTATGAGTTGATTCTTCTATAACTACAACATTCACAGTAGAAGTGGGGCCTTTGGTTTCTCAATCAGTTGCTCGATCTTAATAGGTTTCCTTCTACATCTTCCTGGCATTATCTCTCTGGCCAGCTTCATCGTGGCCAGACTTAAGCATAGCTAGGATGTGGGTGAAAGGCAGTGGACACCAAAAGTACGGACTCATGTGGTCGATAATAGCATGTCGTAGATGAAGAAAGTACCTTTTCTTATTTTCTCGTAATCAAGCACTCAAAGAAAGACTCCTATAAGGTAACACCAGAGGACTCTTGGCTGTTGCGTTAAACTTAACGGCCATTTTCTTATCATTGTATCAATGACAATGACAGACACTAATTTCCTCCTTTCTTGTGCTCATCCATTTGGTATCAATCATGTTCAAAGGAACACATAAAGTTCCTCCTTACTGACCTGTGCAAATGAATCGTGCATGCTCTCGGCTCCTCCAATACACCCTTCCTTAGTTTAGATATTGCAATGTTTGCTTCGCCATCCTCGGCACACTCTTCTGCTAATTCGTAATTAATGAAAAGATAATGGAGACCGGAATTTCAGTACATATAAGTTAACAATTTCAAACTTTCCACAAGAAAACAAATAAATGAGTCTATTGCTTATACAAATGCACCTCTTAAGCATCACGAAACACATTTTCCAGAACTCGGAGATAAATTTCCTCTTCGGTAATTGAAATTATCCAAAAACTTCCACTCTTAAAATGCGGCCTATGACTTTCCAGGTTCAGCTATAATTGAGACCATTCAACGCCTAGCAATCTATTTCCTCTCACACAACTTAGTTCGAAGCAACAAGCTTCGCGTTCGCTAAAACCTTTGTTGCTGTCATTGGATAGGGGATTTAATTTAATGGATTCTTTGTTGCTGTCATTGGATAGGGCATTTAATTTAATGGATTCTCCTCATTATCAATCTTCCAATTGAATAAAGTTTACGAGAAGGGATGTTGTTGCCATCTGATAGGGCAGGTGTTTGGTGCGTTCTTTGTTCAAAATCGTGGTCGTTTCTAGCCCTCTTGCATAATATTCAATGGAGCGAACACTAGACCCATGATATAAATTTGACATTAGCGACTGCAGCTTCCTTGGGAATTCACCCTCTTGGTTTTTTTTTTTTTTTCTGACCTATGTGCTATCGTACTAATAAAATGGTCTTTGCTTACCTGATTAAGTAGGCTTGAAAAAGTAGAGTTGACAAATGCACTGTCTGCAACCCGAGTCCAATTTCCTGTTCTTTCTTTCTTTTTGGCTGATGCGTGCGATGATGAGCTCATCAATATTAATCTGGAAAAATTCTTTAAGCTAAAGTTTTCTGTGGTCTTTTGTTGACTCTTTGTACTTGCACTTTGCTTGTCTGATTCCATTCAAGAAGTGATTGTGTTTCTGTTCCGCTCCACGTTTCTTTGACATAAACACTGGAAGTATCTGGCGTGAGCTATGCATACGTTATATAATGCTGGTTTTCTCTACCATTTTGACTTAGGAGAATGGAATTCATAAATGGTTACAAGATTCCACCAATGCTATAAACTGGTCAAAGATTCTTTGAGGTTTTCTAAGTTCATTATACTGTCAGAGGCCATTAATGTCCAGAAAGAAAACCCCTTTGTTAAAAACCCCTTTGTTAATAGCATGTGTCCACTTCCACATTGTATCATATGAAGCATATTGACTAGTCCGATGGTGCATTAGTCGAGCTAAATGATCCATAAGAGTATGCAGCTCAGATTCAACTCTCTCTCGTTACGCAACAATCATATGTTCTTAATGTGTATACAACCCTAATTAAAGTTTAATTTAGCTAGTTGGTTGGAAATGAAAAAAGTGTGATGATGGCCCTTCGTTTGATTGCACTAACCTTCTCAAGTCCGAAAGGTACGAACTCAATAGCGGAAGGTACACATAGAACAGTGAACCCTGTCCTTTCACGATCTTACATCTGGGCGCGTCAAAGAGATCTCGTGGTGCGTCACCGTGTTTGATGACCTAAAGATGCGATCTTTCTCAAGCCCCTCTCCTCCATTTCATGAAGCGTTTGAGACCCAAACGATGATCGCATCTAGTATGCGTGCCACGAACACCTGAATTGAGTGCGACCAATATGGATTGCACACCCGGTCATGCCCAATCCACCGCTCGCTTGCTCGGCTAAAGATCTCCGCTGACGGTACGATGACATGTTGTCTCTTCACCCTGCTCATCTTCGTGGCAATGAAGAGAGGAGCCTACGATATAATTGGAATTCAAGCGCAATGTCATTTTCTAAAGCTTTTACACAAGGGCATGCCACTGATTAAATTAAGTGAAAATTCAATCCCACATTTGAAGTGAATCTCTTATATGCGAGCAAAAACTAACTATTCATTGCATAGGCCGGCTCGAATGAAGCACGACAAGTTAAGACCTTCGCATGTACAACTGCATAGGCTGGATTGTACGTCGTTAATCACAAAGTACCTAGGGTTCTAATCATGTTGCCGCCGTTGTGAAGTCATGGAGAACAAGAACTAGCTCCTAGTGTTTTTTATTTATTTAAATTTTTTTTGGTGGAGGGCCTGGGGGAAGGCGCTGAATATTACTCGTTGAACAAGATTATATTGACCAATTGGCACAAGACTGGTTATTACGGCAACATAGAAGAAAGCTTATCATGCATCCGTTCCACTGCCGACGTGGAGAAGTGAGTCAATCGGTTTCAATAAAGTGATGGAATAGTATGAAGGGAAATTCATAGGCGTTTGATTTCCATTTTTAAAAGACAAAAAAATGCGAACCTTGAAACAACGCTCTTCCGTGAATTTATGAGTGTTTAATCCAGTGAGAGGACGAAAGGATGGGGGACATAAGAATTCTATCCACGCCATCGCAATACTTAATCGGTGTATAGCTGATTTATTTTTTTCTCATACATTTACCCAACATTGAATATTGGTCCCCTGTCCCTCGTACCCAAGACTGATGCTTCTTGAGAACATTCCAATGAATCACATTGCTCTATCAACTTCACACGAATCGAACTGGATTGGATTAAGGAAAAGATAATGTTGAACATACTAAATTGCTAGAACATTAAGCGATGTATAGACTCTTATTGGGTGTTGAATTTGATTGACTACTTATTGTCTGTCGCACTGTTAAGTATACCAAATTCGCATATCAATCTTGATATAGCTGCGATCCCAAAAGAAAATAGCAAAAAACAAAAGACTTTCGCAATATATATCAACAGATTACCGAAAAGGGAAAACACAAAACTGGAAAAGAGATTAATCAAAACGTACGGTTTGGTCTAGGCATACGGGTCACAAGAGGATACGAAGACAAATACACGGTCGAACCAGACCCAACATTCACAACATAATCCACGTGTATAATTTCCGAAGTTGCTAAAGATGACCATGTTCGACCACTGCCGCGATCTCATTGTTCCATTATTTGGCCCCAATGTCCATGTCAAATTCGACGCCAATGTTGCCAACGGCGTGGAGGAGATATCTGAGTTATTCGCGATGGTGGATCCCTGCATTCATCACGTGGACACGATGACCCCTTTGACAATCATTAGCGGACGACATACGGTTGCGTTCGCCGGAGACTTTCGATTTTTGCCTGATGGAGAACACCGGAGGTTCGCGCAAGTAATTTTCATGTATCCTCTCTCTTTTTTTGGCGTTTTCCCTTAGACAGATGTGTGACACAGACAAGCTGTGTTTGGTAGACCTTTATTTTGGATTTTTCACGAGCTCCACCAGTGATCGACTCCTCTGTCTTCCGGTCGGCTATCGTGCCGCCGCCGCCACCGCCGGCATTGTTCGCGTAACCACCAAGCAGCGGCGAGGGAGGGAAGCGCTGCATGACAGGAATGTCAGATTGACATTTCTTGTTTCCATCTGTTGATACGAGAGTTAGGCTTGGTTTCGTTCTGTTGATATGAGAGTTAGGCTTGGTACATGAGAGTTAAGCTTGGTTTCCTTCTGTGAGAGTTAGGCTTAGTTTCCTTCGAGAGTTAGGCAGCTTACACGGAGAAAGTGGGAGAGCATTTTGGTTTGAGGGCTCTCTATACGGAAATATTGTAAGAAGGTAGTATTCCCACGATTTCTGAACTTGCTTGCTTAGGGTCCTTGCAAAAACTCTCTGTTCTTGCATTCAGTCCTTGTTGTTGGACATTCACCCCAGTGGCACTTTGTTTTCATGATTGTTTTACTCCGATCTCAGATCGTTTGTGCTTTCCCTGAGTCTCTTGATTGGGATATAGGATGGACGGTACTTGATACATACGTTGGAAGGTCCAATGCTCCAACGAATTTGCACGGTCCTTTTTGTCATGATAAGACAGCTGCTTGCTTTCTGGATCATGAAAAAACAATAAATAAATGAAATTAAATAGATGCAACGGTGTGTTTTTTCATGATCGAGATCCGAAGCGTGAGATGTGAAGATCAGCTTTCGAATTTTGAGATATGGAGACCATCTAAACAACACACCGTTGCATCTTTTTTGTCCAATCTCCGACGCCCCTTTTCAAATTTCAGTGGCTTAACGCTTTCCTCCAAGGCTCTTCAGTGACAGGACATCACCATACTCCGATTCTTCCACGAACTCGCAACATGCATATTTATATTTGTGCTGCTCCACTCAGCTTTCAACTCACCAGATACCACCAATTCTTAGTGCGACTCCAAGCACTGTTGACCAGGTGACTCTCTTCAAAGCATTTGAGTCAGGGATGAAGGTGTGCGACAACGAAGAGGAGGAAGAAGAAATCGGAGGTAAGATAGCGAAATGAGGAGCGGTCGTCAGTTGAGCTAAAGATGCATTGTACAGTGATAGTATGAGTTTCCAGTGTCAATTCTCCGGAAAAGACGGGACTCTTTTTTTAGAGAAAAAAGACGAGTTGGAAGGAAGCGTGGTTTTTGTTTGGTTTCTCTGTTGAATAATATAGTAGCAGCTCCGAGTCATTAGACTTGTTCTCATCAATGGGACTGATTGGTTCGAACTAAAACAGGGTTCGGTGATTTAGACTTTCACATAGAATGCCATAGGCAAGCCAGCACGATACGATCGGGTAGGGGATAGTTTGATCTTCTCGTTATTGAAAACCGGTCGTAGCAAAAAAAACAAACAAATTATATAGGATCAGCGACAAGGTTCTAGTTGCGGATAACCGATGAGCCTTTTTTCCTTTTTGCAAGGAGGCTGAATGGATTGAGAAAGTAAGCAACTATCTTATCATGACAAAAAGGACCGTGCACATTTGTTGGAGCGTTGGACCCCTCCAATGTATGTATCGAGTACCGTCCATCCTATATCCCAATCAAAAGACTCAGGTAAAGCACAAACGATATGAGATTGGAGTAAAACAATCATGAAAACAAAGTGCCACTAGGGTGAATGTCCAACAACAAGGACTGAATGCAAGAACAGGACCCTAAGCAAGCAAGTTCAGAAATCCTGAAAATACTACCTTCTTACAATATTTCCGTATAGAGAGCCCTCAAATCAAAATGCTCTCCCACTTTCTCCGTGTAAACTGAAGGAAACTAAGCCTAACTCTCACAGAAGGAAACCAAGCTTAACTCTCATGTACCAAGCCTAACTCTCATATCAACAGAACGAAACCAAGCCTAACTCTCGTATCAACAGATGGAAACAAGCAATAGCAATCTGACATTCCTGTCACGTAGCGCTTCCTCCCTCGCCGCTGCTTGGTGGTTACGCGAACAACGCCGGCGGCGGCGGCGGCGGCACGATAGCCGACCGGAAGACAGAGGAGTCGATCACCGGTGGAGCTCGTGAAAAATCCAAAATAAAGGTCTACCAAACACAGCTTGTCTGTGTCACACATCTGTCTAAGGAAAACGCCAAAAAAAGGGAGGAGGATACATGAAAATTACCTGCGCGAACCTCCGGTGTTCTCCATCAGGCAAAAATCGAAAGTCTCCGGCGAACGCAACCGTATGTCGTCCGCCAATGACTGTCAAAGGGGTCATCGTGTCCACGTGATGAATGCAGGGATCACCATCGCGAATAACTCAGATATCTCCTCCACGCCGTCAGCAACATTGGCGTCGAATTCGACATGGGCATTGGGGCCAAATAATGGAACAATGAGATCGCGGCAGTGGTCGAACATGGTATAGAATACCCCGCCGAAGAACGCTGCCCTTTGGCTCGCATCCATGGGGGCGAGAGATCGAGATTAGATCGAGAACAGCGAGGGGGAGAACAGGGAGAGGGAGAGCAGCGAGAGGACGGGCGTTTAGGGTATTGCGCAGGAAGTCTTGGGTTTATATAACCCCGTTTTCTTCTTCTTTTTCTTTTTTTCTTTTCTTTTTTCCGGTTCTTGTCGAAGTGTGGTCATCTTTAGCAACTTCGGAAATTATACCCGTGGATTATGTTGTGAATGTTGGGTCTGGTTCGACCGTGTATTTGTCTTCGTATCCTCTTGTGACCCGTATGCCTAGACCAAACCGTACGTTTTGATTAATTTCTTTTCCGGTTTTGTGTTTTCCCTTTTTGGTAATCTGTTGATATATATTGCGAAAGTTTTTTGTTTTTTGCTATTTTCTTTTGGGATCGTAGCTATATCAAGATTGGTATGCGAATTTGGTATACTTAACAGTGCGACAGATAATAAGTAGTCAATCAAATTCAACACCCAATAAGAGTCTATACATCGCTTAATGTTCCAGCAATTTAGTATGTTCAATATTATCTTTTCCTTAATCCAATCCAGTTCGATTCGTGTGAAGTTGATAGAGCAATGTGATTCATTGCAATGTTCTCAAGAAGCATCAGTCTTGGGTACGAGGGACAGGGGACCAATATTCAATGTCGGGTAAATGTATGAGAAAAAAATAAATCAGCTATACACCGATTGAGTATTGCAATGGCGTGGATAGAATTCTTATGTCCCCCATCCTTTCGTCCTCTCACTGGATTAAACGCTCATAAATTCGCGGAAGAGCGTTGTTTCAAGGTTCGCATTTTTTTGTCTTTTAAAAATGGAAATCAAACGCCTATGAATTTCCCTTCATACCATTCCATCACTTTATTGAAACCGATTGACTCACTTCTCCACGCCGGCAGTAGAATGGATGAATGATATACTTTCTCCTATGTTGCCGTAATAACTAGTCTTGTGCCAATTGGTCAAACTTAAAATACACGCATACCAACTGGCTTCCACGGATCGCGTCCTCGACTTCAAAGGGGATTAGCAGCCAAGGTATATTCTACTCTCGAATGCTCGGTGTGCAACGGAATCCCCAAAATGCTGTGGCGGTAGCGGCGAAAAATTCAAGACTCGGGCGGGTGCTCTGAAAAGGTTTGGTTGAAATAACCATGAAACATTTCTCAATAAATCACAACCTAAACCCTACCTAGGCTACCACGTATTCCAAACATTTCCAGACACAACCAAGCAATAAACACAAACATTGTCATCCACGCGATTATACTAACCTGGACTCTTGGCATAAACAGCCTGCACATTAGTCCGTAATCATAACAAACAATTCTCACACGCACTACAAGTCACTCGCATTCTCAAGCCCACGAACACATCGAACACACCACATTTCCAATTCCACATTCCACACTCGGTCACGCACCAATCACATCATTTTCATTAACTTGTCATCGTGACCCGCGTAAACATGCATCAGGCCTGATCTCACTTTTCTTGGCCCTCGTAAACACACCTCAGGCCCACATGATCACGCCCCGAGCATCACACGCCTCAGTCCGATCCCATTTCTCAGCTCACGCCAAATGCGATAGGCCTAGGTGACCGAAACCCGAGCTTACAATGCCTTGGTCCGATCTTGGTCTCACATAAACTGATCATGCCTCGGACCAATTTCCACTTTCTTCAGCCCGCGCCAAATGCGACAGACTTACATGATCGCGACCCGAGCTTATAATACTCAGCCCGATCCCATAGTCGTATCACGACCCGGGTAAACACGCCTCAGGCCGGTTCAATTCCCCGTGTAAACACGCCTCAGGGCCTTTTAGTGATCACACGCACGTCACACATCACAAGTTTCACACATGCACACAATTGCACTCAATAAATCACAACCACACAGTCATATCACAACACACACGATCAACACACAAACTGACATTTCTCCACACCCAAACGTTATCAAATTAGTTCAGGCCCTTCACGGCATTTTCACAAAATCTCGAGCCGGACCTAACAATACCAACCACGTGACAAACAACACCCCACAGCACCTAAAACCACACATCACAACCATCAATCAGCCTTTTTCTCCCTCAAAATCACCATATCTCACTCCCGGCTCTTCATGGCACTTTCATAAAATTCCAAGCCGGATCTAATGGCGCAAACCACACACCCAACCGCACATCACAGCACTTAGAATCACACAACACAGCCATCAATTTGCCATTTTCACACCCAAAATCACAATATTTCATTCTTGGCTCTTCGAGACACTTTTATAAAATCACGAGCCGGTCCTAATGGTGCTAACCGCGTACCGAACAGCCCATCACAGCACCCTAAACAGCCAATCACAGCCATCAATCGACTTCTAAAATTCCACCAAAAATTCTCGATTTCGCACCTAAGGCCCGCTAATCCAATTAATTCCTAATTTCCACCAAATTGCATCTAAACGAGCCCAAAATAACCCGATATACTAGGTGAGGTTTAGATTGCGACTTACCAAGCTCTAAACTAACACGGTTAGAGCGAAAGCGGCGATAAAAACCAAGATCTAACGACGGCTTGCGGCGGCGGTGAAGATCGGCGGCGATCAGGAGGAACGGCAAGCGACGTTCACTTGGGCGACGGCTGGTGGGGCTCACGGCCAAGAGAGGGAGACCGAGAGGGAGAGAGAGAGAGAGAGTCACGGTGGTGATGGCTCGGCGTGAGGATGGCAAATGGGCGGTGCGGCGACGGACGGTGGCCGGATGGCCAAGGGGCGACAAACGGCAGGAGGGGGAGGCTCACGGTGAGAGAGAGATGGAGTCGTGAGGGTGAGAGAGAGAATGGGTCAAGGCTTTTTGTCCAAGTTTTGATCCAAAATTGGCAATTTACCAAAATGCCCTTCTCTAATCTTTTCATCCGACGGCCCAGATTCGATCTCATCTTGAAATTGACGGCCCATATTGAATCTCATCCAAAATATCCAAGAGCAATCTTGAAATTTCTCAAAAAGTCAAGGGGCAAAATTGTCTTTTCCATTTTTGAGTACAAAATGACGTCAATTCATTTCGGGGTCAAATGGAATCACCCGTGATCCACGTGTATGATAATAACGAATCAGCCCATCACTATCCTAAGATCGGCCTTCACTGGCTCAAAATGTCACCTCGATGATTTTATGGTCAAAATTCAATTCACGGTCAAATTCCTCTAGTCGTACGAATTTAAATCCCTAATTAGCCTTTCCCTATAGGTTAATATCTCAGGAATGATCAGTTCCGAGTGAAAACTAGCTATAAGTACATTAATAAAATAATTCATTTCATAAATCCCAAATGAGCGAAATTTCGGAATGTCATATAAGAACAAGTGTGTGTTTACTTCAGGCCCTTTTTCGAGGTTTTTGAAGTTTCATGCAATTCCAGCTTCCTTAAGAGCATATAAGAAAGTTTTTTATTCCCTTCTAAAGTTAGCTTTACTTCTTCATGTTATCAGATACATATAGAAGAGATCGTGAGTCAATTAATCACCTATTCCTTACTGTCATTGCCATTCGGCTTTGGTATTCAGAACCAAAAAAATCTATTTTACTTTTGATCATGCTGAAGTTAGTTACAGGCTTGTGCAAAAGCTTGGGGGGGGGGGGGGGGGGGGGGGGGGGGGAACTGGTGGTAATAAGAGATTCGAGGATTTTAAATATGGGCAGGTATTCCACATTGCTGGAAAAGGGGAATGCTTTTGTTACATCTCGCTTATTGCTTTCATTCCGTTTCAGGTTCCCGTTTCAGGGGTGTTTGATTTATGAATGGCCAACTGCTCTCCTGTTGCTTGCGGAATGCTGCTCTTTCTTCTACTCGGAAGCGTGAAAGCTACTCACCCTCTGCTTCTCTCCTTGCTCTAGCAAACCGTGAAGCCAAAGAGTACACTTGGAACTAAAAGGAGGACGAACCATTTCTTTTCTTCTGATATCTAATGTTAGGGTCTTTTGTGAGGAAAAAGTTGAACATTCCTTACTCAGCTAAAATTTCAACCGAGGACCTAGACGCCGAAATCTTTCTACATCTGTTGCAAGATTACTTGATGTATTCTTTCTATCTATCTTAATCTATGGTATAAATTTCTCGCAAAACAGTATTTAATGAGCAGATTGTTCTCGGTAGGTAAATAATCACTTATAAGATAGGGAGATTAATGGCATGTCCATCAAATGGATTTGTTTAAATACATGGATTGTAACATCTTATCTTGTGTTGCGATTGTTCATTTGATTAGCTATAGGGAAACAAAAAAAGGATGTCATCAGCTCTAATTTTGTGCTTTGTGCCTTTCGGAGATTGAAACTATACCTCCCGACTAATGGAAGAGGACTAATTCTTTTGTGCACTAAAAATAATGCAGGAGCAGTACTTGGTTTAGATTAAAACTGCAGGCTCATAGTATGGGAAACTCTGATGACTCATCCGTCTTACTTTCTGTTAGGATTGGAGCAGGAAACTGTGCAATTTATATCTCTCTTCCATATGTTTTTTGTGGTTTACTGCATCATGTCTGACATCTCCTGGTTGATGACATCTTCTAGTTGATTTTGCTTACCTTTCTTAAAGTTCTAATGAGAGTAAGGTGCTTTTCATGTAGTGAAGAATCTAGAACTTCTTTGCCCACGTGGGAATCCTCTGCAAATTCTGATGTGCAAGATAGCCTAGGACTTGGACTTGATGAGCAGAAGGTCCAAGCTTTTGCAGCTTCAAAATTCGGGGCAAGAGAACTCCATTCCCTGATTTTTAAGGTCCTCTTTTTTTATCCATTTTTATGCTTGCATTTCTTTCGTGATCTTTATTCTTTACCCTTTTAGTCCTTCCATACTTCTACCAACCCAATTTTGTTTTCCTCCTTTTCAATATCATAGGGGGAGGTATGATTACTTTGGCAAAGATTTCTCAGCTGGTAAGCGCACCATTCACCTAAGAATCTTTACTTTTTTTTTGGTCAAAGAGAATCTTTCCTTCACTAGGTCCATTTAATATGTTTTGACCTAGTTTCCTCTTTAAGGTAGATTGCAAGAAGATTATCAGGGAAAGTCCTCTTAGAAGCTGCTAACTATCAGATAAGAAAGGAAGTTGTCAATAAAGTAAGTGCTTGGCAAATTTTGTATTGTCATTAACTTCATTGAGTCCTCATGACATGGAAATAGAATACACATCTTGTTCATTTGGTTACTAGATGATCTAATGCTTGTGGAAAATATGCATAAGAAGCAAAAGTGCGTAAGAAGCGTTATCCTTCTTCCAATGGGATAAACAATTATGGATCAAAAAGAGTAAATTAGAAGACAAAGCATGCAGCAAGTATGCAGAGGGTCTCCTTCATAACTAAATGATTCCCTTGAAGTCTCTATACTCACTTTATAAATGACCTAGCAAATTAAGGTTTTGCGCTGTAGTTAATGAAAATTTTTTATTTATTTGGCATGGCGCTTGAACTAATAATTATAAGGAGATTGAAAATCTGACTTATTTAATTATGTTTGTTGGGATACAGAGCAGATAGTTGGCTGCTATAAATCTTGTATCTCGTGCGGCCTTGCTTGCTGCAAAGAAGGTGATGACATTTGAATTTGCAAACACACTGGAAAGTTATCATAGTGCAACAAGGCATGGTCATTTACTCCATAGATATTTTATCAAATGCGAACTCATCATTATGTTTTCGTATGATTGGTTTTGGCAAATACTAGTGTTACTAAGCTGATTAGAGAATCCGCAGAAAAATAACGAGAGAAAAGAAGGAAAAGAGAAGAAGAAGAAGAGAAGAGAAGAAGACAGAAAGAAAGATATTGTAAAATCCATGAAAGGGGCTCTTGGTTTATGTGTGTAACAGAAACCCTACACCCATCACGATATATTTATATTAAATATGAATTATATATGACCATAATGCCCTTATATATGTAAAAAGGAATAAAACCTAGAAAATAAAAAATAACCCTACTCTAACACTCCCCCTCAAGTTGGAGCATATAGGTCACCCATGCCCAGGTTGGAACAATCGGCAACAAAGGCAGGACGAAACAACGCTTTAGTGAACATATCAGCAAACTAATCTCTAGAGGCAATGTAAGGAGTGGCAACCAACTTTTGCTTCACAGCATCACGAACAAAGTGACAGTCAACTTCTATATGCTTAGTTCACTCTTGAAAAATAGGATTTCCAACAATATAAATAGCTGCTTGATTATCACATATCATATCAATAAGATGATTAATAGAAAATTCAAGCTTCTAGAGAAGAGATTTCAATCACGGCAATTCAGCCACAGTTTGTGCCAAAGCACAATATTCAGCCTCCGCACTAGATCTGGTAATGGTAGTCTATTTTTTGCTTCTCCAAGTAACCAAATTACCACCAAGAAAGGTGCAATACCCAGTCGTAGACTGCCGATGACACTTTGACCTGGCCCAATCAGCATCAGAATAGCCAACTAAGGTGGAAGAACCATTCGGTTCATAAATCAATCCCTTACTAGGAGAGCCTTTAAGATATTGAGGAATGTGACAAACAGCATCCCAATGAGCCTTCTTGGGTGATTCCATAAACTGACTCACCATACTAACCGCAAAAGAAATATCGGGATGTGTAACAGTAAGATAAATTAGTTTCCAACTAGACGCCAATACCGATGATTATCTTTAGTATCATCTCCATCATCAACTCCAAACTTTTGATTTGGATCCATAAGAGTATCAACTAACTTGGAAGCTAGTGTACCAGTCTCAGATAAAAAATCAAGAACATACTTTCGCTGAGACAAATTAATATCTTTCCTACTTCATAAAACTTCAATACCTAGAAAATACCTAAGAGCTCCTAAGTCTTTAATTTGAAACTGCTGTTGAAGAAAAGATTTAACCTCAGAAATTCCGATCGCATCACTACCGGAGACAATTATATCATCCGCATAAACAACAAGAATGACCACTCGTGACTCCTTCTTGCGAACAAAAACAGAATGGTCAGAATAACATTGGTGAAAATCACACTTGGAAATCACTGAACTGAATTTCTCAAACCATGCTCTAGTAGATTGTTTCAACCCATGAATGGCTTTATGTAGCCGGCATACTTTACTGCGATCCTCCCCCTGGGCAACATACCCAGGAGGTTACTCCATATATACTTCTTCAGACAAATCACCATAAAAAAAAAAGCATTCTTGACATCCAATTGATATAATGGCCAATTAAAATTCACAGCAAAAGAAATAATAACCCGAACAGAATTGAGACGTACCACAGGGGAAAAAGTCTCAAAATAATCCACTCCATAAGTTTGAGTAAAACTTTTAGCAACGAGCCGAGCTTTGAGACGCTCAACTGAGCCATCCGGGTTATACTTGATAGCGTACACCCAACGACACTTCACCACATCTTTCCCAAGAGGAAGATCAACCAAAGACCACATTTGGCAGGACACCAAAGCTTCCATTTCTACATCCATAGCTCTCTTCCACTCGAGATGAGACAAGGCCTCAGTGGTATAAGTAGTAATTGTGTGAGTATGTAATGATAGAGCAAAGTCATGTAATGGAGGAGGAAGATGTGAAAGAGACACATAACGCTCAATAGGGTAAGCAAAAGAGGATTCTTGTGTACAAGAACGAGTACCTTTGCGAAGGGCAATTGAAAGATTGTCCGGACTAGGAGACAAGGAGGGAGATTGAACGGAGGGCACGGAAGAGCTGGAGACTAGTGGTGTCGTAGATTGCTTTCGCCGCTGATATACCTACAAGGGAGGAGGTACGAAAGGACTAATGAAATCTAAGGGAATAAGTTGTGGAATAGGAGAATTAGCTACAATGTCAGTTGAAAACTCTTTACCCTTAGTAGAATAGTATGGTGTGCCCTCGAAAAAAGTAACGTCGGCACTGACATATTAAGTACAAGTCATAGGATCATAACACCGATATCCCTTTTGAGTACGTGGATACCCTAGAAAAACACATTTAGTAGCACGAGGGGATAGTTTATCAGCACCAGGTCGTAGATTATGGACAAAGCAGACACACCCAAAGACACGTGGGGTAAGAGGAAATAACGACTTGTCACAAAATACAATACTGATTGGTGACTGTTGATTGAGGACAGTGGAAGGCATACGATTTATGAGGTAACAAACAGTAAGGACAACATCACTCCAAAATGATTTTGGGACATGCATATATAACAAGAGTGAACGAGCAACTTCTAGAAGATGACGGTTCTTTCTCTTGGCCACACCATTCTACTGAGGGGTATAAGTACAACTTGCTTGATGTATAATGCCAAGACTAGAACAAAACAAAGAAATTGATTTTTGTGAGTATTCTAGAGCATTATCTGTTCGCAAAATTTTAAGGAATGTATTAAACTGATTAGTAACCTCATGATAAAATAATTGAAAAACATGTAAAAATTCAGAACGAACATGAAGCATATAGAGCCATGTTAGACGAGAATAATCATCCACAAAAGTAACAAAGTACTTAAAACCATTTCTATTAGCAACACGGGAAGGTCACTAGATGTCTGAATGAACAAGTTCTAATAAAGTAAATGCACGAGAATCACTACGACTAGGAAAAGAACTACAATGATGTTTCCCAAGTTCACAAGCCTCACACTCAAGAGTAGAAATTGATTTACAATCGGGAATTATTTGTTGTAACTTAAATAAAGATAAATGTCCTGAACGGGAATGCCATAATAGGGGGTAATAGGACTAGCAGCTAAACTATTGGCATTAGCAGTGGAGACACCATCCAAATAATAGAGTCCATCATGTTCATGCCCTCCACCAATCTTCTCCTTTGTCTGAAGGTCCTGAAAAATGCAATAGAAGGGGTAAAATGTAACGGAACAACCAAGATTTTAAGTTAACTGACAAACAGATAACAAATTCAAAGGAAGTTAGGGAACATGTAAAACGGAGGACAAGGATAAGGAGGGTGTAAGTGAAACAGCCCCTAATCCAACCACTTGAGTAGAGGAACCATTAGCTACAATAACTTTAGGTGAACGACTAGAGTTATGGTAGGAAGAAAATAATTCTTACTTACCCGTCATATGACTAGAAGCTCCCGAGTCAATGACCCAAGAGGTGCCAGGAGACAAAGTAGAGAAAAAGGCCATGTTACCTGTACGTGCAAGAGTGGCAGTGGATGAGAAATTGGAAAGCCTCCAGTTGTTGGACACGCTTGATGAGTTGTGCGACCATATCATCCCAAGACGTGGACTCAAAAGAACTACCCCCACCTAGGATAGATGGATTTGTGTCGTCGTAAGACATTTCCAGCACTCCCTTCAGACATAGCAACATTTGCAGTAACTAATCATTGAGCCCACTTAGGCTTGCCATGCTTGGTCCAACATGTGTCAATAATATGACCAGATTTGCCACAGTATATACACTGACGGCTATCTCGATCAGAATTTTGTCCACTACGTCCACCACCACGACCGCAACTTCCCCCTAAACCACGACCTCTATTAGAAAATCCACCACGACCACAAACACCACTACTAGCCACAAATGCTGAATTATCTTTAGATGATGTAGAAGACGGAGGGACAATGCGCTGAATCCGACAAAATGCTTCATTCAAAGAAGGAACTCTCTCTCCAGCAAGAAGCTGACTCTTCATAGGCTGTAAGTCAGCATTCAAGCCTGATAAAAACTTGACCACCTGAAATTCAGCTCGTTGTGCCTTTAGTGTCTCGAGATCAGTAGTGATGGGTTGATAAAGATTAAGTTCTTCCCACATGCCTTCAAAGCACTATAATACTCTCCAAGAGACTTGTCCCTCTGTTTAAAATTAAAGATCTTCTCATATAGCTCATAGACTCTAGACATGTTTTTGTCTTGTGAGTAACTCTCTATAAAATCATCCCACACTCCCTTGGCAGTTGTGTGGAACATGACATTAGCAGCAATGGATGGTTCCATGCTATTTCATAACCACACCAAGTGTATCATTCTCTCTCATCCAATCACTATAGTCTTTAGAGTTTTCAGCAGGGGGTTCTGTAGTAAGATAATTAAGTTTCCCTTTGGCATTAATATAAACCTTCACAGCTTGAGACCATAGCAAGTAATTGGAGGATTCATTCAGTTTAATGGTGGTAATCTGAACATTGACACTGTCCGTAGAAGACTTAGTGCCATTCATGGTGAAAATCTTAATATAAATATATCTACCACTGATCAAAGAGGCCGAAACTTCAGTGCAAGAAATAAAATAGCAATACCAACATATAATCAGATGTGATTGGCTCCATCAATCAAACAAAGGGATGCTGAAATCTTATAAATATAGGCTGCTGTATAGAAGGAAAAAAAATCTAACCAGAAATCTCAATTCAATTAATTATATCTCCAATTGAAATCCAGCAAAACCAGTCAAACGTAATCAACGAAATACCCTGATCCTTGAATTTGCTGATCAGGAAGTGTTGTAATCCATTGTCACAAATAGAACCTGATAAATCTGATTTCTCCTGATCTTATATGTATCGAGACTTGAAGAGAAAATAGGTAAAAATTGCAGTTTTAGGTGGCTACGCACCAGAGAAGGAATAGGGTTATTAGGGGACTCTCAAACTAGCAATAGAACCAGGGAATCAGGTAGTCAAACTGTGCTTTGATACCATGTTACTAAGCCGATTAGAGAACCCGCAGAAAAATAACTAAAGAAAAGAAGGAAGAGAGAAGAAAAAGAGAGGAGAAGAAGAGAGAGAAAGAGATTGTAAAATCCAAGAAATGGCTCTTGGTTTCTGTGTGTAACAGAAACCCTATACCCATCACGATATATTTATATTAAATATGAATTGTATATGACCATAATGCCCTTATATATGTAAAAAGGAATAAAACCTAAAAAATAAAAAATAACTCTACTCTAACAACTAGCAATGCACGTAGCAATAGAAATTTTACTTTCGGCTGGTAAAAGAAAATTTATGTATAGGTTGTTAACTGTGCTTGTAGTACTGCATCGACTAGTTGGAAAGAGTCGGTTTCTTCCACTGACCATAAATCATCGAAGGTTATGCGTGTAAACAATAGCTCACCAAGGAGGTATTACTCGATGTAATTCACATCGTGTTCTGAGAAAGAGCTTGCTTTTGTTACTATCTGGGTCTTTGTTAAAAGTAAAATAAGGAAGGAAGTTTTCTTTTTTCGGGGTTTCGTACAGAAGATGAGCTACAGTATGTTTAGTGATGCGAGTGTGTTGAGATTGTTCTATTCTGTGTTTGCCTTAGGACTCTGAAGAAGAATGGTTTTTCCGGGTTCTGCTCTTGTTGGGTTCCTTTGCCTGAGTTAGAGTTGAAGTGTGTTGCTTGGTGGGTGTTCGTTTACCCACGATTTGAGGTTGAGCTTGGATTTACAAATTACAAAATAGGTGGATTTGAGGTTGAGCTCTGATTTGCCTAGGCATTGACTCCTACCTAGCTGACACTAACGCCGCCTCCAACGGGCAAGATCCGCCGCTGCCCACGATTTGCCTAAGCATTGCTGTAGTGAAATTTGTGTCTTGATTATGAATTTTCCGTGTTGCTCAGTTTGATCAGGGAAAGACCATGTAGTTGCCTCTTCTTTGTCATGCAACGATGAGGTTGACTTTCCTTTGTTTGGTTAGTGCAGCATTCTTTGATACTTCTCACTTTGTGGTCGCTCTTTCCAACCTGTAAATCACATGTTCCGGACATAGGAGTTCCAACTTCTTTGACAAAATAGTTCCGGTGCTTGTCTCAAAACATTGTTTCTTTGTTAATTGTGTTTTCTAAGCATTTGAAATGATTTGAAAGTGTCATTTAATGCCTCTCTCTAAGGTGCATATTATCCCATCAAATAAAAGAAGTATTTTTGTTAGTGTGTGAAAGATCGTGAGTTAGTATAAAGTAGATGTCTCGACATTCCTGTCAATAAGTCGGCATGGACTGAGCCGCCAATAGCTAGTACTTATTTATTCTTTCTTGGTGCCGAACGGATCAATATTTGCCCCTTAGCTTGCTGCTCACCTTGTGTTTGAAAAAATGCCTAAGCTAAATCTGTTGAGTGTTTGAGGTTTTGACATTGCTAGATCGAATGGACCGAATGAATAGGGTAGTGCTAGCGTAACTCGATACAGCACAATGAATGACGTGCTATACTTTATCTGGTGGCTTCTGAATGAATGGTGTGCTGCGGCTAGAATTTGTTGTTGGGGGCGGGGTAGCCAGATGTTCATTAAAATTCCCCAGAGAAAATTGAGTTGAATATCTCACCGGATAATCATCTTTTGTGAATGTGTACTAGAGATGACGACAGTATATTAGAGATGATGTGGAGAGGACCTTGAACGTGTGGACTAATTCTATACCTGCACTGGTGTTGCATAGGGTTCTGCTTCATTCAAGGTTGAACATAATTTGTGAGAGTGCTTTTCCTGCTTAATATTGGTGCGTGATGACATACTGCTAGTTTGGTGCATTAACTAGACTCTATATCTAATTGTGAATCGCATTGAAACAAAATTTTTTTCCATTTGAGCAGTTCATGGTAGTTTTGTCCAGAGAATTCTGTGGTCTCCTAATGAAAATGTGTCCTCACTTGAGTGCGTATGCTTGATTAGAAAAAGGCAGCCGAAGCATAATTTCAGGACATTTTTGCCCCAAACACTCACAAGGAGATTAACAGTGTTAGAATGAAATATAGCAAAACCTGGACTGCATATCTAAGAGCAACAGCAACCATTGACCAAGCAAGTCACTTGGATAATGATGTGGATCCAGCCAAGGAAACGCAAGCTTATTAAACTTGAGCACGAAAGGTTATTGTCGTGGGGATCTTGATACTTATCTCCAGTAAAGACGGGAACAATTAATTGGGACATAGAGACAGACGACACGCTAGCCCCATCTCCTATTTACTAATGCACAAAGCTAGTATATGAATTTGCATAACTAATTCCATCAATTAAACAAGCAAAAATTAGCAGGGAGGTATCTTCGGACAAAATGCATTCGACAAACACAACACGAACAACCTATTTAGCATTGAATCACAACAATGGAATATCAAGTGTCGAATAGAAAATGTTGGAGGAAGAAAGGAATAAGCACGATAATACTTGGTGTTGTGTTCGCAAGTGTGGCCACAACTATCAGCTGAGCATGTAGCTATCAAGAGAATTTACGTCACAAACAGTCACATATTACCGAGCTATGATCAGCTGGCCTTGGTTGAGCGCAATCATGGATGTTGCAAGTTGTCCGGAATGAAAAGTTCGTGGCTAGGGCAAGTCCAGTCATCTTCCCTCCGTCTACCTGCAATTTTAACCTAATCAACATATCATAACGGAGATCCAAAAGGAACAGGGAAGGAAGCGGGAGCATGTCCTATCTATTCTCTGAGGAATAACTATAAGAATTACTGCTAACCATGAGTTAAGCTGAAACCCCCGGTATTAACACAGAGAAAGCATGTTTTGAATTTCTAAATGCATCAGAATTCCCCTTTAGACTGGCTTAAACAAACCAGGAAAGAGGGTTTCCTACTTCCTCCTTCTTGGTCTTGTTTTGATTTCGATAATGTCGTCATTGTCGACTATTGTCCCCACTTCCAGTTTTCTTGAAAGCATGTGTAGTAGGTGAAAATCAGAATTCTAGTCAAGCAAACAACATAGGTTACTCCATGGAATTCATAGAAGAAACTTCCTCTTTCTGGATCAATTGTCTTTCTTCTTCGTCCTGAACTAGCTCAAACTATCCAATACCGAAAACGAGAGGGAAAAAAAAATCCTCACACCAGAGGGAGAACGATGACATGGTTTACCATCGGTTCTAGCAAGCTTGGCAGCAGAAGAATTCCTGTTTTCTGCCTGAAACAACAACGCAACTCACCACATGACCACGCTTCCACACTGACTACATTCGCATATCCAACCGAGGTAGGAATCACAGATTCCGGCGATCTCAATTTGAGATGGATCTGAGTCAGGAAGAACACCGGAGACATGGCGACCGGACTGACAGTGAGGGCGAGGACCCCTCCACCTCAATGCCGCCATAATTTGGACGTGTTGAGCATAGCAAGCAATAGACAAACCTATTGCTGAACACTGAAAACAAACTGGAAATAAGAAGGCGTGAAGATGCCTGTCAAGCATGCGCTTGTTCGCACAAGTGATGTCATGCTAAATGCCGGTGGAGTTATCATAACTCCTTTCTCCAATCAAAGCCCGTTTTCATCAAGGTTCTGGTAGAAAAGAAATTCTTAAAGGTGCCAGACACACACCTTTTCAAGAGCTAAAAGGCACTCGCCTATTACCTGAAGCCCAAATCTATTTTAGTATGAGTGTGGTTGAAGAAGGATATACAACAAAGAACTGTATCAAAACAAGATGAATTTACCTCCATGAGAATTAACTCTGGAGCCTCCACGGTTCCTCCTTCTTTGCACAATGCTGTTGTCATGTATGCCTTTGGTGGACGAACTAAGACATCTGAATCAGCTGAACATGAGAATAGGGCGGATCTCTCCTCCGAGATTGTTTGGAGAAACTTTGGTTTAGGGCATGAAGAACACAGATTCTGTGAGCAAGTCCTTGTAGTCCTTCACGGTTTTTAAATCATCAGCTGGCTGGCATTTTGTAGCTGATCATTACCGTACCCTGCACCAATACACATCGAGCTTAAAGAGTCGAGAAGAAACACTTCCCGGTAACAGACAAAGGTTAGTACCATGGACAAAAGAGAAAATTAACTATGCACTCACCGCAAAAGCTTTACATATGGAAACCAATGTTCGTCATGAGACGGAACTGAATTGTTAGGAATTCGTTGGTTGTCAAGGACTGCGCCTTTCTGCCTAAATTGAGTCTTTATCATATCAACAACACTCTGTCGTGGAGAGGGAGAGCTTTAGTAACCCTGGAAATTTGGAAACTAAACATGGTACTTTGGGATGGGCAGTTGATGAGCAGCAGTGGAGAGTGACCACGTCCGTTAGGCAGATTTTACCTAGTACAAAGCACAATGAAATTCAATTGTCATGTTCATCGTAGTATGCACACGCACGATAATGATGAGCACAGAAAATAGGAAATTTAAATAAACACGTACATAACAGAACACACCTCTATGGAAAGGCTATTAGCACGTGCAATAGTAGTGAGCATCGGAGTTTAGAGAATTAAACCCAACTCGACGTCAGAACTAACTTTCAGATTACTGATGCAAGGGTAGACAAGAGCATCAGAGTGTTCATGCTCTAAAATCTCCCCCACTGAAACTGTAGACCCGAGAAAAGTTATATTGACACGAGAACTTAACAAATAACCAGAAGTGAGAAAAATTAACTTCTAATCTTCATTTGGTTTTGTATCTCAGCCAAAATGTATCTGAGCATCAGTGGTAAAACATAAGGTGCACAAGCAAAGTACCAGCGATATTCGAAGAAAACAGAAAGCAAATTTCCACAGAAGATGTCAAAACAGGGAATCCTCACTTAAATAAGTCTAAACTCTGGGCAACTACATACTCAAGTAAGAGAATTTTATCCTTGCAACAAACATAGGATGAAAAAACACGGGCATCATGTAGATTCTTTTTTAGCAGATATCAGAATACAGACAGGTTGATTGACCAATTGACAGCATAGGCTGCAAACAGGGCATTGGCAGCTCTTGCTGGTTAGGGTTCTAGAAGACTACCAAACTCAAATCATAGGACGACCTCAAATACCAATCTCCAAATAAGCAAGATTACGAACAGACGCTGCTGTCATCCATATACCTACACAAGAAGGGTGCCCAAATGTCTGATCTACTATTTGGTACATGATTTAATAATCTTTTGTTTTGATAGGAGAGCGAGACGGCTTATCTTTTTTTTTTGGTAATGTCGAGACAACTTATCTTTTAGACAATCACATTAATAATTCAATGATGTCACGTAAAAACGAGTGTAACTGTGTAATGCAAACTATTTTTGTATCCGCAGTTTTTCTGACATTCGTGGTTGATCCAAATCTGCAGATCTAAAAAAAAAATGCATGGGCCCAATTGCCTCAACACTGGACTGAGACTCACTTTTTTGGGTTGTGTTCATGGATTCCCTCCAATATAATGTTCATCCTACCAGTATATTGCTTCATAACTTTTTTTTACAACTCTAGGTCCTCCTCTCCATCTTTTTCTTTAATTCCTAGAATTGTTCTTTTTATTCGTTTTCGCAGCCTTGAGACAAATCTAAATATGCACGGTTTAAAAGATGATGGACAAGCTCACACTAAACCGGTCAATATGGAATCCAATTCGGGATTTCGCTTGGGAGCTAGCAGGAAGGAAGTGGTTTTGGAAGGAATTAGGAGAAGAGAGAGCCATGGGTAAAGAATGGGAAGATTGCAAAATTGGAAGGAAATAGGATTTTTTGGTTACACGCATCGATTCGGCCAAGCATTCTCTTCTCGGTTGCCCTGTACTAGACAAGTTCGTAAAAGATCTTCATACTAAAGTTAATGAAGATCAATCTCGCAAGGCCTAACAGCGAACTCAGCCTTATTAGAGAAGTGGCCACCAATGTCAAGGAAAGTCTGAGGAACAAGGTTTAACAAAGCTACGAAAATGAGATAAGCATGGACTGAGGTTGGAAGGATATACCTCTTCTTGTAGTCTAACCAAGTCTATCCTGTTTAAAAGTTCAACAAAAAATTAGGATGGACAAATTAAGACCAACCGTTGATCTTTCAGAAACGTGAATGTATGACTATTATATGTAACAATGACATGCCTGCATTCTTCAGTCCTGTCAACAGAATTAGTATTAGGCCGGTCTAGTGAGTCAGACCGCAGAGCAGTTTCCAGGCCTGAAGGAGAGGAATCCCCAGAAAAAGACCTCATATAAGCTTCTAGCAACTTTAGCTCTCTCACCAGCAAGCATATCCATGAGTACGGAAGGGTCTATAGCCATATACACCATTTTCTCCAGCAATTGTTGATCCCATAGAGCATGAGAAGTATTCGTTCTTCCGGTACTTCAAATAGACCCCCGCATGAAAAACCAGTAAACAGGACCCGTAGTGCACAACTATGAAAAGAAAATCGAGAGAATGCAGTAAACAGAGAGTCTCATAATTTCAGCAAAATGCCTCATCATACATGATGATGTGTATCGCGAATATGAACAAAAAAAGATTATCCTCACCCCACTTAAAAATCAGATTTTTCACCGAGAAGTTAAAATTTGATATTTTGCTCCTTCGCACGGGAGACAAACTAGTTAGTTCCTTCATCAACAATCTAAAAGAACCCATCGTGTCAAGCCCTTCAGCATGTTGGATACTATTTATGAGCTTAATAACCAACAAAATCTTACCGTGCATCCCCGCTGTACCGGCTTCAATGATGCCGCGTCCAGATTAATCATCTCATATGATATTAAGGGGACATCGAGCTTTGTGCTATCTTGCTTGGTTTCAATAACCAGCTGGCCAGATTTACTTTCTTGAGCTTCTCTCTTGCTTTTGGGAAACCGAAATTCGTAGTCACCGCAAGGTAGAAAGTGGAGCTACAACTAAGAATGGGTATGGATTTTCTTCAAACGGAGATGCTAAAAAAAAAAAGCAATACTCAGCACAATTTTTGCCTGCAAAAAACATAAAGAACAGCTTACACAGAAAACCAAAGGAGCAATTTCAGCGCACAAATTTTCCTCGTGAGAAAAGACTTACCCAAGACCCATATCATCAGCAAGAATTGCGTGCCGTCTGTTCAGATCAATAGAGCCGTAGAAAGTTAAGTGGATGCGACGAAGCTTCGATATCATAAGTTAGCAGATAGACAAAGATAAGGAAATAGAACGGAGGACAAATAGAAGCCAACAGAATGCAATGCAGCACCAACAAATGCCGAGAATCATGCCTCCTCTTAAGAAATATTGTCAATCTAGAGGAAGCCGCAGGCAGAACTTGCCGGATGTCTCTCCTACTGCTGCGTCCGAACAGAGCAGAAGAGAAAGGGGGGGCTTTTTAGTCTTTCTACCCGAAGGACCGGTTTCGGGTCGATCGGGTCGACCCGACGATTCCAAATTAAAATGAGAAATGTCTCGAAATCCCTAACGGCTCGCTTTCTCTCTTGTCGTCGTCTTGGGTTACCGCCGTCTGCATCGCGTGGGTGATATTTGCGACGAGCAAACGAGATGGAGCACGCAGAACCAGAAGGAGAGATGACGACGAGCAAAACGAGAAAAGATGGATCTGCTGAAGGCGAAATTTGCGAGGAACCGAGAAGAGATGGATCTGATGATGGCGGAGCCCAAGCGGTTCGTGTAGAACTACTTCACGACGTTCGACGCGAACCGGGCGGACCTGGTGAACCTGTACCGGGAAGAGTCGGGGCTGAACTTCAGCGGCCAGATGATCCGGGGCAAGGAGGCTATCGTCGCCAAGCTCGCCTCCCTTCAGCGGTGCCAGCATCAGATCAGCGGCATCTCCTGCTTGCCCGCCGGCGAAATCGGCGGCGTGTTGGCCGTGGCCGACGGCTACTTGTGGCTAGACGGCAAGCCGGACGCCTACCTTTTCTACCAGGCCTCTCTCTCTCTCTCTCTCTCTCTCTGTATCGGTTGAAGCATCCATTGATATATTTTATTTAATGTTTTTCTTTTTTGAGTGTCGAAGGATGGTGGTTTGGATGAGATGGCGTTTTTGTGGAGTGAATATCACCTGCTTGGGTGATCCCTTCGTCCATTGCTGTTAGCGGAGTATCTGTTTATAAGATTTATGGCGAACCGAATTGTTGTTGCTCCGATGAAAGTTTCGGAAAAAAGCGCTAATTGATGCCTAAAGAAATTTTACCGTTTTTATTAAGTTATTATTTCTTGTGAATTCTTTGCAAATTTCTCTATCAATCGCTTAATCGATCGTATTGCGTACTGAGAGTCGTGTATCTGATTCTGCCCTCAGTCGTTCTGGTTGTTGCAAGAACCCGAAGGAAGCTATTACATAGCGCGACAGATTTGGTCGACCCATGATTTGAACAATCGTCTGTCCGCCTTGGCTTGAACGCGAAGAATGTCCAAGACGAAAGAAGGAGGGAGGCGGCGGCTTTACGGAGGCGGCCGGGGGAGTTGAGTTTCGGTCTCTGATGTTTTTCTTTTCAATGTTCTAGATCTGCTGCAGTACTGTCTGGTAAATAAGATTAGAATCGTGAATGTCTCAAGAGGATGTTTATGTTCGGTTTGAGTCTACCTTTGTTAGATTGCTCTTTCTTGTTCACCGTTTTATCTCTTAAATATGATAGGCTCGATAGGCTCGCTGTTTTGCTTAGACCATTACATTGTTGTTGATCTTGTGGTGTGAGCGTTCATGGTATCATCATCAACTGATTTTAGCCCATCTAGCTAGGTCGTTCCTAAAATCGCGGGCCAGTACCGCGGCCTTACATTTATCCTCTCTCTCTCTATCCGGATTCACTTGAGATTGCGCTCTGCTTTGCTGTTTTTAAATCCTGGAGAGCTGGATTTGATTCGCTTGAATTTGCCTCTATCCATCGTGCTGGAGAAGAATGATTAGGGCCATATTCTGTCCTTTCTGTAGTGCCCATGGACCAAGTGCTTCGTTTCAGATCAATTATTCGTTGCGATCGGCGAAAAATCGTGATATGCCCTAAAGAATTCCTACCAGCAGACTTCCCCTGAACTCAAAGTGAATTGTCGAAGTGCTCTCCTTTCTCTTTGCATAATGGGAGTCGCTCCACCGACTGGAACACTTAGAGGAGCTCCTGTGTCATTTACTTCCATTCCTCTCATTAGACCATCTGCAACACTCATAGCTACGGCTCTAACTTCCTATCCCTTACCATTTGGGGTGAAGAAAATGTTAGAGCACCTTTCCCTCTATGATAAGGGTGTGTTCGGAGGTGTGGAGAAGGGATTTCAAAATTAGCATATCCAGTTCATCCTTTGGAACCACGTCACATCCCAGATCTAATGAAATAAGATGAATTAAGACGGTATTTTGTAAATACGTTATTATGTTGAATTTGCTAACTATTTCTTTATGTTTCAATATCATAGAAGGGACAAAAGAAACATCTTGTTCTTTCTTCAACGATTTATGATCCCTAGTGGACCTCTATATTATGCCTATATTCTTTATAATTTTTTGGGATATGTGCACTAAAAGTCCTAAAACTTGTCACAAAAGTGCAATTAAGTTCTAAAACTTTCAAAAAGTGCAAACAAATCCTAAAACTTATCACGAAAATGCACATGAGTCCTCAAACTTTTGAAATGTGTAAATAAGTCATAAAACTTGTCATAAAAGTGCAAATAAGTCCTAAAACTTTCAAAAAGGCACAATTAATGGAAGGATTTGATCGAATCAATTTGATAAGTTTTATGACTTGCTTGTACTTTCATGACAAGTTTTAGGATTTGTTTGTACTTTTTAAAAGTTTTAGGACTCAAGTGCACTTTCGTGATAAGTTTTAAGACTCAATTGCACTTCTTGAAAGTTTTAGAACTCAATTGCACTTTCGTAATAAGTTTTAGAACTTTGAATGCACTTATCCCTAATTTTTTTTACAATACAACTTGTAAGTAGGATGAAAAGGTCCATGCTGGTCAGTTGCACAAATTCGGGTGGTCGGAAACTGGTTGAAAAGTAGAAGGTGGGTTCAAAACAAGTTAATATGAGTTTTCTAATTACGCTTTTTTCTGTTTTTCAACATTGATTTCTCCTTTCTTTTATATGTGGAGAGCTTTCTTCTCTTGTGAAATTTCTACCGATGATCATGCCCGTGATCCTCCGTTTCTTCCGAAAAAAGGGAAGGAGAAAGAGAAAGTCTCCTTCATGACTCTAGATAGCCTTCAACTTCGTTGAAGCATAGTGAAATCAATCCTTCTTGTCCCTTAGTTCAACGCAAGAGAATGGATAAAAAAAGAAATTTGAAATCCCACATCGACATCGGAATCAACAGTCAAGGAATTTAATCGGTCCCGCTTGGGAATCTCTGGATTTACGCTTATTTTCAACTCCCCTAAGCGTTTCGTCACTTACTATGCCCTTCCTAGTCTCCGGGTGCCTAGGTATCCACCGTAAGCCTCTCCTCATTTGACCGAACAAAGACTTGATCACCATCTCCTGAAAGGTTACTGGAAAGATATCGAACTTTTGTTATCGAAAAGCATCACTTATTCCCATTTTATTTTGTGGTCAGAGACAAATTGAAAGCTAAGCAGTGGTAATTCAAAAGATTCGCCGAGGGAAAAATAGAGATGTCTCCTACTTTAAATATAATCCAACGCGCATATTAAGCTCAGCTGTGAAGTCAAATCGATGAAGTACTGCCTAACCTCCTGCCATTACATTTGCACATATAGTGCTATGACTATACTATTAAAAGGATTAACTGCTAAAGGTATCTATCTAGCGGTAGATCCTTTAGATTCATCGTCAACTATGCTCCAACCTCGAATCATTGGTGAGGAACATTACGAAACTGCACAAAGAGTTCCATACAAAATGGTCCATTTATTGATGGGCAAATTACGAGGATTGAAACTGCACGTGGTGAAAAAGAATTTTTTTTATTCCAAAGCAAAGATATCCACGAAATGGTTCGTACTATTCAGATATTCACAATCAAGAAGTACTGTATTCTCTTTCGGATAGGCCCCGAAAGGAGTGGGAAGGCTGGAATAGGGGCATAGTATTAGTGGTTTGATGGGTTGGTTTTGCTCTCTACATTCTCGCAGGGGGATGGAAAGAAGAGAGGTCAACTGGAGTGGAAGCCAAATGAAGGGGCCGAGAATTTGTGATCGATCTGAAGAACCATTGCAATATACGATTCTGCTTCTCCTTCGTATTACCAAAAAAATAGATTCTTGCCTTCTTTCGACTTTCATACGCTACCAATAACAATACGAACGAGACAAAGAATTCACATCACCTATTGCTAATTGCTTGACGAGGGAAACTAGATTTTAGTCAGATGTATTATTTAAACTGGCTTGGAACATTGCTTGAACGTAGCGTAATAGAATGAAGAGATAATAAGTTGCTGCAGTAAGTGGACTTTTTATTTTCTTGGTTAGGAAATTGGAAATAAATATGCAACTCCACATATGCCAAAAGTGGACATTTTATTTTTCCCTTACAACCACATATTATTTTTCCTGATAATTTTTATGACTAGGAAGCCCATCTTGTATAGATAAATCTTGAATGCATGGGGGAATTTATGATTATGGAATTTTGGTTTTCTCTTTTCCTTTCTAAACCAAAACCGATCCTAATTTCCTAACTTGGTATTTAAGAAAAGAGTGGGATATTCTAGCGTTTTCTACAGAGAAAAACATGGCTAATTCCAAAGAAAAACACAAACTTTATCTTGAGCCAAACTTTTTTTGTCTCAATAAAAAGCACCAACTTTTATTCGAATCCAAAATCTGGCCTCCATAATGTGAAATTTTCAAATTGCCAGGTTAGAGTTGGGATTTAAGTGAAAATTGATGATTTTTTATGAGACAAAAAAAAATTCGGGCCAGAATTGTCACTCAAGGTAATTTTTTTTTTTTGGAATTAGGCCAAGAAAAATATGTCTTTTATTCGAATAGAAGATAATCAATTCTACTAAGAATTAGTTAATGATTATGAATAAACGAATTGAGCCGGTTTTGTCTGCTGCTTCCAATCATCTACGAGATCAACTATCCATTGTTTTAGTTTAATTTTCTTGGTTGTCATTGTAATTATTCAATTTGATGGGATCTGTCGTGGTTGGTAAACTTAGTTTAGTTTACAGTTTTTGGTTTGCACGTAGCCGCTAACTTGGGTGTATATTTCTGTAAGTTTGTAGCTAAGGAATGACTTCATTCTATTTTTATTATGATTTTCTTTTCCATATTTTCCTTAAGTTTTCCAAATTAAATTGTGGAGTGACTCTTG
Source organism: Syzygium aromaticum (assembly GCA_024500025.1). Lineage (NCBI taxonomy): Eukaryota > Viridiplantae > Streptophyta > Magnoliopsida > Myrtales > Myrtaceae > Syzygium > Syzygium aromaticum. Next base: position 33,929,743 of record CM044892.1, read on the forward strand.
GTTAATTTCTTTCTACTAATTTCTGGAATAACTTAATTACCAGCATTGTGATGTCTATACATTTTGTCCCTTTCTTTTTAGTAGTGTTGTTGACATGTATCCCGAGGGATTTGCTAAGTTGGAAATAACTCAATTTTCTAGGTAATGCAAATTTGACAAGTGTTCCCGAAGATTGATTGTAAAACTAAGTACGCCTTGGACACCCATTAATAAAATCCTTCTTTTAATTCTTATAGTTGGCGCCACCTGTGATGAGAGGAAGCTGCTACCAGTTACACGTGGCAATGTCAAAGGACAAGCGGGAATCAAAATCATTTCACCAAAATCGAAATCATACTCCCTTGTTTCTTTTCTCAGGTGAAGGCAATAGATGTATTCATGATACCAAGCGATCCACGTCAAGAACTAGAGACAGATTAGCTATTCGTGAGTATTGTTCAAATAAAATAAAACACCGACAAAGATAAAATTACATGCACTGCATATCATGCATAGCTTCCATAACGACTTATCTGTAACGATGATTATTATTAAATTCTGTAAATTAAAATTAACTCTCAAAAGTTTATAAAACAACGGATGTGATATTACATCGATTTATATCTCGATTTTGTAAATCAATCTTAATATATATTTATTGCTATTTTAATATTGATATGGGTAAAAAAGAGGAAATCATGTTAATACTAGGGCTCTGTTCGTTAGGCGGAAAATATTGTATTTTTGGAAAATATTTTCCCGGAAGTCATTTTCCTAAAAAATATTTTTCCGGAACATAATTTTCCGGTATTCGGCAACCAATATGAAAAAGTTTCAGGAAATATTTTTTCCCGGCGGGGGCGGCGGCCGGCGACGGCAGCGGGCAACCGACGGCGGTGGCCGGCGACCGACGGCGGTCGGCGACCGGCAGTGGCGACGGCAGTGACGGCCGGCGACCGGCGGCGGCTAGCGACCCGAGGCAGCGACGGCGGGTGACCGAAGGCAGCGGCGGCGGGTGACCGGCGGCTGCGGTGACCGGCGACTGCGGCAACCGGCGACCAAAGGGGAAAATGAGGAGTTTGACCGAAAATGATTTCCGCTTTTCAGAAGCAAAAGTCACTTTCCATAGACTTAGGTTTTTTTGTGAGAGGAGGAAGGAAAATATTTTTCCATGGAAAACATTTTCCACCCCTCGAACACCGGAAAACCCGGAAAATATTTTCCGCAAGAATATTTTCCGCCAAACGAACGGAGCCTAGGTAGGATATAATCTTCATCCATATGTCAAGAAAATGAATTGTGACTGCACCCATACTCAAAAACCTTTTTTTTATTATTTTCTTTTCAAAAGCTTTTGTTGTGTTGGACAATGAGATGCTTCCTTTTAGATTCCCGCTCTTAGTTTAATTTAGGGTTTTATATTGTTTTCTTTATTTCAGTGACAGATTCTCCCTCTCTAATAAATCAAACAAAACATGGGAGGTAGGCCCTCCTATGTAGGTGGCAAATGCTTGTTCTCTTACTCCTTGTTTTATCCGTATGTTAACACCAACAAGGAGGTTAATAAACCAATAAAAGAAAAAGTCATCGCCATTATATATGTCACCCAACAACTCATACAGTTTTCAACATCTTCCTCTCCTTCTCTTGTCCTCTTTCTTCTCTCCTCCATCCCCATCTTCTTCATCTGCATTTTCTCATTCATGAACCTTTGGCTTCTTTGAAACTCCATTTGGGAAGAGAAGGGCCATGTCTGTGGAGATGAGGGAAAGATCATCAGAATTCGCGTCGAAATACCCTCTGATCACTTGACGATGATGATCCATGACACCGTGAAATTCGCCGCTAAAATGCGCTGCCATCTGACGGAAATCCATGGCGAGAGCAATGACGTGTATATATAAAAATATATATTTAATATACAATGTGTTTTAACGTGTCGGAATTCTCTATTTTTTAAGAAATGACGTGTCTCGTGTCGTGTTACATATCGCGTGTTAGTATCGGTATTAAATGTGTTATATGTTCGTACATGGGTTATATGTCAGTGTCGGTGTTGGTGGCCAACCCGGCTGCCCCTCGCCCATGGCCGGCAAGGGGCAGCCTCGCCAGTCGCCGGCGAGGTTGCCCATGGCCGACGAGGGGCAGCCTCGCCGGTCGCCGGCGAGAGTCACTTCACCTAGATCTGGCGAGGTCGCCCCTCGCTAGTCATGGGCGAGGTCGCCCTTGCCTAGCCCTTCCCGGGCTTCGCCGATGGCCGGACTGGCCACCGGCAATCGCCCGGTGAGGGGAGAAAAGAAAGAAGAGGAAAAAAAAGGAAAAAATTTATTTAAAATAAAAAATGCTGACTGTACATGTTGACTCATCCTCCAGCGAGCCACGTCGGCGTCAGAAATTAATAAAAAATGTCATGTCGGATTTCCGGCCAAATTGTCACTTAAGTGATTTCTTTTCCTCCGACTTAACACCAAAATGATCCAACAAAAAGTTATAGCACCAAATATCCTCCGTACACAATTTATGGCACTTGTAGTGTCCTTTTACCCAGAACTTAAAGAAGTGGTCACCATTGTCAAGGAAAGTCCGAGGAAAAAGTTTTAACAGTGCTACGAAAATGAGATAAGCAGACTAGAGAGATGGATTGAGGTTGGAAGGATATGCCTCTTCTTGTACTCTAACCAAGTCCATGCTATTTAAAAATTCAACAAAAGAATAGGGTGGACAAATTAAGACCAACCGTTGATCTTTCAGAAACGCGGATATATAACTATCATACGTAACAATGACATGCCTGTATTCTTCAGTCCTGTCAATAGAATTACTATTAGGCCGATCCAATAAGTCAAACTGCAAAGCAGTTTCCAGGTCTGAAGGAGAGCAATCCCCAGAAAAAGACCTCAAATAGGCTTCTAGCAACTTCAGCTCTCTTATCAGCAAGCATATCCATTTGAACGGAAGGGTCTATAGCCATATACACCAATTTCTCGAGCAATTGTTGATCCCAGAGAGCATGAAAAGTGTTCGTTCTCTGGTACTTCAAATAGACCCCCGCATGAAAAACCAGTATAGAGGACCTGTAGTGCAGAACTATTGATATATTAGGTAAAAACAAAAAAAGAAATCGAGAGAATGCAGTAAATTGAGAATCGCATAATTTCTGCAAAATGTCTTATGTATGTATGCAGGATGCTATCTAACGCAAATATGAACAAAACATGATTATCCTTACTCCACTTACAAATCGGATTTTTCGCTGAGAAGTTGAAGTGTGATATTTTGCTCCTCCGCACAAGGGACAAATATAGTTAGTTCCTTCATCAACAATCCGAAAGAACCCATCGTGCCAAGCCCTTCAACATGTTGGATACTATTTAGGAGTTTAATAACCAACAAAGTCTTACCGTGCATCCCCATTGTATCGGTTTCAATGATGCCGTGTCCAGATTAATCATCTCGTATGATATTAAGGGGACATCGAGCTTTATGCTATCTTGCATGGTTCCAATAACCAGCTGGCCAGATTTATGTTCTTCAGCTTCTTGCTTTTAGAGAAGTTCGTAGTGACTGCAAAGTAGAAAGTGGAGCCACAACTAAGAATGGATATGAATTTTCTTCGAACAGAGATACTAAAAAAGAGAAGAAGGCAATACTCTGCACAGCTTCGCCCGCAAAAAGCAAAAAAGAATAGCTTACACAGCAAACAAAGAAGCAATTTCAGTGCACAAATTTTCCCCGTGAGAAATGACTTACCCAAGACCCATCTCATCAGCTAGAATTACGTGCTGTCCGTTTAGACTGACAGAGCCATAGAAAGTTAAAAGTGCTGCGTACGAACAGAGTAGAAGAACAGGAGCCCGGGTGGGGGGGGGGGGGGGGGGGGGGTGCGTAGGTGGGTGGGGGAGGACCGTTTAGTCTTTCTACCCGGAGGATCGGTTTCGGGTACCGACAATTCCAAATAAAAGGAGAATTCTCGAAATCCCTAGGGCCCGTTTTAGGCCCATTTGATAACATGCCAAACAGTGAAAATTTTTGTTCTTTTGTTCCCAGAAATAGTTTGGGAACAGAAATGCGTTTGGTAAACCTTTTATTCCCAGACACATTTTTGCAAAAATATGTGCTCAGAAACAGTTTTGGAAGAAAAATAAAAAGTAAAAAAAAATTGCTTCTTGTTTCTCGGCACAATTTTGAGAATGAGTTTTTTTTTCTTTTTTTTCTTTTTTCTTTGTATTGTTCTTCTCTAGGCTGTGGCCGGTTGCCGGCAATCGGCCACAGCCCAAGGCCGACAAGGGCGTCACGGCCCTCGCCAACCGCCGGCAGAAGCGAGGGTCCCCCTCGCCAACGAGGGTGAGGGCTACACCCTCGCTGCCTAGGATAGGAGGCTCACCGTCGATCATGGCGAGGTCGGCTTCGCTGTGGGTTGCAACGGCGAGGCTCGGCCTCACCCAAATCGGGCGAGGCCAAGCCTCACCGTCGCGACCCGCGATGAGGTTGGCCTCGCCCAGATCGAGTGAGGCCGAGCCTCACCGTCGCGACTGACGGTGAGGTTGGCTTCGCCATGGGTCGTGACAGCGAAGCCGACCTCGCCATAGTGATCCACGGTGAGGTCGGCCTCGCCGTCGCAACCCACGGTGAAGCTCGACCCACGGCGAGGCTAAGCCTCACCTAATCTGGGCAAGGCCAGCAGTGAGGCAAGCGGCGGCAAAGGCTGCGATGCCCTAGCCTGTGGCCAGTCGCCGACGCCGACAATCGGCCATAGCCAAAGAAAGGAAGGGTAGAAAAAAAATATATTAAACAATTTAAAATATTATTAATAAAAAGAAATTTTATGTAGTTACCAAACGTATTTATGTTCTTTTCTATCCCAGGAATAGAAATTTTAAACAGTTACCAAACGCCATTAAATACTCAGAAATTGTTTCTGGGTACAGAATCATTTCTGAGTAGAAATAGTTCTTGGGTACATAATGATTATCATGCGCACCCTTTATCTCTTGTTGTCTACATCGCGTGGGGTCTGAGGGCACAGAACCAACCAAAAGGAGGAGGAGATGACGACGATCGATCGTGAAAACAATCCGAGATGATGGCGGAGGCCAAGCGGTTCATGGAGGACTACTACAGGACGTTCGACGCGAACCGGGCGGACTTGGCGAAAGTGCACCGGTTCGAGTCGCTGGTGAACTTCAGCGGCCGGATGATCGAGGGCAAGGAGGCCAATCGTCGCCAAGCTCACCTCCCCTTCAGCAGTGCCAGCACCAAATCGGCCACATCGAGTGCTTTCCCTTGAGCGAAACCGGCTGCGTGATCGTCATGGTCACCGGCTACATGTGGCTTGACGGTAAGCCGGACGCCCTCCTTTTCAACCAGGTTGAAGCATCCATCGATACGTTTTCTGTTTAATTCCCTTTATTTCGAGCGTCGGAGGATGGTTTGTTTGGACGCCACCACCTTGGGTGATCCCTTCGTCCATTGTTGAAAGCGAGAGCAATCTGTTCATAAGATTCCATGGCGAACCGAATCGTAGAGTTCCAGAAAGAAAGTGTGAATTCTTGGTAATTTTTTCTCTATCAATCGTTTAATCATTCGTATTTTGCATGCTGAGAGTCGTGTGTATCTGATTCTTGCCCTCAGTCGTTCCACTTGATGCCAGCACCAGCAGAAGGAGAAGGAGGTGGCTTTTACGTGGCCCAGCAAATTTGGTCGGCCTATGATTTCAACAATCATCGGGCCGTCTTGGCTTGATCGCGAGGAATGTTCGAGCCTGAAAGGAGGAGGCGGCTGGCGGCTTTACTTTACGGAGGCAGCAGCCGGGGGAGTTGAGTTTCAGCCTCATGTTTTTGTCTTTTTCGATGTTTTAGGTCTACTGTGGTAGTGTCAGGTAAATAAGATTGTTTTTACTTAGACCATAGTTGTTGATCTTGTGTTCATGGTATCGTCAACTGATTTTAGCCCACCATCTAGCTAGGTCGTTCCTAAAATTGTAGACCAGTACCTCCTTCCACGGCCTTACATTTATCCTCTCTCTCCGGATTCACTTTGGGATTGCGCTCTGCTTTGCTGTTTTTAAATCCTGGAGAGCTGGATTTGATTTGCTTGAATTTGCCGCCTGCCGGCCAGCCTTACGACCTCAACTTGGGGGTCCTCTTCTTTGCATTGAATTGTATCATATTTCATATCTCCTAATGACAATGATATCAAGTGATACATAATTTACTGCCAACTTTGGTCATTATTAATATGCGTTGAACTAGATCATTGCTGGTAGTTGGTCATTTGGGTCATATTTGGAAATGTCATGTCTACTTCAGTTCATCCCTTGGCATTTTTCAACCAATTCAGTACTTCTCATTCAGAGGATGCTTAAGAACTTGTAGGAGCTCCCATGTGATTAAAGATCAGGCAGTAGTCTGTCAATCCTTGTGAAGCAAGTTCGGATGATCGTCATGGCATCCGTTGAAATTCTTGGTAGTTGTTCGATGTGTAACTGATTTGGCTGTTTTAGATATCGAAACATAGACATCGGTATGTTTAGGCAGCAAGGTACTCCAGATGCTAACTGATTTTAGTAACGGATGCAACTCTGTTCACAAATAAGAAAAGTAGGGATCATAGTTAGAGAAGTTTATTCGACTCTATTTGATTAGAACATAGCTGAAGTCTAGTTTTCTAAGGATGCTAGCTTTCATATTTCTGACATGGCTTGATACATCTTTATTTGGGTCCATAAGCTATTGAAATGGAAGATGATTCTTTAGTCGAACTGGCTTTTTTATCGGCGGAAACCTCCCTCTAATACATAAATTCATACCAACCGGTTGATTATTGTGTAGAATCATGGGCTTTTCTGTCGAAACTCGATTACCTTTTTCTACTTCACTAGGAATTTGGGGTGTGCGGCATCTCAAACATGTGCTGATCTCTAGCTTTTTAGAATCAAATTCAAGTTCTTCGCTTAATTTTGAGTGGTATACTGATACTGTGTCGATCATCTTTTGTCTTTGCCCTACATTTGGACGAGCGATAGCACCTTTGCATGCATTCATTATGTTGTCACTTCATAATGATACATTTGGACGAGTGATAGCACTTTCCGAAGAACGATACGATTCTGCTCCCCCTTCGTACTACCAAAAAAAAAAAAAAAAATAGATTCTTGCCTTCTTTTGGCTTTCGTACGCTGCCACTAACCATACCAACGAGACAAATATTTCATTAGCTAACGCTAATTTCTTGACGAGGGAAACTAGATTTAGTTAGATGTATTATTTAAACTGGCTTGGAATATTATTTCACTGTAGTGTAATATAATTGAGAAATAATAAGTTGCTGCCATAAGTGGACATTTTATTTTCTTGGTAAGGCAATTGGAAATAATTATGCGACTCCACATATACCAAAAGTGGAAATTCTATTTTTCCTTGACAACCATAAATGTTTTTTCCTAATAATTTTTATGACTAGGAAGCCCATCTTGTATGGATAAATCTTGAATTCATGTGGGAATTTATGATTATGGAATTTTGGTTCTCTCCTTTCTTTTCTAAAACCAAAACCGATCCTAATTTCCTAACTTGCTATTGAAGAAAAAAGTTCAATATTCTATCGTTTTCTACAAAGAAAAATATGTCTTTTATTCGAATGGAAGATAATCAATTTTACTATGAATTAGTTAATGATTATGAATAAACGAATTGAGCCAGTTTTGTCTGTTGTTCCCAATCATCTTTAAGATCAACTATCCAATCTTTTAGTTTAATTTTCTCGGTTGTCATTGTAAATTTTCACTCTAATGGGATCTGTAGTGCTTGGTAAACTTAGTTTAGTTTATAGTTTTTGGTTTGTATGTAGCCGATAACTTTGGTGTATATTTCTGTAAGCTCGTAGCTAGGGAAAGACTTCATTCTTTTTATATTATGATTTTCTTTTCCATATTTTCCTTAAGTTTTCCAAGTTAAATTGTGGAGTGATTCTTGATTGATTTTTTTCTGCTAGTTTCTGGAATAACTTAATTACCAGTATTGTGATGACTGTACATTTTGTCCTTTTCTTTTTAGGGGTGCTGTTAACAAGTATCCCAAGGGATTTGTTAAGTTGGAAATAACTCAATTTTCTACGTTTCAATTATGCAAAATACGAGAGCAATCGATACATCGAAAACTATCAAATTTTTCCTTAATTAATCGCTTGACAAGTGTTCCTAAATATTGATTGAAAAAATAAGTGCGCCTTGGACATCCGTTAATAAAATCCATCTTTTAATTCTTATGGTTTGCGCAACCTATGATGAGAGGAAGCTGCTCCAAGTTACACGTGGCAATGTCAAAGGACAAAAGCAGGAATCAAAATCATTTCACCAAAATCGAAATCATGCTCCCTTGTTTCTTTTCTTAGCTGAAGGCGATAGATGTATTCATGACATCAAGTGATTCACATCAAGAGACAGATAGATTAGCTGTTTGTGAGCATGGTTCAAATAAAATAAAACGCAAACAAAGATAATACTACGAGTACTGCATATCATGCATAAATTTAATTACAAGTTATCTGTAAATTAAAATGAACTCTCAAAGTTTTATAAAGCAACGGATGCGATATCACATCGATTTATATTTCGATTTTGTAAATCGATCTTAGTATACTTATTGTTATTTTAATATTTATATGGGTTAAAAAAGGAAATTATAATGACACTAGGGCTCCATTCGCTTGGCGGAAAATGTGACATTTTTGAAAAATATTTTTCATAAAGTCATTTTCCTGGAAAATGGCATAATTTTCCGGTATTCAGCTAAAATCTTAAAAAATTTTGAAAAATATTTTTCGATGTTCAACGACAGGTGGCCGCGGCAAGTGACCAGCGGCCCGCAGCGACAATCGACAACTAGCCGCTAGCGACGTTGGCCCTGACGACCGGAGGGGAAAGGAGGCCCACGGAAAATGTTTTCCTCTTTTCTTCCTTACTTTTTTTTTCATGTTTTCACTCATCGAGGGAAAATGTTTTGCGAGGTTAGTTTATTTTCCGCCCCGAACACCGAAAAATTCAAAAAATCGCAAAACAAACGGAGCCTAAATAGGATATAATCTTTCCTCAAAAGTTTCCATGGAAGCCCTCGTCCATCCAGGTGTCAAGAAAATGAATTGTGACTGGACCCCTACTCAAAATTTTTTTTTTATTATTTTCATTTTCAAATGCTTTTGTTGTGCTGGACAATGAGATGCTTCCTTTTAGATTCCCACTCTTACTTTAATTTAAGGTTTTATATTGTTTTCTTTACTTTAGTAACAAATTCACCCCCTCTAATTAATCAAACAAAACATGGGAAGTAGGCCCTCCTATGTAGGTGGCAAATGCTTGTTCTCTTCCTTAATCCTTGTTTTATCCGTCTGCCACCAACAAGGAGGTTAACAAACCAAGAAAAGAAAAAGTCATCGCCATTATATATGTCACCCAACAACTCACACAGTTTTCAACATCTTCCTCTCCTTCTATTGTCCTCTTTCTTCTCTCCTCCATCCCCATCTTCTTCATCTGCATTTTCTCATTCATGAACCTTTGGCTTCTTTGAAACTCCATTTGGGAAGAGAAGGGCCATGTCTGTGGAGATGAGGGAAAAATCGTTATATGAAGGAAAGCTTCCAGCTTCAACCATGGTCAAAGCCAAAGGGTTGGCCTCTCTTGATGGAAATACTCCATATGAGCCCTGGCCAGAGCAGTTTCCTCAGCAAAAGAAGATGGTGACTTGAGGAATTGCTTTTCAAATCCTCTAGGCAAGTCTGATGCTTGGCTTTAAATTTAATTTCCATCATTTTCTGGTTCTTTTCCCGCCTTGAAACCAACTCGGTTTCCCAGAAAGAGTTGAGATGAGAGTTAGAGAATAAAAAGTAAATTAGTTGCTAAGAATTAATCCGTAGATTTCATTGGTGATGTGTAGTTTTCTTGGCAAATGTCTGTTTGTCTTTCCTCTTTTGACATCGTAAAATCAGCAAGAGATACTCTCTTCCTCTCTATGTAATACCCAAGAAATTTACTTCCTTGCTCTTATCTTCCCCCATGTTCTTTTTGTCCATTTGCACTAATCGAATTCTAATTATCCTAACCCAGCTTGCGAACCTTCTATGTTTAGGTATCATAAGGTTATATACATGACAAGCAGTATTTTATAGATATATTTCTGTGAGCATTTATATGCACGTTATCTTTTGTTTCATGTGATATGGAAAGAGTTTATGCATGCTACTAAGAATGTGTATGGACCTTGTGTAGCAGCTAGTCCTTCATAACCTAATAAGGCCTTCGTTCAGATCCAAAGCTCAAAATTTTCACTTTAGAGGATTTTCTTTGTCATACAAATCACTTGTGGTGATGATTTACTGCATCTTATTAAGTCCTTGTGGAATCCCACAATCTCTGGCGCCCACATACAGCCTAACTTTGCGAGAGAACTATTTCGTTAACTAGAGCAATGGAGCATATGATGTCTCACTCATTGATAAATGATACGAAAGATCTGACTAATGGAGCAAGACATTATATGACAAATTCTCAAACTTACCGCACAAAAAGTAAGGTTTCTACCAAACATCGACTTTTGATGTAGTTAGTCGTGGCTCGTCGGGTATCGTGCTGTCGGCAAATATGAGATGACATCTCATTACCAAAATCAAAACATGGGTTTTTATTTTTTCAATGAACAGATTTTTGCAGGGGTATATGGAAATTAGTAATTCCTGGCGTGCTGCAGATGGATGAGGAAAGAGAAAGAAATTGTAGGTGAAAGTACATCTATACAAGCTCTTGACAGTGACCAAAACCTCAATGTCAATCTCCAATAAGTGTGCAGTCACTCATAACCAAGTCTAGCAAAATAAGCAACTATCTAAGAGGCAAAACAAGGAAGGATAATTAAAGATTATACCCAGCTCAAATATCGCTCGTTATCAAGCGAACAAGATGATTTGCATACATCCACGCAGATAGATTAAACTGAGGTCCAAATATCCATATGGACAAAAAAGTAGCCATCTATCCGGTACAGATTAATTCCCTTTTATAATTTGTCAGACTATTTTCTACTATTTATATACACACTATCTCTTTCCCTCACCAGTACGGAACTGCACGTCGAATTAAGGAAATCAAATTGAAAAATTCACGGTCTAATTTAAGTTTTCTTTACGAAAAGAATAAAGGGTGGAGAAAGAAAGTCAAGAGCCAAAGTATCCCCTTCTCTCCCAACCGTGTGTCAATGGGGAAAGCCAGATTTGGGGGTACGGATCTGTAGCTTTCTGAAACTTAATGGAACTTAGGAGTTGTCATTGGCCATGTATTAAGGATAGGGATGCTGATTCGACTTTAGTATATTTAGCTTTTGCATGATTGAAATCCTTGGTTAGTCACCATGTGTCCATCTTAGTGGGAAAATGACGTGCAACTCGGGAAAAGAAGAGGAAAAACATTTAGCAAGGATGAGAGCCATCATTAGATAATTTTCTATTGGTTGATGACTCATCAAGAATCGTAACAGTTTATTGTTATCCTTTGGGAAAGAAAATAGAAGATTAATATCATTAAAAAATTCAAAATTACAATCGTAACCCAATGCATACGAGTCGTAAACACGTAAATTTTTTATGTTAAATTTGTCATTATTCACGTCGGACCTGTCTTGTAGTTGTCTGTCACGTAAGTATTGATTACTAACACAGAGAAAAATTGGGGAGGGTACGGATTTGGATTTTTTCGCAAGACGAGAATTAATTTGGAATTAATGTGCCGTGTGAATACTAATTTATGATTTTTCGTGGTATTAGAAAAAATTCTTTTTAAAGGATTCATGATGGATCACTTAAACTGAGAAAGATTCTGATAAATATGAGAAGCAAAAGCAAAGAGAACAAGAATCGACACGCTTGGCTTAAAGATTTTGCTCTGATCTACCTTTTTCTCTGAATCCCCACTTAGACAATTTGAGGTTTTTTCCTTTTTTGTTTTGTTTTGGTCGAAGAAGAATTTGAGTTTGACTTGTGGCATCTTAGCTCAAGTGGCAAGCATAACACAAACCATCATACACAACAATGAATATCTTAAGAATATCTTATTCTTGAAATTGGCTCGATCTCTCTTTTTCACATGAGGATTGATGGTGGACAGGGCGGCTCACGCAAAAGCGCGTTGTCCAACTCAATAATGAGCTTTTAGATAATAAGGTTAGTGTGGGTTGCCTGCCTTACTTTAGACTTTGAAGTGCCCACCCACCTTTACTGGATTAGGTTAAGACGTCTTTGAGGAGTAGCGGAAGTTTATTTTCTTGTCCACTATGGTGGATAAACTTAATTTATTTATACTTTAAGACATAAATGAAGCCATGAGGGTAATCTTGTGTATACCCTGTTTCACAGCTTAAGAAAAAACCAAATTGTACGTAAATTCCCTTCCTTTTCCCTTCAATCTGTCACACAAGTGACCACCATCGGAATTTGCATAGTTCTTCCAAATTTTGCAATCTACATGAGATTAGTGTATAGAATAGCCATAAAGTAGAAATTATCTCAGCTGAACAGTCAGCGCCTGAACAGAAATGTATACTTTCATCGGCGAAAAGTTTGAAATCTGAAGCGAAAATCGGATTCCCATTCCATGAAGGCATGTTACAGTTTAGATACTCTTGTTTGAAAAAGGAAAACTTCTAAGCTGACCAAGATTCCTCAATAATTTACACATCAATCATTGGGTAGCCTGTGTGAGAAGTTACAACAGAGAAGGAAAAAAGAATTACGTGTGGAGATGGCGCCGCCTGTCAACATAACAAACACATGCTTCTGCTACCGGCTCAAATCTCGCTCTTCAAAGCCTCTAATGAACGATACGATAGCAAGGTGCTCAGAAGAATAGGTCATGAAAGACGCCAATATAAGGCCTCCACCAACCATCAAACCCAACCTGTTGAAGGACGCAAAGCATTCATGAATTTGTTGTTCTTGCAATCCTCACTCAAGAATCATAGCAAGGAAATAGTAAAGAACATAAAAGCAACATCATAAACAATCAAATTTCTGATCCCAAATGATACAGGAAGCAACAGATCAGTATGAAACTTGGTGTAATTTAAATTAGTTAAGAGAATTGGGGCAATTTGAGAATCAAACCAAAAGAATTACCTCGCAAAAAGAGCAGTAATCCCGAAAATGCATGGCAAGGCTGGGGCGACCATTGCCAAAAATGCCATGCCTGACCAGTAACAGCAGGTAGCAATATCACAAGAAGATGTTTGTCGTTGACGACCTGTACAGTATAAACGACTCCTTGTTAATATAAAAAACACAAAATATGTACATCAAATGCCAATGCTCCAAGTCAACGAACCTTTCCCAGATTCATCGTCAGCATGTGCAACCGTTAGAACTGCTGCTATCCTTCCAAGTTTATATACCAAATGGAGATAACCTCTGAACAATACAAAGAAGATTGCAAATGTCCACTCATACATCAATAGCAAACCAGTCCACGGCATTACTTGCCGAGGCACAACTGCAAGAGCCAGTAAGAGAGACACGGCAGCTGCAGCGAAACATACTATTACAGATATCCCACCCAAAGACACAGGGATCTTTGATGGTGCACCATTTGAGAACTGTTAGATAGCAAATCAACGAACTTATAGTTAGAAAGATCACCACTGATGCTTTAACAGAAGCATGAGCAAATTACTGTGAAATCCAACATTTTAAGGTGTTGTCAATGAAATATTAGTAAAACAAACATGGAAAAGGAAGTAACCTGCTGGTTAAAAGTAATGCCAGATGCCGCAGAAACACCAGAATATGCGTATGCTCCATTAAATCTGATTCTATGTAAAAGCTGTCTAATGTTATCACCCAATGAACTTCTACAAGAACGACATTGCTGCAATACCTACACCAAATCAAACATCAAATAATCAAAATGACTATTCCTAACGGAACAGAATGTCAAAGGAGAATAACCAAAGGATTTCCATGGACTTCCAACCTGGGGAAGAAATCGGTAGTACCCAAAGAACAGAAGGCAAAGAGGTAGCAGAAAAAGGAACTTCACTAGAAACTCATCATTCGGATTTCTTCCCCCTCCAGTTCCAGGAAGGGAATCAGCAAGCTGTTCCCTCACATTCTGTCATATGCAAAGTTAAACAAGTTTCTATCACCAAACATACAGATCACTGCATAAAACAATAACAGAATTCATGCAATTGCACAACCGTGCATGGTGTCTGTCTCCCTTTCATCTAAACAGCACCAAAACCACCAGAGAAGAAGTTGGATATGATACCTGCCACACATCTACAGGTTTCAGAAGCCAGGATGTCCACCAGTCCCAAGGCTTAAGGGGTCCAAGTGTATAGTGAATAACCCGGAGTTCACTTTCATCGACCATCCACTGTTCAGCAACATCAAGGACGTCAGTATCAAAACACAGTCAGCAATAGAACTGCATTTGCGCCTACGTTGTGTAAGTGCTATATTGTGCATCCACAAAATGTAATAAGATCATATATCAAAGTTTCTTTTTTCTTTAGGGCATTCATTTTTCGGGTATCATAAGAGTGAAGCCATCAAAGGCTCTATTAGGCAGTACTACAAGAACAAAATAAACCTCAGACAAGACCTACAGAAAACAAAAAATATTGTGATGTTTTTCAGACAGTAAGGGCTCGTTAAAATGTCAAGAAAGACACGCCTACCCCCAAAACACCAACTCTAAAAGGGAAATAAAAAAGGATGGAAATAAATCCAAGAAGAAGCAAATACACTCCTACTTTCTTATCTACAATCACCATGCCGATAAAATAATGTCTCAATGAGCCAGCTTAGTGACTTGTTTTCACATATAGGTAGCCATACCTTGTTTGCAAGCATGTAAAGACCAACATCAGCATTGTATAGAGTAGAAAGCCGCTCCATTTCAGGAACTGGTCGAGATTTCAACACCTCTGGCGATAAATTTGGCTCGAAAAGATGTGCATTGGCAAAGTCGCTATAGTACGAATTTAGAAAACCCTGATCACCTGTGGAATGAAAAATGTCAGAGACAGGGAGAAGAGGAACGGAGTGTATATAATAAGAAGATGTACATAGCTTTCTTTTATTGTAAGGTTATACAAGGACAAAGAAATTGAGACTGTTTAAAGACAACCACGACAAATCCAATAGTTGGAAGTAAGAAAACTGGTGATCCAATTGAGACCACGTAATTTTGTGCCACTTGTGAACACTAGAAGCCAAAATCGTTCTTGCCTGCAAGAGAATCTGGGGTTTGCATCCTGACCCTATTAGACTCCATCACATGCATGTCCTTACTCAAGAAAATTAAATTGCGACAAAAACTCCATTTCCTTCTCATCTCAACAAAGTCTACTTCATCCAGTATTTCATAAGTAAGGATGACTGTTCAGATACGTTGGTACAAACTCATCCTCAGTCCATAATCAAGTCAAAATCCAATCATCATAAATCATCGGAGCTAACATACTCAAACTAACTAAACAAAATAAATTGACATCACATCACCAGTCATTAACATTCAGAAAAGACAATTACCTCCAGTGTAAGAATACAGGGTTTGCACTTTGCCCATCATGTCATTAAAAACAGTCTCAGAAGGTTCCACCACCATGACTCCAGAATTAAGCCTCTCTGAGTGCTTCAAGTTAGCACAGAATTTCACGCATTTAAACAGATCCTCAATACTTTTAACCACAATAGTATCTGCGTCCAAGTATACAACTGCACAAAGAAGGGAATGTTTTCCTCCATATGAGAATATAAGAAAAATATCTGTATGCACATCATCTATGCAAGATAATCCAAAAACTCAGCCATCTGAAAATTAACAAGTTCACTTTGCTCGTCCATTTTAAGTCGGCATTGTTGTTCCAACAATCCTGAAAAACAGAAACATGCATAATAGCCACGGTTACCTTTTTTATAGCTAGTCATGTTGAATATTTTCAGTTTGGTGTAGACACCCCAAAACCTAGCTGGACGCTTTTGATTGGGGTTGGCCAGTAGACTGATCTTTTCCACTATCCAGCCATCAGCCTGCACAAGCATCCCAAACTTTTCAAACTCAAAGACCACAAAACGTTTAACTCGATCTAAACTGCTTCCATAATTGTACTCGATGACACAACAAGGGAAAACAGAGGACAGCAATGAACCCAATTAATTTCCTACCACAAAGAGCGACAGAACATAACAGCACCAACTGCAAAGCTGCAGTTACCCAGAATCTTACATTGCCTTAATTTTCTCAGGAACCAAATTACCCAGTTTGAGTAGAATTTCTTCAATTCCAATCACACTGATCAATCAATACTTTTATTTCCAGGATCCTAGGTGACAAGCCGACCTCGAAGTCGTCATCTTTTTAAAAGCCATTCCAACTTAGCAAATTATGCACTTAAATCAGCAAACACTCAGCAGAACATAGCACTAAGCACAAAATCAGAGTTTCTTAGCTCCTTGAGCCACCTCAATTTTCTGAGAAACCAACAAATCCTAGAGCATGATCCGCTTCAGCATGCTGCCAAACCGGATGCGCAGCTGACTACTTCAAAAGCAAACGCAAAGACAGTACTTTCTTTTTCCTTCCGCGGACTACATGCGTGTGTGTACAAAGAGAGAACCTTGAGGAGCTTGTTGGCGTAATCGGAGACGCCGTCGGAGACCAGAACCACCATGTCCTTGGTGGCCCCGGTGTCGCGGATCGACTTCCCCAGCACGCGGACTCCCAGCAAGAACTCATCGCCGTACAGGAGCGTGACGTACGCCTGGCCGCCCCGCGGGGAAGGCTGGGATCCGATCGGGGCCGCCGGACGGACCGAGAGGAGCAGGATCGCGGCCGCGAGGAGGAGGAGCGGGGCACCGCCGCGGCGGCTCATCTGGGGGCTGTGCGGGGAGGCGGCGGCGGCCGGATTTTCTCGAGAAAATCGGGGGCGTCGGGAGGAGATTTTCTCGAGAAAATTGGGAGAGTGTTTGGTGTTTTTTTTTGAATTTTGGGGATTTGCAGTTTTGGTTCTGCTTCTAGACGCCGGTATTGACGCTTCTTCTTCAAGCGCGTGAACAACACGGCGAAAAATGAAAAATGCAAAAGTGAAAAAAAAAAAATTTGTCTTTTCGTGGAAATATCTCACTTTTGTTTATTCCAAGAAAAAGATGTAGGAGCATTTTTTGGAGCTTCCATTGCTCGATTTTATATTTGAATGCATTTTTTTTGAATGGATAATACTCAAAATATCTTTTTTTTCTTCTCAAGCTCTATATTTTGATGGCGCTAATTTGTCCTTGAAACTCGTCCGTAAAGTCACTATAAGATTCTCGAATAAATATGACAAAATAACATCTGCAAACGACAATGAAATGGCTCTAACCCGTTTCCTTAAAGTAAGTCGCTCTGCACTTTATCTGAGGCAGCTTTCAACAACTGGGCTGTTCGGATCTCAGACAGACCCCAATGTGTAATGTAGGACACATTGGGGTCGACGATGTGCGGTCGGCATGCACGCCCTTAGCACGCCTCCTCTTTATGCCCTTCTGGGATGGCCTTCTATAGGTCTTATTGCTACTCTACCAAAACAAAGCTAAAATATACCATCGATGGTGCCCTCCCTCTTTCTTGTTTGCCCATTTACATTGTCCATGAGGCCCTTTGTTTGGCTCAAAACATGGTATCTAAAAGCGATCAATGATGTCAACAGCACAACGATGACAAATGAGCACAAGGTGATCATGGAGGAACAGATGGTGCCTCATCCATCACCATGTTTGTGCTTTCAATGATTATCTCATGCGTTTCAACTGAATTTTCAATTTCAAGTTGATTGGAAAGCTTGTCTAAGACATGGGCCATAGTCCCATCTTTCTTGTTTTGCTAGTCTGACATCCAGTTTCAGTGATAATCAAACAATGGCAAGTAATTATATTTTGATTAAAAAAAAAAAGAACGGATCTCCAAAATTGGTAAGAAGAAAGAATCTCAAGACTTTATTTTTGGAATCAATTGTGAAATTTACATGTACCGGGAGAAAAACAAAATTTTTAACGGCTTCGGTTACAGCTCAAAGAATAAGATCATTGGCATATGAGTGAGAAGGAAAAGGGGGCGCCTCTTCTCACCAAAGAGAAAAAGTGGGCAACAACAAAATAGAGAACCCCAGAGAAACAACCTGTACAGTTAATTTACCGCGAAACTGCTCCACCCGCTCTCTTTCCTAAGGATAAATGGTAGTTTACCTGTCATGAGATTAACTGTCTAAACATAGATAAGCAGAATTTCCTTGAACCTTCAAGTGCTTGTCAAGATTAAGATCAAGGGCTGATTGTCGTATCCTCGATACTAGGTTGGGGCACCTAACAGTGCAGTTCCTGATGCGTTCCCATCGTCAAGGAAGCTGCTAGATACCGGCTGCAAAGACGAGAGGTGTCAGTTCCCTTACACCCAAATATCTAGCATGCATTTTGCACATAAAGGAGAAGCACTAGTTTTCATCTGTTATATGCTTAACTCGATGTGTGGCGTACAAATAGCCAGAGCGTGATTCAAGTTTTTACTTAAAAAGCCCACACAAAACACATTCAAAAACTGCGAAAGCACACTTCGACCAAACGATAAAAACTGGGAAAGCATTCTCCAATGAATATTGGCAAAGAAACGTTTGTGGAAACGTGTAAGATATTGAGATACAGAAGAAAATGGTTCTTTCAGTCCTGGGAAATCAAAGCATTCTCCAATGAACACATATCGGCAGATTAATAGCATGTTGAGATGCTCTCTCAAGGTCACAAATTCATGGGAATCATGAACCTGTCTCCTGACATGGCCACATTTATAGAGTTGAGTATTATTAGAGGGTAAAAATGATGGGGAAGTCAAATTTTATGGCTTCAAGATCATCTTGTATGAAGAGAAAGGTTTACTTTGTCTAGTTGCAACAAAAGGCCTGGGGAATCTCAATTTGGTTTAACCACTATTTCATATGGGCACCAGAAATGGCATATTGCTGCTAAGAAGACAGACTGAACAGAACCATATATAAATTAGGAAAGGCTGGAGTACTCTACAAACAGGAGCAACGTGTATCAGTAGGTTAATTATCTTTTTTTATGTTCTATTTTTTCATGAAATCTTAGTCCGGAAGAGGGAGACTAATTTTTTCCACTCATAACAAATTTAGCGTAATGCAAGTAGCTTATACAAGAAGTTTTGCAAATGCCAAACTAAGTTGTCTATGATTCACTCCAAAGGTTCAGTTTACTCGGCCTGAACCATTGGTTACTTATTGGGCCAGTGAATGATGGTTCCTTCTCTTTCAGGTGGCATTTATGGTTGGGAAAAAACAACACGAGCATTTGAGGGGGTCAAAGATAAATCCCAGTCAAAACATTCAAAGATGATGACAAATTGTTCCTTGGGTCCAGTAAGGATAGGATCTATATATATATTTCCTCAACAAGCTCTGCAGTCTTCACTAGACTTGCTCATTCATTCTTTTATCTGCTTTTCTTTTGTTAGCTTCAAGAGTCAATTAGTCTTAAGAGAGCTTTACTATCCAAAACTAAGTGAAATCTGTATGCTTTCTATAGCAGCAGATAGTGTAGTAACTCCAAGTATCAAAAGATTTATTGAGCAAGTCGCATTGTTATATCCACAACTGGACTTGCTCAAAAAGCTCGAGTTTGTTCAACTGCCTTTAGTGAATTAGGGGACAAGAATTGAGGATTGTACTTTTTAGTCCCTCATCCATCAATTCACTAGATAAGTAAGGAACTTGATTGCATTCTATTGACTACTGTAACCAGACAGGCAAAGTAAAAACTCAGATTTACCTGTCCATTAAAAAGTTGAACAAGGGAAAATGGCTCTTTCTCCCTCATTCCACCATTTTCTTCAAGCATCCTTTCCAAGTCCTGCCAGTCAATCAATATGTCATGTCTAGTTTCAGAAGATTCATAAAAAAATTGATTAAAAAAAGGATTATGTTGATAGAGCAAGGCAAGGCAGCATTTGAAGGTGAATGGACTTACATGATCCTCTCATAAGCAGAAACCAAATCAAGAAAACAAGACAAAAAGTATATGGCTCCATGCTTTGGAAATTAGTTTTCATAAATAGAATTTACATACTGAAAGAAAACCAGATAGAGCTTGATGACAATAGCTCATATGTGAAAGAACAGACTCTAATCCCCATTAGATACACCATTTCAGCCAGGATAGAACTTAAGCTCAAACAGCTGACATTCGCATAACTGAAGATGATAGGAAAGAGACGAAGAAGATGAGCAACCATCTGTGGAAAGGGCTGCCAGAAACGAGGGACTCCAAGGACAAATGGAAAAAGGGTACTAAAAAATCAAGAGAAGAATTGGCTAGGAAAGGTATCATGATGATAAGGGAGGACATAGACTTCTCCTCAAGTATTATAAGGAAGAAGCTAAATAAGATACAGTCGTATGATAAGCTTCCAAGAATAGACCTGTAACTATATAAGTGACATACTATCATTCAGTCCACCGGCTGTTAAACAGAGGAGGATTTAAGTGTATAACGACACAGATAATATTAAAGCTATTAAAGTAAGCTGGACACCTCCAGATCTACCTTTCCAGTCAAGATTTCAAACTCAAGCAACTCGTCGACAATCTTTTCGAGAACTCGACGATTTTTCTGTAACATTTCCTTCGCTCTGTAATAAGCCAAATCATACATCTGCAAAACAAGGATCCATCAAAAGGACCATCAAAGAATCTCACAATCAACCAGAGATTTGCTGATCTTTCAATTCAGACTATCAGATATAGTAAGCCAAACAAAGCCTCATAGCAACAGACACGTGCCTTTTCAACTTTAGCTGCAATCTCATATTCATGGTTGTTCCCCATGCTCAAAGCTGTAACCTAGTGAAATAGAAACATAGAAACAGAAGTAAGCTAAAGTGCATCAAAGATTCCCAGCCGGAACATGAAGCTTCAATACATAACAGTATTGTTGAGATTGATCATCAATTGTCCATTTTACGATCACAAAGTGCATGCAAAATGAAACAGAGAAGTACCGCATTACTGTGATAGTAAATTGCAGGACTGTCATCAGGCCCCCAACCGTACTGAATGACCATCCTTGTCGCTATCTGTGACAGGGTATGTATATTAATAGATACATCTACACGTATTCAGCTTTCACTATGAGAGTTTTCTCTCAAAAGTTAACCTACCTAAGGTAGAGAATATTGACAAACTTCTCAAAGCATAATGTTACAGGACCAACCTCTTGAGCTTGCTTCAGTTCATCAGAAGAGAGAAAATTCTCTTCCCCAAAAGGAAGTAGAAGCTGTGAAGCAACATACGAACCAAAGCAAAATACAAGCTTCTTTTCAAGGTATGATCTTGACTCTGAGTTAGCATTAACAGATCCTTCACTCCGTGCCTTGGTGATCTTTGTACAGCCAATTCCCTGCAAGAAAGTGGTCAAAGCAAACATCTTTATAAGACTAAGGGCACTAAAATCCCTTGAGACATGCATCTGCAAATAACTGCCCCCGCAAAGAGGAGAACAAGAACAATTCAGGACACATGTGGATACACTATTACGCAGCACAATGATAATACGTCTGCCAGAATACTCCAATAACAGATAAAGCTATAAGTAGACATCTCCTGTCAGTGTGTTTGACTGTTTGATATCCTGTTTCATATAAAACACCCACTGGAGGCCCTTAGATACGACAGTAAGGATCATGACCAACAGAAGCATGAGACTGATTCATGAGTGCCCAGATAGAGAAGGCACTTTATCAGGTTGATAGCATGACTGGATGACAATACCACTGAATAAAAAGCTTGATAATGACAACATGCCAGTGCACATAGCTTGAGAAGAACCAAAAAGAAAAACATAAACAAGATTAAAATGGCATGCTGACATCCATGAAGGATGACATTCGCTGTTCAGCCGTAGAACAGGAATCCCTAAACAAGAAATATGGCTCTTGCAGGTACTTGCTCATAAGCTTAGTAAGGTGCATGCTATTTCATTACAAGAATGAAGGAGAGAACAATAACCTGCCACGAAGATGGTTCAAGCCACAAATTGTCAACTACATCAAAGTTAGGTAGTAAAAGAGCTATAAGGCCACGACCAGCTGCCCAAACAGCATGGGGGAATTTGGTTTCCTCTGTCCACTGTCAAATCATCCAAATTATATAAGTCGCCTCAAAGAAAACAAAGAAACTTGTGCACATAAGGAAATAATCATTTGTTTGCAGGTTTGGGTATATCAAGTTAGCTAAATTTTAGAAAGATGATTCATGACAACCCTACCACGTTCCTTTTTTAACACTGGATTTGTGGTACTCCTGATTCTTTAGAGCACACAAAAAAATAAAACAATAGAAATTTATAGATCGGAATTTTACCAATTTTAAAATTGTTCAGAAGACAATAGCCCAAGATAGTCCAACGAACTAATAGTAAGCATCCAGGCAAATTAATTGAGCATAACTCCACATTCCACTAGCTCACAATAGATTGGAAAGAACACATACATCAAGTGGAGGATTAAGAAGTTCAACTCCATTGTTTATTTGACCATATGGTTCCATCAGATCAACAACATTCTGCATGTCCTCCCCAGTCAGTGTCAGCCCCAGATGATTCACCAGCATACGGCTAATCTGCCTTGCAACTTTTGTTTGCCAAATCCATTTAGGAACCATATGGTTGAAGGTCTATGCAAAATAATGAATGAATAATATGCACATAGTAAAAGATATACCACATCAAAATATACATGGGAGAATCACATTATAGTCAGTGAAATCATGTGAACGGAAACTTCTAAGAAGAGAAAAAGCAGCAGCATGACTCACTAACAGAGAAGTTATGGGCCATGCTTTCGGAGACATTAAAACATCAATCATAGTCAACAAGCAGTATAAATTTTAGCACGAAAAGATCCCATAATTCCTATCATAAAAGACAATCAGGCACCTGTTCAACAGTCACTTTCGGTAAAAGAATGACAAACACCAAATGATTGTTATGTCCCACGATTGTTATACCCACGGTTGAATTGGAAAACATCTAATTAAGAGATCAATCACTTTATTAAAAATGGCTAGTTTTCACGAATTATCTCAACATGTCTAAACCAGCTGGCACGTGAGTTTATTGGCTACTGCATCCTTCATCAACCAGCTCTTTCCACTGAATTATACGTACCACCGATCAATCTTCTCACTCTCATTTGAATAAACACTTATTTGCCCATTGTGAATTATTTCAGGGAATCCAATATCGTACAAAATTGCACGCTGGAGTAACTAGACCCAATAACAATGAATCATCCCAATATATTCTAATTCAGGACAATCCCTCCAATTCACCAAATCTCGATTCAGAATAAAAATTATTTACAATGATAAACTAGCAATCTGATTGAGGACAGTCGATGCCATCTACACAAACTGGATATATTGAAAATATCAAAGCAGGAAAGCACCAGT
Organism: Syzygium aromaticum; assembly: GCA_024500025.1. Taxonomy (NCBI): domain Eukaryota; kingdom Viridiplantae; phylum Streptophyta; class Magnoliopsida; order Myrtales; family Myrtaceae; genus Syzygium; species Syzygium aromaticum. Next base: position 33,953,259 of record CM044892.1, read on the forward strand.
AAGAACACTGCCAAGCAATATACTGACCCCAAAGCCCAGTGCAGTTTTAATCATAATCTTACCGCAAACCAACTGCAGTAGCTCATAAGTTCATCTGCATCAACAAATTTGCTCCGAAATGCACTTCCTTCCAATGCCACAGGAACAAGTTTCAGTTCTATAGGTCGTAAAAGAGCAGTCTTCTCAGCCACCTGTGAAGGTAAATAAATTGCTTATTAAGGTCAATAAAGAAAAGAAAAAAAACAGATATTAAGTTTCCTCACTTCTCCAAGTGTCTAGTGATTTATTGGTTTCAGGATTAATGGGCTAATCCACCAACGAACAGGAGGGCAAGCAGTTGGCCGTAATTGCTAGCAATTGAATATCCCATCTACAAACTATCCCAAAGCTGCAGACTAAGAGGACATTCAGAGTACTATCAATTATCAAATGCCATAGAAACCTCACAATTGGAAGGTCCTAGACCTGCTAATTTTTACTGGAAATGAGCAGTTTTTGTCAACAACTGAAAGTACATCTTTTAATGAAAAGGAAAGTATAGGGCACATCAAATAGACGGTGAATCACCTTTCTCCAGTCGACAAAATCAATGATCTCATCATCCATTGTTTCTTTAGCAGCAATTTGTAGTATCTTCTCTCTTTCTGCTTGAGTTGGCCTCTGCAGATGGAAGACTCTATCCATCCGACCAGGTCGCTGCAATGCCTCATCTATTTGTTTGAGGCTTCTAGTTGTGGCCATCAAGACAACGCCATCTTGTTTCTCAAATCTGCATACATAATTACGCTGATCAAAATGAAGAAATGCAGAAGCTTCGACCAGACAACAGGGAAATAACAGAAATAACCTTTGTCCCGAAAGTTAACGATATAATAAAATGACATTTAGATAGGGTAGCAGGAACAAGACAAAAAAAGCTCATATATGCATGTCTTCGTATCTGTTTCGCCTATAATACTGTTTCAGTAATACTTGGTCTAGGAAATAAGTTGTCGCAATCAAGTTGCAATGCAGAGGAACCTTATACTGGAGATGATACAAAATATATTAGCAAGCACAGAGACTTAATAGCAGCCAAGACCAAAAACGCAAAATAGGAGAAAAATATCTTGAAAAAAGACCAGTTGAGAGGTTAGTGGCAAATCTAGAGTTGATAAAAGAAAATAGAAAAAAGAATAGACAAATTTCGCAAACAACAGTTTGGTTGAAGTTACCCATCAAGTTCAACAAGAAGTTGATTGATGAAAGCCTCATGATCTTGCTTTTTAGTGTGAATGAACTTGCCACGGACACCAGCAAAAAGGTCAAAATCCTCGACAAATATGATTACAGGTGCCTACATCAAAGAACATAGAAATTAGTGTCAACTGCAAAAGAGAATGTTTTGCAGAAGGGAACAGGCAAGAAAGAGGGAATACCCAGCATCAAATTTCTTATATGAAATTTCTAGTCAGTCATTAACCAAATATATGCTCGCTATATTTAATGTAACTATGAAAAGCTAATCGCTACTAAAAAGCCAGACCATCTGACCTCATAGGAGGCCAGATTATTCAAAAGACAAAAAGATTCAGAAATTTTTAGACCGCGAGTGGGGAGGAAAATGCATTTGTGCAGAGAAATCCTTTTCTCAACTGCCCAAACCAGGCAATGATGAGGTATTTGACCAATTCAAATGTGTAGAAGCCCAAGCAAAAATCCAAGGCCTAGCATGGATGGATATAGATTGTTTTCAACTGAAATGTTCTGGACATCAACTTTAACACAGTAAGGGTAAAATTTTATTAGGAAAAAATCAGTCTACGATAAAATGCAAGTAAATCAACATGTAACAATAAAAAAATAAAACGAAGGGTTAGAGAGGCCAACCAAATCCCTGGCTGTCTGAAATAACTCCCTAACATTTGATGCACTTTGTCCAACCCATAGTCCAGCCTCCAACTGCTGGGCTTCGACTTTAACAACGGGCACCCTAGCTTCTGCTGCTATAGCCAATGCTAGAGATGTCTTTCCAGTTCCCCTCTCACCCACAATAAGAACACCCTGCAATATAAGAATGACAAACCCCAGAACTGATTATTCAACAAATGGGATAGAGGGAAATACATATGGAAACTCTTTTGTTTGTTTTGTTAGACAAGATATTCATTTATCACATCTTGTTTTTACTTTTATGAGCAATCAATGACATTTTTCTCTAGCTGAAAAGAAAGCAGCATCACAGGATAAAGGTTATTTTTCTTTTTCATTTTCTCAATAACCACATGGTCTCAATCTATCAGAATGTAATCACAATTTCAACCGTCTATTCAACTTGCTCAGATTCTCATTGGTACACCGGAGAAAATGATTCTGCCTATGCTGCTTTGGTTGGACAAAAGTCTTGACAGATAACATAGCAAATGTTCTCCATTTATGTTCCCTTGTCCCCACATATAAGGCTTCAGAGCTAGGAAGCAACAATCAGCCTTGTTATGCCTGATCCAGTGAGCTGGTACATTCCCCAGTCTCATGGAAGATACATAAAACATGCTAACATGATGCTCCTGACATGTAAAACTGCTTTATACAAAATGTGATGGGGTACTATGCTTTAGACAATAATACACAATTCAATCATCACCATCAGTTAAAAAAATAACTACTGCCACTAGATTATGCTATATACATAATACAATCATTTCAATAGAATATTCAACCATCGACTACAACTGCTAAAAGCCCAACATAACCCTTCAATTCTCATAATGTAGCTCATGCACTATCATATTCTGCAAGAGCAGGCCTACTTAAAACAGTTTGTTAAGAGTATAAACAGGGGCACAAGAAATTAGGAAATGAGGCTTGCTTTAAATATGCCTCGCCTCAGAACCAGAGAACCTCTCTCCTGAAAGTACCAACCTCTTACATGAACATTTGATCAGTGATAGCGAAAGCGGTGATAGCCCATCAAATTTCAATAGCACACTATCAATATGATTCTGCAGGTATAGAGAGATGAATTGCCACAGAAGGTTTTCCATATACTAGTCATCCACAAAGCCTTCACGCAAGCCCAATTTCTCGTGGCTAATGGAAAACACAGACACACCAAATAGGAAATTCCACCTAAGCATAGTTCAACTAAGAACCCTTTGTATGACTTAATTGATTGCACTGAGCCCCTCCACAAACAAGCTAGTGTCAAAGAACAGGGGAAAAAGGAACTGTCCAGTAGAATCCCTGTTAGTAGACAAGCAACTTATCTGGGTCAAATTTTTAAAGACAAAACTCCATCTCTATGCTAGCAAATAACAACCAGTGGTGAAACATTTCCAGACAAAATGAGTTCTACTGTGGAAGTCTACTTTATGCAGAGAACCGAGAGCATAGAAGCATTTGATGTCTTCAAGAGAAAAACATACGCGAGGTGCACGGGCGCCCATTTCTTGAAAAGCACGGGGATTCTGTAAGAAGGCAACAACTTCATTGATCTCCTCTCTCATTGATTCAACACTAGCAAATTCCTTTAATGGTATTGGCGGATTTTTAACTCTCTGCACAAAACAATGTTTACTTATGAGACAATAATTTACAAGAAACAGGTTATCAACTAGAGTACTCTGCAGCATAAGAACCTTCATTCCATCAAAAGCAGTTTTGATGGGATCTATGCCAGCCTTCTTCTTCTGTTTGATTTTTCTTACTTTATACTGGATATACGATTTCTGCAAGGTGGCATAAAGGTATAATTTGATTCAGTCAATCGCAAATCATAAGCTACAGAAAAAAGGACTTCAATGACTATTGTAATACTCCAGTAAAGATAACATAGAATTCATGAATAGATGACAAGTTTCTTTCTCAATGAAGGGGTAAGTTTATCACAACGTAGTGCGTATCTACAAGGGATATCTAGCTCCGAAAAGCACATATTATTGACAACAAACTTTAGCTAGTAAAGAGTCAAAACCCGATACAAAATGTATTCCAAATTCAAAGCACAAAAGACCGAGTACAGGATTCCACCCAAGAGTGATGAAGAACTCCAATTGCATACAACATTTAGAAAAAGCAAAAAGTCAAGGGTCATGCATCGGCTGAAGTGCAAGCCCAAAGATATTGTAGCTAAATGATCAGAAAGGATATTTGAAGCAAGAAAAGAATAATACCACTCGCCGTAACTTCCGTATGTTTGGATTTCTTCGTAAAGGCCCATAACCAAGAAGTCCAGGGACTTTTCTCTCCAAAAACCGGAACACATTATACAAAATGTATCCATATAAAGCACTTCTAATCAGAAACCACAGAAACCATTGGAGATCATCTGTTTTTCTGGATTTAAAGTTCATTTCTGCTTCTGATTGCCATTTCAAATACCATGTTGAGCCAACAGTTTGATCGATTTCCTCCGGCCATGCCATTCCCAATCGCATCCTTACCTGAGGCACACAAAAAATAGTAGAACTCATGGACAAAGTTAATAATTACAGTGAGTTTGAAAAAAAATTATAGAAATAGACAGGTTGCAAGGTTAAAGGATCAATACCGGGTAAGGGATTAGGTACTCAACAATGGGAAAAAATATCACTGTCACTATGTCATCATTAATGTTTCTGACTTTTTCAACAACCCAACCTCTAGCATATGACATGACTCGAGTCCTCCACAATCCCATTAAGCATTGATGGAGGAGACTCGTCGTCAAAAGGAACTGCTGGTGAAAATTCAACTCTGAGAAAGGTATCCACATAAGTTGAATGGCAGTAGGGATCCCAGAAGCAAGCATCTTCATGTACAACCCATCAAAGCCCCCAAACCCTTCAAACAGCATTTCAAATTCCTGGCAACATGCAGAATAACATTAAAAACCCAAAGAAATGAATAACGTAAAGAAGAAACTATAAGTTGAAAGATGCAGCACCTTGATGTTGACATGATATTCCTTTGTGTCCCCCTTCAGAGCAACATACATAGCACCCCAATCATGTCTGATCCGTGCACTGTTTATAAGCTTCTTGGATACGGCATAAGGTACAGCTATGGGATCCATTTCCCACCTATTTTTCTCTTCATTGTACCATGTTTTGGACACCACCCTATCACGGTCCAAGAGAATTTGTTCCTTCAAAGTTGTCAAAAAAAACCCATCAGTGTTAGAGCAAGCATCTAAGTCTGACTTTGACTCTTCTTGAATCTTTATCCACTTGAAAAGTATCTCAAACAAAGAAGAGAAGAGCATTTAAAGCAAAGAGGGTCTACAATTCTCTTTTCAAAAGACTCAAGACATCCAAATTGGCAGAATAATGCACAAAGTCTCCAATGGTTTAGGCAGAAAGCTCATGTAAAAGCATGCTTGTGAACTTGTAATGTAAATATGAGTCACAAGCAGGCCGTGATGCGACGAGAAGTGAACAAATGCTCTACCGTATCATTCCATAGAGGGGGCGGGGTTGGGGAAGGGGGAGTTGAGAACATAATACAATTATACGTGACAAACCAGTACACAACACACCCACTTCACTGCTGCTGCCCAATGAGCCAAGAGCTACCTGCCGTTGGGTCACATACTCTTTCCCAAAATCTACATCTTCTAGTAGTTTTTTCTTTAGATCTGCCTTAGCTTCTTCACGCCACTTCTTCCACCCATGATACAAATGGAGCCCAATAGCTTTCGGAACCACGACCTCCTTATCCCCGAACATCCACTTCAACTCGATTTCAGGAAATCCCTTGACAACTTCATCAACTGGTGTATTTACGATATAACACTTTTCATCACCAAATTTCTTCATGCTTTTTCTAACGCGAGCCTCTAGCCTCCTCTGCAGATCCCTAGAATCTTTAAGGCCTTGTTTTATAAGAAGAGCAAAATCTACTGAATCTTGATGAAAGAGGACACCAAAATCATCAGTCTCCACAGTCCTTGGCAGAATCATTTGTTCCAGGTACTTCCTTTGAGCACTTTTCAGATCTTTCTCAATATCAGACTTGGAAAGCTTGGTTTCAGAGTTTAATGGCACACTGCAGACAGATGGAAACAGTTTGCTCAAGATGAAGAAGCATGCTCATTTACCTCAGAAAGGAAAAGGAATTACTCAAACGAGGCTAGCCCGTTCTCAAAAGTATATATGCATAAAAAGACCACAGAAGCCGGAAACACTTCCAAGCAAGTTGGCATCATTAGAAGGGAACCCTGCCAACCTATTCATAGTGCAAACACCCAGAACAATTGATAAACGGTTAATTCAAACTTGTGCAGCAATGATGTGTAATGCTTTGTGGCAGCAGCATATTGAACCAACAATTTCCCCTAAAATCTTTACTTAGCACTAATTCAACTGTATCTATAGTATCGGGACTCATAGCAAATGAGGGGCCGTAGAAATTTTACCTATCTGGGGTACTCTTTCGCCAAATTTCCCTCTTGAACCTCTCAACCAGAGCTTCACACTCTCTCTCGATGAAACAAAGCTCTCGCACTCCAATACTCATTGCAACCATCTCCCTCCTCATTATACTATCCTCAACATCCCCAACTCTCTCCCAAATTCTATCATACTCGTCCTCCAATCTGCTCAAGGTCTCCTCAAATTCACCCCCTTTTGCAGCCGTTTTCTCGTTTTCCCTTTTCACTCTCATTGCCTCATTAACAATCTCCTCTGACCTCTTAATCAACCCCTCTTTCTCTCTCTTCAATTCCCTCAGCTCCTCATACATACCACGCATGATCTCCTCCTGCAATTGCCGTTTCTCCAATTTCACCGCCTTCATCGCCACCTTCAACCCCTTCACGCTCCCATCCCCTCTCCTGATCTCATCCAAACATCTCAGAACCACCGAAACCTTCTCCAACAATCTCTTCGTGCAATTCGAATACTCGTGCCCTTTCACTTCAGACCCCTCCTCTATTTTCTCCAAATTCAGCTCCGTTGCCACCACTGCGGCGGCCGCAGGGGCCTGAACTCGGCGAAACGGAGCGAAACCTACCGCTATGAAGAACACCGCGCAAGCCAACGGCCTCACCACGCATTGGATCACTCGACCCGAGCTCTCGGAAGCTTCCGGAACCCGCGCCGCCGCCGCCGCCGCCTCCTCGCCGCAGCATTTCGAGCCCCGGGAAGGCTCAACGACCCGAAACGCCCGCGGGCGGGCGGCGAGCTTCGGCGGCCTCCGCCGCTTCCCGTGCGGCGGCTTCGAAGCGAGCAGCCGGCGGCTCGAGAGGGCGGGGCCGAAGCGGAAACGCGCCGGCGACGGAGATGCCCGCCAGGATTGGTGCGAGAGGAGGAATGGAGTGGCGACGGAGGAGGTCATGGTGGTTCTAGACGGTGGGATGCGCAGCGCGCGAGTGCATCGTGTGATGAAGAGGATCAATGGAGGAGAGAGAGAGAGAGAGAGAGAGAGGGGAGAGGTTTGGTGTAGTGCCAGACCAGAGGTGAAGAGGTTTATCCGGGATTTCGGAGGGACAGCACGGAGAAGACGGTGTGGGGGGGTGGAATTGTAAATACCGACCGTTTAAGCTTTGGGGGCGATCGGCTCCCGGGTCGAGCCAGATCGGTAGAATCGGAAATTGGATCGGGAGAGGGCTGGTCCAGCTCTCGGGTTGCATCGGTTCGATTTAGGGTTTTGGCAATTTCCTTTTTTTTACTCTTTAAAGTAAAAGTAAAATATTTTAAAAAAAATACCTCAATCTAGAATCGAGAATCGGACCGATCATTTAAAAACTCCACCCGGAGCAGCGCAAGCGATGTTGTTATTTTATCTTATTTTGCACGGCTTTTGAATTATGAACCCGATAGTGATGATAAATGAATATTACTTTTTCGAAAGTCAAGAATTGAATTATCATTTTGTTAAATCGTTGATGAAGGTTACATTACCGTCCTAATAAAAGACCTTTCAGATCGATAAGATTGTATCGTTTGCAAGAACATACAGACATTTATCCACGCGTTGATAATTTCTTCTATTCCTACATCGATGAATGAGATGAAATATCCTTCGCAATTAGAGTGAATGAAAAACCCTTTTTTGACCTAAAGTCCCTTTTTTAGTATTTTCAACATATCCACAACATGAGCGTGAGTCAAATTTGTCTTGACGATGATTCTCTCCGGTGAAAATTTGGTGATAAAAGTATTACAAGCCGAAGTGACGATGGAGTTCTCCTGTACCCGTATCTAAATCATAAAAATAACACGCGCACATCAATTAGTTTAGTAATTCCATGTCATGCATTACATGTCATTTGGTAATCGCAATTTTAAATATCCACGTCATACGTCAACATAGCAATATCCACGTCATTATATCGAGTGAATACATGCTTAGGTTTGTATAATTAAATCGCATGATTATCTTGCCCATCATTAGGATTAGTTTACAATGCATTTAAATTCATGTCACGTGTCGTTAGTTTAAATTAAAACTCGCATTTTGTGCATTGCATTTACTTTAATATTTATTAAAGAAGAAAAATAAAAATAATAATTAATTGTCATTGCATTTAGAGATCATGATTAAGTCATGCATATTTTGAATTAACATCTTGCATAACGCTAGGCATTATCATAATGCAAGTCATGCTTTGCTCAATGCACTGAGGTTTTTCCCAGTTTTCTAGTAATTTATTTGCATGTTTTGGTTTACCGAGCGTTAAATTCTTGCTTGCGCCATGCATGATCACCTATTGCATATAAGTAGCCTAGGATTAAAATTGACCAAGAGCACTTGCAATTATTTTTCAAAATAAAGAGATAAGATACCAAAGGGCATTAGATTCATCTCGTAACCAAGCCTTCGTATCCATAAAATTTCTAGTTCGCAAAAGTAAAATATTATTTTATATTTTATTTGGGTTTCTAATTAATCTATAACAAATTAGTAACTACTTCTAAATAAATTGATTTGTATAATTAAGGATGATCAAATCAAAATTCGGAAGTTATAATTGGTATGAATTTGAGAGAGTCTGTGCTAATTATTTGCTTAGTAATCAATTAGCTTTCCCTTTAGTGGTTCACTTCTAGGAACGTCCTGACCGGTTGCACATTTGTAAGTGAATTATTTATTATTCAAGTATTCTTTTTACGGCTAGATCCCGGTCCCTTCTTCCGTTGACAACCTTGAAAAATTGGCTTCCACTAATCATGGACTATTAGGAAACTAAAAAGATGGCACGACTTTAAAACACATTAGCTTTATCGGTATAGTAAGAGTTGAATATTTGCAACTAAAAAAGTCATACTTAAAATAGTAAGAAATACAAAGCTAATGTGTTTTAAAGCAAAATAACATTTCCCAATTTCACCAAACAAATTTCAAGAGGAAAAATTCCAAAACAAGGGCCTTCTTAAATAAGGCTTGAAGTGACTATGATAATTTTAAATATGGGCCTAACCCCATCGGTTCACTAGCTGGCCAAATTATCCGAATGATTAAGGGCATTTTCATTTTAAAATATTTTAAAAATAATTTTAGTTAAATTAAACAAGTAGGATGGCACTGGTCCATGCGCAGGTCTAGGGAAGGGTCGCCGCCCTCTCCTGGGTCTCAGGGCTCGCCTCTGGTCGATGAAGGTTGCTGACCCTCGCTGAGGTGTCGGCGACCTGCCAGCCATTATCACTGCCCTACCAACAATGGGGCGATGACCACAGGGTAGGCTACCAGTCCTCTCGCTTGTTTTTTTATTTTAACTTTAGCCTTTTTTTATCGAAAGAAAGAAAAAACATAAAAGGAAAAAATATATAAAAAAACAAAAAATTGTCCTTGGTCTTGGTGATGTCAGGGCCTTTTTGAGACTGAAATTGTTACTTTGGACCTTTATTTGAAACAAAATTCACTTCATGCCCTTATTTAAAACAAAGTCTACTTCGAGTCTTTATGTGAAATCAAACGTGGTTTTACTCATCGTTACATGTAATTTGCGAAAATCTCAAATGTTTTGGCTTTTAAAAAGGTCGAAAAGCACGCGATTCATAATATTTGTGATCCAAGTTAAAAGGGAAAAGTGAATCCACATAGAAAATTTTCTTTATTGTATTCTTTATTTTTTGAATTTAATAAAATCAGACCAAAAAATAGAAAAAGAAAGAAATCCCCGAATTACCAAAAAAAACTTCAAGTTCACGCAAAACAAAACAAAAAAAATAAAATTTTGAAAAAAGAAAAAGTGCCGATTCCTTTTTCTTTTTGGGCGGATTTCTAACCACTGGCACCGTTTCAATTCTCATCACATTGTCTGTAAATCATCCCGCCCCCCCCAAAAAAAAAAAACAAAATTTCTCTGCTCCTCTGCTTCGATTCGCCTAGCCGTCCGGCGAGCCCTAGCCTTCTTCTCCGGCGAGCTCCGTCGCAGCTCCGATCACGCTCTCCCGCAGGGTTTGCCGGGGTCGACCTGCTCCGGTGGCGGTGCGTCGAAGGCTCGCGTTCGCGTTCGCGTTTCTCTCTCTGCTGCTACTGGCGGAGCTTCATGTCGGGGCGCTTGCTAGCTGACAGCTTCACGGTCGTCGTTCCCTGTGCCCGCCATTGAAAAAGCGCGCGGTCCCGCGTCGGCGGAGTCGCGAGAATAAAGGGTGAGTGATGCGAAACGGGATTGTGGAAATTCGTGGGTATTGCATTGTCTTCGAGCACGATGTGTGTGCGCGTGCAAGTTCGGATTTTCCCGCTGCATCTGCTGGGCATCTGGGTGTTTTTAGAGCTTGGCGTGTCGGTTCTATTTGACAGTGAATTTTAGGTGAAGGTGACTTTGTGGTCGTGTTCCCTGCTGGCCGCGTTCTTATTTCCGGCGACTCCTAAGGGAAGTTGTCGCTGCTGGATGGTGCTAGATCAAAGAATGCTGGCATTGTTGACCGTACAAGTATGACACTTTTGGAAGTGACTAGGGACAGTATTGGCAAACTAGTCTATTCAGTTTTCGGAGATGATGGGTCGCCCGAATAGTTATTTCCTGTATTATGCTGGAAGTTAGTGTTTGCTTTCCCGGGCAAACATCACATTAAAGATGGCTCACTTTAGAATAACACCACCACTTCAGACCACGTTAGGCCTGTAGCTGCAGTGTTGTATTCTTCTGTGTGAGGCTGTAATTTGTGCATGTTTGGGTAGATATGGCTTCATGACATTAGAAATTCAGTTTTTGTTTCACACTTGGCTTGTTGTGGATAATTTGTGTTGAGCACCGAATGCCTCAAATATTTTAGAAACATATGCATGTCTGTATTAATTCATATTTATTAATTTTTGCTTGATATTCCTTATATGTGAACTTTTAGAATAATAGGCTGTCTTGAAGATGTACCAAGTGAAATTATATTAATGAAAAAATCAATGAAACTAATTGAGGTCTTGGCTATTCTATTATTTGGGGAAAAGTTACGGTGAGTGTTTTGTCCAATGCCACGCTTTCCTGTGCATTTTATGTAGGAATCTCTATTTTTGTGCTGATTATGTTTTGAAATCTAGGCTGCCATAGTTCTCATGACTGCATTATGGACTTTGTTATCGTTAGGCCATGGAGCCAGTAAGTTTTCTCGGGGCATCGGTAAAAGGATCTCTAGTAATTTTTTGATACTCTATATAATGATCATTAGACCAGAACTTGATTGGCTTGTGCTATTCATCTAATTTGGGATTGATTGGTTCATTGCAGACAGATTCAAGTAGAATACTCTGATTTTCTTATGTCAAATTCAGTTCCTTCAGAAATGAAGACCGTCTCATGAAATTCTTTAATTTATTTTAGACTTTGAAAGATGGAGGAAAAAAAAGATGAAGTAGAAGATATGGAGATTACTTCTAGCGATTCTTTTATTGATTCAGATGATGATGAATCATCGGCATCAGAACAAGATGTTAACTTACATCCTGAGGCAAGTTGCTTGGACTGCTCCTTCCGTTGGAGCAACTTTTTTCCTTCTGTGAGCAAGCTATATTTGATAGTATTATAATTCGGGTGTCTTTTTCTTTCAGGAGCCTTTGACAGAACAGGAAATAGAGGAACTTGTTAATGAGTATTTAGAAGTTGAGAGCAAGGTATCAATTCTTCATATCTTTCCTATTTTGACTTCACAAGCTTTATTCTGGTTGATTTTTTGGCTGGTTTTCTCTCATTCTCATTTTAGGCTGCAGAGGCCCAAGAAGCACTTGAAAAGGAATCACTTGCCAGGTTAGAGAGTGAAGTTAGAGCAGAGCTGGCTCAAACTTATGATGGGGATGATGTGAGTCTTTACTCTTGGATTATGCACTCGAGTTCTTTGTCTGCAAAGTTTGTCTTGGGAACTACCTGAACTCTTTTGTCCTTTAACAGTTGGAGAAGGCTGTTGCAGATGAACTGGATACATATAGGGAAGAGTGGGAAGCTCAACTTGATGAGCTTGAGACTGAGAGTGCTAACTTACTGGTATCACACCCTTTTGGCAACTGAAGAAGTTTTGATGCTTGCTATGTTTCGCAACTGCCAGCCTTTCTTCTAGATGATTGTTATTATACTTCATATAGTACAGAATTGCAGATGCACACACCTAAGTAGAATAGAGCCCTTCATTGTTTGTTGGGTATTAAGGAACAATGTATTGTTTTCCGTCAGTGACCTTATTTTAATCCCCTTAGATGGTTATTCTATCTTGGCTTTGAAGAATTGTCCAACTTGTTGATATGCTTTTCTGTCTCCCACAAATCCCTGTCATTGGTTTGTCTTCTCAAACTTTTTATGTGAAATTGTTGAAATGCTGACTCACCTCCACTCCTTCGGATGTTTATATTGGTCTCTGATGTTTCGACTTTCGTAGATTTTTTGTTTCCATTCGTACGTCCCGTGCTTTTATCAAGGTGCCATTTTTGGTCATTTTGCACTAAATTCAGGAGGCCTCCTCTTTCAATTTCATGTATTGTCTGGATACATGCTGTTCCAGTTATTGGACATGGGGACTTAGAGTGTGGTTCCTGCCATTAATTTGTGTAGATGGGCATAAAACCTCTTTTGGAGCGAATATTTTTCATATTATTTGTTGTTGTTTTTGGCTAATGTTGCATTCAATAGAAACTTTAAACCCTCAAAACATACAAGAGCAAACCTTCAAACACTAGAATAGATGCATCTCCAGTGGGAGCCTGAGTATGTGATTGCTCCTCTGGAAAACACACTTATATCGCTCCTCTGGAAAACACACTTATATCTTCTTGACTTCCTCTTATTGCTTTATTTTGGAGCAGGAACAACTTGATGGTGCTGGTGTTGAGTTACCAAGTCTATTCAAATGGATTGAGAGTCAGGCTCCCAATAGTTGTTGTACTGATGCATGGAAAAAGAGGGCTCATTGGGTTGGTTCACAGATTACCAGTGAAATTACCGAGTCAGTGGTTGAGGCCGAGAAGCACCTTCAGACAGTTAGGCCTATAAGGAGGTTGTTCAAACCACCCCGCCCCCTCCCGACAGTTTATTGTATTGTCCCATTACTGAACTCAAAGTGATTTTGCTTTCTGATGTGTGAGTTCAGGCGACATGGTAGAGTACTGGAGGAGGGGGCTAGTGGATTTCTGCAGAAAAAGCTTGCTAGTGATGAAATCAAAGATAGCGAGGGGAGTGAATCGGCAGTTGACTGGGGCACTTTTAATAAGATATTTGCCGATGGTGCATCTGATGATGCTACTTCATTTGGTAGCAAGAACTGGGCTTCTGTTTATTTGGCAAGCACTCCACAGCAAGCAGCCCAGTTGGGAATAAAGTTTCCTGGTGCTGATGAGGTTACATAGCACTCAAATGGTGTTTATGAATTGTCATCATGTTACTTTAGGCACAACTGCTTCGGGTTTTGTTTTGGTCTCTTTTGTTAGTTATTGTTTTTGTTTCGAAATTTGTTTTAAGGCATATGCTGTTGTGCCTATTTTCTACAAGGCAAAAACTTCAAAAGCTTATCTTAGTGTTGTGTTATATCAACAATTTTATTTGTCTGATTCTTGTGATGCATTTTTTGCTTTAGGTTGAGGAGATTGACGACATTGATGGCAGTTCCAGTGATCCATTTTTTGCAGATGCAATAGCAAATGAAAGAGAACTAGTTCTTTCTGAAGAACACAAGCAGAACTTCAGGAAGGTCTCCTTTTATTATTCTGTCTTCCATGTCTCAAACTTGTAATCTTCTTTTTCTACCAGGAGGAAGTGTGTTTTTACCTTGTATTAACCATTTAAAGTGTAGCTTAAACTTCTTGAAGCATTTTAACAATCATTTGTGGTTTGCCTTGACGGTCAGAGTTGCTGCATGCTTGTTTCTGGTACAAGTCCAGTAATATTACATGTTGTCTAGCCACATTTTTCTCAAGATGATTCTACATCAGTGTACTATGATGCGAAATTTATTTAGTTGTAGTAACTAGCAAGAAGTTAGCCTTTTTGTCCAGAAGTTGGACTTATCAAAGTTTTTCAAATGGTTCAAATAGGAGTACTTTTTAACATCAATGTTTTGTCCCAGGGCAAATATGTATTCTCACTTTGTTGAGCTTGTTTCTTACGTTCACACCTTGATAGGTGAAAGAGGAGGAGGATGCAAATCTTGACAGAAAGCTTCAAGGTCACTTGAAGCAAAAGAGACAAAAGAAGAGATGCAGGAAGGTACAAATTTCCCAGTATACTTTCCTTTCATGTTCCAATGTTCTTGTTATCTTTGATCTCTATATGATCCATGTATCTTTCTTGTTGGATGAACAACAGAAATCATTCTAGGATAAGTTGACTAATTTACATTTAATTGCTGGTAATTATTGTGGAAATCATACACCATTGTAGTAAAGAAATAAGGAGCGTAGCTTAGTTATCAACCAAATATTGTTTTAGGTGTGGATGACCTGTTACATGCAGGCTCTTTGGGCTTTTGTGCGAGCTTGAAATTAGTCAATCTTCTTCCGGTTGTTGTGCCTTCAAAAATAGAAGGGGATAACATGGAAAAGAAAAAAGAGGAAAATCGAAATTAAATACAAAAGCCTAGATATGCTAATCAGTTGATATACGAGTTGATTGTCATGTTAGGGTAAATCTTAATGATATTTCTTCTTCTTTTGTCCATTTTGGCATGGAAGACTGTTCAGAAAGAATGTATGACTGATCAAGATGGCAGCTCAGATGTGCAAAATGTGTTGAACAAGATAGCATGTGAAAATGGTGAAATGGTTGCTGATGATGGTGTTACTGTTCAAAATTTGAAGAATGATATGCTTGAAGGTCATGGCACCGATAGTCCAGACAGGGGAAGGCAAATAGCTAATGGCTCAACTTCACTGCTTCAGGAAACTGCTTTCCCTAATTCCAATGAGGAGATGAGCTTTAGCAATAAGAGGAGTCGGACAGTCATTATAGACAGTGATGATGAAGCCCAGTTGGTAGATGATTCACTCCATTGTGTCGCTAATAATGAGCAATCCGTTTCAAAGGATTCAGGGGACGCTGCTGACTCCTTTAATAGGAAATTACATTGCACAGCTTGTGGTAAAGTGGCTGGTGAGGTGCATGCACACCCCCTGCTGAAAGTGATCATTTGCAATAGTTGTAAATATATGGTGGAAGAAAAGATGCATGTGAAGGTATGGACATAGTCGATTCCGGATATTTTATTTTGATGGATGCAAACCTTTGAGTGTTTGTATTTTCTTCACTTTGATGCTTCCCTTGTAAGTATTTTTCTCTTCCATATGCAAATGTTATTGTTACGAAGCTTGATGCTTAATTGCTAATTATCCTTGGAAAGGGGAGCTCAATCGAGAACCTTATTTAATTCTCTTGTATCATTTGGTAAATTTCGAAAAGAAATATTAATACAGTCCATGATTATATTATTCTTCATGTCAAGTATAAATTTAAGCACCATTTGGTCTGAATCGATTGCTTTGTGTGTTTGCACCAGTTCTCAGGTGAACTTTTCGCAAATTGTAATAATTTTTATGGCAGATTCTGTTATCAATTGATTAATCTTGTTGTATGATAATTCAAACAAAACTTTGTAGGACGCGGATTGCTCCGAGTGTTATTGTGGATGGTGTGGAGGAAGCAGTGACTTATTAAGTTGTAGAGCTTGCAAAACATTATTTTGCGCCAGTTGCATTAAAAGGAACTTTGGTGAAGTATACCTGTCCAAGGTCCAGGCCTCTGGCTGGAACTGCTTCTGTTGCTCTCCAAGTGTCTTGCACAAACTAAAATTGGAATTGGATGAAGCCATGAAATCTGGGGTTTCAGTGGTTTCTAGCTCCAATACTGATTCTGATACTTCAGATGCAGACATTAATATTCCAATCAGGTGATGGCTATTTTCACTTTAGAGACTTTCATACAGGAAATTAAATGTTTCCAGCTTTTCTTTTGCTTCGTGAAATCTTATGCCGATTTGTTTCTTCTAGATAGCTTCTATTTACTTTCCATCAATCATATATTATGGAATAATGGCTCCGTTACAAATTAATTCTTTCCTTCTTTGCTTCCAAATGCAGTCTATATATTTTTCTTCTTTATTTTCCTGTGCACTAAGTATAGTGCATTTCTCTGGTTTTATGCATTTCTCTATTGTTGCTACTGTTGTAGTTCAGCGAGATCAGGAGTTAGAATTATAGATGCTTATCCTCTCGGTCATTGTCTGTCTATGTCGTCTTTTATGATAAGAGAGTGCCATTTTATAACATTAACAAATGGCCGAGTGCAAACATATGGAGAGAGGATCGAGAGAAATGTCTTCCACGTTGAAGTACTTTGCCCTAATAATTAGGATTTTCAATTTGAACATCCTAAATGTATTTTCTACATGTGCTTGATACATGAGTATCATATGGGACTAGTGTGTTGTGATAGTTCAAATATGCCATAATGACCAGATGAAGTCATGCTGACGGTGATTGATAACTGTTAGCATATTTTCCTATGATGATAACGAAAGTAAAAGCAGGAGAGGTGGGTGCTTTGTCACGCACTTGATTCTATATGCGAGCAATGAAATGTGAGTTTGGTTTAAGAAGAACGCATTACTCCTCAAACTTCTTCTTCTTTGTTTAGGTCAAAGAGAAAGTGTAAAAAGAAAATTCGTAGAATACTTGATGATGCTGAACTTGGTGAAGAAACCAAGAGGAAAATTGCAATAGAGAAGGTATCTCTTGTTTGGTGGATTTGTTCTTCTGAAATTTAGTTGTAAGCAGGGCATTGCTTGTGATGTAATATTATGCTTGCAGGAACGTCAAGAACGTTTGAGGTCTTTGCAAGTTCAATTTTCTGCCAAATCCAATATTCCGAATTCTCCAAGTGGTTCGTTTAGCTTGTCAGAGGGTACTGCTATTGACATGGTTGGTGACACCTCCACGGGTTTCATAGTGAATGTGGTGAGAGAAAAGAGTGAAGAAGCTGTGAGGATTCCACCAAGTATTTCATCAAAGTTAAAAGCTCATCAGGTCTTTGTTCTTCTTTTGACAATAATTGCCTCCCTACATAAGTGGGGACACTTTCAATGTATTTTGATTGTGCCTTCTATGCCCAATAAACTTATCAATGGGTATTTTGTTAGCCACTTGTTAGCCACTAAGATATGTGACATAAATCACTTAGACTGGGCATTTTCTCCTCCAACCTGCCTTGTTATCTGTGAACTTTAATATGTGCATATCTTTTGATGCCAATTACTACAACCTTTGTTACCTTACATGGATGAATGGCTTAAGATGACAAACTGGGGAAAAAAAAATTGTTGGATGTTTGGAATTGTTGGACAGAGATATCACTGGATCTTGTTTTGGGAAGTCTGTTGGAATTACTTCAGCTCAGTTATTTTAAGTTTTCCGTCATCACTATGGGAATTTGGATCGTACTTGCTATTCTGGTCTTCCATTTTTGTTTTGTTGATTCACTAGCAGTTCAATCTTCCTTCTTGTTTATCTTTTCTCCCCCTGATTTAGGTTTCAGGGATTAGGTTTATGTGGGAAAATATTGTGCAGTCAATTAGAAGAGTAAGGTCTGGGGATAAAGGCCTTGGTTGCATCCTAGCTCACACCATGGGCCTTGGTAAAACATTTCAGGTATTGTTTTCTTAACTCTATCCCTTGATGAGATTGTTGACTGATCTTGTCTCAACTTCCTATCACCCTAGGAAGAATTTTTCTTATCACTAATTGTGTGGAAGGCCCCACATCTTTTTTCCGTTAATTGATCCTGCCTCTCATCCAATTGACCCGATTATTGAGTAAATTGTATCGCACAAAATCCTGGGGCAATGTGGGAAAAGGTGAGAAAGAAGCTTTAACCTTACATGAATATTCTTTGATGATTAATGATACTTATCTTTTTTCTTTGTACTGTAGATATTATTTATTACCCTTCAATGCTGATATCTCAGAAATTCTCAATTTTCAGATTTGATTAGATTGTTGTGTCCGCGTTACTTTTGCATGCAATATATTGCCCCTGATTTTGGAGTGTAGGAACCTAGTCATACTCGACTTTGAACTTCTTGCACAGCGTATTATCATGTAGTTCAATTTCTGATTTTGATGCTCGTGGTTATTTATTTAAATCACACTGTTTTGTCTTTTTTTTTTATGTTAGGTAATAGCATTTCTTTACACTGCTATGAGAGCTATTGAGTTGGGACTCAAAACTGCTCTTATTGTGACGCCTGTAAATGTGCTCCATAATTGGCGGCGTGAGTTTGTTAAGTGGACGCCTTCAGAATTTAAGCCTCTTCGAGTCTATATGCTGGAAGATATATCAAGGTATGATTACATTTCTCTGTTATTTCGACGAAGGTGCAGTTTGGACTTCATGATAGATTTCTAGTGGAGCCAATCCCCTTGGACATTGGAACTGTTTTACTATTTTAAAGCTACATATAAAGTGGGTTGTTTCATTTTAGTTGGGTAAAAGAAGAGTGTTATTGCTACAGGAAAGTGCTTTGAAATTTAAGTGAAATTGAAATAATTATTAGTTGTGACATGAAAGGTGTTCTATGCGTGGCATTGTTTTGATAGAAACTGAAGGGAAGTTTGTGTTGGCAAATTTCTGTGATGTAAAAATCTGAGGCTTGTCATTGTTTTGGTTTTATAATTTTCAAAATTCTAATGGTGAATTTTTGTATGCTTGATTTTCAATTTTCCCAAATGAGTCAAACTTGGGTCTTCAGAGTAGTCGTTCGCACTTACCATAAGGTGCTGCTATTTTCCATTAGTTCTAAGTCAGGAGAGGTATTTACTTTCCTTTTTAGATTACAAAAAATGGGTGAAATTCTGCTGTCGTCATTATCTTCTCCCGCTATTGTTGTTCAGATTTTGTTGATCTCTCCTTGTCTATTCTGTATTATTGCTCATTAAGAGTACATTAGTTCTTGCTTTTAATAGTTTGAAAGGATGAGACAGTACTAGTGGAACACTTTTGAAGGTAGCTCATGCAGAGCAACTCTCTTTAATAAACTGGTAAAACAGGAAAGGGTTGCCAGTACTATTTGGATTGAGATGGTCAGAATGACCAGCTCAAGATGATGAATTGTTGTACAGTAGAAAGATTAGGGGGAGCTGCTTTTTCAGTAATTGCAGGAAATGTGATTTAGCATGTTGTTTGGGTGCATAGCTTGGTGAGTCTCTGCAGTAATCATTATGACCTCCTTAAAATGGAAAAGAAATGATTGAAAGGTGATTATGAATATGAAATTATTGTCGAAGGAGATTTCTGATGTTGTAGACTTGTTCTTGGT
Source organism: Syzygium aromaticum (assembly GCA_024500025.1). NCBI lineage: Eukaryota > Viridiplantae > Streptophyta > Magnoliopsida > Myrtales > Myrtaceae > Syzygium > Syzygium aromaticum. The sequence goes on from CM044892.1 coordinate 33,972,944, forward strand.
TATAAGCACTAGCATTGTAAATCCATGGTGCTTTAGTGTTAACACTCATATCTCCCAAGAGTCATTTGATTAGATTTTCTACTTCGATTTATGTTCTTGTTGGGAGCCACGGACTAGTTGACGGCTCAAAAGCTTCTGGAATGATCTAACAAAATAATTCTTTTTGCTTTTGTTTTGACGTGATTAACTTGCACCTTACCTTTTGAGATCAATGAATAAAATGAATCAGTTTTTATTTGGGTAACAATCTGGTAATTGAGCTCTTTATTTGGTTTATTGATCTCTTTTTGCTAATGAGCTTTCACTCTCTTGGTGTCCTCTAGTTAACTTATGAAATAATCTTGTGTCCTTTTGTTTTTCTTGTGTCAAGATATTGATTTTGCTGTTTGACTTCCAGAGAGAGAAGACCTGAATTGCTTGCAAAATGGAGGGCTAAAGGTGGCGTCTTTTTGATAAGCTACACTGCTTTCCGGAACTTATCCTTTGGTAGAAATGTAAAGGACAGGAACGCGGCTAGAGATATTACTTGTGCTCTGCAGGTAGTTAAATGACTGAATTTTTTCTAACAATACTTTTTAATTGGGTCCTACTACTGCTTATGTGTAAGTGCGCGCATGCATGTGCATGCGCTTCGTGGGTTTATATTGATACGATCATTTCTTCGTTCAATTTTCAGGATGGACCTGATATACTTGTTTGTGATGAAGCCCATATCATTAAGAATACTCAAGCTGATACAACCCAAGCCTTAAAACAAGTTAAATGCCAGAGACGGATTGCTTTGACGGGGTCACCCCTGCAGAACAATCTAATGGAATATTATTGTGTGAGTTGCATGAAATCCACAAATGCTGTAGATATATTTGTGCAATGTCCAGTAGAAGTGGGTGAGATTTATACTGTTATTGTATTTGACAGATGGTTGATTTTGTGAGAGAAGGTTTTCTTGGGAGCAGCCATGAGTTTAGGAATCGGTATGCTTTCTCATAAATAATTGTTATATCCTATTTGTGCCTCCTAAAAGCATAGTAATTACTCCCTGTTCATTTCAGCTTCCAAAATCCTATAGTGAATGGTCAACACACCAATTCGACCTCTGAAGATGTGAAAATAATGAATCAACGATCTCATATTCTGTACGAACAATTGAAAGGTTTTGTCCAGAGAATGGACATGAATGTGGTGAAGAAGGATTTGCCACCTAAAACAGTTTTCGTCATTGCTGTTAAGCTTTCTCCTTTGCAACGAAAATTATACAGAAGGTTCCTAGATGTGCATGGCTTTACAACTGGCAAGCTCTATGATGAAAAGATGCCAAAGAGAAGTTTTTTTGCAGGATATCAGGCCTTGGCTCAGGTACCGCGTTTAAGGATTTTGTTGTTTTGCTAAATTTCTTATCATCAGTCAGAACAAACATTGAAAGGCTGCCACAGTGCAAAATCCTTTTTTATTTTGCGAGTGCGAGAGGTTATTTTGCATCTCACCTCTATTTTGCTGGGGCTGTTTTGGTGGCTAGGTCTAAATTGAGCTACCTCTTCCTTGCACCAATGTTACATCACCTCTGAAACTCATAGAAAATCCCCCTGAATTTCATGTTTAATGTAAATGTAGATTGGACAGTAAGAACATATATGACCTCTTTTCACTGCCTTACGACTTTTTTGTTCTCTCTCTCTCTCTCTCTCTCTCTCTCTCTCTCTGCTGTTTCACTACTTTTGAGGCATCCCACTCTATGTTTTGTTTTGTATGCTTACTCTCTGTAGTAGATATGGAACCATCCAGGTATATTGCAACTGAAGAAAGAAGACCGTGAACATGTGAGACATGAAGAGACTACGGAGAATTTTGGAGATGACAGTTCTAGTGATGAAAATATAGAATACAACATAGCCAATGGAGGTAGACACTTTCTTTTTTACCTCTTCGAGTGACAATATGTTGTGTATTTGATAGCCATGTTTCATAACATAAACGAGGTCATTAATTTGAGGACACTGGATGAGGATCATGTAGTTTCCTTGTTTATTATGGCATCAGATTGAGCTGGATAGTTAGTCTGTCACATAATCCATGAGTAGTCCACCAAATGTACTTCTAGCCCTTTATATTTTACTGATGAAAAATATGAGAGCAGTATCAAATCAAAGGGTTTTGTTTTTGTAATCCTCTATATCTGAAGCCTAGCCATGATGGCAGTTTAACTTGTTGCCCTTCCCTACTGTCTCCCTATCCTGTTTTTGGAAACAGTTGCTTTGGGCGATATTTGTGTGTGATTTGCATTTGCCGTTTTGTTGGAAATTGTGTTGAAAGGGATTCTCAATCCTAGAAATGATTTTTGTTCTTCTTTAAGATTAAGATGAAGAGACAGTTCACTGTTTCCCTAATTGATTACTGATTACTTCTGCCTATTATAGTGAAAGCAAGCAGTGGAGATGATTTACTCAGGGGAAAAATTCAGAATGGCTTTCTAAGCAAGGTATAGTTCAACAGATGGTATTGATGACTCATTTTCGACAGCACATCTTTGTCTCTTAGTTCTGAAAGCCATTATTGGTGTGCCTATTTTTAGAGGGTGTGTAAGAGCTTTTATGTTAGTCGTTTTCCATTGGGTTTCACTTCTAAGCCTATTTGTACCATTCTCTGTATTGTGAAAAATCAATGACGTTAGTGGCTCTTTTTCATATGTTCAGCTTTTACTAATAAATTACTAATTTGTGTGATGTTTCTTTGTATGTCTTATTGTTATTATATCTTTGCAGGACTGGTGGAATGATCTTCTTCGAGAAAATGATTTTAAAGAGCTTGGTTATAGTGGCAAAATGGTTCTGTTGCTCGACATTTTAATTATGAGCTCAGATGTTGGTGATAAGGCATTGGTTTTTAGCCAGAGTATTCCTACTCTTGATCTTATTGAATTCTATCTTTCAAAGTTACCTAGACAGGATAAACGTGGCAAGTTCTGGAAGAAGGAAAAAGATTGGTACAGGTTGGTACTCTTTTTTTGATTTCATAAAATGGTAAGCGAGGTCCGTTAGCTGGCAATAGTTAATGTTGTGGTGGGTATCTCATGGTTCATTCAATAATATAGAGTGTTTGTGGGAATGAACTTTTTACTCGATCATCGTACCCGAGGAATTTGGCCAGTTGTATATTTGTGTTTTAATTTCAAGGAAGTTCCATTGTCTTTATAGTACAATTGGTGGTCATTTTTTTTTTTTTTTTTTGAGTCGCCTTCAGTATCACACACCTGCAAAATCATGTTACCAACAGAGGCAGCAGAGCTATGAAATATGGTCTTTTGGAGGATGTTAAAGTGTATAAAACAGTCTAAAGCATGGATTGGAGTACTGGCTACTCTTTGAGAGAAAAATTATAAGTGGTCATTGTGTTACTACACCAACAAAACCTCAAGTTCTGTGGGGAGACAAAAATGCCAGTAATTTTGGCCAATCTGGCATTTCCTCCTTTCCTTGCTCACTCCCTCCACCCCTAGTTCATCAGCATAGCTCATATTTGGTATCCTTTCTTTATTCGTTAGTCAGATACATTAAGTGGGATGACAGTTGTTGGAATGGAATTGCTAGAGTTTTGCTTGGATTAAATTCTCCGATTTAATTCTGGAAAGGATAGCAAAATAATGTCTCAACATTTGCATGGGATTTATTCAATATGACAGCCGAGAGCACTGGTTTTACTTTTCCAACAGGCTTGACGGAAGAACAGAGAGCTCTGAAAGGCAAAAGTTGGTGGAGAGGTTCAATGAACCCCAGAATAGAAGGGTGAAATGCACTCTGATTTCGACAAGAGCAGGATCTCTTGGGATTAATCTGCATGCTGCTAACCGCGTTGTTATTGTTGATGGTTCATGGAATCCCACATACGATCTTCAGGCAATATATCGAGCTTGGAGGTGCATATTCTTGTTTTATCGCTGCATTCTTTAATCATTTATCTTTTACTCATCTATTAATTCGTCCCTGCAGATATGGCCAAACAAAGCCTGTTTTTGCCTATCGATTGATGGCACAGGGTACCATGGAAGAAAAAATCTACAAGCGTCAGGTAGAGGAAGAGCAGATTTGTTTCTACTCTCTGGTTTTCTCTGTGGAAATTGATTGATCTGAATGCTGCATGAAGGTAACAAAGGAGGGCCTAGCTGCAAGGGTGGTGGATAGGCAGCAAGTGCATAGGACTATATCCAAAGAAGAGATGTTACATCTTTTCGAATTCGGCGATGACGATAACCCAGACATGTCGACCGAGCTGCGTCAACAAGCTGGCGATGCTAGCAAGCTGGGTCTGGCCTACCCAGTTGGAGATTCCCTGAAGCAGAAGTCTTCTTCCTGTGGAAGCTGCTCCTCCGACAAAATAATGGACAGTTTACTTGGCAAGCATCACTCGAGGTAGACTATAATTTTACTGAGAACTTTGATGGGTGCCTGTTTCCTGAGTTCTTTACGGTAATCATTCAGGTTTAGGATAGATGACAGAGTAGGTCTAATTTAGATAAATCACCTTCTCTTAGGTGGATTACCAATTACCACGAACATGAGACCCTTTTGCAAGAGAACGAAGAGGAGAAACTTACCAAGGAGGAGCAAGATAGGGCTTGGGAGGTATATCGGAAAACATTGGAATGGGAGGAAGTGCAACGCGTTCCCGTTGGGGATGTTTTTGCAACTGATAAGCCGGTCGCAGCTCGTGTGCTGTCATCTACCAGCGAGACCACTGCCTTATCACGAAACAAAGGTAGTTTAAGGAGTCACATTGTGCAGCGAAAATGCACTAATCTTTCACATTTGCTGACCCTTAGAAGTCAGGGCACAAAAATTGGCTGTAGCACCGTATGTGGAGAGTGTGCACAGGAAATAAGCAGGGAAGCGTTGGACTGGGATTGTAAACAGGCCAGATGATGGCATCATCTTGAGTTAAAATCTTTGCCAGAATTTAAATTTCAGTAGCTGTCGCTTTCGGCAAAGTTGCAGGAGTAGTTGTTGATATCAGCTGCCAACTTCCTGCCAAATATGCAGTAACTTTTATTTTTTGGTTATCGGAAACTAGAGAAGGTGGCTAATTTGCAAATTGACTCACTCTAGATCTCTATACGGTGCGGGTGTAGGCCTTTTGTAAAGGGTAGGTGGATCATCCATCTCGATGGATTCTGTGTGATAAACAGAAGATAACGCGATTGGAAATTTTTGATCAGTATGGTTCTTCAACATGTAGACATTCTTTTTATTTGGGCTTCATTGTTTGAGTACGAGCAATGTCAAACTCACTATTACCCAATGTCTCTTGCTTGCCTGTCGTATGACCATTATACATGATTTTAGCAAGTGACGCCATTCGGATCCTGCGCAATTATACTAGCAAGAGCTCAATGACAGTCTCGTCTGTGACGATTTGGTTGAAATATGTACTACTTTAGAGGTTCAGTTACCTGAAGAAGACGGAGGTCACGACTCCAAAGTTGTCGATCGGAGGGAAAAGAGCAGCAAAAGGGCCATAATCCAAAGCAATTTTTTCACGTGGATGCAAATTCCAACTTCCCATATCAGTATATGATGGCTAATGGCGCCGAAAGAAAAGTAGGATTTCTACGACTCTCTTATTAGACCTGAGCGAGCATTATCATAGAAACTGGGGAATTGATTTTCATTTGATGATTGAAATCTCTACATCAAAGCAAGCACATACCCTCCTTTCAAATAATAACACACACTGTCTCTACCCCTCTCATGTATGAATGCAGTTGCATCGCGACTGAGGAGCATCTTTAAGTGGGTGGCACTCCCTTGAAAGAGTGGAAAATGATTCCTTCACATAGGTACACAAACTTGCTTTCTTAACTCAGCTGCTCCGGACCGTGAGCATAATCTAGCAAGCTAGTTCTTCAGATCTGGCCGTGCCGGAACCACTTCCTCTTGTGCATGACAAAACAATTTAATGAATATCAAGCTAGTCCCTCTCATCTCCAACCCAGTTATCCTTCTCTTTGGGTCCCGTTGGCCCTTCCTCGCCATAAAGCTCCGTCGGAAACAAGTCGAAGAGGTTCTCCACAGAGAACCTCACAAAGAAAGGGAGCAGATTTATTATCTTATCGACTTCGGATCTTGAGTCGTATTTGATGGTCGGACCCCACTCCCTCATGTATTGTAGCCAACAAGGTTCGGTTACTACACCATCACCAAGATACTCTGCTGAAATAATCCGATACTTCTTGCTGGAATCTACATAGAACTTGCTTTGAGCGCAATCGTTTCTCACTCCTATTCCCAGTTTGGATGATCCTTGGAGATAGGTCCCAGGGTGCGGGAAACTCGCATGACCGTATTTAGAAGAGAAAACCATTGACCTATTCCCCTCAATGTACTCCAAGTCAGACGCATTGATCCATCCACCACCACTGTGCTGGGAGAAATATGCACTCCACAATTCTCCGGTAAAGTTGCTCACACGGAGAGTGAAATGCTCCCAGTCGCCCACATGCTGCCCTATCCTGGTCATTGGAACAGTCATTAACCCTATTTTCAGGGTTGCAGGTCCATTGAAAGGGCAGAAGACCCACATCACGATATCGGTAAATGTACCTCCAAGTGCTGGTTTAACATGTACATAGAGCTCCGCGCTCTCCAGGTCTCCATCCTTGACACGATTTCTTGCCTCATCATCATCTGGCAAATCTATCCAGAATTCCCCATCATTACACCCTTCACAAGGCAAATTCGAACCATCGTACTTGATTGGTTCGCCTTGATCTTGTCCATATTCATACAAGAGTGCTCCGTTCTTGAAAAACCATTGTACAGAAGACGGCATATAAACCTCATCAGGATGGAAGAAAACAGTGGGCCCGTAATGCCTTATTAGCGCATGTATCTGGTCTAAATTTGGCATCGCATGCAATGTGCGATCGACATTCTTCAAGCAGGCTATATCTAGCTGTTCCTCTATACTGAAGAATGAGTCACAGAAGAATGTACCAACAGAAACACCAGTTCCCCACATTCCCCGCTTGCAGGGCCGCGTGGTCCATATACGAAATGGGTATCGAGCATTCTTTGGTTGCACGTTAAACAGCAGGTCACAGGGCTCACAATCCTCCGTGAGATCTTCTCGTACACATCTGACTTCATCAACATCAGGCTCATCCGGACTGTCAGTAACAAGGATGCCCATGGCTCTATAACCCATGGGTGCAATTGGTAGCCAAAAGTATCCAGAACCATTTTGATCTGAGTTGGCTTTCCATACTAGTTTGTAGTTGAGCGGCTTCTTCATGGCTGGGGAGCTTAGAGCAGTGACATGGCTATGATCAGAACAACTGCTGTGGTCGACGGTTTCACAAGCCACAAGAACATAGCCTCTCAATCGCTTGTCATTTGGCTGGCAGTAGTAACCCAGACAATGAAATCCGTCTGGTATCCCTACAGGTCTATAAAACGTGACTCCATGTACCTTCGCACGCAACAGGCTGCAGCTCCAGACTCTCTCAAACTCAGTAATTTTAAGTACTTCAATATCACCTAGTCGTATTGTTCCGGAACTGAAAGCCTTGCCTACAAAGATGGCAATCAATTTGAAGAGGTAAATAGAATATGAAGTAGAACTGCAAACTTTTCGGAAAAGGACATAAGTTCAACATGTTCTCTGCAAAGCCTTCAATTAGATTACAAGTTGCAATAGATTATAATGGGCACGAAAAATTTCTCAACCTCCGTGCTTCGATACTCGTAGTCCCGCTGGGGGGTAAGAACAGAGCTTGGAGCATGAAAATGAAGTAAGGGCATTTAGCAATAGTTTCAATCAAAAACGGACAGTTGCTTCCAAGATCCATCAGTTTGCTAGCTGTCAATAGTGGCAAGTAACAAATGAAAAGCAGTGAATTTGACTCACAGCACGCGAATTTTTATCACAGGATGACTAGCGGGGACTATCAACTTAAAATGGAGGGAGAATTCAGCAACTAAACCCAATTCACATCCAATCCAGTGATCAACTTGATAGTCAAAGTTCCTCCTAATTTCCAGCTGAACTCTGAGATCTAGCACACACCCCTCCCTCACCAGGATACACATACATCTATAACACGCGTGTGTGATTGGTCGTGTGTCAGAGAGAGAGAGAGAGAGAGAGAGAGAACATCCGCCGAATATTCCAATATCCAACACAGAGCAGATGACTGAAAACCTCAATGGCATTGCCCAAAAAGAAATACTAAAATTAAATGAATAAAATAAAGGGCGTGAACGAAGAGAACTCCGGAGCTAACCGAAACCAAACTTCTACATCAATCACCAAGATCCAAAACCCCATCGAAAGCATGGACACGAACCCATCAATAGCATGAACAGAACGAACAACACCCAGAACCCAAGACGCATTTTGCTCCCAGAAAGATGGAGCCTTTCTTCATTTCCCGAGCAAATTTAAGGAGGAAGAAGCGACAAAAGCGCACCTTGAGGCCACTTGGGCATAGGCGACGGCAGGGAGAAGGGGTCCGGCTCCAGAGGACAGAATTCAGAGACATCTTCCCAGCAAGTACACTCGCAACCAAACATTTCCTTCGATCGCTCGATCAAACCCACGAGAAAGAAATTCCGGGACACTCCCAAATGATCAGCTGCCGAATCGACCCGGAAGACCCGTCAGCTCCGCCCCTCTCTCCGCACCCCCACTCGTCGCAGCTCCAGCAAGAAGCACGCGCGGCGAATTCCCCAGAAGAGAGATGGAAGAGAGCCCCGGCGTTTCTGGAGCTTCGAAGCCGAAGCTCAGCATCACCCCCGAGGGACCCTCAGGCAAACTGACCAGGGAGGACCGAGATCGCATACGCCCGCTTCGCCGGGCAGAGGGAGCCGATACGCGGGGACACCCACGAAGCCGGAGCGGACACCCACGAGAGGACCGAGACGAATCCTCAAGAAAGCCGTCGCTTGCTCGCTGAAATCGCCATGCTTTTCTTCAAAGTCCAACACACAGAGAGAGAGAGAGAGAGAGAGGATGCTTTGCTCTGGGCTTGAGTGAAAACGTTGAAGGAGACGAGACGAGAGAAGCATACTATTTATTAAATTTATTACGTGGTTTATAATATTTCTAAATTATTATTATTTTTTTTTTGGGGTTTAGTAGTGATTATTCTTCTTTTTGGGTTTCAAGCTTTCAACTGCGCAACGACCTTTTGACGTGAGCAGGGGAGCGCAACCCTAATAACTCGTTAATTTTTTTTTTTAATCTCCACTTAATTTTATTATTTCCCCTTCAAAATCCCAGCCTTCTTTAAATTACATTGAAAGTCGAATTTACTTCCTTTTTTTAGTTTAATTTACCTCTCGATGTGAACCCTCACTGTGTAAGGACGGGGTAAATTTCGATGTGACATGAGAAAAAGGGACTGCATCCGGAGTACTTCTGAAGTAAAAAAAAATTATCGTAAATTCGACCCCCCAAAAAGTCACTTTTATCTCTTTGGAAATTCTATTATTGTTTTTTTTTTTGTTAAGGAAGAAATTCTATTATTGTTCATGAGTATTGTATTCGAATATTGGTTTTTACGAAATTTCTCAATACGAGAAGTTGAATTTGTAGGTGGAGACTTATCTCTTGACTTCGCCCTTCCCCGCGATTCGTGTTTTGAAACTAGAAAGACGAGTTAAACTCGAAATGATCTCACTCGGTATCACGTGTTGCAAAAATGATCCGGTGTGATTTTCATTAAGAATAGATGAGACCGTGTCAGTTCTTGACGATGCCAGGGCTAAGCCGTATCGTGTCATGTCACGTTTATATTTCTCTCATCGAGTTCACGCCGTAGTCGAGCCTTGTTTTCCGTGTCGTGTCGAAAATCGCCGCCCCGTTTAATTTAAGTCGGTCGGGCGATTCAGATTAGGTCAACTTTCAGCCCCTAATTATCTCTTTATCAAGGCATACTCAAGCATGCACATGCACCGTCCTAATGATACTCTCTATATATATAATGTATAGAGATTACTTTAAAAATGTTTTAATCCTATTGTGCATTTCTTTTGATCTTGGGGAAGGTGTGACTGGGGGATGGGTGCTTCTTCTTCTTTTTATTTTTATCTTTTTTTTTTATTTTCTCAAAAGGAAATAAAAGAAAAAGAAAACAAAAGAAGCCATGCTTCCCCAAAAGCATAGTAATTATTGTGAAGGAATCAATAAGCATCAGATTCTTATTTTAAGTAGCATATTCTCCTAAAATTCAATTTTTTTTTGTTTTATTTTATCATCCAATCATTTTCAAGGTCGCCTAATTTACGGATCAGACGTCAGTGCTTCATTTAAATGAGAGCTTGGAAACGACAACTGGATTTATGTCATGAAAAAAAATATTATGTATATATATATAAATTAATATCATAAAAAACCTCAAACTTATACACTAGTTCAATATAATTTTTTGACCGCTAAAAATTCTAAACTGGTATACTTGTGACAATTTAACTTCCGTTAATTTTCATTAAATTTCCGTTAAATTGCTAAACTGGATAATACGTGGTAGTTGACGAGTGTACCGATTTGGGGTTTTACCATCTGTTTACCATAGATGTATTAATTTGTGATTTTTCGTGATATTAATTCAATTTAATTAATGGAGGATAAATTTATCGTAAATCTATCGGTTAGTTTGGGATAAATTTTTTAGATTTTTTTGGGTATTAACTCTATATAGATTATGAAAATCATCGAGGGAGAAAGAATAGAAAAAGAGACAAAATGGGTGGTCAAATCACGACTTCTTTTGTCGGTTATTAAGAGAGATTATTAGGAAGCAATCATGTGTATAAACAATCATGCAATTGTCCCATTATCTAATGATCGGCCTGTTCCTAGGATCAGATATTTTAATTGGGGAAATGTCTTTTTTAAGATAACACTGGAGATGAGCACCCCCCCTAAATTAGACCGCCCCATATGGAGTTAATTAACATTTTAATTAATTAATCATCAAAAGAGGAGGAGGCCCATCTAGCTGTTGTGCCTAACTATGATTTCCGATTGCACGTCATGCCAATTATTTAATATGTGCAAAATCATTCAGTTTATTTCACGAAAACGAATAATCTAAAAAATATTTTTTAAAAGTTAATCACTCGAATTATTTTCAAATATGAACGAATAAAAAATATTTTTATCGTCTACGAAATTATTTAAACATGAATCATTGTCGATAACGAAAATATTATTCATTAGCTGTTTGTTTCGAGCAATATCGGCGATTTTTTTTTTTCAAATTATTCACCTTCACAAAAACAAAGGGGGCTTTAGTACGTGATTGCAGTGTGATGATAAAGACTTACTGAATTGATCATTTGGCTAAACATACGCGGCTGATATATGCTGATTTTGACCTTTCTTTTTTTCTTTTTGGGTTGGAAAGTTAGGTACGCAAGGATCACTCATTGGCGGCTTGCAGCTAACTCAAGCAATTGCATTGACCAACCTTAAATTTAAATTTTAATAGATATATAAGATGAAGTTAAACTTGTCTGTGTATATGGACCAGCCTAAAAAAGATTTGCGCTTTCAAACTTTTTCAATATATACGAACTTATTTAGGAAATTTGGAAAAAATTAAAATGCAAGTATATATATATATTTATAGCAACCGGTATATTTTTATGAGTTATTATAGCGGGTGAAATCCAAATTCCACCGTCGGGAATTAATCGAAAGGGAAACAAAATAAAAGGAAATTGCAAGTAGCCTAGACTTGTCAATATTATAAACTCCTAATCACTAAATTAATTGAGAAAATGGGATTGGTTGTTCACCCTCACCCTCTTTAGTTTCAACACATTGGAAGGAGTTGTAGCTGAGATTTTCTCAATTCAAGAAGGTGAGGCTGTGAAATTTACATCATGAATAATGGCCAGATCTTCAAAATTCTTTTCATTATCCAATAGCTTTTCAGCAATGTGGAAACAAGAACATGATGGTGGGTCAGGCTCCATAAATTGTTAAATAAAAGAGAGAGACTGTCCCTATGAAAAAAAGAAATCAAAATTATATTACAAAAAAAAAAAATTGTGAATGATGCCCTCTTTGAATTTCTGGCTAGGATGGGGACCTTTATATTGTCCTGTTCATGTGAAATGTGGATTTCCCAGATTTTACCTTTACCAATATTTGGGTCCACAAAAAGAGCTCCTTGTTCACCATCATGCAAGGAGGATGTCCTTGTCCCACATCTTGCACGTTTGTGATGCTCTTTCCTAAAGCTAAAAAACAAAATAAACGGGTTAAAACATCCCACACCAATGTTTTTGGTCAGATCCAATTGGAGGAGCTTTAGAACATGGATATATTGACCGCCCGTCGGGGTAAATTGCATTTACAAGCGTCACTTAAGTAGCACCGACACCAACACGACACGACACGTCATTTTTCAAAAAATGGGAATTTCGACACATTGGGTCACGTTATATATTAAATCTATATTTTTATATATACATGATAAATTATTATTTTTATGATTATTGCAATCGAATTAATTTGATTATGATCCATGAATAAATAAATAATAAAAAAAAGAGTGTTAGGACGAGTGTCGGTATCTGACACGTCCGGCACGTGTCCGACACGACACGGAGGCCCCCGGAGAGTGCCCGCCCTTCCTAAGCTGCGCCGCGACATGACTCCGATGCGCTCTTTCCGATGTATGCACGGGTCCGAATTAGGTAGCAAGACGGGCGGACGTCGGTCGCACGGAATGGAAGGTTCGACTAAGCACGAACGAGCTCGGAAACTTTGACTCTACTATTAAAAGGGGAAAAACACGAGTGGGGGATAGCTCTAGCAAAAATAAATAGTTACGTGAATAAAAAGTCTCTGGAAAAGAGAAAAAAGGAGGAGACATCAGTTGTGGGGTTGGCCTAAAAATAAGGTTGGAGGCCCGCCCATACTGACTTTCAAAGGGGGTCCCCCGCTTCACGACAACGAAGGAAGAGGGAGGGGAAGACAGATCACCAAATCAATTTGAGCTTTTGAGCACGAGCCGCAAGTTTTTCTTCTTTTTTTTTATCAGAATAATCGTATTCATACAATTCTCACATCTTAGCTTACGAGTACAACAGCAAAGCATCGACACAAAGTAGATTCCAAAGATCGAGAAGAGGGTAGAGTTTTCAATTCTGTGGCAGAACATTTTTTCTTTGAGCTTTCGCTATCCATTTTACCATTTTGTTGGACTTTCTATTACAAAAGGCCAAGAAGTTGAACGGCACGAAAGTTTGGTCACGATTTCCTTCTTCCTTTCAATGATTTTCTAATCGACAAATATCCCTTTTTTTTTTATAAAAAAGAATGAGTAATTTCTTTTTCAGTTTTCACGATGAATTTTGCAGTCGTCTTCACGTTTGTCCCCGCTCCAATTTCTGGGTGATGAGGTGACAGGTGGCGGCTAACATGAAGGGACGGCCCAGTTTCTTTCATACGATCCTAGGCCTGTTCCAGTTAAAATAATGGGCTCTTGCCAAAATGCCAAATTCCACTTAAGCGGTCCATAATGTTAGCTGCTCAATGTCAATTGGAAAGCCCCCCCTCTCTCTTGTAAGCAATTGAATCGGGTAGCCAAATGAGACAAGAAAATGCACAGGGATGTGGTCACTTTTGCCTTATTTCTCTAACCTCCCTGCTTCAGCGACTAGCAACTTGGGCTGCTTTATAAGTCTATCGTCGATGGAGATCATGCAGGTGAAGAAGACAGACACAAAAGAACAACCCAAGAAATGCAAATTGGGTAGAAAAAGCAGGTCACTCGATGGACTAGCACCAAATCGATGGATGCGTGCCATGTTGTTTGCTATAAGGCTGGTGTTTGATAGCAGGGTTTGTTCCATATTTTTTCATCAGTTTGATGGGGCGCCATACGTGTCCTTCACAACCTCTTTCACGTTAAATTAAAGACCAAATCATGTGTTCATCTATTGGCTAACGCAAGCTTACTGTCCTTGAAAATCCATCTTTCGTATTGTAACGAAATGTCTTGAGTACGACTCTTTCTGAACATTTTATTTTTGTCCCCCCATTTACAATGAATTCTTATGCCGTGGTCTCGGGTCCATACCAAGTTACACGTCAAAGGAAAGTTGAATATAACATACCACCCGAATTTCAACGACTGTATACGATTTATCTCATAACGCGGAATAGTGTTCTCACCTTCTTACATGCTAATGATCTTTTTTCTTAGTTGGGAACGTACATCACCATGAACACTTTGTCATTCTTTTTTCTTTGACCCTAAATATCAACACGGAATCAGAGCTGGTGTTATCTCTTTCACAAATGTGCATCCACCCCCATTAGTGCTGTGGTCAAAATGTCTCGTGCCGCTCATGATCTGGCTTGCACGTGAAATGGGATGTTGAAATATTGTTCAATATCGCTTGATATCGGGTCCTAACTGCTCTTTAAATTCATATGATCTCCTTGAACTACTCAGCTTAAACTTGGTCTAACTATTTACTTTCGGACTTATCACAAGTGTCTTGTACCTTGAATGTCCAGATTTAAGATGGCAGAGAGATTGTCACTCATTTGGGGTGGACAAGCTTCATTAGCATAGCCCCACCGGCGAGGGAGAGATCAAGAAACCATTTTACTAGAGCAAGATACATGGCCAGCTATCATATATAATCAAGCGAGCTGGCAACCTCGCACTTTAGAAACTATCAATCTATACCACCAGCCCATCGATCCTAGTCCATAGTGGAAGTGGAATATATCCCCACATGATGCCTGGTTGTGTTGCACACGAAAACTTGGGGAAAACTGCAGTAACTTCCACTAAAGCACGATCCAATTAGCAAAACTGGTGTGTACTGATCAACTACTGCATTAAAATTTCTTGAACAAATCATGACGGCACGAGCCATGCTTCCCGACTTCATTTGACGGCTTGTACCTGTGTTCGTTCCTGCGGTATTTGCTAATCTAAATGGAGAAACCACCAAAAAGTAGTGATGGTTAGATGAGGGTTGGCAAGAAAACAATATTCCAATCCACCAACTTCTAATAAAACCACATGACATTCACCAATCCATACTATTCTATTATTACATTTAAAGAAGTTTTGATTGGTTCATTTGCTCACTTCTCTTCCTCGCCATCTTGAATTGTGTCCATCGTTACCACAAGAACTGGTTCAAATCTTGATCTAATGGGAACGTTCTCTCCATTCTCTCTGCTGGTTTTCTCTGTTGTTCTAGGGTTTATCATACCTTGCACCAACGGTCTACTTAAGCCAAGCGCGAACTACACCGCGTTTGTGTACAACAACTGCTCTAGCGACACATTCACCGACTCAGATGAATCACCTCATTCCCAAACGCTCTCAAGCCTATTCGATGAACTAGTCTCTCACTCCTCCCGATCCAAGTTCTACAAGGCCACCGTTGGCGACTCTCTCTCCGGCATCTCTGGCCAGTTCCAGTGCAATGCCGCTCTCACCGACTACCAGTGCCACGAGTGCATCGCTCGAATCCCCAAGATATCACATACTCTCTGCAGCAAGTCAATCGCGGGTAAGATTCGGCTCTCTGGGTGTTACCTCCTGTACGAGACCGACCAGTTCTCCATCCGGAAGGCCGAGATCTTGCCACGTGGTGGGGGCGGTGTATCCAAGTATGGGATCGATCACAAGAACTGCGAGGTGTCAGGCGAAGTGGAGGGGATCGAAGGGTTCGAGGAGAAGAGAGATGCGGCGTTCGAAGCGCTTGAGGAGGGCGTGGTGCAGGGGAGAGAGGGACAGGGAGGGAGGTACCAGACGGAGTACGGGCCGTTCATGGTGGAGGCCGAGTGCGACACCAATCTGGGGCCATGCAACTGCGGGGAGTGCGTGAACGCGGCGGTGGAGGTGGTGAAGGAGGATTGCCCACAGTCGGTCACCGGTGAGGTTTTTCTCGACCAATGTTCAGTGAGGTTTCAGTATTATTACGGGATAGGGGGCGGCATGGGCGGAGGCGGAGGCAACGGCGGTAATTTGTATCCAGGTAAATTGTCATACTTATCTGTGTCCAAGGACTAGATCACATGTAGCGAAATCAGTGATAATTGAAATAGGTCCGATTATAGATTGGCCAGTTACACCACGTTACTACAAGATATACGACATGCATGCAATATCTCATAGGCGACCTATACAAGGTTAGATTCTCGAGGAACCGAGAATGAATAAAAACACACAATCTTGTAACCTGCTACTTATATTTTCTCATCCTTTATAGTGACCAGAATTTACTATTTCTTATTCCTAAAGAAAACGTGCCTTGCAATTCACGCAAGGTTTGTGTTGAAACAGGAGGGCGCGGAGATGAAGAAACAGGAAAACAGATAGCGATCGTGCTGGGAGGAGCTGGAGCTTTGGTGCTAGGCTTTCTCTTTTTGATGCTTCTCAGGTCGTGCGGCAGGAAAGACGAAGGTGAGCGCGCATAGATCGCTCGTCTAAAGAAAGTTTTACGCAAGCAATCTTTTTTTCGTATTCGATACGCAAAATACCCTCGTTTTGGTCGCTCAAACATGCTAGCTTTCTTATGACATCGGATCGAACTTCTTGTTTAACAAGTGCACCAACACGATTTTTGCTGCAGATTGTTGAGAAGAACTCAGAGTCTTCCAAGCCACACGCAGCCTATTTCTTCTGGTAGACGAATGGGCCTTTTGCTACTCTCTAGTCTCACTCAGGCTGAAAAGAGAGGGAGACGGGGACATTGATGCAGATGGAGTAGATATGACTCTTGGGGACTACTATCGATTTATTTGGCTTTGGATATGACCGTGATATGTCTCTTTCTTTCTTTATGAGGGTCAACTTGTTAGAAAGGGCGGATTTCACCAAACATGGATGTGACTGTTCATGTTAAAGTGTGTTGTCATTAAAATTTGATCCATGCCTTTTTCATATTTTGTAGTAACATTTCTTTTTCTCTTGATGAGGACGGAAGTTTTACTTGGATAAGTAAGTATCGCCAAAAAAATTCTAGAAATATTATAACTTTTATATGGCGCCCATTTTAATATTAAAATTTTTTCACCGGATTGTTTTAGTGTCACATCGAAGTAAAACGATCATTTAAGCACCTCAATCGATAAATTTCAACAATATTTCAGCAATATATCCCACGTGGCTGTTTTGAATAATGCCTACATGGCTTGTTTATACTTAAAAAAAAAAAATCTCAGGGCTATGGGATCTCTCTTCTTCCTCTTCTTGAAATGCTTGGAAATCTGCATCATCCAGATTTCTGTTCTTCAGGCTTTGC
Source organism: Syzygium aromaticum (assembly GCA_024500025.1). Lineage (NCBI taxonomy): Eukaryota > Viridiplantae > Streptophyta > Magnoliopsida > Myrtales > Myrtaceae > Syzygium > Syzygium aromaticum. The sequence goes on from CM044892.1 coordinate 33,990,226, forward strand.
AGTTTTCATTTTGTTCAAGTTTTGCAGAATTCATCATGTCAAGCTTTTCCAGTATGCCTCCGATTCCATGACCCCTCCACCAATCTCGGTAAGAGCTCTCTATGATACACAAAATGGCCAAGCGCTCCCGAAACCACCATAACTCCTGCACACTTCCCATCAAAATGCCTAGGACGCTCAAGCCCATCTGACATTCCAATCAAATCAACAACAATTGTCCAAATTTTTTGGAGAGATTTTTGGAGATGCATTGTATTTCTGAAGTCCTCGGAAGGTCCCTAGCCTAATGAAAGTTCTACCCAGTTTTGGGCTTTGAACATTTCCGGATTGCTAATGTATTTTTTTCCTTTCAACTTTACCAACACTAAACTTTCAAAATTCCAAAAATGTCCTCAACATTTTCACCTTGTGCGACGTTGCCGGCGAGCCTCGTTTGAGGTCATGTGACGGGTCGAGCGAAGATCGGTGGGGTCGCTTGACATCGTGCGACCTCAAGCAATGGCAGTCTGAGCCCTTCGCTAACGTCTAACGAAGGGTTTGAGATTTATTTTTTTAAAAAAAGTAAAAATCCTTTAAAAGTGTGATTTTTTCCCCCACATTATTTGAATCAAAGTTACTTTCCAATGCACTAACGCCTAATATTATTCGTATTTCGAAAAACTCTTTTAATCTAAACGCCTTTGCATTTCTCCTAAAACTTTCCTCAAAATCGAACAAAATGCAGCCTTTGTCTCTATCTGCCATTGCTCCCATCTCCGGTCAATTCTCAGTCTTTTCTCCTCTTTTTATTATTTGAGCTGGCCTCGACGTCCTACCATTGCTACATTGCTCTTGGCCACCGTCTCTCGCGGCCAATACAGCTAGTGAACACCGCCACTTGTCATCCTCGATGACCTCTCTCTCTCTCTCTCTCTCTCTCTCTCTTAATTGTGTAATTACATGAACCCAACCAATGTAGTATCATCGCGACCATCACGGTCTCACCATGCAGCCGTCATGACCCGGATGCTTTCCATGGTGGTAGTATCATGTTATCTGCAGAGAAGAATTGTCGTCGCCAAAGTTACTGAGTTGGGTGCTTCAGCCTCACTCGAAACCCCTTCCACATCCTCAGTGAAGAAGAGCCCAACGAGACGATGCCGGTGATGCCAGCGGCAACTAGATCGAGGGGAACTTCACAGTGTCCCTATACCTCTTGGAAATGTCCATGTAGAGATGCTTCACCAGTTTCGAACTAAGATCGTTGTAAAAAGAAGGTCTCAACAATCTTACCACGTGAAGGACTCGGGCTCTATTTCTTCTTGTTGGGCTTCTTTGAAGCGTTATCGGTCGTTGGAACAACTAGGGTTTTTTTTATTGGTCTGAGCCGGATAAACCGGTTGACTTCATTAGATTTGACGGTGAAGAAGACGTCATTGCATGCTACGTTTTTTATCATTTGTTTTTTTTTTTGCTCTAGTGTTATAGGTAGCCACCGATTTGGACTTGGACCTCTTGAACATCAAGACTCGAAGTTTGGGGAGATGACTTGAATGGAAAGATAGGAGACTAAGGCTGCGAAGTGGATTTCCATGGGAATGATCTTTTGCTTGGAGAAAGAGAGTGATAGGAGTTGGAAATAGAGAGATGTTAGGAAGGAGAAGAACATAAAGTCGGTGTGGCCACATAGGACCAACAATTAGGTAATTTTGTCCTTTTAACTCTTTGGGGATGGGTGAGCCGAGAAAATAGCAGGTAGTTCTGGTGATCCACATCAGCCATAGGTCGCCACGTGTCTCATATGAGTCCAAATTTTTAGACTTTTTAAAATTTCTTCTCTTCTTTCTTTCCGTTACTAACAGTGCAAGCTTTGTTAGTGACACGCCGTTCCTCCCTCTTCGACTGCATCTTTTCTATGTCTTCACTCTTTAAAGAACGGAAGTTGCTCCATTTCTCCCTCTTCGCTTCCTCTTGATGGAAAATTCTCTTACGATGTTTTGAAGATGACAAAATAATTAAATGCTACTAATGCGTGTTTTGATTGAGTAGCATCAGATGATATATACACGAGCTGTTATGTGGATATTGTCTTAACCTCATGAGCTGATATAAGGAGGGCTCTGTCATTGTAAGAGTGATTTGCTGATATTAGGGGTGAATAATATATTCGGTGTTGAGATGTCTACATGCAGGAAGGATTTTGAGATAAGGTAAACATCTTGAAGGATTTTGATCGAGGGTAAAACAGGGATGTTCGTGATGATTTGGAGGTAACAAAATCTGATGAACAATTGGACGAACTGGGTGATGATGAGCAAGTCTTTAACAAGGATGTTCGGTAAAACTCGGAGGACCACGAAGGCGAACAATTTGGTAAAGTCATAATTGCCAATATGCTTGGAAAGACAGAAGGAAATGGTCGTAAATGTCACCATTTTATGCAACAAACAATGTCGAGGACTTGGAGAAGAGAATTACACAAAATGCAAAGTGAGCTTCAGGTGTGCACCGGGTGTGTAGCACACTCAAATATTCATAAGGATCTCTACCTCTATACTGAGATAAGAATATGGGAAGGGAGAATTATGTAATTTTTGCATATTTTGATAAAGAGTAAATGAATCGACTTTACTAGATAACTATCTAAAGTAATAAGACAATCAATTAGAATTAATATATGCACAATCAAGAGAGATACATGTACAATCCTAAGAGATATAAATAATCTCGAAAAATATAGAGAATCTCTTAAATATATCTCTAACAAATCATATAATTGTAAGATGATGGTAATTTGTGGAACTTAGTGTATATTTTGCCAATAATAACTAGGGAATTGATCATTCAAATTGTTCTAGCGGGCACAACATGCTAAAAGTAGTAAAAGAACACACTCGTTATGTATGAAGAAAGCACTCGGAGTTTTCATATAGATGGAAAAATTTATTTCTTGAAGAGTGCAAGATATTAGAAATCACCTTTCGATTACTTGGTTAACCTTTAAATTACAAGTTAAACTCTGTTTATTTTGCAGAAAATGTGATATTTCAATATTTTTCAAGAAGTCATTTTTCAGGAAAATGACTATATTTTCAGCATTTTGCTAAAACTTGAAAACAAACTGGAAAACATCTTTCACTATTTGGTATGGAAAATTTTTTATATTCCTCTATCCACTCTATTTAATAATTTTTTATTTTTTTTCTTTCTTCTTCGGCTGGTCCCCGACCATAGCAATGGCCAATGAACGACCTCGGGTGAGAAACGAGCCTTGCCAAATCAACGAGCTTCAAGCTCGCTAGAGGTCAGTGAGCTTGACCTCACTGACTTTTGGTGAGGCCTTGAGCTCGCCAATCTAGCGAGGGTCTTCCCTTGCCAAGGGCTAGTCACGTGAAGAAGAAGGAAAAAAAAGAAAGAAAATAATTTAAAATTCTAAAAAAATATTTTTATAAGAATGGATGTTTTATTAACTAAGGATTCGAGTCCAAATGCTGAGGAACTGTGCTAAGCCTTTGTGAGCCCGGGCTTGAGTGCCGTGGATCGGAGCTTGAGCATTGAAGACCCAAGCTCAACATTTATGGAGTTGGGCTTGAGTGCTAGGAAATCGAGCATGGGTACCAGGCTTTGGGCCTAGTCTCAATGGACCCCGGCGTGGTTGTTGGGATATCGGGCTCGGGCACCTGGGTCCCAGGCTCGGCCTCTATAGACTCGAGCCTGAGTGCTGGAGACTTGGTCTTGAACACTAGGGACCCGAGAACTAACGTTAGGTTTTCATGTCAAAGCATAGAATTTCGGGTCCAAGTATCGATAGCTAGTCATATTTTAAAAAAAAAAATTTTCGATCTTTTCAAAGAGGAAATCATTTACTTGAATTTAAGTATTGGTTTTCGTTGATTAGGAAAACATTTCCCGTTGGCTCATTTTCCTAAGCGAACGAAACGCCAAGAGCTGAGGAAAATATTTTTCATGAAACAAACAAAGCCTTAACTCATGATTTACAAAGGAAATATCAAAAAATTCATCTCGACATGCTCGCATGAAAAAGTATTATCTAAACGATTACTAATCCGATCGGCGGCCCACGAAAATGTCACTCAACGAATATGATAATGAACCTCAGACGGTCATCCAAATTTAAACAAATTAATTAAATAATAATGTTTTTTCTTTGGCCAGAAATTAAAATAATAGTTTGGCCCTTAAAATATTTCTAATGTCTTGCTGCGCAATCTTTGCACGGATAAACCATGTAATGTCGACCGGCGGGGGGGCCCCACGAAATCCCACCTTCCCCTTTAAAAAAAAACGGGAGACTTAATGCTAAGGTAATCAATATATACCTCGGCCCGGTCCCGGCGTGGGTGGGGGGGGCGGCGCCGCTCTCCTGCGCTCGGGTCCACCGGAAGCAACCTCCTCCCGCCTCCCACGCCGCGACGCGTGTCCGAAGCCGGACGCCACGCGGGATCCCGCCTCGCGCGCGGCCAATCAGGAAGAGCCGTCCGGTGCAGCTTGGCCGCACCCGAGCGCCATCTCCCGAACAAATACACGCGCTTTCCATGCGCCACCCTCTCTCGTCTCTCTCTCTCTTACTTCATCGAGTCTCTGCAAATTCCTCTGCTGCGGACGAAGCCCAAACCCTCGTCGCTCGCGAACGGTGGTCCCCCCCCTGTCGAATCGAATTCCCGCGCCCCTTCGGAGTTGGGGGGCTCCGCCCGCTGCATGCCCGGGCGGCGATCGCGGCGGTGGCTGGGTCCTCCGGCCGTCGGGTTCCGCCGCGGGGGGGCGGAGGCTCTCTGACCGGAGAAGCGCGCTCTGCATGGCGTGATCGGCAGCGTTGTCTTCTTCTTTCTTTCGTTCTGGAGGGGGATCGGATTGGCTTCGCCTCGCGTCCCCCGCGCGCCCCGAGGCTGTCGACAGGTCGGTATGTGGGAGCGTGCGCGTCAATGCGGTCGAGCTCTGCCTCTGCTCCTCCCGGGGGGCGGTGCTTGGATTTTTGTTCGTGCTCTGTGTTTTTTGCTGGTTGCGGTGATGTGGATTTTTTTTTTTTGTTGCTGCTTTTGATTTGTCCGATTGCTGTCGGAGAAAGCTTGGTCTTTTGCTGTGTTGTTGCTTGATTCCCCACCACAGAAAAGAAAAAAAAGACGAGACTTGATGGGTGTGTCGGAGGAGATCACGTGTTTTGAGATGATGGTGATACGCGTTCTGAAGGGAGTGCGATATTGTCGTGCTTGGAAGTTGGTTGAAGCGAGTCGGTGTGGTGACGTGACAGAACTTGGTTCCTTCATAATACTTGCTGGTGATTGGACTGGTTGAAATGATGGTGGTTCTGGAGGAAGAGCGGGAATCTCATCATGGGGATCCAGAAGGCAGCTTGTAGTTGGATTTGCTTCGTATTTTTGTGCTTCTCTTGGCTGTATGAGCAGAGATTTTGTAGAAAGAGTCACGGAGGTTCCATTTATCTGGCAATCAGTTCTCTTTAGTAGGATTCTATCTATGGCATGGTGATGATAAGATGAAAAGAGCAGAACAGATATTTGGGACAAATGTATAGATCTAGAAAAGTAAAAATAGTCAAAATCTGTCTGTAAGGAAGAGGGCAACTCTCAATTAAATTTGAGTCAATTTTTGTATCATAGTTAAGCTAAAAACTTTGCAAATACGCTAAAAATCTTGTTTTTTTCTGGCTACCTAAAAAGCTTGATGGTTTTGACAAAAAAAAAAAAAAAAAAAAACCAAAAAAAAAAAAAAAACTTGATGGTGGAGGTGAAATTTTGTGCAATTGCGTTTTGGGTCAAGAAAATTATAACATCATTTTTGGTTAATACAGTTCTAAATGATTATACAAGGCTCAGTACTGGCTAAGGCCTTGATTTTCCTATTCTATGGTGTAGATCTGACGTAATCTCTGGTTATATTTTGGAATGTTTGGAGACTTGTCTTCATGGTTCTTTACAAGGAAAGCAATTGCCTTAGTACTATAGCTTCAGATGACAAGACCTGGACTTTACTTCCTTGAAATATAGGGAAAATTGGCAAATGAAATGGGATCTATTTTCTTCAACTTTTTTCTGGAGGGTTATAGGGTTGCTGCATTCTCCATATTGAATAAACACAGAATAGAAGAAGCTGAAATTTTTGTGCTTGAAGAGTGAATTCTTCCCTGGTTTTCTTTCATGTTACTGCAATAGAAATGCTACATGAAGACTTCTTTATCAGATGTTTGGAAAATTCTTAGCAGTTCGCTGAGTACCTTGATAGTTGTGAGGTCAAAGCTTTTTGTGATTGGTTCTTATTTGTTTCAAGGATGTTTACAGCCAAAATTCGGTGTTCAGTTAGTGAAGGGGCTCCCATTTGATTGAATTGTGTGAAGAGAATGCAAGATTGATGTTCAGCATGTGGAATGGAAGTTTTTCTTTCCTGTGTTGTGAACCATTTTATTACTTTCTTTACCTTATGATTGGACATCTTGTGGAAGCGAAACTACAAAACCGGTATTTCTCATGTCTTTAGCCTAGCAATGATGGGAAAGACCACTTAGTCTTCTGGTTAGATCTCAAAGCAAAGTCAAATAGTTTATTACTTGCATGGAAAGCGAAACATTTAAAGACTGAGGGAAGAATTTATATCCTAGTAGAACTTTGAGCTGCCAAATGTGACATTAGCATTTTAAGGACTACTTCTGGTGATAGATAAGTGGAGTTCCCTTGCCAGTTGCCAAGTTTGTGTTTGACGATGAAATTTTTTTAACTGATTGTTGTGGAAGTCAATAGCAATTTAACCGTATGCCAGGAGAGGCTTCAACACTCTTAACATAAAGTCAAACTCTTTGATACTGAAAATTATGGCAGCGATGATCTGTACGTGCGAACTTTATCTGGCCAAACTAAGGCCTTTTACATCCTCATTCTTTGACGGAGGTCGTAGTGGTTGTTCATGTAGAGTTAATTTTTCTGATATATGGTCCTTCCATGCTTACTAGTTTAAGTCTAAAGTAACCATGGCCACTGTTACTTCACTTAGGCAAAAGGTAATATTTAGGATCTGAAGAACAAGGAGACTCAGTTTATTATATGATAAACAATTTTATGGCAATTCATGTATTGAAGTTTGACTTGGTAGCCACTACGCGTGGTCACCTCTAATGTGAATCCCTTGTGTGTAATGTGTTATGATCTCGCTGGTACCTTTGTGGAGCCTTATCAATTGCACTAACTTCTCTCTATAAAATTTATTGTTGGTGATTATTATTTTTCTCCTTTCAATCATCTGGGTAATGAATTGCCTATTAATTAATTGTTCTTTCCTTTCTGACTTTGATCTAATAGACATTCTAAATTCAGGTGAAATTGTACTAAATCAGAAGATATAATCATCAGAAGTAGGTTTCTAGATCAATTGATGGCTCCGGATGTTAAGGTGCGCCAGGCATTTGCAGCCACGAGGGCTTTGGGCATTCCTGATGAGGAGGTGAAGCCAATTTTGAAGCAGCTTTTAAGAGTTTACAACAAAAAATGGGAACTAATAGAAGGAGAGAATTTCCGGACACTCATAGATACATATTATGAGTCCAAAGAAAATAAGGTCAGCACACTTGTGCTTCCATCTAATATCACTTTGTATTAACCTTATTGGCTCATCACAGTCCTTTTTTTTTTTCATGAAGTATCCTAACAGGGTATCTCAGAAACTTGAAAGTAATTGTAACTGCTTAGTTTTAGATGCATGATCATTTTGTTCCACTTCTGTCATCTCCTGCTGGATGTACACTTTTTATTTATTATTGGTGGTGTTCACTTTTGCTCATTAATATTTCTCTATTATTTCCATACAGAATATAGGTGATGGAAATGGGAGTACTGCAGGGCAAGATGGTTGTGAAAGACCATCTAAAAGGCTGCACTTGGAACAGCAGGAAAACCAAGTTTTTGTTGGTATGAAAAATGTAGCTTCAGAAGATCATGAACTATCAACTTCCAACGGATTTGTGGAGTCACCACAACAAAGTTTGAGAGATGGAACCAACCATAATTCCCGACTGCTTCACGTGCAGCACAGTAACTCATCGAAGCAGACAAGTTCTTCTCATCCTTTGATGAAAAGTGACATGATGGCTTCTAGGAAAGCATCCTCTCCAACTCTAAGTGGTAACTCAACAGGGGAGGTTGGACTAGGTCAGATTTCGGTGGAAGGTCTGCATGGTAAAATTCGTAAGAAAGAGCTTTGTAGGTCAAAAGCATGTTCTGGCGCAACATTGTCTCCTTTGATTGAGCCTACCCGACTCGGCCATTCAGGTATGTGTAGTTTGTTATTTGCAATCTGCCATCAGGTTTGGCACTCGGGCTTACAGCATATTCTTTAGCGAGGAGGTTGATTATGCCTTTGATATGTATATTTGGGTAAATGATAGGTGAGAGCCACTGTTGTAGTTTATGATCTTCTTGTTGTTCATCTGGAAGAGTTTCTTTGATAGTGTGAACACTCATACAGATGTCCAAGTTGAGAACTAAAGTCCCCCGTGTGTATAGGATGTCCTAAAACTTTTCACAGATGTGCAATGAAGTCCTAAAACTTTCCAAAAGTGCAATTAAGCGCTATAACCCATCAAATTGGTCCAATCAAGTCCTTCCGTTGATTGCACTTTTAGAAAGTTTTAGGACTCAATTGCACTTTCATAACAAGTTTTAGGACTTGATTGTACTTTTTGAAAGTTTTACGACTTAATTGCACTTTTGTGACAAGTTTTAGGATTTGATTGCACTTTTTGAAATTTTTAGGACTCAATTGCACTTTTGTGGTAAGTTTTAGGACTTCTGGTGCACTTATATCTTTTTTATTTTATTTTTTATTTTTGGAATGCATACTATGTGGAAATCCTTGCCCTCCTTTTTCTAAAAGAGAAGCAAGCTGTTCATTCATTACTGAGGATTGTAATAGATTTATGTGGCATTTTTAGCAGATATCGAGACAATGGTAATCGTTCTTTTTTGCTCGGATGAAAACCATAATTAAGTTGGTCTACATGCCTGATCTTTGCTTCTTTTTTAGAGAAGCAAATTCAAATATTGAGTATGCTGCGTTGATTAGGAGAATACTATTTTAACTAGTTGCACACCTTGTGTTTTGTTGGACGGACACATTCTTCTCATTCTGCTGGGTAGAAAATTTGGTATCTGGCAAGTTTGTAATTCAGGCTATAGCTTGATGTTCTGTAGGAAACAGTTCTGGTAGGCCTCAAGAGGTTCTAGTTTTCATTCTGCAAGAATTATTTACTCCTTTCCATTCTGATTTATTTGGTTTGGCATGGCATGCTTAGAGCAACATTCTCCATTGGACTCAGAAGTTAAATCGTCTCCTGGCATCATAAGAAATATCTCAAACTCCAATGGGATTACTGGTCCAAACAAAAAGGTTCTAAGCTATTCAGGAAAGGACTCAGAAGTTTTAAACCCAATTGCTAGTTCAAGTTCAAGCGGTCCCGCCAATGTTCGTCGCCGTCATTGCAGTTTGGTCAGAAAAGCCCGTTTCAGTGACTTCACTGACATAACAAAAGGTGCTGAAAAAGTGAAAATTTCTCTGGCAGATGATCCTAGCAACGAGCAACTTCCTGCCTTTAATTACATACCACATAACATAATTTACCAAAGTGCTCATGTGCAATTTTCACTGGCTCGTATTGCGGATGAGGACTGCTGTTCAAGTTGTATGGGTGACTGTCTCTCCTCAAGACTGCCATGTGCTTGTGCCCGTGAAACTGGTGGGGAGTTTGCCTACACACCAGTAGGTCAGCTCAAGGAAGAGTTTCTGGAATCTTGTAAATCAACAAAAGTGAATCCCCAAGAGAAGGATTTTGTTTACTGTCAAGACTGCCCAATAGAGAGGTCTAGGAATGAGTCAAGACCTGAAAAATGCAAGGGCCATCTGATTCGCAAGTTCATTAAAGAATGCTGGAGAAAATGTGGATGTGATATGCACTGTGGAAATAGAATAGTACAGAGAGGAATAACGTGTAAGTTGCAAGTGAGTATCTTCTTTAAATCATTTGGTGCGAGCATCTTTTTAGTAGCAAATTGATCCGAACTGATTGCTAGAGCATTCATAATTGATCTTGGGCCATCATGTTCAAACTTTTGTGCACTCTATTATTATTTGTGCAAGGTGATATATATTTTACTCCACTGTTGGCTAGGTTTGCCGTATTAAGATGCATATATATCCCTTGTTTACCATATTAGTCACGCATCATGGTAGAAAGTCTTATTTTGTGGTTATGTGTCTTAACTGTGGTAAAGGAAATTAGAATTATGGTAAAATATCTCATTTCTCTGTAAATGAATGACTTTTATAAAAAAAAGTTACACAACTACTGTAAATTATTATCTGTTTCATGGTAAATATGCCTGTGTTATAAAGAACGCAAAATTATGGTTGCTCATTCTCTTTTGGGGTAAAAAGTTGGTCAGTTGGCTATTTCCAGATACACAAGATATCAGCAGTTGACTGTTCCATCCAATGTTCATGGTTCAGGGGATTAAGTCAGCTGGTCAATTGTATAAGTTAACATCTTTCGTTTGAAGAATTTTAATACACATGTCAAATGCGTTAAATTACTTAAAGATCTGAATTGCTCAATGCTCATGACATGATTTGGGTGAACAATCATAATATAGAAGTACGTATCTTATAATGTCTGTAACTTCTTGAAAATACTTGACTCATCTAGGCCTGCTGCTCTCTCCCTCCTCATGATAATCTAGTTTGAAGATTTAAATTATGTTGCTTCTTTTATCTATATGCTTTTCCTCTATCCTCAGGTTTTCTTAACTGAAGAAGGAAAAGGCTGGGGTGTCAGAACACTTGAGGAATTGCCTAAGGGAACATTTGTTTGTGAATATGTGGGGGAAATAGTGACAAATACAGAGCTCTATGATCGTAATATGCAAAAAAATGTTCATGAGAGACATACATACCCAGTAATGCTTGATGCAGATTGGGGATCAGAAGGACACTTGCAGGATGAAGAGGCTCTGTGTTTGGATGCAACGTATCATGGCAATGTTGCCAGGTTCATTAATCACAGGTATGTCTTTGATTATTGTTTTTAATTAGGCCTTTGCACCGTGGAGCCAATTTGTTGGTTTTTGTACCTAGGCTTTCCTCCTTGTTTGATATTGTTTCTTCTTGTTCCTCTTTCTATTCCACTGGGTAATTAATATGCCGCCTTTAAAAAGAGGGAGTTACATTACTACACATAAGAAAATCACCCATGGTCACTGGAGGGGCAGAATAGGACCAAGTACTTCTTGTGCTTTAGAGAAGCCTAACGGGAGTTTGGAAGTACCTTTTGCAGCAAACCCTATTTGAACTTTTGGGAGTGGAAGAATGTTTTGATCCATAATTACAAATTAACTCTTATTATCATTGTAAAATATGATCACATTTACTGGTAAAGCAATCACTAAACGGCTCCCTTTCTCAATATCCTGTAGAAAACATTAATTGCCAATTCTATTTTCTTTTAACATAGGTCCATTATAATGTTATTATCCATTAGCACGCCAATACTTTTAAAAATCCACAGAATCTGACTGTTATCGCTTATTTCTCTTTAGCATATGCCTTCTTTCATATCTCTTATCTAAGACAATTTTGTCAGTTGGGACTTTTGGTACCCATAGTATATATCTTGTTCTGAGTTCTAAGCTGAAGATTAGAGTAAGCTCTGCAAAATATATTCATGGCATACGTTACTTGATACTACTTCTGTGTCATCCGTTTGTGACATCCTTGTTTTCTCCTTATTTTTGCAGATGTTTTGATGCAAACTTGATTGATATCCCGGTTGAAGTAGAGACACCTGATCGACACTATTATCATGTATGAGAATCACTGGGTTTGACTTTGTTTATGTTATTTCAGAAACAGGATTTATGGTGTAATGTTATGGGATATTTATTATATGTTCTTTAGAATGAAGAGGCTTGTAATTGTTGATAGACTTTTTTTTTTGCAGCTTGCGTTTTTCACTACCCGAACAGTTGGTGCTTTTGAAGAGTTGAATTGGGTAAGGAGTATTGACAAACTATCTATAAAGTTGTTTATGAAAAAGCCAAATCTCTCTCCTAGTTCGGACTCTTATTTGTTCCTCTGTCACTTAGAGTGAGCTCTTTGGACATCATCGGTCCTCCCTTGCTGATGAAAGGCATTTTTCACCTTATGGACTGATAAATGCTTACTGGTTTCCATTTTAACGCCAATCTTTCCAATCAATGCTCACTATGGCCTCAGCACAGTGCTTTCTGTTATTTGATTTATTTCCCTATCACCGGGAAGCTATGGTTTGAGAAAAACTTGTAGAATCATGCAAAAACCGGGGACTCTTTGTTTGTCTCATTTCACTGACCATTTTTCACCAATTTTTGCTTCGACCAGAATTAAAGTGTGTTCCTGTATCAACTATGGTTATGCTATGCATGATTGCAGGATTATGGTATTGATTTCGATGATGAAGATCATCCTGTGAAGGCCTTCAAATGCTGCTGCAAAAGTTCACATTGCCGAGATATGAAAAGAAGGTCATTTCACTTTTATTTCCTTACGAGCAAAACATGTGTTGGTGTGATTTGCCTTGTACTGCTGGCTTTGTTGATTATGCTAACTCATATACCCGAATTTGGGCCATAAGCCAGAACAGGAGAGCAATTGGACTTACATTTAAGCTGTATCTGTACAAACTAACTGCGAGCTCTTCTCTGGCACAGGAAGTAGATCAAGAGTTGCGACTCTCACCTAACGACCAGTCGCCGACCTAGCTGTACAAAATTCCATCAGGATAGGTTTCTAGCAGCAACATAAGCAGGGCTGGCCCCGGGGTTCTTTACCCATGGCAAATGACCATGGCGTACCAGCTCGGACAATATTTTTCGCCGGTTAAGAATTAGGCAGATGTTTGATGCCTTGGAGACTTTGCATTCTGCTGTGGGAGGATTGGGTATATACTTAGTCAGCTTTGAGTCCAGCTGGCAAAGTGCGAAAATGCCCGCACGAAGAGTGTGGCAAGCGTCTAATTAACTCGTGACCTCGACTGCGAGACATGTTTGTTGGGCGATTCCTGGGCTTTGGCTGCACATTGTTCTAAATCTAGGACATCGGTAGTTCTTTTAAATGCGTACATCCGTGATTTTCGAGCGATTAATTCGAAGTCCCAACCAAAGAAATTTTATTACTTTGTAGATTATGTTTGCACGTAGGGCTATCAACGGTTCGATTCGGGTGAAACTTTTGGGTATGCGTTTATGACCCGAAGCAACCTGCATCTGACCTGAACCGCAAGCGTGGACCGTAGCTTCGCTTATGATTTTTAATTTTTTTAATTCTTTCGGGGGTTGAAATGTAGAAATCATTGAACTTTGAAATATCTTCAGGAATTTCACATTACTCGAAATCACCTTTTACGTGCCAATAATTATGCAAGTTTCAGGAGATGCTAAATAGCCCTTAGGGTTACGAAAAATTGTAGAAACCGGAAATTAGAGAGCCTCAATCCGACCGATGTGGTTCGTCATATTAGACTCCCCTTTTTTAGTTGGGGTAGTACTACAAAAAACCTCAAACTGTTATATCTGTAATAAATTTATCTCAAATTAATATTTTTTTATCATTAAAAACTCTAAATTAGTACATATATGATAAATTTACCTTATGTTAATTTTTATTAAATTTTATCGTCAAATTTATGAATTTGATGTTACGTGGCAGTTGATGTGTGTACTAGCTTGGGGTTTTACACTCCGTTTATCACGGTTGCATTAGTTTGTGGGTTTTTTTTTATTAATATAATTTAACGGAGAGTAATTTTATCGCAAATGTACCGGTTTGGAATTTTTGATGATCAAAAGATTAATTTTGGATAAATTTATCTCAGGTGGATCGGTTTGGGGGTTTTTCGTGATCAAAAAATTAGTTCGGAATAAATTTATCAACATATGGATCAATTTAGAATTTCTAGCGGTATTAATCCTTTTCAATTTTTACTGTGAAGTAATATTTATACTGTTTTTGGTAAACAAGTCCCATCTGTTACGTCCCTGTTTCAACGGTCGCGAGTCGGAGGAGGAGCGCACATCACGATCAAAACTAGCGTGCCGTCTCCGACAGCACCCCTCGTGGGGGCCCCCCATGTCCATCAGCATCGTGAACAGAAACAAGAAAGGAAGCATCTCTTCTGTCTCTTTCAGGAGAAGAAACAGAACAAACGAGTACACTAGAAGCCCAGAATTCGTCCCGAAAAGCGCCTTCGAATATGAAAACTTTCAGAAAAGCGCGGGGTCGAGGTTTTTAAATTTGTGAAAATAGTATGATCGGGTGTTCCCGTTAATTCTATTCGTTACTTCTTTTTTATTTTATCATTTTCTCTCTTTTGTTCGGCGTTAACGTTATTTTCTCTCTTATGAGGTTGGTTTTTTGGTCTAAATTTTACATCTTCATATATAAATCCTAGTTAAATAAGATTAAAAAAATAAAAAGGCTGAAGTTTTAACAAAAACACAAAAAGGAAACCTACACAGCCGCCGCTCCACTAGAAAGGAGGGTTGATGGGGGCATCGGCCATGCCCGGCGACCCTCATCCGAATTTAAAGAGAGGGTCACGGCCCTCTCTCGGATTTGATGAGGGTCGCTGGCCCTCATCGGGCCCTCGGCAGCCGTTGCTAGCGATTAGGCGATAGCCCACAAGTGGAGGACTTGAACCACTCACTTGTGGGTTTTCTTTTCTCTTTTTTGTGTGTTTTTTTTTTAATTTTTAGTTTTATTTTAATCTAGCTAAACTAATATTTAGGTTAAAAAATTGAGATTTGGACCAAAACAACATCTTCATATTATATTTCGTGCTTTATTAATGTTAATGCCGCGTAGGAAAGGGAAAATAATAAAAAACCACATCAGTATTTTTAGTTGGACGGAATTAACAAGATGATTTGATTGTTCTAAAATAATATTTTGGCACAAAACTTTCGTGACAAGTTTAGGACTTTTAATGCACTTGCCCGAAAAAAAAATAATCGGGCCAATCGGCAAACTTGAATTTATTCTAGTTGTAATAAAATAATATTTTGGCACATATATTAAGCTTTCTTATTATTTGGACATTTTTCTTAATTTCCAACGAAGTTAAAAAAATACATGTTCCACCCCAAACTGAATTTAATGGAGTGGGTACATCTCAAAAATCATGTCAGCTGTCAATTTAATTCAGGTAACTAAGGATAGTTTAAGGTATTCATTCATGTATACATTCCATGATATATGAGCTGTACGGGGGTATATACTCAGTGTATGCGAATAGTTTGTTCAAATTTGTGCATACGTTTGATGCCTCTGAGCTTAAAGCTTACGACATAAGAAAGCATTCGATTTTGTTCTAAAAATAGGTAATTATTACATCTTATATATGTCAATTCTTCATTGGCCGCATTACGTTTTTTTTTTTTTTGCATTCTATGTATTAAAAATATTCTTTCAAGATAACAGAGAAGGAAAAAAAAACATTACTAAAAAAATGTATATCCACCCATTTGATAGAAATAAAATTTGTGTTTCCATGACCAGGTCTTACTAGAAAGTTTATGGACAAAAAGGATTAACTATGCATTCTTAAATTTTATAATTCTTTTTTTGGGTTTTTGCGAAAGTATTATTTCAATGCAAATGGTCTTTGACGAGTGCTTGTTAGACACTTGTTAACCCGTGATTCATTTTCGAATTTTATGCGAAAAACTCCCGTCATATTTATAGTTAGATCGATTTTATGTGGACCTTCCTAAAAATTTCCATTCTCCCGTCACCGACATGAATTCCTATCACATATATGCGTGTGAAATGCGGTAAAGAATCGAATTTTAATCCAAAACGAACTGAATTCAGGAGTACCTGATATTTTCTCCATTGAATATAGGTCATCAGGATCTGATATGGAAAATTTCTCAATCATTGCCAATATTCTATTGTTATCATGACTTTACAGGCAGACATGCCCGCAACTGTCGCAAGTCGAACGAAAGTCTAAGTCCCACTCATAAATATCTAATAGTTATCTATCCCATCGCATTATTACGTATATAGACCGAATCGTACATCATTTGATAAAAGGAAGGATCGCCATCAGTCATCGCTCTCACTCTCTGTGCATGTGTCCATGTCTCTCGTTGTCCTTTACTGCTCGATGACAGACTAACTCTCGAGCAGCTGAAAATCGTTCCTAGTAAAGAGACTGGGATGGCGGGTCTGGTGAAATTTTTTGGGTCGGTAATGGAGTTTATAGGGGCGGTAATTGAGTTTTTTGGGGCATCTCTTTCTGCATGTGTCCATGTCTCTTGTTAACCTCGCCAGCGCAAGGCCTTTGGGGCTGGCGAGATACTTGCCAAGTGGCATGCAATCCTTGTTGGCCACAATGAAAAAAAAAATTATAAAAATTATCCACGTCAGCGTCGGTTATTCTTGCACTTTATACCATGTAAAACAACCGGCGTCCACATAGGTAATTTGGGGGTAAAATTGGCCGGAATGACTCAACTGGCAAAATATCAAAATATTTAGAGCTAAATGGGCCAAATTGAAAGGTTTATGAAAAAATTAGTACAAGTATGATAGGTTTATGACTTTTTTTGATAATTTTACCATAGTTATCATGTGGCCATGTGTATCCCAATTAACCTTGGCAATATAATGTTCATCATAAATTGGAATGATTTAGGGCCATGTGGCCGTAAGCTTTAGTGCATCGTTCCCCGACCTCAGCCCTTGGTTGGTGTTCGTTCCTAACTTTGCTTGTTAGATATTCCTTCCTATCATAAACTTAGTAGGAGAAAGGATCTTTGGCAAAGAATTCCTTTTCCATCCCTTCCTATCATAAACTTAGTAGGAGAAAGGATCTTTGGCAAAGAATTCCTTTTCCATCTAGAAATCACCTCGTGTAATTTCATTAGCTTGATAATCTTTTTTGCATTTGTCTTCCGCCTATCCCTTTCTTAACGTTGAATCTTCCCCATAGGAAAAAAACGATCTCCTCTTACTCATCCTCATGCCTTTTTTTTGCTCTACTCATCGCATTATTACGTACGAAGACTGAATCGAAACCATCATGCGGTAAATGGGAGGATCAGTCATCATTCGTGTTTGATAATTGGAAGCTGTCGTTGCGCCATCCGATATGAATGTAAAGATACTGAAAAAAAGATCATAGACCAAAATTAAGAGAATGATTACCTTTCTACAATCTTCCCCCCTTTTTCCCAAGCCATTTTGTTTTGTCTTGTGTTTTCGTTTGCTTTATGTTTGCTCGGAAGATTTGGACCAAAAAGGCCCGTGTCATTGCCGCGGAAAGTTACACATGCTCGCCGGCCAGAAATCTAGGGATGATTTGAGACTAAGTCGCCCACTTTGTCAGTACAAACTTCATGGCTCATTCTTTGACTTCCTTGGTCTTCCTCTTACAAGCACTAACCAAGTATGTCTGTGCACTGGCCCGAAGGCCGGTTCGGCAAAACGTGGCGAAATGCTCACAATTATTATCAAAGAGGTCATGCTCGCCGAAGCTATTGTGCTCATGAAGCTCATGAGCCTTGTTCACGACATCTTGGGGCGATTTGGTTTCGAGTAAGGTTGTGCCAGTTCCCCATCTCGTCAGCCAATACCACAGTTGAGGCCGCCCATAGGCATATAGATGGAGTTCCTTGCCTTCTCTCCGGAAGGAATCAAGGCTCGTCTTGTCGACTCCTGTTCTTGTGAAGTGAATCACGCAATCCTCTCCAACATAGATTCCTGTTATAATCAATAACGAGTATGTGCAATATAAACAACCGATTGTCCAAGACTTTACGCTCATAGCATATAGTTACTTAGAATCAACTAGTTAATAAAGGATGAGAAGCCGTTAGATGTGGATTGATGAACAAGATTTTCTAAGTCTGGAAGAATTTAGTTAAGGATTGAGCAACAATAGATTAGCAGCAACTCGATCTGTGATTTGCTGGGCGCTTGATGTTATCTTTGTGTTGGAGAATCAAAGACTGATGGAGAATATACTTTGATCGTGATTTACGTGATTTAATTGATGTACGTTTTCTACCTCGACATATATTGACATTCTAGGAAATATGAGGAACAACTTTCAGAAAGAGAGATGACTGAACGAGAAAAGATTTTGATGAAGAAGAAAGAAATAGGCAAGTACTGTCACGAGAGAGAAAAAGGAGCGTCATAAGGGTTATGGAAGAATCCTGTTAAAGTTGATATAAAACAATGATCCGTACTTCCCAAGCTTTCCAGAGCTAAGCTTTCCAGAACACTGCACAATGTTTTCTATCTCTAGTCAATTTTAATGGTAGGTAAAGTGTGTGACTAAAATTCCTTGGGCAGTTGATTTCGAAGGAGAAGAAAAAATCTCAAAAAATTATCGGCCATTATCTTTGCAAATGGTAGAGATATTTGGTTCCCAAGTCGCTGAAGTTGAGCTTTAAATAGGCTTCTAATGTTCAGTTCTTGGATGCACAGACCAACTGCAGCCATCAAATCCCATGCTTCTTGTATTCTTGTAGAAGCCAACATACTATAATAAAACTTTGTTGTTCTTCATCCTCAGCCATGTCCCCCTCGCATACATTTCACATTCAGAACATATCCTAATCTGGCAGTAACAGAGTATATATGAAAATTTCTAAACGGTCACTAAATAGGAGCTGGGAAAACGAAAAAGAACGTCTTATCACGTCTTTTTACTCTCGCGGATTTACTATCTGAGCTGCATCTTAGTCCCTGCTTAAATCAAATGAAGTGCTCACAACCATCTGTTACGGGCATCTACCGGCTCAAGTCCATGAGATTTATCTAATGGTCCAGACCAGCGATAATTTAGTTTTGTTAGACAGTAGTTAAACATGGTTTACCATGGGAATACTATCCCATGGACTATGATCTAATTTGTTTAACGGCAAGACCTTATTTAAGACCATGAGATAGTGCTTCTGATCAGACAAATGAAAGTTGATCGTTGATTCTTCTTCTTGGTTAAGCAAACAAAGAAATAAGTTGATGTCTGCAGTTTAAAGTAAAATTTACGCTTAACTTTGGGATTTAAGTGGTTTGTTTATTTTTTTCTTTTCTGTTTTCGGTGGCGTTCCATTCTTTTTGGGTTGATCGGTTGCGTATTGACTCAAAAATAGGGTTTTTATCTATGGTCTCCGATAAACTAGGTTTGCAAGATTATTATCGTTATTTTCTGTTTGGTGAATTCAAGGTTAATCGTCTCTTACTGTGCAAAATGTTCACACACGGAGCAGGAAGCCGGAAGGGTAAGATTCAATGATCGCTGACATGATCTATCAACCAGATACACTACGGTACTTTGGCCAAAGACCAAAGATCAGAAAGATTAATTTAGTTAGCGCCACATATTCAGATCCATATGTGAAGGAAAATATAAAGGAAAAGGAAGAAGAGGACGAATCACTAACCATGATGGGTGTATAATCCATATCGCCGATAAGCATAGACGTGTATCCCAGGTTTAAGATCTTCCTGCCTTACCACATGCCCTATCGGTCTCATCAATATTGCGATTACAATGACGATGATATGATCCATCATTTTCTCTCTCTTGGGCCCTTCTTCACTCTCTACGCCTTGTGTACTTGAGCTGGTCTTCGATTAGCTTTTACGCACCTAAAAGATCGAACCAGAATTGAGAGAGCAAAGTGAAGGGTTAGATTGGTAATGGGGTGGTCTGAAATTCCCAGCCACAGGTGTAGGGTTTTTTTTTCAAGTGAAAGCCCTAATCACCTGCACGACTCCTGCTAGGGTGTGTATGCCCGAAGCTGAGCCCTCTCATGTCTCGAAAGGTTGCGAGACAGAGACACAGAAGCTGAGTCCTCCGATGTCTCAAAAGGTTGAGATAGAGAGATCACAATGAGATGGTAACATAGCTGCAAAAGAGAGAGATATCACACAGAGGTAGTAAGATAGCTGCAAAAGGGACACTGAGCGGTGAATGGTGGTTGCCCGGGGGGGTGTGGGGGTGTGGGTGTGGGGGGTCGGGGGGCGGCGGCGGCGGCGGGCCACGCACATTTTGACAATGAGCAGGTTAGGACAAGAAAGACCAAATCGAAGACGTGCTCATATCATCATGAATTCCATGCGTCATCGTGCAACGAGTCACAGAAAATGTTGCTCGGATTTTTTAAAGTATTTCTACAGTTGAAAAATCTACGCACAGAAATTTCACTGAATCATGGATGTTGGGTAATTCAAGTGGGTGGCATGACAAGGATATTTTCTTGGCATTGTTTGATAGAGGGGCAGGGGAGTCACATCTGCATTATCTTGATAGATAAAAATGAAGAAGAATATTGACAATCTTTATGCCACGGTCCATTTAAAGGACGCATGGTTATCGAGTCTTTAGGTTTTGTTTGATTAAAAAAAAAAAGAGGCGAAGCACTTATACAGAATAAAGAAGTCGATATGATGTGTTGAGCATATCGACATGGCACATCTATAATTTGTTCGAGCATGTCTATGTTAGTAACATAACAATTCTTTTTTTTCTAAGTGACTATAAATGAGGTAAGAATATTATCCTAGTTTGAATATCCAGGAATGTCGGCCCGTATTGGTTTCTTAGCCAAATAGAAGGTCGAATCCACACGTCTAGTACAAGACAATTTGCAAATTGCGGCCAAAGTCTGTGCCCTAACTTTCTACGAAATTTCTTCGATTAAAGTGCAAGTTGTGCAACGAGTCAACCCTAGTAAATGGAAACAGAAGGAGGGAAAGAAAGCAAGAGTAGAAATTTCTTAAAACACGTGGCACCAAGAAAACCGACTGATTTGTACAGAAGGTGAAAACTAATAATATAGCATAAAAGTCGGTACAAATTGACTTCTTCCCACGGTTGACAAAATGACAATTCGAGTTTGGACTATATATCATCACATTTATAAAGTATTACGAATGTTCATGAAAGGAAAAACACCAATTCTAGGCCCGTCTCAAATTTGATGAAGCGCACGTTAATCCATGAGCGAAAGGCATAACATAGGTATAATCAGGTACTCTATACGAATAAAAAGGATAATTATCAGGTCCACTGTCGGTGTAAGAAATTTTAATATGAAAGAAAGGAAAAAAGAAAAAAAGAGGGAAAACAAAAAATAAAAAACAGATATGTGATTCTAATTTGAAAAAAGAAAGCGACGTGGAATTGACACATCATACTTTTAACAGTTAGTGGATGGAAAGCTAAGGGGTTAAGATTTGAGTAAGAAGCGAAAATTGATGATTTTTTTGATAAAAAAAAAGGTTATGGTTAGAATTGGGATTGGAATAAAAGTTGATACTTTTAAGGGAATTAACCCCAATCAAATATATTCCACTAGGTTTATCGCATAGACCAGATATGATCAACCGGTATAAGTTCTAACTAGCTATTACTTTAGTTTTGAGTTACGTGTGCCATTTCAAGTGTTTTCAGGTGCAGTTGACCACTATTTTTACAGCTTAATATCCGATATCAACTGCTTTAATGGATTATGCAAATCCAGAGGACTGGAATTTCTGAAATTACTGACGTACTTTGTTTCATGAAAAATGAATGACTTGAAATATATTTTTCATAAAAATATACGCTTATATCGCTTACAAAAATAAATGAATGAAAAATATTTTCATCATTAATAAAAATGTTCAAATATAAATTGATGTCGACAATAAAATCATTTCCCATCGATTTATTTATTTCAAAGCGATACAAACGATCATTTTTGTGAAAATTTTTTTTTTCAAATAATTCATTTTTCGTAAAACAAACGAAGCTCTAGTAAACACTTTCTTTCGCTCGCCTCTCGACAACACTTGAAAACTCTGGTAACTTTTTTCTCTGTCACGTTTTGTCTGCCTACGCTGGCTCAGCCACTCTACTTTCGCAAAAGCGTTTTTCAGTTTATATATTTACTCGTGTGCATCAATTACAAATGGGAAAACTTGTTTCGGCGCTAGTTCGGTATGTATGATAACACGCATTGCGCCATGAATCCACTTGTTGAAATTCTTAGTCAATGACTAGTAAGACAACGAATAAGATTGCTAGTCACCGATAAATGCGTACGTTATCATATTCATAGGATTGGAATGGGTACAAGTGCGCTATGATTACATTTCAAAGATTTTAAAGAAAAAGTTCATGCGAAGTATGGACAAGAAAACTAGTTTGATTAGTAGTTCGCGCGTATAATCCCCAATTCATTCAGTCGGAGGTCATTGGCTTTTTTGGAACACGATGAATATTTGGTCCTAAACAAGTGTTCCGGAAGAGTATAAATAGAAGTTTCACAAAAGCTTGATCCATGACAACGTATCATGAAGAGAATTGTTGGATATCTTGCGGAAATATGCAAATATTCAATTTATGTTATTGCAATATTTCCTTTCCCGAGAATGGTATCTAGAATTGAATCGATTTATTTCCAGAATAAGAAGAGTCACATATTTCCTCCTTTTCTTGTGAAAATTCCGTTGCCAACGGTTGGTTTGTCTATATTTTGCGTTTGTTAATGCTTAAAGTAAATATTTTCCCCAACTTTGTACATCTTAATTTGGTCGTATCATGATCATCCATTAACATTTTTACTTACTTTACTGTTAGATAGATCATAGAGACATTCATGTTACAATATCGAAACATTGGCAGCATCGTACTTTAACATTTCTCTAGAAAAATCGATATTAAATTGGGTGAAGTATGAGATGTTGTTTAGAAATTACAAGAAAATTTCAGTAAGATAATGTGAAATGTGAGGACATAGATATCATCACATGCATGTGGTTGCGCGGGGATGAGTATGATAGAAAACATCAAATTGGTATCACCATGTACAGGTTTGATTGGTCCCAATGTCTTTTGATTAGTCACATGGTTCTTTCATAAATCAAAATTTTCAAATGAATAATTACAGGTGACTCTACTAGTTGCCTCGTATCAGCCAAAGTACAAATACCTAAGTTAAATATACCAAAAAAAAGTGTCAATTTCACGGAGCTACTTGAAAAGAAATGGCTCCATATCAAGTAAATTTCACTTATGATCTCTTAACTTTATTGAGATTTGCAATTATGTCACTGAAGTTTAGTTTAAATCACCCAATGTACTAAAGTTTCCTTTTTTTTTATTCTTTCTTTAAATAACCAACGAGACAATTTCAATTTCTGAAGCTAAGAGCCTGCTTTGCTCTACTTTTTTCTCTTTTCTAGGCCCTGATTTCCTTCTTTTTTTTTTTCTCTCTCTCGTGATCCAATACAGGAGCCTTTCTTCTCCCAATCTATCTACATTTTTAACCATTTTGTACTCGAGTGACTAGACAATCATAAATAATTCTCTTTGAATTTTAACTCAAAAATACTAGTCTCATTTCTGGACATAAAGGGGTACCATAAAAAAAAATTGTTAAGTGGGATCACACGTCTAAACACCTAACTTGATTTGAAGGAGCCGATTTTTCTAGACATTAGGGATTTCAGATTGAAAGAATGGCACCTACGTTACGGAAGCTGACAATCTAAACAAAAAGCTTTTCTTTTAATTTCCTAATTAAAAATTGATTGTTTTGTCCAACATAATAAGAACAACAACTTTGGGTATCGTATGTCCAATGGGAAGAGAACACGTGGTGTTAATTCCTTTTCATGGGTCCCCGTACTTCAACCGGCGGATTCCATTCTGGTTACATTGACTCAAGGGGCTCCAGAGGAGACTGGTGTGTTTGTTTGAGGAAAAAAATTTGATGATAAAGAAAGGAGTTAATATCACGAAAAATTTTAAATTAAAATATTTGTGATAAATTTATTTTAAATTAATTTTTCTATTACAGAAAATCTTAAATTGGTACACCTGTGATAAATTTTACTTTTTATTAGTTTTCGTTAAATTTTACTCTCAAATTTTTGAGTTAAATGACATATGGTGGTTGACGGAGTTACCCTTCGTTTGTCATAGGTATACTAATTTGTGATTTATTTGTGTTAATCTAATTTAACGAAGGGTAAATTTATCACAAATGTACTAGTTTAGGGTTTTGATTTTTAAAAAACTAGTTTGAGCTAAATTTGTCATATATGTACCGGTTTGAGATTTTTCGTAGTATTAACCCTAAAAAAAATGCTTTTCAAGAAATCATTTTTCAGGAAAATGTTTTTCTTTTCAGGTTCAGAAAATTCATTTTTTTTAAACTTAAATCATGCATATTCTCGTGGACTGAAGCTCCTTCATATTTGTTGGTTCAGTCTTTAATCTTCACCAAAGTAGTCTTTCCCTACCACGTACTGTAAAGCACAAGGATCATGTCCAGCCATTAACTCTCCATGATTTTCTCGTCAACGATGATCTCGATGAGTATTATTGCAATTGGTGTGAGAAACCAAGGCATCCAAAGCAAGGCATTTGCTTCTGCGAAGAGTGCAGGTCGGCCATAGCATTGAATGTGTGTAGAATCTGTGGTAAGCCCACTCAAAATCTGTCCTATATGGTATTCTGTTTAAGAAAATTTGCGGATCATGTCTGTTGTTGGATTGTAAGGAAAGAAATAACTGGTTGTAAATACCAAAATACAGGCACAAACAGGAATGCATCTCCTTTTTCTACTGTACAATACATGATTGTGCATGAAAGATTGATTGTGATGTGGTTAGATTTCAGACTAAGTGTCAACAATATTCGGGATGAAATGTGGTTAGATTTCAGACTAAGTGTCAACAATATTCGGGATGAAATGTGGATGGGTATGAGATTGAGATCGGGGCCCAGCCGAACAACCAGATAAAGAAACTGCAAGTCTACAAGCCGAGGCGGATGAGATGTGGACGGGGTCTGGCCGCAGAAGTGACAAAATAGAATGCTCTAAAGTGAAAACGTGCCGGTCGGCCTTGGGGAGATGAATAGAAAGTTCAAAAACTTCCATTTTCTTCTCCCGTATGTGCTGTTCGTGTATCCACAGTTGTCTTTGTAGTATTGATCCCCCAAATCAGCTTGTGCATCCACGAGTGCATGTTCTGTCCACACTTGCCTTTGCACACTGCCTGCTCTGATGGAAATCCAATCATCTTGTGTTGTTGTGGCTAGAAGCAAGACAACATCGGTATTGTACTTTTCGACGTGGAGATTCTTAAGAAGCTCGATCCATTGAAATATTGCTTCCATTATGTTCAAATTTCAACTGAAAAATCAATAGATTTTAACAACCTCTAGAATTTACTTTCACAAATCGAGTAGTCTCGTCATGAATCATGGTAGGGCTTGAGTCGCAATTAGTCTCTCTCCTGTCGTTATATGGAGTTACTAAACTTAAATGTAGACGCATTTGCTTATTAGTCCCTTTCATTTTTTAATTTTATGTGGTAGAGTGTCTTTCGACTCATCTCATATCATGTCTCGTCTACCTTAGCTGATAAATCATAAACTTTAGGTTAGCCGAGATCAATAAAGTACAAAAAAACACAAAAAAAATAGAAATAAAAGCAAGCTATTTGGAGTTGACTTGCTGGAGATAATGCACCATTTCTGCTCTTATAACAATTGGAAGTGTTTGTTGTCTCTAAGGTTGGAAATGCTACACAACATCACCGGACCAACTTCCTTTTCATGCATTATTATTCTTCTGTATTTGATCTGTCCACACTAAAAGTTGCACTGCCCTTTTCATTTGAACCCAGAATTTATCTAGAAGCACGTGTGCTTTCGATTCCGATGTTAACCAAATTTTACATTGAAACGCTGAACAATTACATAATACCCCTCTGATATAAACTTTCAGAGGCTGCTACTTCACGTTCTGTCTTGAGCGCCTCCAATTTTATCCTCAGTGCATTCATGTTCGCCAAAATTTGTGTCCAGTTCTTCCTCTACACGTTTGATTTCTTCATCTCATTTTGTAACTGCAGGGTTCTCTTCAGCTGGCTCCAACTTTGCCTGAAGTGTTGGCAAGATCTTGTCAACAGTCTCTGTACTTTTCTTTAGCTACAGCATATGATGATGAAACTCTAGAAGTGCTAAACATAATAAGAGCGCATGTTCTTTTTTTTGGCCAAGTAATTGCATATGCTTTGACTCGTGCAATCAAGATTATATGGCCTAAAATCACTTTTTAGTCTCTCGTAATTTATGCAAAATTGCTAAATTATTATAAAAGGGAAAGAACGTGCGTGCACTCGTGGCATCCGTACGCCTCTGCCGAGATCTCTAATCCCCGCATCCTTTGTAAATGATGCAAGATTTTATTTCCCCTGCGAACTCGGGTCAATGGATGATCTTGAGGAAGATACTAAAACGTCATGGTGTCATCCTCATGAGGCAGCATGGAGATCGTGCAGCCCACGTGTGAATTGAATTCGCACAAATAGCAAAAGTAAGACTAGTGACCAAGATAATTACAAGCACTACAATAGATCCCGTCTTTCTGATTTCATATCCAGAAGGGATGCTCACGGTGAATTGGGTGTCAATTAGGCGGTCTGTGGACTTTTGCGGCATATTTTACACATTTATATGAAGTAATGAATTCGTTCATCTTTCTCGATAACTCGGTCGATTAGGATAACATTAATCTTTCCGTTTGGGTTCATAGTTTTCATGTTTTTAATTTTGCTAACCTTGCAGCATTAATTGGGCCATCCAATAAATTAAAAAAGAATTTAGTTGGCCAAGTCCATTTCTTCAAGGCTTGCTTTGGTTGGGCCAACGTCCTCAAATGATTGGTCTTTTCGATGGTCAACATGGGCCAGTATAGAGGCTTCCCTGCCGGCCTCCCCGTCAATCTGTCCTCGGCGTTCCTGAACGTTGATGCAGCAAATATGATTCTATTGAAAAAACTGAGTAATCCCTTTTTTCACTTAACGTATTAATTGAACCTTTTTTTCTTTGCTATGAAAAAGGGGTAAAATCGAATACAGAAATTAACATCGAGAGAATCTATTGTCCCCGTTTTATGTCCTTTGAAAATCATGAAGTAACTCTCTCTGAGGTAATGAAAAGAACCCAGTGTCCAAGCGGTAATTGATTTCGGGATAACTAAGCCAGTCAGCATGATGACATTTTACTCAAAGTTATGTCGCACTTTGAACTACAAATGAAAGCTCAACGGTCTCATGATATCTTTAAGTAAAGGAGGGTCGGAATTATCAATCATAAGTTTTGGACCAACAAGATCAGAGATGGCTTCAGAGTCAATCTTAATGAGAATCTTGCGATAACCAAGTTGTTTGGCGAAGTTGAGTCTCAACCACAATTCCGAAAATTGAATCTCTACTATCTCCTGCCGAGATGAATAGAAATGTTTGCGATTATGTATTGAATGGGAACTAGAATTTTCGGGTGTGCGGGGATTTTACCAAAAGATACAATTTTTTCGAATTCGGACAGTCAAACCTCCATTAGCCTCAACGAAGAAGCTAGTCTATTGCGGGAGGATACTGGAAGCAGGTCTTTTTCTGTTAAGTCAGTGTGCAAGGTAATCATTTGGGTAGAGATAATCAAGAATATGATAGTATGTGATCCATTATTCGGAAGCGGAAGGGACCTCAACTTATTAGAACTTTCCTCTGGCTAACCACTCACAAGCGACTGTTGACAAACGAATTGAAGACGTCTTGCAACTTGGGAGGAAATTCATATTGCTGCAGATGTGAGTCTCATGTGGAATCAACACTACTTGTTTTAAGGGATTGTTCAATTGCTCACAGGATACCACTTGAGTTTGTCCCACAAAAATATTCGAAAGAATTCTTTTCATTGAATTTGTCTTAATGGGTGAGTCAATCTTGCTGGGAAAGGGCAATTGAATTTTTATCAGGATTGGAGCATAACTTTTGGAGTCAGTGTGTGTGTGTGTGTTTTTTTTTTTTTGGTAACTGAGAAACAAGTCACTTTTTCAAGATAATTTTATTTTCCCTTCAAAATCAGTATAAGTAATTAGGTCACAAATGAAAGAAATCATCAAGGCTTCATCCATGAATAACTCGACATTAAGAGGATCATACACTTCATCGATTTTGGTCAACTGGGATCCTCTGCCTTTAGGAACGTTATGATGAATACCGATGGGTCCTCTAAAGGCAACCCCGAATAGCAGTTTTGGAGTATTATTCGAAAACGAAATTGGTGACTAGCTCGGAGGTTTTGCAACCTTCATTGGAGTATATTTATGCATTATTGACATATATAAGCTGCAAAAAAGAGCTATCCGGCAAGAATTCAAGTCTACCTAAAGTTAAGCATTACATTTCACTATAGAAACATGATACAAAAAATTTCAGTCCAAGTGTTCGAGCAGAGAAACCTGCTCAAACTCTATAAATTGCACAAATCTTCACGTCCCTTGTGCTCTTCAAACTCTCGCATCTCGTGAGCAGGGAGCAAGTAACAGGATTGAATAGCTGATGATAGAAGGGAATGAATTGACACTTTTCCATGCGCAGGGTTCCAGTCGCTGCCATTGCGATAGTTGCAGCAAGCATTGCCAGGGTCCAGTTTATCGATACGAGGTGTATAATTGTTCGCTCCACAAATCATGTGCGGAAGTGCTTTCAAATTTAGACCCCCGTTACCATGAGCATCAACTCGTTCTTGTCTATGAACCTTACTCCAACCATTGCAATGTCTGTGGTGAATCAATTAGAAGGAGGATCTGCTACCAATGTGAAAAGTGCAGCGACTTCAAACTGCACCCTTCCTGTGTCCAAATGCCAACTCTACAGCATCCATTCCATGCGCATGGTCTTTCTTATTTTCAGAGAAGTCTTGACTCCAACTCACTATGCAGAGCCTGTGGGAAGATATGCGCGATCGACTTCTACTGTTGTGTGTCGTGCAATGTGCATACTCACTACGATTGCCTTCAGACACCACAAACCATCAAAAGCAACCATCACATTGATGAGTTAACCCTCCATGAATCAATTGTTGAGGATGATTCTGGTGAGTACTACCGCGACATTTGCGAGCAAAGAAGGGATCTGGAGCAATGGGCTTACTCTTGCAAAGTATGCCAGTTGATTGCTCATGTTGAATGTGCAGTATCTCCGGCAAGCTGATCCTCTGGTTATGGAGTGGAGGAATGGATATGATCAGAAAAGGTTGAAAGCAATAAGATGATGCCTCAAATAATGGAAGACAAAAACAGATAAGTCTCCTAATCATCAGCTTATGTTGAAAATAAATTTACAAGAAATTAAGACCAAGGTATCTGTCATCTGCAGCATAAGTCAAAAAGCATATGCACATAAACTGTACTCTCACGTAGCAGTCGCCCTTGACCATTTTATGATCTTTTCCTATACAATAACTGAAGGAAACTGAGCCAATATTTCAGGTGAAATTGAAACCAGAACTTGAAGAGCTGGATGGAGAAATTGAAGGCGCATGGCAAGAAGTGGACGCGATGAAAGCGAAGTTGGAGGAACTGGCGGTGAATCTAGAGCAACTGAAGGCATCAGCGGAAAAACTCGAGGCACTGAAGAAAAAGAGCTGAATTGATAAACACTTAGTCATAAATGTTCTATGTTCATTGCACATGTTCTTGCAGTGAACTCAAAGATCCTGTGTTATGCTCTGCAGTTTACTGTGGCATTTCGTGTCTAATTCATCAATGCAAGCTGAGCCCTAAGCCGTCACTAAAATGAAGTTGTGGGAAGTTATAACTTCAAGCATATCACCAAATTTGTATAGTTCTTCCATTAAAATTCTTTTATTAGGAAAAGTGACGCGGTATTTAACAAGCTAAGGTGGACATTTATCGATTGTATATGTCAATAGGCTCTACTCTCAATCATCGTATTAAGACAAATGTGGATTCAATAGGAACTAATTGTATGTTTTTGGTACATAAAGTCAACAAATGTAATGAACTATATACTTAAGACTGAAATCTAAAAGAAGAAGGCAAATGAGGATTGGTTAGGAATCAAGATTATCTAAACGATGAAAAGGTCCAAAATCAAGGCAAAAAAGTTTCAAAGTCTAAGATAAGAAGATAGATGAGGATTGGCTAAGAATCTAGAGAATAAAACTCTTCAAAATCTAAGTGATGAACTAGATTAAAATCACGGTCAACAAAATTAAAGTCTAGTAGAAGAAAACAAATGAGGGTTCATGTGAACGTCTTAGTAAAGAAAACACAGAGAACATAACTTGTCGGGGAGGGTTAGATTGTTAAGTTGAATTATTGCCGATGTATATATTTAGCCACTGTTTGGGGACAAAAATAGATTACTATATTCTCTCAGTTAAGGAGTTTTGAATGAATTTCATCTATGTAATTTACCAACTTAATAGTAATTTGTCCCTACGACACTTAAAAACACCGAATTTACGAATGAATAGAATAGGTTGGCAAAGTGTCCATAAAATTGTTATCACAACAAAACAAGATTGAGGACGAGAAAGGAAAAAGAAGAGATGAAAATTACGATTAGATATGAAACGAAATTTCATCAATTAATAAAAAAATGAATATCTATGGAAGAAAGAAAGCATATAGGTTGCATCTAATGTCCTCTCTCTCTTTCTTTGTTTTTCTTTTTTTTTTTCATCATCTAGTCACGATGAATTTACTAAGAAATTCTCTCCTTGATAAGTAGCTTTTATGACTACTTGATGCCGGCTCGTTCCTTTAGATCTTGGCAACGAACGAGTTGCGAATTCACAAGATATTGATTAGTGATGGCAATTGAAGCTTAGTGCAGAAATTTCAGTCAGAGATAACTGATATAAATTTAGATTGGTTTTTGAAGTTTTAATTTGTAAGTACCGATCGATTATAGAGGGCCAAGTTTCTTGAATAGCAGTTGGAAAAGCAGTTGTTTAGCTTTTTCCTTTATATCAAGAAAACTAACAGATTTTTATAAATTTATTTCCATGTTAATGATTTCTGTTAGTTGATATGTTGAAGATAGATTAAAGATTTGATATTATTCCTCTTACTATTTAATATTTATGTCCCTTATCAAAGCCGATGCAGTCATTTACATTTAATGACATTTTTGTTTATGCATATTCAAACTTATATCACATCTACTATCAACTCCGTAAATGATCTCATCACATTCTTTCCTCTCTTTGCAATTTTTTTATATAGTTTGAGAATATATTTTCTGTTCACTTGCCAAGAGGGCTTGAGATATTTTCTCTCTTCTTCATCATTTCTACAAGCGACCTAAGTATCTGCATCCCGATGATCGCATACCTGTAGCACTAGGATGAATTCATCTTCTCTTCGAGCATGATAGAAATATCCTTCAAGGTTTTTTTTTCATTTATAAGTTGCGAAAGACTCGATATTTATTATGTCACTCTTTGATAGGTTTTCTATAATTACGTCAATATAGAATATGTCGAATCGTTAACTACACGAAGTCAGAAAAATATTTCAGATTAATACCCACCTAATATTGATTTTTCCTATATGACTTGAAATAGAATTCGCTAATCAAGCTAGAAAACGCAGAGGTCGAAGTTTCAATGTGTCAAAAACCATAATTGCTTTAGTTTTCTTTGTTAATAGAAGTTTCCAAAATGTGAAAACATAATCTCACTTTAGTCTTACTCAAATCACTCTATTAGCATATAAATACTTGATCAATCGGTTTTCAAGCATCTAACGGCGTCCCGCTCTCATGTCGATGCTTCCCAACTTCATCAAAAAAAAAAAAGAGGAAAATAATCATGGCACAAATAAAACGCTCAGTATCTCTATTTGTATATATTTAGTAAAAAAGTGAAGACAAAATGCACGTCAAAGCTATGGAGTTGTCCTTTTTAAGTTCAATTAACTTTCATTCTTTAGAATAAGGTCTAACCATTGATTGTCACTAAATAAATAAGGAATACATTATATTGTTGCAAATGCTTATCGAATTACATATATACATTTTTTACTGGAGTCTTCCCATTTTTTAAGACTATGGTCATCGGTTGCCCCTGTTTTTAGAGGAATTTCATTAGCAGACTAAAATAGCCTTTGATTTAATCTGTTGACAACATTAACTAATTCATTTTTTACTTAACACATCAATTGAATTTGTGAAGTAATCGAATCTTCTAAGTTAATTGTTAATTAGGATTATCATAAAGATAATATGAGAACACCATTGCGAGGAGTGCCCCTACATCTTCTCCTTACTTTCTATGTCGTACTCACATCTAGTACCATAGTGCCACGCATTAACTTTCTTTTTCTGTACACTTTGTCATATTCAAAGTCTTTCCTTTTTTTGGTTGTTTAAATCTTTCTAAATTCACAAATATTCAAATTCACCTGCCAAATAAGACTAGACCTTTATGAACTAATTCGAAGGGTGGAGATCCTGCCGTGTGTTCACTGTTTAGGGACAAATCGGAGCACCTTTTATTGGAGATAAAGAATGGTGATAGATAGAAACGCGTACATATAAATGTAGGTGTTTGCTTAGTTATAGTAGGATAGTATGATATTTCATTGGTGTCAGTTTATTGACTAATTTCAATATGAACATACTTATGGTAACCACCCGCCTGGGTGACGTCACTGGAACGGCCGCTCTTCCTCTCGCAAAAGGTTGAGCATTCGAATCCCAGGCGCCGCAGGGTGACTTAACCGGTGGCACGTGTGTGGTGGCTAGCATGTGTCGCCTCCAGGGTTTATCCCTCGGCTGTCAGCCGTGCGAAGGTTCCCTGGGTTACCAAAAAAAAAAAAACATACTTATGGTACATGTGACATATTTAAATCCACTTAGATACAACTGAATAGAGAACCCCAAAAATTAGATAATTGTTGGATATTTATTTGATTTCAAGGCAGATGTTAAGAATTGTAACACGGGTTGCGGTACCATATGTAAAAACACAACCCAAAAGATCCAATGTGATGTTAATCCACGCTACACCAATTAAGGGTGTAAAGCATTCCTTCTTACGATGCTCCAACGCAAGACAAACAGTGGACAAAGAAAAGCCATTACTTTCGTCAGAAATGATTTGACTCGATAGCTTGGTGGACTAGGTAAGTACAGTGCAAGTGCCATAACTTTTGTACGGAG
Source organism: Syzygium aromaticum (assembly GCA_024500025.1). NCBI lineage: Eukaryota > Viridiplantae > Streptophyta > Magnoliopsida > Myrtales > Myrtaceae > Syzygium > Syzygium aromaticum. The sequence goes on from CM044892.1 coordinate 34,023,310, forward strand.
AACACTTAAGTGCCATAACATTTTTTTGGCTCATTTGAGTGTCATAACTTCAAAAAAAAAGATCACTTAAGTGCCACTTACGAGCTGGTCGTGAAGGGCCAAAATCGCAGCTTTTTCGATTGAACGGTGACCTTCCTGGCAAGGCGAGCACCACCAACTTGAAGAGGGGGTGTCGATGAATCATTCCATGGTCTCCGTTCGTCTCGAAATTTCCATTTTAGCCTCCGTTGACAAAGGTAAAAATGCTTCATAGTCACACAATTTATCAAATCGATTTGTGTGACTATGAAGCATTTTTACCTTCGTTAACGGAGGCTAAAACGGAAACTTCAAGACGAACGGAAGCCATGGAATGATTCACCGACATCCCCTATTCAAGCTGGTGGTGCTCGCCTCGCTGGGAAGGTCACCGTTCGATCGAAAAAGCTGCGGTTTCAGGCCCTCACGACTAACTTATCAGAGAGGTTGATCATGAGGGCTTGAAACCGCGGCTTTTCTAGCCAAACGGTGACCTTCCCGACGAGGCGAGCACCACCAGCTTAAAGAGGGGGTGTCAGTGAATCATTCCATGGCCTTTATTCGTCTCAAAATTTCCGTTTTAGCCTCCGTTAACGAAGGTAAAAATGTTTCGTAGTCACATTTATAGAACCGATTTGTGTGACTACGAAACATTTTTACCTTCGTTAACAGAGGTTAAAACGGAAATTTCGAGACGAATGGAGGCCATGGAATGATTCACCAACATCCCCTCTTCAACGAAGGCCACGGAAATTTCAAGACAAACGTAACGCAACGACTAGTAAGTACTCGCAACTCTTGTTAGTCCTATGGGAGTAATTTTTCAATTAGGGTTTGAAAATAAGAGTTATGTGGATTTGAGCTGCGTAGTTCAAGTTTTTGAGTTATCAAGTCTTAAATATCCATGAAAATGAAAGATTATGGTGTTGTGGGGCTGTGTGTTTTGACGGATATCGATTCGGAATTACAGTTTGTCCGGAATCAAATTTTCAAGTTGATAGCATAATCTGAAATTTCGTGAACAGTACTTTCCAGGGCTTTTATTGTCATTTTTTGGGTTGTTGTTTGGGTTGGCTGTGTTGGGACATCCATAGTATGCTAGATGAGTTTCATTTTGACTATAAGAGCGCTCAAAACGGAGTTCAGTGGAGGAAGTTATAGCGCACGGAAATTTGGTGCGTGAGTTGTTCGTTGTGGTTGGCATTAGATTTTTTCCATTGAACAAGCCATCATAGGCACGTGGGTGTCGGATTATTGGCTAGTTAGCCTTAGCTCATTCGAGTCGCGCGTTAGGGGGAAGTATTACTCGGTTTTGATTCGTTTTCCGTATGTTTGATAGGATTTTGGAACCGTTGACTCGAGGAACACTTATAGATTAGTTTTTGGATTACCAAGTGAGGGACATTATATTTTCCATGAATTTACAAATTCATATTTTGACAATGAGATGTAATTTTTAATACAATGGAGCATGTTTTCTGCATAAATTGGATCGATCATTTACTACCTTTTGTCAATTGTGAAATGAGTTGAATATGACGTTATTGAAATGAAGCTTTTTGTGAATGCTTATATTAAAGGTCTTGTGAAGAGGATTAGCCGAGGGTATTCTTGTTGCGAAATGTTTTGTAAAATGAATTTATTGGTGTTGATTATGGATTTCTGAATTGAGTTATAAGTTATTGTTGCTCGTATTCCTATGTTGAGAACCCGTTAAGGGGGGAGTATGCATATTGTCAAGATATCTTTCTGGGCCGAACCGCCGGCTTATAATAGGTGGTAGACCTTGTCAAGAAGGGTAAACTTGATCGTCTTTGTCACGGCGTTAAACTTGACCATAGTTTGATGACGAGCATAAAATTGGTTGATGGATGAACCATCAACATGTTTTGTGATGAGATTAGTCAATGGATAGATCATTGATGATTGGCTATTGTTATTAAGTGAGTTTTTATTAAGTAATATGATACGGATGACTTTTATTGAAAAGTTATTATACCTTTGAGATATTTTTGGCTATATTGTACATTGAGTTTGAGTTATGGGTTGTGATATTTTTTGATACTATTGCATAGTGACTGTTCGATCTACTTAAAAGAAATATGTTACTCACTGAGCCGTGGTAGCTCATCCCTTATCTTACATACCTTTCAAGTTCTTCTGTTGGCCACAAGTAGGGCATGAGCGGGCATTAGTCGGAGGATTTCTTTTTGATTGTGGGATTTTAGGTACGTTGTACATAGTGGTGTTGAGCTATTGGAATAGCTTTTTGTTGGATTTGTATATATCCTTTTGATGGTTTTAGAAAGTTTTGATGTTATTCGGGTTTTGTTTAAGTTGATGCTATATCCTTTGGGTGAAAGGACGGCCGTGTTATGATCTTGTTTTGGTTGTGTTCGGGGTGTGACAGTATTTGCTCAGACTGAAAGTGTAAGGCATCTTCGAGGAGATGATGTAGACGCAATATGCAGATGAGATCCCTTAAACATAGATGTTATGGAGAGTACGTAACCATATATTTTTGCCAGAGATAAGAAAATACTCTTGAACTATTCATGCTTTGTTGTATAGGACTGCAAAGTCATATTTTATACCTGAACTGCAGCAGTCACTAGCCTGATAAGGTGGGTAAGGATGATGTTCACAAGTATGTATGTCTCTCTATTTTCCAAAGACGATGTAGGAAGTATAGTAGAGAGGTATATGTTCGTATGAACCCATTTTGAGTTGCTTTATAAGCAGCGAAAAGCTCACCTTTCTTAGTACATAAATCATGCAACCCATATGAATATCTCTCATTTAATATTTTTCAATGTAGGAACATAATGACCCTGCCACATTAGGCATCGGAAAAATTTTATCATTGTGCTATAGTAATTGATATGAGGGGTATTGGTCTAGATTCCGGGATTTATTTCTATAAAAGACCCTACCACATTAGGCATCGGAAAAATCTTATCAATGTGTTATAGTAATTGATATGAGGGGTATTAGTCTAGATTTCGGGATTTATTTCTATAAAAGACGAGCTTTCTTGCTAATGTGCAAGTTCGATTGAATTTGTGTCTACATACATTGGTATGTGTTATCAATTATATCATCTACTAATGACCTTCCTTGTTATCCACATTGTTATAGCTGTAGATTCGGAGATATCGAATGTTGGAGTCAGTGTAGTTGTTAGCATGCATCGACGTTAGGGAGGTTTATTGAATTAGAAATTATGGTTGATCAATAGCTTTTATCGTATGTCAACAAGGTACAAATGTTGTTGGCCAGAATGTTCAAATAAATTAAAACTATAGAAAATGCGTCAATCGAGAAGGACAATCCATTGATGACAGTTCTAATCGTACCACCCCGGATATATGTTGGGATAATAATATTATCGTGTGAAGCATACCATTTGATTGGCCATGCTAATCATGCTTAGTGTTAGTTACATCTGCGAATTATTCCGCGAGAAATAAGAAAAAATTAAAGAGAATTTCTGTCGTGCCAGCATAGTAAACACGACTGTACCTCGATAGTAACTTGTATTAGGATAGTACTTTTAGAAAGGAGCTGGTAATATTGTAATGGACAAATGCACTATGAAGTATATCGAATTTTGATGCATCGGTTCCTTGCTTGTTCTGTATTGTGCTCTGGGGCAACATAACTCTATATCTCATTGATTGGTTAACATGAATCACTTCTTTGATTAAAGCAACAATGAATAGCGAATGTTTCTCCTCTACTTACTCATAGATTAGATCATTAGAGTTTACCATGAATGATTTTTATTCATGTTTTCCGCTCTCTTTGATCCATCGTGGTAACACGAAGAACAGATCAATTATTTATTTATGCTACTAACAACTTCTTACATGAACTCAACTGATATAGGACTCCTAACGGTGTAGTTTCCAAAAGCCCACTTCAAATATCCTTGGGTGAATCCACCTGCCTTGTGAGTAGCATTGGCACGGCTGAATGTGACCAAGTATGTTGCTTTATGATTTAATTTCGAGAAGTCGAGTCTAGTATGCTTCACTCTGGCATACACACCTTGCGGGGGAACAGCTATCACGACGTAAGACGAAAATGCTTTGTCAACATCAATCACGGTCCGGGTAAATGTCTGTGGAGGTTCGAGGGCAACTGAAAATGAAAGGTAATTCAGATCCCCCTCTAGAATGCTTGATACTACTGAGCATTTGATTGGTTTACAAGCAATAATTGAAACTTGCTCGTCTGTGTATCCTAGACCACAGTGATAAGGTATGTAATCATCGGGTTGAATATCGTACACCAAACCTGGATTAATGGCCTTTCGTGGATTGACATGGTCGGCCTTAACGGCGAAGACATCCGTAGCCTGAAGCCTTTCATCCAGGATGGGTCCTTTCCCAAGGATCAATTGTCCTGCAGACGTCATGATGGCGGACTTCATGGCCGCAGGTATCCAATGAGGATGAGCCCGCTTTACCAAAGCCGCAATTCCGCTGAGGCGAGGTCAAGAAAAGGAAGTGCCAAAATCAATCTTAAAGACAAGGTGTGGTTCTTTACCCTTTCTCCTAGGAAACGGTGATGCTGCTAAGATATTTAAACCAAGACCAATAATGTCAGGCTTCAGTATATCTGGGCCAGCCAAGCTTAGCCCTTTTGAAGAGAAGGAGGAAATCGCAAGAGCAGTTGGGTTCCCCATCACTGTTCCTTTGAAAATAATGGTGGCAGAAGGATTTTTCACTGAATTGATGTAGACTATGATCCTCTCCCCAATAAGATAACTGACTTTTGATGTAGGGAGGACATGTACTTCTTCCATGATAGTAGATCCCTCAACTTCTCCATTCATTAGGATCATGGCAAACCCACCAGCTTCTTTCACCGTTTACCCCTGCCATCCATCAAAGCCCCCAACTCCCTGACACAACACAAACTTCCCTTTCACATTGAGGTCTTTGAAGGCTTCTGGGCCACATTGATCTTGTTCCATCCCTAGATATACAAGAGGAAGCAAAGTCGAAGGGAATTGAGGTTGGTATAGCGACTCATCATCATATTCTACTCTTTTTCCAAGTTTAACGGTGGCAACAATGCTTCTATCTGTGCTGCTAGCTCCGACGGTGAGCATCCATGGCGCATCATTTGAAAGGGTGTTCTGTGAAGGTGCTCTGTTCCCGGCGGCGTAGCTCACAAAGATCCCCTCCTAGATTGCAGCAAATGTGCTAATAGCAATGGGATCCTCGAAAAATGAATACAAGTTAGTCTCCTTACTTCCAAGTGATATAGAAAGTATGTCGACTCTGTCTGAGACAGCAGCATCAAGTCCTGCTAATAGGTCTATACTGGAACAACTTGATGGATGGCACGCCTTATAAATGGCCATGTGTGATTTTGGTGCCGTGCCAATAGTTGTGCCCCTAGCACTCCCGAGCATATCAGCGGACTCCACAAAAGTGCTCGCAGCTATAAGAGGCCCATGCCTGAGATCATCCATTGGCAAAGAGCTGTGAAAGGCCCTTAAGCCAATCAATTTGTTATTGCATTCATCAGGCTTAAAATCACAATGTCCTTTCCATTTTGCCGGTGGAGGTGGCATTTCGCTATCATTGAATGAAGGGTGGCGGGGCCATACTCTTGAGTCCACCACACCAATGATGATGCCTTTCCCTTGATTCAAACCCTCGGAGTGTTCCGGCCGCTGCGGTAAGCCTAAGAAAGCGGGACTATGTATTGTTTAGAGTTCATACATCTTGTCCAGGTGAGTTGCAAGGAATCCCTTTTTGTTTTTCATCACAGCGACTTCACCTGGTGTGAGTCTCGCTGCGAAACCGGTCGTGACCCATCGGTAGGTGTAGAGAATACGCGTTGGATTCTCTGAATTGGTATAGTAGTTCTTAGACAAAAAGGAATAGTACCACAACATAAGATCTTCCCCGTCAAGAAGGTCTTGGCCATCAGGGCGTATCAAATGGACAATGTAAATTTGAAGGTTGTCTGCCAGTTGAGTCCGAGCTTACAGGTGATTGGCAAGAAAAAAATTGACATTTGACAGGAGGAACAAGAGAAAGAGGAAAAGGCTAGGAATGGCAGCCATGAAATCTTATTGAGGTGGGGATGGTGGAATAAGAAAACTCCTCGGTCCCTCTTTTATACTTGGCCTGTCTGTATTATCCCTACAACATTAAACTTTCCTGCAAGTTAAAATTTAATTTATACCTGCAGAAGAACGTTTGGACTAAATGGATTAAGCATCTACAAGCATTCTCTTGGATCCGTCGTGTCTCTGACCTAATCTCTACCCATGCCATGTGCTAATGTCTGACCAAGCTACTAATGCAGAATGCTTTGACAAGAAATTTGAATGCAACCAAACCTATTAGGCTTTTGTGGATGGGAGAAATGGAAATACACGTTAGTGCCTGACCAGATTCGACTCGGACTGACGTGCTGGTGGTGTTAAGGAAATAACAACCTTGGATATTCGATTGCTTAGGTGTAGAGAATACTTGGCCTGTCTGTATTACATCCGATATAGACTCGAAGATAAGCATTATAAACAGCTAACATCACTCTCAAATGGAAGCTGATGATGAAGTCTCAATACCTGTGAGCCATTTTACACCATACAAGGAGGTTGTAAAAGATATGGCTCTGTTTTAGAAGTGAGTTTAATTGGAAAGGATCGGGTCACTTCCAGCGATGAATTGCGATGCCAAAAGGCGTTTCTTAAAGCATACACAAAATTCCAACCTTCTTTCACGATTACAACTCACTGTAGGTACTGTAATTGACATACTTGTGATCACCTACATATACTGTTATGGAATGGCGTCCTCCTTGGGTTCTTTTTAGTCCACCAAGGGGGTAAGTACAACGTAACTGCCATAATTTTTGTAAGGAGGACATTTAAGTGCCATAACTTTTTTTTGATTCACTTAAGTGCCATAACTTCCAAAAAAAGGATCACTTAAGTGCTACTTACGAGCTGATCGTGAGGGTCCAAAACTGCGGTCTTCCAAACGAACGGTGACCTTCCCGGCGATGCGAGCACCACCAGCTTGAAGAGGGGGTGTCGGTGAATCATTTCATGGCCTTCGTTCGTATCAAAATTTCCGTTTTAGCATCCGTTGACGAAGGTCAAAATGCTTCATAGTCACACAAATTGGCTCGATAAATTGTGTGACTACGAAGCATTTTTACTTTCGTCAACGGATGCTAAAACGGAAATTTCTATACGAACGGAGGCCATGAAATGATTCACCGACACCCCCTCTTCAAGCTGGTGGTGCTCGCATCGCCGGGAAGGTCACCGTTCGTTTGAAAAGACCGCAGTTTTGGACCTTCACGATCAGCTCGTAAGTGGCACTTAAGTAATCTTTTTTTTGGAAGTTATGGCACTCAAGTGAGTCAAAAAAAAGTTATGGCACTTAAGTGTCCTCCTTACAAAAATTATGGCAGTTGCGCTGTACTTACCCCCTTGGTGGACTAAAGAGAACCCAAGGAGGACGCCATTCCATAACAGTATATGTAGGTGATCACAAGCATGTCAATTACAGTACCTACAATGAGCCGTAATCGTGAAAGAAGGTTGGAATTTTGTGTATGCTTTAAGAAACGCCTTCTGGCATCGCAATTCATCGCTGGAAGTGACCCGGTCCTTTCCAATTAAACTCACTTCTAAAACAAAACCATATCTTTTACAACCTCCTTGTATGGTGTAAAATGGCTCGCAGGTATTGAGACTTCATCATCAGCTTCCATTTGAGAGTGATGTTAGCTGTTTATAATGCTTATCTTCGAGTCTATATCGGATGTAATACAGACAGGCCAAGTATTCTCTACACCTAAGCAATCGAATATCCAAGGTTGTTATTTCCTTAACACCACCAGCACGTCAGTCCGAGTCGAATCTGGTCAGGCACTAACGTGTATTTCCATTTCTCCCATCCACAAAAGCCTAATAGGTTTGGTTGCATTCAAATTTCTTGTCAAAGCATCCTGCATTAGTAGCTTGGTCAGACATTAGCACATGGCATGGGTAGAGATTAGGTCAGAGACACGACGGATCCAAGAGAATGCTTGTAGATGCTTAATCCATTTAGTCCAAACGTTCTTCTGCAGGTATAAATTAAATTTTAACTTGCAGGAAAGTTTGATGCTGTAGGGATAATACAGACAGGCCAAGTATAAAAGAGGGACCGAGAGTTTTCTTATTCCACCATCTCCACTTCAACAAGACTTCATGGTTGCCCTTCCTAGCCTTTTCCTCTTCCTCTTGTTCCTCCTGTCAAATGTCAATTGTTTTCTTACCAATCACCTGTAAACTCGGACTCAACTAGCAGACAACCTTCAAACTTACATTGTCCATTTGATACGCCATGATGGCCAAGACCTTCTTGACGGGGAAGATCTTATGTTGTGGTACCATTCCTTTTTGTCAAAGAACTACTCTATCAATTCAGAGAATCCAACGCGTATTCTCTACACCTACCGATGGGTCACGACCGGTTTCGTAGCGAGACTCACACCAGGTGAAGTCGCTGTGATGAAAAACAAAAAGGGATTCCTTGCAACTCACCTGAACAAGATGTATGAACTCCAAACAACTCATAGTCCCGCCTTCTTAGGTTTACCGCAGCGGCCGGAAAACTCCAAGGGTTTGAATCAAGGGAAAGGCATCATCATTGGTGTGGTGAACTCAGGGGTATGGCCTCACCACCCTTCATTCAATGATAGCGGAATGCCACCACCACCGGCAAAATGGAAAGGACAGTGTGATTTTAAGCCTGATGAATGCAATAACAAATTGATTGGCTCAAGGGCCTTTCACAGCTCTTTGCCAGTGGATGATCTCAAGCATGGGCCTTTTATAGCTGCGAGTACTTTTGTGGAGCCTACTGATATGCTCGGGAGTGCTAGGGGCACAACTGTTGGCACGGCACCAAAATCACACCTGGCCATTTATAAGGCATGCCATCCATCAAGTTGTTCCAGTGCAGACCAATTAGTGGGACTTGATGCCGCTGTCTCAGACGGAGTCGACGTACTTTCTATATCACTTGGAAGTAAGGAGACTAACTCATATTCGTTTTTCGAGGATCCCATTGCTATCAGCACATTTGCTGCAATCTAGAAGAGGATCTTTGTGAGTTGCGTCGCCGTGAACAGAGCGCCTTCACGGAGCACCCTTTCAAATGATACGCCATTGATGCTCACCGTCGGAGCTAGCAGCACAGATATAAGCATTGTTGCCACCGTTAAACTTGGAAAAAGAGTAGAATATGATGGTGAGTCGCTATACCAACCTTAATTCCCTTCGACTTTGCTTCCTCTTGTATATCTATCTAGGGATGGAACAGGATCAATGTGGCCTAGAAGCCTTCAAAGAGCTCAATGTGACAGGAAAGTTTGTGTTGTGTCAGGGAGTTAGGGGCTTTGATGAATGGCTGGGGTAGATGGTGAAAGAAACTGGTGGGTTTGCCGTGATCCTAATGAATGGAGAAGTTGAGAGATCCACCATCATGGAAGAAGTGCATGTCCTCCCCACATCAAAAGTCAATTATCTTATTGGGAAGAGGATCATAGTCTACATCAATTCAGTGAAAAATCCTTCTGCCACCATTATTTTCAAAGGAATAGTGATGGGGAACCCAACTGCTCTTGCGGTTTCCTCCTTCTCTTCAAGGGGGCCAAGCTTGGCTGGCCCGGGTATACTGAAGCCTGACATTATTGGTCCTGGTTTAAATATCTTAGCAGCATCACCGTTTTCTAGGAGAAAGGGTAAAGAACCACACCTTGTCTTTAAGATTGATTTTGGCACTTCCTTTTCTTGACCTCGCCTCAGCGGAATTGCGGCTTTGGTAAAGCGGGCTCATCCTCATTGGATACCTGCGGCCATGAAGTCCGCCATCATGACGTCTGCTGGACAACTGATCCTTGGGAAAGGACCCATCCTGGATGAAAGGCTTCAGGCTACGGATGTCTTCGCCGTTAAGGCCGGCCATGTTAATCCACGAAAGGCCATTAATCCAGGTTTGGTGTACGATATTCAACCCGATGATTACATACCTTATCACTGTGGTCTAGGATACACAGACGAGCAAGTTTCAATTATTGCTTGTAAACCAATCAAATGCTCAATAGTATCAAGCATTCTAGAGGGGGATCTGAATTACCCTTCATTTTCAGTTGCCCTCGGACCTCCACAGACATTTACCTGGACCGTGATTGATGTTGACAAAGCATTTTCGTCTTACGTTGTGATAGCTGTTCCCCCGCAAGGTGTGTATGTCAGAGTGAAGCATACTAGACTCGACTTCTCGAAACTAAACCATAAAGCAACATACTTGGTCACATTCAACCGTGCCAATACTATTCACAAGGCAGGTGGATTCACCCAAGGATATTTGAAGTGGGCTTTTGGAAACTACACTGTTAGGAGTCTTACATCAGTTGAGTTCATGTAAGAAGTTGTTAGTAGCATAAATAAATAATTGATCTGTTCTTCGTGTTACCACGATGGATCAAAGAGAGCGAAAAACATGAATAAAAATCATTCCTGGTAAACTCTAATGATCTAATCTATGAGTAAGTAGAGGAGAAACATTCGCTATTCATCGTTGCTTTAATTAAAGAAGTGATTCATGTTAACTAATCTATGAGATATAGAGTTATGTTGCCCCAGAGCACAATACAGAACAAGCAAGGAATCGATGCATCAAAATTCGATATACTTCATAGTGCATTTGTCCATTACAATATTACCAGCTCTTTTCTAAAAGTACTATCCTAATACAAGTTACTATCGAGGTACCGTCGTGTTTACTATGCTGGCACGACAGAAATTCTCTTTAATTTTTTCTTATTTCTCGCGGAATAATTCGCAGATGTAACTAACACTAAGCATGATTAGCATGGCCAATCAAATGGTATGCTTCACACGATAATATTATTATCCCAACATATATCCGGGGTGGTACGATTAGAACTGTTATCGATGGATTGTCCTTCTCGATTGACGCATTTTCTATAGTTTTAATTTATTTGAACATTCTGGCCAACAACATTTGTACCTTGTTGACATACGATAAAAGCTATTGATCAACCATAATTTCTAATTCAATAAACCTCCCTAACGTCGATGCATGCTAACAACTACACTGACTCCAACATTTGATATCTCCGAATCTACAGTTATAACAATGTGGATAACAAGGAAGGTCATTAGTAGATGATATAATTGATAACATATACCAATGTATGTAGACACAAATTCAATCAAACTTACATATTAGCAAGAAAGCTCGTCTTTTATAGAAATAAATCCCGAAATCTAGACTAATACCCTTCATATCAATTACTATAACACATTGATAAGATTTTTCCGATGCCTAATGTGGTAGGGTCTTTTATAGAAATAAATCCCGAAATCTAGACTAATACCCCTCATATCAATTACTATAGCACAATGATAAGATTTTTCCGATGCCTAATGTGGCAGGGTCATTATGTTCCTACATTGAAAAATATTAAATGAGAGATATTCATATGGGTTGCATGATTTATGTACCAAGAAAGGTGAGCTTTTCGCTGCTTATAAAGCAACTCAAAACTATACTTCCTACATCGTCTTTGGAAAATAGAAAGACATACATACTTGTGAACATCATCCTTACCCACCTTATCAGGCTAGTGGCTGCTGCAGTCCAAGTATAAAATATGACTTTACAATCCTATACAACGAAGTATGAATAGTTCAAGAGTATTTTCTTATCTCTGGCAAAAATATATGGCTACGTACTCTCCATAACATCTATATTTAAGGGATCTCATCTACATATTGCGTCTATATCATCTCCTCGAAGATGCCTTACGCTTTCAGTCTAAGCAAATACTGTCACACCCCGAACACAACCAAAACAGGATCATAACACAGCCGTCCTTTCACCCAAAAGATGCAGCATCAACTTAAACAAAACACAAATAACATTAAAGTTTTCTAAAACCATCAAAATGATATATACAAATCCAACAAAAAGCTATTCCAATAGCTCAACGCCATTATGTACAACGTACCCAAAATCTCATAATCAAAAAGAAATCCTCCAACTAATGCCCGCTCACGCCCTACTTGCGGCCAGCAGAAGAACCTGAAAGGTATGTAAGATAAAAGGTGAGCTACCACGGCTCAGTGAGTAACATATTTCTTCTAAGTAGATCAAACGGTCACTATGCAATAGTATAAAAAATATCACAACCCATAACTCAAACTCAATGTACAATATAGCCAAAAATATCTCAAAGGTATAATAACTGTTCAATAAAAGTCATCCGTATCATATTACTTAATAAAAACTCACTTAACAACAATAACCAATCATCAATGGTCTATTCATTGACTAATCTCATCACATAACACATTGATGGTTCATCCATCAACCAATCTCATGATCGTCATCAAACTATGGTCAAGTTTAACGCCGTGATAAAGGCGATCAAGTTTACCCATCTTGGCAAGGTCTACCACCTATTATACGCCGGCGATTTCGCCCATAAGGATATCCTAACAGTATGCATACTCCCCCCTCAACGGATTCTCAACATAGGAATACGAGTAGCAGCAACTTATAACTCAATCTAGAAATTCATAATCAACATCAATAAATCCATTTCACAAAACATTTCGCAACAAGAATAGCCCTCGGCTAATTCTCTTCACAAGACCTTTAATATAAGCATTCACAAAAGCTTCATTTCAATAACATCATAAGACTTTTCAAACTCATTTCACAATCGACAAAAGGTAGTAAATGATCGATCCAATTTATGCAGAAAATATGCTCCACTGTATTAAAAATTACATCTCATTATCAAAATATGAATTTGTAAATTCATAGAAGATATAATGTCCCTCACCTGGTAATCCAAAAATTAACCCATAAGTGTTCCTCGAGCTAACGATTCCAAAATCCTATCAAACATACAGAAAATGAATCAAAACCGAGTAATACTTACCCCTAACGCGCGACTCGAATAAGTTAAGGCTAACTAGCCAATAATCCGACACCTACGTGCCCACGACGACTTGTTCAATGAAAAAAATCTAATGCCAACCACAACGAACAACTCGCGCGCCAAATTTCCACGCGCCATAACTTCCTCCACCGAACTCCGTTTTACGCGCTCTTATAGTCAAAACAAAACTCATCCAACATACTATAGATGTCCCAACACAGCCAACCCAAACAACAACCCAAAAAACAACAATAAAAGCCCTGGAAAGTACTATTCACGAAATTCCAGATTATGCTATCAACTTGAAAATTTGATTCCGGACAAACCGTAACTCCGAATTGATATCCGTGAAAACACACAGCCCCACAACACCATAATCTTTCATTTTCATGGATATTTAATACTTGATAACTCAAAAATTTGAACTACGCAGCTCAAATCCACATAACTCTTATTTCCGAACCCTAATCGAAAAATTACTCCGATAGGACTAACGAGGGTTGCGAGTACTTACTAGTCATTGCATTACATAATCGGAACGACTCGGTGAGGACCCGCATGCACAAACCCTTACTTTCACTCTTCCCTTTCTCCTCTCATTTTTCCTTTTCTTTTCCTCTGCTTTTCTTCTGATCTGCCGCGACCAACCGCTGCTTTCTTCCTTTTATCTTCACTGTTTTTTTTTTTACTTTTTTTAATCCTCCTTCAGCCTAAGTCTTTTGACCTGGTCAAAAGAAGAGGCAAATGTTACAAATACTATTATCGATTTCAAGCACAGTATTAGCATGCATCTAAGAAAAAGGGTCATGTGTTTGTGTTGATCAACATAAGGCAAATTCAGTTGGCCGGAGTTGGTGGGACATAATGCAGAGAAAGCAACGGCAACTATCGCGCGGGACAATCCGGTGGTGACGGTTGTGATCTTACTACTAGGGCAGGTCGAGTTCAAGGACCATTGCTGCAATCAGGTTTATGTTTCAGCTGATGTCAATGGCAATGTGGTGAGTGTACCCATCATTGGATAAAGAGGAGAGACAATGTGATTGTTTTCCCGTTTTCTCTTGATAACAAAGCTCGTGAAGCTATTTGATATGAGGCAAAATATCTTTGAAAAATCCTCAATTTATTACTTTCTTCTCAAAATCTAGAAGTACGTTTTAAGATCGATTGCGCGCACAAGGAAAACAAACATGCTTCTCAAGCACTCGCTACACGAAGTGCCCCGTAGCTGTGTGGGTCATGTGTGTTTTTCTTGTTTAGATCTTATTTAGATGAGACTTTGTTGGAGATACGTAATTGATATTGTCCAATCAATACGGTTTTCACCGATTGATTCATTGATGAGAAATTAGAATATTATAAATTAAAGAATCATTCTTTTTCTTTTTCTAAATATTTCTTACTTGGATTAAATAGACTCTATGTATTATAAATGGGATTATATTCATACAGTTTCATTATGAGAAAGCAAGATACAATTATAATTCCCATTCTCAAGCGACCTTTCCATCACCTCGTAGTTTGACACGGTATCAGACATCCTTTTCTCAATCTAGCTTCAAGGGAAAAAACAACCCGATGAAAGGCAATCAGACCCGGTTCAGCCACTAGGGCAATTTTTCCTAGGCCCCTATGTCCAATGGGTCCCTGTCTCTCCATCCCATTCCCAAGGGGGGAGAGTACAAAAAAAGTCCTAAACCGATTGCATTGATTCCAATTCAGTCATAAACCTTTTAATTAGACCAATTTATTTCTAAATTTTTTCGCATTGATACCAATTTAGTCCATCCAACCAAGTTAGGCCAGAAATCACCGATGTGGATGTCGACGGTCCTACGTGGCACCGCTAGCGCTGACATGAACAAAATTTATAATTTTTTAATAATTTATTCTTTTTTTCTCTTTCTTTTCTTTCTTTTTTTTTTAGAAAATGGTGGTCACCGGTCAACCATCGCCGGCCACTGGCAAGGGTCGGCGACCCTCGCCCAGATCCAAGTGAGGGGAGGCAACGCCCTCGCTCGTGGTGGGCGAGGGCATCGCCGCCCCTCACCTAGATCTAGGCAAGGGCCGACGCCCTCGCCCGTGGCCAGTGAGGGCCTGTGATCGGCGAGGGCATGGGGGCCCTCGCCCAGGTCAGGCAAGGGTCGCCAGCTCTTGTCGGTGACCGGTAATCACCGACTACTGGTTTCTTAAAAAAGAGAAAAAGAAAGAAACAAATATTTAAAAAAATCTGAAAAATTATAAATTTTGTCCATGTCAACGCCGACGGTGCCACGCCGACGGTGCCACGTAGGACCACCGACATCCACGTCAATGATTTTCGGCCAAAATTGACCGGATGGACTGAATTGGTACCAATGCGAAATAGTGCATGACTAAATTGGTCTAATTGAAAGGTTTATGACTGAATTGGTACCAATGCAACAGATTTAAGATTTCTTTGGTACTTTTCCCCATCCAAGGCAAGATGTCATCAAGCCCAATTCCAATGGGCTCTATGGAAAGAGCCTATATTGAGAATAGTGGGCCAGGAGAAGGCCCACCTCTCACTAGTGAACCCAATCCGGTCTCTGGATCGAGTTAGCATTTTCCGAACCAAACCAGTTGGAGTCCGTCAGGTCTTTGGGTGAACCCGGCCTAGTTTTCAACCCCAGTTTTTTTCCTTTTGCAAGCATCACCAGCGGTTCGTTGGTTGGAACCAGGTGACCTCCTCATTATGCAACGACTCTTGGGATTGGAGAATTACTCCTCCGTTTGGTCACAGGAATTCCGATGGACTATAATCACGAAGGACAAGGACGGCTTTATTGATGGTACCATTTTGATTCCGTCTGATGAGCGACTTGCACGACACTGGAGGAAGTGCAATAAGCTTGTCCAAATGTGGAATACTTGAAGGTCGGCAACTGCACTCCCGAGCGAGGAAGATGACGCTCCTTGTTCACTTCAAATGAAAATCGTACAATGTCAATTGAGCAGCCTAGGACATGCCCAAGCCCTAGTCCAGATGAATGGCCATGATTTGATTGCAGGATCGGATGGTTTAGGGCATGAACTTGATTGACTTGACACAATCACCATTCTCATACATCCGGCATAAATATAGTATCTATCACTCACAAGCAATTTCTACATAGATCAATCATACAGGCATATTGGTCAAAAGACCATGGAGTATACTTGCACTAAACTCACATTGGTTAAGGTTATGTAGAAGCCACAATAAACAATTTTACTGTACTTTATACTCAAAAGGTGTGCTTGACTATATCCAGCATTCACAATCAGACCATTACCACTTAAGGTAAACGTGACTGGCTAATTGGTGAATGCATGTACCGCTGTAACACGGATTGGTCTTCCTTTCATACTCAAGTCTCTCCATCTTAGCCTACTTGCTTTTCTAACAAGTATCGAAATTTTATTTGTAACACTCCGGGTCTACACTGTATAATATTGTCTG
Organism: Syzygium aromaticum; assembly: GCA_024500025.1. Classification (NCBI taxonomy): domain Eukaryota; kingdom Viridiplantae; phylum Streptophyta; class Magnoliopsida; order Myrtales; family Myrtaceae; genus Syzygium; species Syzygium aromaticum. Next base: position 34,039,796 of record CM044892.1, read on the forward strand.
CTTTGGGCCCACTGACTCTCACGGCTTTAAAATGCGTTACACAATTATAGAGCCACAAACCTTATAAGCTAGCCTGGAACTTTCTCCCTAAGCGATGTGGAACAAGAGAGGTACCCCACTTCCCTGCGCACGTCTGGGGTAGTGAGTGCATCCTCCTCCCCGTGTTCCACCACTTGGCTTGGGCCGTCACACTCTCCACCCCTTACAGGCATAACGCCCGTGTTGTGGGCCTACACGGGATCGAGAGTCGGCTCTGATACTACCTATAACACCCCAGGTCTACACTGTGTAATATTGTCCGCTTTGAGCTCACTGACCCTCACGGCTTTAAAATGCGTTACATAGATATAAAACCCCAAGCCTTATAAGTTAGCCCGGAACTTCTCCCCTAGGCGATATGGGACAAGAGAGGTATCTCACTTCCCTGCGCACGTCCGGGGTAATGGCGCGGACGCACCGCCATCCCTCCTCCCCACACTCCGCCGCTTGGCTTGGGCCATCACATTATCAATTAATAAAAATGAATATCTAGCATATAAGTTGCATATAATGTTCACTCTCTCTCTCTCTTTATAATCATCTAGTCATGTTGAATTTACTTTGAATTTCTCTCCTCCTTAATACGTAGCTTTTATGACTACTTGGTGGCTGGCTCGTTCCATTAGATCTAGGAAACGAACGGGTTGCGAATTCACAAGATGTTAATTAGTAATGGCAATTGAAGTTCAATGTGGAGATTTCTCTTAAAGATAACCAATATAAATTCATATGGGCCCGTGGAGTTTTTAATTTGTAAGTGCTGATCGATTATAGAGGGCCAAGTTTCTTGAAAAGCAGTTGTTTAGTTATTTCATTTATATCAAGAAAACTAATCAAATATTTTTTGGTATCAATGAAGAGAAAAACTGAGTGTCCATTGAAGAAAGAAAGTATACAAGTCACTTTTTTTTTGGGTCAGAGTATACGAGTTACATCTAATGTTCTCTCATTTTTTTTTTCTTTGACCCAGTTGTGTTGAACTCAAATGTCGAGCACAACCTCGTTTCTTCACGAGAGATTCCTCAATGGCCAAGTTGACAATTTTGACAGTGTAGACAAAAAATCCTGAATCAAAAGTCAACCAAAGCAAACCGCAAAAAAAAAAAACTCACTTTGGCTTCCGTTGATGACCTCTTGTCTTCCTCCCTTTTCTTCTTCTTTCTTTCCTTTCTTGTCACCTTGCTCCACTAGATATTAGAACCCTAGTGGTCCTGTTATCGGAGCAAGGTGTAAAGAAGAAAGGGAAAAAAGAAGCCGTTTTCCCAGGGGCCGAGTGAATAGGGCTTCAATGTACGAGTCTCTCAATCATTCTGATTCTATAAGGCCCATTCATTTCAAAGAAAACAAACAATTTGAAAAATATTTTTCTAAACATAATCGCTTAGATCGCTTGCAGCTCCGTAAATAATCTTATCAAATTCTTCCTCTGTTTGTAATTTTTATATTTAGTTTGAGAATATCGGTTTTATTCACTTGCAGATAGGGCTCAAGATATTTTCTCTTTTCTTCATCGTTTCATACCTGTAGTACTTGGATAAATTCATCTTCTCTTCAAGCACGATAGAAGTATCCTTCAAGTTTTTTTCATCTATAAGTAGTGAAAGACTCGATACTTTTTATAGTCACTTATTGATAGGTTTTCTATAATGCTAAAAAAGGATTTACCATGTGGCATGGGATGTTTTTGTCTTCTGCTCTAATGTGTTAAATAGTTAACTACGCTAAGTCGTAAAAATATCATCGACCAAAAAAAAGGTCGGAAATATATTTCAGATTAATACCTAACTGATATAGCTTTTTCCTATATAATTTAAGATAGAATTCGCTAATCAAGCTAGAAAACGCAGAGGACAAAGTTTCAATATGTCAAAACCAACAATGCTTTAGTTTTTCTTTATTAATAGAGGTTTCCAAAAAGAGAAAACATAATCTCACTTTAGTCTTACTCAAATCACTCTATTAGCATATAAATACTTCATCAATGGCTTTTCAAGCATCCAACGGCATCCCCCTCCTCTCGTGTCGATGAATCCCGACTTCATAAAAAAAAAATGAGGACAAGGAAAAAAATCATGGCACGAATAAAACACTCGGCACCTCTATTTGTATATATATAGTCAAAAAGTGAAGACAAAATGCACGTCAAAACGATGGGGTTGTCCTTCTTAAGTTCAATTTTTTTTCATTCTTTAGAATAAGGTCAAGCAACTGATTGTCACTCTTTATTTCCACCATCACGTCGTGATGATGACGATACAGTTTCATCATCATCATCATCATCATCATCATCAGAAGAAGAAGATAATTTCCACAAGAAAAATTCATCCATGGCCAAATCTTTATTTCCACAAGAAAATTCATTCATGAAAATCGATTTCACACAAAGAGAAACCAACTAAGGAAGTGCCTAACAAAACCCTAAACAACGAAGGAAAAGCCCAAGGAAAGAAACCTAAAATCATCATCCTTTTGCGAGAGAGATTCCAAGAAAATTACTGCATCACATTGCTAAGGAGCCTGCGGTCCCTCTCGATCTCCCTTCCGTCTCCTTTGTTCCCTCTTTTGCTCCTTGGCTCTCTTCTTCTTCTCACCATCCTCTACTAAACGCGCAAACTGTTGTCCCCATTCCGTCTCCATCGATCCGCCGGTGACGGCACTCTCACTTGTGACGGCATCATCATCACCCCTCCGCGTGTGCGATCTCTGCATCAATTCTTGACCTTGAATTGCCGCGTTTCGATCTTCAATTCCACGTTTGAACCCGACTAATGGCCACTCCCTCATACTCGTATCAGTTTGATCATAAATAATGGTCGACCTTCCATCACCATCATGACCAGGAGTGTCCTCTTCATGCTGCTCATCTTCCAAAGCATTGCTGATTCCGCTCATTTCGCCTGCAACGACATTCTCGCTTTCCGTTTGACGCGATCCCTCTGCCGATTCTTGACCTTCAACCCTCGCTGCTTGATCATCGGGAACGACATTCTCCCGGTCTTGTTCGGCCCCAACCCTTGCCCTTGGAACATCAAAAACATCACCGCCGCCTTCCCTTTGACGCGATCCCTCAGTTGATTCTTGATCTTGGACCGTCGCCATCTGATCATCGTCGGGAACATTCTCTTCCTTCGCAGTTCCATCATCTCCAGCTCGATCAGCAGCATCTCTTCTTCGCAAGCCGAGAATGTCCTCTGAAGCTTTGGTAAATAAGGAAAACCCCGGTACTGAAAAATCAAGCCGCGGGCGCGATTGCGACGGCGTCGACGTTTCTCCAGACCCGTCACCATTGCCGCTCGCCCCTTGCGAATCCGGGGCTCTTTCCATCGGATCAGAGAGAGGAGAATCCTCTCGGTTCTCTAAGGAAGAGAAACTCGTGTGGCTTCTACGGAAAACTCAAGCTCTGTGTGAAGGGTTTCTCTCTGATACTCTTGGGTATAGAATGGCTTGTGGAGATTCAACTGGCAAGTGCCGATCTCTTTATATATGGGCGCCAAGTTCTTTGAAAAGCGGTTGAAAAAACAGTTTTTTTTTTGTTGGTTCTTTTACCGTTGAAAAACAGTTTTGCTTTTGATGAACTTAGAGCTGTTGAAAAATAATAATCACAGTGCCAGAGTTTAGTTACATTTATTTTTGCACCTATGTATTTTCGACATGATATAGGTTGACTATGCATCCGCTGACAAGTAGCTCCATAATCAGTTCATCAAATTGATTTATAGGAGACTACTAGCTAGCAGAAAATCGATAGATAGGCGGAGTCCGTTTCATTCTTTTATCGCACGTATTGATATCATAATTGATATTCGGCGTATTTTTCGAGTTCAAGGTAAAAGTGACAGCTCGATTTATCGAATCAATTGAGGAAGTTACTATCAGTAAGTCACTCCGATGGAGTGAATTGTATAAAAGCACGGTCAACGGAAACATATTTCATGGCCAATTCACCTCGTACGCATATTTCATGCAGTTCTACATGCATCGATAATAAAATAATGGAAACACGAAAATTTCTCCGATAACAAGTAAAATCTAAATACACCAAAATTGCAGACAAAACATAAACAAAAAAAATCAATAGTCATCAAATTCCTAGTTATATATGAACACTTTGCAAATCGATTAGACGAGAGACCGACTTTTTTCCCTTCTCCTCGACTTTACGCTCCTTTCCTTCCAGCGGCGCCGCTCCCTCGATCAATTTTGGTTTCATGGTCAAGCCGAAATACTCCTCCGGCGTCGTCGTGAAATAGGAAAAATTAGGACCATCATCCCGATCGTGAACCTCCTTGATTATCTAGAGAGCGGTCTTTCCGCTGGAAAGATTGCAAGTACTCTCTTCACCGCCATCGTCTCTCAGTCCATCCGTGAGATGGGCCAGCAACCGCGCGGAACGATTTGGTCGACGTTGTGCCATCACGGAGGAATCCGATTTCGTCGGGAAGATCCCTCTAAAATGCAAGTTGTCCTGAGACATAATTAACTGAAAGAACTTAGTTATGGAGTTTATGAAGGATTCCCTTTGTTTGGTCAGGAGGATTATATATCCACACCGCGTGATTCCTAGATCCTTATATCTTCTAATCTAATTATGACTCCCAGTAAAGTCGTTCTTTAAATATTGTAAGCCCTAATTGATTTAAATAACTTGGCTTATCACATCACATAAGTAGATTTTTTTTTTTACATGTTTATCGCATATGTCGATATATATATCAAAACGGGACTCTTTGTCGCTAAATAAATTCTTGATTACAAAATAAATTTACTGTCTAACCCTCGAGAACTCAATTAACTTATACAAGCAATAATAGTCGATGCTAAATTTTGTTTGAAAGCTTCTTGATAGGCCTTAAGACAATACCATGCATTGATATTATTAGTGAACTACAGATAAATATGATCGTTGTTGCCTGCAAAATTGACCTACTGATGCGTCCATTGTGGTTGAGGCCTGTTCGATCCTGATTCTGCTATTGAAAGTCATTCATAAAAGAATTTTAATTGATTAATCTTTGTCCCAGAACGGTCTAAGGTACTTATTTATTTGTATCCCATGTTTTTGGCCAGCCATTTATCTTAATTCTATAAATCAACAAAAAAAACTTACAGATATTTATCTATCCATTAATCTATTAAATAAGCATATAATACTCACGTGGCTCAACTTCATGTGAACTTCCTGTTAAGTTCCTTTCATTGTTTATTCTACACTGTGTTCTAGAATAAACCTATGTCGATGAATTAGAATTCTTGAATATGTTATGGATTTAGATTTAAAAGATCGTAGCTATTTGGAGATATATGAATGACCATGGATATAACCGGAGCCCAAAAATATACGGATATGTATAACATGATACTTAATTTGATGTACGAGATGAAAAACTAAACCTAATACGTATTTGACACGTTTGTTCTATACTTATTTTAAGGAAAAGGTCGTAATTCCTAAACATCTTGCAAATTAAGCAAGTCCGTTCTGTTTACGTCTATCCTCTTTTCCTTCGAGCTGCTCCATTTGGCGATTTCAGTTGAGCCGAGATACTCTCCAGCGTCTTCACCAAGAGAAAGATCGAAGCCGTCGTTCCGACATGGGAGCTGCTTGATTTCAGTGAAAGCGCTCGCGCAATCGAAAACCTCAAAACCAGAGTTCCTTATCAACAACCCCGCCATCGTCGTCCCCGAGTCCAGTGACGAGTGAGTAACACAACGGATCCAATGAACTCAGCTGGCGACAGCGCGAATGGTGGTTCTACGGGAAGGGTCCGGACCGATGAGCCTTGAACTACGCTCTTCTTGCTCCATTAAACAGAAGTTGGGGTTACCTGGGAAGGTGAATCTGGAATTGTTGTTCTCATGTGACATGTCGTTTGTGAAATGAACTAGGTTAGAATTTGAGAAGTTCTTTGGATTATAAAGCGCGCGATTCCTAATCCTGCAATAAGTGAAACGGTAATCAAGTGTTGCTCTCACTGGCTCAGAAGGCTTCTGATCCATGTAGCTTGTTGATACCTAGTCCTAATTAGTCTTAACCAAACCCTGGAGATCCAACGTTTCACAAGTTTTCAATCATATAGGTTAATATTCGACGTGTATGTCCAATTTTTTTTCTTCAAAAAGTATTATCTCCATTTAACTCCGCAATAACAGGATAAGCATTGCATATAATACATCTTAACAAGCCCAAGTTACAATATGACGCCAATTCATGAAATTAGTACAGTAGGAGACCTAAATATTTTTGTTAGGAAAATTACGAAAAAAGTCTTAAATATATTGCGCTCTTGTCGATTCAATTCTAAATCTTTCAATTTGACCAATTGAGTTCTAAACATTTTAACAATATGTCAATATTGTCCATCTGGCCAAAGAAGATCGCTGACATAGACAATTTTTGTAATATTTTTAAAATTTTAATTTTCTTTTTTTTCTTTTCTTTCTTTCTTTTTTCTTCTTCCTCCACTGGTCGGCTAAGCCTAGGTGATGGCGGCGATCAACCACAGGTGATGACTAGCGAGGCTTACCCTCGCTTGGATTTGGCAAGGCTCACTAGAGGCCAGCAAGGGTTGGCCTTGCTAGCTTCAAGCAAGGCCAAAGAGGTGGAGCCTTGTTCGGATTTAGCGTATTTATTAGACATTGTGTGTTAGCACAAGCAACCAAGCCTAAGTCAAAGCTCCCTTGCATTACCTTTGGCGCGGGACGCTATTATATCTACTAATCCGACAGTAGGCAACCAAAGCTAACGTGGCTTCTACATTCGCCACCTACAGGTCCCTATGTTCTCTCCCGTTGTATTTCTTTTTGGGAGAGAAGGAATACAAAGAAAACTCATGAGGAGATCCCTCTGCTATATCGGAAAGTTCTTTTCTCTGTCTCTCCTTCAACAATTTAAGGACTTACTCAGGTCCAATCTAATTATTATCAAGGAAAGTGGGAATAGATGCAACTTTGCGACCATGTGACACAAAGACAAAGTTCCATCCCACCCAACTTTCTTATTATTTATATGTATTGAGATGCTCGATTGTTTAGGTTAACGTTGCAACCTTGCTCTTGGTCCAACAGTCCCTCTACCATCTCTCTCTCTCTCTCTCTCTCTCTCTCTCTCTCTCTCTCTCTCTTGCTATCTATCAAATGGATGTTCTTGAGCGTCTCCTTCATCGTCATGCCTTGTACCAGCGAAAGTTGAGCGAACAGTGCAATCCCCTCGAATGCAATGTGTGCAGTTCGAGTATCCATGGCTCCACTTCCTTCTTCTGTTGTGAACGATCCAACGTTTACCTTCACCAGTCGTGCGCCACCGGAATACCTTCTCAGATACAGCACTACCCCCTCCATGCCCATGGTCTTACTTATTTTCAGAGAAACAGCAACTCCAACTCACAATGCAGAGCCTGCAGTAAGAGGTGCGCGGTTGACCTCTACTGTTGTGAGTTGTGCAAAGTGCATATTCACTTGGACTCCCTTCAGCTACCGCAGACCATCAAAAGCAACCATCACATTGATGAGTTAACCCTCTACGAATCAATTATTGAAGATGATTCTGGTGAGTATTACTGCAACATTTGCGAGCGAAGAAGGGATCTGGAGCTTTGGGCTTATAATTGCGAACAATGCTAGTTGATTGCTCTTGTAGTATGTGCAGTGTCTCCGGTTAGCTAAACCTCTGGGTATGGGTTGGAGGAAATGAATATGATCAGAAAAGGTCGAAAGCAAGAAATTCATGCATCAAATAATGGAATACAAAAACAGACACATCTCCTAATCATTAGCTTAAGTTGAAAATAAGTTTGTAAGAAATTAGAACCGAGGTTTGTCGAAGTTTTAGTTTATGAAACATACAAAGCACATGAAGTATGTATCATCTGCTGCGTAGAAGTCAAAAGCATATGCCAACAAACTGTACTCTCTCATACAAATCTTCATCAACCATTTTATGATCTTTTCACATACAATATCTGAAGGAACTAGAGCCATTTTTCTGGTGAAATTGGACGTAGTGGGAGAAAATCCTGAGCTTGAAGACCTGGATGAAGAAATTGAAGGCGTACAGAAAGAAGAGGACCCAATGAAAGCGAATCTGGAGGAACTGATGACGAAGCTGGAGGCACGAAGACAAGACGTGCAGCAGTTGCCTGTGAATGAAAGGAGAGATATTTGGGTTGTAACTGTACTGCATAAATAATGTTCAAGTTCCCATGGAATCACATCAAATTAAATGTGTCTGCACACTAAATTCTGATATTAATATTAACTGTAGTGGAAAGGCCAAAAATGAAAGAGACAAACAAATTTAGAGAGTTACACATGGGAGCATAGTTAGTTTTAACAGTCTGTACTGTTGCCTAATGGCAGTCACTCTGAAATATTATCTGTTGCTATGCGTCGTCACAGAAGTTGCACTCACATTATGTTCTCTTGCTTACAATGTGAACTCGGATTGCTTGCTAGTTGTGCATCCAACAACTAGCTCCACAGCATCACTTCCTTCAGTACAGTCTTACCTGTTATAAGGAGGGCTTGCGATGCATCGATCGCTTGTGGTGGCAGTTGCAACGTCAATCTCTACCACAGTGTGGACCGAAATTTCAATTTCACTGTGATTGCATTAGGCTACCAAAAATCTTAGAAAGTACACATCACATTGATCTGTTGACCCTCTATTAATTGCACGTTTGGTAAGGACGACTCTGGTGAGTACTACCGTGGCCTTTGCTAGCAAAAGAGGGATCCAGAGTTTGGATCCAGAGTTATGGGCAACATGCAAGTTAGTTACCCATACCAAATGTGCAACATCTACGGTAAGCCAACATTTCAGAGCTAGTTTCTCTCTGAAACAACTTTGGCTGATCAGAATAACATGTGCCTCAAGCAGAATAACATGTGTCTCAAGCAGTTGTTCATTTTCTTCCAGCGAAGTTCAAGATCCTGTTATGCTCTATCTGCTGTGTGCCTAGAAGGCCAGAACTCCTTACATTTTGTATCTTATTCAACAAATCAAGATGATCCATAAGCGTCCATCAGCCATTACTGCCCACGTATGCATTTTGTTCATTTGCAGCAAAAAGAAAAATCTTTGCATGTTTTAGCCTCGGGCTGTTCACTATTTCCGTTTCCTGAGTAGCAGGTACATTGATTCACCATGGTGCTGTGTTCCATGATGTCTCAATACGTCCTCGACCTTCCACGGATCATCACATGTGCTTTTTGCAATTGTGGTCTTTCCTAATTTCCCATTGCAACAAGTGATACGAAGTCAAGATTGGAGCCAATATCTCCACTGGAAAATGATTTAATATCTCTAAATCTAACTCCATCCGATTTGAGGGTGATTCCATTGCATGCTTTCCACCTCTCTATGTTTGGCATGCTATCAAGTCTACTGTAAGTTCATCAAGAAATTTGTTTACATCATAACCAACATCTAGGTCACTCAGTCATGCATTTTGAGGGCTCTATTTCTCACTGAACTTTTTTTGACAGTTTCAACTTTTTTTCTCGAGAAAGATACCAAGCTTTTGGAACGAAGAGGATACTTCATAGACTGACAATTATCCAGCTGTTCTATTGCTGCAATAGAATGATCTATACGTAAAATATTTATTAAAGAAGATGATAGCAGTTCTCATCCTGTGTCAAGCCGAGAGAATATAAATGTATAAAAAAATATGGTTTGTGCCTTAAACAGTCACGCTGAGATCTGTGGTCGATCATTCAACTTCAGAGCTACTTTCAACAATATCACCAAATTTTTAAGTTCTTCCACTAAATTGCTTTTTTATTCAGAAAACGACGGTGGTATTTAATGGAGGCTAATGTGGCATTTGCTTTTTGTATCACATTTCACTTATTAAACAGACGGCTGAAATGCACAATTTAGATATATCAAACTCACAGCATTTGTAAGTCATCGTTCTTACTCTGCAGAAACTCTTCTTAAGTTGCCAACTGGACAGAGCAGATCAATAAAGAAAGACTCATCGCATCTCACCAACTTCACTTGAACATAGAAGGTACGAAGTTCATGATAAATGTGCACTTCAGAAACCAAAATACAGCATTGCTGGATTTTCACACGTAACTTTTACAGCAAAATTGGTTTGCCGTGTTGGATTTGAGCATTTATAATTTTCAGGCCACGTTTTTCTTTTACTTCGTGTTAGAAACTTAGAATTGAGGGTTTCCCTAGCAAGATATTATGTCTATTACTGGAGCCTCACCGCTTCATTTCAGGTGCCCATTCAACCCACACCTTTCAAGTCAACTTTCATGATTGGACAACAAGTTTCTCGTTATACCAATGGCTGCAAACAAGTTGAAAATGCTGTGTGAATACAATCATATTGATGAATTTCGCATAAGTTGAGTTTATTGAAACTGTCACCGAAGAAACTGCACAAGAGAGACACATGTGAAGAAGAAAACAGCAATACAAGGTGACTTCAACCATGTCAATGCATTTAATTGAAAATTGGAATCAGGGAATACGTTGCTCATTAGGTATTATTACATACGCCCAAAAGAGTACCAGATAGCTTCACTGAAAGCGTGCTTCCTAGCTACATGCAATTCTACCTCCCCTCTAAAGTACTCTCCAGCCTTGCTGCAGATGGAGTATTCTCCATAACAAGAAAGCTTGTTAGTAAACACTGCCAACTAAAAGATTTTTACACTGATTAACCAAAATCCACAGGTACCTCTTGTTCGGATAACAACAAAGCTTGCAAGAAGAGCCCAAGTCCTACTCCACAGCTTGTCCAGTGTGGCTCCAATAACTCCCCACGGTACCTAAAACAGGCGGTTCATCAGGAGTTCGGCCTCTCGACCACCTCGGAGATGTAGAAGCAGAGAACTGCCTGAGGTCTTCTACAATAGGAACTCCCACAACTGGCTGGCCTTTGTCACTCCTGGGCGTGCTGGCTCTTTCTGATGGTGAATTTCCCACCGAGTCACTGCTACATTTGGACTTGGGTGTGGCTTCGGAATCGACCAACCAGCTTGAAAGGCTTGTATCAACTGCGATTTCTTGGCCTGTGAACCTAGAATTGTTTGAAGTTGGTTTACAAAGGTGATTGACCGGTGTGAAAGTGGTCTTTGGTCCAGTGGACAAAAAAACCTCTTGCTCCTTGTGGACATTCTCTTTGTCCTGGTTCTTTATTGGAGAATTTGCTCTTGCTGTGACAGCTTTCCGCTGAGGAAGATTTTCAACTGGGTTCAACACCGAATCGATGTGCTCGATCCTAAGTCGAGCACTCTGGTCGAAAGCCAACGTGTTGAGCTCATTTCGCCATGAACTCTTCACGGGGAATGGACTGTTAACCTCCTCCTTGTCCCCAACTTCAGCGACAAAGAAATGTTTCCTAGAATCTATTGACAGAGAAAACAGAGACTCAGATGATTCCTCTTGCACCGCAATCTCTCCATCACAAACACCAACTTCGTCGTCTTCAACACCATCCTCTTCTACATCGATTTCCTCAAGGTCGGTGCCTCCAAGCTCATCATCACTGCTTGCGCAATCCGTGTATCTATTGTTCCAAGCACAAGATGACCCATTTGGTTCTATTAAAGTCGAACGACAAACTGGTCCGCTTTCTCTCTCTTTCGCTTCATTTACCTCAATCCAAACATCACCAACTCCAACTTCCTCTTCTTCTTCTTCTTCTTCACCAGCAGGCGAAAACTCATACGTCTTGACATGCAAATCAAATGCAACTTTCTTCTTGCCATGGTTGAGCTGCTCCAACTGCTTCTCATCACTTACACTGCAAAAAGCAAACGAACCACAGCTCCTTGAAAGACTGCATTGACTCACCAAACAAAACGCTGAGAAAAATCCCAGATGAAACACCTCAACCCACCAAACCCATTACCGTGATTCTCTTCTGAGCTCAATGAGAGCTTCAGCGTCTGTTTTCTCTGTGGATCCGGCAGGTAAAAGAGCTTTGGACTGGCTCTGGGACGTGGAGGGAACCAAGACATCAGAGCTCTATAGCGACAAGGGAAGGGAATGTAATGAAGACGAGAAACTTCGAAAGAAAAAAGTGAAAGACCATACCTGAGGCTTGGAAGGAGATATTTGAGCTGATTTGCGGCGTCTCTGATGCTTGGAAGCATTAAAACAACCCAAAAGGCAACCCATTATGAAGGGTCGAGGTTCAAGCAGATGCTTAGCAAGCTTTCATTGACTTCTGAGAGAGAGAGAGAGAGAGAGAGAGAGAGAGAGAGAGAGAGAGAGAGAGAGAGAGAAGCTGGAAAGTTTGAAAGGAGGAGAAGTAGGCGGCCCAAAAAATGACCGTTGGAGATGAGGAGGCTTATTTTTTCATTTGTTTGTTTATTCCATTTGTTGTCTTTTCCAATTGCAACTAGTTAATATAATTAATTAGGTTTTATTGTTATTTCAATGTAAAGTGCCGTGCGACATTCTAACATTTGAAATCTACTTTTTTGTGAGTCAATAGTTGCTCGCAAAAGTATAAACTCTCTCAATCTTATGGCTGTAAAATTTATCTAATTTATATTTCCGATAAACAGAATTAGATAAAAGCGAAATCCCTAATACCTGCTCTCTTTCTCTGTCTCTCCGGTCTCCCCCACTTTCTCTCTCTTCAATTTTATTGAATTTCCTTATCTTTCTTGCCCTTTCATAGTTGGCCGGTGTCGTTTTGCGGTTCCTCAAGTATCCCTCTTGTAGGCCCACTTGTGGGCCACACGATGGTAGGGTTTAGTGCCAACTCCCTCATTCTTCTCTAAGGTGCCTCGGGACGTTAGCAATATTATGATGCGATTCGACTAACTGTATGAAATGTTCTTAATACAAAGTTGAGAATACTTCGTGGTGATCCCTCTAATGAAGACTTCGGGAGGAAGTTGAAAGACCCTTTGACGAGGTGCAACTCAGCTAGCTCTACACCTCTGAGCAGCCTAGTTTAGCAAATCCGTACCATTTGGATGACATGATAGCAGTCGGTGATCAAATATCTAAATGCATTATTATTGATTCAAAGCGAACTACTGAGTGGGAAATGTTCATCATAAGCTGCCAAATACATAAATAGAGATTGAATATGGATTTCAGCCTCTTGATGGACAGATAAGACAGTATCCGAAGACCTCTAAAAATTCAAAAGGTAGAGAGGATAATGTAATATGAAGGCGATAAATTGAAAGGAGACAAACCAAGTTCAGAACAAGCACTGGACTACGACACAGCACTTCTAATAAGCTGTAACCTTATATTTGTACCTTCAGAAAGATAGAGGAACTATGAAACTAAAGATGTCCCCACTCTTTAACTTAGATTTACTGTCAAATTCTGCAAAACCAGAAGTACTCTCCTGTCATTTTTCTTAGATGATAACAAGCGGAAGAGTGACGAAAGAGCACTACCAATAGAGTTTTGCTGAAAAGACGAATAAAAAAGAATACTCATCAATCATCATGACATGTTTATGCGGGACAATGGAAGATTTAGATACAAAGAACGTTGTTTGACAACAACTACAATAGAAACAAGCAGTTAAAGCAATGCGAAGATTGAATTCTATCACCGGCTCCTCATCACATGAGCCATACAACAATTGAAGAAGATCCTACTCTTCTTGTCGAGCAACCACTGATCTTCCACTCTTTAGGCAGACACAATTGCCCCCCAGAAATCACTCCCACAACCTCTGAGGTGAATTTCAACCAGAACAATGATGTCAGATTTTAGACACAATGGCCTTTTGCTCTCCCTCAACACTGAGTTTGAAGCTAGGAGTAACAAACAAGCTATTGTTCTTCCATGTGTTCACTCCTATGATGCCCCACGTCCCCACTTCTGGCAGCTGCTGGTTTCTTATGCTTCCTGCTCTTAGCTTTCTTTGCTTTCATGCGACGTTTCTTCTCATTCGCATCAACCCAGGTGTAGTCTGATGGAATGTGGAACGGGTCGAAGTCATCCTTGTAACGATGACTATCACTGTCACTAGATTGCCCACCACGACTCCCTCTCATCCAAGAAATCCATGACGACGACCCTTCAGATTCTTTCGATTTCGCATCCTGGAAATGCGCTGGGCTTGAGGGAGGGGTCGAAAATTCTTCCAGGGGTTGAAGTTCCTCGAACTTTGTAAACGTGACAAGAACTCTGATGGTGGGCACAATAGGTATGGCAAGCTGCAAAGAATATGCTATATTCAGTTAGGTGATCATCTTGAAGACAGAATACAAGTGCCGACATTGCAACCACTACCTTTTTCTAATTTGTTTCCAAGCAATTATCCATGGCTAAGTTTCTAGTTGTTGTGAGCACAAGATGTAAATCGGTTTGTCATAAATTCTTCAATGTATTTGCAAGTTATTCATAACTTTTCATCGTATTGTTGTCAAAAACAATGATCTCCAACAGCATTTTTTAAGCTTAATCCAGCAGAAAAGGACAACCATCTAGGAAAGAGCACAAGTTATGAGATAGACATGATGTGTTTCTGAGATCGCAATCCCACAAATATGCCAAATCCAGTTATTTAACAAGTAACAACAATATACGTTTCTTCAGCTTGACCATGATAGGTCTGGAATACACCAATCCGAGAGCTTTCTTGACTTTCTTTCTATTACAAAGACCATTTGAAAACCAATCGCACATTATACTCATGACATGCCCTAAAGCAGTTTCACCACATTACATTTATGTGCCGTGTGACTCAGCCTCATGCACATGCAGGTATATGAACATCATACACGTAAACAAGCAGACAGCTGTTTATTTCCATCTAACCAGTTCTCTAAAAGAAAATTAGAGATTTAAGATTGCAACATGGCAAACCATGAGTTTGGTGTAACCAAAACACAGAATAACATCACAAATTACTCCAACCCAAGCCATGATAGATCTGCATAACCAGCCTAAACAAAAGGCTGGAAAAGCCAGTTCAACAAACAAAATTAGAATCGACAGATACAGAGAACTTACCTTGACAGGAAATGTGCCAGATGGAAGTTTTGTAGTCAGGAGCTCCCTGAGTCTCCTAATAGCCTTAACTTTGTTGGCCAAGATGTCAAGCAAAGGTAAGAGCTCATCTGTTTTCAGAGGGAAGTCTGGTGTCAAATAAAGAACGGGTCTCAGACCCTTTTTATACTCACTTTCATGCTTAGATTCACCATTGACCACTTTCTTCTTCTTTTTCTTGGAAAATTTCTCCTTTTCCTTCTTAGAATCTACCAAGTCATCCTTCGCAAGCTCAGAGGATGCTTTTTGATGATCCATTGACTTCTGATTGCTACCTTCCGGAGCCAACTTCGAGAACTTCTTTAATATTTTTGTATCATCAGGATCATCAGCTCCACTCTTTGCCCCCTTCTTCCAACCAAACCAGCTCTTCTTCTCCTTAAGAACACCATTGGATTCACAATTTTCGTGAGCGCCTGCTGAACCATTTTCATGACAGTCATCCATCGCGTTATCGTCATCCTCAAGACCATCTGCATTTCCCACACGGAGCGCAGATTCTAACTGAGCCCTCTCCTCAGCGGTCAAGACCTCATCATAATCATCATTTCCACCACCATGAACCATCCTTTCTTCATCCTCCACAGCAAAAAGCTCCTCATCTGTCATAGCACCAGGAACCCTCCTCGACTTCACACTGACCATCACATGGAGCATATCGTAGACTTTAGCTTTCCAACTCCCAACCATCTCGGTCCTTTCTTGCCGCCTCCAATTTAAATGTGGGACAAGCTCTGCCTGAGTAACATCAATGCCTGGCCTATACATATTCGTTTGAGACATTAAGGCTACCTCATGCGCAACTTCTGCCTCAGTGGGTTGGGCACCAGCTCCTTCCAAAGCGTTTGTGATTTCTTTCTCCTTGTGTGCAAGAACGATTAAGGACCCCCTGGGCAAAGATAGATTACCATCCTCAGAAGTATAGCCATCTCCAAGAAACAGAAAAGTCTGATCCGATCTCTGGATTCGAAAACCATCAAAACCAGCTAGGGTCATATCAGCACGAAGGTTGGAACCACGCTTCCAGATGCGATACGTATCCGATGGAGCAATACGACCAATAAATGGAATCACTGAGCTTTCAAAATGAAAAGTTATCTCCATGTAGAAATCACGTATACGAGCCGCTGAAGCAACCATACGAGGAAGTCTCCGGCACCATTTGGCCCAAGCAAGGGGCTGGTAGTGGCGTGCGATAATCATAGCGATTGATTCCTCTCTAGTGCACACGGCTTCTTGCAGAGCGCTCCAGCCATTCTCATTCTGGAGACTCCAATCTGCACCAGCTGCCATCAAAATCTCCGCAGATACCGGATCCCGGATACGCACTGCAAGGTGGAGCGGGGTCTCCCTTCCGGGAACATCACGCCGATCAATGACACCCGAGACAGCATCCGCCCTTTGCTCAGCCTCAAGGGATTCGGGTTCAGTGTTAACCTCACCCGCCTTTGCCAGCCGAGGGAGGGAAGAAATGATGCGCCTGAGGGAAGTGTGGTCACGACGCAAGACTGCCAAGTGAGCAGGACTGTGGGCATATTTCAAGTAATCTTCCATAGCTTCTCGCTAGAACCCTTTTCTCCGTGTTCCGATACTTCTAATACGTATACAGCACCATTTCTGTCATAACCCAAGCTGCAGAACTAATATCTAAGCGACGGCAGTAGCCTATCCATCCTCCTCCGGTAGACTTTAATGCGACTTCTATGACTTCCTCCTCTATTCAAATGTCTTCCGCCACATCTAGACTCGCAGAGTCCGCCACTTCCCGTACATCTCGAGAGTTCAGACTTTCCAATCACGAACAGCGAAGACTCAGGCTCTCGCTGAACCTAATCAGCCCTCCAGCAACACCCATTTCAGATCCTTCAAAACCCAAATTATGCCTCAGAAAAACCAACCAACCAGCAGCAGCATCGTTTAGCAAGCACCGCAATGACCCAATAGCTAAAAACTGCCCAACCGAACAAGAAAAAACAAGAAAGCAACGGCGTAAAGCTCAAATCGCGCAACGCAAGCCGAATCTTTACATCTTCTTTTTCTTGAAAAAAGAAAGAGCCCAAGCATTATCGCACTCACTTCAAACCAGCAAGTCTCGCACTAACAGCAACCGCCCATCTCAGAAAAACCCCTCCTTTACAAATCTTTAACAAGAAAAAGAACGACCCAGCTTCTCCAAAGTCGCCTTTCTTCGACCAAATCAAAACTTCGAACAGACCCCCCAAAAAGCAAAAGCAAAAGCAAAAGAAGAAAAAGCGATCACCTGAGAACACCGTGGGCGGCGGCGGCCAAGAACTCCCAAAGAGCTCCTCCCCGCGGCCGAGGCCACCGATGACGGGAGGGAAGCCAATCGGCAAGACGGGGGCGGGGAGGAGGGAGAAAGAGGGGCGGCGGCACGATCCGCACGGGAGGATCGGGCGGCGGGGCGCGAGCTCGCGGGGGACAGATCCAACGGTCGGGACGGACGCACGCCCGCTCTCCCTCTCTCTGGGAGGACCTGAAGAGGGAGAGGAGAGAGGAAAGGAGGTGGAAACCCGGGAGAACCCCCTTTTCACACTGTTCGACGCTGACCCCTCCAAGCGAACTCGGTGGTCGTCGTCGTCGTCGACGACTCGCCGACTCGTCGTCCCCGACTCAGATCTCCCTCTCTCTCTCTCTCCCTCTCTCTCTTCTCTCTGTGGCTCTGCTACTGCTGCTGCGTACGTTGTTCAGGTGGTGGTGGTGGTGGGATGATGTAGTTTGTAGAGGGAGAAGGAGAGAGGGAGAGAGAGGGTAGTCGTCGGACTCGTTCGCAGCTCTTCGCTCCTCTGGAGAGAGAGAGAAACCAGTACGCCCCTGGAGTTCCCCTCGAATTACGGGGGACTGCCACTCGAGATCGCGCCTGCCGAAAGTGGGGCTCGGGTTTGGGCGGAATTGCGAAAGTGCCATTCGGCGGATTTTTAAGAATTTGTCTTTTTTTTATTTCCTTTTTTCCGGGGGGAAATGACGCGGACGGTTCCCGAACTTTGGCCCGATACGCAGCGGGATCCCTGAACTTTCAATTTGTTTAATGTGATCCGTGAACTTTAGCCTAATATGCGATGCCGTTCCTGAACTTTAAATTTGTTCGATGTAATCCTTGAAGTTTCGGTACATATTCAATTTAATTTTTAGTTTAATGATCATATTGAACAAATTAAAAGGTCGTGGATCAAATTGTGCATTGGGCGAAAGATTATGAACCATTTGTGTTAGGAGTGAGCATGCCTCCAAGGTAAAAAAGGGAACCGGAGAACCGGATTAGTGTCGGGTTTTAGAATATACAGGGTATGTTCCAAGTTCCAAAAATTTAGGAATTGGTTCTAATAGACAAGTTTTTCGGAACAAGTCTTTGTGTTTTTCTTGTTCTATATCTTTGCAGAATCCTGTAGTTTTCCATGCCGACCGATAATGAGTATATAATTTGGAACCACTAGTATGAGCTTCCATTTCCGGTAATATCAATTTCTAAGACTTTTTCTTTGTTAATGTTTTCAAATTCTTTGTGTGTCTAAATATGAGTTGTGGCCAATAACTGTAGGAACAAAAGATGATCATTAGAGGTGATGATTCACCATAATCAATGAAACCTAAGTAGATTCTGAAATCGACCTTAGAACCTATGATGGAATGGGTTATAAGGTATGTTTTAGGTTCAGCAATTCCGATGGATAGGTTCCAGGTGAAACCTAAACCGATCCCGAATCCGTCTTCACCTAATTTGTGCCATCCTCTCTTTGTTTTCCTCCAAATCGATTTAGTTAATCGAGTTGATTAATCGGGGCGTATTGACTTTTCGATGGAGACGGAGGACCCTCCAGCGGGAGATCCAACGGTGGTGGAGCGACTTAGGTGAGGCGGGCGACGGTGACCCTACCATAGTGGCAAAAATCAAAATTTGGAGAAGCAAAGGTGGGGGCTTCTCCGAAAAGCCCTTTTTGGATGGTTCTAATTCAATTCCTTTTGGATCTCTTCACCAACCGAATAAACCATTCAAAATAAAGGCATTTTCGCCCGTCCCCATTGATATTCTACACCCAACGCGAGGGCCTTTTGAGGCCCGGAAGGTCGGATCGCCCCGCATATCACCGATGCGGCGGCGTCGCCCTTTCATCTAAATCCACATCCAATGACTTACTATAGATCAGGCCGGGCAATTCGACATTATATGGATTCGTACCCACGTCTCTATCCTGGAGGTACATTCTTCATGCGCCTCGAGATTAAGATTTTCCCTTCTTCTTTTTACATGTAAACACCCAATAACACACGGATCTCTTCACCAACCGAATAAGCCGTTCATAAAAAGATATTTTAAACCCATCGCCGATGATATTTCTACACCCGACACAAGGCCTTTCGAGGCCCGGAAGATCCGATCGCCCTCGCATATCATCGATGCGGCAGCGCTGCCTTTTCATCTAAATCCGCACGCAACGGCTTTCTACATATCAAATCCATTCGTAGGTCCATATCAATGTCTCTGTCTTGGAGGCACATTCTACATGCTTCTCGAGATTAAGATTTTCCCCTCTTTTTTGTACATATATAAACACCCAATAACGTGTGGACACATGTCGCGTCGTAATTAATTCCGTGCTAAAAATGTTCGCGAGATAGGGCAGGTCTTTGTTAGCCCTAGATGATGCTAATCAAAGTTCCTAACCAATTTTCCTGCCACCGACACTTTGACGAGAGGCTGCTTGGCCACATCTACCTGTAAAAGTCGCATGGCGTGCACGAGCGTGATCGATTCCTTGGCTTCGAACCAAAGCCAAACATGGCCGTGAAGTGTCCACGAGAGCATCTATACCAGACTCCCTTCTTTTATTATAAATTTTTCCTTTTGTCCTCGGTGAGACAGCTCCGCAGGGCTTTGAAACGAGCAAGAATCGCTAATCGTAGGAGACGTCTAAATCCTCTTTTCGTGTGGAATGTAGCTGTTGTGGAGTTTAATGGCAATCGGCACGATACGATCATCGATTCAGGTGGATGGATTTCATCGAGGGACGACGGCACGAGTTTGCGAGACCCGCCACCACCCGCGACAGCATATTGAGATTCCCTCTTTTCTTTTTCCGGAGTTAGGAATCTCATTTGGAAAGCCCCGTCTCCATACGGAACTTTGGATCGTTCGTTATAATCGCATGCTTTGGAGGAGATGTTGTTAGACGGTCATGGTCTTAGGGGCTTGTCGTGGCTAGTTCATGAGGGCATTGTGCACGACTTGGGGAATTCGGAGTATTTGTCGGAGATTGCTCCACGTATAGCCACGGAAAAATCGACTTCCAAAATATAGCGGACCGAGTGAATTGTAAGATGACTTTACTGCGCTCTCAAAAAATAATCGATACAAAGTGGAGTTCAAGAGATGATCGATCGGTAACACATTCCAATTCGTCGCATCGCGTGAGCAGCGCCGGGGATCGAAACAGCCCGAGTCGGCGATCGACGAACCAAACGAGCAACATCGTACTTTTAACCTTCTCGTTGGCCAGTCAATTTTAATTTCTGATTAGGTACGATGATGGACTTAGGTTGTCAAGTAGATCTCGAGACGATGAACATGGTACGGTGGATTTCTTTCTTTCTTTCTTTCTCTCTAGATTTCCTATGACTTTGAACGTACTCTGCCCTTAAAGAGTGGGGGGCATCCGGGGACCACCCCCACAAACGGTCTTGACACCCTTCGCTTCTCGATTCACGTTCTATGATTTTTTTTCCGAGAGTTAATATCACAAAAAAATTCTTTAAAAATTTTAAATTTGTACATATATGATAAATTTAACCTGTCTTAGTTTTAGTTAAATTGGATTAATGTTACAGAAAATCTGCACGCATATGACAAACGAAGCATAAAACCCTAAACTGATTTACCCGTTAACCGTCACGTGTCATCCGGCTCAATAATTTGATAGTAAAATTCAATTAAAACTAACGGAAGGCAAATTTATTACAGATATACTACTTTGAGGTTTTTGATTATTAAAGTATTAATTTTAAGTAAATTTATAACAGATATATCGATTTAAAGTTTTTCAAGATATTAACCCTTCTTTCAATTTCGGGTTGATCCCGTAGAAAATGGGAAAGGAAAGGGAAAAATCTGAATGAAATAGAAATGAGTGCGAGACCACTAATGCAATCCTCTGTTTTCGTGCGTGCACGATGCATCATTGTTCTCTCTCCAGGTCGATTCTATGCAATCCATTCACAACTAGAAAAAAATACCTCTCTACACGGAAAAAACATTATCCTAGCTGGACATGACGATCTTTCATTCGCCTAATCGTAATCATTATCATGGCATAATTTGTAATCACAATCGATTCGTCAAATCTCAAATCTTGAGTAAGAAAAAGAAAATACCAATTTTATGTGGCTCCTCACAATTGTTCGCCCTGAAATAATCCATGATCGTGATCACTAGACAAATTAGAAATTAGGAATACTCAAACCAGAGACCGAAGCAGGGCTCGGCAAACAAAAAGTGTAAGCCAAGCCTAGACAAATTATTGGATTTCACACTTACCCCTACCATGAACTTTCGGCAACTTACGGTCCCAGAAAGTTCATTTTCAGATAGACGAACTGAGAATTTGGCATACCCATGAGCAAAGTGTACAGTGTGAGAATTAGTAGAGGCAATCAATTCTTGGTCCGGTCCAATGGAACTAGTCAATGTAAAAATTTCTCAACCATACGATAAAGTAACAGAGTCCATGCATAATCAGTAGAGACATGGTGAAATTTCCCAACCATACATAAAAATCAGCATATGCTCAAAAGGGATGCCAATTAGGCGAAGGAGTATTGATCCCCTGGTAACCGGGAGAAATAAAAATGCCCAAGCATGTCAAGGAAGTCAAACCGAAGATGTACGCTGACATTTACATATAAACCTAAAGGAAGGGCAAAGCCAGGCGAGCTGTGAGCGTGCGGAAACGGAAAAGGTGAGCGAATTATGGTTTTTTAAGAAATTTAAAATATATATATTAGGTCGGTCTGGTTCCTACCTTGGAACCGAGAACCAGATAGATCATTTACCGATTTCGCTTTTAGGAATCGGGAACTGGACCAACACTCTCAGAAATCGGATCCAATCGACCAGTTTGGTCCAGTTTCAGAGGTTTTTAGTTCGGGCGATCTGGTTTGCACGCTCCTAAGGATTAGCATGGTGATAGCAGGGCAACAAGGGGTCTTTGCATCAACCATTACAAAAATGTGAAGTTGGTAACAATTTCTGGATATCGAAAGGAGCCAATCTCGAAATAATAATGATTTAGTGGATTTGAGCCAATGAGATGTCACATTAACGCTTCTAAGGCTAGTTGCAACTTGGTGGGCAAGTTGGGCTCTGAAAACACATGCCCTGTTTCTCTTGCACCGTCTCTGGTCCCCGTCCCCCCCTCATCTGTTCACCACTGCCAAATCCTCTCTCTCTCTCTCTCTTCTGTAGTCAGACATTTCTTCCTCTTTTCTTTTCTTTTCTTTTCTGGGGGAGCTTTGTCAGGGTGAAAAAGCTTCCAAAACTCACGACCCTTTGCTGTGCTCGCCTGAAAAAGGATGTGGGGGCTCTCCTCTGCTCTGGTGTTCTTCACTCTCTCTATCCGATGAGCCTTTTGAGTACCCTGATCTCATCATGTTCTGTGCTCATTCCTAGACCGACATTATCGGGGTGTCATCCCAGATTTTTGTGACCCTGCGAAAATGCCGCCATCATGAATGAAAATGGAAATGAAAAATCCTGCCTATCTATCTTCCTGAGATTGGCTTCCAGTTCGTGTTCCCTGGTAACCTAATCTCATCCTGGTCGCTGTGGAGTTTCTGAGGCCATGTTTTGGCCTCAGTCTGGGCTTACGCAGAAATCCTATTTGAAATTGCAGATCTGCCGTATCCTGCTAGAGGCCCCTCGGTTAACATCATTCCAAATCATGCGTCATCGCAACCCGAGAAAGAAGTCGATGTCGATAGCGTCAGTTTTCAATTCCTATTGAAGTCAGTGGTACGTCATTTCTATGCTTACGTGCCTAATCTCCGAGTGAAGAAGCAATAGCTAGATTGGATTTACTCAGCCAAAGATTCCGAGTGTAACTCGATATGCATTAAGCAAGAAATTTGGTTCCGCCGGCATCCTATATGATCTGGACTTATGCTACAAGAAACAGAAATCGTAATGTCACACGACGAGCATTAACAACACGTGGGCAGGTATTCCAGCAGCATAAAGAATTTCGACTGCATGAAGGGATCAGACTGTGGTTCAAGACACGGGAGATTTATCAGACGCCGGATCTGCACTTGTGCACGTGCTTTGAACACAAGTTAGTCTGAAGACGAACAACAACATGAATTTGCCTTACGATGGATCCATCCGGCGTAGATTCCTATTGTTCTATTTCATTGGCAGCAAGTTCAGAAAAATCACCTCACAGCTACTCCATTAAAAAACCATCAAGAAAGATCGCTCGGAATAAGAGTCCAGGCAATTCGACAAAAAACTGTCGCATCGACTGATAAGTTAACGGTTATCAATAATATGAACAAAATTTGCTAAAAAGAAAGGACTCTAAAAGAAGACAAAAATGTGCCTACCTACTTAACAGTTAACACTCGGGGTAAATGAACATACACAAACAGTTTTTCTTAAGGAACAACCTATGTTCAAGAAGGGACGACCAACCCACTACCATAGGGAAAAAAATGACATAGCATACACATAAGAATAGAAACTCGATGTCTCCCGAACTACCCCTTTTGGGCCTTGACGCACTTAAAACTCTCTCTGCTTACACCTTCGCAGAAACTTTGCCCTCGTGCTTCGGTGTTCTGAAATGTTCCACTGTTAGTCCCTCGCTATCAGTCAGCTAACACAAAAAAAAACAAAATCAAAGGCCATCTTCTGAAGGGAAATCCAAGATAGGACCAAACAGCTGACGCCAAGTTTGAGTTCTGATGGATGCACAGCCACTTCTGTTTTAATTTTGCAGGATGACTCCCCAGCGCAGTAACTAGCATGGAGAATGATCGAAGCTTCTATTCATAACCTACAGGAGGAGCAAACAGCTACTTGAAGCAGAAATTCCAAGAGAACAAGTTCAAGAAAGAAAAATGGGAGGGAAATTAGTTAGGAAATATGCATATCTCAGACAAAGCTGTATTACTTTCTTTATTAGTCCTGATATATATAAAAAAAATGACCGGACCAAGAAAGTATAAGTATTACGCATCAACACCCTACAGATATCAGCTGGGCATATTGTCAAAACTTTGCTGGGCAGGATCTCTTGAGCAGGCAGCATTGAGATCTAATGAGTAAAAAGCGCAGAAAATAACATGTTTCACGCATGAATCATGAACTTCTATCTCATTTTTTTATTTTATTTTTTTCCGTCACAAACTTATCAAAGGGGGCAGTTCAAAGCAGGAAACTTATAAGTTTATCCTAGGAGGCAATATGAAGTTGCATTAATCTAACTAGCCACAGCCTTGAAGGGATCCATTAATTTATCAAATTTCAATGTTCCATTCGACAATCCCGAATGATGCCCATACCGCTATCTCAAGATGATTGTAGGAAATCTAACTCACCCAGGTGGTCTCAGAAGGGAGCCTCAAGTGGTTCATCCCAAACTTCCGCACTTCCATTGGATGCATCTTCAACATCTTCTTCCATTGACAGCCTAATATATTCTCTGTGCGCAAAGCGATCCCACTCAGTCAAGGTAGGGTTCTCCCTCTCCTGTTTCGTGTCAAACAAGAAAAAGAAATTATCAAGCCACAATAAACCTGGCAAAGAAGCATGGCACTGTAATTTTTCTGTTGTTGACATACATAAAATTAAATTAAGCATATACCTGACGAATCAGAAATGGATCACGAGTTTCAAAGGCCATAAATTTATTGAGGTTGAATAGGATATTGAAAACACTTCCAGAGAGTTTACAACCTTTGAGATCATGTAGTGTGATAAAACTCTCATTCTGCAAGAAAGGAAACTTCAGGTGTTACATGATGCATTCACAAATAAGCATCAATTCAGCAGCTGGTTGGATTAGTGTCTCCATACTGGGCATGAAAAGACCAATAACAGCATGGTTCGACGAGTCCACGAAAAGAATTCCCTATTTTGAAACAAGGATGGGAAACCTGATGGCTCAGGGGGGTTGTTTAGATGAGGCCAGGGACATTGCATATTTGATCAAGTCATACACTTTGAGTGAACTCAGGAACTAAAATGAAGAAAAAGGTTAAACCTCAGGTCCAATCATGTCAATGATCTGACACAAAATATCCTCAAAAAGCACTGGTTCTTGTGCCATGCATTCCATTCGATGCAACTGCTCCTCATAAAAGAATTGCATTTCATTCCTTGTTATAACTCCATTGCCATCCAAATCTATGCACTTGAACCTACACAAAAAAAATCCAACCTCAAACGGTGTATTGAAGAAAACAAGATGGTACAAAAACAAATCAAGATAAAGGAAATAGTTAACTTGCTTTTTCCCAGTTTCCGTAGCTTACTCATGTTAGTAGCTAATGCGGGTTACAAAAGGACAAAAAATGATGCGTAGAACATTCCACCATCTAATTAATGTTTTTTCAGTGATAAAGACATAGCAAGAACCCTCCTTACCAAAAAAAAAAGACATAGCAAGAACCCATACTTTCACTGAGACGAATAAAATTAACTGGACATTAGCATAAAGTAGTTAATGAGTATCAGCTTGAGAGACAAAGCATTCTACTTATGATACTAAGACCAGTGCACCAGCGAAAGGAACTGTCATTTGACTGGCTCTCTATTTTTACAATCTAAGTTTAGTGCAAGAACCTCTAATTGTAGGATCAAAAGTTAAACATAAAGATGACGAAGTAGAAGGTGTCAACCTACACATAGAACAGCCAAATATATTCTACAGTTGCTATGTTCCAAAGGAGACATTTCTCAAATAGAACTCAGAAAATAATATTTTTGCTTTCAACAGCTTCCATTTGATTATTCAGAACCTCCAACTTGTTGCTTCGGGCAAATTAAGGAATTTAGTAGAACCATTTTCATTTCAATTTTTAAAGCAATGAAACAAATAATTATGTTGCATTGAGAAGATGCCATTAAGAAAATTCAAGCTCACAGCTATAAACTACCTTGCTGCTGCACAAGTAATGGCCTTGAGTAAACCTTAAGATTGTATCCAACACCACTTGGCAAAAGATAGCTTCTAAATTCTTACCCCAACATTAATGTGTGGCTGTGTTCTCCACATTAAGAGTAAAAGAAGGTTACCATGATCTGAAAATTGTTATTCCCCATTGAATTTGGAGCCTTTATTAAAATGATTTTAGGATGATTACAACACTTTCCTAACAAGTTAACAAAGTAATATTTCCATCTGATGGCCTGAGTAAATTGTAATAATTTGATCCCCAACATAATTTATGATACCCCAACTTTTTTATACTCAACCATGATATAATATTTAACGGAATTCCAGCCGCAATACCAATATTCAAGACTAGGCTCGGATGACTTGTCCTCCTCAGATAATATGAAGAAAACAAAATCTTCATATCCCATTTTTCCTTCAACTTTGCTCGTAAACTTCCTCGGGACCTAAGATGATAAAACAAAGCTATCAGAGAGAAAATCCTTGATGAAGAGAACAAAAAAATACAAGCAAGAAAGCACAGAACTAACGATTCCATATCTTTGCAAGGAGCAAATAACTTTTTGCCAAAAGAAAAGTAAAGTGATCCAGCTAACACAAACCTGAGAAAATATCCTGTCGACTATTCGGTAAGTCAACGCATGGTTACCATATCTGATAAGGTTCTCCTTGTCAATTAAGAAATCGTGATCCGTGTCCAGCTCCCAGAACTTGCAGTATATTACATAGAAATGCTCATATGAGAAGTACCTGATGTGAAGAATAAGTTAAGTGCCAAACACCACAAAGATACAATCTGACAGGAAAATTTCATAACATCACTTGCTAAAACTTTTTAGTCACTGCTCAAATTCAAGTTAAGATGCCAGACTGAACATGGCAAAATAAACTACTTCATTTCTGATGAATACATATTAAATCTTTTTAGCACAACTTCAAGCAGTTATGTCAAAATGGCACTTATCTGCATTTGATACAAAACTTGACAAACCATAAGCCCTGTGTATGAGGAAAGAATTATGGCATCTTAATGGAAGCATATTTAGTTAATAATCAATCTACCTCAGTACTTTGTTGATATCTTCTTCTTCATCAGCATGTTGCATTGCATCTATTATGTTTCCACGTTTCAGCTCCCTCAGGGAAAGTTGCCCATTTCCAGACCTATTTATGTAGTAAAATATTCGATATATTACAGTATCAGCTGCAACGAAAATGAAGAGTTACATCAGATAATGAGGAATGCCTTCAGTATATCGGAAAACTCGAGATTTACTGCGATAGTCAACATCTGCATAGGGTTCTGTGTTCTATCTGCCTCATGCAGCAGCTCATACGTTAGACTCAGCAATTCTATAAATGGTAACCTAAATTCAGGTAAAGAATGACAGAAACCAAGCAAAGAGCAAAAGGTCACTAGACTGTGAACGTAAATGAAAGTGCTCTGATTGCAAAACCCAATTCCATACATATATAAGTGTCCTCTTCAAGAAATTTATAGGCAGCTAGTTCCAATCAAAAGGACGGAAAAGAAGAGTTTTCTCGCCAATCAAGCTGATTGAAAGGCAGAATAAAAGGATCAGTAAGAGTTAACACTATCGTCTTATATCGAAATACGGGGCAGAAATATGACTTCTACTTTTTTTTTCTATGCCAACACAGATATCACTACTCGGAATTTCTCAAAGTTGTTAATTATATGTACCAAGTTATCCCAAGAGAAAAACAGCAGACATATTAACCGAAACAGTCTCTTCGTTTATATAACATCCACGGGCCAACTTAGTTAGATAAAGCAACGGATCATTTATCTTACAAAACATAGGAAACTAGAAAATGTTCCACCATCTTAACCGAGTGGAGGAAGGCAATAATTAAAGGAAACCTGTCCTTTTTTTGTTTTTTTTTTTACCACCATGATAGCTGTTTGAAAAACACATAAATTAAAAGAACCAGAAAACCAATCAAATATTAACGGTAATGGAGGAGAAATTTCCACAAAACAATGTGTGTGTGTGTGTTACCCCGTTAACCAAGAGGAGCTTTTCATCAGGATACCAAACAGTTGAGCTACTTGAGATCAAGTATCGAGTTCAAGTAGCTTGAATGTCAACTGCGAACCTTGAACTTGAAAACACTTCAATGGACCAACTTAAGAGCCTAATCGGGGAAATTAAACTTTTCCACATTTTAAATATCTTCATAAGCCTCCATGAGTAACAGCATAATTATATTCAAATTATAATTGTCACTTGAAACTCGAGTTTGACTCAAGCTCGACTTCAAGTTTTTCTCAAGCTTACATGAAACTTAGTTTTTGCTTATTGAGGCTGAGCGCATCAAATGCATTATTGAGCCCATCTCAAGTCATGTTTTGAGTCTAGAAGTCTTGTCTCGAGGTAAGTTTGAGGAACAATTTGTGTGAACTCAATTTGGGCCAATTACAACAATATCGTAAGAATGAAAACTTTAAATTAGAACCCGAAAAGGAATATAAGACACAAGGAAAAACCATAGATATACTTTTAGAAACTATATTTCCGCTTGACACACTATAGTTTAATTCATCATGCAACTTCATCCGCAGAGCTTGAACTCATACTTTTACTTGTTGATGGACTGAACCTTTTCCTTTCTTCTCACAGACTGTACTGAAGGATCCTAAATTCATAACTTTCACAGTTGAAAACTTCTATGCTTCAAGAGTTCCCTGAGTCTGTGAAAGTCTAGTAATTACGCTCTACAACAACAGACTCACTCCAACAGGAAAGTATTTAGCAGCTTCCTTAAGTACTTCATGCAAGAATCTTTTTTATTTCCTGCAATAATTCGATGATATCCAAACATGCAACGGTGTTACAGCAAAAGTTGAGTGGCAAAAATTGGTCAAACACATTTCATTTGGCCAGTATTCATTTGAAACAGGAATTAACTTCAACCAAGGAACTAAGAGAAGCTGATCAACTGGTTTTAGAACAAACCATATCTATCCTGAAACTCAGGCGTGGTTTGCAAAAACTCCAGACCTCGATGAGTGGCCAAAAGTTCTTGAAGCACAGGTCTAAAGTCATCCTGTTATAAATAAGGAGAATTTTGTAAGAGACTAACAGTGTAACAAAAGTATATTTGTCAAAGTAAATATAATATCATCACCAATTTCAATCATAAAACACCTATTCAAATAACCAACAAGGACTACAACGTATAAGAAAGAAACAGACAGCAGCAAACCTGAGTAAGATGTCTGAGCTCCGGTTGCTTCAAAATTGTAAATATCTGAGTAGCTATATCCTTCGTCAACATATTGCCATTGACCCAATAATCAATAAATGCATCCCTGAAGAGCATTTAGTAGAAAATTTATACCAAAATCATCTCACAAAGTTTTGCTAACAAACCAGTATCTTGCATACTTCTGGTAAAGATTGTTTGGAAGGGGCATCAAATAATTTGTATTTGCCTGATTAGGAGTGCATACCTCGTCACAAATCCAGTACCATTAACATCAATTTTTCGGAACAAAGATGTTGAGAAGAATGATGGCAGCTTGCATATTTCCCGAGTTACAAGCTTGAACTCTGTAAGACCAAAAGACAATCAAAAGACCACTTCTAAGTGTGTCACATGGACTGAAGAAGGTCTCACCAGTTATCTGCAATCCTTCTGAACGACCATAGAAAAAATGATTGATTCTATACAAACATTGTTCTTTCAGTTCAACTGGAGGGGGTTGACCATTCTGAAAGTAAAACTGCAACAGCAGAAGCACAAGAAAATTCATCATCAAAAGGCAGGAGAGGACTACAAAACTTACGCAATACAACTTATAAGCATCAGGAGAACCTGGGGGATTATTTCTCTAACTGGCTCACTCACTACTTTCAAAGGAGAGCCTAGATTAGAAGGGCCAGCTCTCTGCTTTGTCGTGCGAGGTGAACCAGAAGTATTTTTTGGAGAAAGTGGAGGTGCACTGCCAGCAGGAAATAGTGAAGGTAGTGAATTGCTAGCAGAAGTAGTTGCAGTAGAAGAATTTCCAAGTGCATTCAGAGGATGACCTGCCTTTGCATCATTAAGCAATGATGTCACCTACATCCATCAAAATAGCAGCATTAATAAACACCTGATAAGGAAAGCTGGAATTTCGACCAAAAAAAAACAGGAAAGCTGGAAAATAAGCAAAGAAGGATATTGTTATTGAGTGGCATGCTAAATTAGATCAGTTCCATGCAGTCAATGCTTGATGGCTAGATCATAAACTTAATTCTCAAAAAAAAACTGACCGTCAAAACTAAGACGAACTTTGTAAAATTTATGCTTCAGATGAAACAATATGAGCACTCATGTTTAATAGAAAAGGGACCCTATCCCAGAACACTCACGGAGAATGAGGACAAATTGAGCAGTTCAAGAAGATGTTGTGGTTCACAAGATTCAAGAGGAAAGAAAGAAAGCAAAAGCAGCACATTCCACCACAAAATACCATTCAAACTGAACGGAGAGTATAACAACTATGATAAAGTTTGCTGCACTTTATGTGGTGGATTCTCCAAAAAGGCAGTTGGAAATTAACCCCAAGGTAAAATTAGTTTATCTAAGATGAGAAGTTCTCATAAGGCATTTAAGGTAAGGCCGATTTAGATCTGAGTTGCCACGATGGAGTTCAAGATAAGGGATTTGTCTAGTCAACTGTAACAGCCTACTATCGAACCTTATTGTTTAGCGGTATGCAAAGTGATCCTAGACCAATATCCCCAACAACTCCGGTATCACTCCTACCAATGGCCTTTACCTTGCCAAGCTTCAAAATTAGCTCCATAGAAAACAATTCTATGTCTTTGAATGGAAACCATTTCACCAACTTCATTTAGCGGTGTGCAAAGTGATGCTTGACAAATATCCCCAGCTCCAGTCCCACTCTTATGGCCATCACTTTGCAAATTCTCAAACTTAACTTTATACTAGAAAACAATTCCACATAAAGACAATGAAAGTCAACATCATACAGTTCAAATCCAGCTCACTTTCAATTGCGTCTCAATCCTCAGATCAGACAATGCACTTACAATTCACATACCAATCCTTCCAGTAATCAGAAAGGCAAGGAGAAATGCTTGTAATGATGAGCTTCAACTTCAAGCAACACTAAGAAGCCAAACAAATAATGATGGTAATCTTTCATGCCATCGAAAACTGACTCAGCAAGCATGTTGCACATCACTATTCAGTACAAAATTTATTTCTTGGAAAGTCAAATGTTAATTAAAGAGCATGAGCCCGCCTTTACCACATCATGTAAGAGATCCAAAAATTTCACGAACTGAGCACCCAAAAGGGCTAAGACTTTCTTTGTTTCGGGGAGACTTCCTATTTCTTTATCCAAATGACCTGAAAAACATGCAATTTCCACTTTCCAAGAAGTCATCCTTGACCAAGCTGAGAGTTTCCCTCTCATAAATCCCAAAAGGGCCCAACTGATGTCGAAAGAGTTGCATGGTTTAATTCCAAGATTTTCAATCTCTGAGCAATGTTAATGAAGATGAGATATAGTAAATTCTGCTTAGTGAGGGAATGCCTGTTGGACAGCAGTAGCACTTGACCTGGTTTCTTCAAATTGTCTTTCGTCAGGAATCCAAGGCAAGCACTCTTTAAATTAGAAAGCTCATCCTTCCAGTGCTCTAATATCCAAGAAATGATCTATGGAGAATGTAGATAGTCACCTTCTGTTTTGTCCAGGAAATAGATCCTACAAGCTTATATTACTGTAGAGTTCCCATCCCCAATGTGGAGCCACTACACATGTTCAGTTTCCCAATCTTGAGCTTCCTGGAGAACTCTAGGTCCCACACCGTCCCTCCATCTGCCTGTAATTTTTATTCGCCAAAGCATCCTCTTATCCTGCTAGCTATAAAAAAACCAAGGAACTAGTATCCTTTGATTTGATCCTTAGAACAAAAGCAATATCCCCACGGCGCACTCTGAGTTCTGTGGATGCCAGGAATCCTCCATTTCCCTCCTCATACATCCATCTCAAATGCTCAATTCAATGCTACCCCCCCCCCCCCCCCCATGGACATCTGGCATCATAACAAGCATGAAATAGCATTGCCCAAAAAGTCTCTCCAGAATGGCAGATCACCTTTTTGCCATTTAGAAAGAAGAGCTTTTCTGGAGCTTCCGTGACTAAACCTCTTGAAATAAATTACAGTACTTACTACATGGACAGTTTCTAGTCTTTTCACCGCAAATTTTTAAGTAAATTATTAACGTATGTCTCCCGCCCTTTGAACTTAAGAATGCTTCTAACAAGCACGTCCTCCCAAAAACTTTCTCTTGATGAGTTCCCACAAGCTTTCTCCCTTTCCTTGCCATACTATATCGAGCGCATCTGATGCACTAGCATGGACTACTTGATGGATAACAGTACCCAGAGAGATGAGCTCACCATTACACAAGTTTGTTTAATATCTGATTGTACAATATCACTATAGAAGAGCATCTGGTCTTGAGAAAGTAGTCGCACCCATGCCCAAAGCAAATTTTACATTTTAATCAATCACGGAATAGGAAGGGGAAGACTTCACAAAAACCTCACATTGCTTAATGAAATCCGATATAAAGCTCATGTTTCTGGAGACCTCGGCAGCAATCCCTTTTAAAAGTATGGGTCCTAACCTTAAATATTAACGATACATGTACTTCAGCGAAATTCATTTAAAAGCAAGGGTTGTCAAATTCACTAACAAGATATACATGATAGATTTTTCCTAAATGAAGGGCTATCCAAATCTAATTTTGTTAATTGCATGTTTGCAAAACTAGTATACAAAAAAGAATCAGGTGAGATTTGGTTCCACAAACATGTATTCACATCCCATATTTGCAAAATCCAACCAAGGTGAATTGAGATCCCAGAATAAATACAGATATCAAGATATAAAGTATGAGATTTTTGTTCCTTTGTATGAGAGTAATCTATTCATCTTTTGGTAAAATTTGTCGCATAGAAGGAAACAGCTGCCTGTCGGTATTCTGCAACCTCAGCATCCAGTCGAAGGTGGATACAGAAGCTAATTCCAGATCAGTAAATCCAAACAAGGTTTAATTGGCACTAGAAGCACAATTAGTCAGGGTGGGCATAACTTCTTGAACCATCATGGCAGACACATTTTTCCCCTCATGAATGTTCCCTCCATGGTTGCACATGGCAATACCATAAGTGCTTTCCAAGCCACCATCCTCCCACTACAAGAAACCTCAACCATTCATCTTTTCTCCACAACCAGTGACTTGCATGATCAAAGGATTATATTTATTACCATAAAAGCATGATCACTTGGCCATATGCGGAATATATCTGCCATTTTATCACTATTTCTACAAGGAAACTGATCATGTAATCTGCTGTACAAGCATTCACCCTCCGTTATCTTCAAATTACTTTATTCTCATCAGCATGTATTAGATTTTCTTAATGCATGCGGTACTTCACACTCAAATGCATCATGCATTAGCCCCGATGTTACCATGCTGACGTCCAATTAATGAATCGAACACAAGCTCGTAGTTTGTAACGTTATGAAAAGCTTCAATGAGCATAAAAACCTTATCCCATTTAGATGAGGGGACAAATAAAATCTCACGATACCAAACAAAATGCACTATGGTTTAAATGCATAGAGCAGCACCTTTTGCCCATCCAACCATCAGGTCTCCCACTATCTCTTCCCAGCAACACGACGATCAATCAACAAACAATTCAACTTCAACAACGAGATTAACCATGCCATCAGCCACGACAGCCAAACAAACCAACAGCTTGCCAATACTAAAAATTGACAAAAACACAGCTGGTCCCCGCAAAATCAACCTCGAACAAGACCGAATAACAAAATGCAAAGGATCACATGAAAAGCAACTACTTGAAACGTACGCCCCAGAAGCATGCTGGAATCATAATAGCCGCGAGGCGCGTACCAGGCGATTGGTCTCGGGAAGCGCGAGCCACTGGTTGAAGATTCTGTCGACGAAGCTAGGGTTAGATTTTAGGGCCACGGGAGAGAGCTCGCCGAGCTGCAGCAGGTCCGCGTCGAGGGACGCGACGTCGCCGCCGCCGCCGCCGCCCCCGCCCCCGCCGCCGCCGACGACGACCGCAACCGCAATGTCCATGTTCATCGGACCCGGCAACACCAAGCTCTCATCCACTACCGCTCGAGGCGCAAAACCATGCACAGAGAGATCGCCACAAACCCTAGGATCCGAGAGCCGGAGGAGGCCACGGGGGAGCTGCCACGCCGCCTCGAACCCGCGCCGGGGACCGCGGTTTCTATGTATGCGCACGAGGCGATTTCGAGCGTCGCGAATGCGGCTGCCGGCGGAGGAAAACCCGGTTCGAAATCGACGGAATCTTGTCGCTCTCCGAGGAAAGGAACGGGGAGAGGAGGAGGGGAGGAGGAGAAGAAAGCTGGGAGAGAAAGCGAGGGAAAGCGAGGGAAAATTCCGGGCGTCGGGATTGATGCAACTGGCGAGGAAAATTTCCAATTTTCCCGAGAAAATTTATTCACGGACCAAATCATTTGCAGAGAGAGAGAGAGAAGCGGGGGGGCTTAAGTAAGCACCTGATGACGGCAGGGGGAGGAAGAAGAAGACGGCCACCGCTTTTGCACGTGACCCGTCACGTGCCGCGGCCCGTTCGGTGGAGATAATATTAAGTTTTAATTTTTATTTGTATTTGTTTTTTGCGTGATTTCTCGGTATTTTTGGAGCCAGAAAGAGATAATGACATAAATAGTCCATGAACTTTGAATTAAAGTGCAATTTAATCCTTGAAATTTTAATTTGTTCAATATAGTCCCTGAACTTTAACATAATGTTTAATTTGATCATTGAACTTTTAATTTATTCAATGTGGTCCATGAAATTTTAATATGTATTCAATTTAGTCTCTGAACAATATGAAAATGCTCAATATAGTCTCTGCACTTGAATTAATGGAATGACTATATTGAACATTTTCAAATAGTTCAAGGACTAAATTGAACACATATTAAAAATTCAGGGACCACATTGAACAAATTAAAAGTCCATTGAACAAATTGAACATTAGGTTAAAGTTCAGGGACCAAATTGTATAATGGGTCAAAGTTTATGGATTATTTGTATCATTTTCCTAGCCATAAAATATCTATGAGCTTTTCTAAATATTATCATGCTTTGTATCCTTTTCGTTTTGGTTGGCAAAATCTCTGAATTTCATCTCAAAATACAAACTAGAAATTTACCCGCGCCATGCTGCGAAAACTCGGCTTATTTTGGCTTGATGCGCGATGTGGCTCACAAAATTTTAATTCGTTTAATGTAGTTTATAAACTTTTAATATATGCTAAATTCAATCTTTAGGGTATATGAAAATATTCAATATAATTCTTTCATTAATTTAAATTCAAATGTCATATTGAACAAATTAAAAGTTCGGAAACGACATTGCATATTGGGTCAAAATTTAAGAGCCACTTGTATCATTTTTGTCCTAAGCATAACTTTAAAAGGCTCAAGGAGAGACAAGGGAATGAACTTCCTGGTATGATGAACGAAACTCCCTATAAACTCTCTCCATATTTTATTCCTCTCCTAGGAAGAAAACCTCACTAGAGAGGAACAAGTAGAAATACTCAGTCCAGGCAAGGTAAACCTTACCGAACACCAATAATTCAATGCTGCCCTTGATAAGGTAAGGTAAACCTTATTAAAATTTTGATAGAGTTTTATTTACTAAATGTCGGCTGAATAATTATCTAATCGATTTATACTTGAGAATCTAAATATGGTACGTTGTAAATTGTCAAATCTTTCATTGCATGAGGATCAAAGCGCTTCAACCAGGAATATAGGATAACATCCTAAACATGAAGGTATCGGTGGCCTACCCATCCTTTATGTGAATAAATACTTAGGAATGTGCTTGTCAATCCACAAAAATCAAGAAGTATCTCTAAACTTTCTCCATTTGAAATAATATGTATTTTACAAATGGATTCGAGCGACTGCAGATGTCGATATCTATATCTTCTTAACAATTCGGAACGATTTAGAATGGTAGAAAGAATGTTAAAAGAAAAAGATTGTCATTATAAATATACATGGAATACTCCTTAGCCCGTGAGTACCAAAATGTCATAACAAATGTACCATGATGATCATAATTCCTCAAATTTCTTGTTTTCTTACTATTAATGATTTGGCTTTATGAAGTCTAATTAAGCAGCGCACCATACATCGCTTTTTAGAGGCATTTTGCAACCAAACAACTATACAGCAAGAGGCTAATTATTGTGATTACCAATAATAACGAACTTGCGAAATAGAGTAATGGCGTAACTGTATCAACTTCAACACAATATCGATAATGGATTCTTAATTTTTTGTTTTTGTCTAAAATTTCTTGTTGACATTCTAACTTACCTAATCTAATCACTGAATGCCAACACATTTGGCAAAATTTAAAGGTTAATTTCTTAAGAAAAAGTATTATCTTATTTTTTTAGCAATAATTGAAATTTTGTAAATAACTCTAAATCGTGCTGTCTAAATGTTTCTAAAATTTATGGTCTCGGATATTTTAGATAACAAATACAACTCATTCTTAATTTTCTATAGAAAAAATGACACAAATGATATTTGAACTTTGAGCTAATGTGTAATGTGATATTTGAATTTTTAATTTATTCAATGTGATCATTAAACTTTAATCTCTTGAATTTTAAATTTGTAGTCCTCAAATTTTTGTTATATGTTTAATTTAGGTCATAAACTATATATAAACGGTCAATTTTATGCTTCCATTAATTCAAGTCCAGAGACAACATTAGATATTTTCAGATAATTCATGAACTAGATAAAACATAAATAAAAA
Organism: Syzygium aromaticum; assembly: GCA_024500025.1. Classification (NCBI taxonomy): domain Eukaryota; kingdom Viridiplantae; phylum Streptophyta; class Magnoliopsida; order Myrtales; family Myrtaceae; genus Syzygium; species Syzygium aromaticum. The sequence continues at coordinate 34,076,925 of CM044892.1, forward strand.
ATTAAGAGATTATACCGAACAAATTAAAAGTTGGGGATGACATTACATATCGAAATAAAGTTTAGTAGATACATTAACAAAATATTAAAAGTTGTCTTATTTAAAGTTTATGGATTATTTATATCTTTTATCCATTTCGTATATTATATCCTTTATCCGAGCCCGAAAATCGGATGCGGGCTGACCCGGAGCCTCCCATGCCCGGGCTGTCGGGGCTATTCGGGCCGGGCGTTCCCAGCTTCTTCTTCTTCTTCTTCTTCTTCGTCCGAGAGAGAGAGAGAGAGAGAGAGAGAGGCACTGCAAATGGCTGACCAACCTCGCGTCGACGACGCCGGCGAGAGCCCATTAGCCGAGCTCGAGCTCATCCTGGAGTCCGATCCGCTCATGTGAGTTCTCTGCTCGACACCATTCTCTCCGTTCATCCTTCCCTTCTGAAAGCGCAGAGAAAAGTTCGAGCTTTTGCTTTCCTTTTCTTGCTTTTTCTTGCGATCCGTTCGACACCATGGTCTTGATAATCGCTTCTTTCTTGATGATATCTTTTCTGGGTATTGGGTCTTGCCTCGTTGCAGCGACGAAGTCGGGTTCATTCACCCGACCCAGCTCGCGTCGCTGAGCGAGGAGGGCGTTGATGCGCCTCCGGGTCCCAAGAATTTGAGATTCTGGAGCAGGGACCGTAAGCTGGGCATTTCTACCGAGGTACTCTTGCCGTTGTACAAGGAGGCGAAGCGCGCGTTTTTCGACGCGGCCCGAGATTATAAGATGCGATGCGGCTCGCGCGGGGATGGAGGAGGGGATGGAGGGATTGGAAGTGACGTGATGAAGTATAGCAAGGCTTTGTTGTTGGTGAGCTCTGATTTCGGTACTGCTTGGAATTCAAGGTCTGTTTGCTGGTCTTCTTGTAATTTGTCATTTGGTTCTCTTTGCTTGAGTCAATATGCGCTTCGGAGTGCCGATTTCATTCGCTAAATGCGAAAGGACTGCTGTTTTTCATCATACGATAAACTTCATGTTTGGAATTGTGGTGCTTTCCTAGTCAGTCTGGTTTATGTATGTTACTGTGAAGGGGAATCTGTCATCCTTGTTGTATGTGTCTTTGTAACGTTGATATCGTCTTAGTCATTGTAGGGAAGTTATGTAATGGGCAGGATAATCTTGCCAACATTCCATTTCTACAACAGGAAAAAACTAGTTCCCTTACATTAATGCATTGGAAGCAGTAGTTTCGGGAAAATTGGCTTGTGAAGTGGATGCTACATCATGTTTCATGCTAGTGACATCTGCACCGGTGCAAATTTTGTTCCCGTGAATTTTCTAATGAGGAAATCCCTTCAGCAATATTTTAGCTGGGCAACATGGTGACTAGTACGGAATACTCTGCACCGAAGGTCCTGCTAAGTTACATGGCCCAAATTTTGTTTGATAGGATGTAGTTGAGGGCCTTGAGGCCCCATTGTACTTCTTTCCTGCCTACTTATCTTGGTTTGGAGTGAGCTAAAGCTATGATCCTGTTGCTTTCCCTGGCTAGTTTCCATTATGATGCCTGGTAATTCTTTGTCCTTGTCATGCTGATAACCTTTTCCTGATGCCTGGTTATAGTTTCTGATTTCTCAAGCAGAAAACTAGTTACATCAAAGAAGGAGTCCTTCTCTATGTACATGGATGAACTACGCTTATCAGAACTTATCCTTTCTCATTCTCCTAAATGTGAACAAGCATGGAGCCATAGGTATATACTTGACCTTCTTTTTTCTATCATCTTACAAAGCGACAATACATGCCTTGACGCCTTTGACTTTTAAAAGATGCTATCCTTGGAAGGAATGTGGGACTCTTGATGATATTGTTGGTCTATTATTTTCATGAAAGGTTAGCTTCACCAAGAGTTAGGTGAAGTGACGCCTACAGTTTGCATTCTACATGTTAATCCTTCACTGGGATTTTGCCTTCTGATGATTCTTGTGATTCATTTGCTTTATATGATGTTACTGGGTATGTAAACTCATTATAGCATTCCACTTACTTGCTAGGCGTTGGGTGATCAAGAGGATTGCTGGACAAACTTCATCTCTACTGGAGATTGTTATGAAAGAGTCTGAGCTAGTGGAGCAGATAGCCGAGGTTTAATCTGAGTCCAAGAACTGGATACTATTTGATAAAAAAAAGGTTCAATAATATTCATGTGATGTGATTGTCTTTTTAATTTTTGCTAGGTGTTATGATGGTCTTGTTGCAGCTGTTTTTTAATTATTTGACGGTAGACAGGATGCAGCAATATATATACGCACTGCATATGTCCAGGAGATGGCATGGTTATGTGATATTTCTAACCTTGCAGGTGTTCCCGTATTGCTTAGTGTAACTTCACTTTGTCTTTTTGAATTTGAAAACTATTAACGTCATGGTAGAGGAATGCCATAGGGAGGAAATGTAATCAATGTGTCAGCAGGGGACTGTCAACTTTGTACTTGCCACAGTTCTTGGTTTCATTGTGATTCCTGTTACTAAATTGCTTTTGTTATTGTTTCATATCTTGTGCTAATTATGTGAATCCTTTTTTTTGGGTGAAAATGTTAGATGTGCTGTTTTTAATGTCTTATCCTTTGAGGGATGCATGTTTGAGATAAATTATGTTCAACCGGTTGGTCTTCTTTGCGTTTTGGATGTTTAAAATCTGTTTGGATGAAAATTTTTAAAATTTTAATATAATTACTCAATCGTAGCAAAATAAACTTCAAGAATTGACGTGCGAGCCTTTGACATCAAATGACGAGACAAGTGATGGAATAGAGATCTAATGGAAGCTTTCTCTGTATTAGTTCAATGAGTTCTTCTCTACGCCTTTCTTTATTCTTATTGTTTGAACCTGTGCAATGTATTAGCTTGGGAGTTGGGACAAGCCTTATATATTTTTTTTCTGTGGTAAGTTGATAGTCTTGTGCTTAGAAGTTCTATCATGTGAGATGACGATGGAATTTGCTCTTCTTCTCAGTCTTTATTCAATCGTGTGCAGAGATTAAAGATGAATTACCGTGCCTGGAATCATCGCTGTTGGTTGGTTTCATATATGACAAGGGAACAGGTAAGCATATAAATGGATCAATTATTACAAAACAAGCAGTTGTTGTATGTTGAAGATTGAATAAATTAAAACCCTTTGTAAAATGCATGCGCACGATGGTTGAAGTTGACTGATTTCAAAATAGTGTCTCTGCTTCTCATTGAGGAGGGGATCATATTATGACGCTTACCTGGATTGACTTCGATGGTTTAAATTGCATGCAGTTATTTACCTCTACTAACAGATGGTGTTGAATATTTTACTCTCAGGTTTTGGATGAATTGAAGAAATCCAAAACTTGGGCTGGCTTGCATGTTGCTGATAGTTCGTCCTTTAATTATCGCAGAGTGAGTTCTCTGTCAAAGAATTTCATACTCCCATTCTGTTGTATCTGATATGATAATTGAATCATGTGACCAAATGACAAAAACATGGGCTTTAATGATGGCAAGAGATTTGAAATATCTTCTTCACATACCAAACTGCATAGAATTATGTAAGTGTTAATTTGATAATGAACAAAGAGCACTTCAAAATTGATTGTTGGACCAACTGTTGATATAGCCTGCCCACACTGAAGGTATTTTTAAGCCAAGTGACATCCCAAAACATGGAGTACTCAGTACGGTTCCACTCAAAGATATGTTTTTAGAACTTGCATTTATTCATTATTACAAGTCATGCCGGCAAGCTTCTATGTTGTTGCGACTCTTAGTTCTTGCTGCTTTGCTGCATCCAATTCTGTTGGTTGGGTTTTTCAGATGGAAGGATTGTAATATGTTCTTTTAATTATTAAGTGATAACAGCACGATGAAAGGCATTCCATAGTTTGACAATCACACATAACTATCAATGTCTATATGCTGCAAAAGGTCATCACTGATCCTGATTTTTGTTTATGTGGTAGCGGCTTATGACGAGGATCCTGGAGGATCTCTGCTGCAAGGATGGGGTTGCATCTCATGATTGCAGTTTTGAAGTTTATCAACTTTGGAAGGTGTGACTTTGTAAGTTGCTTTAGAGCTCACATTATGTCTATGCATTTCAACCACGTTTTTTTATTTCACTTGCTCAAATTGTCACAGGATGAGCTTGATTGGGATGAAATTTTGATAAACAGATACATTGGCAGAGAGGTAGAGTCTTCATTCCCTCCTTTTCATTATGTTTTATGCATCTATATTGCTGAAGTTGGACTAAGAAAACAGCTAGAGTTTCTAGTGCTTTCTAATTGTTTTGGAAAAATGAATGTCCAACATGTGTCATGAAATTCAAGATTCGGAATGTTCAAAGAAATAATTATCCAACAGATTTGGACTGTCATATCTTAAAGTAGTTGTGCAAGTAGTTTCTCGCAAAACATCATCATTTGGGATTGCACTAACAAGGGGGCTTATTTTTGCTAGAAATCTGACGATACTTGTTTCACACAAGCTAATAGAATGAGGCCGGATCCACAATGACATGCTCATAATTCATTTGTTCATGCTTTAAGTTCATTAAAATGGTCATTTGGTTTCCTGAGATCTCAGCACTTAAACCTTTACAGGCTTTGTGGCTCTATCGTCGCTTCCTCTCCCTATGCTGGATACAACATTTCACTACTCATGCCGATTCTATATCCTGGAATTCCAATTACATTGCTGAACAGACCATGGAGACCAGCTTCTTCTTGGACAAGGAGCTGGACCTTGTCAGCTCCTGTTTGGTTGTCCAAGATGCTCGCTTTGATGATTTCCAATTGCAAGCACTATATTCCGCTACTTACATCTTATGGTTGGCAAAGGTAATAGTCAGTTCATGTGCACAATGCTAGTTCATGCCAGGTTTTGTAGGAATATAAATGAAATTTTGTTTTTCGTACGAAGAGGAGAATTTTCTCATGTGCATTTTGAAATTTTCTTCTTCATCTTCTTCTTGGTGACAAGACACCGGTTGTATGCTGATATTCCTTTCTTAATCAGCAAATGTCCAAGCCTCTTGAGATTGAACTCCGACAGAAGCTAACAGCGAGGAATATGAATAACTTGCTGAGTGAATTTTGCCCCAATAGCTCCTTCCTCTGTGGGTCTTCAGCGGAAGATACTGAAATAACTCGAGCTGCACAAGGACAGAAATAGTCGGAACCATAAGTAAAAGTCAAACTCAGTGCTGTCCCTCTGCTCATTTACTGTGTCCAGCCGTTTTACATTTGTCAATTTGGGTGAAACTTTTTGCAGATGTGGAACTCCAATACCTTATCCCTCTCACGTTTTGCTTTCAGTTTATGGAAGGCGACATCAGTAGTGACAAACATAATCGTTGCCGTTTTTTTCTTCTGTTGGGTCTGAGCATATTTATCTGATGGAGAAGATGGCAAATATGGCAGCGGCAGCTGCTCTTTCTTAGTAAATTTCATAAATTAACTCTGCTGTGGTCGTTTGGAGACTCACATGCCTTTCATTGACTTTAAGTGAATTGGACATCTTGTAGCTCTGTGTAACGAAGCCAATGGTTCTTCAAGCCATTGGGGGATGATAAGTGAGTGATTACTTTAGCCGTTTGCTTTCAGTTGCATAAATTTCGCCAAGCAAATCATATGCTCAAGTATATCAATGTATTCCGAGTCTGAAATTAACGTGCGGATGATGCATACACTTTGAATATTTGTACAGCTTGTATGATGGTATCTGCTGAAATGACTACGGGGAGAAGATTGAACTATTAATTTTCAAACTTTATACCAGCAAAGAGGAATCCATCAGAAATTGTGCTAGTACTCATCCCGTCAAATTTTAGCTATAAACCTGGGGAAAGAGGTCATAGAAAAATTTGGTATAGTGATCATATGCAAAGTGGCGCATATATATAGGATGCAGATTAGCTCACTAGGAATAACTAGCAGCAAGTTTTTAATCATGTTGAAGGATCAAATGAGTATACACAAGACTAGGAGGTCTGGCAATTGAGAAAGAAGGGTAAGGTGAGAATAGTGAGACATGAACAGGTAATAGAGGGAGAGTGGTTCTTATTGATACTCCACCTGATCCTCCAGGAGGAATTAGACTCATTATAGTGTGGAAACTGTATTTGGTCTCGCAGAGGCGTGCCCCAACATGTTTTATAAGTTGTAGTTAGTTCTTTCTACCACATCAATCACATGGTATCGTATATAGTATCTGCAGATAGATCGTACAATCAATCATTAAAAGATGCAACGGTACCTGTGTTCTGGTCCCAACTGAGTATACATTGAAACAGGTAGTAAAAAAAAAAACAAATAAACTGCGTACAAGATTGGAGGAAGGTTTGGACCACTAGAACTTAGTTTCTCTGCAGCTCATGATCCACTCTTCGGCTGCCATAATTTTCTGCTCACAAAATTACTGAAAAATGCTGTCTGTTCACTTCTACGAATGTCGGTCCGGCAAAATAGGGCAAAATGCTCGCAATTATTTCTCAGTAAACAGTAGCAGTCAAAAGCATTGTCGGCGTGAAGTCGGGTAGCTGTCTCGATGACTTGTTCACGCGATTTTGTGTAGGGTAAGGTGGTGCATGTTCCACGCCTTGCCAACATAAATCCTAGCCAAGACCGCCCGTACCCATAACAATAAAGTGATCGGAGTTTGTTGCCATCCCAGCGGAAGCAATCAACACAAGTTCTGATGACCCCGCGCTTCATAGTCTCATGGCGTTCACATTCAGGGAAATTGGGACAACTTTGTTGTTCATGGCTAGTCCTAGACAACGGCGGGCATATAGTTTTTTTGTCCTCCGTTCGGGTGAAATGAATCACTAAGCCATCGCCGACGTAAATTCCTGCAGCATATTAACCGCGTGGAACACGGTAAAGAATCAAAATTTCATTTTGGTTAGGGAAGATTAGGCGCAAACTTTAAAACCCGTTGGAAATAGCGGCAGTATTTTCTTTTTCTTGACTCAAAAGAGCGAACATAGGCCTGTTCCTGCCATTTGGGCTCTTGTAGTTGGGTTTTGTGGAATGTATATAGAAATCAATTGAACGGTTCCCTCAGCCGCAATGTATGACAAATGTGTATGTGGTGAATAAACATTTTGATTAGGCAGGGGTTAATGAAATTAAGTGTCATTAACGGTCATAATTATCCATTTGAATCTGGAATTTGTCGCTGACAATTTATTCGTTGTTAACTTAAGCACTATATAAGTAAGCGTGTTTGGTGAGCCTCGCACGTGATATACGACGGATATATGGATGTGAATTAGAGGGAAATTGTGAGCTTGTTAGTCAATCTTATGACTTATTTTTCGATACCATGCCACTTGCCGAGACAAACTTCCTCGCCCCGAAAGTTTTAGATGTCAAGAAACAGACTCAAACAAAACTTGAGATGGTAAATCTCAAGAAATTTACAATTCAAGAACAATATGTGAGAGCTTTTTAGGTGCACCAGGAGCATAACATCTTTATTGACCAAAACCAATCAAGAAATTGCTCATCCGTTTGAAAGATAAAACATTAAAATCATGGTACACGACTCTTGACTTTCGAATGACATGACTCTTTCTTCGTTATCTCATGCGTAATTCAATTAGATTAAGTTAAATTGGAAGACACAGCCCTTTTAAAAGTACTGATCTAATTCTTTATTAAGTATGTCGACATCATCTAAGGTCCAAAAGAGGATATTCTACGATCAGAATCAATTGAACAAGCATTATTCTTGGCCAACCGGATTGTACAATGCGAGTGAAGTTCTCGTAATCTCGAGGTTTTAGTGAAAAAGAAAAACAAAAATATAAGTAATGAACGAACGACAAGTATTAAATATTTAATAATAAAAAAAATGAGCCTCATGAAATTTTTTAAATTTACATAAAGAGGAGCTCTAGAAAGATTAAAAGTGGAGAGGAGATCGACTTTTGGAGGATTAGAGACATGACTATTGCTTTGTCGTTGATTTTGGGCTGCGGATAATACTGTTGAAGTAAGCCTGGTCTCCTGGCAGAAAGGAGCGTGTTTAGGAAGAGTTCTCACAAGCCACAGTGCACATGTTAACTTGAACATCGAGCCGGAGTCGACAGGCAAAATTTGATTACATGGTATGAGCCTGATCGAGGGAAGCTCCGAGTCTCACAAAGTTTTTGGGAAAAGAGAGGACAATACAGTAATGCAATAGCCAAAGGCACGAGAACCGTACCATGATGCGAATAAGCGCCGTGCATTCCATATCGGAATATACGATCTCCGATGTCCAAATCTTCCAGCGTCTCCACCTTCCCCATCGCTTCGCTCTCCATTTTCTGCCCTCGCTTCACACACTCGGGCTAGTGCTTCGGAGTAGCGGCGCTGCTGAAAGGGTCGATGGAAGACAGACGAGGAGGGAGGAGGATTTGGGCAGGTCTTGAGAAGAGAAGAGGGGATCAGAGCGAAGAGAAATGAGCTTGGGAGGAGAGGGTCTGAGTCGAGGCACGGACGGGGACTGAGGTGAGGAAGTTCATATATAGACGAGGTGCAACTGCAAAGCACCCGGGGCCTCTGGTGATCACGTTCCCATCCCGTGCGACGCCCAACGCAATGAGATCATTGGGAGGTGGCCTCACGTCATCATCTTAGACTTTGCCCCATCTGGTGTTGAATTTGTGCACCAAAGTCGTATGAGACCAAGAATGTTTGGGCAACCCCATCCAAGCTCATGTGTAAGTAGGTCCACCTCTTATGAGAATGAATACTGTGCTGCGACCCAGAGATACGATCGGACTAATGATCCCCGCGGTACATGCAGACGTGCGCCTCCAGGCGGATGCGCACATCCTTAACAGGCGACACTACTAAAGTGTCCCTCGACGCGTGATGTCTTCCGACATATTTGCACACTTCACTGTTCATTGAGACCACTTCATACGTGACAAGGTTGAGCAGGAGCAGAGGTAAAATGATGATGTTATCCTATGCACGAGCCGTGTGGTTCGTTATCCGGCGCGACTCAACCTGTCCACTGCTGACGTGCTGCAAGAAGACAAGGGCATTAACGGATGAAAAATTCAACGGCTACGTCCGCTTTTCCACTTTCCTAGTGCTCGCAAATCATGAAAAGTTACGAGCGATTTGGCGCGAGGCCGTGGGTTAGGTAAAACGAGTGAGTCCAACGCACGAGGCATCGACTCATTAAATTTGTCAATAGTAAAACGAATGATAGGGTTTAGATAATACTGTGATAAGACACGTTGCGTTTTAGAACTTACGAAAAGAGCTTCACTCATGTGGAAACCACTGAAGTTTGCATCGACGTGACAGGTACCAAATAGAGGCTGGTACCAAATAAGGGGAAAATGAAACCAGAAAGGAGACCATTCATACGATCTTTGACTGTGACCTTCACCATTTTCTTGGGCCCTAGTTCAGGCTATGTACTATGAAAGGAGGTGGCATTGTCAATCTGTTTATTTCCAACCACCTTTCAATTTTTTTTTCCATTTCTAGGTTCTTCTTTAACACGTTTCGATTTATCTGATTTTGCTCAAGTTTCGATTTCTCTGATTCTGCTCAAGTAGCACGAAGCGGAGGATCCGATGTGGCTTCACCTCCAACTCCCAAATACAGGAGTAGGTTTTGCATCGTTGCTCACAAATTGTTACTAGCTGTCATTTCGAAGTGGTGCTACAGTTTTTCATTCAAGGGAAAACAAACTAAACACTATTTATCTGGCCTCATTGATTTGATCGTTCTAGCAATTTTGCGCCATGGTTGGATCGCACCGCGATTTTCGTAACTTCAATTGGGGTCAAAATCTAACATCTAATGGGACCGATGCTAATGGTAGGATGGATGCCGCTATAAAACATGCCGCGAATTCGCGCTTTATTTTTGAAGACCCATGACTCGCAATGTACATTTATATGTTATGTACATATTTTGAAGTGACTAATTTAATATGATCCCTTTTTTTGCTTAGTAGCGACTAATCCAATATGATCATCATAGAGACACATGATATGTGATTTCCTGGCTTAAGTTGGGCAACATTCAATTTGAAAAAAAAAATAGATAAAACAATGTGATCCAACAACGAGAAGGCGCATTTGGTATAGTGATAGCATAAAAGTGTTTTGATCGATTTTTTGTCCATAACAAATATTCATATGGTTGCGTTAAAACTGGCTAGATATGGGCATGCACCATCGGAACGCTTGTGTCGTTTCCCCCCGTCTCTTTCTATCGCCTTTGTCTCAATCAGCTTAGCATCATTACGTCTTAACTCTTACGTAGTGTCAAATTGGTCATCCCTTTCCATTTCTTGGTGCTACAGCTGTGATCTTTTCCTTGACTTTCTTGCCGCGCAAACCCACACACACACAAACCAAACCAATATATAAATAAATAAATCTTCACGTGCCCGTCCGATTTCCAAATCTTTGAAGACCCCAATATGATTTTATTTTAACCCTTTAGATTACATTAGTTTTGACAGTTTCCTAGTACCCATGTGTCGTCATCGTAAGCATCTTTCCAAAAAGACAAGAAAATCACTTAACAGTGATTATGGAACAAACATGTGCTAGTAACGAGTCAAACAATTCCTTAAGACCTCTGCCTTTATCAATATATTTCACAGTAAGAATGGATATGATTTAGGTTGTTTTTGTTTGTACTCAAACTCGAATACGCGGCACGAATCTAAAAGTCTCGACCTCGCCTCGCGTTCGGAGATGACTTAAAGAGCGGCCTTATTTATGGTCCCTATGATATGAGAAAATATTCAGTGCTATCAACGCGCCACGTCAGCAGATGACGTGGCGCGCATTTATCCAGTTGGGCTAATCACGATAAGAGACGTGGAAAAGTATTGAAATTAAAAAAAAATTACCCAAGAATTAAGGATTATAAATGTATGGCAACTTTATCAAAGAATTTGAAATGGCCGCCCACCTCTTCTCTCTCTTCCTTCAACTCACTTTTTCCTTTCTGCCGAGAGGGAATGAACAAAAATCGTTGCAGCACCTTCGCTCAAAGGCTCTTTCCCCAGCTCTAGATTCTAGCTCAAATGGTCCTTCCCCCAATTCAACCTTCATCCCCTTCCTCTTGCCTCTCCATTCCTCTCCTCAATGCCTCGCCCTTGCCAAGACTCGAAGCGGACCCACCCAAGACCCCGGGTCTTGCTACTCGCCCTTGAAGGACTAGTCGCCCAACTGGAGGCGATTGCAAGCACTGGTCATGGAGTTCCTCACCGACTGCAAGTCCTTCGATGAAAGATAATCAATGCTTACTTCAAAACCCTGGCCTCCATTGTCGCAAGGTGCAGAGTAGAAGAAGAATCGATTCAAGCATGGGTAGTGGCCTCTTGCTATTTGAAATCATGGGTGGTGAGATCTCAACTTATTTTTTTCTAGTGGCTTCATTTCCCTTTGTCCGTTTGTGATTGTGCTCTTCAGATTCATTATATTGCTGAGCTTGGTTGAGATCTTTACAATTATACTAGACATTATTTGTGTTCTAATTTCCTTACATAACCTCAGTTTTGTCCTCTCAGAACTTCCTCCAAGACCTTTGCTCGAGAGATTTGCAAAAGAACTTTGTCATCGCCTGGTAATCAATTGTTTTAATTTCTAGTCCCAATTAAAGTTGTGTGCGTGAGGATTGTTTGTTCATTTATTTCTTGGTGTTGATTTGGATGCGTTCGAGTTTTCAGTGAGGAGTCCCAGTTGGCCATTGATGCTTTGATGGTGAGGACCTTAAGAAATGTGCTGTAGTTGAGGTTAAGTTCAAATTGAAAGGCATGAAGTAATTCTAATACTCTCATTTTTGTGCAGGATTGACTTCAGTAAAAGTATATAGTCATTAGCAATTGATCTTTCTCAAGGCTACAAGCAACATCTGCACTACGAAAGGTATATTACCCCAGTCATAATTAGCTTTTTCCTACATTCATCTCAAGAGAATTGCGGTTCCTAGGGTAGAAGGACGATACCGAGCAAGTGATGCGCTAGTACTAGTTGCAGAGATATTGATTTTGTCGGACTTTGTTAGACTGCGAGTGATAGCTTCATTGTTTATATTACTTTGTTTTCACCCTGGTTGTGCTAGTGAATATGTTTGACTTGTTCGAGATGAAATTCGACATTTTGGAGCATGATTTGAACTTCAAAATTCTAAGTCGAAGTAATGACAAGAAATGTTTGTAATATGTTGCAGCTACTTGAGAGCATTTTGTACGATTGACTGTCGTGAGAAGCAGGTTGCCATAGACAAGTTGAGAGAGAAAAGATCCGCGGAATCAAAGAAAGTCAGAGGAGGGCACACGGCAAGATGAGCAAGATCAAGGATGGCTTTTGACTCTGATGAAACTAGTTCTCCTGAAAGAGTAGTTAGTTAACTAACTTCAGCCAGTCCAGCTTCTGGGTCTCTTTGCTATGATCACGCACTTCTACATAAGGTAGGATCGATTTGCAAACTGTTTTTGGGACTTGTACAGTTCAATGCTCCTTCTAGTATAAAAGATGCCATATTTTGATGTTGAATTGTTGATCAATACACCAATCTGCTTTTGGGTGCAAGCAAGTTTTATTGTTTTGGAAATTACGTCTCGGGTATTGTACTTAATGAACTACTATTGACACCCTCTAATGTAACTAAATATTTGTCAAAAGTTTCATGAAAGTGATGATTTGGATGTGTTCAGGATTCAGTGGTGATTTCTTTTAATTTCTGTTCCTAGTGCAAACTGACAAAGCAAATGTTTGGATACAAACAACACCTCAACATTCGTTGCTATGAACTCAATTGGGGAGAAAATCTTCACAAGCACTGCTAAACAAGAGACTATTGATTTCCTGTTTCCTCATTAGGTTTTGGTATTGCACCATAGCACATGAAACACAGGATCAAATCAAGATCTTCTCCGGTGATAACCTGAACATAAAACTCATTCAAGATAGAGACACCCGTGGCAAACATGGTTGATCTATAAAGGTGATGATCATTAACCATCTAACAGGGAAGTCAAATGATATCCACTCCATCCTGATCAAAAAGTAACATCCTATTCACAAAATAACACTGAAGGCAAAATCCTGCGTATATAAAGAGTTAATTTAGCTTGCCAAATATTAACGATCGCAAAATACCACATCGAATTCACCAAGTGGTAATTTTGACAAGACGTATCCATTGGACACTAGATAAAGGAGAAAGAAAAAGGAGCAACTTTTTATTCATTTCTAGAGTTGAGAATGTCATTCAAGCACTGCAACAATTAAGTTATATGAATGAAAACTGTGTACATGATGATCTGTTTTGCTCCAGCCAGTCAGTAATTACAAAAGCTGAAGGTCGGCATCTTTCACTTTCACATGTATCCTCCCCCCAATTGCGGGCACAGATCACTACACGAGGCCTCTATACAAGGAAGTGACTATAGCATAGATTTGGTGCACAAAAGCATATTATTCATCATCATTAGAGGTTAAATTCTAATCAGACTAAGAGCTAGATCTTTTCCGGTACCTGCTTTATGCCAAGCTCAAGAGGAAATCCGTGGAAACATGCAATAAAACCAGAACTTTATGATTCAAAATGAGTGGAATAGCCAATTCCAACCAGAAAGAAATATAAGGCGCCAGGCACATAAGGACTGCCATTTCACATGAAGCATAAGAAAACCCATCTGCTTACGAGTCCCTATAGAAGTTGCTTGCGTATCTTGTCTTTGGTCTAATACACTTAATCCAGTGGCAAGATTGAATGTCTTTTTATCATATCATGGTTTCCTGAGGTGCTAAGACAGAGATTACTATTGCTCTGTGAGCCTATTGGGAGCAAGAAGAATGGAGTAGTCCACGTGACTTGCCTGGAAAATAGTTGATGTCAATGGCTTCCTAAGATGCTAAGACGGATAATATTGAAATATAATGAATCTGAAGAGCACAATCACAAACGGACAAAGGGAAATGAAGCCACTAGAAAAAATTAAGTTGAGATCTCACTACGCATGATTTCAAACAACAAGAGGCCACTACCCATGCTTGAATCGGTTCTTCTTCTACTATGTATCTTGCGACAACGGAGGTCAGGGTTTTGAAGTAAGCGTTGATTATCTTTTGTCAAAGGACTTGCAATCGGTGGGGAACTCCATGACCAGTACTCGCAATAGCGTCCAGTTGGGCGACGGGTCCTTGAAGGGCGTGAAGTGAAACTCGGGGTCTTGGGTGGGTCGCCTCTGAGCCTTGGCAAGGGCGAGGCGTTGAGGAGAGGAATGGAGAGGCGAGAGAAAGGGGATGAAGGTTGAGATGGGGAAGGACCGTTCCAGCGAGAATCTAGAGCTGGGGAAGGAGCCTTTGGGCGAAGGAGCTGCAGCGATTTTTGTTCGTTCCCTCTCAACATAAAGGACAAAGTGAATTGAAGGAGGAGAGAGAGAAGAGGTGGGCGGTCATTTCAAATTTTTTGATGAAGCTGCTATACAATCTTCAATTCTGAGAAATTTTTTTTAATTTTAATGTTTTTTCACGTTTCAAATTATGATTGGCCAAACTGAATAAATACATGCCACGTCGGCAAATGACATGGCGCTAATAGCTCTGAATATTTTTCTTGATATGATATGGCTTGTTCAATTTGAAGGGTTCATTGTGATTGTTGAGCTCTCTCTCTTTGACATCTATCAAGAAAGGGGAAACAAGGGAAGAGAAAAAAGGACAACAAACGAAAGTTCAGTAAATATAGTTTGACCAACATTGAAGCCATCGCATACAGTGGTCCAGTCAAGCGACAGCGTTTTCGTTTCCACTTTGTCCGCGTCTTCCCTTATCCCAATTGTTATCATGTCCGCGAAGTCCTCCGGCAAGATTTCATTTTTGGGTCACCCTAGACCGCCAAAACTCCTCCTCTCTTCCCCTCCTCAGCCTCTTCTTCATTCGCAGACGAGAAGAGTAGAGAGAGAGAGAGCACCAAACCCAAAACCCTGAGGTAAGTAAGTCGTGTGGTTTCCCTGTCATCATCGTCATTTCTTCCTCCAGATTATGTCGTAGAAGTTGTCACGTTACAAGTGAGGGGCCAAGAAGCATCCCCTGATGGCGCCGCTTGCCTCACTAGAGCTCTTGCCTCAGGCCCTCCCCTTCGCCTCGCAGCCAAAACCCACTTCACATTCGCACCGAGTTCGCACCTTTGTTATGTGTAGAAACACCCATCATCCCAACGAAGCTAAAGCCTCCCTAAACCCACCCAAGATCGGTGCTTTTGCTGAGACCAGGCCGACCCATGTCCAGTCCCCTGATTCCAGGGACTCCCATTTGATCAAGCTCCTGGGTAGGTCCTGCAAAGCAGGCAAGTACAGCGAGTCCCTCTACTTCCTCGAGCGCATGGTAAATAGAGGGTATAAGCCTGATGTCATTCTCTGCACAAAGCTCATTAAAGGGCTGTTCGGGTTGAGGAACTTCGAGAAGGCGGTCCGGGTCATGGAGATTCTGGAGAAGTATGGGGAGCCGGACGTGTTCTCGTATAATGCGGTCATTAGTGGCTTTTGCAAGGCGAATCGGATCGGATCCGCCAATAGGGTTCTTCAGAGGATGAGGAGCCGGGGGTTCTCGCCAGATGTCGTCACGTATAATATTATGATTGGGAGTCTTTGTAGTAGGGGGAAGCTCGATTTGGCTCTCAAGGTGTTGGATCAGTTATTGAAGGACAATTGCCTGCCGACTGTGATTACGTTCACTATATTGATAGAGGCGACTATTATGGAGGGCGGGCTTGATGAAGCTCTGAAACTTTTGCATGAGATGTTATCGAGAGGGCTCCGACCAGACATGTACACCTATAATGCGATAATTAGGGGATTGTGCAGAGAAGGGCTGGTGGATCGAGCTCTTGAGTTTATTAAAAGCTCGAATTCTCGGGGTTGCAAACCCGATGTTATATCTTATAATATCCTCTTGAGGACACTTTTGAATCAAGGGAAATGGGATGATGGTGAGAAATTGGTGGAAGAGATGATGGCGGAAGGTTGTGAACCGAATGTTGTAACCTACAGCATTTTCATTAGCTCTCTGTGCCATGATGGGAAAATTGAGGATGCGATGAGTGTCTTAAAGGTTATGGTTGAGAATGGGTTGACTCCAGATGCCTATAGTTATGATCCACTGATCGCTGCATTTTGCAAAGATGGAAAATTAGACAAGGCGATAAAATTTCTAGATCAGATGATATCTAATGGATGCTTGCCAGATATTGTAAACTACAATACAATCCTTGCCACTCTTTGCAAGAATGGAAAGCGTGATCAGGCTTTGGAGATCTTCGCGAAGTTAGGTGAAGTCGGTTGTTCTCCAAATGTTAGTTCTTATAACACAATGTTTAGCGCGCTCTGGAGCTCTGGAGACAGATATAGGGCTCTGGAGATGATATCAGAAATGGGAAGCAAGGGGATTGACCCTGACTATATCACCTATAATTCGCTCTTATCTTGTTTGTGTAGAGATGGTATGGTGAAGGAGGCTCTAAGTTTGTTCGTAGACATGGAAAGGAGCGGGTTCAATCCAACGGTGATCAGTTATAACATCGTTCTACTTGGGTTGAGCAAAGTGCATAGGATAGATGATGCGATTGAATTGCTGGCTGTCATGGTTGAAAAAGGAATCCGACCGAACGAAACCACTTTTATATTGTTGATTGAAGGGATCAGTTTTGCAGGTTGGAGAGCTGAGGCAATGGAATTGGCCAATTCTCTCACCGCCATTGACGCTATATCTAAAGATTCATTTAAGCGTTTGAAAAGAACCTTTCCCATGCTTGGTGCTTACAAAGAGCTTAGTTACATGGAAACTAAGTAGTAACATGAGATCTAGAAGCAATTGTCCCATTTTTAAACTGGTAGAATCCCCTGGATTAGGGTTTGGTTTTGTCTGGAGGACTTCATGCTGTTCTGCGGCACAACCTTGTCAGAAAGTCGGGTCTGTAGACACACATTGATACAGTCGAAGGCAAAAATTTTGTCAGAAAATCAGCAGACGCGAGACATGACTATAAAAGATAGTATCTGCTGTGATAGGAGAAGTGGTTTGCAGTTCAACATGTGAACCGGCGTATGCTCGATGAAAAATGAAACCGCATTCTGTTGCAGATAAACCTGAGTTTTTCGTTCAGTGGTACAGGCAATTAACAATAAACTTTTTTTTTGGCCGTTTTCTTTTTGGGTTTAGTTTGTCAACCATTTCACCAGGAGGGAGCAACATGGCCTTGTAGCGTACGAGTCCTTTGCCAAGAATACTTTTGGTTCTGTAGCTGTAAATTGACTTGATTGAGTATTGGTTTTCTTGTACTATGTAGTTTAGAACAGACCTCTGTGCAAATTCTCTCTGTGTCCCCTCAACAAATGACATTGTCGTACGCAAATTCGAGTTTATCCAGGAGCCTCAACAAGCTCGGTATTCCATAAACAGAATGAGAAAGAGTCGGAGACCTCTTTCTGTCTCCTGCTGAAGCCTTCTCAGGGAAGTCAGCACTCAGCAGAGGGCATGAGCTGAAAGCAGACGATGTTTCTGTGTTGGAATTGTTCCTTGAGGAGCTAAAATTCAGGATCTTAACATGTTGTCCTCAAGGGGCAAAAGTCACTCAAACGCCACCAGTTTCATGTCATTCCAGCTTTCAAATGAACATCTCCTCCTGCTGAAGGAGCATGTTAATTGCTTGAAGTGAGTGTGTAAAAGATGAAGGTTTGGCTTGCTGTCACTTTTAACATTATTGGGTAATGAGGTTGGGCCTAAGATGAACTTCCAAAGTACTTTTCTTCGACCACTCGGTACAAGGCTCACAAGACACAATAATGTTAAATTACTAAATTTTTACAATTGGAATTTTTTACTAATTAATTAGGTTTATTTGAGGAGAATTTTCAGCACTGTTGCACAAGATCTTTAACAAGAACAATGAAGGACAAGCTCCTCACTAAGTAAGGTCATCTCAGCGCTGACCTAATTGCATAATAAGAAAACATCAAGCACGGACATTAGCGTCGAGATAGCATGAAAAAGTTACAACTTTCCGTTGCATTATAAATTTCATCAAGACGTTACGATATCATATTTTTACGACCCAATGAATGCCACCTTAGAAAATGATAAAGAAATAACAAATGCGATACTATCAAACATTCAAGTTACAACACTTTATGGCGCAACACTATCTCAATTAAATAATTCATATGTAATCAATTATAAATTTTATAATGATAAATTTTATCATTTTTTTCGACCCCTCGTGTGGATTCTTTCAGAGGGTCGCGAGTGATAGAACATGCACGTAATTTCTAAGCAGGGGTATTTCCACTCAAGAATAAATATTTCATTTTTGGAGCTTCTACTGATATATATCTGCCTAGAAAAACGGAGCGTCGCTAGCAAAAAAACCAAGTCTCTCTCTTTTCTGCCAAGTTCAAGAAGAAGGAGAAGAAGCAGAGCAAGAAGAGACTGCCATTTCTCAGCTTCTCTCTCTCTCTCTCTCTCTCTCTCTCTCGATTGAGCAAGTGATGCAGGGATTCGCCGGCGGAGGAGACGGCGGCGGCGGCGCCGAGCTCGCCCACCTCCAGTCCACCCTGCGCGCCATCGAAGCCGCCTGCACCGCCATTCAGGTCCCATCTCTCTCTCTCTCTCTCTGCCTCGAAACGGCTCCGAAATTAGGGGCTGAGTAGCGATGACCCGTCGCCGGAAATCCTGCAATCTCTTTCGCGCTGTCTTTGGATTTGGTTTCGGCCTTCTTGATCGTTTCATTCGATCAAGGCGCGTCTTTGAGGTTCAGGCGCCAGTGGGAATGATCTTTTCCATGATTTTTTTTTTCTCTGGCCTCGTGTTGCTCGTGCTCAATGTATGAGATTGAGAGCGGTTGTGGGTTGTTAGCTAATGGCTTGGAAAAGGGAAATGCTATGCGCTTGGTCGTGATACCCGGTGGCATTACCTTGTTTCTGCCTGAGTGTTGACTGATCAAATGCGTTTCCCAGGTTTTGATTTGTTATGGTGTCACATGTATGATTGATGTGGTCTGCCGGCTCTATACTAGGATTAGCTTATGTTTTGTTCTTCTTCTTCTTCTTGTTTTTATGTTTTGGGTGAAGAGAACTAGGATTAGTTCATGCGCATAAAATCTGGGGCAATTTGAGTGTTTGTGGCACGTGTGATCTGGAACTTGGCTCTAACAAGCAGTGGTCTTTGTCCCACCAGATGCATCAAAACCCAGCAGCAGCTGAAGCTACTATATTGTCTCTGTCTCGATCGCCTCAACCATACAAGGCGTGCCAATTTATTCTGGGTAAGTAAGAGTCTTGGTCATAGTCAACACTAGTTATGGATAGGGGGATGTATTGCATCTTTTGACTTGGCGGTAAAATTTCTTTGGAGAGTTATATGGCAAAGGAAAGCTGTTGAAAGTTGCTGTCACTTGGCAGATAACTGGAAAATAAACTTAGAAATGTGCAATTTTACTTGAGAAGAAATCTCTTGACACCGTCGAGGCTGTCTGCCTCCACACAAGCCAAAATTTTTCTCATTCTTTTTCTTGTTGCAAGAATAATAAAGTATTGCTGGAGGGGTACCAGCTAGTAGAGGCATTTTGTCATTCTGGTTTATGTATCAGAATCTTCCTGAGCCTAAACTAATAGCCTAACCTCTTTCTAGAGAATGCCTAAAAGTCCCAATGAAGCATTCCATAGCTGTCTGATCCTGGGGTAGTGGATTTATCAGCAACTTTATTTGGATTCAATGTCTCTTGTTGCTAGTACAGGTTTGTGGATGTTAAAGATTCAGAACATGAATGCTGAGCTGGTAACTCAATTTTGCTATTTTAGAAAACTCTCAGGTGGCAAATGCGAGGTTTCAGGCTGCTGGAGCAATACGAGATGCAGCAATCAGAGAATGGGCTTTTCTCACTGCTGAGGACAGGAGAAGCTTGGTTGGGTATTTTTCTTGCTAGATTTACGTTAAACCTCTGGAGATATTCAAATTAGTAGCTGTTCCCTTGTCAATTTAGTAACTATACTGGTATTACATTTTCACTTGTCTCCTCTTCATGTACGCGGCGCCTAGTGATATCATACTGTCATTCTTCTGATGTAATGTTCATTCTTAAGGATTTCTCACTTAGTTAGTTCTCCTCACATTGAGTTGCTACTTTATTTGCAGCTTTTGTCTTGGCTTTGCTATGCAACATGCGGGTTCACCTGAGGGCTATGTCCTAGCCAAGGTTTCATCAGTGGCTGCTCAGTTGCTTAAAAGAGGCTGGTAAGTTGAACACGTTCTTATTCAGAAGAAATATCTTGGGTTTGTGCTTGGAAGAAAATTTAGTTGGTCACCTCTTTCTTGTTGGCTGACCACCTTAAATTTCTTATTTTCGGTGTCATGTAAAGTCCAATGCATGTGTAAAGTATAGGTAGCTAACCGCCTTAATTTTTTTCTTTTGGGTATTATGGCGGTAGGCCTTTGGATATTCTCTCCTTTCTGAACTTTTTAGGTCTTTAATAATGTTACTTATCACCAAAAAGGTAGAGCAAAGTGAACATCACCCCACAAAAAATAATATTTTTGGAGGCAGTGAATTGCAATGTAGCTTCAAGTGCCTCAAGCCACCATCTTACTGAATGGGAGTGCACATGGAGGCTTTAGCTTCATATAAAACCTTTTTAACAACTTGACCTTAATCATAACTGTCAGCCAAGCTCAAAAAAGCTGCTCGAGATTCTAAAATTGCAAGTAATTGTCTACATTCCACTGTGTGTGAGACTTGAATTTCATAGTCGACAACTAGAATGAGGAGAGGGAAATAGAGGTTGGGGAAAGAAAAATAGGGGGGCGGGGGTTGGGGTGGTGGGGTTAGATTCACCGAGGCTATAGTAGAGCTGTTTACGATTAACTTGAAAAGAGGAGCTTGGGCTTGATATGCATTACTTCATCAGGTAGAGACATTAAGCTCCTATAGTCGTCTTTGGCGTAATGTAGAGCAAGCAATATTCTATCCTGAGAGACAAGTTATATGCTTTCCTTGTGTCTAACCTAGTGGAGTACATTTGTCTAGTTATATGGCTAGTTTTCTTCCGTCACTCAGAAGTGCCATATATCTATCAGTAGATGCTTTCTAACGAGATTCCTTTTCGCTATGCATGCAAATATCCTGCAAAGGCATGATTTCTCCACAGCTGAGAAAGAGACCTTTTTTCACCAGGTATCTTTCCTCTCTGATATCCATATCTTTGAATATACCCATGTCAAGTTACTTTTGTGCCGTTCTCTTGCGCTTAATATGCATTTTCTTATCAGATTTGTAGATCTGGTGTCCTTGCGGATTTTTTTTATAGATAGAAGAGTTGATCAATTTCCATTTGGATGACAAATAGTAATGCACTTAGACACCTAATAAACAGTTTATGTCCGCCCTCTTCCTGATGCCTATATTCTTCAATCATGTGGGTACAGATTCAAAGTGAGCTAATTGTGGCCCCATTAGCAGTAGACAAATTGTGCGTCTAATTAAGTTCACAAGTTTGTAGCCATTAGAGATGTGTTTGGTGGGCATTGTAATACCAGTTTCTTTTTCAGTGGAGTATGCCCGTATAAGTATCTTTGAGACTCTCGAAGCATCTCTGAGAGAGTTTTAATGTGAGAGCGTATTTTTCATCCTCCGACAAATTCATGTTTTTCTTCCTAAGTGTACTTAAATCTTCCCAATCTTCGGTGAATCACACTAGTAACTACTGGGGCAACTGTCTTTGCTACATTCTCCTTACATCTACATGAACTTTGTTGTCCCTTTTCCTTACTAAATGGCGTACTCCTGAAAGTTGTATAACTACCAAATTTTCCATGGTAGATAATAATTTTTTGCCATTGTCTTGTTCTGTGGGTGACATGTTCTTTCTCTTTGCTTTGTCAGTTCTTCTTCTCCTTAATGCATGAACGTCTCTTCCTCCTTAACTCTCTTTGGTAGTCAAGATTTTATATGAACACTTCATCCTTCGAGCTTATATGGAGGGTGTTCTGTCTTCTGTTTTTAAGAACTCAAAACAGAAAAAAGAAAACTGATTAGTCAGATTGTTAGGCCACTGTTTTCAGGGATGATTTAGAAATAAGGCTGCTCTCTCTCTCAATCAAATGACATTTTCTGTTGATTTTACTTTGTTGTTGCTGCTATTGGAGGAAAAACTCTATGATTATTACCAATGAATCCATTTGCTTTGTTGCTTTAAACACTTACATTGGGAAAGCATGAATTATTTCAACCTTGAAAAATCTGCTTCCATGACATAGTAAATCAAATAAATTGTTTTGTATTATTACCGAAGAATAATGCTTTTAAAATTGTTCTCTGTGAGCCTTGCACCTTACAAGGAGTTTGGCTTATGAGAGATTATGTTATAATGCATAAGTTTACAATGATGCCTTGAAATTCACATTCCTATTTCTATAGGTCTCTCTTTTGTAAACTTTTTCCTATCCCACTCTTAGAGCCCGCATGCCATGCTGTTTTAGAATACAATTTGCTAATACACACACACACACACACATATTTTTCTCCCTTTTGTGTATCTGACAATCTTCCATCTACAGATTAAGCAGGCTTCTCTTGGGATTCATGGTATACATGTGCAGTTTATAGGGATCAATTTTTTGGAATCCTTGGTATGTGGAGTTTTTGCAATCTTATATAGTTTTTGGTACATAGTATCTGAATGGCCTTTTTTGCTTGCTTTGCCCTTAGGATTACTTTTTTGTCCCCCTCAGGTGTCAGAGTTTTCTCCTTCTACATTGAGTGCTATGGGCCTTCCTAGGGAGTTCCATGAGCACTGCCGCAGGTCGCTGGAGCTGGATTATTTGAAGGCACGTGTCACTGTTCACACCTCTTTTCTTATGCTTACTGCAAGTGAAGCTGCCCGTATAGAATGGCTGGCTATTCAGACATTTTCCTGCAAATCTTGCATAATGTTATATGATACCCTATTTATATGTTTTTCACTGTACTTAATGGTAGGTGTTCTATTGTTGGACACGCGATGCTGCTCTAAGCGTTGCAAACAAAATAACCAAGTCTGACTCTGCTGTAAATGAGGTTAAAGTTTGTACAGCTGCACTTCGTCTCATTCTCCAAATTCTGAATTGGGAATTCCAATGCAACTCAAATGGCAAAAAAGGGGTGGATGTTTTCTCAAGTGGAATTAGACATGATACTGCATTGTCCAACAGGACCGAGTGCATCTTAGTGCAGGTTTGTTTTCTCAATAGCTTCTCATTATGTGCAACAAGTCTTGCTGGTGTATTCAGATAACTGACTTAAAAACTGGGAGAAGAGTGAGGAAATTGTCTGATCATTCTGCATACTATTGATGCTTGCTGGTTCTTTTCTATTCTTAAGAACTTCTGTAGTAGAATATTTGACCTTTTCATCTGATCCTGTACAATGTTTACCCGTGTCTGGTGGGATGGATTGCCATACTTGGATATATCTCTGCCACTGTATTGATGATGATAGCCTGGTTTTTTTTTGCTGTTAATAGCCTGGTCCTGGATGGCGTGACATCTTAATTTCAAGTGGAGATATTGTTTGGCTGTTGAACTTATACACAGCTCTTAGACTGAAGTGTTCCCATGAAGGTTTTTCGATAGACTGCCCAATTGCAGTTTCTGCTCGAAAGCTTATTCTGCAGTACTGTTCTTTGACAGGCACGATATTTCCTTCAGGTACATGCACAACTCAAAATTGAATGTTTAATTTGTTCTTTGACAGGCAAGATATGCCCTATGGTATGTTTTGGTGGGAGTAAGGACCAAGTAAATGCCATCATGAAGACTGATTGATGAATGAATGTTGTGGTTCATTTCTGATGCAAGGCTGGTTGTCTAGTAATAAGCTGTATATCAATATTGTTGCTTGAGCCAGTTCCTAGATTTTCTAAAATGGCAAACTGATGTGACACATTGAATTGCTATTAGGAAATCATGGTATTCAAACCTGAAGTCAAATGTATTGTCTGATCTTTTTTATATTTCAGAGTTGTAATCATTGTCAGCTTGTTGAATGAAAATCTTATACAGCTATAAATCGTTTGCAACAGTAGCTCCAAACCCAAACATACCATCTACTTCCGCTCCCCCCCCCCCCCCCCCCCCCCCCAAAAAAAAAAAAAACTCCTCCAAAACCAAAAAAAGTGGCTCTTATCATCAGTTCAGGATTGGCACTTTCCCTGATTTCTTGATTAATCTCTCTTCATTCATAAAATTTAAGCATTTTCTTTCATTAGCTTTTATTAACATCAGGTCAATAAAGCTGTAAGAATCAGCCATTTCTGTGATTTCCTCTTGATTCTAAGAATTCATTTAGCTGACACTAGTCGTTGTTTAATATGCAGACAATGGACAACTGCAGGAGCATCATCTGCTACAACTGCTTTCAGGGATTATACCATGGATGGACCCACCGGATCTTGTTTCAAAACAGATTGAATGTGGAAAGAGTGAAAGGTCACTTTTCTCTGAATCACCTTCAGCTGCTGGCTGACTATGTTTTATGTCCCCTCTAATTCTTCTTTCTTGTTATGCAGTGAGTTGCTTGATGGTTGCCGGGCACTGTTGGCTATGGCAACTGTAACAAGTCCAACTATGTTTAACCAACTCCTTAAATCAATTAGGTTATTCTTCTGTTCATGCATAATTCTTGGTGTTATGTACTGATGCGCAGAGCTCTTAATTGCTTGATTGCTACTTGATAGCTGTTATCCATATGTAATGATTGAAACAAGTTGACTTATTCCACTTGTCAGGCCATTTGGTACCTTTACCCTGTTATCTACCTTGATGTGTGAAGTCATAAAAATCCTCATGACGAAGGACCCTGAAGAGGAAACATGGAGCTGGGAGGCGCGTGATATCTTACTAGATACCTGGACTGCGCTGCTCATGGTACATTGTCAATGTTGCATAGCATGCATGCAATGATATCATTTGCGTCTGGAAACATCGAAAGAAATTGCCCAGGATCCTTTTTTTAGTAAATTGCTTATCTCTACTCCACAGATGAGGGTGAGTGGTTTTCAAATGATTCAGGTGAATGGCTTAGCATTGGCGGTGTATCAGTAAAATTTACTAATTATAATGAAGGTCTTTGTTTGTGAGTTGCGAAAGTTTGACCAGTATAGCCCGAATTCTTTATTTGGATAATCTGATTTACTTTATCTTCTAAAGTTTCTCATTTTCAAACATGAACCATCATTTTAAAACAACTTATTTTCTATTATTAGCCATTGGATAGTGCTGGTGGGATTGTACTGCTTCCACCTGAAGGTGTTGATGCTGCAGCCACCCTCTTCGCATACATTGTAGAATCTGAGCTAAAAGGTAATTATGTAGGTTGTTTGCATCATCACTTTGTTTCTCTGCCACAAGCATTTGGCTAAATCTTGGTACCACAGCTGCTTCTGCTTCTGCGTTCAATGACGATGCTGACTCAGACTATCTTCATACTTCCGTTTCTGGTAAGTCAGTTCAATGTCAGAACTTATTCATCTTTCGCCTTTCCTTCGTGGCTTTAGTTCCTTTTGTTAGCATCATGTTTTTATTAGATTTTAATCTGCGACTGTTTTTATTGTCAACCTATTTTTACAGCAATGGATGAAAGGCTAAGCTCTTACGCTCTTATTGGAAGGGCCGCTATTGATGTTGCAATACCTTTGCTCACAAGACATTGCACTGAACGGTTTTCACGTCTACATCAGGTTCTCTATGATATATTTTGATGGCCTTTGCTCTAGGTGTAGCATTTTCTTTGGTTATTTTTTTCCTGGGAAGTATTTGGATGGCTAGTACTTGACATGGAGATTGATTGTTGAATTTTAATTCGTTATCCAAAGAACTATCCTATATTTGATTCAGTCACTCCCTGTGCCATATCCTGCTGAGATTGGACATTTCCCTATTTGACTTATGTTACTCAATTTTCTGCTCACCGACTTGTGGGGTAATTGAAAGATTAGGTTCCCATAGGTGGTTGGTTTTCTTAGTAAAAATACTGTGCTAGTGCACAAAAAAAAATGCAACTTTAGGTGGAATATTCCATATCTGTAAATGACATAGAGACTATGCTTGGAAAGGAGAATGGAAAATAGAAGGAAGGTTTTGGAGGAAGTGTCAGTAAAGCATCCAGGTTAACTTCCGTGTTTCTCCAAGTCATTTAGTGATTGATTGTCTTCTTTTGTCTGTTCAGGGGATCTATGCAAAAGCAGTTAAAAGTTTGGTGTATTTATAAGTACAGAACCTGGATGGATGTATGTGATGAGGGATGTTCAGAAGTATAAATCTGTTATTAGCCAGTCAATTCATAGTTATATGCGCAATGCAATTACCATGCTATGGGTTGCTTTGATAAAAATCTTGGTTTCTTTTCCCTTTGAAATATTTCTTTTTTGTGTCTTGCCTTTTCCTAATAAATTTTCATGTTTCTTCCATTCTCACTGTTTGTGGCTTATCTACTAAATTTTTACCCAATATGTAGGGCGGGGGCTCTTTCGATCCAACTGAAACCTTGGAAGAACTCTACTCTTTGTTACTAATAACGGGTCATGTACTTGCTGATGAAGGCGAAGGGGAGACACCCCTGGTACATTGTCAATGTTTTTCTTCAAACTGTTATTTTTTTACTACAAACATAAAGTTTATCCTTGGTAAATTCTTTGAAGAAAATAACTGTTGCTTTTGATTAAATTGATTGTTTTTGTAATGATGAGATTCCTTGATTTGGCATTGTGTTTCTTTGTCTATTCATCACAATATTGTTCTTGTTAGAGAGAGATATACATTTGTGATGCAACAAGAAGTTTGAGCTTTGCCATGAGTTTTACAGTCCTTTTGGTTAAACATCCACTCGGAAATGGCTACTTCTCTCTTTGAAATTGTTGGTCCTGCTTATAGAGAAAAAAGACAAGCTCTCTGTGCTTAAAGGGTGTCTTATGATTACCAATTAAATGTCAGCTTCAATACACACTTCTTGCTAAGCAATTTTTAAAAACACCCAGCTTATGTGAGCCTAACCCAATCCATTTGAGCTGTTAGATGATGTGGGTCTCACATAGGACCCAGCAAATTTGACAGCTCACATGACTTGCATGAACCTGGTGTAAAAAATGATTTTTGCTCCTTGCTTTTATTTTGTCAGTTTCATGAGATGCATGTCAGTCTTACTTTGCCATCTGCATACTTTGCCATCTTGCAGTTGTCTGTTGTTCCTTTACTAACCCTGGAAAAATCCTTCTAATCTAGAATCCACTATAGTGCCATGAAATCAAATTGGCATGCATGGATGGGGCCAAATATGTCTGATATTAAGCATGCACAAGAGTTCCAAGCACCTCACCATCAATTTTCTTCCTGAGAATTGGATGAACCAAATTTCACCAGAGTTTCGTAAAGCAGTTCACTGCAGAAAATGAACCTTTTTTCATGTATTAATCTTTGACAGCACTTCTGATGTCAGACATGCTCCTGTTGTGCAATAGAAAGCAAAGATGGGCCAATGAAGAAATGCTAGAATGAGACTAGATTTGACAATGTATTAATCAATGATGGGGGACAATCAATTGAGGGTAAGATAATAGAAACTTGTTTGATGTGGTTTTGACATATGAAATTTGAGGTGTTCGGATGCTTTAAAAAGAAGCCACAAGATTACCATCATGACTCCATCCGGAAGGCATAGGTGAGGTCTGAGAACACATGAGATCTTCAAAAGGACCATAAATCAAGATTCAGAACATGGTGATGGTAGAGCAAAATGGCATAAGATATGTGTTCTAGATTGTAGTAGTGACAAAATGCTTGTTGGTCATACATGTTTGCCATGCAAACCATTTCCATGTTAAGACAGCTCCTCATTAAAGATAATGTGAGAAATGCTTTTCTTTATTAAGTGTTAAGGATGACATATTCAAATAGTAACCCCATAACTTGACTGTTTGTGCTTGCAATGTGATTGCAGGTTCCAATTACTATACAAAGGCATATTGCGGACTTTGTGGAACCAGATAAAAATCCTGTTGTCATCCTTTGTAGGTACTTTTCATTATTTACCTTATGAGACAATGGCGCATACATCTATGTGTAGTAGATTTAACATTCAAACAATTCCCTTGACAAAATTTTAGTCATATATTGCATCCTCTTTGTACTAAAGGGCACAAACAACAGTGGTTTTGTGAAGATCTATCCTTTCTAACTTTTCCTACTGAAGCCTTCTGCTTCAAGTCTAGTTCCAGCCATCTGATTGCATCATCAGCACTTTCTCCTTCTGACTTTCTTTGCTTCCACGCTACTGTCAGACTCTGCAGAGAATAACTCAAGTAGGAATTTGTCCTCTAGTCATGTCTTGTGTGCGCTCGTGCCGGGTCATGACTCTTTAACACATTTGACATGTGATGTTGCGCAAACAATCGTCATACCTGAAAGTTTCAGGTGTATGATGAAATATCTGTTCCTCATCAAGAAAGTACCCGATACTTGCTGGTGTAATATTGGGTTGTCCAACAATGGATGGTGCTGGATGAAGATGCTTGCCGCTATAAATTCTCATTAGACGTCCACAGTTGATTAATCATTTTATTAGTCTACTAGTGGTCATAAGATGTGTAAATGCTCCTGTTCTGGTTCTACAATAAATCGAGATTGCTATATATGCAAATAAATCTTGTGACTGTTCTTTGTTTGTAGCTGAAGTAATTGAAAAGAGGCAATGTACGCTTGTTCTCCTGCGTGCTTAATTTAATTGTCTGGCTTATTAGCTGCGCTACACAGCTTGGAGACGTAGTAAGACTTCAATTCAGTTGCAGTAATGTAAAGCTGACTAATTTGCCAATGCAACCATGTGTTTTTTTTTATCCACTTTCATAGTTTACCTTACAGGATAGCGATGCTACCAGAGAATGTTCTATTCTGTCTAAAGAGATTGATTGGTCCTTCACGTGGGATATTTTTATATGATTCTCCTTTGTTGTTGCAGCTCAATCATCAGGTTTGCTGAACAAAGCTTAAATCCGGAAAGTAGATCATCATTTTTCAGTCCTCGACTTATGGAGGTACATCTCAAGTCCATTCCCTGTTAATTTGGGTGCACTTTGTTCCTATTTACCTATAGAAGAGATTTTCACTGGATGTAAGTTGGTATTCAATTTAACAATTACATTGTGCAAGAGTTTCTTATCAGTCCAAACATGCAAGTAGTAATATGAGCCACAGCATGTATATTAGGGTCAACTATCTATTGGACCCTTCGCCAGAAGATATTGGCAGTAGATACACAGAAAAATTGCATGTCACCATATCTATTGTCACATATAAAATTCTTGGTTGCATCCTTTTTCAAATATCATGTGGCCATGTATACAAAATTATTCTTCAATCAAACTACACATTGTTGGCATGCTTGAACTTGTATGGGTTTTTCACTTTGCACTAGCCTTGCTCTTGATTTATGTGTTGAAGCAAATGCTTTTAGGCTATAATATGGTTCCTTGCAAGATGGTCCCAAACTTATCTAATGTCACCGGAAGAATCTCAAGACAGCAGTTACAGTTCAAAAGCTGATAATAGGCACCAAGTGCAGTCAACAGGTTCTGGGCGAACTGTACTCAGATATTTCAATGAGTTTGATCATGGCAAGACTGTGCTTGACATCATTATCCGGGTAGCCATAGCAACATTCATGTACTATCCAGGGGAGAAGTTTTTGCAGGTAGTTACTGGTTAAGCTTCTCTCCAGCTAGTATACGCATGAACACTTCCTATCACAGAAAAAATTCTCTTTTTATATGTATATTTCTGTTTTATGTACTGTGATTTGCATAGGTTAGCGTGCCATAATAAAAAGGGAGCTACTGTTGCTTTACAATTTTTCACAGATATTTTAGCTCACGTTTTCTTTTAATTCCTTTGGTTCCTGAAGAGTAACTACGTAATTTGTGGCAGGCCCTAGATGTTGGTATTTGGGTGTCTTTATTTACTGTTATAATACCAATATGACAAATAGAACTCTTCAGTGCCCCCAGCTGAAAGAGGATAAAAAAAACAAGAATGTTCTGCTTCCTTGTGCATACCCAATTGAGGGAAGTAGAGCAACTTGATGGAAGTAACTAAAAAGAAATAACTTTTAGTTTATGAGCATGCATTAAGAAACAGAAGAAGGTGACAGGAATAGGCAAAAAGAATGAGAAGGAGGAATTGAGAAAGAAAAAAAGAAACAAGATGGAAGCATTAGAACTCATCACAGAAGAAATGAAATAGTGTTCAGTCACGCATTAGGAAAACAAAAGGTGACAGTAATAGGCAAAAAGAATGACAGAGAGAGATTGGAAGAGGAAAAAGAGAATAAAACGACGGAAGCATTAGAACTCATTGCAGAAGAGAGGCATATTCTGCAGATCGCTCCAGCGAATTTCTGATGAACTGCTATTTGTGTTCTATCTGTGGCATTATGACTTGCTTAAGTGATGCATATTTTCTTTTCAAGTACCATATGATGCATTGTGTGATGGTTGTTCACATTTGTGCTGAAATTGCTCTCTCTCCTGCTTCAAGGATACTTCTGTTTCCCATGATTAGGCCATTGCCCCGGACCCACTGTGTTCTTCAATATGTTAGAGACTTTTTGAAAAGGATGGACTAATTAAATACTTTTTAAATTTTTATAGGGCCTGACCTGTTACCAGCTGCTTCATGCACTAGTTAGGCAAAAGAACATATGCATCCACCTTGTAATGCTGGTAAGCTGCTTAATTTTTATCTTGTTGTCAATAACTGTGAATATCTGGTAAGTAGATACTTCGAGAAAAATAAAATTTTTGTTGTTTTGGCATAAATGTCAGTCCATCTTGATTTATTTCACAGGAATCCTGGAGCAAGCTGGCTATTGCTTTTGCTAATGAGAAAATGCTGTTTATGTTGAATGGATCTCACCAGGTAGGAATTGTAGTTTTTTTGAATGGGTTATTGTACTTTCTCATTTTCCTGAACGTCTTCTCTCTCTTTGTTAGAAATCCTTGGCTCAAACACTTGTTCTTTCTGCAACTGGCTTTAGAGATTCGGAGTCAGCAAATCAGTGAGTGCAGTTCTCCTCTTTGTTCAGAAATGATTTAAAGCATTGATTGTGTGCCCTCAGGACTAATGCCAAAGTTTGTTCTCAGGTATGTGAGAAATCTTATGGGGCATATGACAACATACCTAGTAGAGATATCCTCCAAGAATGACTTGAAAAGAGTTGCTGAACAGCCAGATATTATCCTGTCGGTAAGGGATGTATTCTTTTTACACCAACATGCAGCAACAAGCTCCAATTGTTTGCACACCTGTCGGTCACCATTTTCTTCCTCATTTTTCATTGAAGTGGCCTCATGCAGGTTACTTGCTTGTTGGAGCGGCTTCGTGGAGCTGCCAGTGCATCGGAACCACGAATGCAGAAGTCCATTTATGAGATGGGGTTTTCAATATTAAATTCTACTTTGATTCTTCTTGAAGTTTATAAGCATGAGGTATTCATGTATAAACTTAGCAAAACCTCCCCATGTTAAGTCGTTGTTCAAGTAAAATGAAATCCGCATCATAGCAAAGAATTTAGGTCCAGCAGATTGCTGATTTATGTTTATGTAGTTAGAAATTCATAGTTGTTTTCTCATTAAAAGAAGAAAATATAATTTTCTTTTATGGTGTTAACTTCTGGTAGCACAAGTGGCTCTTAGTTTCTAGTTTGTGCAGCTCTGTGAATCCCTTTGCAGTTTTCCTCAACAACCGAAGCTGAAATAGCAAATCCTGTCTTTAAGATTAAAAATCAAGTTGTGGCATACTCAAATTCATAGAAAATTTCTTAACTTAGAATGATGAAAAGGATTTCCATTGTCATTATTAGCAGACTGCCTAATCTTGTACTCACAAGCTTATGTTCTGTAATGGGATATTTCTCTTACATTGTGATGTCAATGTATTCTTTTTTTCCACTTTTGAGCTGCAGTAGATACACTCTTGACTGAAGTATCGTATTGGATGCCTAAGGTTTATTTGAGACTAACCCCTTTTTATTGTGTAGTCTGCAGTTATTTATTTGCTGCTCAAGTTTGTTGTTGAATGGGTGGAGGGACAAATTACCTACCTTGAAGCACAAGAGACCACAGTAGTTATTGATTACTGCATGCGCTTACTTCAACTTTACTCATCTCACAATATTGGCAAGGTAAGAAAACTATCTGTAGGTAGACTCTTCTTGTTGGCTGGCTGAATTTCTCTGTAAGATTGTGAAGAAGTCTTCATTGAAGCCTTTGACTAAATATTCATTCCAGGACCTCTTACCTTTTCCATCTCTCATTTCGCTTTTGTAGTTTCCTTAATTAATGAAAGGACCTTGTAATGACTCACTGTACCCCCATATAATGTCCAAACTCGGATTCTTTTCTGAAAATCATGCTATTCTTGTGACAGATTTTATTTATGTTCCAGTTGCAGTGTTCATGCTTCTTCTGTTACTATCTTAAGGGTTTAGCATCATATTATTGTGATTATTTTGGTTTTGTCCCTTGTTCCCAGATTTCTTTAAGTCTGTCAAGCAGCTTACTCAGTGATGCAAAAACAGAGAAATACAAAGATCTGCGTGCTCTGCTTCAACTCCTTTCTAGCCTTTGTTCAAAAGATCTGGTACTGACATTTCTGTTCATTCATTATTTCATTTTTTGCCTTTCCTAATGTTATCTGTACTTCGCTATGCCAAATCATTTACTCTTCCATAATTGATCAAGTGTAGGTTGATTTTTCATCGGATTCTTTGGAAGCCCATGGAACAAGCATATCTCAGGTGAATCTTATGATGCAAAGCTCAAAGAGTTGTGTTGGATGGTGTCTAATTATCAACTTTGCAGGTTGTCTTCTATGGTCTTCACATAGTCACTCCTCTGATATCTTTGGAGCTGCTGAAGTACCCCAAGCTTTGTCGTGATGTGAGTTGAGTCATTCACATGATACAAGAAATGAACTTGGGACTTTTTTTCTTTGAGTTCTGCTTGATGTTTACTCCCCCTCTTTTCTTTTTATCACTGCAGTACTTCTCCTTGCTGTCACATATGTTGGAAGTATATCCTGAAATGGTGGGACAACTAAACAATGAAGCCTTTAGTCATATTCTTGAGACTGTTGAATTTGGTCTGCATCATCAGGTAATGCTTTCAGCTTTTCTTTGTGAAAGGATATTCAGTCCTTTAGTGGCTATAAGTTGACGAGTCAATTGGAGAAAAGTTGTTTCTCAAATATGTTTCTTTATTGCTCATGGCTCCGGTAAATGGCACCATCAAAATTGGCATTCTTCTTCATGGTGCTTAGTTGATATGCGTTTACTTTGGCTTGCGGCTTTATATCTTTCTGTAATGTGAAAATGTTACTTTCTCCACACGACTTAGGATTCGGAAGTGGTTAACATGTGTCTGAGAGCTCTTCGAGCACTTGCTTCCTACCACTACAAGGAAACAGCTAGTGGGAAGATGGGCTTGGGATCACATGCCTCGAGTCTTAGAAATCCAAAGGGCGAACTACAGGAAGGCATTTTTAGTCGGTTCCTCCGTACAACATTGCAGTTACTTCTTTTTGAGGATTATAGGTAGGGAACTCATCGATCTATTCCTTGTTAATGGAATATTGCTAGCTATCTCGTCTCACGTTTAAAGTCTGCTGTTTCAGTCCCGATCTAGTTGGTGCTGCTGCAGATGCGCTCTTTCCCTTGATACTCTGTGAGCAAGGCCTATACCAGGTACATATGCAGAATTGTTTAGCGCGTAGTAACCACAGTAGCATGTTAGATATTTAATGAAGATGATCTGCTGACTCTGCGTATTTTACAGAAACTAGGCAATGAGTTGATAGAGAGACAGGCGAATCAAACATTCAAATCAAGGCTGACAAATGCATTGCAATCTCTCACGAGTTCGAATCAGCTTTCGTGCACACTTGATCGGATGAACTACCAAAGGTTTAGGAAGAACCTGACCAACTTCCTGATTGAAGTTCGTGGGTTCTTGAGGATAGTGTGATGAGTGCAGCAAGGTGTTAATCTCGTGTGGTGAGTACTGTGGATGATGGAAGTTGCAGCTCTGAGAGAAGCTACAGTTTTTTGAAGTGGACAGAGCCTTCGTCAACACATTCATTGGCGCGTGCATAGACAGAAAGACATACCTGCACATGAAGAACACATGGACACCCATGGATCCGAAGGTGCACTTTGAGAACTATGGAATCTGCTGCTTAGGAAGGAGAAGTGCAGAATGGGTATATTTGCTTCGGAGGGGGGTGTAAAATCATCAAAGATGATGTAGCAATTTTGTGCCATTTCTGTTATCATTTGTCTTGCAAATGTGCATAATCATCGTGTTAAACCACTTCTGAAAATAGAGCGTTCCTCTCTATGATTACTGTTACTTTCATTGCATGCGCTATTTGTTCCAGCTCTTGAAACCTACACCTCTCTCTCTCTCCGCGTGTGTACGTGAGAATAAGATGTGCTGCTACTTAAAAACTGGGCTAACACAAAAAATGGGTTAACGCGACACTGGATGTGATTGATAATCATTCTGTTTCAAAAATTAATTTTTCTATTTTTATTTCATGAATGAGATTTTTTGCAAAAATATCTGTTTGATAAGGGCACAAAATTTATATTCATGAAATAGAAATTTGTTTGATAACGATACAAAATTTCTTTCTCCCCAATGAATGGAGAGCAGTGGCTGGAGGTGGCCAGTGTTGGGTGGTGACAGACGACGATGGGCGGCGATAGAGGACGGTGGCGGGTGGGCTGCGGCTAATGGTGGGAGGTGGCCGGCATCGCACAACAGCGGCGGATGGTGGTGGGAGTGGGTTGGTGTTGGGTGGCGGTGGATGACAATGGGCGATAGCGGAGGATGGTGACAAGAGGTGGTCGGCAGAGGATGATGGTGGGAGGAGGCAGCCGACAAGCGATGGCAAACAATGGGAGGTGGCCAACGTTGCGCGATGGCGAAAGACTATAGACGGTGATCAATGGTGGAGGACGATGGTGGGAGTTAGCCAGCAAACAGCGACCAACAGTGGGAGGTGATTGGCGATGGCTGACAACGGCCGGTGTTGGGCGGTGGCGGAGGAGGATGGGAGGAGGTGACCGGCGAAGGACGACAAAAGGTGGCCGGCGGGTAGTGGTGAACGGCGGTGGACAGTAGTGGCCAATGGTGGGAGGCGGACGGCCTTGAACGGTGGCGGAGGACAGCAAATGGCAAGTGGTGGTGGATAGCTGTCGGTGTGTGGTGGCAGGTGTTGGGAGGTAGTGGGACGCGGCCAAAGGCAGAGGACGGCGGCGAACGGCAACAAACGATGGTCTGGGAGGTGGCCGGCAGTGAAAGGAGGTGATCGGCGACGACGGCGAGCGCTGAGTGGGCAGTCGACTAGTTGTAAGGGCGAGTGATAAGATAAGAAGAGTTTTTATTTCTCATTTTTGTTCTACAAATAAAAAAATAATTTTTTTTATTTTTGATTTCTGTTCCAAACCTATTTCTGGAGTAGAAATTTGTTCCAGAAATAAAAAAAATGAAATTGCATTACTAAACGGATTTCTGTTCTAAACCTGTTTCTAAGAACAGAAAAATAGAAAAACAGAGAAATAGAATGGTTATTATTCACATTCTAAGCTAGTGATATTTGTAGTGTTCCTTCGAGAGAAGGTACCAAAAAAACTAATGCATTTGTTTCAATTCAATTCTAAAATGTTCAATTATGCCAATTGAGTCATAAATATTTTAATAATTTATCTATAGAGTCTATCTATCCAATTCTAGCCCTATACAATATATCTATCCAATTCTGGCTGAAAATTACTGACATGAATATCGGTTGTCACCAGCGATAGTGCAGACCAATTTTACAAATTTTTTATGAATTTTTTATAATGTTTTTCTTATCTTTTCTTTCTTTGTTTTTTTTTCTTACAACTCTAGGCTAGCGATGAGGTCGCTAGCCGACCCTTGCCTGATCTAGGCAAGGGCCGGCACCCTTGCCTACTGGCATGGGCGAGGGTGTCACCTAACAATAGGCAAGGATTGTTGCCCTTTTTTGGGATGTGGGCGAGAGTGGCCCTCGCCCAAATATCGCAAGCTCACGATTGGGAAAAAAAGAAAAAAAAATGAAAATAAGAAAAAAAGAAAATGAAGGTAACAACAAAATAAGTTAAAGAAATTTCAAAAAAATTATTTACACTAGCACCAGCCGGCCGTCACATGGAACTGCGAGTGTTCATGATAATAATTTTAGATCAAAATTGGCCCGGATGAATTATATTGACAAATCATGAAAAGGTTTAAAATCAAACTAGCACAAATAAAAGATTTATAAAACTTCTTTGCTACTTTTCTCTTACATTATTACGTGGTGTCCACTGTCGCTTACACAACATCCTAAACAATTTAAGACGGCGTACAAATCGGGATTTCCAGGCAAGGAAGATACATCCTATTTGTTCCCTCATCGACTTTCCAGAATCTGTAGAAAGTACTATTTTAAGGATAAAAGCGCAGTCTCTAAAGTTTAAGGACAGCCTCTAGTGCGGCCGCTAGAGAGCTTACCACAGGGACCGCATAATTGGGACGGCTTCATGTTCCGCCCCTGAAGTGCTTCATCACATACCCTCAATTCTGTCGCTATTCTCTGCCAAATAGAGAACTTGGCGACCGGTCAAGCCCAGTCTCTGGTTTTCTAACGGACGGTTTCACAGCCCCACCCGTAAGTAGTCTCTGTATAATAGCGATTCCGAAAAGCCGTTCCTGATGTAAACATAGGGGGCAGTTTCGACACCGACTGTGCCACAGCAATAACAAACCATATGCTGGCATTGGAGTTCAATGAAGTGAAGTGAGATGCAATGAATGAAGCAACAGATTATCTGGACTAGCAAACTAGTGTAAAACAAAAAAGCCAACACGAAAAAGCAAGGATTCAGAGGAATGCTACGTTCTGCAAGGTCAGTTGGGAATATAGTCACTGGAAAACACTGTGCATGACCGACGTTCCTAGATAACAATAACGGACATTGACAGTATGAAATGAATGTTCATGCAGACGGTCTGAGAACACTAAAACTGATGAGATGATGGAAATCGGGTAATTACATAATTTGATTTTGACTTCAATGTGCCCATGGATCACTAGATTTAATACACAGCGAGAAAAAACATCGAAATCTTAAGATCACCGTCATAAAAATGAGTAAAAGTCATGTTCTAGAGCTATTTGTGAAATATCCCCTTCTTTGAAAGCTTTGGCTTCTTCTGACTATGATTCTGCCAGAATAAACAGGGGAGAAGTTAGCGGTGGAGTTGAGATCTGGGAAGGGGGAGAGAGGGACCGAGTTATGAATCTCAAGATACCTTATGTCGATCTAAAGCCTCGTAATCAGTTCTCTCCCTCCAGTTGCTTTTTCGGAGCTTAATTGGACGATTCCCCACGTACTTACCTGAAATAACATAATTAAAAGCAATTCAATTCCTCGCCCGTGTATGTCGATGTCAAAGTAAGGCATATGGAGTTACGCCTAGTAAAATTTATTAGGTTCACGACAGACTGAAGGTTGATTCCAATTGCTCATTCTCATAGAAGCCCGATCGGAAAAAACAATTTCCCATCTAATTATGTTATATGAGCAATCCTAGACTCAATAGGATTGTGGTTTACAATATTGGTTCACTAAATGATGTGTCAAACTGTGAATAACCCTTCAACCTAAAAAAAAAAAACTGTGAATAACCCTTTTAAGAAGTAGGCCATATTCAAGAATATGGTTTGACGGTCACTTGGTAAACCAGTTTTATAAACAAGTCTTGCTAATTGTAGCATTTTCCATAATACACTCAAGTGGTGGAGCTTGTAATTGAACATAAAAATCAAGTCCAACAGTGTCCACGCAACAAAATCAACTATACAGCAGAGTAGTGATTCTTGTTATACAGAAACCCAAAATCTTTTAGAAGAAACTAAAGGATTTTCATAAGAGGCCTAAAACAACAAGATCACAAATCTAAACAAAATCACAAATCTAATAGCATGAGTTTAGTTCATGAGACAAAATCATCTAAGCCTTGTTCAGAAAAAGATATCCTTAGAGCAGCAATCTTGAAAGTACAATCCCTCCTCTACGTTAGGTGGTTTACAAGGGAAACAATTTATTGCCTCCGAAACTGTTGCCATGGTAATGATGTGAAAGACCTCCAGATATGAATATTCAAATGCTAACAAAATAAAAAATACAAAAAAAACTATTTACTTTCAATAATGCTACAAGAACTAGACCATGGCCTTTCAATTGCTTACTAAACACTCTTAAATGTATAGATCCAATAGTCATTGAAAAAGATAAACATACCATTCATCTCCTTGAGTGCAGCAGCAAGGTCAGTTGGGTTGGCAAAGCTAACAAATCCATAGCCCTTGGTTTTACCTGTCCGCTTGTCTCTGACAACCTAAATTTAACAGATTTTGCATAGGCATTTAGAACTTTTCTCCACAGGAGGATTCAGCAAATAGGCACTGGATCGCAAATATATGATTCACTCCACATAAAAGTAAATACTTTAACAGGCCAAAGCATAGAAACGAGTTCCAATAAGCTTATAGCTACAGAAAAGGACAAATTACCAACCAACACAGCAAAGAAACAACCAAAACCAAAAATAATCAACCACGTGAAGGAAGTTCAGTTATTTACTTTGGAACATCCGCATTTCTATCTTGAATAATAGCAGATATAGGAATGGAAGCCAGAAACTTAGTCCTCTTGGACGCGTATATTGGCAGAGAAATTAAATCTCCGATTAACTAAGAATGATTCAAGTATCCAAGTGAGGTACTCGGAAGACTTGCACAAATAGTACCCCACTCTTTTTGTTCCATAAATTTGCAAAATGAGCTACGCTTTTCAGGAATTTCATCCAAAGAAAAATCATGGAAGATACATAAGCCATATACAGGAAAATGTGGAAGAACTTGCACAGTTAAATAACGCATCTATTACAATATGTTCTACAAACACCATCTAAATCTTGTATTTGGAACCATTCATGACAGAGCGATCTCTGAGTAGTGAGTAGCCTATCCTGTCGAGCATCATTAGTACAATGGATTCAAAGCAGCGGGTCTAACTATAGCACATCTAAAGCTCATAGGTGTGAAATGAGTTTGACTATTTAATGAGCCACACCAAGCTTTTGTGGCGACATAGGCACAATTAATACCGCGTTAAATATTTCAGTCATATTGCCTTATCAAGTTGTCGTGTGCACTTGAGCTAACCTTCTAAAGAACTCAGGATAATGAGATGCACCAATTTTGTAAAGAGTTATCAATCCATTTACACTAGTAAAAGACAAGCGTAATGGAGACACCCGATGAACTTCTACCTAGCATGAACTAATGGGGATGTATACTTGAGCAACGCAACAATGAGCATAACCTACCTTAAAACAGATAAAACAACAGAATTGCTCTGAGTTCTTCAAACAAAAATCTGAAGCAAAAAACGTAACATCTTCACTCAACGGGTCATAAACACCAAAAACAATTCGTAGGGAACTGAAAATATCAATCTTTCAGGAACATACCCTGGCCATGTTAAAGGAAGGAAATCTCGAAAAGGCTTTTGAAAGTACATCATCATTCACCTCATTACCAAGATCACCACAAAACAATCGATAATCATCTGAGAAAATGACAAGAGGTTAGTACATCACCAAGTGACAACGAAGGAAATTGTATATCCAGTACCTGACTAAAAGTGAATAAACACACAAAACAAGTAGAAGCTACATGCATTTAAATACTCCTATGCTTGAAAAATGAAGAGAACAACAAATCCAGAACAATTAGTGGGCAGACTACTTCCTGTGAATGGCATAAACCAGGAACCATAGATGCTATAAAACAGTTGATGTGCTTTGCCATGGACCGAGTAAAGGGATATACTG
Organism: Syzygium aromaticum; assembly: GCA_024500025.1. Taxonomy (NCBI): domain Eukaryota; kingdom Viridiplantae; phylum Streptophyta; class Magnoliopsida; order Myrtales; family Myrtaceae; genus Syzygium; species Syzygium aromaticum. The sequence goes on from CM044892.1 coordinate 34,116,954, forward strand.
TTACTGCATAGCATGCAAAAATATATAATCAAGCATGCAATTCAATCCTCATGTTACCAACAGCTAATTCGAGGGGGTAAACAAGAACTTTGACAGATTCAGAATATATTCAAGAGGCTACGTCGCAGCAGCAAACTAAAGTCTCCAGCTGGGATCTTTAGAAACAAATTTACTTAAACTAGATGGAACTCAAAATGCATAAGACCAGAGCACTTTCACCAGCCAATCTCAAAGTCCAAATAACCAATCAACCATTTCCAGTTTTCCAGAGGAGAAGTGAAGGATACAGCTCCTACACCTAAACGCTAAAACAATTCAAACCGAAAGAAGCTTAAACTCTACTCAAGAACCTCTAAATCTCTCGAGTTTGCCATAAAAAAAAAAGGACTTGCACACAATGCAAACTTTTGAATGAATCATGCTAAGCCACACCGACACATACAAGACAAATGCCAATATAAGTCGAGACAAAGGGAACGGTTTATACTTTCAGGCCATTCCGAAAGTGTTGGATCCTCCCACGACTGCCCAGCCGCCTTACGAGGTATCGCTTTCTTCTTGGCTTCCGCTTTGTGTTCGATGTCGCTGCTGGCAAGAGCAGCTTTCACACTCTCAAGTGCTTCGGGCGTAATAATCTGCGCATCCTTTTGGAACAATTGCTGCGCCTACGCATACGAAACAAAAACTTTTGAAACGGGTCCAACATCCATGCAGGCGCCCCCACCTTTCGTTATTCGGTATCCACCATTAACATAGAGAAATTGCGTAAAAATCGTTCAAGTTCGATCAATCGTCGACAAAATCAAAACTTTCCCCCCCGCAGAAGAAACTACGTTTACGCCTCTCTACAACCAACACTTCCCATCCACTCTCTACCAGCTAAAACATTCCAGCTCATAACTCCGGACACACAAAAGCTAAATTTTAAACAAGAAACTAACACAATCCTTCAAATTTAACCAGCGCTTCAGCTTTCTAGCAACGACAATCGACGCGTATCAACCTCACCTGCTGAAACTGAGGGAGGGTATAGACGCCGGCGATCGGCGCGGGGGGCGGGGGTGCGGGGTAGACAGGGCCGGCGTAGGCCGTCGCGGCGGCGGCAGCGGCAGCGGGGGGAGGCGGGGCTGCTGCGGCTGCGGCGGCGGGGGCGGGGGCGTAGGACGGCGGCGCCGAGGGCTGCTGGAGGTGGAAGGGGAGGGGGAAGTAGGAGGATCCGGTCTGGTAGGTGAACTGGGAGGAGGAGGAGGAGGAGGCGGAGGTGGCGGCGGCGGCGGAAGAGGAGGACGAAGGCGGCGTCGACATGGAAGAGGAGGGATCGAGAAAGATCCAAATCGATCGTAAAGCTCGAGCCTTTACGGAGTGGATTTTGGGGAGAGATTTTCTAGGGTTTCTTCGCTGCCGCTTCTCGAATGGACAAAGGAAGGAGAGAGAAAGAGAGCGAGGAGGTTCTTCTCGATGTCTCTTCTCGAACCTTTCACTATACGCCCGCTCGTGCGCCGACTTCATTACCGCCGACTTCATTACCGACCCACCGTTTTCTCGCGAAAAATCTCAAACTGCTACGCTCTTTCCATATTTACCACAATTTGACTGTAAGATAATGTACGTTTTGTGACATAAAAATTAGTCTAGGGTGAATGCAGGAACGTTGGCACCGGTTTGAGACTTTTTTGTGGAAGGCGCGAAAACTGATTTGACGAAAATGCGGCATAAATTTACCGGTTTAAGATTTTTTGATGACTTAAGCTCGGTTTCAAAATAAGGAGAGACGGTACATTTTTAAACTTTCAAAAACCTAATCCTTTTAGGCAACATAAATTCTCTATTCCCGACGGAGCAACTCCTGCTGATGTCTCGATGTATCTCGACTGTCAATTCGTACCTCTTCTTTTGTGTGCGTGGGGAGCACCGTGCGGGCTTTGACGTCACCGTCCTTCCCACGGAGGCGATGTCGGCCCGACCAGCGGGCCATAAGCGTTTGGGCCCGACGTAAGTTTCTGATGGGCCCATTTATGGGTCGCATGTTGTGGGCTTTCCTCAAGCTACGGCGCTGGTCCATCCTCACGCACTGGCCGAAACTACATTAAAAGATAGATAGGAGCTCGTCCCACTGCCATCTACACGCTGCTTCACCTGGCGTCTTAACTTTGTTTTCAACCGTCGAAGCATGTGAATGAGATGCGCATCGACTGTCGAGAAATGTCGAGGCATACACAGGAACAAAGATGCCATTGGATCGGTAGAACGTTCGGGCACCGTATGTTCCGTCCTGACCCGGCAATGTCGAGTTGGTTCGGTTCCGTCCGGGTCGAGTTTCATATCGAACATTGGTTATATCTTTTTTTTCAGATGTTTGATAATATTTTAGATAGAATGAAGTTATGAAAAGAGAGTTATTTCAGTAATTTAATGAGTTGTTTTAGAAGTTTGTGCTCGTGGTGGCCGCCGGAGCCCAAGCAACACCGCCGACCACCCAAAGCTGGAGAAGAAGAAGGTGAAAGGAGACACCAGATCGCGTCTTGTCTTTCCTCAAGCGCACAGTGAGAACACACTTAACCCATGGAAATGGAAGGAGACTTTCATAAGGAGATGTGTGGATCGGAGACTTGCTTCTTTCTCTAGCCCTTCTTTTAGGAAAGACGAATTTTTGAGTTCCGGCTTAGAACCAAACCGAGCGCAACCATTCTTATCGTGTATTGTGAGGACTACACGCGTGTTAGTCACTTGGTATAATTAGGGCACGAAAAAAATGTAATATTTGTTGTATGGCTTGATTTATAATGAAATCCCGCATCGCTCTTCACATAAAGTAGGGCACGCCGGTCGAATCATGTAAATTTGATGTTCAATTTATTTCCTTGTACTATTTAGTATTGTCGCGACCTCCTCGCGGCGCCGGCCCTCAATGGGCCAATAATGGTGGTTAAGAGACTTTTTTTTTATAGAGAATATTATATAATAAACGGACCCGGGTCGGATCTCCGCATCCGACCCAAGTCGGGATATAGGTGTCAATAAATATTATGTTCGATCGCTTGTTTTCGTAATAGATCTCGTGCATATATAGATGGCTAGCCAGCGAAGTCAAGGCAAATGGCATTGATAGTTGAGTTGGCTGTTTAAAAGGTAGACATGGAAGTACTTATCCTGAGCTCAAATAGGTCAATAGGTGATAGCATAGAGGAAAAATAGGGCGAGACCAAACTATGTCTTCACTTAGATGAGCTATCATCTACCATTTTGAAGTCTTTGGGAGCATCAAAGTTCCATCCTTCATATTTTCTTCACTCATTTACTCAATACAAGTGCGACGTGGTAGGCATTTCCCCGACTTCATATTGACTTCATTCATTTATTCAATACAAGTACCACGTGCTAGGCTTTTTCCCCGTGCTGCAAATCTCCAAAGTTTTTCGTATTAGTACACGGTCTGTGTACCTTATTTGCTACACGACCCACATCTATCGCCATCGACATGAATAGTAATCACTTGAAAGATCGACCAGCTATTCTAATTAACAGTGATGGACGCAGGTTGTGTAGTAAGCGGATTACACGCGCTGTGTACAAATCGAATCAGCAATCGCATGCGCTATAAAAACACCTAAAACCTAGTCCGGGGACACCTAGCTTATTTATTATTGCTTCCTCCAATTAAAGAGAGTTAAATACAGTACACCATACCATTGACTTTTCTTTCTTTTCCCCCCTGTGGAGCCAACCTATGGGGTTGACTACGATGAAAGCGACCCATCATAAACAGAGTAAAGATAAAAGCTTCTCTTTACATAATAATAACACATATGCGAGGCATAATGTTTAGGCAATGCCATTCATTTAAATGCCAATTCGGAGTTGGATTTTTACATCAAATGTGAATACCAACTATAGAAATTTCATGAGCGGCCTTATTTAATCACTTGATCTCCATGCAAGCGCTTCTTAGCATGACCCGGTTTGTGCAAATTTTTTCTTTTTTACTTCGCCGATTTCATAATATATATTCAGTCAACTGTTGCTATGTATCATCTATAAATACCAATTTTGTGTCATGTAGGCTATCCTCTCTAGGTCAAACTTGTTATGAGTGATTCACATGCACAGTGCTCTTGTCTTGGATCTTACATTCGTGTATCGCCCCCAGTTACACAACTCAAACTCAATTCATATATACACTAGCTAAGCACCAAACGATACATGTTGAATATAAGGCCCTATAGACCTTCCAGACTTCGGTAGTGTTATGGAAAACTAACATTCTTTCACAAGACGGAATTCAAAGAAAGAGACTCTTAAATGGAAATTTGGATCAAGTCCCTCGAGAGGATACTGAAATCAATGAGCTTTTACAAAGTGGAGTCTTACATATGTATCACTCAATAGTTAATTCTTTTTAGGGATGTATGTAATGGACCATTTGAGACAAGTACTTCATATTGAGTTACATAATACCCGAAATCCTTCCCACAACTAGAAACCAGCAATATGGTTTTTGTGAATACCAAGGCCGTCCCCATACTTTTTGCATTAATTAATTACAATCTAGTCAATCGGCGAGTACATAATCATAGAGAAAATTATAAAAAAAGTCTCAAATCTATTGTACAAATGTCAATCTAGTCCTAAATCTTTTAAATGAAAAATAAAACAAATAAAACAAATAATATAAAATTCATAAATTCCTTTAACAATTGCAAAAATTATCCATGTCAGCACCAGCCGTACCACATAAGACAATTGACGTTTATGTCAGCGATTTCCAGCTAAAATTAGTCGGGATGACTAAATTGGTAAATCGTCAAAAGATTTATGATTAAATTGATTAAATTAAAATATTTAGAATGGAATTGGTATATGTGCAGTAAGTTAGGTTTAGGACTATTGTGGTAATTATCCCCATAATCATTCCTTTGGGCCTATACAAACCCCTGAGCTGGACCAACCATTGCACATTAGATCTCAATATAGAACCATCGAAAGAATAATTCCTCAACTTTTGAGAGAGGGAGAGAGGGAGAAGCTCGGCAACCTGACCGAGACTGAAAACTTCAAGAAACCCACCACAAGTCACCATCAAGTCAACCTCCGAGTATTACCAAAGCCTGGTTCTCTAGAGAGAAAAAGATCAACAATGGGGATCATTGGAACATATGTGTTGGCAGTGATCATCGCATGGCTCAGTCACTGGGTTTACAGATGGAGGAACCCTAAATGCAATGGGGTTCTTCCTCCTGGTTCTTTAGGGCTTCCTCTCATTGGGGAGACCCTGCAGTTGATGGTCCCTGGTGACTCTTTGGACCTCATTCCTTTCCTCAAGCATAGAATGCAAAGGTACTTGATAACACCAAGGTCACTTTCACATGCAAAATGCTGATTGTGGGCAATCACGTTATCTGTTTTTCTCTTTTTCTGTACATTCGGAAGGCATGAACCACAAGGTTGTTGACTTTTGAGTTGCATTTTGCACTTCAGGGTGTAAAGCCGCTCGACAGATGAAAGTTAATGGTTAATCAAATGTTTATTTAAGAGTTTTTGGACCCACTAGACTGTCAAATGCAGCATTTTGCCATTGTTCCATGGGGGACCATGTGCAATTTATTTTTATCACATGCAGTGTCATGTCAACTGGTGCCCTCAATGCGCTTTTTGAGTATACCTAATTTGGAATGTTTCAATTTTTAAAACATTGATTGTCTATAACATGAGAAGAATCGATGCATTGAAAATTGCAAAGTTTACTTAACTAGTAGCTTAAAAAGTGCCTCTGCAGCACTGTTCAATAATTGTGGGATATGGTTCTTGGACAAGTAGTCTAGAGCATCCATGACATGAATTCTGATCTTACTTCGTAACATCAGCGGTAGAAATACCCCCTATTTGTTGGTTCTTTGGGCGTAGGTATGGGGCAACATTCCGAACAAGCGTGGCCGGCCGGCCGTTGATAGTATCGGCCGATCCGAAATTCTGCCATTTCATCCTACAGCAGCACGGCAAACTGTTCGAGTCATGGGCTCTAGACACATTTGCGAAGCTCTTCGCATAAGATAGCGAGGCCAGCACCAATGTTGCGGACATTCACAAGTATACCCGAGGCACGGCTCTGAAGCACTTCGACATGGAGGCCCTGAAGGAGAGGTTGCTTCCTTTGATGGAAGAAGTGTCAAAAGCAACTATAAAGAGCTGGTTAGGCAAAGAATCCATCGACGTGAAATATGCTACAGGAACCGTAAACACCGAAACCATGGACCAAAGGGCTTTTGAATTATCCTTCCTTTTCTCTGAGCATGTCCGAACATAACATTTTGTTTCTTGATGTTCTTGATAGATGGCAATCGAATTTAGCGCGAAGCTACTGTTCAGTCATGATCCGACACAATCATCAAAGAAATTGGGTGATTTGTACTTTTCGTTCATCCGAGGCCTCTTGTCCATCCCTTTGAACATTCCGGGTATGGTATATCACAAATGCCTCAAGGTAAAATGTGTCAATTTCTTGGTTAGAAGTCAATTTCACTGTACGAAATCTAAGTATGAATCTTTGATCCATGAATTAATGCAGGATCGAAGGAAGGCGTTGTTGATCATTCGAAGAGTCATAAAAGATCGCCTTTCTTCGCACGGGAGACTTCACGATGACTTCCTTTCCCATGTCATGCAAGATATGAGTAAAGAGAAATTCTTGACGGAGGATTTCGTGGTCCAACTTATATTTGGTCTTCTTTTTGTCAGTTTCGATTCTATTTCGACGACGCTAACTTTGGCTCTAATGTTCCTCAAAGAGAATCCTAGAGCGTTGCAAGAAATCACCGTACGAATTGCCGATTCTACATTAAATATGCATGACGGCATCTTACGAAAATCTTTGCCCGGTTTATTTTATTTGTGCTCTTTTCCAGGACGAGCACGAGTCGATAATAAAGCAAAGAGAAATTTCGAGCTCCCCAATCACACGGAAGGAATACAAATCGATGCCTTTTACTCTTCAAGTATGCCCCCTAGCTAAATGGTCATAGTTACTTCAGTACAATCAGCAAACAGTGCAGTCTTGCTGACCCATTGCTGTTCAACAAACAGGTGATCCATGAATCCTTAAGGTTGGGAAACATCTCGCCGGGATTGTTTCGGAGGACGAAAACCGAAGTGCAATGGAACGGTAATTTATCTCCGCATGACATCCAATTCATCTTGCTTTGTACTTGCAACGAATGAAAATGACAATATCGACTAGTTGTCAAATTGCGGAATCAGACCTTGCACTCTATATGAAGATTAGAGTTCTTGCAGGATACACAATTCCTGCAGGCTGGGGAGTATTGATAGCAACTTCCGCTCTTCACTTGAATCCCGAGACATACAAAGACCCTCTTACGTTCAATCCGTGGCGCTGGAAGGTGAATTGTGAATAGAAAACCCTTGTGCAATATTGCCGTGATCGGCTTCAATATGAGCTCCATCGAACTTGGTACACTTGACTGTAGTTCCGCCTTTTTCAATTCCAGGAATACGATTCAGATGAGATGCTGAAGAACTTCATGCCTTTCTGATCGGGGATGAAGCAATGTGCCGGAGCGGAGTACGCAAGGGCCTTTCTGTCGACGTTTCTCCATGTTCTGGTCACGAAATATAGGTACTCGCCTTACCCCTATTCGATACGTACCAACGGTCCGCAAAAGATCATGCGGCTCTAGGTACGTGAGTTAATCAATGTAAAGCGCTGCGATTCCTGAAAGTTTCTCTTCTTTTGCAACCTGATCAGATGGACGAATGTGAAGAAAGGCGAAATTCGACGGAACCGATCCTGAGCCTCGGCGATGGCTTGCACATCGAGATCATGGAGAGACCGAAGTGAAAATTTGTTCTTGCTGTTTGGTGTGATCTCAAGTTTGTTCTTATAAGATCAATAATTCAGGCCATGTACTTTCAAACCTCCCAATATATACAATCAGTTTCTTTAAAAAGTAAAATTTTGACATTCCAATCTCCTTTTTTTTTTTTTTTGTAGTAAAAATAAAGTGACGGGGTTCGTAATATAGTTTTGCCACAAAATTTGTAAAATGCCCTTGTCGAAAAACTTGCCTACTATTCATATTGAAATTTGGGGTCTCTCGAGATGAATTTTTTCGTTGAGCCTTGGTCATGTTTCCTGTAATTATTATATGCTAGTTATGAGCCGCGCTTTGCATAAAGCATACCTTAATATAAGTGTTTTCGCACATGAGCATACTTTTTAAAGGCTCTGTTAAATATGTATTGAATTTTATGTATTTAGTCTGGTTTATGACCCGACTCGACATATATTTTTGTATGACCCAAAAAATGAGATTTAGTTCGCGACGCGGAGGGTTGAGCAGATAGGCCCAACTGGTAGCAAGTGAATAAATCTCAATGGCGGTCCGCCTAAGTTGAAAAAAATGAAAGAATGTCTCGGGGGGTTCGGGGGCTATGCCCTCGAGAAAATTTTTTTAGGAAGACCTATTTATACCACGGCTAGGTTTTCTCATTAAAATAGAGAGAGAATTTTGTTGTCTGAGGGTTTGGTGAGCCGTGAGATTTTGTTAAATCGTTGTTTCGACTTCTAAAAATTGTACTCTCTTTGATTATAATGGAATCATGATTTGCCTCGCCCGTAGACGTAGATCACTTTGTGATCGAACCATGTAAATCCTGTGTTCTGTATTTATTTATTTTTTTTTTGCACCTGTTTTTCAACAGGCTCAATTTCGATTCTCATCCGAATCTCGGAATTACTGGGATGTAAAACTTTCAGAAAGTATTCTCTTTCTCTAGGAATACAAAGATATAAAGGGAGTTGGGGGCGCTAGGCGTACGAGCATAGGCATGTTAAATTAAGGAATGCATCTTTGGAGCCCGCCCCACAAGATGAGGACAGGCCTCGTATGAGGCAAAAACTCCCTTCGGTCGATGAGTTGGGCTATAGTTTAGTGGTTAAAAGGTTAGCTAGTTACAAGCCCGCGCTTTACATAGGGCATACCTTGGTATAAGTGTTTTGTTGGTATATGTTGGCATTGCTACATCTTATGTTTATCTGTGTTAGCATATAAGCCTTGTCACTTATAATCTTGAGGATGTTGACATTTTTAGTACTTTTATAAGTTTGTTGGACCTAAGTCTGTGCCTAAATACTCAAAAAGAACTTATTTTATGAAGCTGAATGTAGGAAAAAAAGGGAAATGCTTAAACTTAAATATACAAAATGAATTATGTTAGTTTTCAAAATTAGGTACTTGTTTGTTTCACTTTTTTCCGATACCAACATCCCGAAAATAAACACCATTTGGTTTCATTGAATCCTAAAATCTTAAGCGATATAATTTTCTTGTCAATCTGCAATATGACCGGATGGATAGCTGTCTAGAAAGGTGAAACATGCTGAACTCCGATCCCACGGCTCCGTTTGTTTTATGAAAAATGAATGATTTAAAAAATATTTTCTAAAAACGATGGTTTATATCGCTTGCAAAAATGAATGGACGAAAAGTACTTTCACTATCCAAGAAAATGTTTAGATATAAATTGTTGTCGATAATGAAAAATTTTTCTATTTACTAATTATTTCGAGCGATATAAATGATTATTTTTAAAAAAATATTTTCTAAATCATCCATTATTCGCTAAACAAACAAAGCCCAAGTCTCGGAGAAGGATTGCCCATCAGGGCCATGGAAAAACATAAACAAAAAACTTTGTTTGCAATAATTCAGAAGGTACCAATGTTTGCTTTCAAGGGCACCTTTCACTGGTCCTTCTTACATGAAATGTTCTTCTGGTTTTAACCAGATATTGATTCTTTGAAGCTTGGCCATTCTATTCCTTTCATAATGGGCTCAACCTTTCTGGCCCAATACTTCTGGGCCTGTATTCTCCATAGCCGTTTTTGGGCCCTCACTTAGTTCTGTTGGCTAGGATTTTATGTATATTCCTATTTTTTATTTCCCGCAAATGAAATACAGTTATTCGACATAGATACATACTTTATAGAATGATTAAGGAGAATAATATGATGGCGAAAGGAATAAAAAAAAGCAAAGGTAAATCACCTAGATGTCTCTGCCCGTCAATACTAGAGTGTTTTGAAAACTTTCGGATATTCGATATCTACGGGAAAATCGAATTCTTAATGGTATGAGAAAAGTCAAATGCAAAAAATACAAAAATAAAAACACTCCAAACGAACCCCAATTTATCATATTCCCATCCAAACCACTTTGATGTGTTTAGAGATAGCACAATAGGAAATGAAAATTGATTAAAACAATCGGATCACATATTGTATTACGATGGCTCGATTCTTTGCGAGGTCATAACATCGGGCCCACTTGGAATCGAGGCCATTTAGGTAGTGGCATGCCGCTATCGACGAGAGAAAAAGAGGCAGGGAGGACGGAGATAGAAAAGGGACGAGCCCTCTTGATCGGATCTTCACACGATGGCCAGGTTCCACTGCGAGACGTCGGTGATGGCGGGCCGAGCGCCCAGGCGGTCACGGTGGCAAGCGGCCGCCTGTGGCGACCGTGTTAGATGACTATCCGTTGGTCATTGTGGTTAAAGTTTTGGTGTGTTTTCTGATGTGTGAGAAAAGGGGGGGGGGCGGGGTACTGTGTGAAAAGGAAATGGCAAAACCTACAACAAATATACACCCCTGGTAAAGTGAGGCAGTATATATGTTTATGATATATACAAATAGGTGAAAAGCAAGTGAAATCAGCCGTCAGTAGTGATCTCGAATCATCATCATGTTCATCTTTAGACTAGTGCTATTCTCTCCTTTTCGATATGTTCACATGGATAGCAGTCAAAGAAATGGTCCCCTACCACAACTGGGGCTAATGCCCTAGCAGGTACCTTCCATAAATAGTTAAAGACGAGAAAAGAGCGGTGAACCCAAATTCGGCAAAAAGCTGTCCCCCACCTCGATTGCTCGCAGCTAGCATTAATTAATTGAGATTAAATTAAACTAAGGGGGGAAAGAAAATGTGCTAGCAGGGCGGCGCCCAAAAATCGGGTGTCCAAAGACTATTTCAAGTTCCAAAGGACCGCTCTAATCAAATAGACAAGAATAAAGTGATTCTTCCGAGTCAGAAATTTTTTCAAACTCCAACTCGATCATTCCAAATTCTGCAGGAAAAAAGGGTGGGTTGGAAACATCAAGAAAAAAATGAAAGTCCACATTGACCTAGGCTGTACATGTATATGCACGTGTGGTAACAGTCGTTGCCTAATTCACTAAAAATTTGCAACCGAATGCAATTCCCAGCGTTTCAAGGAAGTCAGAACGTAAGCAATAAGAAAAAAATAAAGGTTAATGAAACGATGAGGTAGTATCCCATTTGCTAAACTTGTTTCGTTCTTCTGTTAATCTGTGATAAACAGCGATATTTGAATTTCACATGTAACTTCGAAATGTTTGTTGTGCGACGATAAATCAAACATGAGCAAGTAAAAATCTTTGCAACGCTATGATTGATGCAAACGAAAATGTCTCCCGATATTTCCAATTTGAAACATAATTCACCTTATTGCATCCAAAGGGTTATCTATATGTGGAATTTGTTGGTTTAAGCATAACAATGGTCAAGTGCCAAAATCGCAAGAGTTTGTAAAGTTCAATAGGAAGTTGCTAGTCTCATGGTACTAGGAGAATTTTATAGTTAGCTTAAAAAATTTATATATTTCAATGTGAATGTTCTAATCTATCCTGATACCCGAGGGAACAGCTTCAAAGTAAAAGGTCTAGAGATACTGCTGCCATTTTTACATGGTGGATAAAATCATGGAAGGCACTTAACCTAGTTTCACAAGCATACCCAAAAATTGAAAAAGTCTACTCTTTTGCCGTCTTGGCTTATACACTATGCAGTGTCAGGCCACTAGGTCCATTTGCTGTGACTTATCTTTTAATTCATACAAAAGAATATATATTTACTTTAAATAAAAGTTAGGCTTAAATGTAGTCGTACAGTCCCACGACTGTATCCTTTGCTTCTTCCTCGATCAGCCTGTGCATGCAACAATATCTGCAAGCTCTTAAGTAGGAAGCAGCAAAGTACAGTGAAAAGTACAGTGAAAAGTCGTGAAGGGGTTAGATCGAGCTGAAGGTGACTTGGTGTTTTGGACTGATGCGACACCGTCAAAATCCCAGTCCCTACCATCACTCGGGTTAGTTGGGTTTTAGGTGGAGCATTAGGCAAAAAGAGCCAAAAGCAAAACATTCAGTAATGTGTCCATTCAAGAAACGAGCGTATGGAGCCACACATGATTTACCCTCCTTTTAACACAACTATCATCACAAAGATTTGAAAAGGTTTTGCGGGTCGGGCCAAGAAATGGTGCCTTTTGAGCTGGGAACTTGTGCTGTGCAGCTTGGAATCACAATACAACCAGGAAAAGTGGAGCCTTTGATGCTGTGTTTTTTGGAAGGAGTAGGTGATTAAGAAGGGATGAACCACCTCCTCCTGAAGAGATTTTTACTGTCATGACTTGACCAAACACTCATGGGGAATTGAGAAGGAGAACCCTAGTAGTATGAATAGCTGTGTAGGCTTGCAGCAGACAGCATGTACCTTTCTATAAGGAGTTGGATTACTAGGAAACGTTGGTGAAGCCAAATTTGGGAATGGAAGAAGCAGTCTTCTTCCGTGTGGACTGCAGAGCAACTAGAAGCTACAGTATCCTCTTTCTCTAGGAACTAGAAACTGCGGTCATAAGGTTTGGATCGGGCTTTTCTTTTGAAATAGTGCCGAGCTAGGGTTTCGGTTTCTGCTCGACACTTTCCGACAAAATGATTGAGAACACGTTGGCAAAATACTTTAGCTTTGTGAATGAAAAAGCTAAGTTTATTCCGGCAAACAAAATTCCTCAAGGTCATTGGGATTAAATATAGGGAAAATAACATAACCGATCCTTAAATTTTGACCTAATATACAGTATGATTTTTAAATTATTAATTTATTCGATATGATATCTAAGTTATAACTCAATGTGCAATATAATCTCTAAATTTTTTGTATATATTCTATTTTTCGTTCCTCTCAACACCTTCCTATTGTGCTTTCGAATTTGATATTTCGTATCGTTCTCATTTAAGTTTAGTTGCTTGCCTTTAGTCACTTAAAAAACTTTTACAGTACTTTGAAAGTTTGGCAACATGCTAAGTTCATGCATGACAGCTATTAGCACACCTTCAAATAGGGTGAAAAAACTTCAAAGTCACAAGGAATGCACTTACTTTAACTTAGCATGTATTGCGACTTAAGGTAAATGATAAAACTGCAAAAAATGACAGCACCCCTTTTCACCCGTTCTAACTATTCGCAAGAACTTATCTAGATGGTCAATAGATTTTGATTTAATGCATAATATCATGTTCAATTTAGTCCATAAATTATATAAAAATATTAAATAATATCTTTCTATTAATTCAAGTTCATAAATAATATTGAATATTTTCATATAATTTAGGAATTAAGTTGAACATGATATTACTTATTGGGCCAAAGTCATTGGACCATGTTCTTGCAAACAGTTAGAACGGGTGAAAAGGAGTGTTGCCATTTATTGCAATTTTATCATTCACCTTATAGTCACGATACCCTCTAAGTTAAAGTAAGTGCATGCCTCGTGACTTTTAAGTTGTTTCACTCTATTTGAAGGTTTGCTATATAGCTGTCATGCACGAACTTAGCATGTCGCCAAACTTTCAAAGTACGGTAAAAGTTGTTTAACTGACTAAAGGCGAGCAATTAAACTTAAATCAAACGATACGAAAGATCTATTTCAAAAGCATAATAGGAAGGCATTGAGAGGAGCGAAGAAAAACATGTAATTGGTAGGCCAGATCCTTTTGCCTGGGGTGGCCCAAGTCCCATCCCCTCGATCCAAAAACTTCATTGCATGAACATATTGAATAAGAACTCACCTCTTTTTAGAATGATTAGAAAAGATTTAGACCAATAGTCATTGCCTATATGAGGAGGATTTATCGCTTATTAATATGCTAGAGGACATTTACTTAAAAGCATACAGTGTTAGGAGGGTTAGAGTAAGAAAAGTTCAAATTGAACGGATTTCTTCACTAAATTCATATCAAAATTCCGAACATACACGTACTGATCCATGCCGGATTTAAGATTATCGTTCCAAAAACTCTATTCTTGTGCCCGTATTAGGTTCGAGGCTTCATCGAGCCCATCTAATTCAGATTCGAAGCCGTCTTCGAACACCTCGCCGTCCCAACGTTGCATTGTCTGATTGTGCAACATCGGAAATTTTCGACCCACCAAGGGGGGTGGAGACCGGAGGGCGGTCGAGCCATCGCCGGCAGAATCTCCTCGCCTCGACCAATCGCAGAGCCCACGCGCCGCCACGTGGCGCCGATGGGCGGCGGCGGGGTGGAGCGTCCCCGGGACGGCGGACGGTGGTGGTGGTGGTGGTGGATTAGCTGCACGAGGATCTAAGGATTTAGGAAGGGGATGCCCCGGGGGTGGTGGGGCCCGTGGCGTTGATGGGGTTCGCCTGTTCCCCGACAGCCAGTACAAGAGTCCACGTGGGCGCACGAGGCGGACGGGGCCCACCGGGGAGGCGCACGTGTCGCCGTCCCATACGCGGTGTCGAGTAGGCCGTAGATTGCGGGGATCTTCGTACGGAAAATCTCTTTCCCTTGGTGTAAATTAATGCTCTTGTTAGAGATTAGGAGGAGAGAGGGAAGGGTAGGGACAGCTTTTTGTAGAGGTGTGACAAAAGACAAAAGGTAAAAATGAGGTGGGTCTGGTTTTTTTTAGTAGTATTATTATTTTGATTAGATAGAATAATCTTGCAATTTGTTGAGAAATTATTATTATTATTATTATCATTTGGTTTGGTTTGGTCATTCACCACACCACACTTGGATAATAGTACTCTCCAATGATATTAGCGTTGGGGTTAGTAGATTAATGCGAGAAAGTACGTGGGTGATATGCCATTTCTAGCGTTATTAGCTTTTGAAAATAGGGGAAAATGGAGCTTTTCACGGGATTAATTTTATTAACTCGTGGGGCGGTGGGTACGGCCACAAATTTTCTTTTTCCCCCCGCGAAACTCATCGGTTTAAATCTTTGAAGTGCTTTTTGTAGATCATGTGCGGTGCCATGAATGTTGTGATGATTTATCCGCATGTGCCCGATTGATAACTTGCCAGTTTTGACATTTTAAATGGAGGAAAATGATTTCTTGTAGCGTGGTTTGGCGTGAATGACTTCCGACCCTTTCTCCCGTGATAATTGGACAAAATTTGTGTGCCGACTTGCACAGATGTCTCTATTGTTCTTTCGGTTTGCTTGACAACTTTATTAGGTAGTACTATGGTGGTATTATCAATATTAGCAATTGCTTGAATAAGAAAGCCATCCGTTTGTTTTCCGTGAGTAAAAACAAAAGACTAAAACAACCATTGCCGCGACTTTTCATATGCTTTGGCTAGCTTAATTAATCTAAAGTATTCCACCGATCAATTATCACTTGGTTAGGACAAATTGAGATGAGTATAAAGTCAATTGCATCAACTTCTACTAAGAAAAGTGATAGAGACTTGCATTAAATGAGCTACGCTTTCATGTCCATCGTCTTTGGAAAGCAACATATATTGAAGGATTGTGTTCTACCTGACGTTCTTTTCTTTTTCAAATGTTTTCACAATTTGACGTTAATCTAATGCGAATTGCCTCTTTAAAAATGTATAGGTATAAACTTGTACAACCATAGATACTCTTTCATAGTGTTTTCACACATAAGGTATTTTTTTTTTCCATTTTCAAATCCTTTTTAGAAATAGTAAAAAGGGGAACAAAAGTGTTATGTTTTTAACCTAGAGACATAAGCAGCGTGGAAACCCTGCTAGCCAAAGGCACACGAAACATCCTGCAAGTTTCATGAACCAATTACATCTAGGTCTTTGGCCTGTGCAGGTGATCTTTACCTGAGGCAATTTGCATATAATTAATGGGATTCGAATGGATAATATTCAGTTTATGAGCTGGAAATTCACTAATGCCCCAACCAACTACGATGACCATTTTTTAAGTGTGGCAAAACAAAACATAATGAGAAAACGATCGGCTTAAGTTTGCATGTTAATGGAGAAAATAACATTGATCGTGCCAAATAATTTGAAAGAAAAAATCGACCTGTTTAGCTTTGTTGAAGGGACTGTTTTTCTATGATATGCTCTTCTGAAAAACATATCTCCCGAAAAGATCTAATGAAACCTATCATTCTCTTGAATTGCCGATTAGAATCAAGCACTCGGAATGATTATGGAACTACTCTGCATGTTTGGGTGCAGGTGTTTAAAAAAATTCAAAATATCGATTACTCGAACTAGATCAAACCAAAACAAATGGAAAATTTTGGTTTAAGTTGCTCGTTTAGTTGTTTATGTTGAGTTCGGATAAAAAGCAAGAAATCGTTTATTTTCTCCCACGTGGTTGCACATGACAACATTCAATGTTTAGACCTCACAATATAATCTCAAATTTTTGTAGTTATCTGATAAAAAACACCAAATTCCTAGTCATCCTCTCTTTGTTAATACCATAAAAAACATTAAACTATGCCCACTTAATCCCAATATGCTAAATTATTTTGAGTCATCAAAACCCAAAACCTGTATTGGTGTGATAAATATATGGATTAATACCATGAAAAATCTCAAACTAGTAAACCTGTAACCATAAAAAATCCAAAATTAGTACACATGTGACGGATTTACCATAAACTAATTTTTTGACCATCAAAAGCCCTAAATTGATACATTTGTGTCAAATTTATCATCTATTAAATTGGGTTAATATCACGAAAAATCATAAGATAGTATATCTATGACAAACGGAGGATAAAACCTCATACTAGTACACCCGTCAACTGTCACGTGTAATCTAACTCACAAATTTGACGGTAAATTTAACGGAAACTAACAGAAAATAAAATTGTCACAGGTATATCAATTTGAGATTTTTTGTGATCAAAAATCTGTTTGAAGTAAATTTGTCATAAATATACCGGTTTAGGGTTTTTTGTGGTATTAACACTAAATATATATCCGTTGCATTTCTATCCAATATTATCGTTGAAAATCTTACGTGATGGCTCATGTGGATAACAAATGGCGAACAAAGCTAATATGGATCAAATGTGGCTATATTGAAGCCGAAACGAAGTCGTATATGGAGTTAACGACGTTGTTTTGGCTTCACTTTACAACTAACTTTTTGATGTGATTATTAACTTTTCAACAATGATGTAAACTTAACCAAATTGATAATAAAATAAAGTAATTGACTCAAATTTGCTTGTGAGCAACTTATATATTTTTATGTTGAAAGTGTTAAGTGGTCTTGGATTTTTTTCACCCTAAAAGTTAATTCAAAAGATGAGACTTTTCCTTACATTTCTAAACTAAACCACCTATTCATTCCATAACTAATGTACAATAACCCCAACAATCTTCCGCTCATGTATCAAGCCCTGCAACAACCTGTATTTCTCGCTTGATTGTTGCTCCAGACTTGCTGGTAATTGGGCTCTGGTACTATTGTTGGGTAGTCTTGAGCCTCTCTCACCCCTAAAATTAGCTAAAAAAATGAGACTTTCCATTATATTTATAAACTGACCACCAGCTTCTTTCACAACCGATGTGGGATAACTCCAATCTCCCCCTTGCACATCAAGCCCTCAGTTGGAGCGGCAACAACCATTATTTCTCATGTAACTATTTGGTTCAGACTTATTAGTAACTTGAGCTCTGATATCAATGTTGGGTGAACATAATCCTCGCACCACAAAAGTTAACTCAAAGGGTAAGACATTTCCTCACATTTATAAATTGATCACTAACTCATTTTACAATCAATGTGAAATAATCCCGAAAAAAAATTTTCATGTTGAAGATACTATTCATGATCTCTTGTTTATGCACATCAAAATCGATTAGATATTTTGTTTTCCGCTTCCAAATATGGTTCAAAAAAACCTTCGTTTCACCAATTCTAAATGCGACGGTCTAGGAAGAGGAATATATGTAGAAGAGTTTGATCTCAATACTATGTTCGTGTCGAGGTGCAACTCCATGGGGTAGTCGAATTAGACACAAAACCTACACAATCACTAGCCATATGATCGAAAGAACTAGCTGGTAACAATGAAACTTAATCTTTATCCTTTTAAACATGACTTCTTTGGTTGGCTTCAATCGACCATTATGTCCTCAGTGTGAATTTTCTAACGAGAAACATAGTCAACTACAAACACTCATCATTAGGGATGTTTGACTTCAATTAACTGCTCCGGAAACTAATTTTTCGTCATAATCATGGACGCCTTTAGATACGATTGTCATGCCATACACATATCCATCAACCCGAAATAGATCTTCGACTTGCAGCAACCGGCACAACATTTGCGGAACTTATCATATGTTGATGGAAGTAGCGGCTTATGTCAAAACTAACCTTCTCAAATTAAGGTGTCAACACATGATCATTTCGCATAGTTTGGACTAGAAGAATGACCAGACGTGTGGTATAACAATAGTCCACATGAAGATACATGTTGATATTTCTGTCTTAGGGGAAAAACATAAATTGATGAGACCAAATCTCCAGAAATTGCGATTGCGTAGATACATGACTCTTTCATAAGCAGTAAAATTCGCGTTGACATAACAATCGTCCACACTGGCAAACCACACAACGGGTTTACACAAAGGGAGTGATTTTGTGTAGGTTAATGCTCACATATTATGTCTCTGTGGAATTTAGAAATGTCCCGTACGGAGCTATGGGGAAAATCCTCAGCAATGTTACTTGATCATCCAATTTTGGTAAGACGAAATAGTATGTAAAAGCTAAATCAGAGGCGATTCTATTTGTGAACATAGAAAGGTTCTTCACAAAAGAAGAGGCATAATATTAATAAGTTTTAGGCACATCTTCCATCCAGGGAATCCTGACCACCCTTCCAAACTTACAAGAAAGATTCGCAAACAAGCAATTCACAAGTAAAAATAAAGAAAACAAATGTCAGAATATATTCCATGAGCATACTCACTTGCATCATCTACTCTATATATCTTCTCTCTGGAAGAGATTTGATGGTGATTTGATTTTTGCACCAAAAGCTTAACAAATCAAGTTCAGATGCAAAAATTGTAAGGACAGCAATATATGAGAGAAGAAGCATCGGTTTGAAATCTTATTATCCTGAAAGTCCTTAACCTTTGGGATAAAACATAATCATGTTATAAATATTTAATAATATGAGCATTGTCTATTATCTATGTAATCCTAAACCTTTTGACGACTTGATTTTTCCTTTGTACCAACCTACGACTGCATTCCAAGAAAAAAGATTCAGGATTTGATGATTTCTATTTATACGACTTAAACTTTGCATAAATTTCTCCCCGATGAAGTTAGAACCGAGCTTTCAGATAGTCTGATAAATGTGTTGTAAGAGCCATAACTAGGTCACCTTGATGGATGGAAAATATATAAACTACTTCAAAACTGATTAAGAATGATATAGAAACAGAATTGGGGAAGATCTCAAACTTGTAGATATAAAAAATGATTGGTGTAGGCTATTGTTTTGATAAAATCACCATTGACAGGGAAAGCCTTGGGTACAATTCATGGCACCCAAGTAAATTCACTCTTTAGTACGGATAGTGCAAGCCTCAGCTAGATAAGCTTGGAAACTCAACAAAAGAAGCATAAATCCTGGGTGCTTTAATAAGTCATTCTATGAAATACTTTCGAATATCTTTAAACCAAAAAGAAAGAGCAATATAGTAATCAGCTGAGGCATCTGGATGAATTTGGGGTAATATCCTGGTTAGAAGACGATTCAACAGAGAACAGAGAAGAATATATTTGCCAATGCAACCCCAACAACTCACTTTGCTCTTACACTGGTCTAAGAACAAACCTTCGAATTGAACATCAAATAAATCAATGAAAACCTAGATATACCTCTATGAGTAGTTAGTAACGAGCCTTGAGCCTTAAAAGCTGAGCAAAAGTTTGATATTATAAGTTACAATTACGAACACCATATAATCTCACGATAGGTAGAGTTTTGATTCCTTCAGCTTAGCTCGCCCTTTTTATATACTTAAAGTCAAAAGTAAACACGTAAGTAAGATTCAAAAGCATATCAATTAAACTAACCATATAGGATTTATATAGTATATATGATGTCTTAAAGGCTTGATCTAGGTGTGGACT
This sequence comes from Syzygium aromaticum, assembly GCA_024500025.1. Classification (NCBI taxonomy): domain Eukaryota; kingdom Viridiplantae; phylum Streptophyta; class Magnoliopsida; order Myrtales; family Myrtaceae; genus Syzygium; species Syzygium aromaticum. Next base: position 34,137,236 of record CM044892.1, read on the forward strand.
AGGAGGCTCCAAAATATAAAACTGTGACACTCGTGTGTCTTCCGTTGTGATCCATCTGTAGGGAAAAGAAAGCGAAAAAGGATGGAAATCCACTGTTTTGTCTTATTGCTTCTTTTTGAATTGATTTAATGTTGCTTTAAATGATACCTAACCACATCTTTACTATTAGTTTACCTCGTGAACTTTCCACTTCTCCAAATGCTTTTGTCCATAAGTAGCACACCCTCTTTCAACTCGTTCTCAAGGTCAAACAAAATATACTTGGGTGGCAAAATGATCGTGAAGAGAGAGAAAAATATAACACAATCACATTCCCCCAATTTAAAAGTTCCTCATTCTGCTTTCTTGTGGGGGCTATACTTGAGAATCGAGACACATATAAAAGATCTAATCATCCAAATTGAGTGCATGACACATGAAGAACAAATCATTCTTGTCAATATGAATAATTAAAGATGAATGCACTCGAGTGAATGATCATCACGGTAAACGCATGATTGATCGGCAAACGAACACACACCAATTATTGGGACTGCATGAAATATAGCACACCTATATGAAAATGAGAGAGAATTTTTCCAAACGTAGAGCTCAGATTCATCATCATTTGATCGAAGTACACTAAGATTATGATCCAACTTGGCCACTTCATTTTTCCTACTAAGAAGTCTCCAGTCTAAACAGTTCGTGACTAGTTCCCTCGCACACTACTGACACTACACCATTCACTCCTGTCTCCCAAAGAGAAGCTTCAAGGGGTACCCACAAATCTAAAACATATCTTGCAGAAGCCAAATCAAAAAAGAAGAAAAGACTATATAATGCAGGGCCAGGTCAAGGCTCTTTAGACCAATAAGGAGAAAAATCAGCACAAATTTGACCATACATATTCTAAGATCACTAGAAAGTAAAATATAGAAATAGCAATAAGATAGGAAATACCCATGTTCCGAAAGAGGCAATAGATGTCTCATATAGGCATCAAACCCATCTTGATCCCACTTATCGGCATCAAATTGGCCTCTCATCTTCAGCCTGTTGTAGCAGCAGGCGGCGGGAGCGCATTGTTATTCGGCTTCTGCTTTGGCCTCTTCCTTTTCTTCTCGTAGCTGACCCCCCGCGCCTTCGCCTGGAAGTCGCGGACCTCCCTCAGGTAAAGCCGCACGGCTCGGGCGCCAAACGGGTTCGCCTCGGGCCTCCCCCCGTGCTCCTCGAACGCGGCCCGGAGGCGGCCGATAAGTGCGTCGAGGCTGCCCCAGGCCTGGCGGAGCGGGCACGGGCAGGGTGCGGGCGGGTTCGGGAGGCCGAAGAAGGGGCAGTTCTGGTTGTGGACCTTGGTCTTGCCGAATTGGTCGAGGTACCGGAGGAATTCCAGGACATGGGCACCACTGCACATGGTGAGGGAAAGTGGCGGCCTGTGGTTCCTCAGGTACTGGCAGAAGGTGTTCCAGTCCCGCCGCTTCTGGTTCTCGTAGCGGCTTGGAGTGGGGGGCGACGCCGACATTGGCGACGACGAGCTCGCCCCGATTATGTGGGTATTGATGGTGATTGGGGTGTCGAAGTTGGGGTTGCTTGACGATGATTCTGGGACTAGCTCCATATAGGGAAGTGGTGAGATGGTTTCTTGAAGTGGCTTTTCTTTTTTCTTGGATCTTGATTGGGGATGAGAGATCTGCTAATTTGGTAATATTGGGGTTCTTGCTGATCTAGGGTTTTGCTTCTTTTGTCCGATTGTGCACGATCAAGTACCAAGAAAAGGCATGAAGTAGAACGAGAGAGCTGGAGTCACTTTCCTGTCATATGAAGAGAGAGAGAGAGAGAGAGAGAGAGAGAGAGAGTTCTTAATATTCCACACTCCCTGCGCAGCTGAGAGAAGCTTTTCTTCAGGTGTTGGAATAAAACAAATCAAAATGAAAGAGAGAGATTAAAATAAGGAGGATGTTGGATTTTGCATGGTCTTGAGAAGAGTATTTAATGAAGAGTAGGGCTGGACAGAGAGAAAAATTGAAAGGAAAAAAAAGCAAACAGGGGGGAAGATTTAGAATGGTTTCTCTTTCTTTCCCTTTTCCCCCTTGGCCTTGGCCGGATATGATGGTCAGTATTCAAATTCAGAACAACAGATTCTCCTCCTCACACGCTCCTTGTTGTGGGTCAAGAAAAGGAGAAACAAGAGAAACTACCGATTCCTGCCATGGAGGATCAGTTTGCTTCTTTGGGTGGACGATGGTTTCTGAAAAAGGAAAATGATTTTGCAGAGGGGGGAAGAGAGAGAGAGAGAGAGAGAGAGAGAGATCAGATCATCAGATTTTTTTTCTTTCCAGGAAAAGACCCCAGCAACTGAAGTTGCACACTGTGCGCGCACACACACACACTCAACTTTAGAGAGCGAGAGAGAATGAGGAGACCAGTGGTCAAGACAGAGGCTGTCATCGGGTAATAAGTAAACAAACTGGAGACTGTTTGGTCAAATGAGGACAAGCTTCGCAACAGTACTTGTACGCGCACAGTGGAAGTGATGGTGACCCAGAAAGAAGAGAGTGGACAAGAAACTGATTGCTTTGTGCAAGCCAAAACCAGTCGCAATAATGGCGATCGATCCTTACTTCTTTGTTCATGGGCGCGTCCACGCCACGCACGAACAGATATGGTTGGATTGCAACAACGATGTTCTCTTTCAGGAACCTTCACAGCAATTACTGTCTCTCCCTCTCCGTCTCCCTCTCCCCCCTCTCACACCAGTCCAAGCTTCAGCGATACACTGTACTTGCGATTTCACTTCTCATCTGGGGATGAAAGCGAGGTCACTGTGACATTACCCTTTATTACATTTAGGCTGCAATTGATGCTGGAGAGAGAACCAGAAGCCGAGTCGAGCTTGAGACATCGCTGAACCATGTATGCTTCCCGATTCATGATTAAAGAATCCCTTTTGCTAATTTCTTTTTAGCATATTGTTTGGAGAAGAAATGAGGTGTGTAGAATGCTTTTCATGTACAGGATTTGTTTCTGAATTTCTAGAAGTCCTTGTCGTTGTTTTTCTTTGTTTGTGCATCTTTGTAGTCTGGCGCTTTGTTGACTTATAAATATTGATTTTTGGTCAGGAGATAAACGTTTGCATAAAGTTGAAATTATAATACTTAGATAATATGGCTGCAAATAAGCTTTTAAATCCACTCACTCGCCTAACTTTGGCTTGTCGCTGGTGATAAATTTGGAGGGATGATTGAGGTGAAAGTAGATGGCTTAACTATATCAATATCACAAGACAGTCACGTACCTATCTTATATACTTAAAAGGGCTAATTTTATTAAACATCTCAAATTGATACATTATGTACGATATTTACTCAAAATAAATTTTTGTATAATAAAAAATTCCAAAGTGGTACAATCGTACCACAATTACCTCAAATTGCATTAAATCTATGATTTTTTTGGGTAAATATTATGTGGATGTACCAATTGAAGGTTTACTTAAAAAATGCGGTTTCTATTGAGAAATTCGCTCATAATTTTCCTAGATTTCAAAAATAATAAGAAAGGTACTATAACTTATTAAATGGAAAAAGATCTTTGTCCAATCGTTTTAGAAATTTACAGAGTTAAGTTGATTTCATTTGAGTTTTTGGAATTTTGGCGAGTTATCCCCCAGCATTTTAAAATTTGCAATTTACCTCTTAACTTTTTGAAATTGATGACAATGTGCCTTCTAGTGTTGACAGCACTCAAAATTTTCTCGGATGTCTAACTGGCTGACCGTATGTGGCTAGTTATAGATGGCAAATCGGTCGTACATCATCTATATTTATGAGAAAAAAATAGGGAATACTCAAAATACATTTAAAACTATATATTGATGTGAGGTCAAATTCTTGCAACAACATTAGGGAGGAGGGCGAATTCAATAGGCCAAATCGCAAATCGGTCATACGTCATCTATATTTTTGAGAAAAAAATATAGTAACTATTCAAAATACATTGAAAAGCTATATATTGATGTGAGGTCATATTCTCGCAAAAACTTTAGTCACATTCAATATATTTCTAAATTGTTCTTCTATTTTTAATATGTATATACTTATATAACGAACTTACCCTTCCTAATCAGTCCCGTAAAGTCTAGGTTGTTGGAACTCAAAGCAAACTCTAGTCAAGGTCAACACTAGAGGACACGTTGCAACCAATTTCTTCAATTCGCGGGGCAAATCACAAAAAAAGAAAAATCAAAACGTTAGGGGCAAGTCACAACAACCTTAAAAAAATTTTGGGGGGGGGGGGCAAAGTACCCTCTTGAAATCAAACTGGATTTCATAAGGGGCAATGTTGTCCTCTTCTTATTTTCCGAAAAAAAAACATTGCCTCTCTCATATGTCCATCTCGTGTTTCCTTTATCACGATTTGTCCCATCATATTACATAGTTAGATTTTTCTCCCTTTGAGATTGATAAATACTAAATATGTAGGGGAGGGGAGCGGTGGTGGGGGGTTGGGTTTGGTCAGAAACCTACAATATCGTACCGGGGATTTAAAGCATGATTGTCGAAACAGTGGATTTTTATTAATCCTATTAAAAGAGTTTAAAAAAAAAACAATAAAACGAGGGTTTTATCAATGATTTTAATATTCCTTTTCGCTAGATTTGAGGAACATCCGGGAAGTTCCCGTTTTTCCACTTACAGTATGGAACAAACTTCCTGCATTTGGAATCGCAAAACGGTTTAATTCCTCTTCAAGCTTTGAGTTCAATTTCAAATTTATCAAAAAAATCTTATCTAAAAAAAATCCCTAATTTTTAATTTTGTCTCAAATTTATCCCGTTAACTTTCCGTTCAACAATCACCGTTAATCGTCCGACGTGCCATTTTCATGCGTACATTTGTTTCCTTCATTTCCCTGCACGTCATTTTTTCTTTTTCTCGATTTCTTTTTTCTCTTTTCTCCCTTCTGCGCCTGAGCTGCCACTCACTGTTGATGCGCACGGACTCCTCCGCCACGGCTTCACCGGCTGTCACCAATCGCCACCCGGACCTCCGAGCTGCGCCACAACCTCCGACGATCCCTCCGACCTCAGCTCCTTGTCACCGTAAGGGTGCCGCGGTGGCATTCGCGACCAAGATTCGAGGTTGCGACGCCATGGCCGACCGAGATCCTGGGTCAGCGCGGCGGTCGCGACCTCAATCAGAGGGTCTCCACGTCCAAAATGGCGGCCTCGATCCCTCGTCGTGACACAATGGGTGACCTCGAATCGAGGCAGCAAGTCGCAGTGGCATACCTTCGTGCGAGGTAGAGATTTAAACGGCAAGGAGACAGAGCACATCGACCACTCCCGAGGCAGGTGTTGGAGGAAGGCCGGGCGACTCGCCTGAGATCTTGGCGGCGGCGGGGCTTCGGCGGCGGAGTAAAGTGTTGGATGCGTGCTTTTATTAGCTATATAGGGTTTGGATGGAAATGGGTGTGTGAAAAGGAGCTCGACCACATTGAATCTGTCACGATCAACCACGAGCCTGTCGCAATCGCGGCTCGGCCGTCACTTATGACTCAAATCCTCTTCCTCGGCTCTCTCAGCATCGACTCGGTCATGCACGGAGGCTGCTACGCCGGCTTCGCGAAGGGCTCCGCGTCGAGCTGCTCCTCCACGGCGGGTCTTGCTCGCGGCAGATTTCACTGCATAATTGACGGGGAAGAAAGAGCTGTGAGGCCCCCTCACTGTTCATCGTCTTCTTCGTCGAATTTCACCTTCACGGTTCGGTTTTTTGTCCCGGGTTTTCGATTTGCAAGTTGGATGTTGACTTCTGGAGTCGCCGACTGAACTGCTACTGATATGTAGTTGTTTTTTTTTTGTCCCTTTGTTAGTCTGTTGAAGAGTTCCTTCGTTTCTTGAATCTTTGTTGCGCGCGGAGAATTAACAAGAAGAACGGCACGGGGAGGTTTTTGATTAGAGGACTGGAAATTGGTGATAAACTTCATCAAGTCCCAGTGAATAAACTGTAACTCTCCTCACTGTTCATTGGGAAAGAAGAAAAACAGATGAAAAATAAAGGTGACGTGGACTGACATGCGGAGGGAAATGAAAGAAAACATGCACACGTGGAAATGCTACGACGGACAACTAAGGGTGACTGTTGGACGGAAAGTTAACCGGATAGATTTGAGGCAAAATTAAAAATTAAAAATTGTTTTTAAGATTAAAAAAAGTTTAAGATATATTTGAGATTCAATTTAAAGTTTGGAATTTTTACGTAGAATTAGGCAATTGCAAAATCCTCAAATAGAGGATGAACTAATTAAATTAAATTAAATTATATCTTTTGGTATGATCCCTTGATGGCTTGAGGTGACTAATTTTTTGATTTATTTAATTTGTGATTTCTTAGTTCTGATAAAGAGAATTGAAAATTCGGATGATGCTCCGAGTGGGAAACCCCCTCGGTTCGCCCCCCGGCCCTCCCCCCCGGCCTACAAGGCTAGGCTACAAGATGTGATGGAATGTCAAGACACCGATTAATCCGTACCAACTCAAATCAAAATCAAACAAAATTTAATGCAATGAAAAATTACAAGTTTGCTTTTATCTTTTTTTTTTCTTTCTAAAGTTGAAAAAAATGCTGTGGGTCCAAAGCATTACTTGATTAAGAAAATTTAATGCAATGAAAAATTAAAAGTTTGGTCGTTTTATTTTTTGATAGTTGTCCGCGATCACTCTTCAATCGTGTTGTGGTTTTATACTTGTAGGCGTATATACACAAAAGTAATCCACCTGTTTAATTTACTTTCTTGCACGGTTTATATGGAATATTTTAATTTTGCTCACATAAAAGCAATTTGCTCCACCAATGAAAAATAATTGTCTCCCTGAAGATGATTGTATTCTTTTCTATTCACTTAAAGATACTTACATATTAAAAGATGAAGTTTCCATGATAAGCCTTTTCCATATATTGGACACATAGGTCTACAGGGTCTCAGCTGGAACTTGAGATATTTGGGTTGATTTGAAGATTTAGTTATATTAATTGGAAATTTATTGAAATTAACATTATTGAAGGTTTAGTTCTATTACTTGTACTTTTTCACAACTTGTTCAAGCCTTTCATTACATTCGGTTTACAACTTTTTTTTTATAATTATTCAAGAGTCTAATGAGATAAATTTATGGTGCCCCAAATTTAATGGGGGCCAAAATCTGTACGATATCAAAAGTAGTTATATATAATTAAAGCTCTCGAAAAATTAAGTGAATCTGGCCACTCGAAAAGCTTAACCCTCTTGCGAAACTAATTTCTGCCGAAGTGAACACGATAAATGAAATTAGGGCAATGAATAATTGATTATTACGTGTTGTTGCGTGGAGACCTAGGAGAGTGGAACAGAATTTGTCCTCTTTAGGGATTTCAAGTTGCACGGAGCTTAGAAAATCTATCGCCCCAGCAAATTTGTGTGAATACCAAGGTTCACATCACCCTCCCAAGTTGCCGTGCACGAAGTCCTCTGGCTTTTCCAGGGAAGGTGGCATGTAACTTTATTGTCCAGAAAAATACAAAAAAAATAAATGCAAATCATGCCTCACTCATCAATCGTGTACAAAGGTGGACCAATTTTAGACCTATAAATAATCAGATTACCCACTAAATATGTTCACCTTTATGAGAGAAAAACAAAATCATTAGAGTATCAAACCACTTTGCCAATTTTGTGGCCAAGAAAGGAAAATAGTCCATCCAAAATTTTTAATTTGTGAGTTTGATTAGCAAGGCACACACCAAATTTGCAAAAAATTAACATTTTGCAGTGTCAAGAGTCTAATTATTAGATAAAGTAGAAGAAATCAAGTTGAACCAATGTCATTTAATTTGGGTTATCTTCAAATGAAAATGAAAGGCGGCAACAAATGAACTAAGGAAGCTTCACAGCAAATTCCCCTGTTCCTTCGTTCCTGTCTTGCCTATAGGCCACAAGATGTATAAAAATCCAAAATTACGAGAACGACTTTATTGCTAATCACAATCGCTACATGTACTTTTTGACGAATCCGAAACTGTCCATTACGCAACTTATTATTTTCAATTCGTTCCTTGTACTAGAGCCCTTAATTATACAACAATATTAGTGAAATACATCCTTTTTCTTGCAAGCACTATAATACACCTTTGGAATATGGGATTTTCTCAACATCAAAAGATGGACTTATCTCAAGATGGTATAACTTATTTGGCAAAAATTTGCCGTTCGGAAAAGTTCAGTGTATTTAACGAAGAAGGTCACATGATTTCTAATTGAATTCGCAAGATTAACGTTTTAGGGTTATTATTAGATCCATCGCCGACGTAAATTTTTTTATTTTTACTACAAAATTCACCATTGGATGGAAGAAGTATGAGTAGCGGTGGACATTATAATGATCCAAAGTTTTACACGGACTCTTTTAATATTGTTTTATCTCGACTTTCTTTTTCGTTTTTTGGGCCGGTTTTACACCGACTCTTTTTATTTTTGGCTGATGGGAAGGAATGATTTGTCCAGATAGTTGGCTATGGTTCATTTTCATGCAAAACTGCGAGGTTCTCCTAAAGTGAAAGTGACCCGACATTGCATGCCCCCCCCCCTAAACTGAAATATCAGAGACAATTATTCAAGAAGCAAAGCTGGGAATTCCGACAAAAAAAAGCGAAGATTTGCATGTCGAAACCCTTGAAACTTCTTTGGCTGATTAAGATGCAAATTTGTTTGGCACGTAAGATAAATGATTAAGACCACTTCCTTGAACGAACGAAATGAAGCTGTCCCTCCACGACAAAACTCGAAAAGCAACGGCAGCCAACGACATCAAATTCGAAAAATTTGAAGTTAGGGAGATGAATTGTTTCAGGACATCATCTGTCTTTGTCTCAACCAACATGCCCAACCAGTAGTCAGTATTGTAAGGGTCTAATTCAAGAAAGAAAGGAAAATAAAAACCACCTTATTTGGTGAAATTGGGGCCCATGCCCTTCTGAGGAATTCATCGTGTGTACCTGAAATTGGCATCCAAAGTCAATGACAAATTTGCAAAATTTTAAACAAATTATTGGCCGAATTGTAATGTCATTCGAACCATCCTTAGACTGTCACACGTGCTTTGGTAGACAGATTAAACTAATTGGGTCCCAAATTGCGAAATCTGTTTTTGGACCGTGGACTTATGAGAAGGATGCTTTACGCGTGTTTTAAGCTTCAATTGATTCACGCCGAGGAAGGCATAGAATGATTGTGCGATCGCATGTTTTTATGTTTCCTGCTGTGATTAGCATTGCTTAAGCCATGAGCATGGAATTTGCAGGGTTTTAGGCTTTGGAGCTTACTTCAAAGCTAAGGGATTAAAGAAGAGTAACCGCATCTGTCTTTTGGATGTGGTAACATGGCTTGTCAAATTGTTTCATTGTCTTGAGGGAGGGAGGGAATATTGTACGCATAGATATAGCGATTAGGAAAAAGATCCCTCTCCTTTTGTGTCGTTTTTTCGGGACAAAAGCCTTTTTCTTTCGGTGGAAAAAGATTTGTTAAATTTCGTGTCGTGTTCGAGTCATGTTCTCGAAAACGCGTCGTTCCAGTTCTCGAAACCGCGTTTGTTGGGTACCTAACTTGCGACCGACACGGTCTTAAATTATTGCCACTCCTGTTGATCGAGCTAATCTCCTGTTATGAACAAAACTTTTTCCGATGTAATCAAGGAGATTCTTGTTTGCTCCTTCAAAGAAAACATGCTGGAGATGATCGAGCTTTTAAGGATCTTGAAAAGCCATAAAGAATTCATTACTTGTTCTCTGAAATTTCGGATCTGATCGTCCTCCTCTTCCAAGCACACTGCAGTAGAAAGGGTGTGCTTGTGAATTGTGATCATTTAGTCAATCATGGGTTGGACCAAAGTATCATGATGGTGATGAATTATTTGCTCTAAATAAAGGTCAACGATGATGAATTATTGGCTTTTGAAAATTCCATCCAAGATTAGAAAATAAAGACACGAAAATAGAGGAGGAGAAGAAAGCACAGTAGAAGTGACATAAATGCACTACCACCTCTATAAAAGAGTGAGTAACTATGACATGACTGCTCTGCAAAGCTTTATCTGGAAAGAGAACATTGCAGCCGACCTGCTCTGTTTAATGTAACCGATGACAACAATCTACTTCAATGGTTCCACAGACTGAGGCGCTACAAGCTAGAATGTAAAGAACAACAAGATTTAAAAAAAGAGACTTGAAAATAATGAATTTGCTGTCCGTCTAAAGGAGATCCTCATATAAATTCTTCCAACCATACAAGGGAAACTAAAAATAGTTGGTGACCATGTTCATGGTTTTGTAATAATATAGAAAGTTACTTCTTTTTGTGACTATCTTCATGATTTTTGTGAAATATGAAATTGTACTTTTTTCAACAGGAAAAATGAAAACTGTCTTGAATGGAGGTGCTGGTTTACTTCATGGTGTCCGCAACAATCCAGCCAAAGAGAAAAGTAACAAGAACTATCTTGCACCCACAAAGCCATCTAGTGACAGATCTTTGGACTTGGGCTTTAGGGTCAAAAAGCTTCTTTTAATGGCATCATGTCATAGGAAAGAATCTGAATGATAATTTCTCATGATGATGATCCATCAAATCTGATATGACAAGTTTTCTACTTGGGCCAATACCTCCACTTTCTTACCATGGAGCCAGATTGTTCAAATCACAGTAGCCTTTTGAAGCTGATTATAATAAGCTCATTTTGCATCAAGGACCGAAACAGAGACAAATCCAAGACTAAGCACATAAATTTGGCAGATTATAACTTTACAAGCTGACTAAACAGAAAACAATTGGGCAGAAGAGCACCAAATGAGAAGTCCAACTGCATTTAGCTAAGTAGAACAACACTACAACGTGAGGAGCTTTTATTTTAGCTGCCTCTACACAAACTGAATAGGGCGGTAAGGGAAACGGCTTCTTCTATTAGATCCCGTTCTCGCTTGGGGTTCCCGTCATTATGCGCTGCATGCAGTTAGCGAAGATATATGAGTTTTAACCATAAAGGAATGCGAGAAACCACGGGAAAGAAATGGACAGGGGATATGTATTACCTGAAAGCATGACAGCGCGTAATGAACATCGTTTTCTGAGATCTGGTGGTGAACAACCAGTCTAACTCTGAAGAAAGCCATCTCAAAATCAGTTTACTAATACATGATTTGTCAAGTTCACTACAAATATACCATCTGTTAAATGATGGTCCATAAGGGGAAAATTAGTCAAAACAGATGATCATCAAAGGCGAAGAACGACCTGGTTGAGGTCTCCGGCATCACGAGTATTCCATGTTCTTCCAGATTCTTGCACAGCTTCTGTACTGTCATGTTAGAGCCTTCGTCGATATCAAAGTATAACTGATCAGAGCAAAGAGTCGGATATCAGTTGTGTTAAGGAGCCATGCCTATTAAGCTTCGAAGAAAATATCCCCGCGAAATAACGAGGATCTCTTTTTTCACTACTAAAACCAGCAGTACTTACAATATTAGTCTCCACAGAAGCAACATTCACTGCTAGCCCTTTAATCTTGTTTAGTCCCTCTGAATACATCACATACATCAGAAGCGCACACGGGATTAAGCAGTCAGTAAATCATAATGATAGGGTAGGTAACGATGTACAAAGTGAGGTGTCGAGTACCTGCCAAAATCTTTGCTTTCTTGTGATCACTTTCGAGCTTTCCAACATTTTCACGCAGTGCAACAAGTGCAGCAGCACATAAGATGCCCACCTGCCTCATTCCACCACCTAAGGTTTTCCTCAGCCTTCTAGCCTGAATTAACGAGCTTAGAATCATTAAATTATCAAATCTGAATAGAAAAACAAAAGATGCAATTAGTATATGCACAGAGTTTAATACCTTTGCGATGAAGCTCTCGGAACCAACAATAACAGATCCAACAGGGGCGCCGAGACCTTTTGATATACAGACCTACCAACAGTTTGACCAAATTAATAGAGAATCATTTTTAGATGCAGTCCAAAGTAGAAAATTAGTCGAAATCAAACTCATGTGATGCCAAGTTAACGTACTGAAACTGAATCAGCAGCTTGTACCAGCCTATCTACCGGAACTCCAAGTGCCTACAGAATAAGATGAATGCAACCATTTTAGTTAATGTTAACACGATGCAAGTATCTAAAATCATCTCTAGATAATTATCACTCACAACTGCAGCATTAAAGATGCGAGCCCCATCTATATGAAGCTTAAGACCATGCTTCTTTGCCAATTCTCCGACTTTATCAGTATACTCAACAGACAAACATCTGCCACCAGTACTGCGTTCGGAAAAAATGATATCATGAGACAAGCAGAAATGAAAAAGAATAAAGTCGATGGAAAAATGCATCATCCCAAATCCAGACATAAAAATAGCTCCATGGACTAAATGCCAAAAGTAAATAAATAGAAATCCATGGATAGAGCTTCATAATCAGATCTGGTCACTAGACCTCTCTTCAGCATCATCTGCTTCGAGGTAATTCTGGGCATGGCCAGCTCCCATATTGCAACATGAGGCTGTTGACAAATCAAGAGAAAAACTTCGGATATAGTTCTACCCAATAACAGAGACTTTGCTCATAAACCACCACATAATTCACATGGTTGTAGTGGATTAGATTGACCCAGCATTTCATGAGTTCAAATATCTGTGCCACAACGAATAACTCAGAACTCAACAGAACAGAGTGAGTGATATTGAATGGCCTGAGAAGACCTTTAGGGAAAGCAAACTACTATCAAGCAGGAATTGACAGACTAAAGATTTATGTTTCACCAGCAAAATAGGAATTACCAATAAATTCTAGAAGAAATATATCCCAGTTTGGTAAGACAAACAGGGCCCTTAACTTTAGCCGAACCCAATGTGACGAATATTGCATCAAGCTAACTAAGCACAATAATCAAATACAATCTTGCCAGAACATCTCATTCAAAACTTTGATAGATAGAGTTGCCTTACTTTGCATGTGAGTTCTCCAAGCAAATAAGCCTAGTGGTAGGATACACAAGCGCCCCTTTTGGATCCCTTATGGCAGCTTCAATCAAATCAATATCCATCGTTCCATCCTCGTTATTCTTCAACGTCCTTGGATGAACACCTCCAATTGTGGAAATCCCTCCGTTCTCGTAAATGTGTATGTGGCAGTTATTTCCAAGAATGACTTCGCTTCCTCGGACCTCACAGTGAACAAGAACGCTGATGAGATTTCCCATAGTGCCTGATGGAACAAAGAGACCGGCTTCTTTGCCCGTGATCTTCGCCACCTCTGTTTCTAAGCGATGTGCCGTCGGGTCATAACACAATACGTCGTCATCGACTTCGGCATCGGCCATTGCTGCCCGCATTGCCTCAGTTGGCTTGGTGACAGTGTCGGAACGAAGATCCACGGTCTTGGTCACCATTTTTTTCCTGGAATTAAGCAACGATGGGGAAAAATTAAAAGGGAATGAAGGTATAAATATACAGAAACTCTCAAGCATCTGGTCATCCAAGATTTTCACTTTCTGCAGCTATCATGAGCATACGCTATGAACAGTCTCAATTACCCTATCTTGTTTTCTGAATTAATCAACGTAAGCAATAAAGAAGAGGGGAACAAAGAATCCTGAAACTGACACCATTTTCACCCTCTCAAAATCTTACAATATCTGCTTCAGCCTAAAGTTTCAATTTTTGTAATCACCTTGGATTCATATAAAAAAAAAGACGTAACCATCTAACTCTCATAGTCTGGATCGAGCAGAGAAGTGCGAAAAGATCAATTTGAAAGGAGTAAAAAGGGGAATTTCGACAAACAGATGTGCTGCGACGTACTTTCAGAAATAGACCGATGCATGCTAAGAACGTCGCGAAAGACACAAAACGATGTAACATGATTAGAAAGCACCACGCAAAGATCATCTCCGCTTCAAACTACCCATCACATTCAAGAATGAATTCTCGTTTCAAAAGTTTGATCTTCTTCGAAAAATGCTCTTAAAAGAGGCCAATTCAGGCATATTCATGCTCATTTCTATACAAGCCATCAAAACAATTCCAGAGATCAAACTCCGCATGCCTGATTGCGTGAGAAAGTGTCATGATCATACCTGTTTGGTTCAAAATTGCAACTTTATCTCCTGGTTGTTCGACTCCAGAATCCCAACTTTCGGTGCGCTTAATTAGCAGAGAGAGAGAGAGAGAGAGAGAGAGATTCACTGCAACCTGAAACACACCCACCCAACAAAAAGGGAGCAAAACAACAAACTTTTATTTTTTTTTGGTAAGGAACAACAAACTTTTATTCATCACACAATAAACCTCAAAGCAATCTAAAGACGAAGAGCTTATCAGAAAATTGCTAGAACCTAGAGAACTGTGAACAACAAATACGTTGCTGCTGAAGAACCTCCTACAGAAAAATCAAAAGGCATGACAATTCATGAAAATGGAATGCTAAAAAACGCACATCCAGAAAAGCGCAGCCAAAACTCCGCCGGGGACAGACAGGTATATATACATACAAAAGCACTTCTGCTCGGAGAGATGCACGTCACACGTTTGGCCCCAAAGGAAATTATGCAGAGATTGAAAGAGAGGAAAAATTCTGGGCAATTAGTTGTGGCATCCAGCGCGGTGGACACCTATCTCGTGCATGCAATCCAAGTGGTTGCTAATGTCACGGCTTTCAATCATGCAATTGCAATCTTGGGCATTAAATATTATCCCCAAGAGGAAGGGAAGTTGAAAAATTTAAGGAAAGCAAATCTCCAACATCATCAGCCTACCTCAGAAACCCACTGCCTTAATTGTGTGGCAACTCAATTCGTGGGCTAATGGGAGACAGAGTCCTCACATTGGTCAAGTACTAATGGTTGGACGAATTGGGTTTTGCTTGTTCCATTGAGAAAGTGGGATCTTCTTTCCCGGAACCTGGCTGCAACCCATTATTTGATGGTGGCTTTTTTGACATTTCAGGGGGAGAAATGAATCGTAGCAGCTTCCTATTTGCCAGGAAGAAGATAAATTAGGTTCGAAAAGGTGCTTTCTTTTCAGCTCGTTTCTGTGGCTGAAGAAGTCGGGCTATAGACAGTTTTTTAAGTTTCACTATTGTGGCTGCTAAGAAAGATGGTGCTATGTTAAATCAGGCCTTAAGCCTCCGGTCAGGACCACAAGTTTCTAGAATCTAATTCCGGTTCAATAAGCACAGAAAGAACCTACATATTAAACAAGTGGGAAAACGTAGAGCGTACGTTTAGCTGGAAAAGTGTCAAAAAAGTTCTAAATCTTTTATATTAATGTCAATTTAGTTCTAAATCTTTTTTTGTATCAATTTAGTCCTAAACCTTTTCAATTGATGTCAATTCAGTCATAAACCTTTTTTTTGTATCAATTCAGTCCTAAATCTTTTGCATTTGTGCTAATTCAATCCTTCTACACGTGAATAGTTATTAGTCGAAAGAACTGAATTAGCATCAATACAAAATGTTTAGGACTGAATTGACACAAATTCTAAAGGTTTATGACTGAATTGGCACAAAAAAAAGGTTTAGGACTGAATTGGTATCAATGTAAAAAGTTTAAAATTGAGTTGGCATAAATGCAAAAAGTTTAAAACTGAATTGACACAAAAAAAAGTTTAGGACTGAATTAACACAAATGCAAAAGATTTAAGATTGACATTTTCCTCTACGTATGGCTAATTTGCGCTAGGAAAATTCAACCCCTGAGGTCTACAACTTGGAAATTTCGCTTGATGCGCACGAATTATGGTTCCTAGAAGGAGGAGCTTTCTTAGGGCCACTCCAAGAGCCTCGTCTTAATAATTATCTAGTTATAGAAGGTCAGAGGGACTGCTATAATCAGGAGTCTCTTACACCGATGATTATCTAATTGAGATAGGATGATAAGGTCGTTATGACCTAAAAGATCTAATGATAATAACACCCCTAAGTTGTTCAAGAACAACAATTCAGACGACGTCTATCTTCTTCCTCACAATTTTCTTATATTGACCGGGGCCTTTGCGGTTAAGTCCCCATGCATAAATGGTAAATGGAGAGCATCACCGAGTAACATCAAACACAACAATCTCCAAGTTTTGGAGAAGAAAAGGACTCGCGAGAAAAGTTAAAAAATCGGAGAATCTTTGGAGTCCACCGATTCTCAAGATCCTTCTTCGAGGAGACCAAACGTCCAAAAGTGCTAGAATTTGTGGTTTCTCTTTGAAAAGGGTCCACATCAATCAAAGTCAGTGGAACTTTCAAAGAAGCAAATTTCTCTTTCTTCTTCTCCATATTCATGAAAACTATTCTCAACTTGAGAATCTCTCGCGTACGAGACCCCTTCATTTCCCTATGGGAAAGGACTAATCCATGAACCGAAACCCAACGCTTCTTTGAGACGTGCATGCTCCTCTGTGTTACCAAGTAATGAGAACATAAAATAATAACAGGATAAATAATTTAACCATTACTTACAGAAGGGAGAAAAAACAAATGGCCGTACGGTCGCTCTCCTTGGTAACTGTATGAAGCCAAACAAGAATGTTCCAACTTGTTTGCAAATTGCAACGACGGAATTGCAGGAACTAAGTACTTAAATTTGAGTTGTTTTTTTTTATAGTTGTACACTGCAAGCCAGCCAGAAAGAATGGGGGGAGGGGTGGCTTTTTATGCAGGTCTCCAATGGCGGCTCGTGCTTATCGGAGTTATCGATGTAGTCGGATGAAATGTTTGGTTTGGTTTCCTCTCTCTCTCTGATTAGCTGTGATCTCTATCTTGATGCAGGTGACTTTATTAAATTGGGGTCTAATAATGCTTTGGGGGGGTCGTGGTTGACTGCTTTTGACCGGTAGTATTGGGGAATCGACAAAGGATTAGACAGGTGACGTCAACTGGCCTTCTTGTTCTTTAAAGAAATCTGTTCCCTTGTACATTCATTTAAAAGAATTATTGTAATTTTTAATATACTGTTTCTCTCGCTTTATGTGCGATGGATGTATCGAAATCGAATTCTTTGTGTCATTACTATTTTATTTTTTTTGGTTGGATGTGTTATTACTATTTAATGAATCTCGAGACATCCATTAATAAAGTCTTTTTAGAAAAAAGTTATTGGTATAATGTTGAAATCCTATGTGATCGTTCGCCTAATTCAAATTGAGCACTCTTTTAAGAGTTTCGGTTTAATTGGTAAAGTTGCCGAGCATACATCAACATGACAGACAATCAATAAAATAAAATGACGAATTGTGTTCCAAAAAATTTCATTTGTTTTGTGAAAAATTTTCTATCGGAAAATATTTTTTTAGTGAATCGTTTAGAAAAATGAGTCAATAGAAAATTTTCTAGAGTTAACAGACAATATATGCTAAAATTTAGAAAATGAACTCCTTTATTAAAAAACAGAAATTATTTTTCAAAATATGACTACATCCCGACATGTGGGTCCTTGGCATTTGTGTCCAGGTCCCCTGAGGTCGAGCCAAGGATCCCAATGCCAAAGCCTAGGACCCAGACATCCGGGCCTAGATCCCTTGAGGCCAAGTCAAAAGGGGTGATCGTGAGACATGCTAAATTTTACTTCTATTTATTACAATAGCAATTATTGTGTTATATAGAGATAACATTGCATGTTAAAATTAAAATAAATCATCATTAGTATGTTAATTAAGAGCTTACGTGATATTATATTACAATAAATAAGGTATGCTTAGCACCATAAGATTTGAACATTAGATCTAGCGTACCTTAGATTACATAGGTTTAGTGAGAGTTTTATTATGATTACAAAGCGCCACTAAATTGATGAATATTAGGATAGTGCCATGGGTGGCTATACATTGAAAATGCCCAAAATGACTTTAAGACACAGAACTCTAATAGAATCTATTTATAAGGCTCAAGTTTATCTATAAGGTCATTAATATTTACCAGACGGGACCAATATACCCTGAAAAGCATATAGGACAATTATGCATTTTGCAGGCCATGCTAATAATTTTGGTAGTTTTAAAGTATTTTTCTGATTTGTCGGAATTTAGAATGGACAGCAAGTTCCATGATATGTGTGGAAATCTTAAAAACCTTTTGTAGAATTACCATGTTGCCTTCAATCTCATCTTGACCAACCACTCGTCACTAATATCTTATGCTACATTCTTTAATTTTCATCTAGTTTCTTACTTACTAATTACAACGTTCCTTACATCACTTCTTTTAACTCTAGCTTATTAATGCTCTCTAAGCTTGCAAGCCAATTGTCTCGTTCATGCATTTTACTTGGTCAATCTCTCTCTCTCTCTCTCTCTCTCTCTCTCTCTCTCTCTCTCTCCAATCATTATCTTTAATTATTATAACCCATGTCACTTCCCCGAAGTGTTCATTTTCTTATCTTAAGTGCAATTTCTCTTATGCCTTCCAAAACGACAAGCGAAGTTCCATAAATTTTCTTCTAAGCTTCAAAATTTATCAAATTTGTGTTATCTTTAGTTTTTAGTCTAACTTATTAAGCATCTTTCAAGGTAAAACTCATGGACTTCATTTTTTTATTTATTATAAAGTTTTGGTTTGAATATATTATATATAGTTGTTGATTTTTGATCTTGTTTGTTTTATTTTCAAGGTGATTAAGGCTTTGTTCAATTCTTTGATTCAATGTAAGTGAAATTCTAGGGGCCAAATTGGGTTGATCCTCTTGGTACTCTTGATCCTTGTTTGATTTTAACTTAAAGTATAAATAATTTTATAGATCCATGTTGCTAAAAGAAATTAATGATACGTAATGAGCCAATAAGAGGTAAGCCCACGTATGAGTGATTTTATATGATTTTGTATCATGGGTGATACCATGTATCAAGATGGTTGGTTGAGGTCTATTTGTGCTTTTGTTATGAAATTGTTATTAATATCATATGAAAGGTCCATTTTGTTCATGATGTCATTAGAATATGAAATGAGTCATTCTATAGATCATGGCTATATTTGATGAATAAAAACAGAGTTGAGTGATTTCAAGAGGATTTTGAATGACTCTAATGAGCAAAAGTGTTAGAAAGATAAAACTATGCATGGAATGGGGTAGAATAATAATTTTGTGTATCACAAGGGCAAAAATATAAAAATTCACAGCATATAAATTCTTTCGTGAACAGTGAAATTTATTAATGAAAGTGAAAATTAGTTAGTGATTAAGTTAGATTAATTAAAGGAACAGAAATCGGGTAAAAAATCTAAGTACTGTAGAATGTGGGCTATTTTGCAAATTAAAAAAAGCCAGAGGTCTCATATTCTAAAACTGAAAATTAAGGGGGCTCTTTTGCATGTTAAGGATGCTTATGATGGTCGATTCTTGGTTAGTTTTACGACTAATTGCCTAATCCACATAATTTGTCTAACTAGTCAAAGTTTTGATATAATTGCAAAAATATTTTGAAAAATGGGTTATTTTGGTAATTTTGCAAAATATTGGACATGTATATCATGTCAATAAGATATGTATATCGATCAAATAGCAAATGAATGGCCTTAGCTAATTAATTTAATTTGTAGAGCTAGATTAAGAGAAAATTGAGATGCCGCATCGGAATTAATGTGATGTGATATGCACCAATGAATTATATAGCATGTAGTGTAGAGATATCATGACGCATTTGATTTTTAAAAGATTACTTTATTATATGGAAAACATCAAGAGACTAATATATTGTACATTGATGCACTATTATGAAGAAATGTCTATGTTGATATTCTTTGTGATATTTACATGGTTATGATTTTGTAATTATAAGGACATGTGATTCATGTCATGGACGAAGTAAAATGTGAAAGATAAGTGTCCTTTATGTAAAGGATCATGGGGCTAGGCACACATTTTAGTTTTAATGGAAAACCGGCAATAATAACAAAATCATGCAATGTAAGACTATTGTGAACTCTGAATGATGATTATTTTAAGAATAAGAGTTTGTGGATCTGCAGATAATAATAAATAGATAATTGGTTCCATTGTTGATGCGGTGGATACCAAAAGATTATAGTGACATTATTTGCACTAGTATCATACGATTGAACATGTGAATTATTATGTTATAATTTCGTCCTTCACAAGTTGGTTGAGATGCCTCATTTGAGATGAATCCTGGACAATGACAAGTAGGATATGGACTCACCTGTGTATATCGGTGAACTATTATGTCTCTTTGCACATCATGAGATTCGTATGTTTATCTGTGTGCATTTGAGTGTTAAATATCAATTCGTATCATCTATTTTTATTAATTGCACACGTGATTATAGTCATCTACAACGCATGTTTTATGTCTCATAGGAAATGTAAGAAATATGTTTGAAAAGTGTCGGTGAATATTCATTGTATAGAGTAGGTTGATCTCCTTAATTATTACCGTGGTGGGCAAGTGTTGGGAAACTTAACATGGTTGGTTGGTGCTTGTAATGACTTTTATGAATATGTTGGTGGAATATGTGAAACCTTGATAAGTTTGTGAATTTATATTATGATACGTGCTCACACATGACAAAATGGTTAATATGTTGGGTTGAGATTGGGTTACAAATACATGTTGTATTCCTTAAGTGGTCTATTTATTCTATTGTGAATATGCAAATAATCTTGGAGTTTTCTGAATTATAGTGACTCGAAATGATATATGGTATTGCTTGTTGTTTGTTATTATGCTATTGTGCTCTGGAGTTGAGTAGTGAGTAGATCTCTTATTTTATACTTGGAGCTTTCATTTGCCGAGCTTAAGCTCATCCCAAAATACCTTGCAGATTGGTTGAGTTCGAAGTTCAAGGATTTAGATTAACGCTTCCGAACATCTTTTTGAGGATTGGGTTAGAGTGTGCAACAAGAGTATGGGAGGATATTTCGTACATGGGGTTTTGATTATTTATAGAAAAAATGAAATTATATACATTGTTTGAGGTAAAATTATTTATTCTTTTGAAGTTTAAATTGTATGGAAAATTTAGGTTGTGATAAATTGATTCCAGGTGGGTATATTCCCACTGTGGAAACCTGGATCCCATCGAGCTAGGGCCGATTCCTATTTTGTGGAACCGGGAACTGATGATGTTAATCTTGGAACTAAAGGTTAACTCGAAAACTGGCAGAGTTTTTTTTTTTATTGACATCACTTGGATTTGTAAGGCAATCATTTGGTGTTCTTGTTGATGGTGTTGAGCAAAACATTTGACAAGCTCATGAAAATCTTCGGCCAAGGAGTGTTTTTGTGAACATAGGTGATGAAAACGCTTCATGTTTTGTCTACTCTTCTTTATCCCATCTTTCAATACTCTTCAAATACACCGACACAGCGTGAGAACGAAGCTGTAAAGTTCCAGCAAACAACAGACGCACACACTCGTAAAACAGAAGATAATCAACGCAGAATCAACAAAACAAGTGTGATCGAGACATTGCTAGCTCATTCAAGCCGAAATACCTGGAAAATCTGGAAATGCAGCTTCAATTTTTTGCAGAGACTCAGAGAGATACCTAGAGCGAAAGGATTACGTTGAACGAACGGAGAAATTTGTCGGAGGGATTAAATCGCTGGATAGGACTGAGTTGCCTAAGAGAGAGAGAGAGAGAGAGAGAGAGTCTCGGGCGATTGCCGGTTTCACCGATTTAGTTTGATTCAGCTGGTTTGGTTTGGTTCAACATAAGGAATTAGTAATTGGACCGGTAGTTGCTAGTTCCAAAAATTTGGGATTGGGAACTGATCTGATTCCTAAGGTTGTACCAGCACTGGCGTTTCGGGAGACTCTTGTTTGAGTTCCTTGAGACCTTGGTACTCGTGTCTGGGATATTTGCTTTTTTATGTTCTTTTGTTACTCTATATATGCAGTTACTCTATGATGCTTTTAACTATTATTAGTGTGCAGTACATATACATGTATGTAATCATTTTATGTGTAACAAAAATTTGTAGGTCCCCCCCATATTATTTTTTTTCGTCCTCCCCCTCACTCCTTAAAAATTAAAGGTCCTCAGAGCTAAGCACAGAGGAATTTTTCTAGATATATACACTGTCACGAGAGATATGAAAAATAAAAAAAAATATCCCAATAAATATCTCTAAGATATATCCTAAACATGGCGACGTAGAAAAAGTGAACTTGAGTTTGGACAAAAGATTCGAAAACACCCAGGTGGATCACTGAAGCATTTGGTGTGCCAAAGAGAGAGATCCAGATGACATTGACGTGGTTTGTCATGGCTGTCGTGTAGGCCACGTGGCAAGAGTTTGTCGTCACTGCTGGAGGTTGCGGTAGCGGCAGGTGGCTATCGTGGCTGCTGTTTAGACTATGCGACAACAAAATAGGCTGACGTGACTATTGAACGAGACAAACAATGTTGAGAATTAATGTTGAGAGAGGGATATTAGTAATTATTGAAAAAGAAAATGATACGAGATGCGATGCTCATTGAGTTTGCACCTCAGGATCTTCAAGCTCTTGGAAGATAGAATTGTACAGGTGCCTAATTACAAGATTCATTAGATGGCTAGCTAGGTAATATATCAATCAAAGATATGTATAGTGAAAGTGAAATATGGAGAATTTTTAAATATCTCTTGGAAAAATCCTAAATATCTGTATGGAGAGAGACAGAGAGGGGGTCAATTCTCGAAGCCCAAGACCTCCTTCACATTTAGAAAGACAGATATTAGATCGAGCAACTGGGGTTTACCCTAGTGGCCACTCTTCTCACTTGAGAAGAGGGAGGTGGAGAGTTCGAATCCCTACCTTCGCGGGGGGTAGGGGTGGGGACGCGTAATTTTAAGATGTGGGTTTCGGCGCCCACGCCCTGCAAGAGGTGGGGTGCAAGTCTGAGTGTGTAACGTGAGTGAGAGATAGAGTAGAATCGACCAAAAAAAAAAAAAAAACTTGGGCACCATGTGTGCTCCATAGAAAGGGGGAACATCATGCTGCAGATACAACTGTATATAGTAGAAAGTTCAGGTAAAAAAGGGTGGAAAATGTCATAATAAAGACTCGTATCTTATGCTTGTGATTTTTCGCAATCCACTGATGTGCAGTTTCGTCATCCAAACGATGAATGCAGGTACAAGTATAAATTGGTTTCAACGATGAAAGATTTTAATAAAAATCTAATTAACTACTATATTTTGGCATATGCTTAGCTTAGCATTACATATGTACTGCAGATACAATATTTCTTTTTATATATGAATTATCTTTTATTACAGAACAGGAGGAACCACTACAAAAAAACAACGGATTAGCGACGAATTTTGCGAGGAAAAATTTGACAAAATCCGTCGCAAATCGAATTTGCGACGGAAAATTTCAATGTTTGTCTCAAAATTGTGACGGAAAAAAATTTGTCGCAAAATTAGCCACGAACACTATCCGTCGCAAAATTTATCGCAAATAATTCGTATCAAATTAGCCACGAACACTATCCGTCGCAAAATTTGTTGCAATTGCGACGAAAAAACAAGGGATAAGAGATGAATTTTGCGACGAAAAATTTGACAAAATCCGTCGCTAATCGAATTTGCAACGAAATTAGCGACGGAAAAAATTCCATCGCTAATTTGGTGTCGCAAAATTTTGCGATGGAAAATTTCAATTTCCGTTGCTAAATTGTGACGGAAAAAAATTTGTCACAAAATTCGTTGAAAATAATTCTTCGCAAATTAACCATGAACTTTATCCGTAGCAAAATTCGTCGCAAATTAGTCATGAATTTTATTCGTCGCAAAATTCATCGCCAAAATTTTCCGTCCCAAAAATTGCGACGGATTTTGCAATAGATTCCAAAAATAAAGGGCATTTTCAATCCGTCGCAAATTTGTGAAGGATTTATTTTTCCATCGCAAATTTGCAATGAATTCCAAAAATAAAGGGCATTTTCCAATCTGTCACAAAATCCGTCGCTAATTAGCGACATATTTATTTTCTGTCGCCAATTTGCCACGAACTATATTCGTCACTAATTTGCCACGAATTTTGTTTTGTTTGTAATTTGCGATGAACTTATTCGTGGCAAAATTCGTGACAAATTTGTTATGAAAAATTTTGACTTTTGCCATGAACATTATTCATGAACAAATTTAGCAATGATTTTTTATTAATTCTTTAGCGACGAACTCTGCGACGAATATCGTTTAGGGACAAAATTAGCGACGAAATTGTATTTTTGTAACGAAATTTTATAATTTTTGATCGTATGATAAAATCATTTATTTTATTTTTTGATTTTAAACTTAATTAAGAGCAAATTAATTTCGGAAATTTATATTTAACATTGATTAAGCACTTGATAACATCAAAATATTATAATAATATGAAAATGAAATACATTCATCTACATTTTCCACAAGAATGACATAAATATTTTTCTTTATAATACACATAATGAGAGAATAAATAATCTTGCATAACAACTAATCTTGCACAATAAACAATGACGAGAGAAATGAATCAAAAAAGAATATCCGGCTTTTAGCGACAATCTCTATCATATAAATACTGAACAAAAATAAAGACACGGTTCATATGAGATGCTCACTTCCTTTGCTCTGTGAAGTTCATGAACTGATCAAGTGCTTTCTTGTTTACATGACTAAACTGTTGGAGCTGCTCGTTGCATCTGTGAAGTATCTTCTGCAACTCTTTGATGCTCCTCCATCTATACCTATAATCTCAAACATATAAAATGAGGTATGATGAGCTTCAATAGTAGAAACCAAATTAAAATTCAGTAGCAAAGGGAACATACGCCTCAAAAGCATTTTCAAAGTTAAAACATTTTCACAGTTAAACAAGGGAACATATATAATAGAGCATAAGAAGATAATGGGCCTAAGTTCCTTATCTTTTTTGAGTACTCATCTTTTTAGCTATAAGAGTATTCCTCTGGCTAAAGAGTTGTTCAAGTTCTTTAGTTTCATCCTGAAGTGTTTTCTCATAGGTGTCTTCCAAAGCTTGCATTCGAGCAATCATTTGAAAAAAAACCAAAGAGTTGAATACCAACATTTACCCCACATTACCTTACCAAAAAAAAACATTTACTCCACATTGAAAAAATTAAATAGTACCTTCAACTTTGCCATCTCATCTTTGATCTTTTTGATTTGCTTATTTGTTTCCTCTGTACTTCTATTAATTCCTGATAATTTTTGTTTCAATCAAAAGCACGAACAAAATCTAAAGCTTCAAGACAACAATATTCCGATCAATCCAAAATTTCCACCTTCTAATCGCTGGGTTGCATCAATGACCAATGATTTAGTATCTTTTAGCTCCTGCCACTTTGATTCCGCTTCATTTTCATGCAAATCAGTCTCTGATGAGGATATAATAGCCTCATACTCTTGCTTCTGCCTCTTGAGATTAGTTGCAAGGTTAGTCTCAAGCTCTACTTTTCTTGTCTTTATCTGCAAACAAACAAAAGTGATGACCAATATGCACAAAAACAGCACAACTGTACTCTGGCAAGGTTCTCATTGCCAACCTCAATGCGAATATCAACAATACATAGAACTATATCCTACCTTTTCAGCAGTTATAGGCTTTGTCAACTGGCGATTGCGTTCTTGTTCTGAAGTGACAAGCAAGAGAATGAGTATCTATCCAAAGAAAGCTTCAAAAAAATTAACACATGAAGCACTACCTTCTGCAAGTGAAGTCTGAGTGTTCTCGAGCATCTATCCAACGATAGCTTTGTCCTCTCCATTTTCTTCCTTTCCCCCAGAAAAAAAAAAGGAAGAACACCCAAGAAAGAACTCACGCCGATTCGAGCCTCGCCCCGCTATTTGCAACAGCATAAAAAAAGTCCAAAATTGCACGTCTAGTCGCAAATTGGAGAACTGGGTCATTCATCAAACGCTTGCAAAGCACCCTATCCTGGCCCATTTACCCTATAAACTCACAAACATCATCTCCATTTCTCGATGAAGACTATACCCAATTCTAACGAAACAAGAGCAACGACAACCATTACAATAATCGGACGATGTATCTATCAGTTAACACACAAACATACTCGAGAACTTCAATAAAAAGGTCACAAAATCAGAGTAGACGGAATGTACAAATCTCGGAATGGGACTGACGGAACGTACAAATCTTGAAATGGCTAGAAACTATTGGGGCCCTCCTCCCATAGGTAGCCGTCCCTCTCGACGGTGGTGATGTTGCCGTCGACGTGGTCCCTAGCCTCGGTGATGACCACGTCGAGGACCCTGTCGCGGTGCTTCGTGGCGAGCAACTGGGCGATGCAGAGCCCGCTGATCCCGCCCCCGACCACCACGCAATCAACCAGTCTCCCGCTGGTGGCCCTCGGCTGGGAGATCGTGGGGCCCTTGGTGACGGAGCACCGGATCCCGGCGAGGCGCGCGGGAGGGCTTGTGGGCGCGGAACGAGAGGATGACGACAGAGGAGGAGGCAATGGCGGCGGCGGCGGTGGCGGTGAGGGTGGCCATCATGGCTGGCGGAGGGGAGGAGGGAGCGACGGAGAGGTGTTGGCGGAGGGAGGGGGAGTGTTATGAGGAATAGCAGAGAGAGGGAGAGAAAAACTGGGGTGAGGGCGGACATATTTGAGAGATTGGCGGGGGGACTAAATTCAGAGTTTGTCACTAAATTTAGTGACGGATTCAGCGACAAAGGTGCAACCGTCGCAAATCTGCGATGAATTTATTTTTCCGTCGCAAATTTATTTTTCGTCGTAAATTTGCGACGGATTTATTTTCCGTTGCAAATTTGCAACTGATTTTGCAACAGATTCTAAAAATAAAAGGCATTTTCCAATCCGTTGCTAATTTGCGACGGATTTATTTTTCCGTCGCAAATTTGCGACTGATTTATTTTCCGTCGCTAATTTACGACAGAATTTGCGACGGAAGTGATCTTCGCGGCACATGGCGCCCATATTTTCAAATCCATCGCTAATTTGCAACAGAATTAGCGACAGAAATGTTTATACCGACCAATTTTTCGAATCCGTCGCTAATTCCACCGGAACCCTGAGTAGATATGCTCCTACACTTTTACATACAATGATACATTACTCATATTTGACAAATTAGTAAATGTCATTATCTAATTTGTGCAAGGGTGGCAAGTCTGGTGATGCTTTTTTTTTCATTAGAGCAATGGAGGAATGTCAAACAACTACGGGAGGTTGTTGCGAAATGGGCCGATGTGACTAGCATTACGAATACTATGGAGAAACATGACTGAAGTGGATGTCGTTGTTACAAACAGACTCGATTGACATTTTCTCAAATAACAATAGGGTTTTGATATCAAGTCAAGAGTGTGATAAAAAAAATTAAGAGCAATATATATATCATTGTCAAATGAAGAGTACATGAACTTATTTATCAGTTTTATAGGATGACTATCTAAAAAGGAAAATATCAATTACAATCAATTAAAGGAAATATAGGGAATCTTTTAAGTATTTCTCTAATAGAATGTATGCCCTCTATTCACTCATCATTTAGATGTAATTCTTTAAGAGTGATTCATCTAATTGGTTAGATCAAATTGGTTAGATCTAAATAAGAATATCTCTTTTATATGATCTCCTATAGATATCCCCATATAGATACATTGACTTTACATTTCATACATCTCCCAATTCCGATCTATTTGAAAATTGCTATAATTTATTTACCCATATATTTACGCATACGTAAGAGCTACGTGTAGAGGAAACCACCATATTCAACTAAATAAATATCTGTGTTATCTATATCTAAGTCTTGAAAAAAAATAAGATAAGATTTGCATCTATCGAATCTAAAAAAGCTTATTTGGGACGAGAACATTTTAAGAGATTATTTAATATCTTGAGTTTATAATAGATCTTCTTATCTAATTTGAATTTGTAATATCTAATCTCTCTTAGAATTGGACGTGTAGTAAATTGTCCAATCTCTTTTGAATTTGAACTTGTGACAATCACCCAATTTAGTTTAAATTTCAATTAATAATTGTTAGTTTGCGTTAGATTGATGTCATTAGGCAATATTTAGTTTGTCTTGTGATGGAGTATATTCCTTATGTATTCCTCGTCCTTATCACAAGAGATTGAGACATGGTAATCATTGTGATTAGATTTAGAAGAACTTAGGTTTAGTTTTAGAACACTACAAAAAAATAAGGTTTTAGTGAGGAATTTTGCGACGAAAAATTTGGCAATATTTCATCGTTAAACGAATTTGCGGCGAATTCGTCGCAAATTTGCGACAGATTTATTTTCCGTCGCAAATTCCGTCACTATTTTTGCAATGGATTTATTTTCTGTTGCTAATTTGCGACGAATTTTTATTTCGTGGCAAATTCCATCACAAATTAGTGACGAAAACTTTCCGTTGCTAATTTGTGACGGATTTATTTTTAGTCGCAAATTAGCAACGAAAAATTTTCCGTCGCTAAATTCCGTGGTAAAATCCTCGTTTTTTTGTAGTAAACTGGCGTGGGTTACATCCCCTACAAGCCCAAGACATCGATCCTTAGATCTCAACAAGCACCGAGTTCTTTATTCAAGACTTGTCTTTCCAGTTTCTAATCAGCTGCTAGATTTGGCACCCCCTTTTTCCATAAAATATAAGGTAAACGTGCTAATTCATTCATTTAAAGGGATTCAAACCATGTTCTGCACAAGACCTGGTGCTTTGACGAACACGCGGCAAAATGAGTCGCGGTCTGTGTACGATTAGACAATAAACATGTAGGGCAAGTACTGGAAAAGTTGACATTAAATTACTAATTGCAAGCACGCCTGTCCTCTAAAACTAACGTGAGGCATGGAGTGGCTAATAAGAAGACTAGGAATCCTAACAAGTTGTAGCAGATGATGTTCACTAGATGAGGCGAGACCCAAGAATCGCCTTCACCGGGGTGGCTTCATTGCTGAGTGAGAGAAGGACGGCTCAATTACCTGGGAGACTTAGAGAAATTTAAGTTTCTAACAACCGGTGATTTCGCAAGTTATCATCGGCTAATGATCACAAGTTCGCAACCTTGAGTATTGGAAATTGATAATGCTGAAGATAACGAACTGTTGCGAGATGACAACCCAATATTTTCTCATTAAGCAGAAGATTGATGGACCTCATGCTTGAAACTAATTATCCTTGTGTAAAATTTGGCTTTTACTAAACCCCACCCACAGTTTTCTATTGCAGTTTCTGTGACGCAAGGGACTAACTGCGGCAATATGCTGCCAGCCCTCACATATTGATTAGGATGCATAACTTGTATTTTATCTTTCCCCTCTTTTTCTCTCATTCACACTTTATAAGATTCCCTTTTATACCGACCAGTCCACACGAGCCGAGCCCTTCGAAATGAGTACTATGAGTAATTGTATAAGGTAGCGATCATTTGAGGGAAAGTATAAATTTATGAATCACTCAACAAAGCCTCTTGAATACTCTAATACGTCACATTTTCTTTTTGAATTCATTTATGAACAATGGTTGGAACGGTTCCTCAAAGAGTGGAAAAAAGGAAAAAAAATATTTGTTGTAACTCTAAGAAAATAGCAGAGTGGATGAGTATATATTTGAAGATAGCATATTTTTGTGTTTAAATTACATTATTTGTTATTCAGAGTAATTTGAGAGCCACGTCTCCCCGCCGCTAATGATGAAAGGTTAACTACGCGGCGGTAGCATGCAGTATTAACTTAGGATACTTTATGTTATAAAGAAGTACGAGGGAAAAGAAGAAGACAAGGCTCTGTTTTTCTCTTGTTTGTGGAAACTGACTAGCTGGTCATGATGGAGAGAGAGGCATGCGTTCTTTTTTTTTAGATCCCCACTAATTATATGGTTGCAATTTGTATTAGTGGCACGTCCAAATCTTGCATTTAAATGAATTAACTGATTGATGCTTATTTCCACCACGAAAGTGGTTGCACTAGTGGTAAAAGAAGTCACCTGTCTTTCAAAAAATTACTGACTTTGATTCGCGTCGTAAGCGAACCTACTTGTGCTGTTTTATCTAGTTATCACATTCCTCATTTAATGAGACTTCTTGTCTATTAACATCTTGGTGGGATTATAGTAACCTCCTCATTTGGAAAGCTTACCGACTTGGCATCTTGATGGGATTGTAGTGATGGAGTAGCCACCATCTGACCCTTTTTCCATAGCACACACGCGCATTTGCACAGGAACAAGAATCGTACCAGATTAAGATTAGAATAACAAAAAGGATGGACATAAAGATTGGTTGCAAATTTGATCGAAAAAATTATAAGCCGAACTTATTGGAGCGTGTTTAATATGATCTCCCTGTTAAAATATTCTCTCCCAAAATTTGCACCCCTTTTTAGTAAATTTAATTCTGTAAATCAGCTTTGGCATACCTAACATTAGGTACCGCTTACTATAAGAAAACCTTTCATTAGAAACATGATCATTTTGCGAGATGAATGAGTTATACAACAAACCTTTACATGCAATAGAAAACCGTTCTATCTCAACTCGAGACAACCTCTCCATGTCTTCAGTCGCTGGCTGAAGATCCTCGGCTTATTCCGAAATAGAAGAAAGTCCTTTTCTTCTTATAAAAAGCAGAGTCACCGGCTGCGAGAAGGTCACATTTAGAGAGAGAGACGGAGAAAAACACTCACAAGAAAAAATGCCAATAGCGAGCCAAACACTTGAGCACAACAGCTACCAACTGCTAGACGAAATCGGCCGTGGCCTTTTCGGCACCATATTCCGCTGCTTCTCCCCTGCCGACAACTCTTTCGCTGCCTGCAAGGTGATCGACAAGCGCCGCCTCTCCGATGCCACCGGCCACCAGTGCCTCGCCAATGAACCCAAGCTCATGACCCTCCTCTATCCTCACCCTCACATCCTCCAAATCCTCGACGCCCATGAGACCGACGACCGCCTCTCCCTCGTCCTGGAGCTCTGTGAGCCTGACACTGTATGATCGCATATTGTCCCGTAAGGCCCTCCCTGAGCCTGAGGCCGCCGCGTGCATGGCGCAACTCCTCTGTGCCCTTGCTCACTGCCACCGCCGGAGCGTTGTGCACCGGGACGTGAAGCCCGATAACATACTGTTTGATTCGAGGGATGTCCTGAAGCTGGCAGACTTTGGATCCGGAGCCTGGTTGCGTGAGGGCAGGCCTGTGGAGGGCATCGTGGGGACGCCGTACTATGTCGTGCCGGAGGTGCTGATGGGGAGGGAGTATGGGGAGGAGGTCGACGTGTGGAGTGCCGGGGTGGTAATGTACGTGATGATCGTGGGTCCCCGCCGTTCTGGGGTGAGTCAGCCTTGGAGGTCTTCGAGGTGGTGCTGAGGGGGAACCTGAGGTACCCGGCAAGGGCATTTAGGACGGTGTGAGCGGCGACGAAAGACTTGTTGGGGAAGATGATTTGCAGGGATGTTTCCAGGAGGATTTCTGCAGAACAGGCCTTGAGTGAGTGCTTCCAACTTTTTTGCCCATCATTTTCATCATCCATTTGGTTTCGTTTTGCATTGAAATGTTTAGAGCACAATTGTAGTAGACTTTGCAGGCCTTGAAAACGGTGTTGAAAGGTTTTTGCAGCTAAAAACCTTTTTTGTGTTATTTCTAGACCGAAAGAATTGGAGAAAAGTTATTTTCTGAATGAACCAGAAGTATGTTTGTTAGCTTCCTTTTCAGCGTTCCAGAAATTTAAGAAATGTCACGTTGATTTACCGTGTCGATCTCTCTGAGATTGGGCAATCATCTTAGTCTAGGGAATGATACTTTTTAATCTTTTTGTGCCTCTCTTATGGTATTCCACTTGCTCTGTTTTTGTTCTGCTTTTCTTGAGCAGGACATCCTTGGATCCTGAGTGGAGGGGAGACAGTGGACTTGCCTGATCTGACCTAAAAACAGTTTCATCTATCTCTCGGAAGCACAAAAAGGCTGTGACAGCAGCTTGATCTTCCCCCAGAATATCAGCAACTCTTTTGTTAATTCTATGATCTGTGCTTATTGTATAAACTTTGGTTTATATGAGAGTCTGAGACAGTAGATTAGATACTACTGGCTCAAGAACTTTTCTGGTCCTTCTCTAATCCAATTATTTCCTGATATTTGGAGAGATTAACGGATGTGCAATGAAGGTAAAAATGGTTTGCCTTCAATTAAGAATGTAAATTAATTCCCAGAAGAATTGGATTTGAGAATCAGTGCCTATGTGCTAATGACGGATGGTTTTTGAATGAAGAATTTGTAGTCTCCTTCACTTGGAGTTAAAGCTGATGAAGAATTTGTGCTGCTTATCATCTGGCTTAATGCACTTGCAGAATCTTTAATGCACTTGCAGAATCTAAGGGAAAACAATAGACAGACCAGATGCTCAAAGGGTTTCTGACTTATGATGATTATCCCTGTTCATTCTACCTTGACAAAATGTTGTCTTGCTGAACATTACAATGTGAAAAAGAGAAAATTGCTCCATAAATGATTGACTTGGTACCTGAATACATTTGTCTTATGTCTTATCGAGCTAGTTGATGGAGAAATTATGTGGCTATTTTTTGACATTGGGCATGGACAAGATATTGGAAATGCGCAGTAGAAGCTCTATACCTTCACGTGGAGAGATCACTAAGAGGGAATTCAAGTTCGAACTCGTCAACGTATCTAGTGGGACTTACTTTCGTTCAAAAATTTAAGCTAATAAATTATGAAATTTCTTTCCTAACAGATTTGATTTAACAAATTGATCTACATCTTCCAATTAGGTCAGATTTCGTATATGGCTCAAATTTGAGACATAATCTAACACGGTGAAGCGAAGAAATCTACTCAAATGATTGCAAAATTGCCGAGAGGGGGAAAAGTTAGCTACTAGTGATGCCATCATGAAGTCCGAGTTTGTTAGATTGTCGAGATGCATCTGAATTATACGCAATAAACAAAAGGTTTCGGAAGTCAATTTTGCTGCTCTATCCCTATAGTTGTCTTTACTTACATTAAAACAATAAAAATAGTACAGCTGAAACAGGGGGAGAATGAAGCATTTGCCTGGCTCTGTTATCATAAAAGAAAGTTATTGTGTCCTCAATTCAATTTTGTAAAAGAACATACATTCATGCTGAAATATGGCAAAAACCATTAAAAAAAAAGAAATCCCAATCTTGCAGCCACAATACATACTATTGCAAAATATGGTCTTCAAAATTTAGATATTAAATTATAGATTCATCTAACAATTTGAGCTGACGGTATCAGAGTAGGAGATCTGACAGTATTAGAGTAAGAGATCTAGAGTTCAAATTTTTCCTGATCCGTTATTTGCCTCTCTTATTGTATATTTTTACGCATAGTCCAGTTATAAGAGGAAGTGTGAATTTAAATATTAAATAACGATATCATCCAACAATTTAAGTTTTTAGAGGAATTAGCTGTGGTCCAACAAAATTTTTGAGTCTCATCCTTTGTATGTCTTATTATTTTTCTTTTTTGACGAAACTCATGCCAAATGTAGATGGATGCAATGTTGCTCACCAATCAATAGTTCCTCTCTAGGGGGCCCAACATAGTCTATGGTATGTGTTGTGTTGTGTGAAATGAAGCGTGAGTTGAAAGGACAAGCAAAGAATTTGCATGATTGAGTATTGTAACTGAAATCCGTGTGAAGAGGCTACTCAAATAACACAAGACCCTGCACGATTGGCGGTGAAACTTTGGCCGCTAGTCAAAACCTTGCTGAAGTTTCACTTTATTAATACTATCAATCCTCCATCTATTTTTCCGTTTGTACATGCCTACCATGTGATTTTCAAGGGAAAAAAATTGTATACTTCTCATTTTCTTTTTCAGTCAAATCACCCTCTTGCCTCCATATAGGCTAAAACAAATCAAAATTCATACAATAAATGCAGAAAAACAAGAAATACATCTAACGATCAATAAAAAGACTGACAACCACGACATGAAGAAGAACAAGGAGACAGCCTCCGGAGGATCTTCTTTGTCGTGATGATGATCCTCTTGGATCAATGACGAACCAAGGGCACTGGCAGGGCCCAATATATCACTCTGATCTACGAAACTTGAGGAAGAACCTCAACTCGACTCGTCATCATCCTATCCTTGATGACATTATAGGAATCGAGGCATGTCATCAAGGCTAAGATAAGGTTGTTCCCAGTGATCGTCTTTCCACCGGGCGAAGTAAACTTCTGGAGTACGTTCCATCGCCTCCTCATAGTACACTTCCAGAATAGCCTCCCTCATCCTGCCACTGCTGTACGGATAGAACGCAAGAGCAAATTTTTCTGGCATCTCATTGAAGTAATAAATAAATTGCAGGAACCAAACAAGTAAAACAAAACAAGTGATTTTCAGTTTTGTTTTAATCCTAACGTGAAGATTAACCATGCATGTAGAATGAAATTTTGGTTAATTTTTTTTTGGGGTTTTCTCTTTTAAGTGAAATCTAAGCTATATGCAATGTGTGTAATACGAGACTATTCTAGTATGTCACGTGACATGCAAGGACCTAATGTAACTCTAAACTAAACTAGTCTACATAACATACGATATAATTACATAACTGGACGTAAGAGATGATTACTAAATGACATGCATATGATATTTTTTTATATTTTCCATTAAAATTCGTAATAAGAAAATAATGAAACTAAATTATCTAGATTAAGATATTATCCAATTCATTTTGGGAATTAAACTAGGCCAATTCCTAATTTAAATTATAATATTATTTGAACTAGATAAATTCTATCTTAGCGTGCAATTTATCTATAAAAAGATTTTAAATCTTATCCTAATTTATTATGAAATCTAACCTAAACATGCAAGGTTATCTAGAATTCATAAATCCTAATCTATTAAGTAAAGGACTATCTAAAACCTATTCTAGAAATCTTATCTAATCTTTTTGTAATTTTCAAATAAAGGAAACAAATCAAGATAGGATAACCACCGAAACATAAGATAAGCATGAAATCATGAAGATAAGCACAAAATATTCCAATCGATTCAAATTTGGTAACAAATAAAACCAGAGAATATGAGGATCGGATTGGCCGCTTTTCTGTGCGATCGTGAGTTGTATCTCGAGAATCGGACTGTCAGATCAATGCAAGTTGTCAGGGGATATCTCAAATATTCACGTTAGATAACAATTGTTCAAAATAGGCAGTAAAATCTGAAAATCGAATTGGATAATCACCGTTACCTAATTTGAAGATCATCTTTCCAAATTAGAATTC
This sequence comes from Syzygium aromaticum, assembly GCA_024500025.1. NCBI lineage: Eukaryota > Viridiplantae > Streptophyta > Magnoliopsida > Myrtales > Myrtaceae > Syzygium > Syzygium aromaticum. The sequence continues at coordinate 34,172,508 of CM044892.1, forward strand.
GATGGACGGCTCTTGAATGGTGGCTGGGGACGATATAGCACGCTCGTGGATCAGGGCAAGGGTGCTTGGCCGGTGGTTGTGGTGCAAGCTCGCAACAAGAGCGATAGCGGTGAGGAGAAGCTGCTGATCGTCAATGATGATTTCGCGGTGATCCTTGCGATCGATAATCGGCAAACTAGCAAAATAGTGAACGGTGAGTCGCCGTGATGGCTCGACAAAGGTTGATGGCAAAACTCGTCATGCAGGGCTCGTTGTCACGACTCGGGTTGGCACAGCAAAGTTGGAACAGAGCAGCAGCTGCATGAGGTTATCGTCGAGGAAGCAGCAGCTCGTCAAGGTGGCTGAACAAGGGAGCGACGACGAAGGCCGTAATGTCGTTGGTGGAGGGCTTGGCTTCTCGGACCAAGGGCGAATCAACAAGGACATCAGGTCGCAGCAGTCGTGGTCGTGGCTCGGTGATGCTACTAAGCTCAGTGATGTTCGTGAATCCAACGTTGGAAGGCCGATCGCTCGTGGTACTCGTGGAACTCGTGTTTGAATTTTCTTATTGCACAAATATTCGTCGAAACGATCGTTTCTTCTATTAGAATGTATTTAAATGTTGCCTGACAAAATGGATAAATTTTTATTCGAATAATATAGATCGTGTTATTTCGCTAGTTTCCAAATGAAGCATTATTAGTAAATTTCAAGTTTTAGGATGAGGCAAATGATCAGAATGAAAATATCCTGAAATTTATCCAACAGGAAAATGGGAGAAAAAGGGGAAAAAGAAAAGAAAAGAAACTAGGGGGCTAGATTTCAATCTGCTCCATCCCAAACGCACTCTGGCCAGATTGTTCAGCAGAGGCAGCCAATGCAGCAACTTCTCTAGACGTCCTTCGATGTATAGAACCTGAAGGAGTGGCGGAGGTGAAGATAGCAAATCCAAATCAATAACTTCAGACCCACTTTTTGTAGCCACATCTAGTGATCGAAGGTTGGTCATCTTCTCAAGGGAATAACATAGTTCCTTTGCATAATCTCCTTTGCATAATCTTTTCTAAGGTTCCTTACACCCACCCTCCTTAGTTGACTTAATTCTCCCAGCTCTTGCATTGTATTCTTGCGTTGACCACCTCCAGCTTTTACACAGGACAGTTTCTGTAGTGATGCCAGTGCTCCAATGCCATCAGGAGCTGAAAATCCCCGTCTAACACCAAAGGGTAGAGAAGTTATGATTTCTGCATAGCGGTACACCGACAGATGTAATAGTTTCTTGAGCTTGGTTATCTCCACAGGCACCTTAGAGACCAATGTGTTTAAGATCCAGAGTGATGCGTGGTGAGAATGGAAATGATAGAAATTCGTTTTCTGGAGTGGTGTCAAATAGGAAAGTGTGTAGGGATGAATGATCACTGGGAAGAGTATGATGGAATGGGTGTTTGTTTTCTACTAGAATGGGACTTGTTGGAATTGCGGATTTGGAGCAAAAAGGGGATGTATTATGGATGAAAATGAAGTTGGCATAGATGAAGCTCACCACCAAAGCCTAAAAGAAAGTCCACCAACCAAGGACAAAGAACTTAAGGTGCTTTGATACCAACTTGATGCGTGGTGAGAATGGAAATGATAAAAATTCGTTTTCTGGAGTGGTGTCAAATAGGAAAGTGTGTAGGGATGGATGATCGCTGGGAAGAGTATGATGGAATGGGTATTTATTTTCTACCAAAATGTGTGTTTGTTTTCTACTATAATGGGATTTGCTGGAAATGTGGATTTGGAACAAAAAGGCGATGTATTATGGATGAAAATGACGTTGGGATAGATGAAGCTCACTACCAAGGTTTGAAGGAAGAATCCATCAGCCAAGGATAAATAACTTAAGGCTCACCATCATACAAATGGATAAAGAATCGAATTTTGAAGGAAAATGCTCACTTTGAGAGGAAATCTCATGTATTGCAATCCAGGTCTGCCTTCCACACGAAATTACTTCTCTATTTATAGCTATTCTAAGACATTGTACTAAGACTCTGATAATAAATACCAGCACATTCTATATTGTAAAACTTCAGCCTAGTAATGAAGGCTAGCTCCCTCTCTTTCAAACTTGCCATAAAGACTCTTTGACGTTTGCCTTTCATTAAAGACAAGAAGACAAATTGAGCACACTTTATCTTCTTACACTTCAACCTAGTAACGAAGGTTAGCTCCCACTCTTTCAAACTTGCCGTAAAGACTCTTTGACATTCTAACCTCACATCTTTAATGTAAGAAGACAAACTAAGCACATTAAAGCATTAAAGACACAAGAAGATACACTAAACAAGAGGGAACATGTTATTACCCCTTCTACCTTGTATTTGAGCCACCGACCATTAGCAAATGCTATCTTTGGTGCCCTGGACCTATTGGACCAAGTTAAAGACAAATTTGCTATGTGTTTCCATGATTGATAAGTTGGCTTGATTGATTGGTGAAGCTTGAGTTAGGATGGTTATGTCTTCATTGGAAGACTTAAGTTCTGATGCTCCTGTATCACAGAGTATCCAAATTTTGGAGTTTCCCAACTGACCTAGGAATGATGTGCATGTTAGTCCTTCTCAAACTTAGATACTTCAAGTGGAACATAACTGATTTATTGGGGGAACTTATGAAGGGATGAATCTCTCTTATTGAACACCCTCAGTTCGCTTCAAAGTAAAGCTGTTAATTTCTTGTCTTCCTGGATATTTCCTGCTTGGAATAGCCACGGAACCCATCTCCTCTCATTAAAAACTGAAGAATGATGTTTGGTGAATTACATTTTTTCGTGGGAGCAATTTCGGCAAAACAAAGTTTCGGCACGCCTGATGGGACCATTGTGGTTGATTTGAGGAGATACGATGGTGATAACAAGGAACAACTTGATGCTGGTGGTAACAACTAGTCACCACAACATGGAAATGATGGAGTGGGATGTTCTGAGTCATCGATTGCACAACTGTTGGCGGAACAAAAGCAAGGTGGAGATGTCAACATCCCGAGACAACTCACTGATGAGCAAAGAATGCAATTAGAGCCAAGTCCTATGATGTTGGCTACTATGAGGAGGATTCTTGACGAATACGAGAAGGAAACAACTAACTGCATGATGAAATGCGTCATTGACGTGATCAAGCTTGCGATTGTCAACAACTTTCATGAGGTCTTGCATGGGCTTGGAACATCAAGTCGTTCAATTCAAGTGCAGGCGAGTCCTGATAATTCTGCTCAAGTGATCCCTAGTCAAGATCTTTAATAGGTCTAGGAAATACTAGACCAAGTGATGCAATGCATGGTATATGATCTGGGAAATACTAGAGCCATATACAAAAAACCATGTCCGAAGTGGATGGACGCAGTACCATATCCAAGAGGTTTTGAAATTCCTAATTTCAATCTTTTTTTATGGTGAAGATGATCAATCGACAATGGAGCATGCTAGTTGGTTCGGTGCACAATGTGGTGACGTATTTCATGCTGATTGTTGGAAGTTAAGGCTATTTTCCTTCCCATTATCTAAGACAGCTTTCACGTGATATACATTTTTATCGGCCAATTCTATACATTCCTGAGAGCAAAAGGAGACACAATTCCATAGTTAGTTCCTAATGTGTCTATTGCTGAGTTGACTGATATTAAGCAATATAATTGTGAATTGATGGAGTAGTTCATTTCCAGATTCAAAAGGGCTAGAAATAAATGCCTTACTTCACTTCTAGAGAAAGAATTTACAAACAGTTTTCAATAGACTTCAATCTTAGTGAAAAATTTGAAAGCCAAAATTTTGCCGATTTATTCCAATTGGCAATGAGAGTGTCTAAATATAAGCAATTACTTAAGGACAGAGATAGAGGACCAAATCAAGACTTTATAGATTATGTGCCTTTCGTGGAAAAGTATGAGTCATATGACAAATTTGAGCAAGATTAAATTTGGCAAGAAAAAAAAAATCAAATTTGCTGATGACAATGGGGCATATGAAAACTCTTGAGTACCTAATTTAAAAGAATCGAATCATTGAATCATTCAATTCTTTTAAATGGGGCATATGTTTACACCAAAAAATGATCAATTTTTTGTTATTATCGACAAGTGATGGGCTTAGTCAACAAGAGCAGAGTTTCTTGGTCTTTTTTATGTCAGAAATTTTAGTTTTGTGGTAGTTCGGAAAAATGGTCATAATTTTGTTAATACAGATCGCATTGACTTGATTCCAAAGCCAAAAGAATTAAGCCTCCTAGATCTACAAATTTTATAGTTTGAGTTTTCTCAGAAAAGCACTACAGAGTTGTTGATTTTGGAAGGAAGTGGAGACTCTGTCACAAAACAAGTAGAAATTTTAGTTTTGCGCTAGTTTAGGAAAATGGTCATAATTTCGTCAATACATATCAGATTGACCTAATTATAAAGCCAAAAGAATGAACACTCCTGGATCTACAACTTTTATGTTTTGAGTTTTCTTAGCATCGTAGAGTTGTCGATATTGGAAGGAAATGGACAGTCGTGACAAGTCAGGATGCGGAAAAAGGTTGCAATCGTCAAAGAAGCAACCGCTAATGTGGTGGATTCAAAGAAACAGTCAAGATAGTGGACTCAAAATAACCGTTTGTAATCTCTGTTAGTGACCGTAACCTCTGTTAGTAACCTTTTGTAACCTCCAGTCATAACCGTCGATTGTAGGTTTTAAATAGCCATATCGTACTCTTCGGAAAACTCCCCAACAAATCAAACAAAATGTTATTCTTCAATTATTATTACTTTCCTGCACTGTATTTTATTTTTCCTTAGCTATAGCTTTCCGATTCATGTCGTCGATTAAATTCCGACGTGCATCTCTACCCCGGGTGTTGCGTCAACTATCAAAATCCGGCGTTACGGCTTTGTGTACACATTCTCCTATGAAAGTGGTTGTATTTTCAAGCTTTGTCATCGATAAAATTCTGACACGGTTTGTACGTACAGTTCGATTCGAAGTTCAAAGTCAAGTTGTCAATTTCTTGTCTTCATGGATATTTTTTGTCCAGAATTGCCACAAAACCCTGTCTTCTCTCATTAAAAGTTAAAGCACGATGTTCGGTGAATTATATTTCATCGCGAGAACAATTCCGGTGAAACAACAATCAATACCTTTTGAATTGGTATTCCATTTTGACCAATAAGAACAACTTGATTGTGCGTAGGCATTGGCATTGAATTCGAAGTTGACTACAAACCTTTCTTATTGCACAAATATTCGTCGAAACGGCCGTATCTTCTATTAGAATGTATTTCAACATTGCATAACAAAAATGGATAAAGTTGTGTTCGAATAATAAAGATTGTGTTATTTCGCTAGTTTCCAAATGAAGCATTATTAGTTAATTTCACGTTTTAGGATGAGGCAAAGGATCGGAATGAAAATATCTCGAAATTTATCGAACAGGAAAATGAGAGAAAAAGGGAACAAAGATTTACGCTTCCGCTTGGGTGAGTGCCAATCCGTCCTTTTCTCCCTCTTTATATCTTTCGATCTCACAACGGATAACAACACCTAAATCCCCTGCTTCGACCAGTATAATAAAGATAGATTTCTCCGTTGAGTCTGGCCACAAGCAGGGGCCAATCACATCACTATGATTTATGAAACTTGAGGAAGAATCTCGACGCGGCTCATCACCCTACCTTTGATGACATTATAGGAATCCAGGCTAATATCATGTCGCTCGTAGTGATCCTCTTTCCACCAGAGGAAGTAAACTTCTGGATCACGTTCCATCATCTCCTCATAGTACTCTTGCAGAATACCCTCCCTCATTCCGCTACTGCTGTACGGATAGAACACAAGAGCCAATTCTTCTAGCATCTCAAGGAATCGGAGATGCTTGAGGAGGGTGAGGCTGCGGATGACAACCAGTAATGATTGCCAGCCCAAGCGCCTGCATCCGATAATGCCTAGACTTTGAAGGCAAGGCATTGCTTGACCATTCACTAGCACAAATCTCAGATTTTCCATATTGGTGAGGTACAATTCCTTGAGCTTCGGGAACCCTCCATCTCCAAAAACCAATGTTTCCCCGTCAAAGGCATCACCCAGTGTAAGCTCCACGAGATTGGGCAAATTATGGAGCGCAACTAGGGGGCTCAATTTCAATCTACTCCATCCCAAAGTCACTCTCGCCAGATTGTTCAGTAGAGGAAGCCAATGAGGTAGCTTCTTTAGACATCCTTCGATATACAGACCCCGAAGGAGCGGGGGAGGTGAAGATAGAAAATCCAAATCAATAACATCAGACTCACTTTCTGCAATCACATTTAATGATCGAAGGTGGGTCATCTTCTCGAGGGAGTGGCATAGTTCCTTTGCATCATCTGTCTTCAGGTTCGTTACACCCAGCCTTCTTAGTTGACCTAACTCTCCAATCTCTCGCATCGTATTCTTGCTCCAACCACCTCTAGCTTTTACGCAATACAATTTCTGCAGTAATGTTAAGTGTTCCAATGCCATGGGGAGCTGAAAATCCCTTTCTCACTCCCGAGGGTAGAGAAGCTGTGATTTCTTGAGCTTCGTTATCTCCACAGGCAGCTCCGAGACCAACGTGTATTTAAGATCCAGAGTCTCCAGATTTTGGAGTTTCCCAATTGACCTAGGAATAATGCGCACGTTGGTCCTTCTCAAACTTAGATACTTCAAGTGGAACAGAACTGGCAATTGTTGAGGGAACTTGTGAAGGGATGTACCTCCTAGATCTAACACCCTCAGCCACTTAGAGCCACTTGGGATGAATTGCTAGTCTGAGCTTGACAATTTTCCTGACTCAAAAATAAGCAGAGAGCGTAGGCTGGGGAGATTTAGTTGGTTCAGTGTGTCATTGCAGGTGTATTGGATTGACAAACGCCGGACTTTTTCGTGCAATTCTGCTTTCTATTTGGATGCAAACGAAACAAAGTTTTCGTCCCTTAACTTAGAAAGGATACTTTCACATATTAGGTCATGTACCCTACAACTTTTTAGCCTTCCGTCTATAGTTGTTCCTGCAATTTGCACCAAACTTCTATTTATAAGCTTGTTCAGATATCTTTGAGCAAGCTCTTCCCGTGTCATCCCTTCTCTTTTCTCAACAAATCCTTCTGCAATCCACAGACAGATGAGTCTCATACACTCAATCACATGATCCTCTGGAAATACTCCCCAGTACAAAAAGCAACTTTTCAAGTTATAATGCAAATCATTGTAGCTCAAGCTGAGAATTTTCTTGAAATTTTGCATCCTGTCTCTAGTTCTGCAGCAAGGCTGCGAATAATCATCTCCCATTCATGGACATCTTTTGCAAAGAGAAGACCACCAATTGCCACTATAGTAAGCGGCAAACCCTCACATTTTTTCAAAATCTGTTGAGAAAGGTGTTCTAGGTGAGGAGGACAGGGATTCCCATGAAAGGCTTTCTTGCAGAATAAGGACCATGATTCTTCTGGAGACAATGGCTAATGGGTATAAACTTTTGATTGGTTGGATGAGTTGGTAGCAATGTCAGCTATTCGAGTAGTAATTATTATTCGGCTACGGAAACTGCTATTTGGCATTGCATTTTTTATACCTTCTAGTGCTTCCAAGTTCCATTCATCATCTAGAACAATGGTGTACCTCTTTCGCTGCAAAAAGTCTTTCACTATCTGCTTGAGCCTCATGTTATTAATGGATTCTATTCCTTGGGGGACCGGTTGCTGAATTTCTCCACGAAGTTGTTCAATCATGTCCCTCAAACTATCATGACTCTTATAAGACTGAGACACTGATCCATGCATGGCTTTGGAAGTAGGCTTTTTACTTGGCGATTGTCGTAGACTCTTTTTGCCAGAGTGGTCTTCCCTGAACCACCCATCCCTAAGATTGATACAACTTCAAGTCCGGGTTCTTCATCAACAAGCAACTCAATAAGCTCATCTCTCGGCCCATCAATCCCCACCAGTTCACCTTCCTCAACTAGAAAAGCGTCCTCCCTGAGATCCTGCCATGAGGTGCCTCCAGTAGATGTGCTCGCGCTTTTTTCTGTGCGATACGACTGGAAATGGTATCGCCGATGCCCTTTGCCGATGATGTTGACTCTTGACTTGATATCAGCTATTTTGGAGGAGATATGATGGCGTGCTTTCAAGTTCTGTATGGATGACTTGATCTTGAGAAAGTACCTTGTGAACCCATGCCCGTGATCTGTTGCCAAGTTGAGCATGAATTCATCCAGAATATCCTCCGTGTCGTATGCAACCTCTTTGACATGTTTCACCCATACTTTCAACTCAGGGTCATCTTCTTGCGACGACTCGGCACCTTCTAAGAAGGCCTTCATGCGCTCAAATTCCTCTCTGATGAGTTCAATCTCTCCACGTACCCCTTTCAATCGTTTCACCTCTTTCTCAACGAACATAGCAAGCTCCTCAACCAAACGAGACACTGCGGATTCTGACATTTCTCTTGCTCACTGATCTCGCGGGGATCAAAGCTTACTCAAGAAGAAAAGAGGGTAAAGCAGTTTGCTAATGCCGTCTGACACCAAAAGAAAGGATCCTTTGAATGATCATCCACATGGGCTTGAGCTCTTCTATCCGGTGAGGTCTACCGTTGACTTCTCTCTGATGAAACAACAATGATTGCCATAGCTGATCAAACCACCAAGTAAAGCCAGCTGCATTTCGTTGGACCCCAGAAGCAGTTTTTTTTGTTGCTCTGTTCATTGATAATTCCCGCCTACAACAGCAAAAGTCATTCATGGACTTGGTAATTTGCTACTCTTGTGAATGGTCAGCTCACAGTCCCGTCAGCAGTGGATGTGGGATTTAGGTGGACGGTGGCGAGACAAACTGAGAGTGAGCAACGCAAAAAGATAATAACTGTGCTTAAGTATTTCTTTTACTAATTAAATGCACAGAAAGAATCTCACAAGGTCAACTTTAGAGCATATGGTCGTGGTAGGAACCTGTTACTAATTGGTTATTCTCCTGATCATCGTAGTAACTTTTTAGTTTCATCAAACAAAAGGAAAGATCACAAAACCAAAAAAAATTGCTACTAACAAGGAAAGTTACCGACCACGGACAGTTTCCGCCGCAACGCACCTTGGAATTCTTCCGTGTTAACGCTGTAAAAATAAGCTGTTAAGTCACCCATAACCTTGAGAAATCTGAGAAAGTTCACTTATATTGCAGTGCACCGGCATTCTAGTTTAAGGGGACTTTTTCAGACACTCGTTATGATGCCCATCCCACTAAGGTACTGGTTTATGAGATCTGCACTACAAGAACTTGTGCCTCACAATGAATTTCACATGAGACCTACCAAATTTAATAGTTCGCATGTACACAAGGCATATACACCCGATCCATACAATGATATTTGCATCTTATTGTGGCATATGCTTGGGACTGATATAACATACCTAAATGGGTAATTAATTTAGATACAACGCGTGGTGACTTGATTTCAAGGAGTGAAGTTATGTTGAAACGATGAGGCTGAGTTATTTTACTATGAGCAAATTGGTTAAAAACCAATTAATCATATGAGATGATCTACACATGACTCAATTATCAAAATTGAAGCATGCACTTCAATAAAAAATTCTACCAATGCAAATAAAAATTCTTTCACAAATATAAAATATGTTTAGGCATGTTAGAATATTTAAATATTAAATTATGTATTTATCTAATAGCTTAAGTTTTTCAAACAGTTAGTCCCACAAAATCTCACATTGTATTAGAGTGGAAGGTTCTTAGTTCAAATCTTTCCAAATCCTTATTTGCCTCTCCAATTGCATATTTCCACGGTTTAGTATTCTACTATGCGTTTCCAACTAATGGTATCAGAGCCAATGGTTTATTGGTGTGGTGTAGCAATTCGGTCTCTATGACAGCCTTCATGATTTGATTTTGGAGAAACAGACTAAGGACGAAGGTGGACGGTAGGGTTCGAGTTGAGATATATTGGTACAAAATGATACTTGAATTAAGGGAAGCTTACCTAACACTGCGCTCACATGATGTGAGAGGGAGATTATTAAGATGCATGCCTGAGAAGGATATTTGAATTAAGAAGAGCAAATCTAACATGGAGGTCACATGATGTGAGAGGAAGATTATTAAGAGGCACGCTTGAGCTTACACATCGTGAGGGGAATATTGTTGAGATGCACATTTGAGTTGTGTTAGAAAGCCTTACATCAAAGGATTAGTGTGATGTGGAGAAATTAATATGTCCTAATTGGCTCATAACTCATCAACTTAAACTTTTAGAATAGTTGATAGTGAACCATAAAAGATTGTTAGATGAATGCATGGTTTAATATTTAAATATTATATTACTTCTCCTAGATTTGAGCTCAAAGCTTTAAAATTTTAACAACTTAAGTTTTTAGAATAATCAGCAGTGATTTCACAAATTTTCACATACTAAAATTAGTATTTTGTCCACTAATGTCATTCTTTTTTCACATAATTCCCTCTATGTTCCATGCCAACATACTCAACCTTAACTAAGTTCAGATATTAAGTATGAGGAAATTTTGTACAAGAAAAGACATCATAGCATAAAAGGAAGATGAAATGAACATTGAATTAAACACATTACAAAACACCTGTAAATCATGGCAATAGGTGAAGATATCGCAAACAGATTGATTCGACTGAACCTGATGCCATAGTGATATGTGATCGGGTCTATTTTTTCTATTGGCTCGCCCATTCATTTGGAAGAGTTCCATGCCACACAACACAAACACACACGAGGAAGACAATTGGACTTAGTCTTAATTGATTGAATAAGTAGTCTTCATGCCAGTGGTGACCTTGATCACGGCAAGCTTGAGCTCGTATAAACATGTGAAGGAAACTCTCTTTAGTGATGGCACCGGTGTCCTAGAAGGAGCTTCCTTTGGAGAGGCTTTGCCTATGAACATGGCAAGTAGAAGTAGCCCATGCATCATCAAACAATCCATTAACGAACCACATGCCCCATTTTAGAGTGTTGTCTAATTAGTTTTATGCGTAAAGCTAGCCGATATATTTACGCATGAAGCTAGCCGATATAGGCTGCGTTATGTTATCTAAATCGGTTTCGTTTTCCCTTAATTATTGTAAATATGGCTAGAAAATGCTAGACTATTAAGACCGATTTTCTATTCAACGATTTTATAAGACTGCCAAAGGTACTTGAAACGCATTTCGTAGTAAATCAGTTCTTATACTTTCGAACATAGAAAATGGGAGGTGCATTTTTTTTCTTCTTTACCAAACAAATAGGAAGCTGATTTTACTAATAAAAGATAGTTTGGTGGTTCAACCTCTGCACCGGGCACACTCTTGATTTGTTTCCATTATTGTATAACGAGAATGTTCTTAAATAGACTCAATTTACATAGACCAAAGTGATCCTAACCATTCATGAACATGATGATCTATATAGCCGACTTATTATGGGGGTTCCACACTCATGACAGAGCAATTGATACAACTCAATTGAGCTAGTCCGTCACTACTTATTCACTTCGGTTCTAATAGGAATAAGCCTTATATCACCAAACCAACCACCGCGGTAGTCTTTCCTCATCAAATTTCTCAACAAGCTTGGAGTAGAATTGTGGAGTTGTATGCCCTTTTCAAACCCAAATCTTGTGGGGCTATTAAGGAGCTTCAAGATAGGAAATTTAGGACAGTTTCGGTGAAATTGACTCTCTAAATAATTTAGCTTATACTATGTTTGTCAAACTCAAGATCATCCACTTCACGGTTAAATATGCTGCATTTCTGCAGTAATGTTAAATTTGCCATGTCGCCTACTTGCTTTCAACATTATCTTTTCATTTTGCCAAGCTATCAAGACTAAATTTGAGAATGATTAAGTGGGTCGAAACTTGAAGTCTTGAATTTCAAGAAACAAGACATAAAATGGATGCTTAGGCCATTTTGCCGTCTATTCTGTATCCATAGGTTCTTCAACTTCGGAATTTTTTTGAGTTTTAATTTATCTTTGCGATTGGGAAGCAAACAGAGATTCACCAATTAAGACAAGGGGAAACAAAACTAAAACACCGAACGTACAAATTAGCGGCTCGTCGCAGAAAGTTCGCCCAGAAATCTTTCCTTCGGATTCTCGAGAAAATCACGCAGCCCCGAGAAATGCCCAGAATTTTGTTTCGTCGAAAGACGAAGGAGAACGGCGATGCAGGGTCGGAACCAGGGGAATTACCGGAACCCGTGCCTGATGATGCGCCAGCCATGGACTTCTTTGCCCGTGTACGGGATCAAGCGCATCGAGGGCAGGTCCTGGCCTGCCCCAATTCGAGGTTCCGTTCTGGGACTCCCCTTCATACTCCTAATATCGCGCCCAAGTTCCGACTTTTTTGTTCTTTCTGCTGTTACGTAGTCTGAAACGAGAAAGGAGTGAATTTGTTCGTGGAGCTCTTTGAGCTACTGATTTGATCTGTTCACGGTGTTATACTATCTGGGTTCTTGAAGTTTTCAGTGGTTGTTTAGTTTTCTATGACCAAGTTCTGTTTGTGGTTTGTGGAGTTCAAAGGATGAAGTGAATGGTGAGAGAACCTGCAGAGACTGGAAGGGAGAAAAGGTTAACTACTGAATTTGAACATTGTTTACTCATAGCACTTGAGAAAGAGAGGAGGGCCTTTTGTTCGGCGCAAAATCTGTGCTTGACTTTCGCTGACCAGTTTGTGCGGCACTCGTGTTTTCATGCTCCACAAGTTTATCGAAAACTGCCTGATTGGATTGCAGAGAAATAACGGCGAGAACAAATTGAAAACCAATATGTGGACTGATATGAACGAGGTTGTGTATTTAATGAAAATGTTGGAACATAAAAGTTCTCATCACAAGCGAGTGCATATCTACCGTGTTAGAAGTTGATAACGGATGACTTACTGTTGCTGAAAGTTTGTGTAACTGAGACTGGAATGATGTGGCATACCTTTAATACCTAGCACACACTGTCCGGGGCAGTAAAGAGTATAAACATTTTTCGCGTGCACTAAGATAGCCATGGGAAATGAGAATGCTACTCTCAGCTCATATAATCAATTCTTTGTTGACAAACATTGTGTAAAGCTTTTGGAGTATGGAAGTTCAAAATGTTTATGCGCAAGGCTCGTACCTATGAAGGATTTATAAGGGTACTGAGATTTTTATTGCATTTGAAAAAACTGCATCGTGATTAGAATTGCATTTAGGATAAAATTGCTGCCTAAGTGACATGTAAAGTATCCATAAGAGAGTGCTGTTTTGTGTGCATATCAGGTTTTCCGTTCCGTTAAAATATATATCACTTTGCCTCAATAATTGATGGAGCCAGTGCACTACTAACGTCTTGTTGAATAAGATTTGAATATGCTTTTCCTCTTCCTTTTTATCTCTGACTGTATAGCATATCATTTGTGAAGGCTGCCTTTGGATCCATGCCGCCAGCAAAGCTCCAAATGAATCTACTATCTAAGCCATGGAGGAGTTCTCTAGGGAGAAATATGCGGTGAATGGGATTACTCAAATTAAGTTCCAGGACCACTATCCCATCTCAAGACTACTATGTATTCAAAGGGAGAGCTTCGATTTTCTTCAGTCCATACTGCAACCGAGTAACATGCTTCAACTTATTTGTCTTGAAAGAGCATTTAAGCTCCTATTTACAAGTTCTTCAACATACTTTTGTGGCTATCCGCATTCCCTTCATTTGAATAATTGCAACTTTTCTAATCTGAAAATTCAATTTTGCCTAATCTAAAGAATTTTGTTAATGTGTCTCATATCAATTCTTCGCATATCTGTAATCTGCAAGTCTACTAATATTTTCATAAATTTATCCCGTACTTGTATACCAATATTTTGGGTACATATTATTTGGATTAATGAAAAATTAATATGTAAAATGCGGCATATATCGAGTGTATCCAAATATTAAAAAGATTAAAAGGTAATGTGTAGGAATTTTGGGGAAATAGAACGAAATACTAGAAGTTTTCAGGCGAACCTTTGACTACTAGTCAAAACCATGCCAAACTTTCATTTTTTTACATCTACGGATCCCGTCTATTTTTCCGTTTGCACATGCCTAACATGCCATTTTTCAAGAGGACAATTGCAATTCTTCTCATTTATTTAGTCAAATCACTCTTTTGCCTCCACATAGGCTAAAACAAAATCGAAATTCGTACAACAAAAGCAAAAAATAAGAAACCAATGTACCGATCACTAAATAAGATAACAGCAAGAAGAAGACAGCACCCAAGGATGTGAGGGTTGTAAATTTGAAGATAAAAGTATTGAAAGGTTCGGATAAAAATATTGAAAATGGAAGAAATCATAAAAGCACCGGAGGATCTTCTTTCTCGTGGTGACGGTCCTCTTAAGGATCATTGACGGACCAAGGAGACTCGTAGGGGCCCACCAACATCACTATGATCTACGATACTTGAGGAAGAACCTCAACGCGGCTCATCACCCTGCGCTTGATGAGATTATAGCAACGGAGGCCAAGATCATACGGCACCCAGTGATCCTCTTTCCACCAGAAGAAGTAGACTTTCGGGTTACGCTCCATCACCTCCTCGTAGTACTCTTGCAGAATACCCTCCCTCATTCCGCTACTGCCGTACGGATAGAACGCCAGAGCAAATTCTTCTGGCATCTCAACGAATCGGAGACTCTTGAGGAGGGTGAGGCCGCGGATGACAACCAGTAATGATTGCCACTCCAAGTGCCTGCATCCGCGAATGACGAGTCTCTGAAGGCAAGGCATTGCCTGGCCATTCATCAGCACAAATCTCAGATTTTCCAGACAGCCGAGGTACAATTCCTTGAGCTTCGGGAACCCTCTATCTCCAATGTCCAATGTTTCCCCATCAAAGGCCTCAGTCAGTTGAAGCTCCACGAGATTGGGCAAATTCTGGAGCACAGCTAGGGGGCTCGATTTCAATCTGCTCCGTCTCAAACGCACCTTGGCCAAATTGTTCAGTAGAGGAAGCCAATGAGGCAGCTTCTTTAGACATCCTTCGATATATAGACCTCGAAGGAGCGGGGGAGGTGAAGATAGAAAATCCAAATCAATAACTTCGGACTTATTTTCTGCTAACACCTCTAGTGATCGAAGGTGGGTCATCTTCTCGAGGGAGTGGCATAGTTCCTCTGCATCATCTTTCTTCAGGTCCCTCACGCCCAGCCTCCTTAGTTGAACTAACGCTCCAATCTCTTGCATTGTATTCTTGCTCCGACCACCTCCAGCTTTTACGCAATTCAATTTCTGCAGTGATGTTAGCGCTCCAATGCCCTGGGGAGCTGAAAATCCCTTTCTAACACCAAAAGGTAAAAAAGATGTGATTTCTAAATCACGATACACCAACAGATGCCGTAGTTTCTTGAGCTTGGTTATCTCCATAGGCAGCTCGGAGACCAACGTTTGTTTAAGATTCAGAGTCTCCAGATTTTGGAGTTCCCCAATTGACCTAGGAATGATGCTCACGTTGGTGCTTCTCAAACTTAGATACTTCAAGTGGAACAGAACTGGTATTTGTTGGGGGAACTTGTGAAGGCATGAACCTCTCAGATCTAAAACCCTCAGCAGCTTAGAGCCACTTGGGACGAATTGCTCATCCGGGCTTGACATTTTTCCTGACTCAAAAATGAGCAGAGAGCGTAGGCTGGGGAGATTTAGCTGGTTCAGTGCGTCGTTGCAGGTGTATTGGACCGATAGGCGTCGGACTCTTTGGTGCAATTCTATTTTCTGCTCAGATGCAAACGAAATAAAGTTTTCGTCCCTTAACTTTGAAAGGATACTTTCACGCATTAGGTCATGTACCCTACAACTTCTTAGCCTTCCGTCTAAAGTTGTTCCTGCAATTTGCACCAAACTTCTATTTATAAGCTCCTTCAGGTATATTTCAGCAACCTCCTCCCGTGACATCCCTTCCCTTTCCTCAACAAATCCTTCTGCAATCCACAGACGGATGAGTCTCATACACTCAATCACATGATCCTCTGGAAATACTCCCAAGTACAAAAAGCAGCTTTTTAAGTTATAATCCAAATCATTGTAACTCAAGCTGAGAATTTTCCTAAAATTTTGCATCATGTCATTGCTTTCTAGTTCTATAGCAAGGCTACGAGAAATCCTTCTCCATTCCTGAACATCTTTTGCAAACAGAAGACCACCAATTGTCACTATGGCAATTGGCAAACCATCACATTTTTTCAAAATCTGTCGAGAATCGTTTTCTAGTTGAGGAGGACAGATATCCCCACGGAAAGCTTTCTTGCAGAATAAGAACCATGATTCTTCTGGAGACAGAGGCTTAAGGGTATAAACTTTTGATCGGCTGGACGAGATAGTAGCGACGTCACCTATGCGAGTAGTGATTATTATTCGGCCACAGAAATTGCCATTAGGCATTGCATTTTTTATACCTTCCAGTGCTTCTAATTTCCATACATCATCTAGAACAATGACGTACCTCTTTTGCCGCAGAAAGTCTTTTACTATCTTCTTGAGACTCGTGCTCTCCATGAATTCTATTCCTTGAGGGAGCGGTTGCTGAATTTCTCCATGGAGTTGTGCAATCACGTCCCTCAAAATATCCTCAATCTTATAAGACTGTGAGACACTGATCCATGCATGGCTTTGGAAGTAGGCTTTTACTTGGTGACTGTCGTAGACTCTTCCCGCCAGGGTAGTCTTCCCAGAACCCCCCATCCCTACGATTGATACAACTTCAAGTCCGGGTTCTCCGTCGACAAGCCACTTAATTAGCTCTTCTCTCGGCTTGTCAATCCCCACTAGTTCACCTTCCTCGACTAGAAAAGCATCCTCCCTGAGGTCGTGTGATGAGGCGCCTCTGGTGGACATGCCAGCACTTTGCTCTGTGCTATATGACTTGAAATGGTATCGCCGATGCCCTTCGCCGATGCTAATGACTCTTGACTTGATGTCAGCCATTTTGGAGGCGAGATGATGGCGTGCTTTCGTGTTCTTTATGGATGGCTTGATCTTGTGAAAGCACCTCATGACCCCATCTCCGTGATCTCTTGCCAAGTTGAGCGTGAATTCATCTAGAATATCCTCCACATCGTATGCAACATCTCTGATTTGTTTCACCCAAACCTTCAACTCAGGGTCATCGTCTTGCAACGACCCGGCACTTGCTAGAAAGGCCTTCATGAGCTCAAATTCATTTTTCATGAATTCAATTTCTCCACGTACCCCTTTCAATAATTTCACCTCTTTCTCAATGAGTACAGCAAGCTTCTCAATCAGAAAGGACACTGCGGATTCTGCCATTTCTCTTGCTGACTGATCCCACGAGATCAAAACTCAGGACAGAAGAAAATTGGGTACAGCAGTGTGATATTTACCGTACGAGACCACAAGAAAGAAAGAATCCTTTGAATGAACATCCAAATGGTCTTGAGCTCATCTTTTGGGTGAAGTCTTCCTTTTGACTTCTTTACGCCGATGGTACAGCGATGATTGCGCTGGTTAAGCAAACTGCCACGTACAGTAAAGCCAGCTGTATTTCGTTCGGCCCCAGTAAAAATTTACTACTTTGAACTGCTGCATCCAGGATTCCCGCTGACAATGGCATTTGTAATTCCTGGACTTTGGCAATTTGGTACTCGTGACTGGTCAACTCAGTCAACAATGGACGCGGGATTTGAGAGGGGGGGGGGGGGCCTTGCCAGAGTGAGAGTGAGCAAGACCCAAAAAGATAAAAATTAGGTGAAAATTCTAAATAATGAATCTAAATTGAGGTTTTTTTTTTTTAAAAAAATAAGAGTTTGAAATACCTAAATTAATCTAAAAAAAAGGGCTTAAGCTTGCCAGCGAGGACATTGTTTTTCTAATTTGGAACAAGGACACTTTTGTTGAAAAATAATCTGAATAAAAAATCAGAATCCCTAAAAATAAAAAGACCCCTGATTGCTTCTTTCTTCATTTGTTGCTGTCTTTCCCCGTTTCTTTTCAGACAAGAAGTCGAAGTTCCGGCAAGGCCTACCTTTGCGTTAGTCAAACACCCGCATGTGACGCGAGGGCCTAGATTGCATATCTCAGGGAAGCAACCTTACCGGGAACTTCAAATGTGTCTTGGAAAGGCAGAGCACCATAGCACAGGCCCTCTGGTTTTTCTAAGTCCACGTGCTTAGCACCATTTCATGTCGTTTCCATTTCACCCGCTCCAAAGTCTTGGCGCGGCTTTCTAAGTCATTCATATAATGTCAATACCATAAAAAATGTTAAACTGGTACATTTGTGATAATTTTACTATAAATTAGTTTTTTGACCATAAAAAATTCTAAACTGGTACACCTGTGATAATTTTACCACAAATTAATTTTTTGACTATAAAAAACCTTAAATTGATATATCTGTAACGAATTTATCCTCCGTTAATTTTATTTAAATTGGATTAATGCAAAAAAAAATCACAAACTGATACACCTATAATAAATGGAGAGTAAAATCCAAAATCGGTATATATGTTGACTACCGGGTGTCATTTAATAAAGTAATTTAACAATAAAATTTAACGGAAACTAGCGCAAGGTAAAATTGTCACATATGTACTAATTTGGGATTTTTATGGCTAAAAAATTAGTTTGGAGTAAAATTATCATAAATATATCAGTTGAAAATTTTTCATGGTATTAACTCAATATTTTTAACATTTACTTGTTTAATCAGTTGCCAACCGATTAAGGAAGGGACTCCCTATATAGCAAGGGAAGCGGAAGTGCCAGGGCCGCAGGGGGTGAGGATGGGACAACTAAATATTTAAAAAAGAGAGAGAGAGAAGGAAAAACAGAAACAAGGTGAAGAGAAAGAGAAACTTGAAGTGGGTGGGTGAAAAAGGTCAGTAAAACTAGATTAGAACATATATTAGTCTATGGTAAATGTAAATCAATCTAAGAACAACTATCATATTCTAGTACATGAGAAATGTGATCTTGGAGCACTTATTAGTCGATTAGATAAAGAAATTTTACATTTGTTAATATAAGAGACAATCTCGTTTCATTGTAATCTTTACATTTGTGCTCTTTCTTGTCGTCGATTTTAGCCATTTTTTGCTCCAGTTCTTCATTCCTCGGGCAAATACTTGCACGAGACCTATCTAAGAGACACCATTTCAACTAGCTGAGGTGAGAGAGGGAAGCGAAACTTCGGAAGGTAGATGAGCAGTGGACTCTCCTTTTTCCCTTAAGCAGGAAAACGAAGACTCACTTACACACATTTTTGTAAAGCTTGCACAAATATACATCAAATTGTATATTTGTGACAAATTTACCTCAAACTATTTTGTTAACCACAAAAAATCAAAAACTAGTACATTTGTGATAATTTTACTCCGAACTAATTTTTTCACTATCAAAAACTCTAAACTAGTATACTTGTGACAAATTTATCTTTCGTTAATTTTTGTTAAATTTTACTGTCAAATTGCTAAATTTGATAACATGTGGTAGTTGACGAGTATACCAATTTGGGGTTTTACCCCTTTGTTTGTTACAAGTTTATCAATTTGTGATTTTTTGTAATATTAATCCAATTTAACGGTTACTAACGAAAAGTAAATTTGTCACAAATGTACCAATTTGAGGTTTTTAATGGTCAAAAAATTAGTTTGGAGTAAAATTGTCACAAGTGTACCAGTTTAGGATTTTTGATGGTTAAAAAATTAGTTCAGGGTAAAATTGTTACAAGTTTACTAGTATGGGGTTTTTTGTGGTCAAAAAAATAGTTCATGGTAAATTTATCATACGTGTATCGGTTTTGGATTTTTGATGATAAAAAAAATTAGTTCGAACTAAAATTGTCACAGGTATACCAGTTTTGGATTTTTCGTGATATTAACCCTATTTATTAAGCAGATAAGATTTCCTAATATAATGAAGAGTAACATATAACCTCAATTTCTGATATATATTTTAACGTATTTCTAACATCCAATTAAAATTTTAACTTTTTACAAAAAAAAGTCGAGGAATAACTTTTTTATTTGAAAAGTTACAATAATCAGGCCATTGCCTATTCCAACATTTATTTATTTTTCGATATTTAGTTTGATAGGAATAATTTCGTGTTAGATAGGGTTTTCTTATTGAAGTGAAAATTGGCCACTTTGGAGTTGGACTTATTCATATATATATATATATATATATATATATATATATATAGCAACTTTGCGTGCATATGCGGGATTAATCAAGTGAAACTTCTAATACTCATGTTGCAAATAGTGTCGTGTTTAAAGTGTTGCAAAAGAATTGATAATCCATTATTGATATATAAGTGTTGACTAGTCGGTTTTTGGTTTCAATTTGAGTATCGTTTTTGGTTTATTCAATTTATAAGTTCGGAAAATCGACAAATAAAATCAAAACGATGACTTTAATAGATTATTGTACCCCAATCAGCATAATCTCGGTTCCCGGAGGCATGGAGGAAGGCGAATCTCTTGTGAGAAAGGTACAAAGAACAAGTCTTTGTAACTTGTTGGGTTGTCCAGTTTGAAGAAGCATTTGAACCGATTTATGTGCCGGATCGGCCTTTTTGTGGGTGCTTGATCCGTACCACATATCTCCTCATAAGTAATTAGAATATCAAGTTTTGATCGCATATGATTAAGGTGATCAATATTTCCAGGTGACCAATTTAAGTTGCCAGATCGCACCACAACCTTGAGAAATTTGAGAAAGTTCGTGTATATTACAGTGTAGAGGCATTCAAGTTTAAAATGAGGACTATTATGCCAATCCTACAGAGGTATAATCGCATAAGCCCAGTGCCTGCACTCTTGATCCATCTGCACCGCTGACACTTGCTCAACACAATAAATTTCCCATGAGACCTACCAAATTTGATAGTTCCGATGAACACAAGGCATATAAACCCAATCGATAAATAATTTCCACATCATATTGTGACATATGCTTGGAACTAATATGTCCAAAGTACCTAAAATTGGTAATTAATCTAGAGACGATGGATAGTAATTCAATCGCTTGGAGTTATGGAGCTGAAGTGATGTGAAAATGATGAGGTTTAGTTTTTTTTACAATGATCAAATTGTTTAAAAATCAATTATACATATCAGAAGATTTCTTGACAGACATGCGCCTGACTAAGAATAGGAAATTTGATACTGAATTTAGTATTGTGAAAGCACTGTTTAGTCCACCACCGTCATTCCTTTTTCACATGATTCCCTTCATGTTCCATTTCAACATACTCAACGATAAAAAAGTTTAAAATTAAGTATAGGAAATTTTGTTCAGTAAAGGCATCATAGCATATAAGGAAGATGAAATCAACATTTAATTATCGAATTAGACACATCGCAAAACATATACATCATGGCCATAGGTGAAAATATTGCAAATGGATCAATTCGACCGAACTTGATGCCACAATGATATATTATAGATTTTTCTATTGGCTGACCAGTTCATTCTGAAGAGGTCCATGCCACACACACAAGGAAGACATTGGACACAGCCTTAATTAATTGAATGAGTAGTTTTCATGACCACTCGGTGCGGGCTCATCGGCCTACGGTGGCGGTGGTCAATACGTAATGTTCTTGTACTTATTAATTGCGCTGACTATCGGCAAAGTCGCTGGCGACCTCGCAGGGACCCTTATCACGAGATGCTTGAGCTCATAGGAACCCGTGAGGGAAACTCTCCACGCAGACGGCATTGATGCCCTAGAAGGAGCTTCTCTTGGAGAGGCTTTGCCCATGAACATGGCAAGTAGAAGAAGCCCATGAGTCAAGAGACAAGTGAGCCATTGATGAACCTTGTGACCCATTTTAGAGTGTTGCCTAATGCCTATAGTTTTATGCACAGAGTTGGCAGATATAATATTCTACTACTTTATATATAAAAGTTAGGATATGATATATATAAATAAAAATGTGTAAATTAGCAACATGTGTTCGATTAAATGAGTTTATTACATGCAGTGAGGGAAGGTCCAACGGAGAGCACTTGATCGAGTCAAATTATTTGCATTACCTAGGAAAGGTTGGCATTGGATTATCAAGAACTGAAAAACGAGGAAAAAGCAAATCAGTTTACGTTATAGGGTTGAAATGTGAACCTAAATCTAACACCACACAACATCATAACGTTCATACTCACAAAAACCTAAGTTACATTGTTCCTACGTAGGAACTAGGAAAACACTCATTGCGTGGACAATATATAAAAGAGCTTAATGATGATGTTGTTATTTGGTGTGGCCGGTATGTTAAATTTTTTCTTAGTTGCGAAAATTAAATCAAGATATCAACCAAATACAACACCAAAGTTTATGTTATCTAAATCAGTTTCGTTGTCCCTTAATTACCGTAAAATTGGCTAGAAAATGCTAGACTTACTAAGGCTGATTTATAAAATTGATCTATTCGGCAATTTTTGAGACTGCAAAAGGTCCTTGGAACGCATTTCTTACTAACTTGGTTTTTTAAACTTCCGACATAGAAAATGGGAGATGCATTTTCTTTCTTCTTTACCAAACAAATAGTAAGCTAATTTTGCTAAGATAAGATAGTCTGGTGGTCCAACCTCTACATCAGGCACACTCTAGATTCAGTTTCCATTATTGTATAACGAGAAGGTTTTTAAATAAACTTAAATTTTGTAGACCAACATGAGCATAACCATTCATCAACATGATCATGGCCACACATCATGTTGATTTATATACCCGACTTATTATAGGAGTTCTACACCCGTGATGGAGTCATGGCCAGTCCACCGCCGATTCACCCCAATGCTAATAGGAGTAACCCCCAACATTATCTTACATCATGGCACAGTAGGAAATACGTTGCAGGCGAACGACTTTTGAAGTCGAGGAGCGACTGAGGACAGTTTCAGTGAAATTGACTCTCTGAATAATTAGCTTATACAATATTTCAAGCTCAAGATAATCCATTTTGCAGAAAAATATGCCAAATTTCCGCAGGAATGTTGAATTTAACATGTCACCTACTTGCCTTTAAGATTATCTTCTTCATTTGCCACACTATCAAGACTAAATATGAGAACGGTTAAGTGGGTTGAAACTTGAAGTCTGAATTTTAAGAAACGAGATATGAAATTGGTGCTTAGGCGATGTTGCCATTTGTTCTGTATCCACGGGTCCTTCAACGTCGGAATTTTTTAGTTTTTAATATCTTTTAGCAAACTGGGAAGCAAACAGAGATTCACCAATTAGGAGAAGGAATTCGACCAAAAAAAAACAATTAGGAGAAGGCAGAAGAAAACCAAAACACCGAGCGGACAAATTAGCAGCTCATTGCAGAAAGTTAGCCCGGCTTCTTTCCCGCCGCCCAGAAAATTTCCTCCGGATTCTCAAGAAAATCACGCAGCCCCGAGAAAACCCAAAGTTTCGTTTGTCAAAAGCCGAAGAGAAACAGCGATGCAGAGTTCGAACCAGGGGAATTATCGGAACCCATGTTTGACGATGCACTAGCCATGGGACTCCTTTTCATACTTCTAATTTCGGGCCAAATTTCCAACTTCTCTTTTTCGCTGTTACATAGTCCGAAACGTGAAAGGAATGAATCTGTTCATTGAGCACTTTGAGCTACTAATTTGATATGTTTACGGTGTTTCCCTATATGGTTCTTGAAGTTTTCAGTAATTGTTTGGTTTTCTATTACCGAGTTCTGTTGTAAATTGTAGAGTTTAAAGGATAAAGTGAATGGCGAGAGACTCTGCAGAGGCTAGAAGGGCAAGAAGGGCAACTACTGAAAATTGAGTATTGTTTGCTCATGGCACTTAAGAAAGAGGAAAGGACCTTTTGTTCGGTTGAGCTTGGGCGAAATCGGTGTTTAACTTGCGTTGACCAGTTTGTGCTACGCGGATGTTTTTATGCTCAACAGGTCCATATAATATTTGCTTGATTGGTTTGCAAAGAAAGAACGGCAAGAGCAAATTGCAAACCAACAAGTGGATTGATAGAAATGAGGTTGTGTATTTTTTTGAAAATGATGGAACATAAAAGTTCTCATTACAATCAAGTGCACATCAACTGTGTTAGAAGTTGATAAGGGGTGATTTATTGTTGCTGAAAGTTTGAGTAACTGAGAATGGAATGATGTGGTGCAACTTTAATACCTAGCACAAACTGTCCCAGGCGGGGAAAGCTATGAAGTACAAACATCTTGCTGCATGCTCTACGATAGACATGAGAAATGAGAATGTTGCTCTCAGCTCATATAATGAATTTTTTGATGTTGACCAAATCGACAGGACCCTTCTATTTTTGGTAGGAGAAAATTATAGGATATTTTCCTGATTTAGTGTTCTTTCCTTGTTCAATTGTTACTTTGTATATTACCTATAATTCTGGAAATCTGTCAATAAAAAGGCAGTCCTTCTCTTAAACAAAAAAAAAAAAACTTTGAGAGAGGATTCCCCTTACTTAGCTGAACCTTGTTAAATTGTGTTTATGTTCTTTGTCTCTAAATTTATCATGGTATCAAAGCAGGTTCAAGCCTAACCTGTTATTGTTTGTTTCGACGATTTTTTTAGTTACCTTGTTGTGTGTTGTCACTATGGGAGAATAGGATGCCGGCAAGAAATTACCGACTGCAACTCCTTCTACCAGAGGTCTTCTCCAAGAATCTCACAACCAACGTCTCACCAACATGCTTTTGAACGAAAGGAATTTTCTTCCTTGGTCACGAGCTGTAACTGTAGCTCTTGGAGGCCATTCAAAACTTGGCCACATCAATGGTAAAATCAAAGCTCCTCCAGAAGATGATCCTGGATACGAAGAGTGGCTGTCCAGTGACAACTCCGTCATGTCCTGGATCTTCAACTCCATGGAGCCCTAAATCTATGAGATATTTGCATACTCCAATTCAGCTCAAGCACTATGGAATGCGTTGGTTGGAATGTATGGGCAACTCAGAAATGCCTCTTGGATTTTTGAAATCCATCAAGAATTGGCAAATTCAAGGTAAGAAGAGAATCAATCATTTACCTTACACCTCAGAAATTTCAAGAGGAGGTGGGACGAGCTCCGACAGTACCGTCCTGGCACTCAATCCGCCGCTGATTATGTTTGCAGAGAGGAGGAAGATTGGATCTTTCAACTTCTGGCTAGCCTTCAGCCAGAATACGATCGTCTCAGACGACAGATCCTCATGAGCCTAATCTTGCCGTCCCTTACCGAAGTTTGTGCCACGATCCAGGGAGAGGAAACCAGGCGTCGGGTCATGAATCTAGCACCGGCAAACATAAAAGCAATTACTGAGATTTTGGCCCACAATGGCATGACCAACAAATCGACAGATGCTGTCATTAGATTTGCCAAGGGAAAGACGAAGAAAACTGGTCGTTTTCGCTGTGAACACTGTGATCGTGATGGTCACACCAAGGACTGATGCTGGGTTCTTCATCCTCACTTGCGGGTTGGTAGAGAGAAGGGGCTGGAAGCAAAATTGGCCGCCCAAAATGACCCAATTAACCCGACTGAATTCAAGGCCAAACTTGAAAGTCTTGCGAATCAATTTCAACAACTTTTGTAGGGCCAAGGGTCCAACATTAAGGCAACTGGATCAACTGGCCCATTTGCTGAATCAAGCCACATGGTACAAACTTCTGGTAAGGTGTTCTTGACTCAGTTCAAAAATCAGTTTGTTATAGACTCGGGTGCCACTGACCATATGTGTAATTCAGATTAAATGATGGTTAAAGTTGTCTCCAATGATGATCCTCCTATTACTATTGATAACGGAGCATAGGTCCAAACACAAGGAGCAGGAAAATTTAAGATGTTGTCTAAGAGTTCTATTGCTTTGATTGTACCTAATTTATCTTCAAATTTATTGTCTGTTAGTAAGTGTACGAAAGAATGGAACTGCAATGTCATTTTTTCTGCTTCTAAGGTGTTATTTCAAGATTGCATCACCAAGAGGACGATTGGTGAAGGGAGGTTGCAGAATGGACTCTATGTCATAGATCAATACCCTGAGGCATTGAGTGCAATCCAGAATGCTAAGAAGACGTCAGAACTATGGCATAGACGCATGGGTCATTCGTCTGATCAGATTTTACACACTCTTGATAGATCTTTATCTCATGATTCTAGTTCATGTGATTGTTGTCATTTCGCAAAACAACATCGACTTCCTTTTCCTAAGAGTACACATTTCTCTTCAGAATTATTTGATTTAATTCATTTTGATGTGTGGAGTGCTCCCATTGAGTCTCAAGATGGCTATAGATATTTCATCTCTTTTATTGATGATAAGTCTCGCGCTACATGGTTGTATCTGCTCAAAACCAAAAGTGAGGTTCTTATTGTTTTTTAGGAATTTTGTGCTATGATACAAAATCAATTTAAGACAAACATGAAAGTGTTGCGCACGGATAATGGGATGGAATACACCAATCAAGCATTTCAAGCTTATTTGCGCAACTTGGGTATTATTCATCAAACTTCCTATGTTGGGATGCCCCAACAAAATGGCATAGCATAAAAGAAAAATCATCATCTTCTAGAAGTTACTCGGGCCTTACTTTTTTCGGGGAATATGCCCAAAACATATTGGAGCGACGCAGTTCTCACTAGTTGCTATATTATTAATCAGCTCCCTAGCCGAGTGCTTGAATACAAGATTCCGGTAGGAATTTTATATGGGAAGAAGTTCAATGTCTCACATTTGAGGATTTTTGGAAATACATGCTACGTTCACTCGAATGATGGTAAACTCGATCCACATGCTCGGAAGTGCGTGTTCGTTGGCTATTCTTTAGCTAAAAAGGGATACAAGTGTTACGAGCCCACCACAAAGTGCCTTTATATATCCCGTGATGTTCACTTTGATGAGACTAATATGTATTATTCTGACAGGAGCCAACTTCAAGGGGAGTACACCAAACTTTCAACAGATTATGGCGAAGTTGCCCCTGTCCTTATTGCTGCTTCACCTGTGGTACCCATGAATGTACCCACTTTAGAAACAAGGGATGGAAGACGATTAGAACATGACATTGAGCTACAGCAAAATCTAGAGCCGATGGCTGAAACTTACTCTGGGGAAGAAATCATGACAAAAGAACTTTCTGGAGCATCTTCACCACCAGTTCGCCGATATATGAGGATTTCTAGGTCCTCTGTTAGACTCCGGGATTTTACCACATATCACACGGTACAGTATCCCATCCAAGACTATGTCAATTATGACAAAATTTCTCATCAATTTTGGTGTTTCTTATATGTTCTTGCAAGTTCAAAAGATCCCCACAGTTATGAAGAAGAAGCCAGACATCAATCAGTGTGGATTACAGCTATGAAGGAGGAACTCCGAGCACTTGATAAAAATCACACTTGGGATGTGGTGCGATTACCTAATGGAAAGCGCTCTGTTGGTTGTCGTTGGATTTACAAGATTAAATACAATAGTGATGGCTTAGTCGAAAGGTATAAAGCCCGTCTTGTAGCTAAAGGCTACACCCAGACCTACAGCATTGACTACAAGGAGACATTTGCTCCAGTTGTGAAGATGAATACAGTTCGTGTTCTTATGTCCGTAGCAGTCAATAGTGGGTGGTCACTTTGTCAAATGGACGTGAAAAACGCATTTCTTCATGGAGACCTTGACGAAGAAGTGTATATGGATCTTCCCCTGGGTCATGCCTTGCAAAATGAAGAAAGGATGGTTTGCAAATTAAGGAAGCCCAACTACGGACTCAAACAGTCTCCTCGAGCATGATACGGCAAGCTTAGTGGTGCACTTACAAAGTTTGGGTCTGTACAAAGTATGGCTGATTCATTAATGTTTACCAAATCTGATGAGGGTGGTATTGTAATTTTACTTGTCTACGTTGATGATATTGTTATCACTAGAAGTAATAAATCTGGAATTGAGGCTCTCAAACAATATCTTCATCAAGAATTTGATATCAAAGATCTTGAAAAACTAAGGTATTTCTTAGGAATTGAAGTGGCCATCTCTCACAAGGGTTTGTTTCTGTCATAGAGAAAGTACATTCTGAACTTGTTAAAAGAAATAGGGAAAATGGGGGTCAAACCGGCAAATGTTCCTATGGATTACAATAGTAAGTTTGCCGCTGATAATACTCCCGTGTAAGACATTGGAGCATTTCAACGTCTCATAGGCAAGTTGATTTACTTGACTATTACTCAACTAGATATTACTTACGCAGTTAGCTATGTAAGTCAATTCATGCAAAATCCGACTCAAGGGCACATGAATTTGGTTGATCGATTGCTAAGGTACTTGAAAGCTACACAAGGAAGGGGTATTTTAATGAAGAACAACAGGCATACAAATATTGTCATATATGCAGATGCCAATTGGGTAGGAAGCCCCAATGACAAGAAGTCTACTATGGGCTTTTGCACCTTCGTAGGAGGGAATATTGTTACTTGGAAAAGTAAAAAACTAAATGTTGTTGCCCGGTCAAGTGCTGAAGTAGAATATCGAGCAATGGCTACTACTACTAGTGAGATAGTTTGGTTGCAGCTTCTCCTCTAGGAATTAGGGTACAAACCAAGAACGTCACCTACGAAGCTGTTTTGTGATAATCAAGCCACTGCTCATATTGCCTCAAATCCCGTGTTCCATGAAAGAACAAAACACATTGCGGTGGATTGCCATTTTGTACGGAAAAAGGTTCAGGATAACACCATTGAAACTCCCTATGTTCGAAGTGAAGATCAGTTGGCCGATATTTTCACCAATGCCCTTGCTAAAGGACCATTTTAGGACATGGTGAACAAGTTGACATTTGATGATATCTTCGGTCCAACTTAAGGGGGAGTGTTGACCGAATCGACAAGACCCTCCTATTTTTGGTAGGAGAAAATTATAGGATATTCTCCTGATTTGGTGTTCTTTCCTTGTTTAATTGTTACTTTGTATATTCCCTGTAATTCTGGAAACAATTATGCACCTTTATCAATAAAAAGGCAGCCCTTCTCTTTAAAAAAAAAAAACTGTGAGAGAGGATTCCTGAGGATGTAGGCTTACTTAGCCGAACCTCATTAAATTGTGTTTGTGTTCTTTGTCTCTAAATTTATCATTTGATGACTTAAATTGTGTTAAACTTTGAGTATGGAAGTTCATAAAGTTTATGCGCAAAGGTCGTGCCTATGAGGGATCCATAAGGGTACTGGGATTTTTGTTACATTAAAAAAAACTGCATATTAGGAGAGAATTGCTGCCCAAGTGACATGTTGAATATCCATCAAAGAGTGCTATTTTGTGTGAATATTGGATTTTCTATTACGTAAAAATACATATCACTCTGCTACTTTGACAGAGCCAATGCACTGTCAATGTCTTGTTGAAGAAGATTTGAATATGCTTTTCCTTTTCCTGTTTCTTTCCGAGGATCATTGACTGTCTAGGACATCATTTGTGAATGTCGTCTTTGGATCCATGCCGCCAGCAAAGTTCCACATGAATCTAAGATCAAAGCCATGGAGGAGTTCTACAAGGAGATACATGCGGTGAATGGGATTACTGACATTAAGCGCCCTGAACAGTATCCTGTTTCAAGACTGCTAGGTATTCAAATGGAAAGCTTCAATTTTCCTCAATCCATACTGCAACTAAGTACACCTACTTAAACTATGTTTTAAAAGAGCACTTCCTATTTACAAGTTCTTGAAAATGTAAATCATCTTTTGATGGATCCCTCAGATGAAGGAGCAGTTCTATGTATATTTCATAGAAAAAAGTGAAGATATATGTCTGGTTTTATTGCTCCGTTTCACCTGCATGAATATCTGTTTTATCTAAGTTGCTTCCTGGGCAAAGTATGTAACAATATGTTGTGCGTCATAGAACTAGTGGTTGTCTTTTTCAGGCAAATGCATTGACAATTGGAATGTTTTGCCTATGAAAAAGGGTGTGTCGAAGTGGTTGGCTGTGTCCGAGGTGAAGAACTAGCTTGAGGGGAGAGGGGGTGCCTGAAGGGGTGGGATTCATTGATCTTTTGCTTGCTTTATTTCTTGGTCACCTATATGATTTCCCAATTAAGTCAAACATGTAAACATTCTTAATTACAGGTAAGGTTGGAAGCACAAATGGATTATTGCTGGCTCTGTGAACAGCCACGGGTGTGTAAATCTGTCTTATGTTATGTGCAATATGTGCTTTGTTCTCACAATGTTTGTTCATCAATTATAGGTGTTCCACACTGATTTGATGGTTGATATATTTTTAAGTAATACAGAAGTTAGTCGTTCCAATTGAGATGCGAGATACCAGAAGCAACATGCTTGAGACAAAGAGAACATAAAGCCTCACAACTCTATCACCATCGCGCAAGGGTTGAATGGCCCTTGCGATCGCTCTACTAGGGTCAATCGGCTCTCGCCCACTTGCAGTGATGACTAGCAATCTTGGCCTGTGGTCGAGCGAAAGTCGTAGTTGGGCCTCGGCGGCACCCTTGCAATGGTTTCCTGGCCATCTCTCTCAGGTTCCCTTTTCGTCCCAACCAGCCCGCGCCCCACCCCACCCCCCTCCTTTCATTTTTTGGCTTTTTTTCCTTTCTCCTTCTTTTTGGATTTTCTTTTTTTCCCCCTTTTAACATTTTTTTCTGATGTGACGCCATCCTGACTTTAAAACATAAAGATGCTACATTAGCATTTTTTATCATCCAAATTTGATGGAGCTAACAAAAGTCATCAATCACTCAAATTTGCCGAAATTTAGGATTAGGTTAAATATTTTAAAAATTTTAGGATTTGATTATATTTTGAGTAAATCAAGAACACCGGGTAATCGTGTTTTTGATGGGAACAAAGTCATCCCTCTTATTTATTGGAAGATTAAGTTTGAAGGATTGACAAAACAAATGTTAAGAAAACATTCCCATTACGCAAGAACAATGTGTTGACACCTATAATTAATTAGGTTGTCGACAACTGAAAATAAGTAAATAAATAATAAAAGATATCAAAAGATGACGTAGCCCTTATAAGACAGTTCACGTAAGCAAAACAGCTGGCAAGCATCGGGAGATACTAGCGGGGAATTTGAAATTGAAAGAGCTTAAGTCATAGAAGGAGCAAGCGCCAAAGTTGTCGACGAAAATTGTCATATGGGATTCGAGTCATCGAGGTTGTCAACAAGGAAAAGGACAGGTATAAATCTAGGAAGAGCTCGATGACGGTTCCTGCTTCAGGGAGGACGGGTGTTAAGACGATATGAACTCGTCCACAGTTATCACTTCGAAAGGGACATGTGTCGAGATGAGAAGAACTTGATGACGGTTATTGCTTTGAAAGGGACAGGTGTTAGGACGAGAAAAGCTCAATGATAGTTACTACTTTGAGGAGGACATGTGTCAAGACGATATAAGTTCAATGATGGCTATTGCCTCAAGAAGGACAGGTGTCAAGAAAATATGAGCTCAATGACGATTACTGCTTTAAAAAGGACAAGTGTCAAGATGACATAAGCTCGATGATGGTTACAGCCTTGAGAAGGAAAAGTGTCAA
Organism: Syzygium aromaticum; assembly: GCA_024500025.1. NCBI lineage: Eukaryota > Viridiplantae > Streptophyta > Magnoliopsida > Myrtales > Myrtaceae > Syzygium > Syzygium aromaticum. Next base: position 34,204,036 of record CM044892.1, read on the forward strand.
GACAGTGTGAACTCGACGACAGTTATCACCTCAGAACAAAAGGATAAGATCGAATCATTAGATGGACGGTGAAGATGGGATCAACGGTGGTTATCGAACACAGTGTCAAAGGCAGTTACCAAACCCACATTATAAATAGCACCCGGCTGCCAAAAGAAGTCCCTCCTCCTCAAATACAAACCAAAATGATGTCTTTCAATTATCTTTACTTTCTAGTACCATATCTTTAATTTCAAAAGCTATAGTTGTTTACTTTCTAAGATAGTAACTTCGTAATGTTGCATCGATGAACTTTGGACGCCGCCAGTAAGTGGACGGATTCGTCTGAATTGTCTATGAATATATGTCGAACTTCATTATTGTACGGAACTTGAGTTATTGATCAAGACAATCAACCTCTTTGTTCACGCATGTATAACTCCTATCCGGAATTAGACACGGAACCGGGTCTCCTCTAATTAAAAATCAAAGAACGACTTTTGATAAATTATATTTCGTCCAGGGAATATTTCCGGCGAAACACGATGAGAATATTTCTTGATATATAATGTCAACTGCATGTTACCCGGGGGGTGAAAAAGATATCTCATTCTTAATTAGGATTTCCTTGAAACGAGAAATGCACCTTGTGTCAGACGACGAACAAAAAGATATATCTTCTCTGATCAAGCCACACACGTTCCATCACTTTTGTATCGAGCCTCTCCACCAAATAACCAAAAGCCAAACAAAAGTCTCTCTCCATTGCACAAATTCGCTTGACTCGGGTACCAAATAGAGCCTTTCCTATTACTCGCTCTTCTCGTAATGAAAGCTAGGATTAGTTGTTGTGCCCGAAACAATCACCTGTGTGCCCTTTCAGCGCGCGGAGAGGTCGATCACTTAAGCTATCTGTTTTGATCGAAAGACGACCAGAGAGGGTGCGATGACCCAAGGTTCGAGTTAGCGTGTGAAGATAACCACACGATACTATCTTTGTATAGTGGTCGATATCAAGTGAAATCAATAAACCCTGGGAATTATGGGAGCTCCATTTATGGGGGTATATAGTGTTTGACGCATTGGTGCTAGGTATTGAGGATTCTTGCACCATAACCATGTCAATCTGTGTAGTCGATTATTTATGACTGAAAGACATAATGGGTGGATCGCCCAAGATGGACCAAGCCCGGCCCGTGAGCCACAAGGGCCCACGAGGTGATAATTTGCCTATCACTATAATAAAAGACACCCCTTGAAAAAAAAATGTGATTTTCATATGCAAACACACTCCTTCTAAGACAACGAATTCTCTGTTTTTCCTTCGAAACAAAAACAAGAATGAAAGACAATCGAAAAACACTCAAGTGCAAAATGGCACTTAATCTATGACAATACCGTGTATATTCGTTGTGTGATATGTCTGTACGATTGGTGATACAAGTTGATGGTTCTCGGGCACGTTTTCCGCATTGATTGAATTTGATTCGAATGCGTTTCGAATGTGTTGATCTGGGATTGAGTTTTCCCAACATTAGTATTAGAGCCCGTTTACTTGTTTCCCGATCATACATGTGTATCGTCTCTAACATTGAAGTGTATACTGCCTATTTCTTCATTTTGGCCTCGTTTTTGGTTCGTTTTCTTCACATCACTGAATTGTTCATGCATGTTTTGATTTTTGTTTTTCGTCAAAACTTGAATTTTATTGCATAAACAAAAAGAGCTTGTCGAGACGAGTAAAATGAGGGGCGGCGCGTTACCGGAGGATGCCGCACGCGCCCTCATGTGCTAGCAAGGGCTGTGGGCGTGACAGCGTGTGAGGCCACGTGTGGCTGTGCGAAATGGCGTGTCGGGTAGCCCACAATTGCCGACGATGACGTCAGCGTGACGTCATCGGAGCGCGGACCGAGACCCAACCCGGTTAACCATTGACCCGACCCGTTGACCATTGACCAGACCTGATTGACCGGTCTATAGTTGGACCGGTCAAACCGAACCAGTTCAAAACGGGCAAAATGACCCATTATGGTCTTTCGGCCCGTTCGAGCTCATTTGAACTTCGATTTGGACGTTCTTGGTATCGACGTGCTTGTATCGGAATGCTCTACATTATGAAATATTCATATGACATGTTTACTACACTTATGAATGTGAAAATGCACAATAAACCCTATCTACACGTACTTATGGGTATATTTTTTTGGCATTTCCTTTAGTATTTCTCTATATTTTTTGAAATACAAGTGCTAAGCCATATATATATGAATAAGCATTTCTTATCTTTATGTATCATGGATTATAAGTAGTCCATTTGTTCTGCATTCGTTGTAAGAACAATGGTACATTGGAGACGCTCTCCGATAATCCGAGGAATAGCAGCTCAAAAGGAGAGGCTTGAGAAATTAAGAATCAAGCTAGCTCTTTATCGATGGAACGCTCGAGATGATATGATAACACACATCATCAAGGTCAATAAAATGATACAGGATATCATTTGGAACGGTTTTGTAATGTCGGAATATGTAATGGTCGGAACCCTAAAGTGCACTATTTCTAAGAAGTTAGGAAGAATGTTTGATAAGGTTAAAGAAACCTTAAAGGGTCTAAGCTATAAGATACTTGCGGAGAATTTTCTGCAATAATACATAAGGGTTGGGGCAAGGAGAACATCAACCCTTGCATTAAATGAGTTTCGGGACAAACCATGGCCCGAATCTAGGGGTTTTCCGGGAGCCTTCATTTTTGTTAAAAAAAATAGAATTTTCTAAAGAATTTTATGAGTCCTTTCCTGTCTATGTTTTGGATTGGTACACTTGATATTGTACTTTTAAGATTTGGAATCAATTCTGTACATGTTTCAAGTTGATATTACATGTTCTCAAACATTTTTTAATGTGTTATGAGATATATATAGCTATGAATTCCTTTTGTATTTTCTCGTTTTATATTGCCATATTATATATTATGTTATATGTGGGAAGTTCTTAAAAGTTTGTATAACTTTTGAAGAACTAATTTCTTTACATAAATAATTATGTTAATGATAATTTCAAATTAGGTTTTTTAGACGATGATTGAGAATATAGTGAACTTTCGACTCTAAGACCTTTTGTGAAACTATTCATTAATATGATATATTTTTGTAATCATGATGCTGATAAAGTATTTATATAGGCTTTAATAATTCGTGCGTATGTGTCTAAAATGATTAGATACGATGGTTTCAGCAACTAAAAACATAGTGGCTGAACTTAATAAGAGAAAAAAAAATTGAATGGTGACAATTATGAGATTTGGAGTCTCAAGATTCAATATGTGCTGGAAGAGCAAGAAGCACTCGAAGCTCTTAACTAGATTATGGAAGAACCTGAGGATGGGATAACTGCCCAACACAAAAGGGATAAAGATGCCTTCGCTATTTGGAAAAGAAAGAACTCTCTTACTCGCATTACGTTGCTAAGCAGCATGGACAATGACATCATGCGAGAGTTTGGACGTTTCCAGAATGCCAAAGACATGTGGGTTTCACTAGCATCAAGATTTGGTCGGACTTATGTGACCAAACTGAGATGACTCACAATCCATTTTGACTTATATAAGATGTCTCATGGAAAGACCATGAAACAACATTTGAGGCAGATATTGAATATGATTAGTGAGCTGAAGGATGCCGGCCACATACTCGCTGATGAGCAGCAGGTGTAGGCAGTAATCCGCTTCTTGCCTCAAAACTGGGAGCACATGAAGATTTATTTGACCTACAATGAGGGTATCAAGACCTTTGAGGATGCTATGCGGCATCTTGAACTGGAAGAGGATCACTTCATGGCGGCTAAGCTAGAAACTGATATTTACTTTGCTGGTTATAGCTCACATAGAGTTTCGGGCTCTAAGAGGAAACTCCCTATTGGGTCAAATAAGTGGAAAGGCAAGGGAACAAGTCCTTCAGGGAAGAAGCCAAGGCACAATCAACGGGAGAAAGGAAAGCGTCTTTTCAAGAAGAACATTTCAAGAGTGAAATGTTACAACTGTGGTAAGAAAGGTCATTTTGCTCGCGACTGTGGCGAACCAAAGAAGGCTCAGGAGCCATAGACCATGTAGCGAAGGATAGAGAAGCTTTCGTAGAGTTCCGATGAATTTCACAAGGAACGAAGTTGATATATGTGGGGAATAATTCAAGAGTAAAGGTTAAAGGCATTGGTACCTGTCAACTACTTATACGTGGTGGACGTATATTGTTCCTATATGATGTGTTATTTGCTCTGGAGATTCGTCGGAACTTAGTTTCGATGTTGGTTTTAGTTAGACTTGGTTTTAATGTAAACTTCCATAACAATGGTGTAGACTTATCTTTAGGTACAAGTTATTATAGTTTCAGATATTTTTTAGATGGTTCATTGTATTAGATGTTAACTATTGTGAAGTTAATGTTAGTTATTCCTTATTTATATTATCTGATTCTTATGAGAATGATGTAAACGTGCGGTATGCTAGACTTGGTCATATTGGCCAACAAAGAATGAATCGATTGGCTAAAGATGGCTTAATGAGCAATATTGAAAGGGTGGATTTGCCCATATGTGAACATTGCCTAGAAGAAAAAACAACGCGGAAATCATTTGAAAAATAATCAAGAGCTGAATTTCCTTTGCAATTAATCCATACTGACATATGTGGCCCAATAAATGTAAAAGCAAGGCACGGGTCTGTTTATTTCATCACATTCATTGATGATTATACTCGATTCGGACATGTCGATTTGATTTCTCATAAGTCCGAGACTTTAAATTGTTTAAAAAGATTTATGAGTTTAGTGGAAAATCAATTAGACAAGAAAATAAAATATTAAGATCCGATTGAGGTCGAGAATATTTGTCTGATCAGTTCAGAAATTTATGTGATGAAAAGGGAATAGAAAGACAATTGACTATTCCACATACTCCTCAACAAAATAGTGTTGCGGAAAGAAACAATATAACCTTAATGGAAATGGTTAGGTCAAGCCATCTAACTTGCTTATCACTTTTTGGGATGATACTTTGTTGACTGCTACCTACATATTTAACCGTGTCCCTTCTAAGTCAGTTGCTTCTACTCCATATGAGTTATGGACAGGCAGAAAGCCTGATTTAAGCTTTCTAAAACCTTGGGATTGTGCTGCCTATACTCGTGAGTCTTCTCACAAGTATGGAAAATTAGGCCCAAGAGGTAAAAGAGTATTTTTATAAGATACTCAGAGCACTCAAAATGATATGTATTCATAGATGAGCAAAAAAGCGGAAGTATAATTGAATTTGAATCACGGGTTATCATATTTTTAGAGAATGAATTTCCTAAAAATGGCGAAGTAGGTGGAGATTACTCACTATACAAATTTGTAGATCGTGATAGTGAAGTTAGTTAGAGCATTGTGACAAATGGAAAGTTGAATGTAACTCAATCCCAATTGCAACCACTTAAAGAGACAACACCACAATTATCTAATTTGAGTGGGAGCAGAATGAAAAATGGTGAATCATCAGGAGTACAACATTCCATACGACAGTCAAGTCGTAATAGGATTCCCCGTTGACGCTTCGACTTAAAGGAAAAGCTTTCATGATTGCCCCACAAGATGAAGATGAGCCGAAAAATGTGAACGATGCTCTAAAGTACCCCGATAAGGAAAAATGGATATAAGCAATGGAAAAAGAAATGGAGTCATTAAGATCAAATTAAGTTTGGAAATTGGTTGACCTTATAAAAGGACTCAAAGCCATTGGAAATAAGTGGGTTCTCAAAATAAAGCGTAAAGTTGATGGCTCAATAGAGAGATATAAGGCTTGCCTTGTGACGAAAGGATATAATCAATAAGAAGGAGTTGACTTTGAAGAAACTTTTTCTCCTATGATTAGATTTACCTCTATTCACCTTATTCTAGCAATAGTAGCTAGTATAGATCTTGAATTACATCAAATGGACGTAAATACTACATTACTCAATGGATAATTAGAGAAAAAATTTATATGGAACAACCTGTTGGTTTCATTACAAAAGGTCAGGAACACAAAGTGTGTCGATTATTGAGGTCAATGTATGGCCTTAAGCAGTCTTCAAGACAATGGTATATACGTTTTCATAATACCATAATGGCATATGATTTTGTAATGATTGGTAAAGACAATTGTATGTATATCAAAAGATCCAAAGATTAATTTGTGATCTTATCATTATATGTTGATGATATACTAATTGCCGGAAGCAGTATGGAGTTTGTTAAAACAGTCAAGAATTGGTTATCTTCCAATTTTGAAATGAAAGATATGGGTGAAGCTGCATACATTCTTGGAGTTAAAATTTCAAGAGATCGATCAAAGAAATCCCTATCCCTTTCATAAGAGACGTATGCGAATAAAATCCTTGAACGATTTCGTATGTAAGACTGTAAATCAATATATACTCCTATTGCAAAGGGCGAAGCATTAAGCGACAGAATGTGTCCTAAGACTTCACAAGAAAAGAAGCAAATGAAACAAGTTCCATATGCTAGTGCTGTCGGAAGCTTTGATGTACGCTATGATGTGTATAAGACCTGATATTTGTTATGCAGTTGAAATGGTAAGTATATACCAATTCAATCCAGATCAAGCACATTGGATCATCGTCAAAAGAATCCTGAGATATCTAAAGGGAAGTGCTGACTATGCGTTGACTTATCAAGAAAGTCATCTACACCTTGAAAGCTATATCGATGCTGACTGGGGAGGATATTTAAAAGAAAGAAAACCTATTCTGAATAATGGGGCCATGTCTTGGAGAAGTAAGAAACAACAGTGTGTAGCCTTATCTACAATAGAAGCTAAGTTCGTGGCTCTATCAGCAGCGGCACAAGAAGCTGTTTGGCTTGGAAGATTTTTGGATCACTTAGGTGTTACTGAGAAAGCTGCAAACCCAGTATTGGTCTATTGTGACAGCTAAGCAGCAATAATGTACACTAAGAATCCTAAGTACCATGGAAAGACTAAGCATATAGATATCAAATATAACTATGTCAAGGATATAGTTGCACGAAAGGAAGCGAACGTGAAGTACATATCTACACAAAGGATGATAGCAGATCCTATGACAAATCCGATTTCTAGAGAAGTTTTCCATGGTCATGTGAGATCTCTTGGACTGTGTAGAATATGATGTACTGAATATTATAATTTTCCCTAATTGTTCACTATTAATGAAGTTTGTTATTATCAAAGTCTATAAGTTTGTATGACATTTGTGAATGTCGATGTTGAGTGCATTATATTGAAAATGTATGTCGGACAGATGAGAGATTTGCCCACTTACATGGGTAATCGCCTCTACTTACTGTGTGATGAATAGAGATAAGACAGTTTTAAGCTTGTTATCTAAGTGATAATTGAGAGCTCAAGCTTGAAGCATGAACATCGCCTTAATAGAATGTTAAGATGATGATATATAGATTATTATGTCCAAAAGTGAAATGATCCACATATTTCACTTTACCTGTCTTTAAATGCTAGATGTAAGCTCTGATAGACGCTTATGAATAGAGTAGATTTGTGAACTCAAGTTAGACATTGAATATGTCTAAATTATCATCTGTACGGTATTGAGAGTAAAGACATATGCTCTATGGGAAAAAGAGAGAATACCATAATACGTATTTCATATTACGTATGCATGGGACGACTGATAAGAGGTAACAAAAATTATGATCTCAATTTTTTAAGTCGTGTGAAATTCTTGAGGAAAATAGTTTTTTTCAATTAAAGTGCTCTCACGACTCTTACTTATTCTCAAAATTTCTATTCAGTGTTTGCTATCTTAAGATGTTGCCAATGATCATGATAATTCGGTCTAACGGGGCATTCTAGAAAAGTGAGTTAGACTGAAATGGGGAGGTTTAAGGAAAGAGGAAGATCAATTTAATATATGATGTCACATTCTATATTTGTATTCACAGGTCGATTAATTATGATTTTGAGTAAATCATAGTTGTGAATACAATATATGAGATACTAAAAGAGATCAAGAGAGATAAAAAATGTGACCGATTGATCTAGGGAACTACATACTAATTCTACTCTGGATAATGCCCAATTTGAGCTGTTATATATTCATAACAGCTGTATAACAACGAGCTCTGGTAATATGCTGGTCGCACGGATTATTTGCCAATATAAACTTTGCAAGGAAGAGAGTTGTGCTTAGTTCATCGTGGACGAGTGGGAGATGAAAAACATAATGGGTGGACTGCCAAAGATGGGTCAAGCCCGGCCCATGAGCCACAAGGGCCCACGAGGTGGTTATTTACTTATCACTATAATAGAAGGCACTCCTTGAAAAAAAAAAAAACGTGATTTTCATTTGCAAACACACTCCTTCTAAGACAACGAATTTTCTGTTTTTCCTTCAGAACGAAAACGAAAACGAAAGACGATCAAAGAACTCTCAAGCGCAAAGTGACACTTAATCTATGATAATACCAGGTATGATCGTTGTGCGATATGTCTGTATGATCGGTGATACAAGTTGATGGTCCTCGGGCACGTTTTCCGCATTGATCGAATTCGATTTGAATGCGTTTTAAATGTGTCGATCTGAGATTGAGTTTTCCTAACAATGACATATAACATCAGTATTGTACCTAGATAATCGTAACATCTCCTACAATGACATCCATAGCACGATTGCCGACAGGTTTAATCTCTCCTAATGGGTGCTGCCGCGGAAGAAACTATATCACTTTTACTTCTTAGGCTTTCGATACCGAGGGAAAAAATGCATATCCCCATTGCTACTGTAAGTATGCACTAAAACTGTGCTTGTGCGAAGTTAACATTAACATCTCAAATTTAAAAGAAATATATAAGAAAATTATATTAGCTCAAAGTTAATGGTGTGCTTCCTTGCGGAGGCCACTATATGTTAATTGTACACTAGAAAATTTCCTACATGTAGTCTTTAGATTCAAAGAGCATATAAAAAGTGATGCAACACTACTTGATCAATGTTTGGTTCCAAAAGAGAGATAATCTAGGTGTTGATTCGATAATCTCCTGATCCTCATAGTTGTTTTCTGAGAACCACCAAAACAAGTGCGGACAACTTTCGCCGAAATGTACCATGAGGAATCCTTCTCTGGCAACGGCGTTGCTTCTTGCAACTACAGAAAACGCCTTGTGGATGAAAAATTGATTTTGAAATGAGGCCTTATGTGTCCAAGGAAAAGACATATCCCAATTTTCCTGGAAAAAAGTTAACAATTCCTCAGCGGACTAAGAACCGATTTGATCTAGACATATCAGTAAGCAATTTGTGTCATTAATTTTTATGACTTCCTGATATTATTGAATCGAGGCCTTCCGTAATGGAACGTTCACTATTCCATCAAATTGTTTAAGTGGCACAGTGAGTGACCCTTGAACACTTGCTACCATGCTCCGCCTAGGTATCCCGGATCAGCGTAATCACAGTTCGTGGAGGCACGGAGCAAGGCGAATCTGAGATGACAATAATGATAAAGTGCAAGTCCTAATTAGTGGGAAAAGTGTCAAAAAAAGTTCTAAACCTTTTGAAGTGGTGTCAATTTAGTTATAAACCTTTTTGCATTTGTGTCAATTCAGTCCGAAATCTTTTTTTGGTGTCGATTCAGTCCTAAACCTTTTGCATCGATATTAATTCAGTTATAAACCTTTTGCATTTGTGCCAATTTAGTTCTAAACCTTTTTTGAATGCCAATTCAATCCTAAACCTTTTGTATTGATGTCAATTCAGTCCTTTGACACGTGTATAGCTATTAGTTGGAAATATTGAATTGGCACAAATATAAAAGGTTTAGGACATAATTTGTACCAAAAAAAGGTTGAGGACTGAATTGATGCTAATAGAAAAGGTTTAGGATTGAATTGGCATCAATGCAAAAAGTTTAGAATTGAATTGGCACAAAAAAAAAGGTTTAGAACTGAATTGGCACAAATGCAAAAGGTTTAGGATTAAATTGGCACAAATACAAAAGGTTTATGATATTTTTGACACTTTTCTCCCTAATTATCTGACCCAATTCCATGTAACTGGTTGGGTTGTCCAGTTTGAAGAAGAATTTGAATTATGTGCCAAATCTGCTTTATTACGGGGGCATGATCCGTACCACATATTTCTCCTCCTAAGTAATTAAAATCAATTGTTGAATATCTTATTTTGATCCGATGTCGTTAAGGTAATTCATATGCCCGAGTGACCAATTTAAGTCACCCCATGACCTTGAGAAAATTGAGAAAGTTAACGTGTATTGCAGTGCAGAGGCATTCTAGTTAGAAGGAGGACTACAGTACCCACGCCGCTGTAGTATTATCACATGAGCCAAGTGACTGCCCTTTGGATCCATTTGCACCACTAACACTTGTTCATCACGATGAATTACACACGAGACCTACCAAATTTAATAGTTCCAATGAACACAAGGATATAGACTCATTCGATACAATAAGTGTTGCATCATACTGTGAGATTCGCTTGGGACTGCTGTATCCAAAGTACCTAAATGGGTGATTACTTAAACTTGAACTCAGTGAGCCACATAATTATTTAAGATAATCATTCTTTTTGAAATGTCGTTGAGATAACAAGCTGTTGCGAGATGATTACCCAATATTTTCTCATTAAGCACAAGATTGATGGTCTTCATGCTTGAAATTAATTATCCTTAAGTACATTTGGCTTTCTGACCTCCACCTCCCTTTTTCTGTTAACTTCACTATTGCAATTTCTGTTACTAAGGGACAAACTTTAGCAATATGCTGCTATTCCTCACAAATTGATTATGCCCTTCTTCGATGCAAGTCCAAGATGCACAACTTCTACTTTCTCCACAGCACCACCCCCACCCCCCGAAAGCGGCCCCCCCATTTCTCTCCTCATGCTTTATCAAATTCCCTGATCAACCCCGCCCAGTCAACTATAGGTGATGATCATTGAGGGTAAGTAGTGACTTATGAATCACTCAGCATATAGTCTTTTTCATTTGATGTGAGACTGTGAGATGTTGAACCTTATTTTCAAATTCTTTTATGAACAACAAGTGAACGATTCCAAAATGATAAGAAAAAGGAAAAAAAATAATTTTTTTCCACTCTAATGGTGGGTTAGTATTTGTTCAAATATAGCAAATTTTCGTGTTTAAATTACAGCATATCTTATCTAGAGTAATTTAAAGAGTCATGTCTGGCCGCAACTTATGATGAAAGATCAACTGATACAAATGGACGAGGAGTTTAATTTATGTCATTTTCAGATTTTAACTTCATATAATTCATGTCATAAAGAAGAACGAGTTAAAAAAACGAGAAAAGATTAAGATTTTCTCTCATTTGTGGAAACTCCCAAGCTCGTCATGACAGGGAGAGACAAGAGGCATGCTTTTTTGTAGATCCATTATATGGTTCCAATTTGTATCAACGGCACATCCAATTTTAGCCTTTAAACCAAGTAATCGATCGATGCTCATTTCCACCGTCCAATATGTTGGGCTAGTAGCAAAATGGTCATCCGTCTTTTACTAAATCACGAGTTTATGAAGAGACATTTTACTCACATCTCGATGAGGTTGTGGTATTAGGCTTGCCAACACAGAATCGGGATTGCTAGTACTACTTGTCCCAATCCAACCGTTTTTCCATAGAACTCATCCACTCCCAAATTAGAATAACAATATCATAGCCATAGAGATATATAACTAATATGATTGAAAAAGTAGTATGTCAAACTTTTCGGTTCGTGTTTAATAAGATCCGCCCGTTAACATTTTCTCTCACAAAATTGTCTCCTCTTATTTGTAAACCTTTTATTATGTAAGTACATAAACCATTTTACTGGAGAATGAGTCATACAACAAACTTGTGAATGCAATTAAAAACCGTTTCTCAACTCGAGACAATCTCTCCATGTCCTCTGTCGCACCTATTCCAAAATCGAAGAAGCCCATTGCCTCCTATTAAAAGCAAAGTCACCAGCTGTGAGAAAATCACATTTAGACAGAGTCATAGAAGAAACAGATACTGAAAAATGCGCAAAACGAGCAACACGCCAGCTGCTGTGAAAATATGCCGTGGCCGTTTCGGCACCATATTCCGCTGCTTCTCCTCCCCCGACAACTCCTTGGCCGCCTGCAAGGTCATCGACAAGTGCCGTCTCTCTGACGCCAGTTACCGCCAATGCCTCGTCAAGGAACCCAAGCTCAGGACCCTCTTCTCTCCTCACCCTCCCATTCTTCAGAACCTTGACGCCCGTGAGACCGACGACCGCCTCTCCCTCTTGCTGGACCTCTGCGAACCTGACACTCTCTACGACTGCATATTGTACCATAAGGCCCTCCCTGAGCCTTAGACCGCCTTGTGCTTGGCGTAACTCCTTCATGCCCTCGTGCATTGCCACTGCCAGACCGTTGTTCACCGGGACATGAAGCCTGAGAACATGCTCTTCTATTCAAGGGACGTCGTGAAGCTGGCGGACTTCGGCTGGGTGGCTTAATTGAATGTGGGTGGGCCCATGGAGGATGCCGTACACCTTTGTGCCAGAGGTGCTGATGGGGAGGGAGTACGGCAAGGAGGTGGACGTGTGGAGCGCTGGAGCGGTGTTGTATGTGATGATCGTCGGGTCGCCACCGTTCCAGGGCAAGTCCACCCCAGAGTTCTTCGAGGTTGTGCTGTAGGGGAACCTGAGGATTTCAGCGAGGGCCTAAGGATGTTGTTGGCGGCCGTGAAAGACATGTTGAGGAAGATGATTTGCAGGCATGTTTCCAGGAGGATTTCTGCAGAGCAGGCCTTGAGTGAGTGCTTCCAACTTTTTGGCCTCTCGTTTCTTCATCCATTTGATTTCTTTTTCTTTTTTTTTGTGAGCAGAAAAAAAATAATTCAAAAAATATTCTAGTAGATTAACTGGTGTTGAAAGGTCTTTGCAGCTAAATACTTGGATTCTATATTGCTACATAAAAAGAATTGGAGAAAAGTTCTTTTCTGAATGAACTGAAAGTAAATGGGTTAGCTTCCTTTTCAAAGTTTTAAAAATATAAGGAATGTCACATTGCATTAATGTGTTAATCTCTCTAAGGTTGAGAAATCATGTTAATCTAGGGAATGATACTTTTTAATCTTTTTGTGCCTCTCTTATGGTATTCCTTTTCCTCTATTTCTGCTCTGTTTTTCTTGAGTAGACATCCTTGGATCCTGAGAGGAGGGAAGACTCTGGAGACCGAGAAACATGTTCATGTATCTCTCAGAAGCACGAAGAGACTGTCTCTGTCAAAAGTTGGGTATAAATGTTGCCTATCAATTATGCCAATTATGTGAATAATTTCTTCAGAAAGAGAGAGAGAGAGAGAGAGAGATGACCAAGTTTGCATTGCATTTGTCTAATGCAACAAACTGAAGGTTCCTCGGATGAACATGACTCCAAACACCCACCAAGCATTATTTTTTGTACGACTCTGCAGTTGGTGAGTGGCCACACGAGTCTTCCCCCACAAGTGACGGCAGCTTCATCTTCCCCTAGAATTTCAGCTCTCATGATAATTTATTAATTTAGTCATAAATTAATTAATAATTTATCAATTTAGTTATTCCGATCAATTTTGCTAGAAATCGCTGATTTAATAATCTAATTAGCGTCAATCATTCTACATGGTATAGTCAGTGCTGACGTAAACAATTTCGGCGAGGGCCGTCCTTATTGGCCTTGGGCAATGGTCGTCCCTATCGGCCTTGGGCGAGGGCCGCCCTTGCCCGCCTAGGAGCGAGCGTCCATCACTTGAGGCGGCCGTGAGTGGCCATCCGAGGCCAATAGAGGGAAAGGGGAAAAAGAAAAGGAAAAGAAAAGAAAAGCAACAAAAAGAAAAAAAATTAAAAAAGAAAATATATAGAAAATTAAAAAAATTGTAAAAGTTATCTACATTAACGTCAGTCATGCCACAAAGGATGATTAGTGCTGGCTAACTGCTACATTAGTGATTTCTAGCAAAAATTGATCAAAATGATTAAATTGGCAAATTGTTAAAAGGTTTATGAACGAATTGATACGATTATTGGAGAATGACATGGTGCTTATCTTATGTCTTAGCAAGTTAGTAGTTGATGGAATATTAATGTGACTATATTTTGAAATCAGGCATGAATAAGACATGAGAAGTTAGATCACGAACTGAATAAATTCTATTTAAATGATCTTAAAAATTGTGGGGAGGTGGAAAAATTAGCTACTAGTGATAGCAATGTTGAAGTTCGAGTTTATTGAACTCTTGAGATGCATATGAATTATATGCAACAAACAAAAGGTTTTAGAAGTCAATTTTGCTACTCTAACCCTATAGCTGTCTTTACATATATAAAAGAAAATAGTAGGGAAAAGAATACTAGAAGTGCCAAAAGTTATGTACGGTACTTATTTTAGTGCCAAAAGGTTTTTTTGAATAACTTAAGTATCAAATCCCAAATCATAGAAAAAACAATCACTTAAATGTCAATTTCGGCCAAATTGATTATGTGGCATTTATAATAAAAAAATTAATATGACTTGGCATATTTTTATAAAAAAATCCAGTCCACGTGGATGTCTAAAATGATGTCACACAATCTGATTAGCATTGAAGTGATCAATTTAAACAAAATTTGGCACCTAAATGATCTCCATTTACAACTTTTAGATGGCATCGTTTATGGATTATATGATGATTGGGCTAGTTGGCAAGCCACGTAGGACTAAGAAATTAATATAATATGGCTATGTCGGATTTCAAATGATCTAGATTAGAGTTGTCACTTAAATGATTTGAAAAAAAAATTTGGTACTAAAGTGAGTGCCGTTCACAACTTTTGACACTTTTAATGTCATTTTCCCAAAATTGTACAACTGAAACAAGGGGCACTTGTAGCATTGGCCTCACTCTATTCTTCATAAAAAGAAGTTGTTGTGTCCTCTATTGGATTTTATAGAAGAACATACATCCATATAGAAATATGGCCAAAACTATATAAAGAAAAAAAGAAATCCCAATCTTGAAGGCACAATACATGCTATTGCAAAATATGGTCTTTCTTAAAATGTTTAAATATTAAACTATATCTCCATTTAACAACTTAAGCTTATAACATCAAAGCAGGAGGTTGCAAGTTCAAATCCTTCCAATTTCTTTGTTCGCCTTCCTTATTGTAGATTTTCACACTTAGTCTTAGGTCATAGTCCAGTTTACGCGTGCATAGTTAGTTTATGGAAAAATGGTCTAGAAAGTTATAAACCTGTTATACTGCAACCAATTTAGTCTAAATCTTTTTTAAACCTTTCAATTATGCCAATTTAGTCATTAATCTTTTGATGATTTGCCAATTTAGTCATAAATCTTTTAACAATTTGCCAATTTAGTTGTTCCGGCCAATTTTAGCTGGAAATTGCTGACTTGGCAATCTAATCAGTGTGAACTATCCTACATAGCACCACTAGCGCTGGCATAGATAATTTTAAAAATTTTTTGAAATTTTTGAATTTTTTTGCTTTTCATTTCATCTATTATTTACTTTTCTTTTCTTTTTCTTTTCCCTTTTTCCCTCCGCCGGTCATCATTAGGCCTGGTCGATGGCTGCCCTCACCGGCCTCATTGTCCAAGGCCGGTGAGGGTGGCCCTCGTCCACCCATGAGTGAGAGTCCATCACCCGAGGCTAATAATGGCTAAATTGATAAATCGTTAAAAGATTTAGAACCAAATTGGTACAAATGAAAAGTTTAGGATTAAACTGATAAGTTGTCAAAAGGTTTATGACTAAATTGACATAATTGAAAGGTTTACGATTGAATTGACTGTTGTACAATGGATTTAGGATTTTTTTGGACAATTTCCCCGTTAGTTTCTAGTGGGCTTGATAGAGTCTACGAGGTATGTCATGTGGAATAAAGGTTTAATTGAAAGAATACGTAATGAATCCATAACAATAGAAGACCAACAGAGTCTACGATGTATGTTGTGTGGAATAATGGTTTAATTGGAAGAATACGCAATGAATCCATAACAATAGATGACCTTTGCAATACACAAGAATAAAATATACTAATCAGTTTACACTGTACTTTTGTGGCTATTTGGCTTCCCTTCATTTGAATTATTGCAACTTTTCTAATATGAACTTTTAGTTTTGCTTAATCTAAAGATTTTTGTTAATGTGTTTTACATATATTCTTCGCATATCTGTATTTTGCAAGTCCATTAATATGTTTCACATATTAAACGCGTACTCGTATACCGAATTTTTGGGTACATATTAATTTGTAATAAGTGGCATATACCAAGTTTATCCAAGTATTAGAAAGATTAAAAAGTAAAATGTATGGAGAAATGTTCATCCTCAACATAAATAAGGTGCACGTTAAAATTATACGCAGTCAATACATTAGGAATTGGTATTCCATTTTGACCAATAAGAACGACTTGATTGTGCGTAGGTGTCGGCGTTGACTTCAAATCTGGCTTCGAATCTTTCTTATCACACAAATATTCATCAAAACACTCATATATTTTATTAGAATGTATTTTAATAATGGATAAAGTTGTATTAGTTGATTTCACGTTTTGGAATGAGGCCAACGAGCGGAATGAAAATATCTCGAAATTTATCGAACAGGAAAGTGAGAGAAAAAGGGAAAACAAGAAAAGAAAAGAAAAGAAAATATCGAGTGCCCAACTGCCTATCATACAGATTTACGCCTCCATTTGCGTGAAGGCCAATCCGTCCTTTTCTTCAGGGAGAACCTCAACGCGGCTCATCACCCTACGCTTGATGACATTATAGGAATCGGGGCCAAGATCATGCCACTCGTAGTCATCCTCTTTCACCCATATGAAGTAAACTTCTGGGTTACGCTCCATCACCTCCTCATAGCACTCTTGCAGAATACCCTCCCTCATTCCGCTACTGCCGTACGGATAGAACGCCAGAGCAAATTCTTCTGGCATCTCACCGAATCGGAGACTCTTGAGGAGGGTGAGGCCGCGGATGACAACCAGTAACGATTGCCACTCCAAGTGCCTGCATCGTTCAATGAAGAGTCTCTGAAGGCAAGGCATTGCCTGACCATTCATCAGCACAGATCTCAGATTTTCCAGATTGGCGAGGTACAAATTCTTGAGCTTCGGGAACCCTCCATCTCCAATGTCCAATGTTTCCCCATCAAAGGCATGAATCAGATCAAGCTTCACGAGATTCGGCAAATTCTGGAGAGCAATTAGGGGACTAGATTCCAATCTGGTCCATGACAGACTCATTTTGACCAGATTGTTCAACAGAGGAAGCCAACGAGGCAGCTTCTCTAGACATCCTTGGATATTTAGAGTCCGAAGGAGCGGGGGAGGTAAAGATAGAAAATCCAAATCAATAACTTCAGACTCACTTTCTGCTGTCGCACTAAGTGTTCGAAGGATGGTCATCTTCTCGAGAGAGTGGCATAGTTCCTTTGCATCATCTCTCTTCAGATCCATTACACCTAGCCTCGTTAGTTGACTCAACTCTCCCAGCTCTTGCATTGTATTCTTGCTCCGACCACCTCCAACTTTTACACAGGTCAATTTCTGCAGTGATGCCAGCGCCCCAATGCCCTGGGGAGCTGAAAATCCTTTAACAAAACCTAAGTTTGTCATTTCTGTATAACTGTACACCAAAAGATACTGTAATTTCTTGAGCTTGGTTATCTCCACAGGTAGCTCAGAGACCAATGTCTGTTTAAGATCTAGAGTCTCCAGATTTTGTAGTTTCCCAATTGACCTAGGAATGATGTGCACGGAGGTCCCTCTCAAACTTAGATACTTCAAGTGGAACAGAACTAGTATTTGTCGAGGGAACTTGTGAAGGGCTGAACCTCTCATATCTAACACCCTCAGTAGCTTAGAGCCACTTGGGAAGAATTGCTCATCTGAGGTTGACAATTTTCCTAACTCAAAAAAGAGCAAAGAGCGTAGGTGGGGGAGATTTAGCTGGTTCAGTGCGTTGTTGCGGGTGTATTCGACTGACAGACGTCGGACCCTTCCGTGCAATTCTTTTTTCTGCTCAGATGCAAACGAAACAAAGTTTTCATCCCTTAACTTAGAAAGGATAGTTTCCCGGATTAGGTCATGTACCCTACAACGTCTTAGCCTTCCGCACAAAATTGTTTCTACGACTTGCACCAAACTTCTGTTTATAAGCTCCTTCAGGTATCTTTCAGCAACCTCCTCCTGTGTCATCCCTTCTTTTTTCTCAACAAATCCTTCTGCAATCCACAGACGGATGAGTCTCATACACTCAATCTCGTGATCCTCTGGAAATACTCCCAAGTACAAAAAGCAGCTTTTCAAGTTATAATGCAAATCATTGGAGCTCAAGCTGAGAATTTTCCTCAAATTTGTTATCTTGTCATTGCTTTCTAGTTCTGCAGCAAGGCTGCGAGAAATCATCTCCCATTCTTGGACATCTTTTGCAAAGAGAAGACCACCAATCGCCACTATGGCAAGTGGCAAACCCTCACATTTTTTCAAAATCTGTCGAGAAAGGTGTTCTAAGTGAGGAGGACAGGGATTCCCACGGAAAGCTTTCTTGCAGAATAAGGACCATGATTCCTCTGGGGACAGGAGCTTAAGTTCATAAACTTTTGATTGGTTGAATGAGACAGCAGCAACGTCAGCCATGCGAGTAGTGATTATTATTCGGCTAAAGAAATTGCTATTAGGCATCGACCTTTTTATACCTTCTAGTGCATCCGAGTTCCATACATCATCTAGAATAATGACGTACCTCTTTTGCTGTAGAAAGTCTTTCACTATCTGCATGAGCCTCATTCTATTCATGGATTCCATTTCTTGAGGGACCGGTTGCTTAATTTCTTCATGAAGTTGTTTAATTATGTCCCTCAAAATATCCTTAATCTCATAAGACTGTGAGACAGTGATCCATGCATGGCTTTGGAAGTAGGCTTTTACTCGGCGACTGTCGTAGACTCTTCTTGCCAGAGTGGTCTTCCCTAAACCCCCCATCCCAAGGATTGATAAAACTTCGAGTCCGGGTTCTCCGTCAACGAGCCACTTAATAAGCTCGTCTCTCCGCTCGTCAATCCCCACCAGTTCACCTTCCTCGACTAGAAAAGCATCCTCCCTGAGATTGTGCCAGGAGGTGCCTCTGGTGGATGCGCTCGCGCTTTGTTCCGTGCAATACGACTGGAAATGGTATCGCCGATGCCCTTCGCCGATGCTGCTGACTCTTGACTTGATATCAGCTATCTTGGAGGAGATATGATGGCGTGCTTTCAAGTTCTGTATGGATGACTGGATCTTGTGAACGTACCTCGTGAACCCATGTCCCTGATCTCTTGCCAAGTTGAGCATGAATTCATCCAGAACATCCTCTGTGTCGTATGCAACCTCTCTGACCTGTTTCACCCATACCTTCAACTCAGGGTCATCTTCTTGCGACGACTCGGCACGTTCTAGAAAGGCCTTCATCCGCTCGAATTCATCTCTGATGAGTTCAATTTCTCCACGTACCCCTTTTAATCGTTTCACCTCTTTCTCAACGGACATAGCAAGCTTCTCAACTAAAATGGACACTGCGAGTTCTGCCATTTCTCTTGCTCACTGATCTCACGAGATCAAAACTCGGGCAAGAAGAAAATAAGGTACAGCAATTTGATATTACCGTCTGCGACCAATAGAAAGAATCCTTTAAATGAACATCCCAATGGGCGTTGGGCTCGTCTATTCGGCGAAGTCTTCGTTTGACTACTCCACTCAGATGGTACAACAATAATTGCGGTACCAGTAAAATTACGAGCATACAGCCGCGGCAGTAACCTCGTACGGATTGGTAATTGTTAATTCTCCTGATCATCCTAGTAGTTCCAACCAAAATAAGGAGAACCGCAGAGGCATTCTAGTTTACAAGGAGGACTATTTGATCTCTTTATAATGCCCATCCCACTGGGGTACTGTTTTATGAGGTCTGCACCGCAAGAACTTGAGGATCGCTATGAATTTCACACAAGACCTGCCGAATTAGGCGCATTACAAAACACCTGTACATAATGACGACAGGTGGAGATATCACAAATGGATTGATTCGATCAAACCTGATGCTACTGTGATATGTGGTCAGGTCTATTTTTTCTATTGGCTCGCCAATTACTTTGGAAAAGTTTCATGCCACACACACAAACACACGCGAGGAAGTGAATTGGACGTAGTCTTAATTGATTGAATGAGTAGTTTTCACGACCGCAGTGCGAGCCATCCGCTCAAAGTGATGGTAGTGGTGGTGAATACGTGACGTTCTTGTATCTATTGACAGGGCTGACCATTGGCAGAGGCGGCGACTACCTTGCGGCTAAGTAGAACCAATATTGACACACGACACGCGACACGACACGCCGATACGTCATTTTTCAAAAAATAAAAAGTTACAACACACTGGGACATATTATGTGTTAAATGTATATATTATATATACAGAATAAATTATCATTTTTATGATTATTTCAATCAAATTAATTTAATTCAAATCCACAAATAGATAAAAAAAAAAAAAAAAAGAGTGTCGGACGAGTGTCGGTGTCCGACACAGAGGTCCCCGGAGAGTGTACATGCTTCCTAGCCTCACGGGGACCCTGATCATGGCATGCTTGAGCTCATATGAACCAGCAAAGGAAACTCTTCTTGCAGATTGCATTGATGCCCCCGGCAAGAGCTTCTCTTGGAGAGGCTTTGCCCGTGAACATGGCATGCAGAAGCAGCTCATGAAACATCAAGCGAGCCATTGACGAACCATATGACCCATTTTAGGTTATTTTATCGCGTTAGCTAAGCAACCGGCAAAGTAAAGGCAGCTGCTTTTCGTTCGGCCCCAGTGGCAGTTTTTTATATTGCATTATTGTATTGATGACTCTTGCCGACAACAGCAATTGAACATTCATGGACTTGGCAATTTTCTACTCGTGACTGGTCAACTCACAAGCCAGTCAACAATGGACGCGGGATTTGAGGGGGGCCGCAGGGGGGATGGGTGGGTGGTGGGGCGCGAGACTAACTAAGATGCACAACGCAAAGAGATGAAAACTAGACTAACTAAGATGCACAACGCAAAGAGATGAAAACTATGATTAGATCTATTTCTCGTACTAATTAAACGCACACAAAGAACCTCCCAAGGTCAATTTTAGAGCATATAGTTGTCGTAGTGACCTCTTACAAATTCGTAATTCTCCTGACCATCGTAATAACTTTTATCAGTTTAAACGAACATAAGGAAAGACCACAAAACTAATGAGAATTGCTGCTCACAAGGAAAGTTACTAATCACGGACAGTCGAAACTGGTGTAGGAGTGTCACGATTTGGAATTTCCATTGATCAATCCATCAAGCCAATTTATTAATCCCACAAATAATTGATAATTTTTGTCCACCTCCTAACCCCTTGGAACAAAGACATCCAAGATAAAGCTTGTGCAACTTTTTCTTTTTTTGGTCTTAACATCAGCTTTCTATTGTCAGCGGTGTGAAAACGAATCCACTAACGGGGAAGCTTCTGCAACTTGAAAAGTCTCTATTGATGGTCGGTGACTGATTTGCAAGATTAAAGAATCAATAAGGGTGTTCCCATTGTTTTCTTGTGTTCTCATTGTCTTAGTGTGTTCAGACTATCTTTAAGGAAAAGTACCAAAAAAAGTCATAAACCTATTGCATTGGTATCAATTCAGTCATAAATATTTCAATTAAATCAATTTAATCCTAAATATTTTCGTATTGATACTAATTTAATCCATCTGGCCAATTTATGTCGAAAATCGCTGATGTGGATGAAGGCGATCCTACATGGCACCGCTGGTGGCATTACCAGCGCTAATATGGATACTTTTTAATAATATTTTAATATTTTTTTGATTTTTTGCCCTTGTTTTTCTTTCATTTCTTTTTCTTCCTTCTCCCCCCGGATCCGTGGCCGGTCGCTGGCCACGGACTGGCCACAGGCAAGGGCGACGCTGCCCTCACTGAAAAAGAATTCAAAAAAATAATATTTTTTACTTGAAATTTTTACTTCCCATTTTCGATGGCACAACACTGATTGCGATAGCTTATCAAAACTGCCAAGTCATGGCCGCTGCATCTCATTGGACCCCAGTGGCAGATTTCTTTATCGCTCTCCTGTTTCACAGATGATTCCAACCGACAAGTGGGACTTGGCCGTTTGCTACTCTTGTGGCTGGTCAATTCACAGTCCAATTAGCAGGAAACGCGCGATTTAGGTGGAAGGGGGTGAGACAAACGCCTTGTCGATGACTTTCGCGGAAACGCACCGTGGAATTCTTCTCTGTTAACGCGGTTGCCTTCTCGTAACTACAGAAAACGACTCGTGTGATTAAGTATCCCAGGAAAAATCGTATCTCTGCTTTTTTGGGAAAAAAAGTTTGACATTCTCAACGGGTTAAAGTACTGATTTGTACTCCTCTAACTTTTGCTCCTTGTGTGATTAAGTTTTCGAACTTACGGGAATTGTTGAATTGAGTCTTTCCCTTATTGGCCATCGACTATTCCGTCAAATTGCTTAAAGTGGCATGGTGAGCGACCACCGAACCCTTGCCAGCCTGTTCCACCTAGGTTCTCCCGAATCAAAGTAATCACGGTCCCTGGAGGGGCGGAGGATGGTGAACCTGATATGAGAAATGGATAAAGTACAGGTCCTATCATCTGATCCAGTTCAATGTTGTTGGGTTGTCCAGTTTGAAGAAGCGTTTAAACCGATTTGTGTGCCAGGCTTTGTGGGGGGTATTGATCCTTACCACATATCTCCTCCTAAGTAACTAAAATCAGTAATTAGACATCATATTTTGATCCGATATGGTTAGGGTAATCGATAGGCCCAAGTGACCGATTTATGTCACCCCACAATCTTGGGAAGTTGGAGAAATTTCACATGCGTTGCAGTCCAGGGGCACTCTAATTTCCAAGGAGGACTATAATGCCCATCCCCCTGAGGGTTATCACACGAGCCCGGTGGGCATTTTGGATCCATTTGCACCACTAAAACTTGTGGTTCGCAATGAATTTCATAAGAGCTACCAAATTGAATAATTCGGTTGGACACAAAGCATATACACAATTCATACAACAATTTTTGCATCTTATCATGACATACGTTTGGAACCAATATGTTCGAAGTACCTAAAATGGGTAATTAATCTAGAGACGATGCATAGTAACTCGTGCGTAAGGAGTTACGTAGCTGAAGTTATGTCAAAACGATGAGGTTTAGTTTTTTTTCTTACAATGGCCAAATTGTTTGAAAGTTAATTACACATTTCAGATGATCTCTTGATAGACAGGCACATCACTTAGTCATCAAGATAGAAGAGTGCACTCCTGTAAAAAATTCCACTATGCGTGTGAATAATCTTTCACAAATATATAATTTGTGTACGCGTTACAATTTAATACTGAAATTAGTATTGTGAATCCATTGCTTAATCCACTAAAGTCGTTCCTTTTTTACATGATTCTCTCCATGTTCCACGCCCACACACTCGGCGATAAACAAGTTCAACATTATGTATAGAAAATTTTGTTCAGTGAAGACATCATAGCATATAAAGAAGATGAAATGAACATCCGATCTGACGTGTCGCAAAACACATATACATCATGGCTATAGGTGAAGATATTGCAAATGGATCGACTCGACCAAACCTAACGCTACAATGATATATTATAGGTCTTTTAATTGGCTGACCACTTACCAGTTCATTTGGAAGAGTTCCATGCCACACACACACAAACGCACAAAGAAGATGATTGGACATAACCTAAATTTATTGAATGAGTGGTTTTCGTGACCACTCGGCGTGAGCCCATCAGGCCATCGACCTACAATGATGGTGGCGGTGATGAATATGCATTGTTATTGTACTTATCAATAGGGCTGACCATTGGTGGAGGTGGTGGCTGCCTCGCAGGGATCCTGATCGCGGGATGCTTGAGCTTGTAGGAAGCCATGAGGGAAACTCTCCGTGCGGATGGCATTGATGCCCTAGAAGGAGCTTCTCTTGGAGAGACTTTGGTAGCCCATGAATCAAGAGGCGAGCGAGCCATTGACGAACCATGTGACCTATTTTAGAGTGTTGCATAATGTTTATAGTTCCATGCACAGAGCTAGCAAATATAATGTCGTAATTCTTTATATAGAAGTTAGGTTAGCGACATGTGTTCGATCAAATTAGCTTGTTACAAACAGTGAGGGAAGGTCAACGGAGAGACAAGCACCATGAGGTTAGACTCAGTCTCTAGACCATATGTAACTTTTTTGACTGAGTACTTGATTGAGTCAAATTATCTGCATATTGACATTTGGTATCAAGAACTCGGACAAAAGAAAAAGAAAAAAGAAAAAAGAAACCAGTTTACATCGGGGAATTGAAATGGGAACCAAAATCTAACACCACGGGACAATTATAACGTTTTTTTGGGTAAAGGGACAATTATAACGTTCATACTCACCAAAATCCAAGTTATATCGTTCGTCATAGAACTAGGAAAAACTAATATTGTGCATAACAGCTTAATGATGATGTTTTAATTTGGCGTGGCCGGTCTGTTAACTTTTGTCTTAGTTGGGTCATTTAAAATTTTGTTTGACCCTGCGAAAATTTAATTAAGACATCATCCGAATGCAGCCTCACAGTTTGTGTTATTAAAATAAGTATTGTTTCCCTTAATTACCATAAAGTTGGCCGGAAAATGCTAGACTTACTAGGAGTCATTTACAAAATCAATCTATTCGGCGATTTTTTAGATTGCATCTTTTAGACTGCGAAAGGTCCTTGAAACGCATCTTTAGTAAATCGGATTTTAAACTTCTGAACATAGAAAATGGGAGGTGCATTTTTCTTCTTCTTTACCAAACAAATAATAAGCTGATTAGACAAGATAGTTTGGTGTTCTAACCTCTACACCGGGCACACTATAGATTTGATTCTGTTAAGGCATAGCGAGAAGGTTCTTAAATAGACTCAATTTATATCGAGCAACATGATCAAAAGCATTCATCGATATGATAATAGCTATTCATCATGTTGATTTATATAGCTGATTTATTATAGAAGTTCTACACCCGGGACGAAGCCATAGCTACCGCTCATTTGAGCCAGTCTGTTGTTGCTGATTCACCACGGTGCTAATAGGAGTAACATTTGGCATTATCTTACATCATGGTACGGCCGAACCCACATTACAGGTGAACTAAGGATTTCTGAAGTCGAGCAGCGATCAAGGAATTCGAATCCGTATCTAGAATGGCTCCAAGTTATTTGGGAATAAGCCCATATCACCGAACCAACGACCGTGGTAGTCTTTCCTTGTATAATTTCACAAAAAGCTTGGAGGAGAATTGTGGAATTGTATGCTCTTTTCAAAACCAAATCTTGTTGGGCTATCAAGGTGCTTCAAGATAGGAACTTTAGAACAGTTTTGGTGAAATTGACTCTGGATAATTAGCTTATGCCTTATACTATATTCGTCAAGTTCAAGATCATCCACTTCGCAGTAACATATGCTGCAGCCATGGGCTTCTTTGCTCGTTTACAGGATCAAGCGCATTAAGGGCCGGTCTTAGCCTGCCCCAATTCAAAGTTTGGTTCTGGGACTCCCTTTCATACTTCTAATTTCGCGCCGAAGTTCAACTTTTTAGTATTTTTGCTGTTACATAGTCTGAATGAGAAAGGAGTGAATTTGTTCATTGAGCCCTCTGAGCTACTAATGTGATCTGTTCACGGTGTTTTCCTATCTGGGTTCTTGAAGTTTTCACTGATTGTTTAGTTCTCTATTACCAAATTCTTTTGTGGATTGTATAGTACAACGGATGAGGTGAATGATGAGCGAACCAGCAGAGACTGGAAGGGAGAAAAGGTTAGCTACTGAAATTGAACATTGTTTGCTCAAAGCACTTGAGAAAGAGAAAAGGGCCTTTCGTTCCGTGCGTAATCTGTGTTTGACTTTCATTGACCAGTTTGTGCGGCACTGATGTTTTCATGCTTCACAAGTTTATAGAAAACTGCCTGATTGGTTTGCAGAGAAATAACAGCAAGAACAAATTGAAAACCAAGATGTGGACCAATGCGACCGAGGTTGTGTATTTTTTGAAAATGTTGGAACATAAAAGTTCTCATCACAAGCAAGTGCACATCAACTGTGTTAAAAGTTGATGAGGGATGACTTACTCTTGCTGATAGTTTGTGTAACTGAGACTCCAATGATGCGGCGCAACTTAATACCTAGTACATACTGTCCGGGGCAGTAAAGAGTACAAACATTTTGCGCGTGCACTAAGATAGCCATGGGAAATGAGAATGCTACTCTCAGGTCATATAATCAATTCTTTGTTGACAAACATTGTGTAAAACTTTTGAGTATGGAAGTCCAGAAAGTCTATGCACAAAGCTCGTGCCTATGAAGGATTTATAAGGGTACTGGGATTTTTCTTACATTCGAGAAAACTGCATTTTGGTTAGAATTGCATTTAGGAAAGAATTGCTGCCGAAGTGACATGTAAAATATCCATCAGAGAGCGTTGTTTTGTGTGCATATCAGGTTTTCCGTTCTGTTAAAATATATATCCCTCTGCCGCAATAATTGATGGAGCCAGTGCACTGTCAACGTCTTGTTGAAGAAGATTTGAATATGCTTTTCCTTTTCCTTTTCCTTTGTATCTCTGACTGTATAGCATATCATTTGTGAAGGCCGCCTTTGGATCCATGCCGCCAGCAAAGCTCCAGATGAATCTACTATCACAACCATGGAGGAGTTCTACAGGGAGATATATGCGATGAATGGGATTACTGAAATTAAGTTCCTTGAGCGCTATCCTGTCTCAAGACTACTATGTATTCAAAGGGAGAGCTTTGATTTTCTTCAATCCGTGCTGCAACTGAGTAACATACTTCAACTTATTTGTCTTGAAAGAGCATTTAGGCTCCGTTCGTTTGGCGGAAAATATTGTGTTTTTGGAAAACATTTTTCCGGAAGTCATTTTCCTGAAAAATGTTTTCTCGGAACATAATTTTCCGGTGTTCGACAACTAATATGAAAAAGTTTCGGAAAATATTTTTGGCCAGTGGCGGCGGCGACCGGCAACCGGTGACCGGCGGCAGTGGCCGGCCATGGCGGTGGACGAGCAGCGGGCGGCGACCGACGAGCGGCAGTTGGCGATCGGGGCCGGTAGCGGCGGCGACGGACGAGCGGCGGTCGGCGATCGGCTGCGACGGCAGCCGGCGACCGGCCGGCGGAGGCGGCGGCCGACAACCGGCTGTGGTCGGCGACCAGCAACCAGCGGCGGCAGAGGAGCAACGGGCGGGCGGCGGCCAGCGGGGGGAAGGAGGAGTTTGACGGAAAATGATTTCCGCTTTTCAGAAGCGGAAATCATTTTCCTCAAAACAATGAAGGATTTGGGGGTGGGGCCCCCGAACACCGAAAAACATGAAAAATACTTTTCGGAAAAATATTTTTCCTAAAACAAACAGAGCCTTAAACTCCTATTTACAAGTTCTTCAACATACTTTTGTGGCAATCTGCATTCCCTTCATCTGAATAATCACAACTTTTCTAATCTGAAATTTCAGTTTTGCCTAATCTAAGGATTTTTGTCATTGTGTCTCATATCAATTCTGCGCGTATTTGTAATCTGCAAGTCCACTAATATTTTCAGAAATTTATCCCGTACTTGTATACCAATCTTTTGGGTACATATTATTTGGATTAATGAAAAATTAATATGTAATATGCGGCCTATATCAAGTTTATCCAAATATTAGAAAGATAAAGAGATAATGTATAGGAGTTTTGGAGAAATAGCACGAAATACTAGAAGTTTTCAGGCGAACCTTTGACTACTTGTCAAAACCATGCCAAACTTTCATTTTTTACATCTATGAATCCTCCGTTTATTTATCCGTTTGCACGTGCCTAACATGTGATTTTTCAAGAGGACAATTGCAATTCTTCTAATTTATTTAGTCAAATCACACTTTTGCCTCCACATAGGCTAAAACAAAATCGAAGTTCGTACAACAAAAGCAAAATATAAGAAACCGATGTACCGATCACCGAATAAGATAACAACAACAAGAAGATAGCACCCGAGGACATGAGGGTTGTAAATTTAAAGATAAAAGTATTGAAAGGTTCGGATAAAAATATTGAAAATGGAAGAAATCATAAAAACACCGGAGGATCTTCTTTTTGGCGATGAGGGTCATCTTAAGGATCAATGACGGACCAAGGGCACTCGTAGGGCCCCACTAACATCACAATGATCTACGACACTTTGAGGAAGAACCTCAACGCGCCTCCTCACCCTACGCTTGATGAGATTATAGCAACGGAGGCTAAGATCATACCACACGCAGTGATTCTCTTTCCGCCAATGGAAGTAGACTTCTGGGTTACGCTCCATCACCTCCTCGTAGTACTCTTGCAGAATACCCTCCCTCATTCCGCTAGTGCCGTACGGATAGAACGCCAGAGCAAATTCTTCTGGCATCTCATAGAATCGGAGACTCTTGAGGAGGGTGAGGCCGCGGATGACAACCAGTAACGACTGCCACTCCAAGTGCCTGCATCTGCTAATGACGAGACTCTGAAGGCAAGGCATTGTTTGACCATTCATCAGCACAGATCTCAGATTTTTCAGATCGGCGAGGTATAATTCCTTGAGCTTCGGGAACCCTCCATCTCCAATGTCCAATGTTTCCCCATCAAAGGTCTCAATCAGATCAAGCTCCACGAGATTGGGCAAATTCTGTAGCGCAACTAGGGGGCTCGATTTCAATCTGCTCCATACCAAATGCACACTGGCCAGATTGTTCAGCAGAGGAAGCCAATGAGGCAGCTTCCTTAGACATCCTCTGATATATAGAGCCCGAAGGAGCGGGGGAGGTGAAGATAGAAAATCCAAATCAATTACTTCAGACTCACTTTCTGCAGCCACCTCTAGTGATCGAAGGTGGGTCATCTTCTCGAGGGAGTGGCATAGTTCCTCTGCATCATCTTTCTTCAGGTCCCTCACGCCCAGCCCCCTTAGTTGAACTAACTCTCCAATCTCTTGCATTGTATTCTTGCTACGACCACCTCTAGCTTTTACGTAATACAATTTCTGCAGCGATGTTAGTGCTCCAATGCCCTCGGGAGCTGAAAATCCGTTTCTAGCACCAAAGAGTATAGAAGTTGTGATTTCTGCATCATGGTACACCAACAGATGCCTTAGTTTCTTGAGCTTGGTTATTTCCATAGGCAGCTCAGAGACCAACGTGTGTTTAAGATCCAGAGTCTCCAAATTTTGGAGTTCCCCAATTGACCGAGGAATGATGCTCACGTTGGTGCTTCTCAAACTTAGATACTTCAAGTGGAACAGAACTGGTATTTGTTGGGGGAACTTGTGAAGGCATGAATCTCTTAGATCTAACACCCTCAGCAGCTTAGAGCCACTTGGGACGAATTGCTCATCCGAGCTTGACATTTTTCCTGACTCAAAAATGAGCAGAGAGCGTAGGCTGGGGAGATTTAGCTGGTTCAGTGCGTTGTTGCAGGTGTATTGGACCGACAGACGCCGGACTCTTTGGTGCAATTCTGTTTTCTGCTCATATGCAAACGAAATAAAGTTTTCGTCCCTTAACTTAGAAACGATACTTTCACGCGTTAGGTCATGTACCCTACAACTTCTTAGCCTTCCGTCTAAAGTTGTTCCTGCAATTTGCACCAAACTTCTATTTATAAGCTCCTTCAGGTATATTTCAGCAACCTCCTCCTGTGCCATCCCTTCCCTTTCCTCAACAAATCCTTCTGCAATCCACAGACGGATGAGTCTCATACGCTCAATCTCATGATCCTCTGGGAATACTCCCAGGAACAAAAAGCAGCTTTTCAAATTATAATGCAAATCATTGTAGCTCAAGCTGAGAATTTTTCTGAATGTTTGCATCTTGTCATTACTTTCTAGTTCTGCAGCAAGGCTACGAGAAATCCTTCCCCATTCCTGAACATCTTTTGCAAAGAGAAGACCACCAATTGTCACTATGGCAAGTGGCAAACCATCACATTTTTTCAAAATCTGTTGAGAATCGTTTTCTAGTTGAGGAGGACAAATATCCCCACGGAAGGCTTTCTTGCAGAATAAGAGCCGTGATGCTTCTGGAGACAAGAGCTTAAGGGCATAAACTTTTGATCGGCTGGACGAGATAGTAGCGACGTCAGCTATGCGAGTAGTGATTATTATTCGGCCACAGAAACTGCCATTAGGCATTGCATTTTTTATTTCTTCTAGTGCTTCTGATTTCCATACATCATCTAGAACAATGACGTACCTCTTTTCCTGCAGAAAGTCTTTCACTATCTGCTTGAGACTTGTGCTCTTCATGAATTCTATTCCTTGAGGGACCGGTTGCTGAATTTCTCTATGGAGTTGTGCAATCATGTCCCTCAAAATAACCTCAATCTTATAAGACCGTGAGACATTGATCCATGCATGGCTTTGAAAGTAGGCTTTTACTTGGTGATTGTGGTAGACTCTTCCCGCCAGAGTAGTCTTCCCAGAACCCCCCATCCCTACGATTGATACAACTTCAAGTCCGGGTTCTCCGTCGACAAGCCACTTAATTAGCTCTTCTCTCGGCTTGTCAATCCCCACCAGTTCACCTTCCTCGACTAGAAAAGCATCCTCCCTGAGGTCGTGTGATGAGGCGCCTCTGGTGGACATGACAGTACTTTGCTCTGTGCTATATGACTTGAAATGGTATCGCCGATGCCCTTCGCCGATGCTGATGACTCTTGACTTGATATCAGCCATTTTGGAGGCGAGATGATGGCGTGCTTTCTTGTTCTTTACGGATGGCTTGATCTTGTGAAAGCACCTCATGACCCCATCTCCATGATCTCTTGCCAAGTTGAGCGTGAATTCATCTAGAATATCCTCCACATCGTATGCAACATCTCTGATTTGTTTCACCCAAACCTTCAACTCAGGGTCATCGTCTTGCAACGACCCGGCACTTGCTAGAAAGGCCTTCATGAGCTCAAATTCATTTTTCATGAATTCAATTTCTCCACGTACACCTTTCAATAATTTCACCTCTTTCTCAATGAGCATAGCAAGCTTCTCAACCAGAAAGGACACTGCGGATTCTGCCATTTCTCTTGCTCACTGATCTCACGAGATCAAAACTCAGGCCAGAAGGAAATTGGGTATAGCAGTTTGATATTACCGTCTGAGACCAAAAGAAAGAATCCTTTGAATGAACATCCAAATGGTCCTGAGCTCGTCAACTCGGCGAAGTCTTCCTATAATCGCACTAACAAAGTAAAGCAAGCTGTCGTTGGGCCCACTCTTCAGAAAAGCTCACTCTTCAGAAAGCGCGTTTTTTTTTTTTTTGTTCTTTTTAGAAAGCTCTTTATTTTGAGAAAGGTGCTTTAGCAGAAGTAGGCCATACTCGAGTCGAATGGGTGATTGTCACGGCCGCAGACGGGACCCACCCTTCAGAAATTTGCAAAGTCTTTAATCATTCTCTTTTCTTCTCCGTTGCTCTCTCTACGCAGGCTTTCCCTTGCATTTAATTTGCAAACAGATGTTCGGTCAAATGGGCAACATTTGGGGTTCTTACTTGGAAGTTTCGTAATTTTGCCTTTTGATGCATAGATGATTTGCCGAAGTGAAGCCCTTACAAAACCGAATCATGTCAAATAATTTGCTTGATTCCGCACAAGGGCAACAAATTTTCATGGAGAACTCCTCCTTGGTCTGTTATAATGGCTTGTTCAATCAAATAGGGAAACATTTGGGGTTCCTACGTCTTTAGAAAACCGAATCATGTCAGATAATTTGCTTGATGAAGGCGACAAATTTTCACTGACAACTCCTGTCGGCTAACTTAAACTAAATGCAAGGGAAAGCATCTTTCTGAAGAAGGAAGGAAAGGAAGAAAAATAGTGAATAAAGGGAGAGCAACGGAGAAGAAAAGAAAAAGGTGGGTTTTCTTAATTTTCGAACTGTGGGCTCCACCTGTACACATGACGGTCATCCATAGAGTTGTTTTGCACTGCGCCATTGAATTATTCCAGCCGACGACAACATTGGCCATTCATGGGTCTCGGCAATTAGCTACCGGTGGACTGGTCGAGTCAAAATCCAGTCAACAGTGGAAAGTGCAAGACAACAAGACAAAACGAGAAGTATGCTTTAAATATTTCTTATGCTAATATAAATGTAACCCTAAAATCTCACGAGGTAAATGTTTGAGCAGTAACTTCTCACAAATTGGTAATTCTCCTTATCATCATCGAAGTAACTTTTTTCTCTCTTATTTTGAACGAAAATAAGGAGAACCGCCAAAGCAAAGGAGAATGGCTACTCTCCAGAAAATTTACTGGCCGGTCGGCCATGGACAACTTCCGCCAAAACGCACCGTGGAATTCTTCTCAGTTAAAACAGTGGCTTCATGCAACTCCAGGAAGCACCTTGTGGATTACGTAAGGAACTAACTGTAGCAACATGCTGCTAATCCACAGATTGATTCTGCCTTTCTTCGATGCAAGTTTGTTTCCATTGATTAAGATGCATAAATTGTACTTTTTTCCTGTCTTTGCTCTTCATATGCTATATATAAAATTTCCCTGTATCAACCTGCCCCTGTCAACATTAGGTGATGATCATTT
This sequence comes from Syzygium aromaticum, assembly GCA_024500025.1. NCBI lineage: Eukaryota > Viridiplantae > Streptophyta > Magnoliopsida > Myrtales > Myrtaceae > Syzygium > Syzygium aromaticum. The sequence goes on from CM044892.1 coordinate 34,236,762, forward strand.
GAAGGTAAGTATTAACTCATGAATCATTCCACATGGCCTCTTTCATCAGGAAAAATGTCCAAAAAGTCTTAAATTTATTGTGCTTTTATCAATTCAGTCATAAACCTTTTAATAGTGCCAACTGAGTTCTAAGAATTTTCACATTTCGCTAATTGAATCCATCCGATCAATTTTAATCGAAAATCGTTGATGTGAAGACTAGTTATCTTACGTGACACAGAGATAAAGGCAATAAATATTCACTGAGAACTCATATTTGGTCTGTTAATGGCGTGTTCATTTAGATGGGGAACATTTGGGGTTTCTTTCTTGGAAGTTTGGTAATTTTGCCTTCTGCTACAGAGATAATGCGCTGAAATGAAGTCCTTGCAAAGCCACATCATGTCAAATAATTTGCTAGTACCGTCTGAGAACAGAAGAAATAAAGAATCCTTTGCATGAACATCCAAATGGGCGTTGAGCCCATCTACTCGGCCGAGTCTTCGTTTGACCATTCCACTCAGATGGTACAACAATAATTGCGGTACCTAAGGCAACAGCCAAGTAAAGCCAGCTGCATTACGTTCGGCCCCTGTGACAGTGACTGCACTGCTGCATCTATGATTCCAGCCGACAACAGCATTGGTCATTCATGGACTTGGCAAATTTGCTACATGTGACTTGCCAACTCACGACCCAGTCAACAGTGGACGTGACACAAAATGTCTCGCAATATAAATTTACGAGCATACAACATCGGTAGTAATCTCGTACGGATCGGTAATTCTCCTGATCATCCCAGAAGTTCCAACCAAAATAAGGAGAACCGCAGAGGCATTATAGTTTACAAGGACTATTTGCTCTCTTTATAATGCCCATCCCACTGAGGTACTATTTTATGAGATCTGCACCACGAGAACTTGAGGATCGCTATGAATTTCACACAAGACCTGCCGAATTAGGCACATTACAAAACACCTGTACATAATGGCGATAGGTGGAAATATCACAAATGGATCACTTCAACCAAACTTGATGCCACTGTGATATATGGTCGGGTCTATTTTTTCCACTGGCTCGCCAATTAATTTGGAAAAGTTTCATGCCACACACACACAAACACACACGAGGAAGTGAATTGGACGTAGTCTTAATTGATTGAATGAGTAGTAGTTTTTATGACTGCAGTGCGAGCCATCTGCTCAAAGTGACGGCGGTGGTGGTGAATACGTGATGTTCTTGTATCTACTGGTAGGGTTGACCATCGGCGAAGGCAGCGACTACCTTGCGGCTAAGTAGCACCGACATTAACACACAACACGCAACACAACACGATACGCCGACACGTCATTTTTTAAAAAATAAAAAATTACTACACATTGGGACACGTTGTATATTAAAATATATATTTTATATATACATAATAAATTATCATTTTATGATTATTTCAATCAAATTAATTTGATTCAAATCCATAAATAAATAAACAATAAAAAAAAGTGTCGGATGAGCGTCGATGTTCGACACGGAGGCCCCCAGAGAGTGTATGTGCTTCCTAGCCTCACGACGACCCTGATCAGGGCATGCTTGAGCTCGTATGGACCTGCAAAGGAAACTCTTTTTGCAGATTGCATTGATGCCCCCGGCAGGAGCTTCTCTTGGAGAGGCTTTGCCCGTGAACATGGCAAGCAGAAGCAGCTCATGAAACATCAAGCGAGCCATTAACGAACCGTGTTACCCATTTTAGAGTGTTGCCTATAGTTTTATGCAAAGAGCTAGCAGATATAATGTTCCACTTCTTAATATAGCAGTTAGGATATGATATATATAAATAAAAATGTGCAAATCAGCAATATGTGTTCGATTAATTTAGATTATTACATGTAAGGAGGGAAGATCAACAGAGAGACATGCACGAGGTAGTGGGACAATTACAAAAAAAATTATAAACCTACTGTTAATATGTCAATTCAATTCTAAACCTGTTAATTTGGCTAATTTAGTCGTAAACTTTTGAAAGATTAACCAATATAATCATTTCAATCAATTTTAGCCAAAAATTGCAAAAGTGGATGTCAGTCGGCTAGTCTTCCTATTTGGCACGGCTGTTATTGATGTGACATTCTATTTGGCATGGCTCTTTTGGTCCTTTTCTTTTCAAATCTTTTCTTGATATTTGGAGAGAATAAAAACTGTGAATAGAGAAGGTAAAGAATTTTTTTTTTTGGCCAGAAAAGGTAAAGAATTTACTTCTGTTGTTTTTACGAAAAAGATGGTTTGCCTTCAATTGAGAATGTAAATTAACTTGCGGAAGAAGTGGATTTGGCTACCTTCTTTTGTGGAGAATCAGTGCCTTTGTGCTAATAGTGTTAATGATGGATGGTTATTGAATGAACGAAAGAAATTGCAGTCTCTTTCACTTGCAGTTAAAGACGATAAAGAATTTGTCCTGCTTATTATGTGGTTTAATTCAGTTACAGAATCCGAGGCAAAACAATAGACAGACCAGATGCTCTCAAGGGATTTCTGACTTGTGATGATTATACCTAGTTGACAACATTTAGTCTTGGTAAACATTGCATAGTGCAAATGGCAAAAATAGAAGACCTTTGCAATTCACACGATTGAGACATCCTTTCCACTCTTCATTACAAAGATACTTATGAATATACACATTACTTTTGTGGCAATCTGCATTCCCTTCATTTGAATAAGTGCAACTTTTCTAATCGGAAATTTCAGTTTTGCCTAATCTAAGGATTTTTGTCAATGTGTCTCGTATCAATTCTGCGCATATCTGTAATCTGCGAGTCCACTAATATTTTCATAAATTTATCCTGTACTTGTATACCAATCTTTTGGGTACATATTATTTGGATTAATGAAAAATTAATATGTAAAATGCGGCATATATCGAGTGTATCCAAATGTTAGAAAGATTAAAAGGTAATGTGTAGGAATTTTGGGGAAATAGCACGAAATACTAGAAGTTTTCAGGCAAACCTTCGACCACTAGTCGAAACCATGCCAAACTTTCATTTTTTTTACATTTACGAATCCTCCGTCTATTTTTCCGTTTGCAAATGCCTAACATGCGATTTTTCAAGAGGACAATTGCAATTCTTCTCATTTATTTAGTCAAATCACTCTTTTGCCTCCACATAGGCTAAAACAAAATCGAAATTTGTACAACAAAAGCAAAAATAAGAAACCAATGTACCGATCACTAAATAAGATAACAACAAGAAGGAGATAGCACTCGAGGATGTGAGGGCTGTAAATTTGAAGATAAATGTATTGAAAGGTTCGGATAAAAATATTGAAAATGGAAGAAATCATAAAAGCACCGGAGGATCTTCTTTCTCGTGATGGGGGCTCCTCTTATGGACCAATGACGGACCAAGGGGACTCGTAGGGCCCCACTAACATCACTATGATCTACGATACTTGAGGAAGAGCCTCAACGCGGCTCATCACCCTACGCTTGATGAGATTATAGCAATGGAGGCTAAGATCATACGGCACCCAGTGATCCTCTTTCCACCAGAGGAAGTAAACTTGCGGGTTACGTTCCATCACCTCATCGTAGTACTCTTGCAGAATACCCTCCCTCATTCCGCTAGTGCCGTACGGATAGAACGCCAGAGCAAATTCTTCTGGCATCTCAAAGAATCGGAGACTCTTGAGGAGGGTGAGGCCGCGGATGACAACCAGTAATGATTGCCACTCCAAGTGCCTGCATCCACCAATGAAGAGATTCTGAAGGCAAGGCATCGCCTGGCCATTCATCGACACAAATCTCAGATTTTCCAGATTGGTGAAGTACAATTCCTTGAGCTTCGGGAACCCTCCATCTCCAAAATCCAATGTTTCCCCATCAAAAGCCTCAGTCAAAGCAAGCTCCACGAGATTGGGCAAATTCTGGAGCGCAACTAGGGGCCTCGATTTCAATCTGCTCCATGCCAAATGCACACTGGCCAGATTGTTCAGCAGAGGAAGCCAACGAGGCAGCTTCTCCAGACATCCTCTGATATTTAGAGTTCGAAGGAGCGGGGGAGGTGAAGATAGAAAATCCAAATCAGTAACTTCGGACTTACTTTCTGCAAACACCTCTAGCGATCGAAGGTGGGCCATCTTCTCGAGGGAGTGGCATAGTTCCTCTACATCATCTTCCTTCAGGTCCGTTACACCCAGCCTCCTTAGTTGAACTAACTCTCCAATTTCTTGCATTGTAATTTTGCTCCGACCACCTCTAGCTTTTACGCAATACAATTTCTGCAGTGATGTTAGTCCTCCGATGCCCTGGGGAGCTGAAAATCCCTTTCTAACACCAAAAGGTATAAAAGATGTGATTTCTCCATCACGATACACCAACAGATGCCGTAGTTTCTTGAGCTTGGTTATTTCCACAGGCAGCTCAGAGACCAACGTGTATTTAAGATCCAGAGTCTCCAAATTTTGGAGTTCCCCAATTGACCTAGGAATGATGCACACGTTGGTCCTTCTCAAACTTAGATACTTCAAGTGGAATAGAACTGGCAATTGTTGAGGGAACTTGGGAAGGAATGAATCTCTCAGATCTAACACCTTCAGCAGCTTGGAGCCACTTGGGACGAATTGCTCATCCAAGCTTGACAATTTTCCTGACTCAAAAATGAGCAGAGAGCGTAGGCTTGGGAGATTTAGCTGCTTCAATTCCTCGTTGCAGGTGTATTGAACTGACAGACGCCGGACTTTTTCGTGCAATTTTGTTTTCTGCTCGGATGCAAAAGAAACAAAGTTTTCTTCCCTTAACTTAGAAAGGATACTTTCACGCATTAGGTCATGTACCCTACAACTTCTTAACCTTCCGTCTAAATTAGTTTTTGCAATTTGCACCAAACTTCTATTTATAAGCTCCTTCAAGTATCTTTCAGCAACCTCCTCCTGTGTCATCCCTTCTCTTTCCTCAACAAATCCTTCTGCAATCCACAGACGGATGAGCCTCATACACTCAATCACATGATCCTCTGGAAATACTCCCAAGTACAAAAAGCAGCTTTTCAAGTTATAATGCAAATCATTGTAGCTCAAGCTGAGAATTTTCTTGAAATTTTGCATCCTGTCATTGCTTTCTAGTTCTGCAGCAAGGCTACGAGAAATCCTTCCCCATTCCTGAACATCTTTTGCAAACAGAAGACCACCAATTGTCACTATGGCAATTGGCAAACCATCACATTTTTTCAAAATCTGTCGAGAATCGTTTTCTAGTTGAGGAGGACAGATATCCCCACGGAAGGCTTTCTTGCAGAATAAGAACCATGATTCTTCTGGAGACAGAGGCTTAAGGGTATAAACTTTTGATCGGCTGGACGAGATAGTAGCGACGTCACCTATGCGAGTAGTGATTATTATTCGGCCACAGAAATTGCCATTAGGCATTGCATTTTTTATACCTTCCAGTGCTTCTAATTTCCATACATCATCTAGAACAATGACGTACCTCTTTTGCCGCAGAAAGTCTTTTACTATCTTCTTGAGACTCGTGCTCTCCATGAATTCTATTCCTTGAGGGAGCGGTTGCTGAATTTCTCCATGGAGTTGTGCAATCACGTCCCTCAAAATATCCTCAATCTTATAAGACTGTGAGACACTGATCCATGCATGGCTTTGGAAGTAGGCTTTTACTTGGTGACTGTCGTAGACTCTTCCCGCCAGGGTAGTCTTCCCAGAACCCCCCATCCCTACGATTGATACAACTTCAAGTCCGGGTTCTCCGTCGACAAGCCACTTAATTAGCTCTTCTCTCGGCTTGTCAATCCCCACTAGTTCACCTTCCTCGACTAGAAAAGCATCCTCCCTGAGGTCGTGTGATGAGGCGCCTCTGGTGGACATGCCAGCACTTTGCTCTGTGCTATATGACTTGAAATGGTATCGCCGATGCCCTTCGCCGATGCTAATGACTCTTGACTTGATATCAGCCATTTTGGAGGCGAGATGATGGCGTGCTTTCGTGTTCTTTATGGATGGCTTGATCTTGTGAAAGTACCTCATGACCCCATCTCCGTGATCTCTTGCCAAGTTGAGCGTGAATTCATCTAGAATATCCTCCACATCGTATGCAACATCTCTGATTTGTTTCACCCAAACCTTCAACTCAGGGTCATCGTCTTGCAACGACCCGGCACTTGCTAGAAAGGCCTTCATGAGCTCAAATTCATTTTTCATGAATTCAATTTCTCCACGTACCCCTTTCAATAATTTCACCTCTTTCTCAATGAGCACAGCAAGCTTCTCAACCAGAAAGGACACTGCGGATTCTGCCATTTCTCTTGCTGACTGATCCCACGAGATCAAAACTCAGGACAGAAGAAAATTGGGTACAGCAGTGTGATATTTACCGTATGAGACCAAAAGAAAGAAAGAATCCTTTGAATGAACATCCAAATGGTCTTGAGCGCATCTTTTGGGTGAAGTCTTCCGTTTGACTTCTTTACTCCGATGGTACAGCGATGATTGCGCTGGTTAAGCAAACTGCCACGTACAGTAAAGCCAGCTGTATTTCGTTCGGCCCCAGTAAAAATTTATTACTTTGCACTGCTGCATCCAGGATTCCCGCTGACAATGGCATTTGTAATTCCTGGACTTTGGCAATTTGGTACTCGTGACTGGTCAACTCAGTCAACAATGGACGCGGGATTTGAGAGGGGGGGGGGGCGCTCCGTGCCAGAGTGAGAGTGAGCAAGACCCAAAAAGATAAAAATTAGGTGAAAATTCTAAATAATGAATCTAAATTGAGGTTTTTTTTTTTTAAAATAAGAGTTTGAAATACCTAAATTAATCTAAAAAAAAGGGCTTAAGCTTGCCAGCGAGGACATTGTTTTTCTAATTTGGAACAAGGACACTTTTGTTAAAAAATAATCTGAATAAAAAATCAGAATCCCTAAAAATAAAAAGACCCCCAGATTGCTTCTTTCTTCATTTGTTCCCGTCTTTCCCCGTTTCTTTTCAGACAAGAAGTCGAAGTTCCGGCAAGGCCTACCTTTGCGTTAGTCAAACACCCGCATGTGACGCGAGGGCCTAGATTGCATATCTCAGGGAAGCAACCTTACCGGGAACTTCAAATGTGTCTTGGAAAGGCAGAGCACCATAGCACAGGCCCTCTGGTTTTTCTAAGTCCACGTGCTTAGCACCATTTCATGTCGTTTCCATTTCACCCGCTCCAAAGTCTTGGCGCGGCTTTCTAAGTCATTCATATAATGTCAATACCATAAAAAATGTTAAACCGGTACATCTGTGATAATTTTACTATAAATTAGTTTTTTGATCATAAAAAATTCTAAACTGGTACACCTGTGATAATTTTACCACAAATTAATTTTTTGACTATAAAAAACCTTAAATTGATACATTTGTAACGAATTTATCCTCCGTTAATTTTATTTAAATTGGATTAATGCAAAAAAAAATCACAAACTGATACACCTATAATAAATGGAGAGTAAAATCCAAAATCGGTATATATGTTGACTACCGGGTGTCATTTAACAAAGTAATTTAATAATAAAATTTAACGGAAACTAGCGCAGGGTAAAATTGTCACATATGTACTAATTTGGGATTTTTATGGCTAAAAAATTAGTTTGGAGTAAAATTATCATAAATATATCGGTATTAACTCAATATTTTTAACATTTACTTGTTTAATCAGTTGCCAACCGATTAAGGAAGGGACTCCCTATATAGCAAGGGAAGCGGAAGTGCCAGGGCCGCAGGGGGTGAGGATGGGACAACTAAATATTTAAAAGAGAGAGAGAGAGAAGGAAAAACAGAAACAAGGTGAAGAGAAAGAGAAACTTGAAGTGGGTGGGTGAAAAAGGTCAGTAAAACTAGATTAGAACATATATTAGTCTATGGTAAATGTAAATCAATCTAAGAACAACTATCATATTCTAGTACATGAGAAATGTGATCTTGGAGCACTTATTAGTTGATTAGATAAAGAAATTTTACATTTGTTAATATAAGAGACAATCTCGTTTCATTGTAATCTTTACATTTGTGCTCTTTCTTGTCGTCGATTTTAGCCATTTTTTGCTCCGGTTCTTCATTCCTCGGGCAAATACTTGCACGAGACCTATCTAAGAGACACCATTTCAACTAGCTGAGGTGAGAGAGGGAAGCGAAACTTCGGAAGGTAGATGAGCAGTGGACTCTCCTTTTTCCCTTAAGCAGGAAAACGAAGACTCACTTACACACATTTTTGTAAAGCTTGCACAAATATACCTCAAATTGTATATTTGTGACAAATTTACTTCAAACTATTTTGTTAACCACAAAAAATCCAAAACTAGTACATTTGTGATAATTTTACTCCGAACTAATTTTTTCACTATCAAAAACTCTAAACTAGTATACTTGTGACAAATTTATCTTTCGTTAACTTTTGTTAAATTTTACTGTCAAATTGCTAAATTTGATAACATGTGGTAGTTGACGAGTATACCAATTTGGGGTTTTACCCCTCTGTTTGTTACAAGTTTATCAATTTGTGATTTTTTGTAATATTAATCTAATTTAACGGTTACTAACGAAAAGTAAATTTGTCACAAATGTACCAATTTGAGGTTTTTAATGGTCAAAAAATTAGTTTGGAGTAAAATTGTCACAAGTGTACCAGTTTAGGATTTTTGGTGGTTAAAAAATTAGTTCAGGGTAAAATTGTTACAAGTTTACTAGTATGGGGTTTTTTGTGGTCAAAAAAATAGTTCATGGTAAATTTATCATAGGTGTATCGGTTTTGGATTTTTGATGATAAAAAAAATTAGTTCGAACTAAAATTGTCACAGGTATACCAGTTTTGGATTTTTCGTGATATTAACTCTATTTATTAAGCAGATAAGATTTCCTAATATAATGAAGAGTAACATATAACCTCAATTAAATCCTTACCTTACCAAAAAAAAAAAACATATAACCTCAATTTCTGATATATATTTTAACGTATTTCTAACATCCAAATAAAATTTTAACTTTTTACAAAAAAAAGTCGAGGAATAACTTTTTTATTTGAAAAGTTACAATAATCAGGCCATTGCCTATTCCAACATTTATTTATTTTTCGATATTTAGTTTGATAGGAATAATTTCGTGTTAGATAGGGTTTTCTTATTGAAGTGAAAATTGGCCACTTTGGAGTTGGACTTATTCATATATATATATAGCAACTTTGCGTGCATATGCGGGATTAATCAAGTGAAACTTCTAATACTCATGTTGCAAATAGTGTCGTGTTTAAAGTGTTGCAAAAGAATTGATAATCCATTATTGATATATAAGTGTTGACTAGTCGGTTTTTGGTTTCAATTTGAGTATCGTTTTTGGTTTATTCAATTTATAAGTTCGGAAAATCGACAAATAAAATCAAAACGATGATTTTAATAGATTATTGTACCCCAATCAGCATAATCTCGGTTCCCGGAGGCATGGAGGAAGGCGAATCTCTTGTGAGAAAGGTACAAAGAACAAGTCTTTGTAACTTGTTGGGTTGTCCAGTTTGAAGAAGCATTTGAACCGATTTATGTGCCGGATCGGCCTTTTTGTGGGTGCTTGATCCGTACCACATATCTCCTCATAAGTAATTAGAATATCAAGTTTTGATCGCATATGGCTAAGGTAATCAATATGTCCAGGTGACCAATTTAAGTTACCTGATCGCACCACAACCTTGAGAAATTTGAGAAAGTTCGTGTATATTGCAGTGTAGAGGCATTCAAGTTTAAAATGAGGACTATTATGCCAATCCTACAAAGGTATAATCGCATAAGCTCAGTGCCTGCACTCTTGATCCATCTGCACCACTGACACTTGCTCAACGCAATAAATTTCACATGAGACCTACCAAATTTGATAGTTCCGATGAACACAAGGCATATAAACCCGGTCGATACAATAATTTCCACATCATATTGTGACATATGCTTGGAACTGACATGTCCGAAGTACCTAAAATTGGTAATTAATCTAGAGAAGATGGATAGTAACTCAATCGCTTGGAGTTATGGAGCTGAAGTGATGTCAAAATGATGAGGTTTAGTTTTTTTTACAATGATCAAATTGTTTAAAAATCAATTATACATATCAGAAGATTTCATGACAGACATGCGCCTGACTAAGAATAGGAAATTTGATACTGAATTTAGTATTGTGAAAGCACTGTTTAGTCCACCACCGTCATTCCTTTTTCACATGATTCCCTCCATGTTCCATTTCAACATACTCAACGATAAACAAGTTCAAAATTAAGTATAGGAAATTTTGTTCAGTAAAGACATCATAGCATATAAGGAAGATGAAATCAACATTTAATTATCGAATTAGACACATCGCAAAACATATACATCATGGCCATAGGTGAAAATATTGCAAATGGATCAATTTGACCGAACTTGATGCCACAATGATATATTATAGATTTTTCTATTGGCTGACCAGTTCATTCGGAAGAGGTCCATGCCACACACACACAAGGAAGACGTTGGAAATAGCCTTAATTAATTGAATGAGTAGTTTTCATGACCACTCGGTGCGGGCTCATCGGCCTACGGTGGCGTTGGTCAATGTGTAATGTTCTTGTACTTATTAATTGTGCTGACTATCGGCGAAGGTCCTAGCGATCTCGCAGGGACCCTTATCACGAGATGCTTGAGCTCATAGGAACCCGTGAGGGAAACTCTCCATGCAGGCAGCATTGATGCCCTAGAAGGAGCTTCTCTTGGAGAGGCTTTGTCCATGAACATGGCAAGTAGAAGTAGCCCATGAGTCAAGAGACAAGCGAGCCATTGATGAACCATGTGACCCATTTTAGAGTGTTGCCTAATGCCTATAGTTTTATGCACAGAGCTAGCAGATATAATATTCTACTACTTTATATATAAAAGTTAGGATATGATATATACAAATAAAAATGTGTAAATTAGCAACATGTGTTCGATTAAATTAGTTTATTACATGCAGTGAGGGAAGGTCAACGAAGAGCACTTGATCGAGTCAAATTATTTGCATTACCTAGGAAAGGTTGGCATTGGATTATCAAGAACTGAAAAACGAGGAAAAAGCAAATCAGTTTACGTTGGAGGGTTGAAATGTGAACCTAAATCTAACACCACACAACATCATAACGTTCATACTCACAAAAACCTAAGTTACATTGTTCCTACGTAGGAACTAGGAAAACACTCATCGCGTGGACAATATACAAAAGAGCTTAACGATGATGTTGTTATTTGGTGTGGCCGGTATGTTAAATTTTTTCTTAGTTGTGAAAATTAAATCAAGATATCAACCAAATACAACACCAAAATTTATGTTATCTAAATCAGTTTCGTTGTCCCTTAATTACCGTAAATTTGGCTAGAAAATGCTCGACTTACTAAGATTGATTTATAAAATTGATCTATTCGGCAATTTTTGAGACTGCAAAAGGTCCTTGAAACGCATTTTTTACTAACTTGGTTTTTTAAACTTCCGACATAGAAAATGGGAGGTGCGTTTTCTTTCTTCTTTACCAAACAAATAGTAAGCTAATTTTGCTAAGATAAGATAGTTTGGTGGTCCAACCTCTACATCAGGCACACTCTAGATTCAGTTTCCATTATTTTATAACGAGAAGGTTTTTAAATAAACTTAAATTTTGTAGACCAGCATGAACATAACCATTCATCAACATGATCATGGCCAAACATCATGTTGATTTATATACCCAACTTATTATAGGAGTTCTACACCTGTGATGGAGCCATGGCTAGTCCACCGCCGATTCACCCCAGTGCTAATAGGAGTAACCCCAACATTATCTTACATCATGGTACAGTAGGAAATATGTTGCAGGCGAACGACTTTTGAAGTCGAGGAGCAACTGAGGAATTCGAACCCGTATCTAGAATGGCTCCACACCATTTGAGAATAAGCCCTATATCATCAAATCAACCACCATGGCAGTCTTTGCTCGTCAAATTTCTCCACAAGCTTGGAAGAGAATTGTGGAGTTGTATGCCCTTTTCAAACGCAAATTTTGTTGGCTATCAAGGAGCTTTAGGATAGGAACTTTAGGATAGTTTCGGTGAAATTGACTCTCTGAATAATTAGCTTATACTACATTTCAAGCTCAAGATAATCCATTTCGCGGAAAAATATGCCAAATTTCCGCAGGAATGTTGAATTTAACATGTCACCTACTTGCTTTTAAGATTATCTTCTTCATTTGCCACACTATCAAGACTAAATTTGAGAACGGTTAAGTGGGTTGAAACTTGAAGTCCGAATTTCAAGAAACGAGATATGAAAATGGTGCTTGGGCGATGTTGCCATCTGTTCTGTATCCACAGGTCCTTCAACGTCGGAATTTTTTAGTTTTTAATCTCTTTTAGCAAACTGGGAAGCAAACAGATATTCACCAATTAGGAGAAGGAATTCGACCAAAAAAAAAAAAAACAATTAGGAGAAGGCAGAAGAAAACCAAAACACCGAGCGGACAAATTAGCAGCTCATTGCAGAAAGTTAGCCCGGCTTCTTTCCCGCCGCCCAGAAAATTTCCTTCGGATTCTCAAGAAAATCACGCAGCCCCGAGAAAACCCAAAGTTTTGTTTGTCAAAAGCCGAAGAAAAACAGCGATGCAGAGTCCGAACCAGGGGAATTATCGGAACCCATGTTTGACGATGCACTAGCCACGGGACTCCTTTTCACACTTCTAATTTCGCACCAAATTTCCAACTTCTCTTTTTCGCTGTTACATAGTCCGAAACGTGAAAGGAATGAATCTGTTCATTGAGCACTTTGAGCTACTAATTTGATATGTTTACGGTGGGTCCCTACATGGTTCTTGAAGTTTTCAGTAATTGTTTGGTTTTCTATTACCGAGTTCTGTTGTAAATTGTAGAGTTTAAAGGATAAAGTGAATGGTGAGTGACCCGGCAGAGGCTAGAAGGGCAAGAAGGGTAACTACTGAAAATTGAGTATTGTTTGCTCATGGCACCTAAGAAAGAGAAAAGGGCCTTTTGTTCGGTTGAGCTTGGGCGAAATCGGTGTTTAACTTGCGTTGACCAGTTTGTGCTACACGGATGTTTTTATGCTCAACAGGTCCATATAAAATTTGCTTGATTGGCTTGCAAAGAAAGAACGGCAAGAGCAAATTGCAAATCAACAAGTGGATTGATAGAAACGAGGTTGTGTATTTTTTTGAAAATGATGGAACATAAAAGTTCTCATCACAATCAAGTGCACATCAACTGTGTTAGAAGTTGATAAGGGGTGATTTATTGTTGCTGAAAGTTTGTGTAACTGAGAATGGAATGATGTGGTGCAACTTTAATACCTAGCACATACTGTCCCGGGCGGGGAAAGCTATGAAATACAAACATCTTGCTGCATGCTCTACGATAGACATGAGAAATGAGAATGTTGCTCTCAGCTCATATAATGAATTTTTTTGATGTTGACCAAATTGACAGGACCCTCCTATTTTTGATAGGAGAAAATTATAGGATATTCTTTCCTTGTTCAATTGTTACTTTGTATATTCCCTGTAATTCTGGAAACAATTATGTACCTCTATCAATAAAAAGGCAGTCCTTCTCTTAAAAAAAAAAAAACTTTGAGAGAGGATTCCTGAGGACGTAGGCTTACTTAGCCGAACCTTGTTTAATTGTGTTTGTGTTCTTTGTCTCTAAATTTATCATGGTATCAAAGCAGGTTTAAGCCTAACCTGTTATTGTTTGTTTCGACAATTTCTTTAGTTACCTTGTTGTGTGTTGTCACTATGGGAGAACAGGATGCCGGCAAGAAATTAACAACTGCAACTCCTTCTACCAAAGGTCTTCTCCAAGAATCTCACAACCGACGTCTCACCAACATGCTTTTGAACGAAAGGAATTTTCTTCCTTTATCACAAGATGTAACCGTCGCTCTTGGAGGCCGTTAGAAACTCGGCCACATCAATGGTAAAATCAAAGCTCCTCCAGAAGATGATCTCGGATATGGAGAGTGGCTAGCCAGTGAGGTCATGTCTTGGATCTTCAACTCCATGGAGCCCCAAATCTACGAGATTTTTGCATACTCCAATTCAGGTCAAGCACTATGGGATGCGTTGGTTGGAATATATGGGCAACTCAGAAATTCCTCTCGGATTTTTGAAATCCATCAAGAATTGGCAAATTCAAGGCAAGAAGAGAATCAATCATTTGCCTTACACCTCGGAAATTTCAAGAGGAGGTGGGATGAGCTCCGACAGTACCGTCCCGCCACTCAATCCACTGTAGATTATGTTCGCAGAGAGGAGGAAGATCGGATCTTTCAACTTCTGGCTAGCCTTCGGCCAGAATACGATCATCTCAGATGACCGATCCTCATGAGCCCAATCTTGCTGTCCCTCACCGAAGTCTGTGCCACGATCTAGGGAGAGGAAACCAGGCGTCGGGTCATGAATCTAGCACCGGCGAACATAAAAGTAACTGCTGAGATTTTGGCCCACAATGTCATGACCAATAAATCGGCGGAGGCTGTCACTAGATTTGCCAAGGGAAAGACGAAGAAAACTAGTCGTTTCCAGTGCGAACACTGTGATCGTGATGGTCACACCAAGGACCGATGCTGGGGTTCTTCATCCTCACTTGCGGGTTGGTAGAGAGAAGAGGCCGAAAGCAAAATTGGTTGCCCAAAATGACCCAATTAACCCAACTGAATTCAAGGCCAAACTTGAAAGTCATGCGAATCAATTTCAACAACTTTTGTAGGGCCAAGGGTCCAACATTAATGCAACTAGATCAATTGGCCCATTTACTGAATCAAGCCACATGGTACAAACTTATGGTAAGGTGTTCTTGACTCAGTTTAAAAATCAGTTTGTTATAGACTCGGGTACCACTAACCATATGTGTAATTCAGATTAAATGATGGTTAAAGTTGTCTCCAAAGATGATCCTCTTATTATTGTTGATAACGGAGCACAGGTCCAAACACAAGGAGTAGGAAAATTTAAGATGTTGTCTAAGAGTTCTATTGCTTTGATTGTACCTGATTTATCTTCAAATTTATTGTCTGTTAGTAAGTGTACGAAAGAATGGAACTGCAATGTCATTTTTTCTGCTTCTAAGGTGTTATTTCAGGATTGCATCACCAAGAGGACGATTGGTGAAGGGAGGTTGCAGAATGGACTCTATGTCATAGATCAATACCCTGAGGCATTGAGTGCAATCCAGAATGCTCTATCCATAATGCCATATTGTCAACTAATGGCCCGGACTCAGGACAATCATCACTACCACTAGCACTGCTCATTACAAGTTCATCATATTTTTCCTACATTAACAATGTAGATGAAAATAAAATTACTACCATAAATATTGAAAGCATTCACGGTTTTCATTATAGTTTACATATAAGCCAAAGTATAACCTTATATATCTTAACAGCTTTTACTCGATCGCCAGTCCATGTCTTATCTTTCTTTTGAAATGTGCGTTCAAATGTAGCTGCAAATGTTGGTTCCGTCCCCAATTCTTGTGCCTACAAAATGTAAACATGAGTAATTGAATTAAATTAACTTATAACTCATTTAACAGACTTACCAGTCGTTTGCGATGCACCGCAATGTTGATAGAGCCCCTAGCGTATGTGGCTGACCCCTCACTAGAACTAGAAGATCGATTCTTCTTATTCTGCTCACAGAGTTGCCGACTCTGTTCAGATGCCCAAAATCTGTTAATTGCCGCCCAATTGTCAGCTGTAAAGAAAGACGGCTTCACTTGCTTGATCTTCGCTCTATTCATGACATTTCGCATAAAATCGCCGATTTTCTTATCGAAAATTCTTCTCACTTCATTGTCTTCCGCTTCCTCCCACTTGTACTTCTGCTGTAATGATTAAAAACACAAATTGAAAGTTATTATGATGATCACCTATCCATAACCATGCACCAGACAAATATAGATAGATTTTGTAAAGTTCATGTCGGGGAAAATATCTGGTCCTTTAGGTATAAAAAACTATAGAGTTGTTCCGGTCCCTTTACATCATTCTTGACCGTCAATATACTATACCAAACTTAATTGGTGAAAAAATAAAAAATGTAAAACTTACCTTGAATTCATTCAACCACATTTATTTCACTTCTTGTGGAACATTTTCGTAAGTAGTATACTCTCCAATCCAAAAGTTTCTTACTATTTTGTTCAATTCCCTCACAACAGACGTAGCATCTGTGAATCTGCAATCATACCGATATTGTGTAACATTGACAATTCAGTTGACATCAATATCTAAAGCCGTAAAGATTACATATACTAAAATAAAAATGAAGTACTTACGAATCTCCAAATGGACGTATGAAGAATCGGTTATCTTCTTGACCTCTGTTTACGCCAATATTCGATTGTTCCGCCAAATAATGGGGTGAAACGGAAGGAGAGGGAGCTAAAGGAGATTGAACTGGAGGACATTCAGTTCGCATGTGGCCAAGTCCTGTAACATGTTGTTCAGTGTTGGATGAAGGGCCAATATGTCCATATTGTGACTGACCATATTGTGGTTGAGGGTTAGATGACAAGACAGAGGAAGAGGAAAGGGACGGGGACGAGGACGAGGAAGAGGCTTGTCTTCTAGGCATGTGACCTCCATGTTTATACTGACAAGTAGGAAGGTTATGCGAATATGTAAATAACTATTGACACGTATTACTGACACATAGTGATGTAAATGATGAAACTTACCATTTTGATGGAAAGACTGAAAAAATGTTTCCTTGAAATGACTCACTGTCGAGTGTTTATGATGTGCAATTTCCTACGAACAAATATACTATAAATTGCATTCATTTTGATATGAAACATCAATATATGAGCACGATATGGGTGGCCACAGGTATCAAACATCATTATATGAATCGCATTCATTTTGATTAAAAAATTTTTGACCACGTACAAAAAATTTAAATTTCATTGGAAGTGAGTGGCCACAGTTATTCCAAATCATTCTGTAAAGTTTTGTAAGAGAAAAATTGTTATTATTGTTAAATTTTTTTTGGGATCTAAAAAAAAAATTCCACTAAAAGTTGGTGGCCACCAATATTCTAATACATTATGTAAAGTTCTAAAATTTAAAAATTTTAAGAATTTTTAAATTATTATTTTTTAATATAAACTTTTTTCTGTGGAATAAAAAAATCGGTACATACTAAAATTGGGCGGCCACAAGTAGTCTAAACTATTAGGTAAAATTTCCAAAATTTTTCTCATTCTTTATTTTAATAATTTTAGGGCACGTTAAAAAAATTAAATATAACTATAAGTGAGTGGGCACAGGTATTATAAGTCATTCCGTGAAGTTTTGAAATTTTTTAAATTCTAATTTTTTTTCGACCTACTAAAAAAATTTAAATTTCAATGCAAGCTAATGGCCACATGTTTTTTAGGCAATTCTGTGCAGTTTAGATATTTTATATTTTTTAAATTTCTTTTCACCCAAATAAAAAAAATTTCCATCCCAATGGGTGAACACAATTATTTTAAGTCATATTATAAAGTTATAAAAATTTTTAATTTTTAAATAATTTTTTTTCCGGAACGTTAAGAAATCTAAATTTTACTCAAAATGGGTGGTCACTATTAATTTTTGGCTTTTTCCGATATTATGAAATTTGAATTTGTTAAAAATTTTAAAAAACTTTTACGGTCAAATTTCATATTTGTTACCAACATATACCGTTGTTTTAATATTCCGTAATTTTTGATGATTTTTTTATAGAATTGTTCAATTTTGAAGCATTTTCCGTGAAAACGCTTAATCAATCACTCTATCGTCATTCAACGCTTAATCATCCACATAATAGACAAATTAATCAGTCGACCATCAATTAAATCCACATGCAATTCTAAAATCGACCCGTAACCTAACCAATGAAAAGTAATCATAAATAATCCCTAAACAGATCCGATTAATTACCTAATTTCATTAACTAGGGTTTATGGAGTTGCTTATTTGGTTCAAGGACAATAAAAACAGGCCAATCGAACAGTGGCGGTCCCGATGCGGGCGTGGACCCAAATGGTGACTAGTCGGTCAGGTGCTCGGCTACAACTGGGCGAACGACGGGGGAGCTCGGCCGCGACGGTGTCGATCGACGGCGACGGCGTCGGGCGGCGGCGGCGACGGCGTCGGCCGGCGAGTGGGAGGCGGGCGGCTGGTTGGAGGCCGGCGGTGGGACGGCAGTGCGGTGATGGGATGGCTAGCCGTCTGCTGGGGTCGGCGGCGGTGGCTGCTGGTCAGCGGCAGCGAGGGCGGGGGCGACCAGGCTTGTCGGTGAAGGCGAGGGCGAGGGCGGCGAGGCGGACAGGGGGGCGGGCGATGGGCGGAGGCGGTTGCCGGGTGACCGACGTCGGGCGGGGGAGGGAAGGAGGCGATGGCGACAGCTGGGTCGGCGAGGGGGCGACCGGCGGGGGGAGGGGGGGGCGACGGGCCGGGGGGGCTGCGGGGCGGCCGGGGGGGCGACGGGCTGCGGGGCGGTTGCGGGGCAACTGGCAATGGGTGGGCCGGCCTGCGGGGGCGACCGGCGACGAACGGCAGGTGTGCTAGGCGGCGACGGCTGCGATGGCAACGGCAGTGTGAGAGATCGGAGCTATTGGTGAGGAGAAATAATTCGCAAATTTGCGACGGAAATTGTGCGTTTGTTGCAAATTTCAAACGGTAAAATTTCGCTTGCAAAATTTGCGACGAACTCAACTTCTCAGTCGCAAAATTTAGACCGACAAAAAATTTTCGACGAAAAAAAATTTCGACGTCAAATTTGCGACGGACACACAATTTTGTATGTCACAAATTTGGGACGAGCGCGTTCGGTTTTCGTCGCAAATTTGCGACGGACAATATAAGTGCGATCGTTGCAAATTTCGAACGGTAAAATTTCGCTCGCAAAATTTGTGACGGACTCAACTTGTCCATCGCGAAATTTTTTTCTCGGTCCAAATTTTGCGACGGACAAGTGTGTCCGTCGCAAAATTTGGACCTAGAAAAAAATTTCGACAAAAAAATTTGCGATGGATCCTATCTATCCGTCGCAAATTTGCGACGGACGAGTGCCGTCCTTCGCAAATTTGCGACGGAAATTGTGCGTTCGTTGCAAATTTCGAACGGTAAAATTTCGCTCGCAAAATTTGCGACGAACTCAACTTCTTCGTCGCAAAATTTGGACCGAAAAGAAATTTTCGACGAAAAAAAATTTCGACGTCAAATTTGCGACGGATGGTACTCGTTCGTCGCAAATTTGCGATGGACACAATTGTGTGTCCGTCGCAAAATTCTGCGGCCGTTGCAAATTTCGAACGATAAAATTTAACTCGCAAAATTTGGGATGGACTCAACTTGTCCGTCGCAAAATTTGGACCGACAAATAATTTTCGACGGAAAAAAATTTCGACAAAAAATTTGCAAAGGATCCTAACTATCCGTCGATATTTGCAACTTACATATGTCTTGAACCATGCTGCAAATTGTTTATCGCACAAACGGTCAAACTCATTTGGTTGTAGTCCAAACATTTCATTTTGGAAAATCATAATATTAAAAACCATATAAATATTAGCAAATATTTGACACACAAAACATATATTTGCAAATTTACATTTACTTGAAGTATGGCTCGACTTATGGGCAGTTCAGTAAAATATAAGTATGGGCTGCACGAAATTCTTCGCCTGATAAGTAACGAAACTGACATGCGCCACTTGGTCGACCCAGATAATTGAAAATAGAAAATGCTGTACAGCTGGGATTAATGAGACCCTCATCATTTCTGCCTGCTCTCCGCCTCTTGCACTGAACGTGCGGCTCAAAATAATATGATGCAAATATTGTCACTTCTTCCACAATATATGCATTACAAATTGAAGTTTCAACACGTGCCTTATTCTTCACTTTTTTCTTCAAATGATATAAGAATCTAGTTGAAATAGAAAGAAACTTATCGGAACATATTATATGATAAACTAATTTGAACTGTATTTTAAAAAAAAACATTACCTCTCAAATGGATACATTCATTGGAATTGGACGGGACCTGCAACTTTGGCCTCATAAGGCAAGTGAACTAAGAGATGTTCCATCGAATCAAAAAATGCTGGAGGAAATATCCTTTCTAAGTTGTAAAGAATAATTGGAATATCTCTCTCTAGTTTTTCCATGTGCGATGCTTTTAACACTGTCGAGCAAATATCATGGAGGAAATTGCTTAACTCTTTAATGGCACCCCATGCAAAGTTCGGTAGAACTTCCTTCAAAGCTATTGGAATTAGTCTTTCCATCAGGATGTGACAATCATGACTCTTCAAACCTGTGAATTTGTATTCATTCAAATCAACACATCTTTCGAGGTTCGAAGCATATCCATCAGGAAACCGTACAGATTTCAACCATTGACAAACAACTCGCCTCTGCTTCTTATCCAATGTATAAACTGCTTTCGGTTTTGGTCCCCTGCTGCTTGCATCCACAGCTAGTATTGACCGATCGCAAATATCTCTCATATCTTTTCTTGCGTTCAAGTTGTCTTTTGTTTTTCCGGCGACATCCATCACAGTATTTATGACATTGTCGAAAACATTCTTTTCTATGTGCATGACGTCAAGATTATGATGAATAAGATGAGCCTTCTAATATGGTAGATCCCAAAATATACTGCGTTTTGTCCACTTATGTGTACTTCCGTACCCAAAAGTCGTGCCGTGCGGGTTCTCAACAACAGCTGGAAAGTTTTGCACACGCTCCCAAATTTGATCGCCGGTCAACCTCAATGGTGGGCGCGTTCTTTCAGTCCTATTCTTGATGAACTCTTTCTTATTCCTTCTGAAAGGAAGACTTGCCGGTAAAAATTGTCTGTGACAGTCAAAATAGGTGGGCTTCTTTCCATGTTTTAATCTAAATGACTTTGACCTCTCTAAATATATCGGACATCCTAAGATCCCAGCTGTACTCCATCCAGATAACATTCCGTAAGCTGGGAAGTCATTTATCGTCCAAAGAAGGGCAGCCTTCATTACAAATGTTTGATCGGTAGAAACGTCATACGTAGGGACACCTTCAACCCATAGCCGTTGTAACTCCTCAATTAATGGTTGCATATTAACATCTATCAACTTTTTCGGATTTTGCAACCCTGTCACGATCAATGTCAGAAACATATAAGGTGTCTTCATGCACATACTAGGTGGAAGATTGTACGGCGTTAAGATAACTGGCCAGCATGAATAACTTCTTCCTGTTTTCCCAAATGGAGCAAATTCATCGGCACAGAGACCTAACCTGATGTTCCGAGGCTCTATCGCAAACTCCGGGTATGTTCTATCAAAATGTTGCCATGCCTCAGCATCTGAAGGATGACACATTAGACCCTTTTCTGTTTCATGATTTGCATGTCAAGTTATGTATTCAGCTGTGGCTTTAGATGCATAAAGCCTTTGCAATCTGGGGATTAAGGGTAGATAAAACATTTGCTTGCATGGTCTACGCTTCTGATTACCACCCGGCCTCCTGTTAATCTTGTACCTAGGTTGGTTACAGAATTTGCAAGATTATGCATTTTCATCATCTCTCCAATATATTATACAACCCCTACTACATATATCAATCCTTATAACCGGAAGACCTAAGTTATCCACTAGCTTTTTCATATCATAAAAATCACTTGGTATGATGTTATCACGAGGCAATGATTCCCGCATTACTTCAACAAAAGAGTTGAAACAATCTATAGATACATTATGTTCTGCCTTGATATTTAATAGTTGGGCTGTCATCGATAACTTAGTGTGGTCCTCACAACCTACCCATAAAAGTTCATCCGCTGCTTTCAACGCATCCCAGAACTGATTAGATTGAAAAGTTTCATTATAGACATTCTCAGTAAAACCCGTTACTCCTATATCTTCCACTTGTGAAGCATGACTAGTACCCACTTGTTCACGTGTTGGAGTAAAACTAGTACTTACCTGATTTGATTCTGTGACAAAATTATTACTAGCTGTATCAATGACCATCCTCTTGTATGGGTTCAATTGCTCATAATAACCACATTCTTCCCTAACTGAAAATTGGTCATTTCTTTCATATCCTTTATCATATATAAATGGTTCACCATGGGAAGTCCAATTATAATAGTTTGGACAAAATCCAAATCTAGTAAGGTGTTCTCTAACTCGATCACACACAAGAAATTTACCATTACCGCACTTTTTACACGGACACCTTAACTTATTTCCATCCATGAACTCATATTTACTACTAGCAAAGTCTAAAAATTGTTCCAACCCAGTACGAAACTCATCTGTCAATCCTCGACGTCCAGGTAAGTTCTTATTATACATCCAAGCTCTTTCTCTTTGCATTGTGTCTGTATTAAAATAAAAAATTCAGGAAAAATATTTAAAATATCATATATGTTGTTCTTAATTAAAACCATAAAATTTTGGAAATTATAATTTTTGTTATTCACGCAACAATTAATACGAAAATGCAAAAATAGACAAAATTACTATGTAAAGAACACTTACCCAAATATTTGACTGAAATATTGGTAGGACAAAGTGGTTAATTTGATAAGAATTGAAGTGTCCACTTGGATTGCGAGACCTTCAATTAGACATATACCCAAAAAAAATTATCAATCACGAATTATTTTTTAATAATTTTTGATGTGCGATGGAAACGGAGTTTAACCGTCGCAAATTTGTGACGGAACCTACTTTCCGTCGCAAATTTGCGACAGATCAATATTCCGTCACAAATTTGCGACGGAATATTGATGCGTCGCAAATTTGCGACGGAAAGTAGGTTCCGTCGCAAATTTGCAATGGATCAATATTCCGTCGCAAATTTCACGATGGACCCCCCTTTCCGTCACAAATTTGCGATGGAATTTTTATATATTCGTCGCAAAATAGTGTGGCCGTTCAGACTCATACAAAGGCCGGCGAGGTGTCGCCGGTCATTAAACCGGTGATGCAAATACAAAAAAAAAATAAACATAAATATATATAAAAAAAGAACTTACAATCTAACGACTAATAGTCACGAAGCTAGCTATGATATTTACCGATACAAAAACTTCACCGAGATTAATACGTGCGTGCGCGGATTTTGCCGATTTCAGAACTACGAAGGAGAGCGAAAAGCGAGAGAGAGTGTGAAAGACATATAGGGTTGGAATATCACGGGCTAATAAACTACAAGTTTGCGATGGACGTTCGATTTTCGTCGCAAATTTGCGACGGATTTACTTTCCATCGTTCGATTTCGTCTCAAATTTGCGACGAAATTTTTTCCGTCGCAAATTTTGGACGGATTTTGCGACGGTTATTTATTTGCGACGGAAATTTGCGACCGAAAATAAATCCGTCGCAAATTTGTGACGAAATCGAACGACCGTCGCAAATTTTGCGACGGAACTATTTTAAGTCGCAAATTCCGTCGCAAATTTGCAACAGATTTACTTTCCGTCGCAAATTTGCGACGAACTTTTTTCCGTTGCAAATTTCCGACGGATTTTGCGACGGTTATATATTTCCGTCGCAAATTTGCGATGGAATTTGCGACGTAAAATAATTCCGTCGCAAATTGATGATCGATTCGTCGCAAATTCCATCGCAAAATTTGCAACGGTTTTTTTCCGTCGCTAATGTGCGACGGAATTAGAAAACCGTCGCGAAAAAGTTCGTCGCAAATTGCCGTCGCAAATTACATGTTTTTTTGTAGTGTGTGGAGGGGAGACTGTGGACTTGCCTGATCTGACCGAGAAATAGGTTCAGGTGTCTCTTGGAAGCACGAAGAGACTGCCTCTGTCAAAAGTTGGGTATAAACGTTGCCTATCAATTATCCCAATGATGTGAATAATTTCTTGAGAAAGAGAGAGACAGAGAGAGATGACCAAGTTTGCATTGTATTTGTCTAATGCAACAAACTGAAGGTTCCTCAGATGAACATGACTCCAAACACCAACCAAGCATTACTTTTGGTACGACTCTGCAGTTGGTGAGTGGCCACATGAGTCTGCCCTCACAAGTGACGGCAGCTTCGTCTTCCCCCAGAATTCTAGCTCTGCTGATGATTTATCAATTTAGTCATAAATATTTTAATAATTTATCAATTTAATTGTTCCGGCCAATTTTGGTTGGAAATTACTGAATTAACGATTTAATTAGCGTCAATCGTTCTACATGGCATGGCTAGTGCTGACGAAAATAATTTTTGCAGCATTTTTTAAATTTTTTGAAGTTTTTTCCTTTCCTTTTCTTTTTTTTACTCTACAATTCCTTTTTCTTTTTCTTTTTCCCTTTTCCCCTTCACCGGTCATTGTTGGGCCTACTGCCGACCTCCAGTGAGGGCCGCCCTTGTCGGCCTTGGGCAAGGGTTGTCCTTGTCGGCCTTGGGTGAGGGCCGCCCTTGCCCGCCTAGGAGCGGGCGTCCATCACCTAAGGCTGCCGTGAGCGGCCATCCGAGGCCAGCAGAGGGAAAAGGGGAAAAAGAAAAGGAAAAGAAAATAAAAGAAAAGCAATAAAAAGAAAAAGAAAGGAAAAAAGAAAAAATTCAGAAAATTAAAAAAAATTGCAAAAGTTATCCACATTAACGTCGGTCGTACCACAAAGGATGATCAGTGCTAGCTAGCCAACACATCAGTGATTTCTAGCAAAAATTGACCAAAAGGATTAAATTGACAAATTGTTAAAAGGTTTAGGACTGAATTGATACAATTATTGGAGAATGACAAGGTGCTTATATCATGTCTTAGCAAGTTAGTAGTTGATGGAATATTAATGTGACTATATTTCGAAATCGGGCATGAAGAAGACATGAGAAGTTAGATCACGAACTGAATAAATTCTATTTAAATGATCGTAAAAATTGTGGAGAGGTGGAAAAATTAGCTACTAGTGATAGCAATGTTGAAGTTCGAGTTTATTAAACTCTTGAGATGCGTATGAATTATATGCAACAAACAAAGGGTTTTAGAAGTCAATTTTGCTACTCTAACCCTATAGTTGTATTTACATATATAAAAGAAAATAGTAGGGAAAAGAACACTAGAAGTGTCAAAAGTTATGTACGGTACTTACTTAAATGCCAAAAGTTTTTTTTGGATAACTTAAGTACCAAATCGGAAAAAAAATAATCACTTAAGCATCAAATCATAGAAAAAGCGATCACTTAAATGTCAATTTCGGCCAAATTGATTACGTGGCATTTATAATTAAAAAATTAATATGACTTGGCATATTTTTATAAAAAAAATCCAGTCCACGTGGATGTCTAAAATGATGTCACACAATCTGATTAGCACTGGAGTGATCAATTTAAACAAAATTTGGCACTTAAACAATCTCTATTTACAACTTTTAGATGACATCGTTTATGGATTATATGCTGATTGGGCTCGTTGGCAAGCTACATAGGACTAAAAAATTAATATAATATGGCCATGTCGGATTTCCGACAATCCAGATCAGAGTTTTTTTTTTGGTAAGGAATCCAGATCAGAGTTGGCACTTAAGCGATCCGAAAAAAAAAATTTGGCACTAAAGTGAATACTGTACACAACTTTTGACACTTCTAATATCCTTTTCCCAAAATAGTACAACTGAAACAAGGGGCACATGTAGCATTGGCCTCGCTCTATTCTTCATAAAAAGAAGTTATTGTGTACTCTATTCAATTTTATAGAAGAACTTACATCCATATAGAAATATGGCAAAAAATATATAAAGAAAAAAAGAAATCCCAATCTTGAAGGCACAATACATGCTATTGCAAAATATGATCTTTCTTAAAATGTTTAAATATTAAACTACACTTTCATTTAATAACTTAAGTTCATAGTATCAAAGCAAGAGGTTGTGAGTTGAAATTCTTCCAAATCCTTTGTTCGCCTTCCTTATTATACATTTTCACACTTAGTCTTAGGTCATAGTCTAGTTTACAAAAGCATAGTTAGTTTATGGGAAAATGGTCCAAAAAGTCATAAACCTATTATACTGTAGCCAATTTAGTCATAATCTTTCTTAAACCTTTCAATTATACCAATATAGTTATAAATCTTTTGATGATTTGCCAATTTAGTCATAAATCTTTTAACAATTTGCCAATTTAATTATTCCGGTCAATTTAGGCTGAAAATTGCTAACTTGGTGATTTAACCAATGTTGATCATCCTACATAGCATTACCAACACTGATATAGATAATTTTTTAAATTTTTTGAATTTTTTTGCTTTTCATTTCATCTATTATTTACTTTTCTTTTCTTTTTCCCTTTTTCCCTTTTTTCCTCCGCCGATCATCATTAGGCCTCGTTGATGGCCACCCCCACTAGCCTCACTGTCCAAGGTCGGTGAGGGCGGCCCTTGCTGGCCCAGGAGTGGGCATCCATCGCCCGAGGCCGCTAAGGGCTAAATTGGCAAATCGTTAAAAGGTTTAGAACAAAATTGGCACAAATGAAAAGTTTGGAACTAAACTGATAAGTTGTCAAAAGTTTTAGGACTAAATTAGCATAATCGAAAGGTTTACGATTGAATTGATCGTTATACAATGAATTTAAGATTTTTTTAGACAATTTCCCGGTTAGTTTCTAGTGGGCCCAACAGAGTCTACGATGCATGTTGTGTGGAATAAAGGTTTAATTGAAAGAATACACAATGAATCCATAACAATAAAAGACCTTTGCATTGCACAAGATTAAAATATACTAATCAGTTTACACTTTACTTTTGTCGCTATTTGGGCTCCCTTCATTTGAATTATTGCAACTTTTCTAATATGAACTTTTTTTTTTGTTAAAGTTTCTACTATGAACTTTTTAGTTTTGCTTAATCTAAAGATTTTTGTTAATGTGTTTTACATATATTCTTCGCATATCTGTATTTTGCAAGTCCATTAATATGTTTCACATATTAAACGCGTACTCGTATACCGAATTTTTGGGTACATATTAATTTGTAATACGTGGCATATACCAAGTTTATCCAAGTATTAGAAAGATTAAAAAGTAAAATGTATGGAGAAATGTTCATCCTCAACATAAATAAGGTGCACGTTAAAATTATACGCAGTCAATACATTAGGAATTGGTATTCCATTTTGACCAATAAGAACGACTTGATTGTGCGTAGGTGTCGGCGTTGACTTCAAATCTGGCTTCGAATCTTTCTTATCACACAAATATTCATCAAAACACTCATATATTTTATTAGAATGTATTTTAATAATGGATAAAGTTGTATTAGTTGATTTCACGTTTTGGAATGAGGCCAACGAGCGGAATGAAAATATCTCGAAATTTATCGAACAGGAAAGTGAGAGAAAAAGGGAAAACAAGAAAAGAAAAGAAAAGAAAATATCGAGTGCCCAACTGCCTATCATACAGATTTACGCCTCCATTTGCGTGAAGGCCAATCCGTCCTTTTCTTCAGGGAGAACCTCAACGCGGCTCATCACCCTACGCTTGATGACATTATAGGAATCGGGGCCAAGATCATGCCACTCGTAGTCATCCTCTTTCACCCACATGAAGTAAACTTCTGGGTTACGCTCCATCACCTCCTCATAGCACTCTTGCAGAATACCCTCCCTCATTCCGCTACTGCCGTACGGATAGAACGCCAGAGCAAATTCTTCTGGCATCTCAAAGAATCGGAGACTCTTGAGGAGGGTGAGGCCGCGGATGACAACCAGTAATGATTGCCACTCCAAGTGCCTGCATCCGCGAATGCCGAGACCCTGAAGGCAAGGCATCGCCTGGCCATTCATCGACACAAATTTCAGATTTTCCAGATTGGTGAAGTACAATTCCTTGAGCTTCGGGAACCCTCCATCTCCAAAATCCAATGTTTCCCCATCAAAAGCCTCAGTCAAAGCAAGCTCCACGAGATTGGGCAAATTCTGGAGCGCAACTAGGGGCCTCGATTTCAATCTGCTCCATGCCAAATGCACACTGGCCAGATTGTTCAGCAGAGGAAGCCAACGAGGCAGCTTCTCCAGACATCCTCTGATATTTAGAGTTCGAAGGAGCGGGGGAGGTGAAGATAGAAAATCCAAATCAATTACTTCAGACTCACTTTCAGCAACCACCTCTAGTGATCGAAGGCGGGTCATCTTCTCGAGGGAGTGGCATAGTTCCTCTGCATCATCTTTCTTGAGGTCCCTCACGCCCAGCCTCCTTAGTTGAACTAACTCTCCAATTTCTTGCATTGTATTCTTGCTCCGACCACCTCCGGCTTTTACGCAATACAATTTCTGCAGTGATGTAAGTGCTCCAATGCCCTGGGGAGCTGAAAATCCCTTTCTAGGACTACAGGTTAGAGAAATAGTGATTTCTACATCACGATACACCAACAGATGCCGTAGTTTCTTGAGCTTGGTTATCTCCGTAGGCAGCTCAGAGACCAACGTGCATTTAAGATCCAGAGTCTCCAAATTTTGGAGTTTCCCAATTGACCTAGGAATGATGCGCACGTTGGTCCTTCTCAAACTTAGATACTTCAAGTGGAACAGAACTGGCAATTGTTGAGGGAACTTGTGAAGGGATGAATCTCTCAGATCTAACACCTTCAGCAGCTTGGAGCCACTTGGGACGAATTGCTCATCCAAGCTTGACAATTTTCCTGACTCAAAAATGAGCACAGAGCGTAGGCTGGGGAGATTTAGCTGCTTCAATTCCTCGTTGCAGGTGTATTGGACTGACAGACGCCGGACTTTTTCGTGCAATTTTGTTTTCTGCTCGGATGCAAAAGAAACAAAGTTTTCATCCCTTAACTTAGAAAGGATACTTTCACGCATTAGGTCATGTACCCTACAACTTCTTAACCTTCCGTCTAAAGTTGTTCCTGCAATTTGCACCAAACTTCTATTTATAAGCTCCTTTAGGTATCTTTCAGCAACCTCCTCCTGTGTCATCCCTTCTCTTTCCTCAACAAATCCTTCTGCAATCCACAGACGGATGAGCCTCATACACTCAATCACATGATCCTCTGGAAATACTCCCAGGTACAAAAAGCAGCTTTTCAAGTTATAATGCAAATCATTGTAGCTCAAGCTGAGAATTTTCCTGAAATTTTGCATCATGTCATTGCTTTCTAGTTCTGCAGCAAGGCTACGAGAAATCCTTCCCCATTCCTGAGCATCTTTTGCAAAGAGAAGACCACCAATTGTCACTATGGCAAGTGGCAAACCATCACATTTTTTCAAATTCTGTCGAGAATCGTTTTCTAGTTGGGGAGGACAGATATCCCCACGGAAGGCTTTCTTGCAGAATAAGAGCCATGATTCTTCTGGAGACAAGGGCTTAATGGCATAAACTTTTGATTGGCTAGATGAGCCAGTAACAACGTCACCTATGCGAGTAGTGATTATTATTCGGCCACAGAAATTGCCATTAGGCATTGCATTTTTTATACCTTCCAGTGCTTCTGATTTCCATACATCATCTAGAACAATGACGTACCTCTTTTGCTGCAGAAAGTCTTTCACTATCTTCTTGAGACTCGTGCTCTTCATGATTTCTATTCCTTGAGGGAGCGGTTGCTGAATTTCTCCATGGAGTTGTGCAATCATGTCCCTCAAAATATCCTCAATCTTATAAGACTGTGAGACATTGATCCATGCATGGCTTTGAAAGTAGGCTTTTACTTGGTGATTGTGGTAGACTCTTCCCGCCAGAGTAGTCTTCCCAGAACCCCCCATCCCTACGATTGATACAACTTCAAGTCCGGGTTCTTCATCGACAAGCCACTTAATTAGCTCTTCTCTCGGCTTGTCAATACCCACCAGTTCACCTTCCTCGACTAGAAAAGCATCCTCCCTGAGGTCGTGTGATGAGGCGCCTCTGGTGGACATGACAGTACTTTGCTCTGTGCTATATGACTTCAAATGGTATCGCCGATGCCCTTCGCCGATGCTGATGACTCTTGACTTGATATCAGCCATTTTGGAGGCGAGATGATGGCGTGCTTTCATGTTCTTCATGGATGGCTTGATCTTGTGAAAGCACCTCATGACCCCATCTCCGTGATCTCTTGCCAAGTTGAGCGTGAATTCATCTAGAATATCCTCCACATCGTATGCAACATCTCTGATTTGTTTCACCCAAACCTTCAACTCAGGGTCATCGTCTTGCAACGACCCGGCACTTGCTAGAAAGGCCTTCATGAGCGCAAATTCATTTTTCATGAATTCAATTTCTCCACGTACCCCTTTCAATAATTTCACCTCTTTCTCAACGAGCATAGCAAGCTTCTCAACCAGAAAGGACACTGCGGATTCTGCCATTTCTCTTGCTCACTGATTTCACGAGATCAAAACTCAGGCAAGAAGGAAATTGGGTATAGCAGTTTGATATTACCGTCTGAGACCAAAAGAAAGAATCCTTTGAATGAACATCCAAATGGTCCTGAGCTCGTCAACTCGGCGAAGTCTTCCTATAATCGCACTAACAAAGTAAAGCAAGCTGTCGTTGGGCCCACTCTTCAGAAAAGCTCACTCTTCAGAAAGCGCGTTTTTTTTTTTTTTGTTCTTTTTAGAAAGCTCTTTATTTTGAGAAAGGTGCTTTAGCAGAAGTAGGCCATACTCGAGTCGAACGGGTGATTGTCACGGCCGCAGACGGGACCCACCCTTCAGAAATTTGCAAAGTCTTTTAATCATTCTCTTTTCTTCTTTGTTGCTCTCTCTACGCAGGCTTTCCCTTGCATTTAATTTGCAAAGAGATGTTCGGTCAAATGGGCAACATTTGGGGTTCTTACTTGGAAGTTCCGTAATTTTGCCTTTTGATGCATAGATGATTTGCCGAAGTGAAGCCCTTACAAAACCGAACGCGGCATCTTCGGGAACGGCGGCATCTTCGGGAACGGCGGCGTCGATGACAACGGCGGTGTGGGCATTGAAGACGGCTGAACAGCAACTTGGCGGGGGCTCACAGCGATGCACGAACGGCTCCGGGTGATGTGGTACTAATCTTGCGCTGGACGAAGTGCTTGCTGTGGCCTCACTGACGTGCACCACCTGCAGCTTCTATTGATTGGCCGCTGGACAGGGAAGAGTCTTCAGCTTGGCGAGGGAAAGCGGCTGAACGAAGACGTCTTCATGCACGCTGCATAGGGAATCTTCAAAGCTGTAACTACTGCTTCGTAGACCAACAGGATGGAGAGGAGGCGTTGACAAGCTCCTCGGTTGACTGGAGAAGACGTGGCTGGTGCATGGAGAAGCAGCAACAGCAGCGACAGCCTCTCGGGACGGGCTGTTCGGCGAGGCAAAGCAGCGACGATGGTCCTTCAACGGCTATGACTTGCGGACAGGGAGGGGGCAATGGTGGTTGACCAGGACGGTGTTGGTGGTCTTCCGACGCGGCGGTGGCACGCGATAGGAGGCGCGACCACGGGTGGTGGTGTTGCCGGCCTCCCTTCTCTCTCTTTCTCTCACTCTCGCACTTGAGCTCTCAAAATCAGATCCGAAAATTTGCTCCCCTCTCCCAAATTCTGACCTAATGATGTATATATAACACTAATCTAGGTCAATTAGATGGGCTTTATAGTCATAATGGGCTTAGGCTTAAGCTTAAGCTCTAATTTAATTTAAATGAGCTGAATTAACTTGGGCTTTTTATTTAATTAAGCACAATGGGCTGAATTAAGCTCAAATTAAAACAACCGAACCCGTTTGACTTGTAATTCCCGGCCCTTGCATTCCGAGCGAGCCGAGTCTCGTTCGATGAAATTTAAGCTCATTTACTACCGCCAATTCGATGCAAAAAATGCAATTAAATTAAATGAACCTAAACTATATGTTATATAATTTAAATATTTTTGTTTAGGGGTTAAAAATTAATCCCTAATTTTCTATGCAAATTATGACTAAATGATTAGACAAAATTTAGGTGTCAATAGCTGCCCCTCTTTGAATGTGAGCTCGCAGAGGTTGTATTCAAAGACTAAATGATACTTAAATTTCAACTATGCAAATGCAATGAATGTTGTTTTTGTCGGGATTATGAATCCCAATTTTGGAATGCATTAAGAAATGATGCATGCTGACGTAAATGGAAAACATACCTGGAATTACTTACCTGACAGAAGCAAGATAATGCAATTCGAGGCATGACTCTGACTTTGTATGTTGTTTGGCAAATGTTTGAGCTCAGTCCCATAAGTATTGCCTGATAAACTGTTGATGAACCTCGGTGATCTGCAATTAAGTCAAAACACACGAAGAAAGCTCGATGTATCCAACCATCATCTGGATTCGTGAGAGCAGTTTTATAGCAAAAAAAATGTAAAAACGTTCCGACCTTTACAAAATACCTATACATCTCCATAGGTATTTGTAAAGATTTGGCCGCTTCACTTATACCTGCTCATAAGTGAACTGCGGGAGGAACTTTTGAAATCAAGAGGATATTCCGACCTTTATGAAATACCTATATATCTCCATAGGTACTCATAAAGATTTGGCCGCTTCACTTATATCTGCTCATAAGTGAATTGCGGGGGAACACATGGAATTGAGAGAATATTCCGACCTATACAAGATACCTATACATCGACATAAATACTTGTAAAGATTTGGTTGCTTCACTTATATCTGCTCATAAGTAAATCGTGGGGGAATATCCGGGATAGAGAGAATATTCCGAGTTTTATGAAATACGTATACCTTCTCATACGCATTCATAAAGATTTGGCCGCTTCACCTATATCTGCTCATGGATGAGTAGCGGGGGAATACCTGAGATTAGAGAAATATTCCGACCTTCACAAGATACCTATACGTCTTCATAGGTACTTGTAAAGATTTGGCCGTGGCGCCTATACCTGCTCATAGGCGTGTCACAGGGGAATCTTCTCGAGATTGTATGAAAATCTGTGATTTGGCGAACAGAGGGGCTAGCCCGAGTGTTCAAGGGTTCCTTGACAAAGTACCTGGATATCGTTAGAGGTATCTGAAAAGGCTCGATCAATAGACACCTAAACATCATCAAAGGCATCTAGAGATCGCAACAAAATGATCAAATATGGGACCTGACGATTGCTCGAACTGGTTAGGGATATCTGGATAGTCATAGACATCCAAGGGATAGAGATATACTTACCTGGCGATATCTCCGACTCTTGAGGGTGTGTCTCCTGCTAGACACGATTTTAAGCAACATGTAATATGCATTCGTGCACTATCAAGAACACATGTGCTCATGCACTATATATTCAGCTGATTTTCATGCATGATGATTTTGTCAACTCGGCATTACAAAACTTCACTGGGGAAAATCATGATAGGACAATCCGAACTCACAAGTAGGTGTCTTGAAAATGTCAAATGAGAGACTTTTGGTCTGAAAGGGCTTTCACTCACTCTCATTGAAAAAAGCCGATTTATGATAATCGCTCTATCTTCTCATCATGTGGACAAGGGTCCGAGTATTCTCGCAAGCGGTACGACCTTACTAATCTGAGAGGTCTTTGCTAGGACCGTAACGTGGGCTTGGCCAATGGCTTAACAAAAGGGGACTCGTCGAGTCGAGGCTATTGAAAGGAAATACTCTGCAATTGGCTCCGGGTTTACAAGTCAAGAACCCTATAAAATGATATAGAAATGGACTTGCCCGCACTTCTTTGAGCTAAGCTTATAAACATCTGAATCCTACGTCAGTTTAAGTGCCATAATCTAAAGAGACTTTGTAAGGGACATAACATAGGCTAAGTTCACGGATTGAGAAACGAAAGGATATATCGGGCACAAAACTGTGTATAAGGGTGAGACTTAGTGATCATCTCGGCATTGCCACAGGTCTTCTTCTTCATCCTTGGACATTGTCATTTCAGTAAATGCTTCATTGGGCTTGAATTCACCACTTCTCTAAATTTGTAGGACTATGACTATCCCACTGGAGATGATTTTAACATATCCCCTTTTTTATTGGGCATCGGCCTTGCTTTTACTAGGCACACTGCTTTTTCTTGCCCTTTTTTTTTTTTTTGACTTTTGACACACACTGTTTACAATGCGTATATCGGTCAACCACACTCTGACTAAATGACTCGCCATTTGGACTCTCAAGAATTTTCGTCTTCTATCGGCGCTCCGAATATACTATGTGGACAGTACCTTACCTCAGTGTGGGGGATGATCACCAATCGGGTTTAAAAAATGAAATTGTAGGCTCAATTGGGCTTAGCAAAGGATAAAGTGTGTATATGATAGCGAAAGAAATGCTCTTCGTCATCCTAAGGCACTCGAACTTTGTGTGAATTCATCTGAAAAAGCAACACACGAAGATTGATGCAAGTGAGAGCAAGACAATCTCTATTCATTTATCACCTTATAATGCTGATTTACCTCCAGTTTGCCCCGATATGGGATGGTTCTTGACAGGGGTAAAATTGAAAGAATTTCTCCAAGCATTTAGGCTCAAAGTGGTGAAACAATGGATAAATTGTAGTGTTTGGGATAGAGAAATGAAATGCCTCTTGTCATTTCGGTCGCCGTATCTTTTGCGAGATAACTCTTTACCTTGCAGACATTGAATTTTTCCACTCAATTCACTGAGGATTAGTGCATGGGACTGTGTATAAGATAGGGCTTGCCTTTCATTATCCCGATGTACCTCATTCAACACATTCAATTCATTCTACATGAGTTATCAAATTGTCCAAATTGATTTCCTTTTGGAGTCAATGATGCAGATCGACAAAATAACCATGCAGAATTTAAAGGCAAAGCAAACATCTTAACTTGAAATTGATTGATACCATTTATTCATCAGTGAAATGTTTGCAATTCAGAATATAAAACCAAACACTTGAAAACTCTTACTGCAAAATGTTGGATTTTATCATGGATAATATATCTTCACAGCATCAGAATTAACAGGAGTGGAGAACTCACGACCATCCATTTCTGCGAGAATCAAAGCACCTCCGGGAAGCACCTTTTTAACCACATATGGACCAATGTAGTTTGGGGCAAATTTACCCTCAGGAACAGGAAAGATTGGCAACACCTTCCTTAAGACTAGATCATTTACCTCGAAGTGTCTTGGACGCACTTTTTGGTTGAAGGATCTAGCTATCCTCTGCTGATAGATTTGACCGTGACAAATGGCTTTCAATCGCTTCTCGTCAATTAGGTTCAACTGCTCATGCCTTTGTCGCATCCATTCCGCCTCGGACAACTCCAACTGAGATAAGACTCGCAGGGAAGGGATTTCTACTTTGATGGGCAGGACTGCTTCTATGCCATACACCAAGGAAAAAGGGGTTGCCCCAATAGAGGTTTGGATGGAAGTTCGATATGCCATTAGTGCAAATGGCAATCTTTCATGCAAGTCTCGATAGTTTTCAGCTGTTTTGACTAGAATCTTCTTGATGTTTTTGTTAGCGGCTTCAACTGCTCCATTCATCTGTGGACGATAGGGAAATAATTCAGGTGTTGGATCTTGAACCCATTGAACAACTGATCTATGAACTTGTTGTTCAAATTTGTCCCATAATCAGTGACAATAGCCTCGGGGACACTATAACGAGCGATTATGTCTCGCCTGATGAATCTTACAACATTTCTTGCAGTGACGTTTGCATAAGAAGCTGCCTCAATCCACTTGGAAAAATAATCAATCGCGACCAGGATAAATCAGTATCCATTTGATGCCTTGGGATTAATTGGGCCAATTACATCGATGCCCCACATTGAAAAGGGCCATGGCTCGGACAACTGATGTAATTCTGTCGGGGGAACATTTATTTTATCCCTATGAACCTGACAGCGATGGCATCTTTGAACATGTTGAATACAGTCACTTTCAAGACTGAGCCAGTAATAACCCAACCTCATGGTCTTCTTAGCTAACATGTGGCCATTCATGTATGGACTACATATCCCCTCGTGTACTTCTTGCATGATTC
The DNA here is from genome assembly GCA_024500025.1 of Syzygium aromaticum. NCBI lineage: Eukaryota > Viridiplantae > Streptophyta > Magnoliopsida > Myrtales > Myrtaceae > Syzygium > Syzygium aromaticum. Next base: position 34,272,694 of record CM044892.1, read on the forward strand.
TAGTAGCTTCAGCTGCGTCTACACACCTTAACAGGATCGAATTATAAGATCTTTTGTACAGCTTTTCACCACTGACAAAGAATTTTGAAGCCATTTTCATTATGTACTTCCTGTCGGCCGGAGTGCTGCCCTCAGGAAATTCTTGTCTCTGGATGTAACTCATGATATCGTAATACCATGGCTTTTCGTCAGGTTCTCCGGTCACAACCATACAGTAGGCCGGTTTTGTTAGAACTTCGATCTTCAAGGGTTCTACCTCCATTCCACCAGTCACTTGAAGCATGGATGATAACGTAGCTAGCGCATCAGCAAACTGATTATAGGACCTCGACAAGTACTCAAAGGAGATGTCTTCAAATTCCTTTATGATTTCTTCGAGGTATTTATGGTATGGCACTAGTTTGGTGTCTCTTGTCTTCCATTCTCCTACAGTTTGGAGAATAATCAAAGCGGAATCACCAAACACTTTCAACTTGGTTATCCCCATTTCCACTGCAGCTTGGAATCCGAGAATGCAAGCTTCATACTCAGCTATGTTGTTGGTACATGGGAACACCAATTTTGCTGCTACTGGATAATGTTGCCTATATGGAGATATTAAAACTGCTCCAGTGCCGGAACCAACCAAGTTTATGGCTCCATCGAAAAACATGGTCCATGTGTCTTCCTTTATTACCAAAATGCGATCTTTCGGAGAATATCTATCATCATCTGAGATTTCAGGATTTTCGGCTAACACATCAGCAATTACTCGGCCTTTAACTGACTTCTGTGGCATCGTCTGGACATCAAACTCTGAAATTAAGATCTGCCATTTGGCTAACTTCCCTACCAAAGTCGGTTGATCAAGTAAATACTTGATGGGATCATTTTTAGTCACAAGCAAAGTCTGGTGATGCAATGTATATTGTCGCAGCCTATGAAGTACCCATACTAGTGCAGCGCAAGTCTTCTCGACTTTAGGATAATTCAACTCTGAAACGGTAAACTTCTTACTTAAGTAATAAATGGCTCGCTCTTTTCTATCTTCAGGATTTTTCTGGGCTAGCATCGCACCTAAAGACTCGCTATGAATCGTGAGGTAAAGGATCAAAGGTTGGCCCGGCGTTGGTGCGACTAGCATTGGTGGTTTCATTAAGTACCGCTTTAGTTCGTTAAACGCTTCCTGACAATCATCGTCCCATTCCACTTGAGCATTCTTCTTTAGAAGTTTCAAGAATGGCTTAGCAGTTTCGGAGAGCTGGGAAATAAAACGGGCTATGTAGTTCAATCTACCCATGAGGCTTCGCACTTCTTTCACGGTCGATGGGGATTGTAACTCACATATAGCTTTCACTTTGGAGGGATCAACTTCAATACCTTTACTGCTTACTATGAACCCGAGTAATTTGCCCGAGGTTGCTTCAAATATGCATTTTGCTGGGTTGAGACGGAGCTTAAACTCACGAAGTCTCTTGAATAATTTCTTCAAGGTATCAACGTGACTCTTCCCGGGTCGAGACTTGGCGATCATGTCATCGACATAGATCTCAATCTCTTTATGCATCATGTCGTGGAAAAGTGTTACTATTGCCCGTTGATATGTTGCCCCGGCATTTTTAAGGTCGAAGGGCATGACCTTATAGTGGAATGTCCCCCAATGAGTGATGAACGCTGTTTTTTCCTTATCGTCGTCCTTCATTTTTATATGATTATAACCCGAGAAACCATCCATAAAGGAAAATAGCTCGAATCCAGCAGTACTGTCTACCAGAACGTCTATGTGCGGTAATGAGAAATCATCTTTAGGGCTGGCCTTGTTCAGGTCACGATAATCGATGCAAATCCGAACTCGGCCATCCTTCTTCATGACTGGCACGATGTTGGCCACCCAGCTGAGATATTGTGTGACTTCGATGAATCCCACATTCAAGAGCTTCATGACTTCCTCCTCTATTTTCTTCGAAAACTCAGGTTTGGTTCTTCGTAGCCTCTGTTTTCTGGGTGGCATGCTAGGATTTGTAGGCAGGCCATGCTCCACAATAGAAAGGTCTAAACCTGGCATATCAGCATATGACCAGGCAAATATATCCTGGTAATCCTTTAGCAATTGGACTAGGCGTTTCGCTTCACCTTTGGGAAGGGTCGCCCCTATCTTCACCTCTTTGGGTTCTCCGGAATCACTCAGGTTAACAATGATAGTTTGGTCTGATGTAAGGACTTTGGGTCTTTCATGCCGCTCTAGATCGTGCTGAATATCTGAGGAATCGTCAAGTTCGTCTGTGTCATTAGGATCAAGCTCGGTTGCACATAATTCATGAGATTGGACCGTTCCTATACCCTCACGTGCCACAAGATTGACCTTAAAACATAAAGTAAGTGATTCGGAAGGACAAACAGGGGTAAACATTGTATTTCTTTTTTCTCAGATTTTTTTAAATTTTTTTGAAATTTTTTTTGGAATTTTTTTTTTCAAAAAGGTTTTAACACGAGGGAACATGAAGAAGCCCAGGCCTCAGAATTCTCCTTGGACTATATTTTCTTTTATCGGTTGGATATCATCACCGGGCTGGTTTGATGTACTTCAACATGCCCTCAAAAATGAAAATAATTTGTAATTTCATTGATTATCACCAAATAAATTACATTTATTGAATGGAAATTGCAACATTGAGTCTTAGAAACGAAAAATCCTAAAAAGTAGCTTCCGAGACGGGGCAAGTCCTAGAAAACAGTAAAAATTCCCACGCAAGGGAGTGTGCGAAAAAGTAAAGGTGTTACTCTTGCGGGCCAGTGCCCATTCCCTCCAACGGTCCTTCCTCGATAGCTCCAATGAGCATGTTATCGAACAGGGCAGTGATTCCCTCCATTGCATCATCAGGATCTTCTGTCACTGGAGGTGTTAGATCATCCATACCTCTCCATCCATCGGGGACGATATCACGCGGGTCAATATAAAAGGTCGGGGGTGCCAAGTATCTCACATAATAATCAAACTTGCCGCTCGGTTGGCCCAAAATGTTGATCACCTCCTTCTCTTCATGAATCATTCTTGCAGGGCCTGGGAATGTGGTGCGAATGTGTGGAGGCAACCTACCACACCCATGTTCTTCATCATTCGGCTCCTCTTCGGATCGCTGTCTATTTTGCCCGTCTCCTTGACCTCGACCTCGACCACGAGCACGTCCACGTCCATGTCCCGCATTATTTGGCACGCTTGACCCCCGGTACCCTAACCCAGTAGTGTAGGGCCTCCGATAGACCTTCATTGGTTGGCGGATACCTTGACCATTCCTTCCAAGGCCTTCTCCCGGAGTAAAGCCATGGGACACCATTATTCTTCCAACCATGACTGCAGTATTTGACACTTCAGGAACGGGTGGCGATGATCCTCTAGACGCATGTATAGTCGATACGAGCTCGAGCAACTGATAACTCAATTCTATTTTGCAATCCGGCTCAACATAGGGGATAGCCGTTGCGTGGTAAATTGGGTGCTCTTCTTCACCGTGGACTGTAACTAACTTTCTCTCCACAACGAACTTCACTTTCTGATGTAGACTGGATGGCACAGCTCCGGCAGTATGAATCTATGGACGACCCAACAAAAAATTGAATGCAGTGGGAATGTCCATAACTTGAAATAAAATGTTGAACATTGTTGGTCTTATCTGTATGTCAAGGTGGATTTCTTCCATCACTTCTTTCTTCGTTCCGTCAAAGGCTCGCACGGAGGTCTTTGCAGAATTGATCCTAGAATGATCTATCTGGAGGCGGTGTAAAGTCGCCAGAGGATTGATGTTCAAGGCTGATCCATTGTCAATGAGTACCCGGGCTACATGCGAGGTCTTATATTTGACAGAAATGTAAAGTGCTTTGGTATGCCCTCTCCCTTCTAAAGGGAATTCTTCATCCGAAAAGGCTATAAGGTCTTTAAGGAGTATGGAACCCACAAATTCCTCCAATTTGTCATGATCGATCGTCTCGGGCACGTGGACTTCACTTAACACCTTCATCAAGGCCTTTTGATGCTTGACAGACGTTTGGAGGAGTTCAAGTAGAGAGATTTACGCAGGCATCTTGCGCAGTTACTCAACTATGTTGTATTCACTAGCCTTGATCACGGCCAGAAACTCCTTAACTTCTTCATCAGTTATAGGTTTTGCAGGTTGGGCATTAGCTTGGCCATAAGTACGTCCAGATCTGGTAACTAAGTCAATATCGAGACTGTAAGACCAAGGGACTGCTTTATTATCACAATACTCGTATGGTTGAGGTATTTCGATCACTATCCCTTCATCAGCTGTAGGCGTGCTTACTACGATCTCTTCATCATCGGTCGCGTCTTCGAGCGGAGGCATGTCTTCAAGCAAAGGATCGAGCTTGTCCTTCCCGATGTTCAATGTAGCAAACTCTTCGTCCCAATTAATAACCACTTTAGAGATAGTAGAAACGATGCCAGTGTGGTCAGCATAAACGATCATCCCAGCTTCTACTATTCTTGAGATTCTTTCTCTCATGATAGCCAAGGGAAAGACCTCATTACTCAGGTAATAACCAGCTTTCACCAACTCATCGTAGACATCAGTGGTGTATACCTTGACATTCTTAATTCGACCAGCATCGAAACTAAATATGGCACTCACATTGCCCGCATGATCAGGGAGCGGGTTGCTTTGAACATTTGGCTTAGCAGGTTGGAAGGAAAATACCTTTATGTCGAGCAAGTTCTGAATCCGATACTTGAGAGTAATACAGTCGTCAATTGAATGCCCCACTTCACCCATATGATAATCACATTTCTTGGATGGATCGTAGTTATAGAACTGCTCGGGGTTGGGCCAGTTTGGCTCAGTGTTAAGCAAACCTTTCTTTCTGAGAACCGCCAATACTTGAGATAACGACCCGGGGAGGGGAGTGAATTGCCTTTTATTGTTCCTTCTCTGAGAAGGTTGATGACTCGTGCTTTGCTATTGGGTTTCTGCTATTTGGATTGCTGGGATAGGGTTAGCGTTCCGCCAGCCCGGTTGGCTATAAGTCACATTCACTTCAGCTGCTGGTTCTTTCTCCTTTCTTGTGCTAAATCTTTTGGTCGAAGAAGACAACTCCACAAACTACCCATCCTTCAGCCCTATCTCAATCTGTTCGCCTATAGGGATGAGTTGATTGAAGTTATCAGCCGGAATGGCTACCATCCGATTATGGTACTCGAACGGAAGAGTTTTAATGAATATCCTCTTCAATTCACTATCTATGGGTTCTGGGATAACTTGAGCATCTATATTTCTCCATCTAATAGCATAATCTTTGAACGACTCAGTCTTTTTCATCTGAGCACGCTCGAGGTCTTCACGGGTGGGAATGATGTCCGTTATGAACCTGTATTGTTTTAGGAATGCTTCACTCACTTCCTTCCAGATTTTGAGGCCATTTATCTTCTTCATGAGATACCAGTTCAAGGCAGGACCTGTCAGACTTGCTTGAAATGCATAGATCATCAGGAGCTCATTATCAACGTATGGGGTCATTTGTACGTGATATAGCTACAGGTGGGCTTTTGGGCAGAAGGTGCCATCGTACTTGTCGAAGTCTGGCATCTTGAACTTCTTCGGGATTTTGATTTGTGTGTACAAAGACAGGTCGATCGAAGGTGAATCCCGTGAACCTTCCAGCTGCTTCACTCTCTCTTCAAGTTTGTTGACCCGTTCATTAGGTTTGTCCTTGTTGACGATAATCTGGACGAGGTCATCTACTAAATCGGGAAGATGGTCATCTTCCTCGCTATCGGCATTCTTTCCACCTTTATGCTTTGGGGCTGATGCCTCAGGAGATGCGGGAATGGGAGTCAGTCGAAGGGCTTTAATCTCGGCGGACATCTGTTGCATTGCGGCAAGGGCTTGCTTCATTTGGTCCTCAATGCCAACGACACGATCTCGTAAGTCAGTTTGATCGACCATTCTAGTTCTCGATCGTGTACGAATAGGCGATCGTGATCGGTCCGTAATTACCTAATCCACGGATAAAACAGGCATACATAAGTGTCAAGAAGAATCACATGCCGATCCATGACATTGGTCTAACCGCTTTGAATGGAAATGACCTCTTTATTGAATTGACGAAAAAAATTTTTACAACAACTATAACTTGAAATCACTTAAACAAAAAATGCAAAAACAAATGATTCGATTCTTAAATAAGTCTAAAGATTAAAACTGAAATGAAAACATAGATTCAAGCTTTTCTATTTGGCTTGATCTACAGACATATGGGAGGCGACTTCCTTCTTCAACTGCTCATAAGCTCGAGCTATCTTGGATGCTTTTTCTTGAGCTTCTTCGGCCTTACTTTTGAGACGGTTGTTCTCTGAGCGAGTGGCGGGTTTAAGAGGCACCTTGGGTATTTTCGGGAGTAACTCCTATAGGACTTTGTGTTGTTGAATATACTTTGTCGTGGCGAAATAAGACTTTTGCTCTCCCTTAAGCTCTTTTTTGGGCCGAGCTGTCTTTAAAAGGCGACATTTCTTCCACATCTTCTTGAGTTGAGCTACAGTCTCTTCGTGGTCTTCATCATCATTGATGAAGTCAACTTGGAGGAGCTCTGGTTGTAACGCTGGAGGGAGTCCTTGGAGAATCTGGTACTGACGAGAAACTCTGGCAGGGTAGTATTCGATTGCACCAGTGAAGCCCAATAGTGGAACTGAATACCATTACACGTAAGCCGAGCTTCCTCGACTTTGAACTAGTTAGCATGCCATTGGAAACCTTGAGGTCTAGCATTTTTCATGAAAATGATCCATTCGGAATAATGATAATCAAGTGCGTTCTCTTGTTTTTCTTTATACTTCAAAATGGGATGACTAGAATCACTAAGCTCGGCTATCGTGAGTAAATCGCCACATCCTTTTATGTGAGACAAAAACCAAATTTGCAAAAGTTCAAGAGGTGCATGAAATGTTTTGTCGACATGTTGCTTAAATTTAGTAAGGGAAATAAAAGTTTCGGCTAAAATGGTGTTGACAAAATTCTTTTCAAAATAGACTTGTTGGACCAACTATGCAATTGACGGATTACATGCATTCTTATAGTGAGGAAAAATCACGAACCCGAAAAATGCTAGCAAAAAGATCCTGCCTTTTTGAAAAGATGTGGCTTTATCAAAACATTGACTCAATAATGAAAAAGGACATGTCCCACGATTTGCTTTCAAAACGTTTCCCAATTGATCTTTTCCGACACCCAAAAATTCAGAGAACATTAAGGTGGAATCCAATCCCAGAGGTGGTGTAACTAATTTCGACCCTAACGGTTTTCCAATGATCACGCTATATTCTTCCAAAGTCGGGGTGAGCTCATACTTACCGAATATAAAGGTAGACGTCTCGAGGCACCAGAAGTATGCTAATGCTCGAACGAGACCGATACGAACTTTGATTTCCAATAAGGGGAGTAGCCACCCGATGTAGCCCTCAACTAGCTTTTGGTTGGTCGGACTGAGTAGATTCCATCAGGCACGGAGCTCGTCCTTAGGAGCATCAAGAATCCGGATGTCTGCCCCTCCCATAGTATATAGACCAAGACTCACGACCGACCTAATGTCATGGACCGACCAAAGAAAATACGAAACATAAATTACGAGATAAAGGTTTAGAAAACTTACTTCACCAAGTAAGATCATGGCAATCACATAGACATACACATGAAATGTGAGATTCAATTTCTATCTAGACTCTGGCGTGCAAAGTGGAGACGCAAAGATTACCGGGCTAAACCAGTCATGGTTGTGATTAGGCCGGGGTTCCCCTGACTCCGGCTTAGTCAAGAAGCCGACCTGGGTTGCAAAGGGTGCAACCATGGTAGGAACTCAATAACACCGTGAAAGAACTTTCGGGACTAAGAAGAACGACCCATACCACGCGGATGTGGTCGGGGTGTCCACTGTCTTAATACCATCCTAAACCTGTGCCGCCCAGATCCGGCAGCGGGTAGTGTGTGCGGTGTAGTGCAAATGCAAAGCATGCACAACAAGTTATATCATACAGCGCTTCATGCATAAAATAAATCATACATCCAAACACCTCCCTGCAAAACAAAGGTTAACAATCACTCCACCCTTTATAACTCCCATTCTGCAAAAATATTTAACACCTTAAACGTTAGAGACGTACCTGGGATCCTCGCTGCCAAACAAAAATATTTCTTTGAAAAGAAAAACTGGCCTAAGTCCACTAAGAGTTTTAACTCAACTTCCCAGCGGAGTCACCAAGCTGTCGCGACCTAAAGAATTTTTCATTTTTTTCGGGCTAACGGATTGTTAAGATTAAACTTAACTCGGGCCCTCCCAAGCCCTACCAATTCGCAATTTAGGGTTTAAGTTTTTAACGTGCAAATGTTTTCATGCTTGGAGTCGCCACTAATCAATTTACGGTAGGTTGATTAGAAACATAAATAAAACATAGGGAGATATGTTTTATTTCTACGAACCAGAGATTCTAAGCTCGGGGACTTGATTACGCTAGATCTAGTCTAATGCCTTTTCGGTACCTTTTCTTTTCAAAAAATGTTTAGGCAGGCAGGTTGGATTCATTTCAACTTAGTCACTAATATGTGAGGTGTTCATGCGGCTGCGCAAACTACCAATTTAACTCTCAGGAAAGCATTAAATAAATTGCAAGCTTAGGAGAATTACTTACCTCGAAGCAACGTAAACATCTGCATTGTTAGCTAGAAGATCACATCAACAACCCTAATATGATTTCTAATTAACAAGCGATTCATTCAATTTCTTTTTTGTGGATTTTCATTTATTTAAATGAAATCTAACCTATATGCAATGACGTGCAAAAATGACATGCGATTAATGCAACCTAGCATGCAAACTATATGCTATGCGACGACATGACCTAATTCTAATGACGAGCAAATGATTTATTTTTGGTATTTTCTAATGAAATTCAGAATAATGAAAATGCCTAATTAAGAATGCAATCTATCCTAAGGAAAATGATTTATTTTATCCTAAAACAACTCTTTTTGGTTTTTTTTTTCATGAAAATTCGGAATTAAAAAATAACCTAAATAATCTAATAAGATTAGAATATTGCTTAATTTAAACTAGGAAATAGATCATCTCAAGTCCTCATTTAAATTAAATAATTACTCTATCTTCTAGATGTATTTAGAATTCCCTAAACATGCAAAATTCTAATTCAGATCCTAATTGATATTTTTTTGAATTTTCTGTTTAAAGGAAAGCAAATAATAAAAAAAAGACAATGATAGCAACCACATTCAAATCGTCCATGCGATTCGCCAAATTTGTTTGAAACTCGAATTAGGCACAAAAATCGAACTATCGGTCATATCTATAGGGTTATAGATATTGACGGAAAGTTGATCGTTTAAATTTGGAAAGCAGATAAAGATCATTATCGTATTCAAGTGATTATGGATAGGATAATAATTTTCCGTATTGCCGCTTATCGTACCTTAGGGATAATGTCAGATAGTCGTCCAGATACGTTGCTAAATTAGGAAATTTTCCTAATTTTGAATATTTTCAAATATTGCGGATATATCGAACATTATCCTAAGATATCTAAATATCCACATGATATTCATGAAATATTCAAAACATGCAAATTAGGAAATTCAATATTCTGAAAAATATAGGATGATGTTCAATTACCTAATTTGCAGATAATCTCCAAATTTGAACCGATCGGGATCAAGTCAACGGATCGGGATTGGGACCATCGGCGGCGAGCGACGGCGACGGCGATGCCAGGACGGCGCTCACGCGCGATATCGACGCGGCGTCTCCGGGAACGGCGGCGTCGATGACAACGGCGGTGTGGGCGTTGAAGACGGCTGAACAGCAACTTGGCGGGGGCTCACAGCGATGCACGAACGGCTCCGGGTGATGTGGTTCTGATCTTGAGCTGGACGAAGTGCTTGCTGTGGCCTCACTGACGTGCACCGCCTGCAGCTTCTGTTGATTGGCCGCTGGACAGGGAAGAGTCTTCAGCTTGGCGAGGGAAAGCGGCTGAACGAAGACGTCTTCATGCACGCTGCATGGGGAATCTTCAAAGCTGTAACTACTGCTTCGTGGACCAACAGGATGGAGAGGAGGCGTTGACAAGCTCCTCGGTTGACTGGAGAAGACGTGGCTGGTGCATGGAGAAGCAGCGACAGCAACGACAGCCTCTCGGGACAGGCTGTTCGGCGAGGCAAAGCAGCGACGATGGTCCTTCAACGGCTATGACTTGCGGACAGGGAGGGGGCGATGGTGGTTGACCGGGACGGTGTCGGCGGTCTTCTGACGCGGCGGTGGCGCGCGATGGGAGGCGTGACCACGGGTGGTGGTGTTGCCAGCCTCCCTTCTCTCTCTTTCTCTCACTCTCGCACTTGAGCTCTCAAAATCAGATCTGAAAATTTGCTCCCCTCTCCCAAATTCTGACCTAATTATGTATATATAACACTAATCTAGGTCAATTAGATAGGTTTTATAGTCATAATGGGCTTAGGCTTAGGCTTAGGCTCTAATTTAATTTAAATGGGCTGAATTAACTTGGGCTTTTTATTTAATTAAGCACAATGGGCTGAATTAAGCTCAAATTAAAACAACCGAACCCGTTTGACTTGTAATTCCCGGCCCTTGCATTCCGAGCGAGCCGAGTCTCATTCGATGAAATTTAAGCTCATTTACTACCGCCAATTCGATGCAAAAAATGCAATTAAATTAAATGAACCTAAACTATATGTTATGCAATTTAAATATTTTTGTTTAGAGGTTAAAAATTAATCCCTAATTTTCTATGCAAATTATGATTAAATGATTAGTAAAATTTAGGTGTCAACAGCCTTCAATTGAGAATGTAAATTAACTTGGAGAAGAAGTGGATTTGGCTACCTTCTTTTGTGGAGAATCAATGCCTTTGTGCTGATAGTGTTAATGATGGATGGTTATTGAATGAACTAAAGAAATTGCAGTCTCTTTCACTTGCAGTTAAAGATGATAAAGAATTTGTCCTGCTTATCATGCAGTTTAATTCAATTGCAGAATCCGAAGCAAAACAATAGACAGACCAGATGCTATCAAGGGATTTGTGACTTGTGATGATTATACCTAATTGACAACATTTAGTCTTGCTAAACATTACATAGTGCAAATGGAAAAAATAGAAGACCTTTGCAATTCACACGATTGAGACATCCTTTTCACTCTTCATTACAAAGATACTTATGAATATACACATTACTTTTGTGGCAATCTGCATTCCCTTCATCTGAATAACTGCACCTTTTCTAATTTGAAATTTCAGTTTTGCCTAATCTAAGGATTTTTGTCAATGTGTCTCGTATCAATTCTGCGCGTATCTGTAATCTGCAAGTCCACTAATATTTTCAGAAATTTATCCCGTACTTGTATACCAATCTTTTGGGTACATATTATTTGGATTAATGAAAAATTAATATGTAAAATGCGGCCTATATCGAGTTTATCCAAATATTAGAAAGATAAAGAGATAATGTGTAGGAGTTTTGGAGAAATAGCACGAAATACTAGAAGTTTTCAGGCGAACCTTTGACTACTTGTCAAAACCATGCCAAACTTTCATTTTTTACATTTATGAATCCTCCATATATATTTCCGTTTGCACATGCCTAAAATTTGATTTTTCAAGAGGACAATTGCAATTCTTCTCATTTATTTAGTCAAATCACTCTTTTGCCTCCATGTAGGCTAAAACAAAATCGAAATTCGTACAACAAAAGCGAAAAATAAGAAACCAATGTACCGATCACTGAATAAGATAGCAACAACAAGAAGATAGCACCAAGGATGTGAGGGTTGTGAATGTGAAGATAAAAGTATTGAAAGGCTCGGATAAAAATAATGAAAATGGAAGAAATCATAAAAGCACCGGAGGATCTTCTTTCTCGTTGTGGGGGTGGTCTTAAGGATCAATGACGGGCCAAGGGGACTCGTAGGGCCCCACTAACATCACTATGATCTACGATACTTGAGGAAGAACCTCAACGCGGCTCATCACCCTACGCTTGATGGCATTATAGCAATGGAGGCTAAGATCATACTGCACCCAGCGATTCTCTTTCCGCCAACAGAAGTAGACTTTTGGGTTACTGATGCCAAAGCGCAATAGAAATTAAGCTAAACAGAAGAATCAAAATGATAACGAGGAACAAACTATTCTCTCAATTGATTAACAATCAATAAGTTTTCAAAACATCCATCAAAAAATTGCTTCTCAAAACCCTAAAAACAAATTTATAAAGGGTGTTAACCCTAATGACAAAAAAAAAGCAAAAATTTCAAAAATACCATTAATTCGAAAATTACTAAAATAATTAAAAAAACCATCTAAACGACCATGAATCGCGAAAATCCATCATTAGTCATAGTCTAAGGCCATGAGTATTGATCAGCACGCCGTTTCGCTTCAACCGACCAAATTTGAATTCAATCTGACATCATTGACTTCAAGCCCGCCAGTTCGTCTAAACGCATAACGGGTCCGCCGGTCCCCTAGGTGTATCATCCTTCCTTGCTAGAGAAAGATTCATCCTCAAATCTGCTTCGCCTTCATGGTCGTCGTCAATCTCCTCAGGATCTTCTTCTCCTTCAAGATAGTAAGGTGACAAATCTGCTACTTTAAAAGTTCCGGATACATTATACTTACTCGGCAATTCGATCTTGTAAGTATTGTCACTAATTCGCTCCAAAACTCTGAAGGGTCCATCAGCTCTAGGTTGAAGCTTGCCAAACCTACCCGCTGAAAATCGTTCTTTTCTAAGGTGAATCCAAACTAGATCACCCTCCTTGAAGACGACTCTTTTTCTGTGTATATCCACGCGTTGCTTATACTTCATGTTCTACCTATTGATCTGATTATGGACCTGAGAATGCAGCTCTTTGATATGCTTTGCATGTTCTTCAGCTTCCGAACTAAATTGCTTGAGAACTGGTATCGGTGTGAGGTCCAAGGGAGTAATTGGATTATGCTCATAAACCACCTCAAAATGAGTCTTGCCTGTAGTTCAGTTCTCTGATATGTTATATGCAAATTCTACCTGAGGCAATGCCAAATCCCATTGTCGCGAATTATCCCCAATCAAACTCCGCAGCAAATTCCCTAAGCTTCAATTGACAATTTCTATTTGACCATCAGTCTGAGGATGATGAGATGAACTAAACTTCAAACTTATACCCATGTACCTCCCAAGAGTGCCCCAGAAGTGACTCACAAACTTCACATCATGATCTGAGGTTATGGACTTAGGAATTCCATGCAGCTTAACAATCTCCTGCAAAAACAATTGAGCAACCTGTGAAGCATCATAGGACTTGCTACACGGGATAGAGTGGGCCATCTTCGAGAATCTATCGACAACCACCATTATTGAATCCTTACTCCGTTGCGTTCTTGGTAAACCCAAGACAAAGTCAAGACTGACATCCTCCCACGGTGCAATCGGAACAGGTAGAGGCATAAACAATCCTGCATTAGTATTCTTGGTCTTTGCCACATGACATACCCTGCACTTCTCTATAAACGTGTCACATCATGTTCCATCCGAGGCCAATAAAAATGTTCACTCAACAAGGCCTTCGTCTTATCCACGCCAAAGTGCTCAGCTAAACCGCCTGCATGTCCCTCAATAATAATAGATTCCCTCAAAGAACATTGAGAAATACACAACCTGTTACCTTTAAATAGGTAACCCTTCACGATATGAAATTGCTGAAAACGCTCCGTTTTGCTCTTCCTCCAGATATCCCCAAAATGAGGATCATCAGCATATAAATCTTTAAAAGTATCAAATCCTATAACTTTTACCTACATCGTAGACAGCAAAGAGTGTTTTCTGCTCAATGCATCTGCCACACTATCTAGCACTCCTGCTTTATGGTTGATGGAAAAACTGAAAACTTGAAGAAACTCTACCCACTTTGCATGCCTTTCGTTCAATTTATGTTGCCCATTGATGTATTTCAAGGCTTCATAATCAGAAAATAAGATAAACTCTTTCGAAATAAGATAGTGCCTCAAATGCTCCAAACTCCTCACAATAGCATAAAATTCTTTATCATAAGTCGAATATTTCCTTTTTGCCTCGTTCAACTTCTCACTAAAGAATGCTACAGGTTTACATTTTTGACTTAGGACACCCCCAATACCAACACCTGAAGCATCACAATGCACCTCAAAATTCTCATTAAAATCAGGAAGCACAAGAACAAGTGTTTCAGTCACCTTCTTCTTTAATAATTGAAAGGCAGCTTCTGCCTCCTTAGTCCATACAAATTTACTTCTTTTCAAACAATCCGTCAGAGGTGCAATAATAGTACTGAAATCACGAACAAATCTCCGATAAAAAGACGCAAGCCCATGAAAGCTACATACCTCATGAATATTTTTTGGAATCTCCCAATTTGTAATAGCCTCAACCTTAGCTGGGCCCATATGGATGCCCTCCTTAGTTACAATATACCCCAAAAGGTCACATGATCAGTCAAGAAGTGACATTTCTTGGTGTTAGCATATAATTTCTGCTCCCTCAAGATCTCGAACGCCCTTCTCAAATGCTACAAGTGTTAATCAGTCGATACACTATAAACCAAAATATCATCGAAATATACGATGACAAACTGGCCAATAAAAGGACGAAACACCTGATTCATGAGTCTCATGAAGGTACTCGGTGCGTTAGAAAACCCGAAAGGCATCACCATCCACTCATACAGACCATCTCAAGTTTTTAAAGCAGTCTTCCATTCATCTCCAGGACGCACTTTAATCTGATGATATCCACTTCTCAAGTCTATATTCGAAAAGATAGTCGCTCCATCCATCTTTCTTAGGAACCAACAAAGCTGGCACTGCACAAGGGCTTATGCTATCTCGAATTGCATTTTTTTCTAATAGTTCCTGCACTTGCCTCTGCATCTCCTCATGCTCCTTAGGATTCATTCTGTAAGCTGCCTTATTATGAATAACAGCTCATGGAATGAGATCTATACAATGCTGAATATCCTCATGGGTGGCAATCCAGGTGGCAATTCCCCTGGTACGACATCATCAAACTCGTCAAGTATAGGTAGAACTTGAATTGAAATTTCTGAACTATCAAGATTCTGCTCTATAACTACAATAGCAAAAAGCTCTGGGGCATTCACCGCTTCCTCCTGGAACTCTGATTTGGAAAGCATATTACTTTTTCTATCTTTTCTCAAATCTGAAGGACCCAGAGTAATGGTCCGGCCATCCTTCTTAAAGGTGTATGTATTTTTGAATCCGTCATGCTGTGTTTTCCTATTAAACTGCCAAGGTCTTCCTAATAGAATATGACAAGCATCCATTGGAACTACGTCACCCCACACTTCATCAGTATATTTCTTTCCAATCGAGAACTGCACTAAACACCTCATGCTCACTTTTACTTTATTCCCCTTCCTAAGCCATGACAGCTTATATGGTTGAGGATGTTCGACAGTTTTCGAACCCAACTTTTCTACCATAATGGTAGATATTACATTCTCACAATTTCCCCCGTCAATGATCATATTACACACCTTTCCCCCACTAGTGCACTTAGTATGAAAGATATTATGCTTGAGCCACGATTGATCATCTACCTCAGCAATATTTAAAACCCGATGCACAACAAAAGACTCATCAGAATCAGCATAGACAATGTCCTCCAGATCTGGATCAACATCTGCTTGCTCTCCATCAGATTCATCATAAGTTGGGTTTTCATCGAAAGTTGGATTATCTACAAGTGTCACAAATTGTCGGTTCGGACAATCAGCAACAAAATGCTCAAGTCCTTGACACTTAAAACAACGCTTGCCTGCAGCTCCTCCCCTGCTAGATCCTGCACTACTCTGCTCTCCTTTTGTTGCAGATTTTGAACCAACGCCCTTAACTGCTGCCGAGGCTGAAGAACTCCCTACTTTCCCTCGGGATTCTTCCGACCACTTGGAACTGCTACCTGATCACTTAGAACCACTGCTAGACCACTTGGACTTACTGTTTTTTCCTTTAAACTACCCCTCCACCTTTAGGGCTAATCTGCACACATCCTCATATGTCTAATACTGTTGTAATTGGACGACATCAGAGATCTCATAACGCAACCCTGCCAGATATCATGCAATCGTCTACTCGTCTTCCTCCGCCACATCACAACGCATCTGCAAGCGATCAAATTCTTCTGTAAATTCCTCAACTGTTTTATTATCTTGCTTGACGTTATGATATTCGATAAACGCCTTTTGCCTATAATGGGTAGGCAAAAATTTCTTCTGCAATAACTTTTTCATCTTCTCCCAGCGATCCACCTTCGGCTTCTTCTCTCTAGCGCGTTGCTTTTTCACATGTTCCCACCAAATCGAAGCATGTTTTTGCAGTCTAATAGCCACTAATTTCACTTTTTGCCCCTCAGTTAGGTTTTTAAAATCAAAAATTTGTTCTACCGTATGCAACCAATCAATAAACTCATCAGGATAAGTTTTACCAATAAACTCAGGAATCTCGATCTTTATTCTGAAATTTTGAGAAGAGCGCTGATTTTCAGTTTGTACTCCTCGATTTCGCTCCTGATTCAGAACCCCAAAAGGGTCTTCATCCTCCTCATCATTATCGGATGGATCCTCAGATTCTGCTTCTTCTTCGGATTGAACGCCCAACCTCGCCTCCGCAAGTTGTTGCTCCAAATCCTGGATTCGTCTTCTTTGTTCTTCAATTTCTACGTCTCGCAGTTTTCTTAGACGCGGTTGGTCGTCTGCTTCAGGAACGCCTCCACGCCCCCGGCCTCCATGAGCCTGCCGTCCACGACCGCGCTTCTGTTCAACCATTGATTCAAGCAACCTGTGCTCTGATAACAATTGATGCCGAAGCGCAATAGAAATTAGGCTAAACAGAATAATCGAAACGATAACGAGAAACAAACTGTTCTCTCAATTAATTAACAATTAATAAGTTTTCAAAACATCCATCAAAAAACTGCCTCTCAAAACCCTAAAAACAAATTTATAAAGGGTGTTAACCCTAATGACAAAAAAAAAAAAAAACGCAAAAATTACAAAATACCATTAATTCAAAAATTACTAAAATAATTAAAAAAAAACATCTAAACGACCTTGAATCGCGAAAATCCATCGTTGTTTCGCTTCAGTTGAAGAAATAGCACGAAATACTAGAAGTTTTCAGGCGAACCTTTGACTACTTGTCAAAACCATGCCAAACTTTCATTTTTTACATCTATGAATCCTCCGTCTATTTTTCCGTTTGCACGTGCCTAACATGTGATTTTTCAAGAGGACAATTGCAATTCTTCTAATTTATTTAGTCAAATCACACTTTTGCCTCCACATAGGCTAAAACAAAATCGAAGTTCGTACAACAAAAGCAAAATATAAGAAACCGATGTACCGATCACCGAATAAGATAACAACAAGAAGAAGATAGCACCCGAGGACATGAGGGTTGTAAATTTGAAGATAAAAGTATTGAAAGGTTCGGATAAAAATATTGAAAATGGAAGAAATCATAAAAACACCGGAGGATCTTCTTTTTGGCGATGAGGGTCATCTTAAGGATCAATGACGGACCAAGGGCACTCGTAGGGCCCCACTAACATCACTATGATCTACGATATTTGAGGAAGAACCTCAACGCGGCTCATCACCCTACGCTTGATGGCATTGTAGCAATCGAGGCTAAGATCATACCGCACCCAGTAATCCTCTTCCCGCAAGAAGAAGTAGACTTCGGGGTTACGCTCCATCACCTCCTCATAGTACTCTTGCAGAATACCCTCCCTCATTCCACTACTGCCGTACGGATAGAACGCCAGAGCAAATTCTTCTGGCATCTCACCGAATCGGAGACTCTTGAGGAGGGTGAGGCGGCGGATGACAACCAGTAATGATTGCCACTCCAAGTGCCTGCAACTGTGAATGATGAGACTCTGAAGGCAAGGCATTGTTTGACCATTCATCAGCACAGATCTCAGATTTTTCAGATCGGCGAGGTATAATTCCTTGAGCTTCGGGAACCCTCCATCTCCAATATCCAATGTTTCCCCATCAAAGGTCTCAATCAGATCAAGCTCCACGAGATTGGGCAAATTCTGGAGTGCAACTAGGGGGCTCGATTTCAATCTGCTCCATACCAAATGCACACTGGCCAGATTGTTCAGCAGAGGAAGCCAATGAGGCAGCTTCCTTAGACATCCTCTAATATATAGAGCCCGAAGGAGCGGGGGAGGTGAAGATAGAAAATCCAAATCAATTACTTCAGACTCACTTTCTGCAGCCACCTCTAGTGATCGAAGGTGGGTCATCTTCTCGAGGGAGTGGCATAGTTCCTCTGCATCATCTTTCTTCAGGTCCCTCACGCCCAGCCTCCTTAGTTGAACTAACTCTCCAATCTCTTGCATTGTATTCTTGCTACGACCACCTCTAGCTTTTACGTAATACAATTTCTGCAGCGATGTTAGTGCTCCAATGCCCTGGGGAGCTGAAAATCCGTTTCTAGCACCAAAGAGTATAGAAGTTGTGATTTCTGCATCATGGTACACCAACAGATGCCTTAGTTTCTTGAGCTTGGTTATTTCCGTAGGCAGCTCAGAGACCAACGTGTGTTTAAGATCCAGAGTCTCCAGATTTTGGAGTTCCCCAATTGACTGAGGAATGATGCTCACGTTGGTGCTTCTCAAACTTAGATACTTCAAGTGGAACAGAACTGGTATTTGTTGGGGGAACTTGCGAAGGCATGAACCTCTCAGATCTAACACCCTCAGCAGCTTAGAGCCACATGGGACGAATTGCTCATCTGAGCTTGACATTTTTCCTAACTCAAAAATCAGCAGAGAGCGTAGACTGGGGAGATTGAGCTGGTTCAGTGTATCGTTGCAAGTGTATTGGACCGATAGGCGTCGGACTCTTTCGTGCAATTCTGTTTTCTGCTTAGATGCAAACGAAATAAAGTTTTTGTCTCTTAACTTAGAAAGGATACTTTCACGCATTAGGTCATGTACCCTACAACTTCTTAGCCTTCCAGCTACATTAGTTTCTGCAGTTTGCACCAAACTTCTGTTTATAAGCTCCTTCAAGTATCTTTCAGCAACCTCCTCCTGTGTCATCCCTTCTCTTTCCTCAACAAATCCTTCTGCAATCCACAGACGGATGAGCCTCATACACTCAATCACATGATCCTCTGGAAATACTCCCAGGTACAAAAAGCAGCTTTTCAAGTTATAATGCAAATCATTGTAGCTCAAGCTGAGAATTTTCCTGAAATTTTGCATCATGTCATTGCTTTCTAGTTCTGCAGCAAGGCTACGAGAAATCCTTCCCCATTCCTGAGCATCTTTTGCAAAGAGAAGACCACCAATTGTCACTATGGCAAGTGGCAAACCATCACATTTTTTCAAAATCTGTCGAGAATCGTTTTCTAGTTGGGGAGGACAGATATCCCCACGGAAGGCTTTCTTGCAGAATAAGAGCCATGATTCTTCTGGAGACAAGGGCTTAATGGCATAAACTTTTGATTGGCTAGATGAGCCAGTAACAACGTCACCTATGCGAGTAGTGATTATTATTCGGCCACAGAAATTGCCATTAGGCATTGCATTTTTTATACCTTCCGGTGCTTCTGATTTCCATACGTCATCTAGAACAATGACGTACCTCTTTTGCTGCAGAAAGTCTTTCACTATCTGCTTGAGACTCGTGCTCTTCATGATTTCTATTCCTTGAGGGAGCGGTTGCTGAATTTCTCCATGGAGTTGTGCAATCATGTCCCTCAAAATATCCTCAATCTTATAAGACTGTGAGACATTGATCCATGCATGGCTTTGAAAGTAGGCTTTTACTTGGTGATTGTGGTAGACTCTTCCCGCCAGGGTAGTCTTCCCAGAACCCCCCATCCCTACGATTGATACAACTTCAAGTCCGGGTTCTCCGTCGACAAGCCACTTAATTAGCTCTTCTCTCGGCTTGTCAATCCCCACTAGTTCACCTTCCTCGACTAGAAAAGCATCCTCCCTGAGGTCGTGTGATGAGGCGCCTCTGGTGGACATGACAGTACTTTGCTCTGTGCTATATGACTTGAAATGGTATCGCCGATGCCCTTCGCCGATGCTGATGACTCTTGACTTGATATCAGCCATTTTGGAGGCGAGATGATGGCGTGCTTTCATGTTCTTCATGGATGGCTTGATCTTGTGAAAGTACCTCATGACCCCATCTCCGTGATCTCTTGCCAAGTTGAGCGTGAATTCATCTAGAATATCCTCCACATCGTATGCAACATCTCTGATTTGTTTCACCCAAACCTTCAACTCAGGGTCATCGTCTTGCAACGACCCGGCACTTGCTAGAAAGGCCTTCATGAGCGCAAATTCATTTTTCATGAATTCAATTTCTCCACGTACCCCTTTCAATAATTTCACCTCTTTCTCAACGAGCATAGCAAGCTTCTCAACCAGAAAGGACACTGCGGATTCTGCCATTTCTCTTGCTCACTGATCTTCACGAGATCAAAACTCAGGCAAGAAGGAAATTGGGTATAGCAGTTTGATATTACCGTCTGAGACCAAAAGAAAGAATCCTTTGAATGAACATCCAAATGGTCCTGAGCTCGTCAACTCGGCGAAGTCTTCCTATAATCGCACTAACAAAGTAAAGCAAGCTGTCGTTGGGCCCACTCTTCAGAAAAGCTCACTCTTCAGAAAGCGCGTTTTTTTTTTTTTTCTGTTCTTTTTAGAAAGCTCTTTATTTTGAGAAAGGTGCTTTAGCAGAAGTAGGCCATACTCGAGTCGAATGGGTGATTGTCACGGCCGCAGACGGGACCCACCCTTCAGAAATTTGCAAAGTCTTTAATCATTCTCTTTTCTTCTCCGTTGCTCTCTCTACGCAGGCTTTCCCTTGCATTTAATTTGCAAAGAGATGTTCGGTCAAATGGGCAACATTTGGGGTTCTTACTTGGAAGTTCCGTAATTTTGCCTTTTGATGCATAGATGATTTGCCGAAGTGAAGCCCTTACAAAACCGAATCACGTCAAATAATTTGCTTGATTCCGTACAAGGGCAACAAATTTTCATGGAGAACTCCTCCTTGGTCTGTTATAATGGCTTGTTCAATCAAATGGGGAAACATTTGGGGTTCCTACGTCTTTAGAAAACCGAATCATGTCAGATAATTTGCTTGATGAAGGCGACAAATTTTCACTGACAACTCCTGTGGGCTAACTTAAACTAAATGCAAGGGAAAGCATCTTTCTGAAGAAGGAAGGAAGGAAAGAAAGAAAAATAGTGAATAAAGGGAGAGCAACGGAGAAGAAAAGAAAACGGTGGGTTTTCTTAATTTTCGAAGTGTGGGCTCCTCCTGTATACATGACGGTCATCCATAGAGTTGTTTTGCACTGCGCAGTGCATTGAATTATTCCTGTCGACAACAAGAATGGCCATTCATGGGTCTCGGCAATTAGCCAATGGTGGACCGGTCGAGTCAAAATCCAGTCAACAGTGGAAAGTGCAAGACAATAAGACAAAACGAGAAGTATGCTTTAAATATTTCTTATACTAATATAAATGTAACCCAAAAATCTCACGAGGTAAATGTTTGAGCATATGGCCGTGGCAGTAACTTCTCACAAATTGGTAATTCTCCTTATCATCATCGAAGTAACTTTTTTCTCTCTTATTTTGAACGAAAATAAGGAGAACCGCCAAAGCAAAGGAGAATGGCTACTCTCCAGAAAATTTACTGGCCGGTCGACCGTGGACAACTTCCGCCAAAACGCACCGTGGAATTCTTCTCGGTTAAAATGGTTGCTTCATGCAACTCCAGAAAGCGCCTTGTGGATTACGTAAGGAACTAACTGTAGCAACATGTTGCTAATCCACAAATTGAATCTGCCTTTCTTCGATGCAAGTCCGTTTCCATTGATTAAGATGCATAACTTGTACTTTTTTCCTGTCTTTTCTCTTCATATGCTTTATATAAGATTCCCTGTATCAACCTGTCCCGATCAACATTAGGTGATGATCATTTGAAGGTAAGTATTAACTGACGAATCATTCCACATAGCCTCTTTCATCATGAAAAATGTCCAAAAAATCTTAAATATATTACACTTTTGTCAATTCAGTCATAAACCTTTTAATAGTGTCGATTGAATTTTAAGTATTTTCACATTTCGCCAATTGAATTCATCCGATTAATTTTAATCAAAAATCGCTGATATGGACATTAATCATTTTACGTGGCACGGAAATAAAGGCAATAAATATTCACTGAGAACTCATATTTGGTCTGTTAATGGCGTGTTCATTTAGATGGGGAACATTTGGGGTTTCTTTCCTGGAAGTCTGGTAATTTTGCCTTCTGCTACAGAGATAATGCGCTGAAATGAAGTCCTTACTAAGCCACATCACGTCAAGTAATTTGCTAGTACCGTCTGAGAACAGAAGAAATAAAGAATCCTTTGCATGAACATCCAAATGGGCGTTGAGCCCATCTACTCGGCCGAGTCTTCGTTTGACCATTCCACTCAGATGGTACAACAATAATTGCGGTACCTAAGCCAACAGCCAAGTAAAGCCAGCTGCATTACGTTCGGCCCCAGTGACAGTGACTGCACTGCTGCATCGATGATTCCAGCCGACAACAGCATTGGTCATTCATGGACTTGGCAAATTTGCTACACGTGACTTGCCAACTCACGACCCAGTCAACAGTGGACGCGACACAAAATATCTCGCAAGGTATATTTACGAGCATACAGCATCGGTAGTAACCTCGTACGGATCGGTAATCGGTAATTCTCCTCATCATCCCAAAAGTTCCAACCAAAATAAGGAGAACCGCAGAGGCATTCTAGCTCACAAGGAGGACTATTTGATCTCTTTGTAATGCCCATGCCACTGAGGTACTATTTTATGAGATCTGCACCACGAGAACTTGAGGATCGCTATGAATTTCACACAAGACCTGCCGAATTAGGCGCATTACAAAACACTTGTACATAATGGCGATAGGTGGAGACATCGTAAATGGATCACTTCGACCAAACTTGATGCCACTGTGATATGTGGTCGGGTCTATTTTTTATATTGGCTCGCCAATTAATTTGGAAAAGTTTCATGCCACACACACAAACACACACGAGGAAGTG
The DNA here is from genome assembly GCA_024500025.1 of Syzygium aromaticum. Taxonomy (NCBI): domain Eukaryota; kingdom Viridiplantae; phylum Streptophyta; class Magnoliopsida; order Myrtales; family Myrtaceae; genus Syzygium; species Syzygium aromaticum. The sequence goes on from CM044892.1 coordinate 34,295,882, forward strand.
AATTGAACGTAGTCTTAATTGATTGAATGAGTAGTAGTTTTCATGACTGCGGTGCGAGCCGTTTGCTCAAAGTGACGGCGGCGGTGGTAAATACGTGATGTTCTTGTATCTACTAGTAGAGCTGACCATCGGCGGAGGCGGCGACTACCTTGCAGCTAAGTAGCATCGACATCGACATACGACACGATATGCCGACACGTCATTTTTCAAAAAATAAAAAATTATTACATGTTGGGACATGTTGTATATTAAATATATATTTTATATATACACAATAAATTATCATTTTTATGATTATTTCAATCAAATTAATTTGATTCAAATTCATAAATAAATAAATAATAAAAAAAAGTGTCGGACGAGTGTCGATGTCCAACAAGGAGGCCCCCAGAGAGTGTATGTGCTTCCTAGCTTCACGACGACCCTGATTAGGGCATGCTTGAGCTCGTATGAACCTGCAAAGGAAACTCTTTTTGCAGATTGCATTGATGCCCCCGACAGGAGCTTCTCTTGAAGAGGCTTTGCCCGTGAACATGGCAAGCAGAAGCAGCTCATGAAACATCATGCGAGCCATTGACGAACCGTGTGACCCATTTTAGAGTGTTGCCTATAGTTTTATGCATAGAGCTAACAGATATAATGTTCTACTTCTTAATATAGCAGTAAGGATATGATATATATAAATAAAAATGTGCAATTCAGCAATATGTGTTCGATTAATTTAGATTATTACATGTAAGGAGGGAAGATCAACAGAGAGACATGCACGAGGTAGTGGGACAATTACCAAAAAAATTATAAACCTACTGTTAATATGTCAATTCAATTCTAAACCTGTTAATGTGACTAATTTAGTCATAAACCTTTGAAAGATTTACCAATATAATCATTTCAATCAATTTTAGCTGAAAATTGCTAATATGAACGTTAGTCGGCTAGTCTTCCTACGTGGCACGACTGTTATTGATGTGACATTCTATTTTTCCTTTTTTCCATCTTCGTTCGACGGTCGCTAAGGCTTGATGATGAACCAGCGACCAACCACAAGTGAAGGCCGGCGAGGCTTGCCCTCAACGAATCTTACCATCGTCAAAGCCTAACGATCGGTAGAGGAAGAAGGAAAAAAAAGAAAAATGATAAAGAAAAATAATTCAGAAAAATGCTAATAAAATTATCCACATCAACTATCAGTAGGGTTATATAGGACAGCTGGCATTCACGTTAACAATTTTTGATCAATTTTGATGGGAAAGACTATATTGGCAAATTATGAAAAAATTTAGGACTAAACTGATCAAATTAAAAGGTTTAGAACTAAATGAACATCCGTATATTAAATTTAGGACTTTTTTGGTAAATTTCTTCGAAAAGGTTGACTGGGCGTACTTGATTGAGTCAAATTATTTGCATTACCTATGAGAGGTTGGCATTTGGTATCAAGAACTCGGGAAAAAAATGAAAAAAGCAAATCGGTTTATGATGGGTGGTCGAATGGGAACCTAAATCTAACACCGCACAACAATTCTAACGTTCAATACTCACCAAAACCAAAGTTGTATTGTTCATACATAGGAACTAGGAAAGACTAATAGTGTGCACAACATATAAAAGAGCTTAAATCAAACCGATGATGTTTTTATTTGGTGTGGCCGGTCCATAAACTTAATTTGGTCTTAGTCAGGTCATTTAGGATTTAGTTTGACCTTGCAAAAATCAAATGAAGATATCATCCGAATATAATGTCAAAGTTTATGTTATCTAAACAAGTTTCGTTTCCCTTCATCACCATAAATTTGACTGAAAAAAGACTTAAATGTACAGAGACTGGCTCACAAAGGGACGACTTTTTAGACTGCCAAAGGTCCTTTAAACACATTTCTTAGTATATCAGTTGTTTAAACTTCCGAACATAGAAAATGGGAGGTGCATTTTTTTTGTTCTTTACCAAACAAATAGTAAAGCTGATTTTGCTGAGACAATATAGTTTGGTGGTGCCACCTCTACACCGGGCACACTCTTCCAATATTGCATAACGAGAAGGTTCTTAAATAGACTCGATCTATGTAGATCAATGTAATCATAAATATTAATAAGCATGATCATGGTCATTCATTATGTTGATCCATATATCCAATTTATTATAGGAGTTCAACACGCATGACGGAGCCATATTTACTGCTCATTTGAGCCAATCTATTGCCGTTGATTTACCCTAGTGCTAATAAGAGTATCACCGGACATTATCTTATGTCATAGCATGGTTAGACCTACATTGCAAGCAAACTAAGGCTTTCTGAAGTTGAGGAGCGATCAAAGAATTGGAACCCGTATCTAGAATGGCTCCAAACTATTTGGGAATAAGCCCTGTGTCACCAAACCAATCACCATGATAGTCCTTTCTTGTCAAATTTCTCAACAAGCTTGGAGTAGAATTGCGGAGTTGTATGCCCTTTTCAAACCCCAATCTTGTCAAGCTATCAAGGAGCGTCAAGATAGGATCATTAGGACAATTTTGGTGAAAATGACTTTCTGAATAATTAGCTTATACTATATTTGTCAAGCTCGAGACCATCTACTTCGAGGAAAAATATTCCACATTTATGCAGGAATGTTTAAATTTGCCATGACGCCTACTTGCTTTTAAGATTATCTTTTCATTTTGCCACGCCATCAAGGCTAAATTTGAGAATGATTAAGTGGGTGGAAACTTGAAGTCTTGAATTTCAAGAAACAAGACATAAAATGGATGCTTAGGCCATTTTGCCATCTATTCCGTATCCATAGGATCTTCAACTACGGAATTTTTCTGACCCAAAAAAAAAGAAAATTCGGAATTTTTTTAATTTTTAATTTATCTTTGCAATTGGGAAGCAAACAGAGATTCGCCGGCTAAGACAAGGAGAAGGAAAACCAAAACGCCGAACGTACAAATTAGCGGCTCGTCGCAGAAAGTTCGCCCAGAAATCTTTCCTTGGGATTTTCGAGAAAATCACGCAGCCCCGAGAAAAGCCCAGAATTTTGTTTTGTCGAAAGACGAAGGAGAACGGCGATGCAGAGCCGGAACCAGGGGAATTACCGGAACCCGTGCCTGACGATGCACCAGCCATGGGCTTCTTTGCTCGTGTACGGGATCAAGCGCATCGAGGGCAGGTCTTGGCCTGCCCCAATTCGAGGTTCGGTTCTGGGACTCCCTTTCATACTTCTAATTTCGCGCCCAAGTTCCTACTTTTTTGTTCTTTCTGCTGTTACGTAGTCTGAAACGAGTGAGGAGTGATTTTGTTCGTGGAGGCCTTTGAGCTACTGATTTGATCTGTTCGCGGTGTTTTCTTATCTGGGTTCTTGAAGTTTTCAGTGATCGTTTCGTTTTCTATGACTAAGTTCTGTTTGTGGATTGTGGAGTTCAAAGGATGAAGTGAACGGTGAGAGAACCTGCAGAGACCGGAAGGGAGAAAATGGTTAACTACTGATATTGAACATTGTTTTACTCGTAGCACTTGAGAAAGAGAGGAGGGCATTTTGTTCGGCGCAAAATCTGTGTTTGACTTTCGTCGACCAGTTTGTGCGTCACCAATGTTTTCATCATGCTCCACAAGTTTATAGAAAACTGCCTGGTTGGATTGCATAGAAATAACAGCAAGAACAAATTTGAAACCAATATGTGGACTGATGCGAACGAAAATTGTGTATTTATTGAAAATGTTGGAACGTAAAAGTTCTCATCACAAGCATGTGCACATCAACTGTGTTAGAAGTTGATGAGGGATGACTTACTGTTGCTGAAAGTTTGTGTAACTGAGAATGGAATCATGTGGTGCATCTTCAATACCTAGCACATACTGTCCAGGGCAGTGAAAGATGTGAAGTACAAACATTTTGCGCATGCATTAAGATATCCATGAGAACTGAGAATGCTACTCTCAGCTCATATAATCAATTCTTTGTTGACAAACATTATGTTAAACTTTGAGTATGGAAGTTCAGAAAGTCTATGCACAAAGCTGGGATCTAGAGAGTAGTGTCGATGTCTTATTGAAAAAGTTTTGATTATCCTTTTCCCTTTCCTTTTCCTTTTCCTTTTCCTTTTCCTTTTTGAGGATCTCTGACTGTATAGCACATCTTTTGTGAAGGCCGCCTTTGGATCCACGCCGCCAGCAAAGTTCCAGATCAATCCACGATCAAAGCCATGGAGGAGTTCTACAGGGAGATTTATGCGGTTAATGGGATTACTGAAATTAAGTTCCCTGAGCACTATCCCGTCTCAAGACTACTAGGTATTCAAAGGGAGAGCTATCCATGCTGCAACTAGCATACTCGAACTTTCTTTATGAAAGAGCACTTAAGCCTCCTATTTACAAGTTCTTGAAAATTCAAATCATCTTTTGATGGATTTCTTAGATAAATAGCAGTTTTATGTATGTCTTGATAGAAAAAAGTGTAGATATTTGGATTCTTTTATCACTCCATTTCACTGGCATGAATTTCGTTTAGTCTAAGCTCTTTGTTGGGCAAAGTTTCTAACAGTAGATTCTCCATCATAGAACGGGTGTTCGTCTTTTTTCAGACAAATGTATTGACAATTGGAATGTTTTGCCTATGAAAAAGGGTGTGTCGAAGTGGTTGGCTGTGTCCGAGGTGAAGAACTAGCTAGCTGGGATGGGGTGCCTGAAGGAGTGGGATACACTGATCTTTTGCTTGCTTTGTTTCTTGAATACATATCTGATTTCACAAATTAAGTTGAACATGTAAACATTTGTAATTACAGGTAAGGCTGGAAGCGCTAACAGATTATTGCTGGCTCTGTGAACAGCCACAGGTGTGTAAATCTGTCTTATACACAATCGGTACTTTGTACTCGCATATGTTTGTTCACCATTTATTTATTTCCCACACTGATTTGACTTTGTTGATATATTTTAAGTAATGCAGAAATTAGTCATTCCTTTTGAGATGCGAGGGTTCCAGAAGATTTACAACTTAGAAAAGAAGGTAAAGGATTTGGCAACGTAAGTTATCATCTTATGCAAGACATTGCACATATGCTGACAAATGAACTTTTCACAGATATATGAAGCTGCAGCCAGAGGGCTTACTAAAGTGGAAAGTCCACTGCCCGTGAAGTTTCCGCTTCCAAATCCACGCGATCTTTTTTCATTGAAGCCAGGTTCCCTATTACTAAATGCGTCTGAATCTAAACAAAGTGAACCGGGGGAATCATCGAGTCTCAGTGCTGCCATAGCTGGTGCACGAGCTGCTGCCACTCAGTTTTCAAAGAACCAAAATCATAGTACACCTTATTCGACGAGAACAAGTGTGATGAATATCGACACCTTGCAGAAGGTTGAGACGGCATCATCTGATTTGGAAGAAGTTTCAGATGACAGTACTCCTAGGGATAATGAGAAAGAGTTTAGTGGCTACAATCAAACTTTAACAAGAGAGCAGAAGCAGCAGGCCGGGCCTTCTTCAAAGGTGCAATGATTCTCCTTCTGAAGTATTGGTACTTTCTTCTTATAATAATTGTTAGTTTTCTATTTATTCAGTTACTTTGAGTGGGCAATGTAGTTATTTCACAAAGGTAATGAGAAGATAGTTAACGTTTTACAGGTTTGCTGCAAAATGATATAGGGGCCTTGGCCATTCACACTCTGATTTCCGTGAAAACAGGACTAGCTACAAGCTCGCTGATTAAGTGTAGATTACGGGTGCAATTGGTTCATAGATAATGAATAATTTGGAAGATATTTTCCTAAAAGTAATTACTTGTATTGCTTACGAAAATGAACTAATGAAGAAAATTTTCATTGTCCACTAAAATATTTCGACATAATTGTGGTCGATAATGAAATATTTTTAATGATTAATTATTTAAAGCAATACAAGTGATTATTTTTAGGAAAATATTTTTCAAATTATTTATTTTTCGCAAAACAAACGGTGCCTATAATTGGTAATGAGATAAGCTAAGAATAAGTCACAGTGTTGACCGGTTGGAAGGATCTCACATTCAACCTTGGTGCATGACTGTTGAATTGGGTTCCTGCTTTTGATATACATGGAGTGCATTGGACTAATTTTCAACTTCCTTGGTTTCTGTTGTGAATCAACTATTTCTGCTGACTTACGGTCTTTTACTTGCTAGATTTTTGCTGAAGCTGTACGGGCATTGAAGTCTTCATGAACATACTGTTCATACTATTCCTAGTGTGGGTTTGAGGTTGAACTGCTGGGTGCCGAGAATGTACGTGCATTGAAACATGGTTTCGCAGGGGTTCTAATACATCTTTTCATGAAGTCATATAATAAGATTCGGATGCCTTCATGTCAGCCCACCTCTTTGTTTTAATAATCATGTACAGGCCGTCATTTTATTGACCGAGCTAGGTGTATCGTGAGTGTTTTTATAGGTGATGCTGACAATCACTTCCTTGGTCGTACAATAGTGTACCATTTGCTGTGTGATCGTGGTAATGGATTTCATTTTCCTTCCTCGATCTCTTTTGAGATTTCATTTCGAGATATCCCTTTCCTATGTTTGCATTTCGATTGCTCATAAGCATTTCTTAGCATGAACATCAGGGATATGGTACAATAATTGTTTATGTATCGGTCAAGTACGTCCTATGCGGTAAAGATTGGATTACAAAACTAGTACACAAGACACTTACAAACCCGTATTGTGGGCTTATAAACAAAGGTTAATATCATAAAAAAAAAAATTCAAACTATGCTCATTGTGACGCAATTACCTTGAACTATTTTATTTGTGTCACTAAAAATCCTAAATTTATCCCATAAAAAATCTCAATCTTATACTAATGCGACAAATATACCTTGGATGAAATTGAAATAGGGGGTATATATGTAACACATATATAAGTTTGGGCTTTTTGTGACATAAAAAAATGGAGGGTATTTGTGTCACGGTGAATAAGTTTGGGATTTTTGGCGATACAAAATTTTTTTTTTGAATATTTGTGTCACAATAAATATAGATAGTTTGGGGGTTTTTTGTGGTAATTGTCCCATAAACAATCCACTGTTTTCAGTACCCACTTATGATTTGTTGCATCATTTTTTTTTGTTAATATCACGAAAAACTTCAAACTGATATTCATGTAACAAATTTATCACAAATTAATTTTTTGATCATAAAAAACTCTAAATATGTATATCTGTGATAAATTTACCATAAATTAATTTTTTGACTACCAAAAATCTCAAATTGGTACATTTGTGATAAATTTTTCCTCTATTAAATTGGATTATTATCACGAAAAATCATAAAATGGTACACCTGTGATAGACGGAAGGTAAAACCCTAAACCGGTATACCTATTAACTGCCACGTGTCATCATACTTAGAAATTTGACGATAAAATTTAACGAAAACTGACATGGGGTAAAATTGTCACATGTGTACCGGTTTGAAATTTTTCACGATCGAAAAATTAGTTTGACGTAAATTTATTACAAATGTACCAATTTAGGATTTTTCGTGCTATTATTTTTTTTTTTTGAATCAGTCTTCGGATACTTATTAGCATGACTACTACTTCTCTCAGTTGACAGAGCAATAGCGGAATAATCTATATAGATAGGCTGGTCAGGAGTTCCTGATCTGTGTTACAACCAACTGGTGGATCAAGACGAAAGCAAGCAACTTTGACACGAGACCCATTTTTGTGGATCCCGAGTTTTGTTAACTGGTAAGACAGATGATGCACCGATGCTGCTTTTATAGAAGCATGGCTGATCCGAAGAAAGATTGAACTAGATGAGAACCAAATCTGCAGTTGGTCCATACTTTTGAGGCAAAAATGTTGACATACGCTTGTAGCCAGCTGGTTGATATAAACGTTTTGAAATGGACATAGCTCAGGAACTCCTGACCCGCTATCTATGTAGATTATTCCGCTGTTGCTCAGTCAACCGAGAGAAGTAGTAGTCATGCTAATAAGTATCCGAAGTGTTTTTTATCATAAAAAATCCCAAACATGTATATTTAAGATAAAGTTACTTTAAATTAATTTTTTAACCATAAAAAATTTTAAATTAGTATATCTGTGATAAATTTGCCCTCAATTAAATTGGATTAATATCACGAAAAATCATAAAATTATACACATGTGATAGATGGAGGATAAAACCCTAAATTAATATACCTATCAACTGTCACGTGTCATCCGACTTAAAAATTTGAGGATAAAATTTAACGGAAACACATAGAGTAAAATTGTCACATGTGTACCAGTTTGAGATTTTTCATGAAAAATTAGTTTGAGGTAAATTTATCACAAATGTACAAATTTGAGGTTTTTCGTTCTATTAGTTTTTTTTTTGAATCAGTCTTCAGACACTTATTAGCATGACTACAACTTCTCTCAATTGACCGAGCAATAGCAGAATAATCTATGTAGATAGGCAGGTCAAGAGTTCCTAGTCTGTGTCCATTTCAAAACGTTTGCATCAACCAGCTGGCTACAAGCGTACGGCAACATTTTTGCCTCAAAATTGTTGACCAACTGCAAATTTGGTTCTCATCTAGTTCAGTCTTTCTTCGGATCAGCCATGCTTCTATAAAAGCAGCATCGGTGCATCATCTGTCTTACCAGTTAACAAAACTCAGGATCCACAAAAATGGTTCACGTTTCAAAGTTGCTTGCTTTCATGTTGATCCACCAGTTGCTTGTATCGCCAGTCTCATCTGATGGTTCGATTCGCTCGCACCATCTTCCGCATGAGTTGAGGTCGTTGCCTATTAAGGCCTCAAGAAGGTCTCCTCCGCCACCTCCTAGGGTGAGTGCTCCCATCCATTTCAAAAGTCCTCCTCCTAGACCAATGGGTCCGCCGCCTCCTCCGCCGCTGCCGCCTCCACCGCCGCCACCATGCAGCTAGTCAGATAGAAGCAATTGCCTTACCGATTCCTACCATTTTCCTCATACTTACTGTAGAAGTTTGTGACTCCATTTCCAGATTATTTGGTTCTGTGGTGATACGTGTATTTGAATGTAAGAGAACATATATGAATATAAAGGGTTGAAGAAAACAGTTCACTGCCCTGTCATTCTTCGAAGTTAATATGATCTCAATATACGAGCGTTAGCTTAAACTTTTGGGTATGGAAACTGTCAAAGATATCCATGGAATTTTCATCAAGAACCTCTTTAGTTGCAGAGCCAAACAAGATCCAAGACCAATTGCGGATCTAGGTTCCTCCATCTGTTTCCTTTTCCCCTTTTGCTGCTGAGCGTTTGGGTTGTATGATTGTATCTAATTAATGTTGATCGATTGGTTCTACCAAGAGACCCCAAGAAATCTGCCATTTTTCTCCTCAAGAGCATTGACTAACTTCTCTGGAATAGTAGGTTGGTACTGAGATTGATATGCATAACTAATAAATGTCGGGGCACATTCAATCCATGGGCTATTTAAAACAGCAGTGAATGCTTCATCTGCCTTCGTCTAACAGATCCAAACGCCATGGGCGCCATTCTAAAGTCTCTTGCTCTCATCCTGATCCTCCAGTTGCTTGTATCCGCAGCTTCATCTGATGATGACTCGAGGGATCATCACTTGAATGTGGTGTTGCCAGACCGGGTCATCAGAAGATCTCCTCCACCACCTCCCAGGGTAAATGACCGTGTCCATTTCAGATGGCCTCTTTTTCCACCTCCGCCTCCGCCTCCACCTCCACCACCCGTGCGGCTAGTGCCTCGGTCTCCACCGCCCGTGCAGCTAGTGCCTCCGCCTCCACCTCTGCCTCAGCCTCCATTGCCCGTGCAGCTAGTGATACCGCCAACATCACTTTCTTGATTTCTTCTTTCTTTTTCCCCTCCTCATGTACTTGAATGGAAGAAAACTCTGAGGACACAAAACAGATCGAAGAGACAAAATGTTTTGTGCAATTCTGCTGCTTTTTCTCTCATTCGTCTCAAGATTTTGACTTGATTCATTTTTATTGGCTGGACACCTGTGGACTATGTTAAAAGCCTCAGAGTTTAGAGGACGAATAGGATTATCCCGACTATCCAACTTTGCACAAATTTTTCTTTTGTTCGCTAAGCTCGCCGATTTGTCCTTCGGGTAAGGCATCGAACGCACATAGACTACATATTACACCACGGGTCACTGACTCGATGCCACGAAATGAACTTCTTCCAAATTTTAAATGCAAGTTGGCCTTTTACTCCATATTGAGACAGCATCAAGAACCAAAGGATTAATGAATTTCCAAATATGTTATTACATGTCGAATTTCAGACGTCTGTGTAAAGAGGTATACCCCCTCCTGATGAATAAAGGGCAAACTGAAGTACTACAGGGATGATCTGCCAATTGAACAAGTCTCATATTTAGACAACAACAGAGGAAACATCAAAAGAGGTCCCTCCCAATATCCAAAATGGGCAATTTATAAAAAAAAAACCCATTTCAACCTGAAAAGTTCATGTTCAACCATAGTATCAAATCGAACCGGGTTGTATGTTGATCTGTATCAATATTTGTAGATCGACATACTTCTCATGTTCATGCTGTCGCCTTTCACTCCCAATCTTCATCACTCAATTGATCCTCAATCTCTTCTCTTGGTGGCCTCACCACCAACACCACGGTCCCTAGGCTCTCCCCAACCCCCATCTCCTTCAATCTCCACCCCCGCTCCACCTTCAATCCATAGCCGCCGTCAGCATCGGCATCCGCCACCACCATATAAAAGCCTTCATCCTCGACCACCTCTTTCCTTCCCCTGTCGGCCACAACCAAGATGGCCTCCTCCTTGTACCACCTATTCACCTTCCACGGCAACACCCTCGCGTCCGGGAATGCCACCACCACTCCGCCGGACATTCCCAACACCGACTCCCATCCCGGCAGAACCACCCACCTCGCCCACCCTTTCTCCGCCACCACCAACCCGAACTCCCCTTGGCTCTTGCACCCCCACGGCGCCTCCAAGATCTCCCTCTCCCTCTCCTCCGCCCGACACACCGGCAACACCACTACGGAGCTCGCCTCCGCCACCTCCCCCATCTTCATCCTCACCACCGGTACCCGAACCCCACGCTGCACTTCCCCTTCTTTCCCATCCCCTTCTCCGCCTTTCCCTTCCAATTCCTCCAGGATCACGCCTTTCGCTTGCTCCGTCTCCGCGGCGGTCAGCGCCTGCTCCAATGCCGACGTCCTCTGCTCCGACGGGTTCCTATGCTCCCTACTCTGCCTATAATACATGAACGACAAGCAGTCTCCGGGCAATTTATACTCGAACTTCTCCCACCCCTTATCCCCGCGCCGGCGAGGGAAGTCCTTCATGGCGCGGGCGAGATCCTGCGCGCCCTTCCCGTCGAACTTATTCCTAACTACGAATTCCGCCGCAGCAGACCGCTGCGCAGCACTCAGGAGCCGGATTTCGTAGAGGAGCTCGGCGCCGCCTATGTCGAAGGTGGCGACGACATCGGGGTCGGTTTGGGATTCGATCAAGGAGTCCCTGACCTTGGCGGCCACGACGAGGCGGTTCTGCTCGACGCCGGAGAGGCCGGTGACCTCCTCGATGGAGGGAGGGGTGAAGCCCTCCTGGATGAGGGAGGGGATGAGTGGGGCGTACTCGAACCAGAGGCCGAGGCGGTTGGCGAGGATGTCGAGGCGGCTGGCGGTGTCGAGGGAGCGGAACCGAGAGGGGAGCGGGGAGGGGGGAGGGCGGAAGGGCTGGTAGACACGCTGCTGCTGCGGCGGGGGGGAGGCCGGGATTAGAGGGTTCGGGTTGAGGCTGGCCGAGATGGGCCTCGGGCCGGCCGAGTGGTGGTGGTGGTGGGGGTGGTGGAGGGAAGGGGAAGTGAGGGGCTTAACGGTGAAGGTGGTGGTGGTGGTGGTGGGGCTGAAGAATTGGTGGTGGTGGTGACGGGTGTGGGTGGTGTTGATGAGGGCTAGAGAGAGCATGGCGGCGGCGGCGGCGGTGGCGGGAGGCGGTGGTGCAGTGAGGGTGGAGGAGGGTCACTGTGAGTCTTCAGTGAAACCTTATCTGAACTGAAGTTGAACGGTGGCTTCTGATATTTTTCTTGATGGAGATGGAAGAGGAAGAAGGAGAAGTCCAAAGTCGGTTTTGATCTCAAATGCTCAAATCAAAAGAAACAGGCTTCTTCTGCTTTGGGAGTTCAATGGGCCACAGAGCCCAGACTAAGAAATTTCTCTGGTGAATTTCCCCTCTTCGCAGTCACTTCTCCTTTTCCTTTTCTCTTCTTTTCTAATCTAAATCTTCCATCAACCCTTCCAATTTTCTTCCTTTTGGAATCCCGACTTACGTTCAATTGAATCCGTTAGGAATTCAAGCATCATTTTACCTCAAAGTAGCAGGGCTAACCCGAGGGGGTTGGTGGTGGCTATCGCCTCCGTCGGCGACCTGCGGGTTTTAAGTTTAAATTGCAATAATCTTTGAGTTTTCACGTAAAGCGAAGATTTTTACTAAATTATAGTTCTCGTAATTTGTGCAATAATTCTAGCTATGGAGGAGGCGCACCTAATCTCTTTCCGGTTGAGTTGGATAGAAGCAATCTTTCTAGGATCGAAGGAATCGAGGATTTCTTTCTTTTTGAATTGTTACTGAGTTTTTTTCTTTTTTTTTTTTGGGTCTTTAGGGTCGATCCGAAATGTTCTTCCTTGTGACTTGGCAATGTAAAGTCCTTCGAATTGAGCTCAAGAAGTGTCAGCTATGTGTACAAGTTAAAAGGAGAAATCTATGGCTTAAAGCGGGCATCCAGGCAATAGTACCTTAAATTTATTTCATCAAGCCATCTTAGCATATGGGTGTACGTTGATAAAGAAGGGCTATTGTGTTTATGTAAAAGGGTCCAACGGTAGTTTCGTGCTCCTTTTTTTTCGTTTTTAATATTGACGAGGTAGGTTGAAAATACCAAGGATTATCCTACTAATCAATGCAAACTTTGATGGGAGATCAAATGGATGTTCATGTGTCTTCATCTTTGAAGGCTTGAGCGGAGGCTCGTTTCTTATGTTTTCTCATATGAATCTCTTGTCTCCAACTATTGGGGATCCCATTTCCGTACCAGTTGTTGTCCTCTGGCTTTGAGACGAAGGACATGGGTGAAGCTAGCTATCTACTTGGTGTCAAGATTGTCGAAAATAGATTTAATGAACTTCTTATTTTGTCTCAAGACTTACATCAAGAAGTTGGTTGAACAATACCGAATGCACAATCGTGAATCTACAAAGACTCCTGCGGAAAAAGAACACGAGACTAAGGGTGTGTAAAACAAATTGCCAAAACCGAGAACCACCGGGATTAGACCGAACCAGCCGATTGGGTCCGGTTTCCAGGAGTGTCAATCTGATTCTTGGTTCCTAAAAATGGAACCGGTGTCCGGGCAGTCCAGTTCCCAGCTCTAAGGGAGAATCGGACGGACTATATATACTTTTGTTTTTCAAAAAAATTAAACTCTAATTAAACTTCATTGATAAAAATTAGTAAAATGTGAACTAAACCTTAAATGAACTTCGTTAATATAAATTCATTGAAAAAATTAATAAAATATGAACTAAATCTTAAGTGATCGATTCCATTGGACTGGACTAATAGTCCGAAGCGGGAACGGATTACCCCTACGCTGGATTAACCCCTGCGTGCAATTCTCATTAGGGCTTGTGTTGGTGATGTAATTGGTGACATGACATTTACATGCATGCGTTTGCTCCTTAATCAAATTTGCTTCTTCTCTCTGTTCAACCATACGAGGCAACCAGCACATGCGAAGTGAAGACTGTCAGTTTGAAAAAAGGGCTCCACAGCTAGCAGAAAGCCATCACTAAGAGCTTTCTTACATCAGCCCCGGTGTAAGCTTTGACCAATCCTTCTCTCTTTGAATATTGAACTTCTGAAAGACTTTCAGTTGCTTCTGGAACTTTTCTGTTGAACCCACTGAAAAAATATGTTCTGGAGGACCAACCCTTTTAACCGGAGACGGCCCACATCATATTATATTGTATTATAGACTATGGTTTGTATTATTATATCTAACTCTAGCCACATAGCATCATTATTAGCCCAAGCCCCCCCGTGTTGCCCTTATTATATGCATTTCTTGACCAACTCTTGAGGACCTGAGCACTGGAGGATAATTATAAGAGCCAGTGATTGTTATAGGGTACAAGGGCACGAGCCACTTCCTTTGCATAGTATTGGCACTTGTTTAACTTAATCGTTTCTTGAAATGAACTTCTTTCTAAAATTTTGCTATTGACATGGAGTTTGAGCAGCCATCCTAGATATGAATCCTTGAGCAAACGGAGTCACTTGATGTACTTCACCACTAGGAAAGTGCCGTATTCACCGCTTTGAATATCAATTGGGTGATTGAAGACGATTTTGTTGCTTTAACGAAAATGGAGCGGATTTGATCCAGAAATAGCCTCACCCAAAAGCTTACCATGTGTTTCGGAGTTTCTTGAATTATAAATATTTATTCTTTTTGGTCTTTGCATATGGACCCATTATGACTTTTCTTTTATATCAAACACTTTTAATCTTTCTGACACATAAACACGACCATTTCAACTCATTTATAACTCTAACAGTATTGTCCTAAAGTTAAACAAATCCGAGTACTAATGTTGATATGCAATTGTCTCGAACATAACACCTCTAAGTGAAAAATAGTAATACCCTTGACATTGCCCTTGAATTCCTACAAGGATGACTAATGAGATTCAAGAATTAGATAGATATCACACTGCTTTATTCTGATATCATGGAAACCCGAACTGAACCGCATAGACCTTCCTAGTTTGGAATAGTATGAAAGGCTTTTGGTTTGGTCTTCCAATGCATTGCCAGGTCAAAGTTTGCCATGCAGACTATAGCATCATTTGCTCATATTGTCACTGTTGCTAGTTGCTTTTGGTTAAAGTAGAAGCATCAGTGTCCTTCAAGATTTAATAATAGCATTCTAGACTACTACTCACCAAACATTGTCTTGCTTGCACCATGTTTCAAAAAGAAAGGAAACGAAAAGATCGATCGAGATTTGAGTCATTTGACGACGGACATCTTTTATCACTTATGATTAAAGAATACAAATGCCACGAGGGCTATATTCTGTAGCTGGTGGAATGTGTTGACAATCAAGTGCTTTGCTGCTGAACTAATGACCTCTTCTGACCAAAAAAAAAAAAAGTAGTCACCTCTATCTGTGCTTCATGATAAAATCAGAGTGAAATAGCTCGAGTCTAATTAGCAAAGAGATTATGGTAAAATGGACGATTTCTAGGCCCGACGGTGGAACCAACCCTGAAAATAAAAATAATTATAATAAGAAAATATATTTGATCGAGGATTAATTAGTCGCACGAGACAGACGTGCGTAATGACAGTCAATGCTAACCCTGATTAATCAAAAGATATAATAAAATATATTCTTCACATTGGGGTCTCTCCAAAACTTATCATTCAGGCGATTTAAACACAACTTGAAAGGTTGTTCTTATCCATGAACCTATTGAGCATGGACACCTACCTCATTATAAAATAGGATTGATTATGTTGGAGAAAGGAGAAAACAGTAATCAATGGAAAAGACACAAAGGAAAACTATGTTTTTTTATTGTCTAAGTTCGACATATTTTGTGTGGAAAGACTTGCAAGCTAATAACATTTTGATAAAGCAGCGGTGACGAGCACGCCAGTTGTGAATGATACGAAATAGTTACGACTCGAATCAAATATTTTGTAACGAGTGTGAGATGCTTATAATAACATCTAAAGGAGCTAAACAGCGTTGGCCGTCCCTCCTCACCATCTCGCCAATCCCAGGCAAAATCTCTTTCCACCATCTATCATGCAAAAAATGAGGGCACAATTATTGTTCTCATTATTCTCCGTTTTCTCACCTTTTGTCCATTTGGGTGGAACCAAGGACGTTACAATAGAGAAAACCTCGGTATCAACATCGTCAAGGGACAAAAAAGTGATGGCACATACCGATTCAACGTACCTCCCACAAGAGGCTTGAAAGGACTTGGCCCCATCTGTTTCCCTTTCTTTGTCCTTCCTCAAGTCTTTCCTAAATTCCTTTTCACCTTCCAACTCTCTTTCCTAACTTGCCATCTGTTCTTCTCTCCTTTCATGGACTGATTGATCCTCTTCAATGGAAACTATAAACCCTGATGGCCAGTTTGAATATGGTCAAGCACAATATGTATTGGCAACAAAAGGAAGAGGCAAAGGGTGTGGTCAATAGTATTCCTGCATAAACCTTGGTCATTCCTTACAAATTCTCGAATCACAAGATGAATGATCTGCTTTTGACAAGATCGAAGAGGTGATATTCTTCCTATATTTGAAATCTAACTCAAGATACCATTTGATCACAATCACAAAACAAAATTGAAAGTTGAAAAATGAGGCACGATGGCCTATACCAACTTGTTACAAAGTTTGAATTTCTAATTGAATTATTTACAAGATTCTCTTTCAAGATAACCTAAATGATCAGAACATACAGATCTCGGTGCTCAAATGAAGAGAAATGGTATGGTCCTACAAAACTTGGAACTTTGCAACTAGTGATACTTGTTACTAAGTTAAATCCAAATCTAAGCTTTTTTTCGCACTAAAGTGAGAAAAAAATGTGTAAGCTCACATATAAATTCACCAAACTTCCCTTCCTTATCCATCTCCATATATCCTTGACATAAGGATCAAATTCATCAAACCATGAAAAAGCTTCAAAAGCATCAAAGATCACAAAAGATTAGCCAAATGGGTGGTGTTTCTTCGCTTAGACGGGCCCTTCAAGAGCTTGAGAGCTTGTCCCCATCCAAACTTCAGGCCATCGACTGACCAGGACACAACAAGTGAGCAGTGTGACAAGTGGATCCGAAGCCACACAGGCAAGTCGTTGTCATCGGGAATCATCAGAATGATGTCACTTTGAATTCTCATCTGACTAAGGCCGCCATGCCCACGAGCGCCTTTGACTCACGTGTGCAAATTTTGATTTCGGGGGTTCTCATTAACGACCACACTTTCTAAAGAGTGCCCACCAAAGTTCATCCAATCTTGCCCTCTTTTCGATTCCCCCCGTCACAATCTTCCATCAATTTAACTTTTCCTTTGATCATGTGAACTCACGTTTATTTTTGAATCCCACAGTGTTCCCTCCCTTCATGCCTATATATATAATTCACACGATTCAACTTCATGTGACCATAGAAGCTCACTTTCTTGATTTCTTCTTTTGATTTCTTGGTCAAAGAACTCATAGATTCAACATACACAGCATCATGGATTGGAATTCTTCTCTTTTCCAGTACCCAAGTTTATCAGAGTTCTCCACTGATTGCTCTTCCTTCAATTCCTCAGAATCTCACCACTTCTCACTTGATTACAACCCCAGTGCTTTCTTTGCCCCACCATCACTTCCTTTCAATGAGAATGACTCTGAAGAAATGCTCCTCTATGGAGTCCTTGCCACGGCCCGGGACTACTCCATGGACACCATCTCTTCCTCGCACGGTGCTAGAGACCACGAGGAAGTGAACTCAAGGTCTGGAGATATCATCAACCTAGACGAGAACGAAAGCGTGCACATGAGGGAGGCCGCATACCGGGGGGTGCGGCGCAGGCCATGGGGGAAGTATGCGGCAGAGATAAGGGACTCGACGAGGAATGGGATCCGGGTCTGGCTCGGGACGTTTGACACGGCTGAGGAGGCCGCCCTCGCCTACGACCAGGCCGCGATTGCGATGAGGGGCCCACTTGCTGTGCTCAATTTCCCCCCGGAGGTGGTCTACAAGTCCCTCCAAGAAATGGAGGGTCAGGACAACGGTGTCGTTGGGCTTCAGGAGGGTGGCTCGCCTGTTCTTGCCCTCAAGAAGAGGCATTCCCTGAAGAGGAAGTCCGAGATGAAGAAGAAGAAAGAGAAGGAGCAGATGCTGAAGAATGTGGTGGTGCTGGAGGATCTTGGAGCTGCTTACTTGGAGGAGCTCCTCAAAGTATCTGAAGACCCTAGCCCTTGGTGATCCCAACTTTACTTTTAGTTTCACTAGCAAGAGTCCATGAGTTCTGTTCAATCAAAGGATTCCAGCTGAGGAGTAATTCTTAGATTTTAATCTCCCTTCACCTTGTAAGCTTGATTGTGAATCTGGTTCTTCTTTGGATAAAGCTGAGATGAAGCTCATGATTGAAATGGCGGAGGAGGTACTCAAGTGGTATCTACTATTCTTGTGGGTCCTGTGATTTTTGTCAACAAAGACAAGGGGACACCTTTTCTTTTGTCTTTACATAGTATTTGCGGATTGTTATGATAATACAGGCTACTGCACATTGATTCTGACCGTCGTGACAGTTGTGCGACCATTTTCGTGGCGGTGCTATCATGCGTTCTCGCGAATGGCTTTGGACCAAGGAAAGATGATCTTGAACAAGAAGAATGAATCATCTGTCGAATAGTAACGTTCATTGCAATACATTAATATGAAAAAAAATAGAGCGTACAGCCGACCACGGAGGCAAGGGAGCAAGTAGGGATGCCCGGTGCCCACCCCCTCACCCTTATCGCCTTTGGCGTAAAAAGAGCGTCTTGTCAATTTTCATCATTGTTTGATTGTTCTTTATTTGGTGTTAACGATCTTTCTCCTCCTAAAGAAAAATTTCGACATAAAAGGGAACTTTTGCATTAGATTCGATTATATGAACAAACCAACAAGAAATTTTGTTCTAAATGAGAAATAGTAAACTTTTAACAATACCCTTTTTGTCTCCTTGTTATTTTCTTCTTCAATTCTATAAATCACACGCCTTATCTTTCCACCCTAATCAATGGATCAAGGTACGATGAGTTTATTGTCGCTTGTTATCTTACATTCGATGAGGGTCATTGTAAAATCAATCAGTTCTTACATTTCAGTTTTTTTTTCAATTCGATATTTCGGGACTCGCATAAACTTTTCGATTCTATTTAAAACAAAATTTCTCGGATCCGTTTAAACATATGAAATATAGAGAACCGCATACAGTATTTTTCTTCTTTTTAGCCGTTTGTGGAGGCGAATATGCCCAGAGCAGTTTTGGCCCTTGCATTGGAGCCGAAGTCACGAACTTGGACCGGTCAAAAGGCTTGTCACGCGAGGCTTATGAAATCAACCGTCTCCATCCTTATCGACGACAAACATTGGACCGAGCCAACGAAGGAACCTCGGCTTCGGTCGGAAAGATCTAAGGCCACGGAGGCGGAAAAGCGACGTCCTTTCTTGTCCTAAAGCCATCGAAACTTCTCAGACGTACGTGTCATTATTCTCCCGTATTCTGGTACCTTTTATAAACGGAGCTTCGTGCCATCGAGACAAAAAATGAATGATGCACAGGGAATAATACAACTAGTTTACGAGAGTGGCGTTAAAGTGATTTGTCTTAAGAATTTTAGCTTAGAATGAATATATCCTCCGAAGGCCGAGTTGGTCCCATGCATATTCAGGTTGAGAACTCATGTTGCTCTCCTAATGAAATTATGACAGGTTGAAACCAATTATTATGCCTAAAGTGTAGTACGATGACGCGATTTGGCGTACCATTCTTAGAAACAACTCTAAAAGGAAGGCTGGTCCGGGGTCTTCTCAACTTGCACGGGCTATTCCGTGGCCAAAAGGGACTGCCGGCCCGTGACACGTGACCGAAACTGAACCGAGCAAACGGGAATGGTCGAATCTTGGTCGCACGGGCCAAGGGACCAGAACCCCAGATGAAGTTGCTCCAGCTAAATCGGGAAGAGCAATCATCACGAGTCTCGATTCTTGTTCCGAGTCCAAGAACGATGATGTTCATGCGCGTCAGTGAGAGAGTGTCCAGTAAGCAATCCGGTGATAATAAAGGATGAATCTTCCATGAACGCAGCAGCAAAGGCTTGGCTAAACTCGAGGCTGCTTCACGGGAAAGGCAGACACTTGCAGTTTCGCATCTCTCCGCCACTTCTTCAATGCTGTTCCACTCAAAGATCTCACCTTTGCCACGCTCTGTTTTCCACGGTCGTCCCCTCCGGCGTCTCGCGGCCGCACCACCCTCACGATCGTTCCGTCGACCTCGACCGGACCGAGGGAGCGCACGCCTTCTTGATCAAGACCCACTTCGCTCGTGCTCATAGCCACACCGGCCGCGTTTCCGGGGCAGTTCATCAACCCCGCTTGGATTCCGCGGCTCATGTCAAGTTTCTCGTGACGTCTTACGTCAAGAACAGCTCCCCTGAAGCTGCAATTAGCGTGTACGCATGCGCGCGCGAAGCTGGTTACGAATTAGACTGTTTCGCCATACCTTCGGTCGTTAAAGCCTGCGGGCAAGTTTCATGCTTGCGGGTGGGAGAGGAGATTCACGGGTTCTCGGTGAAGTCTGGATTCGACGGCGATGTTTTCGTGCTCAATTCGATGGTTTTTATGTATGGGGAATGCGGGCACGTGGCACTCGCACGGTTTTTGTTCGATGAAATGCCCGCCAGGGATGCCGTTTCCTGGAGCACGATGATTCGCTGCTACAGCCAGAACGGACTAGTTGAAAAAGCGTTAGAGTTGGTGAAGGAAATGCACATTGTGAATGTAAAGCCTAATGAGGCTGCCTTGGTGAATATGGCCAATCTTTTCGCAGGTTTGGGGAACGTTGAGATGGCGAAAGCTATGCATGCTTCTGCAATAAGAACAGCTACTGGCGGCTATTCTGATGAGAATATGGGAGTTATGCTAAGTACTGCTTTGCTTGATATGCATGCCAAATGCAGAAACTTAGTTTCTGCGCATCTGCTCTTTGACACGCTGACTCAGAAGAGCATTGTTGCATGGACCGTGATGATTTCAGGCTACATCCGATGTTGCAAATTTAGAGAAGGAGCTGATCTTTTCAAAACAATGCTTGAAGAAGGCCTTCTCCCGAATGAAGTAACATTGTTGAGTTTGATCATAGAGTGTGGATCTGTTAAAGCTTTGCAACCCGGCAAGCAGATACATGCCTATATCTCTAGACACTGTTTCGACATCTCTTTAGCTGTGTCCGCTGGTCTGATTGATATGTATGGAAAGTGCAGCAACACTAAATATGCTAGGGCACTCTTTGATCACATAGAGAACAGAGATTTCTTCACATGGTCAGCGATGGTTTCAGCTTATGCTCGAGCAGCATTCGTCGATCAAGCTTTCTGTTGCTTTGTCCTAATGAGGGCTGAAGGGTTAAGTCCGGATAGCGAAACTATCGTCAACATCCTACTGGCGTGCACAGGCACTGGCGCGTTTGCCTGGGGCAGGCGGATCCATGCGTACCTCAACAAGTGTGGCATGAATGATGTGATTCTCAAAACTGCACTTGTCAACATGTATGCTAAGTGTGGTGACGTAGTTGGGGCCCGCATTTTGTTCGATGAGGCAATTTATCGAGACATATGTATGTGGAATGCCATGATTGGCGGTTACGGAAAGCATGGTTTTGGAAAAGAGGGTCTGCAACTCTTCCGAGAAATGGAGGAATCGGGCATGAAGCCGAATGATATGACGTATATTGTAGTTTTGCAGGCTTGCAGTCATGCCGGGTTAGTAGCAGAAGGAAAGAAGGTTTTCCATGAATTGATCAATAGCCGCACGTTGATTCCCAAAATTGAGCACTATGGATGTATAGTCGACCTTCTTGGTCGAGCTGGGTTGCTTGATGAGGCATATGAAGTCATCAAAAGCATGCCAATCAAACCCAACTTTATTATATGGGGTGCTTTATATGCTGCCTCGCAGCTGTTCAAGAATTCTAAGATGGAGATGTTGGCATCCGAGCAGATTATGGAAATGGGACCTTGGAGTTCTGGTTACGATGTTCTTTCATCGAATATATTTGCCGCTTCAAACAGATGGAATGACGTAGAAGAGGTCAGGAGAAGAATGATGAATTCCAGAATTAAGAAAGAAGCAGGTGTGAGCGTGATCGAAGTTGCCATCAGGGGTTGATCAGGGTGAAATGGGAAAGAAAATGTGGTTTAAGTTGGGAACTCGGAACAAACTCCACCTGATAATAAGATCTATCCCTCTTCAGCAGGAAGTTAGGTAAACAATTGTAAAATTCTTGTCCAAACAGTTGAGTGAATATTTAACTTGTTCCTAGAGTATGAATCTCAACCTGTAAAAGATGACTTTTGTAGTGCATCTACGTAAGTTGCATATGCAGATATAAAATATAGATACCGATAAACCAGGGAATGAATCTGTAATATCTCTCTCTCCCTCCCTCTCTCTTCTGTCCACGGTAAAATGTACACAAAATATACTACGTTGTGCGGGCCTCATCGAAACGGCATGCATTTCTTTCAACACCTCACCCGTGACGCAAGCACGTGACAAAGGAAAATCAGTTCTGACGAGAGTTGATTGTCTATCCAGGTCGCATTGCATGAAAATTCTCAATTTGATCAAGAAGTTCCATTCAGTCAATTCACAATATGTTGAGCGATTTTTGTTTGAGACGAGCAAATCCCTATGAACAATTGATGTCAATAATACCAGTAAGCACCTTCCCCATGAAAACTAATTAACATGGAGGAAGAAATGTTCAACCAAGCCATTGCTGAGCACGACGATCTCCACTACCTCCAACAGCACGCCTAATGCTGATCTTCTCAGTAGCATATTTTTGCTGAAGCCACTCAAAAGCATTCACATCAAGTTTCCCAGACACAGATTTCCCTTGCTTTCTACGAGTTTGCTGTTCTCGAATGGAAGCCCAAAGTTTCGTAATGGCCTCCCTCTGTTTAGATGTGAACCTTGACACATTATCAAAGGCATGCTTTACTAATATGTCTATGACTGTCTGACACCTGCAAATAAGTTTCCGCTTTCAAAATATGGTCGATATTGAATCACAAGCAAAGAGGAAACACGTTTCTTGACACAGCCCAAAGAAATTACCATGGAGTTTTGTACCGCCGCGCAGCAATCTCTAAACAGACAATCAAGGCTTCTCTCTGCGACTGGAGAAATCTCTTATGTTCGTCCTCTCCTTCCTTCCTGATCTTGGCTGCTGTATCTTTCTTTCCCTTTGAATTTTCGTCTTTCTTTGCTTTACTCGGGATAAGCACATCAAGCCCAAATGGGTCAA
Organism: Syzygium aromaticum; assembly: GCA_024500025.1. Classification (NCBI taxonomy): domain Eukaryota; kingdom Viridiplantae; phylum Streptophyta; class Magnoliopsida; order Myrtales; family Myrtaceae; genus Syzygium; species Syzygium aromaticum. The sequence continues at coordinate 34,319,001 of CM044892.1, forward strand.
GCTCTTCCCCATTATTGGCTCCCAAATGATTATCGGGAGGCAGCTCCTGATTCCCTCTTGGATTAGTTGATTCTTTCTCAGCTTCCAGAGCTGCAGCTTCATCTATGTCATCATCCTCAGTAGCAACTGGTAGATTGGATATTGTGTCTTTTATTCTTCCAGCAGTTTTGGAGAACTTATGGTATGTCCCAAGAAAGAAGGCGGCCATACGAACAAGATAAGATAGTCCATCAGTTTAAACCAAAAACAGACGAAATGGTTTGTCTAAAAGAATGATTCTTTCACCAACAGCAAGGACATTATCCTTCCGGTGAGAAATAATAAATTTGTGCATACGGATTTTCAAAGTTGCAACACTGTATCGACAGAAAAGAACATTAAGGTGTCCTATGCAAAGTGTATGATTACCAGTAAATGCTCTTGAATAACTAAAATGGAGACCATTTAAGATAGGAAACAAGACCGCTGGGGTAAAATCATATTACAGCCCACTGTGGAACCATAAAAGAAAAGTGCAGTGTAATTGCAATTGAACTGAATGCAGCATTCTAATGTTAGAATTTCTTTCTTATTGGCAAAACTCTGTTAGCAATATACAGGATAAAATTTATACGATGTGGGATACGGACGGGCATATACTGTCAATTTTCTTAAAAGTACGTGGAAAGAATCTGGAGTTACTTTCATTATATATAAAAATGATATTACCATGAGTTAAAACCAATTCTATTATAGTGAGAAAAACTTACATACGGAAAGAGGATTAATCAAATTACAAGATGCTGTAAGAATAATCTAATAATTGAATTATACTGCTACTTACTGCTATCCAATGAGAAATCAAGAGAGAACTATATTTATGTGTTAATATATCATATTTTGATATACAAATGATGATGGACATGGCAAATCATTAATTGACCAATGAAAATATGTTAAATTAATTGAAATAACGTTCTTTTTCCCGAGTGTAATATGGCAAGTATTTTATACGTGTATACTACGTTATACTCCAAAAGAACAAGTATTTGTTCATTAATAATAAAGGTGTGGGAGATGGAAGTTTCATTGATTATCACGTAATTTACACTAATATATGCAAAAGTACAACCTATTTTACTAACAAAGGGTGAAATGGGGTTTAAATGAGCAACCAGCGAAGCTACCAGCTCTAGGCATTACCACAATGGCATTGCCAATGGTGCTAAACAAAGAAAATATTAGCACTACCATAAATTGAACTATTACTATACACAGCCAACAGAGCAGCAAGACACTTTACTAAGGGAAGACCATCAAAAGGAGACTTAAAAGTTATTCCTGAGAAAAACCAAAACTTAAATGGCCATCAACAGATGCTACACAATTAACAAAAACTTGCCTTAAACACAGTGACAAATAATGAAGCAAGCATGAACTTTGAACTAGAACAAGATAAATCCAAAGGCAAAGACAAAAGTTGTACCACGAAGCTGTCATCAGTGAACAGATCATTTGCCACCACTGCCTGAATTGTCCATGTAGTCAACTGATTTTTTTGCTTATCACTTAAATGCTGGAAGAAAACAATAAGGTAGCAGCATCCTTAGGGATTTTTAGTCATAATAACCCTGAGATATCAAACTTCATGAATAATAGGAGCCATATTTATACCTCAGCTGCATCTTGTGCCGCAGAGAACAATGCATGATAATCTGCCCGCACTGATTGATCAGTACAAGCTGTCGGTGAAGACATTGCAGCTTCGAGTATGGCAAAGAAGTAATCCCTTGTCCCGGGCTTCACACTCCCCGCCTGTATTAACTGTATGGCAAGCTTAGACGCCTTGCCGAGCTTTGTGGGATTTCGGATGTGAGATGCTATTTTCTTCATAGCATCTATGACTTGAGCTTCTGAGGCATCCGTATGCGTCTTGAACCTCAAACGTTTCCCCGACTCGGCACCTAAACATGAACAACGAGTCATTCAGATCGATCCATGAAAACACGAACACCATTGTCACCACAAGAACAGATTTTCTCACGAGAAATAACTCCAGAGTTTGAAGTCCTCCACAATACTTGAACTTTGAACAAACACAAAAGTTCTTTCAGCTGCTAAGCCTGGCAAATCGATGGGACTAACGCCAGCATAAGTCAAAACGAACAATTCCAGTAGCCTGACAGGTCCCACTAGAAAAACAATCCCGCAACCATCGAAACGAGAGACACCCATCAAGGATCAAACTCAAATGGAGCACTTACAACACACCAACGACAGAATGACGAAACCTAGAGCACTGAACGAGCAATACCCATAAAAAAAAAAAAAAAGAACAAAAGGCAATACCGACCCTTTGCAGGCAACGAGTCATGCAGTAACAGAACGCAGAATTTTGAGTACCTGGAGGGTTGGTGGGCTCATCGGACTTGGGGCGCTTGAGTGCGCTCTTGAGAGCAGGAGGCGGAGGCGGAGGTGGTGGAACAGGGGATGGGGTGCTGTCCTTCTCGCGAGAAGAAGAAGAGGGAATCTGAAAGAGAACGCCTCGCGCTCCTCCTCCTCCTCCTCCTTCTCCTCCTTGCTGTTGTTCTTGCTCTCGAGCCTGGGCTTCTTGTGGGTTCGAAGAAGGTGGCGGCAGCCCTTCGAACAGATCTTCCACCATCTCTCTGCTCTGCTCTCTCTGTCTCTGTCTCTCTCTCTCTCTCTCTCTCTCTGCGATTGTCCTCTGCATCAGCAGCAGTTCGACAGAAAGAATGAGAGCTTCGTTCTTCGTAGGATCCGGTTCGGGTCACACCCTTTTTTTCCCATTTGGGTCGGGCCGACAGACTAAGCCCGAAAGAGACGCCCCGGGCCCGGGATCTCCGTCGAGGCTCACCCCCACCCGACCCGTTTTCTCCGGGCCGGGAGATCGGATAAGATCCAATCGACTTGGTTCTTTTGGGTCGAACCGTGGCCCAATTGAATCTTTTGGTCTCTCAATTTGGACAAGAATTATTTTCTTTGGCAGAAAGTTGGACGAGAATAAAGCTTGAAAAAATAAAGACAGGAACCCCCAATAGTACTCTTTCTTAATATAATGGGACAATTGCATTTGAAGTCCTAAAACTTATCATGAAAGTGCAATTAAGTCCTAAAATTATCAAAAAGTGCAATCGAGTTTTAAAATCTTTGAAAATTTTAAGATACGATTGTACTTTCATAACAACTTTTAGGGCGTGATTGCAATTTTTTAAAATTTTAGGATTCGATTACACTTTCATGACAATTTTTAGGACGTAATTGCATTTTTTGAAAGTTTTAGAACTCGATTGCATTTTACGATAATTTTATAATTCAATTGCACTTTCATAATACGTTTTAGGACTTCAGGCACAGCCATCCCCAAAATAATTTATTTGGCCGAAAGTTGGATGAGAATTAAGCCTCATAAAATAAAGATAGGAACCCTAATAATACTCTTTCTTAATATAATTTATCCATTGGTGGATTTGACAAGGCTATATCGGAACCAATCACTACATACACAACCCCTGGTTGTTTAGACATTTGGTGTGATTTTCCGAGTTCGCGTACGTCTTAATTAAATTATCAATGTATATGGCATCGCTCAGCATGAGAAATAAGTAATCCGATCTATGGTACTCCACAAATGCGCCAGAAGACGATTTCATGCTCTAATTAATCGCCATGATTTTCCCTTGAGCTCTTGTTTCGAATGACGACGGGGCGGGTTCATCTATTTTAAAAATTTTTGGAGGGAGAATCACTAAGTAAGAATTAGAACTTTAATCGGTGGGTATCACATAAAAGAAAGTGAGTATATTCATCCGCACCTCGGTCGAAAACTCATCAAAGATTGACTTTTTTTTTGGGTCGCCATTGCCACAACTCACATTGATTGAAAATTTTTCTCGTAATCATGATCATGATCAATTTATTTATTGAACAATTCATGGCATGTCAAACTAGGAAACTACCGTCCTTAATCTGCTCGAGTATTATAGTGTGTGCGTGTCTCGTGTTGGTCGCAGTGACCGAAACTTTAGTGATAATCACCTCCATTTTCCAAAGTCAACGCCAGGTTTCGTGAGCGCTCTTGATCCAATGTCTAAAAAACAATTTAAAATAAAATAAAGCAAAGTAAAACAAGGAGATTGGGGTTTCATTCCACCTCTTTGCCAGCGATGTAATTTTTGGTCCACAAGCAAATATGTCGTGACTAATACATGCATGCAAGTATGCAGCTTTATTGTATGCATATATATTTTGGGTTAATATCACCAAAAACCCTAAATTGATCAATATTTGATAAATTTATCCAAAATTAATTTTTTGATTACCAAAAATTGTAAATTTGTATACCTCTAACAAATTTACCATGTGTTAGTTTTAATTAAATTTTGCTGTAAAATTGCTGAGTTGGATGACATGTGGCATTGACGGGTATACCGGTTCGGGGTTTTACCCTTTGTTTATCACATGTGTACTAGTTTGAGATTTTTCGTGATATTAATCTAATTTATTGGAAATCAACGAAAGGTAAATTTGTCACAATTGTATTAGTTTAGAGTTTTTGGTAGTTAAAAAATTAATTTGGGATAAAATTATCACATGTATACCAATTTGGGATTTTTGGTAGTCAAAAAATCAGTTTTTGATAAATTTGTCATAAATGTGCCGGTTTTGGATTTTTTGTAATATTAACCTTTATATTTTTTAGGAGTTTAATCATTCCAGATAGTGTCAATAAATTCAATCACCACATTACCCTGCTTGTAAACAAACAGTTGATTAGTCCTTTCTCATATTCAACACTCAATTGTGATCCGATTTTATAGGTGATTCTCATGCTTGCTAGTTAGCTACCATCGCAATGAAAATCGATATAATCATGTCAATAATTTCCCCTCACCTATAATTTGCATGTGAAATACAGAAACAACCGAGCATTAGCAATCTCCTGCGATAATTTCACTCGTGTTACAGAATGTACTTTTCGAAATATACCCTGTTATTGCCTGGAAAAACAAGACCGTTACTGCAAATCCCCACACAGTACCACTTATAAAGCTTCGCGCTTCAATAATTTCATGCTTATAATCGATAAGAAGCCCTAATCATGGTCCAAAAAAGGAAAGGAAACGAAAGAAAATTCAACACCCTACCCCAGCTACACAGATTTGATCAAAAAACTTCATCCAAACACATGCTGATCAACCCCAAAAAGGAAGACCCAACCATCCCCAATTAAACCCTCCCCTATGTGCGCTCACATTAAACTAATCACGTCTCCTGTTGTAATTAGTCAAAGTAAAAGAAGAAGAAGAAGAAGAAGAAATTGGAGATTGGTCGTTCATAGAGGTATGGGCCATGCAAGCCCCATAGAGGCACAGCCACCACAGTTGAACGAACGCACAGATTAAACAGTTGAACCAGTCCATTTCCCTCGCATTTAACAACCTTATCTCTTCCTCAACTTGCCCTAAACTAGGCCGAAAGTGTTTCGGACAGTCCAACGCCTTCCGCCGTGTCGTGTTGATTAAATTTAATCTCGGCTTTCGCCGGTTAAAACCTCATTTTCTTCGGTTACCTGCGACCTCAAGTCATTGGTCGCTTGTGATCCGGATCAATTTTTCTAATCGGGATTAGGTTTTCCCTGCCCCTTCTTTTTCATTTAATTACATTTGCAGTCCGTGGACGCTATTGTTCAAACTACGACCGATTCTAAGCTTGCGTTGTCCGAACCGTCCGGCCCCACAGAGATCTCGAGATGTGAATGAGTCAAGCGATTTCCGGCGAGCGAGACATGAGCTCAATTAATGTTGTTTTACTTATCGAATTTACGCCTCGAGCGAGCTGAGTTCAGTACATGTATGGATACATGTTTGATCGAAGAACGGATGACCTATCTTTTGTCGGATCGAAAAAGATGAATTTGATTTGATGCACCAAATTTAACTTCATCTTAGTGAACGAAGAAAAAGCAAATATTATGAAAAATACGCGGTGTTGAGAGCCCATAAGGGTGCAAATGATAATTATTATATTCTAAAAAACAATTTCTACTTAGAAATGGATTTTTCTGTTCCCTGGATGAATTTTTGAGAAAAAATACGCGTTTGATAACAATACAAAATTTCTCTCTTTCGGGAGGGCGAAGGAGGATGGCGGATGGCTACATAGGATGATGGCCAGCAGCGGCGGAGGACAGTGGGTGGCGATGAACGACGAGTGGTGGTGGGAGGTGGACAGCAACAAACGACAAGAGGCGGTGGGAGGTGGTCGACGGCAGAGGACAGCGGCAAGAGGCAGCAGGTGCCAAGCGGCAATGAACAACAGCAGAGAGAGGCAATCGACGGGCAGCAGGTGGGTGGCCAACTAATAGCGAAGGCGAGTGATGAGAAGAGTTTTTGTTTTTCACTTTTGTTTTAGAAATAGAAAAGTAAAAAAATTTTACTTTCATTTCTCTTCCAATCCTATTTCTAAAATTCAAAATTTATTCTAGAAATAGAAAAATGAAATTGCGTTACTAAACGGATTTCTGTTCCAAACCTATTCTCGGAATAGAAACATATAGTGATTTTCATGCATGCCCTAAATGTGTCCTCCTTGAGTCCTAAACGATGATCGTTTGATTGTGGTCATCACCATAACAATTTCTTCCCCTCCTTCTCAGTGGGATCATGGGTCCAATGTTTTCTTTTAAGAGGTTCAACTTTATTCCACTCAAAAGGCTCTGTTTGTTTCACGGAAAATATATGATTTAGAAAATATTTTTCTAAAAATGATTGCTTGTATCACTTGAAATCATTAACTAATGAAAAATGTTTCCATTATTGACAACAATACAATTTACGTGTAAATATTTTTGTAGATGATGAAAATATTTTTCGTTCATTCATTGTTATAACAAACGAACATTTTTAGGAAATATTTTATAAATCATTCATTTTTCGCGAAATGAAAGTGTTGGGTGTATAGCAAAAGTGCGAAACCTCCACCTTAGAGATTGTCAAGAGAGAGTTCAAGTTTGAGCCCATCAATATATCCAGTTGAACCCATATTTATTTAAAAGCTTAAACTAAAGAATTATGGGCTAACTAGGATATTTATTTACTCCATACCACACCAATTCTCTAATGCGAAACTTCTCTAACATAACTCACACACGTACATCTCAATAACAATCTTCCCCTCATGTGTGAACTCAGCATTATATCTGTTTCCCCTTAATCCATGTATTCTTTTGCATAAAGCTATCTCAACTTGAATCTCTATCAATGCTCAACTTCATCCCTAATTTCTTTCTCCAAACTGAACCATGAAGTCTACTATTGGACTTGCATTGCTACATTGCAACGCTCACCACATTGATCATCAAATTCCTTTCTTGAAATATTCACTAGACATAGAACAGATTAGGAGCCCACCAATCTACCATTGGCTTTGATATTATTTGTTGAGAGTGTGTAACAAAAATCCAATACCTTTACCTGGGAACCAAGAGGGAGTCCAAGTTCGAGTCTGTCAACATATCCAGTGAAATTCACTTTTTTTAACACAATTTTCCGATATGACACTTCTTTAATACATCTCACACATACATCTCAACAAAACGGACCCAAAAAAGGAATTCTTTTGGTTTTTGCCCCCCTCCCCCTTCCCCGTGTTCAATTGATGACCATCGTCGATGTGTCATCGAAAATATCTCTAATAATGAAGGATGATAGAGGACCGAGAGAGAGAGAGAGCTTTTGTGGTGATGGTACATATGGGCGGCATCGGCACATAGTTGTGCGGTTAGTGGCTGGTGACGCATCAACGGGGTGGCGAGCCGCTCCGATGAGATGGTTGGGGTTGAACACACAAGAAGGAGAAAATGGCTGATAGAGAGTAGGAATTATTTGGGATTAAGCATACCAAATCAACTCTAAACTATCGATTCTATGAATGATGATGAAAACTGAAGGTACGTATCGATCTACACTCAGCAGAGGATCTCAGGCTCTCAGTTCTATGTAATGTCGAATACTCTTGTCGTAATTTTGGTTCCCATCTTGCTAACTTGGTTTCTTATTCTGCATTCGACTTTATACCATTAAACATGCCACCTTAAATGGATGTTTTTATAATCTCCTCACGTTTATAATATCATAGTTATTTTCCTTTCAGAGAAGCAAATCTTTCTTTTTGGAAGTAAGCATTATTATCGGCACTATAGTATTAATCATGTTTAATTTACTATTTAGACTCCACAACTATTGACGAAACGGCTTTATTCCAGACAATGGTACCATTAGACTATGTATGTGGGTGTGTTTACGCATGTACACACACTCGTATATATATGACATGATAAAAAAATAGAAACACGCGACCACGTGCATTTCTAGGAAAAGAACGCATAAGTTGAAGAGATCGATAAATTATCTTTCCGAACTTTAATCCTAATTTAGCAAGAGATTGTCATTCTTCCACATGCCTGGCAATTTTTAAAAGCTTAAAGATATTTAAAAGTATTTTATGATTTTTTTTTTCTGAAATTTCTTATTAAATAATACGGCATTATTGGTGATTTCTGGCATACAGTGTTTCATCTAATGTTGCTTTTTTTGTATTAGAGAAGCAGGTGCTGTGAGGTTTGGAAAATGGAAAGACATGCCGATTTTTAAATAATACGCATTGTTGGTAATGTTTTTTTTTTTTATAGATGATCATAGTATCTAAACAATCAAGCTGATCATATCTTTTTGGCCAATATACAATATATTTTATCATTAAAAGTTGATGGGATTTGAATTTTATGATCCTAAAACAGTTAATTAATCAACCGCTTTGCATATACAAAAAGATGCAACTCTCCATATTACAAGGGCAGGATTAATACGGACATTAACTTAAAACTTTGTGATTACCAAATGATGGACAATCACAAGAAGATCTGATTATGAGCTTGACGGTTTGATAGGCTCGATAGGCAGTCATTGTGTTGAGTTAGATAATGTTTTTTGAACCTACAATGTGCGAGCAGCGTCCTACTCACATAAATTTTTTTTTAGGCTGACAAGCACACACAAGTGACTCAGTTTTCGGGGTTGGCTCGTCGCTTAGCTAGCCTAGCCAATTTTGTAGACGAAATTTCGAGATTTTTCGAGTCATGGGTGAGTTTGAACAAGGCTCATTAGGCTTGACATCGGACTATTCTATGGTCCTTGACTTATTCATAACATCCTTGAGATCATTTGTTAATCATAATATCCCCTAATTTCTTGCATATATCAAATTCAAGCTTAGTGATAACATGGGTGAGAATGAATTAAAAACATTGAGATATACATTGATGAGTGCTTCTGAAACACTTTGTTAAAGTAAAGAAATGTTACAGTATTTAAATGAATTGGCCGTTCTTGTGACATGTGTAATCCGCGTCTGGAAAATAGAAAATTTCTTATAAAGTATGCTTGACAAATCTCACAAAAGCACTCCTAAACGACACTCAAAATATTAACTTTTTTTGAACATGTAAAATGACTTCTTTTACCCTCCGAGGAAGTATTGTGTATTCCTCTTAGCCTTTTAACAGTAGCAACACTTAACTTCATTAGAACTAGGATTCATTGAAATATGAACAAACATGTTTTTCAACGACACAAAAGGAAAACATGCAAAGCGAACTCTATTTTTTTTTCCTCAATTGATGGAATAACTTATTTTTTCATGATGTCGCAAGTTTGCAACTAAAGAAATCCTTGCATGTTCCCTTCGTCACCGTATTAGGGTAAATAGTTAAAATACTCTTCGAACAGTGCACTTAATCATTTTTAACCGGGTCGTTAAATCTTAATCATTAGCTTTTTATATGTTCGGTCGACTTATTAAACGACTGAAAATGTGTTGTCTTGGTTGCATAATGTTTCATGTTCGAATGTTCATTTTAACTTGCCTTTTATTATCCATGCTATAGTCTTGCCCTAACCCTTGAAAAGACAACCCACATTTCGGAACTTGACCACACCATCAGAAGAAAATCAATGTAGACTTGAAAAGGTACAAATTCAAAACATCAATCAACGGCCTGAGAAATATAATATCATCCAAATTATCTCAGGACCCTTTTCGCTATTTTACCACATATTTTCTACGGAACATAGATCTTGGGTCGAATTATTTTACAATTAATTATAGCGGCATATACACAAAATCTCAAACCACACGACGAGAGGTAGGAAACGATTGAACACTATTATAATGTTTTTCTCGTGAGAAAAATAGAACAGAAAGAAAGAGAAAGAAAGAAGAAGAGACATCATTAAAATAGGGAAAGAAGGTTAAGATTGTCCGCACCATGTAAACGGCCTCCACAAGACAAAATCATAACCAGTTGATAATAAGAAAGTCCCCCAGGAAAACGACTGGAGGGAAGGTGACCGAAATTGCGGTCAAGGTTGGAGCTCCTCACAGCCATTTTTCACATTAGTTTAATGGGGAAAAACCACCCCTCGACGAGTCGTCTTTTTTTTTTTATATTTAATATGGGACACAAGGTTCTCGAGAAATGAGGTCAGTTTAATCATACAATAATGTCCGATTAATTATAATATATTGCGCGCACCTTTCCTCAACCTCTCAGTCTCTCTTTCTCTCTGTCGTATGTATGTGTGTGTGTCGATGATGTGTATGTCGGGACGCGAGAGGGAGAGGGGGACGTGCGACCCACCATTTCACGCGCACGCGACCCCACAGCGCAAACCCTAGTTCCCAACACCATCTTCTTCGCCTTCTTCTTCTTCTTGTTCTTCTCCTTCTTCTTCTTCTTCTTTACCTTCTCTCTTTTCACTGACCATATCGCTTTGTATGTTCGTGGGAGAGACCGGAGTTCAAAGAAAGGAGCCACGCACCTTTTTCACTTCCCATGACAAAGAAAAGTAGCGGGTCATAAAGAAAACCCAGAAAAAAAAAAATTGGAGGGAGAGTAAGAGATTCTCGCTACTTAAGCTGTGGTTTTTCCTGTTCATTACCCTCTCTCTCTCTCTCTCTCTCTCTCTCTCTCTCTCTCTCGGGCTTGCTTCATCACTTTTCGCTCTCTCTTAGGTTCTCTAATCGCTCGCCTTCTTTAACCGTCGCTACCTTCTTCTCTTTCTGTTTCTCTCCATCATCTGCCTTCTTGTGGAAGATCACTAGAGCTAGCGGTCATTTCTGGGGAGGTCATCTCTTTGTCGCATCACTCTCCGCTTGCCGCGGCAATTTGCTTCTTCTCCCCGTTGAGCTTTTGCCATAGAGAAGAGGTGAATTGACCCAGATAGATCTGGGGGTCTATAAGGAATTCAAGTACCGATCAATCCTATAGTTTCAACAGCATATAGTTTGCTCAAATTCTTTTCACAAGGAAGAGGAATCATGGCAAATCCATGGTGGACAGGGCAGGTTGGGCTCCCTGGAGTCGAGACCTCAACAAGCTCCTCCCCGGCGAGAAAGCCTGATCTAGGGATCTCCATGAAGGACAACAGCGGAGGAGGCGGGGCCGTGGAAGAAGAGGAGAGAGATAACAGCGACGAGCCGAAGGAAGGAGCCGTTGAGGTCGCCACTCGGAGGCCGAGGGGCCGTCCGCCGGGCTCCAAGAATAAGCCCAAGCCGCCAATATTTGTGACCCGAGATAGCCCTAACGCGCTTCGGAGCCACGTGATGGAGATAGCCAACGGCGCAGATATAGCCGAGAGCGTAGCCCAGTTCGCCAGACGACGACAGAGGGGCGTCTGCGTGCTCAGCGGGAGTGGCACGGTTACCAATGTCACGCTCCGACAACCCACAGCTCCGGGGGCGGTCATGGCCCTCCACGGCCGCTTCGAGATTCTCTCCCTCACCGGGGCCTTTTTACCTGGTCCTGCCCCACCAGGGTCCACTGGGTTGACCATATACCTAGCCGGAGGCCAAGGTCAGGTGGTCGGTGGAAGCGTCGTGGGCTCGCTTGTGGCTTCGGGGCCTGTCATGGTGATCGCAGCGACCTTTTCTAATGCTACTTACGAGAGACTGCCCTTGGAGGAGGAAGAGGAAGCAGGCAGCGGGCAAGGGCAGATGGGCAGTGGCTCGCCGCCGGGGATTGGTGGTGGTGGGGGGCAGCAACAAGGTGGGATGGCGGACCCTTCGACGATGCCGGTGTATAATTTGCCTCCGAATTTGCTTCCAAATGGTGGACAACTGAACCATGAGGCTTATGGTTGGACTCATGGCCGGCCAACCTATGGCTAGAAAAGGATAATATAGAGAATTAGTCATGAGGACAAGAGGGAGAGAGAGAGAGAGCTTCAGGTCAGCTACTTTATCTTGTATTGTGTTAGGGATATGGAAAAGAAAAACTTGCTCGTGTCTTTTTCATTTTTTGTACATTAAACCATGATTATCATCACTTTGGTACTTCTTTATGTGCAAATCATGGCAAGGGTTTTATTTCCATTTCCTTCAATTATTTTAGTTTTCATAACTTTTCCACTGATTTCTGTGTTTCGCTCCATAAAAAACTACTCCTTCCTGTGTTAATCTCTTCACACTGTTGCATAAAATTTAGAGTAGTCAGGAGCAAAACTACTACTTTAAATTCAGTCTACTGAGTATTTTATTTAAAACCTTAAATAGTGACAACTGGAATTTATTTAGTTTCCATGTATGCAATATGCAAGGAGTTCCATGTAGATCTGACCTAACTTCATTATGGACTTCAGTATTTTCTTTGTTATGGCAAAGTTTACACGATTGACTTCATACATCATTGAGTTGAGAAAGTGGATGTCATAATCTTTAAATCAGGGGCAGAAAAGGTCACTTGTGTGAATTTCCTTTACGGCGGCAGTATATGATCTATTATTTCTTTTTAAAATGTGCTGTTATTCAATTTCCAAAGAGTGTTGGTATGCATTGTTACTATATTTAGTGGTCTTAACTAGAGCCCTTAGGGAAATCGTCAAGAAGACCTAAGACAAAAATATTGAAGGCTTCTTGATCTTGGAAAAAGGTTGATCAATTATTCCAATTATTTTCTTCACCTTTCCTCTTCCTCCCCTTCAATTTGTCCTGGCAGAGCTGAAGTTTTCTTATTTTTCCAACCTCCTCTCTAACATAATTTTTTTTTATCTTTGCTTGTCAAAATTAATCCATGACCATGGCTTTTTTTTTTTTTGTCCCTGAAGAACATGCTCTTCATGCTACTGAATTTCACTTTGAATCTGATAGACTTGGAGCTTGAAGAGAACTACACATACAACAGTTAGAATGAACAGAATTGATACTTGATGGTAAATGAGTGACTTCATGCTTATATATAGTTTGTTCTGTTTGTCTTCGTTGTTTTTAATGTTAAACGGGAACCATAACTTAATTAGAGGAAAGCTTCACAAAGGAAGCTAGAAAGCGAAAAGAAAAAAAGGGAAAAAGGGGGACAAGCTCAAGTACAAGGATTAAATACTTCATAGAGTATTAGCTTGAGGAACCTAGCTAATTAAGTGAAAAATCTGGAGATTAATAAAATGTCTTCACAAGAATTCTCAAGTCCCATAAAACATTGACGTTTTGTTCTAGTGGCCTTTCAGTTGTAAACATCATTCTTCGAGCAAATTTCTGGGCGTGTGCAATTTTAGGTGATGAACTGATGATATATTGCTAAAATGGATATGAAGATTGTGACTTTTTGAGAGGAAAACATATAACTTCAGAATAAGCAGTTCCTCATTTGCTAATTTCTGGGAAAGCATTTGAAGAATTTGGGGGTTTTATCCAAGATTAAATACTAATTAGCTCCTGCATCAGGCTATGGTTGAAACTTCAGCAGACCCAATTTTCTGCACTTTTCAACGTAAAGATTAGCCCGAAGTTCAGAAAAGGTGTACTCCTTGTGCGTGCTTTAATTCGCTAGATGACAGCACATTACTTCAGTTGAAATCTAATTTACTAGCTAGGAATTTTACCCTTCGGACGATGACTAGTAGTGATCCAATAGTCGAAAAGCGAAATTTTTTCTTGTTAAAAAAGCAATCGACGATTGCATTCAGCATATAAGAGCCATATTTCTGGAGCTAACTAATTTTTTTACACTAGTATAGTAGCAGGTTCTATCCATTGCAATTATTCGATTGTATATATGATTGCTAGCTTAAACTATGCTTTTTGAAATAGTCTAGCTAGAAGAATATACACAAACTAAATATATATGACAATGAAATTAATCAGAATGAGAGAACATACTCAAATCTCAGATTAGAAAGATTAACTGCATCATCACCTATCAACGCTTCAATCATCCGTGGAAATTTATGTCCTCAAACTGCAGAATATTTTTTAAAGGAGTTGTATGATCACCCAAATGCAGGAAAAAGTAAATGTATAATCACACATGTTGAGTTTCATTCAGTGATGTTTCAATCATGTTTCGCATATATTTATATCCTCATTCTGTAAATTACTGTTTTTTTCAAATAATGAGACCTAAAACAAATCGATCTTGTTCAGCTGATTAGCCTTCCACAATCCTTACGGACACAGCGTCTGTTTTTTTTAAGGTTTTGTGTATTGGATCGCCAAGCACCACTATATCCCTAAGATCAGTATAGTGCACTTAAAAAGGATGTCTTTCTTTTCTTGACACACTCAAAGGATCCTAGAGTTTAGCAGCAAAGAGGACCCTCTTCACATGCCTTCACATGTCAATGTTAATCATATATTAATTAAATATTAACCCCCAGCTCTTTTTCTTTCTTGCAACATTCCAGGGGTAAAGCACTAGTACCCATTGAGCCCACCTAGGGTTTTAAGATATTCGATCGCGTGATTAGAGTAATTAGCCCCGCCGACGACGAGGAACGACAAGGAATGAAGTCGCCTCGGTTCCTATCAATTGACATCTTTAATTGATTTTTGCCAACAACTCCAAACCCTAGATTAATGTTTGAGCCTAAACAAGCCAGTAAATGATGATGCTTTGAATAGGATTCCGTCGATCTGGAGTAAACTAATGTGGACCATCGAAACGGAGCCCTTCTTGTTCATTAAAAAAGTGATGAGCAGCTAAGTTTTAAAATATAGCCACTGATAATGGAGAATCATGCATCAGCAAAGGGAAATTCAATGGCACTTTGCTGAGTTCCCTTGATGCCGAATATTTTTATTCGATTGGGGGGACGCACTTGCCGTGAAGTACACGTCGTCTGTTTCGGCCGGATGAGGTGCAATTTGACCTAACTTTCAGAAAAAGAATTATGCTAATCTTCTCTTTAGTTAAAGCGTCTCTCCATTTTCGGGTCGACGGCCAATCACAACGCATGAAATTCCCCGTTGTTGAGGATGGGTGGTCATTCATTCTGCAGCTGCATAAGTATATATCAACAATTCACCTGTCTCAACACGTTCTTCGGGTAAAATCATGATTAATATTCCTCAAACAATATAATTATATTAGCTAGGTGACAATCAACTCCTTTAAGTAAAATCTACCTCTAGATTCAAGGGGAGAGATGAATCAGTTAACAAATATCAGAAGGAGAAATATTCAAAAAGAAGAATCTCCTGTTGGGTAATCATAGGTTTAGCAAAGTAAAATATTAATAAATTAGCAACTAAATAATAATCTCTTTGACAATGTATCTACAGCTTATAATAATTACTAATTAATTGGGAATATTTAGCTTCCTAGGCGACCAAATCATGGTCTGTTACATGTATAAAAGAACTGTGCAAAGCATCCTCTTGTCTCTCTGCTTAGACAGCTCACTATGTTTAACAAGGAGATCGTTAATGTCAGACAAAACAATATAATCCTTCTATTGATAGCTAGAAATTTAATCATTCTCGATTAGTTCAATCTTACAATAAAGATGATGCAGTAATTGTGTGGTCAGGGGCATCTGCAACGATAATTTGAAGCTACCTGGAAAGACAACAAGTTTCGGCTTTAGGGCACTGTAAATAACGATTAAACTAATCAAGCTAAGGAGAATCTTCAGTAAGAAAGGTCAATACTGAGCAGAAGAGTAAGTTTCTGATTAATGTTCTGTGCATAGATATGGTAAAAGAAAAATTACCATTTCGACAGAAAAAAAACTGCAATACATATGCAGTTCTAGTCAAATGCAAGACTACTTGCAATGAACAACCATATCTATAAAGTTTCTGTTTCGAAGGTCTCGACAATGAAGGATGGGCCACAGATGTAAGAAGATGTTAAGGATTAGAATGTCTCTGAATAGCACTGGCAACAACGAGTAATCGATATAACTTTTTTTTTTGGCTAAAGTAGTTAATAATATATGTTGAAAAATGAGAAAACTATTTATACAAAGTGGAGGATCCTGTACAGCTTCATGATAGTAGGTAACTCCACCTTCTTCAGTTTTTTTTTTTTTTTTTTTGATAAGTAACTCCGTCTTCTTCATAATATGAATATTTTCGTATGTATTAATATTTTACCCATGTCATCTTGCTGTGTCTATAAGCAAAAAATGGGATATGAAATGGAACTACAAGATAGACTGAATATAGAGCATGAAGCTTGACCTGCAGAACTAGCTTGGGAATGCATCTGCATGGTGGATTGAAAGTTACCAAGTTCCCACACCAAATGAAAAGTTCTTAGATAGATGAAACTTGCATGTCTTATTGTGAGTTAGCAACCGATGGTCAGTCGAGCCTTGACGTCCACACTAAACCTACGGTTGTTCCGGTGCTTCTAAATCAAGTTTACAAAATCAATATACTAACTAGAAGCGACAATTTAAATAACCAACGCATATCCAACATCAGAACGGGAGCCTTGCGCGCGAATTCAATCACCGGATGATTCGTTGCATGGAGCAAGATGTAGAACAAGACGCAGACCTGACTCGAAGAGGATTGATATCACGAAAGAGTTTCGGACATCCATGAGTTTGCCTCGCTTCTTGACCATCGTTGAAGGGTTT
Source organism: Syzygium aromaticum (assembly GCA_024500025.1). NCBI lineage: Eukaryota > Viridiplantae > Streptophyta > Magnoliopsida > Myrtales > Myrtaceae > Syzygium > Syzygium aromaticum. The sequence goes on from CM044892.1 coordinate 34,335,920, forward strand.
AACTGGACTGGGGCAACAAAATGGCGCAATTCCATCTGAAGCACCTCACGACCCCTGGAGATTCTGAAGGGGCGGGGGGGCTATTCACGGGAACAAGGAAAATGGAAAACGACAAGGAGAAGACCGTGGAAAACGACAGGGCTCCGGTCGGTAGAACAAGAAAAATGTGGGTGGGGGGGATTGAGCCGGCTGAACGATGATGATGCAGCTGCAGAACCCCCCGGAAGACCCGCCGTGGAGGGAGGCACGTCCCCGTGCAATTGCGTCGTGTTTGGGGAATTGGGTCGTAACATCGTCGCAACCCCCACGGGGACTTTGCAATTTGTCCCACCTCCGTTTCGCGTTTTCCACGTTTGAGAAAAATTCTCGTGATTCTGTGAACACTCTTCACTGGATTGGTTCGTTTTTTTTTTTTTTTTTTGGTTCTGGTGATAATTAAGGGTTGGTTCATCCTGCAGTCAGGCCGATCTGATTCGGGGAGCCACCGACCGGCCCGGTTCTAGGTCGATTCCTGGGCAAAGCTCGCCAAATCGGCCGGCTCAAGCCTTGGTTCTAAAAAGCTCGAAATTTGTTTGGCTTAGACCTATCTATTCATTCTCCATTAAAAAAAAAGGGGGCTCCTTTGTTTTTCGGAGAAAAATGAAAATTCAAGTTTTTGAGCTAGAGAAAATAACTTATCCCTCGATCTAATCTGTGAGCACTCGTTCCGATAGCAATTCCCGCAATTTAGTTCCTTCAAAATTTATTCATGGAGTTCACAAAGATAAAAAGAAAAGATTGGTTTCTCGGTTTTTTTTTCAAACTGATTATTGATTTCGAATTCAAGCTCGATCAATTGGAACTTTGGACAACCCAATTTGAAACTTCAAATATACACATAATTTTTTTCAGTTTCCACTCTTTTAGAAGGAAGCAAGGAGCAAGGAGCAGAGAGTGTCAAAATAGCAGAGATGCTTTGTATTGAATGACCTAGTGTATGTCTTTACACTAAGAGAGTTTGAGAAGCAGATTAAGCCCAAAAAAATATGGAGAAAAGATATTACCAATGTCCAAGCTTTACTAAGCCAATGATCCCTCGTGGTCCTCCTACGCAAGAGGTATCAACTTGGAAGGAGGACTCTCCCTCCTTTGGGCTTCTATGGATGTGTGATACATCTGTTCATGGCGGAAGAATGATGCTGAATCCACGCTCACGGACCTGAGTTGTGGCCCAATACACTCATTGACCTGTTGAGTCAACCATTCCTATTTTTCCCTTTCCTATGGTGCGACCATCTGTGATTGAACTCCTCTTATTCATTCTCAATTGTGCAATTAAGGGATTAAACAATCCCCACTCGCTCCACAGGAATTGTCAAAGGATGTAGTTAGACGAACAACTTAGTAAAAGAAAGCGGGATACGTAAGTGTTTCCTTAACTCGTTCTAAATACCGTATGAACTGGTCAACTACCAAGATACATCTTCTAAAAACAGAGTTTCTATTAACCGTAAAGTTTGATCAATTAGTTGATTAAACCATGACTTAAGGAATTTACGTCGAATTTCACCCACTCAACTGACCTAGCACATCCAATTTCGTACAAAAAGGGTCTTCCACTTTGGGACCGAGAGTTTGTCCGATCCATTGAACTGGCAATTTCATTCGATCTAACAGGGTCTCATAAAAACCAACATCAGATGTTAAGAAAGAAAAGAACCATATGCGTCATTCAGTGCTTTTTTTTATGTAATTGTTTTTTCCTCTAGTCTGATCAAGGACTAGAAGTAGAAGCAGATGTATTGATATTATAATGAAACATCTCTTGTATTATGCCCCTAGTCTCATGCAACCAACTGTAGACTGAAAAAAGCCTTTATAATAGAGCCACTCAACATCTGTCAACATGTTTCATGCCTTCAAGTAATCGAGCCATGCTCTGCATAAAGACTTCACAGCTTGAGAGAGAGAGAGAGAGAGAGAGAGAGAGAGAGAGAGAGGCTTGGTGTAGTCCCACATACTTGCTTAAAAAGGGCAACTTGATATTATACATGGCATATTTTTCGTTCTCTCTCTAAAACACGCAAAGATTCCACCTCTAACAAAGAAAAATGCGGCAAATTCAGTGATCACCGACTCAAGATAGTAAACAAATGAAGAATCATGCTACCTCAGAGTGCTGTGCCAAACTGTTGACTTCCATGTAAACTACAATCCTGAAATGCTCGACCCACGTCTGAAACCCGAGACAAAACAACTCTTGCCATGGCGCTACTACCTGTAATCAAATTTATTATGGAACTTCAGCAAGCTTCGCGCAACAACTGGATGCAAGCAGACTTAACTTGGACGCTCACATTGTCATGTGCCGTAATAAGGTTCATCCATACAGAACTTCTACCGCCTGTATTTTATGCCTGTAGCTCAAGAACACAGCAGAAGGGATGGTGGCTGAAGCAAGCCTACAACGAATTAAACTGAACAATTCTGGTCCACACTATTAACAGCTTGACCAGTCCAATATTGCACCAGATCACATAAAACACCTTATTTTGAGAGAATGTGCATGACCGGACGGTTCATTTCTACTGCAATTTCAGATTGTCTATTCTTGTGAATCTCTGCATAATTCTTGCAGATCTGAATTGATCTGATGAGAATTTGAGTAAAAGCTACATTTAAGCCTATTGGATTCTATCAATAAGCAAAATAAATGGTTAGAAAAGCATAGTGACTGCATTTTGTCTACATCATGCGAGAAGAATCGACACAGTGATGAGGGGAAAGTAGAAGAGCCGCCCATTAATGAATTCATCACCTCCTACACCTCATCATAACGCTTCACCTGCTCGCTGCAATACTCGTCGAAGTTCATCGGCCACGCCTTGCAGGACTACTGGTTTCCATAGCACGCCGTTCATTCCACTCTGTAGGCACCTTTCCCAAACACATTCCTCAGCGCTCGCTGTCAGTGCAATGATTAATGGCCAGTGACGGCTGCGATACTTCCTTATTCTCATTGCAACCTCGAAACCGTCCATATCGGGCATGTGAAGATCCAGAAAAACCACTCTGAGAGAATGATCTGTATGGCCCAGGGCACTAAGGCATTCTAGACCCGTCGAAACTGAAGTCACTTGACAACCGAGCCTTTCAAGAAGCTTTTTGGTCACAGTCCTGTTAACATCGTCATCATCTGCAAGTAGAACCCGGAGGCCTCTAAACAGAGAGTCCACGTTTTGTTGCTCCATGGGATTTCCAGGAGGCAACACGGCTCTTCCCCGAGAATCTTGCCTTAGGAACCTGAGAACAAGCGTCATCCTCTGTGGAAGACCTCGAGAAGTGGAAGCAATCCAGATATTACCTTGCATCATCTGCACATGGTTTTCACAGATCTTTAAGTTGTAAAGAGACACTTCAAATGGCTGCACAGACAAGGTCCTACCCCAAAATGTTGCTACAGAATCATCAGTTTCAAAGTACAAAAGTGCAAAGATAATATCAAATGAGTTGTTAATGAGTATCTCAAACAAAACCTAAACTCAAATTTCATCGCTTTTGCCGGAGTTCAACCAATCGAGTTTAATAGCATGAGCAGTTTCCTGAGTTAACAGCTCATTAGGAGTCTCTCAAGTCTTTAAAGTTTAAGGTATGTACAATGAATTATCAAGCGGAACCAAATTAACAACATACATTGCAATGATTACTCAATTTGATGATAGCAGTACCTACTGCAACCAAATTAATGACAGAGTATAGAAACATCTAAATCAACCCATCGTCCAATCTGACAACAGGACAAACATTTTTATTAGCAGACTTTTGATCCTTTCTTGTACTATCTGGCAATGACAAGCCTACTGTTAAGAAAGAAATATGATAAGCACTGCAGTCACCCTTTAGTACAGCAGCCAAAAGATACAGAGCACCCTCTTGCAAATTCCTAAATTTTTTGTGAATCCATGAAGCCCCAACTGAGTCGGTTAACTTCACAATGACAAACCACATGAAAACAGCAACGATTATGCAGCCAAAAATGGCATCCAAACCTGATGTGACGAGGGAACTCACGATTGTTTAGTGAAAACTGATAAATACAAGGGAGTGCAAGCACCAACCTGGACAAGCTTTTTGCAGGCATTGAAGCTCACGGCATCTTTATTGTTGTTGCTGCCACAACTCCAACCAGCTGGGTGCATTCTGGGAATTAAGCCACCTGAAGGAGCACTTCCACTTGCAATCTCAATTTCAAATTTTACAGTTACAAACTCATTACCTTGGGAACCCCAAGCCTTATCATGCTTCACCTCAGTATCACTCTCACAAGAGACCCGAAAAGTGACATTATCCCGTCCATCATAGATATCCAAAAGATACCCAACCATATGCAGTATCACTTGAAAAGTCCTCCTTTCATCGCCCATAACCTGATCGGGGGGAGAACTTTGAACACTGATCTCAAAACCACAGCCCCTATAAACACAGAGGCATTTGGCAAGGCAAGAGGCTTCCTTGATCATAGCATGTAAATTAAAACGTCTCATCTCAAAAGGGAACTTCCCATCATCTTTAGCAGAGATCTCCATCACGTCGTTAATTAAGGTAGAGAGGACATTGCTGGCCTTTGCCATTGCGTCAACAATGAGTTTTTGTTCAGGGTTCATAGTTTCTTCTTGAAGAATAGACAGCAGGCCCACAATTGAGTGCATTGGCCTCCTCATCCCATGACTCATCACTTTCTGAAAAGAATTTCGTGCCTGACTAGCCATCATAGCATTTCTCTTAGCATGTTGCAAAGCGCGGTTTTGTTCTGCCAATTTCTCTCTCATAAGCTGAGATTCTTCAAGAATTGCGGCATGAGAAAGGGCCACGGCCACCTGATCGGCAACCACTTCCACAATCTCCATGTCCTGGTAGCTCCAATCTCTAGGATTTGCTTGTGGAAGAACCAAAACTAGTATTGCATAATGTGTATCAATCGACTGTGGTGTTCCTCCTTTAAAGTTCGACGCCTGAAGCATTGGCATCCGGATTGCTGCCACAGCACCTAGCTCATCAAGCCCACCACTACTCACAACCGCCAGGGCTGAATCTGGCCTCAAAATCCTCACACCCTCGCTCTCTTTTATCTCTATCACGTCAGGATCATTGATCGGGATGGAGCGACCGTAACTCTTCAATGAACTTGCCTTCAACTCATGGGTCATAATCATTTCTGTCCGATCATTATTTGGCATCCAGACCGCACAATTGTACAAATCCAAAGTTTTAGAGAGCTCAACCAGAGTTGTGTACAATATCGTATGCTTATCCAGTGACTTCCTAATCTCCTGCGTCAGCATACGGACATGCCAGCTAGCCTCCTTCTGTCTCTTCATCATCATAACCTCGTAGTCTAATTCCAATACGTTCTGTTTCAAGAAAGTTTCTCTCACCTTTACTTTGAGCAGCAGAGGTATCAAAGTCAAAAGGGTTATCGCAGTAGCACATGAGACCAACGCGGTGAGGAACTTCGCAATTGTGAGGGACAGCATCAATTGGAATGAGTGAGGGCCATAGTAAGTCCAACAATTGAGCAAATGTGTCAAACCACAGAGGACAATAAATGCTATGAACTGAGCGAGCACCCATTTGAATGGCACGTACGACAAGCTAACGAAATAAAGGAGTTCGAGTGGTATTGAAAAGTATGCCACGGCAATCAAGAAATCACTCACTCTCTGGCACTCTAAGATTCTTTCGACGCTCCAAAAGCCCTCATCATCGCAGCAGCTGAAACTGTTGTCATCGGCGTAAGCACAGACAGTAAGGGACGATAGGAATAAGCCAAGAGCGACTGCTCTTAACATTGCCCCCCGAGTGAGTGCCTAATCAATTCATCTCACCTCGATGTTTAACTTCCAAACGAGAGGCAATCTCCAATCAAGGAAATCCAACGACCGCTCTCATAGCAAGAGAAACCAATCTGCCAAAATTCCAAGACGTATCAATCTGCTTCCGCGGATGTGAAGCAGGAGGACTAGTTCCTTCATGCTTGAGATCTAGCAAAAACTGTACACCAGAGCATCTACAATCCCCAGCCTCTCAACCATAACAGCTTCCTTCTCTTTCTTCCTGCTCACTAACTCCACAAATCATCCAAAAAGAAAAAGATCAAAAACAAGGTAGAGGCACCGCAACAATGTCCAGCCCCACAAGACAACCAATCAATCTGAAGCAAACGGTCTCCAATCTACAAAGGACAGATACCAGAATCAATGCCGCACACCAAAAGGGGAGCTGCAATAAGAGAGAAAAAAAGGAGGGAGCTTTTCTAATCTTCACTAGCGAATGGAGTCTGTGAGCAAAGGGGGTACCTCCAAAAAAAAAAAAAGCCAAGATCAGCCCGTCGCCTCCTTCTTGATCGTTACCCCGCTGGCAAAAGATCAAGAACCCACCAGAACAGCACCCCCCCACCCCCCCTCGAATTCTCCAATCACGAGAAAAGGCGAAACCTTTCCGCCCCCCAAGGAGCAAAAGGAGCCGAAAATGCTCGAACCCCAGAAATGGAAAAATGGAAACAGACCCCGCAGGGGGGGCCAAGGAAAACCGAGCTTTCCCGAAAAAGAAACAGCCAAAAAAATAAAACCACCAGCCGAACTCGCTCCTTTTCTCACTTATTTTTTCCACTGCAAAAGGAGGAGGAGGAAGAGAGATCGGTTCCGGCCGCACGAGTACAGAGAAGAGAAGACCGACTGAAATTCCTGAACACTGTAGCTTCAACTTAAAGTAATACACACGCGCGCGCGCGCACAGGCAACGAAAGAAAACAAGAACAAGAACAAGAACAAGAACAAGAACAGGAAGAGGAGGCAAGAAACGAGAGAGAGAGAGGAGAGAGAGAGAGAGAGAGGTGCGCGTGTGGGGTTCAAGAAGTGGGACCCACCAAATATTACGTGAAGAGAACCTGGACTCTCTTTGCCCCCCCTCCTCCTCCTCTCTCTCTCTCTCTCTGCCAGCCTAGTCAGACTTTCGGACCGCAAAGCATCTTCCCCCCCATGTTTATTTTATTATTATTCTTCGAAAAAAAATCCGGTCAGTCGTGATTTTCTCGTATTAATTTTTTGCCCAAATTGCGCTTTTTCCCGTATTAATTAACGTCGGTTAGGACTTCTTCCTTTTTTTTTTTTGGGTGGGGGGTCAGAGGTTACGACCTTCAATGTCACGTTATCTTCGGTTTTTTTCTGTTTTTTCCATTGGCCACCCCGCCGCTATGGTGTTTTTATCCGGGGTGATCGAGTCCCGCTCGGAAACCGGGAACCGGACCGAAGGGGCTGGGGGGACCGGTGCCCTTTGGAACTGGTCCGATCCGGGAGCTGGCGGCATGTTCAGTTTTTCTTTTTATTTGTCGTTAAATTAAAGCGTTTCTACGATAAGTAAGTTATGTGTAATATTGTTAGTTTCATAGAGATTTTTTTCAATTTGTGACAAAATTTGATTGGATTTAACAATTACTATAGTGCTTTGATTTGTTCTTGTTAATTTACTCACGTGCATAAATAAACGTAAGTACTCCGGCCTCGATGGGCCTTCCACTTTGAAATGAGAGATAGACTAGGATTTATTTAGAAGTCTTTAAGAAATAAAAATAATTTAAAAAAAACATCGGTCCACTCGAAGTGGTTCAAGTGGGTAGCTCCACATCCAATTTTATAGAACCGAGAACTAGATCACTGCCCTAGAATTGGTCGGTTTGGTCCGGCCCGAGTAATTCTCGATCCAGGTGGTTCCTTTTGTTCACCTCTAGCTTTTATGGTTTTTGGATATTTATACTAAACAAAAAAATGCATTTTCGAGGATACCATTATAACATAAAAAGAAAAAAAATTCCCAAATGGGTAACCTTGAGACACTTGTTCAAAATTAATTTTCATCTTGCGAGATGTCTCAAACTGTCATCCCCGATAGAAGGCGTGGTCTTTGCTAACATTCAGTTCAATATCCGACCAAAGTGCATACGAGTCCCCAGACATGGTAAATGACCACGAGATGGATCTGACATGGAATGCATGTATGTATTCTAATGGGAAATTGGACAAAATGCTAATGGACGGTAGATTTGGATACTAGTTGGATTTTTTGTGAGCAAAATTTTTGGTGAATACGTCACTTGGTACTGATTTTGGATTTTTAATGTCATGAACCTTGTAAATTATGAGGAAATGTTTGCAACTTTCAATGCGTCAATTGGTCTCGTAATATACACAATCAATATTTTGAAATTGAATATGTTTAGCAAGTGCACCGTATGCACTTATTAACAAGATTGGTATGTCGGGTTGATTTGCACGTTAATGGCTTGAATAAATACATGTCAATTAAGTTTAATGAAAAATATTTGAATGTTCAAAATATTAATTATGCATATCACAATAAAATAAATAAAAATCAACATGCCAAAAAAAACTAAATAATTCTTTAATTGATTGTTTGACAAATTTCTTGTGGGATGGGTTTAGTATATTTGTTATGGGTGATCACTTCTTGGTCTAGTCTAGTTCTGATTTGGTCCGATAGAATCAGTCACTTTTTTATTTTTTTTTTTTCCACTACAACGAGAGAGAAATGACAAATCTCAATATATTGATAGAAATAATGGCGAGTGAAGACTTATTGTGGTGTGACAATAAGGGGAAAACATTATACGTTGTTTTAGTTCACATTTTACTAATTTTTTTGAAAAAAATAAAAAATTAGAAAAAATATAAGCAGTCGGTCCGGTTCGATCCAATTCTCCCTTGAAAACGAAAATCAAACTATCTGGACATCGATTCCATTTTTAGAAATTAGGAACCGGATGAAATTGGTCTGTCTAATTCGGTACGGATAGTTCTTGATATGGGCGATCCGTTTTTCGCACTCTTAATATTTGTTATGAAAGTTCCATGTCTCTTTTCACATGCGACCATGAATTTAGGACAAAATGACTCTGGCAGATAAAATCCGCGCGACACACTTGTCGCCCCCACCTTTTTGAAAAGGCCAACCTATAGGATTACGAGAAACCAGGATCTTATCTGTGGAGCATAATTACAAATTAATGATGTGAAGTGACTCGTACCATAACATTGATTTGGAAAACATATATATTTTTAATAAAAATCACTCCTGTCATTCAAAATAATTAACTTATAACTATTCATGTTTAAACATTTTCTTAAACAATAAAAATATTTTTTTGTTCGTTCATTTATGTAAATAATGTAAACGATTATTTTAAAAAAAATATTTTCAAAATTATTTATTTTCACGAAACAATATGATCCTTTGTCATATAAGCGGAAAAATCATTGGCTTCCAGTAGTATACCAATAGCTACACCATGTTTTTCTTACGTAAAAAACCTGAGATAATGATATAAATAGCTCCTAAACTTTGGTGTAATGTACAATATGATCTCCGAACTTTCAATTTTTTTAACGTGATCCCTACACTTGAGCCTAATATGCAATGATATTCTTGGACTTTTAGTTTGTTCATGTGATCCCTAAACCTTTGATAAATGTTCAAACTGGATCCTAGATTATATGAAAATAACAAATATTATCTTTTCATTAATATGTGTTCATGTACAATATTGAACATTTTCATATAATACAAAGACTAGTTTTAACACGCACAAAATGTTCATGGTCATATCGAACAAATTAAAAATTCGGGAATCATATTGTATATCGGGTCATTGTTCAAAAACTATTTGTGTCATTTTCCTTAAAAAAAAAAACCCTTTTTCGGTCGACGTACGAAAAACGTGTACCAAAGAAAAATAAAATAAAATAAACGTGGGTATTTAAAGATATTCCGAATATGTAAAGTCTACGTATCGGGGTATGTCCACCAAAAATTGCTATGAACATCACCATCGTGGTACCTTTCGAATTGGCAGCACATGGAAAGGATATTTTCAAAAGGAAAGCAGTGGAATCGAAAGCCTAGAAAGCGACCCTCGATTGCAATTTTCGCCGTGTTTTGCGAGGCAGCATTTGTAATGGAACGTCACGTGTTCCACACCCCAAAAAAATATCTCTCACCAAAACCATGATGTCCTAAGTCGTATCGCCTGGTCTATCTGAATCCGATCGGTTTAATTGAGTTCTTGGGGGCGTATCGTCTCATAATTCCTCGATTCTCGCCTTATTTACTCGTTAAAGAAAAGCCCCTCTCGAAGGCGCGGTCCGTGGCACCCGCATGCTGCGATTTTAGATGAAACCGACAGAAATTATTCGTAGACTATGTAGGTTTATACTATCTTGATTGTGGCATTTGCATGGATTTTTACAGACATGTGTTGCAGCTGATATCTTCCCTGCTCATCTTGACTTTTGGCATGTTTACACAATGTGCAAAACTGAACGAGTGGGAGAAAAAGAGATTTGTCTCCTCTATTGATTAATGCAAAGTTCCACGTTAATCATCAACAGATTATAGTGAGAGATTATTTACAGAATTCAGAGTCACGTTAAGCATTGATTCACCTCACCTAACAAAACTTCCTTGCTCCTGGATGAGGACGTTGGTGACAAAAAGTAAGAAGGCAATATTATCCTGTAGTTATCGCGCCCTGGTTCGATGGCGTGTCCCGTGAGGGGATTTCTTCGGAGTACGCCTGATCTGCGGCGGTACAGAAGCAAAGCCGTGCTCGAGAAGATTGCATCCCGATCAGGTCAATGGGGAGTGTTTTTATCGGCGAACCGCCTCTGTTCATCGGTCAGTCAGACCGCGGTAGCAAGAAGCTGAAGCCCGAGTTCTCGTGGATAAGTGGCGGAGGCTCGATGTCTGCTATGTCCATTTGTTCCATCGACTTCGATATGTCGTCCACCGAAAACGGAATGCTGCACAGAGAGCAGGAGTCAAGAAGTTGTGTGTCACCTAGAAAGAAACTCTATGGGAGATCAAGTAACATGGCGGTGTAATGGTAATTGAGGAAGCACTGATTTTGTTTCAAAGTAAATCTTGAAGCTAACCTGGAATCATCATCGAGTAGGAATGAACTGCTGACTGCATTGTTCGAATCTTCAGTCATCAACACCCTCATATTGGAAATGACCTGAACGAGAGTTGTTGAGGAAAGCCAAGTTCAGGATTAGCATTCCTCCCCGTTGAAGTATGCCAAAAGAAAATGACCGAGAAATCCTCCACAGACGAGAACGACTCTAACCTAGTTCTAGAGCGAGTAATCCATCGAGAGAAACTTACATCCGGAGATACACTGTGCGTGCCATACTTGTCATCCCAGTACATTGTACTGATCCGGTACAGCTGCTGAATACTTAAAACCTGTAACACGAAAGAGGAGTTAGATCGTGTAGGAACTTAGCAGAAGTACAGGGTACTGGAGCTGTTCCAGGTTGCCAAAGCTAGCTCGGTGATTGACATTACTCACTGGACACAAATCATGGCTTATTTCATCCAGCGTTTTCTTCGGCTTTTGATGTATGACCTGAATTGCCAAGACCGAACATTTGAGTGATTCTGGGCTCATCTTTCTACAACAGTCGGGGGAAGTACCAGAAAGTGATGAAACGAACAAAGTAGCCCACTTACCAGAAACCCGATTGCCTGTCGAATATGCTTTAGCTCATCCCAAGCCGAACCTGCGTACTGCATAACTTGGCTTGATTAAAAAGAAACCTAGAGAACAACAGCTGAGTGATGGTGTCCAAATTGTACCTCATCGGTTGCCTTGTAACACCAGTGTTCCAGCTCAGCTAAGCCTGCTTTGACATATTCCCCATTGCTAAATGAACAGCATTCTCTCCGCAAAAGAAGACTGGGGGAGAAAAATGAAGTGAGACACTGGTTCATTGTTCAGAAACAATTGAAAAGCACTAAGTTCTAAGTTAGGTACCTGTTGAATAGCTGGACGTTGATGAATGAAAAGATTTGTATGAATACTTTACGAACCAAAAAGGGCGGCACCTGGAACATAACAAAGATGAACGTACTCAAAAAATGTCACAACTGCTGAATTGGGCAGATAAATAAATCACAAGATCTTTGTGACAGGGAATATTAATTTGGCCAACAACTAAGAATAAGATGACACGGGAGCAATAAAATGTGAAATTCTAAATAATTGAAGCTCATCATATTATATATAATTAGGAAATAAAGTAGATATGTAAAAGGCCTAAATGGAGTTTACTGACATGATTCGATTTCAGGGTGTCTAAGAAGTTCCCGAGGCTCTTTACAATTCCCTGCCAGTGTGCAATTAGAGCTTGCTGGGCTGCCGTATTTGCCACCGAGCGAGCCCCCTTGACTAAGCTTGCTCTTGATGTTCTTGGTGCCTAGTTCATCATTGGCAAAGAAAACTCGTGTAAGCTATTATTGACTGAAGGTATCACCGTAGACACAAATCTCATAATCAATTGCCGAACATAACGTCAATTAGAGGTCACTACCTGGATGCATAAGCCGAGTAGCGGAGATATTTCCTTTTTCAGGTTATCTCGAATCATTCCGTATATCTTTTCCACGTATGCCGTCAATTGCTGTTTAAAAAGCAAAGCTGGATATTTCGCTTCAACTTGCCGTAAAGAATCCATTCCTCCACCAATGCTGCCATTGATCATGGACAGGTTAACGCCTTGTGGTGTTCCACGGAAACTCTGAAAGAGAAAAAAAAGGCAAACATAAGAATGGATCAGAAACTAAATTAGTCGAACTTCATCATACCCATGAATTTATACTGTTCTCATTCATCCAAAAATGAAAAACCCCAATTCAGGCTTAATGAGGAAAATTTACTTGTGTCATTCTTCCAAACAGGGTGGCGGATGATGATCTTCGGCGCTGTGGGGCCATTCCAGCTGCACCACTTGCTTTTAGTGTGCGTTGGAGCAAAAGCAAAAGCGTTGAGGCATTAGATAACCAATATGCCAAAACATCATTGTTATCCTGAGTCTGCTCCATTTGATAATATTCAAGTTAGGGAGGCATCAAGTACGGAGGAGATCAACATGAGGGGAAAATAAAAGCTGCAACATCATGAGGCATCACTGACCTCAATAGCATTGCCTATAGTCTGAATGATCCGATCGAAAACGCTTGTACGCTCGACTTCAAAGGATCGCCAGTGTAACAAACATTTATATATGATGCAGGCAGCGATTGGTCGGTTCCCAGAAAAGCCGAGGTGCTGTGCGATACATCTGATGAGCAGCTCTTGATTCTCCTGCTGCTTTTCGTTCAATGACTTCTGAGGTCTATCCTCAACTTCGGAAGAATCTCTGTGGTTGATCGAATGACTATGTAGATCCTATTCCATTCAAGACGTGTCGAGTGAGAGAAATTCAATAGAGAGGAATTAAAAAGTCTTTATGTATATCTTGGAGAGTTTGTCATACCAGATTTGGCCTCGAGTCTGTAGACAGATGACCACTGTCAGCACCTCTCTGCCAGTTTTGCAACAAGACAAGAATTATTTTAGGTCATGATACTACCAGTGAATCTGGAAATATATGATCCTGAGTTTACCTGAAGAATTGATCTGGATCGACCTGAAAGGAACTTATTGGGTGCCATCGACACAGCCTGCTGACGAAAAACTTGATTCTCTGATTCTAGATTATTGATCTTCTCCTCTAACCTAATTATGTGATAGCAAACTGTCAACTGGCCTTACACTTTTTTTTCGCAGTAATTAAAGTTTCGCAAATACATTAATAAGAACATTAATGTCACTTAAAATGGTACCAAACATCAGCAAGCCATACCTGTGACAAGTCATAATTGTCACAAAGATGAAATGAAAAGTGTACTTTCAAAAGGATATGTTTAGATGCATGGTTCACTAACATCAGTCTATACGTGTTTTTGTTAGGGTTGTAGGAGTTAGTGCATTCATAATAGGGAATAAGTTATCTGAAGGAAGAGTTACCTGGTCAGAGATTCCTGGAGTTGATGAACCTTCTTCTCTGCTTCTTCTAGCTTTTTGCGTCGTTCTTCACTGTTCTCCAGGGCTTCTGTATACTTTTTATCTGATTCATCTGCTCTTTCTCGCTCTGAATCCAGCATGGCCTGGTTGATCATATATTGGTTATGGTTTAACATTTTATGAGATGTCTGTCTAAATCTGCGATATTATGACTATTTGATGACATCCTTCGTGCAAATTACTATACCTTCAGGTTCTCTACTTCTGATGTTAGAGAATCAACTTTCTTTGTGTCCTCCACAAAAACTTGGGTTTCTTTAATAACAGGAGGTGCTTCTTCAATGGCTTTTTTTGCAGCTTCTCGTTCCTTGACAAGCTCTGCATTTGTTTCGTCAACCTTGGTCTGCAAGGCTTGAACTGTATTTTGCAACTTTACTATCTCCTGTGCTTTGGCTTCTTCTAAATCAGTCTGCACAAATAATTTCAGTTTGAATGAGGATGCGATCAAGTACTTAAAACACAGTATCCCAAAGAGGCACTGTACTAGATGGCCCATGAAAAGGGAGCTCCACACTAAGAAACAAGATATTACCCTTAAACGTTTTTCCAGTTGTAGTCGCCATGTTAATTCTTCCACGTGTTTTTCAAGCTTATCCTTTGCTTCTTTGAGTGCACCTGTTTCCCTCGCAGCCTGAAACATTACAGGAATTGAAAGTGTTCAGCCCAGTGAAAACAAACAGGAATGACATGAAACAATTCATAAGAACGTCTGCGTAACATATGTCCATTTCCGAACAGTATCAACAGTTACATAGCCATGAAGAAGACATATCGAAGGACAACTTGAACGTATAATCCACACATCTTTTAGACAGATTCATGCCACCATCTTCATTCCCCTCTGTTGAGGTAAAAAAATTAGAAACCAACATGACCCGCCTATACTCTTCTTTTTCGTGCTAGAACATTTTCCTCAAGAACTGTCACATTGATAATATGATCTACAATATGATGGAAAATCTGCATAGTATTTTGTGTGGCAAAGCACAGAAGATTATGTAGTGCATACCATTTTCAGTTTCCTAAGTTCTTTTTTGGCAATTCTTCCTCTCCATCTATTTTGTGCAACTATACATCCCCTTTGAAGCCTCTTGTAGTAGGAGGCAGCCCTATGGCACCGCCATCTCGTCTGTATTTGGCAAGAAGTTAGAGAACAAAAATTGTTAGCATGTAATACACTTGATATCAAGTGATGCAATCGAACTATTCCTAGAATTTAACCTGAATAATGATTGCTGCTTTTGTTTGCTTCCTGAATCTGAATTCTTTACGTGCAGCCATCGCCCTTAAACCCACTTGCAAGACAAGCACCGAAGCACGGAGTCTGCTGTAAGTCATTCTAGCTTGGTGCCTACGTATGTGTTTTTGAATTTTCACAGCGTTGGCCTCCCGCCTCATCCGATCATAAAGCTTGCAAGCCAACCGTCCTGTAATCATGTAGAACAAGATGAGGATTTTTTCTTATGAAGTGTGAGAAAGGCATGACTTTTCTGGTTGCCCTCTTATAAAGGGAAAAAAATGCATGACTTGCCTCTCCAAAAAGATTGAACAACAATCGTAGCCTTTCTAATAGCAATGAAACGCTTGCGAGCATAGTGGGTCCTTATACGACGTTGGATTGTTTTCGCAGCATTGCTTAGTACTTCCGCTCTCCGTGCATCTAATTCAGCCATCTGACCGGCTCTTAAGAAGACTTTCGTTTTCCCTATCTGCACCCATAAATGGTGTATTGACATTAATTTCAAAGACCATAATGCAAATTTCAATGTGTTCAAAACATTTTTAAGCAAAGACAATTCCTCCAAACAAGGAACTATGGTTGCAGCATAGAGAAAACTCAAATGTTTTGGTTGCCAAAAGTTGAGGGCACGAAATGATTGTTCCTGATCACACAGACTGAATAGCAGTCAGCAATGACAAGTACACAAACTATAGGAGCTACCTGAAACCCTTTGAGCCCCTTCTTTTCGAGAATCTTCTTGCAAGCTTCCTTTTCGTCATAGCTATTTTTGCGAGAACATGTAAAATATAAACATCAGGAAATCCAAATGTTTTTTCAACAATAAATATCAAAAAGTAGTAATAATAAAACTATGCCATGCATCTGCAGCTGAATGGCACAGTTATAGTCGACTTAAACAGTATATCAGATACTCACTTTCCTTCTACAAACTCCGGAGCAAGAATTCCAAATCGGTTAATGAAGTCGAAGAAGGGGCGGCGAGTTGGGTATCCAGCACAGCTGATTCTTATTGCCTCTAAGACACCCTGCAGAAGACACTCATCACTTCTAGCAGCAAACCAGATACATTAACAAATGAAGACGAGGCAAGAAATAATGTCGTACTCACACCACAACGCAATTGTTGCATGATATTGACATTCTCAAATATGGCAGGTTTGAGAAGGTTGTTTGGTTTAACACATCTTATGTAGTGGGGCTCAGTGGAGTTCAACGTATCCATTAGTTGTTGTAGTTGCATCTGCATCATTAAGTCATCAAAATAGTTAGGAATGAGGTAACAGGGAAACTGAGAAAGTGAAACACTAAAGCAAGATCACCTTGAACCGAGATCCAATAGAGGAAAACTTGGAAGATTTGCTGGTCTCCTCTGGCAGAGGAGGAAAAAGGCCAGCAACAAAACTACACTGCGATGCACTCAACAAATCTTGATGCTCTGGTACGACATAGTCCTTGTTCTTGTCTAGGAATTGGTCAGATTGGTACAAGACCTGAAAAAAACAGTGCGAGGAGAGAACATCATGTATGTGAAGCTACTTTTCTTTCACATATGTTAGAGTCCATCAACATAACCTACCTCTCCAGCATAATGTGCAATGGTAAAATCAGTCCGAGACAATTTTGGTTTGATGAAGCGCTTGTTATTTTTGAATGTCTGATAAAGTTTGTTTGCAAATGTTTCATGTGTTGACTTGGGAAACATACTGCAAATAAACATTGTTAACTATTAACAAAGTCAGAAATAGGGACTGATCTCATGAATAAGACAGAAATCCCAAAGCTACAAACAATTCAAAGGAACCCAATCACCGGCTCACTAACTTTGGATGACTGGGGCAGAATATTGTCAAATGAAAAATTCTATTTGAAACTAGAACCTGCAATGGTGATTAATGGGCAAAACAGTGGATCATACCAGGCTTCGTCAAGCAGGGCGACAATTCCACCTGGTTTCTGCAGCAAGAAAACCTTACTTGTAAATTAATGGAAGTTTTAGAATCACTTCATGATGATAACTGACAAGAGAAGAATCAAACCTTTTCAATAAGATCCAAGACATCTTGATTATCAACGAATTCTATGTAGCTCCAATCGATCTCTTCTTTTGTGTATTCTTCTTGTTCCATCTTGAAGACGTGCTGAAATTCATCAACAAACATTGTGAAGACAAAAATTGATAAGGCCAAAATAAAGTTATAGGGTAAGTAAAACAATCCTTGCCTGGTTGAAGTGTTGTTGCAGCTTCTCATTTGTAAAGTTAATACAGAACTGCTCGAAACTGCAAAATGATGTATAAGTACCAGATTACGAAAAAAAAAATCCTAATAGAAAGATGAACCTGCTGTCATTCGTTACAATGCTTTTAAGTGGTTTATCCCATGCTTACCTATTAGCTTTGAAACTTTCAAAGCCATAAATATCAAGGACTCCAATCAGTGATTTTGAAGCGGCATCTTGTCCAATCGAGGAGTTTATTTTGTCAACTAACCTGTGCATTGACAGCATGGAGTTGTCACGCAAAAACTAAATACACCTTCATAAACCTTTGTGATTAGGGTCAATTTGGCAATTTACCAATCAAACAATCGGGAATATATTGTCTTTGCTAATCCGTCCCTGCTAACTGTTGCACTTTGAGGATCAAGACAACGCTTTATGACCTCTTCAGGAGTGATCATAACACGCTTGCATAATGCATCTTCCAGCGCCACAGGGTCACACCTTAAATAAAGTGAAGATCATTATTACCATAAAATTTCTTACATGTTATAGGCCTGTCTAGAATAGAAAAAATGCATGTAATTATAGCATAGTCCAAGTACAGTCACCACAGTTCTTACATGAGAAGCTCTGCTGTCATATTGAGATGAAATTTAGCTTGATCATCTTTGGGGACTGATGAATCAATTTCCTTTCCCTTGGAAAACACAATATTTCCAAGATGGAGAATTGCAGCAACAACTCTAAAAATTGCTTCCTGAGGGGAGAATAGTAGTGGTCAGGAGACCTGAGAAATCAACCTGTCGGTGCTGTAAATTACTTAATGTCACTGATTATTCGATCGATATACCTGCTCTTTTGCACTTATTCCCACAATGTCCATAGCTCGTCTAGTGGCAAGATAGTCATGTGCATCGTTTACACCAACCAGTTCATAGCATTTGGATTGGTTGAGATAATGAAACGATTTGGGGTTTCCTAGCTTAAACTTCTCAATTTCCTATGGAGATACAGTAGTAACAAGAGATATGAGATGTCCATGAACATAGATGCGGACAAATAGAACGCCATGGAAGCCATAATAATAGCGATACCTCCTGAGGAGCTGCACAAAGCAGGTAAAAGCAATGGTAATTGCGCTCCGGATCGTTAATTTGGCAAACACGAGACCTCTCTAAAAGGTATGTCCTAATGGCCGCGCCTGATATTCTTCCGTGCTTATCAAACTGTATCTCCACAAACTTCCCAAAACGACTGCACCAGTTTAATTTGTAGAGTATCATGTCAATCTCTCGACAAAGTCAAAATAACTCCACAACACAACTAATGCTAATGTACTAGCGTTGAGTGAGAAAAAAATTCAACAGCTGTTTTCATTCTAACCTGGAATTGTTATTTCGAACAGTTTTGGCATTCCCAAATGCTTCAAGAACTGGATTTGACTGCATTTGCACAATTTTTTAGTAAGACAATAAATGTGGCCTCATGAATAAGTATTGTTAGACCAATTAAGAGTAACTAGGCAGTTTATCATACTTCTAGAACTTGTTGTTCAACTGTCCGTCCTTCGGTTGCAGCTCGGCCTCCCAAAAAGGCAAGGTATCTCATGAGCATTTTTGTGGTCTCGGTTTTTCCTGCTCCACTTTCTCCACTGACTAGGATAGAATTACTCTTTCCCTCATGTATCATTGCCCTGGTTTCACGTAATTGCACTAGTATTAGTAACTGGGTCTTCAACTTCAGAAAAGAGCAATTAAGTCTTTGAAGTTTTAAATTGAAGTTACCTGAATGCGACATCAGCCACTGCAAAGACGTGTGGGCTCAGTTCGCCGAGCGGTGCTCCCTTGTATTGTTGCATCATGTGAGCATCGTAGATATGAGGAAGTCTTTGGAACGGATTAATGGCAATAAGAATACTTCCGGTGTATGTCTGCCATGAACGAGGCACAATCAACAATGTTGTCGATGGAAACTCTGTATAAATTAAGGAACAGCTCTGAAGTTCGGAACCATTAGGATGTAAAAAAGGCAATCGCAATTACGTAGATTTCATTCAATTCGTATCTTGTCTTCAGATTCTGCAGAACTCCAGGCTCATGCAAGTACGATAACTTGGTCATGTCATCAACTCCACCTGCCGGAGCTTCCATGTCTTTTGGGTATATTTTCGAGAGATTTGCAACCACCTGAAAAGAAAAATTGTGTTAGGAACCATTTTCAAACCCGCAAATACGATTGTAACGGGTTTTAGTGACAGCTAAAAAACCATGTAAAAGGATGAACCCTTTGAGCTTTTACCTTATCATGAGTTTTTAGTGAAGACAACTACGTATCATCTGCTGATCAACTACAGATATAAATATGTTGAGCAAAGCAACATCTTTTGATTTATAGGAAGATAGAGCATAATGCCTTCCCTTGAGGCTGCTCTATGACAAAAGGACATTCTATGTCATTGATTATGCAAATGGTTCTCAGTCTATTTCTAGAAAAGAAGTTTGATGTGACCATGTTGGGGGAGAATACAACAACAGCGAACTCAACTCTACGTCCAAAAATCACGCATAGGACTTGTGGCAGTGCGATATATACACGGGGCTAATAGCAGGTACACAATTGCATTTATTAAAACCTTAGGCATTACTATTATGCTTTGTGAAAGTCACAACAATCGACTAATTAGTAATGTCGAACCTTCTTCCCATTAGTGGCCAGAATCTCAAGTTCCTGCCCATTAATCTTTGACACTTGTCCATCAATCCAAGCTAATTCAGGGTCTTCAACCCAGACATGAGAACCAACAATTATATTCACCGGTGTTCCCTGCAGACATGAAGGCAAAAACACAAGACTTTCAGCAGACACATTATGACATGCGAGAAGATGACTTAACCCACGAAAAGACAGAAACTCATAATTTTTTACATTACTCTGTTAACAAATTAAGAATAGGGAAGGATTTATGAAAATCGTCATGACTTGGAAAAAGAAACCAACAACTATTTACATATTTTGGATATAGAGAATCATTAAAAAAGTCTAAACTTTGTGCAATGTCAGTTTAATATAGAGTCAAGCAAACATCAAATGGATCGCAAATGTTTAATTAGAACTACTAATGTGGCTCTAGTCATTTCAGAGAAGTATGGCATTGCTGTCAATAGCTAATTTAGAAGAAATGATTGGTTGAAAGGAATTAAATCAATGAGTCAGAAACATCAAATGCATCACAAATGTTTGCTTATACTAAAAATAAGGACGAATGTGGCTCTAGTCATTTCAGACAAGCATGGCATTGCTGTCAATAGCTAATTTAGATGAAATGATTAATTGGAAGAAATTAAATCAATGAGTCCTCTTCTGATTCATCACCAGATACCAGTTTCCAGAAATAAAAAATGGTTCGTGTTGAAGTCAATTTCCTCAAACATCATCCTTTTCTTTCACGACAATCATGAGCGGTTCAACTACTAGAGTCCCTCACAACAAAAATGCACACTTTTTCCAGCAATATCCGTCGCATTCGACCTCATGCCGATCTTCCTATGATGTCACCGCCATATGCAGTGGCTTAAATTGTCTTCACTAATCTGTGGTGCTTGCTTATCGCATTACATTTGCAGAAACCAAGTCTTTCATAAATTCCACCTATGATCCAGAGACCCAAAAACATGGGACATGCAAGCCAGTATCGCACGGGTACTCAAATGGACGCATACAGAGCACAAACGCTGCAAGATCAATGCAAATTAAAAGCAGATCAAAGGTGATCACAAGCAAGACATACCATTTTGAACTTCAAGATTGAGGTTTCTCAGTGAACAGGTTTTTCGTTCAGAAAGCTCATGGCAATCTCAATGAATGCTGCACCAACCCGAAATCTCATTTCGCCTCTCCGACTGAAAGTTTATAGCTTGTTGATCGCCTCATTGAAATCTTAAAGAGCAAAAATTACACCGAAGATATGGAAACCTATGGCCACAAATGATTCGGGCTTTCAGATACCGGGAAGGCTCAATGATGCGTGTTCCAGTTGCAATCACTGAAATCAGGTAACCCACCCAGAATAGAGAGGGGGGGGGGGGGGGGGGGGAACAACGGTGGGATTAGTGGCAAAATTTTCTGGAGAAAGTGAGAGAAAATGGGTCTGGGATGGGAAAGAGGAGAGAAAAGGGGAAGTTCAATGGGGGGTTATTGGAAAATCTTCATTTTCTTCTTTTTCATGTTCTGTGCAAGAGTGGATGTGGGAGAATGGAGTGGTGTCACAATGTGACATTCTTCCAGAGGGCCGTTAAGTTCGGTACCTTCCCTCTCGCGCCAATTCCTGGCCGCATATAAACCAAGTCTCTCTGTCTCCCTCTCTCTAAAAGAAGAAGGGAAGACATGGCCAATCCTCCAGTTAACTCTCTCTAAATGAAGAAGGGAAGCCAAACCTCCAATGCAAATGAAAAATCGCATAAAATTAAGGAGTTAAAAAGTGAAAACGATTGACTGCTGAGTTACGTGGGTGGGCGAGGACCCACCGAACAATGGTGGGAAAAGAACTATAACTTACAAAGACAAGATCAACCGATGATACAAATGGTGTTTTGTTAAGATCTAGACATCATCAACAAACAAAACTAGTGACTTGACGTTGTATCTCCTTGTCCAAGAAGTATTTTCCGAGTTGTGTGTTGTCAGATTATCTGACATTGATAGGCCATTCGATAGCAGTAATTGATAAATAAACACATTTTCTTTCGTTAGAAGAATGAAGATGTGATGACATGGGGGTCTGAAAGATGAAAAAGGAATAAATTTTTCAATTTTGCATCGACAAAACTGAAGATGGAATTCCACCAAATGGTGGGCTGAGCTATCCATCAAAAGTTATATCTAATTAAATTGAACTTATGCATGAAATAAACCGATATGTGGCATTGTTTGTACATAGGTGTCGATTAGCAATTAATTTTCCCTTGTGCCGTTATCTGTTTATTGCCAAAATAGACTACTAAATTAGGAGTCTTCAAAACTTTGTTTTTTTTAACGTGATGGTCCCATATCTCATAATAATAATATATGTGACACCAACTGGACTTGTCTTTCGAAACTCGATCTCTGTAACTTGTGCAATTTTGACAAAATTTGGTCCTCATACTTCTTGGGACTGGCATTTGAAGACTAGTAAACGTGGAAAGGCAAATGCTCGTAGAAAAAAAATGTGGAAAAACATTCTTTTTTACCCACTAATTACAATTAAAAGATTTTGTGGAACTACTATCAAGAATAGGGGATTTTGGGTTTAAATCTTTCCGGACTCTATATTTGCCTTCCTCAAAATATATTTCTATGCTTAGCGTTGGGCCAAAATCCAGCCTACATATGTAGGGGAGCGTGAGAATATTTAAATATCAAATCACGCATTATTTAACAATTTATTTTATAAGAGTTGACAATGATCTCAGAAAAAATTTCAATGATAATATATTTTTTTCATAAGAAATACAGAAGAGTTAGGTAGAATAGACACAATTGAGTACTCTACTCATGTAAATTAATAAAGATTCACATGTTAATCCGTTTTAGGTACTTCATCTCAACTTTATAAAATTCTATGAAATTCAAATCATCAGTTGCTCTTTAAATAAAGTATCAAATTACTAAACATTAAAGGATATTTTCTACTATCAAATAAGTTTAACTTTCTTAATAGCTTTTTCTTACCACAATTGCTTGAGGAAACATCTTTATGCAAGGATGGCTCACTGCACATTAATTTTCTCCCTTGTTCCAATTCCTCATCATGGCAACAATAATTTTATATTAATCATCAATTAAGCTCATTACAATTAGTAATTGATACATAGAGCTAATGCCAACAGAAAATGTGGTGGGCATTCATTACCGATCTAGATTGAAATTAATTTTTTGGAAACAAGAAGCCAAAACTAATACTTATTCGCGATAAGGATTTTTGAAGGGGAGATTTACCAAAAAAATCTTAAACTTATTGTAATTGTGTTAATTCAGTTCTAAACTTTTTTTTTTTGCCAATTGAATACCTTTTTCATTTGTATCCATTCAGTCCATTATATGCTGGGGTGAGGCCAACCTTGCCTAGCGATGGTGAGGTTGAGCCTCGCCAGGGGCGAACAAGACTTGCCATCATCAGGCTGGTTAGGTTTGCCCTTGCCCAGCGACGGCAAGGGCGAGCCTCACCCAGCGATAGCAAAGTCAATCTCGCCTTCCCTTGCCTCTAGCCAGTCGTCAAGGTCTGGTGACCAACTAGCGGAAGAAGGGAAGAAAAAAACAAAGAAAGAGAAAGAAAAGAAAAAAAAAAAGGAAAATGAATAAATAAATAAATACAAAAATTATTAAAATATTTTGTAAAAATATTCACGTTAGTGTCGGCTGTGCCACATATCACATAGAACGGTTAATGTCCATGTTAGCGATTTTTGATCAAAATGCCGAATGGATTGAATTGGCACAAATATAAAAGATTATGACTCATATTGACAACAAAAAGGTTTATGACCGAATTGGTACAATTGCAATAAATTTATGACTTTTTTGATAATTTTCTCAATTTTCAATAACATGTGCCGAGAGATGAGACGTGGCCAAAGGGTTGCAAAAGAGACTAACGTTGTGTGGACACAAGATGCATCGCACAACCAGTGTCAACAGTCAACGAGAATATGAAACCTTGATTAGAAAGACAGCACATGGGCTCCCATCTTCTAGATGGCCTCATGATTAACTTTACTCTCATGAAGAAAATAGTAAACCTAAACGCTAAAATACAAAGATTGATCCTACAAATTAGTTGGATTGTATATCCACTTACATCTATCACATCCTTTTGTAAATTAATCTAAACCCACGATAATGTTTCTATCACTCCTCTAAAAAAAATTTGTGCTTTTTTAGTTACAGGATATCGAGAATACTTCATCAACAAGTAGACCGACGTTGTTAATACAAACAACGGCATCAAGGGCGTATCGGAAATTGAAACTAAAGTATAAATGCTAAATGTAAAGTAAGTATTTGAATCATAGCCAAGATGGGTCTTAGCTAAACACATAACTTTGGAAGAATTGTAACAATAACAAGTATCCAACATGACTGGATGAGTGTCTTATCGAAATTGCACGAGTTACATAGTCTTTTTGAGCTGGGATTTCCGTATGTACATACACGCTCTTGTTTAGAGATTTGACTCCTGTAATTTGTAATTAATTTTTTTCAGTGTGGGGAAGAAGTGCATGATGACATGCCCATGATGAGGGAGGGGCCAATTGGTAGATGGAGAGGCACGTGTTTGAACCTGCATATGCATTCTTTTTCCGGGTCCGCGGGTTCAACGGGAATGCTTTCTAGATGGAGAATATTATTATCATCGAGAAATTCTGTCGTGAAGAACTAGAGACGTACGTTTTTCGGCGTGGGGCACGTATAGAGGAGAAACTCTTGGCATGCCTTCACTATCATCGGCTCGCGCGCTTGGGTGATCCGGATGTGGAGCATCAAGGTTCACGTCCGCCGGATCCAGATCTCGCCGCTGACACCGCCGGGGACCGGAAGGCAGCTCTAGGGTCTTCGGTTTACCTGCCCGGCACCCAAGTCCACGCGGACTTAACAAAGGTCTGGCTCTAGTAGGTTTTATCAGTCAATTCCAATGGCCAAGGTCATGGGTCCGACCACGAGGTCCCGGTAACATGATTGCCATCGGTGACCCGATTCTCGCACTGAGGTCCCCGGCGTAAATAATTGGGGATTTAGGTTTCACCAGAGTCTTGCGTTTGGCTATTGGGAACTTGAGTCTGATTGCTAAGAACCCCAAGCTCTTACGCCGGCTTAGAATCAACTAGCCGAAGCCTTGGACTCAAACATTAGAGTCATGTATTCTAGCAAACGGGGATCCTAAGACTGGCCGCAGAGTCCTGGATTTGACCCTAGGGACCTTGGTTCGGCGCTACAAAGACTCGACCCACGGCGTAGGCAACCCAAAATCGGCCGCCAGGCATCTAGACCAAGCGATGATGCACTCGGTGTAACAGCTTGGACGCTCATGCTTTACAATCCACAACTTAGGTCCAACATATGGGCGCACAAGTCTAACCCTTGGACATTTGATTCTAAAGCAACCCGGCTCGAATGGTCCATGATCATAACGGAGGTCAAATGAATAAAAAAAAAATTACGATTTCCAAGAACGTAAACCATTTTTCAAAAATAATAGAGAGCAATTTTCATTTCCTATGAAAATATTATCAGTCGATTCATAATCCTAAGTAGTGCCAGGCAGCAAAAATGAAGTAGAAAATTTCGACAACCGTTCTTCCTCGGAAAAAAAACTCACCAATCAGGCAATCACTACTGGTTTAAGGAATTCATTCTATATTCATACAATTAATTAGACATACGCTTGCACGTTGAGGGGGACCAACATGGATTGAATTCAAGACCCACTTTATAGTTTATACTAATTTGACTGACGAGAGCGACGTCTTCCTGCACGTGGGTTGATGAAGACCGACGACGAAAACCAAGTACCGACGACCATAACATATGGTTCCGTTCCTCATATTTTATCTGCATAAATTTATCACAAATCGAAGATTCTGGTAGTTAAAATTAAAAACGGTAAAGGCGGGATGCAGACTATAATATAGAACGTTTAAGTCCTCTAATTTGTCATTGTCGACATGTAATTTTAAATGGGACAGATTCATGTCACGGCAAGAAATAATAATGCTAGAAAAGGAAACGTCGCAAATTTGGCACACCATCTTCTATATACGTGGCCCTTCGTAAGCCTTCTCTTTAAAAGAACTCGCATATAGACAAAACCTGAGCATCGTCGAACCCCGTGCTACATGAATATAATGATAATACCGGATTGTCACTGTCGAAAGTGTATGAAATGAACCCATCCTACCTCCGTTTGTATACTTTATATTATAAAGAGCTCCTATGGCTATAATCTATACATTTGTGTACTTTTCACGTTAGTGACGGGCTGCCATTGCCTGGTTCTCTTTATAATGTATAATATGCATAATATAATGTATGGATATGTATGAATTTGTACATTTTTCGTTGAGCATTACTGTTGGTTGTCAAAGTTGGCCTTATGAAAAAAAGGGAATTGGCAAAGAGATGAAGCCTTTTGAGGAAGCCGGGACGAGGGCAGACTCTTTGGAATTTTGGTCACTAATTTGCATGGTCATGCAACTTTAATCTCTCTGGTCATCTTCTGTGTTTTTTCCAATTTGTCTCGTTCTGGATCCCCATTTCTGGGAAGCTCCACTCGATTTAACTGTTTGACAATGTCCTGACTTTCCTGGCTCAATCTGCCCTAGCTACAGCTTCTATAAATGGAAGCCTCTGTGAAATTAGAGAGCCAATCTATCTCTTCTCCCCACATACATCATCATTCATGGGCAAGCTCAATTTTCACCAGGCAGCTAAGAGCCAAAAACCAACCAGTTTAGCCAAGAAGAAACCATTGAAGATCAGGTACATTTCAAGCCCCGTCATGGTGAAGGCTAGTAATGCTTCTGAGTTCCGCGCGATCGTCCAGGAACTAACCGGCAAAGACTCCGACGCCGGGGAGTTTTCCAGGTATGGCGAGGATGCGAGCCGGAGTTTGGTCCAGAGTAATCTGCAATCCCAGAAGACTTTGGAGCAAAGCCATGGTTCATACTCTATGCCTTTTAACGGGCTTTTGGGTGAAGGTGTCTTCTCGAGAGAGTGGTCAGAAGGCTTGCTGGGGTTTCATTCTCAATGTCTCTTTGTATGATCAGAGGAGGGAGCTTAAACGAAAATATATATTCAAAAAAACTAGATTCCATTTCAATTTTTGTGAAAGGTTATTGTGGATAAGATCATTGCCGTGGTATAAATAAGAGTCAAGTCGTTTCAGCAATCCGCATTTCAGTGAGATTACTGCCAAATTGAGCTTGCCAACTGCGAGTGTCCTATAAATAACATCACAAATTTACCGTATTTGCCAATACTCCTGGTGAAATGAAGAAAAATCGAAGCATATAAACACTACGCGAGAGTAAAAGAATTGTTGAAGAATGACGGGCAAGACTGGCGAAGCATCAGGTTTAGTACTAGATGGAGTTCACATGATGTTATGGCTTTTGAACCTGTTACTTTTGTGTCCTTGTGTTTAGATTGTGTTTTGCGTGTACTGATGTGGTTTGAGTTTTTCTTGGAAACTGATTACCTATGTTCGAACATCGCAAATCTGACCTCTTTAGCCATCAAGCAACAATATGATTCCAACATGTTGGAAGTAACTAATGGACCTAACTGCAAGTCATCGATTAAGGCTGAGCGGCTCCTATACCCTCGTGGTTCGACATGTCGAACAAATAGACCCATCGCCTCTACCCATTTTCCTGCTTCCATTCACGTCCTGTCATGGGAACATTGCTCAGTTTTGTCGATATCGTTATCATCCTAAATTGCAGCAAAAAATTATCAGGCCGATGAGATTGGCTTCCTTACGCTGAACTTGTGTAAGTTGATCTTTTTTCGGGGGTGAGATATGTTCACATGATCAAACTTTGATCCAGGCTCAAAGGTTAAGATCATAAAGAAGAGCATATTCAAGATGTCACATTCAGCAACGGAAAGAAACGAAATAGGCCAACCAAGAGCAAAAGCACAAAGCGAATTGATTCAATCTGCAGAAATTTACAGCATCAATGCATCATCTATCTAGGAAAACAAGAACATAAAGCTAATCAATCAGTCTGTTTTGCGCATAAGCCTAACAAGCAAGCAACTAGGGGGCCTCAAGTGGGGTGGAACGTTTGCCATCCTCACCCACCCTTCAATTCCCTTCATGATCTGCTGCTTTCATGTAAAGGGTTTCTCCATTATCGCCGCCGCAGCCTGCGCCACTCAGTGAGCTTGCTCCTCGGCCCTCAGAAGAAGTCGCACTGCCCACGTCGTTCTTGCTACCGCTCGACATCCCTGTCGAGGCATGGGTGAACTCGGGGAACCCTCCACCTCCAACGCCGAATGCCGAGCGGCCAATGCCTGAGTGGCTTGGCTCACTGTGGAGGATGTTGAATCCTGTGCCTCCGCCGGAACTAGCACCGAGCTGCTGCTGCTGTGCTGAGAAAGGCTGCTGGGGGTAGAGCATGGGGGATCGCATCGTTGCGAGCGCCTGCGGCGTCATTTGCTGGTGGTGTGCGTACTGCGCTCCTGGCTGCATAGCACCACTCGAAGAAAACTGCAAGGTTACAAAGTCAGGGTTCTTCAGATTAAGGTCATGGCGTCTCAAGGTGCTAAAACATGATGACTTGGTTAAAACTAATGAAATGCTAATATTTGTCCCGTGTTGGAATAGATTACTTGTTTACCTGTGGATGAATGTTTGGAGGTGGATGAGAATCAGCAATGGCAGCTAGGTACATGAGATTTCTCTGCAGCCTGGCCTGGTTTCTGCAGAACAGTTCGAAAGCAATTCCAATGAAATTATAAGCATAGAGTTCAAATCATTTCAACCTTGATCTTGGTAAGCGGCAAGTGAAGGCATTGCTTACTCTGTACATTCACTCAATTTCCCCGAATTCTGGCTCTCGACGATCTTCAAAATCAAGGATTTATTCTCATCTAGGTACTGCATGCATTCAAGTGAAACAACAGAATCATAAATACCACAAGACACAATAGCACAAACCAACTACTGCAAAAAGAAAAAAAAGTGATTCGTTTTTCAGGGAAAATATGGTCCAGCAGGTGTGATAAATTGGGGTAAGAAGGATTTGGAGATGGTGTTGAAGATCTTCAAGTCAATAACCAGCCATTAGCACTAGCAGAAAAAAAGAAGAGAAAAACAAGATTTTCTAACTTAATTTTACTCGGTTGAAAGGTTAGTCCACAACAACTTTTATCTTAATTTATTCAACATATGCTTCGTGCAGGGAAATGCCACCATTGGAAATGATGCTTCCATAAAACAAGAAAGGAAGACGAGACTAAAAAATACACCAACATAACGTGAAGACTAGCTAAAAGAATGGCAGAAGAAAACCAAGAGACAGACAATGAGAAGTGAACCTGTTGAATGTGATCAGTAGTGACGTTGTTGGGGTAATAAGCTGCCATTATGAGCTGCTTCTAGCTCTGCATCAGGTGCTACTGATGTATTTCTCTTAAAAACTCACAAGCACACAGTCTCTCTCTCTCTCTCTCTCTCTCTCTCTGAGAGCTAAAAATCCAAAGAGCAGATGACAGATATCTTTGGCCTCTCTCTCTCTCTCTCTCTCTCTAGCTACTAAACCAATGCACATTCGATTGATTGTCCTATCTTAATCAATGTCATCTCATGGCCACACTTGTTACTTGACCTGGCACTCGCATCCTGCAGTATAATGCATAAACTTAGAGGTCTAAGTATACTTAAATAGGTAAGATCATAACAACCGCAATTACAAAGTTTGCGAGTTCATTTCATCAGAACATGTTAGACCGAGTCGAAGGCTTGACGCAAGAGTTACATTGTTAGATGTTCCTCGCGACTGTTCAACCCTTGCGGTGACATTCAACAATCAAATGAACTAGTCCAATATGTAGTCACTGATGTCCTCGTCCAGTGATCCCTGATCACTAATTTGTCATTTGTGATCTAGATAAGCTAAGTTGAATAAACCAAAAAGAGGCCATGCTTATGGCCACCCAGTTTCCAATTATCAGTACATGGAGCCTTCCCTGGATCCCATGGCTTTTCACTTTCTGTGTTGTCTCTTTCAACAGACAATCTGACAAACTTCCTCTGCCTCCTCTGTGTTGTCTTTTTATCTTCCTTTAGGGAAGCTCTTTCGAGGGTCCCCAAAAATTTTCTTCTTCTTTTTTTTGAGAACAGGAATGTCTTTGAGAGGTTTGAAGAGGGTGGTGGATGGTAAAAAGGCTTCCCGTCTTTTACAACATAATGTGTGGTTGGGGCTCTGTCTCTCTCTCTTCCAAATGCTTTGATCTGTTCTCACCTGGGAATTGGAAAGATGCTGCTCTGTTTTGTCCCCATCTGTATAGAGACTGTTCTGCACTTGATGTGTCTCTTCACTGTTTTCATCTTCTCTTGCTGCCTCCCCTGCAACAATAATTCCGGTTACATTTTTCTTTTCCCTTTTATTTTTTTAAATTTTTTGCATCTTCGATTTTTCTTCTACTTTGGACTAGGGTTTTCTCCCCCTATCTGAATCCCTTCGGAAACCTCTAGTCTGTCAAAGATTGCTTAGTGTCAATTGTTGGAATGAGATTTCAATTTATTATGTGAAATACTTCGAATCTTTCATAATGTATGAACAATAGTATGCACGACATATATAAATTTCCCTCAAAATATAACCTTTTCAAGTTTCAAATTCTAGAAACGAAGTTACAAGCAAAAATTAGAAGCATAAAATTTCTTTCGAACTTGTGCTCAGATGATACCTAAAGGCATGGCAAGCTTGGTGCACCACTGCTTCCATTGGCTCTCTTTGGCTTAGAAATCTTAAGTATACTGAACGCAACCCTCAAACCTCTAGTTGCTTTTTGGTTTTTCAAGGGGCAAATTTCGGAATGAACTAGCAACTATTCTTCAAACCAGTGACACCAACCATGTCATCAACAGCAGAGCAGTTTAGAGCATGTTTCCCATCTATAAACAGAGCGATTACAAAATGATAAATTCCCAGTAACTTAAGAGTTTCACTGCTCGAAGCAATATTGTGGCTCCAATCTTGATGAAACTCAACTCTTTCTGCCCTTGTTACTAGATGATATATGTCAGAAAGTGCTCTAGGCATGCTGTGGGCGATACTGCAAGCACGGTCATTGTAATGGATCCAACTAATCCGAGGACCTGCCCGCAGTTAAACGCTCTCAAAACCGATTTGCACCTTAGTTTTCGCATTATGTATGTGATCAGCTGGAGTAATTGACAGAAATATTTCAGCCGACAGCATGAGCAGTCCCTCTCTGAGCTCTTCAGCTCCTTCAGTGTACAAAAGGAGTTATGGTGGTGCAGAGGTCCGAAACGAATGGTGGGTGCCCATATATGACTGATTCTGCAGTCAAAGTGATAGCAACAGCTTTTATGGACACCAACCTCCATGGTCGTGTGTACTTTGCTGAAGTGTCGATTTCACCTCTGTTTTTCGTTGCTGAATGAGGATATAGGCACTGGCCTACTCATGTGTGTGGGCATTTGATTTTTTCTCTTTTTGGCATTCCCTGCATTTACCATGTGACTGACCTTACAAGGTTTGACTTGCTGATGTCCCCGAGACTTCCCTACAAAAAAGGGAAAAGAAATGGTGATATGAGAAACTACAGCAAAATCAGATTCTTAATACAATCATCTTTAGTGTATGCAGAAATCTTGAGTTTACAATAGATAATAGATCTCTCTTATCATCACTTGGAAAAAGTCCATGGCAAGATAATTTCTTATGGTCATGTAATCTGTCTAAAAGAAGCATTTTACTTGAACTGTCCGCTAATTCACAAATCTATTACATCATAAGGAAATCCAAATCCGTGAACTAGCTTAGCAGAATATACCAAATGTTTTGACTTGCATTCGTTGGCTTTAAATAGTCATCGCCAAAATCGGCTACATAAAACACAGAGCAGTGAATTGAAAAGCTATACGAGTGCTTGAATATTGCAATAGAATGGTAGTGCCGCAAAGCTAATAATTACGACATCTTCAGAAAACGAATCGAGTAGCTTCACTCGAAATCATTGCCGGATGCTTTCATAAAGCTCATGGAAGTTTGCAAGGTGAACCCACTCCACCATAAAAATGCTATCCTTTCTTAACATGAAACTAGATGATCAATCACTCATGTGAAACACAATCTTTTATCAGTTCAACAGTATCTACCACCATGTCCTCAGTCTGGTCATCCCTACAGGAATGCTTGACCTCAAGATCAGAACTTCAATGGTGCTTATCAGGAATAGAAAAACTACAATGAAAAAGAAAAAACAAAAACAAAAAGGAAGAAACTAAAGAGTAATCATAATCCCAGATAAAGAGTGCAATAAAATCTTTCCTCCTCAGATTCTGTGATGACCATTACTTGGTTAAAAGACATTGGTCTCTAGGTTTGACTATAATTTTGAAGTTGTTCTTGATAAATTGTCTTAAAACAAGAACAACAATTTGAAGATAGAACAGAATCTCTAGGTCGACATCAAAGGAAACACTCTCTAGCAGCCCATCAAATTTTCACTAAACTTCCAACAATCTTTTTCTTCATTGTCACAGACTACACCATTGCGGCAAAAGTGCTAGCTACTACTTTCCTTCCTTATCGCTGTTGAAATGAGTAACCCATGGTGTCGAGTAAAGATGAAATTGAGATTAGTTTTTGCTTCCTGGATGACATTATAGAAGGAATAATTGCATCGTAGTCTATTATGCTTACACGAACCTTTTGCGACAATAAGCTTCACAAAATACAGTACTCCGAAGCTGCAACTTTTAGAGGGTTGTGGTATAAAAGATGCTGCAGATCTGCAGAAGGCGGCTCCTCTTCACTGGAGAAACAGGCTGGAGGAAATCTGGAGAGGAAAAGATACACGTTATTCAAGCAGAATTAACAGAAAGCGGCTACATCACATAACTAGTCGGCTTCTCTTTTTATCACCCCAACACTGGACTTCTGGATAACCTCAATGCACGAGAACTGGTGCAGTTTTCTCTTCATATTCCTCCAAATTCAATGGCAGAACGTTATCTCAAGCAGCAATTTACAGACACACGTGCTGTCATTCGTGCAGTAGTATTGGTATACCTTAACAAATTCACCCTCTGACACTATTGCCTCATTCCCAACCCCACGATCGTAAAATAGCGAGCTCTGCAAATTAAATTGACTTTAATTTTAGCCTTTTCATGTTTGAGAGACCCCAGCTTGTGATTCTTAATATGGGGAGGACTAGCAATTGATGGCGCTGCAAGGCCAGTCTTCTCTCATCAAGATAAAAGTAAGCTATTTACTGTAAACGCAATCACAATTCATGAAAGCTTATGTACCCGGTGCAGACAGGATTCTGATGTACTGTTGGATGATGCACCCAAAATTTTAGCAGTGGGTGCATCTGCAGAAAAGCCTCTCTCAATCATCTCGCCTAGAAGAAGCATTGCCCTCGCTTTCTGACCATCTTCAAGGAGTGCTCGGATGATAATATTATACACAAAATCATCTGGAGAGCATCCCTTCTCGTTCATATCAAGAAGTAGCTCTCAAGCTTCACGTATTTGGCCGGCTTTACACAGTCCTTTTATGATGGCATGAAATTTCACGACTTCAGGTTGTAATCCTTTGGCTTTCAGTGAATTGAAGAGGTTCATTGCAGCTCCAAGTTCCCCTGCCTCACACAGGCCGTTAATAAGGAAGTTGCTGTTGATTGCACGAACATCCTCCATGCCATCTTCCATGTGTCAAAACAATGCCATTGCCTTGTCGACTTGCTCGTATGTACAAAGACCATCTAACATGACGGCATAAGTTTGTTGATTTATAAGTGGCCACATTAAGGAATCCTTTCTCGAACATTTCCCAAAGGATTCTTATTGCCTTATCGACCCTTTTAACCCTGCAATTCCCATCAATCGATGAGCTATAGGTCACAGCATTAGGATAGCAAATTTTTGCAGTCATCAAATAAAATGTAATTGCAGCATCATCCATTTGATTTTGAAGGCAGTAACCATAGATCAATGAGTTATAAGTAACTACATCTGGCTCAACATCCATCTTGATCATCGAATCAAATATCCACTTCGCCTCATTAGTCATGCCCTGTTTGCAGAGGGCATCCAAAATAATAGCGAAGTTTCAATCATCTAGCCTAGTTCCTCCCCTCAACATCTCACTCAACAGGATTGGCCACAACGGCATAGACCTTGGATGAAGGAGTTACAAGTGATAACATTTCGGCGGATCCCATCAGTAACCATCTTCTCTAGCAAGGCCTTTGCTCGTTTTCCATTTTCCTATGCACCATAACCTATTAACCGAGGTACAGTAAGTGAAGATATCGGGCCGGATTGCCTGGCGACTCATACAGTTAAAGAAGCCGAATGCCTCCACCACCAGTCATTCCTTGCAATAACCATCGACGATCATGTTGTACGTGACCACATCCAGCTCGCGGCCCCTTTCTTCCAAATTCCTCCATCGAAGTATTACCGGTTCTGTACAATCCCTTCAAGACGACACGGTACGTAAAGACATCGGCCTTAAACCCATTGCCCCGCATTTCTTCTGCCAAGGTCCAAGGCTCGCGCGCGGCCTTGCCCTCTTCACAAGAGCCCGCGTCGAGCAAAGTGGCCAAGGTCACCGCCGCACTCCGGTTCAAGCCCAAGCTTGAACATTACGCTCAAAACGGGAAATCCCAAGATCAGACATATTTCAAGTGGCAGAGGCAATCTATCAGAATGCTGAGAACGTAAAGGTTTGCAAGATATCCCCATGGAATCCATTCGCTCGATCATGTGGATGGCGGTAGCATACTGCTTCATCTTAGCTGCAGCTCCCAAGAGTTGGACGAAACTAGGGAGCTGAAGGCAGAGGGTTCAGCCGAATCACAACCTTGAAGGAACGCAAAGCATTTTGCCAACCCGCCATTAAAATATATATCATTGCATGGGTGCAATCTATTAAAATTTTAATACAAGAGGACGAAAAATTAAGGTTAAGGAAAATGGGCGCGAAAAATTAGAGATACATTTTTTTTTTTGAAAAAAAATTGTGGAAAGGGTACGGAGGGAATTTATAAATCTGGCCAATTTTTCGTTCCGGCACCCCCAATTTTATCTCCCTCCCCTTGGTTCCCAATACCAAACACAGAGTAAACGGATATAATTGAATAAAACATATATTACGCTTCGAGTGCGTTTGTTTTGTGAAAAAATAATATTAAGAAAAAAACACATATAGAGAAAATGATCGTTTTGATCGCTCACCAAAATAAATGAATATAAAAAGTGGTTCATCATAAGTGCAAATATTTATATATAAATTATTATTGACAATAAAAGTATTTATAGTTGACGACTTTTTCAAAACTGCTCATGTGTACCTTATTTTGAAAAAAAAATAATTTATGAGACATTACTTTCCGGAAACAGATATACCTAGCAGTAACTTATTTACTATGTTCTTGTTTAGCTTTACACCTATATATTTCTTGATCCGGTGAAATTTAATAATAAGCTTTAGAATATGAATAAATTTAAAGTAGAATAGTTCATAATTATTGATAGGTTATTTTTTTTATATATGTTATTAAAAAGTTCATAAAAAATTTTCCCCACGTGGACATAATGCCCCGTGCCACCCGTGCGGAATGTGCCCCGCCCCTTCCCGCACACATGGCACGAGACGGTGGCGGGTGCAGAGGCCCTTGCCTCGCGAGGCGGGGAATGGGGAACGCGATTCTCGGCCCCACCCCACTGTTGCTCGGCACCCGTACTTACGCTCCATCGGCGGCGGCGACGGCGGCTCCTCCGGCTCGCATGACCCGAAAAGTTGTGCCAAACTTTGCCACTGGCTCGTGCATGGTACGTGCTCCCTCCTAATTGTCAATAGACAAAGGGAAAAAAAAAAAAGAAACCATAGGAGCACTAGGGGAAAGGGGCAACCATGGTCCAACACCCCCCCACCAAATTCCCCCGCCCACCCAAAGAGGTCCAAAACCATAAAAATGGACATAACAAAAGGGCCCAAAAGAGTCAATTCCCAAAACCCAAATCCACAAAGGGGCACCAAAAACTCAATCTCTCTCTCTCTCTCCCCTCTTCTCTCATTCTTTCTCCTGTTCCCTTTGACCTAAATGCCCCGTTCTTGCTTCCCACCCAAAGAGAAGACTCCTGTAGAATTTCCCTTCTCAGCCTCCTTCCTCCGTCTCTCCCCCTTCTCTCCCTCTTCTGCCCCTCCCACCTCCCCTTTCCCCAATCTCTCCCCCAACCCCTCTTCAGTTTTCCATATTTCTCCTCCTTCCCCCCACCAAACTTTACCCGCCAATTTCCCTCCCTTCACCCCCCCTCCGTTCAAATCCCCAATCCGATCGCTCCCGGAACCCTAGCTTCGGCCCCGCCGCCGCCGCCGCCGCCGCCAAAGATCGCTGCTTTACCGGCTTCCCGAGGGACCCATCTCCGGGTTCTCGCTCCCATGGGGGCCGGTCCTGTTGATCCGAGCTCGGTTGATGCTGGGTCGGTTCTTGAATTCTCAGGTGATTGCCGGTTTCGAGTGTCGTTTTCTAGGTTTTGTCTGGAATTGGGGTTGGTTCGGGTGATGAGCTTCCTTCCTTCTTTTCTTTTTTTTGTTGTTTTTTTGATTCGAATTGCGCTGATTGCTTTACTTGTCCTGCTTTGCTTAAAAGACGGAGAAACTGAAGTTGGGGTGCACTTCGAGCTTGCGGTCGTGTGTTGATTCTGAATCGGGTAGCTGGGGTTTAGTGAGTCTAGTGGGTCGATAGAGATTATAGTTTTGCGTGCACTTCTCTAGTAAGTGGAAATTTTGAAGCTTCCGTGAGGATGCATTGGAATTGAAGCTTCAATCGAGTTATATGTTGCTCCTGGCTTAATTTTCAATACTACCGGATATGATTAAGGATTTCAAAAACCCCAAGGCTTAGGATGTGTAGTTAATCCAATTCCACTGGCTTGCTACCGGGGATGGGATGGGGTGGGAGGGGAAATATGGTTTACGGGATCATGCTTGCAGGATTTATCGCCGCTTATCATTCTTTCCGTTGACTGTCATTACCTCGAGGGGTGGGGGAGGGAAGGAGAGAGAGCAGGATCTTGTTCTTCATTGACATTGGTTGATTCTTGTGCTGTTTTCATTTACGATTGCCACATGGCAATCTTTGAATACGAAGCATGAACTCGGCGAACTGACTGTACATTTAAATGTCCTAATGCCCTGACTGTATACATGCAAGCTTTCTTGGTTAATTTGTGTCATGGTTGTTTGTTTTATAAGCAAGGACGGTCGTCTGCTCTGCAGGTCATTTACAGGACAGGCCAGAAAGCTCTTTCTGATACTAAAGTCAGCATCTGTTGAGTGGCTGGAGAAGTTATTCATATACTGAGATTCGTTCTTCAATGGCTAACCATGATTTGATATTGGGGCAGAGTCATAATGTAGGTCTAGCACAAAATCAGCACTTTGTGCCGGGGCATAATCATAACATAGGACTCAGCCAAAACCATCATGATCTGGAACTTGGACAGAACCACGAGCATCATTTGGGTTTGGGACAGACCCATGAGCATGAGCTCGGTTTAGGACATGCCCATGACCATGGATTGGGCTTAGGACCCAACCATGATGCTGAGGGAAGCAGTGGCCACGGCTATGTGCATGACAATGAGCTGGCTATTGACAGAAAACCTGATCATGGAGGCCATGAGTTGGCTTTGCCTGCATCGAACCATCATGAGCTTGCATTATCAGAAAGCAATGAGTTAGGAGTTTCAGGAAATCAGGAACTTGACGAGAATCTGGAGCTCGCGGTAGACCATAACCAGGAAATGGCAATTGAACCTGCAGAGGATTTGGACGTTGAGAATGCGCTTGTTGTCACTCCTATCCTTCAAGCCCGTACTATTATTTCTGGCACAAACTATGAGCTATCGGTAGGGCAGGAGTTCCCTGATGTCAAGAGCTGCCGGAGGGCACTGAGAGATACAGCCATTGCACTTCATTTTGAAATTCAGACCATAAAATCTGACAAGACTCGTTTTACTGCCAAATGTGCAAGTGAAGGATGCCCATGGCGCATTCACGCAGCAAAACTACCGGGTGTTCCGACTTTTACTATTAGGACCATCAATGATAATCATTCATGTGGAGGAATTTCTCATCTTGGCCATCAACAAGCATCGGTTCAATGGGTTGCGAACTCCGTGGAACAACGCCTGAGGGAGAATCCTAACTGCAAGCCAAAAGAAATACTTGAAGAGATACATCGCGTTCATGGCATCACCTTGTCATACAAACAAGCTTGGCGAGGAAAAGAGCGTATCATGGCAGCTATGCGAGGTTCCTTCGAAGAAGGTTATCGCTTACTTCCACCATATTGTGACCAGGTTAAACGGACAAACCCAGGGAGTATAGCATCTGTTTATGGAAATGCTGATGATAATTGTTTCCAGCGCCTATTCATATCTTTCCAGGCATCAATTTATGGTTTTCTAAATGCCTGCCGACCATTACTTGGACTTGATCGGACATATTTAAAGAGCAAGTATCTTGGTACTTTGCTTCTTGCTACTGGTTTTGATGGGGATGGAGCACTGTTTCCCTTGGCATTTGGTGTGGTAGACGAGGAGAATGATGATAATTGGATGTGGTTCCTATCTGAACTCCATAATTTGCTTGAGATCAACACAGAAAATATGCCGAGGCTCACAATCTTGTCGGACAGGCAGAAAGGTATCGTGGATGGAGTTGAAGCAAATTTTCCCACTGCTTTTCATGGGTTTTGCATGCGCCACTTGAGTGAGAGCTTCCGTAAAGAGTTTAACAACACGATGCTTGTCAACCTTCTGTGGGAAGCCGCACATGCTCTCACTGTAATTGAGTTTGAGGCTAAGATCTTGGAGATTGAAGAGATCTCACATGAGGCTGCATATTGGATTAGAAGAATTCCACCTCGCTTGTGGGCAACTGCCTATTTCGAGGGAACGAGGTTTGGCCATTTGACAGCTAACATTGTTGAATCTCTCAACTCCTGGATTTTAGAAGCCTCTGGCCTCCCGATAATTCAGATGATGGAATGTATCAGGAGGCAGCTCATGACGTGGTTCAATGAACGCCGTGAGACCAGCATGCAATGGACCTCAATACTTGTGCCTTCAGCTGAAAGGCGAGTTGCAGAGGCTCTAGACCGTGCACGAACCTTTCAGGTGCTCCGTGCTAATGAAGCCGAATTTGAAGTTATATCCCATGAAGGAACGAACATAGTGGACATTCGCAATCGTTGTTGCCTCTGTCGAGGTTGGCAATTGTATGGTCTGCCTTGTGCTCATGCTGTAGCTGCGCTGCTTTCATGTCGGCAGAATGTGCACCGGTTTACGGAGAGTTGTTTCACAGTTGCCACTTACCGAAAGACCTACTCACAAACCATACATCCAATTCCTGATAAGTCACTTTGGAAGGAATTAACTGACGGAGACCCTAATGCCAACAGATCTATCGAGATTGTCATCCACCCTCCCAAGTCGTTGCGTCCACCTGGAAGGCCAAGGAAGAAACGTGTCCGAGCAGAAGATCGAGGCCGTGTGAAACGAGTTGTGCACTGTAGTCGCTGCAACCAGACAGGCCATTTTAGGACAACATGTGCTGCACCTATCTAAGTACTTCGCACTGTCTTTAGGTCGTGTTGCAAAGCTGATTAGATACGTTTCTGTGCAAAATAATTCTTCTTCTTCCTTTTCTTAATTTTTTTTTTGTAATTTGATTAGTTAGGTTTTGCAGTACATGCTATATTTCTTTTCTAGTGATATTTAACTAGGGCTCCTTTGAGCTATGCCTAGCGTTTCTGCTAAAGCAATGGTCTCTGTGACTAAATAGCTGTTTTCAGATTTACCAATCTACGGTCTTCACTCTTTCCTCTTATTGGTTGCTTCCTGTAGCTAAGTCTGATTTATGTGCATTATTTTTACATTGCATTAGTCACTTGGTTGCAACCTGATGCTCTGTAGCTGTACATGCTTCGATACTTCTACGTGATGAGATTTGCTCATCTGGTTTGATTCTATGAGATATGCTTGACAGGCGACAAATCGCCAGCAGCATGGTAGATAAGTATATCAGATTGACCGTGGCCGTTCTCTGTAATGTGTCCTATTCTGATTTACAGACTGGATTTCTCTCGAAGTAGGTAGTACTGGGTTTCTGGTGTTGTAGACTATTGAGGAGATGCTCTGTTCCTGCTCTGCAAATTGTACCACCAAGAGCATTCTCTTTTCTAGATGAATAACTTGCCGGTTGCTTGTCATCCACCTCGAAGAACCTATATACTGGAGAAACTATAGCCTTTTTCTTGTCTGCTTTTAGGCTTGTTCTCTACGTGGCTCTTTCAGAGAAACATCTGTTGTCAGCTCACGACATGCATTGAAGGTTAAAAATACGTGTCGTTTCTTGAATAGGAGGGTTTTCGAAAATTGAATTATTCAAGAACCATCCAACTTTTAGCCGATTATGCGGTCAAGTGAAGGATTAAAAGAATTGTTGATTGATATCAGTAGAGTTAACTCTTAAAAAATCTGGACAAGGTGATGCAGTTGGACTGTATGTTGTGGCAGAATCATGGGTGGTTGCCTCTCTAAAATTCCATTCTTTCCTCTACCTTTATCCTCTTTGATGGGTAAAGCTAAACTCTTTGGTTCATTCCCCACCCAATTAGGTCCTACATTACCTACCGTATCTCCATCCAAGAAGTGAACTTTGACCGGATTCCAGATTAAATGTGCATGAGAAAATGATTGGGGACGCACCCACAGAAGATACTAGATATGGTGGAACCATGGAGTTAGGGCGTTTGCATTTTGCATTTTGGCCGTGTTGTTATGCTTGAACGACACACTATGAAACTAGTGTTAGATACTAGTTTTGTGATGAAGGATTGTTTGAATAAGTTAGAAAGGCTACATTTTTTTTAATCATATTCTATGGCCGAGGAGATAATCTCCCCTTTATTAATATGTCGAAGGAGAGTGAATCTGCTCTGGGGTGTCTTCTTCCCTCTAAAGAACCAGACGGTTTGACTGAGAATCGGAGATGACGAGAGATGGCAACGTCACGCGGACCACCAAAATCTATATCGATCCTACGTTGTCACTTCTCTATCTCGTAGGTAGACCTGTTAAATGAGTCTTAAAAGTCATATATGATCCATTTAAAAAATAAATAGATCATAAATGAGTTAATATAACTTTAAAAGGTCTATCTTAAAAATGTTTTAGTTGTATAATTTAAAAATATTTTTTTAAAAAATCTAATTTATTTATTTATTTTTTCTTTTATTTTTTTTCTCTTTCTCTTGTTGGCCAATGGCTAGCCACCGGCCATAGGGGAGGATCAACCTCGCCATAGGTCAGCGAGCTCGACCTCTCCGGCATGTCGTGAGGCTCCTACATCACCTATCTAGCAAGACTCAAGGTCGCCGATCTGCCAAGGCTGAGGCCTCACCAGCCTCCGGATAGCTTGTCCTCGCTCGTGGCTGGCCACCAGCCAAAAATAAAGGAAAAATTAAAAAAATTGGATTTTAAAAAATAAAAAAATATTAAAATTAATAAATTAATAAATAATAAAAAAAGTATATTGTTTGAACATGCTTTAGTAGTATAATTTTAAAAAAAGTCATAAGAAATAAGTTTTCCTATATTGAGTTAAATATAGAAGTGTTTTAGTAATATGGGTCAGGTTGAGTATGGGTCAAAATATTTATATTACAAAAAAATGGGTTAATGGGTCAATTTGGATAGGATCATTTATGACTTGACCTAAATCCAAACCGATCCACCTGTTTAACAAGTCTACTTGGAGGG
The DNA here is from genome assembly GCA_024500025.1 of Syzygium aromaticum. Classification (NCBI taxonomy): domain Eukaryota; kingdom Viridiplantae; phylum Streptophyta; class Magnoliopsida; order Myrtales; family Myrtaceae; genus Syzygium; species Syzygium aromaticum. Next base: position 34,377,920 of record CM044892.1, read on the forward strand.
TATAATCAAAGGGTGTTGTCGGGGCGTCTGACACTAATCTTAAAAAATTCCAAAAGGACTGGCCCTTTCCTTGACAAAGTCCTGTGTGTTGCGGTCCCGTGACGAATCTTACCAGCGTCTACAAGAATCCTTAGCCTAATTCAAATTGGGGGAAAAATTACAACGTGTATTTTGAAGAGTTTCTAGAAAACAAATCGACCATGTATGCACGGCATTTGTGCAACAAATTCATATGAGAATAAAAATCTCGAGGAAGGGACTTCGATACCGAAAAGAGTAGACTAGTAATATTTAGTCGAGAATAATATGAGAATGAAATAGGAATGAGAGCCCTTGGAAGGACGTGGACCTAAAGATAAGTGAGTCTTGTGCCAATTTTGCTGATCATCACTATTAAAAAAGGAATTAGCTCATGTGTTCCCAAGCATATGGAACTAGATATGGAAATAGATGTTGGTTGTTTGTTTGTGAAACAAATAAAACAATGCTTTTTCCTTTATCCTACATAGGAAAATTTTGAAAATGTAGGTCATTTTATATGTGTAAGTGTTTTCTTCCTTGTTAAAGTGAAGATAATGAGGTATAGACTAAACTTCTCAATATCTGCGTGCGGGTGCGTGATAATCAGCACTAATCCTTGTTTATTATTTTTATTTATTAAATTTGGTATTTATTATTATAAAATAACGATTTTATCCTATTAAAACAGTATGACTATTCGCAATAGAGTTACAGTTATTTTTTTATTAATTAATTTCGAAATTTATTATTTGGCCTAACGGTTCGTACAATCTTTAGAAGAATTTTGTCCCTTCGGACATAACTACTTCACTTTTGAAAGGTTATGTCTTTTCGGACATAACTCCTTCAACGTTGAAATGTTATATTTGTTCAAAGATTATTTTTCAGAATTTATAAAATTCGGATTAATAAAAAATGATTAAAAAAATAATTATTAAAAAATATTATTTTATTCCGAATTTTCATATATCTTTTTTTAACGTGAGTTTTGACTTCATACCAATTCACTGTACATCTTTTTTTTTTATGAAGGGACGCCTTTGTTCAAAATGGTGCAATTAGTGAATTATTTTTTACATGATCGAATATTAAGTTTCTTCATTCAGATTTTTAGATAATTTTTTATTCCGAAAAACTACAGCCATTCTTTTTAATTGTTTTTCTAAAGAGACTCTTGAGATATACCGAAATTGCTATTCAGTATTCTTAATTGAGACTTTATTATATCAAAATTTACCTGTGACCATTAGCAACTTCGTGAGGTAAATAATTCTTTAAAAAAAGTGATATCACGCCTCAAAATCTAATTTCGTTATTCATGCTATTTGAAGTTGAAGTTTCTTTTTTTCTACTGTTGGAAAGGGCATATTTTTTCCAACAAAAGAAACGGTTGTTCCTTCTTCACCTTCATTAATCTGAGAGGAGTGTGTGGCCAGTGTTGCCCGATTGCGTGGAGAGGAAGAATGTGAGTCGTCCATTGACTGGACTGTTTTCGTCTCATCGAGGCGGCTAGAGAAAAATTAGCACCAAATTCTCTGGTATCGCCGTGCCGGCTTCTATCAGCTAACAGAGTGCAACGTTTAAGTCTTCGAGAGTAAAGAGAGTCCGAAAGAACCCGAGGTGAAAATTGAAAATAATGGACAAGATCAAGGATAAATTTGAAGATGGAAAGGAGCTGTTATGGAAGAAGGTCGACCCAGAAGATCTGAAACCTGGCGATCATATCTACGCTTATAGGATGTGCGGCTCCTATACTCACCATGGTCAGTCTTCTTCAACCTCTCTAATGCTTGCTAATGAGATCTCTTCTTCCCAGTTCTTTCTCAATTGGGTTCTTTTCTAGTGAGATCTCTTCTTCCCAGTTCTTTCTCAATTGGGTTCTTTTCTGGTTCTTTAATTGGGTGAAGTTTTCTCTTCAGACTGACTAAAATAAAATTTTTAGCTTCATTTTCTGTCTCCCCTGGCCCAAAGGCAGGATCATGAGGTGGATTTTGCCGAATAAGAGACCCAAAGAATGTGGAAGATGGTGATGCCAATTGAGATCTATGGTTAGCATTTGAAGTTAGATACCAAAAGCACATGCCTTTTCTGAGTCAAATGTGTACTTTATGGTTTCTAGATTCCTTTCCTACGTTCTGTTGAGCTACTGTAATAATCCGTGCATTTTTTTGGGGGTCATCGCTTTTTATGTTCTTTTCTTGTTTTGCTCGAATTGTGCTTTTAGGTCCTTACAAGTTCACTAGAAAGTTTATGACCAAGAAAAAGAAAGTCGGCTGTAAAGTTATTCGAAGGCCTATGGTGCAAAGGCCTGCTTTATCTTGATTTGCTAGCAAACCAAACCCAGATCCTACTGCTATTGGTGGTTTAATTCCATCTTTTGGGCAAATCTGTGGTGTTATTAAGTGTTTCATAACTCACTAAGTTGTCTCTAAGCATGCCAGGAATATGTGTGGGAGGCGGTCGTGTGATTCACTACACCAGCACAGACAACATGAATGGCCTCTCCCTTTCCCAGGTCAAACAAAAAACTGCGCCCGCCTGTCCAGAATGTGGGTACCGGGAAAACTCTGGCCGCGGGGTCATTAAAACGTGCCTTGATTGCTTTCGTCGACACAATGGGACGCTTCATTCCATCCGTTTTTTCAAGTATGGCGCACCGCAATGGGGCTATCTCCTGAATATTGCGGGAACTTGCAGCACCCTTTCTTGTGACAAATCCCCTGAAGAAGTAGTCGAAGTTGCTCAAAAGAGTCTCGGGAGCAATGGATTGGAACTTACCATGTTATTGATAATAATTGCGAACATTTCGCCACTTACTGTAAGACGGGTGTAAGTGCCAGCGAGCAGGCGGCATCTTATGATGGCTTTGCGAAGAAGTGCAGGGATGCTAAAGAATGTCTCGAGAAGTTTGTCCAGTAGTCTATTTCCATTATCGACAGTTGCTTACGCTAAGAATGCGTGCACTCTGGCATTATATTATATAAATTTGATATACTCTGTCCAAATCAAAAGTTTTGAATGTGGATTTTGGTTCATGTCTCCAAGTAGAAGCGCAATGCAAAATGGCAGTGATGTTCTTGCCTTATTTTTTGTTTCCTTTGTTCTCGAAATGGTTTCGATGGTTCTATGCTCAGAAAATTCAGCGTTGCACCTTATGATGTAGCGCACTCACAGGACACAATAGTTAGAGATATTCTGATTGTCTATGATTTTACGACCCCGTTGATTAGTTGGGATTGCACTGTGTTATTGTCAATCAAGTGCAGCACAGATCACATAGCGCTTCAAGGTAGCTGCCAAAAGTTCCGGAAGAAACATGAAGACGACAACAAAGATGAGTGCGAAATTTGAGATCTGGCTCAACAAGATTTTCAGTTCTTTCAACCCACTTTGTTTCTTTGCAAAGCAGAACCGGCCGCTGCGGTTGGAAGTTCCGAGACCTTTCTACTTCTTAGTCGTTCGCATTGCACAGAGTGTCGAGCTCCGAATTTTCTTAGCTCGTGCGAGTGATGTAGGCCTCTAACGATTTGATCTCTTTCTTTGGTGGACAAGAGCTCATTAAGCGGTTCATTTTGGCTTGCTCAATTGAAATTCTTCCACCATCTCCAGAGTTTTACATTGGTTTAGGAAAGTAGGCCATTACATACAAGTAGCCTGACTATGGCATAGCTTCTGGCTGCAGTGATTGAAGCGCAATAGTACATTTGCTTGTCCGTTCTTCGTAACTTCTGCTTTGCCTAGGTTCTTTTTATTGAATAAACATAACACCAGCATGTGAAGTAGTGTTGAAGTGGTCAAATTTCAGTTTTACATGTCTTCAATAATATAGTAGTGGAGTCCTAGTTTGTAGGGGTTTGTTTCTACATGTTTTAGTTGGTGGGATATGTTAGTGGGTCTTTGTTATTAAGTAAAATGTATGTGAGTTTTTCAGCAAGAATTTTTCATGTGTGTTCTTTTCTACTCTTTGCTCTCTTTCGAGGTTATTGAACCATACTTGCTGCTTGTTCTTTTTCAACAATCTGGTATTAGAGACAGGTTCTGGGTATTTTGTCAGCATCTCTATTGCCAAGATGAGTGATCTTCAAGTCTTTGGCGGAATCAAGAAACTTAGCAACCAAAACTACAATTCTTGGTCTACCTGCATGATTTCTTATATGCAGGGCCAGGATTTGTGGGAGGTTGTCAATGGAAACGATGTGAGACAACCAGAGGTTGAAGATGCGAATGGGACATTGCGGAAGTGGAAAATTAAAACGGGCAAAGCTATGTTCGTTTTCAAGATGACAGTTGAAGAGGATGTGCTGGAACATATCCGAGATGCGGAAACTCCCAAAGAAGCTTGGGATACGTTTGCCAAGCTATTTTCTAAGAAGAACAATACAAAGCTCCAATTCTTAGAAAATGAGTTGTTGTCAATGACGCAACACGACATGACAGTCGCTCAGTACTTCCACAAAGTGAAGACGTTATGCCGAGAGATTACTGAATTGGATCTGGAGGCTCCGATTGGCGAAACCAGGATGAAGCAGATCATCATCCATGGTTTGAAGCCAGAATTCAGGAGTTTTGTTGCTGCCATATAAGGATGGCAAACTCAGCCGTCGCTTGTTGAATTCGAAAATTTGCTAATTGGTCAAGAAGCATTAGCTAAGCAAATGAGAGGAGTCTCGTTGAAGAATGAAGAAGAGGCACTCTATGCCAACAAAGGCAAGTGGAATTCCAAGCAGCATGCCTACGGTGGATCAAAAAAGAATGATGACAAGGGAGAAGTCATCAAGATGAATGGAGCGTTTGTGCATGGAAAGGTTCTAAGAACCATGGCAATGGCCAAAAGTTTCAAGGGAAGTGCTACAACTACAATAAGAAAGGTCATATGGCAAAAGATTGCTGGTCAAAAAAGAAGGCCATCGAGAGTAACGCTGCTACTTCAAAAAATGAAGACGAATAGGATGTTGAGGCTTTCTCTGCGGTAGATAAGGAGGAGCTAGCTCTTACATCAACAATATTCAATTAAATCGATTATGAGAATGATTGGATCGTTGACTCGGGCTGCTCAAACCATATGACTGGTGATAAAGAAAAGTTGTAGAACTTGTCGGAGTACAAGGGAAGTCGGGTGGTAGTGACGGCAAATAACTCAAAGTTACCGATAGCCCACATCGATAATACAGCCGTCTCTCCCCAATGTAGCGATGCCGAGATGCCACTCCAAAACGTCTATCATGTTCCAGGTATGAGAAAAATTCTTCTCTTGGTAGCATAATTAACATCTTCTGGCCATTTTGTTCTATTTGGTCCACAAGATGTGAAGATATATCAAGACCTTGAGATTACAGAAAAGTCGATAATGAAGGGATGAAGAACGGAGTCTGTCTACGTGATGTCTGCAGAAACCGCATATGTAGACCAGACGAGAAGGAATGAGACGGCAAACTTATGGCACATCTGGCTAAGTCATGTTAGCTATTCCAAGCTAGATGTGATGATGAAGAAGTCGATGTTGAAGGGACTTCCACAACTTGAAGTGAGAACAGATACTGTATGTGCAGGCTGTCAGTATGGAAAAGCACATCAGTTGCCATATGAAGAGTCCAAATTTAAAGTGAAGGAACCATTAGAGTTGATACACTTTGATGTGTTTGGACCAATTAAGCAAGCCTCCATTGGTGGGATGAAGTATATGGTGACCTTCATTGACGACTTCTTAAGGTACGTGTGAGTTTACTTTATGAAGGAAAAATCTAAAACTCTTTCAAAATTCACAGAGTTCAAGAAGGTAGCGGAAACGGAGGTTGGTAAAAGAGTCCGTTGTCTACGCACCAACAATGGAGGAGAGTACATCTCAAATGAGTTCACAGATTTCCTTCAGGAGTGTAGAATACACCATTAGTTCACATGTGCTAGCACTCTGCAGCAAAACGGAGTGTCAAAAAGAAAAAACAGGCCCCTGGCAAAAGTATGTCGAAGTATGTTTCATTCAAAGAATGTTCCGGGACGGTTTTGGGCAGAAGCAATGAAGACTGTGGCCTCGTGATCAATAGGCTTCCTCAACAAAGGTTATGCTTTTGTTCACCTTTTGAAAAAATATGGAACATGAAGCCTGCTGTTAGTCATTTTCGAGTTTTTGAATGCGTGTGCTATGTATTTGTACCTAACTAGTTACGTAGCAAGATGGAGAAAAAGGCTGTTAGATATATCTTTGTAGGATTCGACAATCAAAGAAAAGGGTGGCAATGTTGCGATCCAACAACCGGGAAATGCTACACATCTCGGAATGTGGTGTTTGATGAAGCTTCGTCATGGTGGTCCTTGAACAAGGAAGTACTACCGAACTCGGATGTTTTTAAGGAAATGTTAGAAATTTCTCAATTCCAGTTGAGTTCAAGTGAAACAGAGGTTGCAGACGACGATGCAGATGTTGAAGAAGGCATAGCTCAAAATCCTTAGCAAACAGGTGTATACCAAAGGCCAAGCGAAGAAGATGAGCCAAGTGGAGCAAGTACACCAACTACACTTAGAAGGTCAACAAGAGACCGAAAGCCAAATCCTAAGTATGCTAATGCAGCCATAGTAGAAAAGGCAAATGGAAAGAGCCTGAGACATTTGAGGAAGCGTCTCAGAGTTCGAAATGGATTGAGGTTATGGAAGAGGAAATTGCCGCATTAGAGCAAAATCAAACTTGGGAGCTCATACCAAAGCCAAGAGATGTGAAGCCTATTTCTTGCAAATAGGTGTATAAGATAAAGCGCCGCACAGATGGATCAATAGAGAAACACAAAGCTCGTCTGGTAGCTTGAGGGCTCTCTCAACAATATGGACTAGACTATGATGAAACGTTTAGTCCAGTTGTGAAGTTTACAACTATACGAGTCCTACTGGCACTTGCAGCAAGCAAAAGTTGGAACTTGTGGCAAATGGATGTGAAAAATGCATTTTTGCATAAGGAGCTAGATCGGGAGATCTACATGAGCCAACCAATGGGCTTTCAAAATCAAGATCATCCTGAGTATGTGTGTAAGCTTCGGAAGGCTCTATGGGCTAAAACAAGCACCGAGGGCATGGTATGGTAAGATTGCTGAATTTCTTATTCATAGTGGTTATTTGATGACACATGCGGATTCTAGCTTGTTTGTCAAAGCTAAAGGAGGGAAGCTAGCTATTTTGCTGGTGTATGTAGATGATTTAATCATCACAGGAGATTGGGAAGAAGAAATTCTCCAAACCAAAGATAATTTATTAGTTCGCTTTCAGATGAAAGAACTTGGACAGCTCAAACATTTTCTTGGTTTAGAGGTCAACTATACTCAGGAAGGAATATTTCTCCATCAGCAAAAGTATTCCAAAGATTTGTTGAAGAAATTTACAATGCTTAGATGCGAGCCAATATCGACACCGATGGAGCCAAACGCCAAAATGTGTGCTCATGAAGGGAAAAGATTTAGAAGATGATACCATGTATCGGCAGTTGGTGGGTAGTCTTATCTACTTAACTTTAACAAGATTGGATGTTTCTTTTGCAGTTGGTGTGATGAGTCGCCACATGCAAAATCCAAAGAAGGCTCATTTGGAATCAGTTCGTCGAATCTTGAGATATGTGAAGAGCACTCTTGGCTATGGTATTATGTACAAGAAAGGTGGAGATTGCAGACTAGTTGGCTACTATGATGCTGACTATGCAGGTGACCATGATTCTAGGCGTTCAACTACCGGGTATGTCTTCATGCTTGGGTCCAGAGCAATTTCTTGGTGTAGTAAAAGACAACCAACAGTGTCTTTGTCAACTACGGAAGTAGAATACCAAGTAGCAGCGACGGCAGCTCAAGAAAGCACTTGGCTTATGCAATTATTAAAAGACTTGCATCAACCAACAGAGTATGGTGTCTCTTTGTACTGCAACAACTTCTCAGCAATACGTTTGGCAGAGAATCCAGTTTTCCACGCAAGAACTAAGCATGTAGAGGTGCATCATCATTTTATCAGAGAGAAAGTTTTGTAAGAAGAAATTGAGTTAGAGCATGTCAAAACAGAAAACCAAGTTATAGATTTGTTTACAAAAAGCTTGAGTAGTAACAAGTTCGAAAGTTTCTGTCATCACCTCGGTATGGTGAAAAGAGTAGAAGCTGGTGTTGAGGGGGAGTATTGAATAAACATAACACCAGCATGTGTAGTAGTGTGTTTTTTTTTTTTTTTTTTTTTTTTTATGATCGAGGTGTTCGCGCGGCCGGCGAGCTTGCGCTTAAACTAGCGGTGAAACCCGACCAGTTCTCGGGGGGGCTAGCGCAGCATCCCACCGCCACGACCCTCCACTTAAATCACCGGCATTTACGAATTTTGAACCCAAGACCTCTCATGAAAGGAATTGAGCGCAAATCATCGCAGCCACCGATAGGTGGGTGCATGTGAAGTAGTGTTGAAGTGGTCAAATTTCAGTTTTACATGTCTTCAATAATGTAGTAGTGGAGTCCTAATTTGTAGGGGTTTGTTTCTACACGTTTTAGTTGGTGGGATATGTTAGTAGGTCTTTATTATTGTTATCCTATTGCTGAGTAATTTTCGATGTTATGCCTATTTAATAGGCTTGTGATATGTTGAGTGAAATATACGTGAGTTTTCTAGCAGCAATTTTTCATGCGTGTCCTCTTTTACTCTTTGCTCTCTTTAGAGGTTATTGAATCATACTTGCCGCTTGTTCTTTTTCAACACTTTTATGCTATTCGTGTTGATTCTCATGTTCTTGAAGTCCGGCATTGGGCCTTAGACCCATCGATCGACAAGAGTTGCCAGGTCTGACCTCTTTTTGGCTCTGTAAGTGGTACTCATCTGGCCTATGTCCATCAACTCCCGAGTTTCCCCGAGCGTTTGTTTGTCAGTTCTCAAAATTAAGCTCCATGGAATATCTTGAGGAACGTTTCCTCCCCAACAACCATACAACTCACCGAGATGAAGACCTGTGTTTGGGTTGTAAGAATTACTTAGTTGCATGTATGGATGGACTGCTACATGCTCGATTCGAGAGAGCTCATATGAAAACTTGGAGAACGCTCATGGGACAGCCAAACGTGATTGAACTAAGTCTTTGGTATAAGACTACGAATTCAATGCTTGTTTGTCAAAGAAGAACGTTGAGTAAATCGTGGGGAGGACCCCAGAAAGTATTCAACTCTAGACCAAAAAATTCTTTTATGCACTCGATTTATGTAATTTGGATTTAATTCTATCAAAATGGGTCATAAACCAATTTTCTAACTCATATATGATGGGCGAGTTATTGTATAGATTACTTATATTCAATTAATGAGTTTAAACATAATATGAGTGTTAAATGAGTCATAATTGTGTTTACGACTTACTTAAATCTAATCCACTCTCTCTTCATTTTTTCTCGCTCTTACTTGATTTTGTGCTCACTTAGTATGAGTTTTCATAAATTTGGTTAAACATGGAAGTACTTTAGAAATATGGTTGGGATCGAATTGGTTATAGATTGAGTATGAGTTGGGTCGAGTGTGAGTCACTGAATTTATATTGCATAAAAATTGGTCAAAAGAGGCTAAACAAATCTGTTTGGGGTAGACTCGGCCTGACCCGACTCACCCGTCTAACGGATTTACTGGATCCTATTTTAACCAAGTTGTGTTTAAATTATATATGCGTGGACTTCATAAAGTAATGGTTCGGATGTATTTGGACACATCAAAATAGATTCTCCACTGATTGGAAACATTGGTCGGGATTAGCAATGGCTAACAGGTCCTGCCGGTCCAGACATGACATAATTGGGCCTGTGTTGGGCTTGGCCGATTTGGACAAAGTTGCATGCCAAGCACGACCCCTTTGGTCCCAAGCATTGGCCTAGGTGAAAAAAACGAGTCCAATGATTGGACCCAAGGCCACATGAGTGACCACGGGCCTCTGGGGCTGAGGCCGTTCGGCCAACTGAAAAATAAAAGCGTTAATATTATGAAAAATTCCAAACTGATGTATTTGAAATAAATTTACTCCAAATTAATTTTTTGACCACAAAAAACTCCAAACTGGTCCGCTTGTTACAAATTTACTCTTCGTTAGTTTCTAAAAAAATTTTACTGTCAAATTGCTGAATTAAATCATACGTGACAGTTGACGGATGTATTAATTTGGAGTTTTATTCTCTGTTTATCACAGATGTACTAGTTTGTGATTTTTTTTTTGTATTAATCTAATTTAACCGAATCATGGAGTTGGGGCATTTGCATTTATCATTTTGGCAGTGTTGTTATGCATGAACCACACACACCGTGAAACTAGTGAACGAAGAGTTAGATGCTACTTTTGTGATAGGCTTGTTTTTTTTTTTGGTCAGATTGTGATAGGCTTGTTTGAGTAAGGTAGAAATGCCACATTTTTTTAATCATATTCTACGATTGAGGAGAGAATCTTCTCTTTATTAATATTTTGATGGGGAGTGAATCTGCTATAAAGTGTCTTCCCTTTAAAGAACCAGATGATTGACTGGGAATCGGAGATGACGAGAGACATCAACGTCTCACGGACCACCAATCCAAATCGATCCTCCGTTGTCAGTTCCCTTTGTCTCGTAGGGTATCGTCAAAGGGTGCTGTCGGAATGTCGAAACTAGTCTTCAATTAATTCCAAGACTGGCCTTTCCTTGACAAAAGGTCTGTGTTACGGTCCCGTCTTTAAGCCCCAAGGACGGATGTGGACGAGGAATCTTACCGGCATCTACAAGAATCCTACGCCTAATTCAAATTGGGACTAAAGATTACCTCAGCGTCAGTCTTGCCAAAGTAAGTCAGTGACGGTGATGTTGTCGGTGGTGTCGAAGTGGTCCTCATACCGGAGGACCTGGCTGGGGTACTCCACCTCTCTGCTCGAGTTCCACTTGGATGGAGTGGACAGCTTGAACCGATCCCCACTGTACGGCAAGAAGTCCGTGTTGGTCTTAGGCTTCCCAAACACATTGGTTGCAATGTTTCACATCCAAAGATTCGAATCAGACTCTTGTGAATGCCAATTTACAATTCCACACTCATAAGAGTACAGATTCATTGACACCGACGTCAAGATTGCGTAGCGTAGTTTGTGTGATTCTTTTCACTTAAATGAGTATGTGTTGAGACACAAATATGAATTGTTGCTGCTCTCTGCATATTGTACCACCAAGAGAATTCTCTTTCTGATGAATAACTTACCGGTTGGATGTTATACAACATGAAGAAAATTGAGCCGCACCATTCCCTCTAAGAACCCATATACTGGAGAAACTATACCCTTTTTCTTTTCTGCTTGTAGGCGTGTACTCTACATGGCTTTCTCAAAGAAACATCTGTTTTCAGCTTATTTTATGATTTAAAGGTTAATAATACGGTTCTTTTCTTGAATAGGAGGGTTTTCAAAAGTTAAATTGCTCAAGAACCATCTAACTCTTTTGACGATTACGCAGTCAACGCGAAGAAATAAAAGGGTCGTTGATTGACATCAATAGAATTTCCGCCGACAACACTAAAAAAGTCTGGAGAAGGTGCTGCAGTCGGACTATATTTTCCGTGGCAGAATCCTGGGTGGGTGCCGCTCTAAATTCCTTTCTTTCCTCTCTCTTTCTGGGTAAGTGAAGATAAACTCTTTTGTTCATCCCCACCCAATTAGGTCCTGCATCATCCGCCATATCTTGATCGAGAAGTGATGCTTTGCCAAATTCAAGATTGAATGTGCATAAGAGAATGACTCGGGACAGACTCACAGAAGATAGTAAATATAGTGGAATCATGGAGTTGGGGAGTTTGCATTTTGCATTTTGGCTGTGTTATTACGAAAGGTAGAAATGCTCCATTCTTATGATATTTTCTGGTTACAGACCAAAAAAAATCACGTTCTTTGCTCAGTTCTCTTTGTCTCGTAGGGTACGGTCAAAGGGTGTTGTCGCAACATTGAGAGCAATCATCAATAATTCCAAGACTGGCTTTTCCTTACAGCTGCAAAGCTTGTGCGTTACTGTCCCGTCTTTAGGTCCCTAAGGGAATATTGACGAGTAATATATCCAACGTCTACAAGACTGCTACTAATTCACATCAAAGCCTAATTCAAATTGGGAAAGAAAAAGTTAATTTGGAAATTGGGAAAGGACATTCTATTCTATACATCGTAATGTAATAATTTTATCTTCCAAAACAATCTAAATGAGTGCAATGTGCATTTTAAAGAATATTTAGAAATCAAATCGACCATGTGTATATATGTCACTTGAGCAACAAAGATTTACATACATTGGGGCACTAAATAAAAATCTAACGGAAGAAATCTCAATACCAAATAAAGTAAATGGGTATTATTTAGTAGCGAATCATACAATAAGAATATAGAAACGAGAGGCCTTTAGAAATTACTACTCATTACTAAACATAAGCAAGCCATGTACCAATTTTGCTAATCGTTACTGTCCAAAAGGAATTATCACATATCTTCCAAAGCAGATGGGATGGAATGGATATGGAAAGAGATTTGGTTACTCATTTTTCGACCTCAATAAGACTTCTCCACCAGTAATCCGAGAGGGGGTTTTGACTAGTGTTGTGCGTTGAGAGGGAAAATCTGACTTGCTCATTGACCGGGCCAATTCTGTCTCATCCACACAATCCAAAGAAACAGGCACGAAACTTGATGGACAAGCATTGATCATCTCCTAGCATTGTCTATACAAGTGCCGGCTTCGCAGCGCCGGCTTCTATCAGCAAACAGTGTGCAAAGTTTGGTGTTTGGGAGTAAAGAGAGAGTCCAGAAGAACCCGAAGTGAAAAAGAAAATGATGAGCAAGATCAAGAAGGAAATTGAAGATGGAATGAAGCTGATATGGAAGAAGGTCGACCCAAAAGATCTGAAACCTGGTGATCACATCTACGCTTATAAGCGATACGGCTCTTACAGTCACCATGGTCAGTCTTCTTCAACCTCTCTGATGCTTGCTTATGAGATCTCTTCTTCCCTGTTCCTTCTCAATTGGGTTCTTGTCTGATTCTTTAATCGGACGAAGTTTTCTCTTCCAACTGATAAAAATCGAATTTCTAGCTTCATTTCCTTTCTTCTCTGGCCCAAAAGCAGGGTCATGAGGTGGAATTTGTCAAATAATAGACCCAAACAACGGGGAAGATGGTGTTGCAAATTGAGATCTATGATTAGCATTTGAAGTTAGATACGTAAAATTTATACCTTTTCTGAGTCAAATGCATACCTTTTGGTTTCTAGATTTCTTTCCTACATTTTGTTAAACTACTGCAATAATCGGTGTGATTTCTTTGGGGTTATCACTTTCTGTGTTCTTTTCTTGTTTTGCTCGTATTGTCCTTTTAGGTCCTTACAAGTTCACCGGAAAGTTTATGACAAGGAAAGAGAAAGTTGAGTGTAAAGTTGTCCGCAGGCCTATGGTGCAAAGGCCTGCTTTATCTTGATTTGCTAGCAAACCAAACCCAGATCCTACTGCTATTGGTGGTTTAATTCCATCTTTTGGGCAAATCTGTGGTTTGATTAGGTGTTTCATAATTCATTAAGTTGTGTCTAAACATGCCAGGAATATACGTGGGAGGCGGTTATGTGATTCACTTCACCAGGACAGAGAGCAAGGAGGCTATCCTTTCCCCTTCCATGGTCGAACCAGAAACTGTGCCTGCCTGTCCAGAATGTGGGTACCAGGAAAACGCTAGCCGCGGGGTCATCAAGACATGCCTCGATTGCTTCCGTCGGGGCCGCAAGACGCTTCATTCCATTCATTACTTCATGTATGGCGCACCACGATTAGGCCTTCTCCTGAAAAATTCGGGAACTTGCAGCACCCTTTCTTGTAGCAGATCCCCTGAACAAGTTGTTGAAGCTGCTTATGAGCTTCTCAGGAGCAATGGATTTGGTAAGTACGATCTTACTGGTAATAACTGTGAACATTTTGCGACTTACTGTCAGACGGGTGTACGTGCCAGCGTGCAGACGGGCTTTTATGATACTTGTTTGATGAAGTACAGAGAGCTGAAGAACCGCTCGTGAAGTTTGGAAAGTAGTCTTATTTTCAGTTGCGATTGTTTCTAATCTGAGAATGCTTGCATTTTGGCAGATTTTGTACAAATTTGAGATGCTCTATCCATGTCAAAAGTAGTGGAATGTAGATTTTGGTTCATATGTTCAAGGAGAAGCATAATGCAAAATTGCTGTCATGTTCATGCTAATGTACAATTTTAGTGAAATGATGAGCCAAATCTCTTGATGCTTCCACCCTCAAACCAATCTCATGGATACTGTGCTGACCCAAGATTCTAGGAAGATCTAACGGCGCTCCTATACCGTGAGCGCTTTTCCATGTTTTGCATCAGGGCATTGAATTGTTCGATTCCTTGCCTTTTCTTTCGTTTGTTCTTGCCATGGTTTAGATGATTCAAATGCTCAGAGAAATCAGTGTGTTGCATCTTATGATATAGCAGACTCACAGGATACAAGAGTTAGAGGATCTATTTTCTTTTTTTTGGTTGAAACAGAGGATCTTCTATTCTGTGGCTGTTTTCTTCGCTTGCCGCTACTCATATGCAGAATATAAGTTCTGCTCAAAGCTCAGGCTTTTCCTGTCCTGCTCGAGAACTATGTTCGCTTGTGTGAGTGATGTAGACTTATGTATAACGATGAAATCTTTTTGTTTGGTGGACAAGAGCTTGTTCAATGGTTCATTTTGCTTGCTCAATTGAAATTCTTACAGCATCTCCAGTGCTTGACGTTGGTATAGGATCGGAGGCTATTTCATACGAGTAGCCTGATTATGGCATAGCTCCTGGCTATAGTACATTTGCTTATCTGTTTTTCGTAACTTATGCTTTGTTTTTTATTATCTATGCTATTGATGATAACTCTCATGATCTGCATTCGGCTTTTGACCGGTTGATGGCCAAGATTTGCCGGGTCTGACCACTTTTTGGCTCCGTAAGTGGTATTGATCTTGCCTATGTTCATCGGAAAATTAGTCTGCTTTAGCTGATGTATCTCACATAAGTGTCTCTGAGCTACCCTAGGCGTTTGTTTTTCTGTTCTCAAAGATTAAACTCCACCGAATGCCTTAAGGAACATTTCCTCCCCAACTGACTTGCATCTCACCGAGATGAAGACCTGTTCTTGGGTTATAAGAATACTTAGTTGCTTGTATGGCGGGATCAGTACATGGTCAACTTGAGAGAGCTCACATGAAAATCCAGAAAACAGTCGCGCCACAGCGAAACGCATATTCATCAGGGAAGAATGTACAAGAAATCGTGCGTAGGAATTGAAACAGTATCTATACTAGACCGAAAAATTATTCTAGGCACTCAATGCATGTATCCTGGATCCTATCTGAACTGTTGAGTTATGTGAGCGCTATACTAATTAAGTATGTGTGGAATCTATTAATTAAATGGTTCGGATGTATTTGGATGTATCCAAATAGAATTTCCAACCAATTTCCAACGGTTGGAAACCTGTCGAAGGGAATAGCAATGGCCAACAGGCCTTGTCGGCTCAGGCATGTCACCATTGGGCCCTTGTTGGGCCGGGCCCATTAGGAAAATGGGGATTTCGGGAACAGCCCCTTTGCTCTCGGGCAATGGCCTGGGGATGAAAAAATAAGTCCAAGGGTTGTCTGGCCAACTTAAAAAAAAAATCATAAAATTTGCTGTGAATTAGAGGTATTTTGTTCTCATTCTTAGCTTTAGGGGTAATCGGTTCTAGGGTGGGTAAGTTCCAGATTTAGATCCCGTAATCTATCATGTTAAAACCGGTTCCTAGTTTTTGAAACCTAGAACTTACCTTATTTGCAAGGCAAGTTAGAGAATGAACATGAAATTTTGATATTCTTACACAAAGTAGATTTTAGCAAATACCATATCTTTGAATATGATTTTTATCAAAACTTACTTAAAATCTTTAGTTGATAGCATTAGGATTTGGACAGGATCAGATTCGTGATCTTTTGTAGAAAAACAGCAGGTGCCGCTATTGGTTTCTAGTGATCTTTGAGCTAATTGTTGATATCGGCTAATTTCCAATCCGATTTGCTTGACGCATTTTCTTTCTAGATTTTCTTCCTCTTTCTAAACTTTGGATAGATGATATGATTGCCTTTGGATTTCTCTTTCTCTTTAAGAATCTTAGGAGCTCTTGAATTAACGAGGTCATATCATCATCATCATCATCATCATCATTATTGTTGTCGTTGGAGCCAATCCTTCAAAGTCTACATAAAAAGTGTTAACTATATAAGTAATAGACTTTTTACCCTTGAATTTTTGCAGCTTGAGTTTGGATTTGCTTTTATAAGCCATGAGAGTTCCAATAGTTTCATCCAATATCAAGTGTTGAGATCTTTAAGCTTCATGAATTGACGATTTTCGCATGAACTCATTTTTGTGGTAGTGCTCGAAGAATCTTGATTGCGTGTTCCTCATTTGTGTAAATCTTGCCATGATTAGCAAGTCCATTCATGATGCCGTTGTAGCCCAAGAACATTTCTTTGATATATTCATGTGGCTTCATCTTGAAAGTCTCAAAATCTCTATGTTCCACTTCATTTCCTTTCACTTTATTGGTTCCTTCAAATGTGACTTAGAGTTGATCCAAAATTTCTTCAACTGTCACACAAGAAGAAATATTCTCAAATATCAAATAAGATAATACACAATATACGAAGTAAATAACTTTAAGCAATTAGTGCAAGTCTTCTCTAGTTATCGTTAAGAGCAGGAGCTAGTGGAGCTGGTTGTTGTTCTTTTCTAGCAACTTAACAGGAGGTCTTGCTGATGTTTGAGTTAGTGTTCCATGTTTGATCCCATCAACCATTTGCTTATTCATCACGGCCATTGCTTTTGCTACACCTTTCATCCCATGCTGATTGTCGTGGATGAACACATTTATGAGCTAGAAATGAGGTTGTCTTTCCTAGCTTGTAAAGATAATGTCGGTTGAGAAACGAATAAGATAATCTTTTTTTTTTTTGGTAAAGTAACGAATAAGATAATCTTTAGACTCTGAGATTCAACAAATTCATTTGTTCAGAAGAATCCAACTAAGTAGTAATACTAGAAAGTAAGATTTCACATTTGGATTGGGATAATCTTTTGTCCAAAGAACTTAATCAAAAGTAATAACCAAAATAAAAAAAATTCAAGGCCAAGAGGGAGAGTTCGAGAAATTTTGAAGATATTGAAAATCTTTTAGTAAAATGCAAATCTGGGAAACTTCGATTTAAAGCAAGGAATTTCTTAAAAGCAACGAAGTAATTTCTGAAATTTTGAGTTGAAAGAATAGATCATCAACAAACAAAAATTTGATGAACCACCTCTTGTAGAGTTAGCCAAAACAAGATCTTCATGCTTTGAAACAAAACGCTTCAAATAACAAGTAGATAGGCTCTGATACTAATTGTTGGGGCTAACAATACAACCTAGAGGTGGGGTGAATAGGTTGTTTGAGAACTATGAAAAACATTTGCGGAATATAACAAGTTCAACTTCAAACATTGGCAAAAATAGTTTGTAGAAATCATGTGTGAGCTGCTGTTTGACAAACCGTGATGAAAAAGATCAAGTAATGCTAATAGTAAAGAGACAGAAATTTGCAAGCAGATATATATGGTTCAGCTTTATCCCCAAGCTTGTATCCATTCTCCAGAATAGACTGGATTGCACTAGTAATCTGCTCAATAAATTACAATTGGCAAGTGTTGATTCTTTACAAATGATAAATTATATTATCAGGACTTAGCTACTGTACTTACTCTTATACACTTGATCTTTCATACGATTACTATATAGCAAAATCATCATAGTGAAGATCTTCAGGAGAACAAAACAATATCAACAAGGAAAACAGCTCAAGGCAAATATTCGGATTCTACATTATGCTATCTAACATTTTGACCTAAAAGGTCTTCTTTTAAATATACATCTTCAATCTTCCCGTTAGAGATGCTTGAGAAGATCAACTAGCCGTTAGAGATCCGTTGGTGCTATTGTCCAGAGATGGAGCTGTCTATACAACCCTTTATTATTAACATTTACAGTCTATCGAAAATAGGTCATGTAGCTACTATTCCAATGCTGACTGCTCTGACATTTCTGACAGATGCCTACTCTTGTTCCCTGATAGACTTCCTGATCTTCCAATTGCATATTTCCACCTTTCAACAACTATAATCCCGAACATCCTCATATGTTCATTATTTAAATATCACCAATGACATGATGTCTTGGCATTAATACAAACATCATCAATCAGCTTATCTTTAGGTTCGTTGGTACTGTTTACTGAAAACGTATAAGCATATCTTGCAATCTTCTCCCAATGGATTACATCATGGATATCACATAGTCCTTAACTATCATCACAATCTTCCACCTTATCTGTATAAGGCAGTTGCTCTCACCCATATAGATGCGAATCTTTCTGGTCCTTCCAAGCATATTGGCAATTTTAACTCTACCAAGCTGTTCATCTTCATGGTCCTTATAAGCTTTACCAAATAACCTTGTTCTAGGCTTGTTCACCATCACCAGGTCCATCCAACAGTTCACCCGATTTTTGTACCTCCAAGCCATCACAAACATCCCCGTTTTTCTTGGCTAGTTCACCCTCAATCAAGATCCTTCTAGATGTTCACTATATCTTAAGATCCTTCCAGCTTGTAGACATCTTTAATTACCCAATATCTGGAACAAGGACACTAAAAGTGTCAAAACTTGTGAATGGCGCTCACTTTAGCGTTAAAAGTTTCCATCGGATTACTTAACACGTGGCATTTACAATTAAAAGAAAAAGGTGACATG
This sequence comes from Syzygium aromaticum, assembly GCA_024500025.1. Taxonomy (NCBI): domain Eukaryota; kingdom Viridiplantae; phylum Streptophyta; class Magnoliopsida; order Myrtales; family Myrtaceae; genus Syzygium; species Syzygium aromaticum. The sequence continues at coordinate 34,396,761 of CM044892.1, forward strand.
GCATATTTCTTAAAACACAATCTACGTGGATGTAAAAAATGACGTTGTTTTTCCATCAGACGTGGCTCCAACAAACGAAACGACATCATTTGGAGCCTATGGCCGAAATGATATCGTTATGCATTAGATTCTTTGCTTACTCGGCCGAGGTTGCAGAAGGTTGGCAACCCTTCACATGTTACTGCATACGAACAAAGCTTGCTCACTCGCTGCTATCCGTCGCCATCCCCTGGTTGCCGTTGCCTGCCTGCCGTCGCTTACTTGCTGCCGTCGTCTTGCCGTCAATCATTCAGGTTAGTCATCTTCTCTCTTGAGGCTCCAACTACAAAAATAGGGCAACGAGGACAAAATTAGGGCTCGACTTGGAGGGAAAATGGCTTTTGGTAATAGATAAGGAAAAATCGGTACTAGCGAACAGATTCACTTCTGTTGTGGGGACCCCACTTTGCTTAATCAATTCAATGCTATTGTGGGGATCGAATTGACTAAATCAACTTTGTTGGTTTCATTCTAGAAAATGACAACCAAAAAGTCAATTCTCGCCACCGTCCCTCAGTCGCCGTCGCCTGCCTACCGTTGCTCGCTCACTGTCGTCGTCTCATCATTAATCACTTAGGTTAGTCATCTTCTCTTTTGAGACTCCGATTGCAAAATTAGGGCAACAATGGCAAAATTAGGGCTCAGCTTAGAGGGAAAATGGTTCTTGGTAATTGAGAAGGAAAAGATGGTACTAGCGAACAAATTCGCTTCTGTTGTGGAGAGCTCACTTTGTTTAATTAATTTGGTGCTATTGTGGGGATTGAATTGATTGAATCAACTTTGTTGGTTTCTTTCCAGAAAATGACAACCACAAGTCAATTCTTTAATCAATTTTTCGATTGTAGGTGTTGACACCTAAATTTTGATAACCTAATTAGTCGTTCATTGCATAGAAAATTAGGGATTAAATTTTAACCCCTAAACAAAACTATTAAAATTGCATAGCATATAGTTTAAGTTTATATAGATTAACTGCATTCCACATCGAACCGGTGGTGACAAGTGAACTGAAAATCTATCGCGCAAATCGAGCTCGAGTACTGAACGAAACTTGGCTCACTCAGAAGACGGTGGCCGAAAATCACAAACCTAAAAGGCCTTGGTTGTCTTAATTTAAGCTTAAATCAACCCATTAAGATTAATTAAAGAAAAGCCCAAATTAATTCAGTCAATTTGAAATTAAATAAAAATTAAAGGATAAAGCCAAAGCCAAAGCCCATTAGGACTAGGAAGCACGGTTAATTAACCTAGGGTTGCCATATAAATATGTAATTATACCCCTCACTCAAAGGGAGGGTCTTATAATTTTCAGAAGACAATTTCTCATAGCAAGAGTGAAACACGTGAGCAAGAGAGGGAGAGAGAGGAGTCATCTTCTTCCTCTAACTTCATGTCTAGACTTGCTTTCTGACTGCAAGTTTTTCATGCCAACGCCCCTGTTCCCGCTTCCTGTTGCTGCTCATCCGTGAAGACGTTGCTGCCATCCACCTTTGCCAACAACGGTGCTGCTCCTACTGCTGATTAGCCTCTGCACTGACGCCTAAGACGTTGCTCCGCTCCTGTTGCGGTGTCACGAATCCACACAAATGGAGAAGGCAAAGAGATTGAACCACACGCTCAATGAATAGTGGTAAAGCGGTGAAATTTGTCAATATATGATCGCGGGGAGGTTTTGATGGTCCATGCTAGTGAGTGGGTTTGCTTGGTCAATATAAAAGAAAGTTTTTATCAGTGAAGCTTATTTCACAAGAGAAGGCCAAAAAAAAAAAAAAAAGAAGGCAAAAGAAGTTCGACGTTCGAAAGTTCACAAAAGTTGCGAGTGAAGGATTCTGCACGTCATTCTCTGCGGCGCTGTTCTTTCACGTTGCTACCTCGATCGTTGAAGGTCTCGTTCGTTGCTGCAATCTCACATCGGAGTTCGTCAGCCACATGATCCAGTCTTATTTCGAGAAGATTACATGAGCTCAAATTAGGTTTCCCGGCGAATCTCAAGTGACAATTAGCCACTCCTCTTGCTGATTTTGTCGACCCATCGTTAGGACCCTACTGTGAGCCAAACCAAGAACACTGCCGTGACACACCACTACCGTGGCCGTGCACAAGCCAAATACCATGGACCAGCCATAGTCATCCATCGGGGAGCATTCCTACTCACCACCGCCGTGCCCGCCGACCACTAGCTGTCGACCATCGTCCCAATCCGCCACGAATTCAAATTTGGAAGTTATCGCAAATTAGGTAAGATTATCCGAATATTTCTTTTAAAGATTTAATTTCCTAGATAATTTAGATATTTCATGGATATTCTTTGTTGGTTTACTAGATATCTTAGGATCATGTTTGTGATATCCGCAATATTAAAAAAAAATACCAAAAATTAGGAATTTTTTCTAATTTGGCAACGTATTTGGACAACTATTTGACCTTATCCCTAAGGTACAATACGCGGTGATACGGAAAATCGTTATCTTATCCATAATCACTTGGATACGATAATAGATTTTATTTGTTTTTCAAATTTGAACAATCAGCTTTCCGTTGATATCTATAACCCTATAGATATGACCGTTAGTTTGATTTCTTTGTCTAATTTGAATTTGATAAGAAAAATCTTGCAAATTGCATGAATTTTTTGAACATGATTATTATCTTTGTTTGATTGCTTTTTTTTTTTAAATAAAGAAAATCCAAAAATATGTTAGTTAGGATTTAAATTAGGAGTTTTGTATGTTTAGGAAATCCTAAGTGTATCTAGAAGATAGGATAATTATTTAATTTAAATTGGGACTCAAAATAATTTATTTCCTAGTTTAAATTAGGTATTATTGTAATCCTAATAGATTATTTAGGTTAGTTTTAGATTCCGAATTTCCATGAAAATCCCAAAAAAAAGAAGTCACTTTAGGATGGATTAGAATAGACTGCATTCTTAATTTGAGTAATTTTTATTTTCGAATTTTAATTAAAAATACCAAAAAAAGAACTTGTTAGATTGCATGTTATTTTAGGCATTTTTTATTCCGAATTTCATTTTAAAAAAATACCAAAAATAAATCATTTGTCCGTCATTAGAATTAGATCACGTCGTCGCATGACATATAGTGCGCATGCTAGGTTGCATTAATCGCATGTCATTTTTGTACGGCATTGCATATAGGTTAGTTTGCATTTTAATAAAGCTCAAACCCTAATGAACACATTGAGTACCTTGCTTTGTTAATTAGAAATCAGATTATGATTGTCTGTATGATTTTCTACTAATAATGCAGATGCTTGCGTGGCTTTGAGGTATGTTATTTTGCTATTTATTTACTGCTTGTTTGGGTGTTAAATTGGTGGTTTGCACACTCGTATGATCACCTCACATGCTAGTGACTAAGATAAAATGGATCTAGACAGCATGCATAAATATTTTTTTGAAAAGAAAAGGTACCGAAAGGGCGTTAGACTAGATCTAGCGTAACCAAGTCCCCGAGCTTAGAATCTCTGGTTCGTAGGAATAAAACATATCTCCCTATGTTTTATTTAGGTTTCTAAACGATCTACCACAAATAGATTAGCGGCGACTCCAAGCATGAAAACTTTTGCATGTTAAAAATTTAAACCCTAAGTTGCAAATTGGTAGGGCTTGAGAGGGTCCGAGTTAAGTTTAGTCTTAATAATCCATTAGCCTAAAAAATTTTAGGTCGCGACAGCTTGGCAACTCCGCTGGGGACTTGAGTTTAAACTCTTAGTGGACTTAGGCCAGTTTTTCTTTTCAAAAAATATTTTTGCTTGGTAGTGAGGATCCCAGGTACGTCCCTAACATTTTAGGTGTTAAATGTTTTTGCAGAATGAGAGTTATAAGGGGTGAAGTGATTGTTAACTTTTGTTTTGCAGGGAGGTGTTTGGATGTATGATTTTTTTTATGCACGAAGTGCTGTATGATATAACCTGCTATGCATGCCTTGCCTTTACACTACACTGCACACACTACCTGCTGCCGGACCTGGGCGGCACAGGTTTAGGATGGTACTGAGACAGTGGACATCCCGACCACATCCACGTGGTACGGGTCGCCCTCCTTGGTCCCGAAAGTTCTTTCACGGTGTCATTGAGTTTCCACCATGGTTGTACCCTTTGCAACCCAGGTCGACTTATTGACTAAGCCGGAGTCAGGGGAACCCCGACCTAACCACAACCATGATTGGTTTAGCCCGGTAATCCTCGCGTCTCCACTTTGCAAGTCATAGTCTAGATAGAAATCAAACCTCACATTTCATGTGTATGTCTATGTGATTTCCATGATTCTACTTGGTGAAGTAAGTTTTCTGAACTTTTATCTCGTAATTTATGTTTCGTATTTTCTTTGGTCAGTCCATGGCATTAGGTCGGTCGTGAATCTTGGTCTATATACTATGGGAGGGGCAGACATCTGGATTCTTGATGCTCCTAAGGACGAGCTCTGTGCCTGGTGGAATCTACTCAGTCCGACCAACCGAAAGCTAATTGAGGGCCACATCGGGTGGCTACTCCCCTTATTGGAAATCAAAGTCCGTACCGGCCTCGTTCGAGCATTAAAACACTTTTGGTGTCTCGAGACGTCTACCTTTATATTCGGTAAGCATGAGCTCACCCCGACTTTGGTAGAATATAGCGTGATCATTGGAAAACCGTTAGGGTCGGAATTAGTTACACCATCTTTGGGAATTGATTCCACCTTAATGTTCTCTGAATTTTTGGGTGTCGAAAAAGATGAATTGGGAAAAGTTTTGAAAGCAAGTCGTGGGATATGTCCTTTTTCATTCTTGAGTCAATGTTTTGATAAAGCCACATCTTTTCAAAAAGGTAGAATCTTTTTGCTAGCACTTTTCGGGTTCGTGATTTTTCCTCACTGTAAGAATGCATATAATCCGTCAATTGCATGGTTGGTCCAACAAGTCCGTCTTGAAAAGAAATTTGTCAACGCCATTTTAGCCGAGACTTTTATTTCTCTCACTAAATTTAAGCAACATGTTGACAAAACATTTCATGCACCTCTTGAACTTTTGCAAATTTGATTTTTGTCTCACATAAAAGGATGTGGCGATTTACTCACGATATCCGAGCTTAGTGATTCTAGCCATCCCGTTTTGAAGTATAAAGAAAAACAAGAGAATGCACTTGATTATCATTATTCTGAATGGATCATTTTCATGAAAAATGCTAGACCTCAAGGTTTCCAATGGCATGCTAACTGGTTCAAAGTCGAGGAAGCTCGGCTTACGTGCAATGGTATTGGACCGGTTCCACTATTGGGCTTTACTGGTGTAATCGAATACTACCCTGCCAGAGTATCCCGTCAGTACCAGATTCTCTAAGGACTCCCTCCAGCATTACAACCAGAGCTCCTCCAAGTTAATTTCATCAATGACAATGAAGACCACGAAGGGACCGTAGCTCAGCTCAAGAAGATGTGGAAGAAGTGTCGCCTTTTAAAGATAGCTTGGCCCAAAAAAGAGCTTAAGGGGGAGCAGAAGTCCTATTTCGCGACGACAAAGTATATTCAACAGCACAAAGTCCCACATGAGTTACTCTCGAAGATACCCAAGGTGCCTTTCAAGCCCGCCACTCGCTCAAAGAACAACCGTCTCAAAAGGAAGGCCGAAGAAGCTCAAGAAAAAGCATCCAAGATAGCTCGAGCTTATGAGCAATTGAAGAAGGAAGCCATCTCCCATATGTCTATAGATCAAGCCAATTAGAAAAGCTTGAATCTATGTTTTCATTTTAGTTTTAATCTTTAGACTTGTTTAGGAATTGAGTCATTTGTTTTTGCATTTTTTATTTAAGTGATTTCAAGTTATAGTCGTTGTAAAAAAATTTTCGTCAATTCAATAAAGAGGTCATTTCTATTCAAAGCAGTTAGACCAATGTCATGGATCGGCATGTGATTCTTCTTGACACTTATGTATGCCTATTTTATCCGTGAAATTAGGTAATTACAGACTGATCATGATCGCCTATTTGTACGCGATCAAGAACTAGAATGGCCGATCAAACTGACTTACGGGATCGTGTCGTTGGCATTGAGGACCAAATGAAGCAAGTCCTCGTCGCAATGCAACAAATGTCCACTGAGATCAAAGCCCTTCAACTGACTTCCATTCCTGTATCCCCTGAAGTATCAGCCCTAAAGCATAAAGGTAAAAAAAAATGCCGATAGTGAAGAAGATGACAATCTTCCCGATTTAGTAGATGACCCCGTCCAGATTATCGTCAACAAGGACAAACCTGATGAACGAGTTAACAAACTTGAAGAGAGAGTGAAGCAGCTGGAAGGTTCACAGGATTCACCTTCGATTGACCTGTCTTTGTACACACAGATCAAAATCCCGAAGAAGTTCAAGATGCCTGATTTTGACAAGTACAGTGGCACCTCCTGCCCAAAAGCCCACCTACAGCTATATCACGTACAAATGACTTCGTATGTTGATAATGAACTCCTGATGATCCATGCATTTCAAGCAAGTCTGACAGGTCCTGCCTTAAACTAGTATCTCATGAAGAAGATAAATGGCCTCAAAACCTGGAAGGAAATTAGTGAAGCATTCCTCAAGCAATACAGGTTCATAATGGACATCATTCCCACCTGTGAAGACCTTGAGCGTGCTTAGATGAAAAGGACTGAGTCGTTCAAGGATTATGCTATTAGATGGAGAAATATAGCTGCTCAAGTTATCCCAGAATCCATAGACAGTGAATTGAAGATGATGTTCATTAAAACTCTTCCGTTCGAGTATCGTAACCGGATGGTAGCCATTCCGGCTGACAACTTCAATCAACTCATCCCCATAGGCAAACGGATTGAGATAGGGCTGAAAGATGGGTGGTTCGTGGAGCCGTCTTCCTCAACCAAAAGATTTGGTGCAGGGAAAGAGAATGAACCGACACCTGAAGTAAATGTGACTTATACCCAAACGGGCCGACGGAATGCTAACCTTATCCTAGCGATCCAAGTAGTAGAAACTCAACAACAGAACACTGGCCATCAATTCTCTCAGAGGAGGAACAACAAGAGGCAATTCACCCCTCTCCCCGGGTCATTGTCCCAAGCACTGGCAGTACTCCAAAAGAAGGATTTGCTTACCACTGAGCCAAAGCAACCTAACTCTGAAAAGTATTATAACTATGACCCATCTAAAAAATGTGATTATCATATGGGCGAGGTGGGGCATTCAACTGACGACTACTTTACCCTCAAGCACCGAATCCAGGATCTCCTAGACACGAAGGCTTTCTCATTCCAATCTGCCAAGCTGAATGTTCAGAACAACCCGCTCCCTGATCACACGAGCAAAGTGAATGCCATATTTAATTTCGATGCTAATCGAATTAAGAATGTCAAGGTGTACATTGCCGACGTCTACGATGGGTTAGTAAGAACTGGCTATTACCTGAGTGATGAGGCGCCTCCCTTGACTGTCATGAACAAAAGAATCTCTGAAATGGTAGAAGCCGGAATGATTGTTTATGCTAATCACACTAGCATCGTCTCCACAATCTCCAAAGTGGTTATTAATTGGGACGAGAAGTTTGCAATATTGAACACCGGGAAAGACAAGCTCGATCCTTTGCTTGAAGACATGCCTCCTCTCAAAGACATGTCCGATGATGAAGAGATTGTAGAGAGCACGCCTAAAGCTGATGAAGAAAAAGAGTTGATCGACACTTTGGGGCAACTGAGCGTCAAGTTCGATTATTATGTGAAATACTCGGTGCCCCCGAGCTTCTATGTTGACCCCTGTGACATTGTCCTGGATGGATGGGGAGGTATAGATGATCCAACACCTCTAGCCACAGAAGGTCCTGATGATGCAATGGAGGGAATCACTGTCATGTTCGATAATTTCTTTATTGAAGCCATCGAGGAAGGACCGTTAGAAGGAATGGACATTGGCTTGCAAGAGTAACACCTTTACTTTTTTCGCACACTCCCTTGCGTGGGAATTTTTACTGCTTTCTAGGACTTGCCTCATCTCGGGAGCTACTTTTTTGGGATTTTTCATTTCTAGGATTCATCGTTGCAATTTCCATTCAATAAATGTAATTCATTTGGTGATAATCAATGAAATTACAAATTATTTTCATTTTTGAGGGCATGTTAAGGTACATCAAACCAGCTCGATGATGATGTCCAACCGATAAAAGAAAAATATAGTCCAAGGAGAATTCTAAGGCCTGGGCTTCTTCATGCTTCCTCGTGTTAAAACTTTTTTTTGAAAAAGAATTTTGAAAAAAAAGAGAGTAAAAAAAAATTCAAAAAAAAAGAAAAAAATACATTGTTTAGCCCTGTTTGTCCTTCTAAACCCCTTACTTTATGTTTCAAGGGCAATCTTGTGACATGTGAGGGTATAAGAACGGTCCAATCTCATGAATTATGTGCAGCCAAACTTAATCCCAATGACACCGACGAACTCGAAGATTCCTCGGAAATGCTACATGGCCTAGAACGATGAAAGGTCCAAAGTTCTCACGTCAAACCAAACTGTCACTTTCAACTTGGGTGATGCAGATGACCCCAGAGAAGTAAAGAGAGAGGCAAATCCCCCTAAGAGTGAGATGAAACGCCCGATTTAGCTGACGCATGAGTAAACGCCCCAAACTATATCAGTCCATATGTGGTTAAAAAGGTGTTTCCCGGAGGCGCTTTGATTATCGCAGAAATGGATAGTCATGAGTTCTCTACTCCTGTTAATTCTGATGCTGTGAAGATGTATTACCCCTAAAAAAATCCAACATTTTGCAGTAAAAGTTTTCAAGTGTTTGGTTTTATATTCTGCATTGCAAACATTTCACAGATGAATAAATGGTTTCAATCAATTTCAAGTTAAGATGTGTGCATTGGCTTTAAATTTTGCATGGTTATTTTGTTGGTCTGCATCATCGACTTTAAAAGGAAAATCTATTTGGATAATCTGATAACTCATGAAAAATGAATTAAATGTGTTAAATGAGGAACATCGGGATGATGAAAGGCAAGCCCTATCTTATATACAGTCATATGCACTAATCCCTAGTGAGTTGAATGAAAAAAAAAAAAATTTCATGTCTGCAAGGTAAAGAGTTATCTTGTAAAATGTACGGCGACTGAAATGACAAGAGGCATTTCATTTCTCTATCCCAAGCACTACAGTTTATCCATTGTTTCACCACTTTGAGTCTAAATGCTTGGAGAAATTCTTTCAAATTACCCCTGTCAAGAACCACCCCACATCAAGGCAAACTAGAAGTAAGTCAGCATTATAAGGTGAGAAATGAATAGAGATTGTCTTGCTCTCACTTGCATCAATCTTCGAGTGTTGCTTTTTCAGATGAATCCACACAAAGTTCAAGTGCCTTAGGATGATGAAGAGCATTTCTTTCTCTATTCTATACACACTTTATTCTTTGCTAAGCCCAATTAAGCATACAATTTCATTTCTTAAACCCAGTTGGTGATCATCCCCCACACTGGGGCAAGGCAAAAGTCATCATTGTTCAAGTAGCGTATTCGGAACGCTGATAAAAGATGAAGATCCTTGAGAGTCCAAATGTCGAGAAATTTGGTAAAAACAAGCCATAGAGTGGTTGACCGATATATGCATTGTAGACAATGTGTGTCAAGAGTAAAAAAAAAAGGGCAAGAAAAAGCAATGTGCCTGGTAAAAGCAAGGTCGATGCCCAATAAAAAAAAAAGGAATGTGTTAAAATCATCTCCAGTGGGATAGTCATAGTCTTACAAATTTAGAGAAGTGGTGAATTCAAGCCCAGTGAAGCATTTACTGAAATGACAATGTTCGAGGATGAAGAAGAAGATCGGTGGCAATGCCGAGATGATCACTAACTCTCACCCTTATACACAATTTTGAGCCTGATATATCCTTTCGTTTCTCAACCCGTGAACCTAGCCTGCGTTACGTCCTTTACAAAGTCTATTCAGATTGTGGCACTTAAACTGACGTAGGATTCAGATGTTTATAAGCTTAGCTCAAAAAAGTGCGAATAAGTCCATTTCTATCTCATTTTATAGGGTTCTTAACTTGTAAACCCGGAGACAATTGCGGAGTATTTCCTTTCAATAGCCTCAACTCGAAGAGTCCCCTTTTGTTAAGCCATTGAGCAAGCTCACATTACGGTCCTAGCAAGGACCTCTCAGATTGGTAAGGTCGTATTGTTTGCGAGAATATTCGGACCCTTGTTAACATGATGATGGTGAGATAGAGCGATTCTCATAAATCAGCCTCTTTCAATGAGAATGAGTGAAATCCCTTTTGGACCGGAAGTCCCTCATTTGACATTTTTAAGACACCCATTTGTGAGTTCGGATTGTCCTATTATGATTTTCCCAGTGAAGTTTTGTAATGACGAGTTAACAAAATCGTCATGCATGAAAATCAGCTGAATATATAGTGCATGAGTATATGCGTTCTTGATTATCTATGAATGCATATTACATGCTACTTAAAACCGTGTCTAACAGGAGACATGCCCTCAAGAGTCGAAGATATCACCAGGTAAGTATATCTCTATCCCTTGGATACTTGTGACTATCTAGTTATCCCTCACCTGTTTGAGCAAGTGTCAGGTTTCATACTTGGTCATTTTGTTGCGATATCTAGATGCCTCTAACGATATCTAGGCATCTATTGATCAAGCTTTTTCAGGTACCTCTAATGATATCCAGGTACTTTGTCAAGGAATCTCTAAGGATTCAAGCTAGCCCCTCTGCTCGCCAAATCGTTAAATACCTCTGACGATATCCAAGTATTTATCGATCAAGTCCTTTCAAATATCTTAGATAATAACCAAATATTTCGTTAGGCACACCTTTCAAACAATTTGGAAAGTTCCTTCTTAAACACTTCTAACGATATTCAGGTGTTTAGCAGTTGACTTTTTCCAAATACCTCTGGCAATATCTAGGTATTTCGTTAAAAGTAGGAATGTATTCCAATTTGTCGAATCATTTTTTAGGAACTCAGATGATAACTAGGTATTTTGTTAAGCTCCCTTTCTAACAATTTGGAGAAAGCCTCGCATTAGGCACCTCTGACGATATCCAGGTTCCTAATGAATAATTTTCTCGAATACCTCTGATGATATCCAGGCATTTCGACAAAATGTGGGATAAATTCCATTTCGCTAAACTATCACTGGACGCCTTAGGCGATATCTAGGCGTTCAGCGGAAGGTCCATTTTGAGTATCTCAGACGATATCCAGATATTCGAAGTAGTCTTCCATTCTTTGATTTCTAGATACCTTAGATGATATCTAGGTGTCTATTGATCACCATCTTCAATTACCTCAGACGATATCCAGGTAATTCGAACTACCCTTCGTGTGTCTTGACAGAATTGCAGGTCACCGAAGTCCATTAGCGTTCATCTGGCAATACCTTTGGGACATAGCCCAATATTTACCAAACAACCTACAAAATTGGAGTCATGCCTCGAATTACGCTACCACTTCTGTCAGGTAAGTAACTCCAGGTCTGTTTTATTCACGTCAGTATGCATCGTGACATAATGCATTTCAAAAATGGGACTCATAATCTCGACAAAGATATCATTCATTGCATCTGCATGGTCAAATTTAGGTATCATTTAGTCTTTGAATGCAACCTTTGCGAGCTCACCTTCAAAGAGGGGCAGTTGTTGACACCTAAATTTTGGCGACCTAATTAGTCGTTCATTGCATAGAAAATTAGGGATTAAATTTTAACCCCTAAACAAAAATATTAAAATTGCATAGCATATAGTTTAAGTTTATATAGATTAACTGCATTCCACATCGAACCGGCGGTGGCAAGTGAACTGAAAATCCATCGCGTAAATCGAGCCCGAGTACTGAACGAAACTTGGCTCACTCAGAAGAAGGTGGCCGAAAATCACAAACCTAAAAGGCCTTGGTTGTCTTAATTTAAGCTTAAATCAACCCATTAAGATTAATTAAAGAAAAGCCCAAATTAATTCAGTCAATTTGAAATTAAATAAAAATTAAAGGATAAAGCCAAAACCAAAGCCCATTAGGACTAGGAAGCACGTTTAATTAACCTAGGGTTGCCATATAAATATGTAATTATACCCCTCACTCAAGGGGGGGTCTTATAATTTTCAGAAGACAATTTCTCATAGCAAGAGTGAAACACGTGAGCAAGAGAGGGAGAGAGAGGAGTCATCTTCTTCCTCTAACTTCATGTCCAGACTTGCTTTTTGACTGCAAGTTTTTCACGCCAACGCCCCTGTTCCCGCTTCTTGTTGCTGCTCATCCGTGAAGACGTTGCTGCCGTCCACCTCTATTAATGATGGTGCTGCTCCTGCTGCTAACTAGCCTCTGCACTGACGCCCGAGACGTTGCTCCGCTCCTGTTACGGTGTCACGAATCCACACAAACGAAGAAGGCAAAGAGATTAAACCACGCGCTCAATGAATAGTGGTAAAGCAGTGAAATTTGTCAATATATGATCGCGGGGAGGTTTTGATGGTCCATGCTAGTGAGTGGGTTTGCTTGGTCAATATAAAAGAAAGTTTTTATCAGTGAAGCTTATTTCACAAGAGAAGGCCAAAAAAAAAAAAAAAAGAAGGCAAAAGAAGTTCGACGTTCGAAAGTTCACAAAAGTTGCGAGTGAAGGATTCTGCAGGTTGTTCTCGGCGGCGCTGTTCTTTCACGTTGCTACCTCGATCGTTGAAGGTCTCGTTCGTTGCTGCAATCTCACATCGGAGTTCGTCAGCCACATGATCGGGTCTTATTCCGAGAAGATTACACGAGCTCAAATTAGGTTTCCCGGCGAATCTCAAGTGACAATTAGCCACTCCTCTTGCTGATTTTGTCGACCCATCGTTAGGACCCTATGAGCCAAACCAAAAACACTGCCGTGACACACCACTACCATGGCCGTGCACAAGCCAAGTACCATAGACCAGCCATAGTCATCCATCGGGGAGCATTCCTACTCACCACCGCCGCGCCCGCCGACCACTCACTGTCGACCATCGTCCCAATCTGCCACGAATTCAAATTTGGAAGTTATCGCAAATTAAGTAAGATTATCCGAATATTTCTTTTAAAGATTTAATTTCCTAGATAATTTAGATATTTCGTGGATATTCTTTGTTGGTTTACTAGATATCTTAGGATAATGTTTGTGATATCCGCAATATTAAAAAAAAAATACCAAAAATTAGGAATTTTTCCTAATTTGGCAATGTATCTGGACGACTATCTGACCTTATCCCTAAGGTACGATACGCGGTGATACGGAAAATCGTTATCTTATCCATAATCACTTGGATATGATAATAGATTTTATTTGCTTTCCAAAATTTGAACAATCAGCTTTCCATCGATATCTATAACCCTATAGATATGACCGTTAGTTTGATTTCTTTGTCTAATTTGAATTTGATAAGAAGAATCTTGCGGATTGCATGAATTTTTTGAACATGATTATTATCTTTGTTTTATTGCTTTTTTTTTTGTTAAATAAAGAAAATCCAAAAATATGTTAGTTAGGATTTAAATTAGGAGTTTTGCATGTTTAGGAAATCCTAAATGTATCTAGAAGATAGGATAATTATTTAATTTAAATTGGGACTCAAGATAATTTATTTCCTAGTTTAAATTAGGTATTATTGTAATCCTAATAGATTATTTAGGTTAGTTTTAGATTCCGAATTTTCATGAAAATCCCAAAAAAAAGAAGTCACTTTAGGATAGATTGGAATAGACTACATTCTTAATCTGAGTAATTTTTAATTTCGAATTTTAATTAAAAATACCAAAAAAAGAACTTGTTAGATTGCATGTTATTTTAGGCATTTTTTATTCCGAATTTCATTTTAAAAAAATACCAAAAATAAATCATTTGTCCGTCATTAGAATTAGATCACGTTGTCGCATGACATATAGTTCGCATGCTAGGTTGCATTAATCGCATGTCATTTTTGTACGGCATTGCATATAGGTTAGTTTGCATTTTAATAAAGCTCAAACCCTAATGAACACATTGAGTGCCTTGCTTTGTTAATCAGAAATCAAATTAGGATTGTCTGTGTGATTTTCTACTAACAATGCAGATGCTTGCGTGGCTTTGAGGTTTGTTATCTTACTATTTATTTACTGCTTTTTTGGGTGTTAAATTGGTGGTTTGCACACTCGTATGATCACTTCACATGCTAGTGACTAAGATAAAATGGATCTAGACTGCATGTATAAATATTTTTTTTGAAAAGAAAAAGTACCGAAAGGGCGTTAGACTAGATCTAGTGTAACAAAGTCCCCGAGCTTAGAATCTCTGGTTCGTAGGAATAAAACATATCTCCCTATGTTTTATTTAGGTTTCTAATCGACCTACCACAAATAGATTAACGGCGACTCCAAGCATGAAAACTTTTGCATGTTAAAAATTTAAACCCTAAGTTGCGAATTGGTAGGACTTGAGAGGATCCGAGTTAAGCTTAGTCTTAATAATCCATTAGCCTAAGAAATTTTAGGTCGCGATAGTAGGGACCTCCATGTAAAATTGCTGTCCTTTCTACTATGTGGTCCCAAAAGCTAATGTTTTTTTTTCCTTGGGTGCTGTGCCGGCATGGAGGAGAATCTTGCGGTCATCATTGTTTGCAATGGCGGGGAATTTCTAATTGGCATTGAGGAGTGAGAATATGTCGGTGAAAATGAAGATACTATCTTCGTTGATGTTAGGAAGCCAACATACATTAAATTCGTGAGAGATATAATACATTATTTATCATGCAAAGTGAAAAATTGTATTATTGTGTTCCTGAAAAGGAGTTGAAGGATGGTTTGAGAAACTTTAGTGATGATAGTGGTATTAAAGATATCATTTACCATTATCTTCACGGCGAGAAAGCTCAAGTGTATGTTGAGTATTATAGTGATGATGATGATGATGATGGAGATGATGAAAACGATGAGAGCACTAAAATAGGAGAAGTAAGGGATCGCATTTAAGCGAGTAATCAAGTTGGGGATAAGTTTACATTAAACGAAGGATAATAAGAGAGGCAAGTGAGGGAGGAAAGGGGTGAGTCTACATTAGTTGATAAAGAGTTGATTGGACTAGATTGGGAAGTTACTCAATCGAGTGACAAAGATGATGAAGTTTTGGCAAATGTGAATTTTCCAAGTGATGAATATAATGATGAACTTGCACAGTCAAGACAAAAGCAAAGGGAATTTGTGAGAAATAAATTTGTAGCATTTGGAGAAACGTGTGAATCTGACCTAGTAAATAAAGATGAATGAGCTGGAGGTAAAAAAAATTAAGAGACTGAAAGTGGCGGTAATGAGAGTGATAGTTCTGAAAATGAGCTTGAGGATGATGATGTACCTGCGCGTAGAAGGAAAAGTAATTTTCCTTGCTATGATTCGATTGTCGCCAAACCTGATTTGTCTATAGGCATGACATTTATTGATGCCAAACAATTTAAAGAAGCTACTGTGAAGAAATCCATTGCTAAACAGAGGAGCATTGAATTTATTAGAAATATGAAGGAATTTGTGAAAGGTAAGCGTTCCTAACCTAATTTTTCGTGGCAGGTTTATGGCGTGTTGAGTAGGAAAGGGTCATTCCAGATTAAGTATTTCCAGGAGAAACATAGTTGTTCCATCATGTTTGATAATAAAAGAGTAACAAGTGCATGATTGTCGAGGCAATTTTTTAATACTATAAAGGCAATGCCTGAGATCAAGAGTCCTCAGTTTTACCAATTAGTGAAGGAGCAGGTGGGGTTAATGTGTCGAGAAATCAGTGCAAAAGAGCAAATCAAAGTTGATGAAAATACTAATGGGTCGATATAAGGAAGAATATGCCTAGGTTTGAGATTATGCGTGTGAAGGCATGCTTCAAAACCTATCTAGTCAAGTATATGTAGAGGTTGTTGATAGGCCGCTGCCTGACTGTGGACCAAAGTTTGATAGATTTTATGTATGCTTTGATGCATGAAATGGGGATTTTCCGCTAGTTGTAGAAGAGTTATAGGATTAGATGGTTATTTTTTGAAGGGATCATGTAAGTGAGAGTTGTTGGCTATTATAGGGAGAGACGCCAATAATCAAATATTTTCAATAGCTTGGGCAGTTCTCAAGATGGAGAACAAGGACACCTGGTCATCGTTCCTAAAAAATTTAATGGCCAACCTTGAGATTGACAATAGGGGAGATTGGGCATTCATGAGCGACCAACAAAAATTAATGCCATTATCAATTATTAGCTTTTTCATACTACTTAATCTTATGTTTTTGCTTACTTTTATTTGTGGGTTTGAATTTTTGCAGGGTCTTGGCATTGCATTGGCTGAGTTGATGCCATATGTTGAGTATAGAATGTGTGCAAGGCATATATACGCAAACTGCGCAAGAACTGCAAAGAAGATAAGCTGTAGAAGCAATTTTGGCAAATAGCAAAGAGTGCCAACATGGCTGATTTTAGATTGGCCAAATAGGGATTGTTGCAGCTGATAAAGGAAGGTTTTGAAGTACTCTTCCAACCAAAAGCTAAGCATTGGTGCAGGGCCTCTTTAGCGAAGAATTCAAATATGATATCATTGACAACAACCTTAATGAAACTTTTAATGACAAAATAATAGATGTGAGGTGCAAAACAATCATTAGCATGCTTAAAGACATTTGCATTATGGTCATGACTAGGCTGCATAGACAAAGAGATGAGGCTGCAAAATATACTAGAGAATGTGGTCCTAGGATTGCGAAAAGATTGAACGAGAACTTAGCTGCTAGTAGGTTTTGCCATTCAATTTGGAATGGGGACAATGGCTACGAGATAATGAACTACAATGCCATTCAAGTATGTTGTCTACCTAGAGAAGAGAAAGTATTCATGTCGAGCTTGGCAACTAACTAGAATTTCTTGTGCCCAAGCCATTTGTGCCATCCAAATGAAGCGACAAAACCTAGAGGATTACCTAGATGGTTGTTACAAGAAAATCACATACCTTGCTTTGTACCAATTCATGATGCAGCCTATTAGAAATAACAAATTTTGGGAGTCAACGAATCATGAATACCTTATACCTTTGCCACTAAAGAAGCAAATATGAAGGCCAAGAAGGAGACGAAAGATGCAGGAGGGGGAGATCTAAAGTCGGAGGATGACTAGGACTGGGGTAAAGATAAGTTGCTCCTATTGCCACGAGGAAAGGTACAATAAGAAATGATGCACGTTAAAGAAACAACATCAAGAACAATAGGCTACAGTGGCTAATGTAGGGCCAATATAAGGGCCTCATGTAAGGCCAACTGAAAAGGCAATAGAAGAGCCTTATGTAGGGTCAGGTACAGGGCCAGCTGAAGGGTCAACAGAAAACCCTATTGTGGGGTCAGATTGCATGGACTACTCCAGATAGGATAGTAGCAACAATCATTGAGTAGATTGTTGAACAAACAAGAAAATATCCAGTAAGTTATACATGGTTGTGCTTTTTTTTTTTTGTGTTATTTTATGGGCTTAAATTTAATTTTTTTATGTCATTCTCAAGTGAGAAGATAATGAACTGCATAAGTTGCAGAGGTTACACAGGTTGCTCCCTTGCAAGTTGTTGAAACTGATGCACCATAGCAAACAAGAGGAGTTCATGGGAAAAGAATAAGGTAATATGGTTATGGTCTTTACACAAACGAACGTACTGGAATGACTATTTTGAATGTAAGTTTTGTAGGACTTGTGCATTTAATTTATATTATGGTATTTGTATTTCATATATTGGTGGTTATATGGTAATTTTGTTGTAGCCTTAGAGAAGTTCGAAGGTACTTATCTCTTAAGATGGCCCAACTAAAGAGTCAAGGGCCATACCAAAGCCAAAGAAGAGTGATCCAAAGAAGAAAATATCAGCTATAGCTCCAAAACAGCCACTAACAAAGAACCAAGCACTAGTTCCATCTGAATCGACTGAACCTGGTACTGATAGTGACCCTACGGAGAGCTCCCATCACATGACACGTGGTAGAAAGAAAATGACTGCTGTTAAAAAAAAAGGTATATGAGATAGGAAGGTCGGTTAAAGAACTTGCACGTTTAGCTAAAAGGAGTGCAAGGATTATGAATCAAGTTAAAAGTGTAAAAGGAAAATGAACTGAGGACGTTGTGCAAATTGACTAATGGAAGTTGCTATCATTGTTTTTTTTTGTGGGTTGCTACCATTGTTTTTGTTTAGGTTTGTCTTGACATGTTAGGTGGGAGGGAAACCTTGAGTGATTAGAGAAGTAAAGTGAGAGATTTTTTTTTTGTAAAGAATCAGTTCGATGTCAATGGCAATGATGTTTTTGTCGGTTCTCATTTTTTGTCTTGGTTTTGGCTAGTATATGAATGGTTGTTATGTTGTACTGCTGGTGTAAGGTTGTGATGAGACTGATGTTGTTTTGTTGCCGGTGGAAGTTGTGTGTGCTAGTGCATATTGGGTGCTGATGCATTTGTGGGTGCTAGCAATTGTGTGTGCTAGTGCAATCACAAGATACACCAGCTGTGCTGGTGCAATTCAGGGTGCTAGTGCATCGTGCTAGTGCATCTTGGCACCGATAAGCATAAGACTGCACCAGCAGCTTGGTGGTATTGGTGGCTAGGTGGTGCTAGTGGTGTTGGTGCTAGTGCTAGTGGCCGAGAGTGGTGCTGCTGGTCGAAAGTGGTGTTGATGATTGAGTGTGGTGCTAGTGGTACTGGTGGTGGTGTTGGTGCTGGTGGCCGAGAGTGGTGTTAGTGGTGCTAGTTGTTCTGGTAGTTGAGTGTACTAGTGCAAGCACAACATGTATTTTTTTTTTTTCGCTAAAACATGTTCTTGCACTAGTAACTACTAATGCACTCTAGCAAGTACTGGTGGTGCACAAGATGCACCAGTTTCTTGCATCATCCAGTGTTTGCATATATGTGTGTCTAGTGACTTGCATTGTGTTAGTATACAAGGGACAGGCTCGAGGATCGTGGACAAGAGTAGCCAAGTGTATCGATAGCCGAGTACAATGCATTTAGTATTTTGTGGTGCATTACAAGTGAAAAAAAAATGAAACTAACCTACCCATTTTTTTAAGTTGTGCAGCATAAGTGATCACTTTTTAGAAAAACTTAGCACTCATACGATCACTAGTTACAGCTTATGGCATTGAAATGATCACTCAACAACTTGTTCACTCCTTATTTCGACTAGTGTTTGCAACAAACATTACAGCAGACCAACAAAACTTTACCAGTAAGCCATTACAACAAACCAAGATAGAAAAAACACAACTAATGAAGCAAACTTGTGAGTGCTCACAACCAATGAATTTCAACTTCCCATTTTCACCATAGATTGCATACAAACAAAAATTGTAGCAAACTCACAACCCAAATATACTTACAAATTACACAATAGAAGTACATAATCCACTAATCTTCACAATAATGGTAGACTAAGATACTTCTTCTCAATACTCACTTTACATTTGAGCATAAAATAGACCAAACAAGACAACAATAATACAATTAACACATGATAACACTTTCTTTCTCTTTTCATCCTTGAAACTTCCTTCTTCAAATGGTTGGCCAAAGATGCCAAACCCTTCATTTCTACTTGCATAGAGTCCACTTCATTCAACTCGTCCGTTAATGTAGGTGGAGGTTGATGTCGTCCTTCAAGTAGCTCCAAGATCACCTCTGTCTCTCTATCAGAGAATTTTGCATTGACCCATTTGAAATATTTGCACTTCGAACTTTCTCTATACCTAGCGCATCCATGAAATCTTCTCCCGGGATTCAACTGAGTCCAAGATGTTCTTCTTGGACTCAGTAATCCACAATAACAATTACACTCGCCTTTTTCTTCGCTTTGTTGAAAGGAAGTTGAGCCACTATCGAAGCTCTTGCCTTCCATTTGCAAGCTTAAGCACTTAATTTAGGAGGCAAATCAAAATATGGTGAATTTGGCCGGTTAGGGTTTTCAATTTGGGCTTCTCTTTTAATTTAGGGATTTAGGGTTCTTATTTGGGAGAAATAAGCTAAACTACATCGTTATGAAGTGTACATGCTGACTCTACATGATGACTAGACCTCCGGTGAGCCACATCAGCTTCAGAAATTAATAAAAATATTCCACGTCGGATTTCCAGCTAATCAGATCGGAGTTGGCACTTCAATAATCGTTTTTCAAAAAGTTCGGCATTTAAGTGATTCGGCAAAAACTTTTGGCACAAAAATGAGCGTCGTACATAAGTTTAGCACTTGTAGTGTTCTTGTTCCCCCAATATCTTGTTCACCTTAAATATTGGCAGAGCATCTTGACAATGGCAGAGCACTCCTAATATCATAATGTTTTTGTGTTGTTTATGACAAATATCTGCATCTTGGTTTGTGCGTATATCACCTGGTACTATTCAATCAATACACACACTAGTAGCCTTTAATTGTCTTTTTCATCATCAAAATAACACAAGATTTTCCTAACCATCACCACATTAGCGATTTTCCCAACATATGTTTATTTTTTATGATTTTCTATTTAAATTCATAATTAATAAATAGTGGAAATTAACTATCTAAAATAAAAAGTCATTCTAAGTAAACAAGAATATAATTTAGATTAAATCATATTTTAATTTGGAAACTTATCCTAACTAGATAGATATTATCCTAACATGCATAATCTAGAAAATAAATCTATTTATCATGCAAGGTATCTTTTGGTATTTTTCAAAAAAGGAAAACAATCAAACAGCGCAAGAGATAAGTTCAAATCACCCAAGGTTATCCTATCATTTCAAATTTGAAAACAAATAAAACCGACACCTCGATCTTAGTGCCTAAAAATCAAGTTACCAATTTTCCGTGCAATTCATAACCTTATCTCAATGCCTATAGATTGAGTTACCGATTATATGCATGTTATAGGTTATGAAATAATCATAATTGGATATGCCTAGAATATCAAATAATCCGAGTTGGATTACAATATAATCAAAACATGCCATAAAATATATGATTCAATCGGATATGGATTACTACCTAATTTGAGAGATATTGTTTCCTTATTTATCGATTTGAGCCAAATCTCCTATTAAATTTGGATTCAGCAGACTGATCGTCCTTGTCTTTCCAAAATGTTCACGATGGATAGAGAAAGTTGATTAGAAATTACGTCAAAAGGTTCTACACAAAACGTCACTAATTATCACAATACTTCATAGCAATGAAATCCAGAAGCCAATTCATGCTTGTCCTTTTACTGTCACTTTCCTTCATATCCTCTCTTCCACCATCACAGGCTAACAACTTTCCCAGTTACTTATCTTTTATCTTCAGAAGGCGCCATGTCCACATCGTCAACAACTTGCCCACTGCCTTTGGGCTCCATTGCGAATCCGGGGACGATGATCTTGGGTTCCGGACTCTCCAACCGAATCAGGAGCAAATGATCCGTTTTCGGATTGACTGGCTCAGGACAACTCATTTCACTTGCTATGCCCAATGGGAGGGGCGGTCCAAGCTGTTCGACGCATTCGTTGTGAAACGGGACATGGACCGCTGTGGTGGCCGTTGCTATTGGTCTGTTCGGGAGGACGGGTTTTACTTTAGCGGAGTTGACACCCCATGGCATCGTGAGTATACATGGGCTTAAACTATGCCATCATGTGTAATTGAATATTGTTTTGGTCACAGAAAATAGTTTGGAATAAAGCGGACATGATTGTTTTGTATTTTTGGTCCTTCGCTCTTGCTTTCCATTAATGCCTTTGTCATTGTGATAACCAATTGTCTGATTTGTGTAACGCCCTCATATCACAATGAAATCCATGCCCATATTCACCTAGAAGGACAATCAAGGACTGGTCTCACTAAAGTCGTATTAGATTCATCGAAAAGCCAAGGATAAGACATTAAAAACAGTCGCAAACTGATAAATTTATGATAAATTTACTTTAAACTAATTTTTTGACCATCAAAAACCTAAAATCAGTACATATGCAACAATTTTACCCTCGATTAGTTTCTATTAAATTTTACCATCAAAATTTTGAATTGAATGACACATGATTGTTAACAGGTATATTAGTTTTGGGTTTTACCCTCCGTTTGTCACAGTTGTATCAGTTTTTGATTTTTCGTGATATTAATCATTTTAACGGAGAGTAAATTTATCACAAATGTGCCAATTTGGGATTTTTTGTGGTAAAAAAATTAGTTTACGGTAAATTTGTCATATGTATACCAGTTTGGGATTTTTTATAGTGGAAAAATTTATTTTGAGATAAATTTATCACATGTGCACTAGTTTATAATTTTTCGCAGTATTAACCCTAAATTTTATTTACCTTCAGAGTAATATTTCATGGTGCCTTAAGTCGCTAAGAAATCAACACCTCCTTTCGATGGTCTTTTTTCCAAAATTGATAATTATGATTAAACTTAAAATACGAAAGAATGTTAATTAGGAGTATTAAAGACTTGCTCACAATGCTAGGGCAAAGAGCCGAAGGTCATCGGCCAAGCACCTCGAAGGGTGCTTTCAAGTCATGTTACTGGAGTAGAGTTTTCATTTCTCTTCTAAGCTATCTGCTGTGGAAACACCGGTGCGACCGTCATGTATAACAAATGTCTTATCCCCTCTTTGTGTAATTAAATGTGTACAATAAGCACTGCAATAATACAACAATCAATCGGGCAATGCAGAACCTAACACGAGATTTAACATGAAAAACCAAGCCAGGAAAAAACCACGGAGCAAACTCCCCAAAACCTTCCACTCCGCAAAATGGCATTATAATAGGTCTTTTCTACTCCCACCAAAAATTATCCAATCTGTTATCTATTGAATATTTCAACGGTTTTGAATTATTAAAAAAAAAGCAAATAATTTGTAATTGGTTTACGGAAAGTATGACTGCTATTGTAATATTAATGAATGCGGAAGCTAACTAGGATCTTGCAATTAAAGTTAATTCGAAAATATTGAAGATATAAACGAGGAACAATGAAGGACATCAAAATTTTACGTGGTTCGATATGAGTGCACATCGACGGGGAGAGCTAGTAGTAAATAATTCACTAATAATTAGAAAATTTAAGTTACAATTACTCACAAGCTCGAGTATTTTTTACGCCTAGATTAAATCTAAATCTAAAGTATTTACTAATAAACAATTCATTTGGATGTAAAAAAGTCACCACATAAATAATCACCTATGCTATCTCTTCGGCGGCTTCAATAGGAAACGTCTCTTTATGTCCTACCTTCTTTGTGCGGCTCACCTTGGGTTCCCTGCACAGGCACGAAGAAACCTCATGCATGAAGGAGCCCCCTAGCTTCATTACTCTTGTTCTTTGTGCAGCGGCTTCTCGAGGGCTACTGTTTGGTCATGTCAAAAGGAAAGAAAACCTAAAAAGCTAACCCCTTGTTTTATTTTTATTTTTGTTCTTTCCTCTGAAACCTTCGTTTTACCGCATAAATAATATATTATTTATGGAATAGATGAGCCCAATCTTTTATCTTGTAGCAGCCAATATTCCCTAATCGTTGAAGAGGTCCTCCACTATACGACCTTTAAAGAACCCACTTCTTGATTGGTCAAACCGGTCAAGGAGTGAATGTTTACCAATAGGATAACAAAATTCACGGATCAGAATACTTCGTGATAGGTTCAAACTCGAGACATTAATTTAACAAATTTCCACCTTTGCTCGACACTTGAAGTCAAGTCATAGTGATTATCATCTATGTTGCTCTCTCAACGCTCTGACCGGCGCTCACTCTCTACAAATGTCAATTGAATTTAGCTCTTTACAATCTCAATTAGAGAGTGGCCCTAGGTTAATCAAGCCCGTTAGTCCAAAAAGGCCAAAGATCAGGCCTGACCAATTAACCATGAGATTGAACTCTATATATAAACACATTTATGCTTCAGAAAAAGGGAGGGAGCAATTTATTTCTCAGAATACACAAGAGAAACATGTGAGGAAGAGAGGAAAAAGGGGGGGGGGGGGGGGGGGGGGGGGGGGGGGGCAGGGGGGGAGGCGGGGGAAATGCATGGGATGTTGAGAGGGGGTCATGGCTGAGCATCCATCCCAGGCTGTGCCTCCCTATCTCGACCACACTTGGTCAACAGCTAAGCTCTGCCCCAAGCTGCACTGTTACCTAGTTGACCGCTCTAGCCACCACATTCCTGGTTGTGCCTAGACCTCGGCCATGACATTGCCGCCTTGGCCGAGACACACTAGCCACCGCGACCTACTGCCTCTTGGTTCGAGGTGCTTCCTTAACAAGGGCTGCATCCCTCGCTGCCTGGTGATCACAGACTGTTGCGACCCTACATCATGGTGCACCAATTAGGGGTTGGCTAATGGATTGCTAAGCCTAGATTTAACTCAAACTCTGCAAAGCCAATACCATTTTGCAACATAAATTCAAGTGATTGAACATACAAGATCATTTTCATTTAGGACTCGTCACTAATCAGTTTTTGTTAGGTTGATTAGAAATCCAAATAAAGTATTGAAATATTTACTTTACTTATGTGAATAAGATATTTAATGGATTTAGGGATTTGACTATACTAGATTACTTTAATGCCTTTTCGGTACCTTTTTTATTTTATTTCAAAAAATATTTTGCAGGTGACTTGAATTGATTTTAACCTTTCCCCTAACATGTTGTTGAAACACAAAATTTGACGATCCAATTAGTCGTTTACTGCATACAAATTTAGAGATTGACCCCAATCCCAAAACAAAAATATTAAGCATATTGCATATGGATATTAGGAGCAATTGCATTAATAGTTTATTAATCCTATATATTTTGCATATTTATCGGACCGGTAGTGGATGGACTTAATTGATTGGCCTTGAAATTAATTGAACCAGTAAAAGAATGTAATTTTGACCAAGCCCATTGCACACATTAAATGGCCAAAATTTTGCATAATTAAAAAGCTAAAATTAAACTTTGGAAATAAATTTGGACCCACGGCAAGTAAGAAAGATCGGCGTTATTTTTCCAATATTCGGTTATTAGAGGAAGTGAATATGAAGAAAAGGACAAAGTTAATTTTGGTAGATTCTGGGAAATTTCGGTCAACAAGGGAAAGGTAAAATATAGAGCTAAGGGAAAGTGAAAAAATAAAATATATTCTAAGATATCCTTAGAAGGGATAGGTTTTGCTCTTTTCGTTGAAGGTGCGAGCTGTCCATCTATAAAAGGAGAAGCACTGAGGGCTAAATGTCCTAAAAAAACCTTAACTTTAGCTATTGTCTTAATTCTACTTTTTATCTTATAAAAATCCTCTAACTTTAAATCTTATCCCAACTCTACCCTAAATTTTTTGATCCCATAAAAAACACTTAACTTTAGGTCCAATCTCAATTCTACCATAAACTTTTTTTGACTCACAAAAAAGTATCAATTCTACCATAAACTTTTTTTTTGTCTCATAAAAAAATTCCAGCTTTAAGTCTAGTTTCAATTTCCCTCAATTTTTTTGTCTTATAAAAAATCACCAAGTTTCACTGGAGTCCCAAATTTGCTCTCCATTAAACCTCCATCAAAATCACCCTTAAGGATTTTGTACTTAGTATTTGATCTCTCATAGTTGGGAATGTTCCATCTCTGCATGGTCCCACTACGAGTCCGCCGCTGGTCACCATGAGTCCGTGAACCTCCACTATTGGCCACACCACCATGAGCCACCATCGGTCACCGATTGAGCCTGAGCCATCCGTCAGTTCAAATTTGAAACATTATCCACAAAATTCATTCTAATCCTAAGATACAATGCCGTCAATCCTATTCACAATCCTTTGGACACGATCGTCAGTTTTAAATGTTACAAAATTCGAATCAAATGAAATATTTGGTGCATATCTTTGTGATCATAACAATAATTTTCGTTTTTATTATTTATATTTATATTTATATTGGAATTTATTTCTACTCTATAATATATATTATGTATTTATGTATATATAGTATCAATATTTGTTACATATTTTAATTATATTGGCATAGTTTATTATTTAATTAAATTTTATTAGGAATGATGGAAAGTAATAAAAGAAATTAAAGTAAATAAAGATGAACTAGAAGAACCCATATTTTAAATGAATAAATTCAAACTTGAAAATGAACTTTGTGATTCTCGAAGAATGAGGGGCAATGAGATTTCTCAAAAAAAAAAAAAAACTATCTCGATCTTCTTCTCCTCCATATCTCTGATTTATGTTGAAGCTTCACAATTTATCTATAATTCTTTAGTTCACATCAAAGCTCTATAAAAATGGCAAGAGAGTTGAAGCTCCTTCTCCTCCTTAGTGCTCTAGATCAAGTCAAAAGTCAAAGAAAGCAGCAAGTCAAAAGTCAAATGTGAATGATCTAGAGTCTAAAGTCCTTCTCCCTTGTAACTCTATGGTTTACGTTAAAGTTTCACAAAAGTGACACAAGAATTGAAGCATTATACTTTCAAGTCACAAATGTGAATGATCATGTTTTCTATCCCTTACTAGATTTGGCATTTGCTAGCTAATTTGCCTCATTGATGTTGTTACAACCTATTTAGTCGAACCTTTGGCCTTTGAATGCTTCAATGAGCTCCTTTGTTGTTTAAATTTTAGATCGTACAACAATCAAAATCATGGATTGATTGATAGAGGTTACATCTATTTATGCATTTGTACTTTCTTTAGCAGTGAATTTTGAGAAATTCTTACAATCACCATTTTTGTATCTTCAGGTTCATTTACATTGAAATATTGTTCATACCAAATAATGAACAATATAAGATACGTGATCCGGCTTTGTTATTCACCAAATAGTGGATACGATATAACAAAATCCTTGGATTATATATCATTTCCTATCTAGCCCTATCTAGACTATAAATCCACACGACTAAATGCAACCAAACATATTGTATACTAACCAATTTAGTTCTAAACCTTTCGGTGTGTCAATTTAATCCTAAATATTTCAATTGTGTTAATTTAGTTTTGAAAATTTACCAATTTAAGCATAAACTAAATTGACACAATTGTAAGATTTAGGAATAAATTGACATAATTGAAAAGTTTATAATTGAAAGGAATTTAGTCCTCTAATTGAAAGATTTAGAAATGAATTGACAAATCTTTAAATTTAAATTGACACAATTGAAATATTTAGGATTGAATTGGCAGCCATACAATAGGTATAAGACTTTTTGGACAAGTGTTCATTGCATACATTCCTATAAAATGAATTAATACTAGGGATTTTCTTCTCATTAGACAAATGATATCGAAAGTTGTATTTTTATTATTTTTGAGAAAATAATCATATTTCATTGGGAATTTAAAATAAAACAATTGTTGAGATTGTCATCTTTCTTAGGTGCCATTTTTTTAAAATGGAAAATTCTTATATATATCAACAAAGTTGCAAGTCACTTGTTCAAATAATATGAAATACACCTTCCATGAAATATACCCTAATTTCATTTCGCCCAAGACTTTTCCAAAACATTCCAGGCAACGCATGTCGTCAATTAGGGGTGGTATTCACGGATTATTACATATCATGGTCATCAAAATCACCAAGAGATCGTAACATATAATCAAGTTTCTTTGGTTTCAAACCGGATCAATTGAAACTAATGAGTCTTTTAGATGGACATATCGGTTTCAATTAACTAGGTCTTGCCTGCTCCGATAGACATATCGGGTTTAAATAACCAGATTTAAAGTCCAATGTGAGGATTGATTAGAAAATTCACGCAACTTCACAATCTTGATTAATCAAATAAAAGTTCAAGAACTCAAGTAGAAGAAAAAAGGATGCTAGTTTTGGAGCAAAAGCAGACTTTTGCCTAAAATACAAAACATGTTGTAGCCAAAACTTTTCACTTCCCGTTACATTTTTCAAGAAGGATTCCTGCTCCTTAATCTTTCTCTCTTTCGCTTAGCTCTTCAGCCCTCGTGCATCGACTTAAGCATCAAGGTGTCCTTCTCAAGCCATGACCAGAGGTTTCCTTTACTTTGTGGCGTGCAGTTAGGTCCGGTCCTTCGGAGGTTCGAGCAAGCCCGGCGGGACCTAGGAGACTGCGCATTACTGAGACAAATGTTGATGTAATTCAATTCAGGCTTATGGCAGGATCGGTCCATTAGATAATTAAGTTCTCTATTTACACAAGAAGATAACCACATTATAATTTACCATAATTTCTAGACGCGTGATATGTATACTTCAACTTATCAAGCATCTAAGCGTTATGAATGAGAATATACCAACTATTTGATTTGTGTCCACCATCGGTGGAAAAAACAATTTTTATGATTCCATTTAAGGTCTTTCTGATGTGAAATTGTGTCCTACAAAGCCCAACCCTTGAACTCGATTTGCATGTCTACAATAACATGATGAAGTGATCAGTTTGGGTAAACCAGCCTCATTTGGTGACTTGGGCCTCAGAACTTTGGGGAAGCCTGACCTAAATCCATCGAACTGATCTTATAAAACCAGTCATCAACGTTGGACAATATACACACGCATTATTGAAATTGCAAGAGCCAAGCATGACAAGCATTTTTCCATTTCCAAAGCGAAGCGAAACGGGTTAGAATTAACCTCGCTCTTAGAAATAGTAAAACTGTTTTTGGTATAATTCTCAAGAGCTTGAAGATGGGAATTGCTTCCTTATTGAAGTCGGCGAGGGGAGTATTGAAATTGCCCCGTCTCTCTCTGGACATGTCCAGATTTCTCCTGCAGGTTCTCTGTCTTTTGTTTATTTTCCGCAAGGAGCAAGTTGGTCTTGTTGACATCAAAATAAGAATCAACATACGTGCCAAATATGCTTTAATGCCAAATCCGGCATATAATGGAAATCAGCCATATTCCGAAACATGTCTAGACCAAATTCGGCAACATACCAAGAAGCAAGTAAGAATGGCATGGTATCCCGAATTCGGTAAGTAATAAAAATATGTATATTTATCGAAATATGAAGAGTTATAGTTCGGGATGTTTGAAAATTTATGCTTCATGACAGCAACTCTTTTCGGGAGGTTCACACTTCGGGAATACACTAAAGAATCACAACCTAGCCACAATAGCAAGAATTTATGAACAGGAATGGAGATAATAAGCACGAGTATATTATGGAAGGTT
The DNA here is from genome assembly GCA_024500025.1 of Syzygium aromaticum. Classification (NCBI taxonomy): domain Eukaryota; kingdom Viridiplantae; phylum Streptophyta; class Magnoliopsida; order Myrtales; family Myrtaceae; genus Syzygium; species Syzygium aromaticum. Next base: position 34,425,937 of record CM044892.1, read on the forward strand.
ATTGGTCCAGATTTGAAATCATCTCAGCGGTTAAGATCAAGTTTTGGCAGACAATAAAACTGGAAACGTGAATAGAAAAGGCAGTTATTGGAAGTGCCAAAATATTCAAAGTTTGAAAACATAGAAGTAACCAACGAGCAGTTGCAAGATAGGAGGAGATACAAATACTCAGATGAAGCAAAAAAAGAAAAACAACAACAAAAAGAAAAACCACTCAAGCGTATCTGCACTTTAGTTTCCTATGCATCTTTACTTCCTGTATTTACAGTTTCCTATATCTTTAGTAACTTTCCAGTTCCTTACAGCTTTCATAGGAGTATTGTAACGTAACTTGAAACTCTGTTGATCACAGATCTGTTTTCAATCCATACGCTTTTCATCTATTCCATATAATCCTATTCCGATTTCTATACATTCCATACAATCATGTGTTACACTTTATTTTTTGCCAAAACTCTCCTAGTTATCAAATCACAGAACCCACTTTAATAAGAAAATCGAAGACAGAAGTTTCGGTAAAGGATATTCCTCATGAAGACAGAAGTTTCGGTAAAAGATATTCCTCATGAAAACGAGCGAACATCTTTTTGGCACGCCCGGTGGGACACGCGTGGTAAGATTTGGAGAAATGGTGAGAATTAGACAATCTGAAGGAATACCGGTGGATAACATCAACAATCCAGTTGAGGGGGCACATTCTGAGCATTCTGCGGCTAATCAAGTAGATGAAAGTGCCGATATTCCTCAGCAATTAATTGAAGAACAAGCCCGCGCGTTGGCACCAGATAATACCTTGGTAGCCATGATGAAAAGGTTGTTTGAAGAACAGCAGAACGAGCTTACCAACCATATAGTGTGACATGTGACAGATGTGATAAAACCCATGGTGGTCAATGCTATAAATGAGGTAATATCACGTCCTAGTTCATCTTCTCAAGTTCTGCCCTTTCATGTAAATCATCTTGGGGCAACACTATTACCACCAACTTCGGGATCTCTTCATGTGGAGTATAATTGCAATGGAGGATCAAATTCTCAACCTCCTGTTAGAATTATACCAATGCCAGAGAATCCTACTCCTATAAACTTAGTGAATGGTGTGAGTACTTATAACTTTCCTCAAAATGTACCGAATGATGCTAATTTAGTCAATCCCATGGTCACAAATGCACCACCAATGATGAATGTACCTCCACCAGTAGGTATGCCTAATGCTGATCATATTGGACTACTTGGGCCTCAACCGTATCCTCATGTGATAGAAAATCCTCTTTATAGGCTACCACCACACATTAATTTTAACATGGAGTAGCAAGAGGCGAATCGACCTCAACAGTTTGATCTTAGGGGTCAAAATCCTTGGTTAGGTCAGCAAAATTTGAGGCCATGGAACCCAGATAGAGTTGCAGAGTTGGTAATGCAACAATTGGGTGCAAAGAGAGGATTGCCAAAGCCAGTATATAGGAAGCCACATCCTGATTAGATTGATAACATACCATATCCAAGGAGTTTTAAGATGCCAAACTTTGCTGTATTTACTAGAGAGGTAGATCAGTCAATCGTGGAACATGTGAGTCGATTCTTGGCACAATGTGGAGAAGCTGGAATTAACGAATATCTAAGGTTAAGGTTGTTCCCATTGTCTTTGTCAAGAACAGCGTTAACTTGGTATACAAATTTACCTGCGAATTCTATTCAAACATGGGCTGAGATGGAGAGGCAGTTTCTTTCGTAGTTTTACCGAACGGTACTAGAGGTAACGGTAGCCGATTTGGCCAAGATGTATCAGTATAATACTGAAACAGTGGATCAGTTTATTGCTCATTTCAAGAAATCCAGAAACCGATGTTTAACATCACTTATTGAGAAGGAGTTCACAGATTTGGCTTTTAACGGCTTGAGGTTTAACCTTAAGGAAAGATTTGAAGGACAAGCTTTTGACGATCCCTTTCAGTTAAACGCCCGAGTTTCTAAGTATGAACACTTGTTGAAGGAGAAAGATAAGAAACCGAATAAGAACAATCGGCAGACAGTTGCATTTGCCAAAAGTACCGAATATGTAGAGATAACCGAAAAGAAGAATGAGATAGCTATAGCAACTATGTTATTAAACAAACCATATGTGTGCTCAGCACTTAAATCGGCCAGGGTGAGAGATGTATCCAAGTTCAAGGCTAAGGAGACAAATAACTATTCCTTTGATATTTACAAGTTAAATGAAATATTTGGCCTACTGTTGAAAGATGGAATGATCAAATTATCCGAAGGACAAGTAATCCCATCAAAGGAAGAGATAGCAGATAAGAAATATTGCAAATGGCATCACTCTACAACTCATGATACGATAATTTGCATTGTGTTTAGAAAGACAATCCAAGAGGCAATTCGTCAAGGCAATATTAAGTTTGCCGAAGACAAAGGTAAGGCTTTAATGGAAGTAGATACAGATCATTTCCCGAAAATGATCAGCATGGTTAATATACGAGAGACGACAGATGATAACAACAAACAACGTTGTACTTGCTGTCACCAGGAGCTAACTCGGCAAGATTGGGAGTTAAATCGGGAGTTTCCTAGGTTCCGAATTACGAGGGGAACAAGAGGGAGATATAGATCGAGATCATTTGTTCGCAGGACAGGTGGACCACGGGTAAAATCTGAGATTGTAGCTGCCGAAAACTCTTCGATACGAGCAAGAGAAGAGAAAATTTATCCAAGACAGACTGCACAGGTGCTCGAAAGAAAAGATGCTGGTCACAGGCATGAGAGGAAAGAATGCCATGGGTTATCTCAACTAGCACCCCCAATTCGTGAGTCAACTACGCAAATTCATGAAAATAACGAAACATTATCGAAGCCTGTAAAGAAAAAGAGCTTATGGCAGCGATATAAAGAAGGTGATCCCAAAGTTGGATTGCTTGAAAAACCTAGTGGGAAGTTTGACTATGTGGTCTATTATGGAAATATGGACGATAATCCATCTCCATCATTGCCAATTGAGCCAACCGGTTGGGGAGATGAATTTGATGATCCGCCACTATTTAAATCTCAAGAAATCCACAAAGGAAAAACGGTTAAGGTGCCCCATAACCCTCCCGAAGGAAAATGGTCAACGGTTAAATCGCCAGGACAGGCATCTTATAGAACTATTAAGAGACATTTCCAGCGAATGAAAAATAGGCAAAGGAATTTTGAGAATAGTCAAGCTAAAGGTATGGTAAGGCAAGGCTTATCTTTCACATCTGTCAGCAGGAAAGGTAATTGGATATGGAGAAGAAATCCCGATGAAAAAAATCGGAGTAAGCCAGAACCAGGTGATTCGAGAAGTAGCTCTTACCTTGAAAAGAAGAAGGAGAAAGAGGTTGCTCAGGTTCCACAAATAATTAATTTTGGGCAGATTACTGTAGCTTTCAATTCAAAGCAAAAAGGGAAGGTGGAACAAAAAGATTTGAATCCTACATGGTCACAAAAAGATGGCAAAAGCTACCAAATTGGCCATTCCAAGATATCGAAGAACTATGGTTCTCCAGTATGGATAAACACGGTCCACGTTAGACTTCCAGCGAAGTATGGAACTAATTTGAGTGTGGAAGAAGATATCGAACATATTTCAAAAAAGGAAACAGGCATGACAGAATTTCGATTTCCCGACAAAGAAGCTATCAAGTTTGATAAGATACCTTTTGAAAAAGTAAAACATTTAAGGTCCTTGATTGTTTCAGGAAGAGTTAATGGTAGGCCCGTCGGTAAAGTCTTTGTTGATGTTGAAGCTACTTCGAACCTCATATCTTATAAATACTTCAAGAAATTAGGGAAAGATGATAATGATATCATCCCATCTAATGTTCAGTTATCTGATTTTATTGGGGAAGTTATCGAAGTTAATGGGGCAATAGTTCATGATTTAACCATATGGTCCAAATCATCAGAAACGACTTTCTTTGTAGTAGAATCTGATGGCTCATATAATTTGTTGCTTGGAAGAGATTGGATACACTCTAATCAGTGTGTACCTTCAACTTTACATCAAATATTGGCATTTTGAAATGGTGAGAAAGTGGAATATGTTGAGGTAGAGTCGGGATATGCTTCAATCAGTTGGACTGACATTTGTCAAGAACATCGAAATCGTTTGCATGAGCATTATGTTATTGAATTACCAAAAATAGATTCACAATCACTTGCTTATTGCCGCTTTGGGGATAGAAAAGCTGAATGGATTCCTAAATCAAGCTTGGCATTAGAAGAATTACACATTCTTTATGAAAAACAAGTTTGCATTACAAGAAGTTTGTGAAAGATACTTCACACGTTTGGCGGAAATGGCAAAGCGAAATGTTGAAGCCTCAGATTGTATAGATGAATGGGAAGAGTTGTTAGTCGAAGAAGACAAAACAATGGAGGCTCAAGATCCGTTATTGGAGGTTGATATAGGAGAGCCTGATTTTTTCCGCCCAGTGTATGCAAGTACGTTTTTGCAAGGGGGCATGAAAGACAAGCTGGTTAATTTGATCAAAGAGTACAAATATTGCTTTGCATGGGATTATCATGAAATGCCCGGTTTGTCAAGAGATATTGTAGAACATCGCCTTCCAATCAAGAAAGGGTTTCGTCCACATAAACAATTAGCAAGAAGATTTGCTCCAGATGTGATTGGTAAAGTCAAAGAAGAAATAGAAACGTTGTTGAAGGCAAAATTTATTGAAATAGCCAGGTATGTTGAGTGGCTTTCAAATATTGTTCTTGTGAAAAAGAAGAATGGAAAGCTGAGAGTTTGCATTGACTTTCAGGATCTAAATAATGCCACTCCAAAGGATGAATATCAAATTCCCATGGCAGATATGTTAATAGACTCAGCATCGGGAAATGAGATATTATCATTGATGGACGGTCATTCGGGTTATAACCAATTTTTTATTGCTAAGGAAGATGTCCCAAAGACAGCATTTAGATGTCCTTGTGCAATCATGACTTTTCAATGGATAGTTATGCCTTTTGGATTGAAGAATGTAGGGGCTATATACCAGCGGGCAATGAATTTTATTTTTAATGACATGATCGGTAAATTCTTAGAAGTTTATATTGACGATATGGTGGTTAAGTTAGCCCAAAAAGATCATCTAGATTATCTCGAACAGGCATTTATCAGGATGAGGAAGTACAAATTGAAGATGAATTCAACCAAGTGCGCTTTTGGAGTACGAGCAGGAAATTTCTTGGGACTTTTGGTCAGTCAGAAGGGAATTGAAATTGACGAGAACAAAGCAAGAGCTATCATGGAGCTTTCTCATATTACATCCAAGAAACAGTTACAAATGGTGATTGGAAAAATAAACTTTCTTATAAGATTCATCAACAATTTGTCTGTTAAAATGGAGTCGATGACACAACTTCTATGCCTTAAGAATCAGGATGAATTTATATGGGGAGAGAAACGACAAAAGGCTTTTGATTTGATCAAAGCCTATCTAATGAATCCTCCTGTATTAGTGCCGCCAAAAGCAGGCAAATCACTAAAATTGTACTTATCGGCTACCGATATAACTATCGGGAGTATGTTGGCACAGGAAAATGAAAGTGGAAAAGAACAAGCGGTATATTATTTAAGCAATATATTAACTGATATTGAAAAAAGATATACCGCAATTGAAAAATTATGTATATATTTATACTTTACTTGTATGAAGTTAAGACATTACTTATTGCCAACTAGAGTGCATGTGATCGGCAAGACCGATATAATAAAATACATGTTATCCCGACCTGTGATAAAAGGGTGTATAGCCAAGTGGACATTTATTTTGTCTGAATTTGATTTGATATATGTGCCGATCAAGGCAGTAAAAGATCAAGCTATTGTCGATTTTCTTACCGAATACCCATGTTTACAAATGGAAGAAAATGAGCAGAGCTTCAATCAAGTACTACCATGGACTATGTATTTTGATGGATCGCGTGCTAAGAGTATGGCTGGAGCAGAGTTGATAATAATTTCTTCCGATGGAAAACTTACAAGGTGCATCTGTAGGTTAGACTTTAAATGTTCAAATAATCAAGCTGAATATGAAGCACTGATTATTGACTTGGGAATATTGATTGAGTTGAAAGTACAGTTTATCAAAGTATTTGGTGATTCGCAATTAGTGGTGAAACAGTTAAGAGGGGAATACCAATGTTTGAATGAAAATTTGATTGGTTATTACTATTTGGCAAAAAAGCAATTAGAGCAGTTCAGAGAGTATGACATAGTCCATATTAAAAGAAACACGAATTTCGAGGCAAATGAGTTGGCTCAAGTAGCGTCTGGATACCAAATATCAAAAGGATTTACAGATGTCACAACTACCATAACGCTGTCGATACCTTCTATTGAACAAAGAAAGATACCGATAACAGTTAGTAAAGTAGTCCGAGAGGATTGAAAACAAACTATCATCAAATATTTGAAGAATCCAGATTCAAGAAATCAAAAGCTGAGGATGCAGCCCCAGAAATATGTTATATTAGGAGAAGAATTATACCGAAGGTCCTCAGATGGATTGCTTTTACGTTGTCTTGATGAAGATAATGCGAAATTGGTTATGGCAGAAGCACATGAGTGTATATGTGGAGCTCATCAAGCAGGTATCAAGATGATGTGGCTATTAAAAAGGTACGGATATTTTTGACCAACAATGATGCAGGATTATATCAATTATGCTAAAGCATGCATTTCATGTCAAAAACATGGACTATTGCAACATGTACCTGCTATAGAGCTCCATTCTATCATAAAGTCATGGCCATTTAGAGGATGAGCAATGGACATAATAGGTAAGATCTATTCACCTTCTTCTCATAAGTATAATTACATTTTATTGGCTACGGATTACTTTACAAAGTGGGTGGAGGCCATTCCATATAAGACTATTACACATAAGACTTTTGTGAAGTTTATCAAAGAAAATATAATTCATCGATTTAGCTTGCCTGAGTCAATTACCGTGATGGTGCACCTCGAGGTAAGGTCACAACAAAGATAGAATGTAGATAAACATGAATATCTATTGGAAAGGTAAATATAGATTCTATTTCCTTTTTTATCGATTTAAGTCAAATCTTCTATTAAATTTGGATTCTGCTACTAGTCATCCTTATCTTTCCAAAATGTTCATGATGGACAGAGAATGTTGACTATAAATTATATCAAAAGGTTTTACAAAAACGTCACTAATTATCATAATACTTAAGAGCAACGAAATCCATAAGACAGTTCATACTAGTCCTTTTACTATCACTTTCCTTCGTATCCTCTCTTCCACCATCACAGGCTAATAACTTTCCCAACTTCATATATACTATCTTCAAGAGGCGCCACGTCCACATCATCAATAACTTGCCCACTGCCTTCGTGCTCCATTGCGAATCCGTGAACGATGATCTCGGGTTCCGAACTCTCCAACCGAATCAGGAGCAAATGATCCGTGTTGACTTGTTTAAGACCACTCTTTTCACTTGCACTGCCCACTGGGAGGGACGGTCCAAGCAGTTCAACGCATTCGACGCGCAACGGGATATGGACCGCTGTAGTGGCCCTTGCTTTTGGTCTGTTCGGGATGACGGGTTTTACTTTAGCAAAGATTACTACACGTGGGGCCGTGAGTGTACGTGGGCTTAAACCATGTCATCATGTGTGATTGAATATTGTTTTGGTCACAGAAATAGTTTGGAATAAAACGGACACGACTATTTTATATTTTTGGTCTTTCGCCCTTGCTTTCCATTGATGCCATCGTCATTGTGATAACCCATTGTCCGATATGCGCAACACCCTCATATCACAATCAAATCCATGATCATATTCACCTAGAAGGATAATCAAGGACTAGTTTCACAAAGGTTGGATTAGATTCGTCAAAAAACCAAGGATAAGACACTAAAAAACATTGCAAACTGGTAGACCTGTGATAAATTTATCCAAAATTAATTTTTTGACTACAAAAAACCCTAAATTGATAAACTTGTGATAATTTTACCCTCGATTAATTTCCATTAAATTTTATCGTTAAATTTCTGAGTTGGATGACACGTAACGGTTAACGGGTATATAAGTTTAGGGTTTTATCCTCTATTTGTCACATGTGTACCAGTTTGTAATTTTTTGTGGTATCAATCCAATTTAACAGAGGTTTAAATTTATTACAGATGTACCAGTTTAGGATTTTTGTAATCAAAAAATTAGTTTATGGTAAATTTGTCATATGTGTACCAGTTTGGGGTTTTAATGGTAAAAAGTTAGTTTGGGATAAACTTATTATAAGTGTACCAGTTTAGAATTTTTCGTGATATTAACCCTAAATATTATGTACCATCATAGTAATATTTCATGGTGCCTCAAGTCGCTAAGAAATCAACAACTCCTTTTGATGGTCTTTTTTCCAAAATTGATAATTATGATTACACTTAAAATACGAAAGAATGTTATTTAAAGAGTATTCGAGACTTGTTCACAATGTTAGGGCGAAAAGCCGAAGGTCATTGGCCAAGCACCTCGAAGGGCGCTTTCAAGTCATATTACTAGAGTAGAGTTTTCGTTTCTCCTCTAAGCTATCTGCTGTGGAAAGACTGGTGCGACCATTTCTCGTTGTGTATAGCAAATTTCTTATCCCCTCTTTGTGTAATTAAATGTGTACAATAAAAACTGCCATAATATAACAATCAATTGGGCAATGCAGAACCTAGACACAAGAGATTTAACATGAAAACCAAGCCACGAAAAAACCATGGAGCAAACTCCCCGAAAGCTTCCACTCCGCAAAATGGCATTACAATAAGTCTTCTCTACTCCAACCAAAGACGATCCAATGTGTTATCTATTGGATATTTCAATGGTTTTAAATTAGCAAAGCAAATATTTTGTAAGGGCTTTAGTGGAAAGTATGGCTGCTATTGTAACATTAACAAACACAGAAGCTAACCAAGATCTTGCAATTTAAGTTAATGCGAAAATATCGGAGGTATAAATGAGGAAAATGACACCAAAATTTTACATGATTTAATCCGAGTGTACATTAATGGGGAGAGTCAGTAGCGAATAATCTACTAATAATTAGAGAATTTAAGTTACAATCGCTCACATGCTCAAGTATTTTCCACACCTATATTGAATCTAAACCAAAGTATTAACAAATAAACAATTCATTTGCATGCAAAAAACTCACGGCATAAATAATCAGCTATGTTCAGATCTCTTCGGCGGCTTCAACAGGAAACGTCTCTTTATGTCCTATCTTCTTTGTGCGGCTCACCTTGATCCACCGCACGAGCGCGAAGAAACCTCATGCACGAAGGAGCCCCCTAGTTTCATTATTCTTGCTCTTTGTGCAGCGGCTCCTCGAGGGCTACTGTTTGGTTATGTCAAAATGAAAGAAAACCTGAAAAGCTAACCCTTTTTTTATTTTTACTTTTTTTGTTCTTTCCTCTGAAACCTTCTTTTTTACCCCATAAATAATATATTTATTTATGAAATAGATGAGCCCAATCTTTTATCTTGTAGCATCCAATATTCCTTAATTGCTGAAGAGGTCCTCCACTATACGACCTTTAAAGAACCCCCTTCTGGATCGGTCAAATTGGTCATGGCTGAGCATCCGTCCCCGGCCATGCCTCCCTATCTCGACCACACTTGGCCCACGGCTAAACTCTGCCCTAGGCCGCGCGCTGTTACCTTGTTGACAGCTCTAGCCACCATGTTCTTGGTTGCGCCTAGACCTTAGCTACGACACTGCTGCCCTAGCCGAGACACTCCAACCACCGCGACCTGCTGCCTCTTAGTCCAAGTTGCTTCCTCAACAATGGCCGTGTCCCCATTGCTTGGTGATCACAAACCGTCGCGACCCTACCTTAGGGTGCACAACCTAGGGGTTGGCTAATGGATTGCTAAGCATATAAAGCGTTTGGTAGATATTCTATTTCCGAAAATAATTTTTGCTCAGAAATGATCTTTTTATTTTATTTTCGAAAATAATTTCTGAGTATTTGAAGGCGTTTGATAACTGCCACAAATTTCTTTTTATTAATAATATTTTGTTATTTTTTTGGTAAGGAATAATATTTTAATATTTCTTTTTTTTTCCCATTTTTTCTTTTCTTTTTTTATTCTTTTCCTTCCTTAGCCCATGGCCGGCCACAGGCTAGGGCTAACAAGGGCATCGCAGCCCTCGCTAGCTAGGGCAAAGGTTGGAAGAGGCCGGTGAGGGTTGCTCTTGCGGGATCTGGCAAGGGCAGCCTAGGCGAGGGTCATCCTCGTCAAATCCGGCGAGGGCGGCCCTCGCCCTGGCGTGAGGGTCAATGGCCTTGCCGGTGAGGGCTGTGACGCCCTTACCAGCCATCGACCCCAAGCTAGGAAAGAAGAAAAAGAAAAAAAAATTTCTCTTTTGTTTCTAATTCTTGTTCTCGGAATCAATAATCAACTTTTTTTTTTTATTCTTGATTTTGTTCCAGAACTATTCCTAGGAACAAAAAATTTACCAAACAGATTTCTGCTCTTTTTTTATTCTGAGGAACAAAAGAATAGAATCATGCACTGTTTGGCCAGTTACTAAATAAGCACTTAGACTTAACTCAGGCTCTCCAAAGCCCATACTAATTCGCAACTTAAGTTCAAGTTATTTAACATACAAGTTTATTTTCATTTAGGAGTTGCCACTAATCAGTTTTTGTTATATTAATTAGAAACCCAACTAAAGTATTAAGAGACTTACCTTACTTCTGTGAACTAGAGATTTAGTGGATTCGGGACTTTATTACACTAGATTACTCTAATGCCATTTCGGTCCCTTTTTTCTTTTATTCCAAAATATATTTTGTAGGCAACTTGGATTGACCCCGATCCCAAAACAAAAATATTAAGTAAATTGCATATAGATATAGGTCATACTTTTTCTGCTCCTTCTTTGGCTAAAGCATTTCTCAATGTAGTGGTATGATGATTTTATCCTTTATGGTCCCACCTTTTACTTATGTGTTTCCCATCCCCTTTGTGGTTTCCTTCTCTTCTTTTCTTGTGTGCCCACTTTCCTTCATCTTCTTCCCCTTCTCTTTCTCTATCTTCAGGCAATTATCTTCCTTCTTGATACCCTCATGTGGAGTTGAGGAGGATGCGGAGTGCATAAGTCAAGGTAAAACACCACTTCGAAAAACATAATGAAACACCATATTCAAGTAGGAAACTAGAAAACAATGCACACTCAACAAAAATCGAAAAACAGAACTTAATAGAGATACAAAAATTTCTCCTCCTTAGTACAAGGAATTAGCAAGTGGGGTCAAAAGAATTTCTTTGAACTCAAGTCGGTCTTCAAGAAAGAGAAAACGAAGGTTGTAGCATAATGCTTTAACTCCTCATCAGGGCACTTGGCAATATAAATAACTTAAGGGCAACAAACAATTACATCAAGATGCAAAGAAATTGTACTCCTTAACCCTCACCATGTCCACATGGACTGTGCTTTAACCCTCACCACTCGCATCGGCACTGGCAGCAAATTCAGAGTGATGTGGAGGTCCTAAGCTTCAATGAATGTCACCTATATATACCATAGCTTTCGAGATTGGTAGACCTCATAGAGCGTGTGAGCCACGTAAAACGTGTCCGAGCTCCATGCCTTGGGTACCCATCAAAACTGAGATTTGGATGTCGTCTGGCCCTTTTTTGTTGTGTCGCCGCCCTTAAGGCAGTACCATAGTGGATCCAATGAATTGTCCGACAGATCGCGAACTGGCACGTCAGAGATGCTGAAGCAGACGCCGCCCAGGAAGATCTCCGATGATGAGTCCCGAACAAAGATCTCCAGTATGGAGCCTTGCTGACTCGAGCTTGCTATGGCCTCACAATTTTGACAATATCACCTTTGCATCCTCCATAACTTTACCCAAGGATACCACGTTTTACAAAAAGCATGAAAGGAGGATTGCCTACAAAAGAGAGAAGGAAGAAGATGAAAGAAATTAGGACCCGCAAGAAAAGAAAGAAAAAAAATTCAATGCACGATCGCTCTCGAATGCTAAAAGGTGGGACCCATTAAGAGTAAAATCGTCATAACACTACATTGAGGAGTGTTTTAGCTAAAGAAGGAGTGGAAAAAACGCGATCCATAAATGTTAGGAGCATTTGCATTAATAGTTAGTTAGCCCATATAGTTTGCATATTTATCGAACCGGCGGTAGATGGACTTAACTGATTGGCCTTGAAATTAATTGAGCCCGTAAAAGAATGAAATTTTGACCAAGCCCATTGTACACATTAAATGACAGAAATTTTGCGTAATTAAAATGCCAAAATTAAACTTTGGAAATAAATTTGGACACATGGCAAGTAAGAAAAGATCGGCGTTATTTTTCCAATATTCGGCTGTTTGAGGCGGTGAATGTGAAGAAAGGGACAAAGTTAATTTTGGTGGATTCTGGGAAAATTCGGTCAACAAGGAAAAGGTAAAGTATAAGGTTGAAGAAGGGGAAGTGAAAAAATAAAATATATTCTAAGATATCCTTAGAAAGGATAGGTTTTGTTCTTTTCCTTGAAGGTATTGGATTTAGCTGTCCATGTATAAAAGGAGAAGACCCATTACGCAGCTGAGGTGGGCGCTCCTTTTATTGGGCTCCATTTCTTTTGCAAAAAATATCATATATCTAGAAAGTATTTTTTAAGAAATTATTTTAAATATTTTTTAGTATTTGACTGAAACATAAAAAAAGACTTTCGTTCGGTGAGGAAAGTCAATCAATACACTACTTTGAATAAATTTTTTATTTTATTATTTTTTTAAATCGATTTTTTAAATTTTTAAATTTTTAAATTTTTTACTTTCTTCTCCAGCCGGTTAAAGAAAAATAAAAAAAGATAATAAGAAATCAATTTTAAAAAATAAAAATAAAATAGAAGTAAAGAATAAAAATAATTAAAATGATTGGTCAAAGAAGTAGGAAAGGGAAAATGATTTCCTCATGTGTTTTTTCCATTGACAGAGTATTTTTCCCATGACTAATATATTTTTCGTAAAATGAACGCCGAAAAATTTGAAAAATATTTTTTAAAAAGTTATTCTCGGTGAAATGAACGAGCATTATCCACGTAACACAAGTAATAAGGAGAAAAGACTAGATGAGAGAGAGTAAAAAGAGAGAGAGAAGGAGTCGTCTTCTTCTTTGGGCGTGCATCTCCACGGCCGCGACTGGTGTTGCTGCCAAACTCCTTTGCCCGCGCCTCCATGCTCCAACGCTGCACCTCCACGCCGCGCCGCCTCATGCCAGTAATTGCTAGGTGAAGCCCGGGAGCTGATGCCATGTTTTGCTTCGCGTTCGGTACCGCATGCTGCTGTTAGTTCCCTCGCGGCAGCCACGTGCCCTAGTGGTCGGCCACAACATCTCTGACGTCTTCAGTCCCACTCCAGCGTCCAACACCTGCCAATTTCCCGACGTATCAAGCTTCGGCTCTTGTTTGAGTTTTTATCGCAAGTCCTTCTCGTCTGAGTTCTAGCCAAGCCCAGCGAATTCCAGTTTGGTTGCAGTTGACCCTTGTTTCATCCAACGGCCCTTGCCAAGTCTCTAGGAAGCTTTTTAGATGGAACCAGCAGATTTTGAGAGGACACCAGCCCCACCAAAACTACCGCTTGGTGGCTTCAATTCAGTCAACGCCGTGTTTGAACTTCTTGCAGGTTTTTCGGCACCGGTTTGCCTATTTCGGTACATTGGCAAGTTTCCAAACTTGCTGGCCGAATTCCCCACTGAGATTGTAAGTTTCTGGCATCGCAATTGGACTTCTCACGGTCCCACTGTGAGTCCACTACCCGTCACCATGAGTTCGTGAACCTCCAATGTCGGCCACACCACCGCGAGCTACCATTGGTCACCGTTCGAGCCCGAGCCATTTGTTGGTTCTAATTGGAAACAATACCCGCAAATGAGGCAATTATCCGGTCCCAAATTCATTCAAATATTTCATTACATATTTTGTCAATATTATGATCTCACTAAATATCTTGAGATTTTTAGTATAACCCAAAGTAGAAAGATTTCCTAATCTGCAACGTGCATAAGTGGGCAGCAATTCCCGTGCAGAAAAATCGGCCAATCCTATCCATAATGCTTTGGATACGATCGGTGGTTTTATTTGTTACCAAATTTGAATCGGATGGAATATTTGGTGCATATTTTTGTGATTGGATGTCTATCTCATGCTTGGGTGGTTATCTTATCTTGATTTGTTTCTTTTATTCAAAAGATACAAAAATATTAGATTAGATTTCTAGAATAGGTTTTGGATAAGGGTTAATATCACGAAAAACCCCAAACTGGTACAACTGTGACAATTTAACTTAAAACTAATTTTTTAACCATAAAAAATCTCAAACTTGCACACTTGTGACAAATTTACCCTTAATTTGTTTCTGTTAAATTTTTCTGTCAAATTGCTTTTTTAAATGACATGTGACAGTTAATTGATATACCAGTTTTATGTTTTACCCTCTATTTGTCACATGTATACCAGTTTGTGATTTTTTATGATACTATTTCAATTTAACAGAAACTAACAGAGAGTAAATTTATCACAAATGTACCAATTTGGGGTTTTTAGTGGTCAAAATATTAGTTTGGGGTAAATTTATCATAGTTGTACCAATTTGGGGTTTTTAGTGGTTAAAATATTAGTTTGAGGTAAATTTGTCATAGTTATACCAATTTAAGGTTTTTTCTGATAAAAAAATAGTTTGGGATAAAATTATCACAGGTGTACCAGTTTGAAATTTTTCGTGATATTAATTCTTTGGATAATTAGGATAGATTCATTCTAGATAACCTTGCATATCATTTAGGGATTATTTGTTTAGGGTAATTTAATCTAGAATTGCATGTCAATTTTGCTCGTCGTTAGAAATTGCATGTCTAGGTTCATGTAATCAAATGTATGTCATATTATAATAGTATCATTTTAATTGTACGTCATTTTAAGCTAGGTCATGTAGTCGTAATTTAGAATTATATTACATGCACATCACATAACTTAGAAACCATACTTAGGTTGAATATCTGTTTTTTTTTAATTAGAAATAATACCATAAAAAAATCTCAAACTGGTACACTTGTGACATATTTACTCAAAACTATTTTTTTTACTATCAAGAATCTCAAATTGATATACCTGTGATAAATTTATCCTCCATTAGTTTCCGTTAAATTTATCGTCAAATTGCTGAGTTGGATAACATATAGTAATTGACATATGTATCAGTTTGGGGTTTTATCCTCTGTTTGTCACGAGTACATTAGTTTGTGATTTTTTGTGATATTAATCCAATTTAATGGAAACTAACGAAAGGTAAATTTGTCATAAATGTACTAGTTTGGGATTTTTTGTTTTCAAAAAATTAGTTTGGAGTAAATTTGTGAAAAGTGTACCGGTTTGGGATTTTTGCTAATCAAAAAAATTAATTTTAGGTAAATTTGTCACAGTTATATCAATTTGAGGTTTTTCATAGTATTAACCCTTAAAATTCATGGTATTTTTCATCGCACACCAGAGAAATACGAATGAAGCGGAATGTGATATTGATGCAAAAGTGAATCACAACCGAAGAGAATGCACCTGTTTATAGGGTGCCATTAGCTCTTCTGCTGATGCAGATTATTCTAAAACCTTTCGCCTTGTGCACGGATCTTCTTATGTCCTCTACAACAGGCCTACTCTTTTATCATACCTGTGAAAATAACCATCTATTGGTCAAAAGATGCCTCCAGAGCGAAATGGAAATTAGGCATGCCGAGCAAGATCAAGGAGATTGGAAGGAAGGATGATTAGAAAATAGACTTTGCAAGCAAAATTACAGCTTGAAGCAGTATCACATCCCATTAATGCTGGTCGTTCTTGATCAGGTCCAGAAAAACGTGTATTTAACCGCCTCTTGTTGACCCGCATTGTCATGGCAATTGCAGCCAAATTTGCTTAGGCCCAAAATTGTACTCCTTAACCCTCACCATGTCCACATGGACTGTGCTTTAACCCTCACCACTTGCATCGGCACTGGCGGCAAATTCAGAGTGATGTGGAGGTCCTAAGCTTCAATGAATGTCACCTATACATACCATAGCTTTCGAGATTGGTAGACCTCATAGAGCGTGTGAGCCACGTAAAACGCGTCCGAGATCCATGCCTTGGGTACCCATCAAAACGGAGATTTGGATGTCGTCGGAGATGTGGCCCTTTTTCGTTGTGTTGCTGCTCTTAAGGCAGTACCATAGTGGATCCAATGAATTGTCCAACAGATTGCGGACTGACACGTCAGAGACGCTGAAGCAGATGCCGCCCAGGAAGATCTCCGATGATGAGTCCCGAACAAAGATCTCCAGTATGGAGCCTTGCTGACTCGAGCTTCCTGTGGCCTCACAATTTTGACAATATCACCTTTGCATCCTCCATAACTTTACCCAAGGATACCACATTTTACAAAAAGCATGAAAGGAGGATTGCCTACAAAAGAGAGAATGAAGAAGATGAAAGAAATTAGGACCCGCAAGAAAAGAAAGAAAAAAAATTCAATGCACAATCGCTCTTGAATGCTGAAAGGTGGGACCCATTAACAGTAAAATCGTCAGAACACTACATTGAGGAGTGTTTTAGCTAAAGAAGGAGAGGAAAAAACGCGATCCATAAATGTTAGGAGCATTTGCATTAATAGTTAGTTAGCCCATATAGTTTGCATATTTATCGAACCGGCGGTAGATGGACTTAACTGATTGGCCTTGAAATTAATTGAGCCCGTAAAAGAATGAAATTTTGACCAAGCCCATTGTACATATTAAATGACAGAAATTTTGCGTAATTAAAATGCCAAAATTAAACTTTGGAAATAAATTTGGACACATGGCAAGTAAGAAAAGATCGGCGTTATTTTTCCAATATTCGGCTGTTTGAGGCGGTGAATGTGAAGAAAGGGACAAAGTTAATTTTGGTGGATTCTGGGAAAATTCGGTCAACAAGGAAAAGGTAAAGTATAAGGTTGAAGAAGGGGAAGTGAAAAAATAAAATATATTCTAAGATATCCTTAGAAAGGATAGGTTTTGTTCTTTTCCTTGAAGGTATTGGATTTAGCTGTCCATGTATAAAAGGAGAAGACCCATTACGCAGCTGAGGTGGGCGCTCCTTTTATTGGGCTCCATTTCTTTTGCAAAAAATATCATATATCTAGAAAGTATTTTTTAAGAAATTATTTTAAATATTTTTTAGTATTTGACTGAAACATAAAAAAAGACTTTCGTTCGGTGAGGAAAGTCAATCAATACACTACTTTGAATAAATTTTTTATTTTATTATTTTTTTAAATCGATTTTTTAAATTTTTAAATTTTTAATTTTTTTACTTTCTTCTCCAGCCGGTTAAAGAAAAATAAAAAAAGATAATAAGAAATCAATTTTAAAAAATAAAAATAAAATAGAAGTAAAGAATAAAAATAATTAAAATGATTGGTCAAAGAAGTAGGAAAGGGAAAATGATTTTCTCATGTGTTTTTTCCATTGACAGAGTATGTTTCCCATGACTAATATATTTTCTGTAAAATGAATGTCGAAAAATCTAAAAATATTTTTTAAAAAGTTATTCTCGGTGAAATGAACGAGCATTATCCACGTAACACAAGTAATAAGGAGAAATTTCGACCAAAAAAAAAAAAGTAAGAGAAAAGACAAGATGAGAGAGAGTAAAAAGAGAGAGAGAAGGAGTCGTCTTCTTCTTTGGGCGTGCATCTCCACGGCCGCGACTGGTGTTGCTGCCAAACTCCTTTGCCCGCGCCTCCATGCTCCAACGCTGCACCTCCACGCCGCGCCGCCTCATGCCAGTAATTGCTAGGTGAAGCCCGGGAGCTGATGCCATGTTTTGCTTCGCGTTCGGTACCGCATGCTGCTGTTAGTTCCCTCGCGGCAGCCACGTGCCCTAGTGGTCGGCCACAACATCTCTGACGTCTTCAGTCCCACTCCAGCGTCCAACACCTGCCAATTTCCCGACGTATCAAGCTTCGGCTCTTGTTTGAGTTTTTATCGCAAGTCCTTCTCGTCTGAGTTCTAGCCAAGCCCAGCGAATTCCAGTTTGGTTGCAGTTGACCCTTGTTTCATCCAACGGCCCTTGCCAAGTCTCTAGGAAGCTTTTTAGATGGAACCAGCAGATTTTGAGAGGACACCAGCCCCACCAAAACTACCGCTTGGTGGCTTCAATTCAGTCAACGCCGTGTTTGAACTTCTTGCAGGTTTTTCGGCACCGGTTTGCCTATTTCGGTACATTGGCAAGTTTCCAAACTTGCTGGCCGAATTCCCCACTGAGATTGTAAGTTTCTGGCATCGCAATTGGACTTCTCACGGTCCCACTGTGAGTCCACTACCCGTCACCATGAGTTCGTGAACCTCCAATGTCGGCCACACCACCGCGAGCTACCATTGGTCACCGTTCGAGCCCGAGCCATTTGTTGGTTCTAATTGGAAACAATACCCGCAAATGAGGCAATTATCCGGTCCCAAATTCATTCAAATATTTCATTACATATTTTGTCAATATTATGATCTCACTAAATATCTTGAGATTTTTAGTATAACCCAAAGTAGAAAGATTTCCTAATCTGCAACGTGCATAAGTGGGCAGCAATTCCCGTGCAGAAAAATCGGCCAATCCTATCCATAATGCTTTGGATACGATCGGTGGTTTTATTTGTTACCAAATTTGAATCGGATGGAATATTTGGTGCATATTTTTGTGATTGGATGTCTATCTCATGCTTGGGTGGTTATCTTATCTTGATTTGTTTCTTTTATTCAAAAGATACAAAAATATTAGATTAGATTTCTAGAATAGGTTTTGGATAAGGGTTAATATCACGAAAAACCCCAAACTGGTACAACTGTGACAATTTAACTTAAAACTAATTTTTTAACCATAAAAAATCTCAAACTTGCACACTTGTGACAAATTTACCCTTAATTTGTTTCTGTTAAATTTTTCTGTCAAATTGCTTTTTTAAATGACATGTGACAGTTAATTGATATACCAGTTTTATGTTTTACCCTCTATTTGTCACATGTATACCAGTTTGTGATTTTTTATGATACTATTTCAATTTAACAGAAACTAACAGAGAGTAAATTTATCACAAATGTACCAATTTGGGGTTTTTAGTGGTCAAAATATTAGTTTGGGGTAAATTTATCATAGTTGTACCAATTTGGGGTTTTTAGTGGTTAAAATATTAGTTTGAGGTAAATTTGTCATAGTTATACCAATTTAAGGTTTTTTCTGATAAAAAAATAGTTTGGGATAAAATTATCACAGGTGTACCAGTTTGAAATTTTTCGTGATATTAATTCTTTGGATAATTAGGATAGATTCATTCTAGATAACCTTGCATATCATTTAGGGATTATTTGTTTAGGGTAATTTAATCTAGAATTGCATGTCAATTTTGCTCGTCGTTAGAAATTGCATGTCTAGGTTCATGTAATCAAATGTATGTCATATTATAATAGTATCATTTTAATTGTACGTCATTTTAAGCTAGGTCATGTAGTCGTAATTTAGAATTATATTACATGCACATCACATAACTTAGAAACCATACTTAGGTTGAATATCTGTTTTTTTTTAATTAGAAATAATACCATAAAAAAATCTCAAACTGGTACACTTGTGACATATTTACTCAAAACTATTTTTTTTACTATCAAGAATCTCAAATTGATATACCTGTGATAAATTTATCCTCCATTAGTTTCCGTTAAATTTATCGTCAAATTGCTGAGTTGGATAACATATAGTAATTGACATATGTATCAGTTTGGGGTTTTATCCTCTGTTTGTCACGAGTACATTAGTTTGTGATTTTTTGTGATATTAATCCAATTTAATGGAAACTAACGAAAGGTAAATTTGTCATAAATGTACTAGTTTGGGATTTTTTGTTTTCAAAAAATTAGTTTGGAGTAAATTTGTGAAAAGTGTACCGGTTTGGGATTTTTGCTAATCAAAAAAATTAATTTTAGGTAAATTTGTCACAGTTATATCAATTTGAGGTTTTTCATAGTATTAACCCTTAAAATTCATGGTATTTTTCATCGCACACCAGAGAAATACGAATGAAGCGGAATGTGATATTGATGCAAAAGTGAATCACAACCGAAGAGAATGCACCTGTTTATAGGGTGCCATTAGCTCTTCTGCTGATGCAGATTATTCTAAAACCTTTCGCCTTGTGCACGGATCTTCTTATGTCCTCTACAACAGGCCTACTCTTTTATCATACCTGTGAAAATAACCATCTATTGGTCAAAAGATGCCTCCAGAGCGAAATGGAAATTAGGCATGCCGAGCAAGATCAAGGAGATTGGAAGGAAGGATGATTAGAAAATAGACTTTGCAAGCAAAATTACAGCTTGAAGCAGTATCACATCCCATTAATGCTGGTCGTTCTTGATCAGGTCCAGAAAAACGTGTATTTAACCGCCTCTTGTTGACCCGCATTGTCATGGCAATTGCAGCCAAATTTGCTTAGGCCCAAAATTGTACTCCTTAACCCTCACCATGTCCACATGGACTGTGCTTTAACCCTCACCACTTGCATCGGCACTGGCGGCAAATTCAGAGTGATGTGGAGGTCCTAAGCTTCAATGAATGTCACCTATACATACCATAGCTTTCGAGATTGGTAGACCTCATAGAGCGTGTGAGCCACGTAAAACGCGTCCGAGATCCATGCCTTGGGTACCCATCAAAACGGAGATTTGGATGTCGTCGGAGATGTGGCCCTTTTTCGTTGTGTTGCTGCTCTTAAGGCAGTACCATAGTGGATCCAATGAATTGTCCAACAGATTGCGGACTGACACGTCAGAGACGCTGAAGCAGATGCCGCCCAGGAAGATCTCCGATGATGAGTCCCGAACAAAGATCTCCAGTATGGAGCCTTGCTGACTCGAGCTTCCTGTGGCCTCACAATTTTGACAATATCACCTTTGCATCCTCCATAACTTTACCCAAGGATACCACATTTTACAAAAAGCATGAAAGGAGGATTGCCTACAAAAGAGAGAATGAAGAAGATGAAAGAAATTAGGACCCGCAAGAAAAGAAAGAAAAAAAATTCAATGCACAATCGCTCTTGAATGCTGAAAGGTGGGACCCATTAACAGTAAAATCGTCAGAACACTACATTGAGGAGTGTTTTAGCTAAAGAAGGAGAGGAAAAAACGCGATCCATAAATGTTAGGAGCATTTGCATTAATAGTTAGTTAGCCCATATAGTTTGCATATTTATCGAACCAGCGGTAGATGGACTTAACTGATTGGCCTTGAAATTAATTGAGCCCGTAAAAGAATGAAATTTTGACCAAGCCCATTGTACATATTAAATGACAGAAATTTTGCGTAATTAAAATGCCAAAATTAAACTTTGGAAATAAATTTGGACACATGGCAAGTAAGAAAAGATCGGCGTTATTTTTCCAATATTCGGCTGTTTGAGGCGGTGAATGTGAAGAAAGGGACAAAGTTAATTTTGGTGGATTCTGGGAAAATTCGGTCAACAAGGAAAAGGTAAAGTATAAGGTTGAAGAAGGGGAAGTGAAAAAATAAAATATATTCTAAGATATCCTTAGAAAGGATAGGTTTTGTTCTTTTCCTTGAAGGTATTGGATTTAGCTGTCCATGTATAAAAGGAGAAGACCCATTACGCAGCTGAGGTGGGCGCTCCTTTTATTGGGCTCCATTTCTTTTGCAAAAAATATCATATATCTAGAAAGTATTTTTTAAGAAATTATTTTAAATATTTTTTAGTATTTGACTGAAACATAAAAAAAGACTTTCGTTCGGTGAGGAAAGTCAATCAATACACTACTTTGAATAAATTTTTTATTTTATTATTTTTTTAAATCGATTTTTTAAATTTTTAAATTTTTAATTTTTTTACTTTCTTCTCCAGCCGGTTAAAGAAAAATAAAAAAAGATAATAAGAAATCAATTTTAAAAAATAAAAATAAAATAGAAGTAAAGAATAAAAATAATTAAAATGATTGGTCAAAGAAGTAGGAAAGGGAAAATGATTTTCTCATGTGTTTTTTCCATTGACAGAGTATGTTTCCCATGACTAATATATTTTCTGTAAAATGAATGTCGAAAAATCTAAAAATATTTTTTAAAAAGTTATTCTCGGTGAAATGAACGAGCATTATCCACGTAACACAAGTAATAAGGAGAAATTTCGACCAAAAAAAAAAAAGTAAGAGAAAAGACAAGATGAGAGAGAGTAAAAAGAGAGAGAGAAGGAGTCGTCTTCTTCTTTGGGCGTGCATCTCCACGGACGCAACTGGTGTTGCTGCCAAACTCCTTTGCCCGTGCCTCCACGCTCCACCGCTGCACCTCCACGCCGCGCCGCCTCATGCCAGCAATTGCTAGGTGAAGCCCAGGAACCGATGCCATGTTTTGCTTCGCGTTCGGTACTGCATGCTGCTGGTAGTCCCCTCGCGGCAGCCACGTGCCCTGGTGGTTGGCCACAACATCTCTGACGTCTTCAGTCCCACTCCAGCGTCCAACACCTGCCAATTTCCCGACGTATCAAGCTTCGGCTCTTGTTTGAGTTTTTATCGCAAGTCCTTCTTGTCTGAGTTCTAGCCAAGCCTAGCGAATTTCAGCTTGGTTGCAGTTGACCCTTGTTTCATCCAACGGCCCTTGCCAAGTCTCTAGGAAGCTTTTTAGACAGAACCAACAGATTTCGAGAGAACACCAGCCCCACCAAAACTATCGCTTGGTGCCATCAATTCAGTCGACGCCGTGTTTGAACTTCTTACAGGTTTTTCGACTCCGGTTTGCCTATTTCGGTACATTGGCAAGTTTCCAAACTTGCTGGCCGAATTCCCCACTGAGATTGTAAGTTTCTGGCATCGCAATTGGACTTCTCACGGTCCCACTGTGAGTCCACTGCCCGTCACCATGTGTTCGTGAACCTCCAATGTCGACCACACCACCGCAAGCTACCATTGGTCACCGTTCAAGCCCGAGCCATCTGTTGGTTCTAATTGGAAACAATATCCGCAAATTAGGCAATTATCCTGTCCCAAATCCATTCAAATATTTCATTACATATTTTGTCAATATTATGATCTCATTGAATATCTTGAGATTTTTAGCATAACCCAAAGTAGAAAGATTTCCTAATCTGCAACGTGCATAAGTCGATAGCAATTCCTGACTGCACAAAAAAAT
This sequence comes from Syzygium aromaticum, assembly GCA_024500025.1. NCBI lineage: Eukaryota > Viridiplantae > Streptophyta > Magnoliopsida > Myrtales > Myrtaceae > Syzygium > Syzygium aromaticum. The sequence continues at coordinate 34,449,200 of CM044892.1, forward strand.
CGGCCAATCCTATCCATAATGCTTTGGATACGATCGGCGGTTTTATTTGTTACCAAATTTGAATCAAATGGAATATTTGGTGCATATTTTTGTGATTGGATGCCTATCTCGTGCTTGGGTGGTTATCTTATCTTGATTTGTTTCCTTTATTCAAAAGATACAAAAATATTACATTAGATTTCTAGAATAGGTTTTGGATAAGGGTTAATATCACAAAAAACCCCAAACTGGTATATCTGTAACAATTTTACTCAAAACTAATTTTTAACCATAAAAAACCTCAAATTGGTATACTAGTAATAAATTTACTCTTAATTTGTTTCCATTAAATTTTACTGTCAAATTGCTTTTTTAAATGACATATGACAGTTAACTAATATATCAGTTTTATGTTTTACCATCCATTTGTCACATGCGTACCAGTTTGTGATTTTTTGTAATACTATTTCAATTTAACGGAAACTAATAGAGAATAAATTTGTCACAAATGTACAAGTTTAGGGTTTTTAGTGGTCAAAATATTAGTTTGGGGTAAATTTGTCATAATTATACCAATTTAGGGTTTTTTCTGATAAAAAAATAGTTTGGAATAAAATTATCACATGTGTACCAGTTTGGAGTTTTTCTTGATATTAATTCTTTGGATAATTAGGAAAGATTCATTCTAGATAACCTTGCATATCATTTAGGGATTATTTGTTTAGGGTAATTTAATCTAGAATTGCATGTCAATTTTGCTCGTCGTTAGAAATTGCATGTCTAGGTTTTCATGCAATCAAATGTATGTCATATTATAATAGTATTATTTTAATTGTACATCATTTTAAGCTAGGTCATGTAGTCGTAATTTAGAATTATATTACATGCATATCACATAACTTAGAAACCATACTTAGGTTGAATATCTATTTTTTTAATTAGAAATAATAACATAAAAAATGCCGACAAATTTATCCTAAACTATTTGTTTTTAACTACCAAAAATCTCAAATTGATATATCTGTGACAAATTTATCCTCCATTAGTTTTTGTTAAATTTTATCATCAAATTGCTGAGTTGGATATCACATAGTAATTGACAGGTGTATCAGTTTTGGAGTTTTCTCCTCTGTTTGTCACGAGTACATCAATTTGTTATTTTTTGTGATATTAATCCAATTTAATGGAAACTAAGGAAAGGTAAATTTGTCACAAATGTACTAGTTTGGGATTTTTTGTTTTCAAAAAATTAGTTTGGAGTAAATTTGTCAAAAGTGTACCAATTTGGGGTTTTTGCTAGTCAAAAAAATTAATTTTAGGTAAATTTATCACAGTTATATCAATTTAAGATCTTTCATAATATTAACCCTTAAAATTCATGGTATGTTTCATCGCACACCAGAAAAATACGAACGACGTGGAATGTGATATTGATGCAAAAGTGAATTACAACCAAAGAGAATGCACCTGTTTATCGGGTGCCATTAGCTCTCCTGCTGATGCAGATTATTCTAAAACCTTTCGCCTTGTGCACGGATCTTCTTATGTCCTCTACAACAGGCCTACTCTTTTATCATACCTGTGAAAATAACCATCTATTGGTCAAAAGATGCCTCCAGAGCGAAATGGAAATTAGGCATGCCGAGCAAGATCAAGGAGATTGGAAGGAAGGATGATTAGAAAATAGACTTTGAAAGAAAAATTACAGCTTGAAGCAGTATTCCATCACATTAATGCCGGTAGTTCTTGATCAGGTCCAGAAAAATGTGTATTTAACCGCCTTTTGTTGACCCGCATTGTTATGGCAATTGAAGTCAAATTTGCTTAGGCCCAAAGTTGCATTCTTTTTGGGGCTTGGCGAATTAATAATGTGGATATAGTGGGTCCATTGATGGGAGATTTAACACTCGGGCACGCGTTTGTATTAGTGATGTAGATACGTACCTACCCCCTAGCTATCTACTTATTCTGCCTGATTCGCTTATCGGTGATAGAGACTCGACATGGTAGAACAATTGTAGCATTTATCATGAGGGAATATTTCTCTTCTAGTGATAGATCAATCTGTTGACTTCACTCTAGTTTTAAGAAAGTCCCGAAAATTGGCATCCTACCTTCTCGGTTTAACTACTTCTTTGTTCTTCGAACTTGATGCTATTAAAATCACCGCCGATTAATGTGCGTTCTATTTTTGTATATAAGGAAATTCCAGGGTTTAGGATCAATCATTTCTATTCTAGAACTAGTGTAAAGTAGCCTTCCCAACGAATGAAGTGTACTGTTGGGAATCTATACCAATTCCTGAAATAAATCAAGTCGAATGAAACTTGGAATAAGATCAATCACGGCTTTTTTTGACCTCCCCGTGGAAGTCGGGAAGTAAGGTAGAGAGAACCAACTTTAGCACAGATAATTAGTCTGGTCGAAGAAGGCATATAAACTATCAAACCACAAGTCAAATACAAAAAAATGAATAAATAAATAAAACCAAGTAAAATAAGCTATAGTTCGTATATAAATATGCAGCTCCATCAAAATATCATGATAATTTTCAAATAGCGAGAGTGAGAATCCAACATTCCGACAGGTGGAACCTTTGAAAATAGACATAAAATCTTCACCTCCGACTATAAACTGTAGAAAATGTACTGGTTTGACGCTATCAACATATACTTCATCGAACAAAATCGAACCCGGTGACCACATTGTGGAATAATATCAGCTGTCCTTGCTTGACTTACTAATCACCTTACGCGTGAAGAAATCTAATGCTTGACTCGGTCTCTAGCGTGAGACAAATACAGTGGACGTTCTGGTCCGTCTTTATTTCAAAAAAGACACCGCCTACAAAATTGTCAACAACCACCGATGGCATATGATGGACTCACTGGTGAATGTCCTCACATGCATTCATGCGTGGTTTATGTCCACACGACATTGTTCAAACTTTGCTCGTCATTAGTGTAGCTACGAACTTCTTCTCTTATCATTACAATTTATTATTTGTTCCGACTTCCAGATAAAAAAAAATTAGGATTTCCAGTCCATTTCAATAATTGTTTCTCTTTCAACAACTAGTCTTATCATTCATTGTCTCACTTGGCCACCCTAGTTATATGCGCATGGCGCTATGACTCGATGGAGATGTGGAAAGTTGCACGCAGCTCGATTTTGTGCAACAAGTTCTCTAAATGTTCTGGATACGTCTTATCTCTGCTTTTATAAGAGTCTATCGAAAGAGATGGATGCTAAAACTATACTAGTTTAGAACATGACGAAGGCCTTTTGGCTTTTAAATGAAAAGAAAATGGATGAATGGGATGAGGAAGTCGGTTCGATTAATGAGTGATCGCTACTTTCACATGTGATGACAATGAAGTGGGATTAAAGATAAATGGATGGGCAAGATCTTACTTATACCATTCTTCCAATTATGTCTTGAGTTCCACTTATTCAACTTATATTCAATTCATACGGCTTTTATCATGGTAGCTAATATCCTCATGTGAATCTTTGGATTTTATCACGTAGATAAGGAAAAAATGAAAAAAGTTAAGGCTATGATAGCCATGGAATCGTCATATCATAGTAGTATTAAGCAAAGATGAGGATACTCTTTTGGTTCCATGTGCATTATTGGGTGGTCCATGCAAGCAAGCCCCTTCCATTGGTCATAAAGCAACGGACTTGGAGACGAAAAATTTTCAAACCCCGACGGTGGGCACGCACGTGCCCAGACGAAAATCCACGAAACGAAGAAACGAGTGACATTTGTGGGGGGCCATCATTATCTTTTCTTATTGGTCGAAACCTATCATCACGCTATTCAAAGGCCGAAACTCAAGAAAAGAAAGCAAAAATGTGAACCGAAATGTCTTGTCTCGTCAAATTCAAAACCCCACCCCAACATAAACCGCATGTAATGGACCAGAAACCTCGACTGCTTCGACCATGTTCTCCCATTTCTCCAACTCGCAGCATCAATATACCAGAGAATCTTGCGTGGCACCGACCCCCAGCTTGTCTCCTTTCTTTTTCTTATTTCTTACTTTGACGACCTCGGCGCATTCCTAGAACGGCTGGCGACGTCGTTGTCCCATTGAAAGCAAAACGCCAAAAACTTCGTCCCTGTGAATAGGGTGTCAAGAAGAGGCGTCGTTCGACGCTCGTACCACACTAATAGCCTGAATAGAAAAATCTCTCTCTCTCTCTCTCTCGCTCGTGAAGCAACCGCAAAACATGAACTCATCTCCATCGCCGTCCCCCCCTCTGTCTGGGCATTGCGTGTCAAACCAGTATACCCTTGTGTTTTTTTCTTTTTTCCCCGACGGGTCACCACCCCCATTTGAATTTCGAAGCCATTATAAGCCACCTCTTCCGCCAGTATCACGTCCGTAAGACCCTCTCTTCATCTTCTGGTCTTATCTTTTCTTTTTCCCCTCCGACGGGTCGCCTCCGCCACTTCAATCTCTAAGCCATTATAAAGTCATCTCTCTCACCAGTATCAGGTCCGGAACTCCCTCCTTTTGTTAAGTGTAAAACCCAGCTCTCTCGCTCTCTCTCTCTCTTTCTCTCTCTCTCTTTCTCTCTCTCATCACCAAACCAGACCCAAGGTACACCCTTTCATTCAACCCCACGCAGCATCAATCGAGAATGTGTTCTTAACTGCTTCAAATCCTCTTGTCAGTTGCGACCGAGAAAAACGCACCCAGTTATTGATGGCTGTATTCGCAATATTGATGCTACTGTCATGGAACGTGATAAAACAGGGAGAGCTTAGTCCCGGGGATCATATTTACACTTATCGGCTGTACGGCCTGTACACCCACCACGGTTAGCCATTCATCCTCCTTTTCCTTTTCCATTATCATTATCGTTTTTCCATAACATGGTTACCTGCTGGACTGTATTATTATTTTTCATGCGTGTACTTGATAAATCAGCACAGTGATCATCACCTCTTGCCCTTGTCTTCTTCTTTTCATTTCAATGGCTGCCAATATATCTGATATTGATCACCCATGCACTTCCATGAGAGAAAAGTCCCATAATAAGCTGGTGTCCATCTCCAAAACGAGAAAATATAGGCCATGCTCCACTCCACTTATTGATAGCCGCGTGTCCGGGTGAGGCCGCTTTTCAGATTTTCCTCTTACTCTCTGCTCCGTTACCCTCTCTCTCTCTCTCCCTCTCTCTCTCTCTCTCTCTCTCTCTCCTAAAAGCACATAATATGTCTCTGAGCTCGCTCTCTGCAACAACAATGGCGTCTCATTCCTCCTCTCCCTGTCGCTCCTCTCTCTCCTTCTGCCTCCGGCCCTCTCCCTCACCGGCACGTCCCAGAAATTTACCAAAAAGCCCTACACCAATTGCACCAACCTCCCAGCTCGGCACATACCTCCACTACACAATGCCTCCGACTCCTCCCTCTCCGTCGTTGCCCTCAAGCCACCGCCGCCTCCTGTTATTCTCTCCAATGGCCACCGAGGAGCTGTCCTACTTTGACGCCATGTTCTCCATCGTCAGCCTCCGGTCCCTCTTTTGCTTGAAAAACCCATCTCGTCATTCCCCGCCCTCTAAGCCCGACCTCCGCGCCTCTCCCACCGTCGCCACCGGCGGAGTCGCCGGCGCTGATGGACCCGACCAGGTCAGCCGAACGATGCAGATGACGGCCATGGACGAGCGTCGACGTCGCTAGCGAGCCGCACGTCCATATCTGGATCTGGAAAACTCCAGATCTGGCCTTGCCCAACTCAGTCTCCAAACGTTGACCAGAACTGGCCGGATGATGCCGACGATGGCCATGGGTGAGCGTCGGCGTAGCTCGCGAGCCTGGCTTGTCCATGACCGGTGGAGCTACAGTCCACTGTTCATGGCCTCGAAAAGCAAAAAAAATCGTCAAAGAAAAGAGCTAGAGAGAGTCAAGAAGGAGAGAGAATATCTGTAAAGTGGCGATCAGTGGAGTGGAGCATGGAACATGACCAATATGCAAATTCAGGACCATCCAATAATTTTTTCACCAAAATAGTTTTATTTTTAATCACATTGACTAAATTTGCCTCGGTTTTGGGACCCGCTCATTCCTTCTTGGTTAATCCATGTCCTCTCTCTCTCTCTCTCTCTCTCTCTCTCTCTCTCTCTCTCTCTCTCTCTATGCATTTCCTGAAAGGTCAATATTAGTCGGTATAAAAGCGCATCTCAATTAAATCACATAAAATGTTGAAACTTGTGGTTGGTCGTGATCGAAGTTTATCCTCTCTCTCGCGCATTGACCCACATCTATTCGCTTCTCATTCCCTATTGATAAGTTCATTCTACGGTAGCTATTTGCTATGAGCGATTTGGAAAATCGATTCTTTTTCTATATTGCACATACTCACTATTGATTCTTATAGGAATCTACGTTGGAGAGGGCTATGTGATTCACTTCACAAGAACAGGAGTTGACATGACGTCTCTTGATTCCTTCAAGCGAGAAGGCCAGAAACTCCGTTCCCTCCACTCATATGCATATGGGCGGCCATCGCTAGAGTATTGGCTGACAAGACGGGGGACCCGCACGACCTTACCAGATACCAAATCGCCCGACGAAGCCGTGAGTAAGGCCTGGGAGCTTTACGTGGGCGACGGTTTCGGCGAGTACGACCTCTTCGATAACAATTGTGAGCACTTTGCCACATTTTGCCGGACCGGCGTTCGGGCAAGTGCGCAAACTGAATTGGTTAGCGCTTTTAAGCTGAAGGTTAAGGAAGTCAAAAAGACTGGGCAATAAAGATTCTGCAGAGAATTAAGCTCGACTGTGCCAAGAATTCCATCCGTATCTTTACTAGCAATTATTTTCATCTGTTTGAGAGTGATATCCAATTTTTGGAAACAGTGAAATCAAGCTTTGTTACGTTGCGCACGCACATTGAAACAGCTCTCTCTCTCTCTCTCTCTCTCCCTCTCTCTCTGATGACAACATTGTAATTTAGTCTCTTAGTATATTAATTCTTTAGGCCGTTACAAAAGTGGTGCCACTTATAAAACGTCAAATGATGATGAAATCCTTTTACCGCATTTGATGTGTTCAATTGGATCTGCCTTGGTGATAAAGGAATTGGGAGGTGGGAACGCCAGTATCATAGACGTGGCATTCGACCCCTCCGCTCTTCAAGAGACAAAGCAAAAGTCACGAGAAATATTCAGTGATTGCAAAGCGCTACATGTGGCGTGACGTGGTGTGCGTTTTTTATGCATGTCCAATAATAGATACACACGTGTTGCTGAGTTGGAATAAAATAATTACTTTTTAACTTTCCTATTCTTTCCACTTTTCTTTCCGGTCTAGCCATTGTCCATGGCGTTCAGAGTCTGTCCATGTTCGCCGGCGCCGAATGAGTTGTCCTTGCTTACGGCCATGGCTCCAAATCTGGCCCAACTTCCAGATCGAGCCGTCCTTTCCGTTGCTCGACGCCGATGACGGCTATGGACAAGCAACACGATGCCTGAACGTGTTAGGCCATGGATGACTAGATCCGGAGATTTGGAGAGCCACGCCGGCGAAGGTGACGACTGCCATAGACGAGGGACGGGATGCCATATATGGAGGTTGGAGAAAAACAGAAAAAAGATGGAGCCGGAGTCGAGGCTCGGGCCGACCGCGAGCGATGCTGGAAGGGATCCTCCATCATCCATGGCTGCAACTTTGCTTGTCCATGGCTCGCGAGGCGCCTCGTCCACAGATCTGGCGACCGCGGAGTGTCCATGGCCGCAAGTTTTAATGGCGAGCTCCAAATCTCGTCTATGGACGAACGATGTCGACAACGGAAGCTTCTTTGCTTCGTTGGAGTTGCAGACCTCCCTTCGTTGTTGCCACCAGGGAGTCGCCGGCGCAGCTGCCCCTTCCAGTGTTACTCGACGCCGCCGACGACGACGGCCGTGGGCAAGCCACATGCCTGAACGCGTTCGGCCATGGATGGTCAGATCTGGAGATTCGGAGAGCGACGCCGGCGAAGGTGGCGACGGCCATGGACGAGGGACGTACGCGACTCCAGGTCTAGAGGTTGGAGAAAAACAGAGAAAAGATGGAGCCGTAGGAAAGGCTCGGCCCCACTGCAACCAACGCCGGAATGGGTCTTCCATCATCCATGGCCGTGAGTTTTGACGGCGAGCTGGGATGGAGGAAGACGAAGGATGGAGGAGGAAGAAGAGAGAAATTGATTTTTTTAATTTTTATTCCACCTCAGCAAACAGGTATCGGTCTATTATTGGATGTGCGTAAAAAAGGCACGCCACGACAGCAATTGACTTGGCACTTTACAGCTACTGAATATTTCCTCAATAAAAAGAGTAGTATGGACTTAAAAATTATATATATATATATATTCTATTCGGGTCCTTCTGGGTAAGTGCTGATAACGAGGCGCACAAAAAGAGGAAAAAGACAGCTTTCTAGACGCTTTCCTGGTTCGACCAAAAAACAAAGGACGCTTTCGTGTCTCTCGACTCGAGACAGACAAATGTCCTTTTTGAGAAGTCATTATGTCGGGATCCCAAGATAGCCCACCACCCGTGGGGGAACTCAAATTGTCAATGACGAGAAACTTCTGACAATCACGTCCCGACCATCAATAATTAAGAAATCGGGTCCCATCGGGATGTCTTTTATTGTTAGGTTTGACTATTTGAAAAACCGAGACACGTAAAGATCCCTCCTAAAATAATTAACAATATTATCCGGTCTCGCGAAAGCAGCTTTGCCGTACTCTGCGGGTCAGCCTAACGTGGGGCGACGAGCATGTATCCATTGGCCGAACTAGTTCATACAGTAGAGATGATGAATCCGCAATGGGCGGAGGTGATGAATAAAGAATTTTGCTGACCGGGTCTGAGAAAGACAGCCAAGTTGCTCGAGAAACGGTGCATTCAATCAACCGCAACTAATTGTTTTCAGGGTTTCCACGAATTTGTTCATCGATGGCCGGTGCTCGAGCGAATACCGGCGACATTGGAATGCGAGTGTGGCTATGTCAAGAGCATCCCGCCGAGTATATCACCCTTCCAATCGAGAGTCCATGACTCTTGTCAATTTCCTTATAAAAAGATGAGGTTTGACCCCCTCCACCAAAATCTGCTGATCGGTCGGACGATTTGCATCATATGCTCGCGTTCCCATCAATAGCTCTACCAGTACCATCCTGAAGCTATAGTCATTGATCTTCACACACAGATGACCGGTTCAACCAGAATGATGTGATGCTCCAACATGAATTTGCTAAAACACGGCTCTAGGTATGGTCAACCTATGTCCAAAGTGTGAAATTCTCTACTACGATCACCCCAAGCAATTCAGAAATCCCATCATATTACCTGTGGCTATATGCTTGGGTGCTGTGTAGCCATAAGTTCCAATAACCAGTGTCATCATATGCGATTTATCTTCGTCTGGATGCTTTCTTGCCAACCCAAAATATGATATTTTGGCACTATAGCGCTATGGAAACGCATGCCAAACAAAAGGTCAAAGTGGATAAGATCTCTTTTCTTCTGCTAGTGTGATCTATACATGAGTAAACTTGGACAATGTAGATTTAATAAGCTTAGCTCGGGGCCAACGATTGGTATTATAAACTAACTATAGAAAGAGCAACTTGGCAATATGCAATTTTAAACAACCATAACGACACAGCCCCCGACCAAAATATAAGGAAAACATCTGGTGAACTAGGTTTTGAAGATGCTATGCAATGATAACTCCCGTGTTTTATGCGAAAACCTGGCTAGAATGGAAGCCTGAAAGCATAAGGTTTCAAATTCTTGCTGCTTCCAGAATGGCAAGAGGGGAGGGCATTACAAAAAGAGGGATGGTGCAACCATATGTGAGTTATATCAGCACGGGAGAAGATTTTGGAACCAAATTTTTTTAAAGGTAATGTTTAATTTAATCTAAATAATGCACATGAAACTTACTGAGTCCAGCAACATGTTTGAGGGGTTGAAATCTCTGCAGATTATATGCCTGTCTAACTGGTGCAAGAACACGAGGCTTTCGGCTAATCCTATTGCCATTTTAAGCCGCGCAACCCATGGAAGTGGTTTAATGGCCGAGCCCGAACACCCCCCCCCCCCCCCCCCCCCGCCTCAGCAGGAAAGACACGCGATATGTGTAGTACATCGAACCAAGAAAAGATCATATTTGCCATAAATTTAAAGCAAGCATGTATATATCGCCCAAGAAAGAACCTTACTTCCAAAGAGATGATTCTTCAGGGTACCCTTTGACATCAACTCATGGACAAGCAGTAGTTCTTTATCCTCCCACAGTATCCCATTAGCCTAACAATGTTTGGATGTGATAAGCTGCCCAGGAAGTTCACCTCCGACTGCAAAAAGTTGTCACTTTCATATCAAAATAGGGCAAAACATCATAATTTCACATTTTTTTAGTATAAAGAAGCAAACAGGCATCTCCCGCAGAAAGAAACCTACAATGGCACCCTAAGAGCCATCTGCCGTCGATGCACCATACGAATTTTTTATGGTAGCAAATAATCAAATAGAAACTGGGGTGAAATATTCAATTATGCATCATCACCCATGTTCAATAGTAAATCCTGACATGAGAACCACATGGTTGAATTTCATATGCCTTACTGTAAATACACAACCTGATAGTCATGAAAATAAACCAAGGAGTAAGCAAATCTAAGTGCTCAACCTATTTATAAAGCAAGTAAAAAATCTCCACCCCCACACCCCCCCCCCCCCCCCCCCCCAAAGATTTTGACATCGGCAAAGCCAATACAGGATAAGACTGATGACTGTTTGGGTGACCATGTAGAGTCTAAAACACAGAATCATACAAGCTCTGATAGCAACATAATAGAAAAGAATGCAATCATTTTTGTGTAGTACAAGGTAGATGTCCACCTTCCAAGAAAGAAAATAGCATCTTAAGTGATGATCAATTTTGAAAAATTCAAATGCCAAGTAGTTTTATGTGGATGCTAAGTCCTTCCCTCCTCATCTTTTTCCCTTTTAAAAGACTTGTATTTTAAAAACATGTTGACCTCCATTTACCAGGTGATTCATAAAAAAGTAAATGGCAGGATCTTATTCATTCTTCCAAGGATAACAAAGCAGAATAGTTTTGTCCAGTTCCTCCCAAAGTAGCATAAGTTCAGACTCAAACAGTTAGGTCACCTTTCGACTAAAAAAAGAAAAAAACAATTAGGTTACCTCAATTTCTGGGCTGGCCATCATATTTTCCCACAAATAGATTATCCTCACTAAGGATGGTTTTAGTTCCTATAACTATGTTGAGAAATTCCAGAAGTGGCTCTAATGTCTCAAAACTCATATTGGGATTTGATGTTTCAGGTAAATTGCAGTGACACCCTCTGAGATTAGCTTAAAAGGCAAGGATATAAGTCACAATAGTTTCTGATGCAGGGCCTAAGGTCCTCTGAAATTCAAGAAGAGTGCCTATATTTCAGAATTTACAAGCTATCGTGGGACTTTACCATAATAAACAAGATTCAGAAGACGTTTCTACTCCAACTCTCAAGAACCTTAGAGATAGAAGCTAAGCTCGCAAAGCTTCTATCCTCCTAGTTGTTTCCTACACATCCATGCTGTCTGGCTGCTGGAAGACACATACACGTGATATGCACTACACAAACTTAGATTAACCATAGGACAAGATTGTGGAATCTCAAGATTTATTCAAGAGCACAGTTGCTCACTTGAGGTATCTGCAGATCAAATGGTCCTAGGAATTACAGCAGCTTGCCTTCTAATCCACACACCCTGAGACGGCCACTCAAATGCCCATCCCAAAACAAATATGCCTTAACCATTTGCGTATCATCGCCTTACATCCCGATAATCTGTTCAGCAAATTGGTGAAAACAACCCTTCTCGATTGACTATTTGAATCTCCAATGGTACATGCGTACGGAAACTTATATGAGCCATGTATTTCACCCAGCACTATGCCTGCTGTTTTGATTTTGAGTAGAGATAAATACACACTGGAAAATTAACAGCACCAGAGGCAGAATAAGCAAATTTTTACTCTTCTATTGCATGTCTGGAAAATGCTTGCACTAACCCCAGAAGTCCTTGAAAACAGAACCTCAAAAGATTTTTTAATGTTTTTACGCGGACTTGAACTATACAATGGAAAAGTCAGCTGACTTTTTTCCAAGCTCTTGCCTAGAATTGCTCCTGGTCATAGGACAAGTCACGGACCCCAAATAAAGGATAAGAGGAGCAACCACTGTCTTCTCCTAAATAATTGCAATCCTAACAGAATTATCTGGTCCACGTCATTTTTAAAACACCCAGAAATATGTGTTCGGTTGGGCAACGGCGTATATTCTCCAAAGGAAGGAAGCAAACTGAGATAGTGTGCTTCCTATGAAATTAGCCACACAAAACCAGAACAATCTAGCCACAACAGAGGTCACGAACATCTATCATCTCATTCTCAGTTTTCTAAAACAAACTACGTATCTGGACACGATTCTTCTCCCACCTTTATAATAGAGCTTCTCGCTAAAAATGCAATAGTGCCAACATTAAATACTGCAAAGCACATGGAAACCGAGCTTTCCTGAGAGGAACTAAGATTACCTTCCACTCTTTGAATCCCATGCTCTCTGGGTTCAACATTTTGATGGTAATTGGAGTCATTCTTTTGCTCTGGGAAGACCCCTTAACATCAAGGCATCCTTTGAAGACTCTACCAAAACCACCCTCGCCGAGAATTGTATCAGATCTGAAGCTTCTCGTTGCAATTTTTTTTTTTTATGGTAAGATAAGAATTCTCGTTGCAATTTTCAGCTCTGCAAAACTAAAGATTCTGATTTCTGAAGTGGAAGTAAAATAACTATTTGGAATAGATTCATCCAACCTCCCTGGCAAGTTCCTGCTCAGGCCATCCTCAGAAGATTATGAACTGCTTAATAGTCGCAGCTGGTCCTCCTGTGATTACACAAGTGAAGAGAAAAAGGTGAAAAATTTGTCATGAGCTGAAGACAGGAGCTAGAGACGAGGAGGAACTAATTGAGTTATAGATATGTAAGAGGCTGGGAAAAGAGTTAGTTAGGGAAGTTAGAATCTGAAGTTGTTATTAGACATGTGTATTAAGCATATTCCTTCATAATCCGCTTTGTCTGCAAGTTGGGGGTTGCGTGAATTTCAGGATTATTCAGAAAGCAGGAGCACAATAACTAGCATAACATGCAGAATATCTATAAGATGTATAGTTTTGATTCAAGCTCTTGCATTGAAATTCTGACACGATGTTAAGAAGACCTTCATCCCAAATGCTCGAACTGTTGGGACCGAGTCCATCATGCATATCAAACAGATTCCATAAGTTCACCATGACCGATATGTTCATTCTCGTAGCAAATGCCTCACATTATTCTCATTTCTCGTCTCAATTTCTTGCTAATTTTCTTTTACCTCAGTATTCCAGCTAAAGCATCAAAACTTAATCTATTCATCAACCAAATGCAAAGGGTAACATAGCCCAACCAAAGGAGTAACTAAAACCAAAATTTTGTGACATAGCCCAACCAAAGGAGGAACTAAAACCAAAATTTCCTACTTGCTAACTCATATCCAACAAAAACAACCAAATCTCATAACTTTAACCCATGAAATCACAATATGAAGTTCAGAATTATGATAAGGACACAACAAACACCTGCATTCTCAGGGCAAGACCAGCTGGAGATTACATCTTAAAAACGCACAAGTCATGGTGAAAAAGACACTCATATCAAAACAAGAAAGCAAAAAAATATTGCAGAAGAATCAAGGAAAAGCAAAACCAAATAACAAACACTACTCGAGCCAACAAACTTGAAATTCTATCAATTAAACGAGAAACGGATATAAAAAATTAAGTAAATAACTTCCTTAACTAAAATCGACTAAACTGCACTTATTTGGCAACAAAACGACCATTTGTTGTCTGCTTTACCGAGCAGCTCTCCCGCCGAATTTGGCCACATCATATCAATCTATTGAACTCCGATTCCAACGAGCTTACTGTCAAAAGAAAGCTCGATCCTAAATTTGGCCAACCTAAAAGATGGCCCGAGGCAGATGAAAACCAGCGCCGAACACCCACAGTAATTAGTAACTGGCTCCAGCAGCGCGCAACTTCAAAACTTCAATCCTACCAAGCCATAACTCTAAATCGACATTTGTAAAATCTCACGGCTCCACGATACCGTAAACTTTCATCACCACATGCTTCTGCAGCTAAACTAACTCTTAGATTGAACCTAGCAACTCAGAATTCAAATAGATCCGAATTTACATCTTTAACTACAAATTTCCTTCGATTGAATGAATAAGGAGTTTGAATTCTCACCAAACGCCACGAAACGAAGTTAATCCGACTTGTCGAGACGCTCAGAGCGCACATGTTAGAGATCCAGCCTTCTACTCTACTTTCTGCCAATGCTCTTCTTTCTTTTCTGCTCTTCACGTCCCTCCGCGGAAAATAGCAGTACACATTACATGGGTAGAGTGGCTTCACTTGGGCCCAACTCTTACGATTCCCATTCGACGATTTATCTACCCTCATCCACAATTTAAAAGTCTTTCGAGCTTCGAAGAAGAAGCTGGGCAAGTTTGAAAGCAGACAAGGGCTTTTCCCTTTGAAGCTGATCATGGCTCGTGAATTATTATCGTTTGGGATCGTTTTTTGTCAAATCGTATGAAACATTTCGATTCATGGGTGTCTCATTTCTTTGTTATTAGTATATCATTCGTTTTCTTGTTTGAGAGATTACAGAAGAAGAGAAAAGGGAGGATGATCTTCTTTGACTTGTATTGATCGATTCCACTGCTTCGAGTTGCAGTACTGTACGTTATGATCATTGAGCTAAGTTACCAAGAATAAACAAACAAGATTTACAGTAAGTTGAGGTTGTCTGCGATATTTCATGGAAAATTAAAGAAAATTAGGAAATTCAACTTAATGAAACTTTGAGGTAAATTACAATATTTGAAGGATAGATTACTAACTTGTTATGTACAAGAACTTAATTACTGAGTATGAACACTTTCAAGTTACGATCATAGAATCTATAGTCAAGCTTTCGTCCATAAAGGTAAGTTATTAGTTAAAAGTGAGAACGAATTACGATGATTAAGTTAAATTACGGTCTTATACTTGACCGGTCCTGTTTATTTACTACAGACCTAAGAAGCACCCTTTTGATGTCTAGTCCTACGTTTGCTCATTCTTCAAATAGAAGCAGAATAGATAAAATTAAGAGAATTTTAGACTCCATTTGTTTCGCAGAAAACATTTTTTAGGAAAATATTTTCTTTATTTTCCCATGTTTAGATCACTTAGGAAAATAAGTCAACCGAAAATGTTTTCTTATCAAAACTTAGATTCAAGAAAATGATTTACTCTTTCAAAAATCGAAAATCATTTTTCGAGTCCTTGGCGCCTGTGCTCGGGTCCATCGAGGCCAAGCCCCGGACCCTAGTGCCCATGCCCGAATTGCCGACTTTCGAGCTCGGGTCCATCGAGGCTGGGCTCATAACTCTAGGATAATTTTAAAAAAAATTGAGATAAGTGTACTGGAAATCCTAAAACTTGTTATGAAAATGTAATTAAATCTTAAAACTTTTAAAAAGTACAATCAAGTCTTAAAACTTGTTAAATTAGTACAATCAAGTCCTAAAAGGCATTTTGAAATGTTACTAGTTTATGAAATGAATTCCGAAATGGTGTGAGAAATGTCTTCTGATATATATTGTTTGATGAACGGAGCTGAGAATAATTATATATTTTGGGTTGCGAAACCTTTTTTGAAAGAATTACGAAATTTTTTTGACTTTGAGTATTATTTATAAAAGGTCGTATGTATTGATTTGTGAAATGCTTTATGAAATACATTATATTTGATAAATTGAGTTACGAAAGGTGATTTGATTCGAGTTGTGAAACTGTTTTATGAGAAGAATTATGATTTTGATTGTGAGATTATTGGAGAATGAGATTTATGCTCATGTTGCTATGATTAGAATCCATTGTGGGTAGAGTATTCATACTATTGTCAGGACGTCCTTCTGGGTTGAACCACTAGTTGATATTGGTCGTAGACTTAGTCAATGGAGGTAAATTTGGTGGCCTTTGTCAATTATTTAATATTAAGCATTAGATTAGTTGATGGAATGGACCATCGACATATGAATTGATAAGATTAATCAATGAAATTGACTATTGATATGTGAGTTGTTGAAATTGATCAATAGATTTGACCATTAATATTTTGTTTTGATATTGCTGAGGAAATGAGTATTTCATATATGTATATAAAAGTTTTGTTGAAAAGATATAACTTGTTTTAGACCTTGTACATATGCTATACCGTGGATTTGAATTAAATGAGTTTCGGTATGATTTTGTAAATATGCATAATGGATGTTTAATTTGCTTAGAAGAGATACACACTATTTATTGAGCTGTGAAGCCTGTGATTGCTTCTCCTTTTATCCTAATTTTTTTTCAAGTCGTTAAGAGCGATATCGACGGGGAATTTTGTTAGTTGAATTTTGGTTATTGGTTGAGATTGTCTCAAGCATGTCTGAAATGGTACCTGTTGACCAATGTTGTGTGTGGATAGGAAAAATCTGACTTGCTCATTGACCGGACCAGTTTTGTCTCATCTGTACGGTCCAGAGAAGCAAGCCCCAAACTTGATGGACAAGCATTGATCACCTCGTGGCATTGTCTATATTAGTGCCGTCTTCTATAAGAGTCGAGAGAGTCCAAAAGAAACAAGCACGAAACTTGATGGACCAGCATTGAACATCTCCAAGCATTGTCTATGCAAGTGCCGGCTTCGCAGTGCGGGCTTCTCACAGCAAACAGTGTGCAAAGTTTGGTGTTTGGGAGTAAAGAGAGAGTCCAGAAGAACCCGAAGTGAAAAAGAAAGTGATGAACAAGATCAAGAAGGAAATTGAAGAAGGAACGAAGCTGATATGGAAGAAGGTCGACCCAAAGGATCTGCAACCTGGTGACCACATCTACGCTTATAAGCGATACGGCTCTTGTAGTCACCACGGTCAGTCTTCTTCAGTCTCTTGCTTATGAGATCTGTTCTTCCCTGTTCTTTCTCAATTGGGTTCTTTTCTAATTTTTTAATTGGGAGAAGTTTTCTCTTCAGACTGATTAAAATCAAAATTTTAGCTTCATTTTCTATCTCCCCTGGCCCAAAAGCAGGGTCATGAGGTGGCATTTGCCGAATAATAAACCCAAAGAACGTGGAAAAAGGTGATGCCAGTTGAGATCTATGACAGGCATTTGAAGTTGGATACGGAAAATACATGCCTTTTCTGAGTCAAATGCGTATGTTTTGGTTTCTAGATTCCTTTCCTACGTTCTGTTAAACTACTGTAATAATCCGCGTGATTTCTTTGGTGTTATAGCTTTTTGTGTTCTTTTCTTGTTTTGCTCGTATTGTCCTTTTAGGTCCTTTCTAGTTCACCGGAAAGTTTCTGAGCAGGAAAAAGAAAGTTGAGTGTACAGTAATTTGAAGGCCTATTGTGCAAAGGCTAGCTTTATCTTTATTTGCTAGCAAACGTAACCCAGATCTTACTGCTATTGGTGGTTTAATTCCATCTTTTGGGCAAATCTGTGGTGTTATTAAGTGTTTCATAATTCACTAAGTTGTATCTAAACATGCCAGGAATATATGTGGGAGGCGGTTATGTGATTCACTCCACCAGGACACAGAGCAAGGATGGCCTCCTATCACTTTCCTAGGTCGAATCAGAAACTGGGGCCCCCTGTCCAGAACGTGAGTACCAGGGTCATTAAGACGTGCCTCGATTGCTTCCATCGGGGCCGCAAGAGGCTTCATTCCATTCATTACTTCATGTATGGCGCACCACGATTAGGCTTTCTCCCTAAAAATTCGGGAACTTGCAGCACCCTTTCTGTACCAGATCCCCTGAACAAGTTGTTGAAGCTGCTTATGAGCTTCTCAGTAGCAATGGATTTGGTAAGTACGATATTACTGGTAATAACTGTGATCATTTCCCGACTTACTGCCAGACAGGTGTACGTGCCAGTGTGCAGACGGCATTTTATGATACTTGTTTGATGAAGAACAGAGAGCTGAAGAACCGCTCATGAAGTTTGGAAAGTAGTCTTATTTCCACTTGCGATCGCTTTTAATCTGAGAGTGCTCGCATTTTGGCAGATTCTGTAAAAAATTGAGATGCTCTTTCCATGTCAAAAGCAGTGGAATGTAGATTTTGGTTCGTATCTTCAAGTAGAAGCACAATGCAATATGGCCGTGATGTTCATGCTAATGCACTTGTTTAGTGAAATGATGAGCTAACTTTCTTGATGCTTCCACCCTCAAACCAATCTCATGGATACTGTGCTGACCCCCAATTCTAGGTAGATCTAGCGGCGCTCCTATACCATGAGCGCTTTTCCATGTTTTGCATCAGGGCATTGAATTGTTCGATTTCTCGCCTTCCCTTATTCTTGCCATGGTCTAGATGATTCAAATGCTCAGAGAAATCAGTGTGTTGCATCTTATGATATAGCACACTCACAGGATACAAGAGTCAGGATCTTCTATGCGAATTGTCTATGATTTTAGGACTCCATTTATTGGATTTCATTCACATCATGTTGGAGTTGGGACTGCAGTGTTATTGTCAACCAAGTGGCCAAGATCACAAGCGCTCCACTGTAGTTGCCAAAAGTTCCTGAAGAAACATGAAGAAGACAACACAGATGAGTGAGAAATTCGACTTTAGGCTCAACACGGTTTTCAGTTCTTCCTTATGTCAATCTACTTTGATTCTCTGTAAGCAGAATCAGCTGTTGGGTAGCAAAGTTTCGTTACTTTTTTACTTCTTAGTCATTCACATTGAAGAAAGTTGTCCAGCTCCGTGCCCCCAACTCTGTTTCCAGGACAAGATTTGCTGGGTCTGACCTCTTTTTTGCTCTGTAAGTGGTACTAATCTTGCCTATGTTCATCAGGAAATTAGTCTGCTTTAGCTGATACATATCACATAAATGTCTCTGAGCTACCCTGAGGGTTTGTTTTTCTGTTCTCAAAGATCTCCATCAAATGTCTTAAGGAACATTTCCTCCCCAAGAGACATACATCTCACCAAGATGAAGACCTGTTTTTGGGTTATAAGAATTGCTTAGTTGCATGTATGGCCAGATTGATACCCTGCTCAACTAAAGAGAGCTCACGTGAAAATCCAGAAAACAATCATGCCACAGAAAAACTTGACTGAACTAAGTCAGTGGCATAGGACTGTACGAGTACCGCGTGTGTTCGTCAGGGAAGAATGTACAACAATTCGCGAGGAGGAATCGAAGCAGTATCCACACTATACAGAAAAAATTATTCTAGGCACTCAATGCATGCATCCTTGATTCTATATGAAATGTTGATTTAAGTGGGCGCTATACTAATTAGGAATATGTTGACTTCATTAATTAAATGGTTCAGATGTATTCGGCTGTATCCAAATAGATTCTCCATGGGTTGGGAATAGCAATGGCCAACAGGCCTTGTCAGCTAAGGCATGGCACGATTGGGCCCTTGTTGGGCTGGGCCCATTAGGAATAAAGGGCTTGCAGGCACAGCCCCTTTGCTCTCGGGCACTGGCCTGAGGATGGTCAAATAAGTCCAAGGGTTGTCTGGCCAACCTAAAAGAAAGTCATAAAATTTCCTGTAAATTAGAAGTCTCTTCTTCCCATTCTCACCTTCATCCCTCTCACATATTTTAAAAAAAATTGAACTTTCTAATAAAATTCCACTTAGTATACAAGGTTCCCTCGTTATTTACGATATATGGCCAGTTTGAACCAAAAATGTATTTGATTTGGGTGATTAACCGAGTAAGAAGAGACATGGAAATTCTTAGAGACTAAAGATTTTCATGTAGTGTGTGCAAACAATGTCAAAAGAGTTTTCACCAGGATCCACAGGTCGTGTGGAACATTTGTCGCTACACAGATAGAGTCCGTGCCATCAAGCGGGGTTGTGCACGTCCAACAAGAGAGTCCGTGCCATCAAGCGGGGTTGTGCACGTCGAACAAGAGTCAAGGTGTGCGTAGACCATGGATCACTAGACCAAGTATAACCTTAAAATATGCATAATTCCAAAAAAAAAGCACCAAATTTATCTTGAGTGACAATTTTAGTCTGAACTTTTTTTGTTTTATAAAAAATCAACTTTCACTTAAATCTCAAATCTGGCTCGAACAATTTGAAAATTTCACATCACATGAGCCAAATTCGGTACTATAGTAAAAGTCGGTGCTTTTTATTGAGACAAAAAAGTTCGGGCCAGAATTGTCATTTAAAGCAAAGTTAGTGCTTTTTGTTTGTAGAATTAGCCCCCTTAAAATATCATATTTCACTCTTTTATGTATCGTGTATTCATATTTTGTTTATGATATTTGAAAATCTTATTATGCGTTAATTCCGTGTGATTCTCATCGTGAAAATTATGATGAATTGAGTGTAAATAAAATTTCTATTCTCCTGAGTGTTCATTAGTTTTTTAATATGTTAAGAAATTATAAACTAAAAACAAAAGAAAATCAAGCCCCAGCATAACGTGCCCGGGCCTGGTAGCCATTTGCCCAACAAACAGTGCTTTGGAAGAACAGTATATTGACTGGCTGGCCTTTGTTCCTTGTCCAAAATCTATGTGTCGTAGATGTTGCATAGATGACTACTTTTCCAAAGCGAATAGTCAGTCTCTCACTGCCCAACCCAACATAACATAAGAATCTGAAACAAGCAACTTCTGCATTTACATATGACTGCGGAATGTCAACGATATCTGCCCAACATGGACTGTGCTCATAGCGAGACAGAGTCAACATGCGTGGGCTCAAAGAAATCTCATGGCCCGGACCATGAGACCCAACTGTGGGGCTTAGATTGCCACTAAAAGACTCTACTGAGGCAAAGATGGGCCGTCAAGAACGTAGAGGAGGTAGGATGGACAGTTGACCAGATCTAGTATGGATCGTTTACAGACAGTAGTTTGAGCCGACAGCTCTTCCCCGTTACTTAGAAAAAGTGAGCCACGAGGCCTAGACACTTACAAACCCTAGCCTCAATGGCCCAACGAGAGGGGCCTGACCCTCAATCGGCGTATGTACGCCAACTCGGTCCACTCACCAAGGGCCCTTTAGTCCTCAAAGGACTCCAAACAAGAGTATAAAAAAGGTAAAGTTCTTTTCCCAAAGGATAAATCGGATCCTCCCTTGGTACATCTTTTTATCAACAAGTCCTTCCTCCTTAGTCTCTCTCTCTTTCGCTCATCTCTTCATTCCTCATCCACTGACTTAAGGATCAGAGTGTTCTCTTCAGGCCAAGCCTAGAAGGCTTCCTTTGCTTTGCAGTGTGCAGCTAGGTCCGGTCCTTTGGAGGTTCAAGGGAGCCCGGTGGGACCGAGAAGGGAGCGCACAATGTTGCCGTGATTCAATTTAGGCTTGTAGCAGGCCAGGTCCATTAGATAAATAAGTTCTTTAATTGTACAAAGAGAAGAACCTCATTGCAATTTACCATGATTTCTAGACCCGTAATATGTATACTTCAACTTATCAAGCATCTCCAAGTGTTACGAATGAGTATAAATTCAACGATTTGCATCGTGACCACCATCAGTAGAAGAAGCATCTTCTTTTCTTTTTCTGA
This sequence comes from Syzygium aromaticum, assembly GCA_024500025.1. Taxonomy (NCBI): domain Eukaryota; kingdom Viridiplantae; phylum Streptophyta; class Magnoliopsida; order Myrtales; family Myrtaceae; genus Syzygium; species Syzygium aromaticum. The sequence goes on from CM044892.1 coordinate 34,470,895, forward strand.
TTCCATTAGCTGATTCTTGCACATCGACCCAGATAGGACGTTGGCAGGTCAACTTGGGACCACCCAAAGAATCATCACTAAGAAGTGAACGGGGTCGAGGGTGAAAGTGGTAGACAAAGAATGTTCACGCATGCTCACGTGCCGCCACTTCTAACTTTTTTTGCATGATATATATTCAAACTAGGGTAGTTTTGGATACCTACTCCATCATCATTATCATGGAGAGATTTATAATATAAAAAACAACCACCTCGCAAGGAGCCTGCTCTTTTGCTGTACCTGTGGAAATCACCATCTTATTGATCACAAGCAGACAGCAGAGCTCAGTGGAAATCATTTTGAGCAAGATCATGGAGAAAATCGAAATTTATTGGACGGAAGGATGATCAGAATTTTTATTTTTTTTAAAGTAAGTCACACCTTGAAGCGATATCCACATCACATTAGTACCAGTAGTTCATGATCAGTTCCCAAAAAGTGTTTATGCAAATACGTACACCAACTGATTATTTGGTATTAATAATGTGGACAAACTGTGCATGTCGTTTACTGTGGCAAGAGTTCAACAGATTAACTTCGTTGATGCTACCAACTTTCATGCTATATTATTAGTTTTCCAGTTCATATATGTTATTTGTATGGAAAAGCACAAACAAAAAGTCCTAAAACTATTACATTTGTGTTAATTTAGTCATAAACCTTTCAATTATGCAAATTTAGTCATAAGCGTTTTCATGTTTTGCCGACATAATCCATATGACTAATTGTGACCGGAAATCGCTGATATGAAAATTTTTTTTAAATAATATTTAAGTAATTTTTTGAATTATTTTGTTTTTTTCTTTTCTTTTCTCTTCTTTTCTTTTCTTTTTCCTTTCATTTTGGCTAGTGAGAGTTGCGGCCGGTGGGGCCGCGAAGGCCTTGGGCAAGGGCTTGTTGGCCCCCGCGCAATGGCTGATGAGAGAAAAAATTCAAAATTATTTTAAAAAAAAGTGTTCACATCAGCGTTGATCTGCCACATAGGACGGCCCGTGTCCATGTCAATGATTTCAGCAAAAAATTCGCCGTAAGAACTCAATTGGCAAATTGTGAAAATATTTAGGATTAAATTGGTACAATTAAAAAGTTTAGGACTATATTAGCACAACTGCAATAAGTTTATGACTTTTTTTTTTATACTTTCCCCTCATCTTCTGTATAAATCAGTTTGCTACGATGTTAGAAATAACAATAACCTACACCGCAAGATTTATTCTAATTCTTTCTCATGAAGTTTCAAAGTGTCATGTACGTCATCGAACTAGATGAGGCTAAAATAGCAATAGATCGAGTACGATATGCATGCGTAATTCATGTATTAAGTAAGACATATGTGAAAGCACGCATGAAAGACGAACAAAAAAATGATGAATTTACCTTACTTAAAAGCTCATGAGACTTGATTCAACGAGCCCGATCACTATTCCTTATTGTTGAAAGATAGATCTCTGAAAATCTTATAGCAATACATTGATCAATTTGGGATAGATGGGTTGAATTTGAACGTTAATGTCCCACTTTATCAGGGTAGCTGACATGATTTTCTCAGTGGACCCAATTTCACGGTGGAATTGACTATATATTCTTAAGTTGTCTCAAGAACTACCACACCCACATGTATGCATTATAAAAAATAGTTAACACGAGAACATGAAAATATATGTTTAACATGGCAACGGTTTATATAAATTCAGAAAAATTATCCGATCAATCCTAAATTTATTATATGAATGTCAATTCAATTACAAACTTTCGAATTTGGCAAATGTAATCATAAACATTTTCATGATTTTCTAATTTCAATCCATAGGGCCTAAATTAATCGGAAATTGAAATTGCTTATGTAGCGATCTAGTTGTCGTTAGCCATCTTATATGTCATGGCCAACAATCCGATGTGATCCAACTTTACTCAAAATATTTTTTAGTAATCTTTTGAATTTTTTTTCTCTTTTTTTTCCCTTTCTTTTCTTTCTTTTGTTTTTTACTGTTCATCTTCAATTTTAGAACATTGAAACCTAGATGTGGGCTTGGGATTTTCGTTTACTGTTCATCGACCGCTTTGAAATCCATATCAATGGAAGTCTCACGGATTTTCTTCCAGTGGCGAGGGTATGCTTTCCAGGACTGTCACACAACTATAGGGCAAAAGCTTTCTCAAGCAACATGTTCAAAATGGCAGATTGCTATTCATCTTCCATGGGAGCGGGATATCAGAGCAAAAACACTTCAGAATCACTTGAGTGGAAAAACAAAGAAAATCCAAGCCCTGATTCCGGCATTATCTTCTACCCGAATTTCAGATCTGCGTTTGGGATTTTTGTTGCTGTTCGTCGACGGCTACCTGTCACGCCCGCGTCGCCCTCCAAGCCCTGAAGCGGGCCACCCTCTCCAAACCCAACAACTTCGTCGCCAACTGGGCCAGCCCCACGGCTGCGACTACTCCTGCGTCTTCTGTTCCCCCACCCCCGACGACCCCAGTGTCCACGCGGTGGCCGGCATCGACCCAACCACGGCAACATTGCCGGGTAGCTCCTGGAGGAGCTCAGCCTCCTGGCCGACCTCACCCTCTTCCACCTCAATTCTAAATGATTCCGCAGCACCATGCCACGGAAGTTCCAGAAATTGAAGCAGCATTTGAGCTGGATCTGAGCAACAACCAGTTCGCTGGGAAGTTCCCGAGGGTCTTGCTGGACCTCCCAGCTCTGAACTTCTTAGACATCCGGTTCAACGAGTTCGAAGAGTCGGTCCCAAGAGAGCTCTTCGCCAAAGATGTGGAAACCATTTTCATCAATGAAAACCGATCTCGTCTTATCGCCACGAGTAAGATGTTAGCAACACCTTGCGAGGAGCTTCACCGCATTTGCTGGGGGAATTTTTCGATTAGGGCTTCTTCAAACGGCGAAGGGAGGAAGACGAATAATAGAAAAGGAAAGAACGGAAAAAGAAGAAGAAAAAGACAAAAGAAAGAAAAAGAGAAAACAAACTCAAAACTATGTTGTTTCACTTGAGATGTCCACGTCAAATACCGACAGTGTCACGTAAGACAACCAGCGCTAACTAGTCCAAATCAATATTTTTAGGCCATAAATCATAAAAGAACTATATTTGAAATCATCAACAGATTTAGGATTACATTGACTAAATTTAAAAGTTTAGCACTTATTCGCAGCTGTACAAAAGATTTAGGATTTTTTGGTATAATTTTTCCATATATTTTCAAACTTGCTAACGTTATGCCAAGATCGAGTTCTATTAAACCATGTGCATGTAGTGTCATTCTGAAAATTGTTAAATATAAGAACATAAAATTTTAGAAATAGCATGAAATGAAAAGAAGAAAATGGAATATTTAGATGATTAGATGGAAATTAAAAAATGGAATAGTTGAGAGCATGAGACTATCGGTTAAGGGGCAATCCCTCTTTTGTGGAGCCTTCTAAAAGCGAACCACTAGATTTGATTGAATTACGAAAGAGAAAATTATAATAGTTAGATGTTTAATAGAAATTAAGAAAAGGGAGTAGTTGAGACCATGAGAGTATGATTGAGAGTGTATTCTCTTTATCGTGGAATCTTCTAAAAGTTAAAGATGTAAGTTCTAGCATTCCCCACCATTTCAAGAGCAAGGAGTAAGAACGTTCAGTTTCATATGTGAATTTCGACTTTTATATTCTACAAAGAATTTGGGCAAAAGTCTGAAAATAAGTTGAAAGTTAAAGTAGAACAGACAAAGAAAAAATAAGTTCTAGCATTCATTTATAAGATTTCCATGGGCACATGTCTCTGCAACATTTATCATACTTGTCCAATTTACTCTCTCCCTCTAAAAAAGGACTACTCTTTCTATTTCTATATCCACACCATTTTTCTTACGACGAGCAAACCTATCTAGATAAATACGCAATTGCAAATTTATTTTACTTATATGTATGTTATGCTTAATTCATGTCAATTACCAAGTCAACACCACACGTTCGTAAAGTGTTTGTAATGTTTTTGACTCACAGTTGAATCCTATGCGATATGTATGCTTGCATCTTGTCCTCTCCACATGTGTATATATAGATGTATACATACGAATACATGTTTTTTTTTGGGTAAAGACATACGAATACATGTTCATATCATCTAATCTTATTGTAAGTCTGCAGTAACTACAAGAACATATTAAAGAGACGAGGCCAGTTACACAATAACGATAGAGAACGAGACGTAATATTTACAACCATGGTTTCCTCTGTTCAATTTTGGATTGACGGGCTTGCACACGTTTTCATGCTTGATGAGAGGTTAAGAGAAATGGACAGGCCCATGTGCATCCAACATTTACAAGCTTAAAACCTACGGTCAAGTAAGTCCGGTTCAAAATGAAAATGACTAAGATCGATCGAGAAACTTAATCGTAGCATCAATTGAACATGTGCAAATACAATAGGTATTTCTTTAACAAAATTCACACACACATATCTAGATGGCGGTTTTGCGTAACGTATTATTTAAGGAGAGAACTCACGCTATTATCACTTGTTTTTATATAATAACTTTTTGGAAGGGTCTCCCCAGCCAACTTTGACGGCTCTCTCTTTCGATTTTATCTTTCTAGATTGGGGCACTCTTTTCAAACTTGCTTTTTGCTCACCCTTCGTGCTTTGGCCCGCTCAAGTGCTCTTCGTGAACCGTGGTTGTTATACATTTCTACATCAGATAGTAGACCAAACCACATATAATACATTTATTATAATAGACAAAGCCAGAACCATATAATTTGCATATATTATATGTTTGTATATTTGTGTGTGTGTTTGAATATATAAGTGATCTTCATCTCTTGTGCTTGTTTTACTTATCTACATCAGATAATAGACAAAAACAACCACAAGTGATTAAGAACACTTATAAATTCACACACACCCCCACCTCACTCCACCCAAGTGCTGTTCATCACTTGGGGTTGTTTTACATTCTACATCAGCTAATAGACAATATATGTGTGTGTATGTAAATTTATACACGGTGAAGGAATTCAGGTTTTTAAGCTTTGCCTATGCTGATAGATCGCTTTTTTAAATCCGGACACAATGCCCTCATTTCTCTAACCGAACCACAAACACCCACAACACCTCTCTTAGATGAGTTTGTGGATTTACCTATGTTTGTTATTCGCATATAAATGTCTCGACCAGAAAGGGACACAAAATTTAGATCATCCCATATGCTAGTGTCACGGACCGTGATTCTCCTGTACTCGCGTACCCTTGTAAGTGGAGCTTGGGGTTATCGAGTAAATAGTGAGTGATGCAGAAAGGATAAATAGGAATGGTTCATGGGAATGGCGTTAGGATGGTTGATGCTAGGAGTAATATGATAGGATGATTATATCTCTATGAAGCTCTGAAGACAGGGTTGACTTCCCGTGCACAAGCTGGTTAAAAGTTTATGCTGCTCTCTTGATGAGGCTGTGGCAAGCCGAAGCCGATTATTGTGCTTAAAGTGTTATGTGTGTTTCACTCGATAAATTAAACACCTGAGCTAAGTTAGACGTGGTACAATCTGATACGAGAAAGCTATTGGCCCTACGATTCCTTGGAACAACTATAAAACGAAGGCTGGTCTGGTATAAATCACCCACCAGGTGCCACACGGGTTACTCCATGACCAAGGAACTGCCGGCTCGTAACACTAGAGTTAGAAAGTGTTCTTCATTTGAATTTACAAGTGATTGAGGAGGGCAAGTTCTATAGTCCCCCGAAAAACAGATTTTTGTTCCGAAACTTTTGGTAATTTTCCGTAATCCTATAAGTATTGCAACGTGCATAAACTTAAAGTTATTTTTTCAATCCATAGACAAGATTTACACTTCTATTTTTTTTCAATTCGACGGTGATTGAGAGGTTGTCATCCATTCTCCCAATCCTAAACACGAAGAGTAACATATTAGGCACGGGAAAATCGAACGATATTGGTTTAGATTCTCTGGTCGCACCCTATTTCTTGTCGACGTGTGCATCAAACCAGTCTTCATTTCTTTTTCTTTTTTTTTTTGGTTCCGTTCGGACACCACCATAATTTCAGGGAATTAGAAATTCACCTCTGTCACCAGTCACCGCCATCACTGCCTCCTTTCTGTTTCGCAGCCTCTGTCACCAGTCACCATCATCACTGCCTCCTTCTCTCTGTTTCGCAGCGCCATTTTATTCTCTTGGGAATTAAAAATTCACATCTCTCACCACCAACTCCCTCTTTCCCTCTCTTTCCTCAGCCTTTGAAATCCAGCTCTCTGTCTCTGTCTCTGATCACGACGAAGGCATCCTTCATTCAAGCACACGCAGTGTTAACCCAGAATTGTGTTCCTAGCCACTTCAAGACCTCTCGTAACTCGCCAATCAAGAAAACGTCATTACTGACGCACTCATACTCTTACCCAAGTTCATTGCCACGCAACTCCTCCCATCACTGCGTAATCCTCCGCCTCCACTATTGCCATCATCCTTCCCCCCATTAACCTTTTGAGACATCCCAGTGCTCAGCTTCTGGCACGCACAACTTAGCAGGAGTGTTGCGGGTGATTAGCTTTCAAAGGGCTTTGAATTTTCCTTTTTGTTCTTATTCAGGTTCAGAAAGAAAAAGTCTACAACTGCAGCTGGAAATCTCAGACCCCCCATACCAATCTAACCCTTCACTTTGCTCTCTCAATCCGTTTCGCTCCCTGAGGTGCGTCAAAGCTAATCTAAAACCAGCTCAAGCACACAAGTCCAAGAGAGTGAAGAAGGGCCCAAGAGGGAGAAAACGATGGCTCAGATTATCAACCAGGTATTCATAATATTGGTGCTACTAACATTATCAACAAGGTATTCATGATATTGGTGCTGCTGACCTGGAATGTGGAAAAACAGGAAGATCTTAAACCTGGAGATCACATCTATACTTACCGGCGATATGGCTTATACACCCATCATGGTTAGTGATTCATCCTCTTCTTCCTTTTCCATTATCGTTATTTTTTTCTCGTAACATGGATATCTAAATATGTGGCTTAACTAAATTATCTTTTCTTATCTTTCATTTTTGGCCTAAGAACAGTAGTTGTATCTGCTTGAGTGATCATTTCAGTGATCATCAAATCTTGCCATTCCAGCTTCCTGCTCCGTGTTGACACTCGATAACACTTGACAGTAAGAGACAATTAATGTTGACTTCAGTTCTTCCTTCAACAGTAGCCTTCTTTTCATTTCAAGGGCTGTTCATATAGCTGATTTTAATGGCACGTGGATTCCAAAAGAAACAAGTCACCAAACAGTGAACAGTTTACAGAAGGCTACTGTTGAAAAAAAAAAAAAGAAACAAGTCACCAAACAGTGAACAGTTTACAGAAAAGAAAATGATAACAATAATCTTGTAAACCCTAATTGCTTGGTAACCAGGGAGAGAAACTCCACAACAACCCAGTAATAGTCACTATTTTGGGTTAACACGCTACCGATCAACCCAGAAAGATTAAAAACGCCGCAAAGAAAGAAAAGTCTACAAACCCTAATCCCAAAGAGCCATTCTTACATTAAGCCGCGGCCATCAACTTATTTTTTTATTTGCTTGACCTAAAGATCAACCATCCAATTTCTTTTGTCTGATAGGAAGCACTATCTCATGGACATAAACATGGTCTTAGATTCTTACACATATTAGATCATCGTGATCATTTCACTTGAAAATAGACTAAAGTATGATTTCTGCTAGATATAGCCATCTATGGCATAGTATTCACACGTAAACCCATTTTTAATTACTTTCTAACGAAAATAAATTGATGCTGGCCTGGCGCATTGGATAAATCTCATCGACTTGAGATGGGACAAGCATAGAATAGACGATTCTAAGCACTTCATTTCATTCATTCATGTGGGGACTAAGATAAAACTCGGACAATAAATCCGGCAGAGTACGAAGACATGATAAGACGTTTGTTTTCTCTTGCAGAAACCTTAATGAGTGACTATTTAGCATTTTTCATATGCATACTCTGCTTTGTTATGTCATCTTTAGCAGGAATTTTCCATAATTCTCATGCCACTCCTCCCTTTCTCTCTCGTGATTCTACTCTCCTATTTCTTTCTTCTTCATCAACATCTTTTCTCGTTTCGTCGTCTCTCTTTCAGAAAATTCTCCTTCACATTTCCTATGTAGTCAAAATTAGACGGTGTAGAAAACGTACCTCAATTAAATCAAGTAAAACTTTGAAACTTGTGATCTGTCATGATCGAAGTTTATTCTCTATTGGTCCTTGAGTCTCCTAAACAAAGATCTAACATCACACACTTAGTAAATTGTAGATCGCATTGCGGCTAATCTACTGTTGTTCCATCTGCAGCTTAATCCATCCAAACTTATAAAATATGATTCACTTGTGACAATTCTCTCTCACTCATCGATCTACATCTATTCACTTCTCGTTCCCTGAGAACTAGTTGATTCTACAATAACTATTCAATATGGGTGGAATGATTTGGGCAATCTCTTCTTTTTCTATATTGCACATACTCATGATTGATTATAATAGGAATCTATGTTGGAGAGGGATACGTGATCCACTTCACAAGAACAGGAGTCGACAAGACGTGTGTCGATTGCTTTTGCCATGAAGGTGAGAAAGTCCATTTTATCCACTTATATGCCTATGGGCGGCCACTATTGGAGTTTTGGCTGACGAGATGGGGGACTTGCACGACTTTACCCGATACCAAATTGCCCCAAGAAGTTGTGAACAAGGCTCGTGAGCTTTACGAGGGTGATGGTTTTGGTGAGTACGGCCTGATCAATAACAACTGCGAGCATTTCGCCACCCTTTGTCGAACAGGCGTTTGCGCAAGCGCACAGTCGGCATGGATCAGTGCTTGTGGGCGGAAGATCAAGGAAGTCAAAGAATGGGCCATGAAGTTTCTGCAGACGAATTAAGTTCTTGTTCAGTAGACGAATTAAGTTCAAATGACTAAAAAATTCTACCATTCTTCCCTTCCCTATCTGTCTCTTTACTAGCAATTACTTTCATCTTTTTGAGAGTTTTTGTCCGTCATCCAGAATGAAACTCTAGTTTTGTATATCCAGTTTTGGACTGGAATAGGCAGCTAGAGACATGCACACGTGCACAGAGGAAGAAGTGAGATAAGAAAATGTATGATAAGATAATGTACCCCGTTGCGACCTACCCTCAGGTGAACCACCTATTGGCTAATGGATTGCTAAGTTCTAAATCTTGCTTGGGCTCTCCTAAGCCCATATTAATTTGAAACTTATGGTCTAAGTTTTTAACATGAAATCATTTTTATTCCAGAGTCGTCACTAATCTATTTTTTTGTGGGTCAATTAGAAATCCAAGTGTGGGAATGTACTTACTCCTACGAACTAAATATTAAATGAGTTCGGAGACTTAATTACGTTAGATTACTCTTACGCCCTTTTAGTACCATTTCATTTATTTCTGAAAATACTTTTAAAAAGCAGCTTGGATTGATTTTAACTTAGTTACTAATATATGACGTGATCACGTGGGTGCACTAACATTAATGAAACGCCTAATGATCAAAGCAATAAATAAATTGCTAAGATAAGGAAGAGTTTACTTACCTCGGAGCAATCAATCTGCATCAATAATAATTAGAAACACATATTCACCCTAACTTGGTTTCAATTACCAAACACTTTCAAGCAATTCTTTTTTTGGTTTTCTTTCATTAAAAATTAACCTTTATGAAATGCATTTTAATTAATTACATGACCTAATTCTAATGACATGCAATTTCTAATTAGATGAACCTAACATGCAAACTACATGACATGCACATAACGTAGCAATAGGACATGGCCTAAGCTACATGACATGCATATGAATATTTTGGTGTTTTTTTAATTAAAATTCGAAATTAATAAATGCCCTAATTAAACTATCTAAAATGAATAGTTATCTACACTGGAAAATTTAACCTAAACCCTATTCCATCTTAGAAAACCATTTTAAACATGCTATATTATTCAAACATGTAATGCTATCTAAATTATCGTATCTTAATAAAATTCTACCTAGAATCTATTCCAATCTATTTCTAGAATCAATTTAATCATGTAATTCTAATTAAACAAAGCAATATTGCCTAGAAATCCTATATATTCCGACATGTCATTTATTTTTATATATTTTTCATAATAAGGGAAACAATCAAAACAGAATAAACATTCAACCACCCAATGTATCATCCATCATCAAGAAAATATTCACATCATTCGAATAAGGAAACACTATCTAATCAACTCGACCTTACGCAAAATAAAACAATAGAATCTTAATTATTAAGCTTAAAGATCAGGATATCGATTTTTTGTATGGCGTAATCAAATAATTCCAGCCTAGGGGCTCGTAGAAACAACTCCTCTGGTTTGGTATATCGATGTCTTTTCTTTTTTGCCTTTTTCTGTCTCTTTTTGTTCCCTCAGTACTCTCTCTTTTGCTTTTTCTTTGTCACTCTCTCTTTTTTCCACTGTCTTTTTCGGCCGAGCGTATGGTATGAATTGTGCATGTGTAGGCCCCCCTCCTCCTGTGTACTAGGGTCTTGCTTTTCATAGGTAGTGCACCTAGGCCTCTCAAAGAAAGAAACAAAATCTTCTTTCCTCTTTGTCAACGTCCGAGAATTATATAATAATCCATCCAGATGTCAATTCTTTGGACTTTCTTACTAGGATTCTTTTCTTTCCCATTCTTCGCTACACTTTGCCGAAAATATATATGTGCCCAAGATACTGTCCTTTTGTGACGGAAATGCTCAAGATTCCAGTTACATCGCTATCCAAATTTGATAGATTTCTTCCAATTTGGCACCGACAGATTTCAACCTCTCATGGGCTTGGCCAAATTTCGACTCACCGTGCACTTAGTCCAACTGTAGCCGTGTTAAGCTTGGAATCATATAAACCCGTTGATGTGGACATCAAACCTTATCGAGGAGGAGGTTCTAGGGACCCGTTGCCCGATCACTCGAGCAAAAGCGAAAGAATTCAAATAAGCTGTCGGCATCATAGTTCAAGATATTTGAAATGGAGACAATCTAGATTTGAAACTTGAAGATTCTGAAGCTCATTGGTGCAACATGATTACTCTTGGTCTAGCGAATTCCGAAAGAGCTTAAAATTAACGAACTCCGAATTTGCTCAAATTTGGATGGATGCTTGGAAACGGGCCACTGATCAATACTTACTACTTTGGTAGTGATTGATGACGTTTTTTAGCGATTTGGAGTCGTTTAGATGAACTTTTAGGCTTTTTTTCATTTTTGGACGAATTTTTAGTAATTAAGGTTATTTTTTGTAATTTTAATCCTAGTAGAATTAGGGTTAGGGTTAACACCCTATATAAGGTTGCTTATAAATTTCTAAGGGGCAGAATTTTATATAGAGAAAGTTTTCTTCTTGAGTTTTTTTGAAAACTAGATCTTATCAAGGTTCCCTTGTGGCGGTCGAATTCAACTTATCAAGCAAGATCGCGAATTATCTTGTTCATAGCGTTATAGCGTGGATTGGTTGACATAGGTTTGTCAACAGATCGCGTTCATACCGAGATTACCAATCACAGGTTCGATTGGGGGTCGAGGTCAGCAATTCGTAACTCATAGATCTTCGTAGAACGATCATTTTCCACACAAATTCATATCATCTGGTATCAGAGTTGGTTCTACAAGGTCTATTTATCCTACTTTTACTGCTTTTCATTCATCAATCTAGAGTTTATAGAAATTAGGGTTTATAGAATTAGGGTTCTGAATTTGTTCTTACTGTACTTTCAATTTTTGATTTAGGATTTTCGGTCCTAGTTATATATATATATATATTGTACTTGAGTACGTCAAAAAAAAAAGCTCAAAAAAAAGAAAAAAAAAAGAGCTAAAAAAAGCAAAAAAAAAAGAAGCCAAAAAAAAGAAAAAAAAATTCAAGAGGACGACTCATTTTTTTTTTTATCATTGATAGTTGACCAACAAAAAAAAATTTCAGTAGAAGTCTGAATCTCATGAAAATTTGCTGAATTGCTGAATTGAGCGGTATATTGCTGAATTTGATCTTGCTTGGTGGTTTATCGATTGTTGTGAGGAGCTTGTGAGACTGGATTCAAGTCTGAAAAAAAAAAAAAAAAAGAGCTTGCTAAAAGGAAACGAGAGGTAAAAGGCAAGAGTGTGTGAGTTTAATTGAGGGAAGAAAAAAAAAAGCTGAAATTGAGTTAAACACGAGAGAATTGACAAATACTTCGAGCGAAAAACGTGAGGGAGCGACTAGTGAGATTTCTTTTATCTCTAACATTTTTTTGCAGGTTTAAAAAAATAAAAAAATAGTAAATGTCAAGCTCAGGTCAAGGAAGTGTGAATCAAAGGGAGGATCGCACTCATCCAAGGGATGATGCGATTCTAGCAAGTATCCAGCAATTGAGCTTACAAATTGAAGCACTTAGCAACCGAGTTGCAAGATGTGAGATGAGACTTAAAGATGACTAAGAGCCACCACGAGGGAGGCTACAAAATCAGCGAGAGGAGCCTAGGGCATAACCTAGATGGCATCGGCAATTTGATAATGCATATGTGTCCGATACAGAAGATGATCGAGATGGCAGGTTTGAGAGGAGAAATGGACGCCGAGGATTCAGACGTCGAGAAGATGATGAGCTTGGCAACATCAAGATAAAGATTCCATCTTTTCAAGAAAAGAATGATCCTGATGCGTATCTAGAATGAGAGAAACGGATAGAGATGGTATTTGATTGCCAACGATATTCGGAGCTCAAAAAGGTAAAACTTGTAGCTGTTGAATTCACTGATTATGATATAATTTGATGGGATCAACTTGTGACTAGCAGGAGACGCAATGGTAAAAGACCAATAGAAACGTGAGATGAGATGAAAACAGTGATGAGGAGGTGCTTTATACCTAGTAATTACCACAGAGACTTGTTCCATAAGCTGCAAAATCTCATGCAAGGTAATAGGAGTGTGAAAGAATACCATAAAGAGATGGAGATTGCTATGATCCGTGCTAATGTGGTGGAAGACCGTGAGGCCACAATGTCATGATTTTTGTGTGGTTTGAGCCGAGATATAGCCAGGGTGGTAGAGCTACAACACTACGTTGAATTGGAGGAATTAGTGGACAAAGCCATCAAAGTTGAGCGGCAATTGAAGTTGGATCGAAATTGCAAGAGTGGTGGAGGTTCAAGCTCGAATTGGAAGTCTAATTGAAAGAGAGACGAGAAGCCAAATTGGAAGGGAAACAATATCAAAACTGAAACTTTGAAGAAGAAGGAGAATGATGGCAAAGTTGGTTCGAATCCGGCTTTAGGTAAAATTGAAAACTTTAATACTAAGACTCGTGATATTAAATGTTTCAAGTGTTTGGGCAGGGGTTATATGGAAAATCAGTGCCCTAATATGAGAGTAATGATCATGACTGGACATAATGATGTTGAATCAAAAAGTGAGAGGGAGGAAGAGGATGATGACATGCCACCATTGGAGGATTGTAGTGATGTTAAGATGCCAGCAAAGAGTGAATTGATGGTAGTTAGGCATTCTCTTAGTGTTCAAGTCAAAGAGAAGGAGCATTACCAGCAATATGATAACTTGTTCCATACAAGATGCTTGGTGAATGGTAAGATTTGTAGCTTGATTGTTGATGAAGGTAGTTGTACAAACGTAGCAAGTTGTACCATGGTGGAGAAGTTTGGATTGAAGACTACAAAGCATCCAAGACCATATAGATTGCAATGGTTGAATGATAGTGGTGAAGTAAAAGTATCGAAGCAAGTTCGAGTTCCATTTGACATAGGGCGATATAAGAATGAAGTTATGTGTGATGTTATACTTATGCAAGCATGGCATCTTTTGCTTGGTAAGCCATGGCAGTATGATTAAAAGGTACATCATGATGAGTACACTAATCGATATTCATTGGTGATGAATCAGAAGACATACACATTGGTGCCAATGACACCTACTGATGTGTATGAAGATCAATTGAAACTACAACATGAGGCTGAGAGAGAGAGAGAAAAAATGATAAAACTGAGGGCCTACGTGGAAAAACTGAGATGCAAGTAAAAGGAGAGAAAGATAAGAGTAGAGTGGTAAAAACCGAGAGAAAATGAAAGAGAAAAGAAAAGAGAGAAAATAATTTCTATGCAAAATCGAGCGAAGTGAGGAGAGCTTTGATTTTGGACCGACCGATACTTGTACTTTTGTACAATGGGGCACTGTTTACTACTAATGAACTTGACCCGAATTTGCCAAGTTTTATCGTGTCTTTGTTGCAGGAATTTGAAGATGTCTTTCGTAATGAACTTCCTGGAGGTTTACCACCGATTCGAGGCATAGAGCATCAAATCGATTTAATTCCTGGTGCACCATTGCCTAACCGACCCGCATATCAAAGCAATCTTGAAGAGACAAAGAAACTTTAGCATCAAGTCAGTGAATTATTAAAGCAAGGATATGTGAGAGAGTCTCTTAACCCGTGTGCTGTTCCTGTTTTGTTGGTACGAAAGAAGGATGAGTCTTGACGAATGTGTGTTGATTGCCAAGCAATCAATAACATAACGGTAAAGTATCAACATCCTATTCCTAGGCTAGATGACATGTTGGATGAATTGCATGTAGCTTGCATATTTACTAAAATTGATTTGAAAAGTGGTTATTATCAAATTAGGATGAAAGAGGGGGATGAATGGAAAACTGCATTTAAGACCAAGTACGGGTTATATGAGTGGTTAATCATGCCATTCGGTTTAACTAATACACCTAGTACTTTCATGCGACTTATGAATCATGTTCTGCGTGCTTTTATTAGTCGATTTATAGTTGTCGATTTTGATGATATCTTGATATATAGTCGAAGCCTTGATGACCATATTAAGCATGTGCAAGCTGTTTTGCAGGTCTTAAGGGCTAAGCAATTATATGCTAACCTAAAGAAGTGCTGTTTTTTAACTGATAGGTTAGTATTTCTAGGCTTTGTTGTTGGTGCTGATGGAATACAGGTTGAGGAAGAAAAGGTGAAAGCAATCCGTGAATGGCCGATACCTAAAACAATAGGAGAGATGCGAAGTTTTCATGGTTTAGCTAGTTTCTATCGTAGATTTGTAAAAAATTTTAGTACCATTGCCGCACCTTTAACCGAGATTATCAAGAAGCACGTGGATTTCACATGGGGAGAAGAGCAAGAGAGAGCATTCAATCTGTTAAAGGATCAGTTGACTAATGCTCATTTGTTATCTTTACCGAATTTTAGTACTACTTTTGAGATAGAATGCGATACTTTTAGTACAGGAATTGGAGCTGTGTTGATGCAAGGAAGACGTCTCATAACGTATTTTAGCGAGAAGTTAAGCGGAACGACATTGAATTATTCGACTTACGATAAGGAAATGTATGCTTTGGTGCGAGCTTTGGAGACTTGGCAACATTACTTGTGGCCAAAGGAGTTTGTGATCTATACCGACCACGAGACCTTAAAGTACTTGAGAGGGCAGCAAAAGTTGAACAAAAGACATGCCAAATGGATATAGTTCATTAAGACTTTTCTATATGTAATCGAGTACGAAAAAGGTAAGGAAAATATGGTAGCCGATGCACTTTCTCGAAGGTATGCAATTCTAACTACTCTAGGAGCAAAGTGTCTAGGTTTCGAGCATATCAAAGGTTTATACGCTGACGATGATGATTTTGGAAGAGTATTTGAAGCTTGTGAGCATGCTGTATTTGAAAAGTTTTATAGGCATGATGGATATCATTTTCGTGAAAATAAGTTGTATTTGCTTATATGCTCTTTGCGAGAGTTGTTAGTGCGAGAGGCACATAGTGGTGGTTTAATGGGGCATTTTGGAATTAATAAGACTTATGAAGTGCTGCATGAACATTTTTTTTTGGCCACACATGAAACGAAATGTCACACGAGTTTGCGAGAAATGTATCGCATGTAAGCAAGCTAAGTTTACGATTAAACCACATGGTTTGTATAGACCTTTGCCTATCCCAACGCATCATTGGGATGATATCTCTATGGATTTTGTATTAGGATTGCCTAGGTCTAAGCATGGCAAGGATTCTATTTTTGTGGTTGTTGATCGATTTCAAAGATGGCTCATTTTACACTTTGTCATAAATCTGATGATGCATCGAATGTTGCTGAATTGTTTTTTCGAGAGGTTGTGCGTTTGCATGGCATGCCTAGGTCCATTGTTTCTAATCGAGATACTAAATTTCTAAGCTACTTTTGGAAGACACTGTGAAAGAAGTTAGGTACACAACTTTTATTCTCTACTACTTGTTATCCACAAACTGATGGTCAAACTAAAGCAGTTAATAAGACTTTAGAGACATTGTTACGTGTTATCATTAAAAAGAACATTAAGTCTTGGGAAGATTGTTTACTGCATGTTGAGTTTGCTTATAATCGGAGCGTTCATTCTGCTACTAAATTCACACCGTTTGAGGTTATCTATGGTTTTAATCCCTTAACTCCATTAGATTTAACCCCTTTGTCTGTTGCTAAGCGTGTGGATTTAGATGGTGCTAAGAAAGTTGAATATGTGAAAACTTTGCATGAGAAGACGCGGTTGAATATTGAGTTTAAGACAGAGCAATATGCAAAGCAAGCCAACAAAGGGCACAAGAAAGTAGTATTTGAGCCCGGCGATTGGGTTTGGGTTCATATGCGCACAAAGCATTTTCCCAAACAACGACGTTCTAAATTGCTACCGCGAGGGGATGGACCATTTATGGTGTTGGAAAGAGTCAATGATAATGCTTACGAGCTTGACCTTCCAGGTGAGTATGGTATTAGTGCTACTTTCAATGTTTCTGATTTGATTTTTTTTGATGCAGACGCTGAATTGAGGGCAAATCCTTTGTACGGGAGAGGGAATGATGTGGACATCGCACCCTATCGAGGAGGAGGTTCTAGGGACCCGTTGTTCTATCCGCTAAGCCCGATCACTCAAGCAAAAGCGAAAGAATTCAAACAAGCTGTCGGCATCATGGTTCAAGATATTTGGAATAGAGACAATCTGGATTTGAAACTTGAAGATTCTGAAGCTCCTTGGCAGAACATAATTACTCTTGGTCCAGCGAATTCTAAAGTAGCTTAAAATTAACGAACTCCGAATTTGTTCAAATTTGGATGGACGCTTGGAAACGGGCCACTGATCAATACTCACTACCTTAGTAGTGATTGATGACGTTTTTTAGCTATTTGGAGTCGTTTAGATGAACTTTTAGTCTTTTTTCCATTTTTGGACGAATTTTTAGTAATTAAGGTTATTTTTGTAATTTTAATCCTAGTAGGATTAGGGTTAGGGTTAGCACCCTATATAAGCTTGCTTATAAATTTCTAAGGGGTAGAATTTTATATAGAGAAAGTTTTCTTGAAAACTAGATCTTATCAAGGTTCCCTTGTGGCGATCGAATTCAACTTATCGAGCAAGATCGCGAATTCTCTTGTTTGTGGCGTTATAGCATGGATTGGTTGACATAGGTTTGTCAACAGGTCGCATTCATACCAAGATTACCAATCACAAGTTCGATTGGGGGTCGAGGTCAGCAATTCGTAACTCATAGATCTTCGTAGAACGATCATCTTTCACACAGATTCATATCACCCGTCCGCCACTAGCCCAATTTAAATGCAATAAATAAACTACATTATGAATGCTCCTAAAACTATATACAATTTAATTATGATAATTTTTGCTAAGGGGCTGGAGTCAGTCCCTAATTTTTCTATGTAATAGATTATTAGATAATTAGTTAAGATTGGGGTGTCAACATGCTTAGAAATATGTAAGGCCTTATGTCTATTGGTAGTCTCATGTATGTTATGGTTTGCACTTGTCCAGATACTTCCCAGGCTGTTAGTGTTGTGAGTAGGTACACGGCACATCCGGTTAAAGCTCACTAGCAAGCTGTGAAATGGATTATTCGACACATTCAGGGTACCTCAAATGTGAGTTTGGTCTTTGACAGAAGTGATGATATAGGACATTCAATTGTTGGTTTCGTTGATTCTAATTGTGCAGGCGATCTTGACAAAAGAAGATCTTTGATAGGCAGTGTTTATATGCTTGGTGGTTCCACGGTTAGTTGGAGAGCAACCTTGCAGGACACGGTTGCCTTGTCTACCACCAAAGCAAGTACATGGCAGCGACGAAAGCGGCAAAGGAAGCTCTTTAGTTGAAGCATTTGGTTACAAAACTTGGAGTGAAGCGGGAAGGAGCCTCCGTTATTTTTTGCGATAACCAAAGTGCGATCCAGTTAACCAAGAACGCAATGTATCACGAGAGAACGAAACATGTCGATATTCGGTATCACTTTGTGCGTGATGAGGTTGCTAAAGGTACGATTACGGTGAAGAAAGAACCTACGGTGGATAATTCAACAGTTATGTTGACCAAACTAGTTCATTTAACAAAGTTCAAGCATTGCTTGGACTTGATTGGCGTTTTCCCCATTTAAGTTGCCTAGGCAGAGTTGGTGGCGTTTCATCTCTTGTTTCCTACACCAAATACGATCACGTAGGCTTAAGGGTGTGCGTCATTGATTCCGCTATTTTGGGGTGACCTTGTGTGGTCACTCTTAGTGGTGAGAGAAAGAGGTCTTGTGACATTTGGTGTAACGCTCTTCTGGAGATTTGAAGTTAAGGTGGAGATTTTTTGAGTTTGACTTTCAAATTAATGACAAGAGTATTTTACACTGTACACATTTACTTTAGGGTTTTTTGAAAAGGGACTATAAAAGGGATGTGTTACACAATACATCTCTAATCTTAACCTCCACATTCTCTCCCTTCTTTGTTTTTTCTATCTTCTTGTTAGATGTTTAGATCTTACTGCTCACTAAGTGGTTTTTTGAGCTTTTGGATTGTATTCTTGTACTCGTTGTTGCAGAAAATGAAACCCCTCTGTCTCCCTATGGTTTTTCCCATTTTGGGTTTCTATGTATATCTTATGTCTCGTATGGTTCGATTTTGCTTTCTTCCTTGCTATTTGTGTTTCGATTTGTGCATCTCTTGGTGTTACGGAACAACACCAACCTAGTTCACACCCAAATTCTTTGCGGCCAAGTTGACACTCGACTAATTAACGATGAAAGTGAGAAATGTAGCACACACAACAAAAGTGCAAACGATTCGCATCAAATCCATATACATGAATTGTTTTTGGCTCTACAGCTCAATTACCTTCCCTTATGCAATAACTGTCTTTCTTTGCTCTATGAAGTTACAAAATCTATGTATCTCGTTAATAGTATCGCACTACAGTACAAAGCAGTTATTGACAAAGTGTGTTGAAGAAATGCCATGCCAAATACATATTGAGAAAAAGACTGCAATGTTTCTCCAAGAATTCAACAATGCCTCGTCTGGATGGTTGGGCGACATCCAAACCATTCACCAACCAATTCACAAAGCCCATCATATACTCAAGTGCTGCATAGCCATAAGTTCCAAAAACCTGTATCATGTGCGATATGTCTTCATCCGGTCCCTTTTCTGCCAAAATCTATGAAATCCCTATATTTGATTTAACTTCGTTGGGATCTGATCCTTGAGTTTGCACACTTCGCCTTATTATTACATGAAATGGTTGAATGTAGGAGCTGAATTGAATACAATCGTTGAACTAGATGGGCCGCCAATGAGATCCACATGATCCAATGGATGATATGCTTTGGGCTCATGTATGTCAGGAGTATGCAAGTATTTCTCTTTTAAGTTCTTCTAATTCAATCGAAATTGGGACGTTAATATTAATATGTAATTTATATGCCTTATGGAGTCTCTCTGTAATTATATTTTTATTTGTACCCTGACTATAATTAATTACTCTCGTGAATATATATCATGTAATCCTAATTGAGGCTTCCATACAATGTTTATAATTATTGCGCCATTTTTTATCAGCCCATGATAGTTATGATGCGATATCATGATTCAACGTAGTCAAGGGGGTAGAAGGGAAGCATGGGATTAAAGAGTGAAAATGTTCGGGGATGCTCACGCGCCGCAACTTCCGACTTTTTCATCTGGGATAATCAGAAGATGGCCATCTGTAAACTAGTGTACTTCCTATATCTAATCCAGCGATCTCATCATCGAGAGATTCCTAGCAGAAACAGTAGACTTGCAGAAAGCCTATTCATGTTAGGGTACCTGTTAAATTAACCATCTACGGTCAAAAGCTACTCCGGTCCAAAGGGGGAAATGAATAGCATATTGAGCAAAAATTGGAGTAGAAATTGGAATATGTCGAGAGAATGATTTGGAAAGAACAATGACCCGAAGATCTGAAACTCGGCGGCCATATGTATGCTTATTGTTTGTGTTCATTGCATAGTCATCATCACCACGGTGTGTCTTCCAATCCATTCGATTATTTTTCGAATTCGGTACAACTGATGACTTTTTGTTGCACCATCATTTAGTTATGTGTGCGAACGGCGATGTTTAGCGCTCCCGACAGTAGAATCAGGGATAGTAGAGACTAGATTGATTAAAGTAGGTTACTTACTGTACCACATAATTCATGCTACATTTGTTTTGCAACAATTTTTCTTTCAAAAGGCATTTTCCTCGTTTTACGGCAAATGAATTGCTTAGAAAAATGAGCTAAAAGAAAATCTTTCATAGTCAACTTGAAAACCCGGACTTAAGTTTAGGAAAATAATTTCCTCTTTTATTAATCAATAATCATTTTTCAAATTGACTAGACATCGGCCTTTGGACCAAAGACCCGGCAGTTGGGCACGGAAACCTCGACGCCTCCGTCCAAGTCCTCGACGGTCGAGCTCGAGACCAGAGAGTTTAGGCTTGAGAACCCAATGCCCGTACCCAGGACCTTTGTGGCCATGCTCGAGATCCCAATACCATTGACCGAGTCCTCAGTGCCCATAACTTGATACCCAACTCCTAGGGCCGGGTCCATCAAGGTCAAGACTAGTTTCTCAGTGGTTGAGCCAGGTTTCCTTGAGGTCGAGCCCAAAACCTTGATGCTCTTTGCTGGGTACCTTCTCCCTCGCCCAAGTCATTGGCGCCCTGGTTTGGGTCCAAAAAGGCCAAGCCTGATACGTTGATGCATGTGCCCGAGAACTCGGCTTATGTGCCCAGTCATTGGCACTCGGGCCGAGGTTCACAGAGGTTAGCCCTACGTCTCTCAAGGCCAGGCCTAAGACCATCATTCGGTATGTTGACATTTAAATTTTGGCAATCTATTTAGACATTTATTACATAGAAAAATTAGGGGTCGATCCGATCCCTAAATAAAAATATTGTTAATTTACATTTGCATGTTATGAGCATTTTCATTTAATGGTAATAAGTTCACATCAATTGCATTATAATTGGACTAACTTAAGCCGTGAATCTTTGAGCTTAACTAAGTTATCTGGACTAAGCTCACAAAAGCACAAAATTTGAACAATCCCATAATTCCTCTAAAGTGGCCGAACGTGCCTAGCACATCCACCACAAAAAACATAAGGTTTTAGCGACAAATTTTACCACGAAAAATTTGGCAAAATTCGTCGCTAAATGAATTTGCAACGAAAAAAAATTCATCGCCAATTCGGCATCGCAAAATTTAGTGATGGAAAATTTCAAATTTCGTCGCAAATTAGCGACGAATTCTATTCGTCACAAAATTCGTCATTAATTTGCCACGAACTGTATTCGTTGCAAAATTCGTCACTAATTGTTCATCGCTAATTAATTGTCGCAAAATTTATCGCTAATTTACCACAAACTGTATTCGTCGCAAAATTCATCACTAATTTGCAACAAATTTTTTTTTTTGGTCAGTAATTTGCAACAAACTTATTCGTAACAAAATTCATTGCTAATTTACCACAAATAATTTTAACTTTTGCTACAAACATTGTTTTGGAATGAATTTAACAACGAATTTTTATTAATTCTTTAGCGATGAACTCTGCGACAAATATTATTTAGGGACGAAATTAGAACGAAATTTTATTTTTGCAACAAACTTTTATAATTTGTGATCATATGATAAAATCATTTCTTTTATTTTCGATTTTAAATCTAATCAACAGCAAAATTAATTTCTAGAATTTATATTTAACATTGATTAAGCACTTAATAACATCAAAAAATATTATAATAATATGAAAATGAAATACATTCGTCAACATTTTCCACAAGAATGGCTCTTTGTGCCTAGTTTATCCAACATTAGAAATCTCTACATGGCTCTACTTTGCTCTGATTCAACGCTACGAACTTGCCCAAAATTGAAAAGTATAGAAAGAAGTAGAAGTCAAAAGAGCGTGCCAGGATGAGATCGAAAAGTCGAATGGACAATCCTCATAGAAACCTCGGTGATGTCGGGATTGCGTCACTCATTCCATGTCACCACCCGTCCCCTCAAAGGTCTCATACTCGTAATCCTCTTCAAGAATCTCCATTATTTTTCCAAAGACGAAGGATTTCGTTCCCATCGTCGTGAAGGGCATGAGGCCGAAAGCTCGAGCAGTTTTGACCTCCCTCGCAACCTTCCTCTGCGCCTTGGTGCTGATGTGAGTCTACAAAAAGGGACAAATGGCAAATAAATAAGAAAATCAATTTGGAGCTCAATTAATTTCCATAACCTAACTGATATTCGAACTTTACCGAGCTCCTCTTGATTATTATTCCGGCAGCGGTTATGAAATTTGCAAGGAACCTCACATTCTGCAGAAAATTGAACATCGAGAAAGTAAACCTCTACGCAAAAAGATACCGACAGAACATGACAAGCCATCCAAGTATGCAAAAGTTTCATGCAAGCTATGTTATTTTTTTTTTTGGTAAGGTCATGCAAGCTATGTTATTCATATCTGACAACACCTAAATTTATGTCATTCACCCCTTGATCTGAATAAGAGGTTTCTTCTTATAAATACATGGGGTTACATAACGGAAACAGGATAGTGGCCTTCCTTCACTCCGGGGAAAATGTCCACTCTTTACATCAGTAGATCAGGCATCTACGCGAGATTGGTCATTTAACAACTAGAAAAGCAGAACTAAGCAGAGCAAAATGGAAGAGAAACGTCAGCAGAGCACAAATAACCACAGATACGTATTGCCTGCAATAAGAGTCACATGGTATCAATGGCCCCTGGAGATATACAATCTCCAAAGAAATATCAACCAATTTAAAAGCTTCAGCATGCTGAAGGTATTAACCATATCACATGAAGCAGGAAACATGCTTGAAAAAGGTTTAATCAGAAGGGCATGAATGATTTACAGTGATCATCAAAGCACCTCTTGCTCATAAGAGGTGCTCATCAGCTCAACATATATGGTATACTAATGACAATTCTAAACAAAACAATATGATCAACCCAATGCTTACCCTGAAATCAGCTTTTCTCAGCACTTCTGCTGTAGTAACTTCAAATTCCCGTCTTTCGGTGAACTTGCGCACTCCTGGTTTCTTAAGATCGAGATCCTAAAAGAAAGATGGATATATCTCAGTGAATATAAGGACACTTAAGTGAAAAGCAAAACATTGCAGGAGAAGGTTAGAAACATACATAAAGGACAACAGGTTTTATGTATAATAGCTAAAACCATGACCCAATCCCTATAGGCCAATTAGTTTCCTGCTAAACACTGACGAAGTACATAATTGATAAGTAGCAACAGATTTCTCTCTCAAATCATAATATCCAGGCGATGTGGACAGCATAAGCAGATTAATATAGAAGATTCACATAGGAAAACCCTCCACAGAGAGTAACACTGAAAAATTAAAGTTATTCACAACAAAAATGCAATTGACCAATCAGAGAGCATAAGAAAAAGGTAGACATATCGCACAACTTCTGTTGTGCCTTCCACTTGTCAGCTGATAATCTTCTGTTGGCCAAAAACTCATGGACAAACTTCCAAACAGTAGATATAAATTAAACTCACATGCTTTTTATTCCTCAGGTTTACTTTTTCCTAGAAACTATTTTTGCACGTATATTTTTTTGTAAAACCTTAAAATGGAGATAATTGAGGCTCTTACCATCTTCTCTGACAATACCATCATGTCCATCTGAGGAATATGGGTCTAAAGCAACATCAGTGTATATCACCTACATGGCAATAGAATCAGAAGGCAATATTAAAGATAAGAAAACCATGAAACAGGAAGGACCCTATGCCCAGAACTACGCCTTCAACATTTTGACTTACGAGATCAGGGTACTTATCCTTGAGTAATCGTATTGTTCTTGGCACCAAACCATTGTCATTGTCTGCTTCACCTCCAATGGGAGACTAATACCGGAAGTTTAACACAAAGGAAATCAGATTAATCGATTTCAATGAACCAGGACATAAAACAGGAGGAACAACTAAAACCTTCAGAGAATCAGGCACTTTGGGGAAGAGTACAGTGCTATTAACACCAACATCATGAGCCTTCGCCACCCGTATCAAAATTTTTGAAGGATTTAGAACAATTTTGATTAGGCTCTATAGATATCTACAGAGACAACAGAGAGCTACTAGCATAGAGAATTCTATCTAAATTTGCAGGGATTTTCCAGAAAAATTAAACTCTTTCTTTGCTTGTCCCCTTCTATTCTGGAAAATGGAGCAGTTTTTCAAGGGTTAGTGAATCATCTACTCTAAGAAAAAGGAAAGAAAAGGACCCCACTTGGCAGAGCACCATTCAAAGCTCCATCTGAACCACTGCATCTTCCAAGTCTACTCTAAACACAAGACAAAGACAATCATTTGACAGACCACCATCATATTTCCATCTGCACTATCACATCTTCCAACTGATTCCTCAATACCAATAGGCGTATAAGGCCTTCTAATCATTAAGAGGACATGGATGTTTTGAATTCCATATGTTGACAAGCCCACATTGACTGACTCACCTCTTCTACGAGCCCATGCCTCCAACCAAGCCTATAGCATCCTGGCATAGCCCCAATCGGAGTATCTTCCTCACCTGCAAATATTGTTGCCCAAGACACTAAGTTAGTTCACATGGATTGAATCTACAAAGCACTACACCTGAGAGATGTCTCACAAACCTTCACGAATAAAAAGTGGGTAGACAAAGTTTGCCGGGGACAAACTTGTCTCCTGGAAAGCTGATCTCAGGGCCGGTGATCTTCGATTGCGACGCGGGCGGCAACTCAATGGCTACACAAACAAAAACCAATCGGGGAGGTCGAGAACCTAAAAAGCTGGAAAATGTCGGTATGATGAGAAATACATCGGCAAAGTAAGAAAAACAAATTCAACACATAGTCCAGCCACTCCATGCCGCTACGCTCGTAAAGCTCAACAAAGCAGTTAAATTGAACACTCGCCAGCAAAGGGACGACAGGAGTTCCAGCCGGGGCCTCCGGCTTGGGCGGGACCGGAGGCGCTTTGGGCACATTCCCCGCCACAACAGCAGCTTCGCATTCCACATCCGTCATCCCCAACTTCTTAACAGAATCGTTGAGACTCTCACTAGCCCTCACGACCAATGACCGCCGGGACGGCTGTACCCTGCTCGCGGCTCGCAAAGAACTGAACTTCGCACTCGGCAGCGGTTTCCGCCCCACCTCACCCAAGAACAAGAAAACCACACACAATCCCATCAAATCGCCAAGAACCCGATAAACCTAGCAAAGAACCTCGACCGACAAGACACCCACCGCGACCCAAGAAGCGCGAGCGCAAACACGAGCCGCCGAACCACCCCCCACACAGAAACAATCGCACGATCAACACCCCAAATTTCAAGAAGCCTCTCGAGGGAGGCGAGGGAGCGCGAGAGAGAAGGAAAGGATCGCACCCGGATAAGGGTCGCGCGAGGGGTAGGACGCCAAGACCGCCGTCGACAACCTCTCCGGGTTCAACGTCGCGAACCAGTACCTGATCGTGCTCTCCTACCAGCCGGCGAAGATGAACAAGAAGTTCAACCAGAAGAAGAAGGAGCGCGACAGAAAGGAGGGAGGAGGAGGAGGAGGAGGAGGACGTCGTCGTGTTGGGGTTTGCGGGGAGGGCTCGATTTCGCGCGTAGGTCGCGCTCGCGCGGAGAGAGAGAGAGAGAGAGAGAGAGAGAGAGAGAGGAGATAGGAGAGACAAAAATTGGGTTGGGGGTGGAGGGCGGGAAATTGGGAGCGCTCCTTTTTTAATTAGTTAGCGACGAACATAAAAGTTCGTCGCTAATTTTTGTGACATTAATTCAGAAAATAAACAAAATTTTGTGACCAATGATTTTTTGTCTCTAATTAGCTACGAATTCTTTTTCGTTGCAAAATTTTTTTATTTTCTAAATTGTTTCGTCGCAAAATCTTTTTATTTTCCAAATTATTAATGTGAAATGTCGTTACTAATTAGCGATAAATTATTTTTCGTCGCGAAATCCGTCCCTAATTTACATTATTATTTTTCATCGCTAAATCCGTAGCTAATTAGCCATGAAAAATAATTCGTCACAAAATTTTTTTATTTTCTAAATTGTTAATGTGAAATGTCATCGCTAAATCCGTTGCTAATTAGCAACGATTTTTTTTTCGTCGTTAATTAGCAACGAATTATTTTTCGTCGCTAAATCCGTCACTAACTGTTTTTAGTTGCTAAATCCGTCGGTAATTAGCGACGGATTTTTTTTCGCCGCAAAATTTTTTTATTTTCTAAATTGTTAATGTGAATGTCGTCGCTAATTAGTGACAGATTTTTTTTCGCCGCAAAATTTTTTTATTTTTTAAATTATTAATGTCAAATGTCGTCGCTAAATCCGTCGCTAATTAGCAACGAATTATTTTTCGTCGCTAAATCCGTCGCTAACTGTTTTTAGTTGCTAAATCCGTCTGTAATTAGCAACGGATTTTTTTTCGTCGCAAAATTTTTTTACTTTCTAAATTGTTAATGTGAAATGTCGTCGCTAAATACGTCATTAATTAGCAACGAATTATTTTTCGTCTCTAAATCCATGACTAATTAGCGACGGATTTTTTTTGTCGAAAAATTCGTCGCTAATTTGCGACGACTGTTTTTTCGTCGCGAAATCCGTTGCAAATAAGCGACGGATTTTAGTTCATTGCTATTTTTATCGCAAATTAGCGACGGATTTAGTTTCGTCGCTAATTTCCATCGCTAATTTGCTTTCGTTGCTATTTCCGTCACAAATTAGCGACGGATTGGAGTTTGTTGCTAATATTCCATCGCTAAATTCTTGTATTTTTGTAGTGATGTGGTAACTCAAATTAGGAAATATTGATTTATTGGGGGGCAAACTTGGGGTGTAGTTAAGCTCTTTATTATCAAAATTTAAGTCACATGGGAAAAATAAGAAAATGAACACCTTGATTTCCTATCTTGAATATATCACCTTTCTCTCTGATTCAAACTAGGAAATTAAGATATCCCTCGTTCTTGAAAGAGAGACCCTAGTTCCTTGCCTGGTCATGGCATAGCTACTGGCTATAGTTATTGAAGCGTAATTGTACATTTGCTTATCCGTTATCCGTAACTTCTGCTTTGTCTTGATTCTTAAAAGCTATTGATGTTAATTATCATGATCTTGAGGTCCTGCATTCTGCCTTATATGCACGATTGACAAAATTTGTCAGGTCCGACCTCTTTGTTGCTTTGTAAGAAGTACTCCTCTTTGCCTAGTTAGTCTGCTTTGGCTGATACGTCTCCCATAAATGTCTCTGACTTACCTCGAGTGTCTGTTTTTCTGTTCTAAAAAATTATACCCCATCGAATGCCTTAAGGATCATTTCCTCCCCGACACACATACATCTCGCCGAGATGAAGACCTGTTTTTGGGTTGTAAGAATTACTTTGTTGCATGTACGGATGCATTGCGACATACTCAACTCCAGAGAGCTCATATGAAAATTTGGAAAATAATCACGCGACCGCAAAACGTGATTGAGCAAAGTCAGGGGCATAAGAATCTACAAATACCATGTGTGCTTGTTAGGGAATATTGTGTAGCAAATCATGACGAGACATTGAAACAATGTTCACAGTTCACACTAGACCGAAAAATTACTCAATGCATTGAATGTATGTATCCCGGATCCTACTGAACCATTGAGTTATGTTGTTGCGATACTGAATTAAAATGTGTGTACTTTATCAATTAAATGGCTTGGATATATATATATATATATATATATATATGGATGCATCATCAAAATAGATTCTCCACTAGCTAGAAAAATTGGTCTGGAATAGCAATGGCCAACAGGTGGTGCTTCCCAGAATGACACGGTTGGGCCCATGTCAAGCTGGGCCTTATAAATTAGAGGTCTCTTCCTCCCATTTTCGCCATCCTTCCTCTCTTGCAAATTTTAAAGGATTTCGAATTTCTAACATATTGCATTTTGTATACGTGATGCCCTCGCGAGTAGGGACCAAATTATTTATTCTACCTCTGTGGATCATGTCCCGAGAGTCATGAACATATGTTGACTATCTGGCTTTTATTCCTCGTCCAAATGTTGCAAAAGGCAGTACAATTATTTAAGGTGAACAGTCAACCTCTCACTTTTTCTATGGATTAGAAGGCCCAAAAACAACGAGAATATCCGACTCCAAACATAATAATGGGCCAGCCCAGCCCATCCCATTTCTCTTAAAGCCCAAGCCCAACCATTTTATTGCCTCTTCAACGGATGAAAGTGTTGAAGCGAGCGGAGAAAACAAGGAAAAGAGTGCTTGCTCGTGAATAGGAAAAGGGGGAAACAAGGAAAGAGGAAAACTTTTCGCGCATAACCGTTTTAGATAGTCATGACCCGGCCCGTTGACCGGGCCCACGGTTCGAAATCGGTATCGGCCTGTGGCCTATGGGCCTAGTTCCGGTTCCAAATTATTTTAAAAGAATAATAATAATGAATTTTTTTAAAAAAATTCATTATTTAATTTTTTTTATAAGATAATTTGAACTCTAATTGCCATGCATTGTAAGTGCATTGATTTCTAATTACAATGATTGACTTGGGTGTATTGAATTCTAATGGCCAATCATGACGAATATATGAATTTTCCCAAAAACCACCCATCAGTTTGAAATACGCTCAAGTTACGTTATTTGAAGTTAGTCATTAATCAGAGACTGAGTTTGGGTATCGAAAATTTTGAAAGTCATGATAGAGTAATTAGACGACATCGTTATTAACATGGTCAACCTCGAATTTGTCTGGATTTGTCAGAAAACTGAAATTTTGACAGGAAGTGGAAATTGACCATTTTGTCCCTGGGATTTTGTGAAGATCAAGTGTAATATGAGAAGGACATTTTGGTCATTTCATACCAATTTTATAGAGAAAAATTTTTGGACGATTTTACCCTTGCACTTTTTATGAAATTCCAATTTTTCCTATGGATATTTTGATGGGAATTGATCTGGGCCGTCGATTTTAAGATAAGATCGAATTATGACCGTCGATTAAAAATTAGAGAGAAGGGTAGGATGGTAATTTTTTGGGGTAGGCTAAACTATGCTTTTCTTTTCTTTTTCTTTCTTTTCCTCTCTCTCTCTCTCCCCTCATTTCTCACGCTCAACTCTCCCTCTCCCTCTTCTGGCTGAGAACTCCCTCTCCTCCTCTCCCTCACGTGAATTGGCCAACCGGCCAGCCAATCACTGTCTGCTTGTTACCGTTCCATTGAACCATTGCTCACCCTTTCGCCATGTCGCACCACCACCGCCACCGCCATATCTCTCCCACGTTTTCCACCATGAAACACCCTCACCAGCCCCCATCTCAACCCAGCACAACCAAGAAAGCTAGCAGCCCATCACCGCCGTTCGCTACCGCTTGTGGTTACCGGTGAACTGTCGGTACCCCTCATCATGTGATGCAACCACTGCTGTTGTTTCTCCTTTGTACAGCTGCCTGGTAGTGCTCAAATCTTGCTTGGAATCACAAGTAAGTGATATCCTAACCCATGTCTAGGATAACGGGTAATTTCGGATTAGTTCGAGCCCATTTTAGCGAGTTTTAGGAGTTATTCGTAGAGAAATGGTTGGACTGATTTGGCTGAGTGGTTTGGATGGAATTGTGATAGTTTTTGAGGTGGAATTGAGGTTAGAATTGATTAATTAAGTAATCAGAATGATTATTGATGGTTATCGTGATTTATTGCATGAAAAACGGGCATAAATGTGTCGTTATAATGATTTTTCTGTGGTGGTTGAGTTGTTGTGCATATTGTGGCTGAATTGGTGCATGTTTATATTCGAAATGTGGCGCGTGCTGGATTGGGGTTGTCGGTAGGAGTACGACGCCCTCGAGTGGTGTAATTTGGCTTAAAATGCAAAAATTCTTGTTAAATTATGCACGTGCAAATTGAATTGGCAAAATTGTGAGTTAGCATGGCATATTGTTAACCTGAATATATCGAATGAAGTGTACGAGTTGGTCGTATGAAATTGGCATGTGATTGGGTGCCTGACATGTTGCACAATCATTAAATACTCTGAGGCGCTATTACATTGGGTCCAAATAATAAATGAAAAATGTGTGCATGTGTGATAACATAATCCCTTATGCGTTTTATGAGGGGAATTGAGCTCGTACTGATGCGTGTCACGGGAGACGATGCCTGATTATACCAGAAGACCACCAACTTAATGCGTTTTACGCGGGTTGTGCCGTAAAAAGGAGATGGTGTTGCGCCTGAGGCGTGTTATGCAGACAAGAGATACCGAGCCTGAGGTGTTTTGATGTGGGCTATGGAAGTGTTGTTTAACTTGATGCATGTTACGCGGGTTGTGTTGTAAAAAGGGAGATGGTGTTACACTTGAGGCGTGTTCATTTACGCAAGCTAGAGACACTGAGCCTGAGGCGTTTTGATGCGAGCTAAAGAAGTGTTGTTGAACTTGAGGCGTGTTTACGCAGATCAGAAATGAATTGGATGCGTATGCTTGAGTGAAATGAGGATCGTATGATGTCGTGTTTGATATGCGAATGTTGGCTTGGATATGGTTTGATTGGCATTATTGAGTGCGATATGGTGTCGGTTTATGATAATAATGCTTGAATTCACACGTAAGATTTCGTGCATATCAAGGTGAGACATTTGTGCATGCTATTGTTCTGGCTTGCTAGTTGTGTGATTTGTGTACTTGAACATGCCTAGAGATACATATTAGCCTAGATAGGATTTAGGGTGTTGCTTGCTGAGAAGTGTCCTCACAGTTCTATTTTAAACCATTTAGCCGATCGAAGTTCTAGCGGAGTCGGGAGACGAGGACAATCTGATTGAGGTTAATGCTGAGTCCGAGTCTTTAGAGGATCAGACTGACACCGGCGAGACCAACTCAGAGTGGATCCCCCTTTAGGGTTCGTAAGGGTTAGTTAGGAGTAGATGTGGGACTGACGTTTTTTTAGAGGTGCCCCTTTTTGGTGTAAATATTAGTTTCCCGAGCTGCCAATTCCTTTTTGTTATCGGCAGTGGTAGATGCAATAGTTGTTGGTTGTGAAGGACGGTATGGATGCTGTAAATATAGTAGATGTAATGTAATGTTGATGGTTTGGTGAATTATCTCTCCCTTTTACCCCATTTTTGTTTTGTCAGGGTGTATGTTTTCGTTTCCGCAGTGTTTGACTCTGATATGTTGGTTTGAGTCAGCGATGTTTCCTAGGACGTCACACTAATTCGACCGAGCTTGGGGTGTCGTGCGCTCGTCAGGATTCGGGGCGTGACAGTCGTCATCGAGGGCACACTCCTCGTGGGATTTGTCACCTTCAACCATTTGAACAACAACCTCTTCACTAGAGTCATGTACAAGGGGGATATGTTTGTGTTCTCCATCAGTCTCATTCACTTCCAGCTGAACATTGGAAACACGTATCCATTGGCCTTTGCTGGTCTAAGCAGCCAGAGCCCGAAAGTCATTACCATTGCCAATGCCATTTTTAGAGCAAGGTCATCGATCTTCCAAGATGTGCTTACCAGGCGTTTCAAGTGGACAAGAAGGTCATTGACTACTTTGAAGCACAGTTTTGGTATGGCAATGACTAAGGGTGCCCAGGGGGCGCCGCCACCCCCGGCAATCATTAGGGAGGGTGGTTTGACCCTCAACGGTGGCAGGGTAGAGTCTGCGTGGGCCTAGGCCATGTTCTAACGGGGTTGCCGCCCCCTAGCATTTCCAGTGGTGAGGGTCAAGCGTCCCCGTTGCAACATCGGCCCAGTGAAGATCATGCCACACTCACAAGCGCCATAAAGCCCCTATCCCCTCCCTCCCTCCTTAAATTGCAGAGCAACGGCTTGCACGTCTTCTCCACGGATGGCGGCGGGCTAGCAACACTTTGCCGAAGAAAGGTTTCCTAACCTTCTAGCTTTTTGAAAGAAATAAGCACATTTTTTAAACAAAGTTTTCTTGTTATATCATCTAATTGGTTTTGCATGATCAGTGTCTAGTTTCCAATAAACGGGCCTATGCCACACAAGCTGCCACATCATGTTCCCAGAAAATGTTGTCAGATAATAGCTGAAGAGCATCGATTCCAAAATAATTGAAAGCTTAGCCAATGATTGGATAATTAAAATCATAGTTATGTCCTCAGGTTTAATATTTTGTCTAAACTGAATGCCAATTTGGTTTCATCACGTGCTACTAATTTTCGGATCGCTCTCACACCATGTCAACATTGAATATTCTGCAAAGCATAAAAATGTTGTCATCGTGTTTTTTCTTCTAGGAATTAATGTACACAAGAATGGTCCCAAAAAACTGCGGGAGTTTGCTATCAGTAAATCAGTCATAGTTGCATAACTAATCATTTAAAAACTGAAAATCAAAAACAAATTACAACATTCCAGAAAAAAATGTGTGTGTCTATTGACGGCGAACAGTAAATCCTCGGTTGATCTCAATAACAGCTACCGATCTTCATCACAGAGCATGAACACTTACAATTTTCATAGCTTCCCTTTGATTAATAGGCAGTAGATATAATTGACTTTGCATGATTACAAAACTCATGTTACCATGCTCAGTCATAGATCTATATAATCAAATAAACTAGGTGAGCCCTATTAATCCAAAGTTTGCACGATCACTCATTATTCTTCCTTTAGTTATACGCTGACCATGGTCACATCTCTATTTGTTCTTCTCTAGGCTTTTGACAAGAGACTTGATCTTATCAGCTGTCAGTGGCTTTGCAAGGCACTCATCCAGACCCGCTTCCATGAAAGCTTCCTTGTCGGCTCCGGCGTCCACTGAAGTCACTCCCACGATCATGCTCTCTACCCCCATCGCTCGCAGCTCCTTCGTCGCCTCCACGTGAAAACAAGGAAGTAATTGTACATCATAGCACCACTTGATATTGTACATGTGTATGTATCAAATATGAGACGGATGACGAATTAATTAATTTTTACTTCTGTGCCATCCATGATGGGCATTTGCAGGTCCATGAGAATAATATCAAAAGATGAACCAGAAAGGTGAAGATCCAATGCCTCCTTTCCATTTGTGGCAGTTTGAGTCTGGACTTGTTTTGCTACTTCGAGCTTGCTCACAAGTTTCTCATGTACTTTACGCACGAGCAATTCATCGTCCACAATCAACACGGATAACTTTTCTCTCATTGGTTCGGAGTTATCACTGTCCACATCACATCCATCGTCAATCCTCGAGCTGGGGCTCGCCATTGTCTCGTATGGTTTTCCTGGAAAATAAATTGAAACGATTAAAGATCATATGAGTTTGAGTTCTCCATATTTTCCCAAGTGGAAAAAAAAAAGGATGAATGATAAGAAATATGGTTTATCACAACCACTTTGTTATTTGATTATGGTTGATTTTGGCTGTGTTTTTAACATGCAACGAGTTTAAAATTTTTAGTATGTCATATGCATGGCTTATAGTGTACTTACTAGAGTAGTTCAGTTTTCTCTGCTAATGTCGATGCAAGGATGATAATGATGACGTTGTTTATTAAACTAATAAAACGATGAATGACAAGAAAAAAAATAGTATATGGGTGAAGTGATGTATAAAAAATAATTCCAGGAATAAAGAGTTGGTTGCAAGGACAAAATTTGTCAAGGGATGAATGACAATAAAGCAAAAAGACGAGAGTGAAAATATAAGATAGAGATCGTGAACATGCATGAAGATTTTTATGATATAATAGATGAAGCTCTCTATGCAATGCTTTTACTTTTGTGAAAGAGGCGATACCAAAGGTAAAATCAGAATGGAAAGAAAGCTCTAATCAATGCCATTTCAACATGCACTGCAATCTGGAATATATATATAGTGAAAAGAGAAGATAGTAAAGTTGGATTTCTTACATGATCCAACGAGTGGATTCTCAATGCTATTAATGGCATCAATGGCATGATGAAGAAGAACACACACCAAAGATGAATAACTTCAGAGTCAAATATGTGACCCATCATGCCAAACAAGTTGCATTGGTAGTTGGCCTTCTGTTTTGGCTCAATCTTCCAATCACTACTTTATAGCATTTATTCATTATCTTACTTGATCGAAAGGTTCTGATTAATGTACGATGTTAATGGTGATCACGTAAAAGTTTCCCCGATCATGATGGCACGCGGCCCTTTCGCGACAGGATAATACCTAGGAGAACATTAACTTGAATTAATATGTTTTTTCCATTTTAGGACAAGCAATTTAGCTTAACAATGAAAATACATGAAAATAAAGAGATTTCTTGCTTAGGTTTTGACTAATTCTTGGGCCATGATTAGTGCACTTAGACAAATTATGGTTTTGAGCTATCCATATGATGAAGACCAAAAAAAAAAAAAAACTATCTATGTGATCTGGGGTTTGTGGCCTATCTCAAGAAAATTACCCAATTAGTTCTAAATTATTTGTATGGATGCTAATTTAATTATAAACTTTTCAATTTTATCAATTTAATCCTAAACATTTGTATACAATTCCAACGTAGTCATAATTAATTTTTGCTTGAAATGGCTGACATGGCAATTTAGTTATTGCCGATCGTCCTACGTGGCACATTGCCACATCAGCAGTTTCTGACGAAAATTGGCTAAAAGGACTACATTGGATTTTGTGCAAAAGTTTAGGACTAAATTAGTAAAATTAGATAGTTTAGGACTGAATTGGCATATGTACAATAAGTTTTGAACTAATTGGAAAATTTCCTTGCCTTTCTCCGATCTCCATATTCTCAAAGATTGAGCTAATAACATTTTATATAAAATTATGAAAAAAACATATCCATTATTTCATCTAATATAATGACGCAGTTGAAACAAGGAAAAACACAAGTAAAATTCGCAAAACACGTATGCACGAACAAATCTGCTTAAGGCGCAAGCTCAAAGAAAAGCCTCTTATAATCATGTCACTAACTCAAAAGGATGAGTGAAATTACGTGAAAATCCGACACCTTATTATATATATAAAACCCTAACTAGAAAACTTGGAAAGTAAGCCTAGTTTAAATTATAACAATATCATGTAAAATACAAAATAATTTCTCAAATAACAAATTAACCTCCGATACATATCTAAATCAAAAGCATCAAACAAATCAAAAATATTAATTCAACGTCAAATTTCAATGATATCTCAATTGCTTATGTTGAAAAAAACTCGACCTCAAGTTTGATATGTCAAACTGCGAGTGCAGGTTTCATTAGTTCAAGAAAACATTCCAACCATATTCTTCGATGGAACAAAATTTTCAATTTTTTGCTCCTGAACAACCTTCTCAGTAGGACATTTTGCAAATTCAATTCCTTCATGGTTGTTATTCCCCTGCCTCCAATGGCCACGGTCATCACCACCACGATCCCACTGACTAGCACCGTAATCATAACTTCAATCCCCCTGTTCATCTGCATGGTCATAACCTATTAACCGCCACATTCGTCCAACTCCGCACTTATACCAACCGCCACCACGACCACCTTTTCCGCATCGCCCGCTGTACTGATTCCGGTTGAGGGCATCATCGCGGTCATCGTCTTCAACTCAGCCGAAGCCACGAGCTTCGTACTGACTTCGGAGATCGTCTCCCTGCCTGTTTCCATACAAATCAGACTCCTCTGCTGTCATGCCCCGAACCCTTACAAGCTCGCGACATCCCCTACTCCGGTCGAAATGATACGACGTCCCAGAAACGTCGCCGACCCAACCCAAACATCAAAAACACATGCGGAAGCGGATATAAAAACCCCAGACAGAAAGATGACGACAATGGGAGAGGACACCAACAGTCAAAGAACAACAACAACAACATATTCATATAGCACCAAATATACAAACATTATATTACAGACATATATAGTACGCTAGCATTTGAAATCATCGTTATAACAAAAGATCAAGGTCTGGTTAACTTAGTTTCCCTATGGGTCAACTCGATTTACACAACCCCTAAAACACCATAGGGAAAAACCTAATGATCGCCCTCTTCCATTTTGCTTTTAAATCTCTGGCTTGAACCTCCGGAAACTCACCTACAGCTCCACTAGGCACCAAAGGTAATTCCTTGAACTTCCAAAAAGAGGAGGCAGACTTCCTGAGTTTACAACTGGGGGTCTGAAATTGTGGATTATACAACTATGAGACGAATTTCAATAAGTGTACAACCCTAAACCCCACGTAGGCACTCACGTACCACTAGACGAAAACACGCAGAACACGCAATGATTAGCCAAGCTAACAGACACATACGAACCTACCTGGAACTCATCATGCGCATCTCTGCACGTTAGACAACAATACAGCCAACATCCCACCGCAATGAATCATAATCGCGCGCGTGCCTCGATTATAAAGCAAAACCTACTTGGGCACGTTCCATACCATGCTTATCAAATTTTACCTCATAATCGAGCACTATATCACGCGATATAAACACACTCACACACTAACTCACACAATGCATCACTTTCTCAAACCTCGTACCTCAAGCCAATTCCCGCTCATTCTCAACTCTTCCACCACTACCGCGCCCGCGTAAAATGTATCAGGCCAACGGTCTTCTGACCTCGTCAGGCATCATCACCCTGTCAGGCCGAGCATCGTCACCTCGTTAGGGACGGCATCGTCCCGCGTAAACGAACGCACCTCAGGACGGAATCTTACCTCTCCCTTTCCTTAATTACCGTGTCCGCGTAAAATGCATCAGGCCAACGGTCTTCTGACCTCGTCAGGCATCATCACCCCGTCGGGCCGGGTATCGTCACCTCGTCAGGGACAGCATCGTCCCGCGTAAACGAACACGCTTCAAGGTATCACTTTTTCAACCAATCCTACATTCCTGTACCTTAATTCTACACTCTCCACACATGTCACACGGTCACACATACACATGGCCAAACATACACACTTCGCCCACATTTCACATTTACACAATCTCGTCGCATGAACACACCTCACGACCATACACATATAACACGCGACCCAATGCACGATCACACCACCACACCACATTCAGCCCAAGCACAGTCTAGAACACATTCCTAATCAGCCCACAATCACAAACTACACAATCAATCAATTAAGCCCAATTTAGCCATAACAATTCCAATTAATCACACAAATTAACCACAATCGGTCCACTCATCACAACCACAAAATCACACATACGAGCTCATTCAAGCATCAAACTACCTGTCAAAATGCCACGATAACATCGAATAATCCTCGAGAGAGAGAAAAACCGAAAATATACAAAATCGGGTCCAAACTGAGCAATTGCGCAGTGACAAAAATCCATTTGAAATAAATAGTAAAGCAACTCCAAAAATTATGAAATTTGGATATGTTGTACAAAACATCTTGATAAACATTTTCTGTGAAGGACTCAAAACCCAGATCCAACTATAAACACCTTTTTTTGACACTCAAACTCGGACAAAATCCGATTCGCTCGGACAGCCCCTCAGGCCATCAAAATACAACTCATTCAGTATCCAAATCATTTTGGAAAGCTTTGAAATTTTTATATGTTATAGCCACAAATGTCCCCAACAATTTTCGTGAAGGAAGTATTGAAATTAGGCCCAGAAAAATTTATAAAAATTCGAACAGACCAAAAGGTCGAGTGAACAGTAAATCGGATAGTTTTATTTCGGTCCAAAGATGGACTTCCGAATGGCCTCAAATGATTTCCAAAAATTCTCCAATTAAAGTATGTCATACTTCAAGATGTTGGAAATAACTTTCATGAAGAAAAATTCTTCAAATTCGGCCCACAAAATTCTCTACAAAAATAGCAAATCGGATGGGTACAGTAGTCACAAATCCTAAAATCACATCAAATCTCACGAATTCAAACCGTAGTCGTTCCATATCAAACCACAATCGATTCGCCACATCACAGCCATATCCAAGCCTTCTAAACCTCGAAATTTCATTGCCCAATTAGTCCACAGTCACTAATCATCCAGCTTACAAATCAGCCCCAAAACAGTTACAACAATCACCTAAACCGAACCCTAAACGAGCCTAGAAATACCTGAGGTCTTAGGTAGTTTTTGGGGGGAGACACTTACCTAATAAAAACAAGGCGACTGGCTGGGCAAGGGATTGGAACAGAAGCAGCAGTAGCCACGGCGGCCGGCAAACAGCGGCGGCACGGCGACGGTCTGGTAAGCTCCGGCGGGTGGCAAGGAAAACCGGCGAAGAAGGAGGAAAACGTGGGGAAGGGCTGATCTGTGGAGGGGGTTTCTGGCCGACTGAGGGAGGAGGAGAGAGAGAGTCCATCTGGTCAAATATGTGGGCTGGTGGGGTGACACGTATCGCGATCCTATGCAATTTCCCATTTTGCCCTTGATCCAACGGCCCAAATTCAACATAATCCAATAATTGAGGGGCAAAAGTGTCCGAGGTTCAATAATCCAGCTGAAAACCCTTAATAATTATCCCAAATAATTTCCCAAAAATTCGGAACTGAAACTGGCCCAGGGGCAAAATGGTCATTTTTCCGGTCCCGGGGTGAAATTCCAATTTTTATCCAAATCAACTTTAAATATGTGTGGCCAACATAATATGGCGTCGGAATCGTGAAAATAGCTTCTTAAGCCCTCGAAAATCGACTGCAAAGTCCTGGGAATAAAATAATATTATTTTTCACTTCCGAGTCAAAATTCCAATTTTTTACTGTAACGACTCCAAATGTGCGTGGCCACCCTAAAATGGCATCGGCCTCGAAAAATAATCTTATACGGCCTCAGAATCGACATCGAGGTCCAGAGGGGCAAAATCATAATTTTTCCGGTCCCGAACCGAAATCCATTTTTTTGCAGAAATAGGTGGCCCCAAGGTTGGCCAAGCCAAAAACGTCATCGGCCGCTCAAAATTGTCATTTTCAAAATTCTTAATTCTCGGGCCCGAATTCCAAGAAATGACTAAAATCGAGCAATCGCAACTTTAGCTTATCTCTGGCTAGCGAGTGGCTCTTTGGAATTACGTGCTCTCGACCCATGACCAACACTAAGTCAAATCACGTTTAAGTTTACTCTACCCAGGACAATTTCGATTGTCATATAATTGCGAGGGTCTGTTGCTAGTTCCCTTCAGACACGATCAATCAAATAGACCGGTCTCGGTTGGCTCAAAACATTCCCTCGTCAATCAATATGGTCGAAGATCGAACCCAGGTCGAGTTCTTTGATCGTGCGAACTTAATCCCGTAATAGCCTTACCCCTAAGGTTAGCATTCCGTGAATACGCTATTCCAGGTGAGATCTCACTATAGTGCATTGATCAATTTCATTTCTTAAATCCCGGAAAAATGATCGAAAATTCAAACTATTACATCTGCATAGGTCGGTTGGTTGTCCCTAGACCGAATCGCCGAGCAAGCATGTTTAGAAGTCCCTCGTACAACTGTCTCCATGGTTCGTAGAGATGAAGATGCCTATGGAAAGGGGGAAATTACCCAAAAAAGGTCCTAAACTGTATGCACTTGTGCCAATTCAGTCATAAATCTTTTAATTTAGCTAATTTAGTCATAAACCTTTAACATTCGCCAATTTAGTTTTAAACTTTTTGACGATTTGTCAATTTAACAAGTTCGGCCAATTTTGGCCAAAAATTGCTGATGTGGTGGTTTAGTCAACACCAACAATTTTTTATTTTTCTAAATTTTTTTAATTTTTTATTTTTTTCGTCTCATCCTTTTTCTTTCCTTTTTTTCAACCTTGGCTTGATGCCCTCGCCTATGATTGGCAAGGTCATTCCTCGCCTGTGGCTGGCGAGGCCTAGGGTTAGGGTTAGGAAAAAAAGGACATGAAAAAAGGAAAAAATAATTATTAAAAAAATTTTCACGTCAGCGTTGGCCGACCAGCCAAGCCACATAGGACAGTCCGGTCAATGCTAAGTAGACCACCACATCAATGATTTTCAACTAAAATTGGCCGGAATGACTAAATTTAACAAATCATCAAAAAGTTTAAAACTAAATTGGTAAATTGTCAAAAAGTTTAGGACTAAATTGTCACAATAGAAACGTTTAGAACTAAATTGGTATAATTGCAATAAGTTTAAGACTAATTTAGTAAAATTAAAAGGTTTAGAACTGAATTGGTGTAAGCGTAATAGGTTTAAGAGTAAATTGGCCAAATTGAAAAGTTTGGAACTGAATTAATACAAGTGCATACAGTTTAGGACTATTTGATAATTTTTCCCTATGGAAAGTGTTCTTTTGCAATCTACATTATTCATTCTTTTCCATATATTAGACCCGGCACAAGAAATGCTCTTTACTAGGTAGCCTCATTTGAGATATGCTAAACAGTTGTAAAAGAAAAGAAGAAAAGGTACAACGATGGAATCTTCATCAAAAACCATTTCCATATCAGGTGATACGCTTTCTTCGAGCAGGAGGAGAGAAAGTCAAACAAATCGCCAAGTCGTCGTAGTTGTTATAGACTTTTTTTTTTTTGGTCGTCGCAGTTGTTATAGACTTGAGAAGGGGAAAATAGATAAAACCTCTGAAGACCTGGCATAATCTGCAGGGACACTTGCTGAATAAACTATACACTGGGTCAAACATTCTCATCTATAAAGAGACATCACGTTGCCATGCAACTCCTGACTCCTCCCTCAAGCAATACTAGTCTGTGCAAGGATTAGAATTTGAGATCAAGGCCCTAACTCCTATCCACAACTACAATGAAGTTTCTTCAGATTAGCTTTATCTTATTGGCTTTGGCAGCTGCCACAGCTTTTGCTTATGACCCGAGTCCTCTTCAGGACATTTGCGTGGCCACTAAAGACACGAACACTGGAGGTTGGTCCTTCATTGTTGCAGTATTCATGCCCTTCACTTCTGTATTATGATGTCCAAACTTTAACGCGAATTCTTTTTGTTATGCAGTGTTTGTGAACGGAATGTTCTGCAAGGACCCAAAATAAGCCACAGCTGATGATTTCGTCTTTATGGGGTTCAGGAATCTTGGAAACACATCGAATCCGCTCGTATCAAAAGTCACACTAGCATCCGTCAATGAATTTGCAGGACTCAACACTCTTGGAATATCCATGGCTTGTCTCGACTTCGCTCCCGACGGCCTAAATCCTCCCCACACTCACCCTCGTGGAACCGAGGTTCTGGTCATGGTGGAGGGTACGCTACTTGTTGGCTTTGTCACATCCAATCAATTAAACAACACTCTCTTCACCAAAGTCCTATACAAGGGAGATGTGTTTGTGTTCCCTATTGGTCTCATTCACTTCCAGTTGAATATCGAAAACACATATGCGCTGGCCTTTGCTAGTCTTAGTAGCCAGAACCCAGGAGTCATTACCATTGCTAATGCTGTCTTCGGAGCAAAGCCACCCATTTCTGACGATGTTCTCACCAAGGCCTTCCAAGTGGACAAGAAGGTTGTTGACTACCTCCAAGAGCAGTTTTGGTACGACAACAACTAAAAGAATCTACGACCAAAATAAGCTACACAAATAATTGAATTAAAACATTAACCTTGTTTCCATAAGTGGTTGCTATACACACAAAATTAATCTATGTACCTCATGTATGACTGATTCGAATAAAAGATTGTTCTCTCTCTCTCTCTCTCTCTCTCTCAACTAAATGGCTATAAATGTGAAACGAAACGCACACGCTGGTGGAAGTGTACAATAATATTCAACTATGATGAACTTGGAAGTCGGAACAATGTTGTTTAAGATTAAAAATTATTTATCAGATCGATGAAATGTGTACTCTGAAAAGGGTATCATCAAAATTATATGGTACCCTAATTAATAGTCTGATTTCAAAATCTTGTGATTGGGTTTAGAGACTGTTTGAAGAAATCATAAGGGTGATCATTTCACACATTGCCGTCAGGTGGCCAAAAAGAAAAAGAACAATTGTGGTTACATCATCCGGGAGAAAGAAGTTGCAGAAAAGTATTTCACGAGTTCGAGTTTGATAAATTACAGTGGATAACATTTCTCATTTTTTCTCGGACGTACTAAATTCTGCAGATAACTTATCTGTTTCGTTAATATGGCCAAAAGAAAAATCTTTCCTGCATTCATTTTCCATCTATAGTCAAAACATCGGTTTGAAGCGTCGTAATTCAGCAGGAAAATATTTTCTCGAATTGTCTGTCACACACAATACAGTTTATAGGATTGTATGTATGTCTGTAGGACAAAGTCAAAATTTC
Organism: Syzygium aromaticum; assembly: GCA_024500025.1. Taxonomy (NCBI): domain Eukaryota; kingdom Viridiplantae; phylum Streptophyta; class Magnoliopsida; order Myrtales; family Myrtaceae; genus Syzygium; species Syzygium aromaticum. The sequence continues at coordinate 34,513,617 of CM044892.1, forward strand.
GAATCAGATATATATTGGCATATATCTATTCCTTGAAGCAATCAATATTATAAACCATAAATGGATGTAGCAGGTAAATGCAGAGACACGAATGCGGTACTTGCTATGCTCTTATTTTGACAATTTCCAGAAGAACTAGAAAGCTGAGTTGCGTCTCAACATCAGCTTGCAATAATTTATGACTTTATGGCTATTGTACCGAACAAATTTAGACATATCATGGTTCAGAGGAAAATTTAAAAAGCCAGCACATGAAACAGAGCATGGGCATCTAATCCACTTATGTGAATTCAACAAAAATAATCCTATCGAACCTGAGCCAGAATCCAAAGGAGTACTCAAGAATTGACAGAGTGAAGATGAATGTCTCCTTACACTGACTTGATTATTTGCGTTTGGTGCGTGGACTCGGGCTCGGTTCTCATGATAACTCGATGTCCTAAGTCTTAACTATTCCCTCCGTTGGCGTTATTTCTCCTCGCTCTGGTTGCATGGAAGCTCAGAGCAGGGAAAATTACAGATTACATCAGATTACGCCTCAAGAACCTTAATTTAGATGGTTGGTTACACAAAAGGAAAAACAATGACATATGCAAACTAGAAGACTGATGATCACAACTATAACAAACCAAATTGAAGGCGTCTACCTTAAAAACTCTTATTGGTGCTGCTTTTACAACCATGCAATGCATAAAAAAAATTCAAAAACACAAGTACATGATTTAATCGTAGACGCAATACATACACCACGCAAAGCGATGAAGTTCCTGCATATTTCCCTTTCAAAAGGCTTCAAGTGGTCCAATTTACTTCATTTTTAGCCCAGCAAATAAAAGTGCATTGCAAGCGAGCATATGAATGTAAAAGTGGTCCAATTTACTTCATTTTTAGCTCTAAATATTCTTTGTATTTTTCTCCAAATAACAGAGTGGGTCAAATTTTCTAATTTAACGAGGAACGACATCAGCAACCCCAGACTATTTCTTTCATGATTGTAAAAGCAAATGTCCTAAGATATGGAGATTGTCCCTTTCAATAACATTTGCAGATACAATATTGTGTCCGTCCTCACCCAAACAAGTTCCGATTGAAAAGGGTCGGATAGCAATTTTATAAAACAAAGACGGTTAGGATCCTATCGATTGCTTAGCTCGGTTTAGGCCCCTAGATCACTTCAAATCACCCTCGTTAGTATATTAATGGTCGTGATAAGACCACCCTTGCATATTCCTTTTTAAGACTTGGCCTACATGGATTTAGTCCCGGGTCGTCGCACCACTTCATGACGGTCGGTGTTCATTTCTTTATATGAGGAACAGGAAATTAAAGCAATGGACACGTGCTTGTAGTTGTTGTGGAATGACTTGTCCATTGTGTTTAAAACTAAACATGCATAATATTTGAAGATGTGCCAATTTAATGTTGCCTATGGCGTAGAAGGCACTTTACTGGGTCAACCAATCTTCATCCATTAATTGAACATATGCTGCCATGCCTCATCAAGTAGAATATCTAGAGAGAGCTTAAATAGACTTATTAACATATTTAGTTGGACTAACTTTTAACCAAAAACTTTAGCCAACAAGTGTAGGATCAACAAGAAATATTAATTGCTCTTCACCACGATACTTATGGGGCGTGGAAATCATTTCACGAATACTCTTGAATATACACCTTAAAATATTAGTTTGTTAGTACTTCATTTGGGGAGATGTTAATTAATCTAGTTCTTTAAGTATCGTAAGTTAGAACGATTTAATCCATTAACTGTTCTTTTATTTAATATAGTGTCTAACTTAAACAAACTTGTGCGATTGAGTCATCCTATCATCTAGCTGTTACTCCTCTGGTCAAATCACTGGTGTAGTGAAACAGGGAAAATGTGTATGAATGTGGCCCCACGTAAGAATTAAAAAACAAAAATGTTAGAAAGAAGAGAAATGTAGAAAGAGAGAGAGAGACAGCATGTTTGCCGAGGACATGACATACCAAGCCTCAGTCCTGATAGATAATGAAGTTGTGGTTAAATTCTCAGCTGAACCAGACCAAAGCGCATGGTACCTAAGGAGTCTTTTTGAGGATTGCAAAGACTTATTAACTCAATTGAAAAGCGTTTCCTTAGCCCACTGCTCACGGGAAGCCAACCAAGTTGCAGATTGGACCACGAAGGCCAAACGGTAAATGATACTCCACCCTAACACCTTTGGGATTTATTATGCCTTGACTCTTGTCCTCAACATTTGTGTAGTGTCACTTTGAATGAATGAACGAAATGATACCTAGTTGGACGAAAAAAAAAAAATGCCAACGGGGTTCAACAACCCTCCTAAGACACGGTGGAGATTAGGTAACCTTGCCATGCTCAAGCGAGGTCAAGGCTCGAAGGGGGGGGGGGGGGTGCGGAGCTCGTAGGGGCGTCGTCACCACCTGCATTCATTAGGAAGGGTGGCCTAACCCTCAACAGTGGCAGGGTAGCATCCGCTTGGCCGTCTTCGAGACCTTGCAGAGTCTAGGCCATGCTCTAGCAAGGTCACACGGCCCCTTAGCATCTCCAGTGGCTAGGGCAAATGGCAAAGGTCATATCAAACTTATAAAGGCTATTAAATTATGTTTCGAATTTGAGCCGTATGATAGTGTTATTTGTCCAAAAAAATATCTAGTATAGCCTTTTAATCCGAATCAAACTTGGACTCTTGGGCGGAGGAAGTTGAATTTCCTTTCTTTTCTTTTCTTTTTTTATTTTTTTGATCGAATACTTTCTTTTCTATTTAAAAAGGTTATCTTTGATCGGTTTGACTTCTTGGACTTTCCTTATATTGCGTATGGAAGGAGGCACTTCTTTTGGATATGTACAAAAAGTAAAAGAAAGGGTTTTACTTTTTCCACTTTCTTTTCTGTGGAAGCCTCATAGTGAAAGAATTTTCGAGTGCACAGTGAATTTCTAAAAGCCGTAGAGCTTTTGCTTGGCTGTAGGCAGGAGCTTGAACATCTAGAGATTTGTGCTGTGATCATTACATTTAATTAAGTTTTTTATTTCTAAATATCATGGGTTTCTACTTAATTTAGGTATGAGAAACATTTGAGGGTGCGGGAAACACTTGAATGTGTAGGCAATTATAATTTTGATTAAATGATTATTAGTGAATTATTTGTTAATGGCTCTTTCCATAGAGAAGGTATTGACACTTAGATCAAATCAGGAAAATCTCCAGTATCCTTTATTGTTCTTTGTTTATTTCTCTAATGATTACGGATTGATTTAATTGGAGGATCCTGTCAGTTTAAGCATTAATTTTACAACAAAGGCCACTAAAGCCCCTTACAAAAAAACAAAGGCACCCCTGCCACAGCAAGGTGAGGGCTCATGGGCCCTCAAATTGCAAAAAAAACGGCTTGAAAGCCCAAGCCACTCCACAGCAAGGCACGCGAGCCCTAGCCACCACACAACAAAGGCCTACGAGTCTTGTCCTGGATGGTGAAGGGCTAGCAACACTTCGTCGAAGCAAGGGTTCCAAACCTTCTAACATCTTAAAATAAAAATACTTAAAATTTTTTTTAAACCCCTCCCATTTTTTATAGGGAGCAGTAGACTGGCCGGCGTCCACGTCAGTAATATCCGATAAAAATTAGCCGGAAGGACTGAATTAGTATAAAGACAAAATGTTAAGAACTCAATTGGTACCAAAAAACGATTTATGCCTTATGAGCCCTAACAGCTTATTTATTCAATGAATCATGTTGTTTTAGAGTTTTTTAGGGGTTGAGACCCCTTTTGAGGGTTAAACCTCATTCCAGAATAATCATCAGATAAACGCATGGGAAATTTGTCTGAATATGATCAATAGCACCAAAAGTATGCATCAACAAGCATCCAATACTCAAAGATATAGTTCTATAACTACCCCAAACCTTCTTTCATAAGTTTACAGATAACTGGATCGAATATTTGCACTATTTTTGTTTTTTTTACCACTAAAAAACTCAAACTGATACATTTATGATAAATTTATCATCCGTTAAATTGGATTAATATCGTAAAAAATTATAAATTATCTCATAAATTTTCCACACTTCAAAAGCAAAGAAGGACAACTATCTCATAAAATTTCAGTATCGACAACGGTATGCATGTGAAGCTCACAGCAGACGTACAAGTTGAAAAGTTGCCATCGTCTAGACAGACATCTTCAACAGCTCAACCATTTCTCCATGTTATATTAAGAAGCATTGCTGACTCTAGGCCCATAGCAAAGCTGACCGCAGTAATGGTTTATATTTATACGCTCTTTCTTCGTCTGAATCATCCTGAACTGCATAAAAACGTTCGTTGTTCATCCTCTCGAGTCCTGGTCTATACTTTATCAAGAACTTTAAAGTTAGAAACAGTAAAATGAAATTTGGTAATCTGGGGTGGGTTAGCTTAGTTCTTTGTTATTTCCTAACAGAAAACTCGTGACCTTCCTGAAGCGTCAGTTGCCAAGAGAATTCAGCAATTTGCAAGATTCACCAGTCCAAGAAAGTAAACAAATTATACTGTCCATCCTCAAATAATGTGTCTTGCTATCTCTAGGTGATTAAGATACTGTGCATGAAACTAAAACCTTCTGTTCATTAGGTTGAAAAGCAGTCCCAGCTTGTGACGACAGTATTTTATTTCCAACCTCCCCGTGAACCGTTCTTGGAAAGAAGAAAAAGTTATACACGTGCATCGTTTGACGCCTCTAAAGGAAGGTTATTTATTTAGGTTTGTCCAACTAGAGACTTCACAGCTACTAGTATATGGTTATGAACTTTGGTGCCTGGTATATTAAATCAAATTAAGTCTACCAATTATAAATTGACAGGGAAAATCATCAACCTGAAATTTTCCCGGTGAAGATAGGTGTGCAAAGCCATAGCCAGTTGATCCAATCTTTCTTCATATTGGAAATTGTTAGAAGAAATAATTTGTGATTGATGATGCTACGCTAAGTTGATGCTGAAGCGTTGAAATGCTGAAGAAGAAATAACGAAATGTTTACAATAATATGAGTTTACCACTTCCGTTTTAGATGAACATGAACTCTTTAAGCTGAAGAAATGGAAATCAGACCAACTTCCATGTCCACGCAGTTGTCGGGGAACGTGTTCTTGAACTCAAGAAGGAGAAGAAAAGGATGTAACCTTTGAAGACTTGGTAAACCGCAGAGCACTGGCCTTTGCTTTCGTCCGCAGCCAGAACTCGGGACTCATAACCATTGCAAATTCAGTTTTTGGATCGAAGCCGCTGATCAACGCTGATGTCCTTATAAAGGCTTTCCATGTTGACAACAAACTGATCAACTATCTCCAGAGACAAAACTGGTTTGACAACAATTAGACAGCCGTTCAGAAGAGTAACAGTGTTTTTTCAATACATTACAAAGAAGAATTCTTTTGAATAAGATACTGACTTTTTGGTACTAGTACAATTGCTTGTTATCTAATATTGATAAGATTCCACTGTTTGCTCTCTCTCTCTCTCTCTCTCTCTCTCTCTCTCTCTCTCTCTCTCTCTCTCTCTCTCAAATCTTTCAAGGGCTAAGATGAAAAACTATTTCAAGATCTTTTAAGATCTCTTTCCATCCTTCTTGCACCAGGTCTCTGACTAACTTCCTAAACGAGATATATTACAGGATCACTCGTTACTATTGAGTATGTCTTAAATTCTTTATGGGCTTAGGCCAACGTTAGGGCTTGGGGGTAATATAAATATTATTTTGTTCTCAAGTTATTAGGTTAAGATGTTGAGACAAGAAGAGTTTTTAACTTTTGAGCCACCTTTTGTATTCCACAATATTCTATTGTGGATTTTGCTTCTCCTCTCCCCGCGGTTTTTCCCTCAAGGGTTTTCCACGTAAATTTTGGTGTTCTTTATTCTTCTTAGTTTTAATTTCATTATTTTTTCCACATCAATCATAACAATATGTTATCAGAGCCTTGGGGTTTTTCGATCTTCTAGTTATGGCTTCAAGTTCAACAACGAAATTTGATATTGAGAAGTTTGATGGGAGGAGCAATTTCAACCTATGGCCAGTTCATATGTTGGATGTTCTTATGCAGTAGGGTTTGAAGAAAACTTTGTTTGGGAAAGGAAAGAAACCAATTAGTACGTCGAATGAAACTTGGGAAGAATTAGATGAAAAAGCTCTATATGCTATTCAGTTGTGTCTTACGAATGAAGTTCTGCAGGAGGTATTAGATCAGAAAACAACATCAGGTTTATGGACGAAATTGGAGAACATTTTTTTGACAAAGTCTCTCACTAATCGGTTGAGGCTGAGGCAACGTCTCTTCACTCTTCGTATGGCAGAAGGTGCTTCTCTTAAGTCTCATATTTGTGATTTCAATGCTATTATCTCTAAATTAAGAAGTATTGATGTTAAGATTGAAGATGAGGATCAAGTTCTTTTATTGCTAGTTTCATTACCTTCCTCTTATAAGAATTTTAGAGAGACTATGATTATTAGTAGAGAAACTATCGATCTTGAATATGTGAAGACTAGTCTTTTAAATAAGCAGAAACTAGATATAAAATTGACTTTTGAAGGCAGTAATGACCGTGGGGTTGGTTTAGTTGCTAAAGGAATGTCTGTTGAGAGAAGTAATAGTAGCAGGAGCAAATCAAAATCGAAGCATGGGGATCTAATTTGCAACTATTGTAGGTGTAAGGGGCATATCGAGATAAATTGTCTGAAACTAAAGGCAAAGCAGCGAAGAGAAAATAATATGAATAAGCAAAATCAAAGGAATGCAAATCGATAGAACAATCAGAACTACCAAAATAGACAGAATTAGGGAAACGAAAATCCTGCCCAAGCTGGTGTTGTTGAAGAAGAAAATGAAGATTGGTTATTGGTTGTAGATGATAAAAATAAATTCAGAGATAACTGGATTCTTGATTTAGACTGTTGGTATCACATGTGTCCTAATCGAGATTGGTTCTCCATGTACAAGGAATATGATGGTGGAGTTATTTTAATGGGAAATAACGCTAAATGCAAAGTAGTTGGGAGTGGGACTATTAGTATTAAGATGCACGACGGCATGATCAAAACCTTGGAGAATGTCAGACATGTTCCTGATTTGAAGAAGAACCTTATCTCTTTTGGTAAACTTGATGCTTACGGTTGTAAGTTTACAGGTGGTATGACATTCCGAAATTTGCCCAATTGGGATTTATGAAATAAAAGATTTCATTAACGTACTTGTAGTTAGTTCTCGCCCGGAACTGATCATTCCTGAGATACTAACCATTAGAAAAATGCTAATTAAGGATTTAAATTCATGCGACTAAAGAAAATTTGATCATAAATTGATTTTCGACAATTGAATCGTCGAGGTGACATTTTGAGCCAATGTAGGCCGGTCTTATTTGACTGAGTTTGGGTATCGAAAATTGGATGAAACTTGAGCGTATGAAATTCCAATTTCGGGAGAGAGAGAGGAAGAAATAATTGGCCATCTTCATCATGATTTTTGACTTAGGCTATTAATGGTTGGATGACACGTGCGCTTACCTCACGCACCCAAGTGACACGTGTGCTTACCTCATCCAAACCCTAGCCTTACTCATCTATAAATAGAGGCCATTAAGAGAGAAAAAAATGAGAGCAAAACCGTGAGAGAGAGAGAGAGAGAGAGAGAGAGAGAGAGAGAGAGAGAGAGAGAGAGAGAGAGAAAATCGAGAGAGAGAAAGCCGAGGGAAAGAAAAGAAAGGGGTCGACACCGTGCATTGCCCGAGATCCCGAGGCCATCATCTTTCCCGACCATTTTCTACTCTCTAGTTCTAGTTTTGTTTAGTGTAAGTGAATTCCCTAATACCGGGAAAGGATGTTGAGATGCGTTGTGACGTGGTTTGTTTGGACCGTTTCTCGGTCGTTTGGTTGGTCGTAGTTGGTTCATTTCCTTGGTTTGATCATGTTTCATGCTTGATGTTGTTTTGAGATAGAATCGAGACTTGAATGGCAAGGTGCACATATTATAGCCATGCTTGATGTGCTCTTGTTGAACTTTGCTATTGATCTGTCATCGATGCGGGTGCGGTAAAGACTGACTTATGTTAATGGCGATCGATATATCCTCGCTTGATATTAGTGTTTTCACTTGCTGAGTCTCCCCGACTCATCCCTCGTTTTTCCCTCTCAGGTCCATAGGATGGTCGAACGGATGGTGGTGACAGGGGGAGTTTGAGCCATGTTAGAGTTCGGGGAAAGCGAGGAGCGAGAAGCAGTAGTGAGCTTAGGACACCCAAGCCATAATGTTTGTTGTGTGTAAATGGCTAAAGTCGGCTAAGTTGGCTTGTAAAATATGTTTGCGTGTCTTGTAAACATAAGGTTTGCTCATGATGTTATTTGTCTTATTTCCACTGTGTGAATTAAATGTGATTGTCCCGAGAAATGCTTCCGCTTGTGTATAATGAAAGATAATAATGAACGGGACGTCACGTGAATGACCCCGAGATTGGGGCGTTACACCAACTCTGCGGTGCTTGTGAATGGAAAGTTCTACAAGGACCCGAAGCTTGCCGTAGCAGATGATTTCGTCTTCACAAAGTTTAGATATCCTGGGAACACATCGAATCAGCTTGGATCCAAAGTAACGACCGCTTTCATCAACCAATTCTCAGGACTCAACACTCTTGGCATCGCCACGGCCCGTCTTGACTTTGCTCCATACAATCTAAACCCTCCCACATTCATCTTCGTGGCACCGAGATGCTAGTGGTCGCGGAGGGAATGCTCTATGTCGGTTTTGTCACATCCAACCAATTTAACAACACTCTCCTCACCAACTCTCCTCACCAAAGTCCTGACCAAAGGAGATGTTTTCGTGTTTTCGCAAGACCTCATTCACTTCCAACTGAATATTGGACAAACTAATGCACTGGCCTTTGCTTTCTTGTGTCACGCCCCGAACCCCATCGAGTGCGCAGCATCCCGATACTCTGTTGAATATGTGCGACGTCCCAGGAATATGTCGCCGACCCAACATACCCATCAGACCCATCAGAGTAATTTTTTTTTCAAATGTTTTGTGGCGGAAACCATTATAAAAAACTCGGACAATAAAATTGGAGACTACCAGGAATAATTAGATCGCCAAACCATCAACACACACACACACACACACACACACATATATATATATATATGACACTTCCAAAGATTTACAATATCCATAATAATTTACAGGCACACTGAGCCAGTAACTATTAACTTCTAAAACACGAAAGATCAGTATCCTAGTCAGCACTATCCAAAAATGGGACACTCTCAGACCATCACTCCGCTCCCAGAACTAACCTCTACGCCCTCTCGAAGGCGTCCACTCAGACTTACTATCCTCGTCCTCCTTATCTGCATCCTCCTCCAACTCGTGCTCATCCGATGACTCTGAATCAGGTCCCACCTCAATTGGATTTCGCTCGTCCCCTGACTCGAGCTAATCCTCAGCTTGCTCCTCTACATCTGAATCCTCCCTGTCCTCCTCTGGCTCCTTTGCAGGCTCGTCCTCCAGCTCATCCACAGGCTCATCCTCAGCTGGCTCCTCTCCGGGGTTCTCACCATACTCATTTTCCGGTCCTACCTCAGGTATCCCGTCCAGATCTATGTCCATAAGGTCAAATCTTGCCTGGGACACTTCCGGATTCTGATCTAGTTCATTCACTAAAGAACTAGGTGCAACCGGTGCAGGATAATATTCGATCTGGGCTATACTAACCTCCGCACTAGCCAATTCCCAATCAGGAGGGGGTATAGCTGCCAAATCCCAATCACCCACGCCATCGAACGGAATGTCAAAACCACGGACGGGACCAAACTCGTCCATCCTATCTCTAAACATCCACGCGGTATAAGTGTGAGCCTGCTAGAGGGGTAGCCCTATGTCCACCCAAACTACAGAAGTGTGCTTAATCCAAGTATGGTTCTCATATATGAGAAACTCTACAACTTCGTGGTCGGTGTGCATGGGGATTCCGAAGCGTTATGGCAGTAACGACGGGAGATTCATGATTCGAGCAGTGGCTCTGAAATATTTTGATTGAAACAACCATGAGACATTTCTCAATAAGTTGCAACATAAATCTTACCTAAGCTACCACGTATTTCCAGACACAACCAGACATGATATCAAGCAATCCACACAAACACCAACCAAACAATCACACTAACCTGGACTCTCGGCATATCAACCTGCACATTAGTCCACAATCACAATAAACAATTTTCACACACATTTCAAAACACACGTACTTTCCACACATAACCACATACTATTGCACACGTCAATCATGCCATATTTTCAGCCCACAATTCACACTCAGTCACGCGCAAATACATCATTTCAATTTATTTTCCTCGTCGTACCCGCACTTACTTAAACACTTTCTCGGACCGCGTAAACACACCTCAAGCCTACTCAATCGCGCCTCGAGCATCACACGCCTCAGTTTGATCCCACTTTCATTTTCCATACCACACGTCTTATTCTCATTCACTTTCCTGGCCCACGTAAACACGCCTCAGGCCCACTTGATCGTACCCCAAGCATCATACGCCTCAGTTCGATCCTGCTTTCACTTTCTTTCCTCAGCACACGCCAAATGCGACAGGCCTACATAATCGAGACCCGAGCTTAGAATGCCTCAACCCGATCCTAATCTCACCCGAGCTAATGATGCCTCGGACCAATCTCATTTTTGAAATCCCACTCTTACACTCACACACATCCGAGCATTAAATACGTGCACACAGTTGCACCCAATACATCATACAAATTGCCATTTTTCTACACCTAAATATTGACAAATCGATTTCGGCCATTCACGACACTTTCATGAAATCTCGAGCCGAATCTAACGGCGTAGACCACATGCCAAACAGCACATCATAGCACATAGAACAGCACATCACAACCAACGATCGACCTCTTAAATTCCATCAAAATTTTCCAAATTCAATCCTAAAGCCTGTTATCCCGATCAGCCCTTAATTTCTACTAAACTGCGTCTAAATGAGTCCGATAATACTCGATAAACTAGGTGAGGTTTAGATCACGACTTATCCAACTCTAGATTAACGTGGCTAGAGTGAAATGGGCGGCGATAGGCGGTGGCTTGCGGCGGCGGCGGCGATCGGCTCACGGTGGGCAACGATCGGCTCATGGTGGACGGCGGCGGCTTAGGCGTGGCCGGCTTGGCTCACGGCTGTGAGAGGGGAAAGAGGGCGAGGGGAGGGAAAGGGGGCGGCGGATCGGCATGAGGCTTAGCGAGGACGGTGGTGGGGCGGCAAGGCGAAGGCCGAGGGGGCGATCGACGGTGAGGGAGGGCTCACGGTGGAGGGGGGCCAAAAGGGAGAGCGAGAGAGAGAGAGAGAGAGAGAGAGAGAGAGAGAGAGAGAGAGAGAGAGAGAGAGAGAGAGAGTGTGTGTGTGTGTGTGTGTGTGTGTGTGTGGTCTTGACTTAATGTCCAAGTTTTGACCAAATTTTGCCAAATGACCAAATTGCCCTCCTCCCTACTTTTCATCCACCGGTCGAGATTCGATCTTATCTTGAAATCGACGAACTAGATCGAATCTTTTCCAAAATATCCAAAGGGAATTTAGGAATTTCTCAAAAAGTCCAAGAGCAAAATTGTCTTTTTCAAAATTTAGGGTAAAATGACCAAAATGCCCTTACCCATTAAAACTAGCCATTTGTAAATTCCAAAGGGTAAAATGGTCACTTTCCCATTTTCTTGCCAAAATTGAATTTTTCTGAAGGATTCGGGAAAATCCAAAGCTGCACGTTCCAACCGCAACGTCGTCCCAATGTTCTGTTGTGACTTCCCAATTTTCTGATACCCAATTCGGTCTCTAATTAATAATTGAATTTTATGTAACGTAACTTGAGTAATTCTCAAACTAACGGGTGGCTTTTTGGGGAAATTCGCGTATTCGACCCGTGACTAATATTAAATCAAGTCACGTGCAAGTTCGTTCAAATCGTGACGACCTTGGTTGTCAATAAAATTGCAAGGATCGATCGCTAGTTCCAATGGGCACGATCGTTAGATATAAGTTCTAGATCGTTCATCAATTCATTTTGTGGTCAAACGGAATCATCCGTGATCCACTAGTATGACAGTGACGAATTAGCCCTTCATTATCCTAAGATCGGCCTACATTGGCTCAAAATGTCACATCGTTGATTTTATGGTCGAAAATCGGTTCACGGTCGAATTTCTCTAGTCGTACGAATTTAAATCCCTAGTTAGCCTTTTCCTATGGTTAGTATCCCAGAAATGATCAGTTCCGGACGAAAATCAACTACAAGTACATTAATAAAATCACTCATTTCATAAATCCTAAATGGGTGAAATTTTGGAATATCACATCTTGAGTAGCCAGAACCCGGGACTCATAACCATTGCAAATTCAGTTTTTGGGTCAAGCCCCTGATCAATGTTGATGTCCTTACAAAGTCTTTCCAAGTGGACAACAAACTGATCAACTATCTCCAGACACAGAACTGTTTTGACAACCATTAGACAGATGTTCACTGGAGCAATTGTGTTTTTTCATTACATTACAAAGAAGAATTCTACTGAACAAGGTACTAACTTTGGGGCACTAGTACAATTGCTTGTTATCTGCTATTGATAAGATTCCACTGTTTGTTCTCTCTCTCTCTTTCTCTCGTAAATCATTCAAGGGCTGTGATGAAAAACTAATTCAAGATCTTTTTCCATCATGCTCGTTCCCGGTCTCTGACTAGCTTCCCAAACGAGATATATTACCGGATCACTCCATACCAATCTCAAGTATCAGCGTGTGAATAATTCTGCTTTTTTAGCATTGTTTTTTTTTTTTTTGGTAAGGAGCTGTTTTAGCATTGTTTTTTTTTTTTTTTATAACCCAGGGAACCCCCGCACAGCCGGCAGTGTTTTAGCATTGTTTAACTCAAGTAAATTCATTATTCCGATATAGAACTGCATCTTATATAATATATGCTTGCTCCCTGTAACATTTAAATGTTAAGGCAAAAGAATAGTGTTATTGAGGTCTTCTAATGTAATATTCTTGCTTGGCCAAACATCATGTTTTTGTTTTGACGTGTTATTGCACCGGTATTTTCAGCAATCTTGACCGGCTAGCCAAGGCATGCATGTGGTTGTGGACAGGCAGTAATTGGAAACCTTTTCAAGCCAATACAAGGTTGTAAAGTTTAACATAGACCGCTTCCATATGAGATTATGTGAATAGTTTAAGCTGCAGAGGAGGAAACTAACTGCAATTATCAATCTCAGCAATCATGTATGTAGAGAATACAGGGGTGATCAGACGTCTTGGAGGTCAATTAAGTGGGAGGTGGTCAACAACCTTCTTGTCCACTTGGAAGGCATTAAGTGGTCTTCGGCCTCTCTCATCCCAAAATGTAGCTCAAAGGGTGAGGCTTTGCCTCACAATTATAAATTAACCACCTACACCTTTCACAGCCGATGTGGGATAACCCCAACTAGCTAAGATAAGGTTATAAGCTAAAACAAATCAATATGTCAAGTTGAGAAACTATGGAAAAAGAGACTCGTTATAACAAAATTGAGCTCTTCTACCAAAATTTCGAAGAAGCAGGTGCCTTTTGGCTCAAAGAGAACGTTTGCGTCATGAAATTCTTCAAAATATTCATAGTTTTATTCGTCAAAGACAGAAAAATTTGATTGTTGCTGAACATTCAGTACTTAAAATGTGTTGCACAAAGATATGCGCAAAAAGTCATCATAGTATAACTATCTCAGCAACTCTCCCACTTCTTTAATGGCAAAAGAACATTACAAGTGCCATAAGTTGTGTACGGCGCTCATTTTGGTGCCATAAGGTTTTTTTTAGATCACTTTAGTGCTAAAATTTTTTGAAAAACGATCACTTAAGTGCTAAAATTTTTGAAAAACGATCACTTAAGTGCCAACTCCGATATTGTATACAATTTTTCCCTAGAAATCCGACGTGACATTTTTTTTATTAATTTCTAAAACTGACGTGACTCGCCAGAGATTGGCACTTAAGTTATCGTTTTTCAAAAATTTTAGTACTTAAATTATCGTTTTTCAAAAACTCTACCACTTAAGTAATCGTTTTTCAAAAATTTTAGCACTGAAGTGATTTAAAAAAAAACTTTTGGCACTTAAGTAATCGTTTTTCCTCCGATTTGGCACTTAAGTGAGCCGGCGAAAACTTTGGCACTAAAGTGAGCGCTGTGCAACTTATGGCACTTATAGTGTCCTTTTGCCCTTCTTTAATTTTTAAATCGGGTCTTGCTTATTTGGGCCTCCTTCAGAAGTTAGACTATTTTGCTTCTATCTATTATCGTTCGTCTCAAAACCCCAAAAAAGAAGCAAGTCCATATTCATCATTGTAGGCAGAACAAAAGAATGCATGACTTTTAAGTATATCTTATGTACTTTGGTACTAATTGGTATATTACCAGTCATTACTAACGGGGATATGTCAGCAACTCGAGAGTCTTCATGCTGCAGATGAGGAACGTTTCTCCTCAAACAATCTCGATGGCCACCTCAATCTTTTTCTGATGTGAAACAATGTCAGAAGATAGGATCTTTCCCGGGTCATGCTTCTTCCAATTTATGCTCATGAGTTAAAAACAGCGAAGAAGAAGAAGACGTAATACAAGGATGTAAAGTTAAACATAGATCGCTTCCATAGGAGATTATGTGAAAAGTTAAAGCTGCAGAGGAGGAATTCAAACAAACTGCCACATGGTCTTGGTTGTTTTGGAATGACTGCTTCGACTTTTAAAGATAAAGCTTCTGAATAACGCTTGGTAATCAGCAGTGCAACTTGTTCAATAAACTGGAGAGAGATTCTTATAAAGAATGATCGTTCATTACTCAAACTTTCATGATCAGTTACAAAGAGAACAATTCTTTTATTGCGAAGCAATTATCAATCTCAGCAATCATGTATGGAGAAGACGGGCAATCCAATGTCTTGGAGATCAATGTATACACTTAGTTGTTGTCATACCAAAACTGTGCCTGGAGGTAGTCAACAACCTTCTTGTCCACTTGGAAGGCCTTGGTGAGAACATCAGCCGAAATGGGTGGCTTCGATCCAAATACCACATTAGCAATGGTAATGACTCCTGGGTTTTGGCTGCTCAGAGCAGCAAAGGCCAGTGCAGGGGTCTTTCCAATGTTCAGCTGGAAGTGGATGAGACCAATTGGGAACACAAACACATCCCCTTTATACAACACTTTGGTGAAGAAGGTGTTGTTTAATTGGTTGGAAGTGACGAAGCCAACAAGCAGTGTGCCCTCAGTGACAACCAGAATCTCAGTCCCACGAGGGTGAGTATGGGGAGGGTTCAGGCCACCCGGAGCAAAGTCAATACGAGCCATGGAAATGCCAAGAGTGTTGAGTCCTGCAAATTGATCGACGAAAGCGGGCGTGACTTTTGATCCGAGCGGGTTTGCGGTATTCCCTGGGTACCTGAACCCCTTGAAGAGAAAATCATCTGCGGTGACTTGTTTTGGGTCCTTGCAAAACTTCCCATTCACAAATACTGCATAAGAAACATAATACTTGTTATTAGGTTTATCTAAGCGTAAATTCTTTTTGGGTAGATTTTTTAGCATCAGTAGAACAGAAATATACAAATGACGCTAGAGCAGAGCTCCAACCTTTAGGGTCATTGATGGCCACACAGAAGTCCTGAAGAGGACTTGGGTCGAAGGCAAAAGTGGTGGTGGTTGCCAGAGCCAAGATGAGAAGGCTAGTTGGAAGAAACTTCATTGCGGTTGTGGACAGGAGACTTCAGGTTTGGATATTTTCTTCTTCTTTTGTTTGCTTGAGCCTTGAGATAGGAGTGAGATGCCTTGCATGGACACAGGATCCCTTTTTATAGATGAAATTAGTGTTGACCTGGTGTTTTGTTTATATGATAAGCAACACCTGACAGGTACCAAGTCTCCAGCGTGCTGGTCAATTTCTCATGTCCAGATTAGAATTGTTCCACAACTGCCACGTTGACGAGCCCATTTCTTTGTTTTTTGTTTGGTGGGTATAGCACCCATTACTTTGACCTGTTCTCTTTTCCGCTAACCTGAAATGGAAGTGGTCCTCTTCGATAGTATTTAAATCTTTGAGATATATTTATTGAAAGTCTTAAAACTTATCTTGAAAGTATAATTTAGTCAAGTCATCGTCATATATGATAGAAAAAAATATTAAAAAAAGCCACGTTTGACAACTTCTTCGTAGATCTATCAAAAGCAACTTAGGAACACCATCCTAAATTCAACTATTAATAAACAACGATTATTTTCTCGCAAACTATTAAGAACAAAAATTGGCACATGCAATGGTAAGTTCCAGCAAGATCCTTGCACAGTCCCCATTGCTTAGCAGTTACTGGCACCCAATATGTCTATAACTCCAATACGGGCTATGAGGCAGCCCCAAAAAACGTAGTACAGCGAAGAATACAGATTACCACCCATTATGCGATTCAAAGCAAAACAGTCATTCTATTGAGAGCATTATGTTAATGCACAGTGGATGTGAACAACCACCTAATAGCCCAATTCAGACAGCACATTATAGAGGTCGATATGGCTGTGACAATGAAATATCCAAACCAGAAGACTAATTATCACAATCAGAATAAATCAAAACTGGATGATGCTGCCACATATTTTTATTGGTGCAGGTGGAGAATAGAGGGTGCGTGAGTTGTTAAAAAATGGTCCTGAGGGAAGGATAAAGATATAAAGTGTCCTCTGAATGGTTCAGTGTTTATGAAGGTCAAGAATGGACCTTTGACTAGAGCAACAGAGATACGGTTTACGATATCAACCAATGTGTGAGCACTTTCAACAACTCTTCCCCTTCTTCTCCAATTGACTAGTCTGCTTTACAGGGGCCATGAGAATTTCTTAATCCAGTGATGAATCATTCCACAACTGCTTTGACGACGCCTCGATCATGATGAATTTTCTCTGTTCCAGCTTAGTAATGCATGAATCTGATGTGGGAATGATAGTTTTCTGATAATGTCTATGTCTTTCTTTTTTTCTAGAGAGAAGAACACTAGAAGTGCTAAAACTTGTGTACGGCGTTTACTTTAGTGCCAAAAGTTTTCGCTGGCTCACTTAAATACCAAATTGGAGAAAAAATAATCACTTAAGTACCAACGGCCAGAAATTACGTCCAAATTAATACGTGGCTTTTATGATTAAAATTTTAATCTTAGTTGGATTTTTTTAAAAAATAAATAAATATATGTGGCATTTCCATGTGTACATTTAGATTTTTTAATATGTTTTCTGATTTTTTTTCTTTCTTTTTTTCTTCTCTTTCTTCTTCTTGTACCTCCTATCACCGCCAGTGATCGAAGGCCGGCCACATGCCACAGCCAGCTGCCTGGCATCGCCCGGACGAGGCCACCGTCGCCCGCCACATGCGAGGCTCGGCCGACCCTTGTTTGGGCGAGCCCCGACGAGGGTCGACCTCACCTCGCCTGGGCAAGGCCGAGCCCCGGCAAGGCCGTCCATCGCCGTGGCCACAGCGATGGCCAGCCTTGCCAAATCTGGCGAGGGTCGGCCTCATCTCGTCTGGGTGAGGGCTCCCCTCGCTAGATCCAGCGAGACTGCCCATCGCCCAGACGAGACAAGGCCAACCCTCGCCAAATCTGGCGAGGCCAGCCTCACCCAGGTGAGGCTCGGCCGGGCCTTGCCTGTGGCAGGTGACGGTGGCCTCGTCTAGGTAAGGCCAAGTGGCTAGCCACGGCCGGTGACCGGAGGTAGAAGAAGAAGAAGAAAGAGAAGAAAAAAAGAAAAGAAGGAAAAAAATCATAAAAAAATATTTGAAAAATCCAAGTGTATATGCTAAACTACATCGTTTTGATGTGTATATGCTGACTAATTCTCCGGTGAGCCACATCAGTTTCAGAAATTAATAAAAAAATGCCAATAGGATTTCCGATCAAACTGACCGGAATTGGCACTTAAGTGATTGTTTTTCAAAAATTTTGACACTAAAGTGAGCGTCATACACAAGTTTTAGCACTTTTGCTGTTCTTCACCCTTTTTTTCTTAGTACTTCACTATTTCAGCTGTCCATGGTTGACTCAGCGGTGGGATTGTGCGACCATTTCTTCAGAAAATGTATCATATATTTAGAAGTTTGAATAATTCATTTACGACAAAATGCAGGAATAGGTGTTCCTAATACATCTTCACCTAGAAAGGACATGCCTAGTTGGTGATTTGCTTCCAATTTTTTGGAATGTCATGCCATTGTTACATAAAGCACGCAGGATGGTCACACCATTTGGTCACTTGCTGTGCATTTGTGTTATGATAACATTGGCAAAAATAAGCAGAGCAAGCACCTTAATATCAGAGAGATAAAAGGTCAATTCCAGCCAAAAGTATCATCTGAAAAGCTAATGAGTATTTAAACTTCCGTATGCGGATAATACTCCTTAAGAAAAAAACTCAAGATTACTAGTTGTCGTTGGTAAAAGAGAGAATATTTTTCTATTGAGATTAAAAGAAGTATTTATAAGCTTAAGGTTAAGCCTTGTACAATTACATAAACAACCCAAATTTGCCAAACTATAAAATAATAAGTAATAACCCAACACTCCCCCCTCAAGTTGGGGCGTACATATCAGAAAGGCCTAACTTGTGGCAAATGTATGAAACTCGTCCACATCGAAAAAGCTTTGTGAAAATGTCTGCTAGATGCTCCTCAGAATGTGTGTGCACCAACTATGTATCACCACAATTCACCTTTTGCCGAACAAAATGACAATCCACTTCTATATATTTCGTTCATTCACGAAACACTGGATTGCTAGCAATGTGAACATCAAATTGATTATCATAATGAAGAGTAGATGATCTAGTCATAGGCAGTCTAATCTTAGCTAACAACATTCAAACCCATTGAAGTTCACCTATAACATTAGCCATAGCACGATACTCGGCCTCTGCACTAGATTGAGAAACAACGGATTGTTTCTTACTTTTCCATGACACAAGATTACCACCAAGAAAGACAATATCCAAAAGTAGACCGGCGATCCATTGGGCAACCGACCCAATCTACATCCAAATATGCTGTCATCTCCAAAGACTTAGGGTTAAAACAACCAGCTATATGAAAATGACCCTGATTATGGAACACAAGTCCTTGACCCGGAGCTCCTTTCAAATAACGAACAATCTATAGGACTGCTTCCTAGTGAGTAGTATGAGGAGAGCTCATGAATTGACTCACCACACTAACAGCAATGGAAATATATGGACAAGTGGTGGTGAGATAATTTAACTTACCTACTAACCAGCGATACTTCTTTGAATCATGAAGCTCTTCATGTTCATTATCAAGTTTCACCCAAGGTCCATAGGTTTGTCATCAAGCCTAGCATCATGCAAGCCCACCTCCTTAAGAATATCAAGAGTATACCTTCACTGAGAGAGAGCGATAGTGCCATCAGCAAAGGCAACCTCTATGCCAAGAAAATATCAAAGACAACCCAGATCTTTAGTATTAAACTCCTTCTATAAAAACTACTTGAGCCGTTGTATACCTTCAACATCACTTCCAGTAACAATAATGTCATCAACATAAACAACAAGAATAACACACCCCTTTGAAGAAGAGGACATACTAAACACAAAGTAATCCACACCGCATCGATGCATGCCAAAAGTAATAACCGCATCACTAAAGCGATCAAACCAAACACGAGGAGATTCCTTAAGTCCATAGAGGGCTTTTCGCAACAGGCACACCTGTTTCCCCTGAGTAACAAACCAAGGTGGTTGCTCCGTATAGACCTCCTTGAGAAGATCACTATGAAGGAATGTATTTTTGCCATCAAGCTGATGAAGAGTCTACTTAAACTGGGCAGCCAAAGAAATAACGATACGAACATAAGGAATTTTGGCCACTGGAGAAAAAGTCTCATTATAGTCGATACCATAAGCCTAAGTATAGCCCTTTGCAACAAGACACGCCTTTAAGCACTCAATTGAACCATCAGGACGGTGTTTGACGACAAAGACCCAACAACAACCCACCAATTGTTTATCAGGAGGTAAAGGGACCAACTCCCAAGTCTTATTATGATGTAATGCAGACATCTCCTTCTCCATAGCACAGGCCCAACTTGGATGGGCCAAAGCCTCATGTACACTTCTTGGCATAGATACATATGCAAGGGACGACACAAAATGAGATATCTCAAAGGTTAAGTTATGATAAAACACAAAATGAAAAAGAGGATATCGAGACCGAGTACAGTGAGCAATAGGAAAATCAACAGGAGCTAGTGGAAGAGGATCAAAAGACATGTCCACAAACCAAGAATGAAATAACACAGGTCACCACAACACCACTGAGAGCACTAATGGGTGAGATTCAAAGAAATTTTTGCTTTTCAAACTTACTATTAGTCAACCATCTAAAACTTAGGTGACTAGTCGGCAACCATAACAACAACACCACGAACATACACGAATCTCACCCAAGCCACCACAACTTTGTGATCTAATTATCACATCACCACAAACAACTCAACACCAATCAAAACACACCGTTTGGCTGAATCGGGGGCGTTGACGTCAATGGAACAGCACTAAACAGCAATGTTTTACAGGTGTTGACGTCAATGGGACACTAGCTTCATTTTTCTTCGTTTTAGAAGAAAAACAACACCTTGGACAGCAAGTAGAAAAAAGAGAGACGCCTTGGCGCTGCTAATCACGAGAACCGGCAAAAAACGACACCTGGTGTGGCTGACCCGGAGAAGCGAAGCTTGCCATCTTCTCCCACGTAGGAATGTTGAGCTCTGATACCATGCTATTGGTAAAACAGAGGATGTTTTTCTATTAAGTTTAAAAGAAGTAGTTACAGGCTTAGGGTTAAGCCTCGTACAATTACATAAATAATACTAACTTGCTAAACTATAGAATAATAAGTAATAACTTAACACTAGTAATTAAAAATTCGATATGTAGAAGGTAAGAAACCAGGGAACAAAGACTCACTATTACTGACTTGAAGTCTTAAAATGGCTAGCATAAAATCTATCATGACAATTACGATTAGAAAGTTGCCATCATGTACCCATCCTTAACAACTCTCACACTTCTCTGAAAAAATCCGCGGAGGAGCTTCGAGGTTAGAAATAATAAAGGGACATTAGGAAATTCAAGGGAATTAGCTAAAATTCTTTGTTGTTGATAGCAAAAACCTCTTTTGGAATTATAACCTTCATTTTTCAACAGAATTAGGTGACTTATGTAATATCCACCAGCTCAACATGTAAACAATCACACTCTTGATCCTCAAGTAAGCAATGTCCTATATGTTCTAGAAGCCATTGGAATAAGACATTGCTTACAAGTTCAACCTTTTGTAAAACCTTTCTGCTCGTTAGGTTGCAGAGCAGTCGCAGCTTTGGACAACAGCTGCTTATTTCTGACCTCCCATGAACCATTTGTGGAGAAAAGAGACAAAGTTCGCGTATAAGCATCAGTTAATGGACAAGGCACTAATTATACTAAATGTTCATAACTTCAGTTATGACCTCGCATTGTGTATCCAAAGGTACTTAACGTGTCAAGTTTTCTGCAACAGAAGAGTGAATCACTGCTATGTGTCTTGTTACTAAGTTCAGTATTTGGCATGTTAAATCAGATGAGTCCCCTAATTATTACTGACAGGAAATATCAGCACCGTCAAAATTTTCATGGTGACGATAAGTGTAAAAAGAGCCTTCCTGCTCCAGAGAGGGTCAATTCAATCCACTTCAGACGCAAGAAACTATGTTCAGAGAGCAGTCCTTGTTTGATCACACTGCTCCAAATTGATGCTGAAGAGCTGAAGCGATGAAGGAGGAATGATGCAAGGTGGTAAAAATTATGAATGAGCACTTCCATAGCTGATAATATACATTGTTTAAGCCGGAGATGAGAAAATCAAATTAACTGCCAGGTGATCGTAGTGGTAACGGAACAGTCCATTCTTTTGAATTAAGTAAGGAAATAAAGATCAAACCTTTGAAAACATGGTAATCTGCAGGGAAACTTGTTGAATAAATTGCAAACCAGGTCTGCCCCTTCTTCTGCAATTTCCTATAAGCGAGTCCTCATTAGCAGAAGTCCAAAAATAACCTTCTTTCTTTCCATAGTTTATTTCTTTTTCAATTATCTTCCCCAGTACATATTCGTTTTGGATCTAATAAACAGAACCAAGATTGGTTGGCTTCTGACTGGTGCTGCACTTTTTACATCCTTGCAATGTATAAAAAAAAAAATCAAAAAAGCATAAGTACACGATTGAATCATAATGCAATGCATACACCAGGAAAAGCGATGAAGTCCTGCATATTTCCCTTTCAAAAAGCTTCAAGTGATCCAACTTACTTCATCAAGAGGACTGCCTGAGGTGTCGTATGCAGGAAAAGTAAACAAAAGTTTTCAAACTCCCAAGGTCTGGTTGTTGTGACTTGCATTATATGGAGGTAGGTGAAGCTCAACACAAAAGTTGAATGGTCCGACCTTATCTACAAGTCCATTCCAGAAACTATGAGACCATCTAGAAATCCATTCAACAGAATATGAGATAACCTACTTAACAATGTCTAGCCATGTGAAACAACCTTAAGAAATGCTTTAGTCCTGGATAAGATATATTTTTAGTCCAACATATGAAGTGCATTGGAAGCAAGCATATGCTCTCAATATTCTTTGTAGGTCCCTCCAAATAACAGAGTGGATCAAATTTCTAATTTAACAAGGATAAAAATCAGCAACCACAGACTATTTCTTTCAGGAATGAGAAAGGAAATGTTCCTAAGACATGGAGATTGACCCTTTCAACAACATTTGCAGAGCCAATATCGTATCAGTCCTTGCTCAAACAAGTTGAGCATCGCCCGCCGTACTGATTCTGGCTGAGAGCATCATTGCGGTCATCTTCTTCAACGCAGCCAAAGCCACGAGCTCCGTACTGACTT
The DNA here is from genome assembly GCA_024500025.1 of Syzygium aromaticum. Taxonomy (NCBI): domain Eukaryota; kingdom Viridiplantae; phylum Streptophyta; class Magnoliopsida; order Myrtales; family Myrtaceae; genus Syzygium; species Syzygium aromaticum. Next base: position 34,536,666 of record CM044892.1, read on the forward strand.
TGGAGATCCCCTCCCTGCCTGTTCGCATACAAATCAGATTCCTCTGCATAGGTCGGTTCGTAGTTGTTCCAAACTACCAGAGCGAGCTCTTGGAACGATTGTTTGTGGACATTATCTTACAACGGCGCCACTTCTTTGGCCCTTTCTGGGTTTCCCCGTGGACCGAATCACTGAGCAAGCATGTTTAGAAGTCCCTCGTACAACTGCCTCCATGGTCCGTGGAGATGAAGATGCCTATGGAAAGGGAAAAATTACCCAAAAAAAGTCCTAAACTATACGAGCTTGTGCCAATTCAAGCATAAACCTTTTAATTTAGTCAATTTACTCATAAACCTACCAATTTAGTCATTAACCTTTAACATTCACCAATTTAGTTCTGCACCAGTTGACAATTTGTCAATTTAGCAAAGTCTGGCCAATTTTGGCCGAAAATCACTAATAGGGCGGTATAGCCTTATTTGAGTTATGCTAAAATCGTTGTAAAAGAAATGAAGAAAAGGTACAATGACGGAAACTTCTTCAAAAATGATTTCCATACCAGGTGATACGCATTCTTTAAGCAGGAGGAGACGAAGTCAAACAAATCGCCAAGTCGTCCTAGTTGTTATAGACTTGAGAAGGGGAAAATAGATGAAACCTCTGAAGACTTGGCAATCTGCTGGGAAACTTGCCGAATAAACTATACACTGAGTCAAATAATTTCATCTATAAAGAGAGATCATGTTGCCATGCAACTCCTCACTCCTCCCTCAAGCAATACTAGTCTGTGCAAAGATTAGAACTTGAGATCAGGCCCTAATTCTTATCCACAACCACAATGAAGTTTCTTCCTTTTAGCCTTCTCATATTGGCTTTGGCAGCTGCCACTGCTTTTGCTTATGACCCGAGTCCTCTTCAGGACATATGCGTGGCCACCAAAGACATGAACTCTGGAGGTTGGTCCTCCATTCTTGCATTATTCATGCCTTTCACTCCTCCATTCATACCTTTCACTTCTGCCTTATGATGTCCAAACTTTAACGCGAATTCTTTTTCTTATGCAGTATTCGTGAACGGAATGTTCTGCAAGGACCCGAAACAAGCCACGGCTGATGATTTCGTCTTTATGGGGTTCAGGAATCCTGGAAACACATCGAATCCCCTCGGATCAAAAGTCACACCAGCATCCGTCAACGAATTTGCAGGACTCAACACTCTTGGAATATCCATGGCTCGCCTCGACTTTGCTCCCGGTGGCCTAAATCCTCCCCACACTCACCCTCGTGGAACCGAGGTTCTCGTCGTGGTGGAGGGTACGCTACTTGTTGGCTTCATCACATCCAACCAATTAAATAACACTCTCTTCACCAAAGTTTTGTACAAGGGGGACGTGTTTGTGTTCCCTATTGGTCTCATTCACTTCCAGTTGAATATCGGAAACACATATGCCCTAGCCTTTGCTGGTCTTAGCAGCCAGAACCCAGGAGTCATTACCATTGCTAATGCCGTCTTCGGAGCAAAGCCACCCATTTCTGATGATGTTCTCACCAAGGCCTTCCAAGTGGACAAGAAGGTTGTTGACTACCTCCAAGCGCAGTTTTGGTATGACAACAACTAAAAGAATCTATGACAAAAATAAGCTACATGAATAATTGAATTAAAACATTAACCTTGTTTCCATAAGTGGTTGCTATACACACATAATTAAACTCTGTACCTCATGTATGACTGATTCAAATAAAAGATTGTTACCCCTCCCTCTCTCTCTCTCTCTCTCTCTCTCTCTCTCTCTCTCTCTCTCTCTCTCTCTCTCTCTCTCTCTCTCATGCATAATGATGATGACCCCTCAACCAAATGGGTATAAATCTGAAACGAAACGCACACCCTGTCAGAAGTGTACAAAAATATTCAGCTATAATGAACTTGGAAGTCGGAAGGATGTTGTTTAGGATTAAAAGTTGTTTATCAGATTGAGGAAATGTGTACTCTGAGAAGGGTATCATCAAAATTATATGTTACCCTAATTAATAGTCTGATTTCAAGGTCTTGTGATTGGGTTTAGAGACTGTTTGAAGAAATCATAAGGGTGATCATTTCACACGCTGCCGTCAGGTGGCCAAAAAGAAAAAGAACAGTTGTAGGTTACATCATCCGGAAGAAAGAAGTTGCCGAAAAGTATTTCACAAGTTCGAGTTTGAAAAATTACGGTGGATGACATTTCTCATTTTTTCTCAAACGTACTAAATTTTGTAGACAACTTATCTTTTTCGTTAGTATGGCCAAAAGAAAAATCTTTCCCACAATCATTTTCCATCTACGGTCAAAACATCGGTTTGAAACCTCGTAATTCAGCAGGAAAATATTTTCCAGGAATTGTCATCACACTCACACACAATACAGTTGATAAGATTGTATGCATGTCTGTAGGACAAAGTCAAAACTTCGAATAAGATATGTATGGCATATAACTATTTCTAGAAGCAATCAATATTATAAACCATAAATGGATGTTTCAGGTAAATGCAGAGACACGAATGCGGTACTTGCTATGCTCTTATTTTGACAATTTCCAGAAGAACTAGAAAGCTAAAATTAGCAAAAAGGACTCGCTGACGTGTTATATGCAGGAAAAGTTAGCAAAAATTTGCATACTCCCGAGGTCTAGTATTTGTGACTTACATTAAATGGAGGTAGGTGAAGCGTAATCCAATAATTGAAACTATCTATTTTCAAAGTACTTTTTTTAGGAGCCAAACGCCATTGGACCGGGCATATTAGAAGCTTCCTCAAGTGAAACTAGCAAGCTGATTTATTAATTATGTCAAAGCATAACGGTGTTGAACAGTATCAAATACATATGGAGTCGTGTCTATTTAATCCGAAATGCCATATATATCTATATCTATTTGACTAGGGCTTAAACTCAGGAATATACTATCTTGTCCAAATATACTATCTTGTCCAAGTGTTCTGCCTGAGTTCTTGATCTGTTCCCAGCATAGTTCTCTGTCTAGTACATTAGTTTATACATGTTTGCTAGGTAGTCCTTGCTCGAAGAACTTTTCAACTTCAACAACACAAAAGAAAGGAAGTTCATCCAACACAATCTACAAATTCATTCCGGAAACTTTGAGACCATCTAGAAACCCATTCAACAGAATATGAGATAATCTTCGTAACAAAGCCTAGCTGTGTAAAACAACCTTAAGAAATGCTTTAGTCCTGGATAAGATATGTTTTAGCCCAACATATAAAAAGTGCATTGCAAGCAAGTATATGCTCTGATTGTTCTTTGTATTTTCCTCCAATTAACATAGTGGGGCAAATTTTCTAATTTAACAAGGAACGACATCAGCAACCCCAGACTATTTCTTTCATGAATGTAAAAGCAAATGTTGCTGAGACATGGAGAATGTCCCTTTCAACAACATTTGCAGATTCAATATTGTGTCCGTCCTTACCCAAACAAGTTGGGATTGAAAAGGGTCAGATAGCAATTTTATAAAACCAGCATGTTTAGGATCCTATCCATTACTTAGCTCGGTTTTGGCCCCTAGATCACTTCAAATCACCCTCAATAGTATATTAATGGCCGTGATAAGACCGACGCTTGCATATTCCTTTTCAAGACTTGGCCTCCGTGGATTTAGTCCCGGGTACTTGTCGCGCCACTTCATGAAGGTTGGTGTTCATATCTTCATAGGAGGAACAGGAATGTAAAGTAATGGACACACGTGCTTGTAGTTGTTGCGGAATGTCTCGTCCATTGTGTTTAAAACTAAACATGGAAAATATTTGAAGATTTGCCAATTTAATGTTGCCTATCACGCAGAAGGCATTGTACTGGGTCAACCAATCTTTATCCATAAATAGAACATTTGTTGCCATGCCTCATCAAGTAGATTACCTAGGGAGAGCTTAAATAGACTTATTAACATATTCAGCTAGACTTACTTTTAACCAAAATCTTTAGCCAAGAAGTTTAGAATCAACTAGAAATATTAACTCCTCTTCACTGCGACACTTACGGGACGTGGAAATCATTTCACTAATACTCTTGAATATACACCTTAAACTATTAGCTTTTTAGCACTTCATTTCCCGGCGCGGGGGGCGGGGGTGGGGTGGGGTGGGGCGGGGTTGGGTTGGGTTGGGCGCTGTTAATCAATCTAGGTCTTCAAGTATCGTAAGTTTGAATGATTTAATCCGTTACCTGTCTTGTTTACTTAATGTAGTCTCTAACTTAAACAAACTTGTGCGATTGAATCATTCCGTCATCTAGCTGTTACTCCTTTGGTCAAATCGCTGGTGTAGAGAAACACGAAAAATGTGTTTGAATGTGGCCCGACGTAAGAATAAAAAAGAAGTAACAAAGAAGAGAAATGTAGAAAGAGAGAGAGATAGAGACAGAGAGAGCCGTTTGCCGAGACATCCCAAGCCTACTCAAATGCCAACAAGGGTTTAACAACCCTCCTAAGACACGGTGAGATTAGGCGACCTCACCGTGCTCAAGCGAGGTAAAGGCTGAGAGAGTGAGAGAGGGGCAGGTGGGACCAAGGGGCGCCGCCACCATCTGCATTCATTAGGAAGGGTGGCCTAACTCTCAACAGTGGCAGGGTAGCGTCCCTTGGCCCTCTTCAAAACCATGCAGAGCCTAGGCCATGCTCTAGCAAGGTCACACAGCCCCTAAGCATTTCCATGGCTAGGGGCACCGAGGCTCCAGCGAAGGTCATGCCACACTCACAAAGGCTGTTAAATTATGTCTTGAATTTGGGCCGTATATGAAACCCGACCCATCTGGAGGATTTTATTTTGTTCAAAAAAAATATCCGGTGTGGCCTTTTAATCCGAATCAAATTTGGATTCTTAGGAAGTTGATTTTCTTTCTCATTCAAAAAGGTTATCTTTGATCGGTCTGACTTCTTGGACCTTCCTTATAATGCGTATAGAAGGAGGCAGTTCTTCTGGATATGTACAAAAAGTAAAGAAAGGGTTTTTACTTTTTCCACTTTCTTTTCCATAGTGAAAGGATTTTCGAGTGAATGGTGAACTTCTAAAAGCCGTAGAGCTGTTGCTTGGTCATAGGCAGGAGCTTGAACATCCGGAGATTTGTGCTGTGAGTTGTTTATTTGAAAACATTGTGATTTGAGCTTCATTTAGGTGTGGAAAACAGTCGAGCGTGTGCATAATTATAACTCTGACTTTCCGATTATTAATAGATTATTTACTAATGGCTCTTCCCGTGAAGTAGATACCAATACTCATACCAAATTACGTAAATCTCCGGTGTCCTTTATTATTCCTCAATTATTTCTTTAGTGATTTCACGTTGATTTAATTACAAGATCTTGAGTTTCCGCACTAATTTTAAAACAAAGGCCACTAAAACTAGGGGTGTCAACGGGTCGGGTTAGGGCCATAATCGGGTTGGGTTTTGATAATACCCTACTCAACAAACCTACAGGGTCATCCTTGACCCCGCTCAGACCCACCCCAAGACCTAGTTCAGCATACACCCCAAGGGTCGAGCGGGGCCAGGCCAAGTCGGGTCAGAGGTTTTTTTTTTTTCCAAATAGATTGCAAATGACTTAGCATTTTGTTTGTTAATCCCCTCGAGCAACAGGACCTCAGCGTCATAATTCTTGTAAAACTTATGTTTTCTCCCTCTGCAGGTTTAATAACTTCCTTTCACTAAAACATTTTTGTACGGGCAGAAAATTTCTGATTTATAGAAAAGACCACAGATCAAGCGAATCCCGAGGGAAGCAAATGACAGAAATGCGGGTAACTAGCAAAACATAACACAATGCAATGGGCTAAGCAAACAAATTACAAACACTAGATAAAGCATAATGAGGATGAGCAAGCACTGGAGCCTAATAGAGTCCACGGTGTTAAAATAAAACGCTTAGCAACAAGAAATGCGGGTAAATAGCAAAACATAACGCAGTACCAAAGTGCACAACTAGAAGCCTAGAACCCATCCACTGCTTCAATGTCTAATGCTAAACTACTCTAGTACAAAAACCTTGACGAACAAAATCTTCAAAGAATAATGGATACCAAAAGTTTCGACAAACAAAATGCAGTCCATGTTTATCCAACTCAAGCCAACTAAACTCGATACAAAATTTTCTAAATGCTTTTGATCCCAACACCTAACCAAGACTCCCATGTTCACCTCTTCCCCATCCATATACCTGCAAAGACACGTGCACAAAACACTATCAGTTTCACCACCTCAGTAGCAAGTATCAAAAGATCCAAATGTCCCTATAAGACTTTAGGATCACAGACAGGCACATGTTGAAGCTAGATTCTGATGTGTAAACATACATTGGCTATTCATGTATGCTAGACAGAGCTCTTCTCTATCTAGAGAAAATTATATGGCGAAGATGATAATGTGATAGCATTTATTGGTAAGCTTAAAGAAAACATTGAAAGCAAAGACAAAATAGCAAAAATATCATTAGTGCGAACCACAATATGACCAGTGAGCCCCTGAACAAGGACAAGTTGAGATCTACGATGAAGTGACTCAAGTCAACTGGATCAAGAAAGAAGCTATCTGGAGCTCCCACTTATTCTTCCCTGGATAGTGCAAAACTAACAACCAAATAGACAAATGAACTTGAAACACATTTCGGACAAAAATGCTCAGGATGTAAAAAAAGGAGAAACGACCGACAAATGGCAATCTCCAACTTCATCAATCTTCTAGAGAAATCGATATCGAGTTTGGCTCCATGGCTATAATTGGCAACTCTGAATTAAATTCATGATGAAAATGAGAATTGATATATCCATTGAAATATATAAATTGCAAAGCAATTTATGAATTTGAGCTCCAGAACAAGTGCCTGCACCAACAACTTCCGTGAAAAGCTATTCACAAACAGAGAATACACCAATCCTTACAAAAAAAAAAAGAAACAGAGAATACACCAACTAAATTGTATATCCTGACAAATGCAAAAACTTCGTTTTCTTTTCCTTATATAAACATACCTGCAACTAAATTAGTCCTTGTGCTCATGGGCCAAATTTCTCTGTGAAAAACCTGCAAATTTCTGCATTGTGGGTGTGAGAGCCTGTCAGGAGAGAGACACTAAGAGTTGAAATTAATGAGGCACTTTGACAGTCCACTCTGATAAACTATTTTGTGGGGGAAAATGTCAATTTCCGAGATGAAACCACTGGGAACTTAATCGATGAAGGAACAGAATGCAAGGATATCCCGGCGCATGCAATTTATTGATACAATCAAAAAGTGCTTATAACAGAAAGTTCAAAAGTTGAAGATAAAACCAGAGAAAAGTTGCAAATCAGAGAGTGTTCGAGTAAACTCAGTACATGGCTTTGACGTAGATCAAGTAACATACCTACGGCCAGAGGCACCCAAAAGAAATAGATAAATCCGGCTCAAGCATGAAATTTCATCTTAATGTCGGGTCTTCTATCTGGTCGGTGAAATCGCGACCTCTGTAGCTTGAATGAAGGTGGCAATCTTATAAATGAAAAATCCCACAAACATCGGTATCAATTCTAAGTGCATATACCCAAACTCTGGAACAAGGATCCCGCAACCAAGCACAAGATTTGCAAGTATGCATCAGAGAAGTAAAGTGGACAACATATACGCTTTAGGGAAAGACAATAAAGAAACATAGAGTTCAGGGGGGAAAAGAAGGGGGCGGTAAAGAAGTCAGAAGAGTGTTATTGTCTGTTCATAGGTTCGAGAGGGTCAAATGCCGAGTAATAGATGGCCCAGCACAAAAATCTGAAAGTCTGATGGTTCTACTCTGTATCGAAAATAAATGTCACCCCAACCAATGTCCCTCCACATTTTTCCTTCCTTTCATTTTTCTTTTTGTCCATTCGACTGAAAAATAGATCACAATGTCTTTGATCACCACAAGAACTTGTGTCAGAAGAAAAGAACCAGCATCTCACGAGAAAATTTAAGATGACTGAAATCGTTAAAATTCAATCAAGTAGATTTATACTTTCATCTACCAAACAAGTCTTTTTCCTGAAAGTCTTAAAAATAGTTTAGATCTCAAGATTTCAAGGTGAAGTGTGAGTACCTAAGGAAAACATCATAAAACAAAATTTTCCATTAATTAATCCGCAAAAGCTTACACACCAAGCATTCATAAAACTCAATACCAAGAAAACCATCTGTGATGGATTACCGATGTAAATAATGCATTCGACAATCATAAGTAACATATGCACAGGCAAATAACACTTTTGACAAACCTTAGACAAACAATGAAACGATGAAACAAAACAAGACAACTCCACAATCGTCAATATGAATTCGATCATAGCACGAACCCAGAAAAAGAGAAGCAAAGGAGGACAGTCGGAAAAGCTCCCAATCGGGAGCCGGACAAACCCAGAAAGAGAGACTGGAAGTGAAGAGGAGAAGGAGCTCGAATTGAATAAGTGTTCTTTGGGAGATTGAACTAGATTTGTGCGAGAGATAGAAGAGAGAGTGATTCAACTAAAAACATAACAAAGTATACGCAAGCAAGAGAGAGCTTAGAGAGAGAGAGAGAGTGTGTGTGTGTGTAATACCCCTACCTCGGGGTCATTAACGTGACGTCCCATTCATTGTTATCTTTTTAATAAGAACAAGCGGAAACGTAAAATCGGGACAATCACATTCAGAATAACAGCGGAATTCAGACAAACAGTATCATGAGCAAACCAGTGCATGCAAACATATTTTAACAAGCCCTTCGCGCCATGGCAAACAATACATATTTCACACACATATTCTAGCGGCTCATCCGTTCCTAACTAACTATGAATAGCGAAACTCGGCTTGAGTGATCCTATCCCCTTTACTTTGTCTTCTCGCTTCTAACTCCATCCACATCTTCTCCCCACTTCCCGTCTGCATGGCCGATTTACACCCCACTCGTGGCATGCCCCGAAGCCGGCCTACCTAGACCGCCAAAAGATCCATTGAACCGACGTAGGGGCCCAACCCATTCTCCGTCAGTGTAGCCATGCCATGCTACATACGGGTGAGACACCAAATCTGTTAGGCTCTCATCAACCAGCACATACGTCATGATCCGGCAGTAGGCTCAGCCTTCTTGGTCATCTATCACGGTGAGCACTTTGGCTCTCATTTTCACGGGGTTGCCGAACCGGGTCGGTGGAGACGCCATTCTTCGAACCTGAAAAGGAAACAACGGGGGATGAGTCGGAGAGACTTAACAAGTAAACCTACTAATATTAAGCGAGGATGAGGGGATCGCCGTGAGCACAAGTCGGCCCTTACCGCACCCGCATCGATGGCAAATCAATAACAAAGTTCATACAAGAGAACATCAAGCATGGCTATAACATGTGCACCTTACCATTCAAGTCTCGGTTCTATATCCAAAACAAACGTCAAACATAAAACATAATTAAATCGAGAAATGAACCAACTACAATCAACCAAACGGTCCAAGCAAACTGTGTCACAACGTATCACAACTTCATTTCCCGATATTAGGAAATTTACTCCTCTATGAAATAAAACTAAAACAAGAAAGGAACACGAGAGTCTCGGCGAATCTTGGCCTTAAACACGAACACACGGGCCTTGGATGTGGCTTCCTATTGACTGAACAACAAGGAGAGACACGGGCTAGTCGGTGAGCTCTCTCTCTCTTTTTCTATTTCTCGATATAAACAAGAAGCAAGGAAGCAAGAGAGAAGGGTGGCCAAGTGTGTGAGGAGAGAGTGGCGTGAAAATGGCGTGAGAGAGAGGGGAGGGCTTCACGTGGGGTTCTTTCTCTCTTCCTATATATATATATAGACATTTTTACTTGGCCATCACTCAAGGCCATTAATGCATGTCATGATGATAATGCCTCCAAAGTCCAACTAATTAAGGCTTGTCATCATAAAGGGGGCTTCTAAGTCAAGGGCCATTAATACTAGTCATGATGAACCTTAATAAAGGAAGCTTGAAGGAGAAGCTTTGACCATATCAAAGCCTTATCTTCTAGTTTCTTCCCAACAAAACAAACACGGAGCCTATTTTGGCTTACTAGAAATGTCAGTTCGGCTCACAATAACTCAACACCATCGGGTTGCACAATAACAACTAATTGACATTTAAGTCGCAAACCCACATCATAATCAATTCCATGATTTCCGAGGGTTTTCCACAACAAAACATGTATAATAATCTCGTTCAACCTGAGATTCAGTGCGGGAATATCCTCAAATATCACCAAAAGACATCAAGTCGAGATTCTAACATTCTCATATAGAAATTGATGAATATTTGAAATCTGACAAAATCGGACAGTTTTGCACTATTCATGAAATCGGACTTGGAAACATAGTAAATGGACTCCAAAAATTCTCAAATTTGAATATGTCATAAACAAGGCCTTAACAAACATTTTTCATGAAGAACACGAAATCTAAATCGTTCTGTAAACACAATTTTTAGTAGCTCAAAGACAGACAAAAAACAGTTCGCTAGAACATAATTCTTGTTTCTCAAAATAAGCTCTTTTTAAAATCCAAATCATCTCAAAAAAAATCCCAAATTTATATATGCTATATAAAAAGAAGTTCTCAACAATTTTTGCGAATGAAACTTTTCCAAAATTGGCCCAGAAAAGCTTGTAGAAAATAAAGTGTGAACATCACCAAGATACCCATTCTGGCCAGTTTTACACGGTCCAAAAATTAGGCTGTCGTACTACTCATATCAAGTCTAAAAATTTTGAAATTAAAATATGTAAAACTTCAAGATGTTTGGAGAAACTTTTAAAAAGGAAGTGTTTGGAAATTCATATCACAAAAGTTTCCACAAAAATAACAATACGAATGGGTACAAAGGATCTGAAACTAGGTTTTCCAGAACAAGAGTAAAAATTGGTTCCAATTGAAAAACTACCAAACTTAAACTATAGCCATTTCCCATAGACTAAAATTGAGGATGTTACAGAGAGAGAGCCGGCAATGATGGACTGACGGCTGAGCTGCAGGTGAGTTCGGAGAGCAAGCGAGTGAGCGAGTGTTGCAGGGAAGGTAGGGTTTTGCCACACAAAAAGAGAGAGAGACGAGAGAGAGAGGTAGAGGTAGATGTGTGGACTGTGGCTTGTGAGTAGTCTCACGATGTCAACGGGTCAGACCTGACCCTACCCTAACCCAATAATACCCTCACCCAAAAGCCCTACCTAAAGAAGACAAGGTCCAATCCCAAAATAACCAAAATTTTAGGGCCAAGCCTGGCCGGGCCGACGCAAGTTTTGTTGACACCTCTAACTAAAACCCCTTATCCCCTCCTTCCTTCTTTTCTCTATGTACGCACGAGTGATGTCACCACAACCCTCGTCGCAGCAAGTGATGCATGTGCGGGATGGGCGAGTGTCGCTTTGAGTGATGTTGATGGAATCGAAGTGTATGGGAATGGATGTTGATGGCTGAAGGGATAGAAGCAGGATAAAATACGACAAGAACCAAGGTATAGAGGACATGCCACCAACTAAGGATCACAATCAAGATGGACAAAGTTGACCACTAAGGCTTACAAAAAATCACTAACCGAGGATACAAAACTTCAAGATAGGAGAAGCTCATCACCAAGGCCTACAGAATATCACTAGCCAAGGATACAGTGCTTCTTTGACTCACCACCAAGGAAGAATCCACCTTCCAAGGATACAAATGCCGGGATAGGAGTTATCCGCTCTTCAAAGATAATCACTCACACGGAGGAAAGTCTCTTATATTCTCAATATTCAAAATCTAACCTCTTACATTTGAGAATTCGCCTCGTTATATAAAAGGATTACGTAGGAAATAGACTAAGTATCGAAGACACGGTAACTAATCAACATCAATGACTTGGGAACTAGAAAACACAATAAAGACCTAGGAACTAGAAAATATTACAATACCTAGAGACCTAAAATTTGACTGTTGAAAACTACAATACGCTTAAGACTCACTAATGACACTTGAATAGACGCAAAGTAATTTAAACTACACTCAAAATTCGTTCCTTATTGTTGGGAGCTGAATAGTCATCGCCGGAGATCACCAAACAATGATACAAATTGATGAGAACACCCTCCGGTCATGAAGTAGTCATGGGAGTCTCGAAATTAATAAAACATTTGAGCATCGATGCTTGAATAGTCAATCAATAATTTATCAACCGAATTGATAACTTTTTCTAGTTAATCGACAATTATTCTTGCATATCAACACCTTCAACTTGAGTTGATCGATAAAGCCCGATTCTCCCGCATCAACAAGGGGAAGGTTCATGGGCCCTCAAATTGTAGAAAAACGGCTCAAGAGCCCTAGCCACTCCACAACAAGGCACGCGAGCCCTAGCCACAGCACAACAAAGGCCTGCTAGTTATCTCCTAGATGGTGGAGGGCTAGCAACACTTTGCCAAAGCAAGGGTTCCAAACCTTCTAACATCTTACAATAAAAATATTTATAAAATTTTTAGAGTTAATACCACAAAAAAAACCCAAAACGGGTATACATATGACCAATTTACCCTAAATTAATTTTTTGACCATCAAAAACCCAAAATCAATACACTTATAACAAATTTTACCCGAACTATTTTTTTTACCACCAAAAATCCCAAACTAGTACACTTATGACAAATTTACCCTATGTTAAATTGGATTAATATCACAAAAAAATCACAAATTAGTAAACATGTAACAAACAGAGGGGTAAAACCCCAAACTATTATACCTGTCAACTGCCACGTATCATCCAACTTAGGAATTTAACGATAAAATTTAACAGAAACTAACGGAGGATAAATTTGTCACATGTGTACCGATTTGAAGTTTTGGATGGTCAAAAAATTAGTTTAGGGTAAATTTATCACATGTGTACCAGTTGGGGTTTTTCGACCAATTTTTTAAAACAAAGTTTTGTTATTTTATCAACTAATTGGTTTTGCATGATCGGAGAAAAGACGATAAGAGTAATTGGGCCAGGAGGTCATTTGTAGTTTCCATGAGAGATTGCCAAGAATAAAGCAATAATTCATCTCAATGGTCACTGAGCAATAAAATATCATATTTTAAGAAACTTCCTCCCTCCCTTTCCTTAAGGATAAGTTCAGTATGGAAAGTTCTTATAAGTGGGAGACAAAGACTCACTATAATCAAATGGGAGTTCCCTCCCATCTATTATAGGGAGCAGGTGTTCAGGGGAGAATAGAAAGCGCTTGAGCCATAGAACTTTCCACTCTTCATAAGCAGAGAAGGACAATTATCTCATAAAATTTCAGTATTAACAACGGTTCGGATGTGAAGCTCACGGCAAAGAAAAAAGTTAAAAAGTCACTATCATCTGATAGACATCTTCAACAACTATCCCATTTCTCCATATTACATTGAGAAGTATTGCTGATTCCAGGCCACAGCAGAGCTAACCGCGGTAGTGGTTTCAGTTTATTTGCTATTTCTTCATCTGAATCAGCCTGATCTGCTCAAAAGCTTTCGTTGTTCATCCTCTCGAGTCCTAATCTATACTTTATCAAGAACTTTACAGTTAGAAACAGTAAAATGAAATTTGGTAATTTGGGGTGGGTCAATATTAGAATAATTAAATATTAAATCACACCTTATAAGCTTTTTAAATCATTTGACAGTAGTTCTACTAAAATCTCACATGGCAATAAGCTGGAGGTCTGAGTTCAAATCTTTCCAAATCCCATTTGCCTCTCTAATTAAATATGCTCACTCTTAGTACTAGCAAAAAGACCAAACTACGTGTAAGGAGGAGCGTTAAAATAATTAAATATTAAATCACGCATTTTTTTAATAGTTTAAGCTTTTAGAATAGTTATCAGTGATCCCACCAAAATCTCATGGTTAACTTGGTTCTTTCTTATTTCCTAACAGAAAACTCATGACCTACCTGGAGCGTGCAATTTGCTGGATTCACAGGGTCCAAGAAAGTAAATAAATGATTTCTTGTAAGCTCTACACGATTAAGGTACTGTGCATGAAACTAAAACCTCCTGTTCATTAGGCTGTAAAGCAGTGGCAGCTTGCAACGACAGTATCTTATTTCCAACCTCCTTATGAACCGTTCTCAGAAAGAACAAAAAGTTATACACGAGCATCGTTTGACAGGGCCTCTAAAGGAAGGTTATTTATTTGGGTTTGTCCAACTAGAGAGTGCACAGCTACCTAGTATATGGTTATGAACTTTGGTACCTGGTATGTTAAATCATATGAAGTCTCCCAATTATAAATTAACAAGGTAAATCATGAACCTGAATTTTTTCTTGGTGAAGATAGGTGTGCAAAGCCATAGCGTGTCCATTCAATCTTTCTTCAGATACGAAAGTGTTAGAAGAAATGGTTCGTGATGGATGACGCCTCACTGAGTTGATTCTGAAGAGTAGAAATGATGAAGCAGAAATAATCACATGTTTGCAGCAATTTGAGCTTACCACTTCCATATCAGATGAATGTGAATTCTTTAAGCTGGAGAAGAGGAAATCAGACCAACTGCCATGTCAACGCAGTTGTTTATAAGAATGCTCTTTACTGGGTAGCCTTCTTGGACATACACTAAAGATTTTTAAAAGAGTTGAAGAAAAGGTTCAAGGATGGAAACTTCATCAAAAACCATTTCTATATCAGGTGATGTGCATTCTTTAAGCAGGAGGAGACGAAATCAAACAAATCGCCAAGTCGTCGTAGTTGTAGTAATTCATCCTTGGACATGAAAAGGGGAAAATATATAAAACCTCTGAACACTTGGCAATCTGCTGGGAAACTTGCTGAATAAACTATATTCTGGATCAAACAATTTCATCTATAAAGAGAGATCATGTTGCCATGAAACTCCTCACTCCTCTCTCAAGCAATACTAGTCTGTGCAAGAATTAGAACTTGAGATCAAGGCCCCAACTCCTATTCACAACCACAATGAAGTTTCTTCCGATTAGCTTTCTCATATTGGCTTTGGCAACCGCCACTGCTTTTGCTTATGACCCGAGTCCTCTTCAGGACATATGCGTGGCCACTAATGACCTAAACTCTGGAGGTTGGTCCTCCATTCTTGCATTATGTGTGCCTTTCACTTCTGCCTTGATGTCGAAACTTTAAAGTGAATTCTTTTTCTTATGCAATATTCGTGAATGGAAAGCTCTGCAAGGACCTGAAACAAGCCACAGCTGATGATTTCCTCTTTATGGGGTTCAAGAATCCTGAAAACACATCAAATCCACTCAGATAAAAAGTCACACCGGCTTTCGTCAAGCAATTTGCAGGACTCAACACTTTTGGAATATCCATGGCTCGCATCGACTTCGCTCCCAATGGCCTAAATCCTCCCCACTCTCACCTTCGTGGCACCAAGCTTCTGGTCATGGTGGAGGGTATGCTACTTGTTGGCTTCGTCACATCCAACCAACTAAACAACACTCTCTTCACCAAAGTCCTGTACAAGGGGGATGTGTTTGTGTTCCCAATTGGTCTTATTTGCTTTCAGTTGAATATCGGAAACACATGCGCATTGGCCTTTCCGATCTTAGCAGCCAGAACCCAGGAGTCATTGCCATTGCTAATGCCATCTTCGGAGCAAAGCCACCGATTTCTGATGATGTTCTCACCAAGGCCTTCCAAGTGGACAAGAAGGTTGTTGACTACCTCCAGGCGTAGTTTTGGTACGACAACAACTAAAAGAATCTATGACCAATAGAAGTTACATGGAATAAATACAAGATCAACCTTGTTTCCATAAGTGGTTGCTATACACACATAATAAAGCCACGTACCTCATGTGTGACTAATTTGAATAAAAGATTGTTACCTCTCTCTCTCAAGTGTAATGACAGTGACCGGATTCATGCTTCAACCAAATGGCTATAAATGTGCAACGAAATGCACAGACTACCTGGAAGTGTATAATAATATTGAACTATGATGAACTCGGAAGTCGGAAGGATGTTATCTAAGATTAAATATTGCTTATCAAATCAAGGAAATCTGTACTATGAAAAGGGTATCATCAAAATAATGTGCTACCCTAATAAATAGTCTGATTTCAAAGTCTTGTGATTGGGTTAAGAGAGTGTTTGAAGAAATAATCAGGGTGATCATCCACACACACTGCCATCAGGTGGCCAAAAGAAAATGAACAGCTGTAGGTTACATCATTATCCCGGAAGAAAGAAGTTGCTGAAAGGTATTTCAAGAGTTCAAGTTTAATAAGTCACAGCGGATGACATTCCTCATTTTTTCTCCGATGTACTAAATTCTGCAAATAACTTATCTTTTTCATTAGTATGGCCAAAAGAAAAATCTTTCCGGCAGTCATTTTCCGTCTACAGTCGCAACATTGGTTTGCAACCTCGTAATTCAGCTGGAAAATATTTTCCAAGAATGTCATCGTGCACAATACAGTTTATAAGTGTGTATGCATGTCTGTAGGACAAAGTTAAAACCTCGAATAAAATATGTATAGTGTAGATCTATTTCTAGGAGCAATCAATCTTATAAAAACATGTATAGATGTAGCAGGTAAATACAGAGAGACGAGTGCGGTACTTTTTTTTGGTCACTCAAATGCAATACTTGCTATGCTATTATTTTGACAATCTCCAAAAGAACTAGAAAGCTAAGTTGCATCTCGACATTAGCTTGGAATAATTTAACACTCTATGGCTATTGTACCGAACAAATTTAGACATATCATGGTTCATAGGAAAATTTGTAGATGACATACCAGGAAGAGCCAGCAGATAAAACAATTCATAGGCATCCAATTATGTGAATGCAACAAATCCTACGACCCTGAGCCAGACCGAAAAGGAGTACTCGAGAATTGTCAGAGTGAAGATGAATGTCTCCTTGCGGTGACTTGATTATTTTCGTTTGGTGAGGGTACTTGGGTTCGGTTCTCAGATAACTCGATGTCATAAGTCTCCATTGGTGTTAATTCTCCTCTCTCCGGTTGCATGGAAGCTCAGAGCAGAAGAAAATTACTAATTACATCACATTACGTCTCAAGAATGACATATGCAAACTAGAAGACTCGTGATCACAACAATAAGAAACCAAATTGAAGGCGTGTACCTTAAAACTTTTATTGGTGCAGGTGGAGATTGGAGAGAGTGGTAGTCGTTAGAAAAATGTCGTACATACACTTATTACTCCACGGAGAAGGATTAAAACAGAAGATCCAATGACAGATGCAGTGTTTTATAGATGGTCGTCACTAGACTTTGGACTGGGTGACTTTTGTTAGAAATTAAACCAAATTTGTTGATACTTGTTTCCTTTTTTGAGTCTGTTCGTATTTCCATATTTTGATTTTTCGTGTTTTTTTAGGTGCTAATTATAGTTTGAGCACGAAAAAGGAAAGTTTACTAAGTCAATTAGATTTCCTATTTAGAATAGGTTTCCTAATTGGAGTAGGTTTCCTAATTAGAATAGGTTTCCTAGAAAAAGGTTTCCTATTTTGAATCAAACCATGGCCTATATATAGTCTATTTCTCTTGTAATTGAGATATGCAATACAAAGGCGCAAATTGCGATTGTTTCATCTTCAAAAAATTTCTTCCATCAAATCAAGTTGTTGCCTCGTATCTGACGCTCAACAAATTGGTATCAGAGTTTACGGTTCATGATCATGGCCTCAGCGAACAATCAACTTCCTCTTCAATACCCCCATCTTACCAAAGAAAATTATGGTAACTGGGCTGTTAGAATGAAAGCTCTACTCGGCGCCTACGGTGTGTGGAAACTTGTTAACACTGGCTATGATGAGCCAAAGGATGAAGCCACGTTAAACCAAAACCAGAGGAATGCCTTGGAGAAGGTTCGATCAAAAGATCAATATGCCCTGTCAATCATCTATCAAGCGTTCGATGATTCCATGTTCGAAAAAGTTTCGAATGCCACTACCGCCAAAGAGGCATGGGAGATTCTTCAAAATACACATCAAGGAGTTCAGAAAGTTAAAAAGATTCGCCTTCAAACCTTAAGAGGCAAATTCGAGGTAATTCATATGAAAGAATCTGAATTGATTTCTGATTATTTCACGAAAATTTTGGAAATTGTTAATAAGATGAAAAGAAACGGAGAAGACGTTTCTGATGTTCGTGTTGTTGAGAAAATACTTCGGTCCTTAGACAAAAAGTATGATCATATTGCGGTTGCAATTGAAGAATCTAAAGACTTGGATGCCATGACGATTGATGAACTTATGAGTTCATTACAAGCCCATGAAGAAAGGTATAGAAAGAAAAAGATTGAACCGGTGGAGGAAGTTCTCCAAACACAATTGACCATTCGAGATGAGAATGAGCAAAGAAGAGATCCCGTACAAAATTGCGAGACAAGTCAAAATCGTGATCGAGGTCGTGGCCGAGGTCACTTTCGAGGAAGAGGTCGTGGACGAAGCAGAGGAGATCCTGCTCGAAGTGATGGAGGATACCAGTACCAAAAATGTGTTCGTGGAAGAGGAAAGAATTCGACAAGCCAATGGTATGATAAATCTAAAATCCGATGTTATCATTGCAATAAACTTGGCCATTATGCTTCTAACTGCTGGAACAAAGAAAGTAGCAGAGCAAACGAAAAGGCAAACTTGGTGAATGATGCTGATCAAGTTCTCTTATTAGCATTCAAAGAATATGAAGAAGGTCAAAACGATACGTGGTATTTGGATACCGGCGCAAGCAATCACATGTGCGGGAGAAAGGAGATGTTTGCCGAGTTAAATGAGATAATTAAAGGGACTATCTCATTCGGTGATAACTCTATAATTCTTGTTGAAGGAAAAAGTACAATTTTGATTTGCTTAAAGAATGGTGCATGTCAGTTTATTACCAATGTTTGTTATGTTCCAAAAATGTCAAGTAATATCTTAAGTTTGGGACAACTTCTGGAGAAAGGTTATACAGTTTATATGAAAGATCTTAATCTTATGTTGAGAGATCGAAATAATAAATTGATTGCAAATGTGAAGATGTTGAAGAACAGAATGTTTATTCTCAATATAAAGAGTAAGATGTCTCGATGTCTAAAGGCGTGCGTAGATGATCCTTCATGGTTATGGCATTTGAGGTTCGGCCATCTCAATTTTGGCGGACTCAATTTGCTTTCTTGCAAGAAGATGGTTTTTGGCTTACCACGTATTGATCATCCCAATCAATTATGTGAAGGGTGCGTTATTGGCAAGCATTCCAGAACTAGCTTTCCAAAATAGGCGACCTATCGAGCAAACAAGCCACTTGAGTTGATTTATTCTGATTTATGTGGCCCGATCAATTCTCACTCATATGGTAATCATCGATATTTTGTTACTTTTATTGATGATTTTACTCGGAAAACTTGGGTGTATTTTTTGAAAGAAAAGACATAAGTATTTGACACTTTCAAAAATTTCAAAAACCTGGTTGAAAAGGAAAGCGGCTATTTTATCAAGGCTTTAAGGACTGATCGTGGTGGAGAATTTACCTCAGTCTTATTCAACAAATTCTGTGAAAATCATGGTATTCGGCGTCTCTTGACGGCCCCGTATTCTCCTCAGCAAAACGGTGTGACTGAACGGAAAAATAGAACTATTCTTGATATGGTTCGAAGTATGTTGAAGAGCAAAAATTTATCCAAAGAACTTTGGGCTGAAGCTGTTTCATGTGCCGTCTATCTTCAAAATAGATGTCCCGCATATGGACTTGAAGGCATAACTCCATAAGAGGCATGGACCGAGAGAACACTAAGTGTTTCGCACTTAAGAATTTTCGGGAGCATTGCCTATGCTCATGTCCCGGATCAAAAAAGATCGAAACTTGAAGACAAGAGCAAAAATCTCATCTTTATCGGGTATGACTCATCATCAAAAGCCTATCAATTATTTTACCCTAATACTTTGAAAGTGTATGTAAGTAGAGATGTTAAGTTCGATGAAGATAGAATGTGGGAAGAAAATCTAAAAAAAGAAACGAATGTTCGTGGTGATTCCGATCAAACGGAGTTGAAGGAACAACCTTCACCTTCGTCTCCAATATCTTCTTCAAGTTCATCAACACCATCCTCTTCAAAGAGTGTTGATGAACCGCTAGTGCCAAAATCAAGAAGATTGTCTGAAATTTACGAAGCTACCGAAGAGCTTCATCTTATATGTCTTCTTGCAGATTATGAACCACTTGCTTATGATGATGCGACCAAAGAAGAAAAGTGGAAAAAAGCCATGAATGAAGAAATTGAAGCCATCAAGAAAAATCAAACATGGGAGCTTGCTAATCTTCCGAAGAACAAGAAATCAATTGGTGTTAAATGGGTGTACAAGGCCAAGAAGAATGAGAAAGGTAAAGTGACAAAGTACAAAGCTAGATTAGTCGCGAAAGGGTACAAGCAAAAAGCCAGAATTGACTATGATGAAGTTTTTGCCCCTGTCATCCGCATGGAAACTATTATATTAATTATTTCTATTGCTACTCAAAATAATTGGTGGATTTATCAAATGAATGTCAAATCAGCATTTTTGAATGGCATCCTTGAAGAAGAAATTTATGTTGAACAATCCAAGGGGTTTGTTGTGAAAGGTCATGAAAACAAAGTGCTGAGGTTGAAGAAAGCTCTATATGGGCTTAAACAAGCACCGAGAGCATGGAATTCCAAAATTGATGCATATTTCAAGGCGAATAAATTCTCTCAATGTCCATACGAGCATGCACTCTATTTGAAGCAAGAAAAAGATGATATTTTGCTCGCCTGTTTATATGTTGATGATCTTGTTTTTACAGGAAATAATTCAACGATGATTGATGCTTTTAAGGCATCGATGGTGAAAGAATTTGAGATGACTGATAATGGTCTCATATATTATTTTCTTGGTATCGAAGTAAAACAAAGTGCCGATGGGATTTTTATTTCCCAAAAAGGATATGCAGAAAATATCCTAGAAAAATTCAACATGAAGAATTGTATGCCGGTCAATACACCAATGGATTGCGGAACCAAGCTTTCGAAGTTTGATGATAGTGCCGATGTTGATTCGACATACTATAGAAGCTTGATTGGGAGTTTGAGATACTTGACATGCATGAGACCGGATATTATGTATAGTGTTGGAATTGTGAGTCGATATATGGAGAAGCCGAAATCATCTCATCTTAAAGCTGCAAAGAGAATACTTCGATATATCAAAAGTACTATTTCTCATGGCTTACATTATTATTGCTCTAAATCTTTCAAACTTATAGCTTATTCGGATAGTGATTATGGTGGAGATATCGACGATCGAAAAAGCACCACAGGATTTATATTTTTCTTGTGCGACACTGCTTTCACATGGTCATCAAAGAAGCAATCAAGTGTTACTCTGTCGACATGTGAAGCTGAATATGTAGCTGCATCTTCATGTGTTTGTCATGCAATATGGTTAAGAAGACTACTCAAAGATATTCTTATGGAGCAGAAGAAAGCAACAGAGATTTTTGTTGATAATGTTTCTGCTATTGCTTTGGCGAAAAATCCAGTTTTTCATGAATGAAGTAAACATATCGATAGTCGATATCACTTCATCCGAGAATAGGTTAAAGAGAATGAAGTTGAAGTATTGCATGTGAAGACCGGAGATCAAGTAGCAGATATTTTTACTAAACCTCTCAAGATCGATGCTTTTCGAAAGTTCAAGAGCCTGCTTGAAATAATCGATGGAAGAGAATTTGGTATAAGGGGGAGTGTTAGAAATTAAACCAAATTTGTTGATACTTGTTTCCTTTTTTGAATTTGTTCGTATTTCCATATTTTGATTTTTCGTGTTTTTTTAGGTGTTAATTATAGTTTGAGCACGAAAGATGAAAGTTTCCTAAATCAATTAGATTTCCTAATTAGAGTAGGTTTCCTAATTAGAATAGGTTTCCTAAAAAGAAGTTTCCTATTTTGAATCAAACCATGGCCTATATATAGTCTATTTCTCCTGTAATTGAGATATGCAATACAAAAGCATGAATTGCGATTGTTTCATCTTCAAAAAATTTCTTCCATCAAATCAAGTTGTTACCGTGTCTCTGACGCTCAACAACTTTAATTGTATGGTAGAAAGTCACCACTGTCTAACCACTTTGAACAGCTCTGCCCCTTCTTCTGCAAATTCCTATAAGTGAGTACTCGTTAACAAAAGCCTAAAATTAACCTTCTTTTTTTGCATGTTACAGGTCTCTTTCTTTACAATCATTATTCCCGTAAATGTTAATAAACAGAACCAAGATTGGTAGGCTTCTGATTGGAGCTGCACTTTTACATCCGTGCAATGCAAAAAAACATTCAAAAACACAAGCACATGATTGCATCGTAAATGCAATACATACACCACTCATCCTGCATATTTCCCTTTTAAAAAGCATCAAGTGGTCCGATTTACTTCATTAAAAGGACTCCCATGTGAACGTCGTATGCAAGAAAAGTTAACAAAATTTGTATGCAGGACTGCCGAAGGTGTCACGCCCGAACCCCTCAAAGCGCGATCATCCCACGTACCGATCTAATCTGCAACAACGTCTCAGGCCGCGTCGCCAACCGAACTCCCAACACAGAGCATGAGGCACATGCGGGAGCAATGATTAAAACACCCGCACAAAACAATACATGATCAAGGGTAGCAGGAACGTCGAACAATTCAAAGCCTAATAATCAAGACTTGTATTGGACTTCAAAACATATACAATGTCCACTAATCACCAATACAAAACATCAAACAAAAGCGGGTCGACGGCCACTACTAACAAAATCCCTAAGTGGCCAAGGGGCAGTCTACGGTGGGGCTACAATCAAAGGGTTACTGGCCCGACTTAAGGGAGGCTAAGACTAATCCTAGGAAACTTAATCGGGATCAAATCCCGATGAGTTGAACTCAGCCTCGATTATCTCATCCTCTAAATCCATATACTTGACCTTGCCAACCTGATCGGGATCCTACTCTATGGGCTCCGGATTCTCATATGGATCGGGTACATCGGGCAACCTCTATTAGGAGTCTGAAAAATGGGGTTTAAACAACTATGATATGAATCTCAGTGAGTAGGCCTCCTAAACCGAAATTAGGCTAATATACACCTCTCGACAAGCAAATCAACACAACCACAAACCTAGGCCCTCGGACCCAGATCAATCATACAACTGACCCTGCAAGTTAGGCATTTTATATAAATCACGACACATACGCGACACACTGATCACACGTACACCATACGCATGCTCATGCTTCAAAGTGCCTGTCTCACACATGAATCACTGGCACACACATTAGTCACATACTCTGGCACACATTTGCCATGCTTATGAATTTTCTCAAATCATGCACTCTGGCACACGGCTCATTTTGCAGTTTATAAACCGACCCGAAAGCCACGACCCGAAGGCTCACAATTTCTGACCCAAAGGCTACGGCCCGAAGGCTCACAACACTCCGCGGCCAACGTAAAAACGCTTCACTTGGCCCAGTGTCTCTAGCCCACATAAAACGCATCAGGCGCAACACCGATCTCTTTACGAACCAAAGCCCGCGTAAAACACATCAGGATGGTCGTCTTCTGGACGTACCGGGCATCGTCCTACTTCAAAGTGCATGAGGACGGCATGACCCGAAGGCCACGACCCGAAGGCCTCAAGTGATCACATGGCACACTGCCAATTTTTATCTGAACCCAGCATAAAACGCATCGGGCAATTAGGTGATCACATGTTCATGTCAGGTACGCATTCTCGCACAATTTCATCTCATGCCCCATTCTCAGCATACACAATGCGTGGCCATGTAATGTCGTGCAATGCAATGTGAGCATTCAATTTCAGCACGGCATTTCAACAAACATGCCAAATCAACGTGCTCAAATAGCCAATCAATTGCCCATACTTATTCACATAACATGCACACTTGGCCGACTTGTACCATGTAGCCCAAAACATAATTTACGCAATTGGGCAATAAACATTCACACCAATGATTGGCCAATCACATACCGCATTGCTCGAACAGGAAATTAGGCGGCATGGCATTAAACAATTGAGCACGACAAAGTACCATTCAACCACCGAATCGCTCAAACGAGGCACCACAAAAATTTAACACAATCAAGCATAATTTGTACCCAAATCAGCCACTACATGGCCCAACCATTCACACATGACAATTCACGAACAAACCACACATTAGCTGTACGATGCCCAATTAAACCTCAATGGATAGCCACTACTCAGTTCGAGAGAGATAAAATCGGGTCCAAACTGAGCTGTTGCGCATTGATCGAAATCCATTTGAAATAAATGGTAAATCAATTCCAAAAATTATTAAATTTGGATATGTTGTACAAAACATCTCAATGAACATTTTCCGTGAAGAACTCAAAACCCAGTTCTAACCGTAAACACCTCGTTTTGTCACTTGAAATCAAACAAAAATCAACCCGTTAGGTTAGGCCACCTGACCATCAAAATGCATCTCATCCAGTACCCAAATCACTTTGGAAAATATTGAAATTTTTATATGTTATAGCCACAAATGTCCCTAACAATTTTTGTGAATGAAATATTTTGAAAATAGTCCTGGGAAAATTTATAAAAATAGGTCGGATGAACAGTAAATCCGGTAGTTTTGTTTCGATCCAAAAATGGACTTCCGAATAACCTCAAATGATTTCCAAAAATTCCGAAATTAAAGTATGATATACTTAAAGATTTTGGGAACAACTTTCATGAAGAACACTTCTTCATATTCGGCCCACAATGATCACAAAAAAAAAATAATAACAAAGCGTAGAGGTACAGTAAAATCAGTAATCCGAGAATCATTAAACTTGCACCATTAAGCAAATCCGGCTCATCCAACCTCTAAACCAAGTCTCCACAACTTTAAAACCATCCCTAAATCATCAACTTAGACCCTTAAAATCACCACAACCTCAGTCCAAATCAGCCCCCACTAATTAATCCCTAAAACTTGTCCAAAGTGCACATAATCCTAATTAAAGGTTAGGACTTCCACTCACAAGGTTTAAGCTTCAAAAGTGGGCTGAACAAGGAGAGAAACGGGCTGAACAGCAACTGGATCAAACCGGTTCAGCGGTGACGCTCCGGCGTCCTCACGGCGACGGACGACGGTGTTCCGGCAGCAGTGACGGTTGCTCCTGTGGTGGCTGCTCCTCATGGCCAAGGGAAGAGAGAAGGGAGATGGTTGGGGGAGGAAGATGACCAGCGTGAAAATGAAGATGGGGGAGAGAGAAATGGGTCAAAGTGGGCTTATGGTCAAAAGTTGGTTGTCACGTGTTGCGATCTTTCGCGTTGGACCATTTTGCCCAATGATCCAATAGATATTATTCATCCTCACCCAATAATTGATGGGCCTTTTGGTCTTTCAATAATTTTGAATTTTCTTGATAATTAACCACAATTTAATCCCAAAAATAGCACAAAACTCGGAACCCTAAAAATAGGCTATAAGGGCAAAATGGTAATTTTTCAGTCCCAGGTCGAAATTCCATTTTTTGATCATACCGACCCCAAATATGTGTGGCCACTCAAAAATGACGTTAGCCTCGCAAAATAGTCACAAACACTCAGAATTTCAACATCAAAGTTCGGGTAAAACTTGGCGATCAAAATTGCTCAATTCAAAATTTTAGAGCCTCTCACTAACGGATGGCTGTTTAGGGATTACACGTATGACCTAGGGTCACACGAGTCGTAACGGATTCGATTACTGGGAGAACGCAAGGAATTATTGGTTATTCCAAGGGTCACGATTGTTCGATTCAAGTTCGGATTTGTTCGCCACTCGTACTCTTGGTCGAGCGGAATCACCCGCAATCCGATCGTACGTCGTTGGCCATACCAAATCCGTCACTTTCCTAAGATCGTCCCACACTGGCCCAAAATACTTCCCTATCGTTTCTCGGAATCAGTGCCCCATTCGCAATCGGGTCCTCAGTCTACGTACAGTTTTCCTAGTTAGCCTTTCCCATTGATCAGTATCCCACGAAGGGCCAGCTCTGGGCGAAATGTACTAAAATCAGATGAGAAATAATATCCACTTCGTTGGATCCTGGAAATGGGTTGAAATTGAGGATGTTACAGAAGGTGTGATGACTTACATGAGATAAGAACAATTGGCAGGTACATTTCTCCTGAGCAAGTACCGGTGCAGTATGGTGGCCTGAGCGTAGATTATTGTGATTGCGATCCTGAATTTACTGTTTTCGACCCTGCAACCAAGATGACAGTTAAGCCAGGGACCAAACAAATTGTGGAAATCATAATCTATAAGGTATAAATAGATATTTTCATTCAATCTTATGCTTGAGTTCTGCTTGTTATGGATATTACTTTTCTAATTCTATATCCTGCAAAATATGTGATAAGAAAAACCAATGGATGAATTACTTGTACTAGTGTTAGTGACTGAGATTCTTCCAAATGCAGAAATGTGTTATCACTTGGGAGCTCCGTGTTGTTGGGTGGGAAGTCATTTTATACATAATGATTCTAATGCCACTTTGTGTCCCATTTGATGTGGGACTTTCGGCTTGCCTTGAACACCTTCATTGTGAGACTCTTGGCTTGTCTTTATGCAAATGCCAAGAGTCCCATATCAAATGGGAATGAAGAGACCATCAAAGGGGTTGTGTATGAAACCCATGCCAAACCATGAGCATGTGAAATTGTATGTCTTTTGTGATTACAATCCTTTGCTAGTTAAGAGCAAAGGGTTTCATTTGATCGTCTAGAACCGGACCGGGCTAATGGTTTGGTTCCCGGTTCTATGATTTGTCGATCTGGTTCCTAGTTCTAAAATTAAGAGACCGATCTTACCAGTTTGGTTCTTGGTTCCGAGCGAAATTGGACCGAACTGGGAACCAATCACCCATACAATTTATGTTTTGATTACAATTTATATTGAATAATTCATTATTTCATAATTTTATAATTCATTATTTTTTTATTTCATAATTTATTTTTAAAAATTTTAAATTACGAACCAGAACTGGCCGGTTCACACATGGCCATGAACCGGAACTGCCGGTTCCAAACCATTGCTTCGAATTGCAACACTCGATAAGTATTTAAGCCAATTATTCATCTTATCGGAGCAATTTCTAAATTAGGTCATAAACTTTGGAGTTATGTGAATTTTGAATTGCATGGTTCCATTGAGAAGTTATTGAAATGTGGATATATATTGGAAATGATAGTTTAAAGTGCTGTGGAGCCATATGGTTTGACAAACATTGATTTCGAAGTATGGTTTGATCGGAGTGAGTTTACAAACTCATATATGAAGTTTCACGTGTGAGTTATGCATAACAAACAATACGTGTAACGAAAAAATAGGAACATTTGTTATAAACGAGTTACTTCGTTAGTGTATAGGAGTCGATTAGTTGGTGAATAAGTGTGATTTAGTCGAGTTTTTTGTTAGAATAGTATAATACTTGGATTTTGATATTGTTTTTCGATTAATTGATAGGAATATGAGTTCGTCGATTCAAGTAACCTTTGTAGATGAGTTTTCAATTTTCCCAAGTGAGAAATACTATCTAACCAGTGAGTTTACAAACTCATATCTTGAAAGTTGTAGAGATTTAATATAGTTTGAGTTAAAAAAAGAGCATATTTCTTGTATAAATTGAATCGAGATTTTACTATATTTTTTAGTCGGTTGATAAGGTATTGGAAGGCATTATTTGAAATATTTTGAAATGATCATTTGTGAATGTCTTGATTAAATACTTTGCGAACGTCTTGATTAAATACATTACGAAAGGAATTGCCAAAAGCTATACATTTTCATTTGTGAAATGTTTCAAGAAATGCATTCTATTTGATAAATGGAGTGGAGAAAGATTATATGATTCGATTTGTGAAACCTGTTTATGAGATGAATTATGGATTTGTTTTATGGGTTAATGAAGAACGATATTAGTGAATTATGCTCATATCGCTATGATTAGTACCTACTGAGGGGTAAGTATGCATACTGTTATCAGGACATCCTTTTGAGCCGAACCATCAGCCGATATAGGTGAAGACCTACACAAGGGGGGAAACTCGGTTGCCATTCTTACAGGCGTTTAGCGTCACCATGGTTAGACGTTAAACATTAGTTTAGTCGATGGAATGGACCATTAACGTTTGATTTGATTGAGATTAATCGATTGATTTGACCACTAATGTTTGTTTTGATATTTGTTGATTAAAGGAATATTTCTATTTTGTATATGATTAGGTTAAAGTGATATAACTCATTTGATCTTGTGTACGTATTACTCACTAGATTGAGATAAGTGAGTTTTGATATTGTTTTATTTATGTGTATAGTGAATGTTCGATCTGTTTAGAATAAATGTACTACTCACTAAGCGATGGTTGCTCATTCCATTCATTTTACTTATTTTTCAGATTCTTTAGCAAGCTACAAGTAGGACGAGAGCGTTATCATTATTAAGAGGACATTTTAATAGTGGGGATTTTTGGGTATGAGTTGTATGTGGTTATGATGAGCTTCTAAGTTAGTTGTTTGTTGGATGTGTGTCTTTTTGGTGAATTATAGAAACTTTGATATAATGATCATATGACTCTTTTATCAAACATACATGAATATATATATATATATATATATTTCGATAACAAATTGATAATGGTTATATTTGAAACTGTATCATTCGAGTGGAAGGATAGCAGTGTCATTACCTTGCAGTTGTAAAGATGCAGGTGTGACACCAAATGTCACTGCCCAACATAGATATCCGAAGCAAACGACGTCTGCTTTTAAATATGACTTTTCCCAAAGGCAACGACGAGGCCATAATGACCACATGACTTACTCGATCAGTCCACGGTCGAAGATATTTGAACCATCCACCCATTATTGTCAAATTATATTTGAACCATCCATCCATTATTGTCAAATTAGTGCTTGAAAGTACTCTTTCACGTGTTTCTATTCTCCTCTTACTAAGAAATGGGCAACAAGCACACATTGGAGGAATAGCTGTAATGTGTTCAAGAATTAAGAGAATTGTATAAGTGTCGTCGATCAAGTATATTTTCCATATCGAAAATGGCATTTTTATTATTTTGGAGAAAATAATCATATGTCGCTAGGAAATTCAAATAGACTTTTCGTTGAGATTGTCATCTTACGTAGGTGCCATCTTTTAAAAACGGAATATTCTTATATGTCTCAGCAAAGTGGCATGTCACTTGTCCCAATAATATGAAATACACCTTATATTCCATGAGATATACCCTATTTCATTTTGCCCAAGACTTTCCCAACATGAGGCAGTGATCGTCGTGAATTAAGATCTGTTTTCATGAATCAAAGGTTGTGACAAAACATAGTTATCGAAATTGGGAAAATTGTCAAAAAAGTCTTATTCTTATTATACTTTTGCCAATTCAGCTCTAAATATTTTAATTGTGTCAATTAAATCCTAAATCTTATCACATTTTATCAATTTTGGCCTGAAGTTGTTGATGTGGACGTCGATCCATTTTATGTGACTAGGCTAGGGGTAAGCACGGTTCCAGGATAGAATCGGGAATCAAAGAATCGAATCAGTAGGTCCGATTCAGTTCTCGATTCTAGAGTGGGAGGTTTCGGTTCCTAGTTTTAACCTTTTAGGAATCGCCGGTTCCAATAAGGCTAAAACAAATAAAAACCCTAACTTTCTTTTTCTTCCCAATTTTCCCCTTGCTCCTCCATTGCGCTCTTTCTCTCACTCCCCACACCCACGACTCAACGAGACCCTCTCGCCTCTCCTCGCTTCGTTCGGTGTCCGCCTTGGCTCTTCCTTTGTCTTCATCCACCGTGGTCCAGCTCGTCCGCAGCGGAGGTGGGCTTAGCTTCAAGGCTTCAAGTGACATCCTCTGTCTTCGTCTTCATTCGGGCTCAACGCACCACCGCACACGCATCCTCTTGAGCTCGCTGCCTCAGCTCTTCCTCCTCTTGTCTCTCCGCAAGATCGGCGCCACTTCTCGCCGAACGTGGTTTCTCTCCAGCTCTCGCACTGTAGAAGAGATCTTCAAGGACTATAGCACCCGGCGCACTGCCCTTGTCCGCGCCCTCACCTACGGCACTGATCGTTGTGCGGTCGCCCCCCTCTTTGGATCTTCACATGCATGCGTTTTTTCTCTTTTTTTCTTTGGTCCAAGTTTGAATGCGTGTGCCATCGATATTTCTTTTTAGTTCTTTGTTTCTGGCTTGACGCCGTTGTTGGTGTTGGGGTGAATTTGTTTTAGATGGAGATGAATTCTACTCACTCTGCAATCCAGGTGAGGCTAAATGTACGTTGGGTTTCTTGTCCGTTGTTGTTTTTCCTTCGAATTAAAGGGCAAATGCAAGATTGTTGCTCTACGCTTTTTAGAGAAAAAAGGTTTTGACTTTAGCTTGTGCTGCAATTTTGGAGAAGTGGGATGAGGTATGTGGGAAATATGTAACTGTTGTTAGGTGATTTTTCTATGAAACCGTGGTCAATTTGATTGGGGAAGTGGCTGTGGTGGGTTGATAAAAAAGGGGGTAAGTGTGCTTTAGGTTATTGCTGGTTCTTTTTATTCATGATCTGAAAAGAAATTCTTTATTTTTTGCTTTGATATCTTAATGGGTATTTCAGTTGTGATTACGGACTCCAATTGTTAGAGCTCCTTTTTTTTTTCTTTTGGGGGGAAGGGAGGGGGAATTTAATGTTTTCTCCATTTGATACGAGTGATTAAACTGTTGTATCTGTGGATGGATATTTTGCATTTCAAGAAAAAGAGAAGTTGTGTCTGTATGGTCACCCAAACGAATCATGGGAGGTAGCTCTGCCCACCAAGGAATTTCCTCCAGAGCTTCCTGAACCAGCCTTGGGCATTAACTTCGCTAGAGATGGAATGAAACGCAAGGACTGGCTGTCTTTGGTGGTTGTGCATAGTGACTGTTGGTCGCTCTCTGTGGCCTTCTACTTTGGTGCTCAACTTAAACACAATGAAAGGTACTTTCTTTTTGCCTACACTTGCTGAAGAATGTCATTGCATATTCGGCATACTCAAAGGATCTGTCGAGGTCAATATTGTAATTCTGGGTGCCCTACGTCCCAACTCAGCAAGGCAACCAGTTAATCATAGAATTAAGAGATACCAACAAGAATTTAATGGCGCTAGCTTATTCTAGTAAAAAAGCCATTCTGCAATCTTTTGCCCAAGTTTGGATTTTGAATTTGGTACAGCAACTTGAAGTGTTTTACATATCAGATTGTTATAGTCGAAGTTGCACTATTGTTCATAGTTTGAGTAAACACCACTGAAAATAATTTTGGTTCCTTTACAATCAATGACTCCGAAGTGAATGCTCGATAATGTATTTTTACTCAAATCAACCTGGCTGAATTGCAGTTAAATTTGTTATGCTTTTTGTCATCAATTGCAGTCTTGACAAGTGGTCTGTGTTAAAATTAGTACTTTTAAAAGTACCATGATCTACTTTAACTATTGTTGAGGCGTTCTTTCACTAGAACATGGGACTATGCGGGAACACCCCCCGGATCATAGCAGAAATACTCAGAAAACCTGTGTTTAAAAATTTATAGCGACTCCTCGTTGGGTCAGAAACAGATATTAATGATGGGGAACTACTGTGCCAACATATCGAAGGTTCTAATTTTACTCGATCGCTTTATGGGAATGACTTTTCATTATTTGAATGGAAAAAATCACTAAAAATCCCAAACTATTTTATTTGTAACACATTTACCCCAAATTTTTTTTTATGACACCAAAAACCCTAAATTATATTATTTGTGATACATTTACCCAATTGTACTTTAATCTATGGGCATTTTCGTCTTTTTTTTTTCCTTTTGTTTTCCTTTCTGACGAGGGTGGCCCTCATTTGAGTCGGGCAAGGGCGGCCCTCGCTGGCGTCGGGCGAGGGTCGCCTCACCTGGGCGAGCGAGGGCGGCCCTTGCCTGACACCGGCAAGGGCCGCCCTCGCTAGATCCGGCGAGGGCCGCCCTCGCCTGATGCCGGTGAGGGTGGCCCTCGCTAGAAAGGAAAAAAAAAAAGAAAAAGCAAAAAAAAACAAAAATGCCCATGAACTAAGGTACAATGGGGTAAATGTGTCACAAATAACATAATTTGGGGTTTTTGGTATTACAAAAAAAAGTTCGGGGTAAGACGTAATTTGGGATTTTTTGTGGTTTTTTCTCTTAATTGATTTACTCAGAAAACCTGTGTTTAAAAACTTATAGCGACTCCTTGTTGGTTCAGAAACAGACATTAATGATGGGGAACTGATGTGCCAACATATTAAAAGTTCTAATTTGCTCGATTGCTTTATGGGAATGACTTTTCATTATGAAAATTACGTAATCAACTCTCTTTAATATTGGTTCTGTCATTCAATTGACAATGGTTTTCATGACTACTTTTACCATACTGTCCTTTTGTATTCTCCCCTTATTCTGACTTCCATGAGAGATTTTGAAATTAAATTTTCATCTAGCTTCTTGCGTGTATGTACTGATTGACACTAAGCCTTCTTGTGGAAGGGTAATCGGGTCTTCTGTCATTTACTTGACATTGGTTTTCACGACTATAAGATACTGTCTTTTTGTTTTCTCCCATTATTCTGACTTCTATGAAAGATTTTTAAATTGAATTTTACTCTAGCTTCTTGCATGCATCTACTGATTGACCCCAACCCTTCTGTGGAAAAGGTAATTGGGTCCTTTTCTTTGGTGTATGTTGCAAGTTCTCTTACTGAGTATCTTGAGATTGTCACTTTATGGTCATGCGTCTAATGAATGTTTATCTTTCTTGCATGTATTTTTTTTCCTGAACAATGCTTTCGTGAAGCTCGTGTCTGATTGAATAAAGGTACATGTTCTATCTGTATCATAAATTATCTATTTATCGCTTTAGTCCCTTCCCCCTTTTGTGTTCCTTTTAAGTGTGACACTTTGGGGATTTCATTTCCTAATCTGGTTCAACTGTTGCTTCTTACCCTGTCACACGAAGTCTTCTCTCTCTTCAAGCGAATCAGAGCTGTTACAATCTCGTTATGTATCCTTATAAATTGGTCCATTTTGTGAATGTGTCTGCTCACAAATTGAATGACTCTTTCATTGGCATCTAGTTTGCAATTGGATATAATAGAAGAGGACTCAAAGAGACGGAGCTGAAGAATTCAAAAGATAAATCTGATGGTTCTGATTTACTACCTTTGTTGGACCGCCACAAATGCTTGGAAGTCATAGCTGCAGCAGTTAAGGATGCTATATCAAATTTAGTTGTGGATCTGAAAAACCTTGAGGTAGAGCTCCCTCTCCCCTTCTCTCTCTCTCTCTCTCTCTCTCTCTCTCTCTCTCTCTCTCTCTCTCTCTCTCTCTCTCTCTCTCTCTCTTGTTTATCTGACATCTTTTATTGTAGATTTCTGTTTTGGTTGAGCTGCTACCTCTTTTGGCTGTTCCGAGCAGGTTGAAGATTAAGATTGAATTGGGTGAATTATGTTCGTCAGTGTTGCCCTTTTTTTTTTTCAACTTCCTATCTTAGTTTTAGTGGGTCGGTCTCTTTAATGTTGCGTTCTATCCCCTTTCTATTAAGAAAAATGTGACTTTTCAATAACTAGATTTTTGTATTCTTTTTTATGAATGACAATTTTGTTCATTTTCGTTTTGTTTAACTAAAATGAAAAAAAAAAAAAAGAGCCTGTTGGAATCTGAAATCGATTCTGGAACCTGTGACAGGGTAGGTTTTACGTTTTGACGGTAGGTTTCACGTTCCAAAAAATGAGGAACCTATATTTAAGAGTAGGTTTTAGGTGGAACCTGTGAGGAACGTGGAATCGCTCACCCCTATACGTAGCTAACGTTGATGTGAACAATTTTTAATGATATTTTTTCTATTTTTTTATTGTTTCTTTTCTCTCCTTCCCCTAATTGTGGGCCAGCGACTCGGCTACAAACGAGGGCCAACAACCCTCGCCAGACATGGGCCAACAACCCTCGCTGGCCATGGGTGAGCGCATCAGGCCTTCAGCCACATCCAGGTGAGGGACGACACCCTTGCCTATTGGTTAGCGAGGGCTGCAGTGCCCCCACTTGGATCTTGACAATGGCGTGGAGGCCTTCTCCCGTGGCCAACAAGGGCCATGACACCCTTGACACCCTTGCCCAGTCTAGGCGAGGTCGTTGGCCCTCGCCAACTAGAGTTGTAAAAAGAAAATAAACAATAATAATAAAAATTTTGGAAAATATTATTAAAAATCCCACGTTAGCATTGCCAGTGCCACGTAGTATGGTTAGCGTCCACGTCGACGATTTGGGGCTAATATAGGCTGGATAGACTCAATTTGAATGTTTAGGACTTAATTGTTACACTTAAAAGGTTTAAAACTAAGTTGACAAAAGTGCGATAGAATTAGGATTTTTTGGATGATTTTCTCTATCAAAATTGTCATAGAGATTGTAACAATCTCACAGTACAAGATATAATCAAGTTTCTTTGGTTCCGGATTCGGTAAATTGAAATTCAAGAGTCTATCAGATGGACACATCGGCTTCAGTTATCCAGATTTGAAATCTGATACAGGACTTGATTAGAAAATTCAAGGACTCGTTCGACAAATTTAAAGTTCAAGGGCTGGATTGGAAGAAAAAAATACGATAGTTTAGGGACCGAAAGCAGACTTTTTGCCTTCCAAGAAACAGAAGACACGTCGTAACCAAAACTTTTCACTTCCAATTACGGGCTCAAGCTTCGCTAAAGCGGCCTAGCAGCAGCTCGGCCCACAAGGGAATCGACCTCAAGAGCGATGTTAACCTCCAAAAGGGTCGTCCATGCATGCTCACGTGCCGCAACTTGACTTTTTTCGCGGGGGATATAATCAAAGTAGTGTAGTTTTGTACCTAACCTCTTGTTATGCGCGTTCACGCGAGAGATTGACACTAGAGTTTAGACAGCAAACCTTGCAAAAACCACATGTGGGTCAAAAGCAACCCGCAGAGCGAAAGGGAAAGCGTATGGAGCAAGTTGGGATATATTGGATGGAAGGATGATTAGCAAAAAGAATTTGAAAGCAAATTACAGCTGGAACCAACATCATATCACATTAATACTAGGAGGCCATGGTCAGCTCCAAAGGAATGCGTACAAACCGCCTTTCGTTGATCCCATATTGGGATGGTGATTGAACAATTGCAATCGATTTTGCTTAGGTCTTAAATTGCATTCTTTTATGGGTGTTTGGTGAAATAATTTTGAGAGCTATGACTTTGTAAAAAACACATTCAAGAACAAAAGCGAACGACCTTATCCCATCCCCCCAAAAATCTCATGAAGCAAACCATCACATGGATTCAATTTGCCTACTTTCTCATATATCTTCCCCAAGGACAATTGGACATAAATCCTCATAATCAGGGGCCCCAGCTCGCATGGCCGCTCCAGTATGCTTATGGTCAAATGGTTCCACGTAGCTTTCCCTATTGGATTAAGAAAGACAGGGGAAAAATATTCATGAGATTTGACCAATTGTATACGCAGCGGCATGGCAATTATTCACTAATTAAGATTTGACATAGGGACTTGTCGTTTGAGTTCGTCCCTCTAATCTCACTGAAGCTATATGTGAACAAACTGTGTATATAATTACATTGATTAGGCCTGTCGTTAAGTGTTTTTTTTTTTTTTTTGGGGGGGGGGGAAGGGGGGGTTAATAGATGTTAGATGTTCCTCCCGGAGCAACCACATGCATGTGATGATGTATACATTGTCACATTTCACACAATCTTACTGAAATTTTATTCTAATTTCGAAACAATATCTTGCGCTTCTATAAATTTAATATCACTTTTCGAACAGAAACATTAAAGCATCGGGCTGCAATATTTCAAAATTGTGACATGAATGTTACTATTAAGATATTTGTGTACATTCGTGAGTAAAAAACCGAACAAATAACCAGCTAACAACTTTTTTTAAGAGAATTATGTCCATTGGTCAAGACTCTCAAAGAGAATCTTTCGAACCAGCTAATAAATCTACCAGTCAACAATAAGAGAAATTTATGTTTCTTCAAGTTCCGATTGAAATTTTTTTTTGCATTTTTTAAAGTTGCTAAGGAAGAGACTTTATAACAAAATAATCGTTTTTCCATTCACAAGCAATATCGGTTTCTTCTTCTTTTTTCATGCCTCTACTCTTAGCACATGTCCTCTTAAATGGGTCTCGTCACAATCGCTTATTATGGTTTCACGCCATCATTATATGCTGCCTATCCGACAAGGGCTTGGGGGACACGTGTTGCATTGCTTTATTAAACCCTAAAATGTCTTCCCCTATCTAAGAAAATAGTCAGCAAAATCTTTGTCCGACCTAATTAGCAACTCGATTGGATGCATTTTCAGTCGTCTTCGCATTAATCAAATGCACTTGTCCTTGTAAGAAGCACGATAAACGACAACACACTTTAAATTGAATGGCCTTTTTGTGCATTTATGTTGATTGATTAGAGGCTTTTAATTAAGCTTTTACCTATACGCACATGAGAGATCATGCTATTAATTACCTTCAGTGCAGACTTTTCAAACCAAACCCCAAACACTTAGCACATTTTCTAAGTCCAGTTCCATGACACTACTTGAACACGCGTGCGTCCATATGTGTGTAATCTCTCTCTCTCTCTCTCTCTCTCTCTCTCTCTCTCTCACTAATATGTGTGTGTGTGTCAGTGTGTGCGTGTCTTAAGTTATGCCTCTAGATAAACCGTTGAACAAATTAAAAAACCTATGGTGTTTCCACGTAAGGTTAACACATTGACCTATTCATTAAGACCCAAAATGGAAGATCAAGACGTACACGGCACGTAAACTTTCTTTCCTGTACCACGGTTTCACTTTTCTATAGTAATTCTAACACGGTTAATATCAAATCGAGTACTCTCTAACTTCCGACCAAAAAAAAAAAGTACTCTCTAACTATATGTGTCCTCTGGTTGGACCTGGGTACAAATTGTGCCAATTTATTAGTTTTTTTTTTGTTTTGATTGATGGGGTAGTATCCTCTAATGAATTTTATTGGATCACCGAATTCACTTGACGCGATGTCATGCGTGGAGAGGAAAGGAAAGGAAAGAGGAGGAGGTGCCTGTTATTCTTCTTTCGCCATTTCTCCAACTTGCAATATAAATACACCATATAATCTTGCAAGCTCTCACCTGCCCTCAGCCCCTCAGCTTGTTTCCTTCTTATTTTTTTGGGGGGTTTGCACCTAAAAGATTATTATCCAACAGAACGATAACAAACTTGAAAATGGTTTTTCATTTGTCAAGCATTTCGGTTGGTCAATTGCATGTTTTGAGTGTTTTGACTGTTTCTGTGCATGTTATGTGGTGATTTATTAAATCCAATCTCTCTCTCTCTCTCTCTCTCTCTCTCTCTCTCTCTCTCTCTCTCTCTCTCTCTCTCTCTCTCTCTCTCTCTCTCACTCTTTCTCTCTCTCTCTCTGATAATTAATTTTCAAGAAAGCGCTGTTTGCCAACCGTTTCCGTAGTGACAATTGAAAATAGTCGGGGAGCATTTTGACATGAAGCGACCGAAGTAAAGTAACATTGCCCTTCCTTCTTTCCTTGCTAGAGAAAGGTGTGGAAGTGGATATATGTGTTGATGGCGTCAAAGCTCCAGATCCCTGCAAATCGGAATATGTGGAAGAGAATGATTTGAGAAGGAAAATCCAACAACAAGGAGAGATGTCGTCATGTTTCGGGAAAAAAATAACATTACGTGGAAGATGGAACTAAGCCCCCTCCCACCAAAAAAAAGTAATTAAAGTAAAAAATCGCCAAGTTCAAACCCCACCCCGATTTTTATATTTGTACTCATTTTCATTGTGCAATGCTAAATTCTTCTCGTGGGCATCTGTCAATCCCTTTCGTTCATGAACAGTGTATCAACCGCTCTGGGTCAAGTCACGGTCGCTTATACTTTCATGTCGTCATTATCCTTTCTTTGATGGCGGACACAGCACAAATCGTTGAATCTACACTAGTTCGTCACACTTGGGTGATTGCTAAGTTGACGTATGGATATTACTGCAGCAGTATGCTCTTCGATTGTACTCGCTAAATTGCCCATGTGTCCGTCCAAAGCAATCTCCGGAGCGAAATGAAAGCATGCCGAGCAAGATCGAGGAGAAACTTGAATTTTGGATGGGAGGATGATAGTGAGAATGAAGCAATATCACATCATATTAATACCGGTGGCTCTCGTTCAGTTCCAAAGCAACCTCTCGTTCTTGACCCGCATCGGTATGGCTATTGCGATCGATGATTGTCACGAAAAAATGGTGCAAGAGAATATAGCCCCGATGCATCAGCAACCTCATTCTTGTCGATCTCGCTTGCTCGTGTCAAAACATTTTGCTTTTCATTGTGTGAAGTTGGGGGAAACCAGTCCAGGGATAAAAGTCAGACGTGGACAACGTTGACTGTTTGGAGAACGTTCGATGTCCAAACAAACTCACACAACTCCTCGCTTACATGAGTTGCCTTCATTGTTAAGCTTTTCTAAGCAATTTACCTACGATTAATGAGTCGCGCATAAATGTATGTATCGATTTGTGACACGAACATGAAATTAAGATCATCCCAATACGCTATCCAAGCCTATTCCTATCCACTTGCTCTGTTTGTTTAATCCCTAAGTACAGATGGACGAGAGAGGCCACGCGCAATATCTCTCTCTCTCTCTATCTTTTTCAATTCCTCCAGGCTCAAAGGGTAAAAATTGGAGCCCACCTCTATTTTTCTTCGTCGCCTGTTTAAGCGCTCCCTCCTTCACCAACCGAGGATCGCTCCTTCCTTCGCTCTCTTTTGTCAGTGTGCTCTCTTGCTCCTCCTTCAATCTCTCTCCCTCTTCATCTTCATCATCATCATCATCATCATCATCAAACCAGACCCAAGGTACCCTTTCATTCCAGCCCACTCGGTATCGATACAGACTTGTTTTCCTTACTTTCTTCAGGTCCTCTCCTCAGTCTCGATCCATTAAAAAACCCCACCGAGCTCCTATTCCCTCGAAGGACACGAGTAGGAGAGACTACAGAAGGATCCCAAAGGGATAAAATGGTGGCTGAGATAATCAGCAAGTTGTTCACAGTATTTGCACTGTGGTCGGGGAACGTGATCAGGCAGGAAGAGCTCCGTCCGGCCACTCATATTTACACCTATCGGAGGTCTGGCCTGTACTCGCACCACGGTTAGCATTCATCCTCTTTTTCCTTTTGCACTATCATTATCGTCGACTAAATTATTGTTTCTTTATCTTTCATATTTGCCCAAGAATAATAGCTGTATATGCTTGATATGATGGATCAGTTCAGCGATGATCAAATCTTGCCCTTGTCTTCTTTTCATTTCTATGGCCACTCGTACATTTGATCTTGCCCATCCGGCCTCCCCATCTTCGGCCTCATCCTCCCCTTCACCGGCTCTCTTTTTTTCTTTTTTTTGGTGTCGGACTTCACCGGCTCTCTGGCTCAATGGGCCACGGACGAGCTCTCGAGGACTTTGAATGCCAAGAAGCTGATGGGGTTCACGGTAGGGCTCAACCACATTTATTTGTTTAACTTCTGAGTTTTTCCATCTCCACAGCTGCGAGCTCCCCATCCGGCCTCCCCGTCCTCGGCCTCGTCCTCACCTTCGCCGGCTCTCCGACTCACCGGTCCTCGACGAGCTCGTCGAG
This sequence comes from Syzygium aromaticum, assembly GCA_024500025.1. Taxonomy (NCBI): domain Eukaryota; kingdom Viridiplantae; phylum Streptophyta; class Magnoliopsida; order Myrtales; family Myrtaceae; genus Syzygium; species Syzygium aromaticum. Next base: position 34,576,397 of record CM044892.1, read on the forward strand.
GACTTTAAACCCTAGAAACTGTTTGTTGACTGGGTCCACCTTATGTGGGGCCCAGCCAGCGTAAAACAAAATAAAAGAAAACAAACAAAAAGTCAAAATAAAAAAAATAAACAAAAAAGTTACAAAAGGAGAAAGGGGCAGCTTCGTGCAGAAGAGAGGAGCCCACAGAGAAGAGAGAGAAAAAGGCGAGAGCACCGAGAGCGAGAGGAACAGGGGAGAAGAAAACGGGCGCGTCTTCGCGGTCTGATTCGAGGGCCAAACGTCGTCGGAATTGGCTCAAATTTTAGTACGTTGTTCGTGAGACCGAGGGCTACGAGGTGGTCGGTTTCGTTAGTTGAGAATCTCCTCCGAACTCTTCAATCACGGTTAGGATTTTTTCTCCTCCATTTTGTGTACATCCACCTTTGTGGTGAAGAAACGATGTTGAAAAGTTGATGTTGTACCTCTAGTGTGTAACTAGAGAGGAAACTAGTGTGTATCATACTATTCTTGGTGATTAGTGGAAGTTTTATGTGTGGGGCGGTCTGTGATTTTTCCCAATTTGGGTTTTCACATTAAATCTCCGTGTTGTTGCATTTGTTTCCTTATTATTGCGTGGTTATATTGCTGGAATATCATTGGTTGTTGTTGAAATTAAGTCGATTTCGATCGGTTTAATTTTTGGGGGAGATATTGATCCTGAATTGGTTGAGTTCTTGGCGAATTGTTGCTCGCGATTTTTCCCAACACTGATGACGTTCTCGGTGAGGCTTACCCACACAAATTTATTTAGCCTCTGTTGTGGGACCAGCTCATTCCTTCTGCATTTGTCCATCCCGCGCTTCGCCCCCTCCCTCTCTCTGTGCTAGTATATAAAAAAAGTGGTGAGATGAGAAGCCAACCTCCCCCAGACAATACGAAGTATTGATATCAAATGATAGAAAATTATCCCAGTTACATGGTTTTTCTCCTATTTGTTTTCTTCTTCCTCAACATCTTTCCTCGTTCAGTCCTCTCTCTCTCTCTCTCTCTCTCTCTCTCTCTCTCTCTCTCTCTCTCTCTATTCTTCTTCACATTTCCTGAAAGGTTGAAATTGATCGGTATAAACACGTACCTCAGTTAAATCACGTAAAACATTGAAACTTTGTGATTCGTCGTCATGGAAGTTTATTCTCTGTTAGTCTTTGATTCTCCAACACAAAGACTAATATATTACGATTCACTTAGTCAATCCTCTCTCTGTCATCTACCCACATCTATTCGCTTCTCATTCCCTATTAATAAGTTGATTATGCGGTTACTATTTGCTATGGGTGATTTGGACAATCGATTCGTTTTATTCATTGCACGTGCTCACTATCAATCCTAATAGGAATCTACATTGGAGGGGGCATTGTCATTCACTTCACAAGAACAGGAGTCGGAAATACTTCTCTCGATTCTTTCCGGCAAGAAGGTGAGAAGTTCCATTCGCTCCGTTCATATGCGTATGGACGGCCACTGCTAGAGTATGGACTGACTAGACCGGGGACCTGCACAACCTTGCTTGATACCAAATCGCCCAAGGAAGTCATAAGCAAGGCTTGGGAGCTTCACAAGGGAGACAGTTTCGGCGAATACAATCTCTTCCATAACAACTGTGAGCATTTTGCCACGTTTTGCACGACCGGCGTTCGAGTAAGCGCACAGACAGCATTGATCAGCACTTTTGAGCTGAGGGTCAAGGTAGCCAAAGACTGGGCAATCAAGATTTTGCAGGGAATTGAGCTCGAGTGAGCCAAGAACCCGTCCAACTTGCCTTACCCCATCTGTCTCTTTGCTAGCAGTTATTATCGTCTTTTGGAGAGAGTTATTGTTTGTCAACGGGCAGCAAAAAGGAAAGAGAGCTTAATCTTTCATGTCCAATTTAGCAAACAGTGACATTACACTTTGTTACACACTTATATTGAAACAGCGATCACTCCCTCTCTCCCTCTCTCTCTCTCTTAGTGTTGACAATATTGTCTTTTGTTCCTTTTCATTTATGATTCTTGCAACATATTAAACGCTTTACGCCGTCCCAGCATGAAATGACGATGAGACCCTTTTACCGCATTTAATGAGGTTCGAATTGGGTCTGTCCTGGGAAAGTGACGGCGATGGGGACACGAGCCCCACACTACAAAATAAGATATACCTATGATTGTGCTTTTTGAGACTTTCCTTTCGCTCGTGACAGTTAGAGAAATGTCCGGCGCACGTGCGGGGGATCTTAATTGTTAACGACACGAGTAACATTCCAACAAATCAGACCTTGACCACCGATAATTAATGATGTCCGGTCACTTCAGGATGTCCTTTGCTGTTTTAATTTTTTTTTTCGAGGTTTGAGTATTTGGAATCTCTAAACACGTAAAGAACGTTCTAAAATAATAATGGCCTTTCAAACCAGCTTGCCTTACCATGTGGTCAAGGCGACACCCGCAGGAACTGTTGGCATGTTCGGGTAGCAACTCGGGCACGGAAAGCAGACTTGATCGTTGGGTAGGCTAGAGCTGCTCAACAAAATTCTTAAGCTCGGAGAACTGGGCTGCTGTCGGCCAAATTGTGATGGCAAGGGCTTTCTCTTTCTCTCTATCTCACACACCCTCATACACACAATCAACATGGGGCACATTTTGAACTTAAGGCATGGATGTGTCAGTCCAACTTGTGCCAACAAGCATATCCATTGGCCAAGCTAGTTCTTAGAGTGCAGCAAACTAATCTGCAATGAGCGGCGGTGATGAATAAAGAATTACTGACTGTGTTCGGGAAAGATGGCCGAGTTGGGATCAATCGTCTAAGAAACAGTGTGTTTTCTATCAGCTGCAACTAATTCTTCCCAGGGTTTCCATGACCTCATTCATTGATGGCCATTGCTTGGACGAATAGCGGACACATTGGAATGCAAGTGCGGCTTCGTAAAGAGCATCCTTTAGAGGATATTGCCCTTCCAGTCGAGAGCCCATGCATGATTCTAGTCAATTTCCTTTTAAAAAGATGAGGTTAGACCCCCTCCACCAAAATCTGCTAATCAGTCGGACGACTTACACCATATGCTTGCATTCCCGTCAGAAGCTCAACCAGTACCATCTTGAAGCTATAGACATTGCTCTTCACACATAAATAACCTGTTAAACCAGAATGATGTGATAATCTAGCATGAATTTGCAAAACGTGGCTTCAGCCATGGTCAAACTTAAGTCCAAAGTGCAATGTTCTCTGCTATGATCACCCCAAGCAATTCAGAAAGCCCATCGTATTACCTGTGGCTATATACTCAGGTGCTGGCGCAGTCATAAGTTACAATAACCTGTGTTGTCACATGTGCTCTGTCTTCGTCTGGACCCTTTCTTGCCAAACCAAAATCTGATATTTTGGCATTATAGGACTATCGAAACACATGCCAAACAAAAGGTCAAAGTGGATAAGGTCTCTTTTCTACTGCTAGCGTAATCTATACACCAGTAAACTTGGACAATGCAGATTTAATAAGCTTACCTCGGGCTAATGACTGGTATTATAAACTACCTATGAAAAGAGTAGCTTGGGAATATGCAATTTAGATGACCATAACAACAAAGCCCCCTGACCTAAATTTAAGGAAATCATACTCGAGTGGCAAACCAGGTTTTGAAGATGCTTTGCAATGATAACTCCCATACTATATGTGAAAACCTGGCCAGAATAAAAGCCTGAAAGCATAAGGTTTCAAATTCTTGCTGCTTCCAGAATGCATGAGGGAATTGCAAAAGGAGGAATGATGCAAACTTATGTGAGTTATTGCAGCACAGGACAAGATTTTGGAACCAAATTTTAAAGGTAACAACAATGTGGTATTGCTTAATTTAATCTAAGTAACGAACATGAAACTTACTGAGTCAGCAATATGTTTGAGGGCTTGAAATCTCTGCAGATTGTTTGCCTGTCCAACTGGTGCAAGAACATGAGGCCTTTGGCTGCTCCTACTGCAATTTTAATCCGTGTGACCCATGGAAATGGTTTAATGGCCGAGCCCCGCTGCAGCAGGAAAGACACATCATTTGTGTAGTACATTGAAACAAGAAAAGATCATATTTGCCATAAATTTAAGGCAAGCATGTATATATTGCCCAAGAAAGAACCTTACTGCCAAAGAGATGGTTCTTTAGGGTACCCTTTGGGAAGAACTCATGGACAAGAAGTAGTTCTTTAGCCTTCAAACTGTATCCCATTAGCATGACAATGTTTGGATGAGACAAGCTGTCCAGGAAGTTCACCACTGATTGCAAAAAGTCATCACTCTCATATCAAAAAAACCTCATAATTTCACATTTTTTTAGCATACAAAGCAAACAGGAACCCCCTGCAGAAAAAGAGAGGAGACAGAACGACCAATTGCATGATGAGAAATTAAAGAAACCCACAATGGCACCCTAAGAGCCATCTACCATGGATGCACCCATCAAATTTTAGATGGTAGCAAATAATCTGAAATAAAAACTGGGATGAAATATTCAATGAAGCATCATCACCCATGTTAAATAGTAAATCCTGACAAGTGAACCACATGGTTGAATTTCATATGCCTTACTGTAAATACACAACCTCATATTCATGTAAACCGAGGAGTAAGCAAATCTTAAGTGCTCAACCTAGTTATAAAGCAAGTAAACATCCCTCGCATGATTTTGACATTGGCAAAGCCAATAGAGGATAAGATTGATGACTGTATGGGTGACCATGTAGGTCTCAAACACAAAATCATACAAGCTCTGATATGCAACATGAGAAAAGAATGCACTCATCTTGTATAGTACAAAGTAGACGTCCACCTTAACAATAGCATCTTGAGTGATGATCAATTTTGAAAAATTCAAATGCTGAATAGATTTATGTGGAGGCTAAGTCCTTCCCTCTCATCTTTTCCCTTTTAAAAGACTTGTATGCTAATAACATGTTGACCTCCATTTACCAGGTGATTCATGAAAAAGAGAATGGCATAATCTTATTCAAACAAATATGTCACCACCTCACTTACAAGGCCGGCCAGCATATTTTTCCACTAATAAAATATCCTCACTAAGGATGGTTTTAGTTCCTAGAACTACGCCGAGAAATTCAGAAGTGGCTAATGTCGTAAAACTTATATTGGGATTTAATTTTTCAGGTACATTGTAGTGACATCCTTTGAGTTTAGCTTAAAAGGCAAGGAGTCACAATAGTTTCTGATGCAGGGCCTAAAGTCCTTTTGTGAAATGCAAGAAGAGTCCCTACAATTCAAATTTACAAGCTATCACAAGACTTTTACCATAATATATATAAACAATGAAGATTCAGAAGACGTTTCTATGCCAGCTCTCAAGAACCTTAGAGATAGAAGCTAAGCAGGCAAAACTTCTCACCTCCTACTTGTTTCCTCCACTTCCGTGCTGTTTGGCTGCTGGCAAACAGACATGCATGTAATATGCACTACACAACTTAGATATAATAACTATAGGACAAGATTGTGGAATCTCAAGATTAGATCAAGAGCACAGGTGCTCGCTTGAGGTATCTATAGATCAAATGGTCCTAGGAATTACAGCAGCTTGCCTTCTCATCCACACACCCCAAGACGGCCACTCAAATGTACTTATCAAAGCAGATATGCCTTAACCATTTGTGTCTCGTCACTTTACATCCTGACAACCTGTTCAGCAAATTGGTGAAAACACCTATTCCTGAAATTTTTTGACTATTTAAATCTTTAATAGTACATGTGTCTGGCATCTTATATGAGCCATGTATTTCACCCAGCACTGTGCCTGCTGTTTTGATTTTGAATAGAGATAAAATAAACACCGGAAAATTGATGACGCCAGGTGTAGGATAGGCAAATTTTTACTCTTCTATTGCATGTCTGGAAAATACTTACACTAACCCCAGAAGCCCTTGAAAACAGAATCTCACAAGATTTTTTTAATGTTTTTATGAGGACTTGAGCCATACAATGGAAAAGCAAGCTGACTTTTCTCCAAGCTCTTGCATAAAATTGCTGGACGCTCGTGGTCATAGGACAAGTTAGTGACCTCAAAATAAAGGATAAGAGGAGCAAGGACTGTCTTCTCCTAAAAAATTGGAAACCTGACAGTCCACATCATTGATCAAACCCCCAGAAATATGTGTTCGGTTGGGCAACAACATATTCAAAAGGAAGGAAGCAAATTGAGATAGTGAGCTTCATATGAAATTAGCCACACAAAACCAGAACAATCTAGCGACAAAAAAGGCCACTAACATCTAGCATCTCATTCTCATTTTTCTACAACAAATTATGTATCTGAACACAATTCCTCCCCACCATCATAATAGAGCTTCTTGCTAAAAATGCAATAGTGATAAATATTAAATACTGCAAAGAACATTCAATCCAAGCTTTCCTGAGAGGAACTAAGATTACCTTCCCTCTTTGAATCCTTGCATGCTCTATGGGTTCAATTTTTTTATTACAATTGGAGTGATTCTTCTGCTCTGGGAAGACCCCTTCTCATCAAGGTAGCCTGTGAAGACTACCAAAACCACCCTTGCCAAAAATTGTATCAGATCTGTAGCTTCTTGTTGCAACTTTCAGCTCTACAAAACTAAAGACTCTGACTCTTGAAGTGAGGCAACATAACCATTTGGAATAGACTCATTCAACCTCCCTCCCAAGCTCCTGCTCAGATCATCCTCAGAAGACAATGAACTAAACAGTCATGGCTGGTCCTCCTGTGACTACACAAGTGAAGAGAAAAAGGTGCAGAATTTGCCATGAGCTGAAGACAGGAGCTAGAGATGAGAAGGAACTAATTGAGTTATAGAGACGTCAGCGGGTGGGAAAAGAGTTGGTTAGCAAAGTTAGAATCTGAAGTTGTAGTGGACATGTGGATGAAGCATATTCCTTCATAATCCGCTTTGTCTGTAAGTTGGGGCTTGCATGAATTTCAGGATAACAGAAGGGCAATAACTAGTATTCCAGAAGCTAACAGAGCTTTTTGATTAGGATGCGGTGCACGAGATACTTTCAGTCCCACTCAGCCATAATCCCACGACCGACAAGCTAATTTGGACCGGAAATAGCGCGCGTTCCTACTCGGTTAAAAGTGGCTACAACAAAATCTTGGTCCTAGGACAAGAAATCCAACGCCGACCAGGCATCGTCATCATATCAGCCCCCCAGAACACTATGGACCACAGTTAAGGCAGGCTCATTCGTACCCGAAGGTTCGGTCCTTCCTATAGAGCGTACGCAACGATGCACTTCCAACTAAGGAAGACCTTTATAGAAGTGGAATGGTAGGTACCTGATCCGCTTTGCCCGGTGCGCCGAAAAGCCCCAGAATCTCCTGAGCACCTCCTCCTCCTCCTCCTCCTCCTTCGCGACTGGACAAGTCTCGCCGGTACACTACGGTCGATCTGGAACAGTAAAACCGAAACCCGGCCATATATATAGATAGAGTCGAGGAAGCGTTCAATTCACAGATGCTCTTCGAGAAACGGAATCGCAGCACTGGGAAGCACACCGGACAAGACAACTCACCCTCCCGACCGCTATAAATAACGCCACCTGTGGGTTCTTGGACGTTGGAGCTGTCGCCGGAGGCTTGCGGAGAGGCTCCCCGAGGGCTCGGGCTCCACCATCGATGGAGTGAGCCGAGGAAGCAGGGGAATTGATGTAGCGATCTGTGCTCAGATCACCAGGATAGTGAATGATAACCATTCTGTTCCGGAATGAGTTCCTAAACCAGAAATAGATTTTTCTATTTCTGGTTCCTGGATGAGTTTCTGAGAAAAAAAACACGTTTGATAATAACAAAAAATTTCTATTTCTGGAACAGAAACCCGTTTGATAATAGCACAAAATTTCTATTTTCTGAAACAAAAACCCGTTTGATAAACAATAGAAAATTCTATTTCCAGGAACAGAAATTCATTTTTTTAGAAATGGAATAAAAATAATAAAAAATCCGAAAAATTCATAAAAATCTTTAAAAAAATTCAGAAAATCCCAAAAAAATTGAAAAATTCCAGAAAAAATCATCAAAATGTCGAGAAAATAAAAAAAAAAAATCAGATTTTGGGAAAATAGGAAATTTGTTGAATTTTTTCAAAAAAAATCAAGAAATCAAAAATTTCAAAACTTTACAGAATTGCTTAGAATACCTGTGGCCACCCACTTTTAGTGAAATTTAAATTTTTTTAGGTGCCCAAAAAAATCAAAAAATCAAAAATTTCAAAACTTCACAAAATAGTTTAGAATACATGTGGTCACCCACTCTGAGTGAAATTTAAATTTTTTAAGGTGCCCAAAAAAATTCAAAAACTCAAAAATTTCAAAACTTCATGTAATAGCTTAGAATACTTGTGGGCACCCACTTTGAGTGAAATTTTAATTTTTGGAGGTGAAAAAAAAGAAAAAAATAAAAAATTTTAAAACTTTATAGAATGACTTAGAATACATGTGGCCATCCACTTTGAGCGAAATTTAAATTTTTTTAGGTGAAAAAAAAACATAAAAATCAAAAATTTCAAAACTTCACAAAATGACTTAGAATACATGTGGCCATCCACTTTGAGTGAAATTTCAAAAATTTTTGATTTTTTGCTTTTTTTTTCGGCACCTAAAAAAATAAAATTTTGCTTAAAGTGGGTGGCCACAAGTATTTAAGTCATTCTGTAAAGTTTTGAAAATTTTTCTTTTTTGCTTATTTTTATTTTTTTTCGACACCTAAAAAAAATTAAATTTCACTCAAAGTGGGTGGCCATAGGTATTCTAAGCAATTATGTGAAGTTTTTTATTTTTTATTTTTTTATTTTTTTCGGCACTTGAAAAAATTTAAATTTCGTTCAAAAGTGGATGGCCACAGATATTTTAAGCAATTTTGTGAAGTTTTGAAATTTTTTATTTTTTATTTTTTTTCGGCACCTAAAAAAATAAAATTTCGCTCAAAATGAGTGGCCACAAGTATTTTAAGTCATTTTGTAAAGTTTTGAAATATTTACTTTTTTGCTTATTTTTATTTTTTTTGGCATTTAAAAAAATTAAATTTCGCTCAAAGTGGGTGGCCACGGGTGTTTTAAGTCATTTTGTGAAGTTTTTAAATTTTTTATTTTTTACTTTTTTTTTGGCACCTAAAAAAATAAAATTTCGCTCAAATTGGGTGGCCACAGGTATTCTAAGACATTCTGTGAAGTTTTTAAATTTTAGATTTTTTTGATTATTTTTTATTTTTTTTGGCATCTAAAAAAATTAAATTTTGCTCAAAGTGGGTGGCCATAGGTTTTCTAAGTCATTTTGTGAAATTTTGAAAATTTTTATTTTTTTATTTTTTTAAATTTTTTCGGCACCTAAAAAAATTTAAATTTCACTGAAAGTGGGTAGCCACAAATTCTAAACCATTCTGTTAAGTTTTGAAATTTTTGATTTTTTGCTTTTTTTTCTCACCTCAAAGGTCGTGACTTTCTTATGAATGTGTGTTGAAGAAAATGAATTCCTCAGAAATGGTTCTCACTTTTGTTCCAGAAATGAAAAACCAACTTTTTTTTGTTCTCATTTCTGGTTTCAGAATCAGTTTTGGAAGCAAACTTGTCCCGAAAATAGAAAAATGAAATTGCGTTACCAAACGGGTTTCTGGTCCAAAATTGATTCTGGGAACAAAAAACCAGTTCTGAGCAGAACCAGAATGGTTTTCATACAGTACCCAGGTAGATCTTCTGATAGCTTATCAACCGGGTCTTATGTTCTGGGCCAGGCCGAAAGCCCATGGGCTAGGCTTGACCTTCCATTGCGATGGACTGGGTTGGGTTTTTTCGAATAAGAGGGACGAGGGGCAGACGTGGGAGAGGACCGGTGGGAGAGAAAAGCGACAGGGAGGGGAGGCAAAAGAGACGCTATGGTTGCAGAGAGCGAGCTTCGAGAGTGGGTAACAAAGAAGAGAAGAAAATCTGACAAGTGAATCCATTGTGGACACGTGGTGATCAATGGCAAGACTTGCCTACTACCCAATATTTTCTCGTATTTGATGATGTTCGGACCCATCCGGATGTTCTTTGTAGTTTGGCAAGGTATGTATCATTTTCATTTCGATGGCTGGTTCATAATAATAGAGTCACTTATTTAGTTAGCCATACGTGAACATGGAATGAAGAACTTGTCCTGAAAGGTTTATGATGGGGCGGCAATTATTTCGTGACCAGAGGTCGCGCGTTTTTTTTCAGTCCGGCCTCATAAATGCAGCTTGCCCCATGGTGTGATTAAGGCATCAGCTACAGAATTGTTGGGTTGTTTTGGGTCGTGACTTGGGCATCGAGAGTGAACTTGAGCATTGAGTAGTCCTGGGCTGCTGAGCAAAATTCTTAAGCTCGAAGAGCATGGCCGATTTCGGCCAAACCATGGCGGCTCTGGCTTACTCTCTCTCTCTCTCTCTCTCTCACACACACGCCCACACACACAACCAGGATGGGTGACTTTGAACTTTAGGCATGGACAAGTCAATCCTTTTAAGAATATCTCATATCATTTAACAAATAGTTTATATATTCTTTCTATATACATGGTCTCCTTTTATCTATTAGTTTAAATTTTTGAGTTGGATTTTCTAACATGGTATCAGAGGTTACAGATAGTACCCATGTTAGTCAAATTTCACATATCACTCTTAATTCAACGTCATGCAAAAAGGTGTGGATTCATATGTTCTTTATACACGTGGTCACCCTAAGTTAGACTTTCTAACAAGTCCATCGTGAGCCAACAAGCACATAAGCCAACCTAGTTCACACCCATGTTCTTTGCGGCTCAGATGACACACGACTAATTAACTATGAAAGTGAGAAATGCAGCACACACAACAAAAGTACGAACGACTCCCATCAAATCCATATACATGAATTATTTTTGGCTCTACAGCTCAACTACCTTCCCTTCTCCAATAACTGTCTTTCTTTGCTCTACGAAGTTACAAAACCTATGTATCTCGTTAATAGTATCGCACTATAGTACAAAGCAATTATTGACAAAGTGTGTTGAAGAAATGCCATGCCAAACACATATTGGGAAAAGGACTGCAATATTTCTCCAAGAATTCAACAATGCGTTGTTTGGACGGTTTGGCGACATCCAAAACCATTCGCCAACCAATTCACAAAGTCCATCATATATTCGGGTGCTACATAGCCATAAGTTCCAATAACCTGTGTCATATGCGATATGTCTTTATCCGGTCCCTTTTCTGCCAAATTCCATGAAATCCCTACATTTGATTTAACTTCGTGGGGATTTGATCCATGAGTTTGCACACTTTGCTTTATTATTACATGAAATGGGTGCATGTAGGAGCTGAATTGAGTACAATCGTTAAACTAGACGAGCTGCCAATAAGATCCACATAATCCAATGGATGATATGCTTTGCGCTCATGCGTATCGGGAGTATGCAAGTATTTCTCTTTTGAAGTTCTTCTAATTCAATCGAAATTGGGATGTTAATATTAATATGTAATTTATATGCATTGTAGAGTCTCTTTGTAATTATATTTTTATCTGTACCATAATTGCAATTAATTACTCTCATATATACAATGTTTATAATTATTGCGTCATTTTTTTAACGGTCCATGATAGTTATGATGCGACGTCATGATTCAACGTAGTCAAGGGGGGAAAATGGAAGTTTGGGATTAAAGAGTGAAAATGTTCAGGGATGCTCACGTGCCGCAACTTCTGACTTTTTCGTATGGGATAACCAGAAGTTGGCCATATGTAAACTAGTGTACTTCCTATGTCTAGTCCATTGGCATCATCATTGAGAGATTCCCAGCAGAAACAGTAAACTTGCTGAAAGCCTATTCTTGTTAGAATACCTGTTAAATTAACCATCTACGGTCAAGCTACTCCGGTCCAAAGGGGGGAATTGAATAGCATATTTAGCACAAATTGGTGGAGAAATTGGAATATGTTGAGAGAATGATTTGGAAAGAATAATGACCCGAAGATATGAAACTCGGCGGCCGTATTTATGCCTATTGTTTGTGTTCATTGCGTAGTCACCATCACCTTGGTGTCTCTTCCAATCTTTGATTATTTTTCAAATTCGGGAATTCACGCTTACTATCAATTCACACTTTTTTTTTTACCACAATTCACACTTTATTTGATTACCTAGGACAACTGACGACTTTTTGTTGGACCAAAATTTAGTTAATCTGGTAGTAATACTCGATCCAAGAATGTCTTTATATCGTTCCTTTCGATCTGTCTACGAAAAATACTCAACTCTGGCCCAAGTTACATCTTTGTAGAATCATTGAATAAGAATAAGCTTGCCTGGTACTTAAGCAATCTCACTTGCCCAGAGTGTAGGTTTTTTTGTTCTCAAATATTAAACTCCATGCAATGTCTTAAGGAACATTTCCTCCCCAACACACATGTTAGAATAATTAAATATTAAATTACATCTTCATTTAATAGTTTAAACTTTTAGAACAGTTGGCAGTGATCTTATAAAATCTCACATGGTATCAAAGTAAGAGGTCCTGAATTCAAATCTTTCCAAGCCCCATTTGCCTCCCCCATTAAATATGTTCATGCTTAATACTAAGCAAAAAGGCCAAATTAAGTGTGAGAGGGAGTGCTAAAATAATTAAATGTTAAACCGCATGTTTATCTAATAACTTAAGCTTTTAGAATAATTGGCAATGGTCCCACAAAATCTCACAACACATACAACTCACTGAGATGAAGAATTGTTTTTGGGTTATAACAATCACTTAAGTTCCTGTATGGATGGATTGCAACGTGCTCAACTCCAGAGAGCTCATATGAAAATTTGGAAAAAAAAATCACGCGACTGCAAAATGTGATTGAACTAAGTCAGTAAAAATAAGACTCTGCGATCACCATGTGTGCTCATTTACACCAAATCGTGAGGAGACATCGAGACAATGTCCACGCTAGACCGAAAAGCATTCATTGTTTGTATCCTGGATCCTACCGAACCATTGAGTTATGTTGTTGCTGTACTAAACTAAATATGTGTGGTATGGAATAGCAACGGCCAACAGGTCATGCTTGCCCAGGGACGACATGATTGTACCATGTCGAGCTGAGCCCATTAGGAAAAGGAGCGCGCTAGGCACTTTGCTCCCGGGCGCTAGCCCTAGTGAAGAAAATGGGTACAGTGAATGGGCTCGAGGCCACATGAATGGCCAAGGCCTTTGAAGTCAAGGCCGCCTAGCCAACTTTCAAAGAAAATCAGAAAATTTCTTAAGAATTACCGGTCTCTTCCTCTCATTTTTGCCTTCATCCCTCTCTCATGATCAATTTCTAAAGAATTTCGACTTTCTAACTATTGTCATTTCGTACGTACCTCCGTGGGTCATGTCCGGAGAGTCATCACCGTATATGTTGACTGTCTGGTTTTTATTTCTCGTGCAAATGCTGCAAAAAAGCACTACAATATTTTAAAACTAACAGTCAACCTCTCTCGTTTTCTGTGAGTTAGAGGCTCAAAAAGCAACGAGAATATTTGACTCAAAAACTCTCACCGCCCAACATTGATATCTAAAGCGCGCGTCATTTGCTTTTTTTAGACTTCTCCTTGATACATAATGAGTCACAAATTAGTGTTTGAAATTGTTCTTTCACATGTTTCTATTCTCCTCTTGCTTAGAAATGGGCAACAAGCACAACATTGGAGGAAAAAGCTGTAATGTCCTCAAGTAGTAAGAGAATTATATTAGTGTCGTCGACCAGGTAATTTTTTTTCCATATCGAAAATGGCGTTTTTTTTTTTTTATTGTTTGGAGAAAATAATCATATTTCACTAGGAAAATCAAATAGAATTTTTGTTGAGATTGTCATCTTACGGAGGTGCCATCTTTTTAGCACAGAATATTCTCATATGTCCGGCAAAGTGACGTGTCACTTGTCCCAATGACATGAAATACACCTTATATTCCACGAGATATACCCCATTACAATTTTCCCTGGACTTACCCAACATATGAGGCAGCGATCGTCATGAATTAAGAGCCTGTATCCATGAAACACGGGTTGTTACGTAAGATAGTTATGGAAACTGCCATGGAGATCGTAAGAATCGCACAATACAAAATACGATCAAGTTTCGTTGGTTCCAAATACGGTCAATTGAAATTGACGAGTCTATCAAATGGATACATCGGCTTCCATAAACTAAGATTCGAAGTCTGATGCCGGACTTGTTTAGAAAATTCATGCTAGTTCAAGGACTTGCTAGATAAATTAAAAAGTTCAAGGGCTCGATTTGGAAGAAAAACATGCGATAATTTAGGGACCATTTAGGGACCAAAAGTGAAAATTCACATCTTAAATTATAACATGGATGTGGGTGGGACACTTTTGGAGTGCCCAAGAATCGTGACGCGGGAGGGTGAACGAGGGTCCAGAGTGAAAATGAAAGCTTAAGATGGGCAGCACACGTTCATGCATCTCATGATCACGTGCCGCAGCTTGACTTTTTCGCGGGTCATATAATCAAACTCAGCGTAGTTTTATTACCTAATCTCTTATTGCACGCGTACGCGTCAAAGATTCACAGTACAGATAACAACCCTGGCAAAAACCACACGTGGGTCAAGAGCTACCTGCAGGACGAAATGGAAAGCGCTAGGCGCAAGACCAAGGAGAAGTTGGTATTGTATTGGATGGAAGGACGATTGGCGAAATGAGCTTGAAGCTAAATCAGGGCTGGAAGCGACGTGGCATCACATTGACGCTAGGAGTTCTTGATCAGTTCCGAAAGAATGTGCATGAACCGCCTTTTGTTGACCCACATCGGCATGGTGATCGAACAATTGCAGTCGGTTTTGCTTGGGTCTGGAATTGCGTTCTCTTACGCGGGTTCTGGTGGAGGTAACTTCGAGATCTACGACTTCGGAGAAACACGTTCAAGAGAGAACAAAAGCGAACGGTCTTATCTCACCGCCACACCAACCCCCCCCCAAAAAAAAAAAAAATCTCATGGACTCCAACCATCACACGGATTCAATCCCCTTCTTTCTCACCAATTTTGTTTCTCCCATGAACAAGGACATAAACCCTCATAGTCAGGGGCCCCCAGCTCCTATGGCCGCTCGGTGTGCTTACGGTCAAATGGTTTCACGTGGCTCCCCCCCGCTAAGATTAAGAAATTAGAGGGAAAATTTGATGAGATTTGACCGATGGTACACCCAACGGCTTATTCACTTTATTAAGATTTGACATCGGGACTTATCAATTGAGTTCGTCTCTCTAATATTACCAAAGCCATCCGTGGACAAATTATGCATATTTATCACGGGTGTGTTGATTTAAATTTTTTGTAATTAAAAAATTAATTAAAAATAAATTTATTTTATATGTATCAGTTTGAAGTTTTTCGTAATATTTTTAAATTTTTTTTTTTTTATAATAGATATTCCTCCCGGAGCAACCACATGCATGTTATGATGTACGTCCTCACATTTCACACAATTTTACTCAAACTTTATTCTAATTTCTAAATAATATCTCACGCTTCTTTATATTTAATATCACTTTTCTAATGGAAACATCAAAGCATGGGACTGCCAATATTTCAATATCGTGGCATGAATGTCACTATTAAGATATTAGTATACATACGCAGGTAAAAAATCAAACGGATAATTAGCTAGCAACTTTTTTTTCAGAGGATTCTGTCCATTGATCAAGACCCTCAAAGAAAATCTTCCGAATCAGCTAACAAACCTACCAGTCAACCGTAAGAGAAATTTATGTTTCTTCAAGTTCCAATTCAAACTTTTTGTGGGCCTCATAGAGATTAACCAACCGATTGATCGAATTTCTTTTGAAAATAACATTTTGCATTTTCTAAAGTTGCTAAGGAAGAGACTTTATCACCAAAAAAATTGTTTTTCCATTCGTGAACAATATCGGTTTCTTCTTCTTCCTTTCTTTATGCCTCTCCTCCTAGCAAGTATCCTCATAAATGGGTCATGTCACAATCGCTTAGGGAAAAGTGCCAAAAAAGTCTAAAATTTTTTGCATTGGTATCAATTTAGTTCTAAACCTTTTTTAGCATTAATTCAGTCCTAAACCTTTTTAATTGGTGTCAATTTAGTCCTAAACCTTTTGTTTTTGTGTTAATCTAGTCTTTCCAACAAATTTTGACTGGAATTTGCCGACGTGGATGCCTGCTGGCCAATCATCGGCGCCAATGTGGCGTTGATGTTGACAACTTAAATAATATTTTAATATTTTTTGAAATTTTATTTTTTTTCCTTTTTTTTTCACTTTTTTTTTTGGTCCCTCCCTCCTTCCTTTGGCCGGCGAGCTCGACCTCACCGGCCACTGGCAAGGGCGACTTTGCCCGACGAGGGCGAGCCTCGCCTTGGTCGAGCGAGGCCCGACCTCGCCGGATCTGGCGATGTCGGGCCTCACCCGACCATGGCGGGGCTCGAGCCCTCACCAGAGGCCACGGTGAGGGCTAGCCTCGCCATGGTCGGGCGAGGCTCAACCTCGCTAGAGGCCGCAACGAGGGCTCGAGTCTCGCCATGGTCAGGCAAGGCCCGACCTCGCCGGATCTGGCGAGGTCGAGCCTCGCTTGACTAAGGTGAGGCTCGCCCTCACCAGATAGCGAGGCTTGCCCTCACCAGATCCAGCGAGGTCGAGCCTCGCTTAACCAAGGTGAGGCTCGCCCTCACCAGATTCGGCGAGGTCGAGTCTAGCCCAATCAAGACAAGGCTCGCCCTCGCCAGATCCGGCGAGGTCGGGCTTTGCCCGACCATGGCGAGGTTCGCACTTGCTAGGCGAGGCAGCTAGTGGCCGGTGAGGGCAAGCCTTGCCAGTGGCCGGTCGCCGGAGCGGCGACCAGTCAGAGGAAGAAGGGAGAGACAAAAAAAAAGTGGAAAAAAATAAAAATTCAAAAAATATTAAAATATTATTTAAGTTGTCAACGTTAGCGCCGGCCAGCAGGCGTCTATGTCGGCAAATTCCAGTTAAAATTGGCCATAAGGTATAAATTGACACAAAAACAAAAAGTTTAAGACTGAATTAACACCAATTTAAAAAGTTTAGGATTGAATTGGTACCAAAAAAAGGTTTATAATTAAATCGGCATTAATGTAAAAGGTTTATGACTTTTTTGGTATTTTTCCCCAATCGCTTATTATGGTTCCACACATCATTATCATTTTGTAATGAGGGTTTCCAAGGCAACTTGACCAACTCATTATTCAAGAATTGCATATGCTGCCTTTTCCGACAAGTGCTTGTGGGACACGTGTTTGCGTTGCTTTATTAAACCCTAAAATGTCTCCCCTATCTAAGAAAATAGTCGGCAAGATCTTTGTCCGATTTAAATTGACAAGTCGATTGGATGCATTTTCAGTCGTCTTCGCATTATTCAAATGCATTTGTCCTTGTAGTGGGAGCACATGAGACGGCACATTGTAGATTTGAAGGGCCCTTTTGTGCCTTTATGCTGACTGATTCGGGGCTATAAATTAAGCTCTCACCTAAGCGCATCTTGCTATTTATTACCATGAGCGCAAACTTTTCAAACCAAACACAGCATATTTCTTAGACAAGTTGCACAACCCTACATCTATACATGTGCGCATGTGCGCACATATATGCGTCTCTCCCTCTATAAGCACACATGTACATGTAGCATTTCGGGAAAAATATCAAATATATAACAAAATATAATTTTAGAAATAATATGAAATGGAAAGAAGATAATGGAATATGTAGATGATTAAATAGAAATTAAGAAAATGGAGTGGTTGAGATCACGAGAGTATGATTGACGCAAAGAAAAAACGTAAATTTGAAGCAACTCTAAAGAATTCGAAATTTTTATTCAATGATATTGTGATTTTCGATTACAAGACGGACATCTTATATAGAGATATGACTCCTAATACTAATGGAAATCGAATAATTAAAGATAACATATAATAAACCAAATCTTTCAAATAGAATATGTGAAAATAATGACAATCACGAATTTCCTAATATAGAAAACTGCCTAAATGGTAATATAGAAAACTGTCTGAATGGTTGTTTTTCCCAAAATCAGAAAAATTGTCGAGATTTTTGGCGATTACGGCGATCACATCAAGATAATCACAGGCTAATTGTTCTATATCATTCTCTCTCTCTTTAGAAAAACTCGCCCTCAAGTTATGATCAGAATAGATGGGTGTATCGGAAACATGATACTCAAATAAGTCTATCACAATAAATGTACGGAAAATGTTGAGATCATCAAGAAGGTCAACTACATAAGCATTGTCATTGATCTTCTTTAGGATGCGGTAAGGACCAATCTTCTTGTACTTCAGTTTATTATAGGTATCTACAGGAAAACGCTCCTTTCGTAAAAAATCATTACCTCATTGTCTACCTCAAAAATTTTCGAACATCACCGTTTGTCAGTATCTTCCTTATACTTTAAATTAGAAGCAACCAATTGACTAGCAACAACAGCTTGGACTTCATTAATTCTGGTCGCCAAATTCTCCGCTGCAACACTATAGCCAAGAATCTTGGGCAAGGGAACCAAATCCAGAGTATGCTGTAGTGTACGCCCATAAACGACCTAAAAGAGAGATGTACCGGTAAAGCGGTTAACCGAGTTGTTGAAGGCGAACTCAACAGGAGCAAGATACCGGTCCTACTGCTTAAGCATATCACTGCAGAGGCAGCGAATGATATCCGCCATAGTATGATTCACAACTTTTGTTTGACCATCCGTTTGGGGATGGAAAGAATTACTATACTGTAAATTAGTTCCAAACAAACGCCATAAAGTATGTCAAAAATGGCTCAGAAATTTCGTGTCACAATCGGAAGTGATTGTCTTCAGCACACCATGGAGACGGACTACTTCACGAAAGAATAAACTTGCCACGTGCGAAGCATCTGAACTTTTTTTACAAGGGATGAGGTGCGCCATCTTCGAAAACTAGTCAACCACCATGAAAACATAATCTAAACTCTGTTGAGTTCGAGGAAGTCCCAATACAAAGTCCATCAATATGTCTACCCAAGGACCCGAAGGAATAGGCAATGGGGTATAAAAACCAGTGTTCTGAGAGTGGCTCTTAGCGGTCTGGCAAATGTAGCATTTACTGACAAATCGCCCTACGTCTCGTTTCAGTTGAGGCCAATAGTACCGCTCCTCTACCAAGGCTATAGTTTTATCTCATTCTAAATGTCCGCCAAGAATACCACCATGAAGCTCTCGAATGAGTTGTTCACGCAAGAAACCATGTGGAATGCATAATCTATTGTCAAAGAACAAGAAATTTTCTTAAATTATCATATCACCATGACAACTTGTTTCAGAACACTTCTCCCATATCTCACCAAAATCAGCATCCTCAGGATAAAGAAAACATAGGTGATCAAAACCAACAACATCAGTGCGCATGGTCACGAGTGTCGCAGCACGTCGACTCAACGCATCTGCCACCTTATTTAAATGGCCTGCTTTATGACGAAATACAAAATTAAATTGCTCCAGAAAAGAAACCCATTGTGCATGCATTCGATTTAAGTGCTTCTGACTCTTGATATATTTAAGAGCCTGATGATCGGTGTTAAAAACAAATTCCTATTGACAAAGATAGGACTGCTAATGTCTTATAGCTCACACGATAGCATAATATTCCTACTCATACGTCGACCATCGCCGGCGAACTTCATTAAGTTTTTCACTAAAGAAGGCTATAGGCTTATCTTCTTGGGAAAGGATAGCGCTAATTCTGACACCGAAAGCATTACAGTCCAGCTCAAACACTTTCTCAAAATCAGGGAGCATCAATATCGGCGCCATGGATAGCTTTTCTTTTATAAGAGCAAAACTGGCCAAAGCTTCATATCTCCAATGGAATTTGCCCTTCTTTAAACAATTAGTGATCGGGGCTATAATAATACTGAAATCTCGAATGAAACGTCTATAGAATGTTGCAAGGCCATGGAAACTTCGAGCCTCACCAACTTTCTTTAGAATTGGCCAATTGCGAATTACGGCCACCTTATCTGCATCAACGTGAAGTCCATCCGGGCCAATAATAAAACCCAAAAACAAGAGGCGTTTTGTCATGAAACTGCACTTTTTTTAGATTAATGAATAATTTATTTTGCTGCAAGGTTAGTAGGACATCCCTCAAATGCTCCATGTGTAAATGCCCATCCATACTATACATGAGTGTATCATAAAATAAAAAATAACTACCACAAACTTGCCAATAAAAGGTTTGAGAGCCTAAATCATCAAACGCATAAAAGTACTAGGCGCATTAGTGAGTCCAAACGGCATGACAAGCCACTCGTACAAATCTACACTTGTCTTGAAAGCCATTTTCCATTCGTCACCAGGAAGGATGCGAACTTGGTGGTATCCGCTTCAAAGGTCGATCTTCGTAAAAATCTGTGATCTAGCAAGTTTGTCTAGCATATCATCAAGTCGTGGAATCGAAAACCTATACTTGACAGTAATTCGGTTAATGGCACGACTATCTACACACATGTGTATGGTGCCGTCTTTCTTTGGCGTGAGAAGCGCAAGAACTGCACATGGACTTTTGCTTTCACGCAATAAGCCTTTTCGAAGGAGCTCTCCTACTTGCTCCTGTAAAATCTGATTCTCCTTCGGATTTATCCGATAATGTGGCAAATTAGGAAGACTAGCACTTGAAAGAAAATCAATCTCATGCTGGATATCTCTCAAAGGAGGTAATCTGTCAGGTAAATCCTCAAGCATAACATCACTGGATACCTTTAATAAGGGCTTAAGAATGTTGGGAACACGAACCACAACTTGCTGATCACTCTTGTCCACAATTATATACATCCTTTCACACTTTCGGATATTCATCATAACTCCTGCATTCTGCTTCTTCACAACCTGAGGGAAATTACTCTTTGGTCTCAAAGTAATTTTAGTCCTTTTCCACAAAAAAGAATACGTATTCTTCCTAGCTCGGTGTGTAGCATCAACATCATATTGCCATGGCCGACCCAGTAAAATATGACACGCATCCATCTCCACAACATCACAGACAGTAGTATCTTGACATGATTTTCCGATTGAAATAGGTAAACGACATAATTGTTTTACCTTAAGTTCTACTCCCTTGCATATCCACCTGATCGTGTAAGCTGCGGGATGCGGCTCCATCTTTAGGTGCAAGTGATCCACCAAGGCCTTTGACATTATATTCTCGTAACTTCCGCTGTCAACAATGATATTGCATACTTTGCCGTTAACAGTACAACGAGCGCGAAAAAGCTGATTCTGCTGGATTTCTTCTATATGCGGAGCAAGCAATAGGCGACACACAGCACAATTAACTTGCTCGCCCACTTCATCTTCCACTCCCACTTCTTCTTCCTTTTCCCAATCTTCCTCATACACATCTTTGTCATGTTCAACGATACTGGCCATTCTACGACGAAGACAATAGCTGGAACGATGGTCCAACTCGTTATACTTGTAGTACTTGATCGGTTGGAGTTTGGCATATGGGTTTTGGGTATTTTGATTGGGAGTGCGATTGCTTGCTACGGTTGCTTCCTTAGGCGTCTCGGTAGTGCCCCTTGGAACTCGGCTCAAATGAGGGGTTTGTCGACTAGAAGAACTTGTAACATCAGGTGTCTTCCTTTCCTAAATAACTCACGTTCCGAATAATTGCTACCACGAGTACTACGGCCAGTCCTCTCCACTTGCATTTCAATTTTTCGAGCCATATCCTGGGTGTCTTCGATAGAGAATAGTCGCTGCGAAGAAACCCGATCCTGGATATTAAGTCGCAAACCATTAATGTACCTAGTAGTTTGTTGTTGTAATATCCTAAATTTTTACTTAATTCCAAAATCAATAAAACGAGTATTATTTCTCAGTTCATTTTAGTAAGTCTCGTCCGGAACTGATTACTCTCGAGATACTGATTAGATGGGAATGACTAATTAGGAAAAATGGTACGTGGACCAGAGGCTCGATCGCGAATTGAGCACCAATTTCGAGAAACAATGAGGAAATATTTTGGGCCAATGTGGGCTGATCCTAGGAAAGTGATGGATTTGGTTTGGTTAAGGTCGACGATGTACGGTCGAATAGTAGTTAATATTGTACGAACAAAAGTGCACGTGGCCAACTAATCCCAAACTTAAACCGAACGATCGCAACCTCCGGAACTAGCAATAATTCATCTCGATCCCCTGGTAATCGGGATCGTCATGACTCGGATAACCCTAAGTCGATACGTGTAACCCCTAAATAGCCACCAATTAGTAAGAGAACCTGAAATTTAAAATCGAGCAAGTTCGGATCGTAAAATTAGACCCGGATTTCGATGTCGATTTTCGAGGGCGTACGAGACTAATTTTTCGAGGACGACGTCATATTATGTTGGCCAATCATATTTGGAGTTGGTACGGTCGAAAAATGGAATTTCGACCCGGGACGAAAAAATTATCGTTTTACCCTGACCCTATTTCTCTTAATTCCGAATTTTGGCAAAAATTTTGGGATTAAATTTATTAATTGGGATCAGCCTAATTATTGGACCTAAAGACCATATTGCCCCTCAATTATTGGATTGGATTAAACCTAAACCATTAGATCAATGGTATTTTGGTCATTACCCTTGGATGAGTGACAAGTGTCCTCCACTAGCCCCATTTATTTGACCACCTCTCTCTCTCTCTCCTCACTCCCTCCATTTCTTGGCCAGCCCCTCCTCCTCCCACGATCTCTCTCTCCCGCCGTTCCCTCTCCCTCGGCCATGTGAAGCCCGCCATCGCCGGAGCCGCAGTTCGCCGGATCTGCTTGTTACCGGCGTCGCCTTGCTCCGCCACCATCACCATCACCCTCATACGACCACCATCTCTCTCCCTCTCACCGTTCTCTTTCCTCTTGGCCATGTGAGATCGCTACTGCCGGATCGCCGCCACCACGCGTCCTTGAGAAGCTGAGGCCGCCGTCCACGCCGCTCAATCGCCACCGCCACCATTCGACCTGCTCACTCTCCCTCGTCACCATCACTTTCACCCGAGCCGCCAAGGACCGCCAAGGGCCGATCACCGCCCGAGACGCTGCCGGAACGCCGCCGCTAATTTCGTCGCACGCCAATGATTAGCCGCCTGTTTCTCGTCGAATCAACCTCAGTCGGAACTTAGGTGTTTGAGTGAGTATACTCCCTAAACCCGGATTAAGATAATTTGCATTTCTAGACGGACTAATTTATGGTGTATTAATGCTAGCTTAGTGAGAAATAGGTACCGATAATTTGTGGCGGACATTGAGGTGAAAATTGTGCATTCATAGACTGAATTGAAGGTGAAATTGAGGCCAAGGCAGGGCTGGTTTGTGGCTGTTTTCATTGGTGGATTGTTGGACTAGTATCGGCTAGCTGGGGTTTAAATGACTGAATTGCCGGGTATGCCCGGAGTGATTAAATTATTGGCTGTTTGTACTCAATTGTGATAATTTACAATTGCGATGTCATGTATTCATGTGGCCGACCAATGTGGAGTGTGATTGGCCAATTGATAGATTGATTTATTTCCCGATTTATGAATTTCATATTAGGCCGCACGATATCAAATAGACCAATTGAGCATGTTATTGTGGCATTGATTGACTGAGTGCCTAATGGTGATATTTGATGCTTATGGTGCATTATACGACATTACATGGTCACGCATTGTGTATGCCGAAAATGAGGCATGTGACGATATTGTGCGAATATGCGTGCCTGACATGAGCATGTGACCACCTAATTATGCCCTGATGTATTTTACGCGGGGTTCAGATAAAACTGACTGTGTGAATGTGTTATCACAAATCACCCTGATGCGTTTTACGTGGGGTTGAACCCATCCGATGTGTTTTACGCGAGATGTTGCCCGGTACGTCTGGAAGACGGCTAGCCTGATACGTTTTACGCGGGTTTGTGGTCCGTAGAGATCAATGTTGTGCCTGATGCGTTTTACGCGGGCCATGAAGTGTTGTTATTGATGTGGACCTGTTGCAGATGGCATAGGTCGGACTTGATGAGTTTTACGCGGGTCGAGCTCTAAGTGATAAATGAGCATTGAGCAAGTGTGCAGTGTGAGCCATAGTGAGAACATGGCATGATGACGGCATTTGCATGCATAAGAATGTATGGACTATTGTGCGAGTGTGCGAAACTCAGCGAATGGTATATGGTACGAACACTGATGAGTATGAGCATACGTATGGTGTACGTGTGACTATGTGTGTTCACGTATGTGTCGTTATTATTATATTGAATTGTCTAACCTGCAGGGTCAGTGTGATTATCAATCTGGGCCCGAGGGCCTAGGTCAGTGATTGTCTATGATTGTTTTGCCTATCAGGATGTGCATGTTAGCCTAGTTTAGGTTTAGGGATTTTATTTGCTGATATTCGTCTTGTGGTTGTATAAACCCAAACTTTTCAGACCCCCGACCTTGAGGATGCCGAGTTTACCATCGCTTTTTGGGATTCCGACGTAGATCCAGCAGTCGACGAGAGTGTACCCCTCAGGGAATTAGGAAGCATATGTGAGATATCGTTCTATAGTATTTGTGAATGTGGGTGAGCAGTTCTATCAGTCCCAAGAGTACATAGCCTGGTGTCTTAGAGATGCCGATAGGGAGATAGGGCAACCCCTCAGGACTTTCGATATTCCGCTTGATGGGGATGACGTGATAATATCGTAGATCGCGGATAGTGAGGTTTTAGATCCCCCTGCCATATCCGATTGGAGTATTTCCGACGAGACAGTAGATGGACCCGCTGCTAAGGAATAGGAGTTAGTGGAGCCAGAGGTGTTATTTGTGGACCCAGAGCCGATGGACGATGGGGACGAGCCTGAGGCTGTGGACCAGGATCTGGACCAGGACAAAGAGATCGTGCAGCTGGACTCGAATGAGAAGCTAGACCCAGATGAGGACCTTCTAGGACTTTACCTCCACCCCGAGTTAGAGCCAGATTCCGAGGACAAGCAGGCCGAGGCCAAGGACATGGATTCGGAGGAGTCTGAGCCTTCTGAGAGTTCTTTAGAGGAGTCGTCAGGGTCAGATCATGACTGGGAGCCCTAGAGTAGGTCTGAGTCCTTAGTAGTGGAGGTCGTTTCTTTTTTGCTGTGACCCTCCCTTAATTGACCTAACCTCCCTTGCCACTTACCTTTTTGATCTAGTGGCTATTGACTGCTCTTGTTGTTTTGTTCTTTTGTTGTATAAATGGATATTGTAAAAATGGTTTCTATAGTAATACAAAGTACATACTTTGATATTCTGTTGTTGTTTGTGGTGTGCTATCCATTGTTTCATTTTCTTTGTACGGGTGTTATTTATTTATTGCTTTCGCATGTGCATTGATTCTCTGTTTGGGCGTTGGGTTGGCGACGTGTCCTGGAACGTCGCACCATATCGACCGTATTGGGGATACTCGCGCGCTGTGAGGTTCGGGATGTGACAATTGTGCCCCGGACTCATCCAGGTTATTGCGAGCGGAGAGTTAAATGAACTCTTCCGTATAAGTTTGGACCGATTTATTCGATTGTCGACAATTCTGGAATTGCTGAAATAACAGTTGCTCATAATCCGTTGGGAGGAACCTCTTCTTTAACTTCTATTTCATCTGACCTCATGATCGAATAGGAGTCTTGCCTTGTCGACGTCACGTTAATTGAGTTTGTTCCCACTAAGCTGAAGCGCTACCCTTCAGCTTGTATGCCACAAGTTTTACTTGGCGATCCTCGTCAATATCCATAGCGTTGAAGAATTTTTCGTCCTCCTAAAGCCAGTTCAGGAAATCTTCAATATCCAAATTTCCATTGAAAATAGGGAAATCTACCTTTAGTTGATACTGCTCAGGATCTCGTTGATACCCCTTCTGCCGTCGATCCCCACGAACATGCTTCTCTTGGAATCCTCTGTATCGGCAACCACCACAAATCTATATCTCCTGGAAATCTTCGTCTTCGTCTTCCATATCCTTGACATAGTCTTGACGCCTGTGTCAGGGGATTCCTCCACGCCCATAGTATCTTCGGGATCACGAGCGACAGGAATTAGCTCGGTTGGAAGAGCACCAGGCGCATGGTTTGTGGACAAACGTTGGATGGCATCAAAGATCTCTTGAAACCTCATATCAGTTTGAGCCATGAACTGATTGAACTCAGCTCGCGTAATAGGCTCATTCTTATGGCCCCTAGCAGCTGGGAGATTGACATACACGTTATTCATCATCGTCACAGGAGAAATTTGCTTTGATACCAAATGATGTAGAGAGAAAGCGTAAATTTGGAACAACTTCAAAGAACTCGAAATTTTTATTCAATGATACTGTGATTTTCGATTACAAGACAGACATTTTATATAAAGATATGACTCCTAATACTAATGGAAACCAAATAATTAAAGATAACATCTAATAAACCAAATCTTTCAAATAGAATATGTGAAAGTAATGACAATCACGAATTTCATAATATAGAAGACTGTTTGAATGGTTGTTTTCCCCAAAATCAGAAAAACTGCCGAGATTTTCGACAATTAGGGCAATCATATTCTTCAAGATAATCACAGGCTAAATGTTATATATCAATGATTGAGAGGGTACTCTCGACAAGTAAACCGATTAGGATAGATATGTAATTGGGAAATTTTATAAACTATGTGTATGTCATATGCCTAATTAACACATAGGTCGTTTCTTTAATTACCAAGTCAACTCTACACCTTTACAAACTAGTTTATGTAATGTGAAGATTGAGAGTGGAACCCTATGCAATATGTAAGCGTGCATCTTATCCTCGCCATATGTGTATATACAGATGCGCACATATGCATGCATATTCATATCATCTCATCTTGGTTTAAGTGGTCACATATGCATACATGTTAGGAAAATTACCAAAAAAGTCTTAAACTTATTGCAATTATGCTAATTCAGTCCTAAACTTTTTTTTTGCTAATTCAGTTTTAAACCTTTTGCAATTGTGCAAATTCTGTCCATCTGGCCACTTTTAGCCGGCCGGCATTGATGTGACAATTTTTAAACATTTTTTTTGAATTTTTTACTTTTTTTTTCTCTTTCTTTTTTTTTTCCTATCTTCTTCCCTAGTTGCTGGTTCGGCGACCGGCCAAAGTCTGAGGTCGGCGAGGTGGAACTTGCCATCGCTGGGCGAGGTCGAGTCTCGCCATGACAAGGCAAGCTTAACCTCACCATCGCTAGGCAAGGTCTCGCCAAATCCACCCTCACCATCGCTAGGCAAGGTTGAGCATTGCCATGGCCAGGCAAGCTCGACCTTGCCCACCGACGGCGAGGCCGCCCAGATCTAGCGAGACCTTGCCGTCGCTAGGTGAGGTCGAGCTCGCCCGGCGATAGCGAGGCTCACTCTAGCCAATGCTGGCAAGGGCCAGCCTTGCCCATGGTCGGTGAGTTCCACCTCATCAGCGTTAGCCTTTGGCCGATCACCGGTCGTGGGACCCGCGACCGGGGAAGAAGATAGGGAAAAAAAAGAAAGAAAAAAAGTAAAAAAAAATTAAAAAATTGCCACGTCAGCGTTGGCCGGCACCGGCCGGCATCCATGTCAGCGCTGGGTGGTCAAAGTGGCCGGATAGACTGAATTGGCACAATTGCAAAAGGTTTATGACTGTATTGCAAAAAGAAAAATGTTAATAATTGAATTGGCACAATTGCAAAAGGTTTATGACTGTATTGCAAAAAGAAAAATGTTAATAATTGAATTGGCACAATTACAATAGGTTTATGACTTTTTAGTAATTTTCCCCATACATGTTCATACTGGAGAGGTGAGGCCAATCACACAAATAGTGATAGGGCGAAATATGTTTAGACCACTCCATTCTATCTTTGATTGGTGGGTTTGCACACGTTGTCATGTTTGGTGAGAGACTAAAAAAAGTTCCCCATCGAAATCCATCTCTCTCTCTCTCTCCTCTTAGTGACCTGCTCATTCTACCTACTCATTCCGCCTAGTTTTGCTTATGGGTGATTGAGTTTTTTTAGTAGAACATTTGTAACATTTGTCCCAAATGAACACTTCTCTTATGTTTGAGGAAAGTCTCGAAAACTGACATCCTTCCTCCTTCCGATCAACCGCTTCTTTGTTCTTCATTTTTGGTGCTATTAAAATCACCGCTTACCAGTACGTATGCATTCAATTTTTAACATAATGGAAATTACAGGGTCTAGACTTGACCCTTTCCAATCAAACACACGACCTTCTCTTTTTACATGATTAAAGCGCTAGTGTGCGAACGATAACGATTTTCAGTGCTCGCAGCCGTACCGTCAAGGATAGGCAGAAAATAGATGAGTAGGAGAAGTCGCTGACGGTAGCTTGAGTGATACAGATCCTCCCAATCTGGATTCCCTATCAAGGCTATCATGCACTGCACACAACCTTTTTCTGACATGATTAACCGGCTTAGAACGTTATCATTTTTATAGTGATGCTCCCGCATTGGTGGATGTTAATTCGTTATTGGCGACGGCCCCATAACCATAAGGTGTACAATATATTATTCTCAACCGGGAAATCGTTCAGTTTTAAGTCGCAAATTTCATTTTGATGATCCTGATAATCTATAGAACATTATCACTATAAAGGGGGACCCACCATCCACGAAAAAGTCGCAGGTTCCCACCTTCAACTTCAAAGTTTCAACCTCGTGCCCAGAAAAGGAGACAGACAAACACGAAACCTTAAAAGTTTTGTTCTCTCTCTCTCTCGTAGCTAACCATTTTATGGGTCAGAATCTACTGCAGTTGCAACCCCAAAACTAACAAGAATATGCATTGTTGTGCTAATTAAATATTCAAATGTAATCGGTTTGGATTAATATCACAAAAGTGATGATTGATTGGTTACAACGCCACGGATTGTGTAACGAAATATGTAAAACACTTTATCGCGTTTAACTTTTTCTCATTTCAAAGTATCACGACATTTGTTCACCATAAAAAGACTTGCTTGACGAAGAGAGATTAAATTTGCAATTAGGCTCCGTTCGTTTGGCGGAAAATATTCCCCTGGAAAATATTTTCCGGGTTTTCCGGTGTTCGGGAGACGGAAAATGTTTTTCGTGGAAAAACATTTTCCTTCCCACCCTCATAAAATAGCTTAAGTCTATGGAAAATGACTTCCGCTTTTGAAAAGCGGAAATCATTTTCCGCTAAACTTCTCCTTCCCCCCTCCGGTCGTCGGCCGCCGTCGCTCGCCGGCCGCCACCGGTCGCCGGTCGCTGCTCGTCGGTCGCCGGTCGCCGGCCGCTGCTCGTCTGTCGCCGCTCATCCGCCGCCACCACCGGCCGCCGGTCGCCGCCGCCACCGCCGGCAAAAAATATTTTCCAAAACTTTTTCATATTGGTTGCCGAATGCCAGAAAATTATGTTCCGGGAAAATATTTTCCAGGAAAATGACTTCCGGAAAAACATTTTCCAAAAACACAATATTTTCCGTCAAACGAACGGAGCTTAATGAGTAGAGATTTTCATTTCGTCTTTCATGCGCCTAAACTTTTGATAGATTAGATGATTCTTCGTGCTCCAAGTGGTTTTAGTACAGGTGGATCTATATGAATATAGAGTAATCCCTAGGTGCAAGACCTTGTCCCAATTTTAAGTGAAATTCGAACTTAGTATTGCGTTTTATTATCACAAGCTTGGCGCAATTTTGAGGTTGCATATCGAGTTATATATAATATGATTATATTCTAAATTGACGCAATAAGATATTAAAAGTGTTGTAGGTGTGTCATCTCTTGTTCATCCTAATAGCCGTGGTTTCATGTTTGGGACTCGCCAATCAAATTTGGCTTATGATGTTTGATTGGATGGATGGTTAAATAGTACATCAATTTTTAATATAAGGAAATTTCGGGTTGTAGGATCGATCCTTTGTGTTCCGATACTAGTGTAGTGTATCCTTTCCAACAAATGAAGTATATTGCTGGGAATTTCTATCGATACCAAAACTAAACCAAGTCAAATGAAGCGTGAAATAAGGGCAATCGATGCTCTCTGGTGAAAGAAAGACCCAGAAACTATCAAACCACACAAAAGTCACAGGACCCCACCTTCAAGTAAACGTGAGACCGCTTCCTGTTGCTGTCTCCCTCTATCCTCAGCAAGAAAATCCCAAAAACCAAAAAAAGAAAAGAAAAATTCAATCTCTCTCTCTCTCTCTCTCTCTCTCTCTCTCTCTCTCTAAAAATGACAATTAATTTTCAAGAAAGCCCTGCTTGTAAACCGTTTCCGGAGTCACAATTAAAAATAGTTGTGGAGCAATTTGATTTGGAGCTACCAGAAGCAAAGTAATATTGCAGTTCCATCTTTCCTTGCAAGAGAAAGATGGAAGTGGATGCATGTTTGATAGCGTCAAAGCTCCAGATACCAGCAAGTTGTAGACTTTTTGGGTCTATCATCATCAAGACATTTCCTGGCCTCGTCGTAAAAATATAGCAACCTATTCGAAATGGACCCCCGTTCTTTTTAATGCGCACCTGCTGAAATAACCCATCTTATTGGGGGCGGAAACTGCTGCAAAGAGCGAAACAAAAGAGCACATTGAACTAGGATCGAGGAGAGATTGGGATATATGTGGAAGAGAATGGTCCTGGAAGGAGCGACAGAAAAAAAATCCACGAAAAGAAGAGATGTCGTCCCGTTTTGGAAAAAGAAGAAAAACATCGCCAAGTTCAAACCCAGTTGCCCCACCCCCACCCCCATTTTATATTTGTCCGCTCAGAGTACAATACAAAATCCTGCTGCTAAATTGGTCAAAGTCGCAATCGCTTATATACTTTCGTGTCAACACCAAGCGTTGAATCTATACTCATTCGCCACACTCTAGATGCTCGATAAGATGACGTCTCCACGTGATCATCGTGGACAGCGACCTTGCAAAGAGCCCCAAGATCGAAATGAAAGTACTCGCGAAAATACCCACCCATCGGTCCAAAGCGACCCTCCAAATCGAAATGAAAGAATGCTGAGCAAGATCGAGTAGCAACTTCAGCTTTGGATGGAAGGATGATAGGAAAAACGAGCCCCCTTTTGTTGACCATCGGTATGGCTGTCGCAGTCGATAAATTTCACGAGAAGAAAGTGTTGCAAAATGATGCAAATGGTGCAAAAGAATACCGCCAAGATGCATCAAAAAGCAAAACCATCACAGAGATCCAATCGCATCTCTCTCTCTCTCTCTCTCTCTCTCTCTCTCTCTCTCTTTGCCCAAATAATGGTCATGAATCAAGTCGAATTCTAGTGGATCATGCTTGCTAGAGTCAAACTTTTGCTTGTCATTTTGTGAAGTTGGTGGACGAGTGAACAAAGAAACGTCAAACGGGGACACCGTAGACCGTTTTAAGAACCTTCGACTTGGAATCAAACTCACGCGCCACCTTACGTTCATTGTTTAGTAAGTCCCTACCAAATTTCGAGAAACGAACACAAAACTAAGATCATCCCGTATGCTATTGCATATGGAGGAAAAAGAAAGGTTCCGGTTGAATTAGAAAGAGCAATTGGTCGTGTCGTGTCACCAGTTATTCCAAGCCTAATCCAACCCATTTTGCTCTTTTTTTATTAATCCGTAAGTACATACGGACGAGATCGAGGCCATGCAATATGTACATTTCTTCCCCTAGGCTCCAAGATTCAAAATGGGGCCCCCCCACCATTGTTCTTTCAATTGTCGCCCTATGTGAACACTCCCTCATTCACCATCCTACGATTAACTCCTTTCCCTCTCTTTTCTCTCAGTGTGCTCTCTTGCTCCTCCGTCAATATCTCTCTCTCTCTGTCCCTCATCATCGCCATCATCAAACCAGACCCAAGGTACCCTTTCATTCCAACCCACTCAGTATTAATTAGGACTAGTGTTCCTACCTTCTTCAAATCCTCTCCTAAGTCTCAATCTAGAAAAACCCACCCAGCTCCTATTCTGTCAAAGCACACACGTACGAGAGACCACAGAAGGACCGCAAAGGGATAAAATGGCGGCTGAGATTATCGACAAGTTATTCACATTATGGCTGCTACTGTCGGGGACCGTGGTCAGACCGGAAGAGCTTAATCCTGGGGATCATATTTACACTTACCGGCGGTTTGGCCTCTACTCGCATCACGGTGGGCCATTCATCCTCTTTTTCCTTTTCCATTATCGTTATCATTTTCTCATAACATGGCTACCTGCTCGACTAAATCGTTATTTGTTGTCTTTCATTTTGCCAAAGGACAGTAGCTGCATGCGCTTGACATGATAGTTCAACTCAGCGATTATCAAATCTTGCCATCGTCTTCTTCTTTATATTTCAATGGCCACTCGTGGATCTGATTTTCCCCATCTGGCCTCCTCATCCTCGCCTTCACCGGCTCTCTGTCTTACTGGGTCCTTGTCGAGCTCACGAGGACTTTGAACGCCAAGAAGCCGATGCCGTTCCTCGGTGGACGTTCAGCCTCACTAATTTGTTTACCTACTTCGTTCTTCCATTTGCACAGCCCCCCCATCCGGCCTCCCCGTACTTGGCCTCATCCTCCCCTTCACCGGCTCTCTGACTCACCGGGTCCCTGTCGAGCTCTCGAGGACTTTGAACGCTAGAAGCTGATGACGTTCTCGGTGGGGCTCACTCTCACTAATCTGTTTAGCCTCTGTTGTGCGACCCGCTCATTCCTTCTTCATTTGTCCATTTCCCCACTCTCTCTCTCTCTCTCTATGCTAGTAAATAAATAAATAAATAAATTGGTGAGATGAGAAGCTGGTTTTTCCCCCAGACAATTCGGGCTATTGACATCAAATGATAGAAAATTATCCGATTTACATGGTTTCTCCTCCCTTTTTTTTTTCTTCTTCCTCGACATCTTTCCTCGTTCAGTGGTCTCTCTCTCTGAATATTCTTCTTCACATTTCCTGAAAGGTCGAAATTAGTCGGTAAAAAACGTACCTCAGTTAAATCACGCAAAACACTGAAACTTTGTGATTTGTCATTGTCGAAATATATTCTCTACTAGTCATTGATTCTCCAACACAAAGACTAATATATTACGACTCACTTGGGCAATCCTCTCCCGCCATCGACCCACATCTATTCGCTTCTGATTCCCTATTAATACGTTGATTGTGTGGTTACTTATTGCACATACTCACTATTGATTCTAATAGGAATTTACATTGGAGGGGGCAATGTAATTCATCTCACAAGAACAGGAGTCGATAAGACTTCTCTCTATTCCTTCCGGCAAGAAGGCGAGAAACTCCATTCCCTCCGTTCATATGCATATAGGCGGCCTCTGCTGGAGTACTGGCTGACGAGGCGAGGGACTCGCACGACTTTACTCGATACCAAATCGCCGGAGGAAGTTGTAAACAAGGCTTGGGAGCTTTACGGGGGAGATAGTTTCGGTGAGTACGACCTCTTCGATAACAACTGCGAGCACTTTGCCACGTTTTGCAAGACCGGCGTTCGGGCAAGCGCACAGGCAGAGTTGGTCGGTGCTTTTGAGAAGATAGTCGAGGAAGTCAAAGACTGGGCAACGAAGATTTTGCAGAGGATTAAAGCTCAAGTATGCCAAGAACCCCCACCAAAGCTGCCCCCTCAATCTAGCTCTGTGCTAGCAATTTGACAGTTATTTGTTTGTCAACGAGCAGTAAAGTAAAAGGAAAGAGAATTTAGTCTTTTATATCCAATTTAATAAACAGTGAGATCAGACTTTCTTGCACTTGCGCACGTGTATGGAATCAGCGACCTCTCTCTCTCTCTCTATCTCTCTGTTGACAATAGTGTCATTTACTCCTTTTCATTCATCGCTCGTTCTTTCAGTATATTATTCCTTTACGTCGCAACAGCGTGAAATTACGATGAAACCCTTTTACAGCATTTAATGAGGTTGGGTTGGGTCTTTCTGAAGAAAGTTGATAGCGACCGGGATACATGAGACCACTTGATTAAAATAGATATATATCCATGATTGGACAGCTTTTTTTTAGACTTTCCTGTCACTTGTGACAATTAGGGGAATGTCCTTTTCTGAAGGAGGTCCGGCACACGTGCGGGGGATCTTAGTTGTCAACGATACGAGGAACATTCCACCGAATCAGATATTGACCGCCTATATTGAATGATGTCCAATCCCCTCGGGATGTCTTTTGCTGTTACAATTTTGTTTTTTTTTTTTTTTTTTATGTCGAGGTTTGAGCATTTGGAATCCATAAATACGCAAAGATCGTTCCGAAATAATTAACATATTTATCCGGCCTTGCAAACACGGCTTGCCTTTACTGTGCGGTCAAGGGGTCATCTGACGACTCGGGCATGGAGAGCAAACTTGATTGTTTGGGCAGGCTAGAGCCACTCGACAAAATTCTTAAGCTCGGAGAACATGGTAGCTTTTTGGCCAAATCATGATGGCACGGGCTTACTCTCTCTCTCTTTATCACACATGCACCGACATACACACACATAGAGAATCAACATGGGCACATTTTGAACTTAAGGCATGGATGGGTCAGTCTAAATTGCGCCAACAAGCATATCTATTGGCCAAGCTAGTTTATAGAGTTGAGAAGATGAATCAGCAATGAGTGGAGGTGATGAATAAAGAATTACTGACCGTGTCGGAGAAAGACGGCCAGGTTGGAATTAATTGTCTAAGAAACAGTATTTTTTATCAGTTGCAACTAATTCTTTCCGGGGTTTCCACAACTTCATTCATCGAGCTGGTGCTTGGGAGAATACCAGAGACTTGGGAATGAGAGTGCGGCTACGTGAAGAGCATCCTCGAGAGGATATTGCCCTTCCAGTCAAGAGTACATGATTCTAGTCAATTTCCTTTTAGAAAAATGAGGCTTGAGCCCCTCTACCAAAATCTGGTGATCAGTCTAACGATTTGCATCGTATGCCCGCATTCTGTCAAAAGCTCAACCAGTACCATCCCGAAGCTTTAGACATTGCTCTTCACATATAAATGACCTGTTCAACCAAAATGATGTGATAATCTAGCGTGAATTTGCTAAACATGGCTTCAGCCATGGTCAAACTAACTCCAAAATGCAATGTTCTCTGCTATGATCACCCCAAGCAATTCAGAAAGCCCATCATATTACCTGTGGCTATGTACTCGGGTGCTGCGTAGCCATAAGTTCTAATAAACCTGTGTCCTCACATGTGATCTGTCTTCATCTGGACCTTGTCTTGCCAAACCAAAATCTGGTATTTTGGCATTATAGGACCGTCGAAACATATGCCAACCAAAAGGTCAAAGTGGATAAGGTCTCTTTTCTACTGCTAGCGTGATCTATACACCAGTAAACTTGGACAATGCAGATTTAATAAGCTTAGCTCAGGCTAATGACTGGTATTATAAACTACCTATGGAAAGAGTAGCTTGGGAATATGCAATTTTAGACGAGCATAACAACAAAGCCCCCCAACCAAAAAATAAGGAAAACAAACTCAGGTGGTGAATCAGGTTTTGAAGATGCTTTGCAATGATAACTCCCGTGTTATATGTGAAAACCTGGCCAGAATGAAAGCCTAAACACATAAGGTTTCAAATTCTTGCTGCTTCCAAAATGCAGGAGGGAATTGCAAAAAGAGAGATGTTGCAAACTTATGTGAGTTATTTCAGCACAGGACAAGATTTTGGAACCAAATTTTAAAGGTAATGGCAATGTGGTATTGCTTAATTTAATCTAAGTAACGAACATGGAACTTACTGGGTCCAGCAATATGTTTGAGGGCTTAAAATCTCTGCAGATTATTTGCCTGTCTAACTAGTGGAAGAACGTGAGGCCTTTGACTGCTCCTATTGCAATTTTAATCCGTGTGACCCATGGAAGTGGTTTAATGGCCAACACCCTTTGCAGCAGGAAAGAAACATGATTTGTGTAGTACATTGAAACAAGAAAATATCATATTTACCATAAATTTAAGGCAAGCATGTATATATCGCCCAAGAAAGAACCTTACTTCCAAAGAGATGGTTCTTTAGGGTACCCTTTGGCTTGAACTCATGGACAAGTAGTTCTTTATCCTCCAAACAGTATCCCATTAGCTTGACAATGTCTGGACAAGATAAGCTGCCCAGGAAGTTCACCGCCAACTGCAAAAAGTTATCACTCTCTAATCAAAATAGGGTAAAACCTCATAATTTCACATTTTTTAAGTAGACGAAGCAAATAGGCATCTTCCCCAGAAAAAAAAGAGAGGAGACAGAACGACCAATTTGTGTGATAAGAAATTAAAGAAACCCAGAATGGCACCCTCAGAACCATCTACCGTGGATGCACCCTACAAATTTTAGATGGTAACAAATAATCTGAAATAAAAACTGGGATGAAATATTCAATGATGCATCATCACCCATGTTCAATAGTAAATCCTGACATGTGAACCACATGGTTGAATTTCATATGCCTTACTGTAAGTACACAACCTCGTATTCATGTAAACAAGGAGTAAGCAAATCTTAAGTGCTCAACCTATTTATAAAGCAAGTAAACATCCCTCGCATGATTTTGACATTGGCAAAGCCAATTGAGGATTTGATTGATGACCGCATGGGTGACCACGTAGAGTCTAAAACACAGAATCATACAAGCTCTGATATGCAACATGAGAATAGAGTGGACTCATCTTGTGTAGTACAAACTAGATGTCCACCTTCCAAGAAAGACAATAGCATCTTGAGTGAAGATCAATTTTGAAAAATTCATATGCTGAATAGATCTATGTGAAGGCTAAGTCCTTCCCTCCTCATATTTTCCCTTATAAAAGACTTGCATGCTATTAACGTGTCGACCTCCATTTACCAGGTGATTCATGAAAAAGAAAATGGCATAATCTGATTCATTCTTCCAAGGATACTTGAAGAAGAACAGTTATGTCCAGTGTCTCCTAAAGTAGCATAAGTTTGGACTCAAAGAAATATGTCACCTCACTTTCCGGGCCGGCCAGCATATTTTTCCACAAATAAAATATCCTCATTAAGGATGGTTTAAGTTCCTAGAACTATGTTGAGAAATTTCAGAAGTGGTTATGATGTCGTAAAACTCATATTGGGATTTAATGTTTCAGGTACATTGTAGTGATATCCTCTGAGTTTAGCTTAAAAGGCAAGGGTATAAGTCATAATAGTTTCTGATGCAGGACCTAACGTCCTTCCGTGAAATGCAAGAAGACTCCCTACATTTCAAAATTTACAAGCTATCACAAGACTTTTACCATAATATTTATAAACAATGAAGATTCATAAGACATTTCTACTCCACCTCTCAAGAACCTTAGAGATAGGAGCTAAGCTGGCAAAGCTTCTCTCATTCTACTTTTTTTCCTCCACTGTTTGGCTGCTGGAAAACAAGCACGCATGTAATATGCACTGCACAACTCAGACATAACAACTGTAGGACAGGATTGTGGATTCTCAAGATTTAGATCAAGAACACAGATGTTCATCTGAGGTATCTATAGATCAAATGATCCTAGGATTTACAGCAGCTTGCCTTCTCAGCCACACACCCCGAGATGGCCACTCAAATGTGCTTTCGAAAACAGATATGACCATTTAAGTCTCGTCACTTTACATCCTGACAACCTGTTCAGCAAATTGGTGAAAACAACTATCCTCGAAATTTTTTCACTATTTAAATCTCCAATGGTACATGCGTACGGAATCTTATATGAACCATGTATTTCACCCAGCACTGTGCCTGCTGTTTTGATTTTGAATAGAGATAAAATAAACACCAGAAAATTAATGATGCCAGGTGTAGGATAGGTTTACTCTTCTATTGCATGTCTGGAAAATACTTACACTAACCCCAGAAGTCCTTGAAAACAGAATCTCACAAGATTTTTCAATGTTTTTATGTGGACTTGAAACCATACAACGGAAAAGCAAGCTGACTTTTCTCCAAGCTCTTGCATAGAATTGCTTGTGGTCATAGGACAAATCATGGACCCTGAAATAAAGGATAAGAGGAGCAAGCACTGTCTTTCCCTTGATAATTGCAGTCCTAACAGAATAATCTGGTCCACATGATTGATCGAACCCCCAGAAATATGTGTTCAGCTGGGCAACAACATATATTCTTGAAAGGAAGAAAGCAAATTGAGATAGTGAGCTTCATATGAAACTAACCACACAAAACCAGAACAATCTAGCGACTAAAAAGGCCACTAACATCTATTATCTCGTTCTCATTTTCTACAACAAACTACATATCTGGACACGATTCTTCTCCACCATCATAATACAGCTTCTTGCAAAAAATGCAATAGTGATTAACATTAAATACTGGAAAGCATATGCAACCCGAGCTTTCCTAAGAGGAGCTAAAATTACCTTCCACTCTTTGAATCCTTGAATGCTCTCTGGGTTCAACTTTTTTATCACAATTGGAGTCATTCTTTTTCTCTGGGAAGACCCCTTCTCATCAAGGCAGCCTTTGAAGACTACCAAAACCACCCTTGCTGAGAATTGTATCAGATCTGAAGCTTCTTGTTGCATCTTTCAGCTCTGCAAAACTAAAGACTCTGACTTCTGAAGTGGGAGCAATATAACCATTTGGAATAGACTCATTCGACCTCCCTCACGAGCTCCTGCTCAAGCCATCCTCAGAAGATTATGAACTGCTTAATAGTCACAGCTGGTCCTGCTGTGATTACACAAGTGAAGAGAAAAAGGTGCAGAATTTGACATGAGCTGAAGACAGATGCTAGAGACAAGCAGGAACTAATTGAGTTATAGAGATGTCAGCGGGTGGGAAAAGAATAGGGAAGTTAGAATCTGAAGTTGTTATTGGACATGTGTATAAAGCATATTCCTTCATATTCCGCTTTGTCTGTAAGTTGGGGCTTGCATGAATTTCAGGATTATTCAGAAAGCAGGAGCACAATAACTATTATAACATGCAGAATGTCTACAAGATGTATAGTTATGATTTAAGCTCTTGCATTGAAACTCCGACACAATGTTAAACAGACCTTCATCCCAAATGCGCAAACGGTTGGGACTGAGTCCATCATGTATATCAAATAGATTCCATTAGTACACCAGTCTTCTTCTTCACTAGGGATTGTCTTCTCGATAGATGCTCCATTGGCTTTGAAAGTTCGTCATTTGATTCCTTTGAGATTTGTAGAACTACTGCTCCACTGGGATTCATGACTTTGACATGTCATATCTTAACATTTTTTCTCTAAAGTTCTCTCTTTTTTTTTTTTTACTTTTTTTTTGGGCATTAGCCTTGTTTTTACTAGGCACACTGTTTTTTCTTGCCCTTCCTTCTTCTTTTTTTTTTTTGACTTTTGACACACACTGTCTATAATGCATATATCGGCCAATCGCACTTTGGCTGAATGACTCGCCATTTGGACTCAAAAGGATTTCTGTCTCCTATCGACGCTCTGGATATGCTGCTTCAATAGTGATGGCTTTTACCCTGCCCCAGTGTGGGAGATGATCACCAACTAGGTTTAAGAATTGAATTTGCAAGTTCAATTGGGCTTAGCAAAGGATAAAGCGTGTATGAGATAGAGAAAGAAATGCTCTTCGTCATGCTAAGGCACTTGAACTTCGTGTGAATTCATCTGAAAAAGCAACACTCAAAGATTGATGCAAGTGAGAGCAAGAAAATTTATACTCATCTGTCACCTCATGATGCTGACATACCTCCAGTTTGCCCCGATGTGGGGTGGTTCTTGACATGGGTAATTTGAAATGATTTCTCCAAGCGTTTACGCTCAAAGTTGTGAAACAATGAACAACTTGTAGTGTCTAAGGTAGAGAAATGAAATGCCTCTTATCATCTAGATCGCCGTACCTTTTGCGAGATAACTCTTTACCTCACAGACATGGAATTTTTTCACTCGACACTCCGTATATGCTTCTCGCCATTCATAGAATTTTTTTATTTTATGGACTTTTTTTGTTTTTTTTTTTCGTAACTTTGTCATCGGTCCAACGATCGGTGACCGGCGAAACCTCACCGGCCATGGGGGGAGGCTGAACTTGCGACGGAATTTTTATCCGTCGCAAGGTCGACCTCGCCGCCGCCCAGATCCGGGCGACGGCGAGGTCGATCGACGGCCATGGCAAGGTCGCTCGGCCTCCCCCAAATCTGGGCAAGGCTGAGCGGCCTCATCGTGGCTGCCGCCCAAACCTTGCCGTCGCCCAGATCTGGGCGACAGCAAGGTCGAACGGTACACCTGGGCGAGGCCATTCAGCCTCGCCCATGGCTGGCGAGGTCGAACTCGCCGGCCACAGCCGGTCGTCGGACCGAGGACAAAAGAAACATATTGGGGAAAAAAGAGAAACAAAAATTTTAAAAAAAAATCGAAAAGAACTATAAATTATAAAAAAATGAATCTTAAGTAATTTTTTTTTAGGTACGTGTCCATTTGAAGATCTCGTAATCCAAGTGAATGGTGCAATTCTCATCAAATTGACCACTTTCTACTATAAATATTTCAGTTAAATATTTGAGTAAGTCTTTTTTACATTGTAATTTTTTCATTTTTTGTCAATTTCAAAGTAATTGTTGCGTCAAAAACAAAATTTTAATTTTCCTAAGTTTATGGTTTTAATTAAGAACAGTAGATATGATATTTTTAATATTTTACAAGATCTTTTTATTTTTGTACAGACACAATTCAAAGAGAAATGGCTTGGATGTATAATAAGAACTTATATGGACATTGAGGATTGACATATGAGTTTCATACTGGGTTGGAACTATTTTTAGACTTTGCTAGTAGTAAATATGAGTTCATGGATAGAAATAAGTTAAGGTAACCGTGTAAAAAATGTGGTAATGGTAAATTTCATGTGTGTGATAAAGTTAGAGAATATCTTTGAAGATTTGGGTTTATACCGAGCTATTATAATTGGACTTCCCATAGTGATCTATTTATATCTGATGAAGGATATCAAAGAAGTGACTAATTTTTAGTTAGGGAAGAATGTAACTATTATGATCAATTGAACCCATACGAGAGGATGGTGATTGATGCAGCAGGTCAGAATTTTGTTTCAGAATCGAATCATGCAAGTACTAGTTTTACTCCTATACTTGAATAAGTGGGTATTAGTCATGCATCACAATTGGAAGAGATAAGAGTAATGGGTTTTGATGAAAATGTCTATAATTGAACTTTTCCATCTAATCAGTTATGGGAAGTGTTGAAAGCAGCAGATGAACCTTTATGGGCAGGTTGTGAGAACCACACTAAGTTATCAATGACAGCAAGACTGTTAAATATCAAGGCAGAGCATAATGTGTCTGCGGATTACTTCAACTCTTTTGTTGAAATAATGCGGGAAACAATGTCTCGTGATAACATTATACCAAATGATTTTTATGATATGAAAAAGCTAATAGATAACTTATGTCTTCCGATTGTAAGGATTGATGTATGTAGTAAGGGTTGCATATTATATTGGAGAGATGATGAAAATGCAGAATCTTGCAAATTCTGTAGCAAACATAGGTACAAGATTAACAGGAGGCCGGATCATAATCAGAAACGTAGACCATGCAAGCAAATGTTTTTTCTGCCCTTAATCCCCAGATTGCAAAGGCTTTATGCGTCTAAAGCCACTGCTAAACACATGACTTGGCATACAAATCATGAAACAGAAGATGGTCTAATATGTCATCCTTCAGATATAGAGGAATGGAAACATTTTGATAGAACATACCCTGAGTTTGCGATAGAGCCTCAAAACATCAGGTTAGGTTTCTGTGCTGATGGATTTGCCCCATTTGGAAAATCAGAAAAAAGTTATTCATGTTAGCCAGTTATCTTAACACCATACAATCTTCCACCCGGTATGTATATGAAGACACCTTATATGTTTTTGATATTAATCGTGACTGGCCTGCAAAATTTGAAAAAGTTAATAGATGTTTATATGCAACTATTGATTGAAAAGTTACAACGGTTATGGGATGAATGTGTCTTTATATGTGATGTTTCTATCGATCAAACATTTGTAATGAAGACTACTCTTCTTTGAATGATAAATGACTTTCCAGCTTACGGAATGTTATCTGGATGGAGTACAGCTGGGATCTTAGGATGTCCGATATGTTTGGAGATATCAAAATCATTTAGATTAAAAATGGGAAGAAGCCTAGCTATTTTGACTATCACAGGCAATTTTTACCGATAAATCATACATTCAGAAGGAATAAAAAAGAGTTCATCAAGAATAGGACTGAAAAAACATCTCCACCATTGAGGTTGACTGGCGATCAAATTTATGAGCAAGTGCAGGACTTTCCAACTATTGTTCAGAACCCTCACGGCATGACTATTGCGTACGGAAGTACACATAAGTGGACTAAGCGCAGTGTATTTTGGGATCTACCATATTGGAAAGCCCATCTTATTCATCATAATCTTGATGTCATGCACATAGAAAAGAATATTTTTGACAATATCATAAATACTATAATGGATGTCACCGGAAAAACAAAAGAAAACTTGAACACAAGAAAATATATGAGAGATATTTGTGATCGGCCAACACTAGATGTGGATGCAAGCAGCAAGGAACCAAAACCAAAAGCAATTTATACATTAGATAAGGAGCAGAGACAAGTTATTTGTCAATGGTTGAAATATATGCAGTTTCCTAATGGATATGCTTCAAACCTCGGGAGATGTGTTGATTTGAATGAATGCAAGTTGACAGGTTTCAAGAGTTATGATTGCCACATATTTATTGAAAGACTAATTCTAATAGCTTTCAAGGAAGTTCTACCGAACTTTGTATGGGGCGCTATTACAGAGTTAAGTAATTTCCTGCATGATATTTGCTCGACAGTGTTAAAAGAAGCACACATGGAGAAACTAGAAAGATATATTCCAATTATTCTTTGCAACTTAGAAAGGATATTTCCTCCATCATTTTTTAATTCGATGGAGCATCTCTTAGTTCACTTGCCTTATGAGGCTAAAGTTGCAGGTCCCATCCAATTTCGATGGATGTATCCATTTGAGAGGTAATTTTTCTTAAAAAAAATTCAGTTCAAGTTACTTTATTATATATTATGTTTTGATAAGCTTATTTCTATTGCAATTAGATTCTTATATCATTTGAAGAAAAAATGAAGATTAAGGCATGTGTTGAAGCTTCAATTTGTAATGCATATATTGTGGAAGAAGTGACAACATTTGCATCATACTATTTTGAGCCGCACGTGTAGTGTAAGAGGCGACGAGCAGGCAGAAATGATGAGGGCCCCATTGATCCCAATTGCAAATCATTCTTTATTTTCAATTATCTGGGTCGACCAAGCGGCACATGTACGTTTCGTTACTTAACAGGCAAATAATGGCATGCAGCTCATACATATATTTTACTAAACTGCTAAGAAGTCGAGCCATACTTCGAGTAAGTGTAAATTTGCAAATATATGTATTATGTGTCAAATATTTGCTAATATTTAAATGGTAGTTATTACTAGGATTTTCCAAACTTCAATGTATGGACTACCACCAAATGAGTTTAGCTGTTTGTGCGATCAACAATTTGCAGCATGGTTCAAAACATATGTAAGTTGCCTATTGACCAAAATCAAGTTATTAATATTTTATATATCATTTATTAAAATATATTTTATTGACTTTGCGTATGTAACTTTAGGTTCACGGCAGTCATGATGCACTTGGAAAGCAAAGCTTGTTATATCATCTATCATGGGGTCCACAGT
This sequence comes from Syzygium aromaticum, assembly GCA_024500025.1. Taxonomy (NCBI): domain Eukaryota; kingdom Viridiplantae; phylum Streptophyta; class Magnoliopsida; order Myrtales; family Myrtaceae; genus Syzygium; species Syzygium aromaticum. Next base: position 34,620,168 of record CM044892.1, read on the forward strand.
TAAGGGTACGCAGTTAGCCATCATATTTCATAAATGGATATAATTTTTACACTCAAGAATATGGAATGGGAAAAACCACAATGAATAGTGGTTTGTTTGGTCATCTAATGGTGGCAGTTCGAAAGATGATTTTTATAACTTGTTGGATGAAATCATAGAGATAGAGTACCCTGGATCATTAATAATGCAGGTTGTGTTATTTAAGTGCAAATGATTCGATCCCGTCAAAGGAATGAAAGTGCATATAAAATTTATTTGGTTGAAACAAATTACAAGAAAAAATATATGAAATATGAACAATTTGTCTTGGCACAACAGGTAATTCAAGTGTATTATGTATTATATCCTAGTTTGAAACATAACAAAGTTGATTGGTGGGCTGTATGTAAAATCAAAGCACGGAGAAAAATCGAGGAACACTGGAAGAATAGAGCCTATCAACAAAAGGAAGTTTGTAACACGGTTGAAACTGAGGAATATAACATTCTAACTTTACGAGATTCATGTGGAGCAATGATAGATGTGGATTCAACTGAAATTTGCGAATTAAATATAGAAAATTGTACAGAATCTGATTTTAAGACAGATGATGAAGATAATGCTCATGAAGAAGATGAAAATGAATATCAAGATGAGGACGAAGATGAAGACGAACATGAAGATTAAAATTTTTTCGACAAAACACTAATGTTGTGTAATTATTATTGCGACATGTGTTATTTTGGTTGTCATAATAATAATAATAATTATTGTTATTGTTATTATCATTGTAATTCGTGGCAATTTTCCGAATTCGTCGCAAATTTGAGACGGAAAATATATCCGTCGCAAATTTGCAATAGAAGAATAGTTCCGTTTCAAAATTTGCGTCTAACTCCTCTCTCATTTTCTTTTCTTCCTTCTCTCCTTCTTCCTCCTTTCCCCTCGATGCCGTGAGTACTTCTGGCTTCTGGTTTTGCTCCTACTTCCTGCTTGCTGCTTGTCGGGACTAGCCCAGCCACCGCCGCCGTCTGCCTTGCGCCGCCACTCGCCTAGCCGCCGCGCCATCCGTCCGGCCATGGTCTCTGACCCAACTGCCCTCTCCTCTCTCTCTCTCTCTCCCTCTGTCTTTGCCTCATCGAGCAGCCACAGCGGCTCGCCGCCACGGCCAAGCTCCACCATGCCGCCGGCCAGCTCATCCGGCCTCACCCCTCCACCTGCGACGCCGCCACGCCGCCCATCGCTGCCACTAGCCTAGCTCGCAGCCCGCAGCTCGCCGGACCGAGCTCCCCCCTGCCTAGCTCCGCTCACCGCCGTGAACCACCGCCGTCCAAGCCGCTGCTCCCGCCGGCCACCAGCCCAGCCTGTCGGACCAGCAACCGTCGCCGCCGCTGTCCCGGCTGCTGAGAACAGCCCACAACAGCCGCTCCTGTCATTGCTCCGGTTCGTTGTCCGTTCGCCGGTCGCCGAGCCCGAGCCGGAAACAACCGCAGGCTACCCTCGTCGTCGCTATCATTCTCGTGTCGTTGGCGTTGTTAGCCGAGTAAATTAACCTCTAATCCCGTCAATAATTTTTTTTGATTTTTTTAAAATTGATTTTTTAATTTTTTTTTACTTTCTTCTCTGGTCGATTGCAGGCCACGGCAACCGGCCGGAGAAGATAATAAAATAAAAATTAAAAAGATAATAAGACATTGATTTAAAAAAAATAAAAAAAAGAATAAATATAATTAAAATGATTGGAGAAAGTAGAAGTAGGAAAGGGAAAATGATTTCCTCATGTGTTTTTTCCATTGACGAAATATGTTTTCCATAACTAATATATTTTCCGTGAAATGATCGCCGGAAAATCTAGAAAATATTTTCCATGAGTTATTTTTCGTGAAACGAATGGAGCTTTATCCACATAACATACATAAGAAAGAGAAAAGAGATGAGAGAGAAAGAGTCATCTTCTTCTTTGGGCGAGCATCTCCATGGCCATGACTAGTGTTGCTAACAAACTCCTTTGCCCGCGACTCCATGCTCCACCGCTGCACCTCCATGCCGCGCCACCTCACGCCAGCAATTGCTAGGTGAAGCCCAGCAACGGATGTTGTGTTCTGCTTTGCGTTCGGTATCGCATGCTGCCGTTAGTCCCCTCACGGCAACCACGTGCCCTGGTGGTCGGCCACAGCGTCTTTAACGTCTTCAGTCCACTCTAACGTCCAGCATCCTTTAATTTCCCAATGTTCCTGAGACCTCCTTGTTTGAGTTTTTATCACAGGTCCTTCTTGTTTGAGTTCTAGCCAAGCCCATCGAATTTCAGCTTGGTTGCGGTTGATTCTTATTTCACTCAACAGCCCTTGCCAAGTCTCTAGGAAGCTTTTTAGATGGAACTAGCAAATTTTGAGAGAACACCAGTCCCACCAAAACTACCGCTTGGTGCCATCAATTCAGTCAACTCCGTGTTTGAACTTTTTGCAGGTTTTTCGGCACTGGTTTGCCTATTTCGGTACATTGGCAAGTTTCCAAACTTGCTGGTTGGATTCCCCACTGAGATTGTAAGTTTCTGGCATTGCAATTGGACTTCTCACAATCCCACCGTGAGTCCGTTGCCCGTCACCCTGAGTCCGTGAACCTCCAATGTCGGCCACACCATTGCGAGCTACCACTGGTCACCGTTCAAGCCCGAGCCATCTGTTGGTTCTAATTGGATACAATATTCACAAATTAGGCAATTATTCAGTCCCAAATTCATTCAAATATTTCATTACATATTTTGTCATTATTATGATCTCATTGAATATCTTGAGAATTTTAGTATAACCCAAAGTAGAAAAATTTCCTGATCCGCAACGTGTATAAGCTGGCAATAATTTCCGACCACATAGAAAAATCGGCCAATCATATCCATAATGATTTGGATACGATCAGTGGTTTTATTTGTTACCAAATTTGAATCGGATGGAATATGAGGTGCATATTTTTGTGATTGGATGCCTATCTCGTGCTTGGGTGGTTATCTTATCTCGATTTATTTCCTTTATTCAAAAGATACAAAAATATTAGATTATATTTCTTGAATAGGTTTTGGATAAGGGTTAATACGACGAAAAACCCCAAACTGATATATCTGCGACAATTTTACTCAAAACTAATTTTTTAATCACTAAAAACCCCAAACTAATAATACACTTGTGATAAATTTACCTTCATTTTGTTTCCGTTAAATTTTATTGTCAAATTACTTTGTTAAATGACATGCAACAGTTAATTGATATACCGGTTTTATGTTTTACCCTCCATTTATTACAGGTGTACCAGTTTGTGATTTTTTGTGATACTATTTCAATTTAACGGAAACTAACAAAAGGTAAATTTGTCACAAATGTACCAGTTTGGAGTTTTAGTAGTCAAAATATTAGTTTGGGGTAAATTGGTCATAGGTGTATTAGTTTGGAATTTTTTATGGTTAAAAAAATAGTTTGGAATAAAATTGTCATAGATGTACCAGTTTAGGGTTTTTCGTGGTAATAATCCTTTGGATAATTAGGATAGATTCATTCTAGATAACCATGCATATCATTTAGGGATTATTTGTTTAGGGCAATTTAATCTAGAAGTGCATGTCCTGTTAGAATAGTTGCATGTCAATTTTGTCCGTCGTTAGAAATTGCATGTCTAGGTTCATGTAATCAAATGCATGTCATATTAGAATAGTATTATTTTAATTGTACATCATTTTAAGCTAGATCATGTAGTCGTAATTTAGAATTATATTACATGCATACCACATAACTTACAAACCATACTTAGGTTGAATATCTACTTTTTTTAATTAGAAATAATATAATGAAAAATCTTACACTGGTATATTTGTGATAAATTTACCCCAAATTATTTTTTTTACCACCAAAAGCCTCAAACTAGTACACCCGTGACAAATTTATCTTCCAATAGTTTCTGTTAAATTTTATCATTAAATTACTGAGTCGGATGACACGTGGAAGTTGACAGGTGTATCAATTTAGGGTTTTACCCTCCGTTTGTCATGGGTACATTAGTTTGTGATTTTTCTTGATATTAATCCAATTTAATGAAAACTAACAAAAGGTAAATTTGTCACAAATGTACAAGTTTAGGATTTTTTGTTTTCAAAAATTAGTTTTGAGTAAATTTATCAAAAGTGCACCAGTTTGAGATTTTTGCTGGTCAAAAAATTAATTTTGTATAAATTTATCATAATTATACTAGTTTGAGGTTTTTCATAATATTAACCCTTAAAATTGTTGTGGTTGTGGATTGCTTTGCATCGAGGTAAGTAAGTGTCTCCTTACCCTAGTAATTTATTTACTACTTTGATTATTGTGTGTTGCGCACTCGCATGATCACCAATGGATAAGTTAAAATTGATTCAAGCTGTTTGTAAAATATTTTTTGAAATAAAAAAGAAAAGGTACTTAAAGGACATTAAAGTAATTTAGCGTAACCAAACTTCAAAATCCATAATCTCTTGTTCGTAAGAGTAAAGTAAATTTCCATTACTTGGGTTTCTAATGAACCCGCCATAAAATAGATTAGTGGTGACTATGAATTTGAATAATTTTGCATGTTAAGAACTTGAACATAAGTTGCAAATTGGTATAGATTTGGGAGAATTCGAGTTAAATTTAGACTTAGTAATCCATTAACCGAACCCTTAGGTGGTGTACATATGGGAATGTTGCAACACATGTGAAGTGATCTTGCGGGTGCTCAACTATTAATGAAACATCCAATGACTAAAGCATTAAATAAATTGGTAAGAAGGGAATAATTTACTTACCTCGATGCAACAATCCGCAGCACTAACAATTAAAAAAAACTTTATTACCCTAATCATGATTTCTAATTATCAAGCAATCCCAATCCATTCCTTTTAGGTTTTCTCTTATTTTAAAATGAAAACTAAACTATATGTCATGCAATGTTAATTAAATGAACCTAACATGTAAATTATATAACATGCATATGATATTTTTAGTATTCATTAAAATTCATAATTAAAAATATCATTATTTAAACATGCAATCTTATCTAAAAAGGTAATTTAACCTAAGATGACATTTTGGTATTCTTTAATTAAATTCATATTTAATAAATAAAGAAAATGATATCTTCATTAAGATATTATCCAATTCTTCTTGGGGATTAAACTAGGCTAAATCCCAATTTAAATTTAAATCATATCTTAACCTAAAAAAACCTATCCTAGCATGCAATCTATCTTGAAAAGGAAAGATTTATGAAATATAATCTAAGCATGCAATCTAAATCAAACATGCAAAGCTATCTATTAAAATCTATCCAAATATTATCTAAAATATATCATAATCTTACATAATCTTGTTGAGATTTTTCTTGGATAAGAATAAAATCAAATAAAATCATAACAAAACAAAAATCAAATTAAAATCAAAGATACATCCATTTACCCAAATATTATCCATATCCATTTAAATTTGGAAAGAAATAAAATCGACAAACCTACGGCAGGATATTAAATTGGCCAATTTTCCGTGCGATCGCGAGTCATATCTCAGGCATAAGTTCAAATTAGATAAGATTTTACCTAATTCGAATATTCGCTTTTAAATTCGGACTATGGATGATAGCTTGGACGGTGGACCATGGATAGCGACTAGTGGCTGGCCGGTGATGGCTAACCTCATGGTGCTCGGCTTGGTGGTCTCGATGTGGCTCGCCTGGCACAATGTGACTCATGATGTGGTGCTCTCGGCAAGGTAACGAGGATCACCAAGGAAATCTGCAAAACATAACACCGATTTACGTGACACAGGTCAGTACGGAGAGCAATGTCATTGGAGGCTCGCAATGGCTAGCTCACTCAGGGCAGCATGTCGTCGTGGCTTCTGATGGTTACGAAGGAAAACACGGCAAGGGCCCGACTGTGGTGCTCGGCCAAGGATAGTCGGGGGTTGGTTTGGTCACAATTGTGATCAGCGATGGGCACTCGATTGAGAACCTAAGCTCAGCACAACGCAGGGAATCAACAAAGCAACGAGAGTCAGTGCCGTGCAATAGGCCAAAAAATCGTTTGGATCCAGTGCAGGGCACGGCAGAGCAAGACAACGCCGGATCGCGTCAGCTGGACGAGCGGTCATGACGAGGGTGGGGCTGTCGTGTGGAGGTCTCACCGTCACGGGCGAGGGGCAGCAACAACTCGTCGTGGTCTGGCTTGTCTGGATGGTGAAGGACTCAGTTTAAGTGTGGCCGAGAGGGGGAGCTCGACCAGGGCTGAACGTAGGGCTTGCGCTTCGGCTAGGCAGCCGGTAGCTCTAAGAATTGTGAATTGCTAACCTCTGGCTGAAGAGGTATAGATGTCTATTTATAAGATTAACCTAGGTTTTCATGGGCTTAGATTAAGCCTCAATCGAAATAACGGATTGTAATCATCAAGGCCTCAAGTATAATGGGCTAAATTGAACTCGATTCCGGCCCGTTTCCCATGTGAATTTTGGCGCACACTGTCCCTAGTATTGCCGAAATTTTTCTCCTTGTGGGCTCAATAACTTATAGACTTTGACCCATTTAGGGCTTATTCTAATTAAACTCAACCCTTTTTAACATTAAGGATTAAACCCAACTCAATTAAAACTCAGAACCTAATCTAATGGGCTATAAATTTCGGACACTATGCCTCCCCTCGGGATGGCTGAATCTTGCTTATAGCGTGGGCCCATCAATGTGACAAATTCAGGGTTCATTCACCACCATCGGTTGGATTAAAATGGAAATGTAACTATACGATGAATGCTCCTAAAAATTATAATCTATGCAATTTAATTTTAATTTTTTTTAGGGGTTAAAGATTAAGCCCTAACTTTTATGCAATTGATTAGATTTAGATGTCAACACTGACTAGCCGCAGTCTCTTCCCTCCAACGAGCCGTTGTTGACCCGAGGTTGCTGCCAATCCCCAACTTGTATCGCGTCTGTTCCAGCACCAGTCCGCAACCCATTGCGATGTTGTAGCTACTTGAGATCCCTGCTGATAACTTTATTTTATATAGAGTTTATTTATTATTTTAGAATTAATATTTGCTTAGTTTTAATTGAATTTGATGTCTACTTTATTTATTTTAATTAATTTTTGTGGGTAATTGAAGTTAAAGGGAGCTTGGAGACTAATTCTGTAATTTGCCGGCTTTCCACGTGTTTTGTCCTCCTAAGCCGCGTGAAAGTATCCAAAACAATCCAATTGTTCCTAAACCGTGTAGAAGCTTCCCAAATTGGAGATCAAAGCCATACAAATCTAAAAAGAAGAATCAAGCCTATTTTGGGAAGAAAATCAAAGTCCAAGCTAAAAAAGGAGTTTTATTATTGGGAGGAATCCGAATTTGAAAGAACCTTTAATTGCAATCCAATTCTAGTGTGATTAAGGTTTCTTGGAAAGCAAGGGGAGCTGTATATATAAAGGCCATTGAACGTGATTTCAAAAAAAAGAAGAGAAAAAAAAAGAAGAAGGAGGCGACTTAAAAATCAAGTCTTGATTATTCTTGATAAATCTGTTCTAGTTCTCCAACATGTTCAGTTTAGTTATTGTTTTTAGTTTTCATTATGCTCTAGACTACTTGTTGTTGGAGCTATGATGTAACTTCACTATGATTGATTAAATTTCAAGACTTGTTTATGCAATTCTAGATCTCATTTGTGTGAGTTATATATCATGTTCTTAATGTTTTTAAGTGCTTGATCACTACTTGAATGATTTTTGTTGCATGCTGAAATCGAAGGGAGATTCTATACAAGTGCTTTATGATATATAGCCATGAATTTAACTTAGATAGAGATATACTAGGTTATTTGTGTGGTTTCGATAGTAAGTAAATCAAGTGTGGTTTATTGAATCCGGAAACATTCATAGATTTTAATGCACTTACGTTTACTTAAATTCACATGGACTAAGTGTGGGTTGCTAAATCTAAGTAGGGTTGCTATACTTGACCAATGATAATAATTTTTTTAGGAAGTTCTACCATGACACTATGATTGTATGACAAGTTTGGTTAATTAATCTTGATTGGTTAAGTGAAATCGGATGCTCTAACGTTTTTAATTCTTGATCAAAGTTCTTTGCTCCTTGCTTCTTCATGTTCGAAATTTCTAGGTTTAGTTTGTGAATTTCTATTTTCGGTTTTGATTTGCTGCCTTGGTTAATTTAGCTTTCGGAAATTTCAACTTTAATAGGTTAATTTAGTTTTCTTTAGAATTTCGATTGCTTTATTAAATCTTTAATTGGTTAGATAAAATTGAGAATTGTTCATCTTTTAGTAAGTAATTTGATTGATTTGCCTATAATCTTTGTGGGAATAATACTTTAATTCATCACTTTATTACTTGTTCGATACGTGCGTTACTAATTTAGAGAACACTTGCACTGAGAGCCCCTGTTCCCATCAGGCCACGCCTCAGCCCTGTTGCTAACTCAATCCCTGCCTCTCTACCGAGCCAGAGCAGATGTTGTTGCTGCTTCCCCGAGGGGTTGACACAGTACTACCGTTGCCCATGACACGCTTGGACAAGCCCCACTACGAACTGACGACATTGCAGTCCTACTCTTGGGCAGGTAACGTGGCACTGCCGCTGTTTTGTTCCTCGAGCTGACCACCCTCGACGTTGCTGCTTTGCTGCTCGCCAAGGTTCCACCGTGACGATCCCTGCAGTCCTTTCGTCGCTATATCTTAGAGCCTAGCCGAGCAAGTCCTTCCTCGGCCGAGCACTCCGAGTCCTACCGTTGGCCTCAACGCCAGCTAGCTACTGTCGACTAGCCATAGAGCATTCCCAGCCATGCACCGATCACCATCACCATCGTCTGTGATACCGATGCACCAATTCAAATTTGGAAACCCTCCAAATTAGGTAATAATTATTATCAGATTCAATAGTATATCTCATCGTCTGATTTGATTATTCGATATCTAATCAATATCTTTAAGTGATAGACATATCCCCAAATTATGATATATTTCCTAATTCGCAATTGCACGTGATCTTTAATTCTATCTATAAGGTATTAGATGGAATTATTGATTTTGCGGGTATCTTTAAAATTGACGTTTTGACCTTTAAGGCTTAAGATCAATTTATCGATTTTATTTGAGAAATTTCAAGCCAATTAGATATTGTTTCCTTGTTTGAATTAATTGGATGATATCGTTGATGATCTTGAATGATTTGGTGCTTATCTTACTTTGATTGCTTGCCTTATCCTGAAAATACAAAAATAAAATAAAATAAAATTGCATTGCATATTATGTAGGTTAGAATTAATTTTCTACATAGAATCACATGATAGAATAGTTTAGATATTTTCCTAATTAAATGAAGATGCATGCTTATATAACATCTAGGTAAGATAACATCTCTGACTTGAATTGCATGTTGAGATAAGTTTCTAAGTTAAGATATGAATTAAGTTAGTCTATTTCCTAACTTAAAATAGATAATATCTCACTTTAGATAGATTTTTTATTTTTAGTAATTTCAAATTGCGAATTTTAATGAAAAATATAAAAAGATATTATGTGTATGTCATATAGAATTAGGTCATGTAATTTGATACTTGCACGTCATTTAGAAATTCCATTGTAGGTTCATTTAATTAGATTGCATGTCATGTAGAGTTAATTAAAGTTGCATGTCATGTAGAGTAGTTGCATATTAATTATTGCATGTCATTAGAATTAGGCTAGTTAGTTAAATTGTACGGCACATAGTTTAATTCTCATTTAAATAAGAGAAAACCCTAAAAATATTTGAGTGGAACTACATGGTAAGTAGAAATTATATTTAGGTTGAATATATGTTTCCAATTAACATTTGTTACAGATGCCTACGTTAAATCCCTCTTTATCTTTTCAATTTATTCACCGCTTTGATTATTTGAGTGTTACATTAATGGTTACACTTGTGAATCCACACGATCACTTCACATGTTAGTGAATAAGTTAAGATCAATTTAAGTTGCTTGATAAATATTTTTTTTTTAAGTGAAAGAGAAAAGGTACCGAAAGGGCGTTAGAATAATTTAGTGTAATCAAGTCTCCGAATTCATTTAATCTTTGGTTTGTATAAGTAAAATATAACTCCTAATACTTTATGTGGGTTTCTAATCGACTTACCAAAAATTAATTAGTGGCTACTCCAAAATGAAAATGATTAGCATGTTAAGAACTTAAACCTAAGTTGCGAATTGATATGAGTTTGGCAGAGCCCAAACTAAGTCTAAGCTTATTAATCCATTAGCCAACCCATACATGGTGTACCTGTTTAGGAGAGGTGCAACATTTATCCTATTATATGTTTGGTTTCTGCCTAAAATAAGATAAAATCGAATATAAAGAGGATATGAATTATATAAAAATATGTAGATAAGATTTCTTATATTTATGGTATAAAAGCTATTTTTTTCTCGAATAATAAAATTCTTAAATTTATAATAATTAAATGTAAATAATATTTGAATTCTAATATAAAAAAAATTTAATATAACAAAAAACATAACGATAATTTTCATTTTTATTTATTCCTATTTTTTTATTTGAATTTCTTTCTACTCTATAATAAATATTACATATATGTATATATAGCATCAATATTTATTACATATTTTAGGTATATTGGCATATTATTTAATCAAATTTTATTAGGAATGATGGAAAGGAATAAAAAAAAATTAAAAAGATGAAAAAATAAAAAAAATTAAAGTAAATAAAGATGAAGTAGAAGAACCCAGATTTTAAATGAATAAATTCAAACTTGAAAATGATCTTTGTAATTCTCGAAGAATGAGGGGCAAAGAGATTTCTCAAAAAAAAATGCCATCTCTATCTCCTTCTATTTTGTATCTCTGGCTCATGTTGAAGTTTCATAATTTATTCGTAATTCTTCAGTTTATATCAAAGTTCCATGAAAATGCCAAGAGTGTTGAAGCTCCTTCTCCTCTTTAGCTCTCTAGATCACGTCAAAAGTCAAAGAAAGCAGCATGAGAGTCTAAACTCTACGGTTTGCATTGAAGTTTCACAAAAGTGGCAAAAGAGATGAAGCATTAAACTTTTTAGGTTGCAAAGGTGAATGATCATGTTTTCTCTCTTACTAGATTTGGCATTTACTAGCTAATCTACCTTGTTGATGTTGCTATAACCTGTTTACATTTGTTGTCATAGTCGAACCTTTAGCTTTTGAATGCTACGATGAACTCCTTTACTATTTAAAATTTAGATCGTACAATAATCATGGATTGATTGATAGAGGTTATATCCGTTTATGCATGTGTACTTTCTTTAGCAGTGAATCAAGAGTGATTCTTACAATCACCAAATGTGCATCTTCAGGTTCATTTACATTTATATGTTCTTCATACTAAATAATGGATGAGATAGGATATAAAATCTGACTTTATTATTGTGATTCACCAAATAGTGCATACGATATAACAAAATCCATGGATTTCATATCTTATCATATCCAGTTATATCCTTACTACAATTCCATACAACTGAACACAACTAAATATATTGTACAGTAATAAATTCAATCATAAACCTTTCAATTATGCCAATTTAGTCTTAAACTTTTCAATTGTGTTAATTTAGTTTTGAAGATTTACCAATTTAATCATAGACTAAATTGGTACAATTAAAAGGTTTAGAATTAAATTTACACAATTGAAAGGAATTTAGTCCTCCAATCGAATGGTTTAGGACTGAATTGTCAATTCTTCATAACTAAATTGACACAATTGAAAAGTTTAAGACTAAATTGACATAATTAAAATGTTTAGGATTAAATTGGCCACCGTACGATAGGTATAGAACTTTTTGGACAATCATCCATTGCATACGGACCTATAAAAGGAATACTAGCATTTTCTTCTCATTAGATAAATGATATCGAAAGTTGTATTTTTACAATTTTTGAGAAAATAATCATATTTCATTGGGAATTTAAATTAAAACATTTGTGGGGATTGTCATCTTACTTAGGTGCCTTTTTTTTTAAAATGGAAAAGTTTTATATGGATCAACAAAGTGAAAAGTCACATGTCCAAATAATATGAAATACACCTTCCATGAAATATACCCTAATTTCATTTCGCCCAAGACTTTTCCAACATACCAGGCAACGCATGTCGTCAATTAGGGGTGGTATTCATGGATTATTACACAGCATGGTTATCAAAATCACAAAGAGATCGTAACATATAATTATGTTTCTCTGGTTTCAAACCGGATCAATTGAAACTAACGAGTCTATTAGATGGATATATCGGTTTCAATTAACTAGTTCTTGCCTGCTCCGGTAGACATATCGGCTTTAAATTTTAAAGTCCAATCTGAGGCTTGATTAGAGAATTCACGCAACTTCGCGAACTTGATTAATCAAATAAAAGTTCAAGAACTCAAGTAGAAGAAAAAAGGATGCTAGTTTGGGAGGAAAAGTAGACTTTCGCCTAAAATACAAAACATGTTGTAGCCAAAACTTTTCACTTTCAGTTACAGTTTTCAAGAAGGATTCCTTCTCCCTTAGTCTTTCTTTCTCTTTCGCTTGCCTCTTCATTCCTCGTGCATCGACTTAAGCATCGAAGTGTCCTTCTCAAGCCATGACCTGAGGTTTCCTTTACTTTGTGGCGTGCAGTTAGGTCCGGTCCTTCGGAGGTTCGAGCAAGCCCAAAGGGACCTAGGAGACTGCGCATTACCGAGACAAATGTCGATGAAATTCAATTTAGGCTTATAGAAGGACCGGTCCATTAGATAATTAAGTTCTATATTTACACAAGAAGATAACCACATTATAATTTACCATAATTTCTAGATGCATGATATGTATACTTCAACTTATCAAGCATCAAGGCGTTATGAGAATGGATCAACTATTTGATTTGTGTCCACCATCGGTAGAAAAAGCAATTTTTATGATTCCATTTAAGGTCTTTCTGATGTGAAATTGTCTGCTACAAAGCCCAACCCTTGCGCTCGATTTGCATGTCTACGATAACATGCTGAAGCGATCTTTTTTTTTTTGGTCGAAAAGGTTCTTTCATTCATTCATAATAACGAGTGCTACTAGAGCAAGACACAAAATATTCCATAAAGGCTGGGGGGCAAAGTTAGCCAATTTAGGGGAAGTGTCTTCAGACGCTGAGCCCTTGCGACCCAATCTGCAGCTCGGTTGGCTTCCCTTGCACGGTGTACAATCTTCACTTCTTTCATTTGGGCTAAAAGCATTTAGCACTCATCAATTAAGTCACGAAGGGCCCATGGACTCTCATCTTGGCCCGTGAGGAATCCACCATTGATAAGCAGTCTAACTCCAACTCCACGCTCAGATCATTGACAGTCCGCAGATCACTTCTCCTTTGCAAGTACAATACCGAGCTTTTCGCGGCAAGGGTTTCGGCTTGCACAACAGAGGACCCGCGAATCCCGCGACAACCAGGCCGTTCGAGTCTCGACAAATTCTGGCAATCGAGCTTTCGGACGCCGCATCCGTCCACGAACAGTCCGTCTTCATCTTAAGGGAGCCCTTAGCTGGCGGTGTCCACTGGGCAGGTAAGCTTCTTGTGCCGCTTCTCTGTTTTCCAGTCGCCGGGTTCCACCTGATGAAGTTCTTGGTCTGTGCTAGAGTTTCATAACGATCGAGCTTGGGTCAGGCGGTCGGCCTTTAAAAATGCTGCTATTTCGGCCCTTCTAGATCAGCCACAGTACGGCTGCTACGAGCTCCTTCGACGGTGTGTCCAGATTTGCATCGAAGAACTCTGTAGCCCATCTATCCATGCTGGTAATGTTGAGTGGACAACTTTTGATGTTGAGTCGTGGGTCTGGCCAAACCTTCCTTTTCCAATTGCAGAGAAGGAATAAATGCTCTATGGTCACTGGATTTTGTGAGCACGATGGGCAAATAGGGTCAGGTTAAACCTTTCTCCCGTACAAATTTTGTCGCGTTGGCAACGCGTTCTGGCAGATGCTCCAAAGGAAGAGTCGTATTTTGGGAGGGGAGTTTAGATTCCAGATTCTGGTCCATAGGGTTTTGGGTGGCTGAAAGGATGTTGATGCTTGATTTGAATTGAGATTAGTGACCTTGGAACGCAATCTATTATAACCGTTCTTCACCGTGTAGGATCCTGACTTATTCCCTCTCCAAACTAGTCTATCTGCCCTCCGGTTGAGACTAATTGGAATTGATAGAATCTCATTCACTATGCGATCTTTGAATAAGTCCTGTAGCTTCTGCTCATTCCACACTTTGGTCTCCTGGTTAATCAGTTCAGCTACTATTAAAGGATCTTCCTTGTTTGCTGGGGCCCCCAACCAATCCAGTCGATAGCCATTCATCTTCTCGAATGTTGATTGATTTGCCATCTCCTATTAGCCACTTAATGTCCTGATAGATTGCATCTCTGCCCATTAACAAACTTTGCCAACCCCACGATGGATGAGATCCCTTTCCTGCATTCCATAAGTCACCTTTGGGGAAATAAACTCCTTTGAGAACTTGACTCCATAAGGCTGAGGGGGATTGTGATAGTCGCCAAGCCTGTTTGCCCAGCATGGCTTTGTTAAACATAATCAAGCCTTTGAAGCCAAGGCCCCCTCCATCCTTTCTGGTTTTCAACACTTCCCAATTCTTCCAATGCATGCCTTTCTTTGACTCCTTTTGTTTCCACCGAAAAGAAGCGATCCTTTGTTCGATTGCTTTGCAAACTGAGACTGGTATATTGAAAATTGACATAGCGTGCTGGGGTAAGGCCTGCACAACTGATTTTATGAGAACTTCCTTGCTTGCTTTTGACATCAGTTTCTCCTTCCAGCCCCCAATCTTCATGTTAACCCTTGCTAGTATCCGCTAGTATCCATGCTAGCATTTGTTTCTTTGACTGGGCCCCAGTCAAATGGAATCCCGAGATATTTCCCCGTCTTCTCAATAATCGGTACCCTCAACTCATGTGCCATGTTTCTCCTTAAGTTGAAAGGACGACCACTACTAAAATAGATGCCTGATTTATTCAAGTTAATGGTCTGGCCCGTTGCAAAGCAATATTGGTTCAGTGTGGCTCCCAAGTTCTGGCACTCTTTAACTGTTTCTTCCAGAAAAAAGATGCATCACCAGTGACTAATAGATGAGACAGGGTGGGGCAAAGCCTGTTTAGCTTGATTCCTCTGACACTCCCCTTAGTAGCTTTGTGCATAAGCCAAGACAGAACGTGGGCCATTAACATGATAGTGATCAGTTTGGGTAAAACCAGCCTCATTTGGTGACTTGGGCCTAAGAAATTAGGGGAAGCCCGACCTAAATCCATCGAACCGATCTTCTAAAACCAGTCATCAAGGTTGGACAATATACACGCGCATTATGGAAATTGCAAGAGCCATGCATGACAAGCATTTTCCATTTCCAAAGCAAATCGAAACGGGTTAATATTAATCTCGCAAAGTGACCTCGAACCCTCAAGAAACTAGAAAATCCGGCACACCAGAGAAATACGAGTGAACTGAAATGCAATATTGATGTAAAAGTGAATTACAATCGAAGAGAACGCACCCGTTTATAGGGTGCCATTAGCTCTCCTGCTAATGCAGATTAATCTAAAGTAGGCCTACTGTTTTATCATACCTGTGAAAATAACCATCTATTGGTCAAAAGATGCCTCCAGAGCGAAATGGAAAGCATGCCGAGCAAGATCAAGGAGATTGGAAGGAAGGATGATTAGAAAATAGACTTTGAAAGCAAAATTACAGCTTGAAGCAGTATCACATCACATTAATGCTCGTAGTTCTTGATCAGTTCCAGAAAAATGTGTATTTAACCGCCATTTGTTGACCGGCATTGTTATGGCAACCGAAGTCAAATTTGCTTAGGCCCAAAATTGCATTCTTTATGGGTCTTGGTGAATTAATAATGTCTGTAAATACGTATCATCAGATTTGGTATTAATAATGTGGATATAGTGGGTCCATTAATGGGAGGTTTAACACACACGTGCTTTTGGATTAGTAATGTAAATACGAACCTACCTCTTAGCTACTGCTCATTCCACCTAATTCGCTTTTGGGTGATAGAGACTCGACTTACTAGAACATTTGTAGCATTTGCTGTAAAGGAATATTTCTCTTCTAGAGATAGATCAATCTGTTGACTTCACTCTAGTTCGAGGAAAGTCCCAAAAATTGGCATCCTACCTTCTCCAATCGACTACTTCTTTGTTCTTCGAACTTGATGCTATTATAATCACCGCCTCTCGATGTGCGTTTTCTTTTTTATATAAGGAGATTTTGGGGTCTAGGATCGATCCTTTCTATTCTAGTACTAATATAATGCAGCCTGAAGTATAATGCCGGGAATCTCTATTGATCTCAGAATTAATCCAAGTCCACCAAAATTCTGAAAGAAAAGCAATGGTAGCTTTTTTTACCTTCGTGGAGAAATCAGGGAGTAGGGTAAACAAACGTTCTTGTCGACACAGATAATTAGTCAAATCCATGCGCCCGGGTCAAGGAAAGCGTAGAAACTATTGAACCACAAGTCAAATATAATTAAAAAAAAAAACCGAGAAACATAAGTTATAGTTCATATATAAGTACGAAGCTCTATAAAAAAAATCATGATTATTTTTAAATAGCGAGAATGAGAATTAAACTTTCCAACGAGCGGAATCTTTGAAAGTAGTTCACTCAAAAAAGACAAATCTTTCAAAATAGACGTTTCATGTCCGACTATAAACGGAAGAAAATGCAATGGTTCGACGCTACCAACATGTATTTTATCGAAAATTATAGCTAGGAAGCCGGGCCCCAACCAACCATTAAAAGTCACACGGGTCTCACCATCCACGAAAAGTCCAATCAATCTCTCTCTCTCTCTCTCCACTTCTGCGTTGGAATTGGAACCAGCGATACGCCGATTAATAAGAGCCCATTTGGCAACGTGCCAAATAATAAAAATTTCTATTTTTTTATTTTCAGAATTAATTTGAGAACAGAAATCAGTTTGTTAAAATTTTTGTGCCGGGGCACAATCATGTAAAAAATTAATCCCAAAATCGGTTTTACAACAGAATCAAGAAGTAAAAAAATGTAACTTCTTGATTTTTGAACCATTTTTCTGGAACTGATTTTTCTTGGTTTTCTTCTTTCTTTTTTTATTTATTTTTCATTTTCTTCCTGGTCCACCGCCGGCGACTGGCCACCAACGACCGTCCATCGGCAATCGGCACTAGCCAGGGCCAGCGAGGGTGGCCCTCGCCGCCCTCGGTGATAGCGAGGTTGGCCCTCGTCGTCGCCACCCCCGGCAACGATGAGGTCGGCCTCGCCAAATCTGGATGAGGTCGAGCCTTGCTCGGCCAAGGCGAGGCTGACCTCCCTATGGCGACGGCGAGGTCGGCCTTGCCTTGGTCGGGCGAGGCTTGACCTCGCCTTTGATCTGGCGAGGCCAACCTCAACGCCCTCGCCGGCCCTGGCTTGTTACCGGTCGCTAGTGACCGGCCATGGTCAAGGAAAAAAAAAGAAAGAAATATTAAAAAATTAAAAATATTATTAATAAAAAGAAATTTTGTGTAGTTACCAAATATATTTTTGTTTTTCTTCTATTTTAAGAATAGAAATTTTGGGCAATTGCTAAACGCTTTCAAATGTTTAGAAATTATTTCCGGGCACAAAATAAAAAATAATAATTTCTTATCAAAATCTGTTTTCGGACATAAAATGATTGTCATGCACAGCTTAAATCAAGGAAAAAACACATATTGGACTGAGGAATGTCATCACCATACACCCGATTCAGAGGAACGGGATACAATTCACACGTGGTACATGCCCACATGACATTGTTCCAACTGCGCACGTCTTTTCGTGAAGCTACCAACTTCTTCTCTTATAAGTATAATTTACTCGTTCCAACTTCTAGAAGAAAATAGGTTTTTCTGTCCATTTCAATAAGTGTTTCTCTTTCGACAACGAGTCTTACCTTTCATCATGTCACCTGGTCTCCCTAGTTATATGCTCATGGCGCTATGATTCGATGGAGATGTGGAAAGTTGTATGAAGCTCGATCTCGTGCAACAAGTTTTCTAAATGGTCCTGATACTGATACATTATAGTCTCTCTACTTTTATAAGAGTCTATCATAAGAGATGGATGCCAAATTCTACTAGTTTGTAACAGAACAAAGCCTTTGGCTCTCAAATGAAAAGAAAATGGATGAAAGGGATGATGATGTCTGTTCGATTAATGAGTGATCGCTACATTCTTGTGGTGACAATGAAGTGGAATTAAAGATAAATTGATGGGCAAGATCTTACTTATATCATTCTTCGAATTATGTCTCGAGTTCCACTTATTAAAATTATATTCAAATCGTATGGCTTTTATCGTTCTAGCTTACATCCTCATGTGAAACATTGGATTTTATCTTGTAGATAAGGAAACAAAGAAAAAGCTAAGGTTATCATGGCAGTATTAAGCAAATATGAGGATACTCTTTTGGTTCCATTTGCTCGATTGGGTTGGCTAATGCATGGGACACTCTCGTTCCTCAATACATGATCATGCAAACAAGCCCCTTTCACTGGTCATAAAGCAACGGACTTTGATTGGGTGGCTATTAATCTATTCAACACTATCTCTAGGGTGATGATCATTGCCCACGTCATCTATCAGGAAATCAAATGAAAACAAAGAAACGAGGGACACCTGTGGGATTCGGCCAATTTAGTAAGAGGCGAAAGAATAATTTGCTCTGTGCTGACTGCGCGGCTGGGATTGGCTTGGTTGGGATTTGGTGAATTTAGTAAATGTGGTACCTATCATCATTATTATAAAAAGGCTGAACACTCGAGAACAAAACGAAACGTGGACCAAAATGTCTTGTCTCGTCAAATCCAAACCCACACCTCCTCCCCCTCGCCCCCCCCCACGCCCCTTTTTTTTTGGCAATTAATTGATCCTTTGGTCGGAAACGTATTCTTTAATCAGTTCCAAATAGTGTATCATCAAAATGGAGACCCACGTGACAAAGGAATTTCATACTTGTAATTTCAAAGTACATGTTTTGTTGGCAAAGCAAAGAAGTAACTATGCTTAACCAAAATAGGATTTTCTGTCCATTTATACATGGTATACGTCCACATGATATTGTTCAAACTCCGCTCGACATTAGTCTAGCTATGAACTTCTTCTCTTATCGTTACAATTTAGTTGTACCAACTTCCAGAAAAATAGGATCTTCTGTCCATTTCCATAATTGTTAGCCTTCTGCATAGGAACTTATGGTTGCAGCATACGGTTCAATTCCTAAAAAGGCACAATCTCATGATAATTCGCAGAAAGAAGTTGTTTTCCTTCGCTCCAACAGATAAATAAGTTCTTTACTTATACAAAGAGAAAAATCTCATTGTATTATACCATAATTTGTAGACCCATGGTATGTATACTTCAACTTATCGAGCATCTAGGTGTAATGAATGAGTATTATATTCCACGATTTGTATTTTATCCACCATCGTAAGAAAAAGTATTTTTAATGATATAAACTATTTTGCCTCTTGTAACGCATTTTGGGTGGTCCAGAAAGATTGTGGGCCCTTGTTTCTATGTTGTGTTTCTTTTGTCTCTTATGCAAACTTCAAACGTCGTAATTAATAGTGGGAACTCTAAGTCCAAATCGTAATGGTTATTATGAAATAGTAAGGATAAATAGAACGAGAGGAAAAATGAACATTTTAGCTAGGGCTAAGTACAGATTCTAGATGGAAGTGATAAATAAAAATCACATCACAGTGCAACCATCAAACTTATTATATTTTCTATTTATAAACTACTTCTATTGCTTAAGATTGTTGCCCAAGCGTTGAAATTTTTTGAAATATTGTGGGTCAAAAGATATGGAAATCTTGTGTAGGCGCTGGTAACATTTTTCCTTGGGTATTGATCCGAGTTGTTTCTCTTTCGACAATGAAACTCGTATTTCATTGTCTCACCTAACCTTCCAAGCTATATGTGCATGGAGATCTAACACAATGAACCGTGGAAAGTTGTATTCAACTTGATTTTGTGCAATAAGATTTCTAAATGATCTAGATACGTTATGAGGAAGTCAATTTGATTAATGAGTGATCGCCACATACTTGTGATGATAATGAAGTGGAATTAAAGATAAATTGATGGGCAAGATCTTATTTATACAATTCTATGGATTATGTCCTGAGTTCCACTTATTCAAGTTATATTCAAATCATATGAAACTTTGGATTTTATCTTGTGGATAAGGAAAAAGAAAAGGCTAAGGCTATTGAAGCCATGGAATCGTCATATCATAGTAGTATTAAGCAAAGATGAGGATACTCTCTTGGTTCCATTTGCTTGATTGGGTGGCTGATGTATGAGCGCAACAAAATGTGATCTTGCAAGCAAGCCCCTTCATTGGTCAAAAAGCGACGGCTTCGATTGGGTGGCTATTAATCTATCGAACACTATCTTTAGGGTGATGCTCATTGCCCACGTCATTATTCAAGAAATCAAACTACTTCTTTTGGTCCCCCAAAGAAATAAAAAATAAAAAAACATAATATTTTCGTGTGGGGCCCGCCCACAACGTGGAGTCTTTAATTGAGACGATGATCTTCAAGCCCGAAGGTCGGCACGTACGTGGCCAGACGAAAATCCACGTGAAGAAGAAACGAGCGACATTCGTGGGATCATCATCATTATTATTTTTGGTCGAAACCTATCATCATTATTCAAAGGGCGAAAACACAAGGAAAAAACAAAACATATGAACCGAAAATTTCATGACCATATTGAAATGTGGTTCATATTTCCCAACGACAGAATAGTATGAAAATTCTACTCCTCGGTGAACGGGCAAGGGCTCAGGGGACCGGCCTCGGCAGGGATTGTAGGGGCTTGAGGGTTTTTTTTTTTTTTTTTAAATTCATGAATTTATTAGTAGTTTGAGTTTATGCCAATGAATAACTATTGGATATGTATGTTGTCTTTCTCTTATAATTGAAAAATGTAATAGAAAGATATGATGTGCTAATTATAATAAAATCATATATTGGATGTAGTCCTAATTTAAAAGTAAATCAAAATTGTCTCGAATTTTTTCTTATCGTTTTTTATTTTCTATTTCTTTGTGATTGTGCGATGATTCTTAGCACCTCCTGCCATTTGTTTTTGCAATTACTTGATCCTTTGATCAGCAACGTTGTCTTTAATTAGTTGCAAAAAATGTATCGTCGAAATCGAGACGCACGGGACATGGAAATTTTAGACACGTAATTTCATACCCAACGAGTTTTTGGAGACAGGCGAGGGGGAAAAAAATGCTTAACCAAAATATCCGGATGTGATTGCCATCCGTGCCAGCTAATAAATAGACATGATACATCTAATTAGGTTCGTCGGAGCTCATCACCCAAAGCAGGTGGCTTTTGACCTTTTTAGAGTTAGAAAATTCTTCCGTCTGTCCTTTGATCTATAAACAAGTATTGCTTTTGTCTCTCTCATGCTTCAACGATATAAGACAAACTCAACCATATAACCTCTTACGTGGGTCGTCAGGTATCGTTATCTTCTTGACGAAGTTTGGTACCATTGTTCTAGGCATGCATATATTGCCGTGCTCTAGAAGCCCCGCTTCCCACAAGTGCTCGCCGGACACGTGTGGTGTTTGTTTTTTCTAAACTCTAGGAAGTCTTCCCCTGTTATGAAAATAGTCAGCAAAATCTCAGTCCGATCTAATTAACAATTCATATGTATCTACGTACAGTCGTCTTCGTATCTAATCCTATATGTTTTTGTCCTAGTAGGGGTACGATAATGGACAACTTACTATAAATTGAATGGCCCTTTTGTGCCTTATGGCGACTGATTTAGAGGGCGAAAATATATTCGGCTTTTAATTAATCTTTTTTACCTATATGCCCATGGGAGATTATTAATTAATCACCATGAATGTAGACTTTTCAAACCAAAGCCCAAACAACATAGCACCTTTCTTAGACTAGATGCATGACACTCTCTCTCTCTCTCTCTCTCTCTCGATGTTAATTAATTTTCAAGAAAGTCTTGTTTGTTGACCGTTTCCTTTTAATCGCAATTAGATCCATTACTTAAGGTAGTTGTAGACCATTTGATCCCAATCGACCAAAGCAAATTAATACGTAAATTTTTTTTTAATTTTCTCCAAATATAATGGACAAAACGTGACAATTTTTCTTTTTGTCTTTTGGTGGACGTTAGTTCATCATCGCCAAAGGAATGAGACGAAACCATCTCTTATCCACACGCCCACACCCCCCCCCCCCCTAATATATCTCAACTCAAATTCATACCCCACCCCCCTATTTTTTTAGCAATTTATGGATCTTTGGTCAGCAACGTATTCTTCAATCATTTCCAAATAATCTATCATCCAAATTGAGGCGTACGTCATGTAGGAATTTCACACATCTATCTTACTGGAATTATCGCACTTCTGCTGCGCCAATACAGAAATTTAGCCGATTTGTAGTTTAAGGAAACTGCTTATGTGATGTTGTGTTCAGGAAGAAACCGGCGGGTCCCCCTAGCAGATCTTTCACCAGCTTTGTTTTGTTTATTACCTTTTGAAAGCTTAGAGTGATTCCCTAAACTCTATAGCTACCAACTTTGTAATGCGAATTTCTATTTGTGATCTAAGAAAAGGTGCTGGTTAGATCAGAGTTTAGTCAGCAGACAATTTCATTTCGTTTCTTTTCTTTTCTATCAATCAATGAATCTTTATGTCCGAATATGTCGGCATCTACCGAATGTATTGTGCAAATTCAAAACGTTACCATCATCTAGATTAAACACGCTATGCCAAAGATTTGTGTACCTTTGCTATCCCAAGAAAATACGTTTAGAGAGCAGACAATTTCATTTCATTTCTTTTCTTTTCTATCAATCAATGAATCTTTATGTCCGAATATGTCGGCATCTACCGAATGTATTGTGCAAATTCAAAACGTTACCATCATCTAGATTAAACACGCTATGCCAAAGATTTGTGTACCTTTGCTTTCCCAAGAAAATACGTTTAGAGAGCAGACAATTTCATTTCTTTTCTTTTCTTTTCTATCAATCAATGAATCTTTATATCCGAATATGTCGGCATCTACCGAATGTATTGTGCAAATTCAAAACCTTACCATCATCTAGATTAAACACGCTATGCCAAAGATTTGTGTACCTTTGCTATCCCAAGAAAATACGTTTAGAGAGCCAAGACGTACACGGATTGCATCTTGTTTTTTCATTCATAAACAGTATCACTTGTTGTTTTTTTGTAATACCTCAAAACATTAAATTTGACGATATTAACTTTAGAATTCGATTGAATCAATTTGACAAATTTTAGAAATTGATTGCACATTTTGCAAATTTTAGGACTCAATTACCCTTTTTGACAAGTTTTAGGACTTGTAGTGAACATATCCATTACATAAACGTTCCAATTCACCAATTGTACCCAAATATGTAATTTTGCAATAAAGACACCTAATTGCAACCCGGCAAAAGTCCAATTTTTTTCTTTAAACTAACTAAATTTTTGTCTTCTTTTAGGATAGACATTTTTATGGACATGAAAACCTTCTCAAACCCTGTCCAACGTTGAAGCCACATTTCACCCTCGTGACCCATAAGGTTATAATATGCAACTGTAAACATACATGATATGTTCATTCTCAAATCTTCTCTCTTTACAAGCATGATATGTTTGAGCATGAACTGTTATATTATTTATGTAGACATTTCAGACCTTACCTATAGACAGACATGATGATATTATATATAGTGCTTAATGTTGACTGGATATAGAAGGTCAAGGAATTCAGTGAGTGGGTGTTTAGGCTATGGTAAGGGGTTATTGTAGTTTTTACATATTAGAGAGACGAAACCCATCACACAATAGCGATTGGACGAAGTGCAATATTTTTGGACCACTACAATCTATCTTTGGTCGGTGGGTTTGCACCAGTTTTCATGTTTGATGAGAGATTAAGAGAAATGGACAGGATCATGCGCATTCACACTCACAAGCATGTCCATCCAAAAGCTTAAAACCTACAGCCAAATTAAGTCCGATTCAAAACGAAAATGATGGCATCAATTTAACATATCCAGATACAATAAGAACGTAAATTGTTGGAGTGAAAATGGTTGATTCCATGAGACGTAAGGTTCTGTATGATGTCATTTTCAGCGGGAGAAGGTGATGGTCTTCTCAACGACCTTTTACGTAAAATTGTTGTAGAATTCAGAGAATGGTGGTAGCATAGAGCCTACGGAGTAATTAAGGAGTCAAGTTTGAATTTCCACCCCATCAATCTGGCTTCTTATCAAGTGTCAATATGGGAAATGAAAAGCAGGTCAAGCTCGTGCCTGCGAGTGCCCCATCTGTATACGCAAAGGGCCCAGCTGCTCTCTCTCTCTCTATCCTGTAAAATAACTATTATACGGTATTGCCATTGTGTGCATTATGTATATATTCAGGTTGAGAACGTTCGATTTTTAAAATGACAATTACACATGATACGATATAATGTCACTTGAACACTATAAAATTGGCAAACTGAAAAGTTTAGAATTAAAGTTGACCGCTATATAATAGATTTATAAGTTTTTGAACAATAGGGTTTTGGAAGATTCTCTCTTTACCTACTCTTAGCTACCTACTCATTCCGCCTTGTTCTGTTTATGGCTGTTCGAGACTCCTTTGTACAACATTTGTAACATTTGTCGTGAATAAATATTTCTCTTCTATAAGCAGCTGACGATTCAAGTTGTTGACTTCATTCGAGTTGGAGGAAAGTCTTGAAAACCGACATCGTCCTCCTTCCGTTCAACCGCTTCTTTGTTCTTCATGTTTGGTGCGACCTTTTTTCTGACATGATTAAACTTACATGTGCGAACGACGATGTTTACCGCTCGCTTAAGTGTGCGGGGGATGACGATTTTTAGTGCTCGCCACGGGAGAATCAAGGATGGCAGAAAATAGATTGGTTGGAAAAGTCGTCAACGGTAGCTTGAGCGATATTCCAATCTGCATTCCCTATCATGCACACAACCTTTTTTTGACACGATTAAGCGGCTTATAACATTATCATTTTTATAGTTATGCTCCTGTAATGGTGGATGGTAATTCAATTATTGGCGATGCCCCCATAAGGTGTACAATATATATCTCAATAGGGAGAATCACATAATTTGACATCGCATATTTCATTTTGATGATCTTGATAATCTATCGAACATTATCACTCAAAGCCCAGGCTCCCCATCCATGAAAAGTCGCAGGTTCCCACCTGCGATGCAACCCCAAAACCAACAAGAATATGCATTGTTGTACTTATTAAATGTCAATCGGTTTGGATGATTACCGCAACAATGATGATTGATTGATTACAATGCCATCGACTGTGTAACAAAATACTTAAAATACTTTATCATGTTTAGCTTTTTCTCATTTTAAAGTACCACGGCATTCATTCGCCATAAAAAGACTTGTTTGACAAAGGGAGATTGAACTTGCAATTAATGGGTAAAGATTTTCATTTCATCTTTCATGTGCCTAAACTTTGGCTGGATAGGATGATTCGTCACGTTCCAAGTGGTTTTAGTACAAGTGAATCTCTATGAATATAGAGTAATTGTAAAGTGCAAGACCTTGTCCCCATTGTAAGTGAAATTCAAACTTAGTACTGCGTTTTATTATTACAAGCTTGGCGCGGTTTTGGAGTTGGATTCCCAATTATATATAATATGGTGACATTCTAAATTGATGCAATAAGAAACTAAACGCATTGTAAATGTGTCGCCTCTTGTTTATCCTAATAGTAGCGGTTCTTTCATGTTTGGGACTAGTTAATAGCCTATGATGTTTGATTGGATGGATGGCTAAATAGTTCATCAATTTTTAATATAAGCAAGTTGCAGAGAGGCATTTCTTTCGAAACCTCTTATCTATCATCATTGAGAGATTGCCTGACCTAATAGTAAATATAAAAACCTATTTGAAACCTATTCTTTTTCACAAGTACAATCAAATAGGTTGGAATGTAAATTAAATTAACCCTATTCGTGAAACGAACACGAAATTAAGATCATCCCATATCCTATTGCGTATGGAGAGGAAAAGTGAAGGTGTCGGTTGAATTCAGAAAAAGCAATAGGTCAGTGTCAGCTGTTAAACCAAGCCTAATTCAAACCACTTGCTCTTTTTTTATTTAATCCGTTGAGTACAGACGGACGAGACGCAGGCCGTGCAGCAGGTGATCTTTTTCCTCTAAGCTCGAAAATTCAAAATGGGTCCCCCTCTATTTTTTTATGTTTTTTTTTTTGCTTGATCGTCGCTTTCCTTCCCTCTCTGTGCTCAGTGTGCTCTCTTGCTCCTACTTCAATCTCTCTCTCTCTCTCTCTCTTTCTCTTCATCTTCATCACATCATTATCATCATTATCTCTCTCTCTTTGCTCAGTGTGCTCTCTTGCTCCCAACTTCAATCTCTCTCTCTCTCTCTCTCTCTCTCTCTCTCTTCATCTTCATCATCATCATTATCATCAAACCAGACCTAAGGTACCCTTTCATTCGAGCCCACTCAGAATCAACCCAGAATCTCTCCCTCTCTCTCTCTCTCTCTTCATCTTCATCATCATCATCAAACCAGACCTAAGGTACCCTTTCATTCGAGCCCACTCAGAATCAACCCAGAATCGTGTTCCTACCTTCTTCAAATCCTCTCCTAGGTCTCAATCCACAAAAACCTACCCGGCTCCTAGTCCGTCAAAGCACCCAAATTCTTTTTTTCCGACGACTGATGAAACCCACATGAGTTACTAAGCCATTATAAATCCGTCTCTCTCGCCGAAGTCCGTTGATCTGTTCTTTCACCTGAGACAAAACCAGCTCCGAGGTCCGTCTGTTCCCTCACCTGAGACAAAACCAGCTCCGAAGTCCGTCTGTTCTCTCGCCTTTGCGAAAACAAAACCCACTTAAGTTTCTAAGCCATCATAAATCCATCTCTCTCGCCGAAGTCCATCTGTTCTCACACCTTTGCGAAAACGAAACCTGCTTAAGTTTCTGAGCCATCATTAATCCATCTCTCTCGCCGAAGTCCGTCTGTTCTCTCACCTGTGACAAAACAAGTCATCATAAACCCATCTCTCTCGCTGAAGTCCGTCTGTTCTCTCACCTGTGACAAAACAGGTGATCATAAACCCATCTCTCTCGCTGAAGTCCGTCTGTTCTCTCACCTGTGACAAAACAGGTGATCATAAACCCATTTCTTTCGCCGAAGTCCGTCTGTTCTCTCACCTGTGACAAAACAAGTCATCATAAATCCATCTCTCACCGAAGCCCGTCTGTTTTCTCGCCTTTGCGAAAACAAAACCCACTTAAGTTTCTAAGCCATCATAAATCCATCTCTCTCGCCGAAGTCCGTCTGTTCTCACACCTTTGCGAAAACGAAACCTGCTTAAGTTTCTGAGCCATCATTAATCCATCTCTCTCGCCGAAGTCCGTCTGTTCTCTCACCTGTGACAAAACAAGTCATCATAAACCCATCTCTCTCGCTGAAGTCCGTCTGTTCTCTCACCTGTGACAAAACAGGTGATCATAAACCCATCTCTCTCGCCGAAGTCCGTCTGTTCTCTCACCTGTGACAAAACAAGTCATCATAAATCCATCTCTCGCCGAAGCCCGTCTGTTCTCTCACCTGTGACAAAACAAGTCGTCATAATCCCATCTCTCTCGCCGAAGTCCGTCTGTTCTCTCACCTTGGTGAAAACCAGGTCTCTCACCCTCTCACATATCATCAAACCAGACCCAACGTACCCTTTCGGTCGGTCCACTCAGAATCAATCCAGACTTGTGTTCCTACCTTCTTCAAATCCTCTCCTGAGTCTCAATCTAGAAAACCCTGGTCATCTGGACCCAGCACTACAAAGAATCCCTTACAAGAAGCTTTAGGTGTCAATTGGTCCCGGATAGACCGAAAGTTAACTATCTTCCAGACGTTACCAGTTCTTCGGCTGCAACAAAACCTTCGTTGGGGCCCTTGTTAATCAGAAACTCCTCCACCCACTCCTATTCCGTTTGCTCTCTTAGGCGCACCAAGTTAATCTCAGACCAGCTCATCAAGCACGCGAGACTACATAAGGATCCCAAAGGGATAAAATGGTGGATCAGATCATCAACAAATTAATCACATTATGGGTGCTATTCTGGGGCACCGTGGTCAGAGAGGAAGAGCTTAATCCAGGGGATCATATTTACACGTATCGGCGGTTTGGCCTCTACTCGCATCACGGTTGGGCATTCATCCTCTTTTTACTTTTCCATTGATCTTTATTGTTTTTTCGTAACATGGTTAACTGCTCGACTAAATCATGATTTGTGATCTTTCATTTTGCCAAAGGACACTAGCTGCATGTGCTTGACATGATAGTTCAACACAGCGATTGTCAAATCTTGCCCTCGTTTCTTCTTTTCGGTTCCCCGACAAACTCGCTGTCGATAACTTTCCTTTTTTTCACGCCTTCTTCGTTCTTCCATTTCCACAGCTGCCCATCCTTGCCTTCACCGGCTCTATAAATCACCAGGTCCTCGACGAGGTCGCGAGGACAAGCTGATGAATTTCTCAGTTAAGTCTTAGCTCTCACCCGCACTATTTAGCCTCTGTTGTGTGACCCGCTCATTTGTCCATTTCCCCCCTCTGTATGCTTGTAAATAGAAAAAGTGGTGAGACTTTTCTAAGAATATTCTTCTTCACATTTCCTGTAAGGTCGAAATTAGTCGGTATAAGTACGTATTGCAGTCAAATCATGTAATATTCTCTGTTAGTCTTTTATTCTCCAACACAAAGACTAACGTATAATGATTCACTTAGACAATGCTCCCTCTCGCTCATCGACTCACATCTATTCGCTTCTCATTCCCTATTAATAAGTTGATTATGTGGTAACTATTTGCTATGGGTGATTTAGACAATCAATTCTTTCTTTATTGCACATACTCACTATTGATTCTAATAGGAATTTATGTTGGTGAGGGAAATATCATTCATCTGACTAGAACAGGAATCGAAAAAACTTCTCTCGATTCCTTCCGACGAGAAAGCGAGAAGCTCCATTCCCTCCATTCATATGCGTACGGGCGGCCACCATTGGAGTACTGGCTGACTAGACCGGGCACCCGCACGACCTTGCCTGATACGAAATCGCCTGAGGAGGTCACAAACAAGGCTTGGGAGCTTCACAACAGTGACAGTTTCGGCAAATACAATCTTTTCCATTGCAACTGTGAGCACTTTGCCACGTTTTGCAAGACTGGCGTTCGGGCAAGTGCACAGACAGCATTATTCAGTGCTTTTGAACTGAAGGTCGAGGAAGTCAAAGACTGGGCAATCAAGAATTAAGAGCTCATGCGAGCCAAGAGCCCGTCCAACTTGCCTTCCCCATCTCTCTCTTCGCTAGCAATTATTATCGTCTTTTTGAGAGAGTTATTGTTTGTCAAGGAGCAGTAAAAGGAAACGGAGTTTAGTCCTTTATATCAAATTTAATAAACAGTGAATCACACTTTGTTACACACGTATATTGAAACAGCGATCTCTCTCTCTCAGTTGACAATATCGTCATTTATTCATTTTCATTTATGATTTATTCTTTAAGTATATTAATTCTTTACGACGTCATAACATGAAATGATGATCAGATCCTTTTACCGCATTTAGTGATGTTCGATTCGGTCGTTCTGACTTCTGAGTAAGCGATAGTGACGTACCCATGATCCCACACGACAACAGAAGACATATCTTATGATTGGACAGCTTATTGAGACCTGCCTGTCACTTGTGGCAGTTAGAGGAATGTCCTTTTCTAACGATATAAGAAACATTCCAAATCAGATCTGGACCGCCAATACTTAATGATGTCCGGTCCCGTCAGCATTCCTTTTGTTGTTGGAATTTTTTATGTCGAGGTTTGAGTACTTGGAATCCATCGTTCTAAAATAATTAACATTTTTATCCGGCCCCGCAAACTCAGCTTGCCTCACCCCGCAAACTCAGCTTGCCTCACCGTGCGGTTAAGGCATAACCCTCAAGAACTGTTGGCAAGTTTGGGTGGTGACTAGGGCACCGAGAGCAAACTTGATTGTTGGGCAGGCTAGAGCCGCTCCACAAAAGTCTTAAGCTCGGAGAACAGGGCTAAAAGCGACCAAATCATGATGGTACGGGCTTACTCTCTATCACACACTGACACACACAATCAACATGGGCAACTTAAGGCATGGATGGGTCACTCCAACTTGTGCCAACAAGCATATCCATTGGCCAAGCTAGTTCATAGAATAGAGATGATGAATCTGCAATGAGCGGAGGTGATGAATAAAGAATTACTGACCATGTCCGAGAAAGACAGCCGAGTTGGAATCAATCGTCTAAGAAACAGTGTTTTCTATAAGCTGAAACAGTGTCTTCAGAGGACATTGCCCTTCCAGTTGAGAGCACATGATTCTAGTCAATTTCCTTTTAGAAAGATGAGGGTAGACCCCCTCCACCAAAATCTGCTGATCAGTCGGACGATTTACAACTTACGCTCACATTCTCATCAAAAGCTCAACCAATACCATTCCGAAGCTATAGAGTAGACATCGCTCCACATATAAATGATTTGTTCAACCAAAATGATGAGATAATCTATCATGAATTTGCTAAACATGGCTTCAGCCATGGTCAAACTAAGTCCAAAGTGCAATGTTCTCTGCTATGATCACCCGAAGCCATTCAGAAAGCCCATCATATTACCTGTGGCTATATACTCAGGTGCTGCGCAGCCACAAGTCCCAATAACCTGTGTCATCACATGTGATTGATCATTGTCTGGACCCTTTCTTGCCAAACCAAAATCTGATATTTTGGCATTATAGGACTGTCAAAACACATGCCAAACAAAAGGTCAAAGTGGATAAGGTCTCTTTTCTACTGCTAGCGCGATCTATACACCAGTAAACTTGGACAATGCAGATTTAATAAGCTTAGCTCGCGCCAATGACTTGTATTAGAAACTACCTATGAAAACAGTAGCTTGGGAACATGCAATTTTAGACGACCATAACAAGAGCCCCTTGACCAAAAAATAAGGAAAACATACTCGTATGGCAAACCAGGTTTTGAAGATGCTTTGCAATAATAACTCCAGTGTTAAATATGAAAACCTGGGCAGAATGAAAGCCTGAACGCGTAAGGTTTCAAATTCTTGTTGCTCCAAGAATGCAGGAGGGAATTGCAAAAAGAGGGATGATGCAAACTTATGTGAGTTATTTCAGCACAGGACAAGATTTTGGAACCAAATTTTAAAGGTAACAACAATGTGGTATTGCTTAATTTAATCTAAGTAACGAACGTGATACTTACTGAATCCAGCAATAAGTTTGAGGGCTTGAAATCTCTGCGGATTATTTGCCTGTCTAACTGGTGCAAGAACATACCAACCAAAAAAAAAAACTGTTGCAAGAACGTTAGTTCTTTGGCTGCTCCTACTGCAATTTTAATCTGTGTGACCCATGGAAATGGTTTAATGGCCGAGCCCCCCTGCAGCAGGAAAGACACATGATTTGTGTAGTACATTGAAACAAGAAAAGATCATGTCTGCCATAAATTTAAGGCAAGCATTTATATATCGCCCAAGAAAGAACCATACTTCCAAAGAGATGGTTCTTTAGGGTACCCTTTGGGATGAACTCACGGACAAGTAGTTCTTTATCCTCCAAACAGTATCCCATTAGCCTGACAATGTTTGGATGAGATAAGCTGTCCAGGGAGTTCACCACCGACTGCAAAAAGTCATCACTCTCATATCAAAATAGAGCAACACCTCATAATTTCACATTTTTTTAGTATATGAAGCAAACAGGAATCCCCCGCAGAAAAAAAGAAGAGACAGAATGACCAATTGTGCAATAAGAAATTAAAGAAAACCACAATGGCATCCTAAGAGCCAACTACCGTGGATGCACCGTACAAATTTTAGATGGTAGCAAATAATCTGAAATAAAAAATGGGATGAAATATTCAATGATGCATCATCACCCATGTTCAATAGTAAATCCCGACAAGTGAACCGCATGGTTGAATTTCATATGCCATACTGTAAATACACAACCTCGTATTCATGTAAACCGAGGAGTAAGCAAATCTTAAGTGCTCAACCTAGTAATAAAGCAAGTAAACATCCCTCGCGTGATTTTGACATCGGCAAAGCCAATAGAGGATAAGATTGATGACTGTATGGGTGACTATGTAGGTCTAAAACACAGAATCATACAAGCTCTGATATGCAAAATGAGAAAAGAATGCACTCATCTTGTGTAGTACAAAGTAGATGTCCACCTTCCGAGAAAGACAATAGCATCTTGAGTGATGATCGGTTTTGAAAAATTCAAAAGCCAAATAGATTTATGTGGAGGCTAAGTCCTTCCCTCTCATCTTTTCCCTTTTAAAAGACTTGTATGCTAATGACATGTTGACCTCCATTTACCAGGTAATTCATGAAAAAGAAAATGGCAAAATCTTATTCATTCTTCCAAGGATACGCGAAGAAGAATGGTAATGTCCAGTGTCTCCCAAAGTAACATAAGTTTGGACTCAAACAAAATGTCACCTCACTTTCAGAGCCGGCCAGTATATTTTTCCACAAATAAAATATCCTCACTAAGGATAATTTTAGTTCATAGAACTATGTTGAGAAATTCAGAAGTGGCTAACGTCGTAAAACTCATTGGGATTTAATGTTTCAGGTACATTGCAGTGACATCCTCTGAGTTTAGCTTAAAGGCAAGGATTCACAATAGTTTCTAATGCAGGGCCTATAGTCCTTTTGTGAAATGCAAGAAGAGTCACTACATTTCAAAATTTACAAGCTATCACAAGAGTTTTACCATAATTTTTATAAACAATGAAGATTCAGAAGACGTTTCTACGCCAGCTCTCAAAACCTTAGAGATAGAAGCTAAGCTGGCAAAGCTTCTCTCCTCCTACTTGTTTCCTCCACTTCCGTGCTGTTTGGCTGCTGGAAAACAAACATGCATGTAATATGCACTCCACAACTTAGATATAATAACTGTAGGACAAGATTGTGGAATCTCAAGATTAGATCAATAGCACAGGTGCTCACTTGAGGTATCTATAGATCAAATGGTCCTAGGAATTACAGCAGCTTACTTACTCATTCACACACCCCGAGACGGCCACTCAAATGTGCTTTTCAAAACAGATATGCCTTAACCATTTGTGTCTCATAACTCTACATCCTGACAACCTGTTCAGCAAATTGGTGAAAACAGCTCTTCTCGAAATTCTCTGACTATTTGAATCTCCAATGATACATGCGTATGGAAACTTATATGAACCATTATTTCACCCAGCACTGTGCCTGCTGTTTTGATTTTGAACAGAGATAAAATAAACGCCAGAAAATTGACAGCACCAGGCATAGGATAGGCAAATTTGTACTCTTCTATTGCATGTCTGGAAAATACTTACACTAACCCCAGAAGTCCTTGAAAACAGAATCTCACAAGATTTTTTTAATGATTTTATGTGGACTGGAACCACACAATGGAAAAGCAAGCTGACTTTTCTCCAAGCACTTGCATAAAATTGCTCGACGCTCGTGGTCATAGGACAAGTCACGGACCCTAAAATAAAGGATAAGAGGAGCAAGCACAGTCTTCTCCTAAAAAATCGGAATCCTGACAGAATAATGTGGTCCACATCATTGATCAAACCCCCGGAAATATGTGTTCGGTTGGGCAACGACATATTCAAAAGTAAGAACGCAAATTGAGATAGTGAGCTTCATATGAAATTAGCCACACAAATCAGAATAATCTAGCGACAAAAAAGGCCACTAACATGTATCATTTCATTCTCATTTTTCCATAACAAATTATGTATCTGGACACGATTCTTCCCCACCATCATAATAGAGCTTCTTGCTAAAAATGCAATAGTGATTAACATTAAATACTGCAAAGAACATTCAACCCAAGCTTTCCTCAGAGGAACTAAGATTACCTTCCCTCTTTGAATCCTTGCATGCTCTATGGGTTCAATTTTTTTTATTGCAATTGGAGTGATTCTTTTGCTCTGGGAAGACCCCTTCTCATCAAGGCAGCCTGTGAAGACTACCAAAACCACCCTTGCCGAAAATTGTATCAGATCTGCATCTTCTTGTTGCAACTTTCAGCTCTACAAAACTGAAGACTCTGACTTCTGAAGTGAGGCAACATAACCATTTGGAATAGACTCATTCGACCTCCCTCCCAAGCTCCTGCTCAGATCATCCTCAGAAGACAATGAACTAAACAGTCACGGCTGGTCCTCCTGTGACCACACGAGTGAAGAGAAAAAGGTGAAGAATTTGCCATGAGCTGAAGACAGGAGCTAAAGACGAGAAGGAACTAATTGAGTTATAGAGACGTCAGCGGGTGGGAAAAGAGTTGGTTAGCAAAGTTAGAATCTGAAATTGTAGTGGACATGTGGATGAAGCATATTGCTTCATAATCCGCTTTGTCTGTAAGTCGGGGCTTGCATGAATTTCAGGACAACAGAAGGGCAATGACTAGTATGACATGCAGAATATCTATAAGATGTATAGTTGGGATTCCAGCTCTTGCATTGAAACTCCAAACACAACGTTATACAGCCCTTTATCCCAAACGCTCAAACTGTTGGGACTGAATCCATCTTCTATACCAAAAAATGTTCCATAAGTATGCCATGACCAACATGTTACCTTCTCGTGACAAATGCCTTCTTCTCCTCGTCCATAACCACTCTCTCAATCATATTATTCTCATTTCTCGTCTCAATTTCTTTCTAATTTTCTTTTGCCTTCCTAAAGCATCAAAACTTAATTGATTGATCCAATGAAATGCCCAAACCAAATGCGAAGGGTAACAAAGTCCAACCGCAGGAATCCGTTGGAGGAAATGGGATATGTTGAAAACCAGGAAAACTGAGGGCGGTTTAGGCTTTAATGATCTTGTTGCGCTCAACGAGGCAATGCTTGGGAGACAGGTATGTCGCTTGCACAGGCACCTACTGCCCTGTGGAGTCAGCTGATGAAAGGAGTCTACTACCTCAAGGAGAGTTTTGGAACACAAACAAAGGCCATCACCCCTCCTAAGGGTGGCAAAGCTTATTGGCCGGAAGGGAGGTGATTGAGCCTGAAGTGAGATGGATAGTGGGAGACGGGAAAAAGGTAAAAGGTTAGGGAAGACAAATGGCTTTCTGTAGGCAAAATTGGTGGCCTGGCGAACTAAAATGATCCCCATCTCGTTGAGGAGCTGATAAATCAGGAAACTAAGGAATGGAAAATCCAGAAGCTAACAGAGCTTTTTGATTAGGATGCGGTGCACGAGACACTTTCAGTCCCGCTCAGCCATAATCCCACGACCGACAAGCTAATTTGGACCGGAAATAGCGCGCGTTCCTACTCGGTTAAAAGTGGCTACAACAAAATCTTGGTCCTAGGACAAGAAATCAAACGCCGACCAGGCATCGTCATCATATCAGCCCCCCAGAACACTGTGGACCACAATTAAGGCAGGCTCATTCGTACCCGAAGGTTCGGTCCTTCCTATGGAGCGTACGCAACGATGCACTTCCAACTAAGGAAGACCATTATAGAAGTGGAATGGTAGGTACCTGATCCGCTTTGCCCGGTGCGCCGAAAAGCCCCAGAATCTGCTGAGCACCTCCTCCTCCTCCTTCGCGACTGGACAAGTCTCGCCGGTACACTACGGTCGATCTGGAACAGTAAAACCGAAACCCGGCCATATATATATATAGAGTCGAGGAAGCGTTCAATTCACAAATGCTCTTCGAGAAACGGGATCGCAGCACTGGGAAGCACACCGGACAAGACAACTCACCCTCCCGACCGCTATAAATAACGCCGCCTGTGGGTTCTTGGACGTTGGAGCTGTCGCCGGAGGCTTGCGGAGAGGCTCCCCGAGGGCTCGGGCTCCACCATCGATGGAGTGAGCCGAGGAAGCAGGGGAACTGATGTAGCGATCTGTGCTCAGATCACCAGGTAGATCTTCTGATAGCTTATCAACCGGGTCTTATGTTCTGGGCCAGGCCGAAAGCCCATGGGCTAGGCTAGACGTTCCATTGTGATGGACGGGTTGTGTTTTTTCGAATAAGAGGGACGAGGGGCAGACGTGGGAGACAAACGTGAGCCAACAAGCACATAAGCCAACCTAGTTCACACCCAAGTTCTTTGCGGCCCAGTCGACACACGACTAATTAACTATGAAAGTGAGAAATGCAGCACACACAACAAAAGTGCGAACGATTCCCATCAAATCCATATACATGAATTATTTTTGGCTCTACGGCTCAACTACCTTCCCTTCTCCAATAACTGTCTTTCTTTGCTCTACGAAGTTACAAAACCTATGTATCTCGTTAATAGTATCGCACTATAGTACAAAGCAACTATTGACAAAGTGTGTTGAAGAAATGCCATGCCGAACACATATTGGGAAAAGGACTGCAATATTTCTCCAAGAATTCAACAATGCGTTGTTTGGACGGTTCGGCGACATCCAAAACCATTCGCCAACCAATTCACAAAGCCCATCATATATTCGGGTGCTGCATAGCCATAAGTTCCAATAACCTGTGTCATATGCGATATGTCTTTATCCGGTCCCTTTTCTGCCAAAATCCATGAAATCCCTACATTTGATTTAACTTCGTGGGGATATGATCCATGAGTTTGCACACTTTGCCTTATTATTACATGAAATGGGTGCATGTAGGAGCTGAATTGAGTACAATTGTTGAACTAGACGAGCCGCCAGTAAGATCCACATGATCCAATGGATGATATGCTCTGCGCTCATGTGTGTCGGGAGTATGCAAGTATTTCTCTTTTGAAGTTCTTCTAATTCAATCGAAATTAGGACGTTAATATTAATATGTAATTTATATGCATTGTGGAGTCTCTTTGTAATTATATTTTTATCTGTACCATGATTGCAATTAATTACTCTCATAAATATATATCATGCAACCCTAATCGAGGTTAGGTCACCATACAATGTTTATAATTATTGCGTCATTTTTTAACGGCCCATGATAGTTATGATGCGACGTCATGATTCAACGTAGTCAAGGGGGTAAAATGGAAGTTTAGGATTAAAGAGTGAAAATGTTCAGGGATGCTCACGTGCCGCAACTTCTGACTTCTTCGTATGGGATAACCAGAAGTTGGCCATATGTAAACTAGCGTACTTCCTATATCTAATCCGTTGGCATCATCATTGAGAGATTCCCAGCAGAAACAGTAAACTTGCTGAAAGCCTATTCTTGTCAGGGTACCTGTTAAAATTAACCATCTACGGTCAAAAGCTACTCCGGTCCAAAGGGGGGAAATGAATAGCATATTTGGCAAAAATTGGAGGAGAAATTGGAATATGTTGAGAGAATGATTTGGAAAGAATAATGACCCGAAGATATGAAACTCGGCGGCCGTATTTATGCTTATTGTTTGTGTTCATTGCGTAGTCACCATCACCTTGGTGTCTCTTCCGATCTTCGATTATTTTTTGAATTCGGGAATTCACGCTTACTATCAATTCACACTTTTTTTTTTTTTTTACCACAATTCACACTTTGTTTGATTACCTAGGACAACTGGCGACTTTTTGTTGGACCAACATTTAGTTAATCCGGTAGTAATACTCGATCCAAGAATGTCTTTATGTCGTTCCTTTCGATCTGTCTATGAAAAATACTCAACTCTGGCCCAAGTTACATCTTTGTAGAATCATTGAATAAGAATAAGCTTGCCTGGTACTTAAGCAATCTCACTTGCCCAGAGTGTAGGTTTTTTTGTTCTCAAATATTAAACTCCATGCAATGTCTTAAGGAACATTTCCTCCCCAACACACATGTTAGAATAATTAAATATTAAATTACGTCTTTATTTAATAGCTTAAACTTTTAGAATAGTTGGTAGTTATCCCATAAAATGTCACATGGTATCAAAGTAGAAGGTCCTAAATTCAAATCTTTCCAAGCCCCATTTACCTCCCTCATTAGATATGTTAACGCTTAATACTAGGCAAAAAGGCCAAATTAAGTGTGGGAGAGAGTGCTAAAATAATTAAATGTTAAACCGCATGTTTATCTAATAGTTTAAGCTTTTAGAACAGTTGGCAGTGATCCCACAAAATCTCACAATACGTATATCTCACAACACATATAACTCATTGAGATGAAGAACTGTTTTTGGGTTATAACAATCACTTAAGTTCCTGTATGGATGGATTGCAACATGCTCAACTCCAGAGAGTTCATATGAAAATTTGGAAAAAAAAAATCACTGGACCTCAAAACGTGATTGAACTACGTCAGTAGAAATAAGACTCTGCGATTACCATGTGTGCTCATGTACCCCAAATCGTGAGGAGACATCGAGACATTGTCCATGCTAGACCGAAAAGCGTTCAATGTTTGTATCCTGGATCCTACTCAACCATTAAGTTATGTTGTTGCTGTACTAAACTAAATATGTGTGGTCTGGAATAGCAATGGCCAATAGGTCGAGCTTGCCCAGGGACGACACAATTGGACCCCTGTCAAGATGAGCCCATTAGGAAAAGGAGCGAGCCAGGCACTTTGCTCCTGGGCACTAGCCCGAGTGAAGAAATGAGTCCATTGATTGGGCTCAACGCCACATGAGTGGCCAAGGCCTTTGAAGTTGAGGACGCCTAGCCAACTTTCAAAGAAAATCGGAAAATTTTCTAAGAATTAGAGGTCTCTTCCTCTCATTTTCACCTTCATCCCTCCCTCTCTCACGATTGACTTCTAAAGAATTTCGACTTTCTAACTAATGTCATTTCGTATGTACCTCCGTGGATCATGTCCGGAGAGTCATCACCATATATGTTGACTGTCTGGTTTTTATTCCTCGCACAAATGCTGCAAAAAAGCACTACAATATATTAAAGCTAACAGTCAACCTCTCCCGTTTTCTATGGGTTAGAGGCTCAAAAAACAACGAGAATATTCGACTCAAAAACTCTCACCGCCCAACATTGATATCTGAAACGCACATCTGCTTTTTTTAGACTTCTCCTTGATACATATGAGTCACAAATTAGTGTTTGAAATTGTTCTTTCACATGTTTCTATTCTCCTCTTGCTTAGAAATGGGCAACAAGCACAACATTGGAGGAAAAAGCTGTAATGTCCTCAAGTAGTAAGAGAATTGTATTAGTGTCTCGACCAGGTAATTTTTTTTCCATATCGAAAATGGCATTTTTTTTAATTGTTTGGAGAAAATAATCATATTTCACTAGGAAAATCAAATAGAATTTTTGTTGAGATTGTCATCTTATGGAGGTGCCATCTTTTTAGCACAGAATATTCTCATATGTCCGGCAAAGTGACATGTCACTTGTCCCGATGACATGAAATACACCTTATATTCCACGAGATATACCCCATTCCAATTTTCCCTGGACTTACCCAACATATGAGGCAGCGATCGTCATGAATTAAGAGCCGGTATCCATGAAACACGGGTTGTTACGTAAGATAGTTATGAAAACTATCATGGAGATCGTAAGAATCGCACAATACAAAATACGATCAAGTTTCGGTGGTTCCAAAAACGGTCAATTGAAATTGACGAGTCTATCAAATGGATACATCGGCTTCCATAAACTAAGATTCGAAGTCTGATGCCGGACTTGTTTAGAAAATTCATGCTAGTTCAAGGACTTGCTAGATAAATTAAACAGCTCAAGGGCTCGATTTGGAAGAAAAACATACGATAATTTAGGGACCAAAAGTAGACCAAAAGTGAAAATTCATATCTTAAATTATAACATGGATGTGGGTGGGACACTTTTGGAGTGCCCAAGAATCGTGACGCCGGAGGGTGAACGGGGGTCCAGAGTGAAAATGAAAGCTTAAGATGGGAAAGAACACGTTTCATGCCTTACCAAAAAAAAAAAAAAAAGAACACGTCCATGCATCTTATGTTCACGTGCCGCAGCTTGACTTTTTCGCGGGTCATATAATCAAACTCAGCGTAGTTTTATTACCTAATCTCTTATTGCACGCGTACGCGTCAAAGATTCACAGTACAGATAGCAACCTTGGCAAAAACCATACGTCGGTCAAAAGCTACCTGCAGGGCGAAATGGAAAGCGCTTGGCGCAAGACCAAGGAGAAGTTGGAATTGTATTGGATGGAAGGACGATTGGCGAAATGAGTTTGAAGCTAAATCACGGCTGGAAGCGACGTGGCATCACATTGACGCAAGGAGTTCTTGATCAGTTCCGAAAGAACGCGCATGAACCGCCTTTTGTTGACCCACATCGGCATGGTGATCGAACAATTGCAGTCGGTTTTGCTTGGGTCTAGAATTGCTTTCTCTTACGGGGGTTCGGTGGAGGTAACTTTGAGATCTACGACTCTGGAGAAACACGTTCAAGAGAGAACAAAAGCGAACGGCCTTATCCCATCCCCCCAAAAATCTCGTGGACTCCAATCATCACACGGATTCAATCCCCTTCTTTCTCACTAATTTTGTTTCTCCCATGAACAAGGACATAAATCCTCATAATCAGGGGCCCCCAGCTCCCATGCCCGCTCGGTGTGCTTACCGTCAAATAGTTACACGTGGCTCCCCCCCCCCCCTCTGGGATTAAGAAATTAGAGGGAAAATTTGATGAGATTTGACCAATGGTACACGCAACGGCATGGTTATTATTCACTTATTAAGATTTGACATCGGGACTTATCATTTGAGTTCGTCCCTCTAATATCACCGAAGCTATATGTGGATAAACCGTGCATATTTATCACAAATGTGTCGATTTGAGTTTTTTATAGTCAAAAAATTAATTGAGGGTAAATTTATTTCATATGTACCAGTTTGAAATTTTTTGTAATATTTTTAAGCCAATTTTTTTTGTAATAGATATTCCTCCCAGCGCAACCACTTGCATGTTATGATATATACATCCTCACATTTCGCACAATCTCACTCAAAACTTTATTCTAATTTCTAAACAATATTTCACACTTCCTTAGATTTAATATCACTTTTCTAATGGAAACATTAGAGCGTGGGACTGCTAATATTTCAATACCATGACATGAATGTCACTATTAAGATATTAGTATACATACGCAAGTAAAAAATCGAACGGATAACTAGCTAACAACTTTTTTTTCTAGAGAATTTTGTCCATTGATCAAGACCCTCAAAGAGAATCTTTTGAATCAGCTAACAAACCTACCAGTCAACCGTAAGAGAAATTTATGTTTCTTCAAGTTCCGGTTCAAACTTTTTGTGGGCCTCATAGAGGTTAACCAACCGATCGATCGAATTTCTTTTGAAAATAACGTTTTGCATTTTCTAAAGTTGCTAAGAAAGAGACTTCATCACCAAAAAAATTGTTTTTCCATTCATGGACAATATCGGTTTCTTCTTCTTCCTTTCTTTATGCCTCTCCTCTTAGCAAGTATCCTCTTAAATGAGTCACAATCGCTTATTATGGTTTCACGCCATCATTATCATTTCGTAATGAGGGTTTCCGAGGCAACTTGATCAACTTATTATTCAAGAATTGCATATGCTGCCTTTCGGACAAGTGCTTGCTGGACACGTGCTTGCGTTGCTTTATTAAACCGTAAAATGTCTCCCCTATCTAAGAAAATAGTCGGTAAGATCTTTGTCTGATCTAAATTAACAACTCGATTAGATGCATTTTCAGTCGTCTTCGCATTAATCAAATGCATTTGTCCTTGTAGCGGGAGCACAGGAGACGGCACACTGTAGATTTGAAGGGCCCTTTTGTGCCTTTATGCTGACTGATTAGAGGCTTTAAATTATGCTCTCACCTAAACGCATCTTGCTACTTCCGACCAAAAAAAAAAAAACGCATCTTGCTATTTATTACTATGAGTGCAGACTTTTCAAACCAAACACAGCACATTTCTTAGACAAGTTGCCCGCCGCTACATCTATACATGTGTGCATGTGCGCATATATATGCGCGTGTTTTTCTCCCTCTATAAGCACACATGTACATGTAGCATTTCGGGAAAAATATCAAATATATAACAACATATAATTTAGAAATAATATGAAATGGAAAGAAGAAAATGGAATATGTAGATGATTAAATAGAAATTGAGAAAATGGAGTGGTTGAGATCACGGGAGTATGATTGAAAGGGTACTCACGACAACTAAACCGATCAAGATAGATATGTAATTGGGAAATTTTATAAATTATGTGTATGTCGTATGCCTAATTCACACATAGGTCAGTTTCTTTAATTACCAAGTCAACTCTACACCTTTATAAACTGGTGTATGCAATGTGAAGATTGAGAGTGGAACCCTATGCAATATGTACGCATGCATCTTATCCTCGCCATATATGTATATACAGATGCGCACATATGCATGCTTGTTCATATCATCTCATCTTGGTTTAAGTGGTCACATAAGCATACATGTTGGGAAATTTACCAAAAAAGTCCTAAATCTATTACAATTGTGTCAATTTAGTCATAAACTTTTTTTTTTATCAATTCAGTTCTAAACCTTTTGTAATTGTACCAATTCAATCTATCTGACCACTTTTGGCTAGTCGGTGCCAGTTGTTCGGTTGACGTTGACATGATAATTTTTAAATATATTTTTTAAAAAAATTTGAATATTTTTTCTCTCTTTTTTTTTTTTTTTTTTCCTATCTTCTTCCCTGATCACTAGTCCAGTGACCGGCTAGAGGCTGAGGCCAGCGAGGTGGAACTCGTCGGCCATGGGCAAGGCTGGCCTCGCTGGCACTAGCGAGGGCGAGCCTTGCCGTTTTTGGGCAAGGTCGAGCTCACTCGGAGGTCAAGCCTCGCCATGGCGGAGCGAGCTTGACCAGAGGTCTCGCCAGATCCACCCTTGCCATCGCTGGGTGAGGTCGAGCCTCGCTATGGTCATGTGAGCTCGACCTCGCCGTCGGTGGGCGAGGTCAAGCTTGCCTAGCCATGGCGAGACTCCTCGCCTGGTTATGGTGAAGCTCGCTCTAGCCATGGCCGATGAGTTCCACCTCGCTGGCCTTAGCCTCTGGCCGACTGCCAGTCGCGGGACGGATGACCAGGGAAGAAGATAGGGAAAAAAAAAGAGATAAAAAAAATTAAAAATAATAAAAATAATCGAAAAAAATATTTAAA
Organism: Syzygium aromaticum; assembly: GCA_024500025.1. Classification (NCBI taxonomy): domain Eukaryota; kingdom Viridiplantae; phylum Streptophyta; class Magnoliopsida; order Myrtales; family Myrtaceae; genus Syzygium; species Syzygium aromaticum. The sequence goes on from CM044892.1 coordinate 34,663,473, forward strand.
AATTGCCACGTCAATGTCAATCAGACAGTCGACACCAAACAATGTCCACGTCAACGCCGGGTGGTCAAAAGTGGCTGGATAGACTGAATTAGCATAATTACAAAAGATTTAGGACTGAATTGGCAAAAAAAAAAAGTTTATGATTGAATTGATATAATTACAATAGGTTTATGACTTTTTTGGTAATTTTCGCCATACATATTCATACTAGAGAGATGAGACCAATCGCACAAATAGCGAGAGGGCGAAGCGCAATATGTTTGGACCACTCCATTCTATCTTTGATTGGTGGGTTTGCACACATTTTCATGTTTGGTGAGAGATTAAAAAAAGTTCCCCATCCAAATCCATCTCTCTCTCTCTCTCTCTCTCTCTCTCTCTCTCTCTCTCTCTCTCTCTCTTAGCTACCTGCTCATTCTACCTACTCATTCCGCCTAGTTTTGCTTATGGGTGATTGAGTTTTTTTAGTAGAACATCGATAACATTTGTCCCGAATGAACACTTCTCTTATGTTTGAGGAAAGTCTCCATAGCCGACATGCTTCCTCCTTCCGATCAACCACTCCTTTGTTCTTCATTTTTGATGCTATTAAAATCACCGCTTACCTGTATGTATGCATTCAATTTTTGACATAATGGAAATTACGGGGTCTAGACTTGACCCTTTCCAATCATATGCACGACCTTTTCTTTTTACATGATTAAAGCGTTAGTGTGCGAACGAGAACGATTTTCAGTGCTCGCAACCGTAGAGTCAAGGATAGGCAGAAAATAAATTAGTTGGAGAAGTCGTTAACGGTAGATTGAGTGATATAGATCCTCCCAATCTGGATTCCTTATCAAGGCTATCATGCACTGCACACAACCCTTTTCTGACATGATTAAGTGGCTTAGAACGTTGTCATTTTTGTAGTGATGCTCCCGCATTGGTGGATGTTAATTCATTATTGGCGATGGCCCCATAACCACAAGGTGTACAATATAATATTCTCAACCGGGAAATCGTTTAATTTTAAGTCGCAAATTTCATGTCGATGATCCTGATAATCTATCGAACATTATCACTAAACAGCTGGGGCCCACCATCCATGAAAAAGTCGCAGGCTCCCACCTTCAACTTCAAAGCTTCAGCCTCACGCCCAAGAAAGGAGACAAACAAACGCGAGACCTAAAAATTTGATGTCTCTCTCTCTCGTTTCTAACCATTTCATGGGTCAGAAGCTACCTAAGATGCAACCCCAAAAATAACAAGAATATGCATGATTAATATCACAAAAGTGACGATTGATTGGTTACAACGCCATGGATTGTGTAATGAAATACGTAAAATACTTTATCGCGTTTAGCTTTTTCTCATTTCAAAGTATCACGATATTCGTTCACCATAAAAAGACTTGCTTGACGAAGAGAGATTAAACTTGCAATTAACAGTTAATGATTTTCATTTCTTCTTTCATACGCCTAAACTTTTGATAGATAGGATGATTCTTCGTGCTCCAAGTGGCTTTAGTACAGGTGAATCTCTACAAATATAGAGTAATCCCAAGGTGCAAGACCTTGTCCCCATTTTAAGTGAAATTCCAACTTAGTATTGCATTTTATTATCACAAGCTTGGCATAGTTTTGAGGTTGCATATTGAGTCATATATAATATGATTATATTCTAAATTGGCAGGATAAGAAATTGAAAACGTTGCAGATATGTCGTCTCTTGTTCATCCTAATAACCGTGGTTTCATGTTTGGGACTCGTCAATCGAATTTGGCTTATGATGATTGACTGGATGGATGGCTAAATAGTACAACAATTTTTAATAGAAGGAGATTTCGGGTTTGGGATCGATCCTCTCTGTTCCGATACTAGTGTAGTGTAACCTTTCCAACGAATGAAGTATACTGCTGGTAATTTCTATCGATGCCAAAACTAAACCAAGTCAAATGAAGCGTGAAATAAAAGCAATCGATGCTCTCTGGTGGAAGAACGACCCAGAAACTGTCAACCCACACAAAAGTCACAGGACCGCACCTTCAAGTAAACGTGAGACCTCTTCCTGTTGTTGTCCCCCTCGTTCCTCAGCAAGAAAATCCCAAAAACCTAAAAATAGAAAGAAAAGAAAAATCCAATCTCTCCGTCTCTCTCTCTCTCTTTCTCTAAGAACGATAATTAATTTTCAGGAAAGCCCCTGCTTGTCAACCGTGTCCGTACTGACAATTAAAAATAGCCGTGGAGCATTTTGGATTTGAGGCGGCCAGAAGCCAAGTAATATTGCAGTTCCATCTTTCCTTGCTAGAGAAAGGTGGAAGTGGATGCATGTTTGATAGCGTCAAAGCTCCATATCCCCGCAAGTTGTAGAGAGGTCTTTTCTCTCTACAATTTTTGGGTCTGTCATCATCGAGACATTTCCTGGCCTCGTAGTAAAAATATAGCAACCTATTCGAAATGAAACCCCGTTCTTTTTAATGCGCACCTGCTGAAATAACCCATGTTATGGGGGCCGGAAACTACTGCAAAGAGCGAAACAAAAGAGCACATTGAACTAGGATCGAGGAGACATTGAAGGAGCGACAGAAAAAACAATCCACAAACAGAAGAGACGTCGTCCCGTTTTGGAAACAGAAGAAAAAAAATCGCCAAGTTCAAACCCAGTTGCCCCACCCCCACCCCCACCCCCATTTTATATTTGTACGCTCAGAGTACAATACAAAATCCTTCGCGTGTGGCATCCGTCAATCCCCTCCCCAGTTATCTTAACCATGTGACCTGCTGCTAAATTGGCCAAAGTCGCAATCGCTTATCTACTTTATTGTCAACACAAAGCGTTGAATCTATACTCATTCGCAACACTCTAGATGCTCGATAACATGACGTCTCCACGTGATCGTCGCGGACAGCCACCTCGCAAAGAGAGCCTCAAGATCGAAATGAAAATACTCGCGAAAATACCCACCCATCCGTCCAAAGCGACCCTCCAGATTGCAATGAAAGCATGCTGAGCAAGATCGAGTGGCAACTTCAATTTTGGATGGAAGGATGATAGGAAAAAGGAATGCATTGGTATGGCTGTTGCAGTCGCTGATTTTCACGAGAAGAAAGTGGTGCAAAATGATGCAAATGGTGCAAAAGAATACGGCCAAGATGCATCAAAAAGCAAAACCATCACAGAGGTCCAATCGCATCTCTCTCTCTCTCTCTCTGTTCCCAAATAATGATCATGAATCAAGTCGAATTCTTGTGGATTATGCTTACTAGAGTCAAACTTTTGCTTGTCATTCTGTGAAGTTGGGGGACGAGTGAACAAAGAAACGTCAAACGGGGACAACGTATACCGTTTTGAGAACCTTCGACTTGTAACCAAACTCACGCGCCACCTTACGTTCATTGTTTAGTAATTTGCAAATAAATGTCCCTACCAAATTTCGAGAAACGAACACAAAACTAAGATCACCCCGTATGCTATTGCATATGGAGGAAAAAGAAAGGTTTCGGTTGAATTAGAAAGAGCAATTGGTCGTGTCGTGTCACCAGTTATCCCAAGCCTAATCCAACCCATTTTGCTCTTTTTTTATTAATCTGTAAGTACATACGGACGAGATCGAGGCCATCCAATATGTACATTTCTTCCTCTAGGCTCCAAGATTCAAAATGGGGCCCCCCCTCCATTGTTTTTTCAATTGTCGCCCTATGTGAACACTCCCTCGTTCACCATCCTACGATTAACTTCTTTCCCTCTATTTTCTCTCAGTGTGCTCTCTTGCTCCTCCGTCAATATCTCTCTCTCTCTGTCCCTCATCATCGCCATCATCAAACCAGACCCAAGGTACCCTTTCATTCCAACCCACTCAGTATCAATTAGGACTAGTGTTCCTACCTTGTTCAAATCCTCTCCTAAGTTTCAATCTAGAAAAACCCACCCAGCTCCTATTCCGTCAAAGCACACACGTACGAGAGACCACAGAAGGACCGCAAAGGGATAAAATGGCGGCTGAGGTTATCGACAAGTTATTCACATTATGGCTGCTACTGTCGGGGACCGTGGTCAGACCGGAAGAGCTTAATCCTGGGGATCATATTTACACTTACCGGCGGCTTGGCCTCTACTCGCATCACGGTGGGCCATTCATCCTCTTTTATCTTTTCCATTATCGTTATCATTTTCTCATAACATGGCTACCTGCTCGACTAAATCGTTATTTGTTGTCTTTCATTTTGCCAAAGGGCAGTAGCTGTATGCGCTTGACATGATAGTTCAACTCAGCGATTATCAAATCTTGCCATCGTCTTCTTCTTTATATTTCAATGGCCACTCGTATATCTGATTTTCCCCATCTGGCCTCCTCATCCTCGCCTTCACCGGCTCTCTGTCTCACTGGGTCCTTGTCGAGCTCACGAGGACTTTGAAGCCGATGCTGTTCCTCGGTGGACGTTCAGCCTCACTAATTTGTTCACCTACTTCGTTCTTCCATTTCCACAGCCCTCCATCCGGCCTCCCCGTCCTTGGTCTCATCCTCCCCTTCACCGGCTCTCTGACTCACCGGGTCCTTGTCGAGCTCTCGAGGACTTTGAACTCTAGAAGCTGATGACGTTCTCGGTGGGGCTTACTCTCACTAATCTGTTTAGCCTCTGTTGTGCGACCCGCTCATTCCTTCTTCATTTGTCCACTCTCTCTCTCTCTCTCTCTCTCTCTCTCTCTATGCTGGTAAATAAATAAATTGGTGAGATGAGAAGCTGGTTTTTCCCCCAGACAATTCGGGCTATTGATATCAAATGATAGAAAATTATCCGATTTATATGGTTTCTCCTCTCTTTTTTGTTTCTTCTTCCTCGACATCTTTCCTCGTTCAGTGGTCTCTCTCTCTGAATATTCTTCTTCACATTTCCTGAAAGGTTGAAATTAGTCGGTAAAAAACGTACCTCAGTTAAATCACGCAAAACACTGAAACTTTGTGATTTGTCATTGTCGAAATATATTCTCTACTAGTCATTGATTCTCCAACACAAAGACTAATATATTACGACTCACTTGGGCAATCCTCTCCCGCCATCGACCCACATCTATTCGCTTCTGATTCCCTATTAATACGTTGATTGTGTGGTTACTTATTGCACATACTCACTATTGATTCTAATAGGAATTTACATTGGAGGGGGCAATGTAATTCATCTCACAAGAACAGGAGTCGATAAGACTTCTCTCGATTCCTTCCGACGAGAAGGTGAGAAACTCCATTCCCTCCGTTCATATGCATATGGGCGGCCTCTGTTGGAGTACTGGCTGACGAGGTGAGGGACTCGCACGACTTTACTCGATACCAAATCGCCCGAGGAAGTTGTAAACAAGGCTTGGGAGCTTCATGGGGGCAATAGTTTCGGTGAGTACGACCTCTTCAATAACAACTGCGAGCACTTTGCCACGTTTTGCAAGACCGGCGTTCGGGCAAGTGCACAGGCAGAGTTGGTCGGTGCTTTTGAGAAGATAGTCGAGGTAGTCAAAGACTGGGCAACGAAGATTTTGCAGAGGATTAAGCTCAAGTATGCCAAGAACGGCCACCAAAGCTGCCCCCTCAATCTATCTCTGTGCTAGCAATTATTTTTACCTTTTTGAATTTGACAGTCATTGTTAGTCAACGAGCGGTAAAGTAAAAGGAAAGAGAATTTAGTCTTTTATATCCAATTTAATAAACAGTGAGATCACACTTTCTTGCACTTGCACACGTGTATGGAAGCAGCGACCTCTCTCTCTCTCTCTCTCTCTCTATCTCTCTGTTGACAATAGTGTCATTTACTCCTTTTCATTCATCGCTCGTTCTTTCAGTATATTATTCCTTTACGTCGCAACAGCGTGAAATTACGATGAAACCCTTTTACCGCATTTAATGAGGTTGGACTGGGTCTTTCTGAAGAAAGTTGATAGCGACGGGGATACATGAGATCACACGATTAAAATAGATATATATATCCATGATTGGACAGCTTTTTTAGACTTTCCTGTCACTTGTGACAATTAGGGAATGTCCTTTTCTGAAGGAGGTCCGGCACACGTGCGGGGGATCTTAGTTGTTAACGATACGAGGAACATTCCACCGAATCAGATCTTGACCGCCCATATTGAATGATGTCCAATCCCCTCGGGATGTCTTTTGCTGTTAGAATTTTGTTTTTTTTTTTAATGTTGGGATTTGAGCATTTGGAATCCATAAATACGCAAATATCGTTCTGAAATAATTAACATATTTATCCGGCCTTGCAAACATAGCTTGCCTTTACAGTGCGGTCAAGGGAATCACCTCACGACTCGAGCATGGAAAGCAAACTTGATTGTTTGGGCAGGCTAGCGTCACTCGACAAAATTCTTAAGCTTGGAGAACATGGCAACTTTTTGGCCAAATCATGATGGCACGGGCTTACTCTCTCTCTCTTCATCATGCATGCACCGACAAACACACACACACACAATCAACATGGGCACATTTTGAGCTTGAGGCATGGATGGGTCAGTCTAACTTATGCCAACAAGCATATCTATTGGCCAAGCTAGTTCATAGAGTTGAGAAGATGAATCAGCAATGAGCGGAGGTGATGAATAAAGAATTACTAACTGTGTCGGAGAAAGACGGCTGGGTTGGGATCAATTGTCTAAGAAACAGTATTTTCTATCAGCTGCAACTAATTCTTTCCGGGGTTTCCACAACTTCATTCATCGATGGCTGCCGGCCAGTGCTTGGGTGAATACCAGAGACTTGGGAATGCGAGTGCGGCTACGCAAAGAGCATCCTTGAGAGGATATTGCCCTTCCAATCGAGGGTACATGATTCTAGTCAATTTCCTTTTAGAAAAATAAGGCTTGAGCCCCTCCACCAAAATCTGGTGATCAGTCAGACGATTTGCATTGTATGCTTGCATTCTGTCAAAAGCTCAACCAATACCATCCCGAAGCTTTAGACATTGCTCTTCACATATAAATGAACTGTTCAACCAGTACGATGTGATAATCTAGCATGAATTTGCTAAACATGGCTTTAGCCATGGTCAAACTAAGTCCAAAATGCAATGTTCTCTGCTATGATCACCCAAGCAATTCAGAAAGCCCATCATATTACCTGTGGCTATGTACTTGGTTGCTGCGTAGCCATAAGTTCCAACAAACCTGTGTCTTCACATGTGATTGTCTTCATCTGGACCTTTTCTTGCCAAACCAAAATATGATAGTTTGGCATTATAGGACTGTCGAAACACATGCCAACCAAAAGGTCAAAGTGGATAAGGTCTCTTTTCTACTGCTAGTGTGATCTATACACCAGTAAACTTGGCCAATGCAGATTTAATAAGCTTAGCTCAAGCTAATGACTGGTATTATAAACTACCTATGGAAAGAGTAGCTTGGGAATATGCAATTTTAGACGAGCATAACAACAAAGCCCCCCAACCAAAAAATAAGGAAAACATACTCAGGTCAGGTTTTGAAGATGCTTTGCAATAATAACTCCCGTGTTATATGTGAAAATCTAGCCAGAATGAAAGCGTGAACGCATAAGGTTTCAAATTCTTGCTGCTTCCAGAATGCAGGAGGGAATTGTAAAAAGAGAGATATTGCAAACTTATGTGAGTTATTTCAGCACAGGAGAAGATTTTGGAACCAAATTTTAAAGGTGACAGCAATGTGGCATTGCTTAATTTAATCTAAGTAACGAACGTGAAACTTACTGAGTCCAGCAATATGTTTGAGGGCTTAAAATCTCTGTAGATTATTTGCCTGCCTAACTAGTGCAAGAACGTGAGGCCTTTGGCTGCTCCTATTGCAATTTTGATCCGTGTGATCCATGGAAGTGGTTTAATGGCCGACGCCCTTTGCAGCAGGAAAGAAACATGATTTGTGTAGTACATTGAAACAAGAAAATATCATATTTACCATAAATTTAAGGCAAGCATGTATATATCGCCCAAGAAAGAACCTTACTTCCAAAGAGATGGTTCTCTAGGGTACCCTTTGGCTTGAACTCATGGACAAGTAGTTCTTTATCCTCCAAACAGTATCCCATTAGCCTGACAATGTCTGGACAAGAAAAGCTGCCCAGGCAGTTCACCACCAACTGCAAAAAGTTATCACTCTCTAATCAAAATAGGGTAAAACCTCATAATTTCACATTTTTTAAGTAGATGAAGCAAATAGGCATCTTACCCAGAAAAAAGAGAGGAGACAGAACGACCAATTTGTGTGATAAGAAATTAAAGAAACCCAGAATGGCACCCTCAGAGCCATCTACCGTGGATGCACCGTACAAATGTTAGATGGTAACAAATAATCTGAAATAAAAACCGGGATGAAATATTCAATGATGCATCATCACCCGTGTTCAATAGTAAATCCTGACATGTGAACCACATGGTTGAATTTCATATGCCTTACTATAAGTACACAACCTTGTGTTCATGTAAATAAGGAGTAAGCAAATCTTAAGTGCTCAACCTATTTATAAAGCAAGTAAACATCCCTCGCATGATTTTGACATTGGCAAAGCCAATTGAGGATTTGATTGATGACTGCATGGGTGACCACGTAGAGTCTAAAACACAGAATCATACAAGCTCTGATATGCAACATGAGAATAGAGTGGACTCATCTTGTGTAGTACAAACTAGATGTCCACCTTCCAAGAAAGACAATAGCATCTTGAGTGAAGATCAATTTTGAAAAATTCATATACTGAATAGATCTATGTGAAGGCTAAGTCCTTCCCTCCTCATATTTTCCCTTATAAAAGACTTGCATGCTATTAACGTGTCGACCTCCATTTACCAGGTGATTCATGAAAAAGAAAATGGCATAATCTGATTCATTCTTCCAAGGATACTTGAAGAAGAACAGTTATGTCCAGTGTCTCCTAAAGTAGCATAAGTTTGGACTCAAAGAAATATGTCACCTCACTTTCCGGGCCGGCCAGCATATTTTTCCACAAATAAAATATCCTCATTAAGGATGGTTTAAGTTCCTAGAACTATGTTGAGAAATTTCAGAAGTGGTTATGATGTCGTAAAACTCATATTGGGATTTAATGTTTCAGGTACATTGTAGTGATATCCTCTGAGTTTAGCTTAAAAGGCAACGATATAAGTCATAATAGTTTCTGATGCAGGACCTAAAGTCCTTCCGTGAAATGCAAGAAGACTCCCTACATTTCAAAATTTAGAAGCTATCACAAGACTTTTACCATAATATTGATAAACAATGAAGATTCATAAGACATTTCTACTCCACCTCTCAAGAACATTAGAGATAGAAGCTGCTCTCATCCTACTTTTTTCCTCCACTTCCGTGCTGTTTGGCTGCTGGAAAACAAACACACATGTAATATGCACCGCACAACTTAGACATAACGACTGGAGGATAGGATTGTGAAATCTCAAGATTTAGATCAAGAACACAGATGTTCATCTGAGTTATCTATAGATCAAATGGTCCTAGGATTTACAGCAGCTTGCCTTCTCAGCCACACACCCCGAGATGGCCACTCAAATGTGCTTTCCAAAACAGATATGCCTTAACCATTTGTGTCTCGTCACTTTACATCCTGACAACCTGTTCAGCAAATTGGTGAAAACAGAATGGTACATGTGTCCGGCATTCTCGAAATTTTTTGACTATTTAAATCTTTAATGGTACATGTGTCCGGCATCTTATATGAGCCATGTATTTCACCCAGCACTGTGCCCGCTGTTTTGATTTTGAATAGAGATAAAATAAACACCGGAAAATTAATGATGCCAGGTGTAGGATAGGCAAATTTTTACTCTTCTACTGCATGTCTGGAAAACACTTACACTAACCCCAGAAGTCCTTGAAAACAGAATCTCACAAGATTTTTCAATGTTTTTATGTGGATTTGAACCATACAATATTCTCTGGATTTTTGTCGAGAAATGCTCCTGGTTTTAGGACAAGTCACGGACCCTAATACAAAGGATAAGAGGAGCAAGCACCGTCTTCTCCTAAATAATTGCAATCCTAACCGAATAATCTGGTCCACATCATAGACCAAACCCCAAGAAATATGTGTTGAGTTGGGCAAAGATGTTTATTATAGAAAGGAAGAAAGCAAACTGAAGTAGTGAGCTTCATAAGAAATTAGCCACACAAAACCAGAACAATATATCAACAAAGGCCACTAACATCTATCATCTCATTCTCATTTTTCTACAACAAACTAAGTATCTGGACATGTTCTCCCACCATCATAATAGAGCTTCTTCCTAAAAATGCAATAGCGATAACATTAAATACTTTAAAGCACATGCAACCTGAGCTTTCGTGAGAAGAACTAAGATTACCTTCCACTCTTTGAATCCTTGCATGCTCTCTGGGTTCAACTTTGTGATGGCAATTGGAGTCATTCTTCTGATCTGGGAAGACCCCTTCTCATCAAGGCAGCCTTTGAAGACCCTACCAATTGGAGTCATTCTTTTTCTCTTTAAAGACCCCTTCTCATCGAGGCAGCCTTTGAAGACTCTACCAAAACCACCCTCGCCAAGAATTGTATCAGATCTGAAGCTTCTTGTTGCAACTTTCAGTTCTGCAAAACTAAAGACTCTTGACTTCTGAAGTGGGAGCAACATAACCATTTGGAATAGACTCATTTGGCCTCCCTCCCATGCTCTTGCTCAGGCCATCCTCAGAAGATGATGAACTGCTTAACAGTCACAGCTGGTCCTCCTGTGATTACACAAGTGATGAGAAAAAGGTGAAGAATCCGTCGTGAGCTGAAGACAGAAACTAGAGACGAGCAGGAACTAATTGAGTTATAGAGGTGTTAGCGGGTGCAAAAAGAGTTTGTTATGGAAGTTAAAATCTGTAAGTTGTTAATGGACATGTGTATGAAGCATATTCCTTCATAATCTGCTTTGTCAGTAAGTTGAGGCTTGCATGAATTTCAAGATAATTTAGAAAGCAGGAGTACTTTAACTAGTATAAAATGCAGAATATCTATAAGATGTATACTTAGAATTCCAGCTCTTGCATTGAAACTCCGAACAGAGTGTTAAACAGCCCTTTATCCTGAACGCTCAAACTGTTGGGATTGAGCCCATCTTGTATATCAAAGATATTCCATAAGTACGCCGTGACCAATATGTTACATTCTCATGGCAAATGCCTTCTTCTCCTCCTCGCTCATATCTGCTCTCTAAATCATTTTATTCTCATTTCTTGTCTCAATTTCCTTCTAATTTTCTTTTGCCTCAGTATTCCAGCTAAAGCATCAAAACTTAATCTTGATCCAATGAAATGCCCAAACCAAATGCGAAGGGTAACAAAGTCCAACCACAGGAGGAACTAAAACCATAATTCTGTGACCAAATTTCCTACTTGCTAACTCATATCCAACAAAAACAACCAAATATGGTAACTTTAACCCATGAAATCACAATTTGAAGTTCAGAATTATCATAAGGGTACAACAAACACCTTCATTCTCAGGGCAAGACCAGCTGGAGATTACATCCCAAAAACGTACACCTCATGGTGAAAAAGACACTGAAAACAAAACAAGAAAGCAAGAAAGAATTGCAAAAGAAACAAGGAAATTACCAAAACCAAGCAACCAGGACACCTCGAGCCAACGAACTGGAAATTATATCAATTAAACGTGAAATGGATATAAAAAATGGAATAAATAACTTTCTCAGCTAAGACTCAACTAACCTACACTTATTTGGCAACATAACGACTCCTCCGCGTCACACATAGCAGAACAATCATTGTTGTCCCTTGTACTAGGTTACTGAACTTTGATTTCAGCGAGCTTATTGTAAACAGAAATTTTTTTCAAAGTGCTAAACTTCAAATATTCACTCCGATCACACCGTAACTCTAAATCGACATCTGTAAAATCCCACGGCTCCGCAACACCCTAAATGTTCATTACTACATGATTTTGGAGCTAAACAACTCATGGATCGAACCGGCAACTCAGAATTCAAATGGATCCGAATTCACCACTTTAGCTATGAGAATTTCCTTCAATTGAACGGATAAAGAGTTTGAATCCTTACCGGGCGCTACGAAACGAAGTTAAATCCGACCCGTGGAGACACCCAAGGCACGCAAGAAACCCTCCTTTTTTCTTTGTCGGTTCCTCCGAACTCTCTTCTTTCTCTCTTGCTGCCGTTGCTTTGCTTTCCTTTTCTTTTCTTCAGGTTTCTCCGCAGGGAGTGGAAAGAGCCCGTTTTAAATGGGCTGAGAGGGCTGATTTGGGCCTCTGCGCTTTGGGCTTCCTTTTTTTTCTTAAGCCCAATCCTTACGATTCCCATCGGCCGATATATCTTCCCTCATCCTCAAAATTTGACTTTCTGAACTTCGGTATACGTCGGGAAATTCTGTGGTTATTGAGAAAAAATCAACATCGGCTGATTCTAAAAAGTAGTAATTAATGAATGTAAAAAAAAAATGACTATGAAATTGTTAATTTTGCTATTGATTAAGGAAAATTACAACATATGAAGTGCATTTTATAAAATGTGAGCAAGTTCAACCTTACGAGGCTTTTTGACACCCCCCTACCCCCCAAAAAACAAAACCCTTGAGGCTTTGAGGTAAATTATAATATTTGAGGGATGATTACTAACTTATCATTTACAATGACTCAATTACTAAGTGTTAATGTATTCAAGTTACGATTACCGATTCTATAGTCAAGCTAATGTTCATAAAGGTAAGTTATTAGTCATAAGTGAAACGGAGTTACGACGATTAACAATAACGACCTGTAAAATGAAATTACGGTCTTATAAGGAACTGCTCTTGTCTCTTTCCTACGGACCCAAAAAGCACCTTTTTGATGTCTAGTCCTACATTTGCTCATTCATGAGATCGATACAAGATACAAAAAATTGAAGAGAATTTTGATCTAACTTTATCTAATACTGGCATGTAATCTCGCATGATTTGAGGATAATTCCATTTTGAAAGGAACGGTGTAATTTAATTTAAATATTAAACGACCTGTTTATACCCTATATTCGAGCAACAGTCCCTTGGCATAGGCACTTGATCATATACATCACAATAGTAAGAAATTGATTAAGTTGACATTAGTTTTATGTTGTTGACATTTTGAGTTTTCGAATCCTGCGGGTCTTCATATATCATAATTTGTCTTTTCAACCCTATATTATTATTACCATGTCCGATAAACTGTATATAGATTGAGCCCGGATTATTGTGCTCATGTTGTAAACTTGATCCACCCTCCAATCTACTCCTTGAAATGTGCCTTTTATTTAGCAACAAAACAATTGGACATGTCTTAGCTGCAACATGAACAGCACCAAATGACACATCTTGTTCATTTTGAATGGACAACTGAGCAACTCTTTGCTTCAAACGACCCCACTAATAACCCAACCGTGTCATAGAGCTCAAAAATCACTATGAGAATGGACCGAACCGCATAACACTTCGTGGGGATTGATTGCGGATTGAATGCAACACGAACAAATTCACGACTGCAATGAAAATGAGCTTTTGCTCATGTTTAAAGTGTAAGCATGAAAAAAGAAGAAGATAATGCAGAGAAGCTTGAAATCTTGACGAGCTGCAGACTTCTTTTGTAAACCTCAGATTGCTGACAAAATCGAGAATTTGAGAAGCCATTCCTCATTTAAAGAAAGTTCGATCACAAGATCTCAATTCACAAGCCAATGCATGTACTGATATATAAAGTTCATGAATATTCCAAAGAACCTACAAGAAAACACTACACCTAGTTACTGCTGGGTACAGTGGAGATGAAATTTCACAGCCCAAGATTGATCTTGGGAGAAATAGAAAAATGTGGAGCAACAGACTTCGACCACATCATGTGAAGTAGTGAATTCAAGCGTCCCGTGGCATTCTATTAGCATTGGCAGCTTCTACTGATTCCAGTGCTTCCCTGACTTCAGTCACTGAAGGCCGCTTGTAAGGAGTCCTGTGAAGGCATTTTAATGTTGGCTGTGCTATTTGGAATGCAGAATCTATACTGTAATTGTCCTCCAATCTAGAGTCCATTATAGTCCTCAATTTTCTTTTACTGGATTAAGAGTGATCTGGCCCACTTCACTAAATGATGTTTTGATGCCGGACGGTTCCTATCTATTGCACTTAAGCCTGTCAGTATCACAGACGGCACGACGCAAAAATTGCAAACATCACTCTTTACATAGAGATGCCTGTAAAATCAAAGACTTAACTTCCTGACACACCCTATCATTGTCATAATTCAACTGAACATCATTCAACACTAAGTCGCCAAGAAGCACTTTACAGTGGAAAATGTTTTATTGGATTACCAGTCATAAAGTATTCAGGGTTCCCTACTTTACCAAAAAAAAAAGTATTCAGGGGCAGCATAGCCAATGATACCCACAATTCGTGTGGAAACATGTGATTAGCCCTCTGGAGGACCAGACTTCACCAATCAAAAGTCCGAAAGTTTGGCCGTGTAAGATTGCAGAAGAACCAGACAGTAAATTAGACTCGGTTTCCAGCCTAAATATGAATTGCAAACTTTCATGATTCTAGCAAAAAACAATATGGGTATATCCAAAGCAGCAGGGAGCTGGTTCACGGTCTCGTCTCATGTTCTGAACTTAATATCAAATCTAAGAAGAATGGATTTGCAATCAACTATACACCTTTCATCAATGAAGCAGAGGGAAACATAGGATCTCCACTTGCTATTATGACTCTTTTCTCCTGGTTAGAGGACACAATTCCAAGTCTTCAAAGGGAGAAACTAGGCATGTCTGTCATAATTATCCTCCTCCCAAGAACTTGACTAGACTGATGATAGGGTTCCTATGAATTTTATGAAACAGGACAATAATCATTATAAGGAGGATAAGATATCAACCGCATCTAGCAAAATATTTAAGTTTTGAAATCCCTGAATATTAGTTTCCTCTCAGAACTGTGCAGGAAAGGCAGGCCTCTGGCAGCCCTGACCGCAATCTTGAGGCATACATCCCATGGAAGATAAGCAGTGGAGCCCTTTGCACCAGAGTATTGGGCAGTGTTAAATGAAAGCAATGCTTAAAAGCAAGCACGTGTGCAAACCAGCTTGAATTTTGAAATCAGCACATTCGGCAACTATTACTATCAGCGGATCAAAAAGATAAGCTAAATAATTGGCATCCTTATGGAGACTCTTCAGATATTCAGAGTGATTAGGCCACTTGCTTCTGAAAAGGTAGTTGTTCAAGCTGCCCTTTCATATGGACTCATAAACAAAAGCTAAATTTTCATCCTCCCAACAAAATCCCAGGAGCTTGGCGAGGTTTGGTGAGATAGCCTTCCAAGAAACTGTATCTCCGTGCCCCAAGCTCTGGTTCGGGCGAAGTTTGGTGGACTATACCATCATTCTGTGGCTATTTTCTTCGACATGCTGCCACTCATATGCAGAAGGATAGTTCTGCTTGAAGGTTAGAGCTTTCCTGCTCGGCTCGAGAATTTTGTTTGCTTGTGCGAGTGATGCAGACTATTGTACGACGGTTTAATCGTTTTCTTTGGTAGACAAGAGCTTGTTCAATGGTCCATTTTTCTTGCTCAATTGAAATTCTTTCTCCAGAGATTCACATTGGTGTCGGATAGGAGGCTATTACATACAAGTAGCCTGATCATGGCACTGCTGCAATCTATAGTGATTGAAGCATGATGGCACAATTCCTCATCCGTTTTTCGTTACCCCTGCTTTGTCTTGATTTCTTATACTATTGACCGCCCGCCTCCCACTACTGCCTGTCGCATACCTCCCGCCATTGCCCAACGCCGGCCGCCTCCAGCTGCCGCCTCTGCACTAGCCACGTTGCCGTCCACCACCACCCGCCGTCCACTTCCACCATTTACCACTGCCATCCGCCCACCATCCACTCATCGGCCATCTGAGATGGAGAAATTTTATGCAGTTATCAAACAAATTTTTGTTTCGGGAACATAAATTTTATATCGTTATCAAACATGTACTTTTGCTAAAAAAATTATCAATGGAACAGAAATAGAAAATCAATTTCTGGCCAGAAATTGATTTCTGAAACAAAATGGTTTTCATTCGCGCCCTAAGGCTGCGAATAATAACCATTATGTTTCTCTCTATTTCTAATAATAACCATTATGTTTCTCTCTGTTTCTATTTTTCTATTTTTGGAACAAATTTTGATTTCAGAAATAGGATTAGAACATAAATTAAAAGTAAAAATTTTCTACTTTTCTATTTTTAGAACAATAATAAGAAATAAATTTTTTTCTCATCGCTCGCTCTAGAGCAAATTTTGATTTCAGAAATAGGATTAAAACAGAAATTAAAAGTAAAAATTTTCTACTTTTCTATTTTTAGAACAAAAATAAGAAATAAAATTTTTTCTCATCGCTCGCTCTCGCTACTAGCCAGTTGCCCACCTGCCGCCTATCGCCGCCCACCTGCCGTTCGCCATCTCCCGTCATTCGCAGGCCACCATCTCCTGCCTCTAGTCGATGTGGGCCGTCGCCCGTCTCTTGCAGCTGCTCGTCGGCCGCCTTCCGCTGCCTCTTGCCGCTGCCCGACATTAGCTGCCTCTCGCCACTGCCCAACATTGGCCGCCGTCCTTCGCACTGGCCACGTCACCGCCTCCTGCTGCCATTTGCCGTCCATTGCCAGCCCATTGTTCACTCAACGGCCGCTCGAAAGGGAGAAATTTTGTGCTATTATCAGATAAATTTTTATTTTGGGAATAGAAATTTTGTATTGTTATCAAATGTGTATTTTTCTCAAAAACTCATCCATGAAATAGAAATAGAAAAATGAATTCCCTAATTTGAAAAGGGAAAATTACATTTTTCCAGAAAATTGATTTCTCAAAAAGTATTTTCCATCGTCTTAGAGTTCTTTTTCCGAAACGAACATACTGTATACGTTCAAAAACCCTCAACTTTTTAGCCAATGTAATCAGAATGGAATCCGCCCGGTCAGAGCATGGGGACCCATGAAACGGAATTTGACACCATGGCGTTGTCTTCTCATTGGACAAAGGATACCCAAAGTTGTGCTTTTATTATGTTGGGCAAATTAATCATAAGTGTGCATGTCCTCACATTTTACACAATCTTATAAAAACTTTATTGTAATTTCTAAACAGTATCTCCTGCTCAATATCAATTTTCTCATTAAAAAGTTAAAAGTATGGGGCCACCAATATTTCACTATTTTGACATGAATTCCTCTATATTACATTAACATAGTAATGTAAGTAAAACAATTTAATGGATAATCAGAATACAACCATATTAAATCTTACAAAGTTAGGAAAACTAATTAACTTTCAGCATCGATAAACGCAAAATATATTAAACACCAACCGTTGGCAGCGGAATTTTCACAAGAAAAAGGAAGGAATATGCAGCTCTTCTTATTCTGAAAATAAATCGATTCAATTCTAGATATGCATTTCCATGAAAGAAAGTATTGCGAAATATAAATTGAATACTTGCATATTTCCGCAAGATATCCAACAATTACCCTCGTGATACATTGTAATAGGTGACGAGACACTCATCAACTCTTACCATTAAAAAAGGTAAACATCAAATGGTCATGGAAAAGATTGGGGAGAATTTCCATAAGAAAGGAGACTGAAAAATATGAGATTGGAAGATAATTTTAAAGAAATTACCTCTAAATCTCTAAACCATATTACTCTCAAGAAAATCCTACGCAAATTACTTGCTTGCCTTTCCCACACCAAATCAGTGACACAAAGGGGAGATTCCGACAAAATGGTGGTCCAAAAAAAGAGAATCGACATTCTTACTTTATGCTTTCGTGTTTCTTATTGATTCATATTACTTCATTTAATCAACAGATGTGTCTACGTGATGGGCTCGGATCCACTTCAAATAAAGCTCCACGTAAGTTGTAGGGGAAATTTTGATTGATGTGAATATTTATTTTTGTCATATTTTCTGAAAATTCACGTCAACAACAAAAATTTAGAATGAGCCTATTGATCCTCACGACTTTAAAAGTTGTTGTCTGGGGTAGAGGCGCAGCCGTACTGCAATCCCTCCTCCCCGCACACCGCCGCATTGTTCGCTTTGAGTCTACTGATCTTCACGGCTTTAAAACATGTTTTACATATATGGAAACACAAGCCTTATAAGCCAGTCCAAGACTTTTCCCTAAGTGATGTGGGACAAGAGAAGTTCCCCCACCCTCCCTTGCGGACATCCAAGGACCGAGGTGCGGACGCGCTGCCATCCCTCCTCCTTGCGCACTGCCGGCTGGGCCATCACAGTCGTAGATGCACACAAGAAAAAGTGTGTTGTTGTTAGTGCAGCACATAGACAGCACCACCATGTAATCACCGAAAGGAAAATCAAGACGGCGACCCGTGATATATTCGGCCACTAATGTTGCCCGTCCAAATCATTTCTTCTCGTGCTAGCTCTTCATGACCCGGCAAAAGCTTCTGATCAGATGGGCGGGTGAGTCATGGGGAAAGCGATAGCTCTGGGGACCAAACAGATTGATGGGAACGGTTTATACGTCCAAGAAAAGAAGGAAAGCCCCGAATCACTCCCAATACACGATGATGCGGAATCATAACATAATAATGTTAGGGTATGTTTGTTTAAAGAAAAGTGTTTTTCGGAAATCCATTTTCCGGACTTTCACCCGTTTGGTTTGGTTTGCTGAAAATGATTAGTCAATTGAATACACTTTTCGATCAAGGAAAATATTCATATATAGAATTAGGAAAGTGAATTCCCTAATCTAAGAAGGTGAAAACACTTTTCGGAATTGCTGCCCTTGACTTTTTTAATATTTTATTCTTTTCTTTCTTTTTTTTCTTTCCTTCTTTTTCTTTTTTATTTTTAAAAATAAAAATATCAAAAAATTCGAAATTATTTTTTTGCCTAAGATAAAATCATAGAATTGAAATCATTTTCCAAATGAGATCCAAATATCAAAAACCGTTTTCTATTACATATCATAAAACAAAGGAAAATTAATTATTTTCCTAAAAAATAATTTTTCAGAAAATATTTTCCAAAAACGTTACGTTTTCCGTGAAACAAACGCACCTTTAGAATATTTAAATAATAAATCGCGCATTTATCTAATAACTAAGTAGTGTTTCCACAAAATCTTACATGGTATCAGAGCAGAAGATCCTGAGTTCAAATCTTTCAGAGCTTCAATTGCGTCCTCAATTAAATATTTCTATGCTTAGTATTAGTCAAAAAAACTAGACTACTAAGCATGAGGGGGAGTGTGTTGTCTCCAAGCCAATTGGGATCTCTTGAATGGAGGACAGAGACGTATTGTTGGTTCGTACGCTTCGACGTGCATGAAATCAATCGAGAATTGCCTTCTTAGCTGCTTCAAATCCTCTTATAAGTCGTGATCAAGAAAAACCCACCCAGATCCTATTCGGTTTCACTCTTTCGGAGCTAATCCAAACCCCGCTCAAGCACGTCAGTGCAAGAGAGTAGAGGAGGATCGGAAATGGCAGGTCGGATCCTCAGCAAGGTGTTTACAGTTGTGGTAACGCAGGACGAGCTTGAGCCCGGGGATCACGTTTATACGGATCGGTGGTACGGGTTGTACACGCACCACGGTGAGCGATTCCTCCTCTTCTTTCTTTTCCATTAGCAGCGGAGCGGTATCATTTTTTCCGTGACATGGTTATGGGATGTGGCTCGACCAAAGTATGCTTTCTTCTTATGTTCCGCAACATGGTTTTGGGATCAGGCTCCGTTTTTGTTATAATCTCACCAGGCTCTGGTTTTGTTATAATTTTCTTCATCATGGTATCTTGCCGTTTTCTTCTTTTCATATCGAGGTGGTTCAATTAATAAGGTAGCCTCTTTTTCCCACTGTTTCTAAGGAAAGAGAGAGCTTCCTTAGCGTTAGAAAGAAGAACAGATTGGTGATAACTAAACACCTCTTTGCTCTTGATCGAAATGATTTGAGTCAAATTCATAAAAAGCTAGCTCTCCTAGACGCACCTGGAAATGAAAAACGTGATGAGAAGCCAAGCCTCTTATGCTTTTTCCTGACAATTCATGCCATTGATTTCAAATGATAGAAGCTTGTCCGATTCACATGGTTTTGCTCTCATCGTTTCGTAATTATTATAAGCCTAATCAAGCTTTGTGATTACACTAGGAATTTACGTTGGAGAGGGCATCATGATTCACTTCACGAGAATAGGAGTCGACATGATGTGCCTCGATTGCTTCCGGCGAGAAGGCGAGAAGCTCCGTTCCCTCCGCTCATATGCATATGGGCAGTCACTCCTGAGGTTTATGTCCACAAGATGGGGTACTTGCAAGACCTTACCCGATTTGAAATCACCCCAGGAAGTCGTGAACAAGGCTCGCGAGCTTCACGAGCATGGCGGTTTCGGCAAGTACGACCTCTTCAATAACAATTGTGAGCATTTTGCCACGTTTTGCCGGACGGGCGTTCAGGAAAGTACACAGACGGCATGGTTCTGTGCTTGTGCGCGGAAGATCAAGAAAGTCAAAGCATGGGCCTTGAAGCATCTGAGAGAATTAAGTTCAAGTGACCCTAAAAGTCGTGGTGACTCGGGCATCGAGAGTAAAAGCTCGATCGCCCAGCAGGCGTGAGCAGCTCAACAAAATCCTTAAGCTTGGAGAACAGGGCCAGTTCCGGCCAGATCACGGCGGCTCCGGCTTTCTCTCGTTCTCTCTCACATACCGCCACACACAAACATACAAAATCTAATGGACTCTCAGACATGGCGCAGACTACGTCATGATGAAGTGAGAAATGCGGTACACACGACCGACCCAAAAGCGCCACAGCAATTCCCATCAAATCCGTATGCATGAAATATTATTGTCTCAACAAAGTTATAAAATCTATGTACAAAGCAATTATTGACAACTTGCGTCAAATAAATGCCATGCCGGATACATATCGAGCAAAGGAGTTCAATGTTTCTCCAAGAATTCAATTCAGGTGTCGTTGTGACTCAATTTAGGCTTGTAGTAGGGCCGGTCCACTAGATTAATAAGTTCTTTACTTATCCAAGAAGAAAACCCCCATCCTTATTTACCATAATTTGTGCTCTGTCCACCATTAGTAGAAAAAAGCAATTTTTAAGAAAAAACCCCCATCCTATTAACGTAGATTAATCTGAAACCTTTCTTCTTGTGTCCCCCACATAGGGGTGTCAGAACCGAAGAACCGAAAGTTTTGTGCATTTCGGCTCGGTTCGATTTTCAATTCAGATAATGAAAAATGAACCATGCTTTTTTGCCAGTTCCGATAGTTTCGGTTCGGTTCGGTTCATAATCCGAATCAACTCAAATAGTTTCATCTTTCGATACCGTAGCAACTCTTCCCCACAACAATCTCCTTCTCATCCATCGCTTCCTCCTCTTTTGATCGTGGAGAGAGGGTTGAGCGCGAGTCTGGTGCTATTGGAGGAGAAAGAGGAGGAGGCGATGGATGAGAAGGAGAATGTTGTGGGGAAGAGTTGCTACGGTTTCGAAAGATAGAAACTATTTGAGTCCATTCGGATTTCTCATTTTTTGAAACATCCTGTTTCTTTTACTTTGCATTTTCCTTCTTCAACTCAGAGATTTTCTTGCGAGCATATTTATATTCTAGACATAATTCATCAATATAATCTAACACCTCACTAGGGATTTCAGAATGATTTACCTCGATTTCTTCTTCCGAATCAAAATATTCTCACTACAAAAAAATAATGATTTAGCCACGGAAAATTTGCGACGAAAAATTATTCGTCGTTAATTTGTGACGAAAACTAAATTTGTCACTAATTTGTGACGAAAAAAAAACTTGTTGCTAATTTGTGACAAAAAAAAAATTTGTTGCTAATTTGTGACGAAAAAAAATTGGTTGCTAATTTGCGACGAAATTTGTGACAAAAAATTTTCCGTGGCTAATTTGTGACGGAATTTGCCACAAAAACTTCTCTGTGGCTAATTTGCGACGAAAAACTTTCCATGGCTAATTAGCCACAAATTTAGCCACGGAAATAACTACTCTTGGCATTTTCCCTACTATATTTATTTCCATGGCTAAATCCGTGGCTAATTTAGCCACGGAAATAATTACTCTTGGCATTTTCCCTGCTATATTTATTTCCATGGCTAATTGCACTACAAAAAAAAAACAAGGATTTAGTCACAAAAAATTAGCGATGAAAAATTGTTTGTCGCTAATTTGCAACGAAAGCTAAATTCATCGCTAATTGTGACGAAAAAAAAATTCATTGCTAATTGGCAATGAAAAAAAAATTCGTCGCTAATTTGCGACGAAAAAAATTCGTGGCTAATTAGCCACGGATTTAGCCACGAAAATAAACTTTCGCTTCAATTTCTTGACTATTTTTTATTTTTGTGGTTAATTAGCCACAGATTTAGCCACGGAAATAAATATAGTAGGGAAATGTGGCGATACTTAATTTCCGTGGCTAAATCCATGGTTAAATCCATAGCTAATTAGCCACGGAAAAAAAAAAATAATCGGATTAGTGCCACGAGACTTTATTTTCGTGGCTAAATCCGTGGCTAATTAGCCACGGAAATAAAAATAATTGGGTAAGTGCCATGAGACTTTATTTTTGTGGCTAAATCCGTGGCTAATTAGCCACGGATTTTTTGAGTTCATGGCTAATTTGAAAAAACAAAATTGAAAAAAGTTTCAAAAAAAAGCGGGAAAGATTTTTTTCGTGGGATAATCATTTCATCCCCTTTCTTCTCTCTCCTCTCTCTGCCTCTTCCCCCTTCCCCCGCTGACTTACCCCTCACGCCTCTGACTTCCCCACCAAACCACCACCAACTCCCCATCATTGCTTCCTCCTTTTCTTCCTTTTCTTCGTTGCTTCTTTTTCTTGTTGGCTTTTGTTCGTTTGTTCTTCTTCTTTTCGCCTTCTCATTTCCAACTATCAGACTAGTCCATTTCTCGCCGGAAACAGCCACGCCGTGCACCACTCTAGCCTGCCACTGCACCACTGCCATCCCAGCTTCGTCCCTGGCCGAGCCGCACCACCCCTAGCCGCGCCCAGCCTCCCGACGCCAGCTATTTTCCAACCAAGGCGAGTTGCGTCACTCGCCCGCCCGCCTGCGTCCATCCTCGCCGCTCACCGCCTTGGTCCAACATGCCAACTGCCATCCTTCTCGCCCTCACTTTCTGTCCAAGCAGCCCTCACTAGCCGCATCCCAACAGTCGTCGCCGGTTCACCCAAGCTGCATGCATATTACACCTCTTGTTGGATTCGCCTCCGCCACTTGTCGCCGTCGTCCAGCCGCCACCACCAGCAGCCATTTCACGCTGGGAACAGCCCCCAAGCTGCCTCCGGCTAGCCACAACAGCCCGCTCCTTTGCCGAGCTCGTTCGTCGCCATCCGCCGAAGTTGATGATGAGGATGACACCTCGGAAGAGAAGGAGAGTAAGAAAGAAGAGGTCAATCCAGGTGAGTGCTCCCCACACACCCCCCCCCCCCCCCCCCCTTCTCTCTCCCCTCTCCCCCTCGGACAGATCTGCGCTTTGGTCGCTGCTCCTCTTCGAGCTGGGTCTTCAAGATGTCCAAGCAACGGGTGGCAGAGGGTGTCGATTTGTGATGAGCGGGGTGAGGAGAAGAGCGATTGGACGAGCGACGAGCTGCATTGGGAGAGTAGCATTGGCGTCGGGCGGCCACGTCACAAGCAGCTGCTAGGGGGGAGCAGTGTCGGCGATTAGTGGCGGTGGGTCTGCAGGAATGGATGGCAAATGGACGAGTGGCAAGCTGAAGGAGACGGCGGGCAGTGTCGGCCGACCCGCAAGCAGTGGCTGGACAGGCGGCCACATTGTGAGCAACGGCTGGAGGGACCAGCCCACCATGCCACGAGCAATGGCAGGGGCAGTAGTGGGTGGCCATGCCGTGAGCGGAGGCTGGGCTGGGGGCGGCCACGCTATTACAAAATTCGTCACTAATTTTGCTTAACCTTAGGGTGTTTAAGTAGGTGCTTTAAAGTGTTCAAAATTATTTATTTTATCATTATATGTACTGTAAAGAAAATATTTATGTTATTCTTGTGGAAAATATTGATGAATGTATTTCGTTTTCATATCATTATAATATTTTGATGTTATTAAATGCACGAATTAATAAAAACTCGTTGCTAAATTCATTCCAGAACAATGTTCATGGCAAAAGTCAAAATTTTTCATGGTAAATTAGCAACGAATTTTGCCACGAATAAGTCCGTTGCAAATTTTTGACCAAAAAATAAAATTTTCGTGCCAAATTAGCGACAAATTTTCCCACGAAAAATTATCGACGAATTTTGCCACGAATAATTAGCGACGAATTTTACCACGAATAAGTTTGTCTCAAATTATTGACCAAAAAAAAAATTTCATGCCAAATTAGCGATGAATTTTGCTACAAAAAATTAGCGACGAATTTTGCCACAAATAATTTGTGATGAATTTTACCACGGATAAATTTTGTTGCAATTTAGCGACGAAAATTCTAAATTTTGCGACGCCGAATTAACGACGAAAAAATTTTCGTCGCAAATTCATTTTGCCATGAATTTTGTCAAAATTTTTGTCGCAAATTTCGAGGCTAAATCTTTATTTTTTTTATAGTGTCTATCAAATATATGTGTGCATACTCTTCCCCGACACTTTTCTCACATTCAGTGTGACTGCAAGTTTCTGCCTTTATACACTACAAAAAGACATGAATTTTGCGACGGATTTATTTTCCGTCGCAAATTCCGTCGCAAAATTCGTCGCAAATTAGCGACGGAAAATTTTTGTCGATAATTCTGCGACAGAATTAGCGACGAAAATTTTCCGTCGCTAATTTGCGACGAATTTTGAGATGGATTTATTTTTCATCACTAATTTGTGCAATGAAATTTACCATTTTGCGACGAAAGTAGAGACGAATTGGATGATTGTCACAAGTTCAAATTCAAAAGAGATTGGACGATTTGCTACACGTCCAATTCTAAGACAGATTAGATATCACAAATTCAAATTAGATAAGAAGATCTATTATAAACTCAAGATATTAGATAATCTCTTAAAATGTTCTCGTCCCAAATAAGCTTTTTTAGATTCGATAGGTGCAAATTTTATCTTCTTTTTTTTCAAGACTTAGATATAGATAACATAGATATCTATTTAGTTGAATATGGCGATTTCCTCTGCACGTAGCTCTTATGTATGAGTAAATATATGGGTAAATAAATTATAGCAATTTTCAAATAGATCGGAATTGGGTGGATGTATGAAATGTACAGTCAATATATCTATATGGGGATATCTAGAGGAGATCATATAAAAAAGATATTCTTATTTAGATCTAACCAATTTGATCTAACCAATTAGATGAATTATTCCTAAAGAGTTACGTCCGAATGATGAGTGAATAGAGGGCATGCATTCTATTAGAGAAATATTTAGAAGATTCCCTATATTTCCTTTAATTGATTGTAATTGATATTTTCCCTTTTAGATAATCATCCTATAAAACCAATAAATAGGTTCGTGTACTCTTCATTTGACAATGATATATATATATATATATTGTTCTTAATTTTTTTTATCATATTCTTGACTTGGTATCAGAGCTCTATTGTTATTTGAGAAAGCGTCAATCGAGTCTGTTTGTAACAACGACATCCACATTAGTCATGTTTCTTCACAGTGTTCGTAATGCTAGTCACATCGGCCCATTTCGCAACAACCTCCCGTAGTTGTTTGACATTCCTCTGCTGCTCTAATGCAAAAAAAAAAAACATCACCAGACTTGCCGCCCTTAGACGAATTAGATCATGACATTTACTAATTCGTCAAATATGAATAATGTGTCAATGTAAGAAGCATAACTACTCAAGGTTCTGACGGAATTAGTGACGGATTCAAAAAATTGGTTGGTATAAACATTTCCGTCGCTAATTCCGTTGCAAATTAGTGACGGATTTGAAAAAATAGGCGCCATATGCCGCGAAAATCAGTTCCGTCCCACATTAGTGATGGAAAATAAATCCGTCGCAAATTTGCGGCGGATTTGAAAAATGCCCTTTATTTTTGGAATCCGTCGCAAAATCAGGCGCAAGATTGGAAGGATCTTTTCATATCTATCGGGGATAAGCTTTGCTTTAGCTTCTTCTGTGCCAGAAGTGCAGTTGGCACAATATTTTCCTGCCCTGGAGAGAATTGCCACCTTGAGGTTGCTTAAGTAGGTGCTTTAATATGCAAGATTATTTATTCTCTCATTATGTGTATTATAAAGAAAAATATTTTTCATTTTTGTAGAAAATGTAGATGATTGTATTTTATTTTCATATTATTATAATATTTTGATGTTATTAAGTGCTTAATCAATGTTAAATATAAATTCTAGAAACTAATTTTGCTGTTAATAGATTTAAAATCCAAATTGTCCTTAAATAATATTTGTCGTAGAGTTTGTCACTAAAAAATTAATAAAAATTCGCTGCTAAATTCATTTCGGAACAATGTTTGTGGCAAAAGTCAAAATTTTTTGCGGCAAATTAACGACGAATTTTGCCACGAATAAGTTCGTCACAAATTACTGACCAAAAAAAAAATTTCATGGTAAATTAGCGACGAATTTTGCCACGAATAATTAGCGATAAATTTTGCCACGAATAATTAGCGATAAATTTTGTGACGAATACAGCTCGTGACAAATTAGCCATGAATAATTAGCGACGAATTTTTTTTCGTTGCAATTTAGCAACAAAAATTGAAATTTTTCATCGCAAAATTCATTTAGTGACGAATTTTGCCCAATTTTTCGTGGCAAAATTCGTCGCTAAAATCAACTTTTTTGTAGTGGAATTTTGCAACGAATTTTTTGCGACGAATTTTGCGAAGAATTTTTTGTGACGAATTTTGCGACAGATAGTGTTCATGGCAAATTTGCGACGAATTTTGCGACGGATAATGTTCGTGGCTAATTTGCGACGAATTTTTTTCCGTCGGAAATTTACAACGAAAATTGAAATTTTCCGTCGCAAAATTTTGCAACGACCTAGTAGCGATGGAATTTTTTCTGTCGCTAAATTCGTTGCAAATTCGATTTGCGACTAATTTTTACAAATTTTTCGTTGCAAAATTCGTCGTAAAAATCATAGTTTTTTGTAGTGATAGTTTTCTATTTCTTTTCAAACTTTCCTTTTCTCTTTTTAAGAAGAGGACCATTTGGTTTGATGTGCCCTTTCCTCCTACATTCAAAACATATCATGCCCTTACCTTCTTCTTTGTCAGTGAAGGGCCTTTTTTTATTCAAATTGTTTGAATTGCTTCCTTCCTTTGAAATTTCTTCCATTTATGGCCATTCTTCTAAATTTCTTTACCATCAGGGCCAATTCCTCATCATCTTCATCTTCATCTTTCTATGTATCTCCTGAGTCATGGATGTTAGATTTTAAAACAATTAACTTCTTACCTTTGGAATCATCTTCATCATTAATATGTTCAACTTCATAGGACATGAGAGTTCCAATGAGTTCATCAACTGTGAGAGGCATAATTCTCTGTGTTTCTCGAATGAAAGTTTTGATGTTGTTCAATTCTTTTGAGAGGCCTTACAAAGGCTTATTCACTTTCCCTTCATATGAGATTGGTTTCTCTTGATATGCAAGTCCATTTATGATGTCAATGAATCTGTTGAAGTTACAGAAGAATGTCCCGCTAATACTCAAGCACTTCTACTCAAAGCCGGTGCTGCTTATTTCCAAGCAAATAAGTCTCACTATCTCACATCTAAGCACAAAGTATAGCACTGCCAACACATCTCAAAATATTACAATATTAAGTTCACAGAAGACAACTCAGAAGGATGTAATGCTCTTTGAAAATTTTGAATCATGAATTCTTGATCACCTAGTCCCTTCAACGCCTTGGTATTCTTTTATACTTGTTCCATCCAAGCTTCCTGTTGGACAATTTTCAAGTGGATCAATCTCCAATCTAGCCGTTGGACAATTCTTGCGAAGATTGGGTAGCCATTGAGATTGATCAATCAAAATGCCCATTGATTTGGTCACCGATACAATCAAATCTTGTTTTTTAGAAATGGAGTGCTTTAACTATGGAAATAATCTTGCCTTCAGAATAATTGACAATCAATCAAGATATATCGCGTAATTAAATGTTTTGCGAAGATAATCTTTAAGATTGACGGTAAATCAAAATCTTCTAAATAAATAATCCATACTAGATCACAAGTTGTCAGTGGATGAGATAAAATATCTCAAAATAGTAATCTTGAAATTTGTGATAATAATTGTTGTCGTAGGTTGTATTCTCTACCTATATTCACAATCATTGCTAAGATTTGATTTGCCAGTACATTGTCGATATTCACAATCATATTCAAGCAGTATACTGCCTATATTCAAGTGATAGATATATCTGGCATCACTAATTCAATTTGTCATTTTCCACCTTAGATTCCAAAGCAATTTATTCTTTCTATTGTGCTCTAGCTCCTGTTGAATATAAAAAAATTGCTTCTTATGAATCAGCTAAGGATATCTGGGATACTCTCTACACCACTTATGAAGGAACAGATTGAGCCAAAGAAACTCAAATCAATCTATTGTTTGGTCAATATGAATCCTTCATAATGAAGCTTGAAGAATCAGTTATTGATATGCATGACAGATTTACTGACATGGTAAATGGTCTTGTATATCAAGGACAACCTGTCCCAGATGCGATGAAAGTTAACAAACTTTTGAGAGGACTGAGGAAACAGTGGGATAATATCAAAACATCTATTCGAGAAACTCAAAGGATCATGCCTCTATTAGTGAATGAGCTAATCGGAACTCTTCAATCATATGAGATTGAAAAACTGAATGAGGAAAATGAATCCAAAGGTAAGAAGTCAATTGTATAAAAATCTAATATTGATTCTGATGATGCAGATTCTGAAGATGAAGATGTTGACGATGAAGAACTGGCTCTCTTCATAAAGAAGTACAATTGACAACAGGATATTTCACAATGAATCCAAATTACATTGATGAATTATGCTTTGAATTTAAGGCTGCTCTTAAAAGAATCTCTTCTTTAAAAAGGGAAAATTCATCATTGAGACAACAGGATATTTCACAAAAAGAAAAAATCGATTTCCTTCAAAAAGAATTTCATTAAGTCAAGAAAAGTTGAGATTTTCTTTCCAAAGAAAATGTTGTTTTGAAAAATGAAGTTTCAGAAATTACTTTCAAGTTTTCAAAAGGTTCAGAAATCTTGAAGCATATTCTTTCTATACAAATTCCTTACTTCAACAAATTTGGTCTCGGATTTGTAAAGGAAAGTGACAGTTTAATTGATTTTTCAAAAGTCAATGAGCGATTAAGGCAACAACCTCCTCAACAAGTTTATAAAAATCATTTTAAAAGGAATTTTGTCAAACTTGTTGGTCAAAGTGCACTCAAGTGCTCAAAATGTGGAGATCCATAATGTTTTGAGAATGAATGTCTTAAGGTTTGGAGACCTATTCGAAAAGACTTTGTTAAGACAGCCTATACTAACTCTCAAGGACCTAAACAAATTTGGGTACCAAAGAAAGCTTGAGAAAATGTGATTTTTGTAGGTTACAATAAAGAGAAAAAGAAAGTGGTACCTGGATAGTGGATATTCTAGACACATGACAGGAGATCCAAGTATATTTGTTAAACTACAAAGCCTGAATAGTGGAAAAGTTTCCTTTTGAGGAAATAACAAAGGAAAGATAGTTGGCAAAGGAACGATTGAAATTGGAGGACTCACAATCAATGATGTGTCATTGGTAAAATGACTCAACTACAACTTGATAAGTATAAGCCAACTATGTGATTCAGGTTTCAAAATCAACTTTCAAGAAGATACATGCTTAAGAATAAGTAAGGATTATTCTCAAATATTCACTGGAAGAAGACATGTCAATATTTATCTTCTAGATATCAATCTAAACTCTACTCATTATTTGATCTTAATCAAAGAAGATGAAGATCTATGGCATAGAAGATTGGAGCATATCAGTATGAAACAAATCTCAAAGATCTCAAACGAGAAATTGGTTCAAGGTTTGCTGGATTTGAAATACAAGAAGACGGAGTTATGCAATGCATGCACTCTAGGAAAACAAGTAAGTAGCTCTTTTAAGTCTATACATCATATTTCCACTAATCGTGCTTTGCAGCTTCTTCATATGGATCTATTTGGACTAATCAGAACACAAAGTATTTGTGGTAAGAAATTTTGTTTATTTATTGTTGACGACTTCACAAGATTTACTTGGGTGTTCTTCCTTGCTCATAAAAATGAAGCATTTTCATATTTTTCAAAATTTGCAAGAAGAGTTCATAATGAAAAGGGCTATACCATTTCCTGTATTAAAACTAATCATGGGGGAGAATTTGATAATAAAATTTTTTCAGATTTTTGTGAGGAAAATGACTTTCAGCACAATTTTTCTACTCCTTATACACCAGAACAAAATGGTGTTGTGGAAAGGAAAAATCATTCTCTGCAAGAAATGACAAGAACTCTATTGATTGAAAGTAATATTCCTTCTCATTTTTGGGCAGATGCAATTTTTACGGCTTGTTATATCATTAACAGAGCTTTTCTCAGACCCCTTCTTGAAAAAACTTCTTATGAGCTTTTCAAAAGTAGAAAGCCCAATATTTCATATTTTCATGTATTTGGTTGTAAATGCTTTATACTCAAAAATCTAAATGACTGCTCTGGTAAGTTTGATGAGAAAGCAGATGAATGATTCTTACTTGAATATTCTACTATAAATAAAGCATACATAGTCTTTAACAAAAATTCTCAAATTGTGGAAGAAACAATGAATATAAGGTTTGATGAAAATATTCAGACTCATAAAAATGAATCTAAACCATCTTCTAATATTCAAGAGTTATTTGAAGCTCAACAAGAATCTCCAAAGATCGTTGAATCTGTAGAAGAAAGAATAGAAGACACAATCTAAACTCAATCAGAACCTTCAGAGTCTGATGATATTCAGAAGGAAAGATTTGACAGAAACTGGAAATATAAATCAAGTCATCCGAAGAACCTCATCATTGGAGAAATAGAAGATGACATCAAGACTAAATCTAAACACAAAGAGAACATCAACAACTTGGCGTTGTTATCAGAAATAGAATCAAAAGAAGTTGGTGAAGCATTATCAGATAAAAGCTGAATCGAAGCTATGCAGAAGGAACTTCAGCAATTCAGAATCAATAAAGTATGTGAACTTGTGCTAAGACCCAAAAATCATCCAGTAATTGGAGCAAAATGGGTATTCAGAAATAAACTTGATGTCAAAGGAAAAGTCACTAGAAACAAAGTAAGACTCGTAGCAAAAGGTTATTCTCAAGAAGAAGACATAGATTATGATGAAACTTATGCACCAGTTACCAGGTTAGAAGCCATTATGCTACTATTAGCTTATACTTGTTTCAATGACTTTAAATTATTTCAGATGGACGTGAAAAGTGCCTTTTTGAATGGCTATATATCAAAGAAGAAGTATATGTGGAACAACCACCCGGTTTTAAAGAACCAAAAAAGACTGATTATATCTATAAACTCAAAAATGCTCTTTATAGTCTAAAACAAGCACCTCATGCTTGGTATGAGAGGTTAAGTAATTTTCTTCTGTAAAATGACTTCACAAAAGGTAAGGTTGATACAACCTTGTTTATTAAGAGAAAAGAATTTTCCAAGAATATGTAGAATGAGTTCGAGATGTGATGGGCGAATTGACATTCTTTCTCGGTCTACAAGTGAAATAAATAAAAGATAGTACATTCATTTGCCAAGAGAAGTATGCAAAGGAGATTGTCAAGGAGTTTGGATTACAGAATTGCAAGAAAACAAACACTCCTATATCTCATTCATCCAAACTGGACAAAGATGAAAATGATAAAAATGTTGATTAGAAGGTATATGGAAGCATGATAGGATCATTGTTATATCTTACTGCATCTAGACCTAACATATTTTTTAGTGTCTATATGTGTGCAAAATTTCAATATGACCCAAGAGAATTACATCTTTCTGCAGTTAAAAGAATATTTAAATACATTGGAACTTATCCAATGTTAGCTCTTTGGTATTCTAAAGAATCAGATTTTACTCTTACTAGCTATTCAGATGCTGATTTAGCTGGATATAAAGTAGATAAGAAAAGTACTACAGGTATATGTCAACTACTTGGAAATATGTTGGTGTCCCGGTACTCAAAGAAACAAAAAACAGTTGCACTTTCTACAGCAGAAGTAGAATATGTGGCTTTGGGAAGTTGTTGTGCACAAATTCTATAGATGAAGTAACAGTTGCGAGACTTTGTTATTGAAGATTCAAGTGTTGCAATCAAATGCGACAACACAAGTGCTATCAGTTTGATCAAGAATCTCATTCTTCATTCACGTGCTAAACATATTGGAATCAAGCATCACTTCATCAGAGATCACGTTCAGAATGGTGATGTGAATATTCAATTCATTGATTCTAAGAATTAATTAGTTGATATATTCACAAAACCTCTTGATAAGTCTTCATTTGAGTATATTAGAAATAAACTATGCATTACTTATCCACTTTCTTGAAGTATTCGTTAGATAGAAATTTTTCAGACTCAAATGTTCTCCGTCTGAATGTCTATTTCAGACTCAAAAGAAAGGTATGTTCACAATTTAAATTTTGGCGGGTATATATTTGGCAATTTTGGCAGGATATTTTTCGCATTTGTCACTTTTGGGAAGAAGATCAGGTATATATTCTAATTTATTTGATTGATTGTCTGTGCTTAATATGTATTTGTTCGCTTATAAAATATGATCGCAACTTATAGTCTCTACAAGTACTTTATTTCCAAAAACCGTCCTCTTCCTTTATAGAACCCTACGAGTACAAAACCCTTTTTCATTCTCGACCATCACGATACTCTGAGTCTACTTCTCCTCCTTTTCCAAGATCAAAACTTTTCGTCTCTCTGATCACAATGCCTTTCAAAACACGATCTTCATGCATTCTGAACCAAGATTCAAAGTTTTCAACACCACCGGAATTCATGGAGATATCAGATACAGAGTCGGATAATCACCAAAGCCTTTCAGCAACGACTTGACAAGAACCACAACCATCGTCTGCACCAAAACCCAAGGGTAAAACAGATTTTCGTTTCAACATCAAACTTGTATGGAAAGCATACGAAAGGTTGAAACGAAGTAATACTTCTGCATCTGTTCTTTGTGAATGTTTGAAAGATAATGGTTTTATCACAAAAGCAAGTCTTATGCAAAGTTATTCTCAGTTTTGCTCTAGAACTGATCATGATCAGGTTAGTTCTACTCCAAAGGAGACTTCTTCTAATAAGGGCAAAGAGAAAATCGGGGAACCATCAACTCCCTTTGAGAAGAAATCAGTTCATATTAGCCCTAAGTCTACCAGTGCATCAAAATTTGTGATTCCTGATGATGATACTAAGTTCTTTACTAATTTTGAGATGAAAGTAGGAATTGCATCTTGTGTGCAAGGTAGTGGAGGTTTATTCAAAAGCACAGAACACAAAGTATATTATCGTTTGCTGCTTGCTCAAAGGATTATGAACCATCGAACTATTTATTTTGAATGTCTTGAAAAGGCTAGCATCTCTGTAAAAAATCTGTTTGAAAGATTGAGGATTTTTGAATTTTGTCTACAATCTGCCAATATATATGCTGAACTGACTGCATATTTTTACTCAAACCTTTTCATTCTATCACCGAATTGGCTTCAATTTACTGTTGGTGATAAGAAGTATGATTTAAGAGTGGAAGAACTGACTTTGATTATTGGAGCAAAAATTCACAAGTTTACTCTATTGGAAGTGAGCCTAGAAGATACTTCCAAAGCGGCTTTAGAAAATCAAAATTTTGCACATGGCTCTAAACGCCATATTTTATATTCTGATCTAACAAGAAAAACAGTGATCTTGCATAAGATCATCATCAATTGCTTGAAACCTAAAGCTGCTTTCAAAACAGACTTGTTTAAGTCTGAAATCAAGCTTATTTAGGCCATTCTGAATGGACAGTCCTTCTCACTTCCATATATCATCATCTTCCACATATGCAGATCTCTTCAAAAGGACAAGGGACAACTTCCTTATAGTGCACTCATATCTCGAATCTTTATGTTTTTAAATATAACTATTCCTGATAATTTGGGCAAAACCTTTGTACCTTGTATGTTTGTTAGAGAAAAAATGCTTACCAAGATGAGGCATTTTGATGATAAAAAGGACAGAGCAAGCACAACCAATGGAAAGAATGTTCAGTAGTTAGAATCAAAATCTTTTGGAAAGAAAAACGACGAAGACAAAGGGGAAAGAAAAAGAACAGAAAGAAAGCAAACTGTCTCTCCAAGCCCATTCAAGGTGTACAGAAAGAAAAGAAGAATTCTTCTCCAAGATGAAGATAATGAAACAGAATACCTTGAAACAGGACAGAATGTTAAACATGTTTCTGAACCTCGTACAAAGGTTTTAGAACCAGCATGTGGAGACTCACATCTGCATCAACAGGATGATATTCCACAGAAGATAGATATAAGTCAATCTCCACTTGATCCTGAAGAAACCTTAAACGACACTACTGCTGCAGAACATGCAGATATTCAGGAAGAGATTCCTATAGATGCAAGGGATCAGTTCGAACAACATGCACTAGAAAATGTCCAGGGACAGGCTTCAGAAAACATGACCATTCTAACTCTTCTGCAAGAAATCAAAGCAAAACAAGCTGCACTTGAAGAAGATGTAAAAAACCTTCAAAAAATTGTTGAGGAAAACAGTCAGACTCAACATCTTCAAGCAGAAAAAGATGAGGCGGAGATATGGGAAACTATTGCTCTATGTTCAACCAATATGGAGAAAGCTATGGGTTAATATTCAACCAAGATTGATAAAGCCGTTTCTATCCTAGAAAACTTTCAACTTGTTCGAACCCCATCAAAGAAATAACCTATTTTTCTTATCCTCTTTTTAAAATCATTCTGGTTCTGTACTCTTTGCATTCGACTTTGATAGATTGAATGCTTTATATCATCAATTTATTTTGTTTTTTATTCATTTAATTTTTTGCTGATAACAAAAAGGAGGAGAAATTATGCAGATATTGTTGTACTAACACTTCAATATGCAAGTTATACAAGTTATACTCAAAGTAAGAGAAATACACAGATCTTACAAGTTTACACATTTATATCTGTGTTTCATGCGCTTAAAATGTTTATTTTCGTCAAATTTATTAGATATTGATTGAAACTGCATGGAAGTTTCGTTAACATAAAAAAAGGGGAGATTGTTGAGGAAAACTTCTAATGGATTTTAAAGCTGACAAAACTTTCTATGTTTATCTTGTGAATCTAACATGCATTTCATTCTAGGTTAATATATTCTAGAAGTTCAGAAAAAATTATCAGACTTTACAAGTTTTTAGAACTAAAAATTCAGACTCAAACATAAGATCTTCAAACTTTACCATAAAAGTCATTCAGACTCTAATATTGAAATATTCAGATTTTTCTGAAGACTTATGATGAAACAAACTCTGACTTAGAAATTCTTCAAACGCAGTAATTATGCAGACGCAAACGCTGAAATTTCTCAGACGCTGAAGTTTTTCAGACGCATAAGCAAAACTCATTCAAAAGGAATCACAACAGCTAGTGATCTGATATGGATTTCACAAAAGGAAGGTTTTGATTGACTCAATCTCAGTCTAATTGATTGACAATCAAACACTATGACAAGTATGCATTACAACGGATTAATATTTACTTATGGAAACCAAGATTCTAATTGTATAGGCGACCAGAATCAGCGGGATTCAGATTTTATCAACCAACGGCTACTTAATTCACTTTATACAAATCTATCCAAAGGTGAATATTGGAAGATGATCCTCTGAAGACTGTTGTTGACACTTAATTTTTAGCCGACACGTCATTAAAAGTAGAAAATTTGAGATTATGGTTTCCGATCGCGACAAAAATCCATTTCTTGGACAAAAAATATCGTTTTTAAATTCTATCTGTTGGCCAGGCTTTTGTAAACAATTTCCTATTCATTTCATGTAAAAACTCGAAAAGTCAAACGATTGGCTTTCGAGTTGACTTTTTGGTCAACCCTTTGATTAAAAGTCAACTCCAGGTTAAATTGGGCTTTTCGCATAAAAAGATTCATTTCAAGTTCAATTTTACTTTAGAAGTGGAAATTTCATAAAAATTCAAAGATTTGATCATAAAATCAAATTCCTAATAAAAAGTCAACTAAGATTTGACTATTGATCAAACCTTTGACAAAAAAATCGGAAAATGCAAAAATTTAAAAATCTTCTGATTTTACATTCAATTTACCTTTGGCATTTGATATTTTGCAAAAATCGGTTTAGAATCAACTTTTTCCCAATTTATGAAATTTAATTCAAATCGGCCAAAAATGAAATTACTTCATTTCTAGTCATTTTTTAGGTTAATTTTCTTCATGACATTTGATCTAGAGGTCATCTTATATTCAATTTTGGAACCAATTTTGTAATTTCAAGCCAAATACAAAAACCCCTAATTTTGACCATAATCAGTGATTTGGATCGATTCTTCATGATTTGCGCAATTGAGACACGAATGAGCCTAATTTCTCATATCAAATCTAAATTCAAAATCAATTTTGGAAGATTCACATGAATTTAAGTCAATTTGATCAATTTAGTGATCCGATGATTAAGAAGTCTAAGAGTAATTGGTCCAATTAGTGCAATTCAACTTGACCCACTCTAGATTAATATTCAATTTGATGAATTGAGACTCAATTTGATTAATTGGACTTCAATTAATTTGTTAGTCTAGCTTGGCCATGCAATTACCCAAATTCAAGAGCAATTGAGACAAACAAGTTAAATTGGATCAATTTGTGCATGAATTTCAAATCAGTTCAATCCAATTTGATTGAATTCAATATTAATGAGATCAATTAATCATGATAGGAATCAAATTACACAAAATTGGAACAAATGGAATCAAGGATTGAACTAATTCAATCAGGCCAGATTCGGGGCCAACCGGCTTAACCCGGTTTGAGTCAAATTGAACCAGTCCGATCAGACTGGTCATTTTCCGATTGAAAATCCGGCGATCGACAGTCCATTCCGACCAGCCAAGGCCGGCCCTATCCCTTTGAGCCCAAAAATGACAAAAATGCCATTAATTGAAAATTACGAAAATGTCCATAAGTGAAAATCACCAAAATGCCCTTCTTTAAGGATTAAGCAAATTAATTAGAGGGTAAGCAAATCAATCATTGCCATTCATTTATAATTGATTATGTCCATCCATAATGCCATGTCACCAATCCTTAGCCCATAAGGAATATTCTTAATCATTAATGATGCATTATAAGTCATTGGATCAATCTAAGGGCTAGAATTAAAAGTTAAGGGGAGTATATAGTGTTTTTTTCTCTCCAAAATTTGGGAACTCTCTCATTTTTCAGATCTAAATTCTCTCTCTCTATCTCTCTCTCTCTCTCTCTCTCTCTCTCTCTCTCTCTCTCTCTCTCTCTCTCTCACGTATCTCTCTCTTGCATTCTCTCTCGGCCGCTGGCCATATCTCTCTCGCTGGCCGTTTTTTCGGCGAATCACCACCTCACCGTCATCCCCCACGGCGCCACAAGGCTGATCACAAGACCAGTCAACCTCGCTGGTGGCCGGAGCTCCTCATTCCGGTGATCTTCTCCCCATGGCAGCATCACCGGCATTGCCGCTGGTGATTCAATCAGCCGGTTCAAGCGGCTGAACCAGCTGATCGGCGCTCCCTCCGGCGATCCAGAACTTCCAGTAGCACTCCTCGGCGACTTCACGTCACTGTGGTGGCCGGCTTCTCATTAAGCGGCCGCCGGATCGCGTCTTTTGATTTAATTCTCCTTTATTAGTTCACTAATGTGAGATTGAATTGATTCTCACTATATTTTGTGCAATCTCTTTTTATAGGTTATCGAGCTTTCCGAGACTTCTCCGTGCTATTTTTGATCTGAATACGGAGGTCGGATCGCTCTATTTCGCGTCGGAGTATCGTTAAACAAGGTAAGTGCACTTGGACGTTGTTCTGCAAAATCGTGTACATAAAAACCTGTATGTTTGAGATGCCAATTTCATCTCGTTAATGTCGAAATCTTATGAAGTGATGAACTAGAGAATCGTAAAACACGTCTTAAGCTTCGATTTGATATATCGCATGCCTCAATCGGACTTGATTTGCTATGTCAAAACTATTTCGGAAGTTAGGACAAGAATTTGGAATGTGATGTTCAAGTCCGTTCTGATGATATCCTGATTGATGTTGTGCTGTTCTGTGATTTTTCTGATTTTCTATGATCATTTTTTGAAAAAAATTTCTCCATGAAAATCGTAAAGCACATCTTAATCTGTTCATCATAAAATTTTCATAAAATTCCAATCATGTTAGCATGGTACGATCTGCAACGTCATCTATGCATGAATCGGGTGACAGACTTGTTTCTGATTGACCTTCGTGTGTTCTTCAATTTTCATAAATTCATGTGTTCAAAATATGAAAACATTTTCTTCATAAAAATTCACACTGAGATCGAGATCTTTCCATTGATACTAATTTCATCAAAATTGAAATTCATTTGAATTTTCAAAAGGAATTTTCATGATCGAATCAATATCTATGTTCAGATCTGATTTTCATTCCTTTTGAATCCAAAAGATGTTTTTCCTAATTTGATAAAGTTAGAGTCCTTTTTTGCAAACAATCAAAATTACAAAGTTGTTCATTGGGGTCTCATTATGTTGACTGAAAACTTTGAGGGCCAAATAGCAATTTCTGAAGGGTCAATTTGCTTAAAATTTCACATAAGGCCTTCTCAGGTTAAAGTTTGATTTGCAATTGAGTCTTTTTTGAAAACTGAATTTTATAAAAATTTGAAGGACTTTTTAGTAAAAACTCAAAACATGAAACTTGTTGCACACGGAAAATCCTAACTATCTAAAAATTTTCATGTAGTTTTGATAAGATTTGTTATTTTTCCCGCCATTATTTTGAAATCCATAACAGAATAGGGTCCAGTCTATCACTGAGGGTAAATTTGTCATTTTCGGGAAAATCGGTGAGGATTTAGAAAAAATGTTCTTCTTAACTTTTAATTCTCATGTCATGAGCTTTTTAATGATACTTGAATCACTTCATTTGGACATCATTAGGGTAGTTAATCACATTTTAACAGAAGCAATCTGAATTAGATAAAAACTGAATAAGTGGTCTCCTTATGAAGCCCACTTCTCATTGTTTGATTGGCTTCGAAATAAGGCCCATGGACTTGAATCCATGCTTATTTCATTGCTATGCATGTGTTTGTTAGATGAATGTTAAGCCCGGTGCATGTTCGGTAGGTAGTTCATTGTGGTTATTTAGAACCAGACTTTAAGGGTTAATTGATATGAGTTGTCGTTTTGTGAAAGCAAATGGTAGCCCATTATCATTAACCATTAATCAAATAATGTTAGATGATTAGGTGGGTGGTGAATCGAAATGCATGAAAAACAAAGGCCAATCCCGAGACCCGTGTTTGATTAGTGAATTGTTTGCACCATTGTTTTTCTTTGGTTGTTTTTTTGTGCATTGCTTGTCATGAATGAATGTTATCAACGTAAACACCGATACTCGAGAGGCAGTCCATGGGAGGATAATCCGAAATGATAAAAACCAAGGCGATTGACCGATGTCCAATCCGATCTCCATTTGTATTCATTTGATGATGACAATAGACCGATGTCCAATCCGGTTTCAATTTGTACTCAATTCATTCATCCCCAATCATGTCTCGAGTTTTCAATTTGTGTTGTAATAAACACTCGACGAGTTGCGGGTTTTTACTTTCTCGCACTTAGAATTGGCTCGTCTTTTTAATACTTTGAGTTTTTATTTTACAAAATGTTTTTCAATACAATTGATTATTTCTTTCTTTTTCTAGACTAAGATAGGATTAGTTTAGAATTTTAAATGAAAATACAAAAAAACAAGATGCATGATCACCTAGTGGACTAAGACTTTAAACATGAAAATGGTAAAGAACAAATGCATGACAACTTAGATAACAACCATGATAAGTTTAGTGGTACCGAAAGGGCGTTAATAGAAATATTAACGTAAGATAGCCCCCGAACCTTTGATATCTGGTTTTCATAGAAACCGAAACGAAATTCCTACGTTTCGGTTGGGTATTCTAGCCGACCCCCGACCTAGGCTAGTGGCGACTCCTAAAAAAGAAAAAATCGATCCACTGTCACGCGAAATATGGATTTAGGGAAGATCTACATTCATGATCAATGAATCATATGGATAACCAAAAAACTTATACTTCAATAAAATCATTTTTTATGATATGCCATATGAACCATTTCATGAACACTTATCTCTAAACCCGCCTTACCTAGTTCGACCATCGTGAGGTAGGTCGCGATAGGCTTGGCGACTCCGCTGAGGACTAGGTTACAAACCTAAGTGGATTAAAGCCATAATAAGCTCGTTGGTTGTTATCTGACCTGTCTACATTTTGTAGCATCGACTGCTTGTCGAAGTCACGTGGAAAATGAGGTTAGTACACTAACCATGTGTTTAATGGTTTTGTAGGTGGGAGACATAAGGGGTGGAGTGAATGCAAACCCCTTGTTTTGTAGGTGGCGTTCGGATGTATGTCGAGTGTATGAGATTATATTGAAGTGTCGTTTGCTTTAAATTCAAATGCATGTTTACTTGCTTTAGCACGACACAATGCACCCACATCCCTTGGTCTAAAACCCCATATCGCTTTTAGGGCACCTTTAGGAGGTATTAAGAGTGGAATCCGCATGTGAATGCATATGGTAATCCATT
This sequence comes from Syzygium aromaticum, assembly GCA_024500025.1. NCBI lineage: Eukaryota > Viridiplantae > Streptophyta > Magnoliopsida > Myrtales > Myrtaceae > Syzygium > Syzygium aromaticum. Next base: position 34,704,448 of record CM044892.1, read on the forward strand.
CTTCAATACCACTCATCTTGATTAGTAAGAAGCGTACCGACCGACGTTAGTAGCGGTGGGTAAACTCTTCTTATCTAATTAAGGTGGGGATCTTAAACCTTTAAAATCCTACCCTTAGATGTCAAACCTCACAAGTCCTCATGCGATGTGTTGATATATTTGCCATTTTTTCTTCGTGGTAAGGTTGATTGTATCGTTCTACAATTTCAATTATGCCATTTCAATTCCACGTTATATTCCTTTCTATAATACGTGGTGATTAATCTCGATGCCCCAAATTAGGGTTAGTTAAAATGGATATGTCGGAGATTCGAATCATCCCCGTACCAAGAGCTCTCATAATCAAGTGGGAAAGTCTCAAGTCAAAGCACAAGGACTACATGGAAAAGAGGATCGGATATCTTCCCGCACTTTTATATGTCGAGCCTCGTATCGCTATGATTAAAGCATTGTCCCATTTTTGGAATTCAAAGACATCCACTTTTGTGTTTGGTCAAAATGAGTTGACCCCTACAATTGAGGAGTACGATATTGCCATTGGAAAAGTCGGGTCTTTTGGTCTAGTTAGTCTTCCGATAAACATAGATCCAATAACTCTTTTGAGCCAATTCTTAGGAGTTGACATTCTCCAAATCAAAGGCGTTCTTAAAGGAAATTTCAATGCACTTTCCTTTGCATTCTTAAAACGACATTTTTCTAGCTTGCCAAAAAAAGCGGATAATCAAATTCCTTGAGTTTTTTTCTTAGCATTCTTTGGTTTTGTGGTTTTTCCATTCACCAAAAAGACCATGGATCCTTCGGTAATTCATATTGTCAATCAAGTGTGTATATTCAAAAGATTCTCCAATATGATCCTAGGTGAGACCTTCATATCACTCAATAGGTTCAAACAAAACAGAAATAGTGTCTTTAAAGCTCCAATAGGTTTACTCCAAATTTGGTTGGTCTCTCATCTTAAAGACTTCGGTTTGAGCTTGAAAATCATAGATGTGTCCAAAGATTGCCATCCTATCTCGCTTTTCCGAGAAAAAGGAAGAAATTTTTCCTTATTGGTCATTCTCAACTTGGTTTAATTTTTTTAAGATCCTTGTTCCAAATCAAATCCAATGGCATGTTCGTTGGCTTGGAAATCCCGAGGTGCACCTTAATAACGGATCTGACAACCCAATCTCATTTTTGGGTCTCACGGGGTCTACATCATATTACCCTTTTAGGGTGATCCATCAATATCGCGCGTTTCAAAAGATTCCACTATTTCTCAAGCTGGGGTTATATCATTTTGACTATCGCAAATATGTCATCCAAAAGGACCAAATGGCGGATTTGAAGGAAATGATCAAGTCCATCATTGATATGTGATACAAATGCCACCCGGAGCCAATTCTCATTATTGACGAGTCAAAGTTGGAAGGAGAAATGAAGATACATCATGCATTGCTGGAGTACATACACCGTCGTCTCGAGCCCGAGCTTAAAGTGGATCTCCCTAATGTCCCCGAGAAGCTAACTCAACAACAAGCTATAGTTGTAAGAGCTCTTAGGGAAAGGGATGAGGCTTTAGCTGAGGTTGAACGTTTAACCCAAGAAAACAAATGAATTCACCTCACATCTAAAGAAGATCCAATACAATTTTTGCTATAGTCCATGAGGAAATCTCCTTTCATGTAATTTTCGTTTTATAGATTTGATGTATAAGGTCTCCTTTTTACTCATTTTAGTAATGATGTAATAGGATCTTCTTCTTGCTTTTAGATTGATCTATAGGGATTGTATTTCACGAATTTTGTTGTTAATAGTAAAATTTCCCTTTGTGTGTACTTTTTTTTTCGAGATTCCAATGGAATATAGATGGGGCATATTAATTAATCATTGTGTGTTACCCCTTTAATTGTATAATTTCTTGTGAAGAAATTATAATAAGAGATTATTCACATAATATTGGGATCATGAGAATATTTCTTATCTCTATTTCATCCAAAGAAAATATAAAATTGAAGGGTTTTATATTTTCGTCTCAATTCATTTTCCGCATACTAACTTGATTTCTGTTTTTTTTTAACAGAAGGTACTAAAATACAGCTGAAATGCATTCTATTATACGCACCCGTTGCCAAGCAAGGATGGAAAACGAGGACACTTGTACTCGCGTTATTACCATTGAGAATCAAATGGCGCAAATGATAGCGCTCTTAACCGATCTTGCAAATCAAGTAAAGAATCTCACGCCTGTGGTTCCTATTGCTGCAGCTTCTACTCCTAATGTGCTTGCTAATGCACCAGTGATAGATCCTGTTGACAAAGGACCAGCTGGAGAGGTCCCCGTTAATGCTATTCCTACTGTCATTGATTTGGAAGCTCCATCTAAGGAGTCGCCTGTTGTTCATATGGATGAAGAGAGTGCGAGACGTATCGGAAAATTGGAAGAACGTTTGTGCATGTTGCAAGGTTTCCAACTCCAAGAAGCTGTTGCCTTTTACAAACGTGAAAGTCCCTGATTTTTACAAAGAGCCCGAATTCTCAAGGAAGTACGATGGAACTGGGTGCCCTAAGACCCACTTGAAATATTATTTAAATAAGATGGCTCATTGCTCCATTAACACTCCGCTGTTAATCAACAATTTTCAAGATAGTTTGGTTGATTCCGCTTTAATGTGATTTATCGAGTTGAATTTGGAGAAAAATTGCACCTGGGAAGACCTCGCAGATGAATTCCTCCAACAATACAAGTTTAATACCGAAATTGCTCCAACCCGTGAAGAGCTGGTCCGGGTTGATAAAAGGAGAAACAAAACTTTTAGAGCGTATGCCCAAAGGTAGAGAACTACGGCGTTCCAAGTTAAACCTTCGCTGTTTGAGAAAGAGATCATGCAGCTGTTTCTTCGAGCTCTACCTCAAGAATACTTCGAAAAGATGTTTAATAGCGCTTGCATCAATTTCCCCGCAATGGTTGAACTGGGAGAACGTATATTCCTCGCAATGGTTGAACTGGGAGAACGTATAGAAGGAATCATGCGAGAGGGTCGATTATCCAAGATGACAACTCGCAGATTTATCCCAAAGAAAGATAAGAAGCCAATGGTAGAGGTTGCTTATATTCAAAACCATAATACTCAAAGGCCATTAACCACACCAGTTCAAAGGTCCACTATGGAAGCAGGGGGCACTTCCCAAAACTTTGATCGAAAAGGGAAAGCTCCACAAAGACAATTCACTCCGTTGCCAAGACCTATGTCTCAGTAGCTGTCGATGTTGATTGAACAAAGACTCGTAGCAAAAGAAATCCCGAGAGACAACCCACCAAAGTTTGCTGGGTTTGATTTGGCAAAATCTTACGTGTACCACATGGGTGAGAAGGGCCATGATGTGGACAACTGTTATACTCTCAAGATCAAGATTCAGAACCTGTTGGATAAGAAGATCTTGTCATTTAAAGATGCTACACCAAATGTTCAACAAAATCCGCTCCCTAATTATACCGAAACCGTTAATGTGATATTTGGAGATGAGAATGAGAAACCTTTCTTGGTTGATGTGGCAAATCTGGAGAAGCTATTGACCATAGCTAGATGTCAACCGAAAGAAGGAAATGTCTCCCGAGAGGAGAAAATGTATTGCCTAGCCAAGATGGCTGCTTTAGGCATAATCCAACCATTTCAAGGAAAGAAACCCGAAGGGTCTGTCGAGACCGCTGTCATCGATTTATCGTCCGAAAATTTCTCTTGCAAGTTCACAGACGAAGTCTCATGCTCTAAGCTGAACGAAGATAGATACGAGCTAGATATTGATGAAACTTGGAATGACACATATTCTGATTTGGAAGATAAGAGCAAGAATGCCTGTCGAGTTTGTGAGTTTGCAAAGAAAGCCTACGAGAAAGACTTGAAAGAAATTGTTCTAACTGGAGGGAACGACGAAGATAATAGAGAAGTTCTTTCCGACGCTGATTTGGAATTTGAATGCCATACCTCCTACTGGGATCGAGAGTTCATTAGGAAGGCAATTGAAAAAGGTGAAATTGTTGATACTCTCGGGCAACCGAGTGGTAAATACGATGGTAAAATACTCTCCTCCTCCAAGCACTTTTATTAACCCTAAGACTATTGTTCCAAGTGGATGGGGGTTTGAATTTGAAGATGATGGCATGGTAGCCGTGATTGATCCTGTTGTGATTGAATTGAATGCTACTAGTGAAATCCAAGCGCATGTTGTGGAACCTGTGGTTATAGATTTAATGGCTGATGGCTTCGGAGATATAAAGATCTCTAATGAGGACTTTGAGCTTGTTGTGATCGAGCTGCCACCGAAGAAAGACGAGAATTTGAAAGCAAGTATACCTCCTGTTTACGACTCCAAGGCAGTTCCTTGGAATTATAAGTCTAATGAAATAGATGTTGTTACTCGGTCAGGCCGATGTTTTCCATCTCGTGAAAGTGTTGAGAAAAAGGCTGTAATCGAAGAGGAGGCGGAGCAACTCCTCAAAACTCTCAAAACTAGTGAAGCAGAAGTGATCGAGCAGCTAAGAAAAATGTCGACTCAAATCTCGTTACTTGAACTATTCAAGTTTTCCGAGAAACATAGGAATGCTCTCTTAAAAATTCTTAATGAAGTACATGTACCCGAGACAATCGGAGAGGTACAATTGGAAGAGTTTGTAGGTGCTATTCTTCTTAAGGATCAAATTTCTTTTTCCGAAAAGGATTTGCTGCCGGAAGGGCGAGCGCACTCTAAAGCATTATACATCTCTGTTCAACACTTCGATATAAGGATATCGAGAGTACTCATTGATAACAGTTCAGCTCTCAATATCTGTCCGTTATCAACCTTGAGACGTCTAGGTGTAGGCATGGATAATGTTCGTTCTTCTAAAACTCCAGTCAGAGCCTTTGATGGCATGAAGAAGGAAGCTTTAGGAGAAATTAACTTGCAGCTGATGATTGGTCCAGTCATGTTCACTCAGAAATTTCAGGTACTCGATATCCCAAGTAACTTCAGTTTGTTGCTGGGACGACCTTAGATTCACGTTGCGGGTGTTATACCCTCAAGTCTACATCAAATGATCTGCTTTGTCGTGTGTGGCAAGATTATAACTATCCATTGCGAGAAGGATACCGAAACCTTCAACAATACTGCAATTCCCTATGTGGAACCAGAAGTAAAAGGAGAATCAAGCTATTATTCTTTCGAGTTAGTGTCAGTATCTCATGTGCCCGTAGGCACTGTTATGAGAAAACCTCACTATTCAAAGGCGGCCCTTATGTCTAGCAAAGTATTGATTGAACATGGATTTACTATTGGCAAATGATTGGGAAAGCTATCCCAAGGCATTCTCACACCAATTGAGGTGACTAAGAGAAAGAAACGAGAAGGCTTAGGTTACCAAGGTGATCAACAGGATCAAGGTAATTAGAAAAGCCCGAGAATCAAAGAAAAGAGTTATCGACATTTGCTCCCTCCTCCGTTGAAAGATTTCTTCCCTGAATCGCCAAAGTTTCTCCAAGATGAAGAAATAGATATCTATGATATCATCGACCTATTTGAAGAGAGTTCTGTGGGTGCTATTTCGGAAAGCTTTGAGGATGATCTACCTACCGATCCCGCTGTGTAACAGATGTTTCCGTGTTCTACTTTGTTTTCAGTTGTAATCCACCTAATTCTCCCCTGCAAGGGACTTCCATTCGTTCATTTCATTTGTTTCGTTCATTTCATATGTTGTAATAATTCGGATCACAAACTTTGGATCCAAAACACTATATGACATTTACTGCATATCAATAAAAGCATTCCCATGTTTTGTTAATAGACGTGCGAAAGTATACCAAACCAGCCCTATGATGATGCTTTAAGGCCCGGGCTTTTGCACGATCTATAGTTTTCAAAATAATCCTTTGGAATAAGGATGTCCAATGATATGAGGAGGAGTTCCCCATGAAATTTTCGAGGAATTCGAAAAGTTTTTTTCATCACATCTGCATGCATTGCATTGCTTATCTTCAGGTACTAACCATTTTTTTATTGCATCTCAGGCATGACACTCTGCGTAATCATGATAGTCTTATGCATGGCTTGGATTCATGTCCAAAAAACTCATACGAATCTGATTATTCTGATCTCGAAAATGAAGAAGATTCCAAGGCTATTAAAATAGAATGGATCCAACATGAAGAATCTAAACCTCCCACGGAAGAACAAACTGTCATTATAAATTTTGGTGATTCTGAAAATCCCAAAGAAACAAAAATTGGGGCAAGTCTCTCTCAAACAGATGCTGATCGACTGATCGAACTAATGAATGAGTATCAGGATGTCTTTGCTTGGTCTTATGCTGACATGTTGGGTCTGGACCCCAACATTGTAGAACACATGTTGCCTCTTGATCCTGCCATTCCACCTAAGAAACAGAAGCTTAGGAGGATGAAGCCAGAAATATCCAAGAAGATTGAGGAAGAAGTCATGAAACTGTTAAAAATTGATTTCATTGAAGTTACTCATTATGCTGACTGGATTGCTAATGTTGTCCCAGTCATGAAGAAGGATGGGCGAGTTCGGGTATGTATCGATTACCGCGACTTGAACAAAGCAAGTCCCAAAGATGATTTCCCATTACCACATATTGACGTCTTGGTTGACAGCACAACATGATTCGAATTATTTTCCTTCATGGATAGTTTCTCTGGCTATAACCAAATCCGAATGAATGAAGAAGATAAGACTAAAACATCTTTCATCACCCCATGGAGAACATTTTGTTATAAGGTTATGCCCTTCGGCTTGAAGAACGCGGGGACAACTTACCAAAGAGCCATTGTGACACTATTCTATGACATGATGTATAAAGAGATTGAAGTTTACGTCGACGACATGATCGCTAAATCACGACAAGGTGAAGACCACATTGAAATCTTGAGAAAACTGTTTGATCGACTTAGAAAGTTCAAGCTAAGGCTTAACCCCGCTAAATGCGTATTTGGACCAAATTCTGAAAAGCTCCTTGGATTTATGGTTAGTAACAAGGGCATAGAGATTGATCCCTCGAAGGTGAAGGCCATTTGCGATTTGAAACCCCCTTCTACCGTCAAGGAGGTTCGAAACTTGCTGGGAAGACTGAATTATGTTGTGAGATTTATTTCCCATTTATCTGAAACAGCCAAGCCATTCTTCAAGCTATTGAAAAAGAATGCCAAAGTTGAATGGAATAAAGATTGTCAAAAATCCTTTGAACAATTGAAGCAGTATCTTTCACAACCACCAGTTTTAGTACTGCCTACTTCAGGTATACCTTGGATTTTGTATCTCACCATTCATGATGAATCTTTGGGAGCTATGTTAGCACAAAAGAGACTGGAGAATGGAATGGAACACGCTATTTACTACCTCAGCAAGAAGTTTACCTATGGTGAAGCTCGATACCCTGAAGTTGAGAAAACATGTGTAGCCTTAGTTTGGGTATTACACAGATTACGACAATACACTCTTCACCATTGTATCCTGCTTGAGAATGAAAATGATTCTATCAAGTATCTTTTGGAAAAACCTGCACTGGTTGGAAGGCTTGCCAAATGGCAAATATTGCTCTCCGAATTTGATATCCAGAGCATGTCTTAGAAGTCCGTCAAAGGGCGAGCCGTAGCTGACGTGTTAGCTGAAAGTCCCTTAAAGTCAGACAACTAGGATGAAATTGATGAAAAAAATCCTTTTGGTGTCACAAGACAAGTAGACCATGTATTTTGATGGAGTTGTTAACCTTTCCGGTTCTGGCACTTGAGCAATCTTGATATCCCCAGTGGGTCAACATTATCCAGTAGCTGCAAAGTTGGTATTTCCTTGTACCAATAATATTTCAGAATATGAAACTTGCATCCTTGGTCTCTAATTAGCCATCGATATGAAGGTTAAGAGATTACAAGTTTACAGTGATTCCGCGCTTATCATTCTCCAAACAGGAGGTGAATGGCAAACTCATGATTCAAAACGGATTCCTTACCATGAGTATCTTAAAGACCTCGTGGAAGAATTCAAAGAGATCTCATTTGATTATTTACCAAGATCTCATAATCAATTTGCTGATGCCTTAGCAACATTATCCTCAATGTTACAAGTAACTGATGGTTTGAATATTGATCATTTGCAAATCAATGTTTTAAAAGAGTCTGCGTATTGCATGGTTATAGAAGAAGAACTCGATGGTCAATCATTGTATTATGACATCAAGAATTACCTTTGAGAAGGAAAATTTCCCCAAGGAAGTCGAGCTACGGATCGAAAATACTTGACTAAGTTAGCTTCCAAATTCTTTTTTAGCGGAGGTGCTTTATACAAGAGATCTTTTGATTCGGTCCTGTTAAAGTGCGTAGACACCAAAGAGACCAATTTATTAATGAAAGATATACATGAAGGAGAATGTGGTCCTCATATGAACGGCCATCTTCTAGCAAGGAAGATCATGAGGCTAGGTTATTACTGGCTAACCATGGAAGCTGGTTGTATTCAACATGTTAGATGTTGCTATCAATGTCAAGTTTATGGAGACAAAATCAATGCTCCTCCAAATGAATTGCATCAAATGTCTGAAGCATGGCCTTTTTCAATGTGGAGGATTGACACTATTGGACCAATTAATCCTAAGACATCAAATTGATACTATTTCATTCTAGTGGCTATCGATTACTTCATTAAATGGATCGAAGCCAATTCTTATGCCCACGTCACTGCGAGAAGCGTGGCAAAATTTATTTGTCGAGACATTATCGCTCAATACGGGGTTCCAGAAGCAATTATCATAGATAATGGGTCAAACCTGAATAACAAAGTAGTGGATGAGCTACTCAATAAGTTTCACATTCGCCACTTGAATTCTTCTCCTTACCACCCACAAATGAATGGAGATGCGGAGGCGGCAAACAAGAATGTAAAGAAGATTCTGTCCAAGACGGTAGAGTATTATCGAGATTGGCACGAGCGGTTGCCGTACGCGTTAATGGCTTATCAAACTTCTATTCACACTTCGACTGAGACAACACCATCCTCATTAGTATATGGAATGGAAGCAATTTTACCTGTGGAAGTGGAAATTCCTTCATTAAGGGTACTTTCGCAAATAAAGCTTTCTGAAACAGAATGGATTCAGCAAAGATTTGAACAACTTAACATGATTAATGAAAAAAGGGTAAAAGCCATGTGCCATGGACAAAGCTATGAAAAGCGAGTGGCTAAGTCATTCAACCGTAAGGTTCGACCCAGGCATTTTGAGGTCAATGACCTGGTTTTGAGGAAAGTCCTACCCATCATTCCAGATCGTGGGAAATTCACTCCTAATTATGAATGACCGTATGTCATCAAGAAAGTGTTGCCCGGCGGAGCATTGATTCTTGTAGAAATGGATGGCCGAGAGTTGCCAAAACCTGTAAATGCTGATGCTATCAAGAAATATTTTCCTTGAATAAGAAGCCTTTGAGCTACTTTTGGATTGAATCCAAGTCACTTTAGGACATTTGCATCATGCATACATGGCATTTTTTGCATATTTGTTCATTTTGTAGGTACTCAATTATTCCCCAGGGAAGCTATTCCAAACCTCAAGAAGTCAACCTCGAAGAAGTAGCTAAAAAAAATCAAAAATAAAAAATCAATATTTTCCCTAGAGTTTAGGAAGTAAATCCTTTTTGTAAGAACCTTTTCTATCTAAAATGTTTTTCAAGTTTGAAATTTTATTAAAAAACATCCCCAGAGGAGTCAAAAAGATTTTCAAATATTTTGATTTATCAAAATTCTCCACAGATGGGAGATTTAACCAAATGATCCTTTGAAAAACAGGGATTTTTTAAAAATGCCGAGTGGGAATGCCCAGAATGATAAAAGGCAAACCTTTGATCAAACACGTCTCTATACACATTTTGAGAGAATTGAGTGAAAAAACCATGTCTTAGGACGTAGGGTTCATTCACATTGAATATATGGAATGAAGTGATGAAAGGCATTTCATTTCTATATCCTAAACATTCATTTTATCCTTTGCTAGCCACTTTGAGCCAATTAGGGGGAATTTTCAAAATACCCCTGTCAAGAACCACCCCATATTGGGGCAAGTTAAGAAGTTGTGGTTGATCATTTTTGGAGCAAAAAGATTAAGAATGATTTTATTGCTTTCACTTGCATTAACCTTCTTGTGGTAATTTCAGGTGGATCTTTATGGAAGCTCGAAACATCCCAAAGTGAAGAAGAGCATTGTTTTTTTTTTTTGGTAAGGAAAGAAGAGCATTGTTTTCCTCTACCCAAACACAGTTATCCCTTGCTTAGCCAAATTGAGCCTTAAGCATGTTCATTTCAAAGCCCCAAATGTTGATTATCTCCCTACATTGGGGCAATGCATATGATTTACCAAGAAAATTTGGAAAAATTGGTGAATATGTATAAAATGTCTCGAGAGTCCAAAGAGCTCAAAAGATAAATATTAGGGGGTATGAAAAGGTAGTGTGCCTGGTAAAAGCAAGGTCGATGCCCATGAAAAAGAAAATGTATCAAAAGCAAAAAGCAACATGCTTATGATGAAAATAAAATTCTCATTACAAAAGATGCTTAGAAAGAGCAAAACTTCTATGTTATAAGAAAAATGAACTCTTGAGACAATTTGGTTTTCAAGAGTCAAATGATGTCAAATTTGGATGATTTAGTAATGATGCCAAGATAATCATCATTTCTCTTTCAAACACCTTCTACAAAATTTCAAGCCTTTTGAGCCTAACCTGAACCGACATTACAATCATATCCGAAGTCTCTTCCGATTGGGATAGTTTGAGTTGACGTAAAGATTTCACAAAAAAGCTACCGCTAGAAGGAGTGGAAGTAATCCTATCTTGTCTTATCTTCAAGATTCTTGACTTGTAAACCCGTTGAAGATATTGATGGTATATTTCTTTTCTTAGCCTTAAAGCAAATACCCTTTGTGTAAGCCCATGACCAAACCTATATTACGGTTCTTTTGAAAGACCTTTTTGATCAATCAATTTATATTCAATGTGAACGTTTCCGAAAACCTTTGACATAAGTTCGTGAGGCATCACCAGTGAGAATTAAATAGCTTCCCCACATCAATGAATGAGAATCAAAGCCATCACGAGAGCTAGTGCGAAATACCTTTTTGATTAGGTTATTTCCAATTTGGCATTTTTATCTAACCTCTTCAGATGATTATTCAAAGCATCATTTTGTTAAAATTTTCTCTTAAGGATTTTGATAGTTACTATCTTTTACCAAAATAAGAATAATTCCATTTGATTTGTTGTTAAACAATCTCGGAACTTCTTTCAACATATCTTTCCCCAGTGGATCGGTTTTTGGTCATCCTAAACCATACTTCCCATTTTCGGTTTTTGGTCATTCTAAATCATATTCCCCATTTTCGATTTTTGGTCATCTTAAACCATACCCCCGTTTTCGGTTTTTGGTCAACCTAAACCATATTCCCCATTTTCGGTTTTTGGTCAGCCTAAACCATACCTCTCACCTTAGATTCCTGGTCATCCTTAAACCTTGTCCTTAGGTTCTTAGTCATTCTTAAATCTTATCCTTAGGTTCTTGGTCATCCTTAGACCTTGTCTTTATGTTCTAGGTCATCCTTAAACCTTGTCCTTAGGTTGTTGGTTATCCTTAAATCATAGATTTCCTATAAAGCTCTTTTATTTTTGTTTTCTTCCTTCATTCCACCCCATGAGAGAGAGAAGAACACATGAATGAGCTAACAATCCAAAAAGTCAATGGTAAGTGCTTCAAGTAAGACTCTGATCAAATGTTTTTGTCTTTAGTTTCTTTTATTTCCCAAGCGAAGTCGACTAAAAATTTGCAGGTGCCAATTGATCTTTGAGTGGAACCTCTTCGAACTCCCACTCAAAGAGGGGCAGCTGTTGACACCTAATTTTTAGCCTACACATCATTAAAAGTAGAAAATTCGAGATTATGGTTTACGATCGCGACGGAACCCATTTCTTGAACAAAAAGTATCGTTTTTAAATTCTGTCTGTTGGCCAGGCTTTTGTAAACAATTTCCTATTCATTTCATGCAAAAACCCGAAAAGTCAAACGGTTGACTTTTGAGTTGACTTTTTGGTCAACCTTTTGACTAAAAGTCAACTCCAGGTCAAATTGAGGTTTTTCGCATAAAAAGATTGCTTTCATGTTCAATTTCACTTTAGAAGTAGAAATTTTAGAAAAATTCAAAGATTTGATCATAAAATCAAATTCCTAATAAAAAGTCAATTAGGATTTGTTTTGGTCAAACCTTTGACCAAAATATCAGAAAATGCAAAAATTCAAAAACCATCTGATTTTACATTCAATTTACCTTTGGCATTTGATATTTTGCAAAAATCGATTTAGAATCAACTTTTTCCCAATTTGCGAAATTTGATTCAAATCGGACAAAAATGAAATTACTTCATTTTTAGTCATTTTATAGGTTAGTTTTCTTCATGACATTTGATCTAGAGGTCATCTTATATTCAATTTTGGAACCAATTTTGTAATTCCAAGCCAAACACAAAAACCCCTAATTTTGACCATAATTAGTGATTTGAATCGATTCTTCATGATTTGCGCAATTGAGACACGAATAAGCCTAATTTCTAATATCAAATCCAAATTCAAAATCAATTTTGGAAGATTCACATGAATTTAAGTCAATTTGATCAATTTAATGATTCGATGATTAAGAAGTCTAAGAGTAATTGGTCCAATTAGTGCAATTCAACTTGATCCACTCTAGACTAATATTCAATTTGATGAATTGAAACTCAATTTGGTTAATTGGACTTCAATTAAATTTGTTAGTCTAGCTTAGCCATGTAATTACCCAAATTCAAGAGCAATTGAGACAAACAAGTTAAATTGGATCAATTTGTGCATGAATTTCAAATCGGTTCAATCCAATTTGATTGAATTCAATATTAATGGGGTCAATTAATTATGATAGGAATCAAATTACACAAAATTGGAACAAATGGAATCAAGGATTGAACAAGTTCAATCGGGCCAAATTCGGGGCTAATCGGCTTAACCCGGTTTGAGTCAAATTGAACCGGTCCGATCAAAATGGCCATTTTCCGATTGAAAATTCGGCGATCGACGGTCCATTCCGACCAGCCAAGGCCGACCCCATCCCTTTGAGCCCAAAAATGACAAAAATGCCCTTAATTTAAAATTACAAAAATGCCCCTAAGTGAAAATCACCAAAATGCCCTTTTTTAAGGATTAAGTAAATTAATTAGGGAGTAAACAAATCAATCATGGCCATTCATTTAAAATTGATCATGTCCATCCATAATGCCATGTCACCAATCCTTAACCCATAAAGAATATTTTTAATCATTAAGGATGCATTCTAAACCATTGGATCAATCTAAGGGCTAGAATTTAAAGTTGAGGGGCATATATAGTGTTTTTTCCCTCCAAAATTTGAGAACTCTCATTTTTCAGATCTAAATTCTCTCTCCTCACACACACACACACACACACACTCTCTCTCTCTCTCTCTCTCTCTCTCTCTCTCTCTCTCTCTCTCTCTCACGTATCTCTCTCTTGCATTCTCTCTCGGCCGCCGGCCATATCTCTCTCGCCGGTCGTTTTTTCGGCGAATCACCGCCTCACCGTCATCCTCCACGGCGCCACAAGGCTGATCGCAAGATCAGTCAACCTCGCTGGTGGCCGGAGCTCCTCATTCCGGCGATCTTCTCTCCACGGCAGCATCACCGGCATTGCCGCCGGTGATTCAATCAGCCGGTTCAAGCGGCTGAACCGGCTGATCGGCGCTCCCTTCGGCGATCCAAAACTTCCAGTAGCGCTCCTCAGCGTGTTCACGTCGTTGTGGTGGTCGGCTTCTCGTTGAGTAGCCGCCGGATCGCGTCTTTTGATTTGATTCTCCATTGTTAGTTTACTAGTGCGAGATCGAATCGATTCTCACTATATTTTGTGCAATCTCTTCTCATAGGTTGTCGAGCTTTCCGAGATTTCTTTGTGTTGTTTTTGATCTGAATACGGAGGTCGGATCGCTCGATTTCACGTCGGAGCATCGTTAAACAAGGTAAGTGCACTTGGACGTTGTTCTGCAAAATCGTGTACATAAAAACCTGTATGTTTGAGATGTCGATTTTAGCTTGTTAGTGTCAAAATCTTGCGAAGTGATGAACTAGAGAAACGTAAAACATGTCTTAAGCTTCGATTTGATATATCACATGCCTCAATCGGACTTGATTTGCTATGTCAAAACTATTTCGGAAGTTAGAATCAGAATTTGGAATGTGATGTTCAAGTCTATTATGATGATGTCTTGTTTGATGTTGTACTGTTCTGTGATTTTTCTGATTTTCTATGATCATTTTTGAGAAAACCTTGTTCATGAAAATCATAAAGCACATCTTAATCTGTTCATCATAAAATTTTCATAAAATTCCAATCATGTTAGCATGGTACGATCTGCAACGTCATCTATGCATGAATCGGGTGACAAACTGGTTTTTGATTGACCTTCGTGTGTTCTTCAATTTTCATAAATTCATGTGTTCAAAATATGAAAAAGTTTTCTTCATAAAAGTTCACACTGAGATCGAGATCTTTCTATTGATACTAATTTCATCAAAATCGAAATTCATTTGGATTTTCAAAAGGAATTTTCATGATCGAATCAGTATCTATGTTCAGATCTGATTTTCATTCCTTTTGAATCCAAAAGATGTTTTTCCTAATTTGATAAAGTTAGAGTCCTTTTTTGCAAAAAATCAAAATTACAAAGTTATTCATTGGGGTCTCATTATGTTGACTGAAAATTTTGAGGGCCAAATAGCAATTTTTGAAGGGTCAATTTGCTTAAAATTTCACATAAGGCCTTCTCGGGTTAAAGTTTGATTTGCAATTGAGTCTTTTTTGAAAACTGAATTTTATAAAAATTTGAAGGACTTTTTAGCAAAAACTTAAAACATGAAATTTGTTGCACACGGAAAATTCTAATTATCTAAAAATTTTCATGTAGTTTTGATAAGATTTGTTATTTTTCTCGCCATTATTTTGAAATCCATAACAGAATTGGGTCTAATCTGTCACCCAGGGTAAATTTGTCATTTTCGAGAAAATCGGTGAGGATTTAGAAAAAAATGTTCTTCTTAACTTTTAATCCTCATGTCATGAGATTTTTAATGATACCTAAATCACTTCATTTGGATATCATTAGGGTAGTTAATCACATCTTAACAGAAGCAATCCGAATTAGATAAAAACTGAATAAGTGGTCACCTTATGAAGCCCACTTCTCATTGTTTGATTGGCTTCGAAATAAGGCCCATGGACCTGAATCCATGCTTATTTCATTGCTATGCATGTGTTTGTTAGATGAATGTTAAGCCCGGTGCATGTTCGGTGGGTAGTTCATTGTGGTTATTTAGAACCAGACTTTAAGGGTTAATTGATATGAGTTGCCGTTTTATGAACGCAAATGGTAGCCCATTATTGTTAACCATTGATCAAATAATGTTAAATGATTATGTGGGTGGTGAATCGAAATGCATGAAAAACAAAGGCCGATCCCGAGGCCCGTGTTTGATTAGTGAATTGTTTGCACCGTTGTTTTTCTTTGGTTGTTTTTTTGTGCATTGTTTGTCGTGAATGAATGTTATAAATGTAAACATCGATACCTGAGAGGCGGTCCGTGGGAGAATAATCCAAAATGATAAAAACCAAGGCGATTGACCGATGTCCAATCTGATCTCCATTTGTATTCATTTGATGATGGCGATAGACCGATATCCGATCCAGTTTCAATTTGTACTCAATTCATTTATCCCCAATCATGTCTCGGGTTTTCAATTTGTGTTGTAATAAACATCCGACGAGTTGCGGGTTTTTACTTTCTCGCACTTAGAATTGGCTCGTCTTTTCAATATTTTAAGTTTTTATTTTACGAAATGTCTTTCAATACAATTGATTGTTTCTTTCTTTTTCTAGACTAAGATAGGGCTAGTTTAGGATATTAAATGAAAATACAAAAAAAACAAGATGCATGATCATCTTGTGGACTAAGACTTTAAACATGAAAATGGTAACGAACAAATGCATAATAACTTAGATAACAACCATGATAAGTTTAGCGGTACCGAAAGGGCGTTAATAAAAATATTAACGTAAGCTAGTCCTCGAACCTTTAATCTCTGGTTTTCGTAGAAACCGAAACGAAATTCCCACGTTTCGGTTGGGTATTCTAGTCGACCCCTGACCTAGGCTAGTAGCGACTCCTAAAAAAGACAAAATCGATCCACTGTCACGTGAGATATGGATTTATGGAAGATCCACGTTCATGATTAATGAATCATATGGATAACCAAAAGATTTATACTTCAATAAAATCATTTTTTATGATATGCCATATGAACCATTTCATGAATACTTATCTCTAAACCCGCCTTACCGAGTTCGGCCCTCGTGAGGTAGGTCGCGACAACTGTCCAACGGCTAGTTTGGAAGTTGAGGAATATAAAATGAGATCAACGAAGAGTAGAAGGTAGAGACGAAATCGAGAATCAACAAGTCCAAAGTCTGAGCATACTCCGATCCTTGTTCTTGTCTTTCTTGAGCCAAACATCAAGATCTTGAGGGATACTTTGTAAGAGTGATTGTGTGAGATAGAAAGTCCTATCATACAAAAAAGTGCTATCACTCAGTATTTGTAATTCCTCTTGATTACATAGTGAAATCCAGCCAGTAGGCTGTCAGCGTGAGAGAGTGGACGTAGACTTGCTATAAGCCGAATCGCTATAAATTTGTGTGCAGTTTTTCTAACCCTTATCTCTTACTTTACATACTGCACATCAAAAGCACAATCTATATAAACTGTTTTGAATTTGAATTTTATTCATACTCAACTGTGATATTTCATTTCTGCTTAAATTGATAAAAATTGTTTATTCACCCCCATTTAGGTGATCATTGCTAGCTACATCACAATAAACACAATTTAATGGTGATATTAACTTATATAATATCATCCAGAGATTCCTATATTGCTTCTCCCTCTCCTTTTGACAAAGGGTCGCACTGCATTAAATGAGAAATGCACACAAGCATGGTTGATAAAACTCATAAAAGTGTGGCTGAATTAATAATCTACAGTCAAATGGGAGAAGGGGGGGTGGGGGAGAACAAGTAATTTTGGCTGTCTTTTGTTGTCTATTACTATAAGAAGAAAGGAACAGACGGAGGATTTCCGGAGGCCCGGGAGAGAATTATGACTTGTACTCTTAACAAGTATTGGTGTACGTAACGACGACGTGTATAGTTTAAACCCTCGTTGCAGAGTTCAAATCAGATATCTTCTGCATGAATCAGTTTCGTTTTCCTCAATCTTCTTTTTTCATTGCCTCTTCCTGTTTCCTTTGTTAGAGTTGACATGTTGCGCAACTTGCACTTAGATATGTGGATGCTACCTTTCATTTGGCTAGATTCGTGGTTCAATTCCTGAGCCGAAAGCATGGAAATGGCCTTACTATTAGGTCAATGTCATGGTGGGCCGGATGAATGACACTAACTAATCGAATGCCCGTTGAATATATTGATAGGTCCGAGTAATATTTATAATGTAAAAGATGATCATCCGTTAATTGCAAAATAATAAATCAATCAAGGGTATTCACATATTTCTTGGACGTTACTCACGCCCTCATGCTCTTATCCATGTTCATTCCCAACCAGCTCTTTCCTTTTCCTCTCTTCCCATCACTCCATATTCCTCCTCCTCCTCCCCTGCCATTATCGTTGCCGCCATCAACCTTTTGAGAAATCCGAGGGCTCAGCTTCTGGCACACCCGCCTCAGCAGGAGTCGTGCAAGTGATTAGCTTCCAAAGGACTTCCTTTCTTCTTTTTTTCGTTCTTGTTCAACTTCCAAAAAAGAAAAGAATGTCTCCAACTATGTAGCTGGAAATTTCAGACCTCCTGTTAGAGTAATTAAATATTAAACCACACCTTCATCTAATAGCTTAAACTTTTAGAACAGTTGATTGTGGTCCCACAGAATCTTACATAGTATTAGAGCTGGAGGTCCTGAATTCGAATATTTTCGGACTCTAATTGCCTCCTTAATTAAATATGTTCATGCTTAGTACTAGGCAAATAAAAACCAAACTAAGTGTAATAGGGAGTATTAGAGTAATTAAATATTGAATTACGCATTCATCTAAAAGTTTAGTCTGGTCTTTCGCCTTATTATGGGGCATTGCATCAACAAAGCAGCTCAAAAGTAGATTGGGACACGTGCGCTCAAGCACTCAACAGTGATAGTAGCATTGGCACAAGAACTGGCCGGTGTTGTAGACAGGCATGCAGACCGCATAGGCGAAGAAGCCACCGTGGTTGCTCTTACATTTCGCCACACAAACCTGGTTGGTACACTTATGGTATTCTGTGAACTTGTTGCACAACATCTTTACTGCTGCATGAGACCCCACGAACATGGTTGAAAGAATGAGGGCCGCAATGAAGAATTGCATGAACGAAAGCTTGGTCATCTTAGCAAAGTGAGTGTCGGGTCAAAGATAAATAGGAGGGCTGAGTGTAATGTGGGAGAAGACGATGCAATGTCTAGATATTGAATTAGACTAAGCGTGAGGGGGACTGTTGGAGTAATTAAATATTAAATCACACATTTATCTAACAGTTTTAAACTTTTAAAAACAGTTGGTTGTAATCTCACAAAATCTCACACCTCCCATACTAGTCTAACCCTTCAATTTTCTCTCTCAATTCCATTTTTCTCTTTTAGGCGCATTGAAGCTGATCTAAGACAAGCTCAAGCACACTGATTCGAGAGACTGACGAAGGGCCCCAAGAGAGAGAATGGTGGCTCAGATTATCAACAACGTAATCACAGTTGTGGTAAGACAGGAAGATCTTAAACCTGGGGATCACATCTATACTTATCTGCGATATGGCTTATACACTCATCATGGTTAGTGATTCATCCTCTTCTTCCTTTTCCTTATTGATCATCATTATTTCTTCATACGATTATGTGAAGTCGCTCGACTAAATTATCCTTTCTGATCTTCCCTTTTTTGGCCAAAGAACGGTAGTGTATCTGGTTGATAGATCATTTCAGCGATCATTGAATCTTACCCTTCTAGATTCCTGCCCCATGTGTGAACATTTACACAGTGAGAGACGATTATTATTGAATTCAGTACTCCTTCAACAGTTGTCCCCTTCTTTTCGTTTCAAGGGCCGTTCATACTTCTGATTTTGATCACACATGGAAATGTGTGAGGCAAGTCACAAAACATCGAACAGTTCATGACCTTCTTGACAAGAAAATAACGATAATATTTTTGTAAACCCTATTTTCTTGGTGACCGTAGAGAGAAACTCTATTTTTTGAGTTGACGTGCAACCGATCAACCCAAAAAGAATGAACGCCACAAAAAGGAAAAAAAAAAGAACAAACCCCTTAAATCCCAAAGTTAACCCTATATCTTATCTTAAGCCATAGACATCAATCTTGAAATCTTTTGGTGAGTATGACCTCCTCAATAATAACGGTGAGCATTTCACCTCGTTTTGCCAGACCGGCATTCGGGCCAGTGCACAAATGGCAGTTTTTAGTGCTTGTAAGTAGAAGATCAAGAAAGTCGAAGAATAGGCCATGAAGTTTTTGGAGACAAATTAAGTTTAAGTGACCCAAAAATTCTACCAATCTATCGATATGTATTATACACTTATCATGAACTTGGACAGAATAGTGTTTTTTTATTGGTCCGGTGACAGAATTATGTATGTAAATACGAATTTATCTCATCAAATCCAAACCCCACCCCCTATTTTGTTTTTTTCGAATTTAATTGATCTCTGATCAGCAACATATCCTTCAATCAGTTCCAAATAATCTAGCATCGAAATCGAGGCGAACGTGACAGATTTGAATTTCGGACATCTAATTGTGACATGTTCCGGAAGGTAATCGTTGAAACATAATATTTTTGTTATATTTGTTCGTTGGTGCTCGTGCCTAAAGAGCGGTGGCTTAAGTTTTTGGAATTAGAAAAGAACTTCGCACGAGCGGCTCGCCTACGAGTCCATATATGTCTGCACGAGAGCACCACGTCAAGAGAATTTGACTCCTTTAGGAAGCTCATTTGATCATTTTCTGAAAAGAAAAATAGTTTCGACCGAGACCCCGCTTATTTCGCGAAAAATAAATGGTTTGGAAAATATTTTCCCTATAAATAATCTTCTGTATCATTTCCAAAGATAAATAAACGAAAAAAAGTTTTCATCATCCATAAAAATGTTCAAAGACAAATTGTTATCAATAAATTTAAATATTTTTCATCCCCTAATTATTTTAAGTGTATTATTTCGCGAAAAATAAGTAATTTGAAACACGTTTTACTAAAAATAATCGCTTGTATTACTTACAAAAATAAATAAATATTTCATCGTCCACGAAAATAATTAGACATAAATTACTATTGGTAATAAAAACACTTTTTATTAACTAATTATCAAGCGATACGAACGATTATTGGTAGAAAAATATTTACCAAGTCACTTATGAAACCAACGGGCCTAAATGAGTTCGCGATTGTGGGAGAAACTAGCCAAATTTGCTATTATCTTGGAACCAAAATAAAGAGTACACGAGTACACCAAAAGCCACAGGACGAGTATTTACTGACTTTGACGAACCAAATATAAGATTTGTTTTTGTACAATTCTACCGGGAGAAGAATGTGGATTGTCATGAAGATTCAAAATTGATAGCACGACAAAGTATAATCAATTTTTAGGACTTCAATTTTTGAACAATAGTATATCTAATTATTTTTTTTCTTCACTTGAAAACCATTCGCATGGAAAAGATATTTTCGCAAAAACCTGAAACAAAGCATAAAATTTTGGAGTGCATTAAGCTATCCTTTTTGCCCATAAACTTTCTAGTAAGAGCGGGCCATGGAGACACATATTGCATTTCTATTGAATGAGCAAATCTACGTTTTTGAGTAATGGTGTTTGTTTGTTTTTTTTTTGGTTATCTTGAAAGAACACTTTTTAATACAAAGGACATCATTCACTTAAGAAAACATGTCATGCAGCAAGTGAAAAGTTCACATACATAAGATAGTAATAAATTGATAGTTGACTTTATCAAAAAAAAAAATAAATTGATAGTTGACATTATCTTGACGATGTACCCACTTTATTAATAAATGTACAAATAATAAGATCGTTCAATGCAAGTGCCAAAATATTATTTTTAATCACAATTATAATAAATTCAAGCTCGTTGATTGGCCCCGTTATTATTATTATTTTATTTTACTTTATCTCAATGAGACAAAGAAAAGATCCTCGCTTTCTGTTTCTCTTCACGAGAGTGACAGGATGGGCCCCACGCACACTTTCATTGTCCGAGGATCCGTGGACAAACATTCTCTTTTATATAGCTTTTGACTTTGCGTCGCAATCAATCAATCAATCATGAGTGTTCACGTGCGCAGTTGAAAGAGCAGTGTCTCTTTCTGTCTGCCATGCACGGGGCTGCTAACGACGAAAGACTTCCAATTTTGAGGGCATATAACATGAAATTTCGCCAAATATGCGATGTATTTTTTAAATTTTTAATTTATTTAATATAATTTCTAATTTTTATTTTAATATGTAAGGTGATTCATGAAATTTTAAGTCGTTTAATATAATTTCTCAACTTTTAATATATATTTAATTTAGTTCCCGAACTATATAAAAATATTCGATATTGTCCTAAAATTTGAATTAATGAAATGATAACAACATTAAATTATATAAAATTTTAAAATGTTAGATAAATATATGGTTTAATATTTAATTACCCCAACAAGTTCTCTCTCTCTTCCTCTGGGCCATTCTACGGTAACCTAAGAAAAAAAAACAACACTATACCAAGAAACAATAGCATAAACCTCAAACAACCTAACTACCGATCAAAGCCTTCAAAAATGTTTAACGATATCAACACCTTAAAAAATGTTCTAGGCTGTGATAGGGACTTTTATTTTTTTTTTGCTTTTCACCCACAAAAGAAGACCGACCCAACCGAGCGGTGAGCAGAGTGCCTACCGTATGTTTAACGATATCAAAGCCTTCAAAAATGTTCTAGGCTGCGATAGGGACTTTTTTTTCGCTTTTCGCCCATGAAAGAAGACTGACCTTCACTTGCTTGGAGGGAATAAAAATGGCTCGCGAGATCGCCGACTCAGGCTCACGGCATTTAGGCATTGGCCTCTTTACGACGGTCTCATTGCTAGTCGCTTAATGTCATCGTCAGTTACTGTTCCTCCTATTCGTTGGTCCCCCGATCCAGGGTTTCGTTTTTTTTTTAGTTTCTGTTCTCTTTTTGTCTCTCTTCTTCACTCTGCCACCATCACTGCACAGTCTTCTTCACTGTAAGTGTGTGAACAGCATCCCCAATAACGATGCCTAACGTCTTTGATTCTCTTATATCCCTAGTTTTTCATAAGCTCGAACCGCTCACCAAGACTCTCACGTTTGGAGATCCAATCAGGGTCGGCTCAGACCTTTTCTCCGTCTTTCTCTCAATGATACGTCAATAAAACCCACAACCTAAAATTGAGGCATGGGCCAAGAAGCAAATCAATGGGCCTGGCTAGTCCACACACAAATCCCTTTCGGCCCATCCAATCTAGCAGACTCTTGGACACGACACGCACGCAGGATCAACTACATTCCCTTCTGCAGCAAAACGGACTTTATTTGCCAAATTGAATTGCGTAAGTTTACAAGTCTATGTACCCTGTCCATAGTATCACGCTAGTACAAAGCAATTATTGATAATAAATTTAGCCATGGCCAAAACAAATTGAGAAAAGGTATACGTTTTTCCCAAATAATATTTAACCCAATGCCTCGTCCGAGTGGTCTGGAAACATCCACAACACTAAGGACCTTGGACTTACTACAATGGCTAGCAGACCTCTTCCCCCCCACCCCCTTAAGAATAGTGCAACTAAACATAACTGGCTAGGCTTGCTGAGTTACAACGATAGTGATACTGCATTACAAAATCTAAATCCTCAAACGGAAGGAGACAAGTAGTTTTCTGGATAAACAGCATTGCACATTTGCTACCAGTGGAGATGACGAATAAAGAATGAGTGACCGTGCCAAAGAAAGTATGCCCAGTAGTTTCAATTGCCTAGGCACCAGTTTTTTCTCTTTCAGCTACAACAGATTGTTTCCAACGTTTCCACGAGTTCATTCATCGACGGCCAGCGTTTGGGTGAATACTAGAGACGTAGGAATGCGGGTATGGCTACATCAAATGCATCCTAAAGATGATATCGCAAGTCCATGATTCTTGTCAATTTCCTTTTTGAAATATGAGGCTTGACCCACTCCACCAAAATCTGCTATTCAATCGGACGATTTGCAATCATATGCTCGTATCCCCTTCAAAAGCTCAACATGTACAACCCCGAAAATTATACACATCACTCTTACAAATGATCTATTCAACGAGAATGGTGCGATAGTCTAACATGAGTCTACTGAGCACACCTTTCGGCACTGCCAAGCTAAGTCCGGAGTGCAATGTTCTTGGCAATGATCACTTGAAGTCCCATCCTACGCGGATGTTGCATAGCCATAACTTCCAGTAACTTGTATCGTCACATGTGATTTGTCTCTGTTCGAACCCTTTCTTGCTATATTTGATGGCCAACCATCACCTAAGATCGGCCACCAGCCATACCTGGAGTGGGCCAGGCGAGGCTGCCTTTGAAAGCCACAGGTGAGGGGCTTCACTTGGGTGACCCTCGCCGGCCACAGGCAAGGCCAACTCCCGCCAGATTTGGGCGAGGATTGCCTCGCCCACGGCTACAGAGGACCTGGGTGAGCCGACCCTCGCCAACGGCTGGCAAGGACTTGCATGCCCTCACTCAGGACTTGATTTTGTGTAAAAATCGAGTTTTTCTGTTAGCTCTGTCTAATTTGACTAATGGAAAATACTGATATGGTTTTTTTTAATATTTTATCTCTCCCACGTGATATTTTACGTGGCGTTAAGGTTAACTAAAGCACTAAAACAACATCATTTTGATCCGAATCCTAATTTTCACACAAAATCTTACTTAAATTAGGTTAAAAAATCCAAATTTTTCTATTAAAAAGACAAACTCAAATAAAAAAAAGCTAAAACTTAAAAGAAGAAGAAGAAGAAGAGAAAACACAGAAAAAAATACAGGCGGAGGACCTCTCTTACCGGCATTTTCTTTTCTTTTCAAAACAAACTTGTAGTTTTCTTAATTTTTAATCTTATTCAATTAAAATTTAGGTTAAAATTCTCTTTGGACGAAAAATGCTATTAACTGACTGGAATATTTAGCCGGCCAGTGAGGTAAGGCCTTTATTTGAAACTGTCATGGCCACTTTTAGCTTTTTTTGAAACAATATCCACTCTAGGCCCTTATTTGAGGAAATAATGACACTTCAAACCATTGTTTAGAATTTTCCCATTTTCAAAAGACAGTCACTTTCATAATGGGGTCTTTGATCTTTCCATTGTAAGGCTTTGCTCTCTAGACGTTTTATATTGTGAGGATTGATCCTTGAGGTTGCATGCTTTGCCTTATTATTACATGAAATGGGTGCATGTAGGAGCAGAATTGAATACGGTTGTTGAACTAGACACATTGTCAATGAGATCTATGAAAGGCACGCATAAATTATGTTAGAAAAGTCTCATATTAGAGAATTTATGTGATGTGAAGTAATTAATATATCAGAGTTAACTAATAATCTATTGACTTAACTTTTAAGTGAATATGTTGATGGACTTGGATTTAGGCTTCCTCTTAACGATCTTCCCAAGTAAAGATTTCAAGTTTCGGCTGCATGCTCCCAACAAATAGAATCAAAACCGATGGTTGAATGATGATTACTGCCAATGTGTATTGGCATTTGGTGAACATCTTAGTTTCCGAGCAACGTTCATAGTTCGGTTTGACTAAAGAGAACTGGTGTAAAGGTGGGCATTGTGATGTAGCAACGTGGTCCTGATGGTAGCCTTCTTGGTTTAGTCCGAACAAAGAGACCAAAGATTCGAGTGGAGACATGCTGTAGTAGAAAAATACCTTAATCAATCGAGAGCAAATCTAATATTGAGATCACAAGTGATTGGGGATTGCTGGGTTGTAAGTAGAAGTTATGTTAAAAAAAGTCTTACATTTGAGAATTGGCGTTCAAGCAAGCGCACAGACATCATTGATCAGTACTTGCGAGTGGAAGATTAGGGAAGTCAAAAACTGGACCACAAAGTTTCTGTTGACAAATTAAGTTCATGAGACTAAAAAATCATCGCATTCACATCACTTCACTTTAGTCGTATACCAGAAATAATCACATTGGTCCATTTTGGACTGGCATATAAAAGAAAAAAGAGATTATATTCCACAAGTGATCTCCCTTCCTCGACAATATTGTCATTTAGTTTGTCTTTCCTTTTTGGCCATCATTGTTGTTTACTTTCTTTAGTATATTCATTTTGATGGCAGGAAGCCGCAACAGCAGGGTTCCAATTATAAAAACATCGATATGTTGACCCATCTTTGTACCGCATTTGAGGATGTTAGATTCGGTCTGTCTGAGTAGCGATAGAGACGGGCACACGCTAAAAAGTATCTATATATTAACAGCTTCTTTTTCGGGCTTTCCTTCTGTCACTTGCGACAGTTCCAGGGATGTCTTTCTCTGAACAAAGTTATTATATCGGGATCCAAAATTACCAGCACACGTGGGGGATTTTAATTGGTAATTATGAGGAACTTTTGGAAGCAGATCATGACAATCTATATTCAATGATATTCGGGGTCCAAATCAGGATATCTTTTGTAGTAATAAATTTTTATGTGGAGGTTGGAGGGTTTGGATTCCAAAATAATTTTAAGTAATTTTGTAAATCTTATGTAAGTTAGATAACATTTTCATTTCAATGGCCAATTCAGACCGTCGCTTATTCAGGTGGCCTACAAGAGCGGCCAAGCAAGAACTTGGCCGGCAAGATTTAGGATTGGATGGAAACTATTTCGTGACAGAAAGGTCACGCCTTTTTTGTATTCGGCTTTGTAAACGCTGCTTGGCTCATTGCAAGGTTAAGGCGTCAGCCACAGACGGCTCGCGCGCGTAGACGCGCACAATCAGCATGGGCCTCAATTTGAACTTTAGGCATGGACAGGTCAGGGTTAGGGCAACGTGGCCAACAAGCGAAATCCATGGGCCAAGCTAGTTCACACACAAGTTCTTTGCAGCCCAGATAATCTAATGGACTCATAGACATGAACACTCATAATCAACTGAGAAATGCAGTACACGCAACAGAAAGGGCAGTGCTAGAACAATTCCCAGCAAATCCATGTACATGAAAATCAAAGCCTTACAGCACAACTTCCTTCCCTTCCGCAGTGACTAACTTTCTTTGCTCTACCTAGTTACAAAATCTATGTACCTGTTAATAGTATAGCGGTGTATGCAAAGCAATTATTGGCTAAGTAACACCGACACCAACATGTGACATGCGACAAGACACAACATGCCGATATGTTATTTATCAAAAAATATAGAATTTCGACATATTAGGACACGTTTGTTAAATATATATTTTTATACATACATGATAAATTATCATTTGTAAATTTGATTCAAATTCATAAATAAATAAAGCCTAGAATGAATTTACACTAAAAACATTAATTCACCATTTGTTAATAAAAAAAAGTCAAGCTAATAAATAAGACTGGAAATTTTGGAAAAAGAGAAAAGAGGAAGAAAAGGGGTGAAAATCTGAGCATGTCGAATGCATGTTGGACACCGACATGATGGCTCCCGGAGCGTGTCAATGCTACTTAGATTATTAGCAGTGTGTGTCAAAGATATGCGATCCCAAATACATATCGAGAAAAAACAATGTAATGTTTATCCAAGAGTTCAACATTACCTTTTCTGGATGGTGAGGCCACTTCCAAACCATTCAGCAGGAGGACCGCGGGGACTCTCTATTTTAACTGAAACTTTCCTACAAGAGTAATGTAAATAAGCTTAGGCTGATTCCTAGCATGACTAAATATAACTTGACAGGCCTGCTAAGTAGCTACAGCAGTGATGTTGATTACTTATATTGCGTTACTCGCATGCTATGAACTTCATCTTATGTGATATTATGTTGATATGCATCTTACTTTTAATTGGTCGATTTTATTATCTCATATTAGACATGAAATATATTCTCGAGAGGTAGGATTGAGGTAGGATTGTCCAGGATGGAGCCTCCTCCGACTTGGGACAGTTGAAAGAGGAATGCCTACGCACACGTGCGGGATTTAATGGTGTGAGATTTTCAATTTCGGTATATTTTAGGATCAGTATAAATACCACTTTTTCTATAGCAGCAAAAGCTTAAAAGTACTCTAATATAACAAGCAAATAGTTCGGTTCGAGACTTCTTAATTTCTGATTTCTAATTTTTGTAGCCCGCTCATTAGAGTTATTTTACATACTGAATAGTGAATACCTCTTGTATTTATTAAAGTTGTATAAGTATTAGCACTGAATTTGATTTCAAGTGATGCGGAATTCCTAAAAATATTTCAGATTGCAGAGCAATTTCTAAATTTTAACCCCCCAAAAGAAATCAGAAGTAAAGCTTGAGGTTTGCCCAAACATACCAGCTAATAACTAAAGCTATCATCATTTTTTACTAAATCATATTCTCTTACATCACAATAATCAAAATGAATATGTTTTCCCTGAGATATTGTGTTCCTAGTATTGTTGCGAAATTCAAATTGGTATTAATATAAATATTACGAACAATACAGAATTGTAAAGAAATGAAATTATAATAACAGAATTGGAATAGATACAAATGGATACCGAAACTTGTGTTCGACACAGTTTCCTTAAAATAATTTCGTTCCCTTCAGCACACGTACAAGGTTTCGTGAACATCTATCTCCTAGGATACAATAGTTGACAGCTGAGAAGAAATCAGCAATTCAAAGCTTTCGGCAAACTTGAACAAACTGGAACCGAACACTATCGAAAAACAGTGCAAAAATGTAGAGAATTGAAAGAGAGGAATAATTCGATAATTTTTAAATTAGAGTGGGAAGGCATCTATTTACAAGGTCAGGGGGGAGTGTTTCGGGAATAATAACGGCTGATTAAATCTGCTGTTATAAAATTAATATGCATCAGGAATAACGGCTGATTGAATATGTAGTTATAAAATTAATTCCGTAATAGCTTTGCTGTTATAAAATTAATTCTGTAACAACATAATCGAATGCCATTAACCTGCTATTAATCATATGTTACAAATTAAAATTTGAAACAGCTTGAGTTGAAAAATAAATCAGAAGGCAAAATTGGGCTCGCCGTGAGGCCCACTTTTCGACCCTGCAATTGTACCCAAGTTTCAACTTGTCGGGCGTCGAATTTGCAACCCCCCTCGCGCCTGCGCACGAGACATGCTGTTTGTACTATAATAATTACCACTTCAAATGAATGAAACTGTATATAAAACACTCTATAACCTTCTTTCTTTTCTAATGTGGGACTAGTGTTTTTCCACTTCCCACTTCCAACTCGAGGGTGTTCTTTGAGTATCAATTTCTCATTCATTCACCCATCAATTTATCATATATTTCCAATAATCCCCTACATGAATGAAAATTGTTTTAATTTTGACTCTGTGATAGTGTTCAACAATTAAAATCTGCAAAAGATAGGTAGGTGTTACTCTTTGAACCTTCCCTTGTGAAAGTATATTTACTTTACTAATTGTCCAGTAGACATGATGTCCTTGAAATGTCCAGCTTTCTTATGTAAATAAACCATACACTTCACACATGAATCATTTAAACGTTTGTTTAGTTCTCATAGTTATATTCGTTTTGGCCATGAACATCAACCTAGTTTTGCAAGAGTTTCTAAAGAATTTAACCCTTAAATAATTCTCCTTTGAAGTGGCCCCACTTCTCTCTCACATAGGTGATTCTCTCACATAGGTGATTACTTAATTTTTTTGAGTAATTTGTTTACTCCACTTAAGAATCATTAAATAAATATTGTTATCCTTTTCTTTACAATATCAATGATATTTTTATATAGGAATGATTTTAGGGATAACCCCACAGTGACATCACTAAGTTTATATAATTAGGTTGTTCCTCAACTAGGTTAGGTTTCTTTTATACCAACTTATTCTTTCATGGGCTTTAATCTCATTTCTTTTGTCGATTTTTCAACTAACTCTCTGTTTAACCCTTTGGTTAGCGGATCTGCAATATTATCCCTTGATTTTACGTAGTCAATAGAGATAATTTCTGTTAAGAGTAGTTGTCTAATGGTATTATGTCTACGACGTATATGTCTAGACTTACCATTATACATATTACTCTATGCTCTTCCAATCGCAAATTGACTATCACAATATATACTTATTGGTGGCACGGGTTTTTTCCATTTTAGAATATCCTCTAAGAAATGGTGTAACCATTCAGCCTCTTTACCACATTTATTTAAAGCTATAAATTCAGATTTCATTGTGGATCTGACTAAAACAGTTTGTTTATAGGATTTCCAAGATACGGCTGCTCCTACTAGTGCAAATACATATCCACTAGTAGATTTTAAGTCTTTTATATCAGATATCCAGTTCGCATCACTATATCCTTCTAGAGCAGCTGGGTATCTGGTATAATGCAGGCCATAATTTCGATTATATCGTAAGTACCTAAATACTCTCACTATTGCTTTCCAATGGTCAGCACTAGGATTGCTTGTATATTTACTCAATTTACTAACCTTATAAGCAATATCTGGTCTAGTACAACTTATTAAGTACATTAGACTTCCAACAACTCTAGAGTACTCTACTTAAGAAATACCATCTCCTCTATTCTTGGACAGATGAAGATTATTATCTAATGGTGTTCTAGCAATACCAGAATCATTCATGTTGAATTTTTCAAGAATCTTGTCCACATAGTGCGATTAGTTTAAAATAAGACCTTCTAACGTTCTTGTGATTTTAATTCCTAAAATCATATCAGGAGGTCACATATCTTTCATGTCAAATCTTGAATTCAACATATATTTGGTAGATTTCATCATTTTATCATCACTACCAACAATTAGTATGTCATCTACGCAGAGACACAAAATGACATAGCCATTTGTTGTCTCTTTGATGTAGACACATTTATCACATTCATTGATCTTAAATCCATTGGTAATCATTACATTATCAAACTCTTCATGCTACTGCTTTAGTGCTTGTTTTTTGCCATACAATGATTTTACCAATTTACAAACTTTCCTTTCTTGTCCTAGAATTATAAAACCCTCAAATTGTTCCATGTAAATTTTTTCATCCAAATCACCATTTAGGAAAGCTGTTTTTACATCCATTTGATGTACTTCTAGATTTCGCAATGCTACAATTGCAAGTATCATCATAATAGAGGTTATTCTCATCACAGGAGAAAAAGTATCAAAGTAATCTAAGTTTTCTCATTGTTTGTATCCTTTGATCACAAGTCTGGCTTTATATTTATCAATGGAGCCATCTACTTTCATTTTCTTTTTAAAAATCCATTTGGACTTTAAAGGCTTACAACCAGGTGGAAGATTTACTAGCTCCCAAGTATGATTCTGCAAAATATAATAAACTTAACTTTTTATTACTTCTTTCCATAGAGATCCCTCAGAAGAATTCATAGCTTTTGCATAATTTAATGGTTCCTTTTCTAACAAATAAGTTAGAAAATCATTTCCAAAAGATTTTTCCACTCTTGCTCTTTTGCTACGTCTCGATTCTAGTTCATGATCCGAGTCATAAATTTCATGAGCCAAATTATGACTTTCTTCATTCATAGTTTCATTATTTCGTTTAGATGAACTTGATCCATCATTGGATTTACATGGAAATACATTTTCAAAGAATGATGCATTCCTAGATTCCATGATTATATTCTTGTGTATATCTGAAATTTTAAATTCATGTGCAAGAAATTGATATGCATTACTGTTATGTGCATAGCCTATAAAGATACAGTCCACCGTTTTAGGACCTATGTTTGTCTTCTTTGGTGTTGGAACCGCCACTTTTGCAAAACACCCCCACACTCATAAGTGTTTGTAGAAGAGTCTCTTACCTTTCCATAACTCATAAGGGGTTTTATCCTCTTTCTTTCGATGTACCTTATTTAAAAGGTAATTGCTTGACAATATAACTTCTCCTCACATATTTTGAGGCAAACCTGAATTTAGTAATATCGCGTTCATCATTTCTTTCAATGTGTGATTTTTATGTTCAGCAACACTTGATTAAGGAGAGTAAGGCGCAATTATTTCATGCATAATTCTGTGTTATGCATAGAATTCACCAATTGATACTTCATACTTGCCACCTCTATCACTTCTCAATCTTTTAATTTTCTTATTAAGTTGATTTTCAACTTCATTCTTATAGAGAATAAATTTCTCTAAGGCTTTATCTTTGCTTTTAAACAAATACACATAGTAGTATTTAGTGTTATCATCGATAAAGGTAATAAAATATTTATTACCACCTCTCGTTTGTATGAATTTCAAATCGCAAACATCACTATGAATTAATTCAAGGGGTTCGGTGTTTCTTTCAATTGTTTGAAATGATGATCTCGTTAATTTTGCCTCAACACAAATTTCACATTTATGTTTTAAATCAATTTGGAGTGAAGGTATATGTTCCAAGTTAATTAATCTATGCAGTGTATTATAATTAACATGTTCTAGTCTACCATGCCATAAATTGGAAGACTCAAGCAAATAAATGAAAGACTGATTATCTTTATTACAATTGTCATTACATTGAGCTTAAAAAGCCCATCAGATACATATCCCTTCCCCACATACATTCTAGATTTAGACAAAATAATTTTGTCTGGCTTAAACACCATACGAAATCTATGCTTGTTCAACAGAGACCCATAGACCAGGTTCTTTCAAATTTCTGGCATATATAGGACATTGTTCAGAGTCAGCTCTTTTCCATATGTCATCTTCAGTAGTACCTTCCCTTGGTCTTCGACAACAGAAGAGACAGAGTTTCCCATAAAAACCTTTTCCCCATTAATTGGTTCAAGATTTGTGAATAGGTCTTTATTATAGCATATGTGCCTAGTGGCACTAGTATCAATCCACCATTCCTTTGGATTGAACCCAACTAAGTTTACTTCAAAAAGCATTGCAAAAAGGGTTATGTTTGACACGTCTTGAGCGATGCCACTCACCATATTTGTCTCATAATTCTTCTTCTTCGGAAGTCTGCAATCCACAGATCTATGCCCCATTTTGCCACAGTTGAAGTATTTTCCTTGAAACTTGTTCTTAGAAACTCCTTTTAGTCCCAACTTTGGCTTGGCAATCTTCTTGTTCTTGTGGCCTTGTCTAAGCTCCACAACATTTGCCTTAGCTGTAATAGGATTGAACCCTTTTGCGTTTAGATCCTCTATTATCTTC
This sequence comes from Syzygium aromaticum, assembly GCA_024500025.1. NCBI lineage: Eukaryota > Viridiplantae > Streptophyta > Magnoliopsida > Myrtales > Myrtaceae > Syzygium > Syzygium aromaticum. Next base: position 34,737,026 of record CM044892.1, read on the forward strand.
TTTGATTCGAAGTCTAACAATCAGCTCTTCTAGGTTCATTTCCTTTCGCTTATGCTTGAGATAGTTCTTGAAATCCTTCCACCCAGGAGGTAGCTTTCAATTATAACAGCCACTTGGAAGGTTTCACTCATGTTCATTCCTTCAGCCTGAATTTCATGCAAGATCACTTGAATTTCTTGCACTTGACTTATCACAGTCTTAAAATCCACCATTTTATAATCAAGGAATTGACCGACAACAAATTTCTTTGCTCCGGCATCCTCTGTTTTATATTTTCGGTCCAGGGTTTCCCATAACTCGTTTGCCGTCTTTACTGCACAATAGACATTGTACAATGAGTCATGTAAACCATTCATAACATAGTTCCTACATAGAAAGTTAGAGTGCTTCTAGGCTTCAATAGCATTGAAGGCTTGCTTATCCGTCTCTCCATCGGATAACTTAGGAGCTTCCTTAATCAAGAATCTTGCAAGATTCAAAGTTGTTAAATAAAACAACATCTTTTGCTGTCACCTTTTAAAGTTCGATCCGTTGAACTTTTCAGGTTTCTCACCATGGTAGACAGAAACCGCAAAAGGAACAGAGAATGAGCCAGGCAATTGGACAACTGAGGCATAGGCAGAGTCTTTGGCGATGTTGACAACAGCCACGTCCACAACTTCGTTTCCAGTAGCCATTTGAATTTTTTTTTTAAAAGCACGAATCTGTTTTAAGATTGTTGCGAAATTCAAATTGGCATTAGTATAAATATTACGAACAATACAGAATTGTGAAGAAATAAAATTACAATAATAGAATTGAAATCGATACAAATGGATACCGAAGCCTATGTTTGACATAGTTTCCTTAAAACAGATTCGATCCCTCCAGCACGCGTATGAGGTTTCGTAAAAGTCTGTCTCACAAGATACAACAGTTAACAGCTAAGAAGAAATCGGCACTTCAAAGTTTTCGACGAACTTGAACAAACCGAAGCCAAACACTAACAAAAAATAGTGCAAAAATTAGAGAATTGAAAGAGATGAATAATTCGATGATTTTTAAAATAGAATGGAAAGGCATCTATTTACAAGGTTGGAGGGGGGGGGGGGGGAGCGTTTCGGGAATAATAACGGCTGATTGAATCTGCTGTTATAAAATTAATACGCATCGGGAATAACGGCTGATTAAATATGCGGTTATAAAATTAATTCCGTAACAGCTTTGCCATTATAAAATTAATTCTACAACAACATAATTTAACGCCATTAACCTGCTATTAATCATACGTTACAAATTAAAATTTGTAATAGCTTGAGTTGAAAAATAAATCATAAGGCAAAATTGGGCTTGTCGAGAGACTCACTTTTCGGCCTTGCAATCATGTACACAAGATATGCGCTCGCGCCCAAGTTTCAGTTTGTCGAGCATCAAATTTGCACCCCCAAACCCCCCCCCCCCCCGGGCGCTTGCGCGCGAGGCGTAGTGTTTGTGCTATGATAGTTACTACTTCAAATGAATGTAACTATATATAAAGCACTATATAGCCTTCTTTCTTTTCTAATGTAGAACTAGTGTTTTTCCACTTCCCACTTCCCACTTCCAACTCAATGGTGTTTTTTGAGCATCAATTTCTCATTCATTCACCCATCAATTTATCCCATATTTCCAACAAGTATCACACTAGCACAAAGTAATTATTGATAGTGCGTGCATCTGGCGAAGAAATGCCATGGCGAATTCGTATCGAGAAAACGAATACGTTTTCCTTGATAATTAACCCAATGCTGCCTCTGGATGGTTCAAAAACATTCGAAGCACTCAATGTAAGGACCTTGGACTTGGACTCATCACAATGATCGTCGGACCTTCCCCAATTAGAGTTAATTGAGATTGACGTATCTATTGGATCCGACAAGATTTTTATTGTGGAAAGCTCGAGTGCACTGCTCACGTAGAGAAATCTCATAACTCATGATTATGGACTTTATCCCTCGCTTAGTGGCTGGTGAGCCTCGCTGGAGCTCACCGGCCAAGGTGAAAAGAAATAAAAGAAAAGAGAAACTAAATAAAAAATTGAAAAAAATTGTCCTTGTTAACATCAATCGTGTCAAGTAGGATGCCCGATATCTACATCAGTAATTTCCAGCCAAAATTGACCGGATGGATTAAACTGATAAAATGTCAAAAGATTTAGGACTAAATTGCCCAACTTGAAAGTTTTAAGACTAGATTGGCATAAGTTTCAATAGGTTTAGGACCTTTTTTCAGGGAACTTCTGCTAATGTTCAAAGCCTAAGCATGAAAAATAACAACAAAAGAGCTCAGACTTTTGAAGAGGTACGAACTTCCTTTTGTAAACCTTATATTGTTGACAGAATTGAGGATTAGCCACAGAAAAATTGTTCCCCTCTTAAAGAAAGTACAACATCTCAATTCACAAGCCGATGCATGTGCTCATATCATATACTTATCATGAATATTCCAAAAAACTTACAAGAAAAACATGACACCTAGTAACTACTTGATATAATTGAGATGAAACATCCACAGCCCAAGATTAATCCTAGGAAAACGCGGAGCGACAGACTTTGATCACATGACATGAAGTACAGACAACATAATAAGTGAATTCAAGCATCCCATGTCATTTTTCTTAGCAATGGCAGCTTCAACTGATTCCAGTTCTTCCACGACTTCAATAATGGAAGGCTGGTCGTGAGGAGTCTCTTGGAGGCATTTTAAAGTTAGCAGCGATACTTGGAATGCAGAATCTAAAGGATAATTGTTCTCCAATTTATAGTCCATTATAGTCTTCAGGTTTTCTTTACCGCATTACAGCGGTCTGGCCCACTCCACTGAATAACATTTCAATACCGGATGGTTTGGATCAATTGCACTTAAGCCTGCTAGTATCTCAAGCAACACAACATCAAAACTGTAAACATCACTCGTCACATAGAGACGCCCTGTAATGTATAGCAAATCGTGAGGAGACATCACAACAATGTCCACACTAGACCAGAAAATTAGTCAAAGCATTCAACGTATGTATGCTGGATGCTACTGAACCATTGATTTATATTGGTGCCATACTAAATTAAATATGTGTGGACTTTATTAATTAAATGGTTTGGACATATATGGATGCACCAAAATAGATTCTTCGTCAGTTGGAAACAATGGTCTGGAATAGCAATGGCCAGACCAATGTTTCCAACAGGTTGTATTTGCCTAGGGACGACACTATTGGGCCCGTGTCAAGCTGGACTCTATGAATTAGAGGTCTGTTCCTCTCATTTTCACCTTCGTTTTTCTCTCACAAACTCTAAAGAATTTCAACTTTCTAACGATTTTCATTTTGGATATACAATTGGCTCGCCGGTCGGGATGAAATAATTTATTCTACCTCTGGGGATCATGATGTCCCGAGAGTCACACCATCTGTTGACTGTCTGGCATTGATCCCTCGTCCAAATGTTGCAAAAAGCAATAGTCTCTTAAAACAAATAGTCAACCGTCTCACTTTTTCTATGAATTAGAGGCCCAAAAGCAAGGACAATATATCCGATTCCGAAGTCTCTCTGCCCAACATGGATATCTGCTTTTATATATGACCGTCAAAAGGCAACGACTGGGCCACGTGACTGACCCGATCAGGCTTCGACCAGGGAGATATGTGAACCATCCACCCCATTACATCCGACATGACTGGGTCCTTTGGAAAACATAGGGGCTGGTGGCACGTGCCGAAGGGTGTTCAAGACCCGCATGCAGCCCAAAAAAGACTTAGTTTAAGAAAGAAAAAATGATACAAATAGTTCATAAATTTTAACTCAACGTGCAATATGATCCATCAATTTTTAATTTATTCAATGTGGTCCCTGAACTGTAGCCGAATGTACAATGTGATCCATGAACTTTCAATTTGTTTAACATGATCTTTGAACTTTTGATATATGTATAACTTAGTCTATAACTTATATGAAAATATTCAATATTATCTTTCTAGTAATTCAAGTTTAGGGACGACATTGAATATTTTTATATAGTTTAAGGACTAAATTAAATATGTACCAAGAATCTATGGACCACATTGTACATCAGGTCAAAGTTTAGAGACCACATTGAACAAATTAAAGTTTCGATGACCACATTGCATATTAGGCCAAAGTTCAGAGACTATTTGTGTCATTATCCTTTTAATAAATCCTATAAAGTTGCCTTGGTGAAATCAATCAGGCCTTCGACAAAAAAAATTAATCAGGGCTATAGTCTCCATCTGTTTTATGGAAATGATGTCGAAAAATATTTTTCTAAAAATGATTACTTCTATCGCTTGAAATAATTAGTCAATAGAATTTTTTTTCATTATCGACAACAATGTAGGTCTAAACATTTTTTTATAGACGATAAAATTATTTTTCTTTCATCTATTTTAGCAAGAGATACAAACAATCATTTTTTAGAAAAATATTTCCAAATCATTAATTTTTTTTCGAAAAACAAGTGTACTCGTAGACATGGACCGTGCTTGTACAAAGAGAGAGAGAGAGAGAGAGAGAGAGAGAGAGAGAGAGAGAGAGAGAGAGAACTTTTGTAAGCCCAAAGAACTCTTACTTGGGCCCAAACCAACCCTGCCCGACCCAACAATTCAAAGGACCGATAGGCCTTCGAGATAGTGTGAAAATGTCAAATAGGATATCTTTGTTTTTTGGGTAAATGATATAAATTGTCTCTGAACTTTGGCCTAATGTACAATATGGTCCATAAACTTTCAATTTATTCAATATAGTCCCTGAACTTTATCTCAATGTGTAATGTAGTCCCTGAACTTCTAATTTATTTAATGTAGTCCTTGGACTTTCAATAAATGTTCAATTTAGTCCTTGCACTTTATGAAAATATTCAATGCTGTTTTTGTACTTGAATTAATAGAAGGATAATATTTAACATTTTTATATAGTTCAATGACTAAATTAAACATGTACCAAAAGTCCAGGAACCATATTGAATAAATTAAATAATTAAAAACCTCATTGTACATTGGGCTAAAGTTTAGGGACCATTTGTTTCATTAACTCTTGTTTTTTAGATTTCTCCTTGATACACAATGAGTCACAAATTAGCACGTGAAAGTGCTCTTTCACGTGTTTCTATTCTCCTCTTGCTTAGAAAAGGGAAACAAGCACTCATTGGAGGAAAAGCAGTAATGTATTTAAGTATTAAGAGAATTGTATAAGTGTGGTCGATCAAGTACTTTTTCCATATCGACCAAAAAAAAAGTATTTTTTCCATATCGAAAATGGCATTTTTGTTATTTTGGAGAAATTAATCATCTTTCACTAGGAAATTCAAATAGAACTTTTGTTGAGATTGTCATCTTACACGGGTGCCATCTTTTTAGAACTGAACGTTCTCATATGTCTCGGCAAAGTGACATGTCACTTGTCCCAATAATATGAAATACCACTACAAAAAAAAACGAGGATTTACCCACGAAATTTGCAACAAAAAATTTGGCAAAATTCATGGCTAAATGAATTTGCGATGAATTTTGCAATGAAAAAATTTTCGTCGCTAATTCAGCATTACAAAATTTAGCGACGAAAAATTTCAATTTTCGTCGTTAAATTACGATGGAATTTATTCGTGACAAAATTTGTCGCAAATTATTCATGGCAAAATTAATCGCAAATTATTCGTGGCAAAATTCGTCACTAATTTTTCGTGGCAAAATTCATCGCTAATTTGGCACAAAATTTTTTTTTGGTCAGTAATTTGCGACGAACTTATTCGTGGTGAAATTCGTCACTAATTATTTGTGATAAAGTTCGTCGCTAATTTTTCGTGGCAAAATTCGTCGCTAATTTGGCATAAAATTTTTTTTGGTCGAAAATTTGCAACGAACTTATTCGTGGCAAAATTCGTTACTAATTTGCCACAAAAAATTTTGACTTTTGCCATGAACATTGTTTCAGAACAAATTTAACGATGAATTTTTATTAATTCTTTAGCAACGAATATTTATTAATTCTTTAGCGATGAACTCCACGACGAATATTGTTTATGGACGATTTCGATTTTAAATCTAATTAACAACAAAATTAATCTCTAAAATTTATATTTAACATTAATCATGCATTTAATAACATCAAAATATTATAAATATATGAAAATGAAATACATTCATCAACATTTTTCACAAGAATAACATAAATGTTTTTCTTTACAGTACACATAATGAAAAAATAAATAATCTTGAACACTTTAAAGCACTTGCTTAAACATCCTAGGGTCAAGCAAAATTAGCGACAAATTTTGTAGTAGCGTGGCCGCCCCCAGCCTAACCTCTGCTCATGGCATGGCCGCCCACCGTTGCCCCTGCCACAGCTCATGGCATGGTCAGCCGGTCCCCCCGGCTGCTATTCACAATGTGGCCGCCTATCCAGCCACTGCTTGCGGGTTGACCGATGCTACTTACTGTCTCCTTTAGCTCGCCACTCATTCATTTGCCGTCCATTCCTGCAGACCCCCAGTGCCTCTAACCGCCGACATTGCTACCCCCTAGTAGCTGCTCGCGGCGTGGCCGTCCAATGCCAACGCTGCTCGCTCAATGCAGTCCGTCGCTTGTCCAATCGCTCATCTTCTCACCCCGCTCATCACAAATCGATGCCCTTTGCTGCCCGCTACTTGAACATCTTAAAGACCCATCTCGAAGAAGAGCAGCAACCGAAGTGCAGATTTGTCCGAGGGGGAGAGGGGACAGAGAGCACTCACCTGGATTGACCTCTTCTTCCTCGCTCTCCTTCTCTTCCGAGGCATCGTCCCCGTCGTCATCTTCGGCATGAGCACAGCAAAGGAGCGAGCTATTGTGGCTAGCCGGAGGCAGCTCGGGGGCTGTTCCTGGCATGAAATGGCTGTTGGTGGTGGCGGCTAGGCGGTTGGACAGCAGCAGCAAGTGGTGGAGGCAGATCCGGCGAGAGGTGCATCACCCGCGCAGCTTGGGCGAATCGGCGACGGTTGCTAGGGTGCGACTGGTGAGGGCTGCTTGGACAGAAAGTGAGATCGAGAAGGGTGGTGGTGGGCGTGTTGGACCATGGCGGTGAGCAGCAAGGATGGACGCGGGCGGGGGGGCGAGTGACGCAACTCACATTGGTTGAAAAACAGCCGGCAACAGGAGGCTGGGCGCGGCTTGGGGCAGTGCGGTTTGGCCAAGGACGAAGCTGGGATGGCAGTGGTGCGGTGGCGGGGTAGAGCAGCGCACGACGTGGCTGTTTCCGGTGAGAAATGGACTAGTCCGATGGTTGAAAATGAGAAGGCGAAAAGAAGAAGAACAAACAAACAGAAGCGAACAAGAAAAGAAGCAGCAAAGAAGAGGAAGAAAAGGAGGAAGCAATGATGGGGAGTTGGTGGTGGTTCGGTGGGGAAGTTAGAGGCATGAGGGGTAAGTCAGCGGGGGAAGGGGGAAGAGACAGAGAGAGGAAAGAGAAGAAAGGGGGTGAAATGATCATCCCACCAAAAAAAAAAAAATCTTCCCGCTTTCTTTCGAAATTTTTCTCAATTTTGTTCTTTCAAATTAGCCACGAACTCAAAAAGTCTGTTGCTAATTAGCGACAGATTCTAATTGGTGGCTAAATCCGTGGCTAAATTAGCCACGATCGTGGCTAATTTAGCCACGGATTTAAAGTCTTGCGGCCATTCCCCGATTATTTTTATTTCCGTAGCTAAACGGGGCTAATTAGCCACGTAAATAAAGTCTTGCGGCCTTACCCAACTATTTTTTTTTTCCGTGGCTTCTCGCGGCACTTACCCAATTATTTTTATTTTCATGATTAATTAGCCACGAATTTAGCCACAAAAATAAAGTCTCGCGGCACTTACCCGACTATTTTTTTTTCTGTGGCTAATTAGCCACGAATTTAGCTATGAAAATAAAGTCTCGTGGCATTTTCCCGATTATTTTTTTCCATGGCTAATTAGCCACGAAAATAAAGTCTCGCGGCACTGGCCAGATTATTTTTTTTTCCGTGGCTAATTAGCCACAAAAATAAAAAATAGTCGGCAAAGTGAAGTGAGAGTTTATTTTCGTGACTAAATTAGCCACGAATTTTTTTTCGTCGCAAATTCCGTCACAAATTAGCCATGGAAAATTTTTCATCGCAAATTAGCGACGAATTTTTTTTTCATCGCAAATTATGTCGTAATTAGCGACAAATTTAGTTTTCGTCGCAATTTAGCGACGAATAATTTTTCGTCACTAATTTTTCGTGGCTAAATCCTTATTTTTTTGTAGTGTACACCTTATAGTCCATGAGATATGCCCTATTTCATTTTGCCCTTGACTTACCCAACATATGAGGTAGCGATCGTCGTGAATTAAGAGCTATATTCATGAATCTAACATAGTTATCGAAATTGCCATAGAGAACGTAACAATCTCACAATACAAAATACAATCAAGTTTCCTTGGTTCTAGATACGGTCAATTGAAATTCACGAGTCTATCAAATGGATACATCGGCTTCAATAAACTAGATTTGAAGTCCGATACAGGACTTGAATAGAAAATTCATGCTAGTTCAAGGACTTGTTAGATAAATTCAAAGTTCAAGGGCTCGATTGGAAGGAAAAAAAATGATAATTTAGGGACCAAAAGTAGACCAAAAAGTGAAAATTCATATCTCAAATTATAACTTGGATGTTGGTGGGACACTTTTGGAGTACCCAAGAATCGTGACACCAGATGTGAACGGGGTCAAGAGATGGAAAGAAGTTGTTCGTGCATGTTTACGTGCCGCAACTTGACTTTTTCGCAAGGGATATAATCAAACTAGTGTAGTTTTATAACTAATCTCTTATTGCCGGCGTAATGCATGAGAGATTCACAGTATAGATGCCAACCTGGAAAAAACCATATATGGGTCCAAAGGTACCTGCAGGACAAAAAGGGAAGCGTGCGGAGGAAGACCAAGGAGAAATTAGACTTGTGTTGGATGGAAGGATGATTAGGGAAAAGAATTTGAAGGTAAATTACAGCTTAAAGCAGCATCGCACCACATTAATACTAGTAGTCCTTGATCAGTTCCAAAAGAATGTGTATAAACCGCCCTTTGTTGACCCACATTGGCATGGTGATTGAATAATTGCAATAGGTTTTGCTTAGGTCGAAAATTGCATTCTTTTATGGGTGCTTGGTAAGATAATTTTGAGAGCTATGACTTCGAAAAACACATTCAAGGAAAAAAAAAAAAAAAAGCCAACGACCTAGTTACACCACCCACCCCCCAAAATCTCATAGAGCAAACCATCACATGAATTCAATTCACTTCTTTCTCATTTTTCTTCCCAAAGGACAAGAACATAAATCCCCATAATCAGGGGCCCCAGCTCGGATGACCCGGCCCCTCGGTATGCTAATGGTCAAATGGTTACACGTAGCTTCCCTCTGGGATTAAGAAATTAAGGGAAAATTTTTTATGAGATTTGACCAATGGTACACGCAACTATCCACTAATTAAGATTTGTCCTTGGGACTTATCATTTGAGTTCGTCCCTCTAATCTCACTGAAGCTATATGTGAACAAACTGTGTATATTTATCACAGATATATTAATTTAGATTTTTTTGTGATCAAAATATTAATTTAGGGTAAATTTATTATTGATATATCAATTTGGAGTTTTTTATTATAAAAAAAATTAATTTAGAGTAAATTTGTCACATATATATCAGTTTAGAGTTTTTCGTAGTATTAAACCTTTTTTTTTCATTTTGGGTAATAAATATTCCTCTCGGAGCAACCACAGGCATGTGATGATATATATGTCCTCACATTTCACACAATCTTATTGAATCTTTATTGTAATTTCTAAACGATATATCTTGCTTCTTTAGATTTAATATCACTTTACTCATAGAAATATTAAAGCACGAGGCACAAATATTTCGATATTGTGACATGAATGTCACTATTAACATATTAGTATACACACGTAAGTAAAAAACCGAATGGATAACCAGCTAACAACTTTTTTCCAAAGAATTTTGTATATCGGTTAAGACTTTCAAAGAGAATCTTCCGAACGTGCTAACAAACCTACCAGTCAATCATGAGAGAAATTTATGTTTCTTCAAGTTCTTATTGAAATTATTTGTGAGCATCATAGAGGTTAACAAACAGTTCAATCGAGAAGTTGAAACTTTCCAATTCCTTCTGACAATAACTTTTTGCATTTTTTTTAAGTTGCTAAGGAAGAGACTTTATCACAAAAAATTGATTTTCCATTCATAAACAATATCTGTTTTTTCTTCTTACCAAAAAAAAAAACAATATCTGTTTTTTCTTCTTCTTCTTTTCTTTATGCATCTCCTCTTAATTGGGTCACGTCGGCAACTCGGTCAACTCATTATTTTAGAATTGCATATGTTGCTTTTCCAACAAGTGCTTGCCAGACACGTGTTGCGTTGCTTTATTAAACCCTAAAATGTCTCCTCAATCTAAGAAAATAGTCAGCAAAATCTTTGTCCGTTCTAATTAACAACTCTATAGATGCGTTTTCAGTCGTCTTCGCATTAATCACACTACAAAAAAACAAGAGACTAGCGATAATTTTTGTGACAAAAAATTTGATAAAATCCATCGCAAATCGAATTTACAACGAAATTAGCAACGGAAAAAATTCCGTCGCTAATTCGGCGTCGCAAATTTTTGCAACAAAAAATTTCAACTTTCATCGCTAAATTGCGACGGAAAAAAATTCATCGCAAATTAGCCACGAACTTCAATCGTCGCAAATTAGCCACAAACATTATCCATCGCAAAATTCGTTGCAAATAATTCGTCGTAAATTAGCCATGAATTTTATTCGTCGCAAATTCCGTCGCAAATTCCGTCGCAATTTAGCCACGAACTTTATTCGTCGCAAAATTCATCACAAATTAGCCACAAACTTTATTCGTCGCAAATTAGCCATGAACTTTATTCATCAGTACTTATTCGTTGCAAATTAGCCACAAACTGTATTGGTCGCAAAATTTATCGCAAAATTCGTCGCAAATTATACACCATTTCGGCCATCAAATCTTGTCCATAGCAATAGTTACGCATTAATGAGTATCATGTAATACATTGAAAACAATCAAAGGACACGAGACAACTATAAATTCTGTTTAAGAAAAAGAAAACAATCACACCAGACACAATGCCATATAATTGAAAAATATAACTGAAGGAAAGATGCTAGTCGGCAAAAAATAATAATATATGCTAAGTTGCAAAGTTTAACATGATGCTATTTGATATCCAATCTAATAATACATTCAAAACATTCAAAGGAGACGGGACAACCATAGATTCTACTTCAAAAACAAAAAATCGACAAACCAGACACAAGATTAGGCGGCTTTGGTACTTAGCAGGACATCAAAAGCAGTCACTTTTTTTGACACCTGATGAAATGTGGATACATAAATAAAGATATTCAATTAGTCCAAAATATAAAAAAAGCGTTTATACATGGATATGGAAGTAGGTATAAAAAAACAAGTAAGAGGGTTAACAAAAACGTTTCAGGACGAACATCAATGTTCTTACATATGAATATGAGTTAACTTTGATATCCACTGTAGTTTTTTCACCCTTGTAAACCGTATTTCTGTCACCTACGAAAAATTAGATCATTCTCCAAACAGCATTCAATAGTTTAATGAATTAGAGAGGTGAATTACCAACACTAATTCTCAGGAAGAGAGGACTCAAAGTCAATTAAGGCATGTATTTCTACAATGTTCAAATATCATGAATTTTTGTAATAAGCATGTCATCCTGGGATTTCCAAATTTTCAGTTTTTTGCAAGCAAATAACCTAGTTGTATGAGAGTTGTATACAAAAAGTAATTGTATGGCAAGATATTGGGCAAACTGCATTTATGGCACAAAAGATTATAAAGCAAACTTACTCCCAATTTTGGGAATTTTAACTAAAAAGGATCGAGAAAATCATTATCATTATCATCAATCTCATCATCATTGTATCGCTCATCATTGTGCCCATCACCTATTGGATTGACAGGAGGTACAAGAGAAACCTCATTGCGATGGAGGTTAAGATATCGCATAACGATTTGAATTTGTTGTTTCAAGTCATTTATTTTTTCGTCCTTCCGTATAAGTATATTTTTCGGTTAGTTCACTTCTTGGGTCAATTCTTCGTCATGTCATCATGTATAACATTGACATGGATCCCATCCCAAATATTTTTCCTTTTTACATCTCACCCCGTTGCCTCCACCCATAATGCCATACTGTCAACTGCTGGCTCAGACGCAGCAACACCTTCACCACCACTAGCATTGCTCATTAAAAGTTTATCATATTTTTCCTACATTAACAATATAAATGAAAATAAAATAACTTCATATATATAACTACCATAAATATTAAAAGTATTCACGGTTTTCATTCTAGTTTCCATAAAGTCGAAAGTTTCCTTACATACCTTAATAGTTTTTGCACGATCGCTAGTCCATATCTTATCTTTTTTTTGAAATGTGCATTCAAATGTAGCTACAAATGTCAGTTCCATCCCCAATTCATGTACCTACAAAATGTAAACATGAGTAATTGAATTCAATTAACTTATAACTTAATTAACAGACTTACCAATCATTTGCGATGCTCCTTAATGTTGATAGAGCCCCCAGCATATGTGGTAGACCTTTCACTAGAACTAGAAGATTGATTCTTTTTATTCTGCTCATTGATTTATTGATTCTTTTCAGTTTCCCAAATTCTGTTAATTTCCGTCCAATTGTCAGCTGTAATGAAAGCTGTCTTCACTTGCTTGCTCTTCGCTCTATTCATCACATTCCATATAAAATCACCAACTTTCTTCTTAAAAATTTTTCTCACTTCATTCTTTTCCTCTTCATCCCTCCTGAACCTCCACTGCAATTAAGAGAAAAACAACTAAAAGTTATTATAATGGTCATATATCCATTACCATGCACCAGACAATTCGGCGATAAATTTTGTAAAGGTCATCTTTGGGCCAATATCCGATCCCTTTAGTATTGAAAACTAAAGAGTTGTTCTGGTCCTTTTACATCATTCTTGACCATCAATATATTACACCGAACTTAGTTTATGAGAAAATAGAATATCTAAAATTTACATTGAACTCATTCTACTAAAAAGCTTTCACTTCTTATGGAGCACTGCTATAATTAATATATTGCCTCATCCAATAGTTTTTGATTATTTTGTTTAGTTCCCTCACAACAAACGGAGCATCCGTCAATCTGCAAACATACAGATATTGTGCAACAACGTCAATTCAGTTGACATCCATATCTAAAACCATAAATATTACATATACTTAAAAAAATGAAGTACTTACGAATCTCCAAATGGGCATATCATGAATCAATTATCTTTTTCACCTGTGTTTCCAACATTATTCAATTGTTGCGCTGAATAATAAGGTGGAACAGAATGAGATGGATCTGAAGGAGATTCAGTTCGTATTTGTCCAAGTCTCCTAACATGTTCTTGAGTGTTGGAAGAAAGGCCTACGTGTCTATATTGTCCATCAGCATATAGTGATTGAGGGTTAGCTAAAAGGGCAAGGGAAGAGGAAAGTGACGGGGACGAGAATGAGGAAGAGGCTGGTCTTCTATGCATATGACCTCCATGTTTATACTGACAAGTAAGAAGGTTAGATAAATGTGTAAAAAAATATGAACAGGTATTACGGATACATAATAATGTACATGACGAAATTTACCATTTTGTTTCAGAAGCAGAAAATGTATCATCTTAATTAGCCAATGCCAAGTGATTATGACGTGCAATTTCTTACGGACAAATATAGTATGAATCATACTCATTTTGATATCAAATATCAATATACAATCACAATATGTGATGCTAAGCCAACAATAGCTATAATTAATCACACGATCCACTTTCAAACCACACGATCATTCATCAAGTACAAGATCAATCATGAAACATCAATTTCAGCCACATGATCTCCGTTCTCAGCCACACGATCATCAAGCAACCCACACGATCGAGCCATAATTAACTAATCAGCCACAATTAAGCAAATCAACCATACGATTAAACTAATTAACCATACGTTTGGCATTAAACAACTAAGGGTGCGAATAGTAACCATTCTACTCCAGAAATTAAATTTTTGCCAGAAATTAATTTTTGAAATTATTGCTAGAAATTAATTTCCAAATGAGAAATTTGTTTGGTAAAAAATGACTAATTATGTTCTAGAAATTGATTTCTAGAACAGAAGACTGTTATGATTTGTTGATTTTCTTTTGCACTTAAAAAATATAAATTTTACTCAAAATGGGTGGCCACAGGTATTTTAAGCCATTCTGTGAAGTTATGAATTTTTTTTAATTTGTTTAATTTTTTTTGGCACCAAAAAATTAAATTTTTTCTCTAAAAGTGGATGGCCACAGATATACTAAGCCATTCTATGAAGTTTTGAAATTTTTTAATTTTTTAATTTTTTTTCATTACCTAAAAAATTTAAAATTTCACTCAAAGTGGTTGGCTACAGGTATTCTAAGCCATTTTGTGAAAGTTTAAAATTTTTATTATTATTATTTTGTTGGGTACCTAAAAAAATTTAAATTTCACTCAAAGTTGATGGCCACGGATATTTTAAGTCATTTTGTAAAGTTATGGAAATTTTTGATTTTTTAATTATTTTTTGTGTGCACCTAAAAGAAATTCAATTTCACTTAAAGTGAGTGGCCACAGGTATTTTACGCCATTTTGTGAATCATATTTTCCAAAATAAATTTGGAAATTAATTATTTAATAATATCCTCAAATAATTTTTTTTACAAAATTCAAAATATTTTCTCAAATCATAAACATTCAAATCATTTGCTAAAAATGCCAACTCATACGGCAAAATCCAATATTGGCATCACAATTTGACGTTAGAAATTTTTCGAAAATAATAACATTTAATTTTAGAAATTAATTATTTAATAATAAGATATTAATATTTAATTCGGAAATAATTTATTAAATAATAAAAATAATAATTAATTCTGAAAATAATCAATAAAAATAGAAATAATTGATAACATATCAACAAATACACGATAGCTTATCGCAACCCTACAATAGCCTATCAAACAATTACTGATAACTCATCAATCAATCCCTAATAACCTATCGCCAAAATTTACCGATAACCTATCACCTAATCTCACTTAATTAACCATAAACTTAAACTAAACTACCATAAGCAAGTTTAATACCCTAAACACGGGATTAGGGGTTAACTTACTTGGCTAACAACGGCAACGACGAAGGTGGTCCGCGGTGGTTTCCGGCTTGGGTTCTGCGGTCGGCGAACGGACGACGAACCGAAGCAACTGCTGTGGGCTGTTCTTGGCAGCCGGGACAGCGGCGGCAACGATTGCTGGTCCGACGGGCTGGGCTGGTAGCCGGAAGGAGCAGCGGCTTGGACAGTGGTGGTTCACGGCATGGCAGCAAGCAGAGCTAGGCAGGGGGGAGCTCGGTTCGGCAAGCTGCGGACTGTGAGTTGGGCTCGTGGCGGCGATGGGCGACACGGCGATGTCGCAAGCGGTGGGGTGAGGCTGGACGAGCGGACCGGCGAAGTGGTAGAGCCTGGCCGTGGTAGCGAGCTGCTATGGCTACGACGGTAAGGCAAAACAAAGGGAGAGAGGGAGGAGAGGGCAGTTGGGTCGGAGACCGCGGCCGAACGGACAGCACGGCGGCTAGGTGAGCAGCGGCGCAAGGCGGACGGCAGCGATGGCTGGGCTGGTCCCTGCGAGCAGCAAGCAAGAAGCAGGAGCAGAACCAGAAGCCAGAAGCAGTCACAGCGTCGGGGGAAAGGAGGAAGAAGGAGAGAAGGAAGAAAAGTAAAGGAAATGAAAAGAAAAGAAGAGAGGGGAGTGGGTGTGTCAACCAGAGGAGAGAGAGAGAGAGAGAGAGAGAGAGAGAGAGAGAGAGCGGTTAGCGGAGGAAAAAGAGAGAGAGAGAGGGTCGAAAAATTTTGAAACGTGCGTGAAAAATATTTTCCCATCGCAAATTTGCGACGGAAAAATAAATGCATCGCAAATTTGGGATAGAAAAATAAATCTGTCACACAATTGAGACAAAAATAAATTCGTCGCAAATTTACAACGGATTGCAAAAAAAAAAAATTCTAATCCGTTGCAAATTTGCGACGGAACTATTGTTCCATCGCGAATTTGCGATGAAGCAGGATTTTGTCACAAATTTGCAACGGAAGTATTATTCCGTCGCGAATTTGCGATGGAACAGGATTCCGTCGCAAATTTACGACGGAATCCTGCTTATTAAGTCACAAATTTGCGACGGAATCCTGCTTATTTCGTTGCAAATTTGCAATGGAACTATTCTTCCATCGCAAATTTGCGACGAATTTGAAAAATTGCCTCAAATTACATTGATAATAACAATAATAATAATTATGACAACCAAAATAACACATGTCACAATAATAATTACACAACATTAGTGTTTTGTCAAAAAAAATTTAATCTTCATGTTCGTCTTCGTTTTCGTCTTCGTCTTCTTCATAAGCATTATCTTCATCATCTGTCTCAAAATCAAATTCTATGCAATTTTCTACATTTAATTCACAAATTTCAGTTAGATCCATATCTATCATTGCTCCACATGGATCTTGTAAAGTTAGAATGTTATATTCCTCAGTTTCAACCGTGTTACAAACTTCCTCTTGTTGATAGGCTCTATCCTTCCAGTGTTCCTCGATTTTTCTCCATACTTTGATTTTATATACAGCCCACTAATCAGCTTTATCACGTTTCAAACTAGAATATGATACATAACACACTTGAATTGCCTGTTGTGCCAAGATAAATGGTTCATATTTCATATATTTTTTCTTGTGATTTATTTCAACCAAATTAAACTTCGTATGCACCTTCATTCCTTTGACGGGGTCGAACCACTTGCACTTAAATAACATAACCCGCATCATTAATGGTCCAAGGTACTTTATCTCTATGATTTCATCCAACAAGTCATAAAAATCATCTTTCGAACTGCCACCATTGGATGACCGAATAGACAGACCACTATTCATTATTTTAAATAATGTATATGTTTTGAACCATTATTTTAAATAATATATATTTTAATAAATAATGTATAAAATATTAATAACTTGATTTTGGTCCATATGCAACTTACATATGTTTTGAACCATGATGCAAATTATTGATTGCACAAACGGTCAAACTCATTTGATGTTAGTCCATACATTGAAGTTTGGAAAATCCTAGTAATAAATAGCATTTAAATATTAACAAATATTTGATACATAATACATATATTTGCAAATTTACACTTACTCAAAGTATGGCTCAATTTTTGGGCAGTTCAGTAAAATATATGTATGGGCTGCATGCCATTCTTCACCTGTTAAGTAACGAAACGTACATGTGCCGCTTGGTCAATCCAGATAATTAAAAATAGAGAATGATTTGCAATTGAGATCAATAGAGCCATCATCATTTCTGCTTGCTCATCGCCTTTTGCATTGCACACGCGGCTCAAAATAGTGTGATGCAAATGTTGTCACTTCTTCCATAATTTATGCATTACAAATTGAAGGTTCAACACATGTCTTATTCTTCACTTTTTTCTTTAAATGATATACGAATCTAGTTGCAATATAAAGAAGCTTATCGGAACATAATATATAATAAAATAATTTGAATTGAATTTTTTTAAAAAAATTTACCTCTCAAATAGATACATCTATCGAAATTGGACGAAACCTGCAATTTTGGCCTCATAAGGCAAGTGAACTAAGAGATACTCCATCTAATCAAAAACGATGGAGGAAATGTTTTTTCTAAATTGTAAAGACTAATTGGAATATCTCTCTCTAGTTTCTCCATGTGTGCTTCTTTTAACACTGTCGAGCAAATATCATGCAGCAAATTACTTAACTCTGTAATGGCGCTCCATACAAAGTTCGGTAGAACTTCCTTGAAAACTATTGGAATTAGTCTTTCAATAAATATGTGACAATCATGGCTCTTCAAACCTGTCAACTTGCATTTATTCAAATCAACACATCTCCTAAGGTTTGAAGTATATTCATTAGGAAACCGTACATATTTCAACCATTGACAAACAACTCGTCCTGCTCCTTATCCAATGTATAAACTGCTTTTGGTTTTGGTCCTTTACTGCTTGCATCCACATCTAGTGTTGGCTAATTACAAATATCTCTCTTATCTTTTCTTGTGTTCAAGTTGTCTTTCATTTTTCCAATGACATCCATTACAGTATTTATGACATTGTCAAAAATATTTTTTTCTATGTGCATGACGTCAAGATTATGATGAATAAGATGGGCCTTCCAATATGGTAGATCCCAAAATATATAGCGTTTAGTCCACTTATGTGTACTTCTGTACGCAATAGTCGTGCTGTAAGGGTTCTGAATAACAGGTGGAAAGTCCTATACCCGCTCTCAAATATGATCGTCGGTCAACCTCAATGGTGGAGGTGTTCTTTCAGTCATATTTTTAATGAACTCTTTTTTATTCCTTCTGAATGTATGATTTATCGGTAAAAATTGCTTGTGACAGTCAAAATAACTGAGCTTTTTCCCATGTTTCAATCTAAATAACTTTGATCACTCAAAACATATCGGACATCCTAAGTCCCAGTAGTACTACATCCAGATAACATTCTGTAAGTTGGAAAGTCATTTATCATCTAAAGAAGAGCAGCCTTTATTGCAAATGTTTGATCGGTAAAAACATCATATGTAAGGATACCTTCATCCCGTAGCTGTTGTAACTCTTCAATCAATAGTTACATATAAGCATCTATTAACTTTTTCAGATTTTGCGGGCTAGTCACGATCAATGTCAAAAACATATAAGGTGTCTTTATGCACATATCGGGTGGAAGATTATACGGCGTTAAGATAATTGGCCAACATGAATAAATTTTTCCTAATTTCCTAAATTGGGCAAATCTATCAGCACAGAGACCTAACCTGATATTTCGAGATTTTGTCGCAAACTCAGGGTATGTTTTATCAAAATGTTTCCATGCCTCTGCATCTGAAGGATGACACATTAGACCATATTTTATTTCATGATTTGCATGCCAAGTTATGTGTTCAACAATGGCTTTAGACGCATAAAGCCTTTGCAATCTGGGGATTAAAGGCAAATAAAACATTTGCTTGCATGGTCTACGTTTTTGATTACGACCCGGCCTCCTGTTAATCTTGTACCTAGGTTGGCTACAAAATTTATAAAATTCTGCATTTTCATCATCTCTCCAATATAACATACAACCCCTACTACATACATCAATCATTACAACCGGAAGATCTAAGTTATCCACTAGCTTTTTCATATCGTAAAAATCACTTGGCATAATATTATCACGAGGCATTATTTCCTGTATTACTTTAACAAAAGAGTTAAAGCAATCCGTAGACACATTATGCTCTACCTTAATGTTTAACAGTCTTGCTATCACTGATAACTTAGTGTGGTTCTCACAACCTGCCCATAAAGGTTCATTTGCTGCTTTCAACACTTTCCAAAATTGATTAAATGGAAAAGTTCCATTATAGACATTCTCATCAAAATCCGTTACTTTTATCTCTTTCAATTGTGATGCATGACTAGTACCCACTTGTTCAAGTGTAGGAGTAAAACTAGTACTTGTATGATTCGATTCTGAAACAAAATTTTGACCAGCTCAATCAATCACTATTCTCTCGTATGGGTTCAATTAATAGCTACATTCTTTCCTAACTAAAAATTTGTTACTTTTTCGATATCCTTCATCATATATAAATGGTTCATCATGGGAAGTCCAATTATAATAGGTCGGTGTAAATCCAAATCTATAAAGATGTTCTCTAACTTTATCACACACATGAAATTTATCATTACCGCATTTTTACACGAACACCTTAACTCATTTTCATCCATGAACTCATAGTTATTACTAGCAAAGTCTAAAAATAGTTTCAACCCAGTATGAAACTCATATGACAATCATCGACGTCTAGGTAAGTTCTTATTATACATCCAAGCCCTTTCTCTTTGTATTGTGTCTGTACAAAAATAAAAAGATTTTGTAAAATATTAAAAATATCATATCTATTGTTCTTAATTAAAACCATAAAATTAGGAAAATTAAAATTTTGTTTTTGACGCAACAATTACTTTATAATTGAAAAAAAATGAAAAATTTACTATGTAAAGAAGACTTATCCAAATATTTGACTGAAATATTTGCAGTAAAAAGTGATCAATTTGATGAGAATTGCACCGTTTACTTGGATTGTGAGACCTTCAAATGAACACATACCTAAAAAAAAATCACTTAATATTCATTTTTCTATAATTTTAAATTTTTTTCGATTTTTTTTTTAATTTTTGTTTCTCTTTTTTTCCCAATATGTTTCTCCAGTCATCAATCCGGCGACCAGCGATCGGCTGCGGTCAGCGAGTTCGACCTCGCCAGCCATAGGCGAGACCAAGCGGCCTCGCCCAGGTAAGCTGGTCGACCTCGCCGTCGCCCAGATCTGGGCAATGGCGAGGTATGGGCGGCAGCCACGGCGAGGCCGCTCGGCCTTGCCCAAATCTGGGGGAGGCCGAGTGGCCTCACCATGACCGCCGGTCGACCTCGTCATCGTCCGGATCTGGGCGGCGGCGAGGTTGACCTTGCGACGAACAAACATTCTGTCGTAAATTTGCAACAGAACGGATAAAAATTCCATTGCAAGCTCAGCCTCCCCCCATGGCCAGCGAGGTCTCGCTGGTCGTCGATCGTTGAACCAGCGACGAAGTTACGAAAAAAAACAAAAAAAAAGTCCATAAAATAAAAAAATTTCAATCTAGCGATAAATAGTCACGAAGTTAGCTATGATACTTATCGGTAGAAAAGCTTCACTGAGACTGATTTGTGTGCGCACGAAGAGACATACGAAAGAGGGAGAAAAGCGATAGCGATACGAGGAATCAGTAGAGAGAGAGAGAGAGAGAGAGAGAGAGAGAGAGAGATTGACGGGTGGGATGGAATATCACGGAAGTTATTTGCCTTGATAAATTACAAATTAGTGACGAATTCATTTTCGTCGCAAAATCCGTTGGGAATTAGCGACGAATTTTTTTATCCGTCGCAAATAGGCGACGGAAAATAAATCCGCCGCAAAATCCGTCGCTAATTTGCGACAGAAAAGTGATTGTCGAAAATTTGCGATGGATTTTGTGACGGAATTTTCGACGGATTTATTTTCCATCGCAAATTTGCGACGGATTTTTATTTCATGGCAAATTTCGTCGCAAAGTAGCAACGATTAATTTTTGTCGCTAATTTGCGACGAAAAATGAAATCCATTGCAAATTTGCGACGATAAATTTTTCGTCGTAAATTTCCGTGACAAAATTCATGTTTTTTTGTAGTGTCAAATGCTGTTGTCCTTGTAGCGGGAGCACAGTAGACGGCACACTGTAAATTGAATGGCCCTTTGGTGCCTCCGTGTTGACTGACTAGAGGCTTTAAATTAAGCTCTCACCTAAACGCACATGAGAGATCCTGCTATTTATTACCATGAGTGCAGACTTTTCAAACCAAACACAGCACATTTCTTAGACGAGTTGCACGACCCAACATCTATATATGTGTGCATGTGTGCATTTATGTGTGTGTGTGTCTCCCTTTATAAGCACACATGTACATGTAGCGTTTTGGGAAAAATATCAAATAGATAACAACATAGAATTTTAGAAATAATATGAAATGGAAAGAAGAAAATGGAATATGTAGGTGATCAAATAGAAATTAAAAAAAAATGGAGTGGTTGAGATCACGAGAGTATGATTGAAGGCGTATTACTCTCTTTATTCTGGAGTCGTCTAAGAGTCAAAGATTGAGAGTGGAACCCTGTGCAATATGTACGCATGCATCTTATCCTCGCCATATGTGTATATACAGATGCGCAACATATGCATGCATGCATGTTTATATCATCCCATCCTAGTTTAAGTGGTCATATATGCATACATGTTCGTACTGGAGAGATGAGAACAATCACACAAATAGTGACAGGGCGAAGCGCAATATGTTTGGACCACTCCATTCTATTTTGATTGTTGGGTTTGCACACGTATTCATGTTTAGCGAGAGATTTAAAAAAGTTCCCCGTCCAAATCCATCCATCTCTCTCTCTGTCTCTCTACTCTTAGCTCCCTGCTCATTCTACCTACTCAGTCCGCCTAGTTTTGCTTATGGGTGATTGAGTTTTTTCAGAAGAACATTTGTAACATTTGTCCTGAATGAACACTTCTCTTATGTTTGAGGAAAGTCTCGAAAACCGACATCCTTCCTCCTTCCGATCAACCGCTTCTTCGTTCTTCATTTTTTATGCTGTTAAAATCACCGGTATGCATTCGATTTTTAATATAATAAAAATAAAGGGGTCTAGATTCGATCCTTTTCAATCATACACACGACCTTTCTTTTTTACATGATTAAGCTTAAGTGTGTGAACGGCAACGATTTTCAGAGCTCGCAACTGTAGAATCAAGGACAGACAGAAAATAGATTAGTTGAAAATAGAATCAACGATTTTCATGCCCAAGGAAGGAGACAGACAAACGTGAGACCTTAAAAATGTTGTTCTCTCTCTCTCTCTCTCTCTCTCTCTCTCTCTCTCTCTCTCTCTCTCGTTCCACACCATTTTATGGGTCAGAAGCTACTGCAGATGCAACCCCAAAACTAACAAGAATGTGTATTGTTGTACTAATTAAATATTAAAATGTAATCGGCTCGGATTAATATCACAAAAGTGATGATTGATTGGTTACAGTACTATCCATCGTGTAACAAAATACGTAAAATACTTTAACGCATTTAACTTTTTTCTCATTTTGAAGTATCGCGGCATTGTTCACCATCAAAAGACTTGTTTGACGAAGAGAGTTTAAACTTTTAATTAAGGGGTAATGATTTTCATTTCTTTTTTCATGCGCCTAAATTTTGGATGGATAGGATGATTCTTGGCGTTCCAAGTGGTTTTACTACGAGTGGATCTCTATGAATGTGGAGCACTCGGGACGTGCAAGACCTTGTCCCCATCGTAAGTGAAATTTGAACTTAGTACCATGTTTTATTATCACAAGCTCGATGTAGTTTTGGAGTTGGATACCGAGTCATATATAATATGATGATATTCTAAATTGACGCAATAAGAAATTAAAAGCGATGCAGATGTGTCGTCTCTTGTTCATCGGGAAAATTACCAAAACAGTCATAAACCTATTATAATAGTGCCAATTCAGTCATAAACATTTTTTTTTACCAATTCAGTCTTACATCTTTTGCATTTGTGTTAATTTAGTCCATCTGGCCAATTTTGGCCAGACGATGTTGACATGGCAATTTTTAAATTTTTTTAAAAAAACTTTCGAACTTTTTTCCTTTTTTTTTTTCCTTCTTTCCTTGGCCGGTCTGGTAAGGGCGGCCACCTCGCCGTCGTGGGCAAGGTTGGCCCTGGCGAGGGCGAGCTCACCTCGTCGTTGCTAGGCGAGGTCATTGCCCTCGCCATGGCCGACCTAGCTCGCGACGGCGAGGTCACCCAGCAATGGCCAGATCTGGGTGGGCGAGCTCACCTTGCCATCGCTAGGCAAGGTTGTTGCCCTCGCTATGGCCATCGGCAAGGTCAGCCATGGCGAGGCTCGACCTCGCCAAATCTGGGTGAGATCGAGCTCACCCTTGCCATGGCCAACCTCACCCGTGACGACGAGGTCGTTGCCCTCGCCATGGCTAGGCGAGCTCGACCTTGCCCGCGACAACGAGGTCGTCGCCCTCGCCAGTGCCAGCGAGCTCGTCGCCCTCACCATGGCCAACCTTGCCTACAGCCATGGTGAGGCTTGACCTCGCCTAGCAACAGTGAGGTGAGCTCACCCAGATCTGGCCATGGCTAGGCAACCTTGACATCGCAGGCAAGGTCAGCCATGGCAAGGGCAACGACCTCGCCCACTGACGGTGAGGTGAGCTCGCCCTCACCATGGCCAACCTCACCCATGACGTTGAGGTCGTTGCCCTTGCCAGACCAATGGCCAATGAGGTCACCTCACTGGCCCTAGCCCCTGGCCGATCTGGTGATTGGCTAGGGGAAAAAGGAAAGCAAAAAAAAAGAAAAAGCAAGAAAAATAAATTTTGGAATTTTTTTTAAAAAAATTAAAATTGCCACGTCAGCGTCGGCCAAACGGCTTATATCCACATCAGTGCTAGTCGGCCAAAAGAAAAAGTTTGGGACTGAATTGATATAATTACAATAGATTTATGACTGTTTTGATAATTTTTCCCTTATTTATCCTAATAGCCGTGGTTTCATGTTTGGGAGGACCTGTCAATCAAATTTGGCTTATGATGATTTTTTTTTGGTTGAAATGGTGATTGATTGGATGGCTAAATAGTACATCAATTTGTAATATAAGGGAATTTTGGGTTGTGAGATTGATCCTTCCTATTCCGGTACTAATGTAGAGTAGCCTTTCCATCGAATGAAGTATACTGCTAGGATTCTCTATCAATACATAACTACAGGTTCATTTATTTGAGGGAAAAATTCATGATGATAAAGAAAATACTTTCCGAGAAATTATTTTTCAAGAAAATGGTTAGTTTTCCTTTATTTGGTGATATGTGACTGCAAAAAATTTTCTCATGTTTGGATCTCATTTGAAAAATGATTCCAATCTCATAACTTTATCTCAAGTAAAACAAAATCGAATTTTTAAATATATTTTTATTTTGTATTTTCTTTCTTTTCTTTTTTCCTTTCCTTTTTCCTTCTCCGCCAGTCGTCGGGCCTCAATGATGACCGCGACGGGCCATTAGCAAGGGCCGACTTGGCCAGCCTTAGGCGAGGTCAAGCTCGCTGGGATATGGCGAGGCTCGACCTTGACCTCGCCATAGCGTGGCTGGTGAGGCTTGACCTCACTCAAAGCCGGCCTAAGCCTGTGGCTGATCACCGGCCATCGCCGAGGCCCAACAACCGACAGAGGTGGAGGAGGAAGAAAAAAGAAAGAAAAGAATAAAACAGTAAAAAATTCAAGAGAAGCACTTTCGGAAAGTATTTTCACTTTCCTAATTTTATGCACGAATACTTTCCTTGACCATTGTCGCGACCTAAAAAAATCGTGTTTTCGATCTTAGGCTAATGGATTACTAGATCAATTAAATTAACTAATCTAGCTCGAGTTCTCCCAAACTCTACCAATTCGCAACTTAGGTCCAATTATGAGTATGCAAATATTTTCAATGGGAGTCGCCACTAATCATTTAAGGTAGGTTGATTAGAAACCTAAATAAAATAGCGGGAGTACTATTTTATTTCTACGAACCAGAAATTATGAATTCGGGGACTTGGTTACGCTAGATTCCCTAACGCCCTTTCGGTACCAATTTCAAGAAAAATACTTAATTTGGCAATTTTGATAAATCCTGATTTAGAGTTTAAAGGTGCATAAATTTTTTATTTTCACTTATTTAAATGAAAGCTAACCTATATGTAATGACGTGCAAAAATTGACATGCGATTAGTACAACCTAACATGCAAATTATATGTCATGCGACGACGTGACCTATTTCTAATGACGGGCATATTATTTATTTTTTTGTATTTTTTTTAATAAAATTCGGAATTAAAAATGCCAATTATCTAAACATGCAATTTTAAACTAAAGGAATTAACCTATTCTAGAGTAATCTTTTGGTTTTTTTTTTTAAAATCAAAATTCGAAATTAAAATCAAGTAAAAAAAAATAACCGCTAAATCTTTCGAATTAAGTTTCGATCTGAAGCCTGACAGATCGATCCTAAAATTCAAAATACCCGCTATGGAAATAACTCTATCTAAAGCCTGATAGATAGATTTATTTCCACGTGTGCGGTTGCGGATTAGGAAATTTTCCTAATCGATCACATCTTGAAAAAAGTAGATATCTCAAAGATTTTGGATATATTCAAAGGATTTTGAAAATTCTAAATTCCATCCAAATTTGGCAAGTAATAGATATCTAAGATTTCAAAAAAAAATAAAAAAATAAATCCTTATTGGGATAATGCCTATTATTCAAATATGCAAAATTAGATATCAATAAGCACAAAATATGCAATGAAATATCCAAATTGATTCATATGAGATATTTACCTAAATGCGCAAATAACTTTCCAAATTTGAATCGCCGGCGGATGGGGATCGCGCGAACGGACTGGTCAACGAAGGCTCAAAGGGAAGCTTGGCTAGGCTCCGAGCTCACGGACAAAGCGGCGTCGGTGGGTCACTAACGATTGTGGTCAGCACGGTAGAACAATGGCCTGCGGTGATCCTCGCAAGATCACGGTCAGCCATACTCTGCTTGGTGGATGGTCGACGGATCAAGTTTGACTCGATGGATGACCAGAACAAGGAGCCCAACCGAATAGCAGCACCGTCGGGTCAACAAGAGCGGGCAATGTCAACGTTGTCGCAGCCAGCCTTTTGATGCAGAGCGGAAAGATTGGGTCGACTCTTGGTGCAGCAACAGCAGGCACCGCTCAAGGAGACAGCAGCAACACAGATCGTCGTCTAACGCAAACCGGGACAACCACGTTGGAGCCTACGTCGAACTGAGGGAAGATGACGCCCTCTCCCACTCTCTTGCTCGCGTCTCTTTCTTCCGCTCTCCGAAATTCTCTTTTTCTCTTGTCCCCAAAATTATCAGACTCTCCTCTTGTTTTTTTCCCGTGAGAAAGCCTTGACCCCTTTTGTCAGAGCCCCTAGAACCACTTAGGAATATTGTAGATATCTTCTCCTCCGACTTTTCTTTCCTGATCCTTATATATTGCCCTTGCCTTTTCTTGAGACTGTCCAATATATTATTCTGAATATATGCCCCCATGCTGACCAAATTCCCTTTGCTTTCTTTCCCTCTTTTGTTATTTTCTTTCCCTGCATGCGCAAAATGAATTTTCTTTCCTTCTCACCCCCTTTCAACCGTGGCTTCAGAATCTTCCCGATCAACTTTCTTATTTTTCTTCTTCTGCTCCTCTGCCCATGTTGAATTGATCTACACAAATCAACTTTGCTCTTTTTCCATATTCGTTTTTTCAAATAATCATGTGACCAAAAAATTTTCACGATATTATCTCAATATCCCATAATCCAATGCGTCACATGCGTAACGCACATGTTAATCTTAACCACTTTAGGGAATAACGGGTTTAGCTAAATCTTCAATTTACACGGGCTTGATCCAATTTATTCCATTGAGCTTGGAACCATTTGCTCGAACCCATTCGCCATCGGTCCGATAGATATGCAAACTATATGGGCCTAATTAACTGTTAATGAAATGCTCCTGATATCTATATGCAATTTACTTAATATTTTTTGTTTAGGAGTCGGTGCTGATTCCTAATTTTCTATGCAATTATTCACTAAATGGTTTGCCAAAATTTAGGTATCAACAGCTGCCCCTCTTTGAGTGGAAGCTCGTAGAGGTTTCGCTCAAAGACTGAAACCTAAATTTAGACCATGCAAAATGATGAATGATTTTTTTTTTTTTTTTTTTTTTTTTAAATGCAATGATGCATGACATGCAAACAATAAGGAACGTATGCTAAGGCTTCTCACTTCGGTGAAAGAGCCTTACATACGGATCGCACAAAAAGCGTCCAAATGAGGGAAAGCTTTATAATGCTGCTAACTCTCTCGAACTCCAAACTTCTAGTCCACTGGAAGTAAGGTTCTCGAGGTACAGAATTGCCTATTTGTTACCTGTAGTTTCCTACAGATGCGAAATAGCGCATGATACGAAGAAAGAATGGGACGTGTTGCCTATACCACTGGGCAATCATGAAAAGGATCATGTCACCTCTTCCATTGGGTGAACATGAGGTTAGTTGTGCCACCTATTCCACTGGGTGAACACGAAATGAGAAACTATGCTGCTTGTTCTATTGGGCAAACATCAAATGAGAAATTATGCTGCCGCGTACTCCACTTGGCAACATAAAATGGGGTGTGCCGTGTACTCCACTTGGCAACACCAAGAGATGGGGTGTGCTTCGTATTCCACTTAGCAACACCAAGAGATGGGCGTGTCCTTCGTACTCCCCTTAGCAATACCCAGAGATATGTCACCTATTCCATTTGGTAAACATATGAAAGAGATAATTTCTCCTATTCCGGAGGGAGAAACAATGAAGAATAATTAGTAGACGTACCTGATTTCTTCTTGTATTATAAAAATGGCAACGCCAATTGTATTGCACTTGTTTTTACCTGAGAAAATGTTAAAACAACACATGCGCAGGAGCAGAGAAAACATAATTCATGAATATGCTTGCATTATTAAGCTTCACTGGGGAATTTATCAATAAGAACAACAATTTCGTCCTTTTGACAATTTGATCACATTAAATGAGAGACCTTTAATCAGAAAGAACTTTTCACTCGCTCTCAATGAAAGGCTTTTGACCCGACCTTTGATGCGGGTATAAGAATCACTCGAACTCTCTTCATCGTGCTTGACAAGGGTTCGGATATTCTCAAAATCAGTATAACTTGGCCAATCTGAGAGGTCTTTTATAAGGATTGAAACGCAGGCTTGGTCAAAGGTTTCACAATGGGGACTCATGAGAGTCATGGCTTTGAAAGAAATGATATCATCAGCTGCTCCGGGTTTACAAGTCAGAAATGCTGCAAAAAAAATGAGATAGAAAAATCTTGCTCGCACTTCTTCGAGCAACATTTATAAGCATTTGGAATTCTACGTTAACTCAAGTGCCCTATTCTGAAGAGACTTCGGTAAGGGTTGTAATGTAGATTCGGGTAGGCTTGAAATGAATGGCCTATTTCCATCAAAGGGGGTATTATGAACATGGAAATTGGTGATCATCCAATCATGCTACTGGTACCATTGATCTATTTCTAGCAATTGCTTTACAAATGAACCTTCAAATGGTCTCTTCCCTGAAGAATGCTCTTGCATATTGACTCAGTTTTTACCAAAGCCTTTCTTTCTCTCATCATTTTTTACTGGCATTGGCCTTGCTTTTACCAGGCACACTGCTTTTTCATGCCCTCTATTTTTTTTTTTTTTTTTTTTTTTTTTTTTTTTGACTTTTGACATATACTGTCTATAATGCATACATTGGCTAGCCACACTTTGGCTTGTTTTGACTAAATGACTAACATTTGGATTCTCAGGGTCTTCATTTTCCATTGGCGCTCCAAATATGCTGTGCGGATAGCAATGGTTTTTACCTTGCCCCAGTGTGAGGGATGATCACCAATTGGGTTCTTATGAAATGAAATTGTAGGCTCAAATGGGCTAAGCAACGGATAAAGTGTGTAGGATAGCGAAAGAAATGCTCTTCGTCATATCCAAGGCACTCAAGCTAACACAGAATTTTGATGCAGTAAATATACTTGAAGATTGATGCAAGTGAAAGCAAGAAAATTCTAACCAATTTGAACTTTCTAAGAAATTGGCCCAGTATGGGGGTTGTTCCTGACAGGGGTAACAAATGAAACTCCGTTCAAAGGGTTAAGCAAGTGATAACCTGTAGTGTTTAGATAGAGGAAATGAATGCCTCTTATCATTTTGGTCGTCATACTTTTCGTGAGATAATCCTTTACCTTGTCAGCACGGAATTTTCACTCAACTCGCACTGGGGATTATTATTCAGGACGTGTATGGAAATGGCTTGCCTTTCGTCATCTTGAAGTCTCTCATATAATATGATCGCCTCATTAGGACATAAATAGATTGCCAGATCGAAAGCCTTCCTCAAACGAAGTTTAGTAACATAACAAGAAAATCAATTGATTCACGAAATTCGATCTGAGACAAAGTCAGAATGAGTACAAATCAAGTGTAATACTTCTTCACAGAATCAGAATTAACTGGACTGGAAAAAACACGACCATCCATCTCGGCCAAAATCAAAGCACCTCCTGGAAGGACTTTCTTCACAATGTACGGGCCGCCATAATTTGGAGCAAATTTTCCTTCTGCAAGAGGAACTATCGGCAATAATTTCCGCAGGACAAGGTCGCCTACCTGAAAATGTCGAGGCTTGACTTTCTTGTTGAAAGATTTAGCAACTCGTTGTTGGTAGCACTGGCCATGACATATAGCTCTAAGCCTTGTCTCATCAATCAGGTTCAACTGGTCTAATCTCTGCTGGATCCAATCTGCTTCTGACAATTGTACCTGTGAAAGAATACGTAACGAAGGAATTTCAACCTCAACAGGTAAAACTGCTTCCACACCGTACACAAGAGAATATGGAGTTGCCCCTGTAGATGTCCGGATAGAAGTTCGATATGCCATAAGTGCAAATGGTAATCTCTCATGCCAATCACGATAGTTCTCAGCTGTTTTAGCCAAAATTTTCTTGATATTCTTGTTGGCTGCTTCGACTGCTCCGTTCATCTGCGGACGATATGGAGAGGAATTCAGATGCTTGATTTTGAACTCCTTGAACAGATCATCCACCAATTTATTATTCAGATTCGATCCATTGTCAGTAATTATGGTCTCAGGTGCACCATATCGAGCAATGATGTCTCGACGAATGAACTTCACCACATTCCGTGCCGTCACTGATGTATAGGACATAGCTTCAATCCACTTCGAAAAATAATCGATAGCGACCAGGATAAACCGATGTCCGTTTGACGCTTTAGGATTAATTGGGCCAATCACATCAATGCCCCACATAGAGAATGGCCATGGTTCAGACATCTGATGCAATTCATTCGGGGGAGTATTAATCTTGTCACCATGGATCTGGCATTTGTGACAACTTCGGACATGTTGAATGCAATCACTCTCTAAAGTGAGCCAGTAATAACCCATCCTCATTATCTTCCTTGCTAGCATATGACCATTCATGTGAGGACCGCATGCTCCCTCATGTACTTCTAGCATCAAATGAATAGCCTCGGTTGAATCAACACACCTTAATAAGACCGAATCATAGGACCGCTTGTATAGACATTCTCCGCTCAAGAAGAACTTCGACGCCATTTTCCTGATATACTTCTGGTCAGATACGGTACTTTTGTCAGGAAATTCTTGTGTTTGAAGATATGCCTTGATATCATGATACCACGGCTTGCCGTCACACTCTTCTGTCGTGGCCATGCAATAAGCTGGTTTCTGTAAAACCTCTATCTTTAAAGGTTCAACTTCTAACCCACTTGTCACTCGTAGCATTGCCGATAAAGTAGCCAAAGCATCGGCAAAATGGTTTTGAGTCCTCGACAAGTATTCGAACGAAATGTCTTCAAACTCTTCCACTAACTCCTCTAAATAGGCGTGATAGGGCTGCAACTTAGCATTCCTAGTTTGCCACTTACCAACGGTCTGAAGAATAATGAGGGTTAAATCCCCGAACACCTTAAGTCGAGCTACTCCCATTTCGATAGCGGCTTGTAACCCGATGATGCATGCTTCATATTCAGCGATATTGTTCGTGCAAGGAAATATCAATTTTGCAGCCACTGGATAATGTTGACCGCCTGGGGATATTAAAACGGCCCCGATACCTGATCCTGATAAGTTTACGGCCCCATCAAAATACATGGTCCATACATACTCATCAATTGGCATGACTCTATCCTCTAACGGACCTAGATCCTCATTTTTCCCAGGATTTTCGGCCAGGACATCAGCAATTACTCGTCCTTTGACTGATTTTTGAGACAAGAATTGAACATTGAATTCTGAGATGAGAATCTGCCATTTTGCCAGTTTTCCAACTAAAGCGGGTTGATTGAGCAAATATTTGATGGGATCACATTCTGTTACAAGCAATATCTGATAATGCAAAGTGTATTGCCTCAACCTGTGTAGCACCCAAACCAGTGCGGCGCACGTTCTTTCTATTTCAGAATAGTTCATCTCAGAGGCGGTGAACTTCTTACTCAAATAATAAATCGCACGCTCTTTTCCATCCTCTTCACTTCGTTGAGCAAGCATGGCGCCTAAGGATTCACTGTGGATTGTAAGGTACAGTATCAGAGGTTGCCCTGGTGTCGGCGGAACAAGCACCGGCGAATTCATCAAGTAGTGCTTAAGCTTGTCGAATGCCTGTTCACATTCTTCATCCCATCTAACCAGCGCATTCTTCTTGAGAAGTTTAAAGAAAGGTTTTGCTGTCTCAGATAGCTGAGAAATAAATCTGGCTATATAATTTAGTCTACCCATTAAGCTACGAATTTCCTTCACCGAAGAGGGAGATTTTATTTCACAAATGGCCTTCACTTTTGACGGGTCAATCTCAATCCCTTTGTTACTGACAATGAAGCCGAGTAGTTTGCCAGAGGCCGCCCCGAACACGCATTTTGCTGGATTGAGGCGCAATTTGAACTTGCGAAGCCTATCGAATAATTTCATCAAAGTTTCTATGTGATCTTCTCCACGCCGAGTTTTTGCAATCATGTCATCAACGTAGATCTCAATCTCATTATGCATCATATCATGGAACAACGTGACCATTGCCCGTTGGTAAGTTGCTCCAGCATTTTTAAGACCAAAAGGCATCACCTTGTAATGAAATGTCCCCCATGGAGTGGTAAATGCTGTCTTCAACTTATCATCTTCGTTCATTAAGATCTGATTATAACCTGAGAAACCATCCATGAAGGAAAATAATTCGAACCCGGCTGTGCTGTCCACAAGCACATCAATGTGTGGGAGTGGAAAATCATCTTTAGGGCTAGCTTTGTTCAGATCTCGGTAGTCAACACAAACTCGAACCCGTCCATCTTTCTTCAACACTGGGACTATATTAGCGACCCATTCTGAATATTGGGTAGTCTCAATAAATCCCACGTCAAGAAGCTTCATGACCTCTTCCTTGATCTTCTTTGCCAGTTCTGGCTTAGCTCTTCGCGGCCTTTGCTTCACGGGCTCAACCGAAGGATCAGTCGGTAGACAATGTTCGACGATTGATCGATCAAGACCCGGCATGTCAGTATAAGACCAGGCAAAGATGTCTTGATAATCCTTCAACAATTGAGTTAAGCGTTTGGCCACATCTTTAGGGAGACATGCCCCAATTTTCACCTCTCTAGGATTCTCAATGTCGCCAAGATTGATCACCACGGTTTCTTCAACAGTCAAAGGCTTGGATTTCTCATGGATTTCCAAGTTCCGTTGTATTTCTTCATCATTCGGATCAGAATCGTCTGAGTCATTGGATTGACTTGCATCACATATATGAGGATCCATGATTCCCGACCCTTTGCATGCCTCAAGATTAGTCCTGAAACATAAAAGAAAGGGATCAAAAAGACAAGACAGGGCTTAACTACATGTAATTTTCAAAAATTGATCATTGCTTTTTGAAATTCATTTTGCTTTCAAAGACCTCGAGACGAGAATTCTTGAGAAGCCCAACCCTCAGTTCTTACCGTAGATGACAAATTTTTTCAATCGTTGGTTATCGTCATCGGGTTGGTTTGGGGTACTTCAACAAGATTCAAAATAGTAAAAACTTCTGTAATTTTATTGATATCGAATCAATGAATTACATCTTATTGGATTAAAAGACCTAAGTGCAACATGAATTGAAATGAAAATCGAAAACAATAAAGATTCCTACGCAGGGGAGATACGAAAACTAGAAATAATTACTCTTGAGGGCCAGCGCCCATCCCTTTAAGTGGTCCTTCAGTGATTGCACCAATGGAAGTCTCAGCAAACCAACCAGTGAGGTAGGGTATACCATCATTAAAGTCAAAGTCCACCACCCTCGATTCCGGCTTCTTGAAAATACAGGGTGGCTGGTCATCCTCAGAATCATCAGACAAACTGACCAAAATCGCTTTACCATGTTTCCTGGGCGAGTCAGTTAGGGCTGGTGGCGACTTAGGAAAGATAAGCCCGAGATCATCCTCAGTAGGGCTCGATTTTAAATGCTCATATCCCCCGACTACTCCAGTTGAGCGAAAGATGTGATCAATAGGAGGTGGTAAGGGACTTTGACTTACTCCTATTTGGCCTCTGCAACAACCGAGGTCTTGTTCGCGGCTTCCCGACCCATGATATCCCAAACCAGCTTTGTGAGATTGTCCATTTGTCTCAATCGGGGCACGAATGCCTTGACCTTCCTTCCCAAGACCCTGACCTGGCTTAAAACCATTACCGACCATGACCTTGGCCACCATGATAGCTGCATTAGAAACTTCTGGAGCCGGCAACGGCATGTCAGAGGAAGCTTGAACAACTTGAACTATCTCAAATGAATGATAGCTATCCTCCTCAACATGATCGGGCTCCATGTATGGGACCGATGTCGCGTTGAAGATTCGGTGATCTTCTTCTCCATAAATTGTAACCAACTTTGCCTCAGCGACAAACTTGATCTTCTGATGCAAACTGGAGGGTACTGCACCTGCATTGTGGATCCATGGCCGCCCTAACAAAAAATTGAAAGCAGAAGGGATATCCAGCACTTGAAAAAGAATATCGAACACCGAAGGTCCGATTTGCAGCTCTAAGTTAATCTGGCCTATCACATCCTTCTTTGCTCCATCAAAGGCTCGAACAGAAGTCTTAGCTGCTTGCATGGTAGATGGCTTAATGCCTAGCTTTTTTAAGGTAGCCAACGGGCATAAATTCAAAGTTGACCCGTTATCAACAAGCACCCTAGCCATGTGAGTCTCCTTGTACTTCACTGATATATGAAGCGCTTTATTATGACCACGTCCTTCAACTGGGATTTCCTCATCAGAAAATGCTACTTGATCCTTGAGGAGGATCGTCCCGACAAACCCCTCTAGCTTATTTTCTTCAATAGTTTCGGGCACATGAACCTCACTCAAAACTTTCATAAGAGCACCCCGATGCTTCTCTGATGTCTGAAGAAGTTCCAACAACGAGACTTGTGCAGGCAACTTTCTCAACTGATCAACCACACTATATTCACTAGCCTTAATCACAGCTAGGAATTCCTTCGCTTCTTTCTCAACCACTGGCTTGACAGGTGGATTATCAGCATAAGTTCGCCCCGATCTTGTTATCAGATCAACATTGTATGACCATGGAACCATCTTGTCACTTTCATAAGCGTAGGGCTGAGGTGATGCCATCACCAATGCTTCAGAAGCATCGGGTATAACAATCCCGAGGTCATCATCAGAGGCATCTTCAAGAGAGGGCATGTCAATTAGCTCAGGATCCAACTTAACTTGTTCATCGGTTAGCATTGCGAGTTCTTCATTCCAGTCAATGATGACCTGAGATATAGTAGCCACTACCCCGAATTCATCAGCCATCCCAATCATTCCCTCTCTTACCAACTCATCCACCTTCTTTTCTATTTCACCGAATGATACCATTTCACCGGTCAAAACATAGCCAGCTCGGACTAAAGCGTCGAACATATCTTCAAAAGGGACCCTAAAGTCTTGAACTCGCTTGACCGCCGGGCCAAGGACAACATTTGCACTGCTCGAATGATCAGGAAGTGGATTGTTCTGCACATTGGGCTTACCGGCTGGCTGTAGTGCAAACGCTCCAGTCTCGAGTAGATCCTGTACTCGATGTTTGAGCACTTGGCAGTCGTCTGTCGAATGTCCCACCTCACCTCTATGGTAATCGCATTTCTTCGATGGATCGTATCGTGCAAAGCCGGCAGCGTTAGATCTTTGTGGCTCCGAACTCAGCAAATCCTTCTTCCTTAGCACTGCTAGTACCTGAGATAACGTTCCAGGAAGTGGAGTAAATTGACGAGCTTTGCGCTGCGGGCGTGGGTCTTGCCGGCCTTGCTGCACATAAGAGGTCGGCTGCTTGGTGGTAAATTGTAGTTTCGGGGCCTGCGCTGGCATCTTCTGTACATAAGTCATGTTGACTTCAGGGGTATGCTCTTTGTCTTTCTTACTAGCAAATCTCTTGCCTGATGAACCTGATTCACTGTACCATCCTTTCTTGAGCCCAGATTCAATCTCCTCACCCATGGCTATCAGCTGGCTAAAAGATTGGACGGCCGTCACTAGCATTCGTGAACGAACCGGCTGTGATAGAGTGGACACGAACAACTTCATTAAGTCACGTTCTGAAGGTTCGGGCATGATCTGTCCCGCCATGTTCCTCCAACGAGTGGCATACTCCTTTAGAGTCTCGCCTTTTTTCTGCTCAGCTTTCTCCAGGTCTTCCCTTGTAATGGTGACATCAAGATTGAACTTGAAGTGTTTGACGAAAAGATTTGCTACTTCTTCCCACGAGTCTTTCCGGTTGATCTGGTGGTTGGTATACCACTTCATTGCAGCATCCTTCAAGCTTGCTTGAAAGGTTTGAATCATTAAAGGTCCATTAGAAACATATCTGTTCATGAGCCCTTGGTACATCTCGATGTGCTGAATTGGGTTCGAGGTGCCATCATACTTCTCGAAGGCTGGCATTTTGAATTTATCGGGCACTTGGACCCGAGTAAAAACAGACAAATCAACAGGCGGAAAACTTTGAGTTCCCTCTACTTCACGTAATCTCTGGTCGAGCTTAGCCAGCAATTTAGCATTTTCATCATTGGGGGGTGGATGAAGAACATCGGCCGCCGGAGACGCACTAGTGTCAGTCAAAATGACATCGTCTAGTTGAAAGGTTGGATTAGTATTCACTGCCGGAGCTTTGTCGAGGCGAAGACCTTGACGAGTTGGAGGCGGAATCTCCGATTGAGAGATAGCATTGATCTGTTGTTGCTTGGCCATGAGATCACTCATCATTTTGGACATAGCAGCCGTGATCTGCTCATTGATTGTATTCATGTGTTTTTTCAGCTTTTCGTCAATCATGGCTGCAATCTCAGCTTGATTGGCCATCCTTCTTTTGGTCACCGATCGAGTATTATGAGGATGAGGGGGATCCGTGGCAAATTACCTGCAAAAGTAACGATTGAATGAATACAACAAGTAAGAATAACGAGTCGATCCATGACATCCCTTAGATCCTCAAGATGAAATTTCTTTCAAAAGACCAATTCGTCCAGTAAATCCCGAAATTCCAAATTGCTTCAATAAAAACTTAGACTAATTCCAAAATTTACATATTATAGCTTAACGTTTTTCATTGAATTGCTCAGAATGGAAAATGTCTTAAAAGAATTCTTATAAAAATCGTTCAGAAACGACATCTATTACCAGAAAACGTTGATAGCAAGCTAACATTTCCTCCTAAAAAAAGAAAAACTCCCTAAACCAAACAAGAAATCAGATGGTCTTCCTCTTTTTAGAGGCTACATGATCTATAGACGAATGGGCCTTCAAGGCACGCCGTAATCGTGCATTCTCTTTAGCCAGAGCATCTGCCTTATCCTGGGCCTTCATCGCCTTTTCTTCGCTGATTTTGATTTGACTCTGAAGGGTATGCCGTACTGTCACGACCGGGATCTTCGGGAGTATCTCAGCAGGGATGGTATGATACTGAACATACCGGTCCGTGGCAAAGTGACGCTTCATTCTTCCAGTGGGTTTATCTGCGGGCCAAATCAGCTTCTGAGTGGAACAATTCTGCCAAGCCTCAGAATGACGCCTAAGCTCGACTCTGTAGGACTCGCCTTTCTCGAACTGGACTTGAAATTCATTGGGCCTGAGTGGAGGTGGGACATCCTGCAGAACTCGGAATTGACGTGTAACCCGAAGGGGCTGATAGCAGGTTGCCCCATAAATGCCCATCAAAGGTATGGGCTTCTGATCGCCATGGTATAGTCGAGCCTCGACCTCCCGAAACCACACAGCTTGCCAAAGGAAAATCTTAGAGTTTGGATCTTTGAACAGATTGACCCATTGCGTATAGTGCAAACTCTTAGTTTGATCTTGTATCTGTTTGAACCTTAAAATAGGGTTATCAGTCATGCCCATTTCAAATACAGTCATATCTTCCCCAAATTGAGAAAGGTGTGAGAAAAGCCAGATTTGTAAAACCTCAATCGGGGCTCGAAAAGTTCTATCTTTTCCTTTCTTGAATCGTGTCAGAGATATGAAAGTCTCTGCTAGAATTGTGTTTATAAAACTAACTCCACCACATATTAGTTTTACCGTCCAAGCTATGACAGGATCAATAGCATTTTGACGGAATGGAAAAATGATGAGTCCAAAAAAAGCTAAGATAAAAATTTTAGATCTCATGAGGACAGAGTTATTTTCAAAACATTCGATAAGAAAAGATAATGGGCATGCTTGACAATTACCCCTTAACACTTTTTCAATTTCCTTTTTAGTCAAATTCAA
This sequence comes from Syzygium aromaticum, assembly GCA_024500025.1. Lineage (NCBI taxonomy): Eukaryota > Viridiplantae > Streptophyta > Magnoliopsida > Myrtales > Myrtaceae > Syzygium > Syzygium aromaticum. Next base: position 34,775,351 of record CM044892.1, read on the forward strand.
AAATTCAGCAAGCACTACCACAGGATCTACCTTAATGGGTGGTTCGACTATATCCAACTCAATCGATTTTCCAATGGCAATACTGTATTCTTCCAGAGTCGGTGTGAGCTCAAACTTACCTCCCAACACAAATGTGGTTGTCTCGGGGCACCAAAAATGAGCGAATGCTTGCATGATCCCACTCTGAACATCTATGTCTAGGATTGGCAGCATGAATCCAATGCGTTTGAGAATGTACTGTTGACCATCTGGCTTCAACTGGCTCCATAACTTCTTGAGCTCCAGCTTCGGAGTAGGCACGAAACGGATATCGAGGCGACCCATTCTTATATAGACCACGTGCCAAATGACTCAACCTAAATCATGGACCGACTCAAAATAAGATGAAGAAAACCAAAGATAAAGCTCGAGAAATTACCGTCTTTGGGGAGAAAATGTCAATCACAGAGACATGCACATGAATCGTGAGTTTAAATCTTAATCTATCTATCCTAATGGCTTTTGCAAAATGAAATGATGAACGGAACGACGCGTCGCAGCCTCGCGTACAATCATCATGACTAGTCGCAGCCTCGCATACAATAGTCATGACTAGTCGGGTCCAATCACTTCAGCTTGGTTCGGTCGACAAGGGTAACCCCCATGCGTTGTAGCCTCACGTGCATGAGGACGACCCTTGAGCCATTTTTTGGAAAAATTTTCGGGATTCAAATGGGATAACCTTTAGCGAAGGCTTACCGCCAAGGTTAAAGAACCACCTAAATACCATCTTAAAACTATGGGTGTGACCCAGGTCCGGTCACAGATTGTGTGTGATGTAGTGCAAATACTGTAAATCATGCACAACAATTATATGCAACCAACACTTCAATAGTACGAAAATTAAATTAAATTTCACTCCACCAAACCTGCAAAACAAAGGGTTAGCCAATCACTACTCCCCTTATAACTCCCATCCTGCAAAAACATGTAACACTTAAAAATGAGAATTCAATTAAATTTTGCCAAATCGAGTGATTTTTGTTTGAAAATTCTTTTTTGGCCTAAGTCCTCCATAAATTTTCAAAAAAATTCAAGTTTGTCCCCAGCGGAGTCGCCAAGCTGTCGCGACCTAAAAAAATCGTGTTTTCGATCTTAGGCTAATGGATTACTAGATCAATTAAATTAACTAATCTAGCTCGAGTTCTCCCAAACTCTACCAATTCGCAACTTAGGTCCAATTATGAGTATGCAAATATTTTCAATGGGAGTCGCCACTAATCATTTAAGGTAGGTTGATTAGAAACCTAAATAAAATAGCGGGAGTACTATTTTATTTCTACGAACCAGAAATTATGAATTCGGGGACTTGGTTACGCTAGATTCCCTAACGCCCTTTCGGTACCAATTTCAAGAAAAATACTTAATTTGGCAATTTTGATAAATCCTGATTTAGAGTTTAAAGGTGCATAAATTTTTTATTTTCACTTATTTAAATGAAAGCTAACCTATATGTAATGACGTGCAAAAATTGACATGCGATTAGTACAACCTAACATGCAAATTATATGTCATGCGACGACGTGACCTATTTCTAATGACGGGCATATTATTTATTTTTTTGTATTTTTTTTAATAAAATTCGGAATTAAAAATGCCAATTATCTAAACATGCAATTTTAAACTAAAGGAATTAACCTATTCTAGAGTAATCTTTTGGTTTTTTTTTTTAAAATCAAAATTCGAAATTAAAATCAAGTAAAAAAAAAATAACCGCTAAATCTTTCGAATTAAGTTTCGATCTGAAGCCTGACAGATCGATCCTAAAATTCAAAATACCCGCTATGGAAATAACTCTATCTAAAGCCTGATAGATAGATTTATTTCCACGTGTGCGGTTGCGGATTAGGAAATTTTCCTAATCGATCACATCTTGAAAAAAGTAGATATCTCAAAGATTTTGGATATATTCAAAGGATTTTGAAAATTCTAAATTCCATCCAAATTTGGCAAGTAATAGATATCTAAGATTTCAAAAAAAAATAAAAAAATAAATCCTTATTGGGATAATGCCTATTATTCAAATATGCAAAATTAGATATCAATAAGCACAAAATATGCAATGAAATATCCAAATTGATTCAGATGAGATATTTACCTAAATGCGCAAATAACTTTCCAAATTTGAATCGCCGGCGGATGGGGATCGCGCGAACGGACTGGTCAACGAAGGCTCAAAGGGAAGCTTGGCTAGGCTCCGAGCTCACGGACGAAGCGGCGTCGGTGGGTCACTAACGATTGTGGTCAGCACGGTAGAACAATGGCCTGCGGTGATCCTCGCAAGATCACGGTCAGCCATACTCTGCTTGGTGGATGGTCGACGGATCAAGTTTGACTCGATGGATGACCAGAACAAGGAGCCCAACCGAATAGCAGCACCGTCGGGTCAACAAGAGCGGGCAATGTCAACGTTGTCGCAGCCAGCCTTTTGATGCAGAGCGGAAAGATTGGGTCGACTCTTGGTGCAGCAACAGCAGGCACCGCTCAAGGAGACAGCAGCAACACAGATCGTCGTCTAACGCAAACCGGGACAACCACGTTGGAGCCTACGTCGAACTGAGGGAAGATGACGCCCTCTCCCACTCTCTTGCTCGCGTCTCTTTCTTCCGCTCTCCGAAATTCTCTTTTTCTCTTGTCCCCAAAATTATCAGACTCTCCTCTTGTTTTTTTCCCGTGAGAAAGCCTTGACCCCTTTTGTCAGAGCCCCTAGAACCACTTAGGAATATTGTAGATATCTTCTCCTCCGACTTTTCTTTCCTGATCCTTATATATTGCCCTTGCCTTTTCTTGAGACTGTCCAATATATTATTCTGAATATATGCCCCCATGCTGACCAAATTCCCTTTGCTTTCTTTCCCTCTTTTGTTATTTTCTTTCCCTGCATGCGCAAAATGAATTTTCTTTCCTTCTCACCCCCTTTCAACCGTGGCTTCAGAATCTTCCCGATCAACTTTCTTATTTTTCTTCTTCTGCTCCTCTGCCCATGTTGAATTGATCTACACAAATCAACTTTGCTCTTTTTCCATATTCGTTTTTTCAAATAATCATGTGACCAAAAAATTTTCACGATATTATCTCAATATCCCATAATCCAATGCGTCACATGCGTAACGCACATGTTAATCTTAACCACTTTAGGGAATAACGGGTTTAGCTAAATCTTCAATTTACACGGGCTTGATCCAATTTATTCCATTGAGCTTGGAACCATTTGCTCGAACCCATTCGCCATCGGTCCGATAGATATGCAAACTATATGGGCCTAATTAACTGTTAATGAAATGCTCCTGATATCTATATGCAATTTACTTAATATTTTTTGTTTAGGAGTCGGTGCTGATTCCTAATTTTCTATGCAATTATTCACTAAATGGTTTGCCAAAATTTAGGTATCAACAACCATAAAGTGTTTTCGATTGGATAATCATTTTTGGCAAACGAAACCAGTGAAAGTTCAGAAAACTGATTTCGAGAAAATACGTCCTCTCAAACAAACTCGCCCCAAACCTAGTCAAATGGAGCTTGAAATAAAAGCAATCGATGCTCTCCGGTCGAAGAAAGCCCCAGGGACTGTCAAACCACAAGAGTCGCGGGGTCCCCCCCTTCACATAAACGTGAGACCCCGCTCCTTCCTTTTGTTGTCTCTCTCGTTCCTGAGCAAGAAAATCCATAAAAACAAAAAAGAAAAGAGAAGAAAAGAAAAGAAAAATCCAATCTCTCTCCCTCTCTCTCTCTCTCTCTCTCTCTAAGAATGATAATTAATTTTCAAGAAAGCCCCCTTGCTTGTCAACCGTTTCCGTACTGACAATTAAAAATAGCTGTGGAGCATTTTGGATTTGAAGCGACCAAAGGCAAATGTAATACCGCGATTCCCATCTTTTCACTTCCAATTATGGGCTCAAGCGTCGCCAAAGTGGCCTAGCAGAATCGTGACAACTTTCTTGCATGTCCTTTTTTTTTTTTTGGTCCGAAACTTTCGTGCATGTTCACGTGCCGCGACTTGACTTTTTTCGCGTGGCATATAATCAAGCTATTGTAATTTTTTTTATTCACAGTATAGGAAGCAACCTTGCCAAAAACCATATATGGGTAGAGAGGAGAAAGTACCAAAAAAGTAATCATCATATTGCATTATTGTCATCTCAGTCCTAAATCTTTTAATCGGATCAATTTAGTCCTAAATCTTATGTATTTGTGCTAATTGAGTCTATCCGGCTAATTTTGGCTGAGAATCATTGACATGGAAGCCAACCATCTTACATGATGTGGCTGGCACTTACGTGGACATTTTTTAATATATTTCAAAATTTTTATGGTATTTTTCTTTTGTTTCTTTTCTTCTCTTTTTTTTTTTTTGAGGGAGGGGCTAAGGGAGTTGTGTCGTGGCCTTCCTCGGGGCTGGTGAGGGTCAGTCGACGACCCTTGTTGGCCCTCAGCCCCCAAAAAAAAAAAAAAAAGGGAAAAAAAGAAAAATACGTTAGTGCCGGCCGCGCCACATAGGATGATCAGCGTCCACGTAAGCGATTAATAGCCAAAATTAACCGGATTGACTCAATTATCACAAATGCATAAGATTTTATGATTAAATTGATCCAATTGAAAAGCTTAGGAATGAATTAACATCAATACAATAGGTTTATAACTTCTTTTTGTACTTTTCCCTAGATCAAATGCTACCTCCGGGGCAAAAAGGAAAGCGTTTGGAGCACGACCAAGGAGTAATTGGAATATACAGGCTGGATGGATGATTAGAGAAAGAATGTGAAGGTAAATAACAGCTTAAAGCAAAATCGCATCCCAATAATACTAGTAGTTCTTGACCAGCTCCAAAAGAATGTGTACAAACCGCCTTTTGTTAACCCGCATTGGTATGGTAATTGCAATGTCCGAAATTGCAATCTTTATGGGCTTTGGTGAGGTACTTTTGAGAGCGACCACTTTGGAAAAACGCATTCAAGAAAGAACAAAACCGAACAACCTTATCCCCATCCCCTAAAAATCACATAAAGCAGACCACCACACGGATTCAATTCGCCTTCTTTCTCATTTTTTTCCCAGGAACAAAGGACATAATCAGGGCCCACCTTGCATGATTGCTCGGTATGCCAATGGTCAAATAGTAGCACGTAGCCTCCCCTCCGGGATTGGACAACAAAAGGAAAAAAAAATTATGAGACTCGACCAATAGTACACGCAACACGGAAATTTTTTCGCTAATTAAGATTTTACATTCGGACTTATCATTTGAGTTCGTCCCTCTAATCTCCCTTAAGCTATGTGTGAACAAACTACGTATATTTATTATAGATATACTGATTTGAAATTTTTTATGATAAAAAATTAATTTCGAAAAAATTTACCTAAAATGTACTGATTTGAAGTTTTTGGTAGGCAAAAAATTAATTTTTTATTAAAGAATTTCATACATCGGCTAAGACTTTCAAAGAAAATCTTCCAAACTAGCTAATAGATCTACCGGTGAACCGTTAGAGAAATTTATGTTTCTTCAAGTTCCGATTGGAATTGTTTGTGGACCTCATAGAAGGTTAACCAACAGATCGATCAACAAGTTGAAGCTTTCCTTTTGAAAATAACGTTTTGCATTTTTTAAAGTTACTAAGAAAGAGACTTTTATCTCAAAAAAAAAAATAATTTCCCATTCATAAACAATATCGGTTTTTTCTTCTCCTTCTTCTTCTTCTTCTTCTTTTTTTATGCCTCTCCTCTTGGCATGTATCCTCTTAAATGGGTCACGTCGGCAACTCGGCCAATTCATTATTCTAGAATTGCATATGTTGCTTTTCCAACAAACGCTTGCCGGACACGTGTTGTGTTGCTTTATTAAGCCCCAAAATGTCTCCACCTACCTAAGAAAATAGTCAGCAAAATCTTTGTCCGATCTAATTAACAACTCGATAGATGTGTTTTCAGTCGTCTTCGCATTAATCAAATGCAGTTGTCCTTGTAGCGGGAGCACAATAGACGGCACACTGTAAATTGAATGGCCCTTTTGTGCCTTCATGTTGACTGACTAGACGCGCTTTTGATCGAGCTTTTTTCCCAATGCGCACATGAGAGATCATGCTATGAATTACCATCAGTGCAGACTTTCCGAACAAAGCCCCAGACGCACAGCACAATTTTCTAACTCCAGTTGCATGACGCTACATGAATACATGCACACGTACATGTATGCGCGATCTCTAAGGTTACCACACGGCACATAAACCTTTCTTTTTTTTTTCTCTCTCTCTCTCAATCTGTACCACGGTTTCACTTTTCTGTCGTAATTCTAACACGGTTAATCTCAAATTGAGTACTCTCTGACCATATGTGTCCTCTCGATGGACCTTGGTAACACCAAATTCACTCAACGCGATGTCATGATGCGGCGAGGAAAGGAAAGGAAAGAGGAGGAGGAGGTGCTTGTTATTCTTCTTTCCCTCGTTTCTCCAACTTATAATGCCGGATAATCTTTGCACGAGATATTGTTTAGAAATTATTTGCCCTCTGGCGGAAGAAGAGCCCGGAAACCATCAAGCCACAAAAGTCAAAGGAGGAGGAGGTGCTTGTTATTCTTCTTCCCCTCGTTTCTCCAACTTGCAATACCGGATAATCTTTGCACGAGATATTGTTTAGAAATTATTTGCCCTCTGGCGGAAGAAGAGCCCGGAAACCATCAAGCCACAAAAGTCAGAGGGTCCCATCTTCAAACGAACGCGAGATTGCCCCTCTCGTTCCTGAGCAAGAAAATCCAAAAGACCACCCACAAAAAAAAGAAGAATGAGAAGAAGGAGGAAAAATAAAATATCCAGTCTCTGTCTCTCTCTGTGTGTCTGAGATTGATTATTAATGATATTCAAGAATGTCCTGTTCGTCAATCGTTTCCGTACTGGACAATTAGAAGTAGTTGGGGAGCACTTTGATTTGACGGGGCCGAGGTAAAGTAATTTTGGCGGTTGCCATCTTTCCTAGAGAGAAAGGTGCGGAAGTGGATATATATATGCGCTGATAGCGTCGAAAGCTCCGGATCACCCCGCAAATCGTAGAGGGGGTCTTTCCTTCGTCACCTTTTCTATCCGTTATCGTCGAGAGATTTCCGGGCCTCGTGGCAAAAAAGGCCACCCGCGAAGAGCGAAACGAAAGAACACATCGAACTAGACCAAGGAGAAAACTGGAATTCATGTGGAAGAGAAGGCGCGCAGTCAAAAGAACAGGGCTTCGAATAGGTATGTCGTGATTTTTAATACGGGGTCCGGAAATCTCTCAAATCGAACTAGGATCGAGGAGAGATTGGAATACATGTGAAAGAGACTGATTTGGAAGGAGCTATCCACCACCCCACCACCACCCCCCACCTACCACCAAGGGAAATAACACGGAACGACAGAAGAAAATTCACAAACGGAAGAGATGTGGTCATGTTTTGGACAACATGACATAACATGGAACTAAGCAGCCACCTCCCACAAAAGATATAAAAAGAAACAAAAAATCGCCAAGCCAAACCCCCATTTTATATTGTACAATACTAAATCCTTCGCCTGTGGCATCCGTCAATCCCCTCCCCAGTTCTCTTAACCCTGTGGCCTCCTGCTGCTGCTGCTACATGGGTCAAAGCCGCGATCGCTTCGCAAACTTATGCCTCGTTTGCAGCACCTCAGGGCGCACATGATGACTGTTCCATTGCTGTACTTTTTCTTTTTATTTTTTATTCCTGAAAATAGGTTTGGAACGGAAATCCGTTCGGCAACGCATATTTCATTTTTCTAATTCCGAAACAAATTTTTAGTCCAAAAATAAATTTGGAACAGAAATGAGAAGTAAAATATTTTCTACTTTTTTTTGTATCTTAAACAGAAACGATAAATAAAAACTCTTCTCATTACTTGCCCTTACCTTCTGCCTGCACACCGCTAGTCGATAAATGGAGAAGAGCGTAAGAGGGAGAAATTTTGTGTCGTTATCAAACGCGTATCTCTGTACAGAAACTCATGCGGGAAATATAAATAGAAAAACCTATTTTCGAAAAAGAATGATTATCATTCGCCTCCTTAAATACTAGATAATTTGACGTCTCCACGGGATTTGACCCGGACGCGACCTCGCAAAAGAGCCTCCAGACCGAAATGAAAAATGCTTGCAAAAATATCCCCGCCCATCCGTCCAAAGCGACCCTCCAGATCGAAATGAAAAGCATGCCGAGCAAGATTGAGTAGCAACTTAAACTTTGGATGGAAAGGTGATAGGAAAAAGGAATTTGAACGTAAATTGCAGCTTGAAGCAACATCACGTCATTTTAATATTAATACTAGTAGCTGTCGATCGGTGCCAACCCAAACCCTCCCACCCCCTCAAAAAAAAAAAGTGTACCTCCGCATTGGTATCGCTATCGCGGTCGATGATTTTCACGACAAGAAAGTGGTGCAAAATGGTGCAATAGAATGCAGCCCGATGGATCAGAAAGCAAAACCATCACAGAGATCAAATCACATCTCTCTCTCTCTCTCTCTCTCTCTCTCTCTCTCTCTCTCTCTCTCTCTCTCTCTCATTTGTTACTTTTTTGCCCAAGCAATGGACATGAATCGAGGTCGAATTCTTATTTGTTACTTTTTTGCTTGTCATTTTCAGAAGCGGCGGACGAGTGAACAAACAAGCGTCGGGTGTGGACGACAACGTCGACCGTTTAGAGAACCTTCGACGTCGAACCGAGCTCACGCGCCACCTTACGTTCACTGTTCAGAAAGTCCACAAATAAATGTCTCCACCAAATCTCGAGAAAACGAACACAAAACTAAGAGATCATCCCGGACGCTATTATTGCATATGGAGGGAAAAAAGGGAAAGGTTTCGGCCGAATTCAGAGATGCAATTGGCCGTGTCATGTCACGAGTTATCTCAGAGCCTAGTCCGACCCACTTTGCTCCTTTTGTTTTTGTTTAATCCGTTAAGTATAGACGGACGAGAGAAGGCCATGCAATATGTCCATTTTCTATTATCTCTCTCTCTCTCATCATCACCATCCACCATCAAACCAGACCCAAGGCACCCTTTCGTTCCAACCCACTCGGTATCAATCCATACACGTGCTCCTCCCTTCTTCACTTCCTCTCCTAATTCTCAATCTAGAAAAACCCACCCATCTCCTTCTCCGCCAAAGCGCACAGACCACGGAAGGACCCGCGAAGCGATAAAATGGTGGCCGAGATTATCGACAAGTTATTCTCATTACGGACGCCACTATCAGGGGCCGTGGTCAGACCGGAAGAGCTTAATCCTGGGGATCATATTTACACTTATCGGCGGTTTGGCCTGTACTCGCATCACGGTTAGCCATTCGTCCTCTTTTTCCGTTTCCATTATCGTTATCGTTTTCTCGCAACATGGTTACCTGCTGGACTGAATCATTATTTGTTATCTTTCATTTTGCCAAAGGACAGTAGCTCTATGTGCTTGACATGATAGTTCAACTCAGCGATTATCAAATCTTGCCCTCCAAATCAAAATTATTTTATCTTCATTTCTTTCTCTTGTTTTTTCTCCCTTTCGTCTCCTTCTTTCAGTTCTGCCATGGCAGAGCACCATCAACCCAGCCATGAGATCATCTTATCCCCGTTTGGTGGCCTTCGGGATGCTGCCACTGACGGGGATGTTGCGGAGGGCACTGCCGGCGGTCCCATGGCCATGGCAGCTCTTGCAAAAGTGTGCGACTAAAGGAGGTCGTAGTTGTTGTAGTAGCAGAACTTGGTGCTGGTGGAATCGCGGCGAGGGCATTTCAGCTGCTCTTGCTCTGGAAGCTGAGGTCTCGTCGTTTTTCTCTTCTTTTTCTTGTTCTTTTCCCTTTCGTCTCCTTCTTTTAGTTCTGCCATGACAGAGCACCATCAACCCAGCCATGAGATCAACTTAACCCCACTTGGTGGACTGATGCTGCCACGGACGGGGATGTTGCGGAGGTCACTGCCGGCGGTCTTGTGGCCACGGCAGCTCTTGCAAAAGTGGTGCGACTAAAAGAGGTTGTAGTTGTTGTAGTAGCTGAACTTGGTGCTAGTGGAATCGCAGGCATTTCAGCTATTCTTGCTCTGGGAACTGAGGCCTCGTCGTTCTCGGCGGGGCTCACCCACGCTAATTTGTATACCTTCTTCGTTAATACATTTCCACATCCGCGCATCCGGCCTCCCGTCCTAGGCCTCATCCTCGCCTTCACCGGCTCTGTGTCTCACCGAGTCCTCGACGACGAGTTCTCAAGGACTTTGAACATCAAGAAGCTGATGCAATTCCCGGTGGGGCTCACCCACACTAACTGGTTTACCTTCTTCGTTCTTCCATTTCCACAGCCGCCTATCAGGCCTCCCCGTCCTCCGTCCTCGTCCTCGCCTTCACTGTCTCTCTGACTCTCTGGGTCCTTGGCGAGCTCGAGTACTTGGAACCCCTAGAAGCTGATGCCGTATTTGGTGGGGCTCACTCACACTAGTTTGATTACCTTCTTCCTTCTTCCATTTCCACAGCCTCCCATCTGGCCTCCCCGTCATCGGCATCATCCTCGCCTTCACCCGGTCCTCGACAAGCTCTCGAGTACCTCAATCACCGAGAAGCTGATGCCGTTCCCGGTGGGGCTCACCCACACTAATTTGTTTTACCTTCTTCGTTCTTCCATTTCCACAACTGCCCATCCGGCCTCCCCGTCTTCGGCCTCGTCCTCGCCTTCACCGTCTCCCTGACTCACCGGATCCTCGAGGACTTTGAACGCCAAGAAGCTGATGACGTTCTCGGTGGGGCTCACCCCTACACTAATTTATACAGCCTCTGTTGTTGGACCCGCTCATTCCTTCTTCATTTGTCCATGTCCCTACCCTCTCTCTCTCTCTCTCTCTCTCTCTCTCTCTCTCTCTCTCTCTCTCTCTAGACGCTAGTAAATAAAAACAAAAATGGTGAGATGAGAAGCTGGTTTTTCCCTCAGACAATTCGAGCTATTGGTATCAAATGATAGAAAATTATCCGATTTACATGGTTTGTCCTATATTTTTTCCTTCTTCCTCGACATCTTTCCTCCTTCAGTCGTCTCTCTCTGAATATTCTTCTTCACATTTCCTGAAGGTCAAAATTAGTCGGTATAAAAACGTACCTTAGTTAAATCACGTAAAACATTGAAACTTTGTGATTTGTCATCATCAAAGTATATTCTCCATCCATCTTTGATTCTCCAACACAATCCTCTCTTGCTCATCGACCCACATCTATTCACTTCTCATTCCCTATTGATAAGTTGATTACATGGTAACTATTTGCTATGGGTGATTTGGGCAACCGATTCTTTTTCTTTATTTCACATGCTCACTATAGACTCTAATAGGAATCTACGTTGGAGGGAGCCATGTCATTCACTTCACAAGAACAGGAGTCGACAAGACATGTCTCGATTGCTTCCGACAAGAAGGCGAGAAACTTCATTCCCTCCGTTCATATGCATATGGGCGGCCGCTGCTAGAGTATTGGTTGACTAGATCGGGGACCTGCACGACCGTGCCCGATACCAAATCGCCCGAGGAAGTCGTAAACAAGGCTTGGGAGCTTCACGAGGGCGATAGTTTTGGCGAATACAATCTCTTCAACAACAACTGTGAGCACTTTGCTACTTTTTGTAGGACCGGTAATCGGGCAAGCGCACAGACAGCATTAATCAATGCTTTTGAGCTTAAGGCCAAGGGAGTCAAGAACTGGGCAATCAAGATTCTGCAGGGAATCAAAGCTCGAGTGAGCCAAGAACCCGTCCAACTTGCCTTCCCCCATCCGTCTCCTTGCTAGCAATCATTATCGTCTTTTTGAGAGAGTTATTATTTGTCAACGAGCAGTAAAAGGATAGGGAGTTTAGTCTTCTAGGTCCAATTTAATAAACGGTGAAATCACACTTTGTTACCCACGTATAATGAGACAGCCAACTATCTCTCTTTCTGTTGACAATTATGTCATACGTTCCCTTTCCATTTATGATTTTTATTCTTGCAGCATATTAATGCTTTAGGCCGTGGCAGCGTGAAATGACGATGAGACCCTTTTACCGCATTTTCAATGAGGTTCGATTTGGGTCTTTCGTGGGTAAGTGATGGCGATGGGACACGTGAGCCCCACACGACGAAAGAAGATATATCTATGATTGGGACAGCTTTTTGAGACTTGACAGTTAGCGAAATGTCCGGCGCCCACGTACGGGCGGATCTTAATTGTTAACGATACGAGGAACATTCCACCAAATCAGATCTTGACCGCCGATATTTATTGATGTCCGCTCCCGTCAGGATGTCTTTTGCTGTTGTAATATTTTATGTCGAGGTCTGAGTATTTGGAATCTCTAAATACGTAGAAATCGTTCAAAGATAATTAACATATTTTATCTGGCCTTCCAAACCCAGCTTGCCTTACTGCGGAGAACTGGGCTGCTTTCCACCAAATCATGATGGCGCGGGCACACCCTCTCTATCACACGCACAATCAACATGGGCACATTTTGAACACATGGTGTGGACGGGTCAGTCCAACTTGCGCTAACAAGCATATCCATTGGCCAAGCTAGTTCATAGAATACAGAAGATGAATCTGCAATGAGCGGAGGTGATGAATAAAGAATTACTGATCGTCCGAGAAAGACAGCCGAGTTGGGATCAATAGTCTAGGAGACTGTTTCCTATCAATTGCAACTACTTCTTTCCAGGGTTTCCACGACTTCATTCATCAATGGCCAATGCTTTGGCAAAGCTGACACATTTGAATGCAAGTGCGGCTACGTAAAGAGCATCCTTCGGAGGATATTGCCCTTCCAGTGGAGAGCCCATGATTCTAGTCAATTTCCTTTTAGAAAGATTAGGTTAGACCCCCTCCACCAAAATCTGCTAATCAGTCGGACAATTTCCATCATATGATCGCGTTCCAATCAAAAGCTCAACCAGTACCATCTCGAAGCTATAGACATCGCCCTTCACATATAAATGACCTGTTCAACCAGAATGATATGATAATCTAGCATGAATTTGCTAAACATGGCTTCAGCCATGGTCAAACTAAGTCCAAAGTGCAATGTTCTCTGCTATGATTACCCCAAGCAATGCAGAAAGCCCATCATATTACCTGTGGCTATGTACTCAGGTGCTGGCGCAGCCATAAGTTCCAATAACCTGTGTCGTCACATGTGTTCTGTCTTTGTCTGGACCTTTTCTTGCCAAACCAAAATTTGATATTTTGGCATTATAGGATTGTCGAAACACATGCCAAACAAAAGGTCAAAGTGAATAAGGTCTCTTTTCTACTGCTAGCGTGATCTATACACCAGTAAACTTGGACAATGCAGATTTAACAAGCTTAGCTCAGGCTAATGAGTGGTATTATAAACTACCTATGAAAAGAGTAGCTTGGGAATATGCAATTTAGACAAGCATAACAACAAAGTCCCCCAACCAAAAAATAAGGAAAACATACTCGGGTGGCTAATCAGGTTTTGAAGATGTTTTGCAATGATAACTCCAGTGTTATATGTGAAAACCTCGCCAGAATGAAAGCCTGAACGCATAAGGTTTCAAATTCTTGCTACTGCCAGAATGCAGGAAGGAATTGTAAAAAGAGAGATGTTGCAAACTTATGCGAGTTATTTCAGCACAGAAGAAGATTTTGGAACCAAATTTTAAAGGTAACAGCAATGTGGTATTGCTTAATTTAATCTAAGTAACGAACATGAAACTTACTGAGTCCAGCAATATGTTTGAGGGCTTGAAATCTCTGCAGATTATTTGCCTGACTAACTAGTGCAAGAACATGAGGCCTTTGGCTGCTCCCATTGCAATTTTAATCCGTGTGACCCATGGAAGTGGTTTAATGGCCGACGCCCTTTGCAGCAGGAAAGAAACATGATTTGTGTAGTACATTGAAACAAGAAAAGATCATATTTACCATAAATTTGAGGCAAGCATGTATATATCGCCCAAGAAAGAAGCTTACTTCCAAAGAGATGGTTCTTTAGGGTACCTTTGGCTTGAACTCATGGACAAGAAGTAGTTCTTTATCCTCTAAACAGTATCCTATTTGCCCGACAATGTTTGGACGAGATAAGCTGCCCAGGAAGTTCACCACTGACTGCAAAAAGTTATCACTCTCTAATCAAAATGGGGTAAAACCTCATAATTTCACATTTTTTAAGTAGACGAAGCAAACGGCAACCAATTTGTGTGATAAGAAATTAAAGAAACACAGAATGGCACCCTCAAAGCCATCTACCGTGGACTCACCCTACAAATTTTAGATGGTAACAAATAATCTGAAATAAAAACTTGGATGAAATATTCACTGATGCATCATCAACCATGTTCAATAGTAAATCCTGACATGTGAACCACATAGTTGAATTTCATATGCCTTACTGTAAGTACACAACCTCATATTCATGTAAACCAAGGAGTAAGCAAATCTTAAGCACTCAATCTATTTATAAAGCAAGTAAACATCCCTGGCACGATTTTGACATCGGCAAAGCTAATTGACGATGAGATTGATGACTGTATGGGTGACCATGTAGAGTCTAAAGCACAGAATCATACAAGCTCTGATACGCAACATGAGAATAGAATGCACTCATCTTGTGTAGTACAAAATAGATGTCCACCTTCCAAGAGAGACAACAGCATCTTGAGTGAAGATCAATTTTGAAAAATTCATATGCTAAATGGACTTATGTGGAGGCTAAGTCCTTCCCTCCTCATCTTTTCCCTTTTAAAAGACTTGCATGCTATTAACATGTTGACCTCCATTCACCAGGTGATTCATGAAAAAGAAGATGGCATAATCTTATTCATTCTTCTAAAGATACTTGAAGAAGAATAGTTATGTCCACTGTCTCCTAAAGTAGTAGAAGTTTGGACTCAAACAATTATGTCACCTCACTTTCAGGGCAGGCCAGCATATTTTTCCACAAATAAAACATCCTCACTAAGGATGGTTTAAGTTCCTAGAACAACGTCGAGAAATTCCAGAAGTGGCTATAATGTCGTAAAACTCATGTTGGGATTTAATGTTTCAGGTACATTGTAGTGACATCCTCTGAGTTTAGCTTAAAAGGCCAGGATATAAGTCACAATAGTTTCTGATGCCGCACCTAAATTCCTTCTGTAAAATGCAAGAAGACTCCCTACATTTCAAAATTTACAAGCTATTACAAGACTTTTACCATAATATTTATAAACAATGAAGATTCGTAAGACATTTCTACTCCACCTCTCAAGAACCTTAGAGATAGAAGCTAAGCTGGCAAAGCTTCTCTCATCCTACTTGTTTCCTCCACTACCATGCTGTTTGGCTGCTGGAAAACAAACACGCATGTAATATGCACTACACAACTTAGACATAACAACTGTAGGACAGGATTGTGGAATCTCAAGATTTAGATCAAGAACACGGTTGTTCACTTGAGGTATCTATAGATCAAATGGTCCTATAATTTACAGCTGCTTGCCTTCTCATCCACACACCCCGAGATGGCCACTCAAATGTGCTTTCCAAAACAGATATGCCTTAACCATTTGTGTCTCATCACTTTACATCCTGACAACCTGATCAGCAAATTGGTGAAAACAACTCTTCTCGAAATTTTTTGACTACTTAAATCTCCAACGGTACATGCGTACGGAATCTTATATGAGCCATGTATTTCACCCAGCACTTTGCCTGCTGTTTTGATTTTGAATAGAGATAAAATAAACACAGCAAAATTAATGACACCAGGCATAGGGTAGGCAAATTTTTGCTCTTCTATTGCATGTCTGGAAAATACTTACACTGACCCAGAAGTCCTTGAAAACAGAATCTCACAAGATTTTTCAATGTTTTCATGTGGACTTGAAACCATACAACGGAAAAGCAAGCTGACTTTTCTCCAAGCTCTTGCATAGAATTGCTCTTGGTCATAGGACAAGTCACGGACCCTACAATAAAGGACAAAAGGAGCAAGCACTGTCTTTTCTAAATAATTGTAATCCTAACAGAATAATCTGGTCCTCATCATTGATCACACCCCCAGAAATATGTGTTCAGTAGGGCAACGACATATATTCTCGAAAGGAAGAAAGCAAATTGAGATAGTGAGCCTCATTTTAAATTAGCCACACAAAACCAGAACAATCTAGCGACAAAAAATGCCACTAACATCTATCATCTCGTTCTCATTTTTCTACAACAAACTATGTATCTGGACACGATTCTTCCCCCACCATCATAATAGAGCTTCTTGCTAAAAATGCAATAGTGATCAACATTAAATACTGCAAAGCACATGCAACCCGAGCTTTCCTGAGAGGAACTAAGATTACCTTCCACTCTTTGAATCCTTGCATGCTCTCTGGGTTCAATTTTTGAATGGCAATTGGAGTCATTCTTTTGCTCTAGGAAGACCCCTTCTCATCAAGGCAGCCTTTGAACACTACCAAAACCACCCTTGCCGAGAATTGTATCAGATCTGAAGCTTCTTGTTGCAACTTTCAGCTATGCAAAACTAAAGACTCTGTCTTCTGAAGTGGAACAACATTACCATTTGGAATAGACTCATTTGACCTCCCTCCCAAGCTCCAGCTCAGGCCAACCTCAGAAGATGATGAACTGCTTAACAGTCACAGCTGGTCCTCCTGTGACTACACAAGTGATGAGAAAAAGGTGAAGAATTCGTCGTGAGCTGAAGACAGGAGCTAGAGACGAGCAGGAACTAATTGAGTTATAGAGGTGTCAGCGGGTGCAAAAAGAGTTTGTTATGGAAGTTTAAATCTGTAAGTTGTTAATGGACATGTGTATGAAGCATATTCCTTCATAATCCGCTTTGTCAGTAAGTTGAGGCTTGCATGAATTTCAAGATAATTCAGAAAGCAGGAGGGGAATAACTAGTATGACATGCAGAATATCTATAAGATGTATAGTTAGGATTCCAGCTCTTGCATTGAAACTCCCACACAGTGTTAAACATCACTTTAACCCAAACGCTCAAACTGTTGGGACTGAGTCCATCTTGTATATCAAGCATGTTCCATAAGTACACTATGACCACTATGTTACATTCTCGTGACAAGTGCCTTCTTCTTCTCCTCGTTCATATCTGCTCTCTAAATCATTTTATTCTCATTTCTCGTCTCAATTTCTTTCTAATTTTCTTTTGCCTCAGTATTCCAGCTAAAGCATCAAAACTTAATCTATTGATCCAATGAAATGCCCAAACCAAATGCTAAGGGTAACAAAGTCCAACCAGAGGAGGAACTAAAACCAAAATTCTGTGACAAAATTTCCTACTTGCTAACTCATATGCAACAAAAACAACCAAATATGATAACTTTGACCCATGGAATCACAATTTGAAGTTCACAATTATCATAAGGTTACAACAAACACCTGCATTCTCAGGGCAAGACCGGCTGGAGATTACATCCTAAAAATGCACAACTCATGGTGAAAAAGACACAGAAAACAAAACAAGAAAGCAAGAAAGAATTGCAGAAAAAACAAGAAATTACCAAAACCAAACAAGCAAGACAACTCAAGCCAACGAACTCGAAATTCTATCAATTAAGCGAGAAACGGATATAAAAAGTCGAGTAAACAACTTTCACAGCTAAGACTCGACTAATTTAGACTTATTCATCGACATAAAGAATCCTACGCATCAACGAAAAGCTTACCCATAGCAGAACAGTAATTGTTATCCCCTGTACCGGGCAGCAGCGGGCTAATAGTCAAAAAAAAGTTTTTTCGAAGCACTAAAACATCTTAAATTTGGCCGACCCAAAAGATAGCCCCAGGCAGGCGAAAACCAGCGCCAAACATAGTAATCAGTAATTGGTTCCAGCAGCGCACGCAGAAATTCAAAAATTCACTCCAACCAAACCGTAACTCTAAATCGACATCTGTAAAATCCCACGGCTCCGCGACACCCTAAATTTTCATTACTACACGATTTTGGAGCTGAACAACTCATGGATCGAACCGGCAACCTCAGAATTCAAATGGACCCAAATTCACCACTTTAGCTACGAGAATTTCCTTCAATCGAACGGATAAAGAGTTTCAATCCTTACCGGGCGCTACGAAACGAAGTTAAATCCGACCCATGGAGACACTCAAAGGACGTTGCTTCATCCGAACTCTCGTTTTTCCCTCTCTTGGTGCCGTTGCTTTGCTTCGTTTTATTGTTCTTCGGGTTTCTCCGCAGGGAGTGGAAAGAGCCCGTTTTAAATGGGCTGAGAGGGCTGATTTGGGCCTCTGGGCTTCCTTTTTTTCTAAAGCCCAATCCACACAGTTCCCATCGGCAGATATATCTTCTCTCATCCTCAAAATTTGACTGTCTGAACTTCAGTATAAAAATTTGGCTTGGGGAAATTCTATGGTTATTGAGAAAAAAAAAAATTAACATCGGCTGGTTTCAAAAAGGTAGTAAGTAATAAATGTTGAAAAATTGACTATGAAATTGTTAATTTTGCTATTGATTAAGGAAAATTACGATATATGAACTTGAAGTGCATTTTATAATCATGGAGTTGTGTTCCCAATGATAGGAAAAGAAATATACTTCATGTACCGGTTTGAGACTTCTTAATTTCTGATTTCTAATTTTTGTAGCCCGCTCATTAGAGTTATTTTACATACTGAATAGTAAATACCTCTCGTATTTATTAAAGTTGCATAAGTATTAGCACTGAAGTTGATTTCAAGTGATGCGGAATTCCTAAAAATATTTCAGATTGCAGAGTAATTTCTAAATTTTAACCCCCCAAAAGAAATCAGAAGTAAAGCTTGAGGTTTGCCCAAACACACCAGCTAATAACTAAAGCTATCATCATTTTTTACGAAATCATATTCTCTTACATCACAATAATCAAAACGAATATGTTTTCCCTGACATATCGTGTTCATAGTATCACACTAGCACAAAGTAATTATTGATGGTGCGTGCGTCTGGCGAAGAAATGCCATGGCGGATTCGTATCGAGAAAATGAGTACGTTTTCCCTGAGAATTAACTCGATGCCGCCTCTGGACGGTTCGAAAACACTCGAAGCACTCAACGTAAGGACCTTGGACTCATCACAAATGATCGCCGGACCTTCCCCAATTGGAGTTAATTGCGATTGACGTATCTATTGGATCCGACAAGAGTTTTAATGTGGAAAAGCTCGAGTGCACCGCTCATGTAGAGAAATCTCATAACTCATGATTATGGACTTTATCCCTTGCTTAGTGGCTGGTGAGCCTCGCAGGAGCACACCGGCCATGGTGAAAAGAAATAAAAGAAAAGAGAAACTAAATAAAAAATTGAAAATAATTGTCAATGTCAGTATCAGCTATGTCACGTAGGATGCTCGATGTCCACGTCAACGATTTCCAGCCAAAATTGGCCGGATGAACTAAATTGACAAAACGTCAAAAGTTTATGACTAAATTGTCCAACTCAAAATGTTTAAGATTGAATTGGCATAAGTTTCAATAGGTTGATGACCTTTCTTGGGGGAGCTTCTGCTGATGTTTAAAGCCTAAGCATGAAAAATAAAAAGATTAATATAACGAAAAACCCTAAACTGGTACACTTGTGATAATTTTACCCCAAACTAATTTTTTGATAACAAAAAATTCAAAATCGGTACACCTGTGATAATTTTACCGTGAACTAATTTTTTTATCACGAAAAACCCCAAACTGATACATCTGTGATAATTTTATCTCAAACTAATTTTTTGACTATCAAAAACCCCGAACTGGTACACCTGTGATAAATTTACCCTATATTAGTTTCCGTTAAATTTTACTGTCAAATTGCTGAATTTGATGACACGTGGTAATTAATGGGTGTACCGGTTTGAGATTTTATTTCTCTGTTTGTCACAATTTTTATGAATTTGTGATTTTTTGTGATATTAATCCAATTAACGGAGGGTAAATTTGTCACAAGTGTACCGGTTTGGAGTTTTTTGTGGTAAAAAAAATTAGTTTGGAATAAAATTGTCAACGGTGTACCAGTTTGGGATTTTTTGAGGTCAAAAAATTAGTTCGAGATAAAATTGTCACAGGTATACCAGTTTGGGATTTTTTATGGTCAAAAAATTAGTTTTTGGTAAATTTGTCACAAGTGTACCAGTTTTGGGTTTTTTGTGATAAAAAAAATTAATTCAAGGTAAAATTATAATAAGTGTACCAATTTAGAATTTTTTTATGGTATTAACCCAAAATAAAAACAAAAGAGCTTGGACTTTTGAAGAGCTACGAACTTCCTTTTGTAAACTTTAGATTGTTGATAGAATTGAGGATTAGCCATAGAAAAACTGTTCCCCTCTTAAAGAAAGTACAGCATCTCAATTCACAAGCCGATGCATGTGCTCATACACTTATCAATTACCATGAATATTCCAAAGAACTTACAAGAAAAACACCACACCTAGTAACTGCTGGGTAGAATTGAGATGAAGCATCCACAGCCCAAGATTAATCCTAGGAAAAATGGGAAAATGCGGAGCAACAGACTTTGATCACGAGACATAAAGTACCGACAACATAATAAGTGAATTCAGGCATCCCATGCCATTTTTTAAGCACTGGCAGCTTCAACTGATTCCAATTTTTCCACGACTTCAGTAATGGAAGGCCGCTTGCGAGGAGTCTCTTGGAGCCATTTTAAAGTTAGCAGCGCTACTTGGAACGCAGAATCTATAGGATAATTGTCCTTCAATCTAGAGTCTATTATAGTCTTTAGTGTTTTCTTTACTGCATAACAGTGGTCAGGCCCACTCCACCGAATGATATTTCAATGCCGGATGATCAATTGCGCTTAGGCCTGTTAGTACCTCAAGCAACACAACGCTGAAATTGTAAACATTACTCATTACATAGAGACGCCCTGTAATGTACCGGAAATCGTGAGGAGACATCGCAACAATGTCCACACTAGACCGGAAAATTACTCAATGCATTCAATGTATGTATGTTAGATGCTACTGAACCATTGCCTTATATTGGTGCTATACTAAATTAAATTTGTGTGGACTTTATTAATGAAATGGTTTGGACATATGGCTGCATCAAAATAGATTCTTCGCTAGTTGGAAACATTGGTCTGGAATAACAATGGCCAAACCAACGTTTCCAACAGGTCGTGTTTGCCTAGGGACAACACTATTGGGCCCGTGTCAAGTTGGGCTCTATGAATTAGAGATCTCATCCTCTCATTTTCACCTTTATTTCTCTCTCGCAAATTCTAAAGAATTTCGACTTTCTAATGATTTTCATTTTGGATATACGATTCGCTTGCCGGTCAGGATGAAATAATTTATTCTACCTCTGGGGATCATGATGTCCCAAGAGGCATCACCATATGTTGACTGTCTGGCATTGATCCGTCGTCCAAATGTTGCAAAAAGCAGTAGAGTCTCTTAAAGCGAACAGTCAACCATCTCACTTTTTCTACGGATTAGAGGCCCAAAAAACAAGGAGAATATCCGATTCCGAACTCTCATTGCTCAACATAGATATCTGCTTTTATCTATGACCATGAGGAGACAACGATCGGGCCACGATGATCGATGACCACATGACTGACCCAATCAGGCCACGACCGGGGAGATATTTGAACCATCCACCCCATTACATCTGACATGGCCAGGGTCCTTTGGAAAACATAGAGGTTGGTGGCATGTGCCCAAGGGTGTTCAAGACTCGCATGCAGCGCAAATAAGACTTGGTTTAAGAAAGGAAAAATGACACAAATAGTCCATGGACTTTAACCTAATATGTAATGTGGTCTATCAACTTTTAATTTGTTCAATGTGTCTCTTGAACCTTAGCCGAATGTGCAATGTAATTCCTGAACTTTCAGTCTGTTTAATATGGTCGTTAGACTTTTGACATGTGTTCAATTTAGTCATTTAATTATATGAAAATGTTCAATGTCGTCTATGAACTTGAATTAATGGAAGAACGATATTAAATATTTTCATATAATTCATGAACTAAGTTGAACATTTATTAAAAGTCTATGGACCACATTACATATTGGACCAAAGTCTAGGGATTATATTAAACAGATTAAAGTTTCAAGGATCACATTACACATTAGGCTAAAGTTCATGGTCATTATCCTTTTAAGAAATCCTATAAGTTGGCTTAGTGAAATCAATCAGGCCCTTGACAAAAAAAAGATTAATCAAGGTTGTAGGCTCCATTTGTTTTATGGAAATGATGTGGAAAATATTTTTCTAAAAACAATTATTTCTATAGCTTGAAATACTTAGTTAATGAAGAGAAATATGTTATCTGACCCGAAACACATATGACCCGCATTGAAAATCCAGGCCGGTTTGGTCCGGGTCAACTCAAGTTTTGATTTTTTTTTCCTTGTTTTTTGTTTTTTTGGTGCTATTACAAGCTTAGAAGCTACATCCACATATGCTCTCGGAAATTCCTCATGGAAGAAGCAAAGTTTAATTCCAACCACACCCGAATATAAAGGAAGAAAAAGAGAATTTCCTAATTCCATTCAGCACACAAATTACACAAAAAGATACAAAAAGCGCAGTCTCTCTCTCTTTCTTTGTTCTCTTTTTCTATTGACTAAGTAGCTTTCTCACTTCCTCACTCTCATTCTCCAATGTATCAGCTCCATTAAGTCCACACCTGTGGTTCAAAATAAGATCCAAGAGCAAAAATATGGAAAATGATTGTCACTAGATCTTATGCCCAGATGGTCTTCATACTTGTCTGCTATCTGTAATAGCCTCTATGGCCTAAATGCACATTTAGCATCAATATACATCACCTTTCCCTCACCGCCTCCTTGATCTAACAAAAGCTGAGACACAAGGGCTTTTAGAAGTGTGCTCTTGACAAAGCCACATCAATATTCATCGCCTTTCCCAACTCATTTTTGGTAAAGTAACGTGTTTCGGTTCGGTTCGTGTAATGACCCGAATCTAACTGAAACATGTCACAATACCCATTTTATAATCGTATACCCGAACATAGTGAGACCCAAACCGAAAATACCCTAAAATTTCGGGTCGGTTCATATGTCAGTTCGGGTATAGTGTTCGGTCCCCTATCGACAACAATATAGGTCTAAATATTTTTCATGGATGATAAAACTATTTTGCTTTCATCTATTTTAGCAAGCAATACAAATAATCATTTTTAAGAAAATATTTTCCAAATCATTCTTTTTTTTTTTAGAAAACAAACATACTCATAAACATGGAACGTGCTCATACAGAGAGAGAGAGAGAGAGAGAGAGAGAGAGAGAGAGAGAGAGAGAGAACTTTTGTAGGCTCAAAGAACTCATACTTAGGCCCCGGACCAACCTTGCCCGACCCAACGATTCAAAGGGTCGATAGGCCTCCGAGACAGCGTGAACATGTCAACTAGGATATCTTTGCTCTTTAGGAAAATGACACAAATGATCCTTGAACTTTGGCTCAATGTGCAATATAGTCCCTAAACTTTATCTCATTATGTAATGTTGTCCGTGAATTTCTAATTTATTCAATGTAATCCCCAGACTTTCAATAAATGTTCAATTTAGTCTCTGCACTTTATGAAAATATTTAATGTTGTTCCTAAATTTGAATTAATAGAATGACAACATTGAACATTTTTATATAGTTTATGGACTAAATTGAACATGTACCAAGTTCCATGGATCATATTGAATAAATTAAAAGTTCAAAGACCATATTGTACATTGGGTCAAAGTTCATAAATAATGTGTCATTAATTCTCGTTTTTTAGACTTCTCCTTGATACATAATGAGTCACAAATTAGTGTGTGAAAGTGCTCTTTCACGTGTTTCTATTCTTCTCTTGCTTAGAAATGGGCACCAAGCACACATCGGAGGAAAAGCTGTAATGTATTCAAGTATTAAGAGAATTGTATAAGTGTGGTCGATCAAGTTTTTTTTCCATATCGACCAAAAAAAAAGTATTTCTTCCTAATCGAAAAAGGTGTTTTTATTATTTTGGAGAAATTAATCATCTTTCACTAGGAAATTCAAATAGAGTTTTTGTTGAGATTGTCATCTTACGTGGGCGCTACCTTTTTAGAACTGAATATTCTCATATGTCTCGACAAAGTGACATGCCACTTGTCCCAATAATATGAAATACACCTTATATTCCATGAGATATATCCTATTTCATTTTGCCCTAGACTTACCCAACATATGAGGTAACGATCGTCCTGAATTAAGCGCTATATTCATGAATCTAACATAATTATCGAAATTGCCATAGAGATCATAACAATTGCACATACAAAATCCAATCGAGTTACTTTGGCTCCAGATACGGTCAATTGAAATTCACAAGTCTATCACATGGATACATCGGCTTCAATAAACTAGATTTGAAGTGTGATATAGGACTTGATTAGAAAATCCATGCTAGTTCAAGGACTTGTTAAATAGATCAAAAGTTCAAGGGCTGGATTGGAAGAAAAAAATATGATAATTTAGGGACCAAAAGTAGACCAACAGTGAAAAGTCACATTTGAAATTATAACTTGGATGTTGGTGGGACACTTTTGGAGTGGCCAAGAATCGTGACGCCAGATGTGAACGGGCTCGAGAGTGAAAACGAAAGCTTAAGATGGGAAAGAGACTGTTCATGCATGCTCACGTGCCGCAGCTTCACTTTTTCGTGTGAGATATAATCAAAAACTTAGTGTAGTTTTATAACTAATCTCTTATTGCACGCTTATGCATGAGAGATTCGCAGTATAGATACCAACCTTGCAAAAACCATATATGGGTCAAAAGCAGCCTGCAGGGCAAAAAGGGAAGCGTGCGGAGCAAGACCATGGAGAATTTGGAATTCTATTGGATGGAAGGATGATTAGAGAAAAGAATTTGAAGGCAAATTACAGCTTAAAGCGACATCGCACCACATTAATACTAGCAGCCCTTGATCAGTTACAAAAGAATGTGTGTAAACCGCCGTCTGTTGACCCACATTGGCATGGTGATTGAACAATTGCAGTCGGTTTTGCTTAGGTCTCAAATTGCATTCTTTTATGGGTGTTTGGTGAGATAATTTTGAGAGCTATGACTTTGGAAAAAACGCATTCAAGGAACAACAAAAGCGAACGACCTAGTTCCACCCACCACACACCCCCCTCCCCCGCACCACAAAATCTCAAAAAGCAAACCATCACATGCATTCAATTTACTTCTTTCTCATTTTTCTTCCCCAAGGACAAGGACATAAATCCTCATAATTAGGGGCCCCCAGCTCGCATGGCCGCTCTGGGTATGCTAATGGTCAAATGGTTATGCGTAGCTGCACCTCTGGGATTGAAGAAAGACAAAGGAAACATATTCATGAGATTTGACCAATGGTACACGCAATGGCATGTTAATTATTCACCAATTAAGATTCTTAACATTTGAGTTCGTCCTTATTGTGGGAGCACGCGGTAGACGACACACTGTAGATTTGAAGGGCCCTTTGTGCCTTTACGATGACTGAATAGAAGCGCTTTTAAGTAAGCTTTTACCTATGCACACATGAGAGATCATGCCATGAATTACCATGAGTGCAGACTTTTTGAACCTCTAGATGGACCTTGGTACAAATTGTACCAACTTATTAGTTTCTTGTTTCTTTTTTTCTTTTTTTCCTTTTTTTTTTTTTTGGATTGATGCGGCGGTGCTCTTTAATGTAATTTTATTGGATCGCCAAATTCACTCGACACAATGTCATGCATCGAGAGGAAAGGAAAGAGGAGGAGGGGGAGGAGGTGCATGTTAATTCTTCTTTGCCCGTTTCTCCAACTTGCAATACCAGATAATCTTGCAAGCTCTCTCGCCTGCCCTCAGCCCCTCAGCTTGTTTCCTCCTCCTCCTTTCTTGAGAAAATGGTTTTGCACTTGCCATGCATTTCGGTTGGTCGATCGCACGTTTCCCACTGCTGATGGGTTCTGAGTGTTTCGACTGTTCCTGTGTATGTTATTGTGGTGATTTATCAAAAGCTATCGATGCTCTCTGGTGGTGGAAGCAAAAAGAAAAAGCCCGGAAACCATCAAACCACAAAAGTCAAAAGGGTCCCATCTTCAGATAAACGCGGGATTGTCTCTCTCGCCTCATTCCTGAGCAAGAGAATCCAAGAAACCAAAAGAAAAGAAGAAAAGAAAGAGTAAGCCCTGTTTGTCAACCGTTTCAGTACTGACAATTAAAAATCGTTGTGGAGCACTTTGATTTGCCGGGACCGAAGTAAAGTACTATTGCGTTTCCCATCTTTCCTTGCTAGAGAGCCTAGGGTTCTTGGAGAGAGGGTGTCGAAGTGGACGTACATGCTGATAGCGTCGAAGCTCTGGATCCCCGCAAATCGTAGAGGGGTCTTTCATTCGTCACCTTTTTTTATCCGTTCTCGTCCAGAGATTTCCGGACCTTGTGGTAAAAAATTATGACAAACCTCTCCGGAAGCCCTACTCTTTTTAATGCATGCATGCCCGCTAAAAATAACCCATCGTATTGGGGGAAGGAAATGAGCCGTAAAGAGTGAAACGAAAGAGCACATCAAATTAGGTCAAGGAGAAATTGGAATACATGTGAAAGAGAATTATATTGCATCCCCATGCGATGAGTTGTTTGAGCAAGTGCGCATTAAAAATAACAGGTTTCCGGATAGGTTTGTCATAATTTTTAATACAAGGTCCGGAAATCTCTCAAATTGAACTAGATCGAGAGAAATTGCAATATACGTGAAAGAGAATGCCCCCCCAAAATAAAGAAGACAAAATCCACGAGCCCACCACCTCCCACCAAGAAAAATAGCACGGAACAACAGAAGAAAATCCACAAACAGTAGAGAAGTCACGTTTTGGAAAGAACAACGTAGCACGTAGCATGGAACTAAGCCACCTCCCACCAAAAAATATAAAAAATGAAAAACATCGCCAAGTTCAAACCCAGTTGCCCCACCCCCACCCCCATTTTATATTGTACGTTCATAGTACGATACAAAATCTTTCGCTTGGGCATCCGTCGATCCCCTCCCCAGTTCTGTCAACCATGTGGCCTGCTGCTGCATTGGTCAAAGTCGCAATCGCTTGCATGCTTTCGTGTCAACGCAAGGCGTTGAATTCATACCTCATTTACAGCACCTGAAGGTACGCATAATAATCAGTTCCCTATTATTCTACTTTTTTGTCTGCGAGAACAAGTTTAAAATAGAAATCCCTTTGATATTGAAATTTCATTTTTTTTATTTTTGAAATAAAATTTTTAATTCAGAAATAGGTTTGGAACAGAATTGACGAGTAAATTTTTTTTTTTATTTTTCTGTTTCTAGAACAAAAAAAGATATAAAAACTATTCTCATCGCTCTCCCTTGCCTTTCGCCGCACGCCGCCGCTGCCTGCCCACCGGTCGCTGCCCGTCAATGAATGGAAAAAAGTGTAAGAAGGAGAAATTTTATATCGTTATCAAACAAATATCTCTGTTAAGAAATTCGTGTAGGGAATATAAAATAGAAAAATTTATTTCTTGAACAGAATAGTTATTATTCGCGCCATTGGATGCTCAATAAAATGACATCTTCACGTGATTGTCGCGTATGGTGACCTTCGCAAAAGAGCCTCATACAGAAATGAAAAATGCTAGTGAAAAAATTCCCACCCATCGGTCCAAAGCAACCCTCCAGATCGAAATGAAAGCATGCTGAGCAAGATCGAGTAGCAACTTAAACTTTGGATGGAAGGATGATAAGGGAAAAGGAATTTGAACGTAAATTACAGCTCGAAGCAACATCACGTCATTTTAATATTAATACTAGTAGCTGTGGATTGGTGCAAAAGAATGCAGCCCGACGCATCGAAAAGCATCCAACCACATCTCTCTCTCTCTCTCATTTGTCACTTTTTTGCCCAACCTGTGAACATGAATCGAGTCGAATTCTTAGTGGATCATGCTTGCTAGAGTCAAACTTTTTTGCTTGTCATTTTGTGAAGCGTCGGACGTGGACAACGTCGACCGTTTAGAGAACCTTCGACGCCGAACCAAACTCACGCACCACCTTACGTTCATTGTTTAGTAAGTCCGCAAATAAATATCTCCTCCAATTTTTGAGAAACGAACACAATACTAAGATCATCCCGGATGCTATTGCATATGGAGGAAAAGGAAAGGTGTCGGTTGAATTCAGAATTAGCAATTGGTTGTGTCTTGTTATGAGTTATCCCAAAGCCTAATCCGACCCACTTTTCTGAGTTTTCTCATGTTTCTTTTGTTTAATCTGTAAGTATTGGCGGACAAGGGGGAGGCTCTGCAATGCAATGTCCACTTTGATTTCTTTAAGGCTCCAAGATTCATAACGAGGCCCCCCCTCTATTCCTTTTTAATTGTCGCCCATGTGAGCACTCCCTCCTTAACCATCCTACGGTAACTCCTTTCCCTCTCTTTTCTCGGTGTGCTCTCATGCTCCTCCTTTCTTTTCTCGGCGTGCTCTCATGCTCCTCCTTCAATCTCTCTCTCTCTCTCTCTCTCTCTCTCTCTCTCTTCGTCACCATCATCAAACCAGACACAAGGTACCCTTTCGTCCCAGCCCACTCAGTATCGATCCAGACTTTGTGTTCCTACCTTCTTCAAATCCTCTCCTAAGTCTCTCAATCAATAAAAACCCAACCAGCTCCTATTCCGTCAAAGCACCCAAGTACGAGAGACAACAGAAGGACCCGCAAAGTGATAAAATGGTGGCTGAGATTATCAACAAGTTATTCCCATTACGGATACCACTATCGGGGACCGTGGTCAGACCGGAAGAGCTTAATCCTGGGGATCATATTTACACTTATCGGCGGTTTGGCCTGTACTCGCATCACGGTTAGCCATTCCTCCACTTTTTCCGTTTCCATTATCGTTATCGTTTTCTCGCAACATGGTTACCTGCTGGACTGAATCATTATTTGTTATCTTTCATTTTGCCAAAGGACAGTAGCTGTAGGCGCTTGACATGATAGTTCAACTCAGCGATTATCAAATCTTGCCCTCCAAATCAAAATTCTTTTATTTTCGTTTTATTCTTCTTTTTCTTGTTTTTTCTCCCTTTCGTCTCCTTCTTTCAGTTCTGCCATGACGGAGCACCATCAACCCAGCCATTAGATCAACTTAACCCCGTTTGGTGGCCTTCGGAGTGCTGCCGCCGACAGGGATGTCGCGGACGGCACTGCCGGCCGTCCTGTGGCCACGGCAGCTCTTGCAAAAGTGGTGCAACTAAAAGAGGTTGTAGTTGTTGTAGTAGCTGAACTTGGTGCTAGCAGAATCGCGGGCATTTCAGCTGTTCTTGCTCTGGGAACTGAGGCCTCGTCGTTCTCGGTGGGGCTCACCCATACTAATTTGTTTACCTTCTTCATTAATACATTTCCGCATCCGCGCATCCGGCCTCCCTGTCCTAGGCCTCATCCTCGCCTTCACCAGCTCTCTGACTCA
Organism: Syzygium aromaticum; assembly: GCA_024500025.1. Lineage (NCBI taxonomy): Eukaryota > Viridiplantae > Streptophyta > Magnoliopsida > Myrtales > Myrtaceae > Syzygium > Syzygium aromaticum. The sequence continues at coordinate 34,804,861 of CM044892.1, forward strand.
CCGAGTCCTCGACAAGTTCTCAAGGACTTTGAACACCGAGAAGCTGATGCCATTCCCGGTGGGGCTCACCTTGACTAATTTGTTTACCTCCTCGTTCTTCCATTTCCACAACCGCCTATCCGGCCTCCCCATCCCCGGCCTCGTCCTTGCCTTCACGCTCTCTGACTCACCGGGTCCTCGCAAGCTCTTGACTACTTTGAACACCTAGAAGCCAATGCCGATTTTGGTGGGGCTCACCCACACCAATTTGTTTACCTTCTTCCATTTCCACAGCCACCTATCCGGCCTCCCCATCCTCGGCCTCATCCTTGCCTTCACCGGGTCCTCGACGAGCTCCCGAGTACTTTGAGCACCAAGAAGCTGATGCCGTTCCGGGTGGGGCTCATCTAGAATAATTTGTTTACCTTCTTCGTTCTTCCATTTCCACAACCGCCCACCTGGCCTCCCCTTCCTCAGCCTCGTCCTCACCTTCTCCGGCTTTCTGACTCACCGGGTCCTCAACGAGCTCTCAAGGACTTTGATCACAAGAAGCTGATGCCGTTCTCGGTGGGGCTAACCCACACTAACTTGTTCGCCTTCTTCGTTCTTCTATGTCCAAGGCCGCCCATCCGGCCTCCCCGTCCTCAGTTTCGCCTTCCCTTTCTCCAGCTCTCTGGCTCACTGGGTCCTCGGACGATCTCTCGGGTGCTTCGAACCCCTGAGAAGCTGATGGCGTTCTCAGTTGGGCTCTCCCACACTAATTTGTTTACCTTCTTGATTTTTCCATTTCCACAGCCGCCCATCCTCGGCCTCGTCGTCGCCTTCACCGGCTCTCTGACTCACCGAGTCCCCGAAGAGCTCTCGAGGACTTTGAACGCCAAGAAGCTGATGACGTTCTCAGTGGGGCTCACTCACACTAATTTATTTAGCCTCTGTTGTGAGACCCGCTCATTCCTTCTTCACTCTACTCTAGTAGTAAATAAAAGGAAAATGTAGTCTCTGAATTTTAACTTAATATACAATTTGATTTTTGAATTTTTAATTTGTTCGATTTAGTCCATGAACTTTAGCCTAATGTTCAATGTGCTCCATGAACTTTTAATATATTCAATATGGTTCATGTTCAATTTAATTCCTAAACTATATAAATATGTTCAATGAAGTCCTTCCATTAATTCAAGCTCAGGGATTACATTGAATATTTTCATATAATTTAGGGACTAAATTGAACATGTATCAAAGTCTAGGGACCACATTGAACAAATTAAAAGTTCATGGACCACATTGAACATTAAGCTAAAGTTTAGGGACTAAATCGAACAAATTAAAAGTTCAGAGACCGAATTGTATATTGGGCCAAAGTTCATGGACTATTTATGTCTTATCTCTAAATAAAAAAGAAAATGGTGAGATGAGAAGCTGGTTTTTCCCTCAAACAATTCCAGGTATTGGTATCAAATGATAGAGAATTATCCGATCTACACGGTTTCTACTTTTTTTTTCCTTCTTACTCAACATCTTTCCTCGTTCAGAAGTCTCTTTCTCTCTCTCTGAATATTCTTCCTCACATTTCCTAAAGGCTTGAAATTAGTCAGTATAAAAACGTGCCTCGGTTAAATCACGTATAAAATTGAAACTTTGCGATTTGTCATCATCGAAGTATATTCACCATTAGTCTTTGATTCTCCAACACAATCCTCTCGCTCATCGACCCACATCTATTTGCTTCTCATTCCCTATTAATAAAGTCAACTATGTGGGAACTATTTGCTATGGGTGATTTGGTCAACCGATTCTTTTTCTTTATTTCACATGCTCACTATCGATTCAAATAGGAATCTACGTCGGATGGGGCAGTGTCATTCACTTCACAAGAACAGGCATCGACAAGACGTGTCTTGATTGCTTCCGGCGAGAAGGCAAGAAACTCCATTCCCTCCGTTCATACGCATATGGGCGCCCACTGCTGGAGTATTGGCTGACTAGATCAGGGACCCGCACGGCCTTGCCTATTACCAAATCGCCCGAGGAAGTTGTAAATAAGGCTTGGGAGCTTCACGAGGGCAACGGTTTCGGCAACTACAATCTCTTCAATAACAATTGCGAGCACTTTGCCACTTTCTGCAGGACCGGCATTCGGGCAAGCGCACAGACAGCATTGATGTGCTTTTGAGCTGAAGGTCAAGCAAGTCAAGGACTGGGCAATCAAGATTCTGCAGGGAACAAAGCGTCCAACTTGGCTTCCCCAATCTGTCTCTTTGCTGGCAATTATTATCGTCCTTTTGAGAGAGTTATTGTTTGTCAGCGAGCAGCAAAAAGGAAATAGAGTTTAGTCTTTCATGTCCAATTCAATAATCAGTGAAATCACACTTTGCTACACCCGTATATTGCAACAGCCATCTCTCTCTCCCTCTCTCTCTTACCGTTTTACAGTATTGTCATTCGTTCTTTCAGTATATCAATGCTTTACGCCGTCATAGCAGGAAATGACGATGAGACCCATTTACTTTATTTTTAATGAGGTTCGATTGGGTCTTTCTGGGTAAGTGAGAGTGATGAGCCCCACACGACTAAAAAAGATATGTCTACGATTGGAACAACTTTTTGAGACTTTCCTGTCACTTGTGACAGTTAGAGGAATGTCCGGCACACGTGCGGGGGACCTTGACTGTTAAAGACACGAGGAACATTCCGAATCAGATCTTGACCGCCGATATTTAACGATTTCCGGTCCCCTCAGGATGTCTTCTGCTGTTATAAATTTTGTTTTTTATGTCGAGATTTGAATATTTGGAATCTCTAAATACGTAAAGATCCTTTTCTAAAATAATTAACATTTTTATCCGGCCTTGCCTTACCGTGTGGTTAAGGCGTCACCCGCAGGAACTGTTAGGCAGGTTTGGGTGATGACTCGGGCACGGAGAGCAAACTTGATTGTTGGGCAGGTTAGAGCTGCTCGACATAATTCTTAAGCTCGGAGAACAGGCCCGCTTTAGGCCAAATCATGATGGCACGGGCTTACTCTCTCTCTATCACACACACCGACACATACAGAATCAACATGGGCACATTTTGAACTTAAAGGCATGGATGGGTCAGTCCATCTTGTGACAACAAGAATATTCATTGGCCAAGCAAGTTCATAGAGGTGATGAATAAAGTATTACTGACCGTGTCCGAGAGAGATGGCTGAGTTGGGATCAATCATCTAAGAAACAGTGTTTTCTATGGGCTGCAACAAATTCTTTTCAGGGTTTCCACGACTTCATTCATCGGTGGCTGGTGCTTGGGCGAATACTGGAGACATTGGAATGCGAGTGCAGCCTCATAAAGAGCATCCTTCAGAGGATATTGCCCTTCCAGTCGAGAGCCCATGATTCTAGTCAATTTCCTTTTAGAAAGATGAGGTTAGACCCCCTCCACCATATTCTGCTGATCAGTTGGACGATTTACATCATGCGCTCACATTCCCGTCATATGCTCAACCAGTACCATGTTGAAGCTATAGACATCGCTCTTCACTTATAAATGACCTGTTCAACCATAATGATGTGATAATCTAACATGAATTTGCTAAACATGGCTTCAGCCATGGTTAAACTAAGTCTAGAGTGCAATGTTCTCTGCTATGATCACCCCAAGCAATTCAGAAAGCCCATCATATTAGCTGTGGCTATATACTCGGGTGCTGTGCATCCATAAGTTCCAATTACTTGTGTCATCACATGCTATCTGTCTTCATCTGGACCCTTTATTGCCAAACCAAAATCTGATATTTTGGCGTTAATGGACCATCGAAACACATGCCAAACAAAAGGTCAAAGTGGATAAGGTCTCCTTTCTACTGCTAGTGTGATCTATACACCTGCAAACTTGGACAATGCAGATTTTATAAGCTTAGCTTGGGCTAATGACTGGTATTGTAAACTACCTATGAAAAGAGTAGCTTGGGAATATGCAATTTAGACGACCAAAACAACAAAAGCCCACCGACCAAAAAGTAAGGAAAACATACATGGGTGGCGAACCAGGTTTTGAAGATTCTTTGCAATGATAACTCCCGTGTGATATGTGAAAACCTGGCCAGAATGAAAGCCTGAACGCATAAGGTTTCAAATTCTTGCTGCTTCCAGAATGCAGAAGGGAATTGCAAAAGGAGGGATGATGCAAACTTATGTGAGTTATTTCAGCACAGGACAAGATTTTGAAACCAGATTTTAAAGGTAACAACAATGTGGTATTGCTTAATTTAATCTAAATAACAAACGTGAAACTTACTGAGTCCAGCAATATGTTGGAGGGCTTGAAATTCTGCAGATTATTTGCCTGTGTAACTGGTGCAAGAACATGAGGCCTTTGGCTGCTCCTACTGCAATTTTAATCTGTGTGACCCATGGAAATGGTTTAATGGCCGAGCCCCCCTGCAGCAGGAAAGACACGTGATTTGTGTAGTACACTGAAACAAGAAAAGACCATATTTGCCATAAATTTAAGGCAAGCATGTATATATTGCCCAAGAAAGAACCTTACTTCCAAAGAGATGGTTATTTAGGGTACCCTTTGGGATGAACTCATGGACAAGAAGTTGTTCCTTATCCTCCAAACAATATCCCATTAACCTGACAATGTTTGGATGAGATTAGCTGCCCAGGAACTTCACCACCGACTGCAAAAAGTTATCACTCTCATATCAAAATAGGGCAAAACCTCATAATTTCACATTTTTCTAGTATACGAAGCAAACAGGCATCCCCTGCAGAAAAAGAGAGGAGACAGCAACCAATTGTGCGATAAGAAATTAAAGAAACCCACAATGGCACCCTCAGAGCCATCTACTGTGGATGCTACAAATTTTAGATGATAGCAAATAATCCGAAATAAAAACTGGGATGACTATTCAATGATGCATCATCACCCATGTTCAATAGTAAATCCTGACAAGTGAACTGCATGGTTGAATTTCATATGCCTCACTGTAAATACACAACCTCATATTCATCTAAACCAAGGAGTAAGCAAATCTCAAGTGCTCAACCTATTTATAAAGCAAGTAAACATCCCTCTCATGATTTTGACATCGGCAAAGCCAACGGACGATTAGATTGATGACTGTATGGGCGACCATGTAGAGTCTAAAATAGAGAATCATACAAGCTCAGACATGCAACATGAGAAAAGAATGCACTCATCTTGTGCAGTACAAAGTAAATGTCCACCTTCCAAGAAAGACAATAGCATCTTGAGAGATGGTCAATTTTGAAAAATTCAAATGCTGAATAGATTTATGCGGAGGCTAAGTCGTTCCCTCCTTATCTTTTCCCTTTTACTAGACTTGTATGCTAATAACATGTCGAACTCCATTTACCAGGTGATTCATGAAAAAGAAAATGGCATAATCTTATTCATTATTTCAAGGATACGAGAAGAAGAATAGTTATGTCCAGTGTCTCCTAAAGTAACATAAGTTTGGACTCAAACAATTGTGAGACCTCACTTTTAGGGCCAGCCAGCATATTTTTCCACAAATAAAATGTCCTCACCAAGGATGGTTTCAGTTCCTAGAACTATGTTGAGAAATTCCAGAAGTGGCTCTAATGTCGTAAAACTCATATTGGGATTCAATATTTCAGGTACATTGTAGTGACATCCTGTGAGTTTAGCTTAAGAGGCAAGGATATAAGTCACAATAGTTTCTGATGCAGGACCTAAATTCCTTCTGTGAAATGCAAGAAGACTCCCTACATTTCAAAATTTACAAGCTATTACAAGACTGTTACCATAATATTTATAAACAATGAAGATTCAGAAGACATTTCTACTCAACCCCTCAAGAACCTTAGAGATGGAAGCTAAGCTGGCAAAGCTTCTCTCCTCCTACTTGTTTCCTCCACTTCCGTGCTGTTTGGCTGCTGGAAAACAAACATGCATGTAATATGCACTGCACAACTTAAACATAACAACTGTAGGACAAGATTGTGGAATCTCAAGGTTTAGATCAAGAGCAAAGGTGCTCGCTTGAGGTATCTATCAAATGATACCAGGATTTACAGCAGCTTGCCTTCTCATCTACGCATCCCAAGACAGCCAATCAAATGGGCTTTCCAAAACAGATATGTCTTAACCATTTGTGTCTCATCACTTTACATCCAGACAACCTGTTCAGCAAATTGTTGAAAACAGTATCTTCTCGAAATTTTTTGATTATTTTTATTTCCAATTGGTACATGCATACAGAAAATTATATAAGCCATGTATTTTAACCCAGCACCGTGCCTGCTGTTTTGATTTTGAATAGAGATAAAATAAACACCGGAAAATTAACGGCACCAGGCATAGGATAGGCAAATTTTTGCTCTTCTATCACATGTCTGGAAAATACTTACACTAACTCCAGAAGTCCTTGAAAACAGAATCCCACAAGATTTTTTAATGCTTTATGTGGACTTGAAACCATACAACAGAAAAGCAAGCTGCCGTTTCTCCAATCTCCTGCACAGAATTGCTTGTGGTCATAGGACAAGTCATGGACCCTACAATAAAGGATAAGAGGAGCAAGCACTGTCTTTTCCTATATAATTGCAATTTGAACAGAATAATCTGGTCCACATTGTTGATCAAACCCCAGAAATATGTGTTCAGTCGGGCAATAAAATATATTCTCGTAAGGAAGAAGGCAAATTGAGATAGTGAGCTTCACATGAAAGTAGCCACACAAAATAACAATCTAGTGACAAAAAAGGCCACTAACGTCTATCATCTCGTTCTTATTTTTCTACAAAAAACTGTGTATATGTAAACGATTCTTCTCCCACCATCATAATAGAGCTTCATGCTAAAAATGCAATAGTGTTTAACACTAAATACTGCAAAGCACATGCAAACCGAGCTTTCCTGAGAGAAACTAAGATTACCTTCCCCTCTTTGAATGCTTGCATGCTCTTTGGGTTCAATTTTTTTATGGCAATTGGAGTCATTCTTTTGCTCTGGGAAGACCCCTTCTCATCAAGGCAGCCTTTGAAGACTACCAAAACCACCTTGCCAATAATTGTATCATATCTGAAGCTTCTTGTTGCAACTTTCAGCTCTGCAAAACTAAAGACTGTGACTTCTGAAGTGGAGCAACATTAACCATTTGGAATAGACTCATTTGACCTCCCTCCCAAGCTCCTGCTTAGGCCATCCTCAGAAGATGATGAACTGCTTAACAGTCGCAGCTGGTCCAACTGTGACTACAAAGCGAAGAGAAAAAGGTGAAGAATTTGCAGTGAGCTGAAGACAGGAGCTAGAGACAAGCAGTAACTAATTGAGTTATAGAAATGTCAGCGGGTGGGAAAAGGGTTAGTTAGCTTAGTTAGAATCTGAAGTTGTTAGTGGACATGTGTATGAAGCATATTCCTTCATAATCCGCTTTGTCTGCAAGTTGGGGCTTGTGTGAATTTCAGGATAATTCAGAAAGTAGGAGGGCAATAACTAGTATGACATGCTGAAAATCTATAAGATGTATAGTTAGGATTCCAGCTCTTGCATTGAAACTCCGACACAGTGCTAAATAGCTCTTTATCCCGAACGCTCAAGCTGTTGGGCCATCTTGTATATCAAACATGTTCCATAAGTACGCCATGACCAATATGTTACATTCCCGTGACAAATGCCTTCTTCTCCTCGTTCATATCCACTCTCTCAATCATATTATTCTCATTTCTTGTCTCAATTTCTTTCTAATTTCCTTTTGCCTCAGTATTCCAGCTAAAGCATCAAAACTTAATCTTGATCCAATGAAATGCCCAAACCAAATGCGGAGTGTAACAAAGTCCAACCACAGGAGGAACTAAAACCAAAATTCTGTGACAAAATTTCCTACTTGCTAACTCATATCCAACAAAAACAACCAAATATCATAACTTTAACCCATGGAATCACAATTTGAAGTTCAGAATTATCATAAGGGTACAACAAACACCTGCATTCTCACGGCAAGACCAGCTGGAGATTACATCCTAAAAACGCACAACTCACGGTGAAAAGGACGCTGAAACCAAAACAAGAAAGCAAGAATGAATAGCAGAAGAAACAAGGAAATTACCAAAACCAAACAACGAAGACAACTCGAGCCAACGAACTCGAAATTCTATCAATTAAACGAGAAACGGACATAAAAAAATCGAGTAAATAACTTTCTCAGCCAAGACTCGACTAAACTACATCTATTCGGCAACAAAACGACTCCTACGCGCCGATGAAAAGCTCGCCCATAACAGAACATTCATTGCTGTCCGCTGTACCGGGCGGCTCATGCGTCGAATTTCGTCGCGTCATATTTCTCTCTAATGAATTCTGATCTAATCGAGCTTACTAAATCCTAAACTTGGCCAACCCTTAAAAAAGGCTCGACGCAGGCGAATACAATAAGTTGTAAGTGTTTCCAGAAGCATGTGGGACTTCAAAAATTCACTCCGACAAAACCGTAACTCCAAATCGACAACCTTAAAATCGCACGGCTGATTTTTCGGCTAAACAACTCCTAGATTGAACCCAACAACTCAGAATTCAAATAGATGCAAGTTTACCGCTTGAACTACGAAAATTTCCTTCGACTCATCAAGACGCTCAGAGCACGCGGGTAAGAAATCCTCCCCTTCTTCCCCTCAGTTCTTCCAGGCTCTCTTTGTTCTCTCCTACTTGGCGGGGTCGCTTTGCCTGCTCCTCTGCTGCTCTTCACCTCTGAAGGGAATACAGGAGCCTATTAGATGGGCTGAAAGGGTTGACTTGGGCCCCTGGGCTTTGGGCTGCCCTTTTCCTTCCAAGCCCAACTCTTGACCATTCTCACCCCGAAGATTCTTCTTCCCCCCAATCCTCAACTTGAAATCTTTCGAGCCACGCAGGAGGGGGAGGAGGAGGAGAGGATGATGGGCAAGTTTCAAAGCAGGGAAAAGGGGCTTTTTCCCTTTGAAGCTGATCGTGGTTCGTGAATTATCATTGTCCGGAATCGTGTTTTTGTCAAATCCTTCAAGACATTTCGATTCGTGGGTGTCTCATTTCTTCTCTCTCTTCATTATCATTATTGGTTAAGCGAAATCATGATGCATAATAATAACTACTCACCTCTACAGCCTTGGAATTTACAAAATGTAAAGGAGATGTTATAATCATCTAGCCAAGTTACTAAGAATAAGCAAACAAAATATACGATAAATGCAGGGTTGTCTACATTATTTCCATGGAAAGATATAGGATATTAGGAAAATCAGCCTTACGAAACTTTGAGGTAAGTTGCAATATTCGAAGGATGATTACCTAGCTTGTCATTTATAATAAGTTAATTATTGAGCGTAAATATTTTTCAAGTTGCCATTACGGACTCTATAGTCATGCCGCAGTTCATAAATGTAAGTTATTAGTCCTAAATGAAAACGTGTTACGATGATTAATGAATTGGATTCACTTGAAATAAAGTTCCATGTAAGCTCCGGCCATGTATGAAGTTACCGCTAAATCTACGGGGCTAGTGGATGGTTATGAGGGGAAGTCCTCCAATTCGATAGAGGTCAAAAAAAAGATTGATCAAGAAGTCGAAACTTTTGATTTCCTTGAGAAAAGCCGGAGGCTTTGGAATTGGAGGAAGAATTTCCGGAGAACAATGTTCTGAATTTTATGAAGTTGATGAGGAAGAAGCTTCAGAAATTGCCTTTTTGTTTCTTCATTTTATGCCTCAAGTTACACCGAAATCAACTACTTCTCAATGGGTCATATCACAATCGCTTAATATAATTTCATGCCCGTCATTATCTTTTCATAATGAGGGTTTCCGAGGCAACTCGGCCGACTCATTATTCTAGACTTGCGTATGTTGCATGACACCACATGCATACATGTGTGCGTAAATATGAAGTTATGCCTCTAGACTGAAACAATGTAGAAACGTGTGGTGTTAGCACGTAAGGATACCACATTGACCTATTCGATGACATGCGTTTGAATGGAGGATAATAACATATACCGCACATAAACTCTTTTTCTACCCCACGGTTTGACTTTTCAATGGTAGTAACAGGATTAATTCCAAATTAGATACTCTCTAAACTTATGTAACCTGTAGGGCTGCATTTGATCATCTAGATTTTTAGTCAGGATATGACTGAATATGATAGGATATGAAATCCAGAGGATTTCCTATGTCATATCCATTGTTTGGCGAATTGCGAAAATAAAGTCAGATATTTTCAATCTAATCATGTCCACTATTTGCTATGAACAACACAAATAAACCTAAACATTGCACAAACGGAGATGGTAAGAATATCTTACGACACTCTTGCCTACTTTATTTTTATTTTCTTATTTTTTTAATCATTTTTCCCTTTCTTTTTTAAATTATTTTATTTTTTATTCTTTTTTTAATGGTAAATATAAATACTAAATATATATTTAGTAAACCATACTAATATACCTAAAATATGTAATAAATGTAAATACTAAAAATATATTTTTATGTATGAAATTTATATCATAAGATAAAAAGAATTTTGAATATATAAATAATCTAGGAATAAATAAAAAGGAAATTGTTGTTATTTTTTGTTATTTTGAATTTTTTATATTAGAATTAAAGTATTTTTTATATTCCAATATTATTTAAATTTTATTAATTTAGCAAGTTTGTTATTCAAAAAAAAACTTTTATATTATAAATATTAGAAATCCTATCCATTTTTATTCCATCTCTCTTATGAGATAATTTTATTCGAGCTATATCTCCCTATATCTAACTTTATCATGTCTTGGGTAGGCATCAAATACAAGATATGATCATTTTTATCCTATCATGAATTTTATCTTGACTATCAAATGTAGCCTAGATGGACCTTGCAAAAGTTTGTACCAATTATTTAGTTTTTCATTTTTTTTATGGATGGGGGTAGTATTCTCTATTCAATTAATGGATCACAAAATTCACTCAACACAACGTTGCACGTGGAGAGGGAAGGAAAGAGGAGGAGAAGGTGCTTGTTATTTAAATATTCCACAAAAAATGGGAATTATATAACCAGAAACTGTAAATCAAAATACATCTTTCTAGGATAGTAGGACCTACACATTAGCTCCGACGTTGCGGAAATTAAGGGTACATACATGAGTGTAACATCAATCTACGACAAGTTTGTGTTTAATATGTAAAGTTGGCGTACTAAATAAATTGGCAAACTGCGTGACAATTAATCTTTTTTTGACAAGATAAAATTCTTTTTGATAGTAAGGGGCACGACCGTAAGTCAGCAAAATATTGTTCAATCATTTCCAAATGAAGGAAAAAAAAGCATGTGCACATACATACGGACTGACTAGGATTAGATAGTCTTGATGAAAAAGCTTTGGATTACATTTTGGGATTTTTATAAGGTCCATTATCAGTGTAAAGTATTTTTTACACCGACAGTGGTCATGATAATTATCCTCATATTAATATAGAGCACCCAACTATACCCATGTATTATGGGTATTGCTCATGGACTAATGTACGCTCCATCAAATTCGAGACATACTCTTGAAAAAAAACACATGCTTAAATCGGCAAATAAATGCACCTAACACCAAAATTGGCGTTCTATCCGTTCATGAACATCTATAATATTTCATAATTATGGATGATACAACACGAGATGGACCGATTGATGAGATTGACAATCTCTTAATGAAGTATAGGTCTATGTAACGAAGACGTGTATAGTCCAAACCCTGATTGTTTTGTCAACTGTAGGAAGAATTGGGTGTGCAATGCGAGAGACTTGAGTGTGCAATGCGAACAAAACAATCGTAACACGTTTATTGACATGACAGGTAGCTAGTGGAAGAGAATTAGGAAGGTTGCGAAAGAAGACATGCAAAGGAGAAGACAGTTTTGATAAAGAAATGCTCGTCCCACGACTTTTGGGCGGCCTAAAAAAAGTTAACCAACCAAATCTGTCACTTGCCATCAAACCACCCAAAACTTTGGTAGCTTTTGTTAGATATTATTAGTATTCCAATCCAGATATGTTATTTGTCATCTTCTGTACGAGTCAGTTTGCTTTAGGGCAGCATGTACAACTAGGAGTGAGCAAGATGGACCGTTCGAACCGAGACCAGATCAGTTTGGTCCGGTTCTCAAGAATATCGGTCCGGTTTCCAGTTTCTAGAAGTGAAATCGATTTCCAGACGATCCGATTCCCGATCCTAGGTGGGAACCAGATCGATTGGACCAAACCAATAAATATATTTTTTTTATTTTTTCATATATATATTTATTTGCTTTTTAAAATTTTTTTAAAAAATAGAAATCATAATCTAATTTCTCTAATTCCCTCCTGCCTTACCAATAAGTGATTGGTCCCATTGGAACCAGTCTACGGTCTCAGAACTAGCCGGTCCAGTCCCCGATCCTAAAAACTGGGAATTGGTCCTCTCGGTCAGATTTCCAATTCTTGGGTTGAACCGGACCAGACCGGACCGGGAACCGATCACCCCTATCCTTTAAAAATTATCTCACGAGAATTCATAGAAAGAACAAGTTGGTTTTTTCTTGGTGCGCCATCGTATTATTAGATTTCGATGCTTCCTTTTTCCTTAATTGTCTTTTTCTCTCCCTCTTTCTGTTTCCAATCGCTAGAGTTGATTTGTCGCACAACTTGCTCGCCCATCATAAAAATGTCCATAGAAAGTTATGGTATAGACTTTTTTAGACGCAAGTTGCCAATGTCTTGGCGATGTGTGAATGCAGCGGACCTTCTTATTTGGCTAAAGGGCTAATGTGTCGTAGTGAAAAAGGATAAAAGGTTTTATAGATTGGTGGACATTCATGGGACTAACTCGGGAAAACCAATATGGTGAGACATTACCAGATATTCAAACTAGGCTAATATTTTTTCATCGTTTATAGCTACTTATAGACATGGTCAAACAATTTATAGATTTGCCGTGTTAGCACGAGCAACGCATCATGTCACTTTCCTTATTTTGTACAAGGGCCTCACTTTTTTTATGGCTCAAACACGATCAATCAAAATCCAAAGACTCGCTAACCATGTATCCTTTGGATGGACCGTGCCACAAAAATTGCCAATGCGATTCTTCTTTACTTTTTCAGATGATGCAGATGCAACTCACCTGCCCCTCGTTTCTTTTTCTTCCTCGATATTTTTTTTTTTCGTTTTTGGGCTTGTTTCACTTTAGTCTGTTTTGTTACGTCACAGGACGCTGTACCGACCTCAAATTCTCCTATATATCAAATAATGCCAACATAATATCCTTATCATATGACCCTCTAAAATTACACCATACCATCAGTCAATGAAATTTATGCGTGGACATTTTAACTTTGGATATATTTTAAAAAATCTGAACATGGACGATTAATCTCCAAATGGGTTTCACAACACAACATTATATTTGACTCATTAGAAGAAGATTTATGCATTTCATGTAGATAGAAAGAAGTCTAGACTTATAAAAAAAAAGTATCAAACGTTAATTCCTTTGTTTAGTTAAGTGCCTTTGAAAATGTCCAAACAATGAGTCTATGTACACGCATGATATGTTTATCATTCGCCTATAAATGTCTCCACTATTAGGCGAAAGAAACACAAAACCTAGGATCATCCCTGGTGCATATACATATGGATCCTTTTAACTTTTTGACTTTGGTCGATAGATACCGATTCTTTCATGACCCATGCCCTAATGCTCTTATTTTTCAAATTTGGCACCTTCCCACACCACCGCCCCCTCTCTTGGTTTGCTCCCTCTTTCTTTTTGCTTTTCTGTCTGAAACCAGCGTTTTGCTTTTCAGTCTGAAACCAGCGTTCTCTCTCTCTCTCTCTCTCTCTTCACCCGAACACCCTTCATTGAAGAATCCGCATATCAACCCAGAATTGTATACCTAGCTACTTTTAAATGCTCTCCCACCCAGCTGCTTCATTTACCTCTCTTCCCACCCTCCTTCATTGCCACCATCGCTGCCACCATCAACCTTTTGAGACATCGGAGGGCTCAGCTTCGCTTCTGGCTCACACACTTTAGCGGCAGTAGTACAGGTGGTTAGGGCTTTCACTTTTCTTTTCTTTTTCTTCTTCTTATTCAACTTCAAAAAAAAAAAAAACACTCTTCACCTGAGCTGGGAATTTCAGACCTACCAATCTAACCCTTCGTTTTGCTTTCTCAATTCTGCCTCGATCTTTTAGGTGCGTCAAAGCTAAGCTAAGACCAGGTCAAGCACACAAGTCCAAGAGAGTGCAGAAGGGCCCCCAAGAGAGAGAGAATGTCGGCTCAGATTATCGTCAAGGTATTCAAAATATTAATGCTACTCACATGGAATCTGGTAAGACAGGAAGATCTCAAACCTGGGGATCACATCTTTACCTATCGGCTATATGGCTTGTACACCCATCATGGTTAGTGGTTCATCCTCTTCTTCCTTTTCCATTATCATTATTATTATTTTTTAACATTGAAGATGTGGCTCAACTTTTTTCTTTTTTTGGTTTGAATGTGACTCGACTTGATTATCCTTTCTTATCCTTCGTTTTTAGCCGAAGAACAGTAGTTGTATCCGCTTGATAGATCATTTCAGCAATCGTAGCATCTTGCCCTTCTAGCGTTCTGCTTTGAGCGAACTTGTATTGCGCAGTAAGAGAGAATTTATGACTTTTTTTTATCGGAAGAGAGAATTTATGACTTCAACCGTTTTTTTTTCTTTTTTGGTTTACATATCAAAGGGCTGTTTTTTTTTTTTCTGGGTTTGAAAGGGCTGTTCATGTATCTGATTTTGATCAAAAAGACATTTCCATAAGAGACGAAGTCCCAAAACCACGACCAGATCATGACCTTCTTGGAAGTGACCCAAAGATTGTAAACCCTATTTTCTTGGCGACCCAAGAGAGGGACTCACTCTATACCACTATTTTGGGTTGATACGCAATCGATCAACCCAAAAAGACTGTCGCCACAAAAAAAAATAAAAATAGAAAAGTATACAAACCCCTTAAAACCCAAAGATAAGACACGATCTAATAGATCGTTGTATCGAGTAGTTGGACCATATATTATATATTAAAGCACATACATAAACTTACTTCTTTATTTGCCTAACCATAATTAAATCAACTTTCTTTTGTCTGACGGGAAGCACTATCTCTTGGACTTAAATGTGGTCTTGTTACAATATAAATTAGATCATGATGAGCATTTCACTTGAAACTACAATATATCATAATTTCTGCGGAATGCGGCCATCTATGACTATGAGATAGTATTCCCAGGGTAAACCATATTTAATTACTTTCTAAGAAAAATAAATTAATTCTGGCTGGACCATTGGTAAAATCTAAAACCCTTTGAGCGGGTACGTGCCCACAGAAAATGGTCTTAAGCACTTCATTTATTTTAGTGGGGAATTACTTGAAACTCAGAAGGTAAATCCGGGAGAGTACAAAGACGTGATAACACCTTCCTTTTCATTTTCCGACCTCTTATTTAGTGACCATTTAGAATTATTCATATATACTTTGTTACTGTTAGACTAGGATATGTTTTGAAAGCGAAATGTATGTGAGAGGGACATGGCTGAGGATGAAGAACAACAAAATTTTATTACACTAGCTTGGTTTCTACAAGAGTACAAGAAGCAAGGGATAAGATGGCTGTAATTGGTCAATGCATGCAAGCACTGAACACTAGAAGCATATCTATAGCCAACTTCACTGACTTAGCCACCAAATATCTCCGCCATTTCCAAAGTTAATGGCGGATAATTTTTTTAAAATTTTTCTTCTCCTTCCAATGGCTACTGCCCAAGTAATTTTAGACACAATTCTCTCTCCTCGTTGATCCACATCTATTATACACATATATTCGCTTCTCATTCCTATTTACTAGTTGAATCTACGGTAACTATTTGCCATGGATGGAATGATTTGGACTGGGCCATTTTTTTTGTCTATGTCGCACCTTCTCATTATTGATTATAACAGGAATCTACATTGGAGAGGGATACGTGATTCACCTCACAAGAACAAGAGTCGACAAGACAAGTCTTGATAGCATTCGGCGTGAAGGCGACAAGCTCTATTCCCTCCACTTGTATGCATATGGGCGGCCACAACTAGAGTATTGGCTAATGAGATTAGGGACTTGCACAACCTTACCCAGTGCCAGATCGTCCCAGGAAGTCGTGAACAAGGCTCACGAGCTTCACGAGAACGACGGCTTCAGTGAGTATGATGTTATTGACAACAACTGTGAACATTTCGCCCTATTCTGCCAGACCAGCGTACAGATAAGCGCACAGACAGCATTGGTCAGTGCTTGTAGGCAGAAGATTAAGGAAGTCGAAAAATGGGTCATGAAGTTTCTTCAGACAAATTAAGTTCGAGTGACTCAAAAATTCTACCAATCTTCCCTTCCCTATCTGTCTCTTTATTAGCAGTTACTTTCATCTGTTCGAGAGTTATTGTTTGTGATCCAGCAGTACAAGGAACGAAACTTTAGTTTTGTATATCTAATTTTGGACCCGAATGGGCAGCGAGAGACATGCAAACGTGCACGGAGGAAGAACTGAGATAAGAAAATGTATGTAAGTGGCAAAACTATGTCATTATAAGGTAATAATATATATAAGGACTTCTGTCTGTTGGTGCTCGGTACTCCTAGTTAGACTTGCCAAAAGAAGGCAACGTCAAATTCTGAGTGAATTTCTCACATTTACATCACTTCACTTTGGTGCATTTAATAGATACATTCTTTTGGTGTCCGAAACGATCGGAAGAACAAGACAACAGTGAAATCGCACTAGACTATCAAAAAGAGTTTCTTCCCCAAGTACACGACTTTTCCCTTCTCACTGATGTCTCTCGACAATATTGTCTTCTTTTTCATTTTTGGCCATCGCGACACTGAAAGGGTGTTCGGAGTTTGATTAGAGGTGGTACCAGTTTGGAGCCCTTCTATATTCACTGCTTTATCCCCACTGATTATAACTCTTGCGCTAGTCCTAAAACTATTACGGGGAATCCGACAAGCTTTTCACTCCTAACCACAAGTCATCCAACAACGAAAACTGGTTCGGTCCTCCACAAGGTATTACCCTAATTTCAACACGCACATGGTTTGCTCACCCAATTTGGGTCTAATATTACTGACTTAATGCCCACACATTTTCGCTGTGGCTCCATTTAACAATCATAATGCAGGGAATTAGAATGAGAGGCAGATTAATATTTGACAAGAGAAAATCACTAAGGTTTTTCTTTTTAACCAGAGAATGAGAGGCAGATTAATATTTATAGCCCTTAACAGTCAATTAGGATTTCGGTTGGGTCTTCCTTAAGTTTCAGCTGTAGTCATTCATTTACCATGCCTTTCGGTTGTTCAATTACATGTTTCATAAGACTGATGGGCTGAGTCTTTTGCTTTTTTGTCATATTACAAAGGTATTCAAATGGAGGTGCATCCACCATTCTAGGATCTCATTTCTTCACTTTCATGTCTCTCCATCATGGCCGCGAAATTCTTTGATCAACTTACTTATATGCACAGACACATCTTTATTCTTTTTGACGGTCAACTTTAATGCAATTTTATAGTTGGTTCCGTTTCCTTTTCTGGATAAATAAAAATGTTGGCGTTCTTTATTCCGCTTTAAGTTTAGTTATATCTTTTGTAACTCTATATTATTAATCAGAAATAGTGATTTTATTTCAATTTGAGATGAAAGTTGCTCTTTTCTTTTCTTTTCTTTTTTCGTGAATGAGTAAGTCTAATTTCATTGCGCATCAGTACTTTCCCGGTGGACTAACCTGCATTCAAAACCCTCATCGTAGAGTCAATGCAATTAAAGCAAATACTTTCTAAACATATCTATCCTCTACATGGACCTCGGCACTAAAAATCGGGACCAATTAATTAATTCCTTTTATTTTCGATTGATGGGTATTCAACTATTCAAGTAATGGACCACAACGTGGGGAGGTGAAGGGAAGAGAAGGTGGTGCTTGTTATTCTTCTTTCAACAGTTCTCCATCTTGCAATATAAATATTACCCTTTTCTTATTTGTGTTCATGGAAATTAATCACACTGAAGGTTTGTCTAACCTATGTTATCCCAAGAAACTGTGTTTAGAAAGTCGAGACATACATGGTACCTCTTCGTTTTTTTTTCTCCTTATGCGTCAACAATTTATTACCAACTCAAACTCATGTCAGAATTATGAGAAAAATCCGGAGGTCAGAGTGGCATATCCCTAGCATTGAGAGTCTAGGAACAAAGGAACATTATCTTGGTCGCAACATTGACGTGACACGCTCGAATGTGTGAAATTTCTAGTTCAAAAACTTCAAATGTACATAATTTCTTCATTCAAATTTGAAATTACGCAATCGTTAGGCCTTTAGAAAGCATGTGACCGGTATACTTTTGCGTGTATGCCCAGATCGGTAAAATCATGTCCCGAGTTTAAAACGGCAAGCTCGTATTCTTTCTTTAGTCAAATCGCATGAACTCAAATCGTGCATTGATTATCATGCCCCTTACTCAACCGTGTCCACTTAAATGGGCGAGGCGAAGTCACAATGGCTCAGAATCCCATGCGTTCGTTGTCTTTTGGTATTGAGATCTTGTGTGTTTGCGAGACAGCTCCGCACACCCGTTAATCTAGACTTCGCTTATGTTGCCTTGCTCTTCAAGCCTCACTTCGCCTCGCCACCCCACCCCACCCCCCAACCCCCCTCCCCCCCCCCCCACCACACGTGCTCGCGGGACCCGTGCGGGGTTACTTTATTAAACTTTGAAAAGTATTCCATGTCTAGAAAATCGTCACTAAAATCTTGCCCGATCAAATCGACAATTCATATGTATGTATATACGATCGTCTTCGTATCTAATCAAATACATTCTTCTTGCAGAGGTAGGCAATAGACGACAAACTATACAGTGAATGGGCCCTTTTTTTGCGCCTCGTGTCGGCTGCCCAGAGGGTGAATATGTGTAGCTTTTATTTAAGCTTTTGCCTTTATGCACATGGGAGATCGTGCTATTAATTACCATGAATGTAGACTTTTCAAACCAAACCACAAATACATAGCGCATTTCTCGGACGAGTTGCATGAAACTACATGCGTTTACATGTCGGTGTATACACATATCAAATTATAACTTCAGACATACTGAAACAGTATATAAACGTTTGGTGTTAGCACGCGTGGTTTTACGACAATATGGGCCTAAATTGAGGATTAAGATGTACACTCGACATAAACATTTTAATGTATCAAGGTTTCGCTTTTCTTTAATTTTAGCACAACTAATCTCAAATCAAATACTCTCTAAATATATGAATCCTCTAGATGGACCTTGTTACAAATATTTGTACCAATTAATTAGTTCCTTTTTTTTATTGATGGGGTGGTATTCTCTATTCAACGAATAACAAAATTCACTCAACACTATGTCGTGGGAGGAGAGGGAAGGAAAGAGGAGGAGATGCTTGTTATTCTTCTGTTCAAAATTTTGAAAATTGTGGTACCCAAAGGCACTTTTGTGTCTGAATATTGTTGAGCGTCAAAGACGCAGAAACAACTTGATTTAATGGAAGAAATTTTTGAAGGTGAAACAATCGCAATTCTCGCATTTGTATTGCATATCTCAATTACAAGAGAAATATACTATATATATAGGCCATAGTTTGATTCAAAATAGGAAATCTCTTTCTAGAAAACCTATTCTAATTAGGAAACCTATTCAAAATAGAAAATCTAATTGACTTAGGAAACTTTCCTCTTTCGGGCTCAAACTATAATTAGCACCTAAAAATACGAAAAATCAAGATATGGAAATACGGACAGACTCAAAAAAGGAAACAGGTATCAACAAATTTGGTTTAATTTTTAACACTCCCCCTTAAATCAAATTCTTTTCCATCGATCATTCCAAGCAGGCTTTTGAACTTTCGAAAAGTATCGATCTTGAAAGGTTTAGTAAACATATCTGCTACTTGATCTCCGGTCTTCACATTCAATACTTCAACTTCATTCTCTTTAACCTGTTCTCGAATGAAGTAATATCGAACATCGATATGTTTACTTCGTTCATGAAAAACTGGATTTTTCGCCAAAGCAATAGCAGAAACATTATCAACAAAAATCTCCGTTGCTTTCTTCTGCTCCATAAGAATATCTTTGAGTAGTCTTCTCAACCATATTGCATGACAAACACATGAAGATGCAGCTATATATTCAGCTTCACATGTCGACAGAGTAACACTTGCTTGCTTTTTTTATGACCACGTAAAAGCAATGTCGCACAAGAAAAATACATATCTCGTAGTGCTTTTTCGATTGTCGATATCTCCACCATAATCACTATTCGAATAAGCTCTAAGTTAGAAAGATTCAGAGCAATAATAGTGTAAGCCATGAGAAATAGTACCTTTGATGTACCGAAGTATTCTCTTTACAGCTTTAAGATGAAATGATTTCGGCTTCTCCATGTATCGACTCACAATTCCAACACTATACATAATATCCAGTTTCGTGCATGTCAAGTATCTCAAACTCCCAATCAAGCTTCTATAATATGTCGAATCAACATCGGCACCATCATCAAACTTCAAAAGCTTGGTTCCGCACTCCATTGGTGTATTGACCGGCATACAGTTCTTCATGTTGAATTTTTTAAGGATATTTTCTGCATATTCTTTTTGGGAAATAAAAATCTCATCGGCACTTTGCTTCACTTCGATACCAAGGAAATAATTCATGAGACTATTATCAGTTATCTCAAATTCTTTCACCATCGATGCTTTAAAAGCATCAATCATCGCTGAATTATTTCCTGTAAAAACAAGATCATCAACATATAAACAGGCGAGCAAAATATCACATTTTTCTTCCTTCAAATAGAGTGCATGCTCGTATGGATATTGAGAGAATTCATTCACCTTGAAATATGCATCAATTCTGGAATTCCATGCTCTCGATGCTTGTTTAAACCCATATAAAGCTTTTTTCAACCTCAGCACTTTGTCTTCATAACCTTTCACAACAAACCCCTTGGGTTGTTCGACATAAATTTCTTCTTCAAGGATGCCATTTAAGAATGCTGATTTGACATTCATTTGATAAATCCGCCAATTATTTTGAGCAACAATTGAAATAATCAATCTAATAGTTTCCATGCGGATGATAGGGGCAAAAACTTCATCATAGTCGATTCTGGCTTTTTGCTTGTACCCTTTTGCGACTAATCTAGCTTTGTATCTTGTCACTTCACCTTTCTTATTCTTCTTGGCCTTGTACACCCATTTAACACCAATTGATTTCTTGTCCTTCAGAAGATTAGCAAGCTCCCATGTTTGCTTTTTCTTAATGGCTTCAATTTCTTCATTCATGGCTTTTTTCCACTTTTCTTCTTTGGCCGCATAGTCATAAGCAAGTGGTTCATAATCTGCAAGAAGATATATAAGATGAAGCTCTTCGGTAGCTTTGTAAATTTCAAACAATCTTCTTGATCTTGGCACTAGCGGTTCATCGACACTATTTGAAGGGGATGGTGTTGATGAACTTGAAGAAGATATTGAAGAAGAAGGTGAAGGTTGATCCTTCAACTCTGTTTGATCGGAATTACCACGAACATTTGCTTCTTCTTTTAGATTTTCTTCCCACATTCCATTTTCATCGAACTTGACATCCCTACTTACATATACTTTTAAAGTGTTATGGTCAAATAATCGATAAGTTTTGGATGATGAGTCATTCCCGATAAAGATAAGCTTTTTGCTCTTGTCTTCAAGTTTTGATCTTTTTTGATCCCGGACATAAGCATAGGCAATGCTCCTAAAAATTCTCAAGTGCGAAACACTTAGTGTTCTCCCAGTCCATGCCTCTTGTGGAGTTAAGCCTTCAAGTCCATATGTGGGACATCTATTTTGAAGATAGACGGCACACGAAATAGCTTTAACCCAAAGTTCCTTTGACAAATTTTTGCTCTTCAACATGCTTCGAACCATATTGAGAATGGTTCTATTTTTCCGTTCAGTCACACCATTTTGTTGAGGAGAATACGAAGCCATCAAGAAACGCCGAATACCATGATTTTTACAGAATTTGTTGAATATAGCTAAGGTAAATTCTCCACCACGATCAGTCTTTAAAGCCTTGATAAAATAGCTACTTTCCTTTTCAGTTAGGTTCTTGAATTATTTGAAAGTATCAAATACTTCTGTCTTTTCTTTAACAAAATACACTCAAGTTTTCTGAGTAAAATCATCAATAAAAGTAACAAAATATCGATGATTACCATATAAGTGAGGATTGATCGGGCCACACAAATCAGAATGAATCAACTCAAGCGGCTTCTTTGCTCGATAAGTTGCCTCCTTTGGAAAGCTAGTTCTAGAATGCTTGCCGATAACACACCCTTCACATAATTGATCAGGATGATCAATATTTGGTAAGCCATAAACCATCTTCTTGTAAGAAAGCAAATTGAGTCCGCCAAAATTGAGATAGCCGAACCTCAAATGCCATAACCATGAAGGATCATCTATGCATGCCTTTAGACATTGAGACATCTCACTCTTTATATTAAGAATAAACATCCTATTCTTCAACATCTTCACATTTACAATCAGTTTATTATTTCGATCTTTCAACATAAGATTAAGATATCTCATATGAACAGTATAACCTTTCTCTAGAAGTTGTCCAAAACTCAAGATATTGCTTAATATTTTTGGAACATAATAAACATTGGTAATAAACTGGTGTGCACTATTCTTTAAGTGAATCAAAATTGTACCTTTCCTTTCAACAAGAATTTTAGAGTTATCACTGAATGAGACAGTCCCTTTAATTATCTCATCTAACTCGGTAAACATCTCCTTTCTCCGGCACATGTGATTACTTGTGCCGGTATCTAAATACCACATATCGCTTTGACCTTCTTCATGTTCTTTGAATGCTAATAAGAGAACTTGATCAGCATCATTCACCAAGTTCGCCTTTTCATCTGCTCTGCTACTTTCTTTGTTCCAACAGTTAGAAGCATAATGGCCAAGTTTATTGCAATGATAACATCAGATTTTAGATTTATCATACCATTGGCTTGTCGAGTTCTTTCCTTTTTCACGAACACCTCTTTGATACTAGTATCCTCCATCACTTCAAGCAGGATCTCCTCTGCTTCGTCCACGACCTCTTCCTCGAAAGTGTCCTTGGCCACAACCTCAATCACGATCTTGACTTGTCCCGTGATTTTGAACGGGATCTCTTCTTTGCTCCTTCTCATCTCGAATGATCAATTGGGTTTGGAAAACTTCCTCCACCGGTTCAATCTTTTTCTTTCTAAACCTTTCTTCATGGGCTTGTAATGAACCCACAAGTTCATCAACCGCCATAGCATCCAAGTCTTTGGATTCTTCAATTATAACCGCAATATGATCATACTTATTATCTAAGAACTGAAGTATTTTCTCAACAACACGAATATCGGAAACGTCTTCTCCGTTTCTTTTCATCTGATTAATAATTACCAAAATTCTCGTGAAATAATCAACAATCGATTCAAATTCTTTCATATGAATTACCTTGAATTCCCCTCTCAAGG
The DNA here is from genome assembly GCA_024500025.1 of Syzygium aromaticum. Lineage (NCBI taxonomy): Eukaryota > Viridiplantae > Streptophyta > Magnoliopsida > Myrtales > Myrtaceae > Syzygium > Syzygium aromaticum. The sequence goes on from CM044892.1 coordinate 34,828,469, forward strand.
TTTGAAAGTGAATCTTCTGAACTTTCTGAACTCCTTGATGTGTGTTTTGAAGAATCGCCCATGCCTCTTTGGCGGTAGTGGCATTCGAAACTTTTTCGAACATGGAATCATCTAACACTTGATAGATGATTAACAAGGCATATTGATCTTTCGTTCGAACCTTCTCCAAGGCATTCCTCTAGTTCTAGTTCAACGTGGCTTCATCCTCTGGCTCATTATAGCCAGTGTTAACAAGTTCCCACACACCGTAGGCGCCAAGTAGAGCTTTCATTCTAACAGCCCAGTTACCATAATTTTCTTTGGTAAGACGAGGGTATTGAATAGAAAGCTGATTGTTCGTTGAGGCTATGATCACGAACCGTAGGCTTTGATACCAATTTGTTGAGCGTCAGAGACGCAGTAACAACTTGATTTGATGGAAGAAATTTTTGAAGGTGAAACAATCGCAATTCGCACTTTTGTATTGCATATCTCAATTACAAAAGAAATAGATTATATATATAGGCCATAGTTTGATTCAAAATAAGAAACCTCTTTCTAGGAAACCTATTCTAATTAGGAAACTTATTCAAAATAGGAAATCTAATTGACTTAGGAAACTTTTCTATTTCGGGCTCAAACTATAATTAGCACCTAAAAACACAAAAAATCAAAATATAGAAATACGGACAGACTCAAAAATGGAAACAAGTATCAACAAATTTGGTTTAATTTCTAACAAATATCTCACTCTTCCAAAAAGCTTGGTTCCGAATATCTCTCTCTTCCTAAAAGCTTCTCAGGCTCCGTTTGTTTGGCGGAAAATATTCTTCCGGAAAATATTTTCCGAGTTTTCCAGTGTTCGAGGGGCGGAAAACGTTTTCCGTGGGAAAATATTTTCCTTTCTCCCCTCACAAAATAGCCTAAGTTTATAGAAAATGACTTCCGCTTCTGAAAAGCGGAAATCATTTTCCGCCAAACTCCTCCTTTCCCCCTCCGGTCGCTGGTCGCTGCCACCGCCGCCGATCGCCGGTCGCTGGCTGCCGTCACCGCCGGCAAAAAATATTTTTCAAAACTTTTTCATATTGGTTGCCGAACACCGGAAAATTATGTTCCGGGAAAACATTTTCCAGGAAAATGACTTTCAGGAAAACATTTTCCAAATACACAATATTTTCCGCCAAACGAACGAAACCTTAGTGTCTGAGTATCTCTCTCTGCATGATTGAGGATCCCTGGATAGACCAAAGAGCAGCAAGATTCTCTGTCTCACGCACGCCCACACGCTTGAAGACCCCTCAAACCATCATCCTCGTCTCCATCGCCATTGCCCACTCCCCCCAGTTCATTTTCACTCGCTTCTTCCTTTTCCTTTTCTCTCTCTTTCGACGTGGCCGCCATCTTTCTCCTCCGTTTTAATCATCCCAGCCATCGCCATTTTGGCAGCAGAGGTAATCACTTTAGCTTCCTCATCCTGAGTTTTTTGTTTCTCTTCATTGCACTAGTTATGTGAGTTCTCTACCTTGGCGGGATTTTTAACAGGTAAATCAGCTCAAGCACTAGGTCAAGAGAGTGGAAAAGGGCCACAAGATAAGATGGCGATGGAGATCATCAACACGTTACTGAAAAAATTGATGCGGTTGATGGGGAAAGCGGTGAGACCTGAAGATCTAATACCTGGAGATCACAATTATATATATGGGTTATACGGCTTATACAACCATCATAGTGAGTCCTCATCGTCTTTCTAATTCTGCACTAGTCCTTGTTTTTCCTTCTTTTTCTGCCTCTAGACAGGCACTACCACCATGTGGTCCACGCTATCTCAGATCTAGATTTCATCATCTCTCTCTCTCTCTCTCTCTCTCTCTCTCTCTCTCTCTCTCCGTGGATGCTCAATGAGGGATCCGTCGAGTGTCCAAGTGCTTGCAGTGTTGAGCTCAAGGAGAGATCCTGGGGTTGTGGTTGGCTATGTAGCACCCACATGTTCCAGAGGCCACCATGTCAGTATTGGACACCAACACGTGTCTGACACTCTCGGACATTTGGTCAACAGGTGACGGAAATCCAACACGCGGTCAATACACCAGACACGCCGGCGACATGCGAGTTTGGAATCCGACACGCAAAGTAAAAAAAAAAAAAAAAGAAAAGCAATAGGGAGAAAGAAGAAAGAAAAGCTTCCTTAGGTTAGATCCCTCGCTCGCCAAAGCCATGAACAAGGACACATACGTTGCATTGTCCTAAACGCTCCCCTATGGTGAATGCGTCGGACGCCTTGTACTTGCCAATCCCGATCCCTTTCGACAGTGAGTGCACGTTGATCTAGAAGCAGTGGGAGCCATTGATGGTGTCGGTAATCAATGTCAACAAGGAGGGAGAAGACGAAGAAGCCTCGACGAATTCTCTCGGAGAAATGGGGAACAGGGAGGTGGGGGATCTGGGAATTGGTCGGGATCGAGGGAGAGAATTTGCCAGTGGGAGGGAAGATCTGGAATTCTAGGGTTTGAGATTGAGGAGGGAATTTGCGATTTCGGGGGAGGGGATGAGTAGGGTTTCGTTTGAGAGAGAGAGAGAGGTGAGGGAAGGAAAGGTAACGAAACAACTACATTAGATTGACAAGGTTAAGGCTTATATTTGTAATATTTTCTAGGAAGAAAAGGAAAATGGTCAAGAGAAAAATATATATGGCCAAAGAAACTTTACTATATCACATGGCATAATAAAATATGTCATGAATAATTTATCAAATCAATTTGATTTTTTTACTATTTATTTATTTATAGATTTGAATCAAATTAATTTGATTGAAATAATCACAAAAATGATAATTTATCATGTTTATATAAAAATATATATTTAATATACAACGTGTCACAATGTGTTGGAACTCTTTACTTTTGGAGAAATAACGTGTCGGCGTGTTGTGTTGTGTCCTATAGCGTGTCGGTGTTAGTATCGATGCTACATAGGTGGTTGGGGTGTTTAGGGTTTTGATTTGGAATATTATCTTTGCATTTACATGGTGGTCACTTTCATATTAATTTCCCCCAACCAATCCATTCCCACGATGTCTCTCTTTTCTCGTGCCATTTTCTTTCATTTCAAGGCAATTTATATCTGGTTTTTTTCTCACCAGAGGAAAGGCACGAAAAGTTCTAATAACAATTCAAATCTGATTTCTCCGGTTTTCTCACTCTTGATGATGGATGGCTCGTGAGTCCACTTTCTCATACCATCTCTCTCAAGCCAAATTAAAACACTCCTCCTCGGCTCGAAATGAACGATAAAATCAATCCCTGGTCCCGAAGAATCCCGGACGGGACGAGCCTGGGCTCAACTTTCGAGGCTCCATCAGTGTTTAGTGTAATCCATTCCCACTGTTTCACTCTCCTCTCATTTCTTTTTCTTTTATTTCAAGGCTATTCATATCTGGGTTCAGTAAAACATTCCATCTCGCCAGAGAAAAGGTAAAGGTTCTACGCAAATCGGAAACCCTAGATTCTTGTTGGAGAGAGAGAGATTGAGAGAGGGAGAGACAGAGAGTCTACCTGGTTTTTGGCTCTACAAGCACCAACCAATTAACCATAAAAGACACAAAAAATTCATTTCTCTTTATTTTCTCGGCCACGAAACATTCATAAAAATCGAGTTGTTTGAGATGGCCCTGATCGAAAGCACTCTCTCATGAAATTTAGTGGTTTTCCATCCACACCAAATGAGAGTTTATGATTGTACTCGGAAAAGAGACTACTAAAATGGCCGCAAAGAGATGTAGCTGAATGAGCTAAATTTAATAAAACAGGGAAATGGTAGAAATAAAGAGAGTTAAAAGCAAAAAAAAAAAAAATTGAACGGAGAAAGAATGTAACAAATTTTGTATGTTAGACTATAATCAATTATTTATAGTAAGGATGCAGGCCAAGAGCAAACATCTCACTTAATTGATGTCGATTGCAGCATGGCTTCTTTCGGACCGTAATTTATGGGGGTTATACATGAAAAAGGAGTGTCTTTCGACTTTGACATAGTAAGTTTAAGTACGAGAGACCCAAGCCAGTCAAAGAGATTAAAGTAACAAGGCCGCCAAGAAGTGTCAAACTTGCCTTGAGCTGGGGAAAATGATTGTTTTTTGTTTTTTTTTTTTTATAGATTCTGTCCTCGTTTTCAATGCGTGGAATTTCTGTGTCTTCCCTTGAGCTGAGTTGAGAGCTGGCGTGAAAATTCTTGAGCTGAGCTGGAATTAGAACAGAAAATTAGGGATTTATTTAGATTTCCTATCCTTTTCGGTCAAAATCGATCTGCACATCGAGTAAATTACAGAAGTTTGTGTTTATTTTTAGCACGTTCCTAATGTTGGTGCCAACATCATCCCTAACCAAAAGTTCATCTTTGTTTACTTTGGATTGAAATTTGAATCTTTACCACACTCCGCACACGTATGTATGACTGGAATTTATGTCAATGATGGTTACGTGATTCACTTCACCCGAACGGAGAGCAAAACAACCATATTCCCATCTAGCCACAAGCAAGAAATTTTGCCTCCCTACCCAAAATGTGAATACTAGGAGAACATCGAGCATGGGGTTGTCAAGACTTGTCTTGATTGCTTAAGGCAAGATGGTGAAAAACTCCAATCCCCTCACTGTTATGAATATAGGTGGCCACTCCTAGGGTTTAAGCTTACAAGGTGAGGAACGTGCACCATGTTACTCTATACCAGATTGCCCCATCAAGTTGTCGATACAGCTCGCAAGCTTCACACTAACAATGGCTTTGGCAACTACAGCCTCATCAACAATAACTGCGAGCATTTCGCCACATTCCGGACTGGCGTTCGTGCAAGTGAGTAGACAGCATTTGTTAGTGATTACGAGTGGAAAATTAAGGAAGCTTGGCAAGGTTAGGGTGAGATAGCCTGCCAAGAAACTGTATCTCCCTGCCTTAAACTCTGTTTTCAGGCTGGACCATAGTTCTGTGGCTATTTTCTTTGACACGCCGCCACTCATATGCAGAAGGAAAGTTCTGCTTGAAGGTTAGAGCTTTCCTGTTCTGCTTGAGAATTTTGTTTGCTTGTGCGAGTGATGCAGACTATTGTACGACGGTTTAATCGTTTTCTTTGGCAGACAAGAGCTTGTTCAATGGTTCATTTTGCTTGCTCGATTGAAATTCTTTCTCCTGAGATTCACATAGGTGTCGGATAGGAGGCTATCACATACAACTAGCCTGATCATGGCACAGCTGCTGGCTATAGTGATTGAAGCGTAATGGCACAATTCCTCATCCATTTTTCATTACCCCTGCACTGTCTTGATTTCTTATGCTATTGATATTAATTCTCATGATCTGAAAGTCCGGCATTCGGCCTTAGACCCATTGATCGAAGAGATTTGCCAGGGCTGACCTCTTTTTCGCTCTATAAGTGGTACTGATCTTCCTTATGCATCTCACATATATGAGTTACCCGGAGTGTTTGTTTTTCCATTCTCAAAATGTAAACTTCACGGAATGCCTTAAGGAACATTTCCTCCCCGACACACATACATCTCACATGAGATGACGACCTGTTTCTGGGTTATAAGAATTATTTAGTTGCATGTATGAACGCATTGCAACATACTCAACTTGGGAGTGCTCATATTAAAAATTTGGAAGACAATCACGCAATTGGGAAACATGATTGAACCAAGCCAATGGCATGACACTGCGTGAATACGATGTGCGTTCGTTATGGATGAACGTAGTGGAGAAATTGCAACAATATCCACACTAGACCGAAAAATTATTCCATGCACTCAATGTAGGTATTCAATCTGAACCGTAGAGTTATGTTCACGCTATACTAAATTAATTGTGTGTGCACTGTATTAATTAAAGGGTTTGGATGTATTTGGATGTATCAAAATAGATTCTCCATTGGTTGGAAACATTGATCGTGAATGGCAATGGCCAACAGGCCGTGCCAGGCCAGGCACGGCATGATTGGGCCCGTGTTGGGCAGGGCCCATTAGGAAAAAGGGGAGGCCTAGGTGGGCCCCTTCGCTCCAAGGCACTGGCCCGAGTGAAAAAAGCGAGTCCAATGATTTAGCATATATGGTTCGCTCCGCTGGTCAGGCCACGACCGAAGATATTTAAATCAGGCACCCATTGTTACCTATGATTTCGCCGGGTTCCACTTGAAAACATATAGTTCGGCGACGCTTGTTCAAGACTCACATCTAGCCTAAGCTTGCCGATGATTCGAATATGCTACGAGTCATGAAGACATGATGGAGTGGAAAAGTACCAAAAAGTCATAAACCTATTGTATTGGTACTAATTCAGTCATCAATCTTTCAATTGGATCAATTTAATCCTAAATCTTTATACATTGATACCAATTCAGTCCATCGGACCAATTTATACGGAAAATCGCTGACGTGGACATCGGCAGTTTTACATGGCATCATCGACGCTAATGTGGACATTTAAAAATAATTTTTAGGACGGAATTGGTACCAGGACAATAGGTTTAATGCTTTTTTGATACTTTTCCCCGTGATGGATTGTGCTCTGAGAGAGAGAGAAAGAGTGTGAACTTGCTCGAGTTAAAGAATTCTTACTTGGGCTTGGCCCAACCCTGCCCGACCCAACAATCCGAAGGGTCAACGGGCCTCCGAGACAGCGCGAACGTGTCACATAGATGATCTTTATGTCTTACATTTCTTATTGCTTCTCATTTTGCTGAGATATGGGCGGCAACAAGCAAACATTGGATTGAAAAGCTGGGATGCACTCAAGTATAGAGAGAATTGTATAAATGTCGTCTACCAAGTATTGTTCCGTATCTATTCATACAACATCATTTGTTGATACCAAGAAGTGTGGAAACGGCTGTTAATACCCCGTAGGTCAATTACATGTTTATTTACGGTTTGACTGATTCTGTGTATGTTATGTGGTGATCTGTCATATTACAAAGGTATTAAAGTTCAGGTGGCATCAACCATTTCTTCAATTTCATGTCTCAACATGGCCGCGAAATTCAAGATGAACTTGCTTATACGCGCGTGCACATCTTTATTTTCCTTTGACGGTCAACTTTAATTTAATCTTATAATTGATTAGCCATTTCCTTTTTATCTGAAATAGTAAACATGTTTTCTTTTAGTTGGCTTGAGCTCTAGAAATATACTTGTCGACTCTATATTATTAATAGAAAAAAGTGATTTTGTTTCAACTTGATATGAAAGTTGTGCCCTGTTTTTTCTAGACAATAAGTCCATTTTCATTGCGCACCAAAACTTTATAAGAGAACCAAAGATGTGTTTGTTTGAGTAAAAAAAATTTCGGCGAAATTAATTTTTTAATTTATATTCCCTATACGAGATTCTAAACAGAAATACGCGTTAAATAACGACGCAAAATTTCTCTTCCTAAAATAGAAATTCATTTGATAACGACACAAAATTTTTTCTCCCTTTCGCTCTTTTCCATTCATCAACAAGAGGCGGTGGCCCACGGGGGCGGTGGTGGCTGCATGCGGCAAGCGGCGAGAGGCAAGGGCGAGTGAAGAAAAGAGCTTTTATTTCTCTTTTTGTTCCAAAAGTAGAAAAGTAGAAAATTTTTACTTCTCATTTATGTTCTAAACCTATTTCTAAATTAAAAATTTGTTCTAAAAATAGAAAAATGAAATTATGTTACTAAACGGATTTCTACTCCAAACCTGTTCTAAGGAACAGAAAAATAGGAAAACCGAGAAATAGAATGCGCGCACTAATAAATGACCAAACACACATAAATCAATTTACCTATCGAACAGCAGCTCGCTTAAACTCACACAGCTATCCTCTATGTTTTTCCGACCGTTCGCCACCCCCAGTTTCAATCTCTAAAGCATTATAAATTTGCTTGTCCCGCTGGTAGGTGAGATCCTCTCATAAGTCGCCGTCGAGAAAAACCCACCCTTGTCCTATTCGGCGTCGCTCTTTCAGGCGCGTCCAAGCAAATTCCGCCTGTTTAGTTCGGGAATTGGAGGATTTTTCTAATTGTGATTGTAATTCTTTAGGGCAGCGACATTCTTGTTTTTTCTCATTTGCAAGTTGACACAAGAGAGAATGAAAAAAGAGGCTTCACCTTGGGGACCACGGCTTTATTGGAGTTTTGGGGATCCTTGTTTCTCATATCAGGCACGCTCACATGAGTTTAGGGAAACCGAAGTATGATCCGACGATATGTGACCCATACACATAGAATGCGGGGGTTTGGGGGCAACGCCCCCGATATGGAAGTCCCGCTGATCGGACAGCAAGCGGGGGTTCCGCTCCCCGGTGAACGGACGGAGGCCCTGCTTGCCAGTGAGTGGGCAGGTGCTCGAGAGGCAACGTTCCCGAAACAACATCGGGTTTGTTGACTCGTTTGCTGTGAGATCAAAGGGATTTTGATAGGCTTGTGCTTTGGACTCATTTAAGTCATATATATATTTTACTCGTATGAGAGATCATTGTAACGAGTGGTTGTAGTTGTAAATCCTCAAATCATAGTGAAATCCCTTTACAGGACGTTGCCTTATTCGGGGGTAAACCTGGATAAACTCGTGCATCATTTGATTTTCTTCTATTCACTACGTGATCATTCTGATTCGATTAGCGATACACCCCCATCACGCTTTGCCATTAAGAAACGGGAAACCTTGTCGGATTAGAACACTGTAAAGTTGGAAATCAAGGCTGGTGATAATGCAGGAGATTTTGCATGGCACATCTCTCAATTTTGCCTACGTTCGCTGTGAAGAAGCATTTTCAATGCGTACCTAATGCTTTGTTATTCGCGTGTGAACATCTCCATCGTCCAATTGTCGCAAATGAAGGGCGAGGGAGGCGACATTTGCTAAAAAGTTCGAGGGCTCGATCGGATGGATACATCGGCTTCTATAAACTATAGTTGAAGTATGATTGAAGTATGATACAGGATTTGATTAGAAAATTCATGCTAGTTCAAGGACTTGTTAGATTAATTAAAAGTTCAAGGGGTCGATTGGAAGAAAAACATATGATAATTTAGGCACCAAAAGTAGACCAAAAGTGAAAATTCATATCTTAAATTATAACTTGGATGTTGGGGGGACACTTTTGGAGTGCCCAAGAATCGTGACACCAGATGTGAACGGGGTCGAGGGTGAAAACGAAAGCTTAAGATGGAAACAACACGTTCGTGCATGTTCACGTGCTGCAGCTTGACTTTTTCGCGTGGCATATAATCAAACTTAGTGTAATTTTATACCTAATCTCTTATTGCACGCGTATACACGAGAGATTCACATTATATATAGTGTTGCGGAAGTCAAGCAATCGAACAATAAATTTGACAAAATAAGAAAATAAATCGGATACCAAATTTACGTGGTTCGATTGTAGTGACCTACGTCCACGGGGAGTGCAGCACGGAATTCCTCTATAGATTAAGCGATACAACGGAGATTACAACCACACTTGAGTCACTCAAATACTCTAAGTGTTTTCCAAACCCCAATTACACTCAATAACGCACGCAGTGTTTAGTCTCAAAATTTCTCATGAAATAATCTCTCAATCTCACGAATGAATTATACATAAATCTTATCACAAGATTTAATTGGCTTCAACACTAACTTCATGGATGTAGTTCACGAATTCCCTCTGCACGTCTTCGCACACCAAGCAATCGCAAGCAAGCGGCGCTTCAAGAATTACTTCACGTATACATCAACAAAGGCGTAAATATATACTCAGGAAGAAAACGCGGCGTACTCAAAATTGGAAACCTGGACTGGCTTGGACTTTCCTTCTGTTGACTGTGAATCCCGCTAGAATTAGGAAAGAATACTTCTATTCTTTCTATTTTCTTTGTTTTATTTCTTGCCGACTCCAACAGAGGAAATAATTCTGTTTTTCGTTGATTTCTTTCTTCTTCTGACACATTGATCGAGTCATTGTGTAAATCAAAGTCGACTCGGACTTTCCAATTTGAAGCCACGGACTCCAACCCCAATCCGGAAACTCACGTCTCTTTTGCTTTGCTTGATTTCGGATGACCGCAAAATATCTAATTTAAAATATTTAGATTTTTGCTTCATGCTCAAATTCGAGACATTTTTTTTCAACAATCTTCACCTTGTGATGTAGAACAGTTAGCCTGTAATTATCTTGAAAAATATGATCGCCGTAATAGTCGGAAATCTCGGCAATTTTTCTGATTTTGGGGGAAAACAACCATTCATGCAGTTTTCTATATTATCATTGAGGCAATTTCCTATATTATCAGTCAGGCAGTTTCCTATATTACCATTCAGGCAGTTTCCCATATTACCTTTCAGGCAGTTACCTATATTAGTTTATTAAATGTTATTTTTAATTATTCAGTTTCTATTAATATTATGAGTCCTATCTTTATATATATGATGTCCGTCTTGTAATAAAAAAACATAGTATCATTGAATAAAAATTTTGAGTTTTTTGGAGTTGCTCCAAATTTACGTTTCTCTTTCTGTGTTATTTGATATCAGAGCAAGTTTCTCTCATGACGATCGTGAATAACGTGAATGTCAATCTCCCCGTAACTGAGGGCTGTGAGAACGAGTCTATTACGCGGGCTGAGTTCAATCAGTTCGTGGTACAAACCGATCGGAGGTTTCAAGAGATCCTTGATGCCATCCAGCGTTTGTCTACAAACTATGCGCCTGGCGTTCTTCCAACCGAACAAATTCCCATTGCTCGTGATCCCGAAGATGCTATGGGGCGTGGATGAATTCCCTGACATAGGCGTCAAGACTATGTTGAGGATACAGAAGATGAAGCTGAAGATTTCCAGGAGATGCAGATTTGTGATGGTCGTCGATACAGGGGATTCCAGGAGGAGCATGTTCGTGGGAATCGACGGCAAGGGGGCTACCGACGAGATCCTGAATAGTATCAACTAAAGGTAGATCTCCCTACTTTCAATGGAAATTTGGATATTGAAGATTTCCTAGACTGGCTTCGGGAGGTCGAGAAATTCTTCGATGCTATGGATATTAACGAGGATCGCCAAGTGAAACTTGTGGCGTACAAGTTGAAAGGTGGCGCTTCAGCTTGGTGGGAACAAACTCAATTGACGCGACGTCGATAAGGCAAGGCTCCTATTCGATCATGGGGTCAAATGAAACAGAAGTTAAAGAAGAGGTTCCTCCCAACGAACTATGAGCAACTATTATTTCAGCAATTCTAGAATTACCGACAATCGAATAGATCGGTCCAAGCTTATACGGAAGAGTTTCTTCAACTCTCCGCTCGTAATAACCTGGATGGGTCCGAGGCACAACAAACTGCTAGGTATATTAATGGTTTGCAACTTAATATCCAAGATCGGGTTTCTTTGCATCAACTATTCTCTGTCGAAGATCTCCAGGATATGGCACGAAAAATTGAGATGCAATTGGAGAGGACTAGCCCTAGTACTCATGGTAGCAATTATTCATATCGTGGGTCATTCGGAAAAGGAAGACAGCTTGATGTTACAAGTTCTTCTAATCAACAAACCCCTGATTCGAGCCAAGTTCCAGGGAGTACTACGGGGACGCTTAAGGAAGCAGTCGCAGTAAGCAATCGCACTCCCAATCAGAATATCAAGAATTCATATGCCAAACCCCAACCGATCAAGTGCTACAAGTGTAACGAGTTGGGCCATCGTTCCAGCGATTGTCCTCGTCGTAGAATGGCCAATATCGTTGAACATGATGAAGATGTGTATGAGGAAGACTGGGAAAAGGAAGAAGAAGTGGCAGTGGAAGATAAAGTAGGCGAGCAAGTTAATTGTGTTGTGCGTCGTCTATTATTTACTCCGCGGATGGAAGATAGCCAGCGGAATCAGCTTTTCCGCGCTCGCTGTACTGTCAATGGCAAAGTATGCGATATCATTATTGACAGCGGAAGTTGCGAGAATATAGTGTCAAAGACCTTGGTGGATCACTTGCAACTAAAGACGGAGCCGCATCCCGCGCCCTATACGATCGAATGGATTCGCAAAGGAGCAGAACTTAAGGTAAACCAATTATGCCAGTATCTGTGATGTTGTGGAGATGGATGCGTGTCATGTTTTACTGGGTCGACCGTGGCAATATGATGTTGATGCTACACACCGAGCTAAGGAGAATACGTATTATTTTGTGTGTAAAAGGACTAAAATTACTTTGAGACCACAGAGTAATTCCCCTCAGATTGTGAAGAAGCAGAATGTAAGGATTATGATGAATATCCGAAAACGTGAAGGGATGTATATGATTGTGGACAAGAGTGACCGGTAAGTTGTGGTTCGTGTTCCCGACATTCTTAAACCCTTATTAAAGGTATTCAGTGATGTTATGCTTGAGGATTTACCTGACGGATTACCTCCTTTGAGGGATATCCAGCATGAGATTGATTTTCTTCCAGGTGTTAGTCTTCCTAATTTGCTGCATTATCGAATGTATTCGATGGAGAATCAGATTTTACAAGAACAGGTGGGAGAGCTCATTCAAAAGGATTTCTTGCGTGAAAGCAAAAGTCCATATGCAGTTCTTGTGCTTCTCACGCCAAAGAAAGATGGCATCATGCGTATGTGTGTAGACAGTTGTGCCATTAACTGGATTACTGTCAAGTATAGGTTTCCGATTCCACGACTTGATGATATGCTAGACAGACTTGCTGGATCACGAATTTTTACGAAGATCGACCTTCGAAGCGGATACCACCAAGTTCGCATCCGTCCCGGCAACGAATGGAAAACGGCCTTCAAAACAAGTGCGGGTTTGTACGAATGACTTGTCATGCCGTTTGGACTCACTAACGCACCTAGTACTTTCATGCATTTGATGACTTGGGTTCTCAAACCTTTTATTGGCAAGTTTGTGGTAGTTTTCTTTAATGATATACTCATATATAGTACAGATGGGCGTCAACACATGGAACACTTTAGGGATGTCCTATTAACCTTGCAGCAAAATAAATTATTTATTAATCTGAAAAAGTGCAGCTTCATGACAGAACGCCTCTTGTTTTTGGGTTTTGTTGTTGGCGCGGATGGACTTCACGTTGATGCAGATAAGGTGGCCGTGATTCGCAATTGGCCAGTTCCCAAGAATGTTGGTGAGGCTCGAAGTTTCCATGGCCTTGCAACATTCTATAGGCGTTTCATTCGAGATTTCAGTACTATTATGGCCCCGATCACTGACTGTTTAAAAAAGGGCAAATTCCATTGGGGAGATGAAGCTTTGGCCAATTTTGCTCTTATAAAAGAAAAGCTCTCTACAGTGCCAATATTGATGCTTCTTGACTTTGAAAAAGTGTTTGAGCTGGACTGTGATGCTTCCAGCATCGGGATTGGCACTGTCCTTTCCCAGAAAGGTAAACCTATAGCTTGTTTTAGTGAAAAACTTAATGAAGTTCGCCGGCGTTGGTCAACGTATGAGCAGGAATATTATGTTGTAGTGCAAGCTATAAAGCATTGGCAGTCCTATCTTTATCAACAGGAATTTGTTCTTAATATCGATTATCAGGCTCTTAAATATTTAAAGAGTCAGAAGAACTTAAATCGAATGCATGCACGATGGGTTTCTTTTCTGGAGCAATTTAATTTTGTGCTTCGTCATAAAGCATGCCATTTAAATAAGGTAGCAGATGTGCTGAGTCGACGTGTTGCGACACTCGTGACCATGCGCACTTATGTTGTCGGTTTTGATCACCTATGTTCTCTTTATCCTGAGGATGATGATTTTGGTGAGATATGGGAGAAGTGTTCTGAAACAAGTTGTCATGGCGATATGATAATTCAAGAAAATTTTTTGTTCTTTGGCAATAGATTATGCATTCCACGTGGTTCCTTGCGTGAACAACTCATTCGAGAGCTTCATAGTAGTACTCTCGATGGACATTTGGGGTGAGATAAAACTATAGCCTTGGTGGAGAAGAGGCACTATTGGTCTCAACTGAAGCGAGACATCGGGCGATTTGTCAGTAAATGCTACATTTGCCAGACTGCTAAGGGCCACTCTCAGAACACTGGTCTTTATACCCCCTTGCCTATTCCTTTGGGTCCTTGGGTAGACATATCGATGGACTTCGTGTTGGGGCTTCCTCGCACTCAAAGGGGTTTAGATTATGTTTTCGTGATGGTTGACCGGTTTTCAAAAATGGCGCACGTCATCCCTTGTAAGAAAACTGCGGATGCTTCACATGTGGCAAGTTTATTCTTTTGTGAAGTAGTCCGTCTCCATGGTACGCCGAAGACAATCACTTCTGATCGTGACACGAAATTTCTAAGCCATTTTTGGCGTACTTTATGGCGTTTGTTTGGGACTAATTTACAGTATAGTAGTTCTTTTCATCCTCAAACGGATGGTCAAACGGAAGTAGTGAATCGTACTATGGTGAATATCATTCGCTGCCTCTGCAGTGATATGCCTAAGCAGTGGGACCGGTATCTTGCTTCTGTTGAGTTTGCCTTCAACAACTCGGTTAACCACTCTACCGGTACTTCTCCCTTTCAGGTTGTTTATGGGTGTACACCATAGCATACTCTAGATTTGATTCCCTTGCCCAAGATTCCTAGCTATAGTGTCGCGGCAGAGAATTTGGCGACCAGAATTAATGAAGTCCAAGCTGTTGTAGCTAGTCAATTGGCTGCTTCTAATTCAAAGTATAAGGTGGATGCTGACAAACGGCGACGTTCGAAAATTTTTGAAGTAGGTGATGAGGTAATGGTTTTCCTGCGAAAGGAACGTTTTCCTGTAGGTACCTATAGTAAACTGAAGCACAAAAAGATTGGTCCTTGCCGCATCCGAAAGAAGATCAACGACAATGCCTATGTAGTTGACCTTTTTGGTGATCTCAACATTTCTCCTACATTTAATGTGGCAGATTTATTTGAATATCATGCTTCGGATACACCCCTTTATCCTGATCATAACTCGAGGGCGAGTTTTTCCGAAGATGGAGGGAATGATGTCGAACAGTTAGCTTATAATTATCCTGAAGTATATGATCGCCGTAATGGCCAGAAATCTCGACAGTTTTCTGATTTTAGGGGAAAACAACCATTCAGGCAATTTCCTATATTATCATTCAGGCAATTTCCTATACTATCATTCAAGCAGTTTCCTATATTATCAGTCAGGTAGTTTCCTATATTACCATTCAGACAGTTTTCCATATTACCGTTCAAGCAGTTTCCTATATTACCATTTAGACAGTTGCCTATATTAGTTTATTAGATGTTATTTTTAATTATTCAGTTTCCATTAATATTAGGAGTCCTATCTCTATATATATGATGTCCGTCTTGTAATCAAAAAATATAGTGTCATTGAATAAAAATTTCGAGTTCTTTGGAGTTGTTCCAAATTTATGCTTCTCTTTCTGCGTCACCTTGGCTCGACGCTTGAGCCAAGTAATAATCACTTTGATAGAATTCAAATTTTTCTACTACTCTCCCATAACCCCAATGGGCTCAACCGCCACAAATGTCTTTCAAATTTAAGCCTCGCTTAAACTTCACCATAGCCATGGACCTTATCAGAACACCAACTCCACATGCGCCTTTAACCGCTCCACAAGGATTTTCCAACACAACCTCCTCAATTGTAGATAAAGCAAAATCATCATTGCATCCATATCTGTCAGGAAATCGAATACGCACTTTATCAATATCAATAGTTATAACAACTGTTGGCTCAATAGGCTCCACCTCGCTACAAGCACCATCCGTGTCGATTATTTCTCTAGTACCCACTACCTCAGGAGTTTTTGGTTGTAACTTCACCTCAAGCTGAACACCATCCAGATCCGTATAAACACTACTATTAACACTTCTAGCCAGAAGTACTAGAGACTCATCAAATGTAACTTATTTGCTGATAATAGGTAAATTTAATTCCGGGTACCACAACTTATAGCCTCGCTCACCTTGTGCATAACCTAGGAACATGCACTTTCTTGTCTTTCAATTGAGTTTACCATCATTAACTCGAACATAACATAGACAACCAAATATTCTAAGAACAGAATAATCAACAACGTTACCTAACCACACTTCTTCGGGAGTCTGACATTCAATCGCAGATGATGGGGATCTATTTTCCAGATAGCTCGTCGTACTAAGTGCATCCGCCAGCAATCTTCTATTCATACCAGTACTAGAGAGCATTTTATAGGCCGTCTCTAGTAATATTTTGCTCATCAACTCTGCAATCTGTTGTGGTTCATTGACACTAGTGTGGTGTCTCACTATGCCTTTCTTCATGCAGAATTCATTTAACAGCTTCGAGCAAAACTCCATACTATTGTTAGTCTGCACCTACTTGATCGTTTTATCAATCTCCTTTTCAATCAAAGCTTTTAACTGCCTGATCTTGACAACAGCATCAAACTTGTACCTTAGCACAAACACCCACGTCTTCCTCGAGTAGTCATCAACAACTATTAGCATAAATCTAGTACTCTTCCTCGAAGGAAACTGTGACAACCTGCGAACATCCAAGCGAATCAATTCTGCAATTTCCGTGATTTCTCTGACAATCGTACTAAACTGCACTTTCCTCCATTAATCTAAATCACAGCACCTACATATATTCAGTTCGTTAGCCACATAACCATATAGCAAATTTCTTTCACTTAGAACCTTCAGACTTCTCTCGCTAATGTGCCCCAAACGCATATGCCACAATTCAGACTCTTGAACAGATGCATCCAACGTCTCCGCAACGAATTCTGTCACTGTCTCACCTTGAAGCTCAGGCTACTATGCTTGATTCCTTTCATTATCACCAAGGCACCTCGAACAACTTTCAGAACTCCACATTCTGAAGAATACCGATACCCAGCTGAATCCAGGGCACTCAAGGAAATCAGAATTTTCTTCAACTTCGAAACATGCCTCACTCCAGTCAATGTCCACACAATACTATCATGCATTCTAATTCTGACATCACCAACACCAATAACATCGCATTCAGAATTGTTCCCCAACTGCACTTTACTACTATCCATGCACTGATAAGTAGTAAACCAGTTCCTGTTTGGTGTAGCATGAAAAGAACAACCAGAATCCATAATCCATCCGCCAAATGACGAATTATCAGCGACAAACAAGAGATAATCAACATTATCCGAATTACCATCAGCTATAACTGCAACATCATTCACAGACTCAACTCTAATTTCCTTACCCTTATCGTTTTTCAGCTTAAGGCAATCTCTTCTAAAATGCCCCTTCTTACCACAACTCTAACAGACAACACCACCAGTCCTAGTCTAACTTCGTCACTTCGAGTTCATGCTACTTCCACTAACACGTGTACCAGTTCTTCCTCTATTTTCACCTACTAAAGCAGCAGATATATGTTCGCCAGATTCTCTTCTACGAATGTCTTCACTCAGAATTAAATCTCGAACACCATCAAATGTCAAACTTGTCGACTCAGAGGAATTACTAACAGCAGTAACAGTAGTATTCCAACTATTAGGCAATGAAGATAATAGAATCAAAACATGTACCTTATCTTCAAAGTCAATATCAACTAAACTCAATTAACTAACGATCACATTGAATTCATTAATATGATTAGCAACCGACGCACCTTCACTCATCTTCAAGTTAAACAGACGTCGCATCAAATAGATTTTGTTGATCGCAGAGGGCTTCTCGTACATGTCCAATAGGGCTTTCATCAAACCCATAGTGGTCTTCTCATTCACAATGTTAAACGCAACATTACGAGCCAACGTCAGTCGAATAACCCCCAAAGCTCATCTATCCAGCAATTCCCAATTAGTTTGCTTCATCGTTTCTGGCTTCTCCCCAGACAAGGGCAAGTGCAATTCCATCTGATATAGATGATCCTCAATCTGCATCTTCCAGAAACCAAAATTTTTTCCATCAAATCTGTTGATTTTCACTTTTCCTTCTTCTATCGCCATCGATTCGCTTCAGCTTAAGCAAGCCTAGCTCTGATACCAATTGTTGCGGAAGCCAAGTGATCGAACAATAAATTTGACAGAATAAGAAAATAAATCGGACACCAGATTTACGTAGTTCAGTCATAGTGACCTGCGTCCACAGAGAGAGTAGCATGGAATTCCACTATAGATCAAGCGATACAACGGAGATTACAACCACACTCTAGTCACTCAAACACTCTAAATGTTTTTCAAGCTCAAATTACACCCAATAACGCACGTAGTATTTAGCCCCACAATTCTTTACGAAATAATCTCTCAATCTCACGAAAGAATTATACACAAATCTTATCACAAGATTTAATCAGCTTCAACACTAACTTCATGGATGTAGTTCACGAATTCCCTCTGCACGTCTTCGCACGCCAAGCACTCGCAAGCAAGCGGTGCTTCAAGAATTACTTCACGTATACATCAACAAAGGCGTAAATATATACTCAGGAAGAAAACGCCGCGGACTCAAAATTGGAAACCTGGATTGGCTTGGACTTTCCCTCTGTTGACCGTGAATCCCGCTAGAATTGGGAAAGAATACTTCTACTCTTTCTAATTTCTTTCTTTTACTTCTTGCCGACTCCAACAGAGGAAATAATTCTGTTTTTCGTTGATTTCTTTCTTCTTCTTGCACATTGACCGAGTCATTGTGTAAATCAAAGTCGACTCGGACTTTCCAATTTGAAGCCACGGACTCCAACTCCAATCCGGAAACTCACGTCTCTTTTGCTTTGCTTGATTTCGGATGACCGCAAAATATCCAATTTAAAATATTTAGATTTTCGCTTCGAGCTCAAACTTGAGACATTTTTTTTCAACAGACAGCAACCTTGCAAGAACAATATATGGGTCAAAAGCTACCTGCAGGGCGAAATGGACAGCGTGCGAAGCAAGACCAAGGAGAATTTGGAATTATAGTAGATGGAAGGATGATTAGAGAAAAGAATTTGAAGGTAAATTACAGCTTAAAGCAACATCATATCACATTAATACTAGTACTTCTTGATCATTTCTAAAAGAATGGGAAAAATTGCCAAAAAAGTATTAAATCTATTATACTTGTACTTTGAAAAAACGGCCTTTTGTTGACCCGCATGTAGCTTCCCCGAAGGAATGTGGATAAACGGCATTTTGTTGACCCGCATTGGTATGGTAATTGCAATGTCCGAAATTACATTCTTTATGGGGTTTGGTGAGATAATTTTGAGAGCGATGACTTTGGAAAAACACATTCAAGAAAGAACAAAAGCGAACGGCCTTGTTCCACCCACCCAAAATCGCATAAAAGCAAACCATCACATGGATTCAATTCATTTCTTTCTCATTTTTCTTCCCCAAGAACAAGGACATAAATCCTCATAATCAGGGTCCCAGCCCACGTGATGGCTCGGTTTGCTCATGGTCAAATGTTACACGGAGCTTCCCCTCTGGACTTAAGAAAGACTAAGGAAAGATATTTATGAGATTGGACCCATGGTACACGCAACGGCATGGTAATTATTCACTAATTAAGATTTGACATTAGGACTTATCATTTGATTTTGTCCCTCTAATCTCACTGAAGCTATACATGTGAACTACTTGAACATGGTGATGCCATTTTGTTGTTTTCTATCCGGACGTTACTTTGCATGTATGTAGGTCGCCTAGGCGTGTGGTCAACTTTTAGTTATTGTTTATTTTTGGGCGATGGATATTCATCCAGGTGAAATCACGTCCGTGTGACGATATAACTACACGATGGATTCATATTCTCTTGAAATGAAATTCTACATAAACTCTAGCGCGTATAAGTATACCACTAAAACTTAGGAGCCTAATGGATGGCTTGAGGGAAGTTCTGCGATTGAAAAAAGACGACGAACATGCCGTCACAGAATATTTCTCAAGTCAACCATCAAAGAAATTTATGTTTTTCAAGGTGTTCAAATTGAAGTTTTTTGTGAGCCTCATAGAGGTTAACGAACTGATTGATCAAGAAGTTGAAACTTTCGAATTCCTCTTGAACATAACTTTCTTGCAGTTTTTTTAAGTTGCTAAGAAAGAGACTGCAGCACAAAAATGCGTTTTTCCAATTATAAACAATATCGCTTTTTTTCTCTTTTTATGCCTCTACCCTTAGCATATATCCTCTTCAATGGGTCCCGTCACAATCGCTTAATATAGTTTCATGCCATCATTATCATTCTATAATGAGGGTTTCCGGGCCAACTTGTTACTCTAGAATCGCAAATGTTGCCTTTTCGACTAGTGCTCGCCCGACACGTGTTGTGTTGCCTTATTAAAACCCTAAAAATGTCTCCCCCTATCTAGGAAAATAGTCAGCAAAATCTTTGTCCGACCTATTAACAACTCAGATTGGATGCATTGTCTGCCGTCTCCGCATTAAATCATATGCATTCGCCGTCCAACGGTAGACACGCTGCACATTAAATTGAATGGGCCATTCTGTGCCACTGCAAATGAGAGATCATGCTGTTAATTACCACCGGTGCAGACTTTAAGAACCAAACCCAACCGCATCGCACTTTTTCTAAGTCCAGTTGCATTCCACTAGATGAATACATGTGTGGGTACGTATGTTTGTACTCTCTCTTTCTCTCTCTACATATATATATATATATATATATATATGTTAAGTTATGCCACCAGACAAACGGTTAAACAAATTAAAAAAACTATGGTATTGACACGTAAGGTCACCACATTGACCTATTCAATTGCACCCAAAATGGAAGATCAAGACATACACGGCACATACACGTTCAAAGCACCATCCCAATTCATCTTCTGGAATCCAAATTTACTTGCTCCGCCCTCCATTAAGATTTAGAAGAATCTTCATGGTAGCCTTTAAGTCTTGCTCGTAAGTTTTCCGTATGACTAGGACAACATTCCAACGTGTTAAGTCTCATTCAATCAAGCTTTTACGGATTACCATCGAGAGGATTCGGTTCTTTGGGGTCGCACTTTTTGCCAAATTGATGCCAACAGTTGAATTAGAGGGACCACATATGGGATTCGCTTGACCCGGCCAGCGATATACTCTAAGCCCTCGTGCTTCACGGTTTTGTAAATATTTGCTCACCTAACTCTTGCATTTCGATCAAAGTAGGATGTTGTAGGTCACCTTTGGACTGCCCAAGACTCATAGAGAGATTTAGGGAAAATTATCTAAAAAGTCTTGAATCTATTGTATTTTTTGTTAATTCAATCTTAAACATTTTCACGTTTTGCTAATTGAATCTATCTGGCCAATTTTAACCTAAAATCACTAACATGAATGCTCGTAGTCCCATGTAGGACAGCCAGCATTGAAGTGGATAATTTTTTATAATTTAAAGAAAATTGATTTTTTTTCTTTTTATTTTTCTTTCTTTCTTTTCCTTTTGTTTTAATCAAGTCCGGCAAGGGTCACCAGTTGACCCTCACCAATCACAAGAGAGGGTCGGCGACCCTCACCGGCCATTGGGCGAGGGCTTCGCGGCTCTTGCTAGGCGAGGACAGGGGCTGCAACCCTCTCCCCCACCTTTGACCTGTGAGGGTTGGGCATCAGCCATCTCCGGGCTTGGAATAAAAAACGGAAAAAGAAAGAAAGAAAAAAATAAAAAAATTCGAAAAATATTGAAATATTATTAAAAATTATCTACATTAACGTCAGTAGGGGCACATAGGACGGTTGGCGTACACGTCAGCGATTTTCGACTAAAATTGACTAGATGGATTCAATTGGCAAAACTTCAAAATATTTATAACTAAGGTTTATTATTGAATTGACAAAAATATAATAAGTTTATGATTTTTTGGACAATTTTCCTGAGAGACTTATAGTACAAATAACAACCTCGCAAAAAGCATGCTCTTTTATTGCACCCGTGAAAGTAACCATCTATGGGTCGAACGCCACCTCCAGAGGGAAATGGAAAGCATGTGGAGCAAGATCAAGTAGAAATTGGAATATATTGGATGGAAGGAAGGTTAGCAAAAAGAATTTGAAAGTAAATTACAATACTAGTGGTTGTCGACCAGTTCCCCCCAAAAAAAAATCGTGTGTAGCCTTTTGTTGAACCCCCTAGATATGGTAATTGCAATAAAATTGCATTCTTTAGGGGGTTTGGTTATTCAATAACGTTTGTAATTGCGTATGGATAGGGGCCAATCATATCTCGCTCGCACGGTGCACGTAGCTTTCCCTTTGAATTTGAGCTTTCGTTAATTTCCCATCTCATCAAGATGGCCAACATTCCGACAAAAAAGAAGAAGAAGAAGAAGAAGAGAAGATGGCCAACATGATTTTTCCGGCACCCAAATTCACGGTGGAATTGTGAGGGGGAATTACCGCATCCACATCAATGCATTATAAAAAGAGAGGAAGTTGTACATAAAAGTATGCTTTTGAACATGACTGTGATTTTTATGAATTTAAACGTGCTAAAATTATAGCCAAGATCAAGTTCCACGACATCGTGTGCATGTAGCGTTGTTCCAGAAATTGTCAAGTACATGACGATAGGCAATTTTAGGAATAATGTTAATGGAAAAGAAGAAAATGGAATACTTGGATCATTGATAGGAATCAAAGAATGGAGCAATTATGAGGATGAGGGTATAATTGAAGGGTTAATCCCTCTTTTGTGTTAACGTATAGATTTGATCGAATTACAAAGGGATAAGTGCATTGAAAATCTTAAAACTTGTCACGAAAGTGCAATTAAGTTATTCACCTTATCACGAAAGTGCAATTGAGTCTTAAATTTTTTAAAAAATGCAATCAAATCTTGAAAACTTGCCAAATTGGTCAAATCTAGTCATTTCATTGATTGCACTTTTTGAAAATTTTATAACTCGATTACATTTTCGTGACAAATTCTAGGATTTGATTATACTTTTTGAAAATTTTATGACTCGATTACACTTTCGCAATAAATTTTAAGATTTAATTGCATTAAAAATTTTAAAACTCAATTATATTTTCGTAATAAGTTTTATGACTTCTAGAGTATTTATCTCAATTATGAAAGAAATAGGTTGGAATAAATAGATAATTAAAATAGAAATTCAAAAAATAGAGTAGCGGAGATCATGAGAATGAATGTGCGTGTGTGGATGTGGAGTGCAATTAGTCATGGCCACAGGCCGGTTTCGGCCTGGTCAAACCCGGGCCCGCGGTTTGGAACCGGCCCAGAACTGCCGGTTCCTGACCCCATTCCAAAAAAAAAAAAAAGGTCGGCCTCGCCTGGGCTGCCCTCGCCGGCATCGGGCGAGGCCGACCTCGCTTGCAACTGGCGAGGCCGGCCTCGCCCGACGCCAGCAAGGCTCGACCTCGCTTGCAACTGGCGAGGCCGGCGAGGTCGAGCCTCACTAGATCTGGCGAGGGTTCAACCTCGCCGGCGTCGGGCGAGGTCGGCCTCGCCAGTTGCAGGCGAAGTCGGCCTCGCCAAATCTGACGAGGGTTCGACCTCGCTAGCCTTAGGCAAGGCCGGCCTCGCCAGTTGTCGGCCGGTGAAGGAGGCCTCGCCTAAGGCCGGCGACCTCCGCTGACCTCGGCTATGGCCAACGGAGGAAGAAAAGAAAAAAAAACAAAAAAGAAAAATTATGAACCGGCCCGGAACCGGTTCCAAACCTAAACTGGAATCGGAATTGGCTCGGAATCGCCGGTTTCAGTTCATACTTGGCCACAAATCGAAATCGATCAGTTCCGAACCGTGGCCATGACTAAGTGCAATTACCTCAACCCTAGTATCATCATCTCTTTGTAGTGTTTTCACGTAGGCATTAAGTGGGGTGTTATCGAACAGTTAGTAATTACGAGGGTTGGAAAACATTTATGATCGAATGGTCAATTGGAAGACGTGGACCAACTGCCGTCCAGGAATGAAAAAGATTCAGAAGTACATCAATGTCGTTTTTAGGGTCAAAACCGTCCGGTCTCCTTTTGGACACTTCTTTTTAAATAAGTTAATATTATAAAAAATTTCAAACTGATATATTTATAATAAATTTATATCAAAATAATTTTTCAATCATAAAAATCCTAAATTGATACATATCAATTTATCTCGAATTAATTTTTTGATCACTAAAAATCCTAAATTGGTACGTTTATGATAATTTTACATTTCGTTAGATTCCATTAAATTAGTTTAATATCACGAAAAATTACAAACTGGTACACCCGTAATAAATGGAAGGTAAAATCTCAAATTGGTACACTCATCAACTGCCACGTAACATTCAACTCATCAAATTGATGGTAAAATTTAATGGAAAGTAAATTTATTACAAGTATATTAGTTTAAGGTTTTTATGATCAAAAAATTAATTTTAGATAAATTTATTATAAATATATTAATTTATAATTTTTCGTAGTATTAGCCTTTTTATATTCGCTTCTCTCACCACCAGAATCAGCCCCATCAATCCTTCTCCTCTCTTTTCTCTGCCCCTCATTTCCGAGTGTGTGAAACAGAGCTCTCTCAATTGAACAAAAAAAAAAAACAGAGCTCTCACTGTCTCTCTGATTCATCACCAACCAAGGTACTCCAAATCCTCTCCTAAGTTGCGATCAAGAAAAATCCTACCCAGCTCCGGGAGAAAATGGCGACTCGGATTATCAACAAGGTGTGTTTCCAGTTGTGGTAACTCACGAAGAGATCGAACCCGGGAGTCACATTTCTACATGGCGGCGGTATGACTTGTACACCCACCGTGGCAAGTGATTCATCCTCTTTTTTCCTTTCACATTATCATTATTATTTCTGCGTCGCATGGTCGCCTGAAATAGCTCGACTGAATTATCATCTTCCGTTTTGCCGGAGAACGATAGTTGTGTCAGCTTGATAGATCAACTCGGCGATGATCAGATCTTGCTGTTGTCTTCGTTGTTTTCATTTTCAATGGCTATTCACAAATCTGATTTTGATCAAACATGGAATTCCATGAGAGACGAGTCACAGAACCTGAAGGGACCAGAAAGGAAATAACGATGATAAGGTAGTCCTCTGTTTCCTCCGTTTCTTCTGTTTACGAGGAAAGAGAGACCTTCCATCGCGTTAGAAAGAAGAAAGAACAGATTGGTGATTACTAAACACTCTTTGCTCTTGATCAAAATACTATGAGTCAAAGTCACAAAACCAAAGCTCTCCTAAACGCGAAATGCGATGAGAAGCCAAGCCCTGATTCTTTTTCCCGACAATTCATGGTGTTGACATCATTTGATAGAAAATTATCTGATTCACATGGTTTTGCTCTCCTCGTTTCGTAATTATCATAAGCCTAACCAAGCTTTGTGATTGTGCTGGGAATTTACATCAGAGAGGGCATTGTGATTCATTTCACAAGAACATGAGTTGACATGACGTGTCTCGACTGCGTCCGACGAGAAGGCGAGGAACTCCACCTCCTCTGCTTATACGCATATGGGCGGTCATCACCGGGCATTATGCTGACGAGATGGGTTACTTGTGCGACCTTACTTGATATGAAATTGCCTTGGGAAGTTGCGAACGAGGCTTGCGAGCTTCACAAGGGCGGCGGTGTTGGTGAATACGACCTCTTCAATAATAATTGTGAGCATTTCGCCACGTTCTGCCGGACTAGCGTTCGGGAAAGTACACAGACAACATGGATCTGTGCTTGTGAGCGGAAGATAAAGAAGGTAAAAGCATGGGCCCTAAAGCTTCTCAGATAATTAAGTTCAAGTGACCCTAAAATTCGTGGTGACTCGGTCAACGAGAGTAGAAACTTGATCCTGCTCAACAAAATCCTTGAGCTCGGAGAACGGGGCAAATCACGGCGGCTTTGTCTTTCTCTCTCTCTCTTACATACCCCCACACACAAACATGCAAAATCAGCCAAGCAACTTTAGACACAAGTTCTTTACGGCCCAGATAATCCAATGGACTCATAGACATGCCACTGTCGAACTCATGATCAAGTGAGAAAAGCAGGACACACAACAGACAATAAAGCGAGACAACAATTCCCATCAAATCCATGTACACGAAAACTTATTGCCTCCACAGCTCGACTACCTTCCCTTTGCAATAACTACCTTTCTTTGCTCTACCAAGTTACAATCTCTATCTATCCGGTTGATAGTATCGTGCTGTAGTGCAAAGCAATTGTTGAGAAAGTGTGTCAAGGAATGCCATGCCAGATACATATTGAGCAAAGGACTACAATGTTTCTCCAAGAACGAGATTCAGATGTCCCCGTGATATAATTCGAGCTTGTAGTATGGCCGGTCCATTAGATAAATAAGTTCTCTATTAGTATTTGGTGTTGTGTTCTCCATCAGTAGAAAAAGCAATTTTCACGATTTCATTTTAGGTTTTTCTGATAGTGAAATTGTCTCCCACAAAGCCCAACCCTTGAACTTGATTTGCATGTCTACAGTAACATGATGAAGCGATCAGTTTTTTTGGCAAACCAACCTCGTTTGATGACTTGGGATGTGCATAGAATGCATTCCGGAACAGAATGATGTTTGCTAAGAAATTTTCGAAATGCGTTCTAGAGAGATTTTTGCATTTTGGAATAAAAATACGTTTGTTAAAAATACTTGATTCCAAAATGCATTCTTAATTCCAGAGTGAGTTTTTGGCAATAAAAAGATGAGCTACTTTTTATAGCTTCTTGATTCCGGAATGCATTCTCCCTATTTTCTCATAATTTTTTTTTTAGAAAATGCATAAAAATTGAAAAATTCTAAAAAAATTCATAAAAATTTCCAAAAAATGGCTTAAAAAGAGTTAGATTTCAGGAAAATATGAAATTTGGTAAATTTTTTTTTAAAAATCAAAAAAATCAAAAATTTCAAAACTTCACAGAATAGCTTAAAACACATGTGATCACCTATTTTGAGTGAAATTTAAATTTTTTGAGGTGCAAAAAAAAAATAAAAATTTCAAAACTTCACAAAACGGCTTAAAATACCTATGACCACCTACTTTGAGTGAAATTTAAATTTTTTGAGATACCCAAACAAATGATAAAAAATAAAAATTTTCAAAACTTCACAAAATGGCTTTAAATACCTGCGGCCACCCATTTTGAGTGAAATTTAAATTTTTTGAGATGCCAAAAAAATAAAAATAAATAAATAATTTCAAAACTTCTCAGAATGACTTAAAATACATGGAGCCACCCACTTTGAGTAAAATTTAAATTTTTTGAGGTGCCCAAAAAAATTAAAAAAAATTCAAAACTTTACAAAATGGCTTATAATACCTGTGGCCATCTACTTTGAGTGAAATTTAAATCTTTTTAGGTGCCCAAAAAAAATTAAAAAAATCAAAAATTTCAAAAATTTACAGAATGGCTTATAATACCTATGGACATCCACTTTGAGTAAAATTTAAATTTTTTTAGGTGAAAAAAATTAACAAATCAAAGCAAATTTCTGTTTCAGAAATCAATTTCTGAGCATAATTAGTCATGTTTACCAAACAGATTTCTCATCTAGAAATCAATTTCTAGCAAGAATTCCAAAAATCAATTTCTAGCCAGAATTTGATTTATGGAGCAGAATGGTTACCATTTGCACCCTTGAGCCTGAAGAACTTTGGGGAAGCCCGATCTAAATCCGTCGGCCTAATCTTGTGAAACCAGTCATTAGGGTTGGACAAGTTGCCTGCGCACTATGGAAATGGCAAGAACCCACACGCATGACAAGCATTTTTCTATTTCCGGAGCGAAGCGAAACTAGCCAAAGTTGATCTCGCAGGGTATCTTGAAACCTCAAGCAATAGAAAATACAGCCAAATATGAAGGAATTGAAATGATATGGATTCACAAGTGAATTACAACCGAAGAGAATGCATCTATTAACAGGGTGCCACTATCTCTCCTGCTAATGCAGAGTAAGCTGAAACCTTTCTGTGACAAAAAAATGATAAGAAAAGAGGAATCTTTTATTTATTTTAAAATGACTCGGCATATATTTGTCGTGTGACAACCATGTTAGCACCATTTATTTTCCGTTGTCCGTGTAGCGGTGCTCGTTGATGAGACCATGATGAAAGGTACATATGTCCACAAGTACAAGTTTGGAGTTTTTGATAATGCAAAAAGAAAAAATTGGTGTATTGATATTACAATAAGCACTAACTAAGATTTTTGGTGATAATAACATATATAATATCATCCGGAGATTTCTATATTACTTCCCCCCCTCCTTTTGACAAAGGGTCGCACTGCATTAAACGAGAAATGCTCACAAGCATGGTTGATAAGAGCGTGGTCGAATTAATCTAACACTCAAATGGGAGAAGAGGGGTTTGGGGAGAATATGTAATTTTGGCTGTCTTTCGTTGTCTGTTACTACAAGGAGGAAGCGACAGGTGGAGGATTTCTGGGGGCTCCAGGTTAAGATTATGACTTGAACTCTTAAACAAGTATTGTGTACGTAACGATGACATGTATAGTTTATTGAGCCCTCCTGGTCAATCGGTCAACTCTGGAAAGAGTTAAGACCAGCCATCTGCTGCATAAACCAGTTTCGTTTTCGTTAATCTTCCTTTCCTTTCCCTCTTTCTGTTTCCTTTATTAGAGCTGATTTGTTGTGCAACTTGTTGAGCGTCAGAGATGCGGCAACAACTTGATTTGATAGAAGAAATTTTTTGAAGATAAAACAATCGCAATTCACGCCTTTGTATTGCATATCTTAATTACAAGAGAAATATACTATATATAGGCCATAGTTTGATTCAAAATAAGAAACCTCTTTCTAGGAAACCTATTCTAATTAGGAAACCTACTCCAATTAGGAAACCATTCAATTAGAAAACCTATTCAAAATAGGAAATCTAATTGACTTAGGAAACTTTCCTCTTGCAGACTCAAACTATAATTAGCACCTAAAAAAATACGAAAAATCAAAATATGGAAATACGAACAGACTCAAAAAAGGAAACAAGTATCAACAAATTTGGTTTAATTTATAACACTCCCCCTTAAACAAAATTCTCTTCCATCGATCATTTCAAGCAGGCTCTTAAACTTTCGAAAAGCATCGATCTTGAGAAGTTTAGTAAAAATATCTGCTACTTGATCTCCGGTCTTCACATGCAATACTTCAACTTCATTCTCTTTAACCTGTTCTCGAATGAAGTGATATCGAACATCGATATGTTTACTTCGTTCATGAAAAACTAGATTTTTCGCCAAAGCAATAGTAGAAACATTATCAACAAAAATCTCTGTTGCTTTCTTCTGCTCCACAAGAATATCTTTGAGTAGTCTTCTCAATCATATTGCATGACAAACACATGAAGATGCAGCTACATATTTAGCTTCACATGTCGACAGAGTAACACTTGATTGCTTCTTTGATGACCATATGAAAGCAGTGTCGCACAAGAAAAATACAAATTCCGTGGTGCTTTTTCGATCGTCGATATCTCCACCATAATCACTATTCGAATAAGCTCTAAGTTTGAAAGATTTAGAGCAATAATAATGTAAGCCATGAGAAATAGTACCTTTGATATATCGAAATATTCTCTTTGCAGCTTTAAGATGAGATGATTTCGGCTTCTCTATGTATCGACTCACAATTCCAACACTATACATAATATCTAGTCTCGTGCATGTCAAGTATCTTAAACTCTCAATCAAGCTTCTATAGTATGTTGAATCAACATCGACACCATCATCAAACTTCGAAAGCTTGGTTCCACACTCCATTGGTGTATTGATTGGCATACAGTTCTTCATGTTGAATTTTTCAAGGATATTTTCTGCATATCTTTTTTGGGAAATAAAAATCCCATCGGCACTTTGTTTTACTTCGATACCAAGAAAATAATTCATGAGACCATTATCAGTCATCTCAAATTCTTTCACCATCGATGCCTTAAAAGCATCAATCATCGCTGAATTATTTCCTGTAAAAACAAGATCATCAACATATAAACAGGCGAGTAAAATATCACCTTTTTCTTGTTTCAAATAGAGTGCATGCTCGTATGGACATTGAGAGAATTTATTCACTTTAAAATATGCATCAATTTTGGAATTCCATGCTCTCAGTGTTTATTTAAGCCCATATAGAGCTTTCTTCAACCTCGACACTTTGTCTTCATGACCTTTCACAACAAACCCCTTGGGTTGTTCAACATAAATTTCTTCTTCAAGTATGCCATTCAAAAATGCTGATTTAACATCCATTTGATAAATCCATCAATTATTTTGAGCAGCAATAAAAATAATTAATCTAATAGTTTCCATGCGGATGAGAGGGGCAAAAACTTCATCATAGTCAATTCTGGCTTTTTGCTTGTACCCTTTCGCGACTAATCTAGCTTTGCACCTTGCTACTTCACCTTTCTCATTCTTCTTGGCCTTATACACCCATTTAACACCAATTGATTTCTTGTCCTTCGGAAGATTAGCAAGGTCCCATGTTTGATTTTTCTCGATGGCTTCAATTTCTTCATTCATGGCTTTTTTTCACTTTTCTTCTTTGGCCGCATCATCATAAGCAAGTGATTCATAATCTGCAAGAAGACATATAAGATGAAGCTCTTCGGTAACTTCGTAAATTTTAGACAATCTTCTTGATTTTTGCACTAGCGGTTCATCAATACTCTTTGAAGAGGATGGTGTTGATGAACTTGAAGAAGATATTAGAGAAAAAGGTAAAGGTTGATCCTTTAACTCCGTTTGATCGGAATCACCACGAATATTCGCTTCTTCTTTTAGATTTTCTTCCCACATTCCACCTTCATCAAACTTGACATTTTTACTTACATACACTTTCAAAGTGTTAAGGTCAAATAATCGATAGGCTTTGGATGATGAGTCATACCCGATAAAGATGAGCTTTTTGCTATTGTCTTCAAGTTTCGATCTTTTTTGATCCGGGATATGAGCATAGGCAATGCTCCCGAAAATTCTTAAGTGCAAAACACTTGGTGTTCTCCCGGTCCATGCCTCTTGGGAAGTTACGCCTTCAAGTCCATATGTGGGACATCTATTTTAAAGATAGACGGCACACGAAATAGCTTCAGTCCAAAGTTCTTTGGACAAATTTTTGCTCTTCAACATGCTTCAAACCATATCAAGAATAGTTCTATTTTTTCGTTCAGCCACACCGTTTTGCTGAGGAGAATACGGGGCCGTCAAGAAATACCGAATACCATGATTTTCACAGAATTTGTTGAATAAAACTGAGGTAAATTCTCTACCACGATTAGTCCTTAAAGCCTTGATAAAATAGCCGCTTTCCTTTTCAACCAGGTTCTTGAATTGTTTGAAAGTATCAAATATTTCTGTCTTTTCTTTCAAAAAATACACCTAAGTTTTTCGAGTAAAATCATCAATAAAAGTAATAAAATATCGATGATTACCATATGAGTGAGGATTAATCGGGCCACATAAATCAGAATGAATAAACTCCAGTGGCTTTTTTGCTCGATAAGTCGCTTCCTTTAGAAAGCTAGTTCTGGAATGCTTGCCGATAACACACCCTTCACATAATTGATCGGGATGATCAATACGTGGTAAGCCATAAACCATCTTCTTGCGAGAAAGCAAATTGAGTCCGCTAAAATTGAGATGGTCAAACCTCAAATGCCACAACCATGAAGGATCATTTACATACGCCTTTAGACATCGAGACATCTCACTCTTTATATTGAGAATAAATATCCTGTTCTTTGACATCTTCACATTTGTAATCAATTTATTATTTCGATCTCTCAACATAAGATTAAGATCTCTCATATGAACAGTATAACTTTCTCCAGAAGTTGTCTCAAACTCAAGATATTACTTGACATTTTTGGAACATAACAAACATTGGTAATAAACTGACGTGCACCATTCTTTAAGCGAATCAAAATTGTACATTTTCCTTTAACAAGAATTTTAGAGTTATCATCGAATGAGACAGTCCCTTTAATTGTCTCATTTAACTCGACAAACATCTCCTTTCTCCAGCACATGTGATTGCTTGCGCCGGTATCCAAATATCACGTATCGCTTTGACCTTCTTCATATTCTTTGAATGCTAATAAGAGAACTTGATCAGCATCATTCACCAAGTTCGCCTTTTCGTCTGCTCTGCTACTTTCTTTGTTCCAGAAGTTAGAAAAATAATGGCCAAGTTTAATGTAATGATAACATCGAATTTTAAATTTATCATACAATTGGCTTGATGAGTTCTTTCCTCTTCCATGAACACCTCTTTGGTACTGGTATCCTCCATCACTTCGAGCAGGATCTCCTTTGCTTCGTCCACGACCTCTTCCTCGAAAGTGACCTCGGCCACAACCTCGATCACGATCTTGACTTGTTCTGCGATTTTGTACGGGATCTCTTCTTTGCTCCTTCTCATCTCGAATGGTCAATTGTGTTTGGAGAACTTCCTCCACTGGTTCAATCTTTTTCTTTCTAAACCTTTCTTCATGGGCTTGTAATGAACCCATAAGTTCATCAATCATTATGGCATCCAAGTCTTTAGATTCTTCAATTTCAACCGCAATATGATCATACTTCTTGTCTAAGGACCGAAGTATTTTCTCAACAACACGAACATCGGAAACGTCTTCTCCGTTTCTTTTCATCTGATTAACAATTGTCAAAATTCTCGTGAAATAATCAGCAATTAATTCAGATTCTTTCATATGAATTACCTCGAATTCGCCTCTCAAGGTTTGAAGGTAAATCTTCTTAACTTTCTGAATTTCTTGATGTGTATTTTGAAGAATCTCCCATGCCTTTTTGGCGGTAGTGGCATTCGAAACTTTTTCGAACATGGAATCATCTAACGCTTGATAGATGATTGACATGGCATATTGATCTTTTGATCGAACCTTCGCCAAGGCATTCCTCCGGTTCTGGTTCAATGTGGCTTCATCCTCTGGCTCATCATAGCCAGTGTTAACAAGTTCCCACACACCATAGGCACCGAGTAGAGCTTTCATTCTAACAGCCCAGTTACCATAATTCTTTGGTAAGATAGGAGTATTGAAGATAAAGCTGATTGTTCGTTGAGGCCATGATCACAAACCGTAGGCTCTGATACCAATTTGTTGAGCGTCAGAGACACGGCAACAACTTGATTTGATAGAAGAAATTTTTTGAAGATGAAACAATCACAATTCGCGCCTTTGTATTGCATATCTCAATTACAAGAGAAATAAACTATATATAGACCATAGTTTGATTCAAAATAGGAAACCTCTTTCTAGGAAATCTATTCTAATTAGGAAACCTACTCCAATTAGGAAACCATTCAATTAGGAAACCTATTCAAAATAGGAAATCTAATTGACTTAGGAAACTTTTCTCTTTTGGGCTCAAACTATAATTAGTACCTAAAAAAACACGAAAAATCAAAATATGAAAATACGAATAGACTCAAAAAAGGAAACAAGTATCAACAAATTTTGTTTAATTTCTAACAGCACTTTGATGTGTGGATGCGACCTTCTACTTGGCCAGATTGGTGAATATTTGATGAGACTATCCAGGGGAAACCAATATGGGGTAGACATTACCAAATATTCAAACTGAGGCTAATTTTTTTCCTTTTTCTTTTTTGAAATTTAAGTGCGCGATCGTAAGGAAATAGCACAACAGTTCCAACACCGGGCCTCCCACTTAAGTCCGAGTTCCCCAGGGCACATCAATCGGATCACAACCATCGGTTCTTGAATCGAAAGTGTGGTAAGGCTTTTACCATAAGGTCAATCTGATGGTGGGCCAAATAAATGGCACCAATTAATTTAATGCACGTTGAATCTATTGAGAGGTCCGAGTAAACTTTATAATATAAAAGAAAAACCATCCATTGATTGCCAAATAATATAAATTAATCAAGGGTATTCACATGTTTCTTTGACGTTGCTGACGCACTCATGCTCTTATCCGTGTTCATTCCGGCCAGCTCCTTCCTTTCCCTCTCTTCCCATGTCTCCATAATTCTTCTTTTCCACCTTTGCCATCATCGCTGCCGCCATCAACCTTTCGAGACATGCGAGGGCTCAGCTTCTGGCACACCCGCAACAGCAGGAGTCGTGCAGGTGATTAGCTTCCAAAGGACTTTCTTTCCTTCTTGTTCTTGTTCAACTTCAAAAAAGAAAAGAAAGTCTCCAACTGTGTAGCTGGGAATTTCAGACTTCCCATACCAGTCTAACCCTTCACTTTTCTCTCTCAATTCCGCTTCACTCTTTTAGGAGCGTCGAATCTAATCTAAAGCCAGCTCAAGCACACCAGTCCAGGAGGCCGAGGAAGGGCCCCAAGAGAGAGAATGGTGGCTCAGATCATCGACAACGTATTCACAGTTGTGGTAAGACAGGAAGATCTTTAACCCGGAGAACACATCTATACTTATCGGCTACATGGCTTATACACTCATCATGGTTAGTGATTCATCGTCTTCTTCCTTTTCCATTGTCATTATTAATTTCCATCACTTGAATATCTGAATATGTGGCCCAACTAAATTATCCTTTCTGATCTTTCGTTTTTTGGCCAAAGAACAGTAGTGTATCTGGTTGATAGATCATTTCTGCAATCACTGAGTCTTGCCCTTCCAGCTTCCTGCTGCCGTGGGTGAACCCTCGTTAACATTTGCACAGTAAGAGACGATAAATGCTGAATTCAGTACTCCTTCAACAGTTGTTTCCTTCTTTTCGTTTCAAGGGCCGTTCACATATCTGATTTTGATCACACATGGATTTCCATAAGAGGCAAGTCACAAAACATCGAACAGTTTACGAACTTCTTGGAAGTCACCCAAAAGAAAATAACGATAGTAATCTTGTAAACCCTATTTTCTTGGTGACCTTAGAGAGAAACTCCGTTTTTTGAGTTGACACGCAACCGATCAACCCAAAAAGAATGAAACGCCACAAAAAAAAATAAAAAAAAATAAACAAACCCCTTAAATGCCAAAGTTAAGCCTACATCTTATCTTAAGCCAGAGACATCAACTTATTGCTCTATTTGCTTAACCAAGAAGAAAAATCAAACAATCAACTTTCTTTTGTCTGATCGGCAGCATTATCTCATGGACTTTTAAACAGGGTCTCGTTATTATACGAATTAGATCATCGCGATCATTTCACTTGAAAATAAAATGAAGTACAATTTCTGCGAACTACAGCCATCTATGAGATTGAATTCACACGATAGCCCATGTTTAATATCTTGTCCAACAAATATAAATTAATGCCGGCCTGGAACATTCGAAATCTCTTCTACTTGAGTGGGAACATGCCCGCAACAGATGGCTTTAAGCACCTCATTTGACTTAAGTGGGGACTAAGACGAAACTCAGATAATAGATCCGGGATAGTACGACACCGTGTGGAAAACGTACCTTAATTAAACCACGATAAAAATGATTGAAACTTGTGATTTGTCGTGATCGGAGTTTATTCTCAATTAGCCTTTGAGTCTCCAACACAAAGATAGACACTCGGCTAATTGCAAGTCGCGTTGCAGCTAATTTAATGTGGCTCGATCCGCAGCTTAATCCATCCAAACTTATAAAATATGATTCACTTGTGATAATCCTCTCTGGCTCTTCGATCCGACATACTCATTATTGGTTATGATAGGAATCTATGCTGGAAAGGCTTGTGTGATTCACTTCACAAGAACAGGAGCCGACAAGACGTGTCTTGATTGCTTCTGGAGAGAAGGTGAGCCGACAAGACGTGTCTTGATTGCTGCTGGAGAGAAGGTGAGAAACTCCATGCCCTCCACTCGTATGCATATGGGCGGCCACATACTAGGGTTTATGCTGACGAGATAGGGGACTTGTACGACCTTACCCGATACCAAATCGCCCCAGGAAGTCATGAACAATGCTCGCAAGTTTCACGAGAGCGACCGTTTTGGTGAGTATGACCTCATCAATAACAACTTTGAGCATTTCGTCTCGTTTTGCTGAATCAGCGTTTGGGCCAACGCACAAACGACAATTGTTAGTGCTTGTAATTAGTGTTGGAAAATTTGGTTTGGAAATGGAATCGGAATGTAGTCGAACTTTGAGGCATGTAATCACTTTCTTTTAGGATCAATTTGCCCCACGAAATTACTCTTAAGTTACTGACAAATTCTCTTCAGGATATAACAAAGTTACGGTAAAAATACTTTATAGCAATTCCAGTAAATCTATTAAAACTCTCTGCGAAATAGTTAAGAAAATAGTTGTCTCATTTTTTTTTTCTAAAGAAGATGAAAATGAAGGAAGTTAAGTCATTAAAAAACTGAACAGAATTGTCTTATTTATATTACAAATAAAACACACCTCTTGATGTCTAAATTGCCAATACAAACACACCCTTTCATGTCCAAATACTAGTTGATATTATGGAGTCTAGCTCACTCACCTAGTTTCTCCATTTACTGAAGTAAATAAGACTTTAACTTATAAAGTGGTCAAAACTTTACTTTCTTTTCTATGTGGGACAAAAGAAAAGCCTTATTTGTTTGTTTTACAAACAAACATCATCAAGTAGAAGATTAAGGAAGTCGAAGAATGGGCCATGAAGTTTCTACAAACGAATTAAGTTTAACTGGCCAAAAATTCTACCAATCTATCGATACACACACTTATCATGAACTTGGACAGAACAGTGTTTTTTTTATCGGTCCGGAAACAGAATATTGTAATGTAAATACGAATTTACTTGGGACTTATCAATTCAAGGCCAAAAGTCAAGAATAAAACAATAGCGAACCGAAAACCTTTCTTTCACCCTATTTTATCTCCACACCCTATTTTTTTTTTTCGAATTTAATTGATCTCTGATCAGCAACATATTCTTCAATCAGCTCCAAATAATCTATCATCGAAATCGAGGAGAACGTGACAGATTTGAATTTCAGACATCTAATTCCAGCATGTTCCGGAAGGTAATCGTTGAAACATAATTTTTTTGTTATATTTGTTCGTTGGTGCTCGTGCCTAAAGAGTGGTGGCTTTAGATTTTGGAATTAGAAAGGAACTTCGCACGAGCGGCTCGCGCACGAGTCCATATATGTCTGCATGAGAGCACCACGTCAAGCGAATTTGACTCCTTCAGGATGCTTATTTGATCATTTTCCAAAAAGAAAAATACTTTTGATCAAGACTCCGTTTATTTCGCGCAAAATGAATGATTTCAAAAATATTTTTCCTAAAAATGATTTTTTGTATTTCTTACAAAAATAAATAAATGAAAAAAGTTTTCATCGTCCACAAAAATATTCAAACATAAATTGTTGTCGGTAATTTAAATATTTTTCATTGACTAATTATTTCAAGCATATTATTTCACAAAAAATGAATGATTTGAAATATATTTTATTAAAAATGATCATTTGTATTGCTTAAAAAAATGAATGAACGTTTTGTTGTCCACGAAAATAATTAGACATAAATTTTTATTGATAATAAAAATATTTTTCATTGACTAATTATGAAGCGATGCAAATGATTATTTGTGGGAAAATATTTAGCAAATCATTTATTTTCCGCGAAACAAATGGAGTCTAAATAAGTTCGCAATTACGTGAGAAACTAGCCAAATTTGCCATTATTTTGGAACCAAAATAAAAGTCTCTTCCAATGTCTACCAAATTAAACCAAAAAAAAAGCAATGTAAGATTTTATTCAAAAAATCAAGCCAAGTTACACGAGTACGCCAAAAGCCACAGGACAATTATTTACTAAACTTTGAGGAACCGAATATAAGATTTGATTTTGGAATTTTCAACGTGGAGAAGTACATGGATTGTCATGAAAATTCAAAATTGATAGCACGACAAAGTATAATCATTTTTTAGGACTTCAAATGTTGAGTTCAAATATTTACAAGCTGGGTGCATACCACTTGAAGAAATCAGGTCTTTGCATATGGAGGAGATTTTGAATTACATTGAATAGTAGTACATGTAATAATTTTATTTTTTTTCTTCAATTGAAAACCATTTGTATTGAAATATTAATTTTGCAAAAACCTGAGAAAGAAGTATATAATTTTAGAGTGCATAAGCAATCCTTTTCGTCCATAAACTTCCTAGTAATAGCAGATCGTGGAGACACATATTTTATTTCTATTAAACGAGCGAATATACATTTTTGAGTAATGGTGTTTGTTTATTTATTTATTTTCTATTATCTTGAAAGAGTATTTCTTAATGCAAAGGACATCATTCACTTAAGAAAATAAGTCACGCAGCTAGTAAAAAATTCAAATATACGAGATGTAACAAATTGATAGTTGACACAATTTTCAAGATGTACCCACTCTATTAATAAATCTACAAATAATAAGATCGCTAAATACAAAGTGCCAAAATATTATTTTTAATTACAATTATAAAAAATTCAAGTTGGTTGATTGGCCCCATTATTATTATTATCATTGTTATCATTATATCTCGATGAGACAAAGAGAAGATCCTTCTTTTCTGTTTCTCTTCACGAGAGTGACAGGATGGGCCCCACGCGCACATTCTCTGTCCGAGCATCCGTGGACAAACATTCTCTTTTTATAGCTTTTGACGTCTTGTCACAATCAATCAATCAATCATGAGTGTTCACGTGCGCAGTTGAAAGAGCAATGTCTCTTTTCTGTCTACCATGCACACGTGGGGATGCTAACGACGAAAAACATTCGATTCTGATACAGTGAAAACGACGCATTGTCTACAAATATTAATTAAATATACAAAGTGGTCAATGAACTTTAATTTATTTAATATAATCATGAATTTTACTTTAATAGTAATGCGATTTTTAAATTTTTAATTTATTTAATATAGTCATTTAATTTTTAATATAAATTTAATTTAGCGATCGAATTATATGAAAATGTTCGATATTATTTCTGAATTTGAATTAATGGAATGATAATAACATTTTTTTTTGTTAAGGAAATGATAACAACATTAAACTATATAAAAGCTTAAAATGTTAGATAAACATATTGTTTAATTTTCAATTACTATAACATGCTCTCTCTCTCTCTCTCTCTGGATTGTTCTACGATAACCTAACAAAAAAAAAAAGAACTATACCGAGAAACAATAGCATAAACCTCAAACAACCTAGTCATCATCAGTCAAATGTAATTGGGCCGTATACTTGGAAAAAGTCAACGATGGGAGCACTCAATTCTCTCTGACCAGATTGGGTGGCGAGCATAGTGCTTGACGTACATTTAACGATAGCAAAGCCTTCAAAATGGCTTGCAAGATCGCCGACTCTAGTTCACACGATTTAGGCATTGGCCTCTTTATGACGGTCTCATCGCTCGTCACTTAACGGCGTCGTCGGTCAGTGTTCCTCTTGTTCGTTCGTCCCCCGATCTAGGGGTTCGTTTATTTTTTACTTTGTATCTCTCTTCTCCACTCTGCCACCATAAGTGTTCTTCACTGTAAGCGTGTGTGAACAGCATCCCCAATAATGATGCCTCACCTCACGTCTTTGATTCTCTTTATTTCCTTTAGTTTTTCCTACGCTCGAACCGCTCACCACGAGACTCACACTTGGAGGCCCAATCATGGTCGGCTCAGACCTTTTCAATGAGACGTCAATAAAACCCACAACCTAAAATTGAGGCATGGACCGGCCACCAGAGCAGCATGGGCCAAGAAGCAAATCATTGGGCCTAGGTAGCCCATACACAAATCCCTTTCGGCCCATCCAATCTGGCAGACTCATGGACGCGACACGCACGCAGGATCAACTACCTTCCCTTCTGCATCAAAACCAAATTTTTTTTGCTCAATTGAATCATGTAAGTAAGTCTATGTTCCCTTGTCCATAGTATCACACTAGTACAAAGCAATTATCGATAGTAAAATCTCCATGGCCAACACGAACATAGAAAAAGGTACACGTTTTTCCCAAATAATATCGACCCAATGGCTCGTCCTAATGGTCCGGAAACATCCACAACAATAAGGACCTCGGACTTACTACAATTGGATTTAACTTACTACAATTGCCCCCTAAGAATAGCGCAACTAAACATTACTGGCCACTCTGGCTGAGTCACAACGATAGTCACGATGGGCAACCGCGAAGCGATTTAACTTCTCTGGATGGCCTCCTTTTTGTCGTGGACCTTGTGTCGCCAACGTTTCCCTGTTGCCCGCACTCATTCCTGTCCTGTTGCGCATCGCTTCTTGAGGGCGTAGAAGTGGCAGCCGCCTCTTCGTGGCTGATGGATATCGAGGTGGTTCGCGGATGATGATGATGGTGGTGGTGAAGGTGTGAAGGCGTGAACGAACCAGAAGAAAATTTCTGCCACCTCCTCTCTCTTTCTCAGCTTTTTCTTCTTTCTTCTCTCTTGGGAAATCCCCCTTCGAATTGCACACTGAGGACCTATATATCTTCTGGGAATGTGAATGTATGTGGGAAATGCCCAGAATCGAAGAAGAATGTCCCTCAATCTCTCCAATTTCATGAAGGTGCTGCTGCTGTCAATACATGGAAAGATTATCCTTGTGTGTGCCTCCCTCTATATGTCCCCTTCCAATGACTTGGTTGGGCGGCTAATTCCAAAAAAAACACAAACTCTACCTTGAGTGATGATTCTGGCCCGAATTTTTTTGTCTCAATAAAAAACATAAACTTTACTTGAGTCCCGAATCTAACTTCCGATGTAAAATATTCAAATTATTCGAGCTAGATTTGTGATTTAAGTGAAAATTGATGATTTTTTATGAGACAAAAAAAATTTCAGCTCAGAATTGTTGCTCAAAATAAATTTGATACCTTTTTTTGGAATAAGGCCCTTGTCCATATGCATAATTTGGGAATATGTCCCCCTTAAGCTCAATCCATAATTTTCCTTCCAAGTGTGGATGGGTTTCTCTATATGCAAATCGGTGGCCGCATACATGACGCTCTATCTTTATATTTGTTCCCTCAAATAGTTAAGCATGCATGAATATATTGGGAATCTATACCAATTGCTTCTTTGACACAAAAATGTTGATAATATAAAGCTTATTGTTTCGAATTTTGATCAAATCAATTTTGGCACGCACAATTTTGGCTATTGCAGGCTTAGTCCAATATTAAGCTCACAACCATCCACCACTGGTCCAACCATTTGAACTACTAACACAGATGCAATTTAATTGATGATTTGTGTTTAGGGGTTGTGATCAATTCTTAATTTTCTATGCAATAAATGACTAACTAAGTTGTCAAAATTTAGGTGTCAACAATTATTAAAAATTATTCACGCCAGTATTGGCTGTACAACATAAGACGGCCGATGTCCACGTGATCGATTTCGGGTCATAATTGGTTAGATGGACTCAATTGAAAAATTTGAAAAGTTTATAACTCAATTAGTAAAATTGAAAGGTTTAAAACTATATTGACAAAAGTGCAATAGATTGATGACTTTTTGGATAGTTTTCCCGTGTGCTTCTGCCTGACATATCCACCCTCCCTCTCTATATTCCCTACTATACACGCAGCCTTTTTGGCTTGATTAAAAGCGGCTTGTACAATTATCATTTTTAAAGATGCCCCCATGATTGTGGGTGTTGATTCATTTTTGCTAGTTCAGAAGATTAGTCAAATTGATGCTTTCTGGTCGAAAAAAGGCTAGAAACTATCGAAACACAGGTCAAATATAGAAAAATCGAGTAACATAAGGTGTGGTTTATATAAATCTGTGGCTCTATCAGAGTCAAACCTTTGTTGTTCCCGAACTCGGACGGTCTATACATGCATTTGAGAACGTTCCCACGAGTGGAACCTTCCAAAAAAGACATCGAATCTCACCTCCACATAAAATGACAAAGTAAAAAAAAAATGTATTAATAAAATGTAAAATCTCATTCGGGAATCTTTTGATAAACATCATCACCATGTTTTTGAAGACTTGACTTTTCCTTAAGGTGATGAATGAACACCATCGCTAAAGAAGCCGAGCCCGCCATCCATGAAGAGTCACAGTTTCCCACCTTTAACTTGACATTTGTCAAGTAACCTTCAAGGAAAGCTTCAAATTCTACTTGAGCATTCAAATTCGGGTCGATAAGGTTCCAGCACCATGCGATTTGTGGAAGCGGATTGAATGTTGATGGCATCAAGTTCCAGATGACGAGATTGTAGAGAGAAGTATACAACAAAAATGGCATGTTACCGAAAAATAGGTAGATTAGTAATTATATAGTAAGTGGTAATATCACGATGGGAAAAGGGGAATCCACCGTAAAAAAATCCATTAAACTCGCCAAGAGGGGGTCTCGGGAGCTAAATTGTGTTTTGCATAATGTCAAATTGAGGTTTATATGGTTCCAATGAAGCACAACCAACTGAAAAATGTGTGCTTTTTCAGAGAGAAGAAAAAAAGACGGCATTCATGTATGCGTGCATCTTGTCCTCTTCGCATATGTAAATTTAGATGCACAAGTACCCATGCATATTCAATTATTCATATAATCCCATGTTATCTAGAGAGACGAGGCCAGATGGTCCCACGAGAACGACAGGATGAAACTTAATATCTTTGGACCATGATTTCCTCCATTCGATCTTTGATCTGTGGAGTTGCACACGTTTTCATGGAGATTAAGAGAAATGGACGAGATCATGCCAATCCACATTTACAAGCACGTCCATCCAAAGCTTAAAACCTACAGCCAAATCGAGTCAGGTTCAAATTGAAAGTGACCAAGATACAGGAATTGAACATCGATGTAGCATGAATTGAACATGTGTAGATACAATATGAGTACTCATTAAATCAAGATCCGCTGAACAGCATAGATGTAGCATGAACTGAACATGTGCAGCAGATGTAATGAGTAATGATTTCTATGTACTGTATTATTAAGAGAGAGAACTCGTGCCATTTATTAACTATCTTTCCATTATAAGGCCGATGGAAGATTTCCCCGGTAAAATCCGACGGCTCAGCCATTTCAATTTCAACTTTCGTGGTCTTGGGCAACTTTCCAATGAGTTGTGCACGACAACATTTGATCTACTTTCTTGAGGAATAGTTCCTCATAAATAGCCACTTAGAAAAAGACTTATTACATTATCTACATTGTGCAATGTAAACACGATCAACACATCACATCAACTTGTGTATCCTCTGTATGGACCGTGGCTCAAAGTTTATCTCTTGCTCCCCTATTTTCCTCTCTTCCCATCGCTCCGTAATCCTCCTCCTCCTCCTCCTCCATTGCCATCATCGCTGCCTCCATCAACCTTTTGAGACATCCGGGGGCTCAGCTTCTGGCACGCACACCTTAGTAAGTAGCGCGGGTGATTAGCTTTCGAAGGGCTATCGCTTTTCTTTCTCATTTCTTTCTCGTTCTTATTCAACTGCAACTGGAGCTGGGATTTTCAGACCCGCCATACCAATCTAACCCTTCATTTTGCTCTCTCAGTTCTGTTTCATTCTTTTAGGTGCTTCAAAGCTAATCTAAGACGAGCTCAAGCACGCAAGTCCAAGAGAGTGAGGAAGGGCTCGAAGAGAGAGAAAATGGTGGCTCAGATCATCATCAACTTATTCACAATATTGATGCTAGTAACAGGGAATGTGGTAAGACCAAAAGATCTTAAACCTGGAGATCACATCTATACTTATCGACCATATGGCTTATACAGTCATCATGGTCAGTGATTCATCCTCTTCTTCCTTTTCGATTGTCATTAGTATTTTTTGGAAACATGGATATCTGAACATGTGGCTCGATTAAGTTATCCTTTCTTATCTTTCGTTTTTTAGCCAAAGAACAGTAACTGTACCTGCTTGATATATCATCCCAGCAATCACCGAATCTTGCCTTTCCAGCTTCCTGCTCCGTGTTAAAACTTGTCAAAATTTACACAGTAGAAGACAAGTAACGTTAATTTTAGCTCCCCTTCAACAGTTGTCTTCTTCTTTTGATTTCAAGGGCTGTTCATATATCTGATTATGATCACACATGGATTTCCATAAGATACGAGTCGCAAAACCATGAACAGTTCACGACCTTCTGGGAAGTGGCCAAAATCTTGTAAACCCTATTCTCTTGTGATTAGAGAGAGAAACCCTACAACAAGCAAGTAGCAAACCCGAGGACAAACGCCAGTATAGAAACCCCTTCAATCCCAAAGCCAAGCCTCTTATCTTATCTTAAAACACAGAAAAACCCTTCAATCCCAAAGATAAAACCTTATCTTATCTTATACCACAGACAACCCCTTAAGCCCTTATCTTACCTCAAACCACAGACATCAACTTTTTTCTTTATTTGCTTAACAAAAAAGAAAATCAACAATCAACTTTCTTTTGTCTGATCGGAAGCACAATCTCATGGACTTAAATATGGTCTTGTTATTATGCAAATTAGATCATAGCGATCATATCACTTGAAAATAGAATAAAGTTTTATTTTTGCGAGAGACAGCCTCTGTGAGATTGTATTCATATGATAACCCATATTTAATTACTTTCTCACACAGATAGGTTAAAGCTGGCCTGGGCCATTGGATAAATGTCATCGACTCGATGTTTTTAAGCTCCTTAATTTATTTTAGTAGGGACTAAGGTGAAACTCAGATAGTTAGTCCGGGAGAGTACGAAGACGTGATAAGACGTTCGTTTTCCTTTGCCCAATTTGAGTGACTATTTTGAATTTTTCATATACACCTTTTTATATCAACTTTAGCAGGAATTTTCCATAACT
This sequence comes from Syzygium aromaticum, assembly GCA_024500025.1. NCBI lineage: Eukaryota > Viridiplantae > Streptophyta > Magnoliopsida > Myrtales > Myrtaceae > Syzygium > Syzygium aromaticum. Next base: position 34,873,087 of record CM044892.1, read on the forward strand.
CTCATACCACTCCTCCTTTTCACACTTGTGACATTGCTCTCCTATTTCTTTCTTTTTCCTCAACATCTTTTCTCGTTCAGTCGTCTCTATGTCTGAAAATTCTTATTCACCTTTCCTAGATAGTTGAAATTAATACGTACCTCAAATAAATCACGTAAAATACTAAAACTTGTGATTTGTCATAATCGAAGTTTATTCTCTATTAGTCTTTGATTCTCCAACACGGAGACTAATAAATTGCGATTTACTTTGTGACAATCCACTCTGGCTCATCGATCAACATCTATTCGCTTCTCATTCCCTATGAAAAAGTCGATTTTATGGCAAATATTTTGCTATGGGTGATTTGGACAATTGTTTCTTTTCTTTATTGCACATTCTCACCATCAATTCTAATAGGAATCTATGTTGGAGAGGGCATTGTCATTCACTTCACGAGAATAGGAGTCGAGAAGACTTCCCTTGATTTCTTCCGGTGAGAAGGCAAGAAGCTCCATTCCCTCCACTAGTATACACATGAGCGGCCACTACTGGAGCATTGGTTGACGAGACAGGGGAATTGTACGAACTTACCTAATACCAAATCACCCTAGGAAGTCGTGAGCAAGGCTTGCGAGCTTCTCGAGAGCAATGGCTTCGGCGAGTACGACGTTATCAATAACAACTGCGAGCATTTTGCCTGGTTTTGTCGGACTGGCGTTCGGGCAAGCGCACAAACAACATGGATCAATGCTTGCGAATGGAAGATCAAGGAAGTCAAAAAATGGGCAATGAATTTCTGCTAACAAATTAAGTTCAAGAGACTAAAAAATCATTGCGTTCACATCACTTCACTTTAGTCGTATTCCAGAAATAATCACATTGGTCCGTTTTGGACTGGACTATTAAAAAAAAAAGAATATATCTCAAGTGATCTCCATCCCTTGTCAATATTGTCATTTAGTTTGTCTTTCCTTTTGACCATCATTATCGTTTACTTTCTTTGGTACATTGATTTTGCTGGCAGGAAGCCGCAACCACACGGTTCCAATATTAAAACATGACATGTTGGCGATCCTTTTACCGCCATTTAATAAGGTTAGATTCGGTCTGTCTGAGGCTTTCCAGTCACTTGTGACAGTTCCATGGATGTCTTTGTCGGGAGAAGTTACTATATCGGGATCCAAAATTTTCCAGCACATATGGGGGATTTTGATTGGCAATTATGGGGAACTTTCAGAAGCAAATCATGACAATCTATATTTAATGATATTTGTGGTCAAAATCAGGATTTCTTTGTAGTTATAAATTTTTATGTTATGAGTCGTGGATTTACATCTGAATAGGATCATATATAGTTCCGAAGTCTGAAGTTCATCTTCAGCATAAAATTTGAGTGTATTTCGCCTTAGAGCAGGTTCTATAACTTAATGATTCTCAGCTTAGAGTATGAATACGTTTGATGATATCCATACATAAATCTTTCAATATCCATATGTTGCTTGATGATGTCGATACAATGACCTTGATGAAATCCATGAAGTAATTGTCCATAAACACGATATCCAGACAGATGTAGAGTTGAGTTTGAACAAAGTCTCTTTAACGATTAGTTCCTGAATCACGAAAGCTTCAAGGCATTCATTAGAATTTAAAGAAACACATGGATCGTTTTGTTAACTGTAAAACTTGTTAGGAGGTTTTCTCAACACCAAAACATCCGAAACACTCAACATAGGGACCTTGGACTCATTACAATGATCGCCAAACCTTCCCCAACTAGAGTTAATTGAGATTGATGTATTGATCGGATCCAACAAGAGTTTTAATGTGGAAAGCTACGAGTGCAATGTTCATTTAGAGAAATCTTATTATCCATGATTATGGACTTTATCCCTCGCCTAGTGAAAAGAAACAAAAGAAAAGAAGGCAAAGAGAAGAAAAGAAAAAAGAAAGTAAAAAGACAAGAAAAACTAAATAAAAAATTCAAATATTGAAAAAAAAAATCGTCCATGTTAACGCCAGTGTGCTGCGTATAAAAAATGTTGTCCACGTCTGTGATTTGAGGCCAAAATCGACCGAATGGACTAAATTGGCAAAATGTCAAAAGATTTAGGATTAAATTTGACAAAATTAAAAGGTTTAGAATTGAATTAGTACAAGTGATGCTTATTACTTTTTTTGTAATTTTTCCTGCAATAAAAATGAGCTTCTACTGATGTTCAAAGCCTAAGCATGAAAAATAAATACAAAAGAGCTCGGACTTTTGAAGAGCTACGAACTTCCTTTTGTAAACCTTAGATTGCCGACAGAATTGAGGATTAGCCATAGAAAAACTGTTCCCCTCTCAAAGAAAGTACAACATCTCAATTCACAAGCCTATGCATGTACTCATATACTTATCATGAATATTCCAAAGAACTTAAAAGAAAAACACAACACTTGGTAACTGCGGGGTAGAATTGAGATGAAGCATCCGCATCCCAAGATTAATCCCAGGAAAAATGGAAAAATGTGGAGCAATAAACTTTGATCACAAGACATGAAGTACGAACAACATATTGAGTGAATTCAGGCATCCCATGTCATTTTTTTTTAAAACACTGGTAGCTTCAACCGATTCCAGTTCTTTCGCGACTTCAGAAATGGAAGGCAGCTCGCGAGGAGTCTCTTGGAGGCATTTTAAAGTTAGCAGCGCTACTTGGAATGCAAAATCTATAGGATAATTGTCCTCCAATCTAGAGTCTATTAAAGTCTTCAGGTTTTCTTTACTGCATAACAGTGGTCTGGCCCACTCCACCAAATCACGTTTCAATGCCAGACGGCTTGGATCAATTGCACTTAAGCCTGTTAGTATCTCAAGCAACACGACACCAAAACTGTAAACACCACTCGTTACGTAGAGACGCCCTGTAAAATCCAAGAGTTTTATGTAATGTTGTAGCAAAGCGTTAAAAAATAGCTTCCTAATGCACTTCCTATTATTGTCAAAATTCAAGGCCGAACATCCTTCAGCACTAAGTCACACAAAAGCACTTTTCAATGGAAAAAGTTATATTGGACTGCCACTTGCCAAGTATTCAGGCACAGCAGAGCCAGGGGTACCTATAACCTGTGTTGAAACATGTGACATGCCCTCTGCGGGACTAGACTTCACCAATCCACAGTCTGCAAGTTTGGCCGTGTAGGACTGCAGAAGAACCCAACAGTGGATTAGACTAGGCTTCCAGCCTAATTATCAAAGCAAACTTTCAAGAGTCTAGCAAATAGCAATATGGAGAAATCTAAAAGCAGCTGGGGACAGGTTCAAGTTCTCGTCTCGTGTTCTGAACTCAATATCAAACCTAAGAAGAAAAGATTTGCAATCAACTATACCCTTTTCATCAATTAAGCTGAAGGCAATAGAGGATCTCCGCTAGCTATTGACTCTTTTCTCCTGGTTAGAGGACACAATTCCAAGACGTCAAAGTGAGATACTAGGAATGCCATTGTCATCATTATCCTTATCCCTAGAATTTGACTTGATATATGTTCTATGATAAACGACTCTAATCATTATGAGGAGGATAGAACATTAACCCATCTAGCCAAATATTTGAAGTTTTGAAATCCCTGTGTATTAGTTTCCTCTCAGAACTGTGCAAGAAAGCCAGGCCTCTGGCAGCCCCAACCACAATCTTGAGGCGTGCTTCCCATGAAAGACGAGCAGTGAAGCCCTCTGTACCAGAGTAATGCACAGCGTAAAATGTAAGTAATGCTTAAATGAAGGACATGTTCAAACTACCTTGAATTAAGCACAGGTGTCAAATATTTTATCAACTGATCAAGAAGATATGCTAACAATTGGCATTCTTAAGGAGACTTGTGAGAAATTAAAAGAGCAATCATGCGACTTACTTCCAAATAAGTGGTTGTTCAAGCTGCCCTTTGGCATGAACTCGTACACGAGCTAAATTTTCATCCTCTCGACAAAATCCCAGGAGCCTGGTAAGGTTAGGATGAAAGAGCCTTCCAAGAATCTCTATCTCCGTCTGCACGACAATTAGAAAATAAGCAAAACATAGTCTCACAGATGGTCAGTATGAAAAGACATGAAAGAAATGGAAGCCCCCACAGTAGACCAGGAAGAAAATTTTTTAATCCTTAGGCTTCAATTGGTCAACAGGAATGAAACAATGACAATAGAATAGTTGATATTAGATCTAGAGGTACAGAATGGGAACTGAGACCTAATGTTCAGTTTAACTAGTAGTTTGACTGAAGACTCATGGTCTTTGTGTGTCTTGTGTTAGAAAATGCATATCAGCATTGGTTATATGCACTTCAGATCATATTAGCTATTTAGAAAATGTCTAGCTCGCATGAAACCAGTAGTAACTTTGCAGAATCATTGAAATTTGAAACTGAAACCAATTATAATTTGCGATCATACTGGTAACATTATCTTGCGGTGGTGTATCCACCCTACATCGTTTGATTGGCCTTACGATTTGTTTCGGTTCTTGAACATGGAAGCAGAATTCGCTCGAAGGATGAAGGAAACGAGTACACTATGAATAGGACCACATTTCATTAGTCGAAGAAGGTTGAATGACTCCGTCAGTCAAGGCTGATGAGTGAGACCGAGTCTCCAAGAGGCTATGATCACATCGAAAGGTGGACCATTGCATAGATGGGAGACTGTGAAATTACAGTTACGCAGTTTCTTCATTCCTTGCAATCGAATCCCATTTTGTAGGCTCTTCCAATAGTTAGGATCACACAAGGCCTTGGCCACAGACATTCTCATGGCATGGGTTTTCTTAGTCCATTGCAAAAGAAAAAAAATGCAAAAGAAAGTTCATTCTCTGTCGACTAAATGGAGTCATAAGATCTAATTTGCCAAGGACCTTAGTGACTAAATAATCTCAAGATCAAATCTAAAAGCATATTTTCAACTGTAATTAGATCTTTGATTTTTCCTTTTATCTCAATTATTGAAGCAAAATAGCTTCTTAGAAAATTCATACATGTTCGAAAACTTGACTAGACAAATTAAAAATTCAAGAACTCGGTTAGAGGAATAAAATGCGCTAGTTTAGGAACTAGACTAGCCTTTTGCCTTTCATAAACATATGACATGTTGTAGCCAAAATTTCACTTCTAAGTACGAGCTCAAGCTCCGTTAAATTGGCCGGACAGCGGCTCAGTTCACTAGGGTCGACTCCAAGAGAGATCGCAGCCTCCAAAAGGCTCGCCCACGTGACCTGATCGTGGGGTCTAGACACACAGACCCCGACCTCGAAGGCCAGCAGAGATGGTGTAGACCCTTTGCTTAGTGTATGCGGGTTGGCTTAGTCCTCTCGCCAAGAGCACTTTACCCCTCAAAAGAAACCCAACAAGAGTATAAAAAAAAGTAATGTCCTTTGCCCAAAAGGTAAGTCGGATCTTCCCTTGGTACATTTCTCAAGAAGGATTCTTTCTCCCATCCATTGATTTAAGTATCGGAGGATCTTCATTAGGCCAAATCTACGAGACTGCCTTTACTTTGGGGTAAGTAGTTAGGTTCATTCCTTCGAAGGTTCCAGCAAGCTCGGCAAGGGCCAAAACACTGCGCATCAACAAGACAGATGTTGCTGTGATTCAATTCATAGTTGTAACAAGGCTAACCCATTAGATAAATATGTTCTTTACTAATACAATGAGAAAAACCTCATTGTAATATATCATAATTTCTAGACCCATAATATGTACATGTCAACTTATTAAGCATCTAACTATTATGAACGAGTACATTAAAAATTTTTGTTATACTTTTACCATTCCATTTGAGGTTTTTCGGATGTCAAATTCTCTTAAAAAGCCCAACCCTTGACTTGCATGTCTACGGTGGCATGATGATGTGATCAGTTTGGGCAAGCTAGCCTCGACTGATCACTTGGGCCTAAGAACTTCAGCAGCCCGATCGAAATCCATCGAACTAATCTAATAAAACCAGTCATCAAGGTTGGACTTTATACACGTGCAATTGCAATATAAAAAGTGCAAGAGCCATGCATGACAAGCATTTTTCCATGTCCAAGCGAATTGAAACGGGTTAAAATTAATCTCGCAAAGTGACCTGGAGTCCTCCAGGAATAGAAAATATGGCGCACCGGAGAAATATGAATGAACTAAAATGATATTGATTCAAAAGTGAATTACAACCGAAGAGACTGTAGCTTTTTATTTGATGCCGTTAGCTCTCCTGTTAATGCAGATTAGCCTAAAACATTTCTTTTCTTGTGCATGGATCTTCTTATGTCCTCTATAACAGGTTCGCAAAGCCATCACACCATTATGGTCTCTAAGAATGACAACAATTGCAGTTTCACCACTTTGCACATTCGAAGTACCATTATGGCTGGCAACGACGATGGTGTCATGGCACGACGGCTGTAGTTACACGAAAAGGGCCATAAAGAAGAAATAAGAAACAAATTCATTAACTGATATAGTCTAGAGCCATGACGAAGAGATAAGAAAAGATATAGTGATTAATAAAAGTTCAGATAGTTTCGGTGATTCCTAAAAATGATCATATACATTTCAACCACACTTTTGAGTTTAATTTTTGGTTATGGAGCTCGTTGGATGTTACTGGTCAATATTCCTTGTTTACTGCATGTCCTTTGATGCCTTAACTTAATTGGATAAAACATCCCTTTTAGTAGTTACACTCCCACTATTCATAGTGTAATTGCGGTGACGACATACGAAGCTTGTCCTTCAATTTCTCATATATCTGCCTGCATATATATCGGTTAGGCCTTAAATCAAATAGAGTGGCAAAAGTAATGGAGAATCAATTGATGCCAAACACTTACGTGGATAAAATATTCCACCAAAGATGAAGAGAGTCAAACGAGCATTTGAAGAAAAGGTGTAGCACATCGCACCAATAGAGGCAAGTGATCTGGAAGTGCAACCATTGTTGCTTTACCATATTGTCTCAGAGACTGCCGGTCGATTCGAAACAGTGTGCGTTTGACCGAGAAATCTATTGGCATATATATTGCCCGGCTTCCTGCTTTGTGCCGTGAAGATTGCACTGGGGAGCAAGGTCACTAAAGATTTAGTCAGGAGCAAGGAGGTCCCAAGCTTCTTTAGCAGTTTCAAATATCAAACAGCAGATGATAAATGGTATAGAAGTACTTTGTATCCAGGTGATGATTTGATGATTTTGACTGTTCCAATGTGGGAATTTTCTGCAGTCTCGCCAGTAGTTGTTGCGGATACAGTAATATCACCCGTTACTTATCGCCACAATTTCAAGCTATGCATGCCTTGTACCCATAAGTTGCAGTTAGAACCATCTAATGTGGTCTGAACTGGTGGAGAAACATCCACTTTGTCAATTACATCAGAAAAGACAAAGGGAATGCCATAGAAATGTCTTTAGGGACCTTTGAGACTTGATTGGGTTCCCAAAAAGCTTGGCCGACCACTTAGTGATCTAGTGCCAGCATGTCTCCTGTCCCTCCCTTTCCCATTTGAAGAACCCATCACTCAGACTCTCCCCAGTAGATCTTCAGTGACTTTCTTGTCTTTCATTTCCTCTCTTCCGAAGACACCAACATCATCCCTTCTACTCCGTCCTGATCCATCAACCTTTTGGCTGTGCCGCCAGTCCTCCTTCACATAGAAACACAAGCAAACGAATATCTTTCGATATTACAATCTCAGGTAATTATTCATTTCAGCTTCTTCATCTCGAAATTTTCTTGTTCTTCTATTCACTACAGTAATTATTCGAAACCTCAACCTTGATATGGACCTGTAGGGGGTGTTTCCGGTGGGTAAGTGGGATCAGCTCAAGCACTAGCTCAAGAGTGTGAAGTAAGGGCCAGAAGAAAGAAGAAAATGGTGATGGCAATCATCAAGAAGTTACTGCCAATAATCATGCAGTTGATGTGGAAGGTGGTGAGGCCTAAAGATCTGAAACTCAGAGATCATATCTATAGATATGGGTTATATGGCTTATACAGCCATCATGGTGATTCTTCCTTACTTGCTGTTGCGTTAGTATATTTTCTTCCCTTTATTTTTTGAAAACTTCTGTGGGATTTTAAATTTCCTTCATGGGGTTGATTGATCATATCAGTAGTCCAAATTTGCCTTTCAAATCCGGCTTGTGAGTCCGCTTACTCAACAGGCTATTACTCCCAAGCCATACTTGATTACACAGTTCCCTTAGCCCAAAAATGAATGTCAAACTCAATCTCCACTTTTAAATCTTCAAGAGTTCCATGCCGAGCCTCGGGTTCGTCTTGAATGCTTCATTAGTGTTGAGCTTAATCCTTCCCAAATTTTTGCTCTATAACTCCATCTTATATCAAACGATAGCACAATCAACTTTTCTTAGTTGTGCTTCCGTAAAAAAAAAAAAATTGCCTAATCGAAAGCACTCTCTAACGAAACTGATTATGGCATTTCCCAATTCACAAAATATGAGAGCGAGAGCCTATTTTGATCGTGGCATAATGTGATGGGTGATGGCTATGACTTTGGAGATATAGTGGATCGCGATACTGGTTAATAACGAGGTATAGAATTTTTTCTTTTGACTGGATGACAATAAAATGGAGGAATTTGTATCATTCTTGTGGAGAAAAATTATTGTTCATTTTTTGGGCACATTGTAATCAATTATTCATAGTCTGGATGAATAATGAATACCAACATGGAAAGTAAGAGACATGAAAATAAGTTGTGTCCACAAACTTGCGATGGTTATTGAATAGAGAAAACAAGAAGAGCATGAAGGTGGTAATAAGTGGCTCAGGCTTCCTCTTTGTCTAATTAAAATTTTGATAATACTTATTTATTTATTATATATCTTTCTTCTCGCTAAAACTCCAGCTTACTAAAATTTCATTCGAGCAGTACATCCAGTGGCAAAAGATAATGCTCATTTAATTGATTTTTATTGTATCATGTCTTCTTTTGGACATCATAAAAAAATTTATAGTTATGTTCTTAGAAAAGGAGTATATTCCCACTTGACTTATTCAATTAAATTGCGCATGAGGTTTTCAAGTAGCTAGAGAGATTAGAATGCTCCATGCCACTTGTCACTGTCAAGCATTTGCCTACCTATAAAGTGAAAGTCAGATGAAGAAAAATCCAAGCACAGTCTCCCACCTCTCTCTCCCTCTCAGATTAGAATGCTCCATGCCACTTGTCACTGTCAAGCATTTGCCTACCTATAAAGTGAAAGTCGGATGAAGAAAAATCCAAGCACAGTCTCCCACCTCTCTCTCTCTCTCTCTCTCTCTCTCTCACACACACACACACCCTCTTTTTCTTCATCTCTTTATCCTTCAATCCCAATCATTCTCTGTATCTCTCCCCACTTTTCATTCCCACTTCACAATTTCGCCCCCCCCCCCCCCCCCCCCCCCCCCCCCCCCCTTCTTTTCCTACTTGAGTTGTCACTATGATAACTATATGATAGAGGGTTCATATTCGTATAATGTTAGCAGCTAATTCTGTAAGTACTTTCTGAAGAATTTCGTGGATGCGAAGTTGAAAGGCTTTGAAGATAGAAGATAAGTTGGTGGGGCAATAATATGTGCAGTTTTGCATCCAACGTTCAAACTAATCTACTTTGTTTCTTGACTTAAGGATATTAGTATGTTCTGTGGAGAATAACGAAGACATATGGGTGAGGGTGACTAATCACAATAATTCAACAGAGTTAAGGACGAAAATGTTGTGGGAGACGTAATAAATCAGCAAAACTTCTATTTTCTGACCCAAAACTGGCCTACGCCAAGCCTTGAATTCGGTAAAAACATAGATTTTGTGGTTATTTTTAGCACGTTCCGAAGCTTGCACAGAAATTGTCCCTACAATTTTTTTTCTTCCTTTCGAATTGAGTTTGATTCTTTACTGATTTGCACTTGCACATGACAAGAACTTATATCAGCATTGTTTACGTGATTCACTTCACCCAAACACATAGCAAAAAAACCATATTCCCGTCATTGTTTAGGACTAGCCACAAGCAAGAAATTTTGCCTCCCTGCCTAGAATGTGATTATGCCAATGTTGTCAAAACTTGTCTCAATCTTTATTCTCTATTAATCTTAGAGTCTCCGACATAAAGATTTAACATCACGCACTCAGCAAATTGCATATCGCATTGCGCTTAATCTACTATTGCTCAATCCGCAGCTTAATCCATCCAAACTTCTAACATATGATTCACTTGTGACAATCCTCCTTCGCCCATTGATCCACATCTATTTGCTTATCACTTCCTACGAAGTAACTGGTCCTACGGTAACTATTTGCTATGGCTTGTACGATTTGGACAAACGATTCTTTTTTTATATTGCGCTTACCCATTACTGATTACAACAGGAATCTACGTTGGAGAGGGTTACGTGATCCACTTCACTAGAACGGGAGTCAACAAGACGTGTCTCAATTGTTTCCGAAGAGAAGGCGAGAAACTCCATTCCCTCCACTTGTATGCATATGGGCGGCCACTGCTAGAGTATTGGCTGACAAGATGGGGGACTTGCACAACCTTACCCAAAATCAAATCGACCCAGGAAGTTGTGAACAAGGCTCATGAGCTTCACAAGGGCGATTGTTTTGGCGAGTACGACCTTATCAATAACAACTGTGAGCATTTCGCTTTGTTTTGCCAGATCAGTGTTCGAGCAAGTGCTCAGACATCATTGGTCAGTACTTGTGAGTGGAAGATGAAGGAAGGCAAAGAATGGGCCATGAAGTTTCTACGGATGAATTAAGCTAAGGTGAACAAAAAATTCCACCAATTTTGCCTTTCCTATCTACCTGAATCTCTCACATTCACATCATTCACTTTGGTGCATATTCTAGATATATCCTTATGGTACTCGATAAACAATTGCATTGGTCCATTTTGGAAAAGCATGACAACAGTAAAATCACACTAGACTATCAGAAAAGCTTTGTTCCACAAGTGCCCAAAATCTTTTTTCCTTCATAATGATCTCTTTGACGATATGGTCATTTAGTTTGTTCTTCTTTTGTGGCCATCGTTGTTATTCACCCTTTTCAGTACATTTTTTTCCATGCAGGACCATCAAACATGAAATGATGACTTATCCTTCCTTTTGCCGCATGATGTTGGATTCGGTCATTCTGAGTAATGGTAGTGATGGGATACAGAGGCCCACGTGATAACAAAAGAAAATCTATGATTGGACAGCTTTCTGAGGCTTTGCTTTGCCTCGTCACAGTTGCGTAGGTATGTCTTTTTCTGGAGGGGTTATTATTAGATTCGGATCCAAAAATTGACCAGCATACGTGGGGGATGCTAATTGGTAACGAAGAGAAGCTTCCAAAATCAGATCCCGACCACCCATATCTAATGATGTCTGGTCCCATCAGGATGTCAATCGTAGTTCTTTATGTCCATGTTTGGAACGCCTGAATAAGCAAACATCATTCTAAAATAAATGAGACATCATTTCATTTTGATGGCCAGTTTCGACCGTCGCTTATTTAGTTAGCTTACAAGAGCAGCCAAGTAACAACTTGAACGGAAAGATTTATGATGAGTTGAAAAGAGTTTTGTGATAACAATCTGTGTTTCTCTTTTTTTATCCGGCCATGTAAACGCAGCTTGCCTTATAATGTGATTAAGGAATCAGCCGCAAAACTATTGGGGGTTTAGGGTTGTGAATTTGGCATCGAGAGCAAACTTTATTGTTGAGCAAGATCGAGCCGCTTGACAAAATTATAAGACTAAGAGAACAGGGCAGATTTTGACCAAATCACGGCGTTTCAGCTTACTCTCTCTCAAACAATTACCCAAACACACATACGCACATAATCAACATGGACCACATTTTGAAATTTTGGCTTGGACAGGTCAGTCCAACGTGGGCCGACAAGCAAATGTAATGGCCAAGCTAGTTCATAAACAAGTTATTTGCAGCCCAGATAATCTAATGGACCCATCGACGTGGCTCTGACTCACTCATGATGAAGTGAGAAATGCAGTACACGACAGTTACAAAAGTGCTATAACAATTCCCATCTAATCTATATAAATACCTTCCCTTATGCAACAACTGACTTTCTTTGCTCTACGAAGTTGCAAAATCTATCTATCCCCTTAAAGCAATTATTGACAAAGGGCATGAAAGAAATGCCATGCTGGATACGTATTGAAAAAAAGCAGTACATTGTTCCTCCAAGAATCTAATTCAGATGTCGCTGTGGTTCAATCCAGGCTCGTAGTAAGATTGGTCCATTAGATAAAGAAGTTCTTTATTGCTTATACAAAACGAAAGACCTCATCATAATTTACCATAATTTGCGTTGTGTCTACCATCGGTAGAAAGAACAATTTTCATGATTCCATTTAAGGTTTTTCTAACATCAAATTACCTCTGATAGAACCAAACCCTTGAACTTGATTTGCATGTCTACAATAACATGATGAAGTCATCAGTTTGGGCAAACCAGTCTCATTTGATGACTTACACCTAACAACTTTGGGGAAGCCCGATCCAAATCCATCAAACTAATCTTGCAAAAATTAGTCATCAAGGTCGTACAATATGCACCTGCATTGAGGAAATTGCTGCATGAAATGCATTTTTTTTCATTTCAAAGCGAAGCTCATCGAGTTAAAATTATTAAATTATGTCTCGAGTTTCAATCATTTACGGAACCCGACCCAGTTGGAGGATCAAGATTAATTCATTAAATTGAATCTTTTAGGAAACAATATCCTGAAAGAATGTGTCTTTCGTTTTAATCTGTAGGCGGATTTCTTTTGGGTGGTGGTATTTTCCGTAATTATCCAATTTGACCGCATAGTGAACTACATATATATTGCTGTGCAAAAGAAAGCGTGTGGAAGTGGTGGACATCTCTACAAAAGGGCACACATATATTTTTGGTTTGCTGGAAATGTTCCCGCGATGAAATATAATTCACCGAAAGTCGTTCTTTGGTTTTTTAATTAGAAGAGACCGGGTTTTGGGTCTAATTCTAGACATGAGTTATCCAAGCATGAACAAAGAGTTTGATTGTCTTGATCAATAAGTCAAATTTTGTATAGTAACGAAATTCGACTTATATTTACGGACAATTTAGACGAGTCTGTCCAGTGACTGTCGGTGTTCAAAGTTCATCAATACAACATTATGAGGCTACTGGCTTAAAAAGTAAACAACTATAGCCATGGAAATTAAAGGTGTAGTATTGGAAAATAAAGATAATTGAAAGACAACATTTTGGTTTGTATTCTCCTTTGGCAGTCAAGTGCTATTTATAATGTGGGTCTAGTAACTGCCTTTGATACCGTGTTCACTGACCGCCGTTGATCTAATCTTCACCGTCCATCTAATAACATCTGTCCATAAACTGTCATCGGTCTTATCTTTTTGTCCCAAGGTGATAACTGTCGTAGAGTTTACACTGTCTGACACCTGTCCTTCTCGAAGCAGTAATTGTCATCGAGCTTATATCGTCTTGACACCTATCCTCCTCGAAACAGTAATCGTCATCGAGTTTATATTGTCTTGACACCTGTCCTTTCCGGGGTGATAACCGTCATCGAGCTTTTCCTGACTTGACATTTGTCCTTTTTCGGGGTGATAACCGTCGTCGAACTCTTCTTGGCTTGACACATGTCATTTCGGGGGTGATAACTGTCATCTAGCTCTTCTAGACTTGACACCTGTCCTTTCCGTGGTGATAACCGTCATCGAACTCTTCCTAACTTGACATCTGTCCTTTCCCTTGTCAACAACCTCGACGACAATTTTCGTCGATAACTTTGGCGCTCGCTCTTTCTATGACTCAAGCTCTTTCAATTTCAAATTCCCCGCCAGTATCTACCAATGCTTGCCAGCTGTTTTGCTTACGTGAGCCGTCTCGTATGGGCTACGTCATTCTTTGATGTCTTTTATTATTATTTTTAATTATTTCGGTTGTCGATAACCTAATTAATTATAGGTGTCAACACTAAGTAGTGATAGTGATGGGATGCATTGGCCTTTACGTGAAAAAAAAACATATAATTTCTCTGCAGGAGTTTTATATAGGAATGTCGCACGGGGGGATGAGATTGTTAATGCTAAGAACCTTTCGAAATCAGATCCTGACCACCCATATTCAATGATGTTCGGTCTCATCAGTATGTTTGTTGAAGTTATAATTTCTAGGGTTAACATCAGAAAACTCTAGATTGGTATACCTGTAACATATTTATCATAAACTAATTTTTTGATAATAAAAAACCTAAAACTGGTACATATGTGACAAATTTACCCCAAATCCCAAACTACTACACTTGTGACAATTTTACCCTTCTTTAAATTGGATTAATACTATGAAAAATCATAAATTGGTAAATCTGTAACAAACATAGAGGTAAAATCCTAAACTAGTACATCCATTAACTGTCATGTGTCATAAATCCAGTAATTTGACGGTAAAATTTAACGAAAACTAACGGAGGATAAATTTGTTACAGGTGTACCAGTTTGGGATTTCTTCTGATCAAAAAATTAATTTGAGGTAAATTTATCAAAGGTGTATCAGTTAGAGTTTTTGTGGTATAAACCCTAATTTCTAAGCCGAGATTCGAGATTTTGGCATCCCAATCGTGTATATGGTTTTAAAATAATTTCATAAATCTTTTTATAAGTTAGATATCATTTTCATTTTGATGTCCAATTCAGGCACTCGTTTATTTAGTTAGCCTATAAGAGCAGCCAAGCACGAACATGACCTGAAAAGCTTATCATGTGGTGGCAACTATTTCATGTCAAAAGGTCACGCTTTTTTCTACTCTGGCATCACAAACGCAACTTATCTTACGATTCGTTTATTTTGCGGAAAATTTAATGATAAAGAAAAATGATTTCTCAGAAAGTATTTTCTAAGAATATGATTAGTTTTCCTTTATTTTGGTGATACATGATAGAAATCATTTTCTAGTATTTGGATTTCATTGGAATATAATTTCAATATCATCCTTACCAAAAAAAAAAATTTCAATATCATGACTTTATCTCACGCAAAAAGTCACTGAGGCACACATAGTGACTTTTTATCTCTATTTTTTAGTTTCTTTTTTTAAAAAGTCAAAATTGTACTTATTTTTAATTGTATTTTTTATCTTTTCTTTTTCCTCCTTCCTCCGCTGCAATTGGCTAGTGACGGCCACAGGCGAGCTCGAGCAAGCTAGCCTCAGCCGAGCCTAAGCTCTCTAGGATTTGGCGAGCCACGAGCTCGCCAGCCTCAACATGAGCTGAAGGGCTCGCCGGCCTGCATCTTGGCTAGTCACTGAGGCACACGTAGCCAGTGGAGGAAGGAGGAAGGAAAAGAAATAAAAAATAAAAAAATAATTAAAATTTTGATTTTTTAAAAATATTTTTATAAGAGCAAACATTTCATTAACCAATGACTCGAGCCTGAGCGCTAAAGACCTACGCACAGCCTTTGTGGACCCAGGCCTAAGGGTTGGGACTAGAGTTTGAGCGTCAGGATCCCAAGCATGGCTTTTATGGAACCGGGTTTGAGTGTCGGAGCATCGGATTCAAGCACTAAGGGTATAGGCTTATTCTCGATGGACCCGAGTGTGGGTGCCAAGGTCCCAGGCTTAGGACACCGAAGTCCCGAGGCCAGCCTAGATGGACCTGGGCCGCCGGTGACGTAGTCCTGAATGTCGAGACTCGAGAACCAACGTTGGGATTTCCAAGCCTAAGCGTAGAGTTTTTGGTTCAAGTGCCGATAGTTAATTATATTTTGGAAAATGTTTTCCAATTCTTTTAAAAAGGAAATCATTTTCCTTAATTTAAGCTTTTGTAGGATAATATTTTCCGTTGACTCATTTTCCTAAGCCAATCAAATGCCGGAAAATAAAGAAAATGTTTTCCGCAGAATTATCAGGGGTAGGGGTCGTGCTCGGTCATCGAAAGTAAACTAGATCATTGAGCAGGCTTGAGATGCACAACAAAATTGCTAAACTTGGAGAACAAGGCCAGTTTCGTCTCGGGCTCTCTCTCTCTCTCTCAACAAGAGGCAAATTGAACTTTATGCATGGACGGGTTAGTCCAACATGGGCCAACAAGCATATCCATGGGCCAAGCTAGTTCACACACAAGTTCTTTGCGGCCCAGATAATTTAATGGACCCATTGACATGGCCCTGGCTAATTCATGATGAAGTGACAAATGCCGTGGACGACAGGCACAAAAGTGCTACAACAATTCCCATCAAATCTATATACATGAAGACTTATTGCCTCTACAGCTCAACTATCTTCCCTTTTGCAATAACTAACTCTCTTCGCGCTATGAAGTTACAAAATCTATGCATCACATTAATAGTATCGTACAATTGTACAAAGTGTATCAAAGAAATGCCGGGCCGAACACATATCAAGAAAAAGAAGTGCAATGTTTCTCCAAGAATTCAACAATATTGACACCTAAATTATTTAGTCATTCATTGTATGGAAGAATAGGGATTGACCCCGATGCCTAAATAAAAATATTATTAACTTGCATTGCATATTAAGAGTATTGTTAATTAGCAGTAATAAGCCCACATTAATTATATCATAATTGTACTGAGTTAAGCATGGATGTTCTGAGCTTAATTTGAATATCTGAACTAAGCCCAATAGAATAGAACATTCGGCCAAGCCCATTAATTTATCATAGTAGCCGAAATTTTGCATACGGGATGCACATGGGAAGCCAAAGTAGGAAATATTGCATTATCTAATTAGGGTTGGAGGTGATAAGAACTTTATCTTTAAACATCACAAAATAGAGGAAGAAAATACCCTAATTTCCTAATGAGAAAGTCATATGATCTAAAATAGGAAGTAGGGATATCTCTTAATATTGTAAGATGCCTATATATGCACATTGTTCTCTTGAAGTTAAGGAGGTTGTTCACAAAAGGGGATTCACGATAGAGGTTAACACCATATAGAGAGAAAACACAGCTCCCATGGCTGCTGCCATACCGCGAGACAACACCGCTATCCGCCTCCACGCTGCATGCAGCCAGCCCTATCCCGACACTTGCGCCGCGTTGCCTATGTCCTTACCAGCACTACTCTCCCTCACATCGCACTTGCTGCCTTTATCATGCAATGTTGTTGCTGCTCAGGTCCTCACCGACGACAAAACAATCTTCGGCATCAAATGCAACAAGCACCGACGTCCCTGTAGTGAAGCATCGACATCAGACCCTTCTATCGACGTTCCCGAGCCAACGACCAGCACGTCCCTGCAATCTTGGCGCCAAATCTTGCCATCGTGATTTGATTTTTTATGCTGGTTTCTCAACGAGCTACAGACCAATCTCGTCGAGTCTACTAGCCTTCCGGTAAACTCACGGCAACTCCATCACCGTGAAGTCCAGTCCTCTAGCCACAACTCGCTGATCACACTTGTCCCTCACTGAATTCGCCCCTTTGCTGCCGGTTGCGTCGAAATACTTGTCATCGGCCACTGTTGGAAAGCAATTTCCCAAATTAATCAATTTTGATGCTCTCTAGTTGATAAAGGGAAAATTGTCCAAAAAGTTTCACTAACCAATTTAGTCATAAATCTGTCAATTTACCAATTTAGTTATAAACATTGTGACAATTTCTCAATTTAGTTATAAACATTTTGATGAATTACTAGTGCAGTCCTTTCGGCTAATTTTCATTGGAAATCGCTAACGTAGCGGTCCAATTAGTGCCAACCATCCTACGTGGTGCGATCGGCATTGATGTAAACAATTTTTTAACTTTTTCAAATTTTTTTATTAGGTATTTATTTTCTTTTCTTTTTTTCTTCACAAGGCCAGTAGGGCTGCAAAGCCCTTGCCAACCACAGCAAGGGCTTAAGAGCCCAAGCCCAGATCTGAAGAGGGCATCACGAGCCCTCACCCAGGGGCTAGTGGCTGATGGAGGTTGTCGGTCGTCACCTTTGCCAGCCCTCCACTAGTGGCCGAGCGGCCTTGCCAACCTTATGAAGAAAAAAAGGAAAAAAAACAAAAGAATAAAAAATAATTAAATTTTGGAAAATTTTATAAAAAAAATTATCCACATCAGCGCTAACTGTGCAACGTAAAACAACCGACACTAACTACATCACTATGTCAGCAAATTCTAGCTAAAATTAGCCGAAAGGATTATATTGACAATTGCTCAAAATGTTTATGACTAAATTGGCTGTACAATAGGTTGAGGAATAAATTAGGACATTTAAAAGATTTAGAACTAAATTAACTGTTGTACAATAGGCTTAGAACTTTTTGAATAATTTTTTTGATCGAGAAAAACCCTTGGAACTATCAAATTAAAAGCTGAATATAGAAATAGGATGGCCGGTATATACAACCAAGAACGTTCCCATGTATGGAACCTTCCAAAACAGTCATAAAACCTCACATCCCCACAATAAGATAAAGCGAAGAAAGTGTCCCATATAAAAATCTCAATCGGGGAATCTTTCAATATGAAGTGGCAAATTACATTTTGATGATCCGATCCTGATTATTTATTGAACATCACCCCTAAAAAGCCACACCCACTGTCCATTTAAAAAGTCACAGGCGTCCCTACCTCTCTCACGCGGTCAGGGCTCAGCACCCATGGCTGCTAGGTCTGCTCATGGTCACATGGTAGACGTAGCTTGCCCTTTGGGATTAAGAAACAAGAGGGGAAAAGTTCATCAGATTGGCCCAACGGTTAAGCATTTGATTTGGAAATAACGGACGTTTTGCTTAATCGCAAAATCCTCTACTTTGAGTAACCTATGTTTACCATGCGTATGTCAATTAGTTGATTCAAAAGATTTAGATATCTCGTATAAGAAAGGATAATGACATCGTAAGTACCTGAACTTTTGCTCATAAGTATCTCGACATTTTAAATTAGGGCTAGACTTCGTGTTTCCATTAAGCGAGGTACTATGTCATGTACTTTTTGCTCATGTGGTTGCTTGCGCAGCAAAGATTGTCCAAAAGTCCTGAGTACCTTGCCAGCTCTTATTATAATAAATTAAGGGTGTGTTTGTTTCGCATGAAATTTCATGATAAAAGAAAATGCTTTCTCATAGAAATCATTTTGAAAGGTTAGCTTTCATTTATTTGGTGGTATATTGAACACGAATAACTGATATCATTTCGGGTGTTTGAATCTCACTTAGAATAATGAATTGTAGGGAAAACTCAATTCCCGTTCGACACATTCAAAACCTATTCGAAACGAATTCAATTAATGAGGAAAACGTGTCCGAGAATCATCAACATGTATCACCGATCGTACAGGCATATCACACAACGAACATACCTGGTATTGTCACAGATTAAATGCCGCTTTGTGCTTCGAGAGTTCTTCGATCGTCACGTTCTCATTTTCGTTTCGAAGGAAAAACAAAGAATACGTTATTTTTCGAAGAAGTGCGTTTGCTTATGAAAAAATGACATCATCTTTATTCAAGGGGTGCCTTTTATTTATAGTGATAAACAATTAACCACCTCGTGGGCCCTTATGGCTCACGGGCCGGGCTTGGCCCATCTTGGGTGGTCCACCCATTATGTCTTTCATCTCCCACCCGCCTACGATGGACTATGCATAACTTTCTTTCTTGCAAAGTTCATATTAGCGAATAATCCGTGCGACCAGAATACTACGAGAGCTCGTTATTATAAATCTGTTAGGAATATATAACAGCTCAAATTGGGCATTATCCGGAGTAGAATTAGTATGTAGTTCCCTAAATCAATCAGTCATATTTTATATCTCTTGATCTCTTTTAGTATCTCATATATTGTATTCACAACTATGATTTATTCAAAATCATAATTGGTCAACTTGTGAACACAAATATAGAATGTGACATCATATATTAAATTGATCTTCTTTTTTCCTTAAACCTCTTCATTTCGGTTCAACTCGCTTTTCTAGAAATGTTCAATTAGATCGAATTATCATGATCATTGGAAACATCCTAAGATAGCAAATACTGAATAGAAATTTTGAGAATAAGTAAGGGTCGTGAGGGCACTTTAATTGAGAAAAAACTGTTTTCCTCAAGAGTCTCACTCGACTTAAAAATTGAGATCATAATTTTTGTCACTCCTTATCGGTTGTCCCATGCATACGTAATAGAAAATACTTATTACGGTATTATCTCCTTTTCCCATAGAGCATATGTCTTTACTCTCAATACCGTATAGATGATAGTTTAGACATATTCAATATCTAACTTAAGTTCACAAATCTACTCTACTCATAAGCGTTTATTAGAACTTCCATCTGGCATTTAAAGACAAGTAAAGTGAAAAATGTGAGTCATTTCACTTTTGGATATAATAATCTATATATATCCTCATATTAACATTCTGTTAAGGCGACGTCCATACTTCAAGTTTAAGCTCTCAATTATCACATAGATAACAAGATTAAAACTGTCTCATCTCTATTCATCACACAGTAAGTAAAGGCGATTACCCGTGTAAGTGGGCTAATCTCTCATCTATATGACATACCTTTTCAACGTAATGTACTCAACATCGACATTCACAAACGTCATATAAACTTATAGGCTTTAATAATAACAAACTTCATTAATAGTGAACATTCAGGGAAAATTACAATATTCAGTACATCATATTCTACACAGTCTTAGAGATCTCACATGACCATGGAAAACTTCTCTAGAAATCGACTTCATCATAGGATCTGCTATCATCCTTTGTGTAGATATGTACTTCACGTTCACTTCCTTTCGTGCAACCATGTCCTTGACATAATTATATTTGATATCTATATGTTTGGTCTTTCCATGATACTTGGGATCCTTAGTGTACGCTATTGCTGCTTGGCAATCACAATAGACCAATACTTGGTTTGCAGCATTCTCAGTAATACCTAAGTGATCCAAAAATCTTCCAAGCCAAACAGCTTCTTGTGCCGCTGCTGATAGAGCCACGAACTCGGCTTCTATTGTAGATAAGGCTACACATTGTTGTTTCTTACTGCTCCAAGATATGGCGCCATTATTCAGTAAGAACACGTATCCAGAAGTAGATTTTCTTTCTTTTAAATCTCCTCCCCAGTCTGCATCAATATAGCTTTCAAGGTGTAGATCACTTCTTTGATAAGTCAGCGCATAGTCAGCACTTCCGTTTAGATATCTTAGGATTCTTTTGATGGCGATCCAATGTGCTTGACCTGGATTGGATTGGTATATGCTTATCATTCTAACTGCATAACAAATATCAGGTCTTGTACACATCATAGCGTACATCAAGCTTCCGACAACACTAGCATATGGAACCTGTTCCATTTGCTCCTTTTCTTGTGAAGTCTTAGGACACATTCTATCGCTTAATACTTCGCCCTTTGCAATAGGAGTATCTATTGGTTTACAGTCTTGCACACGAAATCGTTCAAGGATTTTATTCACATACGTCTCTTGTAAAATGGATAGGGATTTCTTTGATCGATCTCTTAAAATCTTAACTCCAAGAATGCATGCAGCTTCACCTATATCTTTCATTTCGAAAATTGGAAGATAACCAATTCTTGATTATTTTAACAAACTCCATACTGCTTCCGGCAATTAGTATATCATTAACATATAATGATAAGATCACAAAATGATCTTTGGATCTTTTGATATATACACATTTGTCTTCACTAATCATAACAAAATCATATGCCATTATGGCATTGTGAAAACGTATATACCATTGTCTTGAAAACTGCTTAAGGCCATATATTGACTTCAATAGTCGACACACTTTGTGCTTTTGGCCTTTTGTAATGAAACCAACAGGTTGTTTCATATAAATTTCTTCCTCTAATTCTCCATTGAGGAATGCAGTCTTTACATTTATTTGATGTAATTCAAGATCCATACTAGCTACTATTGCTAGAATAAGACGAATAGAGGTAAATCTAACCACAAGAGAAAAAGTTTCTTCAAAGTCAATTCCATCCTGTTGATTATATCCTTTCGCCACTAGGCGAGCCTTATACCTCTCTATTGAGTCATCAGCCTTACGCTTTATTTTGAGAACCCACTTGTTCCCAATGGTTTTGCGTCCTTTTAGAAGATCAACCAATTCCCAAACTTGATTTGATCTTAATGACTCAGTTTCTTCTTCTATTGCAGTATCCATTTTTCCTTATCAGGGTACTTTAGAGCATAATTCACATTCTTCGGCTTATCTTCATCTTGTGGAGCGATCATGAAACCTTCTCCTTCAATGTCAAAACATCGACGGGGAATCTTATTACGACTTGACTGTCGTATGGAATGTTGTACTCCTAATGATTCACCACGTTCCATTTCGCTCCCACTCGAATTAGATAATGGTGATGTTATCTCTTTAGGTGGTTGCAGTTGAGACTGGGTTGCATTCAACTCTCCATTTGTCACAATGCTCACACTAACTTTACTATCACGATCTACAGATTCATATAATAAGTAATCTCCACCTACTTCACCCTTTTTAGGAAATTCATTCTCTAAGAATGTGACATCCCGGGATTCAAATTCAGTTATACTTCTACTTTCTTGTTCACCTATGAATACATATCCTTTTGAGTGCTCCGAGTATCTTATAAAAATACTCTTTTTGCCTCTTGGGCATAATTTTTCGTACTTGTGAGAAGACTCATGAGTATAGACAGCACAATCCCAATGTTTTAGAAAGCTTAAATCAGGCTTTCTGCCTGTCTATAACTCATATGAAGTAGAAGAAATTGATTTAGAATGCACACGGTTAAGTATGTAAGCAACAGTCAACAAAGCATCACTCCAAAAAGTGATAGGCAAGTTAGCTTGTGTCATCATTGACCTAACCATTTCCATTAAGGTTCTGTTTCTTCTTTCCGCAACACTATTTTGTTGAGGAGTATGTGGAATAGTTAGTTGTCTTTTTATTCCCCTTTCATCACATAAATTTCTGAACTGATCAGACATATATTCTCGACCTCGATCGAATCTTAATGCTTTTATTTTCTTGTCTAATTGATTTTCCACCAAGCTCATAAATCTTTTAAAGCAATTTAAAGCCTTGGACTTATGAGAAATCAAATCGACATGTCCGAATTGAGTATGATCATCAATGAATGTGATTAAATAAACAGACCCGTGCCTTGCTTTTATATTCATTGGACCACAGATGTCAGTATGGATTAATTAATTGCAAAGGAAATTCAGCTCTTGTTCCTTTTCTAAATGGTTTCCGTGTCATCTTTCCTTCTAGGTAATGCTCACATATAGGCAAATCAACCCTTTTAAGATTTCCCATTAAGCCATCTTTAGCCAATCGATTCATTCTTTGTTGACCAATATGACCAAGTTTAGCATGCCACACGTTCACATCATTCTCATAAGAATCATATGATGTAAATAAGGAATAACTAATATTGACTTTACAATAATTAACATCTAATACAATGAAACCATCTAAAAAATATCCGGAACCATAATAACTTGTTCCTAAAAACAAGTCTATACCATTGTTATGGAAGTTTATATTAAAACCAAGTCTTACTAAAACCAACACTGAAACTAAGTTCCGACGAATCTCTGGAGCAAATAGTACATCATGAAGAAACAATGTGCGTCCACCGCGCATAAGTAGTTGACAAGTGTCAATGCCTCTAACCTCTACTCTTGAATTGTTCCCCATGTATATCCACTTTGTTCCTTGTGGAACTTGTCGGAACTCCACGAAAGCTTTTCTGTCTTTTGTTACATGGTCTGTGGCTCCCGAGTCTACAGTCCACAAAGGATTAGATTCAGTTAGAAATACTGAACTAGACACATAAGTAGTATTTTCAATAATGCTAAGGGTTTCTACCTTTTTTGGCTCATCACAGTCGCAAGCAAAGTGACCCTTCTTGCCATAGTTGTAACATTTCACTCTTGAAATGTTCTTCTTGAAATGACGTTTTCCTTTCTCTTGTTGGTTGTGCCTCGGCTTCTTCCCTGAAGGACTTGCTCCCTTGCCTTTCCACTTCTTTAACCCAATAGGGTGCTTCCTCTTAGAGTCCAAAACTCCATGCAAGCTAGAACCAGCAAAGTAAATATCAGTTTCTGGCTTAGCCGCCATGAGGCGATCCTCTTTCAGTTCAAGATGCCGCATAGCATTCTCAAAGGTCTTGATACTCTCATTGTGGATCAAATGGATCTTCATGTGCTCCCAACTTTAAGGCAATGAGCGGATTACTGCATGCACTTGTTGTTCATCAGTGAGTATGTGGCCGGCATCTTTTAGCTCACTAATCATATTCGACATCTACCTTAAATGCTGTTTCATGGTCTTTCCATGGGACATCTTGTATGAGTCGAAACAGATAGTGAGTTGTCTCAGTTTAGTCACAGAAGTTCAACTAAATCTTGATGCCAGTGCAGCCCACATGTCTTTGGCTTTTTGGAAACATTCAAACTCTCGCATGATGTCATTGTTCATGCTGCTCAGCAACGTAATGCGAGCAAAAAAGTTCTTTCTCTTCCAAACAGCGAAGGCATCTTTATCCCTCTTGTGTTGAGCAGTTGTCTCATCTTCAGGTTCTTCCATAATCTGGTTAAGAGCTTCGAGTGTTTTTTGCTCTTCCAGCATATATTAAATCTTGAGACTCCAAATCTCATAATTGTCGCCATTTAATTTTTCTCCCTTATTAAGTTCAGCCACTATGTTCTTAGTTGTTGAAGCTATCGTATCTGAACATTTCAGACATATACGCACGAATTATTAAAGCCTATTTAAATGCTTCATCAATATCATGATTACATAAATTAATTATATTAATGAATAGTTTCACAAAAAAAGATCTTAGAGTTGAAAGTTCACTATATTCTCAATCATCGTCTAAAAATCTTAATTTGAAATTATCATTAACATGATCATTTATGTAACGAAATTAATTCTTCAAAAAGTTATACAAACTTTTAAGAATTTTCTCACATATGACATAACATATAATATGACAATATAAAATGAGAAAGCACCAAAAATTCATAGCCATATATTTCATAACATATTCACAAATATGTAAGAACATGTAATATCAACTAAAAATATATACAAAATTGATTCCAAATCCTAGAAGAACAAAATCAAGTGTACCAATCCAACACATATACAGGAAATGACTCATAAAAAAACTTTAGTAAATTCTATTTTCTTTGGAACAAAAATGGAGCCTCCCTGAAAACCTTTAGATCCGGGCCATGGTTTGCGCCGAGACCCATTCAATGCAAGGGTTGATGTTCTCTTTGTCCCGAACCTTATGTATTCTTGCAGAAAATTCTCCACAAGCATCTTATAGCTTGGACCCTTTAAGGTTTCTTTAACCTTATCAAGTATTCTTTCCAACTCCTTAGGAATAGTGCATGTTAGGGCTTCGACCATTACATATTCTGGCATTACAAAACTGTTCCAAATGATATCCTGAATCATTTTGTTGACCTTGATGATGTGCTCTGTTATATCATCTCGAGCGTCCCATCAATAAAAGGGCTAGCTTGATTTTTAATTTCTCAAGCCTTTCCTTTTGAGCCGTCATTCTTAGGATTATCGGAGTGCGTCTCAAATGTACCATTGTTCCTGCAACGAATGCAAAACAAACAGATTACTTATAATCCACGATACATCAAGATAAGGAATACTTATTCATATACATATGGCTTAACACTTGTATTTCAAAAAAAAACTATAGAGAAATACTAAAGAAAATGTCAAAAAATATACCCCTAAGTACGTGTACATATGGTTTATTGTGTATTTTCACATTCATAAGTGCAGTAAACATATCATATGAATATACCATAATGTAGAGCATTCCGATATGAGCACGTCGATATCAAGAATGCCTAAATGGAGTTCAAATGAGCTCGAATGAGCCAAAAGACCGCAATTGGTCATTCTACCCGATTTGAACCAGACCGGTTTGACTGGTCCGACCGATCAATGATCAACCGGGTCGGTCAACGGTCAAACGGTCAGGTCAACGGTCAACGGGTCGGATCTTGGGTTGGGTCAACTGTCAACGGGTCGAGTCAAACAGCAACCGGGTCGAGTCAAACGGGTCAATGGACCACGCTCGATGACGTTATGCTGACGTCATCGTTGGCGGTTGGCGGCAACCGATGCGCCATTTGGCACGACCGCGCGAGGGCTTCATGCGCCGTTGCGCTCGAGGCCCTTGCCGGCGTGTGAGGGCGCGTGCGGTCTCCTCCAGCGACGTGCCGCCCATCATTTTGCTCGTCTCGATGAGTACTTTCTGTTTATGCAATAAAATTCAAGTTTTGGCGAAAAACAAAAATCGAAACACGCATGAATAGTTTGGCGACGCGTAGAAAACGAACAAAAAACGAGGCCGAAATGAAAAACAGGCAGAATACACTTCAATGTTAGAGACGATACACATGCATGATTGGGAAACAAGTAAACGGGCTCTGATACCAATGTAGGGAAAACTCAATTCCCGTTTGATACATTCGAAACCTATTCGAAACGAATTCAATCAATGTGGAAAACATGTCCGAGAATTATCAACATGTATCACCGATTGTACAGGCATATCACACAACGAACATATCTGGTATTGTCACAGATTAAATGCCACTTTGCGCTTCGAGAGTTCTTCGATCGTCACGTTCTCGTTTTCGTTCCGAAGGAAAAATAGAGAATACATTATTTTTCGAAGAAGTGCGTTTGCTTATGAAAAAATGACATCATCTTTATTCAAGGGGTGCCTTCTATTTATAATAATAGACAATTAACCACCTCGTGGGCCCTTGTGGCTCACAGGCCGGGCTTGGCCCATCTTGGGTGGTCCACCCATTATGTCTTTCATGAATATTAAAGAAGATGAAGAAGTTGGTGTTTGTTAAGAGATTTGTTGTGCTTGGGAAAATGATTTCCTCTATTTGGAAACGAGAATTCGTTTTCCCAATGCCTTTTATGATCGTAAATGTTCTTTCATTGGCTAACCATTTTTAGCGAACTATATACGTGAAAGCTTGAAAAACTATTTAGTGAAAAGTTCTTTTATCGAAACAAAAGCATCATAAATGATAGTCTTTCCCTTTTTTTTTTCCCTTTTTTTCTGTCACTCGTTACTTATTGCCACAATCATCAAGTCTTTATGAGAAACTTTTCGTAGTCTTGCCTGTAGCTTATGTGGATGCAGTAGTATTACCCAATACTCATCGCTGCAATTTCCTTCCTTTCAAGAAGCAACGCATGCCTTGTATGATAGAATATTTAAATATTAAACCAAACTTTCATGTAACAGCTTAAATTTTTAGAATAGTCAACAATGGTCTCACAAAATCTCATATTAGATATTTATGTGGTTTAATATTTAATTATTTTATTACTGCTCCTCACTGTCTAATACTAAGTGTGAAAATATTTAACTGAGGAGGTATGTATGGATCTGGAATTCGAACTTAGGACTTCCTACTTTGATGTCAAGTGAGATTTTGTGGGACCTGCCAATTATCCCACAAAATCTACCCTTTAGTTATAGTTTGGACCATCTAACACGATCTGCATTGGTTGAATAACGTCCATTTTCTCCGTGACAACAAAAAAGACAAGTCATTGCCATCTTGGACTTGACGCGGGCCCCAAAATATCGTAGACCCGCCACTTAGGTTTTCCGGTGTCTGCATCCCTCTCTCTCTCCTCTATCCCCCATTACAAGAACCTCTGACTCGAACTCTCCTCTTTGGTAGATTCTCAGAGACTTTCTTGTCTTTCACGTCCTCTCTTCCGAAGACGCCAAAATCATCCTTCTACTTCATTCATCGTCCGCCATCTGACTTTTTGGCACTGTCACTAGTCCATCAAGCAATTGATCGTGTTAGGGTGCAAATGGTAACCATTCTACTCCAAAAATCAAATTTTTGCCAGAAATTGATTTCTAGAATTCTTGCTAGAAATTGATTTCTAGAGGAGAAATCTGTTTGATAAAACATGACTAATTCTGCTCAAGAAATTGATTTCTAGAACAGAAATCTATTTTTATTTTTTTGGACATCTAAAAAAATAAATTTTACTCAAAGTGGGTGCTTAAAGGTATTCTAAACCATTTTGTGAAGTTTTGAAATTTTTTATTTTTTTGGGAACCTCAAAAAAAATTAAATTTCACTTAAAGTGGGTACCCAAAGGTAATCTAAGCCATTTTGTAATGTTTTGAAATTTTTGATTTTTTTGGGCACCTCAAAAAAAAAATTAAATTTCACTCATAATGTGTTTCCAAAGGTATTCTAAGCCATTTTGTGAAGTTTAGAAATTTTTGATTTTTTTATTTTTTTGGGCATCTCAAAAAAATTAAATTTCACTGAAAGTGGGTACCCAAAGGTATTCTAAGTTATTTTGTGAAGTTTTGAAATTTTGATTTTTTTATTTTTTTGGCCACCTCAAAAAAAATTAAATTTCACTCAAAGTGAGTACCCAAAAGTATTCTAAGTCATTTTGTAAAATTTTGAAATTTTTAATTTTTTTATATTTTTTGAAAAAAATTCACCAAATTTCCTATTTTCCCAAAATCTAACTTTTTTATTTTCTGAAAATTTTTTATGAATTTTCCTGGAATTTTTCATTTTTTATGCATTTTCTGAAAAAAAAAAAATAGTGAGAAAAAGAGAGAAAATAGGGAGAATGCATTCTGGAAGAGAAAAACTACAGAAAGTAGCTTCTCTTTTTTTGGCCCAAAACTCATTCTGGAATAAAAAATGTATTATAGAATCAAGAATGCATTCTGAAATCTAGTATTTTTAATAAACGTATTTTTATTCCAGAATGCAAAAATTGCTTCAGAATGCATTCCGTAAATTTTTTAACAAACGCATTTCTATTCCAGAATTTATTCTGGAGCAGAATTTCTACTTTAGAATAGATTTCATGCGCGCCGTTAGCTTCTTTGTCCCGAAGCTTCCTTGTTCTTCTCTTCACTGCAGTAGTTATACGAGAGCACAACCCAAACATGGTCAGTCGGAGCGTTTTCGGAAGGTAAGAGTATCAGCTCAGTCTCCCACTTTCGATCTTCATGTTCCGACGCCAACGGTCCTCCTAGTCAAATTTACCCGAAGCAGGCAATAGCTGATGCCGGTGGACTCTGTCATTCTCGTATCGCTTCTTTATTGTATATTTAAAAAAAAACGCACTGGTGTTAGCCGGTTAGGTAGGTCCCCAGGAACGTGGCTGATTTTTTCGTCAAGACGCCATCTTGTCGCTTTGCGCATGCATTTGCCATATCATCATTTTTTTCCTGTGTAGCACTGTCGTTTTGCATGAAAAGGAAGCGTCTTACCAAGAACACTGGAAAATGTTAAATTTTGTGATATCACATCACTTTGGAGGAAATAAATATAATATTTAATTTTGAAATATTCTAGGAGGGTATATGTACGTGGATCGTCACGAAGATTCAAAATTGATAGCACAGCAAAGTACGATAATTTTTGAAGCAGTCCAGAATTTTGAGTTTGAATATTTTAACTATAGCTGAGGTGCAAATAACTCAACGGAATTGAGTTTTTCCAAGTGAAGGAGAATGACATGAGACCGGTTCACAGTTACAGAGGCGATTTTTGTTTTATCATCTTGTCTTTAATAATTCTAGGATTTCAAAGATATTTGTTTGTTTTGATTTAGAATTCATTACTTTAGGGTAGGATTATCATTTATAGTTATTTATTTCCTAGTTTGAATATATTATATTTAGGTGTTTGTAGGATAAATGTTGCTTTAACTGCTCATGTACTACTGCTTTATTTTATGCAGAAGTTAATAAACTTATAATTTATGGAACTACTAACTGATGCTCTTACTCACTTTGTTTTATTTTATCACCTTTTGAAAGCTCAGTGCTCTACGCTCTCTCAGCTGCCAACGTTGGTATTCCAAGTTGTATATTTTGCGATCTAAGAAAAGGTGCTCGTCAGATCTGAGTTAGATCAGCAGACAATTTCTTGCTTTATCAATCGATGACTCTTATGTCCTATTATGTTGGTATGTACCGAATATAGTCTGCAAATACAGAAACTTGACCAACAAACTAAACAAATGAGAAGGTTTATTTGCATCCATGGAGATTAATTATGCCGAAGGTTTGTCTATCTAATGCTATCCCAAGAAAATGTGTTTAGAGAGTAGAGACATACACAAATCACATTTTGATTTTCCATTTGTAAACAGTATAGTTTTTTTGTATCCCAACTCATAAACATGAATCACGTCTACTTAGTCATGGCCATGGGCTGGTTTTGGCCCGGAACTGGCCTGGTCAAACCCGGGCCCGGCCTGTTGACAGGGCCCGCGGTTCGAAACCGGAACCGGAACCGGCCCGTGGCCTACAGGCCC
Organism: Syzygium aromaticum; assembly: GCA_024500025.1. NCBI lineage: Eukaryota > Viridiplantae > Streptophyta > Magnoliopsida > Myrtales > Myrtaceae > Syzygium > Syzygium aromaticum. The sequence goes on from CM044892.1 coordinate 34,903,456, forward strand.
GATTCTGGTTCCAACAATTTTGGAACCGGCCCAGAACCGCTGGTTTTGGTTCCGGTTCCAAATTATTGTTTTTTTAAAAAATAATAATGAAATTTAAAAAAAGTTCATTATTTTATTTTTATAAAACAATTTGAACTCTAATTGCCATGCATTGTTAGTGCATTGATCTCTAATTACAATGCTTGGCTTAAGTGTATTGAACTCTAATTACAAGACTTGGCTTTGATTTTATACACAATGATTTTAATGCCTCTTCATTCACATTCGATGTGGGATTTTCAACTTGCCTTGAACACCTTTAATGTAAGACTCTTGGCTTGTCTTCATGCAAATGCCAAGAGTTCCACATCAAATGAGAATGAAGAGACCATCAAAGGGGTTATGTATAAAACCCAAGCCAAGTTATGTGCATGTGAATTTGTATGCCTTTTGTGACTACGATCCTTTTCTAGTTAAGAGCAAAGGGTTTTATTGGACCGCCTAGAACCGGACCGGGCCAATGATCCGGTTCCCGATTCTATGATTTGCCGGTCTGGTTCCTAGTTCTAAAATTAAGGGACTGGTCTTACCGATTCGGTTCCCGGTTTCGAGTAGAACTGAATCGAACTGGAAACCAATTATCCCTACAATTTACATTTTGATTACAATTTATATTAAATAATTCATTATTTCATAATTTTATAATTCATTATTTTTTTATTTCGTAATTTATTTTTAAAATTTTTAAATTATGAACCGGAATCGGAACCGAACGGTTCCAGTTCCGGTTCACACATGGCCAGTGGCCATGACTACGTCTAGTGTTGTCTGATCTAATTGACAATTCATGTGTGTATGCGCAGTTATCTTTGTATCTAATCAAAATACATGCATCTAATCAAAATAAATTGTCCTTGTAGTGGTACAATAATAGACAATACACTATAGATTGAGGCTATGTTTGTTTAGTGAAAAATGGATGAATTGGAAAATATTTTTAAAAAAATAATCATTTTCTTCACTTACAAATATGAATGAAAAGAAATATTTTCATCATCTAAGAAAATATTTAGACATAAATTATTATCGACAATAAAAATATCATTCATTAGCTAATTATTTCAAGCGATATAAATAATCATTTTTAAAAAAATACTTTTCAAATTATTCATTTTTCACAAGATAAATGAAGCATGAATGGTCTTTCGTGCATCATGTCCACTGATTAGAGAGTGACACATATTTGGCTATCAATCAAGTACAAAGATGTGTCATTTTCTTGGGGCCCTCAACACACTGAATCAAGTCTGACCAAAACTCTAAGCGTTGCAAGTTAGAGAAATGTGGAAAGAAGAATAACAAGCACCTCCTCCTCCACTTTCCTTTCCTCTCACGCACGACATTGTGTTGAGTGAATTTTATGATCTATTAATTGAATAGAGAATATCGCCCCACCAATCAAAGAAATCAAAATAAAAAAAAGAGAATAAATTGATTTGTACAAATTTATGTGCCAAGATCCATCTAGAGGATACATATATTTAGAGAGTATTTGATTTGAGATTAGTCGCTTAAGAAGTTCATGTGCGGCGTATGTCTTGATCGTCAGAATGCAAACAAAACATGTCTGTTGACCAAGCAAAGCTCTATAGAAAATTCTCACTTCACATTACAAAACTCCTGTCCATGTAACTCCCAGAATAAATCCCCCAAACCTTCATTCTCTCTCTCTACACACTTGATAACAAAAAGAACTGAGTCGTACCAAAAGGGAGTAGCAAAAAGAGTCGCAAGAGTTTCCTCTGTTTTCATCTTTCTCCTCTGTTTTCATCACTGCCGCCATCGACTTTTTGGCAGCGCTGGCAGTCATTTCAGCTTCCTCATCATTGTTTTTCTTGTTCTTCTCTTAACTGCAATGATTATCTGAGCTCTCAATCCCCATATGTTTACCTTTAGTCTTGGGGTTTTTTGCAGGTAAATCAGCTCAACCCCAAGTCCAAGAGAGTGAAAAGGGTCCATAAGAGAAGATGGTGATGGTGATCATCAGCAAGGTACAGACGCTATTGATGCAGTTGATGTGGTAAGTGGTGAGACCTGAAGATCTGAAACTTGGAGATCGCATTTATAGATATGGGTTATCTGGCTTATACAGCCATCATGGTGAGTCCTCATCATCTCCTTTATTTTGCGCTCGTCCTTTTTTTTGCCTTCTTCTCTTTCTGACCAGTCCGTTTGCTCGCTCTTTAGCCAATCCAATTACTCTCCCCTGATGGGAGATAATTTGAAGGTGAAGATATTCTCAACTCAAGACACATAAGGAAGAGGAGATCAATAGACTTCTACTTTGATTTCTATCACTTTATCTCTCATTGTCAGCGTAATTACAACACACCTTTATATAGACTAGTTACATAACTATTGAACAAACTCTTAAATGACTCATAAATAAGACCAACATTCCAATGAGATAAGACTCCTGGGAACTCTCAAAACATTAACTAGATATCGAGACGCAAAGTGACGCTTGGAAAGCGACAATGTACTAAGGACTCATGCACCGAACAGTCATCAACATTATCGACATCGAGGTAATTGCTCGACAACTTCAACCTCGACTCGACAACTCGTCGATAGTCTCGACATTCATGAATTTGGTTTAATTTCTAACACTCTCTCTTAAATCAAATTCTCTTCAATCGATCATTCCAAGTAGGCTCTTTAACTTCCGAAATGCATTGACCTTAAGAGGTTTCATAAAATATCGGCTACTTGGTCTCCGATCTTTACATGAGAAATTTCGATCTCTTTCTCTTTTACTTGCTCTTGAATGAAGTGATATCGAACATCGATATGTTTGCTTTGTTCATGAAAAATTGGATTTTTCGCCAAAGCAATCACAGAAACATTATCGACAAAAATCTCTGTTAATTTCACTTGCTCCATATAAATTTTTTTGAGTAGCCTTCTCAACCATATCGCATGACAAACACATGAGGACGTCGCTAAATATTTAGCTTCACATGTTGATAGAGTAACACTGGATTGCTTCTTTGATGACCACGTAAAAGCAGTGTCACACAAGAAAAATACAAAGCCTATAGTGTTTTTTCGATCATCAATGTCTCCACCATAATTATTGTCTGAATAAGCTCTAAGCTGAAATGATTTAGACTGAGTGTAGTGTAAGCCATGATCGATATTACCTTTGATGTAGCGAAGTATCCTCTTTGCAGGTTTAAGATGAGTTGACTTTGGTTTCTCCTTGTATTGACTCACGATTCATACACTATACATGATATCTGGTCTCGTACAAGTCAAGTATCTCAAGCTTCCAATCAAGCTTCTATAATATGTTGGATCCACATCTACACCTTTATCAAACTTTGAAAGCTTGGTTCCATACTCCATTGGTATATTGACTGGCCTATAATTTTTCATGTTGAATTTTTCAAGGATATTTTTTGCATATCCTTTTTGGGAAGTAAAAATCCCTCCTACACTTTGCTTTACTTCGATACCAAGAAAATAATTCATGAGACTATTATCCGTCATCTCAAATTCCTTCACCGTCGACACCTTAAATGCATTGATCATTGATGGATTATTTCCTGTAAAAACAAGATCATCAACATATAAACATGCCAATAAAACATCACATTTTTCATGCTTCAAATAAAGTACATGTTCGCATGGACATTGAGAGAAATCATTTGTCTTGAAATAGGCATCGCTTTTAGAATTCCACGCTCTCGGTGCTTGTTTAAGCTCATATAGAGATTTTTTTAACCTCAGCACTTTGTCTTCATGACCTTTCACAGTAAACCTCTCGGGTTGCTCGACATAAATTTCCTCATCAAGGATGTCATTTAAAAATACCGACTTGACATCTTTTTGATAAATTTGCCAATGATTTTGAGCTGCAAAAGAAATTATTAATCTAATCGTTTCCATGCGAATAACAAGGGCAAAAACCTCATCATAGTCGATTTCGGCCTTTTACTTGTATCCCTTCACAACTAACTTGGTCTTATACCTTGTCACTTCTCCTTTCTCGTTGTTCTTGGCTTTATACACCCATTTCACACCGATCGATTTCTTGTCCTTCGGAAGAACTGCAAATTCCCATATTTAGTTCTTCTCGATGGCTTCAATTTCTTCATTCATGGTTTTTCTCCATTTTTCTTCTTTGGCAGCATCATCATAGACAAGCGGTGCAAAATCTGCAAGAAGGCATACAAGGTGAAGCTCATCGGTAGCTTCGTAAATTTCAGACAATCTCCTCGATCTTGGCACTAGCGGTTCATTGACACCATTTGAAGAGGTTGGTGGTGATGAACTCGAAAAAGATATCGGAGAAGAAAGTGAAGAGAGATCCTTCAACTCCATTTGTCTTGAATTATCATGAGCATTTGCTTTGTCTTCAGGATTATCTTGTCATATGTCTTTTTCATCGAACTTGACATCTTTGCTTATATATACTTTCAAAGTGTTAGGATCAAATAATCGATAAGCTCTGGATGAGATATTATACCTGATGAAAATGAGCTTTTTGCTTTGGTCTTCCAACTTCAATCTTTTTTGGTCTAAGATATGAGCATAGGCAAGGCTCCCGAAAATTTTCAAGTGAGAAACACTTGGTGTTCTCCCGCTCCATGCCTCCTGTGGAGTTATGCCTTCAAGTCCACTTGTGGGACATTTGTTTTGAAGATAGACGGCACACATAAGAGCTTCACCCCAAAGCTCTTTGGGCAAATTCTTGCTTTTTAACATGCTTCAAACCATGTCAAGAATGGTTCTATTTTTCTGTTCAACCATGCCATTTTGTTGGTGAGAATATGGAGCTGTCAAGAAACGTCGAATTCCATGATCTTCATAGAATTTATTGAATGTGGCAGAAATGAATTCTCCTCCATGATCGGTTCTCATGTCTTTGATGAAATAGCCACTCTCTTTTTCAACTAACCTCTTGAATTGTTTGAACGTATCAAATACTTCCGATTTCTCCTTCAAGAAATACGCTCAGGTCTTTCAAGTAAAATCATCAATAAATGTAACAAAGTATCAGCGATTACCATATGTTTGAGAAGTGATTGGGCCACACACATCAAAGTGAATCAACTCAAGTGGCTTCTTTGCTCGATAAGTTACTTCCCTTGGAAAGCTTGTTTTGGAATGCTTGCGAATTACGCACCCTTCACATAATTGATTGAGATGATCAATATGCGGTAAACCATAAACAATCTTTCTACGAGAAAACAAATTGAATCCACCAAAATTGAGATGGCCAAACCTCAAATGCCATAGCCATGAAGGATCATCCACGCATGCCTTTAAACACCGAAACATCCAATTATTTGATATCTTCGCATTAGCAATCAGTTTATTATTTTGGTCTCTTAGCATAAGGCTAAGATTTTTCATGTGGATAGTATAACCTTTCTCAAGAAGCTATCCCAAACTTAAAATATTGCTTGACATTTTTGGAACATAATAAACAATAGAAATAAACTGATGTGCACCGTTCTTCAGACGAATCAAAATTGTACCTTTGCCTTCAACAAGAATTTTAGAATCATCACCGAACGAGACTTTCCCTTTGATTGTCTCATCCAATTCGGCAAACATCTCCTTTCTTTCACACATGTGCTTGCTTGCACCGGTATCCAAGTACCACATATCATTTTGTCTTTCTTCATCTTCTTTGAATGCAATAAAAGAACTTGATTGGCATCATTTACCAAACTCGCCTTTTCGTCTGCTCAGCTACTCTTTTTGTTCCAATAGTTAGAAGCATAATGGCTAAGTTTATTGCAATGATAACATCAAATTTTAGATGTATCACACTATTGCCCTCTCGAGTTCTGTCATCTCCCACGAGCACCTCTTTGATTTTGGTATCTTCCGTCATGTCGAGCAATATTTCCACTGCTTCGTCCACAACCTCTTCCTTGAAAGTGACCTCGCCCTCGACTCGATCTTGATGAATCCCGCGAGTTTTCATGGGATCTCTACTTTGCTCCTTATCATCTCGGATGGTCAACCGAGTTTGGAGTACTTCCTACACTGGCTCATTCTTGTTTCTTTTAAATCTTTCTTCATGGGCTTGCCATGAACCCATGAGCTCATCAATTGTCATGGCATCATGGTCTTTGGACTCTTCAATCGCAACGCCAATATAGTCGTACTTTTTGTCTAAGGATCGAAGAATCTTCTCGACAACACGAACATCTTCAACATCTTCTCCATTTATTTTCATTTGGTTGACAATTGCCAACACTCTTGTGAAATAATCGACAATCGATTTAGATTCTTTCATACAAATTGCCTCGGATTCACCTCTCAAAGTTTGAAGGCGAATCTTCTGAACTTTTTCAACTCCTCAGTGTGTGTTGCGAAGAATCTCCCATGCTTCCTTAGAAGTAGAAGCATTCGACACTTTCTCAAACATCGAATCATCTAAAGCTTGATAGATGATTGACAGGGCATACTGATCTTTTGCTCGAACTTTCTCCAAGGCATTTCTCTAGTTTTGATTCAACGAGGCGAACCTCTGGCTCATCATAGCCAGTGTTGACAACTTCCCACACACTATAGGTGCCGAGTAAGGCTTTCATTCTAGCAGACCAATTACCATAATTTTCTTTGGTAAGACGAGGGTATTGCAGAGGAAAATGATTGTTTGTTGAGGCCATGATTATAAACCATAAGCTCTAATACCAATTTGATGGGAGATAATTTGAAGGTGAAGATATTCTCAACTCAAGACACACGAGGAACAGGAGATCAATAGACTTCTACTTTGATTTCTTTCACCTTATCTCCCATTGTTAACGTAATTACAACACATACCTTTATATAGACTAGTTACATGACTATTGAACAAACTCTTAAATGACTCATAAATAAGACCAACATTCCAATGAAATAGACTCCTGGGAACTCTCAAAACATTAACTAGATATCGAGATGCGAAGAGTCGCTTGGAAAGCGACAATATAATAAAGACTCATGCACCAAACAGTCATCGACATTATCGACATCGAGGTAATCGCTCGACAACTTCAACCTCGACTCAATAACTCATTGATAGTCTCAACATTCATGAATTTGGTTTAATTTCTAACATCCCCCACCCAAAAAATGTGACATCCTGGAATTTTGACCCAATTTTAGGATTTAATAAATGTGTAATTCGTCAGTGTGCTTGTAGTAAGTCTCGCCCGGGAACTGATCACTCCCGGTTATTGTTTTTAAATTTGAGATTTTTCTAGAATCACACTCGATCGAATTTCGCCGTTATTTAGACCTCGAACTTGGCAGTCAATTTTCGGGAGTTTCGGGACAAAATAAATTGGACGGTGTCGATATTGTGGTAGCCAACGTTGAGATTGTCAGGAATGATGGAAAAATGAGAGTTTTTGACTAGGTGCAAATTTGGACTGGTAGACCTCCCTCGTTATAATTTGGTTTAATTAATTTGGCCTTTGTCCATTTTTATATGCGAGGCTTATATTAGACCGGTAAATCATTTTCGATTTTGAATTTGGGCCATCGGATCGCGTTTAATATTAGAATGAAGTTTATTTTCTTTTATTTTTCCCTCTTCTCTCTCTCCCCGCGGTCCCTTTTCCCCTTCGCATGTCTGCCCCTCCCCTTGTCAGACTCATCCATTTCTTTCTCTCTCTCTCTCTTCCTTTTCTCCCTTTTCTTTCTTTTCCTTTTCTTTTCTTTTCTTTCTCCCTTCTTCTTCTTATCCTTGGCTGGCTTGCTCCCGACGCTGCTGCTTCTGGTTTTTGCTTCTGGCTTCTTCTCCTGCTTGCTGCTTGCTCGACCACGCCTTGCCAGTGACCAGCCCAGCCACCGTCGCCTGGCCGCCGCGCGCCGCCGCTGTCGCCCGATCAAGCCGTGCCGCCGCGCTGTCGCTGACCGGTTTTCCCTCCCCTCTCTCTCTCTCTCTCTCTCTCTCTCTCCTGGTCGGTCTCTCCCCTGTTTTGGTTCCGATGAGTCTAGTCGCCGCACCTGACGAGCCCAGCTCACCCGTCGCCGGCTCGTCCGGCCAGCCACCACCGGTCCGCATCCCCCCCCCCCCCCTCAGCCCCGATTCCTCTCTCCCTCACCCTTTCCCCTGTTTTTCTCTCCCCTCCCGAAGCCTCCCCTGTTTTGGGTTTTCCCTGAAGCCGCCACCACCGCACGCCGCCCCCAGCCGACCGCCTGCCCGCTGAGCCGCTTCCGAGCCCGTACTGTTCATTCGGGGGTACTGTTCATCCGAGGCCCGTACTGTTCACGGCCCGTACTGTTCATCCGAGCACTGTTCATCCGGGTCCGTTACTGTTCATCCGGCCCGTCTCGAGCCCGTGCGGGTTTTTCTCCGGGCCAAAACCTGGTAAGTGATATCCTAGCCCCTATTTAGTACAATGGGTACTATTGACATGCTTATAGATTTATTTTAAATTAAACTATTGAATTAGAAATTTGATAAGTCGGTGGAGCGCGATTAGCGCAGGAATTATGTGGAGAATTGAGGAGATAATCTTGAATGACTGCGTAGCTTGTTGTGGTGTGCTAATTGATTGAATTGTGATGGTGCGTGTGGTTGGAAAATTGGAGTTCGGATGTGATTGACCTGGATATCGATTATGCGAATCGGTGTGTTGGATGGGTGATGTGATTGGGATTGACTTTTGCTGGGATTGGTATGATGCATTGATTTGGCGAATTGGGATGTGTTGAGTGTGTCTTGAGTCAATTGTTATGATGTGTAAGAATAGAGAATAGTGTTGTGGTGCATGTGCATGTGAAAAAGCCCGGATCGATTGGAGGGCTGCCAACCTGAGGCGTAGGTTACGCGGGTGTGGCAAACAAGGCATGACTAGACCTGAGGCGTAGGTTACGCGGGTCATTGGAAATAAAAATAAAAAAATGTCCTGAGGCGTGGTTACGCGGGACCGAGCCCGGCTTGATCTGAGGGCTGAGCCTGAGGCGCAGAGGCGCGGGCTGTGAGATAGGGCCTGAGGCGCAGTGGCGCGGGCCGAGTGAAAGGACCTGGGAGGTCGTGGAAAGTTGTTCGACCACGTATGCGACTTGAGTGTGACTGAATTGATTGAATTGACTGATTGATTGATTGATCGATTGATCGAATTGCTGGAATTGATTGAGTGTTATTGCGGCTGGCGTGTGAATGACTGTGATATATTATTGAATTATTAATATTATTTTTACTACATTTGACTGATGTGCAGAGCATGCGTATGATGGCAAAGGTAAGTACAGTGTGTGAGCTTGTAATGTTCTTGACTAGATTGGATGTATGACTTGTCTGGGTACGCATTGGCCTTCGTAGGGTTTAGGGTATTGCTTATTGAGACTCGTTCTCATGGTTATTATATAACCACTTTCAGATCCGCGACCGTGATCGATTTGGAGATGTCGCCAGAGTACCACAGGGATTGAAGAATAGATTAATTTACCCTGTCTTTTGAGTACCTTTTTTATAGAGGAGATAAGCTCGTCAACCACCGCCCCCTTTTGAAAAGCGTGGTTAGAAATTGTTAGCCCAAGTTATCGTTTTTGTAATAGTGACTACTTTATGATATGTAATTATTATTTTGTGCTATCCCTATGTCATATTTTAATGTCTGGGTTGTTTTAATTTCGCTTCCGTTTGCCTTTATCGTTGGGTGTTTCGTTTGGGGTCGGCGACGCGTCCTGGGACGTCGCGTTCAATACGACCGTTGAAGGGGTGTCGCGAGCCGTTGGGGTTCGGGGCGTGACATCCCGGTTGATTTGGTATCAGAGCAAGGACAGCTCGATACTAATCGGTCGAAGCCTGGAGTGATAAGGAGCGATGACCTTGGGGTAGCCAATTAAGGAGACTTGTGTGCCATGCGTACCCCAGACTATTCGATTGTGATTGCTGAGTGGCGTGTGCTATGACGTGTGAAGTGCAGGTGCGTCAGGACTTGAGATAAGTGCATGAACTCTGTTGGTTGTGATTGGGTGTTGTTTGTGATGGGCTGCCTGCTTCATGAATTGTTGTTATGATTTGTTTCCTAAGGCTTTAAACTAGGATAGTTGACTTAGGTTTCTAATTCCTACGTGGGATTTTAGCAGGTGAGCTTTTGTGAGATTTAAGTAAGATGAGTGGTCGAGGTCGAGGTAGAGGTCGAGGTCGAGGTCGCGTAGTCCCGCTAGCTAGACTAATGGGAGATCCCAGGGTGGATGAAATGTGGAGAGCGCTAGAGGATGCGGGAATATTATCGGGTAGTCAGACAGGGGAACGAAGTGCTAATGTTGCCGCTGCAGCTGCCAGTGAGATTGTTGGGGATAATAGAAGTCAGGGGAATAATGTAATTGGTGAAAATTCCAATCCAGTACGAGTAAATGTGATTAGGCCAATGTCTAAGTTAGTAGAACAGTTTCTGAGGTTGAAACCCCCGAAATTTGATGGGAAAGGCGATCCTGAGGCCGCCCCAAGATGGGTGGAAGAGCTAGAGAAGGCCTTTGAAGTGCTGGGATGCACTGAGGAAGAGAAAGTAACATTAGCAGTCTACCAGCTTCAGAGCAACGCAAACGATTGGTGGAGAGCCACCAGAGGTCAAGTATTTCCCACTGGTACTGCTCTGAACTGGGCCATCTTCACTGAGACCTTCAATGGCAAGTACTTCTCGGAAAGCGCCCGAGAACAGAAATTAGCGGAATTTATGAGACTTCGCCAGGGTCAGATGTCGGTGGATCAGTATGAAGCCGAGTTCGCAAGGTTGTCCAAATTTGCTCCTAGAATGGTGGAGGACCCAACGGACAAAGCTAGGAGGTTCCGAGATGGGCTGAAGCCGGACCTTCGCAGCCAAATGATCTCCCTGAACTTGAGGGGCTATAATGAGATTTATGAACGGGCTCAGGCAATTGAGCGTGATCAAACGGAACGGGCTACCGCTTCTGGCTCGCGGTATGCTTCGGCTAGGGACAACCGTCAACTTGGGAAAAGACCCATGGCGGGAAATAGTCGTTTCGTCCCTCCTGTTAGAAGGAATATCGGGAAGCCAAATCGTTATCAGAATGCCCCGTGTAGACTATGTGGGGGAAGGCACGGGAATGGACCTTGCCCGAATAGGGGTGGAGCATGTTTTACATGTGGTGGGAGAGGTCATCAGATGAGAGACTGTCCTAACAACAGGCACGCTAGGACACTTGCCCTACTACCAATGCCGCCCCGAAATGGAAATCAAATTGGAGCCACCCAACCGGCCAGTCAGAATAGGTCGCCGGCCCAAGGACGGGTGTATGCAATGGCAAGAAGGGAAGCTGAGGACGCGTCTGGCGTGATCACAGGTACGGTCTCTCTCTGTGATCATGCTGCATATGCCTTGTTTGATCCAGGAGCGTCGCATTCGTTTATATCTGAACAGTTCGTTAAATTAACTGGGATTGAGCCAAAGCCGCTTGATGTTATGCTGTGTGTGACTACGCCATTGAATGATAAAATGCTGATTGCGTTGGGATGCCCTGATTGTAAGATAGTAATTGGCGATAGAGAAGGAAGAATAGATTTGGCAGTTTTAGTTATGCATGACTTTGACGTGATTGTTGGGATGGACTGGCTAGTCCAACAGAGAGCTGTTGTAAACTGTAGTAGCAGGGTGATCCAATTTAATCCGGTTGGACATCCTAGATTTGAGTTTATGGGAAATCGAGGAGGAACCTTAATTCCTTGGATTTCTTCGCTCGAGGTAACAAAGTTGTTGGACGAAGGGTGTCAAGGATTTCTAGCAAATGTAGTTGATTCGACGGCTAGAGAGCCGAGGCTAGAAGACATAGCCGTGGTGTGCAATTTTCCCGATGTCTTTCCTCAGGAATTGCCAGGACTGCCACCTGATAGAGAAGTGGAGTTCGTGATTGAGTTGGCTCCAGGAACAGAACCGATTTCAAAAGCGCCATATAGAATGTCACTGTCTGAATTAAAAGAATTAAAGGTTCAAATGCAGGAGTTGCTAGATAAAGGCTTTATCCGCCCGAGTGCGTCTCCATGGGGAGCACCAGTGTTATTCGTGAGAAAGAAAGATGGGTCCTTGAGGTTGTGCATCGATTACAGACAGTTAAATCAGGTGACCATTAAGAATAAGTATCCACTGCCAAGGATTGATGACTTGTTTGATCAATTGCAAGGAGCATCAATATTTTCAAAAATCGACTTGAGGACAGGGTACCATCAATTGAGGATTAAGAAGGAGGATATACCAAAAACGGCATTTAGGACAAGATATGGGCACTATGAGTTTACGGTAATGCCGTTTGGATTGACGAATGCCCCGGCAGCCTTTATGGATTTGATGAATAGGGTATTTAAGGAATTTCTGGATCAGTTTGTAATCGTGTTCATAGACGATATCCTAGTGTATTCGAAGAGTTCCACCGAGCACGAGTTACATTTGGAAAAAGTTCTACAGACTCTAAGGGAACATGCGCTCTACGCTAAGTTCAGCAAATGTGAATTCTGGCTTCATCAAGTGGCATTCTTAGGACATGTGGTATCTGGAGAAGGACTTGCAGTGGACCCGGTGAAGATTGAAGCCGTTGTGAATTGGCCAAGGCCGACAACAGTTACCGAGGTTCGGAGCTTCTTAGGTTTAGCAGGTTATTACAGACGCTTCGTGGAAGGATTTTCAGCATTAGCGATGCCAATGACGCGGTTACTAAAGAAAGATACAAGGTTTGAATGGACAGATAAGTGTGAAAGGAGTTTTCAGGAGCTAAAACAGAGATTGACAACCGCACCAGTGTTGACAATCCCGTCAGGTTCGGGAGGATATGAGATTTATAGTGATGCGTCGTTAAAAGGATTGGGGTGTGTGCTGATGCAACACGGAAGAGTAGTGGCATACGCATCGCGACAATTGAGACCGCACGAGTTAAATTATCCGACTCATGATTTGGAATTGGCCGCCATTATTTTCGCGCTTAAGAGTTGGAGGCACTACTTGTGTGGAGAAAGGTTCCAGATCTACACGGACCATCAGAGTCTTAAGTACTTGTTTTCTCAGAAGGAATTGAACATGAGGCAGAGGCGCTGCATGGAATTATTGAAGGACTATGATTGCGACATATTGTATCACCCCGGGAAGGCCAACCGGGTAGCGGATGCCTTGAGCAGGAAATCGAGCATCGTGCGATTGTTGGTTAAAGAATGGATTTTACTGGAAGGAGCGCGGGATTCAGAATTTAAGTTCGAGATAGGACACCTCTCTAGTCTGATGGCGACATTGAGGATTGAGCCGGAAGTGCAAGCCAAGATCAAGGCGTTGCAGTCTACGGACCCTGAGATTCAGAAAGTTTTGAGTATGGATGACGCGAAGAAGAAACCGGATTTTCAAGTGTCAGAGGATGGAATTCTTAGGTTTCGAGAACGATTGTGCGTGCCCGATGATTTAGAACTTAAGAAAGAAATTCTGTCGGAGGCTCATAGGAGCAACTATAGTATTCACCCGGGTAGCACTAAGATGTACCAGAATCTTCGCCAGTACTATTGGTGGAATGGAATGAAAGTGGATGTGGCCAAGCATGTGGCCAAGTGTTTGACGTGCCAACAAGTGAAGACACAACATTGTAAACCTGGTGGAATGTTGCAGCCGTTGGAAATCCCAGAATGGAAATGGGAGCACATTACGATGGATTTTGTAGCGGGACTGCCAAGAAGCCAGAGGGGGCACGACTCTATTTGGGTAATAGTAGACAGATTGACCAAGTCAGCGCACTTCCTGGCGGTGCGAAAAGACTTCGAACTAGAAAGGTTGGCGGAGTTGTATGTGCGACAAGTTATTCGTCTTCATGGGGTACCAGTATCAATCACTTCGGACCGTGATCCTCGGTTTACTGCGAATTTCTGGAAAAGCCTGCAATCGGCCATGGGGACTAAGTTGCAATTCAGTACGGCCTATCATCCGCAGACGGATGGCCAGTCTGAAAGGACTATTCAGACTTTAGAAGATATGTTGAGAGCGTGTGTGTTAGATTTTCAGGGCAAGTGGGAAGAACAGTTACATTTGGTGGAATTTGCCTACAATAACAGTTTTCAGCAAAGTATCGGGATGGCACCGTTTGAGGCACTTTATGGCAGGGCATGTAGAACACCATTGTGTTGGGATGAAGTGGGGGAAAGAAGTATAATGGGTCCAGAGTTGGTTCAGCAATCAGTGAAAACAGTAAAGGTTATCCGAGAAAGGTTGAGAACAGCTCAGAGTCGTCAGAAAAGTTACGCGGACCGAAGGCGTAGACCGTTGGAGTTTCAAGTTGGCGACCACGTATTTCTTAAGGTCTCCCCGATGAGAGGGCTATCTCGGTTCGGCAAAAAAGGGAAGTTGAGTCCAAGGTACATAGGCCCATTTGAAATTTTGGAAAGGATTGGAACATTAGCATATCGCCTAGCCTTGCCGCCAAATTTGTCGCAGGTTCATAACGTCTTCCACGTGTCAATGTTGAGGAAATACGAACCGGATCCAACCCACGTGCTAAATCATGAAGTAATAGACGTGGACGACAGGGTGTCGTACGTGGAGAAACCAGTGCGAATCGAGGACAGAAAGGAACAAGTGTTGAGAAACAAGACGATTCCATTGGTCAAAATTATCTGGGAACATCATGGGACGGAGGGCGCCACATGGGAAAGTGAAGAAGTGATGCGACACCAATACCCCCATTTGTTTGAGTAGTTGGGTTTGAATTGTAAATTTCGAGGACGAAATTTTTGTAAGGGGGGAAGAATTGTGACATCCTGGAATTTTGACCCAATTTTAGGATTTAATAAATGTGTAATTCGTCAGTGTGCTTGTAGTAAGTCTCGCCCGGGAACTGATCACTCCCGGTTATTGTTTTTAAATTTGAGATTTTTCTAGAATCACACTCGATCGAATTTCGCCGTTATTTAGACCTCGAACTTGGCAGTCAATTTTCGGGAGTTTCGGGACAAAATAAATTGGACGGTGTCGATATTGTGGTAGCCAACGTTGAGATTGTCAGGAATGATGGAAAAATGAGAGTTTTTGACTAGGTGCAAATTTGGACTGGTAGACCTCCCTCGTTATAATTTGGTTTAATTAATTTGGCCTTTGTCCATTTTTATATGCGAGGCTTATATTAGACCGGTAAATCATTTTCGATTTTGAATTTGGGCCATCGGATCGCGTTTAATATTAGAATGAAGTTTATTTTCTTTTATTTTTCCCTCTTCTCTCTCTCCCCGCGGTCCCTTTTCCCCTTCGCATGTCTGCCCCTCCCCTTGTCAGACTCATCCATTTCTTTCTCTCTCTCTCTCTTCCTTTTCTCCCTTTTCTTTCTTTTCCTTTTCTTTTCTTTTCTTTCTCCCTTCTTCTTCTTATCCTTGGCTGGCTTGCTCCCGACGCTGCTGCTTCTGGTTTTTGCTTCTGGCTTCTTCTCCTGCTTGCTGCTTGCTCGACCACGCCTTGCCAGTGACCAGCCCAGCCACCGTCGCCTGGCCGCCGCGCGCCGCCGCTGTCGCCCGATCAAGCCGTGCCGCCGCGCTGTCGCTGACCGGTTTTCCCTCCCCTCTCTCTCTCTCTCTCTCTCTCTCCTGGTCGGTCTCTCCCCTGTTTTGGTTCCGATGAGTCTAGTCGCCGCACCTGACGAGCCCAGCTCACCCGTCGCCGGCTCGTCCGGCCAGCCACCACCGGTCCGCATCCCCCCCCCCCCCCTCAGCCCCGATTCCTCTCTCCCTCACCCTTTCCCCTGTTTTTCTCTCCCCTCCCGAAGCCTCCCCTGTTTTGGGTTTTCCCTGAAGCCGCCACCACCGCACGCCGCCCCCAGCCGACCGCCTGCCCGCTGAGCCGCTTCCGAGCCCGTACTGTTCATTCGGGGGTACTGTTCATCCGAGGCCCGTACTGTTCACGGCCCGTACTGTTCATCCGAGCACTGTTCATCCGGGTCCGTTACTGTTCATCCGGCCCGTCTCGAGCCCGTGCGGGTTTTTCTCCGGGCCAAAACCTGGTAAGTGATATCCTAGCCCCTATTTAGTACAATGGGTACTATTGACATGCTTATAGATTTATTTTAAATTAAACTATTGAATTAGAAATTTGATAAGTCGGTGGAGCGCGATTAGCGCAGGAATTATGTGGAGAATTGAGGAGATAATCTTGAATGACTGCGTAGCTTGTTGTGGTGTGCTAATTGATTGAATTGTGATGGTGCGTGTGGTTGGAAAATTGGAGTTCGGATGTGATTGACCTGGATATCGATTATGCGAATCGGTGTGTTGGATGGGTGATGTGATTGGGATTGACTTTTGCTGGGATTGGTATGATGCATTGATTTGGCGAATTGGGATGTGTTGAGTGTGTCTTGAGTCAATTGTTATGATGTGTAAGAATAGAGAATAGTGTTGTGGTGCATGTGCATGTGAAAAAGCCCGGATCGATTGGAGGGCTGCCAACCTGAGGCGTAGGTTACGCGGGTGTGGCAAACAAGGCATGACTAGACCTGAGGCGTAGGTTACGCGGGTCATTGGAAATAAAAATAAAAAAATGTCCTGAGGCGTGGTTACGCGGGACCGAGCCCGGCTTGATCTGAGGGCTGAGCCTGAGGCGCAGAGGCGCGGGCTGTGAGATAGGGCCTGAGGCGCAGTGGCGCGGGCCGAGTGAAAGGACCTGGGAGGTCGTGGAAAGTTGTTCGACCACGTATGCGACTTGAGTGTGACTGAATTGATTGAATTGACTGATTGATTGATTGATCGATTGATCGAATTGCTGGAATTGATTGAGTGTTATTGCGGCTGGCGTGTGAATGACTGTGATATATTATTGAATTATTAATATTATTTTTACTACATTTGACTGATGTGCAGAGCATGCGTATGATGGCAAAGGTAAGTACAGTGTGTGAGCTTGTAATGTTCTTGACTAGATTGGATGTATGACTTGTCTGGGTACGCATTGGCCTTCGTAGGGTTTAGGGTATTGCTTATTGAGACTCGTTCTCATGGTTATTATATAACCACTTTCAGATCCGCGACCGTGATCGATTTGGAGATGCCGCCAGAGTACCACAGGGATTGAAGAATAGATTAATTTACCCTGTCTTTTGAGTACCTTTTTATAGAGGAGATAAGCTCGTCAACCACCGCCCCCTTTTGAAAAGCGTGGTTAGAAATTGTTAGCCCAAGTTATCGTTTTTGTAATAGTGACTACTTTATGATATGTAATTATTATTTTGTGCTATCCCTATGTCATATTTTAATGTCTGGGTTGTTTTAATTTCGCTTCCGTTTGCCTTTATCGTTGGGTGTTTCGTTTGGGGTCGGCGACGCGTCCTGGGACGTCGCGTTCAATACGACCGTTGAAGGGGTGTCGCGAGCCGTTGGGGTTCGGGGCGTGACAAAAAAACAAGAAACACACTGATCAACTCCATTTCCAGCAACACCTAGAAGCCTCAGCAGAAAGTAAAATATTCCCAGAGGATGGTCTGCCGATATCGATACCATCAGAGAATAGAAAGACTACAAAGATGAGTACTCGTAGCAAATCCAAGGATGAGCCGTAGTTAAACCGAGGTCACCTTTCGAGGCCCAATCGGCAATGAGATTAATCCATCTCCCGGTTGCACTGTCCTCTGATGTCCTTTTCTTTTATTTCAAGGCAATTCAAATCTGGATTCAGTCAGGTATGCCATCTCGCCGGAGAAAAAGGCATGAAAGGTTCTAATAACGATATGGAAAACCTAGATTCTTGGAGGAGAGAGAGAATATTTGCCCGGAACTTGGCGTGCAAACCCCAACCAATCAACCGTGAAAGAGCGTAATGCTCAGCCATAAAACTTTAATAAACATCTTGTTTGAAAGGGCTTGATCGGAAGCACTCTCTCCGTGAAATTAATAAACATCTTGTATGAATGAGACTGTCATGATTGTACTTAAGAGACTACAATGGCCATAGAAGATGTAGCCGAAGGAACTATAGTTTACTAGAATAGGCAAATGGTAGAAACAAGAGTCAAAAGCAAAACAAGTTCACGTAATGAGACTGAAATGGAGAAACTTTATCATTCTTTGGAGGAAAGATTGTTACTGATTTTGTCCTGCGGACTATATTAATTATTTATAGTAAGGAGGCAGGATAAGAGCAAACATAGAGATAATGCTCACTTAATTGATTTTGATCGGAGCATGTCTTCTTTCGGACCACGACTTACATGGATAGATATAAAAAATAGGGTGTTCTTCAAAGATTTTAAGTACGAGATCGATTACTTCACCTGGGAAGATTGCTAAGGAGAAGATCAAATTCAAGGCCTGGCATATCCAGTTGGACCACATTCACTAAAAAGTTAAGATAATGAATTATGGGCCAATTTGCATTTATGAACTACTTCACGCTACACCCATTTTTGGGAGAAGAACACTAAAAGTGTCAAAAGTTATGTACAGTGCTCACTTTAGTGTTAAGTGTCAACTCCGATATGGGTCGTTGGAAATCTGACGTGGCCATATTTTATTAATTTCCTAGTCCTACGTGGCTTGCCGGCGTGCCCAGTCAGCTTAAAATCTCTAAACAATGCCGTTTTATTGTTTTGCCCCAAATATAAACCCTAAATTAGACAATCAAGCTTTTTTCCAAATTCCCCAAATAAAAACCCTAATTCTCAAGAGCCACCAATTAGCTGAGGTCCTCTCATTGCACTCAAGGGCATGGAGGAGAGTCTGCATTTGGAGGATGTTGGCGAGGACGGATTGAGCAAAGGAAGACGCAACATTTGGGTTGGTCAAGTGAGGCATTTGGTCGAACAGGTTGTGGGCGTCATCGGGTGGGAGGTAAGGGTGAGAGTTGGGGTCGATTTGGCAGGACGAAGACAAGGAGTGGGTAGTGCCTCTAGTTTGGATCCATGGATTTGTGGGTTTGGGTTTGATTACGAAATTCAAGCAGAGGAGAACGGATATTATAAGGGAAATATGGTCCACTTTGAAGGTAGACTAGAGAGCTGGATAGAACCACCATCGATTGACACCGTTCGTTGCTTCCACTTGCCAGCCGTGCCTCTCTTCTCCCTTGTTTTTCTGATCGAAGTGTTTGAAGGTTCTCGCACTCGCTCAATCCTTCTTCGCCGACACCAATCACCAACGCTTCATGTTTTGTTTCAAACCACAACATCTTTCCAACCTAAGATACTCAAGAACAAGGGTTACCCTTCAAACCACAAAACCTGCTTCAAAATTGTCAAACATGGCTTGAATGAGAGAGAAAGAGAGAGCAAAGAGAACGAGAGATGAAATTGCTTTAAAACGACGTCGTTTCATGATTAAAGGCCAACTCATTGTCCATGTTGACCTTTTTTTTTTAATGAAAAAGCCACCTAAGCATTAACATTTAATTAAAAAAAGCCACGTCATATTTTTGGCCGGAATTTTTAGCTGAAGACAGTAAAGTGATCGTTTTTTCTCCGATTTAACACTAAAGTGACCAGCGAAAACTTTTGGCATTAAAATGAACGTCGTACATAACTTTTGACACTTATAGTATTCTTCTCCCCCCCCATTCTTCGATGTGAAACTTTGTTAACATAACTCATGTGCATCTCAATAATCTCATCCTTACATGTAAGCTCAGTGTTGCATCCAAATCCTTTTAATTCAAGTATCTTTTGGTATCAGCATGTCCCAACTTGAATCTCCACTTTATTGCCTCACAAAAATAATGATCTTCGTCATCATTGGTCTCTTTCTCTAGATTGAACCATGAAGGCTGCCATCGAAATAGTGTTGCGACACCATAACGCCTATCATCACTCCAAGTCTCTTTCACCATACCAAACCATGAAGGCTAACCGGAAACTATGTTGGTCACGAAATTCTTTCCTTGAGATATTCACCAAACAAGATACATATTGGAAGCGGGCCACTAAATAATTATCGGCCAACACCATTTGTTGGTGTGCAATCCGAAGTCCAATACCTTCACTTGAGGAGATTACCAAGAGAGAATCTAAATCCGAGCCCGTCAACGTAATCAATTAGATTGACCTTCACTGAAAAGCTAAAGTTAATAATATATGGATCAATTATGATATATTAACTATTACACACCATATCAATCCTCGAATTTAGGATTTTTATGACACAACTTACACGTACATGTAACATGGCTGCCAAGAAGCTTAATAACCCCATAGTCCAAACTTACTCTAAATGTCCGTCTGGGATTACCTGCGGGAATTTTTTCCTCTTTAGATTCTGTCCACGCTTTTAGTGCGTGGAAATTTTGTGTCTTTACTTGAGTGGAAAGCTGGAGTGAGAATTCTAGAAGCTGAGCTGGAACCGCAACAGATTTCATTTATAATTAACGTGCCAAACAAAAGATTAGACATTCATTTATATATCTAATCCTTATTATGATTATTTCTAACATGTTCCAAAGCTCGCTCCAGAATCTTCCCTAACCGAAAGTTCACCTTCGTTTATTTGAATTAAAATTTGATTCTTCACCGTGTTCCACACACATAAATATGACAGGAATTTACGTCGGTGATGGCAACGTGATTCACTTCACCTGAACACAGACCAAGAACACCATATTCCCATCGCTGTCCAAAACTAGCCACAAGAAAGAAATTTTGCCTCCCTGCCCAGATTGTGGATACCAGGAGACCATCAAGTGTGCGGTTGTCAAAACTTGCCTAGATTGCTTCTGGCGGGATGGTGAAAAACTTTGATCCCTTCGCTGTTATGAATACAGATGGCCACTACTGAGGCTTAAGCTCACAAGGCGAGGAACTTGCACCACATTACCTGATACCAAATTGCCCCATCAAGTCATTGAAACGGCTCATAAGCTTCACACAAACAATGCTTTTGGCAACTATAGCCTCATCAACAACAACTAAGAGCATTTCGCAACATTTTGCCGGACTGACATTTGTGCAAGTGAACAGACAGCATTTGTTAGTGATCGTGTGCGCAAAATTAAGGAAGCTAAAGAACGGACCATGAAGTTGCTGCAGAAAAACTGAATCCAATCTTTGTATTCTCTGTCTGTTTTTACATGCAACTACTCGTTAGCGTTTGGTGTACTGTGTGAGCATAGGACTACGGTTATCCTAAGTCAAATATGTTGATGGAATCTCACATTTTAATATCACTTATCAATTATGATATTTGGGGGAAACAGGAAATGTTCAGGAAGGTTCACATGAAATCGATCTATTAATGACAAGGGGGGGAGGTTGTTTAGTAGGGTTCATAAATGACTCGCGTGTTAACAAGTGTCCAACGAGAATTCGTTGTCTAATTTCGCGTCAGCTTTGTATTTCATTGTTTTGGATTTTTAGCAGTATATTTCTGCTGTGAAAGAACTGCTTAGTGTGGACTGATACTATCAATAACGTGGAGAAACATAGACTCTTTTGTAGCACTGCTGATCGATCACTATTTGTTTATCGTCATCGTGGTCATATTATTATTGCTTTACGTGGATGATATAGTCCTCACCGGTGATTTCTTGAAATTACTAAATCATCTTGTGCAGGCACTTGGTCAAGATTTCCCATGAAAGACCTTGGTGCCCTTCATTATTTCTTGGGCATTGAAGTCATTCGGTCCACTGATGGACTCTCACAACAAAAATATGCCTTGGATCTTTTGAGTCGAGCATTAATGGCGCAATGTAAGCCAATTTCTACTCCAATGGCTACTAACCAATCACCACTCAAACATAGTGATAGTCTAATTGGTCAATCCCATTTTCGAAGCATTGTAGGCGCTCTTCAATACCTTACCCTCACTTGTCCAAATTTCCCCCTTGCAATCAAAATAGTTTGCCAACATATGCATGCCTCAACTGTTGCTCACTATCATATGGCAAAACATATTATGTGATATGTTCACGGTACTTTACACCTTGGGTTTCACATTTTGTCTCGTAGTTCTCTTCATTTATTTGGCTTTACCGATACAGACTTCGCTGGGTGAAAACTCACCCGACGTTCTATCACTAGTTATTATACTTTTCTTGACTAAAATTGTATTTCATGGTGTGCCAAGAAACAACTTACCATGACCCGCTCCATAGCTGAAGCCAAATATTGGCTCTTGCTTTCGCAGTTACTGAACTTACTTAGATTTCATACATATTGCGTGACATTGGGATCTACCAACATAAACCTTCCTTACTTTTCTCAAACAATGTGTTAGCATTACATTTCACAACCAATCTAGGTTTTCATGCTTGGACATAGCACATTGAGATCAATTATCATTTTGTTCAGGAAAATATTGCTCTTGGTTCTACTGTAACTCGCTATGTTTTGTCTTCCTCACAAATTGCTAATATTTTCACCAAAACATTGATTCAAGATAGGTTTGTTGGTTTACGAATCAAACTCGGTCTCTGCTCCTCCCCATTGACCGGTTTGAAGGGGAGTATTGAAGTAACAAATCAAAAAGAAAAAAAAATCAAAATGGTTGTAGTGCAAAATCTTTTACAAATCAACGTGAAAATAACACATCAAGTAGAGTATCTATGAGTTGATCATTTAGAGATCTTTTCCAATTTGTCTTTTATTCAATTAGCATGTAAATCAAATTGCAATCTTTTATCTTTACTTCTATCTATATTTATATTGTACAGTATGCCAATGAAAAGCAACACTTCATCGACTCAATTCTTTATTTTCTTTAAAAGTCCTAGCGGTATATGTAATAATTGCAAATGTTATTATCTTCGCTTGAAAACCATTTGCATTGAAATGATATTTTCGCAAACAATTGAATAGAGTTATAAACTTTGAGAATCCATAATCGATCTTTTTCGTCCATAAACTGTTTAGGAAGATCAGGTCATGGAGAAATATTTTATTTCTATGGCTACATTTTATAGTAATGTTGTTTGTTTTTCCCCCTGTTCTTATATTGAAAGGATACTTCTCAATATATAGGATGCCATTGATTAAGAATATATATCATGCAACCAATGAAAGATTTTTTTTTTTTTTTTGTTTATTGTATCTCCAACTTTTTTCACTCTTTAATTTTTGCTCAGTCTTTTGCGGAGCGCGGAAATCAAACCTCACACCTGTAATATTAACTTTTTCACCTTTTCAATCCCTTTATCAGCGGGACGGCATATCTAATTGCGCAACTCAAGTTTTATTAATTGGCCCTAGTGGCGTAAGTTTTCTCTATGTGAAAGAGACAAAGAAAAGATTTTCTTGGCTTCTGTTTTTCCTTCATGATAGTGGTAGGATGGGCCCCGCGTGCGGGGACAAATATTAATTTTATACGGCTTTTGACTGCTTTTCACAATCTACCAGTTCAGTCATGATTATTCACGTGTACAGTTGGACCGTTTCCGTATACCGCGCAGACGCGGGGGATGTTAACGATGAGAGACTCTCAATTTTTGGCATATTATAAATACTTCTCGGTTTGAAACTCTTTAATTTCTGATTTCTACTAAATACCTCAAACATATAATAAAGTTGTATGAGCAGTAGCCCTGAAGGTGATTCAAGTAAATGCGAAATCCCTAAAAGTATCTCAAAGTTTGGATTACTTTCTAAATTCTGACAAAACTAAATGATGAGCAAAGAATCCTGCCCAAACAAATCTGCCAATAACTTGAAGATCTGGTCGCTTTTCTTGTCTCGCGATAATCACAGCGGTTGCGTGCGTGTCGTTGTGCCCAGGAATATTTGAACGCAGATACCTCTAGATTCTGGATACTTTCAAAAAAGAATTGATAAACAACAGTAAAAGGATGGGACTAAGATGTCTCTGCCCCTCCAGAGGAAGTGGAGATCAGAAATTCTACACCTTTTTCCTTTTTTTAATGATGTAAAGAGAAAAAGGGAGCACTTCCTTTTGGCCATAGTAAGATCCCGAGCGACTCACATCTCTGTCAGATAGATATTTATCCATTATTTTTTACCTTTTTGGGGGATTTCTTTCCTCCTTTTTTTCTTTTTTTATGATGATGATCATCATCATGTGAAATTTCCAAGACCAACAACACAACCCTTTGAATTCGATAATTCATTGCCAAAAGGCATGCAAGGCACAATTGGTAAATGGATTGAGGGATGAGGACACTAGTTGTGGGGTTCGATTCTCACGCTCTACAAGAGACAAAACAAAAGTCAAAAAGTGAGAAAAATTAAAGATAGGATAGACCAAATAAAAAAAAAATCGGCCATTCATTCATGGCTCTCTCTCTCTCTCTTATGTTGCACATATTCCTTGTACAAACTACATGGCTCTCTTTCTCTCGATAGTTTTACAGTCCATCAAGGGACAGACCTCGAGCCATAATTCATTGCATTTTTTATCACAATTCTTATTCAAAATCTCTTAACATACAAAAACTTAATGACTTTATAATCGATGGGCATGATTCACTTTTTCGTAATCCGTATACAAAATTTCGCAACTTCAAAAACTTTAAGAGAATAAGAAAACGGCAGGCATAATTTACTTCTTTTATTATCTGACGGTCATCGATAGATTAGAGATTCGTTCGTCAATATCCAACGTTTTGGCCGTGTGTTTTTGTGCACATGAGATGAGAGAGAGAAGAGAGTTTTTCTTCTTCTTTTTTCTCTCTTCTTCACTCTGCCACCATCATGCAGTGTTTTCTCTAAACTGTATGGACGGACAACCAGCCCGACATGGCCTAGGTAGCCCCCACACAAGTGCTTTTTGGCCCAGCCAATCTAATAGACTCATAGACATCACACACGCACACAGGATCAACTACGTTCCGTTCTGCAGCAAAACTAACTTTATTTGCTCAACTGAATTATGTAAGTTTACAAGTCTATGTATCCTGTCATGGTATGACACTGTGCTTGTGTCAAAGAAATGCCATGGCGAATACGTATCAAGAACAAAATTGCGTTTTCCCCCAGAATTAATGCACTGTCTCTTGTTTGGATGGTCGGGAAACATCCGAAACACTCAACCTGAGGACCTTGGACTCACTACAATGACTGACCTACCTATACTGCATTACAAAATCTAAATCCTAAAATGGAAGGAGAAAAGTAGTCGCCTGGACAAACAGCATTTACACAAAGATGATGAATCTGCAGCGAGTGGGGATGATGAATAAAGAATGAGCGACCGTGCCGAAGAAAGTTAGCCCAGTGGGATCACATGTCTAGGCACCAATGTTTTCTCTATCGACTGCAACTGATTATTTACAATGTTTCCACCACTTCGTTCATCGATAGTCAGTGTTAGGGTGAAAACTGGAGACATGGGAACGCAAGTGCGGCTGTGTCGAGAGCATCCTTCAGAGGATATTGCACTTCCAATCGCAAGTCCATGATTCTTTTCAATTTCCTTTTCGAAAGATGAGGCTTGACCCACTCCACCAAATCTGCTAATCAGTCGGACGATGTGCATCATGTGCTCACATTCCTATCAAAAGCTCAAACAGTGCAACCCCTGTTGCGACCCTCCCAAGGAATAAAGGAAACGGGTTTAAAGGTATTGCTTGAAAGACATCCCAAATGGTTCACCGAAAGATGGTTCAAATGACCCATCGAATGATGATCCAAATGGTCCATCAATGAAGAGCACACGCTCTCCCAAGCCCATACCTCACATGACATTTGGATTTCAATTTAAAGTTCTTTATAACCTAAGTATTTCTAGGAGTCGCCACTAGCTATTTAGGGCCGGCTAGAAACCAAATGAGATGCGGGAGATTCATCTCGTTTTTTAAGCAACCAGATATTCTAAACATGGGGACTTGATTATGCTAATATCTATTAGCACCTTTTCGGTACCACTAACTTGGAAGGTTGTTATCTAAGTAGTTAGACATTCTTTGTTATCAATGATGAATCCTACTTGTCTTCAAGCCGCTACGTGATCATGCACATTTTTTGAGGGGTTTATTATGAGCTTAAACTAGCCCTAATCATTCTATAAAAGAAATTAACAAGCAAACTATTGAAATGACTTTTAAGTAAACAACCAAGTATTGAAAGCGTCTAATTTAAAGGTACGGGAAAATGAAAACCCGAAACAAGTCGGGTAATACATCACCCTATTGAGAACCTGATGCTAAGTAGGGCAAAGAAAAGAGGATGCCTTGTTATTTAGCCTTGGGACATGAAGCCCCCTAAGCTTGAGATTAAATTTTGATCCTATATAGGGTGAACCTAATTCTACTTATTATGATGGTGAAACTAACTTAAGTTATTATAACCATTTATTAAAAGGTGATTCAAAGTCTAACTTGATTTTATAGATTAGAATGTAAGCTAGATTAAAACCTAATTCACTAACTAGACTAGCCTAATAACACTAGGTTAGTGAACCAAATGCAAACCAAAAGGACCACTTCTTAGTTTGATAGTGAACCAAAAGGATCACTTCTCAGTTTTTATCACAATTCTGCCAAATTATGTTTTAACGCAATTAACCAACTAAATGACGTCAAAATTGGTTGTAGTTAAAGTTCATTAAGACCATTTTCCCAAATCTGGCCCAAAAGACCCGGAATTTCCAATTTAACCCGATTGCTCTGAAATTGATCCCGTCCGAACCCGATTTTTTAAATATACGGAAAAAATAGTAAACAAAGTAAAAAAACGCTCCAAATTTGACGAACAACTAGCCATGCGTGTTCTCTGCAACTTTTGTGTTTTAAGATTTTTCAAATAAGCCCTCAATCTTAGACAAAATTACCAAATTTTCCTAAGGACTCAAATGCAAACCGTTTGGTAGGCCTGTCAGACCTTGTCCGACTTATTGCACGTAAGACCCCCTAAACTTTGCTAAAATGACCTTAAAAGTGTATGATCGTCCTTTTAGAGCGAGCTTTGGATGAAACAAATGAAGTCCGAGTTTGAATAATTTTACACCACTGGAAAGCTTGAAATCTTAGCTGTAACTTTCATGAAGAACATTTTCCCAAATTCTGAACGCAAAAAATTAGAAAAATCAAAGAAAGCACCGAGGTTGGCCACAGTCCGAGTTTTTCCAAAATCAACGTCAATTTTCCAAATTCTGTTACTAGATTTCGAAATGAGTTCGACCTAGTAAACGATCCTCAAATTTAACTTATGACCTATCAAATCAAAACTTAAGATGTCAGGAACATGATAAGGTAAAACTTAAACCAAGGAAATTACCAAAATTACACAAGCATGCTCTAACGAGTGGGCATGAACGTTTGACAAGTTAGGTGAGACTAACTTGTCCACAGCTTAGAGGGGCACAATGAACTAGCACTTTTTTTCTTAGGCAGCAAAGTAGAAAAACCATGTCCACAAGGATTAAACCATTTCTTGGATGCTGCATCGTACAAACTCAAACGCCTCGACTGAGCTAGGCAAACCGATGGACTTGAAGTGACAAGCTTGCAATGCCTGGTAAGGTGAGGCAAGCGAGTCCACTTTAGATTTAGACTTCGGTTCCGAGCATCGGAATGCCGGCCAACGGTTCAAAACGAAAAATTAGCAAGATAAATACATGTACACCCTACCTCGAATGACGGGAGAAAGTGGACGAACAAGCTCGGACAACTAGCGGTTCACGGTCCCTCAACTCACGCTCAAAACACAAGATTCAAGCTCAGTTTCTTCCTTGTTTTTTTTTTTTTTTTGTGTTCGTCCTCCCGTGATTACCCACCTCTCCCAGAAAGACCAGAACAATTGCTTAAAACTTTCTACTCTTTAGCTCCCCTCCCCCAAAAACAAACGACTAAACTCCCTACACAAAAAGATGTGGAAGAGCCCCTAAAAATGGAACCCTTCCTCTCTCTATCAAAGCCGCCGCCAAAAACCCAGTCCTCCCTTTTACCTGATATCTCACTCTATTCCCCTTGCATTTTCAACTTTTTTTCTCTACTGCAGCTCTGTTCTTTTCAGCACAGAACTCCAGCCTTTTTTGTAAATTTTCAGCAAGTCTGATCTTTTCTCTTTGCTAAAACTATATATGGTGTTGAGAAAACCTTCTAATATGTTTTAAAGTTGTCCAACCAATATATGTCTTGTGACGCCCCAAAACATCACACGCAACACTTGTGTCTTAAGATATGTAATCTTTAATCACGTGGAAACATAATCTGGTCATTTTGTTAATACACAGTGAAATTCACACAAGCATAGTCAAACTACTTATGCTTATTTATTTACTTTATTTATCAGGTTTACAACTTCATTCCATAGTTCATAAAAAAATAAAAGTCTAGGTAGGTCGAGGTTGCCTATCTCCATACTACACTATACTCCAAAAGTTTGCCTGGACAAAAGTCTAGTGACGTCACGTATTGCTAACTTGCCCCTCTGATGTGAGATCATCCTTAGCTATGTCAAAGCCCTATAACGGGCCAACTAACTCATCGTCGAGATTACAATACCATGCAATAAAAAAATAAGGAGCCCATTCTGCCAAATCCACATCAATCCATACAGTAAAGCTACATTTAGTATACGATGCTTCAGACTCAGGCACAAACACATTTTCATAGACAGCTTTGTGGTATACGGAAACTCCAAAACGTAGAGGCTATGTAACACCCATCCTACATGTCTGAAAAAAATAAAAGAATGAGTTGAGGCTTGGTAATTGAAATCTTTAGTTTTAAGTTAGGAAAATCATGTTACCACTTCACTTAGCACAAACAACATACATGTATAACAATATGCATAGAACTTGAATGAATGTTATACCTTTTCCATCAGGATATGCCACACAAATCAAATCACTTCATTATTCCACTATATTTTCATTCAGATGCAAGCATATGGTATATAACACATATTCATGCATTAAGTTTAATACTTCTCCTCCTGAACACTCTCGAGGCATCCTGTACCACACAGCGGGGTATTCCAAAACTCCCAGGGCATCCTATACCACACAGCAAGGCATCCCGACACTCCTGGGGCATCTTGTACCACATAGTAGGGCATCCCAAAACTTGGGGCATCGTCACCATTTGATTTATGGGTGATGGAACTATATTATTTCCTTGCAAACCATAACTGTATTCATAAGCATTTATATACATTTCATTATGCACATTCACCTTTCTGCTCCACCACATACTCCTCAAGAATGAAATCTTAACCAAACAAACAAGTACGAAGCAATACAGATTCAAATTCAAAAGGCTAAAGTCTACTCAAGTTCAAAAAGTATACATATATTCAAACTTTGAAAATAAAGTATACTTCGGTTCAGAAATACATATGTTCAAATTTTGAAAATAAAGTCTACTCAAGTTCAGAAATACATATGTTCAGACTTTGAAAGTAAGTTCTGATCAATTTTGAAAATAGACATGTCTAGGTTCTGACCGTAAAGCCTGAATAGTTTTGAAAGTAAAGTCTGAGCAGTTTTAAAAGTAAAGTCTGAGCAATTTTAAAAGTATATAGAACTAGAATTTGAGGCTAAAATCTACTCAGCTCAGAAGTAAACAGAATTAGAATTTGAGGTTAAAATCTGTTCAGCTCAGAAGTAAATAGAATCATCATTTACACTTACCTAATATATTCCACTTTGAATAAAACGATTTTCTACTATTTTAAACATACAAAAAACTAACAAGAAGAATTCAACAATTATCTCAAAGATAACATTTACACGTTCAGATTTAACCATTGCACTTGCCAATTTTTCAACACACTTTAAGAAAACAAAACACATCCATTCGAACATGTATAAAACCAGCAAAGCAGATCCAACCATCACCATATCTTTACTATTATTACACATCCGAATAGCATTTTTCAAGCAACCAAGTTAAAAAGTGTCAAGTAGATTTAACTAGTTTAACTCTAGAGTCTTCACTTACCTTATGCAAAATCTAAACACCCAAAAGTTAAAGCTCTCCCGTAGATTTCTTAATTGATTGATGGTTAAAGTAGAAAGTGAAGAAGGGAGTTACGGTTTGAGGTAAAAAATTTCCTTCAATGTTTACCCAAATAAAATGAGATACAGGAGTAGACGTTGAGGTGAATAAATACATTGCACTCACAGATGGCACCTTCTCTTTCCATCACGGCCAATTGTAAGAAATCAAGGGCTTAATCAGAGGAGTAGTGGCCAAGGAAAATGATTATTTAGGATAGGTGTCTAACTAGAACAAAAGCCTGGCTTAAGAGAACATGCAGCATGTGGCCAAGCGGCATGCAACCAAGCTTGCTCCTTCAAGGGCTACATGAGAAAAAAGAGTCTGAAGAGATATTTTGTGATAATATCTTCCCCCCCTTTTTTAACACCGTAGAAATTTAAAAAAACGATTAACACTACTTAATGAAAAATTAACCAATAACATTACCCGCTAATTACCAAGACAACGGTTATTTAATTAATATTGCACTACTATTAAAGTACACAACAATGTTTAAAATTTTAAACACATTGAGCTCGGAACGATTACGTTCCTGAATCTGCACCTTGCAATTTACGGTCCAACAACAATTTCTACGTATCTGCATGACTACTAACTTAAATAATACTTAGCTTTATTATCTAAATATCATTTTCGAACATAGAAAATTTCCAACATCACATACATATTATTTCAAAATTTCCGGATGTTGCATGACTTATATCGATCTTGAAAAATGTATGAGTTATTTGTTTTTCAGGTAATATCCATGCTAAAAAGGCATTTGATATGATTAGTGGAAAGATTCTAAAGGACTGAAATAACATACGTGAGCAAGTCTAAAGAATGGGGAGTTCATATAAACTTGGAAATACCAATGTATTAAGTCTAGAGGATTTACATCACTATTGTATTTGAAGTGTCTTGAGTAGAACAACTGATTATATTCAAGAAGCTTGTGTAAACTGAATATTAGCAAAACACTGTGAAACTTGAATATAAGCAGAAGTTTGGCAAAAGTCTGGAAAAATGGATATGAACGGAATTGCTGACATAAATGAAACATTTATACTACCTATGACAACAACTCATCATGATCTTCAAGATTATTGTTTTGAGATTCCTTGACAACTTGTGATTTGGTATGGATTCATATTTTGACAAGATATTGATTGACTATCAATCTTAAATATTACCTATGCAAAATACTCAATCATGTGTGATACTTTTAATTGATTGACAATCATCCCAAATGCAAGATACTTCCATAGTGAACTCACTCCATTTCTAAAAATCAAGATTTGATTGTATGAGTGACCTAATCCTTTGGAATTTTGATTAATCGACTTCAATGGCCACCCTAATCTTCTCAACATTTGACCAACTACTAAATTGGAGATTGATCCTCTTAAAAAAATTTCCAACGGGAAGTTTAGATGCTGCAAAGTATAAAAGAAGAAAAAACCAAGGCGTCGAAGGGTGTATGACATCAAGAGTTCAAAACTCCAAATTTCAAGAAAGCTTTACATTCTTTACATTGTCTTCTAAGAGCATTCATATTGTAATCTTTTCAGAAGTGTTAGTAGTATTATAGTTTGTGCTTAGGTGTGAGATAGTGAGATTCATTAACTTGAGTATTAGCAGCACTAGCTTCAAGGAGAAGTTATTGAGTACACGCGGCATACTCAACTATAACTTCAAGAAGAATTCTAGAGGAATCTAGCTAGTGAGCTATTAGTGTGGAAGAGTGGATGTAGGCTTATACCAAGTCAAACTACTCCAAGTTCTTATGTATTGTTTTCTATATCACTGATCATATCTGCTTACTGCGCGATAGAAGCACTGTACTGCATCTCTTGATGTATCCACTTTGCGCTTACACCAACATTCTATTTACCCGGCCATACTTATATCAACTTGACTATTATAATCCTGCAATAATTTGTCAAGTTTATTGAAGGCGCCTGTTTGCCCCCTTTAGGTGATACTGTTAGCTAACATTATATTGAAGCCCCTTGACTTTCGGCCACTGACAGCCACGTCCAACTCCATTTGTTTTCTCCAAGAAATACCCATTTTTAGCTTAATTATGCAGTCCAACCCCAGCTGGCTTCACTGAGAAATGGGCAGCTGCAAATCCACTGGTTTTGCCTCCAATTTCCTCTCACCTCTAGCTCATTTCTTGTTCAATTTTCCTAGTTCAATTGGGATTAGATTGCGGCTGGCGCAGGGTTTAATGATGTGCAAAGTGTGGAAACAAATGGGTAAGATGGTGGCAACCGGATGAGGAAGGAGAAGTGAGCATTTCGGACTAGACATGAGCTGATTGTGCTGTCGCGCGGAAATGGTGAGTACGGACTCGTCAGTCGTCCAATTGGGTTGAACTTTTGTGGGCAACGAGCTACCATATCAATCGAGCTTGTGTTAAAATTTCGCACCGAACGGTTATTGGGAAGTCCACTTTCATAGCCCATACATCACCGGTTTTTGTCCAGGGGCATTAGCCGACACTTGTTCGGAAAAAGGCAAAGTTGGAAAGTTATGCCTGGAGTTAGCGCTCAAGCCATATATCATTGGAAAATGCATTCGAAGACACTCGTTTGATGATCCCGAAAACTTTGAACTTCTCACTAAAAAGCCAGAGCAAGCCAACGAGAATGAGCTAAAATGCCTTTAACCATACCAGATGTTCCAAACCAAGGGAATTTGGTTTAAGAAATCAACCAATTATAAGCAGTATCTCAAATCCCAACCAAAGAAAAATCAAAAGATGAAATGATTTTCGAAGGTGTTTTCATAAAAAAGAAAAGCAAAACATACACTTACATGTCAGTCTACGGAGGAGTGAAATTAATTGAGTTTTCTTTTTCACCCGAAAAAACCATTCCTACCTTCCCCAGATGGAACTGGACTTCACTTCATAATTCAACGTATGAATCATCTGTTAATGATAATTACCATGACCATGAAACAGCAAGTGGGTAGAAAACCTACTTGCTTAAAATACTCGGATAGGTGGCGCACATGTGAATCGTTCTACACTCATGACTTGTCAGGAATCAAACTCATCTGCACGCGTCCCTTACCCAGCAAACGAATCCCATAAGATATATATTAGGCAACGGGAATTTCCTAACTTATATCTTTAGAATACGTGTTCTAATCTTCAGTAAAAACAGTCTAACACTAGCTACTTTGTTTTCCCAATATAATCTTGAAGCAATCAGATCTGGCTATATTTTCCTCTCTCTATGTCCAATCATGTCTCTGCTTGATAGTTTACAAGATGAACATTACCCATATGCAAACTTCACAAAATATGTATTTGAGTGACATCTATATTTGTCATCCACCAATCAGACTGGTTGACGAAGGAACGGAGGAAAACATGGCAGATCTTGAAATGACACGTCATTTTCATTTCCCACTAGTTCTGTCTATTCCGTCAAGGCCTCGTGCACTCTTTAGTCTTGCTTTTACTCCTTGGATATTACCTATATTTTGCTTACTCCAATAAAGAAAACTTTGCCTGTGTGTCCCTCTCTCACATGCAACCCAACACATAAATTTTCCCCCGGAGTGTCTCTATTCCTCTCCATACTAGTGTGCAACAAAGAAGGTCCACAATTCACTACATAATCAAAGAGGAAAAACCCCCTCTCACGGTGTTGAAAAATTGCAAAAATCCATCAAAAAGCAAACTTTGGGTGGAAAAGTAGTGAGAGCACCTGTGGACCATATCATCATGTACGTTCGAATCGAAATGGATGCACAAGGCTGAGATGATCATATTCCTTCGTGAGAGCTCAAAAATTTAAAAGTCTCTCTAATGAAGCACAACTATCATTAGGGTATGGTGTTTTATGGTGAGGTCCTACTTCCAAGACGTTTATCTTTGTGAGGATTAGGTCTTCAATCCCCATTATATTACGTTGAGCTTTCTTAATTTTGGTCTATGATCTCTCACCGGCAATAGGTATTGCTCTCTAGTCTTTCTATCTTTGTGAGGATCCGCTCCTTGTGGTGGCAAGTTCTGAACTTATTTTGTTGGAAACGTTCATGGACGCTCACGTGCCGCAACTTCTGACTTTTTCTTTCAAGGGATAGGCCATAAACAAACTAGTGCACTTTCATTTCTAGTCCATTATCATCAACGAGAGATCTTCTAGTATAAATAGAACCCTATTTGAAAGACCATATAAGTGTTCTGGAAAAAGAAAATTAGTTGAATTGATGCTCTCTGGTTAATAAAGACCACAAAGTATCAAACAACAGATAAAATGTAAAAATCAAGTAGAATAAGGTACAATTATATATATATATATATATTTATATATATGTCTAGTTCTATCACTATCTTAATGTTTTCAAGCGATCGAGTGAGAAGCAATTTGTCTATTCTTGTCATAAACTTAGTCGGAGGACATTATAATTAAAGAATGTTCTCTTATGAATTTACCCTTAAATCTAGAATAGACCAAAAATCTCCCGGCCCCACAAGACTAGAAAACGAGGATAGCAAATGTTGGGAAATTTGATTGCTGATGAAGATAGAACATGAGGATTTGGTTCTTTGATGTGTAATGACAATAGCTATTATTAATGTATTATTTGCCCCCACTATTGTTTCTATTAGGTTTAAAATGAATATATCTCCAGGATATACACCAAAGTCACATAAAAACAAGTTCAACAATTACTCAATTTCTTGTTGTTAAACGCGTGTGTGAAAAAAAAAAAAAAGATAGAATTTTGTGAAGAAGAGAGTTATTAAGAAGAGAAGGTTGTTGTTCGTGAACTGATATATTGAATAATGTATGATTTGATCATATTTACAAACAACCAATCAACACATCTCTTAAGAATATGTACCTTATTCCCACCATCACCACTTTTCATGATGAACTATCACTTCTTTTCATATCGACAATTAGTTCTTTTCATATCCAAAATCATCTCTTTTCATGTCTAATAATATCCTCTTTTCATGATAATAATTTATTTCAACTGTATATACAGAAAATCTCATTGGAGAAACCCTATCACATGAAGATGCAAATCAATAATTTCCATGATTCTAATTATCTATTGAGTCTTAACTCTAGGTCATGGCTCATCTCCCCCTCATCTATCACAAGTCCGGGTCCACTTTTTCTTGAGAAGCCAACCTACTTCGTTTGGCCAAAGAAAACCCTAATATTTCGTTGATGACTGTAGGCCCATGGATAATGATGACTCATTTAATTAAAGAAAATCCACGAAAAATAAAAAAAAATTTGTCACGTTTTGCCCAATGTAACCTCCAAAATGGCCAATCCAACCAAAGAAAAAAATCTCCAGAATCGCCAAAAGTGGCTTGTCTTTTTGTCATTTTCCTTTTTCTTTCTTTGGTCCACACAATCACACGGCTCATTCTTTTCAATTTACATTCTTTGTGCGATTTGGTGAAATTAATAATGTTTGTAAGTACGAGTTCATTTGGGACCTATCTTATTCAAAGGCGGAGACCTTTTCTTTTCCCCCCAAATTTATCTCATCAATGACAAATCCCACCCCCTAAACTATTTTTTTTCAATTGACTGATCTTTGATCAGCAATGGATGTTAAAATATCCCTCGTTGCTTGACCATGTATATATGTGATATCTCTCCACTTATCATCTTAAACTTTCTCGTCGAACATTCTAACAAGTGTCAATGTCAAGTTCTATTCCATTTATTTCACTTGTACATCCACCTGATCTACATGCTACATATATATGTTCTACACAATTTATCATCAAAAATTGAGACTTACATAACAGAAGAATTTCGGATATTTAATTTCAAATACAACATATTTTGGGAGGTAGGCAAAGAAAAGAAGAAAACAATCCTTAACCAAAACAGGTAGATATCATTATCATACATACATAAATATATGGTCACAAAAAAAATAATTGGTATGATGAATCTTATATTCTCACTAATGTTACCAATTAAATCTTTTTCCTTTCCATGTATTGAACTATTCCATGTCGTTGGATTATGGGTTTTATATGCTCTTTATGTACATATGTTCTTCATATACCTATTAGTTTAAGTTTTTTTGTTGAACTTTCTAACATCATGTATTATAGCTGATTTGATGCACTAAAATCATTTTGGTGGGCAATTATATGGCCTTTAGTGGTGAATAGTGCCTTGGCTCGATTGAGTACCTGAGTTCGCTCGGCTCGCAACGGACTTGTTCTATTCTAGAACAAAGACATTAATAATAATCTCATGTGTGTTCATTAGATCATAATGGTGGCTTGATAATTTCGAATTAAAAATGAACTTCTTGGCGTGGGCGGCGTAATTTAGAGGCTGTTGGGACCCCCCACCCCCTCTTCTTTCTCCGCTTCTCTCTTCCTTTCCTCGTCCAGCCAACGCGGCCAACCGCTCAATAAAATAAGGTTTTGGGTGCAAGAGGGTGGGCGGGACTTTCCATAAGGGTTAAAGTAATGTAACAAATGACCTAAAAAGGGTGGTATGCTCCATAGACCGACGTTGACTCGAATAGTCCAAATTTGTCTGCATAAGAGCACTATGTCAAGTTGGATTGAAATTCTCTTCCAATGTCTTCTAGCAATTTAGAAAAGGCAAAGTAAGGATTATCCAAAATCAATCCAAGTTAGACAAGTATGCCAAAAGCCACAGGACGAATGTTTTAATATAAATTGAAGAACGACTTTTGGTGAAAAGTATTTCGTTGCAGAGTTAAATTCCGGTGAAACACCTCAATCATAAATATCTCTCAGAAATATGTATATCTCTTTGATTGTCCTTATATCAATTGATTATAATGGATATTATGTTTATCTTATTACCTTAGATAATCATCTAATAAAATCTATAAATAGACTTGTGTACTCTAACACATAAGAATATACATAAATTATAGAAATCTCTCTTTTGCATTATTTCTTATCTTTCTTATCTCTTTTTATTGAACTCTAAAAAGTTTTCCCTATCTAAGAAAATATTCAATGAAATTTTGAAGAAATTGTTCGAAAAAGTCTTATACCTATTATATAGCGACCAACTCGATCCTAAACATTTCAATTTGGCCAATTTAATCCTAAACATTTTGATAATTTGCTAATGTAGTTTTTCCGACCAATTTTAGCAAGAAACAATTTTTTCCATTTTTTTTTAAATTCCTTTTTTCCTATTTCCCTCCGTCAATTGCCAAGGCCTAGACAATGGCCGGGCACAAGTGAGGGCCGCAACGCCCTCGCTGGACCTCACCCAAATCTAGCAAGGCAAGCAACACAAGGGTGAGTCGAGGCGATGTAAGCCAAGGCGAGGCGAGGGCGTCGCACCCTCACCCAAATCTAGCGAGCGCCACAACACCCTCGCCTATAATAGGCAACCTCCTCCAGTCTCGGCAATGGTTGATGGAGGGAAATAAACAAAAAAAAAGGAAAGGAAAGAAAATAAGAAACAAAATCAGAAGATTTAAAAAATTGTAATAATTGTCTAGTCAGCATCGACCCTGCTACATGGGATAGGCAACGTCCATGTCAATGATTTCCGCCCAAGATTGGACTGAAGGAATACAATAGATCATCGTCAAACGGTTTAAAACTAAATTGATCGAATAGAAAAGTTTAAGATTAAATTGACTGCCATACCATAAATTTAGAACTTTTTGAACAACTATCCTGTGAGATTTTTGTCTGATCTAATTAAAAATTCAAATGTATGAATAAACAGTCGTCTTTGTATCCAATCAAACACATTTGTCCATGTAGTGGTCCGGTAATAGACGACACACGCTATAAATTAATGAAATCTATTCGGCTTTTAATTAAGCTTTTACTTATATGGACATGATAGATCATGCTATTAATTACCATGCAGACTTCAAACCCAAGACCAAACACGCAGCACATTTCTTAGACGTGTCTCACTGACCTATTTAATAATATGCTTTATAGATGGAGGATCAAAGCATACAATGCACATAAACTTTTTAATGAACCACGGCTTCAATTTTCTATGATTCTAACACGATTATCTCAAATCATATACTCTCTAAATATATAAATATATGTATACTTTAAATGGACCTTGTCACAAAAGATTGTACCAATTAATTAGTTCTTTCTTCTTCTTTTGGATTGATAGGGTGGTATTCTTTGTTCAGTGGAGGAGATGTCCATCATTTCTCATTTTTGAAAGGATTAATACCACAAAAAACTCTAAATTGGCACATACGTGATAAATTTAACCAAAATTAATTTTTGGGTCATCAAAAATCTTAAACCGGTACATCTGTGATAAATTTACCCCAAACTTTTTGAATCGCAAAAAACTCAAAACTGTTTCACCTGTAACAAATTTACCATAAAATGATATGAATTTCCACGTGTACTTATCATGTCAATTGAGTTATTGTCATGTATTATCTAGCTCAACAATTTCACGGTAAAAGTTGACAAAAGCTAACAGAGTGTAAATATGTCACGAGTGTAGTTTAGGGTTTTTTGTGATCAAAAAATTTGTTTATGATAAATATATCATATATGTACCAGTTTGAGAATTTTGATGATCCAAAAATTATTTTGGAGAAAATTTATTATAAATATATTAATTTGGGGTTTTTTGTGATATTTAATTTTTTTAGAAAATGAGCTCATCGAAAAACTTGAACAGACCACCTAAAGCTTCTCATTGTCTCTCTCTCTCTCTCCAGGATTGAGGATCCCCAGGACCCGGGACGACCACCTGAAGCTTCTCATAGTCTATCTCTCTCTGCACGATTGAAGATCAGTAGGACAGACCAAAAAGAGTAGCAAGATTCACTTGAAAGACTTCTCTCTCTCTCTCTCTCTCTCTCTGCGACACTTTAAGAACCCGTCATACCATCATCCTCATCGCCATCGCCCACTTTCTCCCAGTTCATCCTCACTCGCTTCTTCCTTTTTCCTCTCCTCTCTCTTTCAACAACGCCGCCATCTTTCTCCTCTGTTTGCCATCGACCTTTTGGAAGCACAGGTAATCATTTTAGCTTCCTCATCCTAAGTCTTCTTGTTCTTCACTTCACTGCCATAACTATCTGAGATCTCAACCCCGATACATCTTCAGTTTGGGGTTAATCAGCTCAAGCACAAGCCCAGGAGAGTGAGCCAAAAGCGAAAATGGTGATGGAAATCATCAGCAGGGTATTAACGATATTGATGCAGTTGGTGTGGACGGTGGTGAGACCTGAAGATCTGAAGCTTGGAGATCACATTTATAGATATGGGTTGTATGGCTTATACAGCCATCATGGTAAATCCAATCCTCATCATCTTTAAAACATTAATAAACATCGATTGATTTGAAATGGTCTGGTTGGAAGTACTATCATGAAATAATTAATAAGGGTGTTTTTCCATTCACACCAAATGAGAGAGTGATGATTTTACTTACAAAAAGAGACCGAGGGCCTGTTTGATAATCATCATGTTTTTCTATTTTTTTATTCTTTTATTTCCCATAACAGAAAAACAGAATTCTATTTGATAACGTCAATTAATTTTTTTATTCCCTAGAATAGAAAAATGGTCAAGGAATAGATTTGGAACAAATATAAGAAGTAAAAAACTATACATTTTTGTTTCCGGCCACAATTTCTAAAACAAGGTCATTTTCTTTTCTTTTTTCTTTTTTTCCTTCCTTCTTCTTCCTCCTCTAGCCAGTCGCCAGGCCTTGGCGATGGCCAGCGACTAGCCAAAGATGACGGCTGGTGACTGGTTAGAGGAGGAAGAAGAAAGGAGGAAAAAAAAAAGGAAAAGAAAAAAAAAGAAAAATTCAAAAATTTCAAAAATTTATTAAAAAATTTCATGTCACAAAAAAAATTTAGAGTTGTACCAAATGTTTTTCTATTTTTTTTTTATTTTGAGAATAAAAATTTTGTGTAATTACCAAACACGTTCTTTTGCTCATAAACTAGTCCAAAGAATATAAATAAAAAAATTTCTATAAAGAAATTATTCTTTAGAACAGAAATGTTACCGAACGTATTCTAAAATGACTGCCAAAGATGTAGCCAGATGAGCTATAGATAAGTAGAACTGGGAAATGGCAGAGAAGATTTAAAAGCACAAAAAAAGGTACAGAATGAGAATGAAATGGACAAACTGTATCCTTCTTTCGGAGAAAGATTGTAATTAATTTTGTAAGCCAGACTATAATTAATTCATTATAGTAAGAGAAGTAGAACAAAAGCAAACAAATAATATTCTCTTTGAACTGAAGTTAGCATTTCTAAAGTTTCTTAACTCAATACAAGTCTCACCTAGCATTGAGATTCAGCTATTCCAGAAAGCTACTTTTAGGGTTAAAGAGTTTTTTTCGCCAATTTACCCACACTAAATTATCTAAATTCCACCTTACCAAAAAACAAATTTATCTAAATTCCAATTTCATACCCACCCTCACTTTCCGGTTCAAATCTGACCGGCATCATGTGTCGTCGGCAAAAAGCTCAAATGACCGACGTTGCCTTAGATCTGCCACCGTTGGTCGACAATGATCAATTGAGGTCGCACAGCCCAAGCGTCGCCTCGCCTGGGCTGCGCATCCTCGTGCAAGGCAACGCTGTGTTCAACTAAGGCTAATAGCTCCGACTGCTTCCAGTTGGGTTTCTTTGACCCTCTCCATTCTCTTTTTCTTTATTATTTTAAAAACAACTTCACAGAAAACCCTACTCTAAAACAAATATTATTTGTATTTCATGAGAACCCTTAGTATTAAGCTTTTTGCAATTATGGAAATGCAACTGGCGAAAGGTCTCCCAAATACACCCTTAACTATTTTGATTGTAGCACGTCTTCTTTCGCACCATGACTTCCATGGATATATTTTAAAAAGGAGTGTCTTTTAACTTTGACATGATAAGTACTAGAGATCTAAACAAATCAAAGAGATTAAAAGTGACATGGCCGCTAAGAAGCTCAACAACTCTGTCGAAATATCCTACATCGCTTGACTATGAAGTTTATATGCTATTTATATACTTGTGATCTCCGTTCATTTATAAGCTTAAACTTCAGGGTTTGCCTCACTTTAGAAAATTCAATCCAAAAGATTACATGTGCAAAGCAAATTAGAAATGACGTGTGGAATTTGTTAAACAGGATGAACGCATACAATAAATAAAGTAAGGCAAATTCCGACTTTGACCCATAATCAAGCGATGTGATATATTTCAACAATCTCGATAATCCAATCTTGCTTTATTCATCCATCATGGATTAGCTGGTAAAATGTTTTTTTTTCTTTATTTAGATTCTGTCCTGGCTTTTAGTGCGTGGAAGTTTTGTGCCTTTCCTTGAATTGATATCTGGAGTAAGAATTCCAGAGCAGAGCGGGATTTCCAACAGATTTCCTTTCTATTTAACATGCCAAACAAAACATTAGAAACACAGGGTGCCTTTATTTGGAATAAAACTATTTCCAAAAAAATATCTTCGGACTTTTCACTTGTTTGGATGCTAGAAAATAAATTGATGGACAGAAAATGTTTTCTATTGCCCACAATTGCTAAGGTTTTGAAAAATGACTTCCCTTCCCATGAAAGGGAAAATCATTTTCTTCAAAGAGACACCATTGTGGTGCTGCCAACGCAATACCAGTGACCATCTCTCTCTCTCTCTCTCTCTCTCTCTCTCTCATCTTAATCTTACAACCGAACAAAAATCACTTTTGTTGAAAATGAATTTCGAGTGACCTTACCAAAAAAAAAAATTTTGGGTGCAACTAGTTCCTTCTAAATAAAGTTATTTTATGAAACAAACATATTCTTATACAGATTCTAATTCTTTTCAGTCAAAATCGGCCCACACTTTAAGTCAAATATAGAAGTTTGTGATTATTTCCAGCATGTACCGTAGTTCGCGCCAAAATCATCCCTAACCAAAAGCTCATCTTCTTTCAGTTTGAATTAAAATTTGATTATTTACCAAGTTTCACACGTGTATATATGATAGGAATTTACGTCGGTGATGACTACGTTATCCACT
The DNA here is from genome assembly GCA_024500025.1 of Syzygium aromaticum. Classification (NCBI taxonomy): domain Eukaryota; kingdom Viridiplantae; phylum Streptophyta; class Magnoliopsida; order Myrtales; family Myrtaceae; genus Syzygium; species Syzygium aromaticum. The sequence continues at coordinate 34,945,309 of CM044892.1, forward strand.
TCACTCGAACACAGAATAAAAAACCCATATTGCCATCACTGTCCAAGAGTAGCCACAAGCAAGAAATTTTGCCTCCCTGCCCAAAATGTGAATACCAGGTGACCATCAAGTGTGGGGTCGTCAAAACTTGTCTCAATTGCTTCCGGCGGGACGGCCAAAAACTCCAATCCCTTCATTGCTATGACTACGGGTGGCCACTACTAGGGTTTAAGCTTGCAAGGCGAGGAACTTGCACCGTGTTACCTAGTACAAAATTGCCCCATCAAGTCATCGAAACGGCTCACAAGCTTCACACTGGCAATGCTTTTGGCAACTACAGCCTCATCAACAACAACTGCGAGCATTTTGCCACATTTTGCTGGACCGACACTCCTTTAAGTGAACAGACAGCATTTATCAATGATTATGAGCGTAAAATTATGAAAGCCAAAGAATGGACCATGAAGTTGCTGCATTGAAACTGAATTCAAATGGATCCGGCCTTCCTCCAATCTTGTATTCTCTGTCTGTTTGTTTTTACAATATCTGTTTCAAGGCATATTCCAGCGAGAGACATGCACACGTCCACAAGAACAAAAAAATTGGAAAGAAGAACTTGCCGTACTTAGCTTGTCCGTGTATGTACATGTTCGTGTGGAGATATATTTATAAATTTATAAGCAACTACTTGTTGGCGTTTGGTGTTCCTGATGAGCATAGGCGGATCATCTTAAGTCAAACGTGCTGATAGAATCTCACATTCTAATATCACTTCTTAATAATGATATTTGGGGAAAAAAGGAAATGTTCAGGAAGGTCCCCATTAAATTTTTTTTAGTAGGGTTGGAAAATGACTCACGGGTTAACAAGTGTCTAACGAGAACTCGTCATATAATTTCGCGAGTCCATTTCATATTTATTTATCTCTGGACGTGTGTGTAAGCAATATTTTCTGCTGTGAAAGAATAGCTCAGTGTGGACTGATACTAAATATAACATCTAGAAATATGGCCGATGACAGTATATTGATGCATGTATCGGAGTATATTTTCGGTTGTCGCATTCAGCTTAAGTTCTCATCATTTCTTTAAGTGAGAGAATTCAAATTCCACACAAAAAAAAGTATCAAAAGGGGTTCGAGATTATTCTTGTTACAAATAGAAAACCTTTCAAAACCATTTGGATCGAAATGAATATTTTCGCAAAGAATTGAAAAGAAGAAAGTATAGCATTTGAGAATGCATGAAATCGATCTTTTTCGTCCATAAACTTTCTAGTAAGAGCAGGTTATGGAGACATATTTTATTTCTATTGAATGAATGGATATACAATTTTTTTTTTAGCAATTTTGTTTGTTTCCTTTTTTCTTTTACTATGTTTGTTATCTGGATAGAATACTTCTTGGTGGGTAGGAGGCCATTCACTTAAGAAAATATGTCATGCAGTGAAAATTTGACGCATGTAAAATGTAATAACAACCTATCTGACGCATATAATAATATGTATGTGAACATACCTTACATTATTCTTAGTTATCCAAATTAAATTGATAGCCGACATGATTTTTGTGACATGTCCACTTTGTTAAATTCAGTTTGGGGGTAGACTATGTAATTATCATTTAGTGATTGTACAAACAGTAAGAACCTCTGAGTGTGCCAAAATACCTGTTTTTTTTCTAATTACAATTAAAATAAGCTCAAGTTCGTTGATTGGCCTTATTTTTTTTCTATTTTTTAATCACAAAGAGACAAAGAAAAGATCCTTCGTTTCTGTTTTTCTCTTCAATGATTAGTGATGGGACGGGCCCCACGCGCGTGAAACAGATATTATTTTCAAATTAGCCTTTGTCGCGACAGTTGGACTCTTTCTGTCTAGTGTGCAGACGTGCAGGGAATGTTAATGATGAGAGACTTTCAAAGTATAAATATTACTTCTTCTTCTTCTTCTTTTTGGTATACATACATGTTACTTTTAATAAAAGTACTCGGTTTGAGACTTTTTTTAATTTCTGGTTTCTGCTTTTGGTAGGCCTCTCTTAAGAGTTATTTTACATGCTGGGTCTCCTCAAATATTTATTAAAATTACATAAGTATTAGGACTTAAAAGGCGATTTCAAGTAATGTGAAATCATAAAAATATTTCAAAGTTCGGAGCAATTCCTATATTTTGACTAAAAAATTCATAAGCAAAGTTAGAATCCTATTTGGACACGCTTGCTAATAATCTAAAGGTATTTCTTTTATATCATGATAACCACATCGGTTGTGTACGTGCTATTGTGCCCATATATATTTAAATGTGGACACCTCAAGATTCCGAATACTTTAAAAAGTGAATGATAAATAAATAAAAAAAAGGGAGAAAGATGAAAGAAGATGAACCAAGTTGACAAGAGTTCTTGGCTTTAATTATCAATGTGGAAAGTGGAGAAGAGAAATTCTACACTCTTTTCTGGTTTGAAAAGTAAAAGAGAAATAGTGAAGCTCCGCCCTTGGGCAAGAGGAAGGTGCTGAGAGGCCCACATCTCTTGACTAGCTGAGAAGAAAGATAGATTTTAGATTTCCCTCACATCTCTTGACTAGCTGAGAAGATTAGAGAGATTCGAGATTACCCTTTATTCATTTTTTTAATCTTTTCCTGAGATTTTCTTTCTATCTTGTTGTCTTTTTATGATGATGATCATTAGGTGACATTTCCAAAACCAACAGCACACAACCCTTTTAAATTTTTAGTACGGTCATCTATTATCTCTCTCTCACTTTTCAGACAAACACATGCTGCCATCCTCTTTCCATTCCCGTTAAGATTTCGAGAAATAAAATTGTTAAGACTTGTCCGTTCCATTCCCGTCTGATTCCATGATTCAATTAGAGACAAATCCTCGAACCGTAGTTCTTTAAATTTTTTTTCATAATTTATACATAAAATTTCGTAACATACAAAAACTTAAAAGTTTTACGATCAACAGACATAATTTACATTTTCTTAATTCTTTTACAAAACTTTACTACGCACAAAAATTTAAATGATTTAGGACCAACAAGCATGATTTACCTTTTTATTGATGATGGTCGAAAAATTGGAGATTGGGCAAGAAACACTGCACTCTCTCTCTCTCGTATGCACGATAACGGGAGGAAATTGTCCAATCAAATTGGTTTTTGGCTAGCCATTGTAGTAGACCGGTAGAAATGTCACGAATGCCCGTAGGATCAAACTACCTTCGCTTCCGCGGCAAGACTAACTTTATTTGCTCAACTGAACCATGTAAGTTCACTAAGTCTATGTATCATGTTCTTAGTATCACTCTAAGCAATTATTGATAGTGCACGCATCAAAGAAATGCCATGGCAAATCATGTCGAGAAAAGGAATCCGCTTTCCCCGATAATTAACACAATGCCTCATCTAGATGGTCCACAAACATTCGAAACACTCGGCGTAAGGACCTTGGACTCGTTATTATGACCGCCAGACCTTCCCAAACAAAAGTTAATTGAAATTGACATGTTTGTTGGACCCAACCAGAGGTTTAATGTGGACAGCTCGAGTGCAGTGTTCATGTAGAGAAATCTCATTACTCCAAATATGATTATTGACATCATCTTCAGAGTTTTTAGTCCCACGCATTAGCCAATATTTCACGCCGGCAAAATTTCTTTTCACGCTAGATCTGGCCCTCTCCAATAGATACATCAGTTTCAATTAACCAGATTAGGAGTCTGAGAGACTTGATTAATAAGAAAAAGTCTTGGGAATTCAAGAACTTCATTTTGGACAAATTAAAAATTAAAGGATTTGATTCGAAAAAAAAAAAAAAAAAAAAGCTAGTTTAGGGACCAAAGTAGACGTTTACCTTTTAAGAAACACAGGACACATGTCATTGTTATTCACTTCAGATCTCGATACTTAATATGTACGCTTCAACTTATCAAGCATCTGAGTGTTATGAATGAGTATATATTCAACGTGTTGTATTGTATCCACGATCAGAAGAAAGAGCAATTTTTATGATTTCAGTTGAAGTTTTTCTTAATAGACATTGGGCCCATCCAGCCCCGTTTGATGACTTTGGGCCTACGAGATTTCGGCAAGCCTGAGCTAAATCCATCAAATTAATCTTGTAAAGTCAGTCATCAAGGTTGGACAATATACGCATGCATCGTGAAAATTGCAAGGGCCATGCATGAAAGCATTGTTTCTTTCTAGTTTCCAAAGTGAAGCATAATGAAAGCAGGACGAATTAGGATGAATTTTAGTGAAGTAATATTGAATCCTCAAGGGATAGAAAATCTGGTTCACCAGAGAAATATTAATGAACTGAAATATTATTGATACAAAAGCAAATTATAATCGAAGAGAATTGTTGACACCTATTTTTAATTTATTTAAAATTAATTACACAAAATTTAGGAGTTAAATTCCTTTAATTCTTAAAACAAAAATATTTCTATCTAAATGCATTGCATGTAGAAATTAGGCATATTTGTGTTAATAAGGTCTGTTAAAATGTTAATTCATTTTTAAAAAAAAGAAGAAAAATCGCACTGGGCCTGGTCGACCCGGCCCCTTTTCTTTTCTTCTGCGTGGGCCCGGGCCCACTCTTCTTTTCTTTTCTTTTTTTTCTCCTCCTCCCCACACGGGCCCCCGGCCCTTTCTCTTTTCCTTTTCTTTTTCCCCCGAGCGGCCCAGCCCGCTTTTCTTTCTTTTTTTTCTTCTTCCCCTCGCACAGCTTGGCCTAGCCCGGCCCAGCCTCCTTTCTCTTCCACCTCCCTCGGTTCAGCCTTCCCCTCCTCTGCTCTGCTCTGTCCTGACCCCCACTGTAGAAGCGCGAATTATCCGCTCCACCGCGCAAAATTGCCACAAAAGTCATGGCCGGTGCAGAGCATTGAAGGGAGCAGAGGGTGGCGTCATCATCGTTGTTTATAGAGGCCAGTAAGACAGAGAGTGAAATGGGGGGCCGAGAGAGAAAAACAAAGACAGGGAGAGAGAAGACCAGAGGGAGACAGGGAGAATAGAGAGTGAAAGAGCCAAGAACAGTGAGAAAGAAGCAAGTCGGGAGTTCACCGGAGCAAACCAGCAGCGTCACCAGAAGCAGCCAAAGCCGTCTCGGTCGGCAATTTCCAGAAACAAAGAGAGAGAGAGAGAGAGAGAGAGAGAGAGAGAGAATAAGGAGAGACAAATAGAGAATAGAGAGAGAGAGAGAGAGAGCGCTGCTAAGGTGACGTTGGAGCAGGAAGGGGAGCCAGTAGCGTCGCCGTTGATCCCAATCCGCCGGAGACGCTCTAACCGCACCGATGAGCCTTCCCAGCTCTTACTATCCCTATTTTCCCTCTGTATTGGCACTCGGTTTGGCTGGGGCCCGCGCCGATCGTTTCGTGCGAGTCCCAGCCCATACCGCCATCCTCCGCCGTCCGTGTGTCGTTGTCAAAGGTAGGAATAGGTTTCCCGAGGACGGCGAAGCCTTGAAGCAGGTCGGAATCTCCTATTTTGGTCGCGACCACTGGGTGTTCGACAAAATGCCCCTCAAAAGCCGGTTTTTTAATTCGGTCGCCGACCGGCGAGCGACTATTGGACGGCAACCTAGGTGGCCGGCGAGGCCTGATGGAGTTCCCATAAGCCAAATGGGGGGCGGCGTCAGTCTGGGCACGCCGGCGAGAGGCCGAATTTCGGCTTTGCCAGCGTCTGCTCACGCGGGTCTGACCGACCTAGTTCAGTTGACCCGACTCGGGTCGGTTCGACTGACCTGGTTCATCTGATCCAACCCGGGTCAACGCACCGGGTCGGATCCATTGACCCGGGTCAGTTCGACCGACCCGTTTCATCTAATCCGACCTAAGTCAACTCCCCGAGTCGGATCCGTTGACCCGGGTCAGTTCGACCGACCCATTTCATCTTATCTGACCCGAGTCAACTCCCTGGGTCGGATCCATTGACCCAAGTCAGTCCGTCCCGGCCCGGATTTCTTTTTCTTTTTATTTATTTATTTATTTTAAAAAAAAATTAAAAATTTAAAAATCACCGTATATATATTTATTTTTTATTATTTTTTTTGAAAATAGTTTTCTTCTTTTTTTTATGTGGTTTGTCTGATTGTTTTAATTTATTGTTGTATTATTATGCATGTTGTTATAATTGCATAAACTGCCATGTTTAAATTAGACAAGCCTATAGGGTTATGCGGTAATACTTTGCATGTTGTCACTACTGTTTTATTATCGCCATGTATGTTTTTAATTTAGACTTTAACTGCATAAACTGTCATGTTTTGGATGTCATCTGACTTAGTTAGAACTAAAACTTTAGGCTGCATGTTTGCCCCTGACTGCTAATCGCTTTTGATTATGCACTCGCTCAATCACTTCACATGTTAGGAGAAAAGTCCTAAAATCAATCCAAACTGCTTGATAAATGTTTTAAAAAAAATGAATAGAGTAAAATGGTACCGAAAGGGCATTAGTTATCCAACTAGTGTAACCAAGTCCCCGAATTCAATCAATCTCTGATTCGTAGGAATAGGGTGATTCTCTCATCACCCTATTTGGGTTTCTAATCGACTCACCCTAAATCGATAGTGGCGACTCCTTGATGTAAACTATTTACATTTTAAACACTAAAACCTAAGTCGCGATATGGTATGGGCTTGGGAGGGACGAGTTAAATCCCGAATTTAGACTTAACATGTACTAGGCGAGACCCTCGTTTTTCGAGCATATTCAAAAAAACCCGGGAGTTTTGGTCGCGACAAGAATGTACGCAACAGGAGACCATGCAAAATTCTGCCTCAAAAGGTGCACTTAATAAGCCCAAGTTGTTTTGGTCGTTCAATCATATGGGCGCCTTGAAGGACAATCATCTTCGTACTTTTGGTCTATGATCTTTAACTCTCTAGACCTTTCTATCTTTGTGAGGACTTGATCCTTGAGTTTGTACAATTTGCCTTGTCATATGGGTACATGTACAAATCAAACTAATTTGAGCCATTAAACTAGATAGGCCTGGGAGATCCACATGATATAATGGAATATATGCCCCGGGCTCCCGCGCATAAAGGTCCATTCTTGGATTGCCTATAATAATTATAATGCCATATCGTAATTCAATCTCGGGCATACCCACGAATCGTAAGATAGGATGTAAAACTTTTGGGTCAAGGCTAAAAATTGGAAGTTTCGCAAAAGGTTTGGAATTAATATAGTGTGAAGATCGAAAAGTCGCCGCAATGTCCGACTATTTTTATGGGATATTCAAAAAGTTGGCTATAGGTAGACGAGTGCACGTTTGTCTCTGTCCCATAAATAAATAAATATATATATGTATATTGGGTTTTGGTAACGAATACATCAGGGTATATGCTAAGTATACTAAGTAAGGAAATTTTTTATATACAAGGTATTGATTACGAAATAACACGAGAAAGATGGTGCATTGTAAACGATAGAGTCTTATTGTTGAGGTGTTTAACAAAGATAAGTGTTTAACAAAATCGATAGTTATTAGCATTAATTGAGAGATTTCTATTGGTTTTCCCTCTCCTCTTGAGAAGGGCCACACTGCATTTAATGGGACAAATGCAACAAACATGGTCAGTACCCTGCTTGCAAAGCACTAGCCTTCATGGATTGATAAGAGTGTAGCTGAATTAATCAACACCGAAATGGGTAGATAATTCGCTAGAAAAGTAAATAAATATTGCACAAAAATTGGATTCATTTAACATGAAACTGTAAATCAATAACAATTTTTCTAGATAGTACAACCTACACGATCTATGAAGCCAGTATGCCCAAAACACAACAAATGAGTATTTATTAGGTCAAGTTGGTATACTAAATAAGTTGACAAACTGTATTGCAATAGGTCTTTAGTCGGCAAGATACATTTCTTTTTGGGGATAATTACAAAAAAGAAAGTCTTAAATCTATTATACGAATGCCGATTCAATCATATACATTTCAATTTTGCTTATTAAGTCATAAACCTTTAGCCAATTATGGTCAGCAATCGCTAATATAGATTATGGTCATCCTATATGGCACAGTTTGCATTCACGTGGATTTCATTTTTTTATAAAATTTTCAGAATTTTTTATAATTTTTTTGTTATTTCTTTTCTTATTCTTTTTCTTTCTTTCATTTCCCTTTTTTATCTACTAAGTCCATCACCAGCCGACCCTCACTGGCCTTAGACAAAAAAAAAATGAAATGAAAGAAAGAAAAAGAAAAAGCAATAAATTTATGAAAAAATCATAAAATTTAAAAAAAATGTAAATATTGTTCAAGATAGCGCCAATTGTATCATGTAAGACAATCGACATATATGTCAGCGATACCCTGACCAGAGAAGTAATTTTTGGAGGCCAAAATTCACTGGAAAGACTATATTGACAAATCATCAAAAAATTTATAATTGAATTGGCTATATTGAAAAGTTTAGGATTGAATTGGCGTATGTATAATAGGTTTATAACTTTTTTAGTAATTTTTCCTTTTTTTTAAAACAAAAGGGCACGATAGTAAGTCAAACAAGATATTTTACAATCATTTCCAAATGAAGGTAACATAAACTAGGATTAGATGGACCTTACAAGAAAAGGAATTTTACTTTAGGAATTTTAGTGTAGAAATTCTTTACGCTCACATCGGACAAGTGCCCGATTATACTCCTGTATCATGCTTTCGCTCATGAATGGACGAACGTACGTACTTAACATTCCAAAAAAGAAATATCAGTCTCTGTGCTTTCATGAACACATGCAATATTCCGTAGATGCGTACGATACTATATAATATGGACCGACTGATACATTCCATACACGTGTATTGGAGAATCGGGAGAGAATGAATTTTCGAGCTCGTAACAGATACTGCAGCATGTAACGACGAGATATACAGTCTAACCTCTGCTTGTCATTTCGTCAACTGTCGGTAAGCGTTCAGCAAGTTAGCTTAGTGCAGATCTCATATTTGTCATCTTCTGTACAAATCAGCTTGCTTTAATGCAGCACGTACGACTAGAGAATCACTCGGGTTTTCCTTAGTTTAGTTCACCACCTTAAACAGCTCACTGACAAAGACACTGATGGAGACGCGATCAATTTGTTGTATCCATCATCTTTCCATTGATCAAGTCCTACGGCCTTTCGAGAACAATGAGCACATCGATCGCATGAAAGCGATGCGCAACTTGCTCTACTACGAGACATGGAATTACTTGATTAGTTTTTTCCTTACGTAAATATTCATCTGTGATCCAAGTGCAACTCCCTAAAAGCTCTCGGTTACCAACTTGTGATCCCAAATTCTGTTTCCTTTTTTGATCAATCGATGAGTCTTATGTCCGTTTATGTTGGTATCTCCGAATATATTATGCAGATAAAAGAACATTACCGACACAAAAAATAAAACGAGACAGTTCATTTGCATCCATGGAAATTAATCGGGCTGTAGGTTTTGTCTGTCGTATGCTATCCCAAGAATGTGTTCAATACGATTGAGAGCTCACCCGGACCACGTTCTATTTTTCCAAGTCATGGACAGTATCGCTCTTTTCTTTTCTTTTTTTTTGGTAAAGTAAGCATTTTATATACTTTTCAACACGCTCCATACAGAGAAAGAAGTCGTACACAAAAACCTCGCACTTGAGACGATACAGCAAGTGTCTCGATAGGTGCAAAGATGTAGCGACTAATAAAAGGGGTTACAAGCAAGAGAGTGCAACACCAAGGCCAAAAAGAAGGCCAACAAACAACAGAGACTAACAAGATAATTACAAAATAATCGAAAGATTACTCAAAATGGAAGGGGAGATGCCCCACTTTTGATGTACTCTTCTATTGCGGATGTTATCTACAACAGGCTTCATGGACAAGCCTTTGTCCCTTACAAGTTTAGTAATGTGGCTGCGGAGGGCCGGCATGAAAACGGAGCGATTCCTGAATAGAATATGGTTTTGTTCCGTCCAAATAATATGGCACATTGCAGCAAGAGCAAAACGAGCAATTTGATGATGAAAATTCTGACCCCCAATAAATCGGATAGCCTAGTGGAGGTTTTATTGCCAAGGTCTATTTCGCCAAATTAGGTTACAATTTCTTGCCCAAAATAAAGCAAGAGTGCCGGTGATAGTACAACCAAAGAAGAGATGGTCAATTGAGTCAAGTCTGCTTCTACAAAAGGCACAGACACCTTCGGAGATTCTGTGATAGCAAAATGACTTGTGTAGGGAGTCTATTCAAAGAGATGAGCCATAGCAAGAAGCTGCACCTTGGCGCAATGGCTCAGTCCCATATGAAGGAGCTCCATGGAACATTCGGGCCTTTGTTTCTTATAAGTTCCCACGCCGAAGAAGTGGAAAACACTCCGAAGGAATGGCCTTTCTAGGTAAATTGATCAGGCCTCTCCTCGTCAAGGGCCAGGACAGAGTCTGTCTAAGAGTTGAAAATATCTAGAAAGTTAGAGTTTTGCCAGCTAGAAGAATAGAATTCTCGAATCGATGCATCTTTGGAGATACCAGAACAATATATGTCTATATCAGAAAATAGTTTATAGAGAGGGCCCCCTAGGATGCCAATTATCAAACCAGAATGAGATAGAAGACTCGTGACCCGTCTTCCAAAGGAAATTTTGCTGGAATTCCTAACGCAATTGCAGGATTTTTTTCCAAGTCCAAGAACAAAAAGTCGGCTTGGTTGCCACCCAGAAATTTCTTTTCTTGAGAAAGTCGGAGTGTATCCATTTGCACCATAAGGACTCCTTATCAATGAATAGAATCCATATGTGCTTGAGCATTGCAGCCCTATTGCAGTCCGTTAGCCTCCGAAAGCCGAGCCCCCCTTCCATCTTTGAGAGGCAAACTTCTTTCCATGGGACTTTTGCTCTTCCCTCTCCCAAGTCAGGTCCTTTCCAGAGAAACTATTTGAGTATTTTCTCAATCGTCAACAGTATTGATTTGGGGAGAGTGAAGACACTTGCCCAGTAGACCTATGTTGCGTGAAGTACTGAAGTGACGAGTTGTAATCATCCAGCGAAAGAGAGAAAACATTGGGACCAAGATCGAGCTTTGGCCGTAATTTTGTTGACCAGATGGCAGCAGTCAGCCTTGGACAGTCTAGTTGCAATGACAGGAACCTCGAGGTATTTAAAAGGAAGCGTACCTTCGTTGAAGAAGAGGAGTTGTAAAATCTGGGTTCGTAGTTCCACTGAACCACCTGACATTAAAGTCTCACTCTTATTAGCATTTGGCGTGAGGCCGGACTAGCAAGAGAAAAGCGAATACCATCCTGCAGAAGTGTAATTGCCTCCAAGTTTGCTTCAGAAAAAAGAAGGACATCATCGGCAAAGAAGAGATGGCTAAGTCTGGTGGCCTTACAATGCCAGAAGAACTTAAACCCATGTAGATGAGTTTGGTTGTTAAGGATGCCTGAGAAAACTTCCATGGCTAGTGCAAAAAGATAAGGCGAGAGGGGATCTCCTTGTCGAATACCTCGGCCGCTAGAGAAAAAACCATGAAGTTCACCATTAATAGCCATAGAAAATTTCGGTAAGGTGACACATTCCATGATAAGCTTGATCATAAATGATGGAAAGCGAAATGCTTGCAAAACTAATTCAAGAAAGTTCCAGTCAAGAGTGTCATAAGCTTTTTGGAAATCAACCGTAATGGCACATTTCGGAAGGTATGGCTCATGGTGGAAGCCTGCAAATAATTCTTGAGCCAAGAGAATATTGTCAACAATCCTTCTATTCTTGACAAAAGCATTTTAGGAGGAGCTCATAAGAGTTGGCATGATTATGGAGATACGGTCAGCCAATATTCTAGATATGCATTTATAAATGGCATTGCAACATGCTATAGGCCGGAAGTCATTCATTGACTGGGCATTGGGAACCTTTGGCACAAGCGTTATGATAGTAGTGTTAACTTCTTTCAATAGAGATCCAGACCGAAAGAAATCAATGATTGCCGAGGTGACAGAGGGGCCAATAATATCCCAATTAGCTTTAAAGAATCAACATTATACCCATCAGGTCCAGGAGCCTTTCCTTTGGCCAAGGAAAACATAGCCTTATGAATCTCACTAACCGTTACCTCTCGAGAGAGCAATCGGGTCTAATTATCATCCAGCAAATGTTGTAAAGTATTATGTATGGCCGCAATATCAGGAGGAGAGGGAGATCTGTCAACCGCCAGAAAATTTTCAAAGTGCCGAACAATATGCTGTTGAACAAGGTTCGGGTCATTAAGAATTACACCATTGGAGTAAGAAATCGAAATAATAAGGTTCTGAAGGTGTCTCTTGTTTACAAAGTGGTGGAAATATTTAGTGTTGGAGTCACCTTTTGTCAACCACTTTATCCTTGACTTTTGTTTGTAGAAGGATTCCTCTTGAAGACACAAATCCGAGAAGATTCGAGTCTAGTCCTTTTCTGTTTGGGCCAAGTCTATATTAAAAGGATAAGAGGCAAGAGCATCCTGGGTAATAGAAAGTGCTAACCTGGCTTGTGCTGTTCGCTTTGAAACATCAAAGAAGGAATCTTTGTTAAGAAGTTTAAGGCATGCTTTTAGCATTTTGAGCTTCTTGTAACGCTCTTTTCTTTTTGTCTTGTGCCTCAAAGTTTTATGCCGAACCCAACTAAATCATGTGTGTCATCTTCAATGGGTCAATTCACGAATGCTTATATTGCATGCCATCTGTATCTCTTTGTTATGAGGTTTTGCATGATCTAGAATTGCATGCGTTGCATTTCTCCAACTTGTGATCTAAGTATACCACATAATCCTGCTGCTCCCAGCTCGCTTCCTTGTTTATGATCTTTTTTTTCCTCCCTTAATTTTTGCAAGGAATCATCTTTTACAGCTGGAGGAGTTATGAATGTTGAAAACAAAAAGAATGTCGTGCCAAGAAGAGCGGCAAGATTTCAACATCAGAGACCGACCCCCCCCCTCTCTCTCTCTCTCTCTCACACACACACACATACTGTTGTAAAATTTGAATGACTTCGAATCAAAAGAGCAATCGAATCGAACTTTGAAGCGTGATATCACTTTTCTTAAGGATTTATTTGCCCCACAATGTTGCTAATGGTTACCGGCAAAATTCCTTCAGGATATAACAAAGTCTCAAAATAAAAATACTATATAGCAATTCTATGATTTCTCCAGGGTCTCTTTGGGAAATAATTGAAAATGATGGCTGTAGTTTTTCTTGAAAATACTTGAAATGATGTCGTCCTTCTTCTTGCCAAAAAACTGACATATATAGAAATCAGTCTTAAAGAACATAGACAACTCTTCACGAAAGGTTGTAAAGTTAACAAAGATATCTTTTCGGAAGAAGTTGCAAACTGAACAAATGCAATTCTTCGGGAAAGATTAAAAACTGAACAAGTATAATCTTCAAAAGTTGTCTTGAAAAGACACATGAAAAATTCGAAATAAAATAAAAATATATAAAAATAAAATTCCGAATTTTCATAATTTTAAAAATTATTTAATAAACAAAAAACAACCTTTCAACGAATGGGATAATCTTATGAAATAAAAAATAAAATAAATAAGGGGATTAGTGCTAATTAAACCGCGGCTGCACAAGCGTGCAAAGTGCCAAGTGCGCTTAATAATTGCACACCCACACGCAAGTATTATGTGGATTAGCACACACCCCATTGTCTTCGCTCTAATGAGCAAAAAGATATTTACAATTATAAAGCGGCCCACTTTCTCAAAACTTTCCTATGTGGGACAAAGGAAACAGCATTATTTTGTTGTTTTACAAACAAACATCCAACAAATACATTGACCCACCCTCCTCATACTAATATCCTATGGCCATCCCCCGCTGTCCCATCGCTTTGTTCTCACTCACTCTTCCTTTTCCTTTCCTCGCTCTTCAGACAACGCCATCTTTCTCCTCCGTTTTCATCATCGTGGGCATCGACATTTTGGAAGCGCAGGTAATCATATTAGCTTCCTCATCCTGAGTTTTCTTGTTCTTCTCTTCAGTTGGAGGGTCTTTTGCAGGTAAATCAGCTCAAGCACAAGGCCAAGAGAGTGGGAAATGGGCCACAAGAGAAAATGGTGATGGAGATCATCAAGGAGGTACCGACGACATTGATGCAGTTGATGTGGAAAGTGGTGGGACCTCAAGATCTGAAACTTGGAGATAACATTTATAGATATGGGTTCTATGGATCGTACAGCCATCATGTTGAGTCCTCGTCATCTTCCTCATTTTGCACTAGTCCTTTTTTAACCTACTTCTTTTTCTGGCCAATCTTTTTGCTCTTTAGCCAATCAATTTACACTGATCAACTCCATTTCCAACAACACCTACGAGCCTCAGGGGAAAGTAAAATGTTTCCAGCGGATGGTCCGTCATGTTGAAACCACGAGAGAAGAGAACAACTACAAAGACGTGTACTCCTAAGCAAACGTCACTTCCCTGTTGAAGAGGATATAGGGTGAGTTTAGTTTAGCTTTCTCAAATGACTTTAAGCCTCTAAAATTCATTGGGAAAAGTTAGGGCCTTTGGTAAAAAAATTTCAGAGTATTGAATAAATGCAATATTGGTAAAGCTGACCCTAGGCAAAACCTAAGTCAATACCTGCCTCGGGCTCTTATCATTATAAAAACTCTATTGTGACGTTTAATAACTTTCTTTTCTTCCAATCTTGCCCTCACTAAAAATTGGTTATTCCACTCTTGCCCTCTAAAAACTCTATTGATCTTCTTTCTCATACACTCTCCATGTGCTCGCTAGCTGCGCTGGTCGTTGAGGTTGAGGTCGTCGGTCGTCATAGTCGAGGCTCACTTGGGGGGGTCATGTGAACTTGGTGGTGGTTGCCTAGGGTCGCACGACCTCAAGGCGACCCAAATCTTGCCCTTCAGTAGTGGTCATCGAGGTCACTTGACCTCGGTGTTGCCTTGCCTAGCGTCATGCATCCTTGGCGGCCCATCACCTGGGGTCGCACAACCTTGGCAGCCCTCTCTCTTGGGTTGTGTCAACCATCAAAGGGCCAAAACTGGGTTGCTTCCTAGCGGCCCTCACCTAGGGTCACATGATCTCGGCAATGGGCCGTTGCCACTCTTTTAGGCTTTGCCTCGGCTGCTGTCTTTCGTTGATCTATGCTTCCACTTTCATTCTTCTTCTTTTTTAAACTAAAGCCCTTTGTAAGTTTGTGACAAATAGTGACGACCCAAATACTATTTGCATTTTGTGAAACCCATTTAACCTAAACTCCTTTGCATTTATGTAAAGGTATCTCACAAAAGTTAAACCAAACGCACCTATAAGGCAAGTCCACGGCAAGTGGACATTTGGGTCGACTGTGGTTTGTGGAGTTCATTTTCTCATGCTATTTCTCCCAAGCCAAATTTAAACGTTTGCCCTCAGCCCAAATTAAATGATAAATCAATTCCCACTTGTCATCTCGAAGAATTCCGGGTCGAGCCGCAGCCCCATTCGGTTTACCTTTGGCTTTGGAGGCTCCATTAGTGTGGAGTTCAATCAATCCCACGGTTTCGCTCTCTTCTCATGCCATTTTCTTTCATTTCATATATATTCCTGTCGCCAGAGAAAAAGCATGAAAAAGTTCTGATAATCTTTTCTTTTTCTTCATTCAATCCTGCAGTGAGAGAATTCTAGAGCTGAGCTGGAATTACAACAGATTTCATTTCAATTGAACCTGCCAAAAAAGATTAGAAATTAATTTAGATTGCTAATCCTTTTTAGGTAAAATCGGCTTACACGTCTATCAAAAACAGATGTTTGTGAATATTTCTTGCGTGTTCCAAAGTTCGAACCAAGATCGCCCCTAACCAAAAGTCAATCTTCGTTCATATGGATTAAAATTTGATTCCTTACCATGTTCCATACGCATGTATACGATAGGAATTTATGTCGGCGACGGCTACGTGATTCACTTCACCCGAACTCAGAGCCAAAAAACAATAGTCCCATCGCTGTCCAATATTAGCCACAAGCAAGAAAATTTGCCTCCCTGCCCAAAATGTGAATACCAAGAGACCATCCACCGTGGCATTGTCAAAACTTGTCTCGATTGCTTTTGGGGAGATGGCAAGAACCTCCGATCCCTTCACTGTTATGAATACGGGTGGCCAGTATTAGGGTTTAAGCTCATGAGGCGAGGAACTTGCACCACGCTACTTGATACCAAATTGCCCCATGAAGTCGTCAATAAGGCTCACAACCTTCTCGCCAACAGTGTGTTTGGCAACTACAGCCTAATCAACAACAACTGCAAGCATTTTGTCACATTTTGCTGGATCGACGTTCGTGTCAGTGAACAGATGACATTTGTCAGTGATTGTGAGCGGAAAATTGGGGAAGCCGAAGAATGGACCATGAAGTTGCTGCAGAGAAACTGAATTGAAGTGATCCAACCTTCCTCTAATCTTTGTATTGTCTGTCTGTTTGTTTTTTTGTATATCTATTGCGTTGCATATTCAATTGCGAGAGACATCCACACGTGCACAGAAAAAAAAATTTAAATAGAAAAATGTGTCCCACTTAGCTTATTCGTGTATGGACATGTTTATGTGGAGATACATATTTTAAGTTTATGAAAAGGGTCTAACAATGGTCATTATATCCCATTTCCAGAAATATGATTAATTATTTGTTGGCATTTGGTGTTCCTTATGAGTAATGCTTTGTGATATTTTGTGAAATCACAACCCAATGTTCTAAAAGTTTAAATCATCCCATGAAAATTTGATTTGATATCTATATCTCTAACACTCCCCTCACGAGTAAGCGAACTTTGAGCTAAGACTAAGCGTATACATGTACAAGTATAATATATATATATATATATATAGCAAATAAATAAGGGGTTTGGAAAGATTTAAACGCAAAACCTCCGGCTCTGATGTGATGTATGATTTTGTGAAATCATTGTCAACTATTATAAACATTTAATATTCTCACGAGGCGAAGGGTCCTCCCAGTCAAATATGCCAAAAGGCAGGAGCAGATACTGATGGAACCTGACATTCTCATACCACTTCATGAATAATGATATTTGGCACCACATAAAATTGATCTATCGAGACAACAAGGCAAGTTTCTTAGTAGGGTTTGAAAAATGATTCGCAGGCCAATGAGTGTCTAGCAAGAACTCATCCTATAATAATAATAATAATAAGTAGACGTAGACTATTCGCAGGCCAATTATTATTATTATTATTATGATACAAGTAGACGTAGACTTTCGAAAACGATTTGAATTGTAGCATATGTACTATTTTTTATTTTTTATTTCCTTCGCTTCAAACCTATTTGCATTGAAAATATTGACAAAAATGTAGAAAGATATTTGCAATTGGAGAATGCATCATTTATCTGTTTGGTCCATAAACTTTCCAATTAGGCCGGGTCATGGAGACACATTTAATTTCTATTAGATGAGCAGATATACCTTTTTTAGTAGCGTTGTTTCTTTTTCCCTTTTTTTTTACATTAAAAGAATACTTCTCAAAACCAAGGAGGTCCATTCATGTAAAAGAGATAATACTAACCTACTTTTTATTTCAGCGTAATGCCTTCCCAAACTTGCGGGTCCCTTCGATCTTTGAAAGATGTTCGTGCTGAACATTTGTAATATTTCATAATACGGACCTACTAATACATTTCGTACACGTGTACCACACAATCAGGAGAGCATTACTATTTGAACTATTAACAGATATTGAACTGCGCAACGACATAGATTTATAGTCCAACCTCCGCTGGCCATCTTGTCAACTGTCGGAAGTGTTCTTCTTCTTTCTTTTGTTTTTGTTCTTTGACAAGATCAAATCAGTTTGCTTTCAATTTTAGTGCAGCATGGACGACGAGGTCCGCTTGAGTTTTGCTTAGTTTTGTTCACCACCTCGAACAACTGACTGACAGAGACACTGACAGAGACACGATCAATCTGCTGTATTCAACTTTCATCATCTTCCCACTAATTAAGTTCCACGGCTTTCGACCAAAAAAAAAAAAAAGTTCCACGGCCTTTCAAGAAGAACGAGGACATTAATCGTATGGAAGCAAGTCGCTTTGGTATGAAACCGAAACATGCATAACTTGCTCAACAAGACATGAAATTACTTGATTAGTTTTTTTTCTTACTTAAACATCAATTTCCATCGAAATAATTTCTTAATAAAGACGAAAAGGAGCTATACAGTTTTAAAGTTCCTGTCCATATTCTTTTTTCGTGCAGGCCGGTAATACTTAGTGAGAACGAACTTCCAAGATGTATTTTTCATTTTATTGTAGTAGTGAAAATACATCAATCAATCCGTCTCTTATTTTTTAGTTTAAGATAAAAGTAATACCATTCTTATAAATTTCGAATCCTGTATCTGATATGACAATAACCAACTTTTTTAATGTTAGTTCCGATGCCTTCTCATGAAGTCTGAAAATATAATATACATCAACAAATTTGAATGAGTCTATATTAGCACAGATTCAGTATGATACGAATGGACAACTCATGTATTATGTAAGATGTATTCGAAAGAAAAGAAAGAAAATCTAATTGCAGGGAAACTTACAAAAAATCGTAAACTTTGGCGTATATGTTATTTAGTCATAAATATTTTGACGTTTTGCTAATATAATTCATTAAGCTAATTTTGGCCGAAAATCGCTTATATAGACATTGGTCATCTTACGTGGTACATGCGACATTGAATTAGATAATTTTTTTCAATTTTTCAATTTTCCATTTTCTCCTTTTATTTTTTTCTTCTCTTTTCCTTCTTTTCTTTCTCTTTTTAATTGTGGCCGGTGAGCTCCGGCACAGCTCGTTGGCCACTGGGCAAGGGCCATGAAGCCTTCACCGGCCACTATGAAAGGAAAAAAAAGAAGGAAAAGAGAAGAAAAGGAAAAAGGAAAGAAAATTGTAGGACGGTCAGCATTCACGTCTGTAATTTTTGGGCAAAAATGGCCACTATATTGGCAAATTTTCAAAAAGTTCATAATTTTATTGGTAATTATCCTCTTATTGCACTACATTGATCAATTCAGGATGGATGCTGATGGTTTGAATTTTAGCACTATTAATATTCCATCTTATCAAGATAACAACATAATTTTTCCAATGGACCCAATTTTACGGTGGAATTTACTATATATTCTTGTCTTGTGTTGGGAATTGTCAAATCCACATCTTCGTATTATTAAAAAGAAAAGTACATTTTTATTTTCTTATCTTTAATATTTTTAGGAATCCCAAACAAATTGTTTATTTTGATTTAGAATTTATCAGTTTTAGACTATTTTGATTTAGAATTTTATAGTTATATATTTCCTAGATCGAACGTATCAGCTTTACACTTTTTGTAGTTATAAATATTGCTCTAACTGCGTTTGACCGGCAGACAATTTCTTTCTATTTTTTGATGAAACTTATGTCCGATTATGTTGGTATCTGCCAACACAATAAACAAAATAAGACGGTCCATTTTTATTTATGGAGATTAATCGGGCTGTATGTTTTGTCTGTCCTATGCTATCCGAAGAATACGTGTTCAATACGTTTGAGAGCTCACCCGGATCGCGTTCTGTTTTTCCAAATCATAGACAGTATCGCTCTTTGCCTTTTGTCTCATGCCTCAACGTTTTATGCTGAACCCAATTAAGTTATGTGTCCACTTCAACGGGTCAAATCACAAATGCTTATATTTCAGGCCATCTTTATCTCTTTGTTACGAGGTTTTGCATGATCTAGAATTGCATGTGTTGCCTTTCTCTAACTTGCGATCTAAGTTTACCACGTGATCCTGCTGCCCCCAGCTTGTTTCCTTGTTTTCAACAATTTTCATTCCTCCTTTTTTTAATATTTTTGCAAGGAACAAGTTTTTACAGCTGGACGAGTTATATATAAGTTGAAAATGGTTTTCTTGTTTTGGCGACTTCCATTTCGTTCTCCATTTAAAACCAAAAAAGAAATGTTGTGCCAAAAAGAGGGGAAAGATTTCAACATCAGAGACCACACACGCATTGACCAACCCTCCTCATTCCAATATGCTCGTGGCCGTCGACCGCTGTCCAATCGGTTTCTTCTCACTCACTTCTTCCTTTTCCTTTCCTCGCTCTTCTTCGGACGACGCCATCTTTCTCCTCCGTTTTCATCATCGCGGGCGTCGACCTGTTGGCAGCGCAGGTAATCATATTAGCTTCCTCATCCTGAGTTTTCTTGTTCTTCTCTTCAGTTGGAGGGTCTTTTGCAGGTAAATCAACGTAAGCACGAGTCCAAGAGGGTGTAAAAAGGGCCACAAGAGAAAATGGTGATAGAGATCATCAAAGAGGTACTGACGATATTGATGCAGTTGATGTGGAAAGTGGTGGGACCTCAATATCTGAAACTTGGAGATCACATTTATAGATATGGGTTCTATGGCTTATACGGCCATCATGGTGAGTCCTCGTCATCTTCCTTATTTTGCACTAGTCCTTTTTTAACCTTCTTTATCTGGCCAATCTTTTTGCTCTTTAGCCAATCAATTTTCACTGATCAACTCCTTTTCCAACTACAACTACGAGCCTCAGCAGAAAGTAAAATGTTTCCGGCGGATGGCCCGTCATGTTGAAACCTCGAGAGAAGAAATGACTACGGAGACGTGTACTCCTAGCAAGCGGCCCTTTCCTGTTCAAGAGGATATAGGGTGCCTTTGGTAGGGCGTTTACTGAATATTTTTTTATAGAGCATTGAGTGATAGTCAGAATGTTATTGTGGGCTTTTATAACTTTTTTTTTTCTTCCAGTCTTGCCCCGACTAATAATTGGGCATTTCATTCTTACCCTCTAAAAACTTTGTTCATCTTCTTTCTTATTGATTGGTATTTTGTCTTGGGCCGCCCATGATGGGCTAACCTAGCCCATAAAAGAGAATAACTGCCAGGCAGTTATTCTCTAAAGGAAAATGTGAGAATAACAACAACATACGTAAGTGTGTGTTTGGGTGTGTGCTGTGTGTGCAAGGATTGAAGAACAGACACTCTCATTCTCACGAAAAGACAAAAGAAAGGAATTTTGTTCAAGACTGTTCTCTCTCAAGGCTGCAGTGGGTGCATTTAATCCGTGAAAAAGAGGTATGTTCGTTCGTGTAATATACTTCGTACGATCGGTGATTCAAGTGTAGAATGAGCTCGTTTCTTCCGCATTTTAGTATTATATTCAAGAATTCGTTTCCATCATTGGTATCAGAGCATGTGTTTTTGTTTCCTGATCTTTTGATATGTTCATAAAACGGATTTTTTGGCCGGAATTCGTGAAACGGCGCCGACGAACGCTCGGGTACGAAAAATCGACACCCGGCCGTACTGTTCGAAGTGGTTTCTCGATTTTCGTGCGTCAAAATTTATTTTTAAAAGTATAGGGTTGTAGTACTCGTCGAGACGAGTAAAACGACGGGTGGCACACCGCCGGGGGACGTCACACGCGCCGCCCCAAACGGCAGCTTCGTCGGCGCGTGCGTCACACATGTGCAGCGGTTGCCGCGCACGCGTGCGACGCACGCACCACGTGAGCGCGTGCGTGGCGTGGCTGACGTCACGCTGACGTCAGCCATGCCGATTCGACCCGACCCGATTTTTTGACCGGACCCGACCCGTTTTTGACCCGTTGACCTGACCCGGTCATCCGTTGACCGTTGATCGGCGTTGACCACCGTTGACCGGCGTTGACCACCGCTGACCGGCGTTGACCGACAAAAAAAAAAAAACTGAAGGGGGGGCAGAATGTGTTTCTTGCAAGTATCATGTTTTATTAATAATAGTCATTCGATTTTTTTTTCTACATTTGTTGCAGAAAACATGGTAAGAAGATATCGAACCCCTATTATGGCTAGGACGCCTGAACAAAAAGAAAGACTTGCAACATTGAGAGCTGAGTTAGTTGCTTTTCGATGGGAAAATGGTGATTTGGCTAATCACGTGGTCAAGGTCAATAAGATGATACAGGACATCATCTGGAAAGGTTATTGTATGCCGGACTTTGAGAAGATGAATGTTCTTATTAAACACCCTTCCATATGAATGGAAAAAGGTGTTGCATCGTCTGTGGGAGGTCAACGTGGTCCCAGACTACAAGAAACTTGCTGTGGCTTTTGTGAGAGAGTATTATAGGATTGAGGCAACAAAAACTTCGACCCTAGGGATGAATATGACTTGGCGTAGATTGAATGCAACATGAAGAAAGCCTGAGGGATACCCAACAGTCTTTTCTTGGTTGCCAAAGAAGGAGATTGAATTTTCTGAGGATTTTTATGAATCTTTCCTTGTCTATAGGAAATTGATAGACGGTTGATTTTTTTTTTTTGTTATTTCAGTTTGGATTTAGATATCCTAGGTGGATTTCTTTTTATGTTGGTATTCTTGTTCCTTTCCTTTGATGGATTTGTTCCTCATGTAAATAGTTCTTATGAATAAATGTCGTTGGATCTTTTTAATGTTATGATTAGTTTATGGTGCTATTATTTTATAATATTTTGTCTTATTAATATCATGTGGTTGAGTAGGAGTTCTAAAAGTTTTTAGTAACTTTAAAGAATGTAAATTTTACCTTAATGATTATATTAACGATAATTTCACATAAGAATTTTAGATGATGATTGGGAACATAGTGAACTTTCGAATCTAAAAACTATGTGAAATTACTCTTTAATATATTCAGTTTGTGTAAAATTGATGCATAAATGAGTGGCATTAATAATTCGTGCTAAATGTCTGAAATGTTCAGATACCATGACTTCAGCCACTAAGAACATTGTAGCTGAACTGAACAGAGGAGAGAAATTGAACGGCGACAATTATGAAATATAGAACATGAAAATCCAATATGTGTTAGAAGAACAAGAAGCACTAGAAGCTCTTAACCAACTTATGGAAGAACCTGAGGATAGGAACACTGCATGGCATAAGCGAGACAAAGATGCATTTGCTGCATGGAAGAAGAAGAACTCAATTGCTCGCATTACGTTGCTGAGTAGCATGGAGAATGATATTATGTGAGAGTTCAGGCGGTTTAAGAATGCCAAGGAAATGTGGGAAGCATTGGCAGCAAGATTTGGTCATACATCGGTGACCAAGCTGAGACAGCTCACTATCAGGTTTGACTCGTACAAGAAACCTCATGGTCAGTCCATGAAACAACACTTGAGGAAGATGTCAAACATGATTATTGAGTTGAAGGATGCTGGACACATTCTGACTGATGAACAGCAAGTGCAAGCAGTGATCCGTTCCTTGCCTCAAAGCTGGGAGCACATGAAGGTGCACCTGACCCATAATGAGAACATCAAGACCTTTGAAGATGCCATGCGTCATCTTGAATTAGAAGAGGATCGCCTCTTGGTGGCGAAACCAGAAACCGATATTTATTATGCTGGATCTAGCTCACATGGGGCTTCGGACTCCGAGCGCAAGCGCGTCAAAAGGTTCATGAAGTGGAAAGGCAAAGGAACAAATTCTTCGGGCAAGAAGCCAAAATTTAATCAACACGACAAAGGAAAGCATTCTTTTGGTAAGAAGATGTTGAGGGTGAAATGCTACAACTGTAGCAAGAAAAGGCCATTTCGCTTGCGATTGTGGCGAGCCAAAGAAGGTAAACTCCCCTTACATTTTTGAGAACTTTGTCTATGTGTCAAGTTTTGTATTTTTAACTGAGTCTAATCCTTTGTGGACTGTAAATTCGAGAGCAACAGACCATGTAGCGAAGGACAGAAATGCCTTTGTGGAGTTCCGACGAGTTCCGACGGGGACAAAATGGATCTATGTAGGGAACAACTCAAGAGTTGAAGTTAAAGGGATTGGCACTTGCCAGTTGATGATGCGTGGTGGACGCACTTTGTTCCTACATGACGTATTATATGCTCCGGAAATTCGTCGAAATTTGGTGTCTGTTTTAGTGTTGATCAAACTTGGTTTCAATTTGAATTTCCATAACAGTGGTGTTGATTTGTATTTAAATACAAACTTCTATGGCTGTGGATACTTTTTAGATGGTTTTATTGTTTTAAATGTTGACTGTGGTAATGTTAACGTTTGTTATTCCCTATTCACATCTTCCAATTCTTGTGAAAATGATGTGAATGTGTGGCATGCTAAACTTGGTCATGTTGGCCAACAACGAATGCAAAGATTAGCCAAAGAGGGCTTATTAGGCAATATTGAAAAAGTTAATTTGCCAATTTGCGAGTATTGCCTGGCAGGGAAAACAACAAGAAAACCATTCGGAAAAGGTATAAGAGCTGAATTTCCTTTGCAACTAATCAATTCTGACATCTGTGGTCCAATGAATATAAGAGCAAGGTATGAGGTCGTGTATTTCATCACATTTATAGATGATTATACTCGATTCGGATATGTCTATTTGATTTCCCATAAATCTGAGACATTAAGTTGCTTCAAGAAATTTATGAACTTGGTAGAAAATCAATTAGACAAGAAAATAAAAACGTTTAGATCCGATCGAGGTCGAGAATATTTATCTGATGAGTTTAGAAATTTATGTGATGAAAAAGGAATAGAAAGACAGTTATCTATTTCATATACTCCGCAACAAAATAGTGTTGCCAAGAAGAGAAATAAAACCCTATTGAAAATGGTTAGGTCTATGATGGCACAAGCCAAGTTACCTATCACCTTCTGGGGTATGCTTTGTTAACTGCTGCCTATATACTTAACCATGTACCTTCTAAATCAGTTGTTTCCACTCCATATGAGTTATGGACAGAAAGAAAACCCAACTTAAATTTTCTTAAGGCTTGGGGTTATGCTGCCTATACTCACGAGTCCTCTCATAAATATGGGAAACTGGGTCCCAGAGGTAAGAAGAGTATTTTCATAAGATACTCAGAGCACTCAAAAGGGTATGTGTTTATAGGTGAGCAAGAAAGTGGGAGTATAACTGAATTTGAATCACGAGATGTCACATTCTTAGAGAATGAGTATCCTAAGAAGGGCGAAATAGGTGAAGACTACTCACTATTTGAAACCTTCGATCCTAATAATGAAATCGATAAAGTTCGACCAAGTGGGAGCAATGAGAGTAATGAGGAATTAAATTCGACTCAATCTCAATTACAACCGGTTGATAAAATAATACCGTCATTATCTAATCCAAGTGGGAGCGTAATTGAGAATAATGCACCACGTGTACTATCTCCCGTACGGCGAACAAGTCGCAAAAGTGTTCCCCGACGACGTTTTGACATTGAAGGGGAAATTTTTATGATCGCTCCACAAGATGAAGATGAGCTAAGGAATTTAAATGAGGCTCTAAGTTGCCCTAATAAGGATAAATGGATGAATGCAATGGAAGAAGAGATTGAGTCAATGAAGTCAAACCATGTTTGGGAACTGGTTGATCTTCCAAAAGGACGCAAAGCTATTGAGAACAAATGGGTTCTCAAAATAAAGCGAAAAACTGGTGGCTCGATAGAAAGATATAAGGCTCGCCTCGTGACGAGAGGGTATAATCAGCAGGAAGGAATTGATTATGAAGAAACTTTTTTTCCTGTAGTAAGATTTACCTCAATTCGCCTTATTTTGGCAATAGTAGCAAGTATGGATCTTGAATTACATCAAATGGATGTAAAGACTGCCTTTCTAAATGGAGAATTAGAAGAAGAAATTTATATGGAGCAACCCGTTGGCTTCATTGTAAAACGCCAAGAACAAAAAGTATGTCGACTTTTGAGATCAATATATGGCCTTAAGCAGTCTTCAAGACAATGGTGTACCCGTTTTCATATTGCCATAGTGGCTTATGATTTTACAATGATTGATGAAGATCATTGCGTATATGTCAAAGGATCCAAATATCAATTTGTGATATTATCATTATATGTTGATGATATACTGATTGCTGGAAGCAATATGGAGTTGGTTAATACTGTTAAGAATTGGTTATCGTCCAGTTTTGAGATGAAAGACATAGGTGAAGCTGCATATACTCTTGGAGTTAAGATTTCAAGAGATCGTTCCAAGAGATTATTGTCTCTTTCACAAGAGACTTATATCAACAAAGTTCTTGAACGATTTTGTATACATGATTGTAAACCCATGGACACTCCTATTGCAAAAGGTGAAGGATTGAGCTGTAGGTTGTGTCCTAAGACTTCACATGAGAAGGAACAAATGAAACGTGTTCCTTATGCTAGTGCTGTTGGGAGTTTGATGTACGCTATGATGTGTACAAGACCTGACATATGTTTTGCAGTTGGGATGGTAAGTAGATACCAATCCAATCCAGGTCAAGCACATTGGAAAGCTGTCAAAAGAATCATGAGGTATCTAAAGGGTACTACTAATTATTCTCTGAGTTATCAAGGAAAGGATCTGCGACTTGAAGGCTACTCAGATGCTGACTGGGGAGGAGATTTAGACGAAAGGAAATCTACCTCAGGATTTGCATTCTTACTGAATAATGGCGTCATATCTTGGAGCAGTAAGAAACAAACATGTATAGCATTATCCACCATGGAAGCCGAGTTCGTGGCATTGTCAGCAGCAGTACACGAAGAAGTTTGGCTTAAGAGATTTTTAGATCATTTAGGTGTTGTTGAGCACGCTGCAAGCTCATTGTTAGTCAATTGTGATAACCAAGCAGCGATAGCATACACCAAGGATCCGAAATATCATGGCAAGACCAAACATATAGATACCAAGTACAATTTTGTTAAAGATATGGTAGCACGAAAAGATGTGAACTTACAGTACATATCTACGCATAGAATGATAGCAGATCCTATGACAAAGCCAATTCCTAGATATGTTTTCATTGGTCATGTAAAATCTTTAGGACTGCTTAGATGCTAATGTACTGAATAATGTATTTTTCCTAAATGTTCACATTTAAATGAAATTATTATTTCATTGTTAATGCCTGTGAATTTGTTCTTGATATTTATGCATCTTAATACTTAGTATATTATGTCAAGTAAGTATGTCGGATAGATAAGATTAACTCACTCACACGAGTAATCGCCTCTATTTGCTATGTGATAAGTAGAGATGAGACAATTTTTAGGCTTATTATCTAGGTGATAATCGAGAGCTCAAGCTTAAAATATAAATGTCGCCTTAGTTAAGTGCTAAGATGAGGACATAATATTTAATTTGTCCGAAAGTAAAATAATTTACATATTTTACTTTATCTGTCTTTGATACCAGATATGAGTTCTAACGGATTCTTTAGAAGAGTAAATATGTGAACTCAAGTTTGGATATTGAGTATGTCTAAACTATCATATGTACGGTATTGCATAAAAAGACATACGCTCCATAGAAAAGGAGTTAATACCGTAATACGTATTTCATACTACGTATGCATGAGACGACCGATAAGAGTGGCAAAAGTTTTGATCTCAACTTTATGCCGTGTGAGACTCTTGAGATGATGAGTTCCTCATTTAGTGCCCTCAGGACTCTGACTTATTCTCAAAGTTTATATTCAGTGTTAGCTATCTTAGAGTGTTGCCAATGATTATGAATGATTCGATCTAATGGGACATTTCTAGAAAAGCGTGCTGGACTGAAATAGAAAGGTTTAAGAAAGAGGAAGATCAACTTATTGATGATGTCATATCCTATTTTTGTATTCACAGGTCGACCAATTATGATTTTGAGTAAATCATAGTTGTGAATACAATATACGAGATACTAAAAAAGATCGAATGAAATATAAATGTGACTGATTGATCTAGGATACTGCATACTATATCTACTTGAAAAACGTAATGCCCAATTGAGCTGCTATGTATTCCTAACAGATGCATGGCAACGAGCTCTCGAAGTATGCTGGTCGCATGGATTATTTGCTAGTATGAACATTGCAAAGAAGAGAGAGTTAAGCCCACCATGTACGAGTGGGAGATGATGGGTATTTTGTCTTGGGCCGCCCATGATGGGCTAACTCAGCCTATAAAAAAGAATAATTGTATTTGGCAGTTATTCTCTGAAGGAAAAAGTGAGAATAACAACAACATACGTAAGTGTGTGTTTGGGTGTGTGCTGTGTGTGCAAGGATTCAAGAACAGACACTCTCATTCTCACGAAAGGACAAAAGAAAGGAATTTTGTTCAAGACTGTTCTCTCTCAAGGCTGCAGTGGGTGCATTTAATCCGTGAAAAAGAGGTATGTTCGTTCGTGTAATATACTTCGTACGATCGGTGATTCAAGTGTAGAATGAGCTCGTTTTTTCCACATTTTAGTATTATATTCAGGAATTCGTTTCCATCACTTATAAACTCTCTATGCTCGCCAATTGACTGGTCACTGAGGTCGAAGTCGCCAGTCGTCATGGTCGAGGCTCGCCTAGAGTCGTGCGATCTGAACAGCAGTTGCCTATGGTTGCATGATCACAGAGCAACCCAGATCTTGCCCTTCGGCGGCAATTGGTGAGGTCGCACGGCCTTGGCATCGCCTTGCCTAGGGTCACCCATCCTCGGCGGCCCATGGCTTGTGTTTGTGTGACCTCAGCGGCCCTTGCTTGGGTCGTGCCGATTGTTGAAGGACCAAATCTAGGTTGCCCCAAGGTCGCGCGGCCTATTTGATGGGCCGTCGCCGTTATTTCAAGCTTCCCCTAAGCTTTGCCTCAGTTGCTATCTTTTGTTGATTTGTACTTCCGCTTTCATTCTTTTCTTTTTTCAAACCTTAAAACCTTTACAAGTTTGTGGCAAATAATGGTTATCCAAATAATATTGCATTTTATGAAATCCATTTAACTTAAACTCCTTTACATTTATGTAAAGTCTTTTACAAAAGCCAAACCAAACACACCCATAGAACAACACCAAGGCAAATGGATATTTGGGTCGACTACCCATTAATCTTCTTAAGCAATCTAAATTCCTGCCATAAGTGCACTGGTTACTCTCTGCGGTTGTGGTTTGCGGAGTTCACTTTCTCATGCTATTTCCCCCAAGCCAAACTTAAACGTTTTCCCCTACCCCAAAATAAATGATAAAATCGATCCCCATTAAACTCCACCCGGTTTACCTTTGGCTTTGGAGGCTCCATTAGTGTGGAGTTTAATCCATCCCAATGGTTTCGCTCTCTTTCTCATGCCATTTTATTTCATTTTCATATCTATTCCTGTCTACCAGAGAAAAGGCATGAAAAAGTTCTCACAATCTTTCCTTTTCTTTATGAATTAATACCACAAAAAATCTCAAACTGGTATACTTATAATAAATTGACTCTCCGTTAATTTTAGTTAAATTTGACTGTCAGATTACTGAGTTGGATGATATGTGACAGTTGACGGATGTACTAATTTGGGGTTTTACCCCTCCATTCGTCTCAAATGTATCAGTTTGTGGTCTTCGTGATATTAATCCAATTTAATGAAAGGTAAATTTATCACGAGTGTATCGGTTTAAGGTTTTTAATTATCAAAAAATTAATTTTTGATAAATTTATTATAAATGTACAGTTTTAAAATTTTTGGTAGTATTAATCCTTTCTTTATTCTGTCCTCGCTCTTGAGTTGAAAGCCAGAGTCAGAATTCTAGAGCTGAGCTGGAATTACAACAGATTTTATTTCTATTTAACGTGCCAAAGAAAAGAGTAAAAAGTTCCTTTTTAGTCAAAATCGGCCTACACGTCCAGTGAAAAATAGAAGTTTGTGAGTATTTCTAGCATTTTTCAAAGTTCGTGCCAAAATTGTTTCTAACCAAAAGTTCATCATCGTTCATTTGCATTAAAATTCGATTCCTTACGGTGTACTACACGCGTATATATGATAGGAATCTATGTTGATGACGGCTACGTGATTCACTTCACCCGAACACAAAGCCAAAAAACAATATTCCTGTCACTGTCCAATACTAGCCACAAGCAAGAAAATTTGCCTCCTTGCCCAAAATGCAAATACCAGGAGACCATCAACCGTAGGGTCGTCAAAACTTGCCTCGATTGCATCCGGCGGGACGGCAAGAAACTCTGATCCCTTCACTGTTATGAATACAGGTGGCCAGTACTAGGGTTTAAGCTCGCAAGGCAAGGAACTTGCACCACGTTACTTGATACCACATTGTGCCATCAAGTCGTCAATAAGGCTTCTAAGCTTCACGCCAACAATGCTTTTGGCAACTACAGTCTCATCAACAACAACTGCGAACATTTTGCCACATTTTGGCAGATCAATATCCGCGCAAGTGAGCAGACAACATTTGTCAGTGATTGCGAGCGGAAAATTAAGGAAGCCAAAGAATGGAGCACAAGATTGACGCAGAGAAAGTGAATTCAAGTGATCCAACCTTCCTCCAATCTTGTATTGTCTGTTTGTTTTGTATATATCTGTTTCATTGCATATTCAATTGCGACTGGAATGGGCGGCTTAGAGACATGCACACGTGTACAAGAAATATTTTTGAAAAGAAAAATGTGCCCTACAATGTGGAGATATAGTTACAAGTTTATGGCAAGTGTCTAACAATGTTCATTATATTCGATGTCCGAAAATATGATTAGTTATGTGTTGGCATTTGGAGTTCCTTATGAGTAAACAACAGCTCTGTTATATATTATGGAACCACAATTAGTTATTCTAAAAATTTAAACTATTACATGAAGTCGTGATTTAATATTTACATATTTTAACACTCACCCTCACCCTCACTCGTAAGCTAGACTCTAGCTAAAATCAAAGCGTAAAATATATATATATAAAGTTAAGCAAATATTTGAACTTATAACCTTCAATTTTGATATAATGTAAGATTTTATGGGATCATTACTAATAATTTTGAAAATTTAGAAAACTAAATGAGGATGTGTTTTAATATTTGAGCAACGCCAACTGTCCTCCCGGTCAAATGCGCCGACAGGCTAGAGCTGGTGCTGATGGGATCTCACATTCTCATACTGCATCATTAATTATGATATTTGGTGCAACATAAAATTAATATATTAATGACAACGAGGTGAGCCTTTATAGTAGGGTTCGAAAATGACTCGCGGATTAACAGGTACTTCACCTGCAGTACAACTATGCAGGTGGACGTGGAAATAGAAAATAACCTTTTAAAAA
Source organism: Syzygium aromaticum (assembly GCA_024500025.1). Taxonomy (NCBI): domain Eukaryota; kingdom Viridiplantae; phylum Streptophyta; class Magnoliopsida; order Myrtales; family Myrtaceae; genus Syzygium; species Syzygium aromaticum. The sequence continues at coordinate 34,976,344 of CM044892.1, forward strand.
CCCCTGACGAATAATGATCATCAAACGTACAAACAAATTTGACCGAACTATTAGCGTAAATTAGAAATAATACGATGTACAGTTCATATCTCATGTAATATATATACAAATGAATACCTTATACAATCGGGTAAATTGTCCAAAAAGTCCTGAATTTATTTCACTTTTACCAATTAAGTTATCAACATTTTCCCTTCTAGCTAATTGAGTTCATTTGGCCAATTTTAGCTAAAAATCGCTGACTTGAACGCCGGTCAGCCACATGACGCTAACCTGGATATTTTTAAATAATATTTAATAATTTTTTGAATTTTTATGATTTTTTTCTTTGTTTTTTTTCTTTTCTCTCATGTTTTTTGGAGTTAGGGCCAACAAGGGTCGCCGACCAACCCTCACCGGCCACAGGCGAGGACCAGCAACCCTCGCTAGCCACAAGTGAGGATTGATCGACCCTCGCTAGCTCTAGGCGAGGGCCACAAAAACCTCACCAAATCTTGCTAGACGAGGGCGCGCGAGCCCTCACCCAAATCCAGTGAATGAAACAGCTGGCGGAGCCGTGAAGGCTTTCACTAGATCTAGGCAAGGTCAGCAGTAGATTTTCTAGCGAGCCAAATTGTCAATGACCCTTAAGTGATTGATTTTTTAAATTTATGACACTTAAGTGATCGATTTTTCTAAATTTGTGACACTCAAGTGAGCGAGATAAATTACAAAAATTGTCCACGTAGGTATCAGTGGTGCCACATAAGACAACTGGCGTCCATGTCAAATTTTCCATCAAGATAAATCACCAATTACACTTATATGATTGATTTTTCAAATTTGTGATACTTAAGTGAGCAAAAAAAAAATTATGACATTCAAGTGAGCACCGTACGAAAATTATGACATTCTTGCTATTCTTATACCTATGAAATATATTAACATTAATTCGCTTTTTCGTATTAATTGGAAAATTTGATATTAACAAACAAACAAACTTATACCAAGTGGCAATCCCTGAGAATCCCAAAAGAGACAAATTGTATATTGCTGAAAAGAAAATGTGGATAGGTACTATACTGAAAATAGTGAAAGATTATGATGGTCAAGATATAACTGTTTGTAAAAATAAGATAAAGGAACTTGAAGAGAAAGAAAAGAGAAAGCCATGAACACAATGACACAAGGAGGAGCATTCCTTTACTACACTCTAAAAGTTTTCTTTTTTTATCATGTGTTGGATGCATTTTTGTCAGTCCATCCTTTCAGAGATTGAGTTCTCCCGGGGGGATCGAGCCCTATCTTTCTTTTCATGTATGGGCTGCTCCGGTGGATTTCCTAATCGATAGTTTTTTGTGAGGGCCTTACTCACTACCGAAATGGACTATACCGCAAAAACAAAAGACATGCTGAGGATGCCGTCTCTTATTGATATCAAGGAATCGACAGCCTCCTAAGCGTTGATACCCTATATAATTATGATTCTCGCCAACTATAAGGAAAGTGCCAACCTTTTCTCGCCTATAAGTCAGAAGCCTAGGGTACTAGAGGTGACAAAGAAAGGAATGGAGCAGCGGAAGAGTGAGGGAGATGAGTATCTGGATTATATTCTTTGATTGACACTACAAAAAAACATGCAATTTGCGACGGAAATTTGCAACGAACTTTTTCCGTCGCAAAAACGAACTTTTTCCGTCGCAAATTTGCGACGGTTTTATCTTTCCGTCGCAAATTAGCGACAGAAAAAAACCATCGCAAAGTTGCAACGGAAAAGAATTCCGTCGCAAAATTTGCGACAGAAACATATAACCGTCGCAAAATCCGTCGGAAATTTACGACGGAAAAAAGTTCGTCGCAAATTTCCGACGGAAAGTAAATCCGTCGGAAATTTGCGACGAAATCGAATGTCCGTCGCAAATTTGTAGTTTATTAGCCTGTGGTATTCCAACCCTATATGTCTTTCTCACTCTCTCTCGCTTTTCGCCCTCCTTCGTAGGTCTGAAATCGGCAAAATCCGCGCACGCACGTATTAATCTCGGTGAAGTTTTTATATCGGTAAGTATCATAGCTAGCTTCGTGACTATTTGTCGTTGGATTGTAATTTCTTTTTTTATATTTATTTATGTTTGTTTTTTTTTTCGTATTTGCATCACTGGTTTAATGACCGGCGACACCTCGTCGGCCCTTATATGAGGCTAAACAGCCACGCTGTTTTGCGACAAATATATGAAAATTCCGTCGCAAATAAAATATCCGTCGCAAATTTGCGACGGAATTAAGGATTCTGTCGCAAATTTGCGACAAAATTTAGGATCTGTCACAAATTTGAGACGGAAAGTAACTTCCGTCACAAATTTGCGACGAAATGTGGGATCTGTCGCAAATTTGCGACGGTTAAACTCCGTTTTCATCGCACATTAAAAATTATTAAAAAATAATTCTTTATTGATAATTTTTTTTTGGGTATGTGTCTAATTGAAGGTCTCGCAATCCAAGTGGACGTTGCAATTCTCATCAAATTAACCACTTTGTCCTACCAATATTTCAGTCAAATATTTGGGTAAGTGTTCTTTACATAGTAATTTTTTCTATTTTTGCAATTTCATATTAATTGTTGCGTGAATAACAAAAATTATAATTTCCAAAATTTTATGGTTTTAATTAAGAACAATAGATATGATATTTTAAATATTTTACCTGAATTTTTTATTTTAATACAGACACAATGCAAAGAGAAAGAGCTTGGATGTATAATAAGAACTTACCTGAATGTCGAGGATTGACAGATGAGTTTCGTACTGGGTTGGAACTATTTTTAGACTTTGCTAGTAGTAAATATGAGTTCATAGATGGAAATAAGTTAAGGTGTCAGTGTAAAAAGTGCGGTGATGGTAAATTTCTTGTGTGTAATCAAGTTAGAGAACACCTTACTAGATTTGGATTTAGTCCGAACTATTATAATTGGACTTGGCATGGTGAACCATTTATATCTGATGAAGGATATGAAAGAAGTGACCAATTTTCAGTTAGGGAAGAATGTGGTTATTATGAGTAATTGAACCCATACGAGAGGATGGTCATTGATGCAGCTAGTAATAATTTTGTCACAAAATCAAATCAGGCGAGTACTAGTTTTACTCCTACACGTGAACAAGTGGGTACTAGTCATGCTTCACAATTGGAAGATATAAGAGTAACGGGTTTTGCTGAGAATGTCTATAATGAAACTTTTCAATCTAATCAGTTCTGGGATGTGTTGAAAGCAGCAAATGAACCTTTATGGGCAGATTGTAAGGATCACACTAAGTTATCGGTGACAGCCCGACTATTAAATATCAAGGCAAAACATAATGTGTCTGCGGATTGTTTCAACTCTTTTGTTGAAGTAATACGGGAATAATTGTCTCGTGATAACATCATGCCAAGTGATTTTTATGATATGAAAAAGCTAGTGAATAACTTAGGTCTTCCGGTTATAAGGATTGATGTATGTAGTAGGGGTTGTATGATATATTGGAGAGATGATGAAAATGTAAAATCTTGCAAATTCTGTAGCCAACCTAGATACAAGATCAACAGGAGGCCGGGTCGTAATCAGAAGCGTAGACCATGCAAGAAAATGTTTTATTTGCCCTTAATCCCCAGATTGCAAAGGCTTTATGCATCTAAAGCCACTGCTGAACACATGACTTGGCATAGAAATCATGAAATAGAAGAGGGTCTAATGTGTCATCCTTCAGATGCGAAGGCATGGCAACATTTTGATAGAACATACCCTAAGTTTGCGATGGCGTCTCGGAACATCAGGTTAGGTCTCTGTGCCGATGGATTTGCTCCATTTGGGAAAACAGGAAAAAGTTATTCATGCTAGCCAGTTATCTTAACGCTGTACAATCTTCCACCTGGTACGTGCATGAAGACACCTTATATGTTTCTGACATTGATCGTGACAGGGCCGCAAAATCCGAAAAAGTTTATAGATGTTTATATGTAACCATTGATTGAGGAGTTACAACGACTATAGGTTAAAGGTGTCTCTACGTATGATGTTTCTACTGATCAAACATTTGTAATGAAGGCTGTCATTCTTTGGACGATAAATGACTTTCTAGCTTACGGAATGTTATCTGGATGGAGTAGAGCTAGGATTTTAGGATGTTCGATATGTTTGGAGAGGTCAAAGTCATTTAGATTAAAACATGGAAAGAAGTCCAGCTATTTTGACTGTCACAGACAATTTTTACCGCCAAGTCATCCTTTCAGAAGGAATAAGAAAGAGTTCATCAAGAATAGGACTGAAAGAACGCGTCCATCATTGAGGTTGACCGGCGATCAAATTTGGGAGCGTGTGCAAAACTTTCCAACTGTTGTTAAGAATTCGTACGGCATGACTTTTGGGTACGGAAGTACACATAAGTGGACAAAACGCAGTATATTTTGGGATCTACCATATTGGAAGACCAATATTATTCATCATAATCTTGACGTCATGCACATAGAAAAGAATGTTTTCGACAATGTCATAAATACTGTGATGGATGTCGCCAGAAAAATAAAAGACAACTTGAACACAAGAAAAGATATGAGAGATATTTGCGATCAGCCAATGCTAGCTGTGGATGCAAGCAGCAGGGGACCAAAACCGAAAGCAGTTTATACATTGGATAAGGAGCAGAGGCGAGTTGTTTGTCAATGGTTGAAATCTGTACGGTTTCCTTATGAATATGCTTCGAACCTCAGGAGATGTGTTGATTTGAATGAATACAAGTTCACGGGTTTGAAGAGTCATGATTGTCACATCCTGATGGAAAGACTAATTCCAATAGCTTTGAAGGAAGTTCTACCGAACTTTGTATGGGGCGCCATTACAGAGTTAAGCAATTTTCTCCATGATATTTGCTCGGCAGTGTTAAAAGCATCGCACATGGAAAAACTAAAGAGAGATATTCCAATTATTCTTTACAACTTAGAAATGATATTTCCTCCGGTGTTTTTTGATTCGATGGAGCATCTCTTAGTTCACTTGCCTTATGAGGCCAAAATTGCAGGTCCCGTCCAATTACGATGGATGTATCCATTTGAGAGGTAATGTTTTTTTTTTAAATACAGTTCAAATTAGTTTATCATATAATATGTTCCGATAAGCTTCTTTCTATTTCAACTAGATTCTTATATCATTTGAAGAAAAAAGTGAAAAATATGGCGCGTGTTGAAACTTCAATTTGTAATGCATATATTGTAGAAGAAGTTACAACATTTGCATCATACTATTTTGAGCCGCACGTTCAGTGCCAGAGGCGGAGAGCAGGCAGAAATGATGAGGGCCCCATTGATCCCAATTGTACAGCATTCTCTATTTTCAATTATCTAGGTCGACCAAGCGGCGCATGTCAGTTTCGTTACTTATCAGGCGAAGAATTTCATGCAGCCCATACTTATATTTTACTGAACTACCCAGAAATCGAGCCATACTTCAAGTAAGTGTAAATTTGCAAATACATGTTTTGTGTGTCAAATATTTGCTAATATTTATATGGTTTTTAATATTATGATTTTCCAAACTGAAATGTTTGGATTACAACCAAATGAGTTTGACCATTTGTATGATGAACAATATGCAGCATGTTTCAAGACATATGTAAGTTGCCTATGGATCAAAATCAAGTTATTAAAATTATATACATCATTTAGTAAAATATTTATTGTAGACTTTGCATGTGCAACCTTAGGTTCACAATAATTATGATGAAATTGGAGCGCAAGGATTGCTATATCATCTGTCATGGGGTCCACAGTTAAAAGTTCGAAGTTGGCCAGTATATTTCACAAATGAATATAATTTTCATACTCAAGAATATGGAATGGGAAAATCCACAATGAATAGTGGTGTGTCTGTTCGGTCATCCAATGGTGACAGTTCAGAAGATGATTTTTATGGCTTGTTGGATGAAATCATAGAGATTGAGTACTCTGGACCATTAATGATGCGGGTTGTGTTATTTAAGTGCACGTGGTTCGATCCCGTCAAAGGAATGAAGGTGCACACGAAGTTCAATTTGGTTGAAATAAATCACAAGAAAAGGTATATGAAGTATGAACCATTTGTCTTGGCACAACAAGCAATTCAAGTATGTTATGCATCATATCTTAATTTGAAACATGACAAAGCTGATTGATGGGCTGTATGCAAAATCAAAGCACGGAGGAAAATCGAGGAACACTAGAAGGATAGAGCCTACCAACAAGAGGAAGTGTGTAACACAGTTGAAATTGAAGAATATAACATACCAACTTTACGAGATCCGTGTGGAGCAATGATAGATGTGGATCCAACTGAAATTTGCGAATTAAATGTACAAGAATGTTCAGAATCTGATTTTCAGACAGATGACGAAGACGAGGACGAAGACGAAGACGAAGACGAAGATGAAAATTAAAATTTTTGTCACAAAACACTACAGATGTGTAATTACTAATGCTACAAATGCTATTTTGGTTGTTATCATTATTGTTCTTGTTATTATTGTTATTGTACTTTTTTAATAATGTTATTGTCGATTATTCTTTTTATTTTAATTGATCGTCTGAAATTTTGTCCCCAAATGCCGATAAGTCAAATATTATTAACGCGCCCTAACATTTCCAATATTCTAATTTCCATTACAAAATTTGAAATGCAAAATTTTACCGTTCGAAATTTGCGACGGATAATTTAATCCGTCGCAAATTTTGCGACGGACAAGATCATTTCCGTTGTAAATTTTTTGTTGAAATTTTTTTCCATCAAAAATTTTTTGTCGGTCCAAATTTTGCGACGGACAAATTGAGTTTATCACAAATTTTGCGAGCGAAATTTTACCGTTCGAAATTTGCGACGGATAATTTAATCCGTCGCAAATTTGCAACGGATCCAACCAATCCGTCGCAAATTTGAGACGAACATCCTACAGCCGTCGCAAATTTGCGACGGCCCGAACGCGTCCGTCGCAAATCTGCGACAGACCGAATGCATCCATCGTAAATTTACGATGGACGCGTTCGGTCCATCGCAAATTTGCAACGGATCCTACTTATCCGTCGCAAATTTGCGACGGCTCCTACCTATTCGTCGTAAATTTGCAACGAATTAGTTGGATCCGTCGCAAATTTTTTGCCGAAATTTTTTTCCGTCAAAAATTTTTTTGTCGGTCCAAAATTTGCGATGGACAAGTTAAGTCCGTCGCAAATTTTGCGAGGAAATTTTTACTGTTCGAAATTTGCGACGGCCGCAGAATTTCCGTCGCAAATTTGCGATGGCCTTAGGATGTCCGTCGCAAATTTGCAACGGCTTAGGTGTCCGTCGCAAATGTGCGACGGACGCGTTCGGTCCGTCGCAAATTTGCGACGAACGCAGGATGTCCATCGCAAATTTGCGAATTATTTGTTACCGCCGACGCGCATAGCCCCGATCTCTTACATCGCCGATCTCCGCCGTTGCCATCACAGCCGTCACGCCGTCGCTGCCCAGCACGCTTGCCGTTCGTCGCTGGTCGCCCCCGCAGGCCGGCCCGCCCGTTGCTGGTCGCCGGCCAGTCGCCCCGCAGCCCCCCCGACCCGTCGGCCCCCCCCCCGCCGGTCGCCCCCTCGCCGTCCCAGCCGTTGCCGTCACCTCCTTCCCTCCCGGCCACCTCGCAAATCCCTCCCCCGCCCGACGCCGGTCGCCCGGCAGGCCCCCCCGGCCATCGCCCGCCCCCCTTGTCTGCCTCGCCGCCGCCGACCAACAGATCTCGCCTGGTCGCCTTCGCCGGCAGGCTAACCATCGCCGACGCTGTCGCCGCCGCCAACCGCCGGCCAACCGCCGCCTCCCACTCGCCGGCCAGCCGCCCACCTCCCACTTGGGGGTTGACGCCGTCACCCTCGCCCGACGCCGTCACCGCCGCCCGACGCCGTCGCCACCGATCGACACCGTCGCGGCCGAGCTCCCCCGTCGTTCGCCCGATTGTAGCCGAGCACCTGACTGACTAGTCACCATTTGGGTCCACGCCCGCGCCGAGACCACCACTGTTCGATTGGCCTGTTTTTATTGTTCTTGAACCAAGCAAGCAACTCCTTAAACCCAGTTAATATAATTAGGTAATTAATCGGATTTGTTTAGGAATTATTTATGATCACTTTTCGTTGGCTAGGTTACATGTTGATTTTAGGATTATATGTGGATTTGATCGATGGTCGACTGGTTAATTTGTCTATTATGTGGATGATTAAGCGTTGAATGACGATAGAGTGATTGATTAAGCGTTTTCACGGAAAATGCTTCAAAATTGAACAATTCTATAAAAAATCATTAAAAATTACGGAATGTTAAAACAACGGTATATGTTGGTAACAAATATGAAATTTGACCGTAAAAGTTTTTTAAAATTTTTAACAAATTAAAATTTCATAATATCAGAAAAAGGCAAAAATTAATAGTGACCACCCATTTTGAGTAAAATTTAGATTTTTTAACGTTTCGGGAAAAAAATTATTTAAAAATGAAAATTTTTTATAACTTTATAAAATGGCTTAAAATAATTGTGGTCACCCATTGGGAGGGAAATTTTTTTAAATTTGGGTGAAAAAAATTAAAAAATATATAAAATATTAAAACTGCACAGAATTGCCTAGAAAACATGTGGCCATCAACTTGCATTGAAATTTAAATTTTTTTAGAAGGTCGAAAAAAAATTAGAATTTAAAAATTTTCAAAACTTCACGGAATGGCTTATAATACCTGTGGCCACCCACTTTTAGTTAAATTTAATTTTTTTAACGTGCCCTAAAATTATTAAAATAAAGAATGAGAAAAATTTTGGAAATTTTACCTAATAGCTTAGACTACCTGTGGCCACCCAATTTTAGTATGTACCAATTTTTTTATTTCACAGAAAAAAGTTTATATTAAAAAATAATAATTTAAAAATTCTTAAAATTTTTAAATTTCAAAACGTTACAGAATGTGTTAGCATATCGGTGGCCACCAACTCTTAGTGAAACTTTTTTTTAAGATCCCAAAAAAAATTTAACAATAATAACAATTTTTCTCTTACAAAACTTTACAGAATGATTTGGAATACCTGTGGCCACCCACTTCCAGTGAAATTTAAATTTTTTGTACGTGGTCAAAAAAATTTTAATCAAAATGAATGCGATTCATATAGTGATGTTTGATACCTATGGCCACCCATATCGTGCTCATACATTGATATTTCATATCAAAATGAATGAGATTTATAGTATATTTGTTCGTAGGAAATTGCACATCATAAATACTCGACAGTGGGTCATTTCAAGGAAACATTTTCTCAGTCTTTCCATTAAAATGGTAAGTTTCGTCATGTACATCACTATGTGTTAGTAATACGTGTCAATAGTTCTTTACATATTCGCATAACCTTCCTACTTGTCAGTATAAACATGGAGGTCACATGCCTAGAAGACAAGCCTCCTCCTCGTCCTCGTCCCCGTCCCTTTCCTCTTCTTCTGTCCTGTCATCTAACCCCCAACCACAATATGGTCCGTCACAATATGGACATGTTGGCCCTTTATCCAACACTCAACAACATGTTACAAGACTTGGCCACATGCGAACTGAATGTCCTCCAATTCAATCTCCTTTAGCTCCCTCTCCTTCCGTTTCACCCCATTATTCGGAGGAACAATCGAATATTGATAGAAACAAAGGTCAAGAAGATAACCGATTCTTCTTATGCCCATTTGGAGATTCGTAAGTACTTCATTTTTATTTTAGTATATGTGATCTTTACGGCTTTAGATATTGATGTTAACTGAATTGTCGATGTTGCACAATATCCGTATGATTGCAGATTCACGGATGATACGTCTGTTGTGAGAGAATTGAACAAAATAGTAAGAAACTTTTGGATGGGAGAGTATACTACTTACAGAAATGTTCCACAAGAAGTGAAAGAAATGCGGTGGAATGAATTCAAAGTAAGTTTTACTTATTTTATTTTCTCACCAATTAAGTTTGGTGTAGTATATTGATGGTCAAGAATGATGTAAAGGGACCGGAACAACTCTATAGTTTTCGATACCTAAAGGACCAGATATTTTCCCCGACATAAACTTTACAAAATTTGTCTATGTTTGTCTGGTGCATGGTTATGGATATGTGATCATCATAATAACTTTCAATTTGTGTTTTTAATCATTGCAGCGGAAGTACAAGTGGGAGGAAGCGGAAGACAATGAAGTGAGAAGAATTTTCGATAAGAAAATCGGTGATTTTATGCGAAATGTCATAAATAGAGCGAAGATCAAGCAATTGAAGCCGTCTTTCTTTACAGCTGACAATTGGGCGGCAATTAACAGATTTTGGGCATCTGAACAGAGTCAGCAACTCTGTGAACAGAACAAGAAGAATCGATCTTCTAATTCTAGTGAGGGGTCAGCCACATATACTGGGGGCTCTATCAATATTGCGGAGCATTGCAAACGACTGATAAGTCTGTTAAATGAGTTATAAGTTAATTTAATTCAATTACTCATGTTTACATTTTGTAGGCACAAGAATTGGGGACGGAACCGACATTTGCAGCTACATTTGAACGCACATTTCAAAATAAAGATAAGACATAGACTGGCGATCGAGCAAAAGCTGTTAAGGTATGTAAGGTTATACTTTGGCTTATATGTAAACTATAATGAAAACCATGAATGCTTTTAATATTTATGGTAGTGATTTTATTTTCATCTACATTGTTAATGTAGGAAAAATATGATGAACTTGTAATGAGCAGTGCTAGTGGTAATGATGATTGTCCTGAGTCCGGGCCATCAGTTGATAATATGACATTATGGATGGAGGTAACGGGTGGGGTGAAAAAAGGAAAAATATTTGGGATGTGATCGTTGTCAAGAATGTACATGCCGAATAATCCTGCAAGTTCATCATCCACTGCGACTGGTCGAAGGGGATCACGACAAGACGAGTAATTGACCCAAGAAGTGCATCGTCTGAATAATTTACTTGTTCAAAAGGACGAACAAATAAATAACTTGGAGCAACAAATGAGACTCGTTATGCAACACCTTAACCTCAACCGCTATGATGATCCTCCTGTACCTCCATCCAATTCAATAGGTCATGGGCACAACGATGACCAACACATTAATGCCGAGAATGCTGATGATGATGATCATGATGATGATGATTTTCTCCAGATTTTCTAGTTAAAATTCTCAAAATCGGGGGTAAGTTTGCTTCATAATCTTGGTTTTTCATAATTTCACTCATATTCATATGTAAAAACATTTATGTTCGTCCTGAAACGTATTTTTGTTAACTCTCTTGTTATTTTACACCTAGTTCTACATCCATGTATAAACGCTTCTTTTATAATATGGACTGATTTATATATAAACATTTCCTCAGGTTTCGACAAAAGTGACTACTTTTGATGTCCTGCCAAGGTACCAAAACCGCGTCTTCTTGTGTATGGTTTTTCTGCGTCTACTATGGTTGTCCCGTCTCTTAGTTCATGTTTTGAATGTATTGTAAGATTGAATATCAAATAACATCATGTTAGACTCTGTAACTTTCCTTCAGTTATTTGTTTCAATTATATGTTATTGTGGCTGATTTGTCAGAATCTATGGTTTATTCGTTTTTCTGTTTCAATTATATGTCATTGTCTCCTTTGTTTAATGTGGACAAAAATTTATGGCCAAAATGATGTAAAAATAGCGACGAATATTTCACGCTGAATTTTGCGATCATTACAGTTCGTCGCTAATTTGCGACGTTTAAATTTTGCGGTTGATTTTGCGACGAAATTTGTAACGAATTTTTCGACGAAATTTGCGACGGATCGTATTCGTGGCTAATTTGCGACTAATTTTGCAACAAAATTTGCGACGACATTTGCGACGAATTGTATTCATGGCTAATTTGCGACGAACATTTGCGACGAATTTTGCAACGGACATAGTTCGTCGCAAATTTGCGACGGAATTTTGCGACGAATTTTGCAACGAACATAGTTCGTCGCAAATATGCGACGGAATTTTGCAACGAATTATGCGACGGACTGAGTTCGTTGCAAATTTGCGACGGAATTTGCGACGAATTTCGCGACGAATTTTGCGACGGACATAGTTCGTCAGAAATTTGCGACGGAATATTTGCAACGAATTTTGCAACGGATTATATTCGTGGCTAATTTGCGACGAATTTTGGGACGAATGTGTTACGACTAATTTTGCTACGAATTTATTTTCGTTGCAAATTTGCGACGAACTTTTAAATTTTCCGTCGCAAAATTTTGCGACGAGCTAGTAGCGATGTAATTTTTTCCGTCACAAAATTCGTCGCAAATTCTATTTGGGACGGATTTCTCCAAATTTTCCGTCGCAAATTTCGTCGCTAATCCGGTGTTTTTTTGTAATGTGAACGCCCTGTAGCCAATCGATCAAGAGTAGGAGCTGTACCAAGACAAATTAGCTCGCCTTCGGGTGATTAAGAAGAAAAAAAGATACCAAAGTTCGGTTTAGGAGAGAAGATTCATTTGACTTTCTTCTTAACCCTACTTGAAAGAGAGTGATTGCCAGATTCAGAGAAAGGCTATTCTTTTGCAGAGAGAAAAAAAGCCTCTGAGGCTTAGGAAGAAGCCATGCCATTGAATGGCTTGGTCGACCCTCTGGCTTAAGCAAAGAAAGATCTAGGGTTCTTAAATCCGACTAAGAGTCATTCTTTTTGGGAAGAAAGGAACAAAGCCTCACACAAGCATAGAAATGGAATCGAGACCAGGACTTAGCAGGATGACTCGTCGGGAACATAGAGATAGAGCTATTCTATATTTCCCCCTCCCGGCAAGAATTGGCTCTACTCTTCGAGCAGCCACACCCTCCCGAAATTAGTGAATTTCATTGAATGAAGAGAAGCAGAAGAAGAGAATAAGAATGCGCAGAAGTTGAAATTAGTGAGTCAATTACATCCGAAGGGCGAGAGACCCTCATCGAAGAAGGATTTTTCAGTCCTTTGCTCTTATTTAATACTGTTCTAAGCAAATTCATGTACTTCTCGATATAACATCGACTAATAAGAGACTTCTTTACCCTAATGATGATGAATAAAAGAAGAAAGAAAAAATGTGGCAATGAAAGGACCTTAGGCTTAAAAGAGTGTTAGCTCTTAGTTGGCTTCGACCTCGCATCTTTCCTACCTTACTAAAATACTCTTGGTAGTGAAAACTTTAGTTACAGTTGAAACTATCCCATTTTTGTATTAATTTTTTGGGTTATTACCACAAAAAATTCCAAACTGGTACACATGTGACAAATTTACTATCCGTTAGTTTCCATTAAATTTTACTGTCAAATTACTTAGTTAAATAACGCATGGCAGTTAATAAATGTACTAATTTGGGATTTTTTTCCTCCGTTTGTCCCATGTGTACTAGTTTGTGATTTTTTTTGTATTAATTCAATTTAATGGAGGATAAATTTGTTATAAATGTATCAATTTGGGACTTTTGGTGGTCAAAAAATTAATTTAGAGTAAATTTATCAAAGGTGTACCAATTTGAGATTTTTCATAATATTAGCCCTAGTTTTTTAAATTGATTCCACTTCTCTGAATGACTTATTCCTACTTTTTGCACATCTTTTCATTGCTTCCGCACACATTCGTTACATATATATCGTAATACTGACCTATATCATCAATCTTACTTTCCAATTTCTCCCTTTCATTAGGGACCATTTCCACTGATATATTCAAAACTAGGAAATATTTTAGATGCTCAAGTGGAATTGGATTCTTAACCCAATGAATTGGATTCATAACTTATTCAATTGAAGAATTTTCGTTTAGAATTTTGCAGTTTCTCTTACGAGAAATTAAAATAATTTATAGGATAGATCATATTCACATAAAAGAATTTGTTGATAAATTGAATTGGAGAACCAGTTTGATAAATTTATCAGTATATATTTTGTACACATCTTTAGCAAAAGGAAAAGTGGTGACAAAATTATCATGTACCGTGTACACGGGTGCCCCATTATTCAATAATTCATTCAAGACCTTCATTGCTGTAAAAGCATCTTTTTGATTAATAAAGTTAGCAAAAGTAGACACTTGCGTTTTGCGCTTATTCCTTTTCGTGGTAGGGATTCTGAGAGTAACGCGATGTCTTGGTTAATCGATTATAAGTTTGAATATTTTCAGATACACTACACATTGAGATCAACGAGTAGCAGAAGAAAAAAATAGAATCAAGAATCAACAAGTCCAAAGTCTGAGCATACTACAATCCTTTCTCTTGTTTTTCTTGTGCTGAACATTGAGATCTTGAGGAACATTTTGTAAGAGTGAGTGTGTGAGATAGAGAGTCCTATCAAACACAAGAGTGATATCACTCAAAATCTGCATTTCCTCTTGATTACATAGTAAAATCTAGCCAATAGACTGTCAGCGTGGAGAGTGGACGTAAGCTTGCTATAAGCCGAACCACTATAAACTTGTGTACAGTTTTTCTATCTATTATCTCTCACTTTATATATTGCACATCAATAGCACAGTTTTGACTCTTAATTGTATTTAGACTCAACTATGGTCTTTCATTTTCGCTTAAATTTGCAAAAATTGTTTAGGATCACCTATTCACCCCCCCTCTAGGTGATCCCTGCTAGCCATATCAATTGGTATCAGAGCAAGGTTGCTCGTATATTGAAGTGTTTTACTTCTGAGCTAACGATCTATATGGCTAGTTTTGATGCTCCAGGTCTCATTGAAGGTTAAGTAACAACAGACCACCATATTTCGATGGCAAGGAATACAGCATCTGAAAGAATAAGATAAAGGCTTTCACAAAGTCAATTGATCACATGCAATGGGATGTCATCATCAGAGGAGTTAGACCAAAAATTTCTAACTCAAAACAAAAGACAGAAGGAAGCATACCAGCAGATCCTCTATTATCTTAAACTGAGATTTCAAAAAGAGAAACCTTAGATTCCAAAGCAATTTATTCTCTTTATTGTGCTTTAGCACTTGTTGAATATAAAAAAAAATTACTTCTTACGAATCAGCTAAGGAGATCTGGAATACTCTCTACATCACCTATGAAGGAACAATCGAGCTAAAGAAACTCAAATCAATCTACTGCTTGGCCAATATGAGTCCTTCAAAATGAAGCCTGAAGAATCAGTTGCTGATATGCATGACAAATTTACTGATATAGTAAATGACCTTGCATATCAAGGACAACCTATTACAGATGCAATAAAAGTCAACAAACTTCTCAGAGGACTGACGCAACCGTGGGATAATATCAAAACATCTATTCGAGAGACTCAAAAGATCATGCCTCTATCAATGAATGAGCTAATCAGAACTCTTCAATCATATGAGACTGAAAAACTGAATGAGGCAAATGAATCCAAAGGTAAGAAGTCAATTGCATTAAAATCTAATATTGATTCTGATGATGCAGATTGTGAAGAAGAAAATGTTGACGATGAAGAACTGGCTCTCTTCATAAAAAGGTACAAGAAGATGAAAATCAGATAAAGAAATCTCAAAATCCTTTTGAGAAGAAAAAGTCTTCTAATGAAACAGAATAATCAAAGGAAGTAAGCTTTGTCGGAAACGTGGACATATCAAGTCAAATTGTCCACTTCTGAAAAAGAAGACCAAATTTGAGAAAGCAAAGAAAGTTTTGAAAGCAGAAACCTTGAGTGATACAGAATGTGAAGACAGTGATGAAGAGATCTCAAACTTCTGCCCGATGGCTAAATCGGACTTAGACTCAGATTCAGATGACAAAGTTGAGATTGAGGTAAAGCATCCCGAAATGCCTATTGAAGTGGCAAATTACATTGATGAATTATATTTAGACTTCAAGGCTGCTCTTAAAAGAATCTCTTTCTTAATAAAGGAAAATTCATCACTAAGACAACAGGATATTTCACAAAAAGAAAAAATCAATTTCCTTCAAAAAGAATTTTTCCACTCCCTATGCACCAAAACAAAATAGTATTATGGAAAGGAAAAATCGTTCTCTGCAAGAAATAGCAAGAACTCTATTGATTGAAAGCAAGATTCCCTCTCAGTTTTGGGCAGATACAGTTTTTACAGCTTGTTATATTATTAACAGAGCTTTTCTTAGACCCATTCTAGAGAAAACCCCCTATGAACTTTACAAAAGTAGAAAGTCCAACATTTCATACTTTCGTGTGTTTGGTTGTAAATGCTTTATTCTTAAAAATCGCAATAACCGCTCTAGAAAGTTTGATGAGAAAGCAAATGAAGGATTTCTCCTTGGATATTCTACTACAAGTAAAGCATACAAGGTCTTTAACAAGAATTCTCATACTGTGGAAGAAACAATGAATGTAAGGTTTGATGAAAATATTCAGACTCACAAAGATGAATCTGAATTATCTGAAGTTCAACAAGAATATCCAAAGATCGTTGAACCTATAGAAGAATGGAAAGAATAAACAATCCAGACTCAATCAGAACCTTCAGAGCCTGATGATATTCAGAAGGAAAGATTTGAAAGAAACTGGAAACATAAATCCAGTCATCCCAAGAACCTCATCATTGGAGAAATAGAAAATGGTATCAAGACTAGATCTAAACACAAAGAGAACATCAGCAGCTTGGCACTGATATCAGAAATAGAATCAAAAGAAGTTGGTGAAACATTATCAGATAAAAACTAGATCAAAGCTATGCAGGAGGAACTTTAATAGTTTAGAATCAATAAAGTATGGGAACTTGTACCAAGACCCAAAAATCATCCAGTAATTGGAACAAAATGGGTATTCAGAAACAAATTGAATGACAAAGGGAATGTCACAAGAAACAAAGCAAGATTTGTTGTAAAGGCTATTCTCAAGAAAAAGGCATTGACTATGATGAAACCTATGCACCAGTTGCCAGAAGAAGTATATGTGGAACAACCACCTGGTTTTGAAGAGCCAAAAAGGACTGATTATGTCTACAGACTCAAAAAGGCCTATATGGTCTCAAACAAGCAACCCGTGCTTGGTATGAAAGGTTGAGCAATTTCTTTATGCAAAATGACTTTACTAAAGGTAACATTGATACAACTTTGTTTATTAAGAGACAAGGTAAGGATTTTTTACTTGTTCAAATTTATGTTGATGATATCATTTTTGGATCATCTAACGAACTTCTTTGCAAAGAATTCTTAAAGAATATGCAGAACTAGTTCAAGATGAGTATGATAGACGAATTGACATTCTTTCTTGGCCTACAAGTGAAACAAACCAAAGATGGTATATTCATTTGCCAAGAGAAGTACGCAAAGGAAATTGTCAAGAAGTTTGAATTGTAGAATTGCAAGAAAACAGACATTCCAATATCTCACACATCCAAACTGGACAAAGATGAAAATGGTAAAAAGGTTGATCAGAAGGCATATAAAAGCATGATAGGATCTTTGTTATATTTTACTGCATCTAGACCTGATATATTGTTTAGTGTCTGTATATGTGCAAGATTTCAATCTAACCCAAAAGAATTACATCTTTCTACAGTCAAGAGAATAATCAAATACATCGGAACTTATCCAATGTTAGGTCTTTGGCATTCCAAAGATTCAGATTTTACTCTTACTAGTTATTCTGATGTTGATTTAGCTGGATGTAAAGTGAACAGGAAAAGTACTACAGGTATATGTCAACTACTTGGAAATATGTTGGTGTCCTGATACTCAAAGAAGCAAAATACAGTTGCACTTTCTACAGCAGAAGCAGAATATGTGGCTTTGGGAAGTTGTTGTGCACAGATTCTGTAGATGAAGCAACAGTTACGAGACTTTGCTATTGAAGATTCAAGTGTTGCAATCAAATGTGACAACACAAGTGCATTAATTTGACAAAGAATCAAATTCTTCATTCACGAGCTAAGCACATTGAAATCAAGCATCACTTTATTAGAGATCATGTTCATAATAGTGATGTGAATATTCAATTCATTGATTCTAAGAATCAATTAGCTAATATATTCACAAAACCACTTGATAAGTTTTCATTTGAGTATATTAGAAATAAATTGTGTATTATTTATCCATTTTCTTGAAGTATTTATTAGACAGGAATTATTCATATTCAAATGTTCTCCATCTGATTATTGAATTCAGACTCAAAAGACAAGTACATCCTTACTTAAAATCTTGGCAGGAATATTTTTTATATTTCTCACAAAACTTTTTTTACTTTTGGAAAGCAAATCAGGTAAATATTTCAATCTATCTACTTGATCTATTGCGCTTAACATATATTTTTTTTATCGCATATTATATCTCTTATTAGTATTTTATTTCCATAAACCGTCATTCTTTCTTTATAAAACCCTATCGGTACAAACCCTTCACTCTCGACCATCTCGACGCTTCAGAGACTACCTTTTCTCTCCTTCTCCAAGATCAAAACTTTTTGCTCCAAAACAGATCAAAATGCCTTTCAAGATACGATCTACCTGTATTTTCAACCGAGAATCAAAGTCTTCAGCACCACCAGAGTACATGAAAATTTCAGATACAGAGTCCAATCAATAGAGCCCTTCGGAAGCAACTCAAGAGGAACGTCAGCCTTCGTCTACACCAAAACCCATTGGTAAATCAGATTTTCGTTTCAAAAACATCAAGATGGTATGGAAAGCATACGAACGGTTAAAACGCAGCAATACTTCAACATCTGTTCTCCGTGCATGTCTAAAAGACAATGGTTTTCTCACCGAGGCAAGTCTCATCCAAAGCTATTCTCAGTCTTGCTCAAGAACTGATCATGAACAGGTTAGTTTTACTCCCAAGGAGACTTCTTCTAAAAAGGGTAAAGAGAAAGTTAGGGAACCATCAACCCCCTCTGCTAAGAAATCATTTCATATCAGCTCTAAAACTACTAGTGCATCAAAATTCATGATTCCTGATGATGATGCTAAATTCTTTGAGAATTTTGCTATAAGAGTGGGAATTGCATCTGGTATGCCAAGTTGTGGTAGTTTATTCAAAAGCACAGAACACAACGTCTTTTATCGATTGCTGCTTGCGCGAGGGATTATGAATCATCAAACTGTTGATTTTGCATATCTTGACAAAGCTGGCATCTCTGTGCAACATTTGGTTGAAAGATTGGAGATTTTTTAATATTGTCTGCAGTCTGCCAATGTATATACTGAATTGACTGCATATTTCTACTCTAACCTTTCTATTTGTCACCAAACTGGCTTCAGTTCACTATCGGTGATAAAAAAATATGACTTGAAAGCTGAGGATCTGGCTTTGATTATTGGAACTAACAATTCCAAGTTTACGCCATTAGAAGTAAGCCTAGAAGATGCTTCAAAAGCAGCCTCAAAAAGTCAAAGTTTTGGTCAAGACTCTAAACACTATATTTCATACTCTAATCTGACCAGAAGAACAGCGATCTTGCATAAGATTATCATCAACTGCTTAAAGTCCAAAGCTGCTTCCAAAACTGACTTGTCCAAATTAGAAATCAAGCTTATTTGGGCTATTCTTAATGGAAAGTCGTTTTCTCTTCCACATATCATCATCTTCCAAATATACAGGGCACTCCAAAAGGACAAGGGACAGCTTGCATATGGTGCACTCATCTCTCGCATCTTTCTGTTTTTAAATATATCTGTTCCTAATGAGTTGCGCAATACTATTATACCTTGTATGATTGTTGGGGAAAAGATGCTTCAAAAGATGAAGAATTTTGATGATATAAGAGAAAGAGCAAGCAAAGCTAAGGGTAAAAATGCTCAGCCCTCAGAAGCTAAATCTATAGGGAAAAGGAATGACAAAGAAAAAGGGGAAAGGAAAAAAACATAACCAAAAAGAAAGCAGACTGTTTCTACCAGCCCACTTAAGGTGTACAGAAAGAAAAGACGATTTTTTCTTCAAGATGAAGATGATGAACACCTTGCAACAAGACAACATAATGATCCAGATCATGTTTCTGAGCCTAATACAAAGGTTTCAGAACCATCAACTGGGGACTCACATTTGAATCAGCAGGATGATATCTCACAGAGGACAGATGTAAGTCAATCTCCATTTGAACCTGAAGAAACTTTAAAAGACACTACTGCTGCAGAACATGCAGATATTCAGGGGGAGATTCCTGCAGAAATAGAAGATTAGTTCGAACAACCTGCACCAGAAAACGTCTAGAGAGAGACTTCTAAGAACATGACCATTATGACTCTTCTGCTGGAAATCAAGCAAAAGCAAGTTGCACTTGAAGACAATGTGAAGAATCTTCACAAAATTATTGAGGAAAACAACCAGATTCAACATCTTCAGGCAGAGAAAGACAAGGCAGAATTAAGGGAGGCCATTGGTCAATGCTCTACAAAGATAGATGAAGTTGTTTCCATTCTAAACAACTTTCAACTTATTTGAACCCCTTCCAAGAAATAACCTGCTTTTCATTCCCTCCTTCTAAAACCATTCCGGATTTGTATTCATAACATATGCTTTTGATACATTGCTTGAATGATCTATAACAATTCTTTATTCTGATCATTATTCTTTTTGTTGATGACAAAAAGGGGGAGAAATTGTACAGATAATGTTATACTAACACTTTGATTTGCAGGTTATACAGATTATTCTCAGAGTAAGAGAAACACACAGATCTTACGAGACTACACATTTATATATATGTGTTTCATACACTTAAAATAATTATTCCTTTCATTTTTCATTGAACTTAATTGAATCTGCATGGAAGAATTGTCACCATTGAAAAGGGAGAGATTATTGAGGAAAATTCCTAATGGATTTTGAAGCTGACAAAACTCTCCATGTGTAACTTATGAATCTAACATATATTTATTTTTAGGCTAATGTATTCTGGAAGTTCAGAAGGAATTATCAGACTTTACAAGTTTTCAAAATTAAAAGTTCAAACGGCGATGCTGAAATTTTTCAGACGCTGAAATTTTGCAGACGCAGATACTGAAATTCTTCAGATGCAGAAGTTATTCAGATACATAAGTAATGAAGACGCAGAAGTTATGCATACACAGATGCTGAAATTTTTCAGATGCAGAAGCAAAACTTATTCAAAACGAAAAATAACTGCTAGTGATCTGGTATGGATTTCACAGAAGGAAAGTTTTGATTGAATCAATCTCAGTCAAATTGATTGACAATCAAATATTATGACAAGAATGCATTACAACGGATAAACCTCTGCTTATGGAAATCATGATTCTGATTGTATGAGTGATCAAAATCAATGGGATTCAGAATCTGTCATCCAACGGCTACTCAATCCTTTCTATACAAATCTGTCCAAAATGAAGATTGAAAGATGATCCTCTAAAAACTGTCCAATAGCTAGTTTGGAAGTGGAGGAATATTTAAAAAGATCAACGAGTAGCAGAAGAAAAAGATAAAATCAAGAATCAACAAGTCCAAAGTCTGAGCATACTCCAATCATTTCTCTTGTCTTTCTTGTGCCGAACATTAAGATCTTGAGGGACATTTTGTAAGAGTGAGTGTGTGAGATAGAGAGTCCTATCAAACACAAAAATGATATCACTCAGAATCTGCATTTCCTCTTGATTACATAGTAAAATCTAGCCAATAGACTGTCATCGTGGAGAGTGGACGTAAGCTTGCTATAAGCCGAACCACTATAAACTTGTGTGCAGTTTTTCTATCCGTTATCTCTCACTTTATATATTGCACATTAAGAGCACAGTCTATATAAACTGTTTTGACTCTTAATTGTATTCAGACTCAACTGTGGTCTTTCATTTCTGCTTAAATTTGCAAAAATTATTTAGGATCACCTATTCACCCCCCTCTAGGTGATCCCTGCTAGCCACATCAAAAGGAGTTCTTTTTGCAAAGATAGATACATATCTAGTATAATCCATCATCAGTGGGAATAAGATTCGTTAGCTTAGCCGTATCTATGTTAAGCAATAGATAATTTGATAAGCAGATGCACACGCAGACAGACCCTGACTTGTTGGTTGTTTACACAATTCAACTAAATCCCAAGATTGGATAGTTAGTACCTTGGACATAAACTGAAATTGATCACTAGCATTCACGGCAAACTGAATAAGACTTTTGGGTTTATTTCTGAATTTAGACTTCACGTTTTTATACCAACCAGAGGAGTCATTGTTCCTAGAGAAATCATACTTAAAAGGATGCAGCACTGGCTAAATGATCACGTAGCATACGTGGGTCACTTGTTTTTTTCATACTGTTTACTATTGAACTCAACAAGACTTTCTGATAAATCTCGCTCATGATTATGCAAGACTCCAGCGCGGTACATTCTACCGCGGAAATCCACGAAGGCTGGAAGATAAAAAGTATAACCCTCTAATGCTGATGCTTGTTTAATAAGAAATCCTCATACCTAGCGCTCTGCACACACTATTGAAATTCTGGTAGCAAGTAGTCTAGCCTACAAGTCAAACAGGCTGTTGTCATGTTAATGTTGGCTAGTTTACACGGCATAAGAAGACCAGCTTCCTCTAAAGAGGAACGTCGTTCCTTAATGAAATGCAGAAGTGTGCTGTTGACCTCAGAGGGCACGAGTGAGTTTTTGCCGCTGTACACTGCACCTATACTGCTGTACAGATTGAGTTTCATGGGCAGAAGATTGAAGTCAAAATTGCACGTAGCATAACATGGCAAAGGGAAATGAATTTTCTTATCAAGGATCGAATTAAAATTCACCTCCGTTGACGAAGTTATCAACTCTCTCTCCAGCAAAAATCTGACCAAGTCGGTCCCAATTGCAAAAGCTTCTCCATTGACTTTCTTTTCCCTTATCTCACCCTCTGTTGATTCAGAATCAACCTCGTCTTTGTGCTTCTCTTTATAAACTACTTTAGTGCACGACCTTCAATTTGGGATTGAACTCGTACAGCAGCATCCAGTTGGTCTATCAAAGTAATGAGCTTAACAGCCGATGATTCTTTTACACTGCTGAAGACTAATCCCAACACATAAACACGGATGGCCACCAGCGTATAGGTACCTTTTGAAAAAGAAATAACATACTGCTCCTCTTCTTTTAATAAATCCTTGATAAACTCTTTTGCAGTAGGAGAATCAACCAAAACCAATCGATTCAGCAAATAAGGTGAGGTCTTAAACACACTCTCCTCGTCATAATTCATTGTTAAATTTTCACATTTTCATTTGTAAAGAAAATAAATTTTCCATTTTGGTTATTTTGTTGTTAATTAACAACAGAGAAACCTCATCGTGATACATTTTAATATTTTTAGAACTTGACTCAAGATTTATCTTAAGATTGTCAATAAAATGATACCAGAACTTCTCAATGATCATATTGTTTGACTGGGATGAATTTTTTTCCTATCATTTTATCTACTAACCATTGCTGGCAAGCAGACAAAGAATAAAATCGAATCCAATTTTTTTTTTCCCGAAAGGAAGGATAGAATTGTGAAGGGAAAGAATATATCATACTGAAAAGTTTGACTATGAAGACCATACTAAAAAGTTTGACTGTGTAGACTCACATCTGTGAGTTTTGCTTTTCAGCAATCTAGAAGTCTAAATAGGATTCTCCAAATTACCGTCTCTGGTGGGGAACAAACCTAACCTGAATAGGTAACTTGCAGGTTGGTCGTAAAAAGTGTCCTACGGACAGGATGTGTAATCCCTAGGCTTCATGCTCATCCTCCTACACCCTTGCCAATCAGAAGAGCTTTGAAGAACGAAGGAAAGAAATGGAATGGGAAGGTATTATCAGACGCACGGAAAAGATGCATGTGACTGGTTGCTCCACTCCATCATCAGACAGCAATGACAACTTTTTGTGTTTGTCTGCCATATGTTGTATGCTTGTTGGCCATTTGTTGTTTGTTGGCCATATGTTACATTATTGATGTAAGTTTGTTTTTTCTTTTCCTTTTGCCCATAAGGCATGGTTAGTAACGCTTCAGAGGCAAGAGAGCCTCCTAGAAATAAACCAGCGTCCTTGAATATAATGCAAGCCTAATACCACTCTTTCCTTCCCTTTAAATACCTGTCTAATATTAAAGACTTTAGAACGGTAAGATAGCACCTCATGTCTGTGGTATGCTCTACGCTCACCTCTATAAGGACCTTGTGTATCAGAAATTGAGATCCGAAGCCTTATGCCTTGAACAAATATTAAAGCTAGATAATAAAAGTCGATCCAGATTGAGTAAGGATTGGGAGATACCTTATTAGGGGACTGAATACATGCATTAGTTTTGATATTCTTCTGGGCATAGCCCCTTTTAGGCCTTTTAGAGGCCCAAAGAACTTGATAATGCGGTCCCAAACACACCTTATTTCATTGTTACGGAGCGATGGCCGGCAGCGGCCGTATGTGGTTGATAATGAGTGACTATAATGTTTTATTTTATTTTATTTTTGTATGTCCTCTCTCTCTCTCTCTCTCTCTCTCTCTCTCTCTCTCTCTCTTACTCTACCTCTTTGCAGAGAATGAGTGTCGCACCATACATCTAACACTAAACATCCCCACTCTATCCCACCCGATTCCCTTGCCCAGTGGGTGAGTGAATATAATGTTTGAGGTGTTAAGACTCTGTGATCAATCTGGGGCTTAATATAATTGGGATGTTTCTCAAGACGACATAATTTATCTTTCTTTTAATTTAAAGCGAGGATTTTAGGAAAATAAAGGATGCAAAATAATTGCGAAGCAATAGGCGTAGAGACGAGCTTTTGTCCTTTTCAATTAAGAATAAAATATAATTATTACGACTCTCGAACATGAAATCCTATTGTCTCACGTCCAAAAAGGATATGACATCCAAAGTTATGAGCTCCACTCTTGCTGTATATCCTCGTAGAAGAACACAAGCGCAATCTACGAAGCACGATCCGCACAAAGCTCTTTCTCGCATCCTCTGGACTTCGTCTTCCAATCTTCACACACAACGGCAAGCGATGCTTGAGATGACCCGCCACGGGTCATGCTCTCGACCGAGCTATCTCTAATCTCTCGAGCCCTACGTCTCATTCTCTTCCCTTCTTCTCCCCTCATCACGGCCCTCACCACCCTCTCGATCTCCTTCCTTCCCACCACCTTCCTTCCCCCCTCGATCGATGGCCTAATGGCGACGCCGACATCTTCCACCAGCATTGTTGCGTTCGTCCTCTGCTCCGCATAGAGCGGCCAGGCTATCATCGGCACGCCTTTGGCCAAGCTCTCGACGGATGAGTTCCAACCGCAGTGCGATAGGAATGCTCCAATCGAGGGGTGGCTCAGTATGGCCACCTGGGCAGCCCAAGAGGACACCACCATGCCTACCTCTCGAGTCTTCTCCTGGAAACCCTGTGGTAGATGCTTGGTCGGATTGTCTTCCTCGTCGCTCCCCACGTTGAAAAACGCAGCTGAGACAAATTGCTAATCTTTCAGTTGATTGGATAATACATAGAGTTTAAAAATACTACTGTAAGTCTCTAGTGTACACACAGATATGCACAAATATTATAGGGTTCTTTCGTGGTGAAATCAAGATTGACATATTTCGTGATGCGATGAAAAGAACAGTCAATAGATGCACAAATTGAGATTAAAGGATCCTCAACTTAATGGATCAGTTAAAAGTATTATCGATGTAGATTATATGCACCGTACCAGTTTGATTCAGCGGTCACCTAGAGCAAATATCATCGTGTGTGGAATACCACCTAGATGTCAACTTGCACTTTATTTGATTCATAAAATGATTGGTCTCCCCTCATATTCGAGTCTCTCTAGAAAGCCCTACGAAACCCCAACTTTCGGTACACTGAATGCGTCCCCTTTTTCAGTCTTTTCCAGTCCCTGAAATGATAATAGCTCTCTCGCTTTTCATGGGGAACTACTTTTCATGTGAGATGTCCGATAGATGTGTCCGGTAATTAACAGAAACCCTTTCTGTTTTCGTTTTGTCACATCATTATCTTCTGTCGAGATTTGCCACTCTATGTAGCATTTCGGTACAGCAAGTGGCAACAACTCAAGGAATATTCCCAGTTGCCAAGCACGCAACTGTAAAAGCATAAGACAAAAAAGAGAAATTGAGATAAAAAAAATATAATCTAAAATTAGGCGGATAAAATATTAGCAACCTCTTGGTTTGGATGAAGTAAATTATGTGAGCAAATCACGTCCTTCGTTTGGAGCAACCTTAAGGTACACTCATATTCTAATTGGAATCATATACAAAAGAGAAATGATTAAGTGATAATTAATCTACCGTGAGATTCACAGTATATCCTGAACCACAAATAAATAAATAATAAATAATTATAAATTGTTACAGAGACTACTCTCTCAAGAATTTGTGATTCATGATATGTTGTTATTTTCCAGTGGTCCAAAAACTAATATTCTAGCAAAATCTCATACAAAATGAGCGATCGGTAACTCATAATCATTTGCTCAAGAACCCACCTTATAATAGGAAAGAAAATTTGATGTGGTTTTTACCCTTGGCCGTTACATTAACATTTGAAATTACCTCAAATTATTCGAATTATTGCTTAATTCGATATCGAGATGATAATTCTTATTTTGTCAGGAAATTCAGATATTGTCTCGTTGGCCAACGCGACACGCTCTCATTGAGGAGTTTCTTGGTCTTACCCGAGGCAGAGGCATCCGTGGGCTTCCGTACGATCCACAAGAACCGCTGCTGGCTCAGCTCCAGACCCCAGGCCATCTCGACCTGCTGCTCCCTCGTCAGCGTCCCGCCGCTTCCCAGCGACACCAGCACGACCGACTCTTCCGGTTGCCCGTCCAGCCACGCGAGGCACTCGGCATCCGTCGAGCGCAGCCCCTCCACGTCGCCATCGCCATGCACGAGCGGCCCTATCGCGTGGACCGGTGGGACCGGCACCTGCCTATAGAAGGAGTCCTCCCTCAGCGCCCAGAGCGCACCCGGCTCGAGGCCCTCCCACGTGTTCAGGAAGATCCCGGCTGCTGTCGGCAACCGGCTGACGTGGTACAGGTACCACCGGTACTCCTCGTTTTTTCGGTCCTTCACCTGGTCCAGCAGGTCGTCCGGTCGGATCGGCGGGCAACCAGGAACCCGGACCGGCCCTGGCAAGTCCACCAGTTCGCCCGTCGCCTCGCGGTCGAGCGTCGGCAGGTACAACGAGAAAGCAAGCATCGTGGCCGACGACGTGAAGAACGAGTAGGTCGGGATGCTGAGCTTGCCAGCGACGTCGAAGGCTTGAGTGCAGAACAAGTCTACAACTAGCGCGCTCGGGCTCAGCTCGATGAGCGTGGCTTCGAGGCTCTTGAGGCTTGCTTCGACGACGAAGCATATGCGGGTGAGGACGCGAGAGTCTTCCGGGACGACGGAGGCAGTGTCAATGGCCGGGAGGCCGAGCACGTGCAGGTCATGCGGGAGGCCCGGCGCATTCAGTAGCTGCTCTTGAGCTGGGGTCGGGTCGACGGTGGTGACCACGAGGAAGGTGACGCGGAAGCCGTGGCCGACGACAAGGCGCTTCGCGAACTCGAGGAGGGGGATGACGTGGCCGAGCCCCGAGTTCGCTAGGACTGCCACGTGGGGCTTGTCGTCATGGTGGTCGGCGACGTGCGACGCAGTTTCCGGCATGGTGTGGGTTTGGGGGTGAACGGGGCAAGGGAAGCGGGAGATGGAAAGCGCTTGTGTGGTGTTGGCTTTTTCGAAGCGTGCATGTGCATGCGTGTCTTCTTATAGACTGATGATTGATATTGCACTCCGGTCCCGCTACGCCAGCCACCCACCACCACTCCTTTCATTGATCGCCACAAGTTCAAAGGGGGCGGCCCACTCTTCACCTTTACTCTCCTAGCCTTCACCATCCGTCACTTTCTGTTCCCCGTTACTGTCTCTCTGCACCTTCTCCTCTGCTGCAATCTCTCTCTCTCTCTCTCTCTCTCTCCCTCTCTCTCTCTCTCCCAACCGAGAATCCAAGAGGACGATGAGCCCCCCGTGGATAGAATCCAAGCCGAGAAAGAAGATGAAGGAGAGCACAGGAGAGAGCTGCTTCGGCTTAGATAAATCTGGAAAATGGCCCCATCAGCGGGATAAAAATGGAGAAGAGATAGAGAGGGAGAGGGCTTGGCTCGGTAGTCGGTAAATCTGGAAAAGCTTTAGCTAAAGGAAAGGGAGTGATGGTGGCCGGAAACGAAGAAGAAAATGCGGGTGCGAAAGAACTCGAAAACTGGAGCAAGAGTGAAAATGGAGAGGACTTTGTACTTTTATATCTTCTCTCGTCCTCCCACTGTCAACATCATGCACAGTGTTCTTTTTACTAAACTGTTCACGAACAGTGTACAAATCTAATTGTTTATTTGCTTAAAACTTACTTCGTTAGCTCATCTGAATTGTGTAGGTTTACAAATCTACGTATCCTGTTCATGGCATCACACTGGCATAAAGCAATTATCGACGGTGCGCGTCTGAAAAATGTCATGGCTTTACATACCAAGAAAAGGAATGCGTTTTCCCCAAGAATGAACCCAATGCCTCTTCTGGATTGGTCCGGAAGCATCCGAAACACTCAACCTGAGGTCCCTAGTCTCGTTAAACTGACCACCGGACCTTCCCCAACAAGAGTTGATTGGGATTGACGCGTCTGTTGGACCCAACGAGTGCTCGTTACTCCAAATTTGATTATGGACTCATCACTGTCAACAACGTTTATTTTGGGTCTTTTTTTGAGAAAACTCATCACTTTGGGGCCTTATTTAAAATTTTCCCATTTCCAAATGAAGGAAAAAATCACGAGCCCACTAGCCAGCTAGGATGTCTACTAAGTCCATTGTCGGTGTACGATTTTTCTACGCATTCATCATTGGACAAAACGTACGTAAAAAATTTAGTATGCCGGACAATGGACCTGATAATTCTTCTTATATCCATATATAGTACCTGATTATATCCATGTAATATGCGTTTCGCTCACGGACCAAAATTCGAGACGTACGTAACGTTTCAGAAAGAAATTGATGGCTTGAAAAGAAACGCACGCTTAAACATAGATGGTTGTCCTTTCGTGAGCATTTGCAGTATTCATATTTGTGGATGATACTATATAAGATGGACCGACTGATAAATGTCGTATATGTGTCCCGGAGGATCGGGAGAGTATTATTATTTGAACTCTTAGTGCATATTGGATTCAATGTGGTCCATGAATTTTTAATTTGTTTAACGTGATCCATGAATTTTAGCTTAATATGCAATATAGTCATTGAAGTTTTAATTTATTCAATATGGTCAATGGACTTTTGATACATGTTCAACTCAATATAAAAATGTTCAATGTTGTTCTTTCATTAATTCAAGTTCATGGACAAATTTGAACATTTTCATAAAATTCTGGAACTAAATTAAACATGTACAAAAAATCAATAGATTATATTGAATAAATTGAAAGTTCATGGACCACATTGCACATTTGTCTACAATTTAGAGACCATATTAAACAAATTAAAAATTTAAGATCATATTGCATAATGGATTAAAATTCATGAATTATTTGTGTCATTTTCCCTTGGACAAAAGACCTGAAGGTGCTCGTCGTCATATCTAGCTTGCAATTTTCTGAGTTCATTTGGGCCTTCACTCGATTGTAACTCGGGTCAAAATCGTCGGGAGGAAGATTGGGTCCAAACGTGAACTGGTGTGGTTGAGGCTCTTTGGAGTCACCATCTTTCACAAGTTTCATTGTGCGGCCCAAGGTCTCCCAACTTGAATATACCTAGATTAAATACGAAGAAGAAACCTAATGAAAGAAATTGAGTGCACGATGACGTAACGACAGTGTTTTCGATTAATGCTCAAATTTCTTAATTTGACCAAAAAGTCAGCCTTTAACCTGTGCATGCGTAATCTAATGTGGTACAACCTAAATCCTGTTGGGGTGTAATGCTCCCAATGTCTACATGCGGAAGGGATGCTATATGAGTGCGGGACTATATAAAAACTGATGACTATTTTTTCACCAACGATCGATTCGCACCACCGCTGACGAATTCGATCCTTGAAACGATGTTCTATGAAAATATATGTTTCACTAGCCGGTGAAATTCAGGTGTCAAAAAGCCAGTATGCCAAAAAACAACAAATTAGTATTTAATATGTAAAATCCATATACCAAATAAGTTGGCAAACTATACTGCAATTGATCTTTAGTTGGCAAGATATATTTCTTCTGATTATATAGGGGCACGATCGTAAGTCGGACAAGATATCGCTCAACAGTTCTCAACTGGAGGATTAAGATTCACGCGCACAAACTAGGATTAGATAGTCTTTTTGAAAAGCAAATTACATTACACGAACTAAAGGATGCTCCATCAAATTCGAGACGTACGTAACATTTCAAAAAGAAAATGGCAGCTTAATTCAACAAGGAAACGCGTCCGACACAAAGAGGGTGGGTCCCTTCGAGGTATATATATAGACGGCTTGTCCTTGCATGAGCATTTGTAATTATTCCATAAAAGGGGGACGATACTCTATGAAATGGACCGACTGATATATTTCATACCGGTGGACCAGGAGGGCATCATGATTTCACTAAAAAAACCAAGGTTTTAGCAACGAATTTTGCGAAGAAAAATTTAACAAAATTCGTCGCTAAACGAATTTGCGACAAATTTTACAACAGAAAAAAATCCGTCGCTAATTTAGTATCACAAAATTTAGCGACGGAAAATATCAATTTTCGTTGCTAATTTGCGATGAAAAAAAATTTGTCGCAAATTAGCCACGAACTTTATTCGTCACAAAAAATTCGTCACAAATTATCCACGAACTGTATTCGTCACAAATTAGACACAAACTGTATTCGTCGCAAAATTCGTCTCTAATTATTCATGGCAAAATTCGTCGCAAATTAGTCATGAAATGTGTTTGTCGCAAAATCCATCGCCAATGTGCCACGAAAGTTTTTTTTGGTCTCTAAATTGAGATGAAATTTTTTTTTTTGTCTAAAAATTGCGACGAAATATATTTGTAGCAAAATTCGTCGCTAATTTTTGATAAATTTTTTTTTGTCATTAATTTGCGACCAACTGATCAATGGTGAAATTCATCATTAATTTGCCATTCCAAATTTTGACTTTTGCCACGAATGTTGGTCCGGAACGAATTTAGTGATGATTTTTTATTAATTCTTTAGCGATAAAGTGTGCGACGAATATTGTTTACGGACGATTTGGATTTTAAATCTAATTAAAAACAAAATCAATTTCTAGAATTTATATTTAACATTGATTAAATAATAGAGTAACTGCAGCTCCAACGGGCTTGGTGCGGCAGTCGACACAACGGTCGGCCAATGAGCGAGGCCTCAGCACAGTTGTCGACACGGCCCTCGGTCACGAGCTAGGTGCTCGGCCACGGCAGGGCAAGTGGCCCAGCGAGCAGGGCGCGGCGACGGGCGACGGCCTGGGCGACTAGGCGACGAGAGGGCAAGCGTCACGGCCGGGAAGCAACCAGGCGAGCAGCGAGTGGCCGAGGCAGTAGCTGGGACAATGGTAGGCTCGGCCAAGCGAGCGGCTGAGCTTGCCAGGCAAGCGCAACGATGGCGACGACGAGCTAGGCGAGCGACTGCTAGGTGGTGACGGCAATGAGCGGCTGCTGGGTGGTGACGGCAATGGCGTCAGGCGGTGAGAAGGCGAGCGATGGGGACAACGAGTTGGCAATCTGGCGACAACGGGCTGGCCAGAATAGGGGGGTCGGTGTCGATGGTAATGGCATGCAGTGACTGGACGGCGGTCGGGGGCGGCACGACGGGGTTGCAGGCGACCAGATAACGCCGGGCGAGCAGTTGGACGTGACGTGAGCGAAAGGCTGTGCGCGAGCGAAGGGAAGAGGAAAACAGCCGGTAGGGGGGAAAAGCACAGCAGCGGATGGCAACGGCGACGGCGACGGGCAACCGAATGAGAACCATCGCAAGGAGGACGGCGCGCGACAATAGGGCGACAAGCAACGGTTGCTGGTCTGGGCAGAAGGTCGCACTCGCGGTTGGCTCAAGGCGACAGCGGTGGCGCGGCAGCCGGGAGGAGCCTGACTGCCAGACGGTGACACAGCGACCAAACGAGCAGTGGCAGCGCGCGGCAGTGGGGTCCCGTCAGTGAGCTATAGGCGGAGCAGCGGATTTGTGCGCGAGGAGGAAGACGAGAAGAAGAAGAAGAGGAAGAAGACAAGAAAAAGAAAAAAGAAGAGAGAGAAGGGGGCAAAAGGATAGTTGGGCAGGAATTTTTCTTTTTTTTTAGTCAAATAGGCGGGAATTTTTCCTTGTTTTGGTCAAATCCTTAGTCAAATTTGCGACGAATTTATTTTCCGTCACAAAATCCGTCGCAAATTTGTGACGGATTTATTTTCCGTCGCAGATTTATTTTTCTATCGCAAATTTGTAACGGATTTCAAAAATAAAGGGCCTTTTCCAATCAGTCACAAAATCCACCACAAATTTGCAACGGATTTATTTTTCGTCGCAAATTTGCAACGGATTTATTTTTCCGTCACAAATTTGCGATAGATTTATTTTTCGTCACAAAATTTACGACGGATTCCAAAAATAAAGGGCATTTTCCAATCCTTCACAAAATCCGTTGCAAATTTGCGATTGATTTATTTTCCATTGCAAAATCCGTCATAAATTAGCGACGGAAAATAAATCCGTCGCAAATTTGCAACGGATTTTGTGAGGGATTGGAAAATGCCCTTTATTTTTGGAATCCATCGCAAAATCTGTAGCAAATTTGCGACAGATTTATTTTTCGTCTCAAATTTGCAACGGATGCCAAAAATAAATGGTATTTTCCAATACATCGCAAAATCCGTTGCAAATTTGCAACGGATTTTATTTTCTGTCGCTAATTTGCGACGGATTTCTTTTCCATCGCAAATTTGCAACGGATTTATTTTTCCATCACTAATTTGCGACTGATTTATTTTCCGTCGCTAATTTGCGATGGAGGTGATCTTCGCGGCACATGGCACCCATTTTTTCAAATCCGTCGCTAATTTGCAATGGAATTAGCGACGGAAATATTTATACCGACCAATTTTTCAAATCTGTCGCTAATTCCGTCAGAACCTTGAGTAGATATGCTTCTGCACTTTTACATACAATGACACATTACTCATATTTGACGAATTAGTAAATGTCATGATCTAATTCGTCTAAGGGCGGCAAGTCTGGTGATGTTTTTTTTTTTTCATTAGAGCAACAGAGGAATGTCAAACAACTACGGGAAATTGTTGCGAAATAAGCCGATGTGACTAGCATTACGAACACTATGGAGAAAAATGACTGATGTGGATGTCGTTGTTACAAACAGACTCGATCGACGCTTTCTCAAATAACAATAAGGCTCTGATACCAAGTCAAGAATGTGATAAAAAAAATTAAAAGCAATATATATATATATATATATATATATATATATATATATATATATAGATATCATTGTCAAATGAAGACCACACGAACTTATTTATCAGTTTTATATGATGACTATCTAAAAGGGAAAATGTCAATTACAATCAATTAAAGGAAATATGGGAAATCTTCTAAATATTTCTCTAATAGAATAAATATCATCTATTCACTCATCATTCAGATGTAACCTTTTAGGAGTAATTCGTCTAATTGATTAGATCAAATTGGTTAGGTCTAAATAAGAATATCTCTTTTATATGATCTCTTATAGATATCCCCATACAGATACATTGACTTTACATTTCATACATCCACCCGATTCCGATCTATTTGAAAATTGCTATAATTTATTTACCCATATATTTACACATACATAAGAGCTACATGCGGAGGAAACTGCCATATTCAACTAAATAGATATCTGTGTTATTTATATTTAAGTCTTGAAAAAAAAGAAGATAAGATTTGCAACTATCAAATCTGAAAAAGCTTATTTGAGATAAGAACATTTTAAGAAATTATCTAATATCTTGAGTTTATAATAGATCTTCTTATCTAATTTGAATTTGTAATATCTAATCTCTCTTAGAATTGGACGTGTAGCAAATCA
Organism: Syzygium aromaticum; assembly: GCA_024500025.1. Classification (NCBI taxonomy): domain Eukaryota; kingdom Viridiplantae; phylum Streptophyta; class Magnoliopsida; order Myrtales; family Myrtaceae; genus Syzygium; species Syzygium aromaticum. Next base: position 35,010,403 of record CM044892.1, read on the forward strand.
TCCAATCTCTTTTGAATTTGAACTTGTGACAATCATCCAATGTAGTTTGAATTTCAATTAATAATTGATAGTTTGCATTAGATTGATTTCATTAGGCAACATTTAGTTTGTCTTGTGATAGAGTATATTCCTTATGTAGTCCTCGTCCTTATCACATGAGATTGAGACATGGTAATCATCGTGATTAGACTTAGAAGAACTTAGGTTTAGTTTTAGAACACTACAAAAAAACAAGGTTTTAGCGACGAATTTTGCAACAAAAAATTTGGCGAAATTCGTCACTAAACAAATTTGCGACGGATTTGTTTTCCGTCACAAATTTGCGATGAAATTTGCGACGGATTTATTTTCCGTCGCAAATTCCAACGCTATGTTTGCGACGGATTTATTTTCCGTTGCTAATTTGCAATGAATTTTTATTTTGTCGCAAATTTGCGACGAAAACTTTCCGTCGCTAAATTTCGTGGTAAAATCCTTGTTTTTTTGTAGTGTTTGAACTCTGCTTGTCAATTTTGTCAAATGTGGGAAGAGTTCCACGAGAGACGAAGTTAGTCTTCTTGGTTCCAATTGCCAACATGTATTAACAAAAATTTCCACGCCTTCTTTCTCCTTGAACTTTTCTTTTTTTTCCTTACCCTTCTTTCTGTTTCCACTAAATAGAGTTGAACTGTTGCACACAACTTGCATTTGAATCATATGATATTCGGAGAAAGTCGTGGTACAGCCTTTAGCCGCAAGTTGCAAATGTCTCGTTACATGTGTGGATACGACTAGGGGAGAGCAGTTCCAGATTTCATACAGGTTTCACCTAGAACCCAAAATCTATCCATGGGAACAGGTTTCTCATTTTTTGAAATCCGAAACCTATCTTGTCATAGGTTCTAGGATCAGTTTTAGGGCCTCTACAGGTTCCACATGTATTATTAATTGAATAATTATGGTAAATCATCATCTTTAATGACTACCACTCGCTAATATGATCTACTAATCACAATTTATATTTAGACACATGAAAAATGTGAAACATTAATAAGTCATAAAATGAAATCCCAAACTAATAGTTCCAGATTATACACTCATCATTTAATACTATGGAACACTGTAAGATAATGCAACGATATAGATCGAGAAAAAAATACAAAAAACTTGTTTAAGATTTCAGGTTCTAGATTTCACTTACCTAGAATCCGAAACCTACCCGTCGAAAAAGATTCTCTGATTTTTGGAATCTGAAACCAACCAACAATCCATGGACCTTACAGGTTTCCACTAATCAGATTCTCAAATTTCAAGGTTCCTGGAACCGGGAACCATGCTCATGCCTAGATGCGACCTTCCATTTGGCTAAGATTACTGTGAAATAGTGGAAAAGCACAAAAGGTTTTGTAGATTGGTGGAAATTGATGTTATTAGCTAGGGAAAACAAATATGGGGAGACATTTACCGAATATTTAAAGTTAGGCTGACCATTTTTTTTTCCCTTTTTCGTCATTCAATGGGCACGGTTAGAATTGTTAGACTTGACAAGATTCAACCCATTTATGTGACTTATCAGGTCTATTATTTAACATTTGACATGAGCCCAATTTAATTAAATATATTATGGGTCATATATTTGTGATATCCAATTAGGCATATCTTAAACTTTGATGGACGGTTGAGATTTGATAGTGCTAGGATTGGTCCATCATCCCTCTATATAAAGTCTCTCTTTGGTGGTAAAGATTCATATCTACAAGAAGACATCTTCTCTCTCATTGGATCAATAATGGTTTTCTTTGATTCGGGTATGCTATATTTATCAATTTAATCTCATGTTCATGTGATTGAAAAAACATATTGATCTAACAAGAATTAGCTGGTTTCACATAGGGGGACTAGCACAACAATCTTACCACCATGACCCTTCCACTTAAATCTAAATCACTTAAGATGCACAAATCAAACTACGAACATGGAATTCCTTAGTCGAAAATATGGAAATGCCTTCACTAATAGATTAATTTCAATGTGAGTCAAAGAGAGCACTAACTAATTTAGTGTACGTTGACTACATTAAGAGGTCCAAGTGACCTTTATAAGATAAAAAAAAGATAAATATCCATTATTTTCTAAATAATATAAATTAGACAAGGGTATTCGCACGTTTCCTTGACTAGAGAATTTTGATTAGAAAAAAAAATTCACGTATTAAAGATGGGAAAGTTTATCACGGGCGTCAAACGTCGAACCATTTGGGTTCCCTCAGTAGAGTCCGGGTTCCCACTACCTTGAACAACGTCGCTGACAAAGACACCAAAGCTGGTCGTTCTAATCATCATTTCCCATCAATTATATCACATCGTACGTAAGTTACGAGCCCCGTAACTTTCGACCCTACGGGAATAAAGACGAGAAGGAGCTGTAGGATTTTAAAAAGGGTTCTATACAATTTCACTTGAGACAAAAACAAAAAAAAATTATTAAAAATTATTTACGTTACTATCGATCGTGCCACGCAAGACAGCCGGCATCCACATTGGCGATTTTTGATCAAAATTGATGGACTCAATTGACAAAATGCAAAAAAAATTTAAGATTCAATTAATAAAAATTAAATATATTTAAGAATTTTTAAACTATTTCCCCCTAAGTAGGTAGACAAATTATATTGCGATTGATCTTTAGTCAGAAAGACATAATTCTTTCTGATAATATAAGGGCGCAACCGTTAGTCAGACAAGAGATTGTTCGATCATTCCCAAACGGAGAATTAAATACGCACATACTAACTAGGATTCGAAAGTCCTTTGAAAAAAGAAGAAGAATTGCACGAATTAAAGTACGCTCCATCTTCGACCAAAACAAAAAAAGTACGCTCCACCAAATTCGAGACCTACGTACGTGACGTTTCAAAAAGACATTGACGGCTTGGATGGTTTGTCCTTCCATGAGCATTTGTAACTATCACCATGGGAGGAGACTATATGAAATGGACCGACCGATCATTTTCGTCCAGCGAATCGGGAGAGAATTATGATTTGAACTCTGCTTGTCAATTTGTCAAACGTGGGAAGATTTCAACGAGAAACGAGGTTGGTTTTCTTGGCAAGTTGTAAATGTCTTGCACTAGGAACTCACCTGTGTGGACACGACCTTTCTATTTGGCTAAGGTTACTGTGTCTCGTAATGAAAAAGCATAAATGGTTTTCTAGATTGTAGAAAATTGAGGGGACTAGCCAGGGGAAAAGCAACGTTACCATCATGGCCCCTACTCCAATCCGCGTCTCCCCAAGCACATGAATCGGACTACAATCATCGATTCCTTAATCGAAAGTATGAAAACGCAATTGCCACTTAATTAATTCTAGGATGGGCCATTTAATTTAATACACGTCAAATATATTGATAAACCCATGTGATCTTTACAAGATTAAAGATGAAAATGCATCAATTTCTGAATAATATAAATTGGACAAGGGTATTCACATGTTTCTTTGGCGCAGTAATAAACATTTCCTTCTATTTGATCCTTCCCATTGGTAAAGTTACATCCAACATAAGTTACAACTTACAAGTCCATGTTTTTGACACAACGGGAGTATTTTTATGTTTTTGGATCGATCTAACTTCTTAATAAAGACGAAAAGGAGCTACACGATTTCGAAGTTCCTACTCATGTTCTTTGTCGTCTAGGCCTCTAGTACTCAGCGAGAACGAACCATCGAGATCAATTTGTCCCTTATCTGTTTACCTTTAAAGAGTATTTCTCGAAATCGAGGATGCAATTTCACTTTCTATAAAAGTAGCATCAATCTCATAATTGCCGAGTCTGAGTTACTACACAAAACAATAACCCGCATTTCAAGATCAATTGCAGTGCCACAACATGAAGTATGAAAGGTATCATGTACGTCAACAAACTTGAATGAGACTACATGAGCGTAGATTTGAGTATGATATGAATGCACAATTCACGTATAATGTGAGTTGTACTCGAAAGAAAATCTTTTAACAATACCTTAATTGATTCGGGATAGATGGGTTGAATTTTTTTTTCTGACACTTTCCCATTTTATCAAGATAGCTAACACGATTTGTCCAATGGACCCGATTTCATGGTGCAATTATACATTCTTCGTTTTGTGATGGGAATTACAACATCCACGCGAGGGCATCGTAAAAAAAGGCAACTTAAGTACATAAAACTATCCGACCAAAAAACAAAGTACATAAAACTATGTTTTTTAACGTGATCATCAAGCTTGCTTAAATCATGCCGAGATGGAGTTCTATTACACGATGCGCATGTAGAATTATTGTGAAAATGGTCAAATATATATAACATATATAATTTTAGAAATAATATGAAATTAAAATAGGAAGATGGAATGTTATAGATGATTAAACAGAAATTAAATTAATGGAGTAGTTGAGAGGATGAGAGAGTATAATTGAAGGGTTAATCCCTCTTTTTTCTTTCTAAAAACTGGACTTGATGTTTTTCTGGGGTAAAATCTCGGACTTGATGTTGTCTGGTTATAGAAAGTCGTGTGGTTATAGAAGGTTCTGTAACCTGTCAACGTTAAGCACAGTAACATGCAGATTAGACATGTGTAATCCTTGGAGTAGAACCTTCTATAACCATTCGACGTTAAGCACTGTTTGCACATACCCTTCGAGTACATCTCCCATCATTTCTCTTCTCTCTTTCTATATATATAACCCTTTGAGGAGATCTTCCATCATTTCTCCTCTCTCTCTCTCTCGTCAAAGCTTATCCAAGACCAGCTCGAGCGCACGATTCCGAGAGAGTGAAGAAGGGCCCCAAGAGAGACGAAACGGCGGCTCAGATGATCCACAAGGTGTTCACGATATCGATGCTACTGACATGGAATGTGGTGAGACAGGAAGATCTCAAACCTGGGGATCACATCTATACTTATCGGCTATATGGCTTGTACACCCATCATGGTTAGTGACTCACCATCGTCTTCTTCCTTTTCCATTATCCTAATTATCTTTTCTTAACGTGGTTATGTGAAGTGGCTCGACTTAATTATCCTTTCTTATCTTTCGTTTTTGGCCAAAGAACAGTAGTTGTGCGTGCTTGATAGATCATTTCAGCATTATCTTGCCGTTGTCTTCTTCTTTTCGTTTCAAGGGCTGTTCATATTGTGAGGTTTTGTTCATTTGGATTGCACGTGGATTTTCATAAGAGGCAAGTCACAAAACCATGAACAGTTCATTGGTTTGGATGTCCATAGCTATTCGCTTCTCATTCCCTATTCACAATTTGATATGAGTATTATTTGGAAAACCGATTCTTTTTCTATATTGCATACTCATTATTGACTATAACAGGAATCTATGTTGGAGAGGACTATGTGATTCACTTCACAAGAATGGGGGTCGACAAGACGAGTCTCGATTGCTTCCGACGAGAAGGCGAGAAACTCCATCCCCTCCACTCATATGCATATGGACGGCCACCACTAGAGTATTGGCTGATGAGATGGGGGACTTGCACAACCTTGCCCGTTACCAAATCCCCCCAAGAAGTCATGAACAAGGCTCGCGAGCTTCACAAGGGCAACGGTTTTGGCGAGTACGATCTCATAAATAACAATTGCGAGCATTTCGCCTCGTTTTGCAAGACCGGCGTTCGGGCAAGCGCACAGACAACACTAGTCAGTGCTTGCAAGGGAAAAATCAAGAAAGCCAAAGAATGGTTGGCAATTTATATTGCAATTGATCTTTAGTCGGCAAGATATATTTCTTTATGATAATGTAAAGGGCACGACCATAAGTCCAACAATATATCTCTCAACCATTCCCAAATGGAGAATTAAAATGTGCACACACTAATTAGGATTAGATAGTCATTTGAAAAAAAAAATTACATGAATTAAAGTACGCTCAATCAAATTCGAACCAACAATGAAACGCCAGGAGAGAATTATGATTGGAACTATGCTCGTCACTTTGTCAAATGTGGGAAGAGTTCAACGAGAAACAAAGTTGATTTTCTTGTTGCACAACTTGCACTTGAATTTCATGTAAGTATTCTTACAAAGTTATGATATAGGCTTTTAGCCACGAGTTTCAAATGTGCCGTGCTAGGTACTTAGATGCGGGGATGCCACCTTCTATTGGGCTAAGGGTAATGTGTCATGGTGAAAAAGGATAAGATGGTTTTTGTAGATTCGTGAAAAATTGATGGAACTAACCCAGGGGAACTAATAGGGAGAGACATTACCGAATATTCAAACAAGGCTAATTCTTTTTCCTCTTTTTTATAATTCAAGAGCACGGTAATAATTTGCCGGTCTCGTGTGTAGCAGAACTAGCACAGCAACTCATCATGGCGACCCTCCCACTTAAATCTGAGTTACTTAAGGCGCATGAGTCAAACCACAACCATCGATTCCTGAACTAAAAGTATGGAAATGCCCTCACTATTAAATTAATTTCCTGATGGGCCAAGTAAATGGCGCTAATTAAGTCAGTACACGTGGTATAAATTGAGATGTCCGAGTAATCTTCACAGGATAAAAGATGAATATCCATCAATTTCTAAATAATATAAATTGGACGAGGGTATTTACACGTTTCTTTGACTAGAGAGCGTTTGTTACGAAGAAAATTTCCATGTATGAAAGATGGGAAAGTTCGTTACGGCGTCAATCGTCGAACCAACACGGGTTTCCTTAATAGAGTCAAAAGTTCCACCACCTCTGGACAACGTAGCTGACAAAGGCACTGAGGAGACGGTTCGTTCTATTCATGATGTTCCCATCAATCAAGAGACGGCAACGTAAGTTATATGAGCCCGTACTTTAGACACGACGGCAAAGTTCTTGTGCGTTGACTCAAATGTTCGTGCGCATCAAACGGACTTCTTAAAAAAGACAAAAAGGAGCTATACAATTTCAATGATTTTAGGTCTCTAGTACTCGGTGAGACCAACCAATCGAGATGAGTTTTCAAATCTATTGACTGAGTGGGAGATTCATCGACTGATTTGTCTCTTATCTTTTTTGAAGCGTTTCTTGATGTCGAGGATGCAATTTCACTTGAGATAAACATAGCATAGTCGTTAGACGAAATAATAACCCACATTTCAAGATAAATTCCAATGCCTTCTCATGAAGTATGAAAAAGTATCACATATGTCAACAAACTTGAGCTAGGCTACATTAGTAGAGATTTGAGCATGATATGAATGCACAATTCACGTATCATGTGAGATGTATTCAAAAGAAAATCTTATAACAGTACATTGATTGATCCGGGATAGATGGGTTGAATTTTTTTTGGACAAATGATTGATGAAACATTACTAATTTCCCATTTTATGAAGATAGCTAACATGATTTGTCCAGTGGACCCAATTTCACGGTGCAATTACACATTCTTGTGTTGTGATGGGAATTACCACGTCCACAAGAACACATTACAAAAAAAGTGTTAAGTAAATAATAATATATTTTGCAATGTGATCAAGCTTGCTAAAATTATGCCAAGAACAATATCGAGTTCTATTACGCAAGGTGTATGTAGCATCATTGTGAAAATGGTCAGATGTACAACGATATATAATTTTAAAAAGAAAATGGAATAATATAGATGATCAAACAGAAACTAAATAATGGAGTAGTTGAGGGGATGAGAGTATAATTGACGGGTTAATCCCTCTTGTTTTCCCTTCTAAAAGCTAACACGTCTAGATTTGATCGAATTACAAAAGGAAAAATAGCAGTGAGAGGGTCATCCGACTTGATGTTGTCTGGTTATACAAAGTCGTCCAGTTATAGAAGGTTCTATGTAACCTGTCAACATTAAGCACAGTAACACGCAGATTAGACATGTGTAATCCTTGGAGTAGAAACTTCTACTATGATCCTTCAAGATTAAGTTTTGAATATAGACGCCTTTCGAGTATATCCCCCATCATCTCTCTCTCTCTCGTCAAAGCTTATCCAAGACCAGCCTGAGCGCACGAGTCCATGAGAGTGAAGAAGGGCCCCAAGAGGGAGAAAATGGTGGCTCAGATGATCAACAAGGTGTTCACGGTATCGATGCTACTGACATGGAATGGGGCAAGACAGTGCCGTAACTCGAGGCGGCATTATGGATCACAAACACATGTATTAATTCAGCTGTAGTGGGTCCATATTGAATATGAGTCACTTAAAATTTTAAAGTGAATCAAAATGGATATAAAACATGAAAGTTTAAGTTTATATGGGTTCGCAACAAACTCATATTCAACCTATTTAACAAACCTATATAGACCCATCTAACTTATTTAACTTTTTTTTGGATGAATATAATTTATTAACTTGAACCGCCGTTTGTCGGTCGCCGCCGCCGCCGCCGATTGCCTACTTCCATCTCTGGTCGCTGCCATTGCTGGTTGTCCCGGTCATTGCCATCTCCAGTCACTGGTATCCGCTAACGCTAGTCGTTGCCATCGCCATCAGTCGTTGCCGTCGCCCGTTGGTTCCATGAAATTAGTCATCAATCCCTATAAAATTGTATTAATCAATTAATAGAACACATAGTAAGAAGCAACAGTCCGCTTCGCCGTCTTCACTCGTCCTTCTCTCAAAGCCCCTTGAACTCAAAACGTTTCAACCAATCAAACTCCCCACATTACCAACACCTGTGCGGGAAACTCTGTCGAGATCGAAACTGCGCACTCCAAACGCAAATCGAAGGAAATGCTGATCGCTGCTCCTCAATACCGCCGGCACGAAATCCGAAGAAACCTAAGAGAAACTATAGCGTGAGAGAGAAAGCATTCGCCGACTATAGGTAGGAAAATCGTAGGCGAAGATGACAAACAAGATTGACGTTTACTGAGATGCCTCAGTTCATTCCATCCAAGGATTGCCACGCAAGAAAGAGAGGGAAAATGAGGGGGAAACAGCGAGAAAATGAGGGAAAATGCGGGAAAAATGAGAGAAAATCACAAAGGGAGGGGGATCAGTCGCAAAGAGTGAGAGAAACAGAGTGAATGTAGAATGTTGCGTACAGGAGGCATGAAAGAGAAAATAAAAGGGAAAAGGCTCACTTTCACTTATCGATTTTTTTAAATAAATATATATACATATATATATACCGATCCGGTCCAGATGAGCGAACCAAGAATCGAACAGGTACTTACCAGTTCCAGTAAATTGGAATCGGGAATCAAACTAGTCTCCGCAAGAATTGTCAATTCCAAGCCGATTCAGTCTGATTCTGGACAGTTCCTAGTTTCTTTGCATACCCCTAACTGCAACCCTCATCAGATTTAAAAGAAAAAAAAAAATAAAGAAAGAAAAATAAAATATAAAAAACAAAAAAAAAATTATAAAAATTGTCAACTAGCATGAAAGTATTTTAGTGATACAATATTTTAAAAAATCATGAGAAGTATTTTTCTATATTTGGTTAAACATGAAAGTGTTTAAGCAATATGAGTTGGGTATGGATTGAAAAATTTGCATTACACTAAATGGGTCATAAACAGGTTAAATAGGTCAAATCAGTTATAACTCGAACCAAACCCAACCCGACCCACTCATTTGATAGGTTTAGTCATAACCTTCCCAAAGGTGAACTACTAATGAGAAAGATAAGTCCAAAGACTAAGTACAGGTTCTCCCAAGCCTATATCATCCGCAACTTTTGGATTTTAATCAAATCATTTAAACATGCAAATTAATTCATTTAGGAGTCGCCATTAATCAATTATTAGTAGGTCAATTAGACACCTAACTTGAAGGAGGCCACGTCAACATAGATTTGAGCATGATGTGGATGCACAATTCATGTATCATGTGAGATGTATTTGAAAGAAAATCTTAGAACATTACATCAATCAATTCGGACGGATCAATTTTTTCTTTGACCAATGATAGATGGGTTGAACTGGAACATTACTAATTTCCCATTTGATCAAGATAGCCAACATGATTTTTTCAATGGACCCAATTTCATTGTGGAATTGACTGTACATTGTTGTGTTGTGATGAGGATTACCGCATCCACATGAACGCACCATGAGAAAGTTAACTTAAGTACGTAAAAAAATATTTTTTTGACGCAACCACGGTTAATAAATTCGGGCTTGCTAAAGTTATGCCAAGATCGAGTTTTATTACACGATGTGCATGTAGCATCGTTGAGGAAATTGTCAGACACATAACACTATATAATTTTAGAAATAATATGAAATGAAAAGAAGAAAATGGAATACTATAGATGATCAAATAGAATAGTGTAATTGAAGGGTCAATCCCTCATTTTTCCCCTCTAAAGAAAGCCCTCTTTACGTCTAGATTTTATCGAAGCAGAACCTTCTACCTTAAGCCTTCAACATAAAGCACAGTATATGGAGATTGGACATGTGTAATCCTTGGAGTAGGACCTTCTACTATAAGCCTTCAACATGAAGCACTGCATATACACACCCTTCCAGTAAGAGTATATCTCCCATCATTTCTCTTCTCCCCTCTCTCTCTCTCTCTATATATATAACCCTTCGAGTAGATCTCCCATCATCATCTCTCTCTCGAGCTCTCGATGTCGATCTCGAGAGGGAAAATGGTGGCTCAGATGATCGACAAGGTATCCGCAGTATTGATGCTACTGACAGGGAATGTGGTAAGACAGCAAGATCTTAAACCTAGAGATCACGTCTATACGTATCGGCTATATGGCTTATACACCCATCATGGTTGGTGATTCATGCTCCTCTTCTTCCTTTTTCATTATCATTATAAGTTCTTCTTATGGTTATGTGAAGTGGCTCGACTAGATTATCTTTCTTATCTTTCGTCTTTTGCCAAAGAACAGTAATTGTACGTGCTTGATGGATCAATTCAGCGTCATCTGGCCGTTGTCTTCTTCTTCTCTTTTCAAGGGCTGTTCAAATTGTGAGAATTTTTTTCATTTCGATTGCACGTGGATTTCCATAAGAGACTAGTCACAAAACCGTGAAAAGTTTATGATTTGTATATCCACATCTATTCGCTTCTCATTCCCTTTGGAAACTTGATTCCTTTTCTATATTGTGCACACACTCATTATTGATTATAACACGAATCTATGTGGGAGATGGCAACGGATTTCTCTTCACAAGAACGGGAGTCGACAAGACATGTCTTGATTGCTTCCGGCGAGAAGGCGAGAAACTCCATTCCCTCCACTCATATGCATACGGGTGGCCACTACTGGAGTATTGGCTGATGAGATGGGGGACTTGCACAGCCTTACCCGATACCAAATCGCCGCAAGAAGTCGTGAGCAAGGCTCACGATCTTCACGAGGGCAACGGTTTCGGCGGGTACGACCTCATCAATAACAACTGCGAGCATTTTGCCTCATTTTGCTGGACCAACACTCGGGCGAGCGCGCAAAAAGCAATGGTCAGTGCTTGCGAGGGAAAAATCAAGAAAGTGCAAGAATGGGCCATAAAGCTTCTGCAGGGAATCAAGTTCGAGTGACCCAAAAATTTGTGGGTAAAATCGACATGGTCCACATTTTAAACTTTGGGCATGGACGGGTAGTTCATAGACAAGTTCTTTGCGGCCCAGACAATCAAATGCACTCAAAGACATGACACTTGATGAAGCGAGAGATGCAGAACACACAACAGACGCAAAAGTGCTACAACAATTTCCCATCCAATCCTTATACATGAAAAATTGTAGTCTCTACAAAGTTACAAGATCTATGTACAGAGCAATTATTGACAAAGTGCGTCAAATAAACGCCGTGCCGGAGACATATCAAGAAAAGGACTGCAATGTTTCTCCAAGAATTCAAAAGTGCCTCATTGGATGGCTCGGCGACATCCAAACCATTCACTAAGAGGACAGTGGAACTCTCTATATTAACTAAACCTTTCCTCCAAGAAGAATGTGAATAAGCTTGCGCCGATTTCTAGGATGACTAAACATAACTTATTAGAGCTGTCGCTGAATAGCTACAACAGAGACCTTGATAATTTACTCTACGTTATCCGCATGATATAAATCTCACCTTTTTTTTTTTGGTCAAAATTCCACCTTATTTGATGTTATGTATATACACGTCTTCCTTTTGATTGGTTGACTATACCATCTCATATCGGGCATAAAATATATTCAAGTGAGGTAGGGTCATCCATGATGGAGCCTCCTCTGACTTGGGACGGTTGTAAGAGGAAGGCCTATTTCTATCTAGTATCTACCATGCACATGCAGGATTTAGACTCTGTTTGTTTTGCAAAAAATAAATTATTTGAAAAATGTTTCCCCAATAATAATCCTTTGTATTGTTTAAAAAAATGAATTGACAATAAATATTTTCATCGTTTACGAAAATATTTAAACATAAATTATCATCAATAATGAAAATATTTTCCATTAACTAATTGAAAACACAACACGTGTGTCTTAAGCGTGTAAGAGAGAGAAGAGAGCGAGAGCGAATTTCTTTTTTTATTTTTCCTTCTCTCTATTTTCTCTTCTTCACTCTGCCACCATCATGCACAGTGCTGTGTGTGTGAACACAGGGGTGTCAAAAAAATTCGAACCGAACCAATTTGTTATATGTTAACTTGATCATTGAGTAGGCTCGAACCGCTCGCCATGACTCTTACGCTTGAAGGCGGGGGCGGGTTTAGGCGCAATCACGGTGGCTCAGACCTTCTCTCTGTCTCTGTCAATGAGACACCAATAAACCCACAACTTAAAATTGAAGTATGGACGGACTACCAGCCCGACATGGGACAATGAAGCGAATCAATAGGCCTAGCTATAGCCCATACACAAAAGCATTTTGGCCCAGCCAGACATGACGCACACAGGATCAAACTACCTTCTCTTCTGCAGCAAAACTAACTTTATTTGCTCAGCTGAACTATGTAAGGTTACGAGACTATGTATCCTGTTCTTAGTATTACACTAGCAGAAAGCAATTTGTTATATGTATCCTGTTTTTTTTTTTTTTTTTTTTTTTTTTTTTTACCTTACCAAAAAAAAAAAAAAAAAAAAAAGCAATTATTTTTTTCTTTTTTGGTAAGGTAGCAGAAAGCAATTATTGATAGTGCGTGTGTCAAAGAAATGCCATGGCCAGTACATATCCAGAAAAGGAATACGTATTCCCCAAGAATTAATCCAATGCCTCGTCTGGATGGTCCGGAAATATCCGAAACATTCGACCTGGGGACCTCGGACTCACTACAATGACTGCCAGACCTCCCCCACCCTCAAAGAATAATACAAATAATATCAGAGACGACTCCTAGCACGACTAAACATAACTGGCCAGGCTTGCTGAGTAACTACGACAGTGACATGGATAACCTATGCTGCTTTACAAAATCTAAATCCTGAAATAGAAGGAGAAAAGTAGTCGCCTGGACAAACAGCATTTACATAGAGTAAAGACGATGAAGCTGCAGTGAGAGGAGGTGATGAATAAAGAATGTGACCATGCCTGTGAAACTTTGCTGAGTTGGGATCAATTGTCTAGGCACCAGATTTTTCCATCGGCTGCAAACTAATTTTTTCTAGTGTTTTCACAACTTCGTTCATCGATGGCCGGTACTTGGGCAAAATTTCAAGACATTGGAGAGCGAGTGCGGCTACGTCACGAGCATCCTTAAGACGATATCGTCCGTCCAACCGAGAGTCCATGATTCTTGTCAATTTCCTTTTAGAAAGATGAGGCTTGACCCAATCCACCAAAATCCGCCGATGAGTCGGACGATCTGCATCGTATGCTCGCATCCCCGTCAAAAGCTCAACCAGTACAACCCCAAAGCTATAGACATCGCTCTTCACATACAAATGACCTGTTCAACCAGAATAATGTGATACCCTAACATGAGTTGCAATGTTCTTGGCAATGATCACCCCAAGCAATTCAGAAAGTCCATCATATTACCTGTGGCTATGTACTCCGGTGCTGCATAGCCCAAAGTTCCAATAACCCGTGTTGACACATGTGATCTGCCTTCATCTGGACCATTTCTTGCCAACCCAAAATCTGATAGTTTGGCATTATAGGACTGTCGAAACACATGCCAAACAAAAGGTCAAAGTGGATAAGGTCTCTTTTCTGCTGCTAGTGTGATCTATGTATTTATGAACTTGGACTATGCAGATTTAAAAGCTTAGCTCGGGCCAATGATTGGTATTATAAACTAACTCCGCACAGAGTAGCTTGGGAATATACATTTTTAAACGGCCATAACAACAAAGCCCCCTGACCATAAAAGAAGGAAAACTTACGAGGAAGTAAGATCTGGCGAGCCATGTTAAGCATTAATTTTGAAGATGCGTCGCAACGATAGCTCCCATGTTTTATGTGAAAAACTTGACAGAATGAAAGCCTGAAACCGTGAGGTTTCAAATTCTTGCTGCTTCCAGAATGGCAAGAGAGGATTGTGGAAAGAGGGATGTTGCAAACATATGTGCATTATTTCAGCACAGGAGAAGACTTGGAACCAAATTTTAAATGTAACAACAATGTGTTATTGCTTAATTTAATCTAAATAATGAACTTGTACTTACTGAGTCCAGCAATATGTTTGAGGACTTGAAATCTCTGCAGATTATTTGCCTCTCTAACTGGTGCAAGAATGCAAGACCTCTGGCTGCTCCTATTGCAATTTTAAGTCGCGTGGCCCATGGAAGTGGATCCAAAGTCCGGCCCCCTGCAACAGGAAAGACACTTGATTCATATAGTACATTGAACCAAGAAAAGATCGTATTTGCCATAAATTCAAAGCAAGGATCTATATATCACCCAAGAAAGAACCTTACTTCGAAGGAGGTGGTTCTTTAGGGTACCCTTTGGCATGAACTCATAGACAAGAAGTAGTTCATTATCCTCCAAACAATATCCCAGTAGTCTGACAATGTTTGGATGAGATAAGCTGCCCAGGAACTTCACCTCTGACTGCAAAAAGTTATCACTCCCCGATCAAAATAGGGCAAGACCTCATAATTTCTAATTTTATTTAAGTATAACGAAGTAAACAAGCATAACCTGGAGAAAGAGAGAGGAGACAGGATGATGTATTTATGCGATAAGAAATAGAAGAAACCCACAAGGGCACCCTAAGAGCCATCTGGCATGGATGCACCCTAAGAAATTTAGAAGGTAGCAAATAATCTGAGATAAAAACTGGGATGAATATCCAATGATGCATCATCACACCTGTTCAATAGTAAATCCTGACATGTGATCTGCAGGGTTGAATTTCAAATGCCTTGCTTTAAGCACACAACCTCATATTCATGAAAACAAACAAAGGAGCAAGCAAATCTTAAGTGCTTGAACTATTTATAAAGCAAGTAAACATCCCTCGCATGATTTTGACAATGGCAATGACTATAGAGGATAAAATTGATGGCTGTAAGGGTGACCATGTAGAGTCTAAAACATAGAACCAGATGAGCTCCAATATGCAACATGATAGAAAAGAATGCACTCATCTTGTGTTGTGCACAGTAGATGTCCACCTTCCAAGAAAGACAATAGCATCTCGAGTGATGATCAATTTTGAAAATTTAAATGCTGGCTAATTTATGTGGAGGCTCAGTCCTTCCCTCTTCATCTTTTACCTTTTGAAAGACTTGTATGCCAAATAACATGTACTGTCATTTATTAGGTGACTCACAAAAAGTAAATGGCAGGATCTTATTTATTCTTTCAAGGATAATGGAGAAGAAAAGCTATGTCTAGTTTCTCCTACTGTAGCATAAGTTTGGACTCAAACAACTTTTTTACCTCACTTTCAGGGCCGGTCTGCATATTTTTCCACAAATAGATAATCCTCACTAAGGCTGATTTTAGTTCCTAGCACTATGTTGAGAAATTACAGGGTAAACAGCACTTGCATCATAGAACTCATATTGGGATTTAATGTTTCAGGTACATTGTAGTTTAATCCTCTGAGTTTAGCTTATAAGGCTAGGATATAAGTCATAATATTTCTGATGCAGGGCATAAAGTCCTCTGGAATGCAAGAAGAGTCCCTACATTTTGAAGCTTACAAGCCATCATGGGACTTTACTACATTACTTATAAACAATGAAGATGATTCAGAAGACATTTCTACTCCAGCTCTCAAGGATCTAAGATATAGAACCAAAGCTGGCTAGCTTCTCTCCTCCACCTACTTGTTTCCTCCACTTCCACACTGTTTGGCAGCTGGAAAATAAACATACATGCAATATGCACTGCACACCATAGGCATATTAATAGTAGGACAAGATTGTGGAATCTCAAGATTTAGATCAAGAGCACAGTTGCTCATTTAAGGTATTTATTGATCAAATGGTCATAGGATTTACAGTAGCTTTCCTTCCCATCCACACAACCCTCACAGCCGCTCAGATGTGCTTTCCAAAACGGATATGCCTCAACCATTTGTCTCTCATGGCTTTTCATCCCGCTAACCTGTTCAGCAAATCTTTGAAAACAGCTCTTCTCAAAATGTTTTGACTATTTGAAGGTCCAATTGTACATGCTTTTGGAAACTTATATGGGCCATGTATTTCACCCAGCACTGTGCCAGCTGTATTGACTGGAATAGAGATAAAATAAACCTTGAAAATTAATGGCACCAGGCACAGGATAAGCAAATTTTTACCATTGCATGTCTAGAAAATGCTTGCAATAACCACAGAAGTCCTTGAAAATGGAATCTCACAAGATTTTTTTAATGGTTTTTATGTGGACTTGTCCCATAAAATGGAAAAGCAAGGCCACTTTTCTCCAACCTTTTGCCTGCAAATGCTCCTGGTCACAGGACAAGCCACGGACCCTAAATAAAGGATAAGAGGAGCACGCACTGTCTTATCCTAAATAATGCAATACTAAACAGAATAATCTGGTCCATATCATTGATAAAACCCCAGAGATATGTGTTCAGTTGGGCAATGACGCATATTCTTGGAAGGACGAAAGCAAACTAAGATAGTGAGCTTCAAATGAAAATAGCCGGACAAAACCAGAACAACCTCTCCCCAAAAAAGGCCACTAACATCTATCATCCCGTTCTCATTGTTTTACAGCAAACCACATATCTGGACAGTATACTTCTCCCACCATCATAATAGAGCTTCTTGCTACAAATGCAAAGTGCTAACATTTAATTCTGTAAAGCACATGCAACCCGTGATTTCCAGAGAGGAACTAAGATTACCTCCCATTCGTTGAATCCTTGCATGCCCTCTTGGTTCAACCTTTTGATGGCAATTGGAGTCATTCTCTTCTCATCAAGGTGGCCTTTGAAGACTCTACCAAAACCACCATCACCAAGAAATGCATCAGGTCTGAAGTTTCTCGATGCAACTCTCAGCTCTGCAAAACTAAAGACCCTAATATCTGAAGTGGGAGCAACAAAACCATTTGGAATAGACTCATTCAATGTCCCTCCCAAGGTCCTGCTAAGGGCATCCTCAGAAGACGATGAACTGCTTATTGTCAGAACAGATCCTCCTGTGATTACACAAGTGAAGAGAAAACGGTGAAGAAATTGCCATGAGCTGAAGACAGATGCTAGAGACAAGCGGGAACTAATTGAGTTATAGAGACGTCAGCCGATGGGAAATGAGTTAGTTACTGTAGTTAGAATCTGAAGTTGTTATTGGACATGTATATTAGCATACTCTTTGATAATCTGCTTTCTCTGTAAGTTGAGGCTTGCATGAATTTCAGGATAAATCGGAAAGCAGGAGCACTATAACTATAAAAACATGCAGAATATCTAGAAGATGTACAGCTAGGATTCAATCTCTTGCATTGAAACTCTGACACCATGTTAAACTGCCCTTCATTTCAGCCGCTCAAAATGTTGGGAGTGAGTCCATCTTGTATATCAAACATTTTCCAGTATGCCATGACCAATATGTTTCATTGTCATAGCAAATGCGTTCATCTTTTCCTTGTTCTGATCCTCTCTTTCAATCAGATTATTCTCATTTCTCGCCTCAATTCCTTTCTAATTTTCTTTTACCTCAGAATTCTAGCTAAAGCATCAAAACTCAATTCCATTCATCCAATGAAATGCCCGATCCAAATGTGAAGGGTAACAAAGTCCAACCACAGGAGGAAGTAAAATCAAAATTCTGTCGCAAAAGTTCCTACATGCTAACTCAAATCCAACAATAACAACTAAAATATCAAAGCTTTAACCCATGGAATCACAATTAGAAGTCCAGAATTATCATAAGGGGACAAAAAAACCTGCATTCTCAGGAAAGGACCAGCTGCAGATCACATCCTATAAACGCACGTGCCGTGGTGAAAAAGGCACCAAATGAAAACAAAACAAGAAAGCAAGCAAGAAAAGAATTGCAGAGCAAACAAGGGAATTACCAGGCCGAAGATGACCAGTGAAGCTAGGAGTTGGGTAGTCAGGAACTCCCCAGCAAATTCCCATCGGATGATTTATCTTCCCTCCTCCTCAAAGCAGAGTCTTTCGAGCTTCAACAGCACAAGAAGAAGATGGGTAAGTGTGAAAGGAGGAAAAGGGCTCTTTTTCCTCTGGTGCTGTTCATGGTTCATGAGCCAGTATCATTCGATTCATGGGCGTCTCATTTCTTCGCTCTTTCTCTCTCTTTATTTTCAATTTGACATTCTTTTGGTGCGATGACAAATTAAGAGGAAGGAGAGGATCATCTTCTTTGACTTGTGTTGCTCGGATTCCGCTGGTTCAAGTCGCTGACTTCGAGTCCGTGCGGGGAAGGAGGCATGAAAGCGAGGGAAACGGGCGAGAGGAAACGGAATTTTAACTGTCCGAACTTCAGAAAATATATTGACGCTGGAAAATTCGATGGTAAGGGAGGAAAAAAATTTAACGTCGGATGGCTGCAGAAAAAAGGATTAATATCGTAAAGAACCCCGAACAGGTACATCCATAACAAATTTATCCAAACTAATTTTTTTAAATATCAAAAACCACAAACCGGTACATTTGTGACAAATTTAACCTTAATTAGTTTTTGTTAAATTGGATTAATACCACAAAACGGTAGACTTGTAACAAACGGAGGGTGAAACTCCAAACTATTATACCAGTCAACTGCCACATGTCATTCAATTCAGTAATTTGACGGTGAAATTCTGCGAAAACTAACAAATGGTAAATTTGTCACGGGTGTATCAGTTTGGGGTTTTTGGTGGTTAGAAAATCAGTTTGGGGTAAATTTATCATAGATGTATCAGTTTTGGGTTTTTCGTGAAATTATTCCAGGAAAAAATAGTAAATGACGAACATTTAAGAAAAAAATCACTATAAAATTGTCAATTTTACTGTTAATAAGGAAAATTCCTATTCATGGAGATAATTACTCAATAATAGGGCTCTTAAATCTACGGACAGTAAAGAAAAATGTTATGATCATTGATCTAAGTTATTGAGAATAGGGAAACAAAACTTACCATAAATTTAAGTTGTTTACAATATTTGAACCATGCGAGACTTTGAGATAAATTGCAATACTAGAAGGATGATTGCCAACTTAAAAGTAAGTTCATTAGTTGCAAATGAAAATGAGTTATGACGATTCAAAATAAATTACGATCCATAAGGTTAAGTTATCATCTTATACTAGACCCGTCGCGGACCCAAGAAGCACCCTTTCGATTCAAGTCCTAAATTTGCTCATTCTTGAGATGGAAACAGGATAGACAAAATTGACAGAATTTCGATCTGACTCTATCTAATACTGACATGTGATCTTGCACGATTTTAAGGGTAATTTGCTTTTGAAAAAATCAGAGAGTAATTTAATTTAAAGAACTAAAATATTTGTTCATACTTTATATTAAGTAACACTCCCTTAGCATGGGCACCCAATCATATACATCACAATAGTCAGAAACTGATTTAAAGTTAACGTTGGCTTTGTGCTGTCGAGATTTCAAATTTCCAAATCGCAGCAGATTTTCGTATACCATAATTTGCATCTTCGGCCTGTATTGTTACTCCCATGTTCAACAAACTGTATACAGATTGAGCCTGGATTATTGTGCTTGATTAGTAAACTTGATCCTGCCTTCAATTTACTGTTATCTTTTTTCAGGGAAAAGAAGAAAAGATAGCAAAACAACTGGACATGTCTTAGCCGAACCATGAATGGCACCAATGACATATCTTGTTCATTCTGAACGAATGGACAACTGAGCAGCTCTTTGCTTCCATCAATAACCCTACCATGCCTCAGAGCTCAAAAATCACTGTGAGAATTGGACCAAACCGCATAACACTTGCTGGAGATTGAATTTGGACCGAGTACCATATGAACAAATTCACTACAGCAATAAAAAGGAGCTTCTCCTGATGTTCAAAGCCTAAGCATGAAAAAAATGAAAGAGGCCGGACTCTTGAAGAGCTACGAACTTGTTTTTTAAACCTCAGATTGAAGACAGAATCGAGGATTAGACATAGAAAAACCGTTCCTCTCTTAAAGAAAGCACAATAACAACATCTCAATTTACCAGCCGGTGGACGTATTGATATACACGTCATGAATATTCCAAAGATCTTACGAGAGAACACAACTAGTAACTGTTGGGTACAATGAAGATGCACATTCAGAGCCCAAGATTAATCCTGGGAAAAATGGGAAAATGGGGAGCAACAGATTTTGATTTACATCACATGAAGTACGAACAACATAATAAGTGAATTCAAGCATCCCGTGGTATTCTATTAGCACTGGCAGCTTCTACTGATTGCAGTTCTTCCACGACTTCAATCATAGAAGGCCGCCCCTTAGGAGTCTTTTGGAGGCATTTTAAAGCTAGCTGTGCTATTTGGAATGCAGAATCTATACAATAGTTGTCCTCCAATCTAGAGTCCACTATAGTCTTCAGTTTTCTTTTACTAGATAAGAGTGGTCTGGCCCACATCACTAAATTATGTTGTTTTTTCGGACGGTTCGGATCAAATGCCCTTAAGCCTGTTAGTATCTCAAGCGACACAATGCCGAAACTGTAAACATCACTCTTCAAATAGAGATGCCCTGTAAAATCAAAGACTTTCATGTAACGTTGCAGCAAAGAGTAAAAATTAGCTTCCTGATACACTTCCTATTATTGTGGAAATTCAAGACTGAACGCCCTTCAGCACTAAGTCAACGAAAAGCACTTTTCACAGGAAAACGTTATATTGGATTACCAGTCATTACGTATTCAGGGGCAGCATAGCCCATGGTACCCATAATCCGTGTTGAAACATGTGACTCGCCCTCTGGAGGACCAGACCTCATCAATCCAAAGTCCGTGAGTCTGGCCGTGTAAGACTGCAGAAGAACCCGACGGTGGATTAGACTCAGTTTCCAGCCTAAATATAGATTGCAGACTTTCATGAATCTAGCAAAAAACCATATGGAGATATATATATATATATATATAAAAGCAACTGGGGATTGGTTCATGATCTCGTCTTGTTTAATATCAACTGTAAGAAGATTTGCGATCAACTATAGCCCTTTCATCAATTAAGCAGAGGGAAGCATAGGATCGCCACTTCCTATTATGACTCTTTTCTCCTGGTTAGAGGACACAACTCCAAGTCTTCAAAGTGAGGTGATAGGCACGCCATTGTCATCATTATCCTTCTTTCAATAATTTGACTAGATTAATCATAGAATTCATATGGATTTTATGATACAGGACAATAATCATTATAATAAAGATAATATATCAACCCCATCTAGCAAAATATTTGAAGTTTTGAAATCCCTGTGTATCATGTTACAGGAACTGTGCAAGAAAGCCAGGCCTCTGGCAGCCCCGATCGCAATCTTGAGGCGCACATCCCATGGAAGATGAGCAGTGGAGCCCTCTGTACCAGAGTAATGGACAGTGTAAAATGTAAGTCATGCTTATATGCAAGCACGTGTTCAGAGTAGCTTGAATTTTGAAATAAGCACATGCATCAACTATGACTATCAACCGATCAAGAAAAAATGTTAAACCATTGGCATCCTTGAGGAGACTTTTCAGAAAATCACAGTGATTGGACCACTTACTTCTGAATAGGTGGTTGTTCAAGCTGCCCTTTGGCATGAACTCATAAACAAGGACTAAATCTTCACCTTCTCGACAATATCCCAGGAGCTTGGCAAGGTTAGGGTGAGATAGCCTCCCAAGAAACTCTATCTCCCTCTGCACGACAAATAGAAAATGAGCAAAAGAGAGTCTCACACATGGTCAGCATTAAAAGATATGACAGAAATGAAAAACCCCCACACTAGACCAGATAGATGTTTTTCTCCTTGGGCTTCAATTGGTCAACAGGAATAAAACAGTCACAATAAAATAGTTGATAGCAAAATAAAAGGTACAAATTGGGAATTGAGACCTAATTCCCACTGAAATGTTCAGTTTTAGTAGTAGTTAGACTGAACACTCATGGTCATTGTGCATCCTGTAATATAAAATGTATATCAATATTGGTAAAATGTACTTCAGATCATACCAGCTCTGTAGAAAATATTTAGATCCCATGAAACCAGTCGTAGCTATGCAGAATCATTGAAATATAAAACAGAAACCAATTATAATTTGCGATCATACCGGTAACTTCATCTTGCAGTGTGTATCCACCCTATATCATTTGATTGGCCTTGCAATTTGTATTACTTCTTCAATATAGAAGCAGAATTTACTCGAAAACTAAAGACAACAAGTTCACTATAAGAAGAACCACATTTCATTGGTCAAAGAAGGTTGAATGACTTCGTCCATCAAGGCCGATGAGTGAGACCAAGTCTCCTAAGGGCTATGATCACATCGAAAAGGCTGATCATCACATAGATGGAAGACTGAACTTAGATGTGCAATTCTTCATTCCTTGCAATCGAGTCACACTTAATAGGCTCTTCTGATAGTTAGATCATAAAAGCCATTGGCCCACACTCTCATGGCATGGTTTGCGAAAAGAAAGTTCTATCACTGTTAACTAAACGGGGCCTTCCAATCCAATCTGCTGAGGACCTTAGTGACTGAATAATCTTAAGAACAAACCTAAAAGCGTATTTCAACTATAACTAAATCTTCGATTTTTCCTTTCTATTGAAATGTTTGAAGCAAAATCGCTTCTCATATTCTTCTTGTACTTCATTTAAATTTAAAATATGCACATTGTGTACACTAACGAGGGGTTAGTTAGATGACTGAAAACTTCACGAGGATCTTGAACATACGTTTGGGTAATATCACCAAACAATAAACACTACTCAGTCAGGCACCAGCAATACTGTTGTCTGCTGCCTACTGCCATCATTTTGCACCCTAACAAAGCCGAGGAGGCAATCAATGAACTCTCGGAAATATCTGATTATAGCCAAAATCACAGGCAATTCCCCAAGGGCCCTCTTAGAAACAAAATTGCATGGCGAGGCCACCACTGACAGAAAATCCTGGGACAATCAACTTCAAGTACATTTGGATTTGCGTTTACATAGCCATATAGATTCAGGTTGTCTAGTGTTTCTGCCCCTCCTATTTTCACAACGAGGGTGTTTATTGACACAAATGAGTTTGGCATGACAAGCTCCCATCAGTACGTACCATCATGCATTTGGTTTGCTTCGTTTCAGTAATTGACAAAGCAAAGTATTTATTCTCCAAGAAAGGAAAATGAAGACGACATAGTTCTTACCAGCCACTCTCTATAACCTTGTGCGGAACTCTGGTCTAATCTTTTCACAGCTATTATAGTCTTTGTCCTCTCAGACTGTTGCTTTCCATGAAGCACTCCTTTATAGACATAACCAAATCCTCCCTCTCCAACCTGCGCATCGGCTCCAAAATTTTTGGTTGCCTCTTGCAACTCTGCGAAACTGAAGACGGTCAAGTTGGGTGCTGCCAAAATCTCTCCATCTCCGAAGGCCTGATTGTCGCGGGCACCCACCAAGTCGTGGCTATTGCTGGCTGCAGAAGATGATGAACTACTGATTGTCAACTTCATCCCTGCAGTTTTAAAAAAAGAAAACAGAGAAAATTGCTTTAGATGGTCACAAGAAGAAGATCAAAGACTCAAAACTGACGCACACAGATTCATTTTATAGGGACAAGATAGATGTACAGATGAAGAGCACTCTCGCAAAAACTTGTACTAGTACCTGATTTGAGAGAACCAGTAAAGCTAGGAGTAGGGAAGTCAGGAGTACCGTAACACACCCCCATCTCTCTCTCTCTCTCTCTCTCTAACAGAACCTCCCGTCTTCCCTCTTCCTTGCCTCTCCCAAAACTTGTTTCCTGGGAGAAGATGACAATCAAACCACCCAAAAGCTCCCAGATCGGGCAACAGTAACAACAGTTGATGAACTTATGCTGAATAGTCCAATTTCTTGACCTTTTTCTGCCCGACCAAACATTCTCTCCTTTCGAGAAAATATTGGGTAAGTTTAACACCCCACATAGGATTGGCAGAAAACCACAAACAAATTGGCACGTGGCAATCGGAGCCCACATGTCAGGGAAAAAATTTATCTCTCTCCTCTCTCTCACGCGCTCTGCTCTCCATCTCTCTGCAACCCCACGCTCCAGCCCCCTCTCTCTAACACCTTTGCTCATGCCCGATGCACGACTAGCTCTGCTCTTTCTAGTCGCCATCGCCTCCGATCCATCTCCGGCGACAACCTCCCCAGATATTCAGCCTCCGGGGACTCTAGAATCGTGGTCAACACGCCGGACTTATCGTACCCAACGTAAAACCCGTCGTCCTCGCCGACGACGGGCGAGTACAGACCAGCGATGCCGACGGCCGGGGTAGAACTCGTCTTCGGCTTGAAGACTGAACGCAGCAGCTTCTGGATCGACCACGAGATTCGGGAGTGCTTCTTCGCCATCGTCGAGGTCGCTGGTTGCGGCCGTGGAGGAAGAGGGGGAAGGCGCAGCGGTCGGGGAGGTGAGGCATGGATAGGGTACGGGCGGACATGACGGAGCCAAGCTTGAAGGATTTGAGTTCAAAGGAGAGATGAATTGAAGAAGGCTTGTCAGAACATGAGCGAAGGTGTTTTTTTTTTCGCTAAATATGAGCGAAGGTGTTAGAGAGAGGGGGAGTTGAGCCTGGGTTGCAGAGAGATGGAGAGCAGCGCGCGTCAGAGAGAGAGAGAGAGAGAGAGAGAGGAGAGAGACAAGTTTTTTCCCGACATGTGGGCCCCCCGATTGCCACGTGTCACTTTGTGGGTGGTTTTTTGCAAATTTTACGTGGAGTGTTAAATTCAAGCGATCTGGGTCCACACGTCCCTGTCACACTAGTTTTTTTTTTTTTTTATGAATCACTGTCACATTGGCTGACTTTCTTGTCTGTAACTAGCTGATGAGAAACAATAGAAGGAGAGAGAGAGAGAGAAAGAAAATAATTCAATGGGGCACAAAGAATTAGATCCCTCTAAATCAAAAATCTCACCTTTAGCCAGATGAGTTTTCGGAGTGCTTGTTAAGCATATTTCATAAGAAATGTTTTTTTTTAAATATCCGATTATACATGACAGAAGAAAAATAATTTATCGAACCAACAAGAGCATCCAAGAGATGGGGTTCACATACCCACTTACCTTAGGCTGCTTTTCCAGATTATTAAACAAGAGAAATGATTTGTGACACGTGTCTCGTACATACCAGTTCGGAATGAAAACGTCTGGCTACTGACTATTCTGTTCATGACGACAAATAGACCAAGTCCCTGAAAGGGAACAAATCGCTAATATATAGCGTTCAGGTACCGAGCATACCTCCTTATGACCATGAAAAATGTCAAGGGCAGTCAAATGGTTCTTTATTTGTGGCCAAACCGTCCGCCCTTTTGTCTCGTGCGACTACGAATATGATGTATTGTCTGTTGAGAGAAGCAAAAGGCAAAGCCGTGTTGCCATCCTTGCCCTGTTCGTATATAAGACCCTCCAGGTTAGGCATTTCTGAATATGTAATTGACCCCATTTACTTTTCCCACCTACAACAGCTGTATGAAGAGTTGTTTGCCCCTTGTTTTCTATTGCATCCCTAGCGTCAGGACGAAATCTAATCAGCTCGTCAACGATATTCACGTGGCCTCCAAATGCTGAAATATGTGGAGGGGATTCTGCATATGGGTCATCGAGGTATGCAGCGGAGTTATCACGTCGCCGGAACAGCTGACTGCTTCAACTCCACCCAAAGCAAGCAGCATAATGAAGACGAATCCACCCAATCTCATCTCCTTCTCTTATCATTCCGGGCCTCCTCTCAACAATCATGTCCAGGCAACCTTTAAATAACTCAATCAGTAACCCAACCATGTCTCGGAGCTCAAAAATGACTATGAGAATGGACCAAACCGCATAATACTCCCTCGAGATTGGTGGCGGGGCCGAGTACCGTATGAACAAATTCATGACAGCAACAAGAATGAGCTTCTGCTGATGTTCAAAGCCTGAGCATGAAAAGTGTTGGAATATAATGCGGAAACGATAGAATCATGCAAATTAAATTAATGTGAAAAATATCAGAAAAATAAACGAGTAACGATAAAGGACACTAAAGATTTACACGGTTCGGTCCGAATATCGATATCTATATCCATGAGGAGAGTTAGCAATAAATAATTCACTATAATCAAAAAATCAGAATTACAATTCGTTCATACGTTCAAAAGTATTTTATATTTAGATTCAAGCTCAAATTCAAAAATTTACGAATAAATAATTTAATTAGACGAAAACAAATTTACAGCACATATCACCGCGTGTTCAAGCCGCGGCTCGTAACAAAGAACGCGCCTCGCGACTCTCTTCTTTTCTTCTTCGCGCGGCCTGTCTTCAGCACTGTGCGACTTCGTGCGGCTTTCGGATTGTGCGGCGGCTTCAACCACAGAAAAGATATCTTCTTTTCTTTTGTACGGGTGTCAAGACCTAGCCCTTTATTTTCTTTTCTTTTATTACACCTAGGCCCGCAAGCTTTTCTCCGCAGCTTCGTGGAGTCAAAGGATTAACTCCTTTTGTTGACCGCAACCGCCCAACTACAGGACAAAGACGTCCACTGTACGACCGAGAGATAATCTTTCGTGGGCAATAATAAATGTTGAATATTATCTCCAAGATACTGATCTTCATTGCCAAATACGAAAACTTATCCATGCGAGAGTCAAGTTCCCTCAACGATTTAAACTCAAGTTATAATCTAACAATTCTCCACTTTAACTCGATATTTTTAGTTAAGTTACAGTACTTATCATCCATGCTAACTCTTTCAATGTCTCGACGAGCACTTACTCTCTATAGACGTCAATTGTATTCAAACAAAACTTGAGTTTCGCCAAAGAAACAGGTTTAGTCATCATGTCCACTGGATTCTTTGTTATTACAATCTTTTTTAACAACAACCACACCCTTCGCTAAGACATCTCAAATGAAGTGGTACCTGATATTGATATGCTTCGTTCGCTCGTGAAAAACAGGATTATATGCTAGATATATCGCACCTTAGTTATCACAATGTATATTATCATTTTTCTGATCTAACCCAAAGTCCGAGAGCAAACCTTTTAACCATTTCTCCTCCTTCGCTATAAAGGTCAATAACATGTACTCTGCCTCAGTCAAAGACAAGGCAACATGATCCTATAAGGATGCCTTCCAATTAACTGCACCACCTGCTAGTGTAAATATGTACCCTACTAAAGATCTGTGTTCATTCAAATCACCTGCGTGATCCGAATCCACATAACTAGTGGTCTCATTGCCATTATTGTCCCTTCAGTACACAATTCCAACATCTATTGTCCCCTTCAAGTATCTGATGGTCCGCTTCATAGCTTCCCAATGAGTTTTACCAGGTCACTTCATGTAACAGCTAACTACACTCACTGCTTGTGAAATATCAAGCCTAGTGCATACCATAGCATATATAATACTACTCACTGCACTAGAATAAGGAACATTGAACATATGCTCCTCCTCCTCAGTTTGTTGTGATAATTTATCTGAAAGTTTAAAATGCATCACTAAAGGTGTACTTACAGATTTCGCTAACTGCATATTAAATCGTGCACAATCTTCTTAATATATTTCTTTTGAGAAAAACGTAAAATTCATGCAGTTCTGTCACGCAAAATCTCTATATCCAATATTTTCTTTGCAGGACTTAAATCTTTCATCTCAAATTCAACACTCAATTGCCTTTTCAACACATCAATATCAGACATGTTTTTAGTTGCCATCAATGTATTATCAACATATAGTAATAGATATATGAAAGACCCATCCTCCAATATCCTAAAGTAAACACAGCTATCCATCTGACTTTTAGAATAGTTATGACTAGCCATGAAAGAATTGAAACGCTCATATCACTGCCCAGGAGACTATTTCAGCCTATATAAAGATTTATTCAAGAAGTAAATATGATCTTCCTTACCCAGAATAGCAAATCCCTCCAGTTGCCTCATGTAAGTCTGCTTCTCCAACTCACCGTGAATAAACGCTATTTTTACACCTAACTGCTCCAGCTCGAGATCCTGTACAGCAATTAAGGCAAGTAAAATACGAATAGAAGTATGTCTTACCACGGGAGAGAACATCTCGTTGTAGTCAATGCCCTCCCACTCTGCATACCCCTTCGCCATAAATCTCGTCTTATACTTTGCTACCTCGACACCAAGAATGCTCTCCTTCCATTTAAAGACCCACTTGTTATCGACAATCTTCTGGCTCTTAGATACTTTGACCAGGTCCCATGTCTAATTTCAATGAAGTGATTATATCTCTTCACTCATAGCTCCTAGCCACTACGACGACTTAGAACTAGCCATCGCCTCAAAGTAAGACAAAGGCTCATCTGTCTCCACCTCGTCACCTATAGTCAAGCAATATCTATATAACCATAACGTACCAGTAATTTAATTTGCCTTCTCTATCTACCTGCGCCTATAGTGTGTTACGGCTCTGCTAGTTGTTCATTATCACCGACTTCAGGAACTACAGCCTTATCTACAGTCTCAACTTCTATTACGTCCGAGGTCTCCGAAATCTCCACCTAAATCTCTACCTCACTACTGACACCACGATCTATTTGCTCTATTGATTGTGTCTCGAGACCCCTCTTTTAAAGCATTGCAGTCTCGTCAAAGATCACATCTCTGTTGATTAGAAAACCAAGTGATCTGAGATCAGTGCCCCACAGCCAGTAACCTTTCACCCCATGTGCATAACCCATAAATATGCACTTCTTCGCCCTCGGCGCAAGCTTACCATCTCTCGCATGAATATACACAAGATATCTGAATACTCATAATCCGGAGCAATCGACAGGTTTCTCCGACCATATTTCCTCGGGAGTCTTCCACTCAATAGTAAATAATAGAGATCGATTTATCAGGTAATATGCCATGTTCATTGCTTTAGCCCAAAATTCATTGCCTAAACCTGCATGTGAAAGTATGCTCTGAGCTCGCTTCAGTAAAGTTCTATTCTTTCGTTCTGCAACGCCATTTTGCTATGGTGTCCTGAGCACTGTGTTGTATCTCACAATCCCTTCTTTCTTGCAGAACTCGGTAAAATTTTTACCATAAAAGTCAATGCCATTATCGATTTTCAGGCACTTGATTTGTTTATCTAACTGCTTCTCAATCAATGCCTTAAACTTCTTGAACCGATCAAACACATTAGATTTGTGCTTCAGAAAGTAAACTCATACCTTTCTAGAATAGTCGTTGATAAATGTTAGCATATATTGAGCACCTCCTTTCGAAGGAACCGGAAACAGACCCTATATGTCTGAATGAATATACTTAACCGGTCGCTTGGTCGAATGAATAGCTATTGTACACTTAATCCGTTGCCGCTTTCCAAAGATGCAGTACTCACATAAGTTCAGCTTCCCTGTCTTCTGACCCTTCAACAACCTTCTATCACTCAGCATCGTCATACCTGCTTTAGTCATGTGCCCCAAACGAATATGCCATAACTGAGTCAAGTCAAAATATGACTCACCTGATGAAACTGCAGCATTTTCAGTCATGGTCTCTCCTAGTAGATGATAGAGAGAATTCACTTTCTTCCCTTTCACCACTGTCATGGAACCTCGAGAGATCTTCAACACTCCACCGTCAGCGGTATACTTACATCCGATATCATCGAGTGTCCCTGGAGAAATAAGGTTCTTCTTGAGCTTCGGTACATGCCTCACGTCTGTCAGGGTGCGCACCATCCCATCGTGAATCCAAATCCGAACTATCCCTATCCCCACAACATTGCAAGTTGCATTATTCTTCATCAAAACTCTACCACCATTTGCAGTCTAGTAAGTAGTAAAGCAATTCCTATGAGGCGTCATATGATAAGAATACCTCAAATTTAGTACCCATTCATCTCCTAACGAACCAGTAGTCACACACAAGACGGTCTCTGCATCATTGGTGCTCTCCTCAGCAACGTTTACTTATGGCTAGCCATGGCCACAGGCCGGTTTCGGCTCGGTCAAACCCGGGCCCGGCCTGCTGATCGGGCCCACGATTTGGAACTGGAACCGGCCCGTGGCCTACGGGTCTGGTTCCGATTCCAAAAATTTTGGAACCGAGCCCAGAATCAAAAAAAAAATTATTATTTAAAAAAAGATAACCGTTGCAATTGCAACGATTATCTAGTTTTTTTTTAATCCTAAATTTTCTTCTCATTTTTTTCTTATAAATTCTCTCAATACTCTCAATTCTCTCAATTTCTCTCAAATTCTCTTAAATTCTCTCAATTTTCTCAATTCGCACAGTTCTCTCTTAATTTTCCCAATCAATCCGCTCAATTTTCTCAATCCGCTCGAAAAATGGCAAATGGAAGTCGAGTGTCAACTGGCAAAGGTAAGAATACCATGACGGAATCTCATCATTCTTTTGATCCTCGTGATTATGCAGATTTTCGAGATGATGAAATTAACATTTTTCTCAATGTAGAGCGCGTCCCAACGCAAGAAAGTTTTCATCCTCCTGCCGAAATATCTACAACAAGGGAGGCGGATCGAGAATTTACATATGACATTTGGAATCACTTCACAAAAATGGAAAAGTTTGATATTGGTCAAAAAAAATATAATATAATTTGTAAATATTATGGGAAAATATATAAATATACAGGTGGACAAGGATATGGAACATTCAAATGACATTTTAGGAGCAAACATCCAACCCAAACGGGAATCGATATCGGGCAATAACAAATTTCCGAGTACATCAATCCTAACACTTCCCCTTTATTTCATTTTAATGAAAAAACTTATAAGGAAGAATTAGGTAAATTTGTTTCTGTTGAGCATTTATCATTTAATTTTAGAGAAAGATTTGGTTTTAATCAATTTGTACAAAAAGCATGTGCTCCACAAGCAAAATGTGTTCTTAGAAATTCACTTAAACGAGTAATTAAAAATCTTTACAAAAATGGAAAAAAAGATTTACAAAACTTTTTTATGCAATTTAATGGATGCGTGCATATAGGTAGTGATATTTGGAGTGATCATTGGCAAATTCATTCTTACATGGACATAACATATCATTGGATAGATGATTATTGGAGTATTCAAAAAAAAATCATTGCATTTAGAGTTTTCGATGGTAAGCATACGACAAATAATATTTATAGAATAATTAGGCAAATTTTAGAAGAATATTATTTGCTTAACAAAATTTTTTCAATTGGTTTTGATAATGCCGTGGCAAATAATACTTCAATTGCCGATTTAGAAAATATTTGTAAACCCGCTTTTGGAGGAAAATTTTTTCACGTTAGATGTGCTTATCATATTTTAAATTTATGTATACAAGATGGTTTGCAAAACTTTTGATATTTTTCTTGAACCAATAAAAACGACAATTCAATTTTTATGGAAACATCCCAAAAAAATGAAAGAATTGGGTAGATTTTGTAGAAAAAATGGCAAAAAGCCAAAAAGATTTCCAAGATATGTTCCAACTCGTTGGAATTCTACTTTCCACTTGCTTAGTAAATCTTTAGCATATAAAGATTTATTATGTATATTTATTTCTAATAATATACCTCAGATTAATTTATACCCACAAGAGTGGGATATTTGCAAAAAACATTTAGACATTTTAAAGGTTTTTAATGATACAACTTATACTTTGTCCGGTATTTATTATCCTACTACGCATTTATTTTTAGTAGAATGTATTAATATTGTCGGAGTTTTTGATGAATATGAAAATGATGTTGAATTACAACATACTATAGTAACAATGAAAATGAAGTGGCTACATTATTATAGCGAAATTCTCATTATTTATTTAGTTGCTTGTGTTTTTTATCCGTGTTCCAAATTAGATGGCTTAAGTGATTATTTGCATATGTATTATCAATGTTTACATTATGATACGGTAAATGTTAGAACCATATTAAGTGAGGTTAAAAACATAGTAATAGAATTATATAATGAATTTTATATTAAATATAATTTAAGTGATATTAGATCTTCTCAATCTATCGAGACACAAAATGAGAGTACAGGTAAAATTAGTAAAAGGTACCAACTTTTATTACATAGACAAAAAAAAAAAAAACAAAAGGGAGTAATAGGAAATATCTGAATTAGAGATTTATCTAACAGTTTCCTTTGAGTTTACTGAATCTGAAGGTAGTACAGGTTTTTTTATTTTGGATTAGTGGAAAAGACACACAAGCCAATACCCAATCCTTTCTCTTATTGTAAAGCAATTTTTTTGCAACCCCTTGTTCTATAGTTGCGATCGAACAAGCATTCAGTACCGGAGGTAATATTTTGGACGAACATCGTTCAAGATTAGTTTCAAAATCAGTGGAGGCTCAAGCTTGTGTCGATGATTGGACGAAAACTCAATACTGACAATAAGAGATAGATCGAAATAATAAATCCGAATTCTTTAACGACGGAGATATCACCGCTACCAGTACCAGTACCGGAACGGATAGTGACGACTGATGGTAAAAGAACTATTGGAGTTGGCAAATATTTCAGGGACCCTTATTTCTCATATCGAGCACGCCCACGTGAGCTTAGAAAAATCGAAGTATAATCCGATGACATGTGACCCCTACGCACGGAATGCTTAGGTTTTAGGGAATCATTTTAGAGCATATATATTATGCTCCTTTTTTTTTATAGATCGTTGTAACGAATTGTAATGTGCTTAATGATAATTTATTAAGTTTAAGCCATCTCATTCTCTCTTGTCTTTTTGTTCCCAAATTTGATTACAATTTACATTTTAATTACAATTTATATTGAATAATTCATTATTTCATAATTCATTATTTTTTTATTTCATAATTTATTTTTTAAAATTTTAAATTATGAACCAGCTTGGAACCGGAACCGCTGGTTCCGAACCGTGGCCGTGACTACTTGTGGCATTCTGCTTATCACATCTATTTCTCCTCTTCGGACAATATCTCCTAATATATCCCTCCTCGTGACATTCAAAGCACTCCACGCGTCATTTAGACTTTCTATTGTGTGACTTTGACCTGCTTTCACCTCTGATGCTACTGGACCCTTGATGTTGCTCTCTACCTCAAATCACTAATTCCCGCACTACATCCTGTGCTAGACTATCATCTCGCAACTTTTTCTGTCACTCTTTAGAAAACAATGCTGACTTTACCTATTCCGAGGTAATTGTAGTATGCCCATGTAGTAGTGAATCAGTAAAGTGCTCCCATGATTTCGGTAAAAAAAGCCAATAACATCATGCCAAATTCCTCATCATCAAGTATATTACCGACATTCTTCAAATTCATCATAAATTTATTAAATTCATCTAAATGGGATATGATCGACGTACCTTCAGTATATCGAAATTGAAACATCATTTTCAACATGTAACCCTTCATTACATAGAGTGCCGCTGCGGTATCCTTTTCCTCAGTCATCTCTATTAACACTTCATCCGATAAATTCAGCAGGATTATACTCTTTATTTTCTCTATTAACTTTGCTTTATCAGCTACTTTCATTGCAATGGGCAACCCATCTTCGCCATCTAATGCATTGGCCAAACTTTGAGTTGTTAATAGCGCACGCATCTTCATACTCCATAACCCAAAGTTGTTCCTTCCATTAAACTTTTCAATCTCAACTTTCGTTCCAGACATAATTACAATAGTAGAATTTTCAGATAATAATCAGATAAGAAAAAGCCTCAAATCACAATCCAGAAAATCCAACCCTCAAGCTCTGAGATCAATTATTGGAATATAACGTGAAAACGACAGGATCTTGCAAATCAAATCAATGCAAAAAATACCGGAAAAATAAATGAGAAACGATAAAGAACATCAGAGATTTACGTGATTCGATCCGAATATCGGTATCTATATTCATGGGGAGAGCCAATAATAAATAATCCACTATAATCAGATAATTAGAGTTACAATTCGCTTATACGTTCGAGTATTTCTCACATCTAGATTTAAGCTTAAATTCAAAAATGCACCTCGAGTGTTCAAGCCACGGCTCGTAACAAGAACGCACCTCGCGACTTTCTCTTCTTTTCTTGTTCGCGCGGCTCGTCTTCAGCACTGTGCGACTTCGTGCGGCTCATGGATTGTGCGGCGACTTCAACCACAAAAAAGAAATCTTCTTTTCTTTTGTCGAGGTGTCACTGGCAGCAAGACCTAGCCCTTTATTTTCTTTTCTTTTATTATCCTTGGGCCCACAAGCTTTTCTCTACAGCTTCAACGAGTCAAAGGATTAACTCCTGACCGCCCAACTACAGGACAAAGACGTCCACTGTACGTCCGAGAGATAACCTTTTGTGGGCAATAATAAATCTTGAACATTATCTCCAAGATACTGATCTTCACGGTCTAATACGAAAACTTATCCGGGCGATAGTCAAATTTTTCAAACAATTCAAACTCGAGTCATAATCTAATAAAAAGAAACAAAAGAGCTCGGAATCTTGAAGAGCTACGGACTTCTTTTGGTAAACCTTTGATTGTTAACAAAATTGAGGATTAGCCATCGAAAAACCGTTCCCCTCTCCCTCTTAAAGAAAGTGCAATCACAACAATCTCAATTTACAAGTTGATGCACATAATGATTGGCACGTATGAGTAATTCCAAAGAACTTACAAGAAAACACAACACCTACTAAATACTGGGAAGCGACAGACGTTGATCACATCACATGAAGCACGAACTACATAATAAATAAATTCAAGCTTTCCGTCATATTATCTTAGCACTAGCAGCTTCTATTGATTCCAGTTCTTCCACGACTTCAATCATGTAAGGCCGAGACCTAGGTTCCTTTTCGAGGCATTTTAAGGCAAGCTGAGCTATTTGGAATGCTGAATGTAAATAATATTTGCCCTCCAATCTGAAGTCCATTACAGTCCTCAGTTTTTTTTGCCCGGATAAGTGTGGTGTGGCCCACTTCCCTAAATTGCCTACTGGACGGTTCATATCCAATGCCCTCGAGCCTGTTAGTATCTCAAGCAACACAATACCAAAACTGTAAACCTCACTCTTTACACTTAGATGCCCTGTAAAATCCAAGAGTTTTATGTGATGTTGTAGCGAAGTGTCAGAAAATAACTTCCTGATATTATTGTCAAAATTCAAGACTGAATGTTATTCAGCAATAAGTCACCAAAAAGCACTTTACAATAATAAAAAAAATTACCAGTTTGTAGGTATTCAGGGGCAGCATAGTCAATGGTACCCACGAACTGTGTTGAAATATGTGACTTATCCCCTGGAGGATCAGACCTCAACAATCCAAAGTCCGAGAGTTTGGCCGTGTAGGACTGGAAAAGAACCGGACAGGGGATTAGACTCGGGTTCTAGCCTAAATATCAATTGCAAACTTTTGTGAATCTAGCAAAATGCAATATGGAGATATCTAAAAGCAACTTGGGACTGGTTATTGGTCTTGTCTCGTGTTCTGAACTTAACATCAAATCTAAGAAGGATAGATTTGCAATCGACTATAACCCTTCAATCAATTAAGCAGAGGGAAACATAGGATCTTCACTTGCTATCATGACTCTTTTCTCCTGGTTAGAGGACACAGTTCCAAGTCCTCAAAGTGAGATACTAGGCATGTCATCGTCATCATTATCCTTCTCCCAAGAAATTGACTAGATTGATGATAGAGCTCATATAAATTTTATGATGCAGGACCATAATCATTATAAGGAGGATAAATAATTAACCCCATCTAGCAAAATATTTGAAGTCTTGAAATCCCTGTGTATCATTTTGCAGTAACTGTGCAAGAAAGCCAGGCCTCTGGCAGCCCCGACGGCAATCTTGAGGCGTATATTCCATGGAAGATGAGCAGTGGAGCCCTCTGTACCAGATTAATGGACAGTGTAATATGTCAGTAATGCTTTAAAGCAAGTACATGTTCAAACTAGCTTGAATTTTGAAATAGGCACACGCATCAACTATGAGTATCAACTGATCAGGAAGATATGCTAAACAATTGGCATCCTTAAGGAAACTTTTCCGAAATTCAGAGTGATTAGACCACTTACTTCCGAATAGCTGGTCTGCCAAACTGCCCATTGGCATGAACTCATAAACAAGAGCTAAAGATGTATCCTCTTGACAAAATCCCAGGAGCTTGGCAAGGTTAGGGTGAGATAGCCTTCCAAGAAAATCTATCTCCCTCTGCACGAAAATAAGCAAAAGAGTCACACATTGTCATTAGTAAAAGATATGAAAGAAATGGCAGCCCACTAGACCAGGTAGATGTTTTTCTCCTTAGGCTTCAATTGGTTAAAAATTGAAACATTCACAATGGAGTAGATTATACCAAAACGAAAGGTACAGAATGGGAACTGAGACCTAATTCCCAATTAAATGTTCAGTTTAACTAACAGTTTGACTGAAGACTCGAGTCATTGTGCGCCTGTAATATAAAATACATATCGATAATGGTAAAATGTACTTCAAATCACGCTAGCTCTGTAGAAAATATCTAGCTCGCATGAAACCAGTAGTAGCTATGCCGAATCATTGAAATTTGTAACTGAAACCATTTATAATTTGTGATCAAACTGGTGACTTTATCTTGCAGTGGTGTATCCACCCTATATCATTTGATTGGCTTTGCAATTTGTTTCAGTTCTTGAATGTAGAAGCAGAATTCACTCGAAGGATGAGGAAAACAAGTTCACTATGAAAAGAACCACATTTCATTAGTCAAAGAAGGTTGAATGACTCCGTCCATCACGGCCGATGAGTGAGACAAAGTCTCTAGGGGCTATGATCACATCGAAAAGGTTGATGATTACATGGATGGAAGACTGAACTTATTGTTGCGCAATTTCTTCATTCCTTGCAATCAAATCACACTTAATAGGTTCTTCCATAGCTAGCATCATACGAGCCAATGGCCACATACACTCTGATGGCATGGGTTTACTTAGTCAATTACAAAATAAAAGAAATGCAAAAAGAAAGTTCATCACCATTAACTATATGGAGCCTTATAATCTAATCTGCTGAGGACCTTGGTGACCAAATAATCTCTACAACAAACCCAAAAGCGTATTTTCAACTGTAACTAAATCTTTGATTTTTCCGTTCTATCGGAATGATTGAAGTAAAATCGCTTCTTAGATTCTTCTTTTACTTCATTTAAATTTAAATAATGCACATTGTGTAGACTAAAGTGGGTTTAGATAACTGAAAACTTCACGAGGATCGTGAACGTTTAGGTAATATCACCAAACAGTTAACACTACTCAGTCAGGCACCAGCAATACTGTTGTCTGCTGCCCACTGCCTTCATTTTGCACCCTAACAAAGCCGATGAGCAATCAATGAAACTCTCAGAAATATCTGATCTCTCTATAACCAAAATCAGATGCAATCCTACAAGGGCCCTTTCAGGAACAAAATTGCAAGGCAAGGCCACCACTTAAAGAAAATCCTGGGATTATCAACTTCGAGTACATTTGGATTTGCGTTTATATAGCCACATAAATTCAGGTCGTCTGGTATTTCTGCTCCTTCTATTTTCCCAACGATGGTGTCTATTGACACAGTTGAGTTGGGCATGGCAAGCTCCCATCAGTACCATCATGCATTTGGGTTGCTTCGTTTTTGTAATGGACAAAGCAAAGTATTTATTTTCCAAGAAAGGAAAATGAAGACGACTTAGTTCTTACCAGCCACTCTGTGGGCCCTCGATTACCAGACTGGTTTAACATTTTCACAGCTATTGTAGTCTCCGTCCTTCCAGACTGTTGCTTCCCATGAAGCATCCCTTTAAAGACACAACCAAATCCTCCCTCTCCAATCAGTGCATTGCGATGAAAATTTTTGGTTGCCTCTTTCAACTCTGCAAAACTGAAGACGGTCAAGCTGGGGTCTGCCACAATCTTTCCATCTCCGAAGGCCTTTCTATTGCGGGCAGCCAGCAAGTCATGGCTGCTGCTGGCTGCAGAAGGTGATGAAGGACTGATTGTCAACTTCATTCCTGTAGTTTCAAAAAAGAAAAACAAAGAACAGAGAAAATTGCTTCAGACGATCACAAGAAGAAGATTAAAGACTCCAATCTGATGCACAAAGATTCATTTTACAGGGACTACATAGATGTAAAGATTTAGATCACTTTCGGAAAAACTTTAAGAGTACCTGATTTGAGAGAACCAGTATAGCTAGGAGTAGGGAAGTCAGGAGTACCATAACACACCCCCATCTCTCTCTCAACAAGAACTACTGTCTTCCCTTCCTTGCCTCTCCGAAATCTTATTTCCTCCGGAGAAGAGGACATTGACTTGATCTTACATATAAGACAAATGAAACCACCCAGAAGGCGCACGATGCTGATATTTTCTGGCCCACCAAACACTCTCGGTAGAGGATTAACCTGGCTCCCCACATCATTTTCCACACTAGTTGATTTTCTTATTCCCATAGCACATCCCACAAATTTCCAATGCATTCATATATTGACTTCCGGTGGACTTCTACGGATAGGATACAATAAAAGGAGAGAGACAAAGAAAGTTCGTCAATGAGGCACAAAAATTAGATCCCTCTAAGTTGAAAATCTCACCTTTAGCCATGAACGTGCTTTGGGCAATCATTGAGCATATTTAATAGGAATTTTTTTTTCATAATTTGATCATACATGACAAAAAAAAAAGTTATGAAAAATTGCAAACTCACTTTTAATAGGTTTTGATAGTTTCTCAGCGTCGCACTTTCTAACGAAATCCTTTAGAAAATTAATGAGAGCATGCAACAGATAAGGTTTACATCCCTACTTTACCTTGGACTGCTTTTCCAGATTGTCCAACAAGAAGAAAATTGAACGGTTGACAATAGACAAACTGTATGTATGTTAGCTCTCATGCTCTCTCTATTTTCAGTTCACATCTTAAGTTGGATGCCCTCATGCTTTCATCCCTATGATTTTGTCAATTTTTGTTAGCACTAAAATGAAATTGGACTTATTCACGTCATCCTACAAATTCAATATATTATGTCTTGTCGTATTTAGGTATTCTCCTTATGTGTCGTATTTTACCTCAAGTTGTGTCCGCCATTACCCACCCAAAATAGTATCTTTTAAGCAAGAAGTCAAAAAGTTTAGATTAAGAAAGAAGTACACATAAGGAGGGAGAAAATGTAAACTTGGTTAATAATTTTTCGCTACAAATGAGAACTGCTACATTGGCTGGGTACACAGCCTATTAAGGTGAAATGAGCAAGTTGTCTCTCGTGAATATTTTCTGTCATCTGCGTGATTTTGATGATTAACAAAGGTTCTCTCTTCCTCATCGGGGCCGGTAACTTTCTATACCGAGACTTTAGGACATTCACCTTCACACAAAAGATATATTAAGGTCGTGAAGGAAACAAACGCTGCTTTTTTCCCAATAATCAAACGTGATGTAAAGATGATCGCAAAGTTGCATCAACTGAGCAAAAACCAGTTCATCCATCTTGGATTCCAATTCCAACTCAAATTCTGCTGAGGCGTTCATCTTCTCTGCCAAAAGGCTATCTTAGTAGAAAGATGTGCTAGATTATCCAATACATAGAAAGCAGCTCTCAGGACATATTTTGCACTGTGGATGTGGCAGATGTTTCCAAAGCAGAAGCAGGGTCAATCATAGCAACAATCAGGTAATAATCACGAGAGATCTGGCCATGACATAATGTCACACCCCGAAATCTATCAGGATGGGGATGACATGACCGTCCTTCCACCCGAAGGACGTAACCTCAAACCACCCAAAAGTCCCCACGATATTACTCTTGCTCTATTGTCTACTAATCAAAGAATCTGAAAAGATTGGAGAAAGATAGGGGTGAGCAACCATAACTTAGTAAGTAGTGCGTATTTTTTCTAAACAGATCGAGCAACCACTATGCAGGTATACATAAAGCCATACCAAAATCCCAGAAGTCAAATTTAAGATATAAAATACTTATCGAGTTATATAAAAGTTATTTCATTTCAACAAGTTTTATATAATTCAGAAATACTTATTTAAATTATCATAAACATCAATGGTCAAGTCCATTGATCAATCTCTATTAAAAACCATGCCAATGGTCCATTCCATTGACTAATCTCAAATCACATATTAATGGTCTATTTCATTAATGAATCTCATATCACATAACACGTCGATGATCCATTCCATTGACTAATCTATTACTCAGTATCAAACCATGGTCATGACACAAAGTCTCATGACAAGGCTACCAAAATTCTCTCATTGGCAAGGTCTCCACCTACAAAATTGGTGGTTCATCCCAGAAAGATGTCATAAACTTGGTATACATATCCCAAAACCCCTCAATGGGTTCACGGTCATATTGAGCATCAAATAACTATCCTCCAATATCAGAAATCTAATCCATAATACATTTCACAAATCAAACAAATAACTTTCTCGCAACATGGCTCAACTCCAGAAATACATTTCGGTAGTTCTTGAATCATTTCCGAAGTAATTTCATAAACTAGTTCGTAACGCAATATACATATATATCTTTCACAATACATTTCCAAAAATGATTCTCAAATCATTCTCAAATACTAAAATGTAGTAAATGCTCAATCTCAATTATACAATAAAATATTCTTTTAAGTTCAATATATATATATATATATATCGAATCATAATTTCTTCAAGACATGGGTTTTACAAAATCAAAGAAGAAATAGTACTACTCACCTAGAATCCCCAAAAATCAAACAACGACGCTTACTCGAACCAACGATCTCGTAATCCTAATAGTTAAATGAGAATCAACATCAAAATCAAATAAAATACTACGATAACTACGAAATGGCTAAATAATGCTTAAATGCTAACAAGACAACTCAAAGGCACCCACAAATTGCTCATCCAAAGCGAGTATCCAAACCATCCACAACGCGAAGCTTGAGAGCGAAACTTGATCATGCCAAAACTCTTTCCATTGAACTCCGATCCTAGCAAACTTATAGTCAAAAGAAAGCACGTTCAAAGTGTTACAAAAGCCCTAGCTTGGCCACCCCAAAATTGAGCCGAAAACTAACGAAATATGGCCCGAACATTGCTGGACATGTACTGTTCATCTTTTGCGAAAAACTTCAAAATTCATTTCGGGCAAACGGTAAGTACAAATCGAGATCTGTAAAATCTCATGGCTCCACCATATCCTAAACCATCAATTATATATATATACCTCACCGACTAAAAAATCAGACTTCACGGTTTGAATTTCCCAAAATTTCAAATTTAAACCTTAAATTTGAAAACTTCTCCGATCGAACGAACAAGGGGCGCGAAAGCTAACTAAGCGTTGAAATATGAAGTCCAATCAGCTAGGTGAGGTTCGTGTGGTGCAAAACCTTTTTTCCCTTTCCTTTTCTTCTCCTTTCCTCTTTTTCCTCTTCCCTTTTCTGTTTTTGTTCTCAGCAATGAGCTCTTGGTCTCCTTTCAACTTAGCCAAGCCACTGTAGCTGCTTTTGACTTTTTGACCCTTTTTTTTAATACCCAAATATTACATCCATCTCTCCTTAAAAGAAATTTCGTCCTCGAAATTACCTCAACTTTTAAACAAGTGAGGGTACTCGCGTCTTCCCTCCTCCTTAGAATTCCAAGTAGCCTTCTGTACAATTTTTCCATTGGATCTTCATACATGTTCTTAATAAACTCATCCGCTTCTTTAAGCTTCCTAGCACATCCCAAAGGTCCACCACTCTTCCACTGCCCCTTTGACCAAAATGAATTTTGCTTTCTTTACTATTTCAGGTTTATCATCACCCTCGGAATTATTTGATCACAAAAAAAAATGGCTCATAGTTCATTCACATAAGCATCAGAAAACAGAAACCAATCTAACTATATTTGCAAAACCTTCAAGACTCTTGACATGCAGTACATGCAAATCTTCATACTAGATTTCCTTTTCATGAGAGGGAAATCTTTCTAACGTGTCCCAGAGAAAGGATTAGTTCTCTGACACTCCATATAGGTCATTCCTCTTCCTATCCGTTGAATGGGTATCATCGTCATCATCGATTATCAACTAATAGAATTTCCATCTAGACCATACCCCAAGTGACCAACATATAGACGCTTTACCGTCAAGATCAGTTTCTTCATCTAGAAAATCCATAGAATCATACATCAATTCAGCCAAACTTCTCTCTTTCTCCTTATAATCAGCTACATCCTTCAAATTGTGTTTGCGCCCAGCTTTTGGGGGCTTTCAAACCATCCCGCCGAGAGGAGACCATTGTGTATTCAGAAACCAGAGTGCCAGATTTTGTATTATTGCCCACATGATTATTGCCATCGGAATTTAGAGCTTTAGCAACACTTTCAATCAAGCCTTCACAAAATTGTAGTTCAGGGAGCTCATTATAACCTTTCTGTCTCTAGGTTCTTCCTCAGCATATCAATCTTCCCTCATATTGTTGTTAATCACTTGGGGACCGCAAAGATCAGCAGCAAGAGCTTTTAGTTCTTCAACTTTCTCCTTCCAAAGCTCTAGAAAACTAGAGAGAGGTTATCAAGAGAATTCAGTTCTTGATTATCTCATAGTCTCTCTTCAAGAACGCGCTTCTATTATTTCAAGTCTATAATCTTCTCTATCAAAGCTTGGTTTTCAATTAGTCTGTTGGAGTTATCTTCCTGCAAACGCTATTGAGTCATCTACACATCAACCAATTTCTTGCACATCACTTTCACATAAGTCCCTAGCGCCTCCTATTGTTGCTCCGCCTTGCCTAGATCCGACCTTAAGAGGTTTTCATCTCTAGAAGCTCATGCTTGTCTTTTTCCAGCATCATATATTGCTCAGCCATGATTTTGAGCTCCTGCTCGAGGGAGTCTTTACTTGGCTCGGGCTTGTTACACTTTAATTCGAGTCCTCCGAGAAAGGCTATCAACATAGTGTTCTTAACTAGCAACTTTTGCTCTTCATCCCTACTCCCTGTGAGCGATTTCTTTAATTGCCCTATTTTGTCCAAGATATGCCCTAAAGGCAATTTGTCAAGTTGGGAAAGCATTTGTTGTTTCGCAATCTCACCTTCACGACCTACTTCTGCATCAATTTGAAAAGGCCTGAACACTTGATAAAATGCCATTTTCTATCTTCCAATTTCATTTGCCAGCATTTCCCTTTCTAGTAGCTACTCGAGATTTTCATTCTCCAGTTCATTGATCAACTTATTGGATAATTAGGAGGCTTCAATGTGTTTCTCACATTTTAATTAGAGGGATAAATTCTTTACTTTCAAATCTTCAACAAACTTTTGCAAGATGAATATCTCAACTTGTGCATTTACGTCTTTCTCCACTTCTTCCTCAAATTCCTTCTTCCTCATTTGAATTTCTTCTTGCAAAAAGCGTATAGAGTTTTCTGGACCTGCCAAACGTGCTTCGCTTGATTGTACGTGAGTTGCATGTTCTTGTTTTGCAACTCCTCCACTGTATGTCAAAAACATGTAGGGTCGAGACTTGCCTACTCCAACATTGTTGGCAAAGCCATGTGTAACTGACAAGCATCCCGCACGAGCCAGCAAGTCAACTAAGCATTGCAAATGCTACTTGTGAGGCCTAATATAGCTATCTTCAACTATTTGATTGAAAATCATTAGTCCATCTTCCACTAGCCCTACAGGATGCAATTTCTCCGGCACCATTAACTCCATAACCTTTCAACATTACATTCCAAAAGACTATATCCCGAAGATAACCATCTCCTCGGACACATGGAGGGCTGGTTCTATGAGCCGATATTTTGATTATGCTTATATGAGACTATACTAGACTGCTCTACATAGCAAAAGACCAAATCCAAATGCATGACAGTGAACTGTTCATAAAGATCCAGTGCAGCGAGCTTCGCAAAAGCGATTAGAACAGCAACTAGCGA
Source organism: Syzygium aromaticum (assembly GCA_024500025.1). Taxonomy (NCBI): domain Eukaryota; kingdom Viridiplantae; phylum Streptophyta; class Magnoliopsida; order Myrtales; family Myrtaceae; genus Syzygium; species Syzygium aromaticum. The sequence goes on from CM044892.1 coordinate 35,054,761, forward strand.
CATTGAATAAAGGCGAAAGCTTTCTTCCTCTTGTGCTCGTGCTCTTACCCAGAGGCACAAAGCCTCTTGTGAACGTCCAAAATGTGTACATTCTTGATAATCGAGCTATGAACAGATTCTAGTTTAGTGAACCTAAAGCAGCACATGCCCAAACTACAGACACCGTTGTCACTAAACCAAGTATTATGGTAACCATCCTAAGTTGGTTAAAGAGTACTAGGGCCTCTTTGAAAGGATCGTTATACACAAACCCAGTAGCAACCGCATTAAAAGACATCAAACCTGTGTTCTTTAGTCCCTGAAACAACTTGTAAGAGCCACCAACAATTCTGCATCTTGCATAAGCATCTAACAATGCGGTGCCCACAATCAAACTATGCTCTTGCCCATTCTTAACAATCAATCCATGAACACATTGAAGCCACAAGTCGATAAAACCTGCAACACCAACAACTACTCCAATCATGGTAAAAGAATTCGGGACCACACTGGATATTCTCTGCAAATCCCTTTCAATGAGAGTACGACCTGTTGTTGGCCATGTTCGTATATCAGAAATTGAAATCAAATATCGGAAAGACTAACCTGAAAGCAGTACAAATAAATAAAACAGAATGTTGATCCGAGCCTGACAAAGTAACATCGTGTCCTTAAGACGGATTTGGCCCCTCAATCAATACCCGAGGATATTGGACAATCGTCTCCCATGATAGAATGGATCTCGTTCCTCTGAAGTGGTACATATTCGGAGGACTCCTTCGAACATAATTTCGCAGAATAGTCGCACAAAATGAAAATGATGAAGTGATAAATGTCTCGAGTGCGTCGGGAAAATGTCTCGCGGAAATGTAAAATGCCACGAAGTGTCACTCACCGAACTAAACCGTTCGGATATATGTATACGGCGAAAATTGAAAAGTTGTGAGAGTGAAAGGTCTCTAGCGGTTCCCACTCGGTTCGTAAACAGTAGCGAAGGTTCACTTGAACCGGTTCGATTTGTGAACAGTTGCAAGGTTCGCTTAAACCGCTTCAGTTTTTTCGTTCGAGCGAACAAACATGTCTGTTTGAAAAAAAAAATAATAATAATAATAATTAATTTCTAACAACGTGTTTATTCGGAAAAATAAAAAAAAAAACCGAGAGAATGGACCCCTACCCGAACTGAATCCGACCGGACGGACGGCGGCGGCGCGCGGGGGTGGACCGACCTAGCTTGGCATAAGTCCTCTCCCTTCCACAAAAGTGGGATACCCCTTGGAGCCTAAACCTATATAAGAGACTTTTCAAAATAAACCCTCTCCCATCACCTCTTCCATCCTATGTAGGATACTTTCATCCACACACCTTTCATTCAATTCTATGGGATTTGGATGCCAAAATCCCAACAATCCCCCACATGAATGAAAAGTACTGATATCATAACTTATTCGTGTATGCATGAGATGCAAAGTGCGATTATTCCATGAGAAAACGTTGCATCAGGATAAGTAGTCTGAGACTTTGAACTTTCCTTAGTGAAACCTATTGGACTTACTCGGTCATTCAGTAGACTTGATGCCTTTGAACAGTCAACCTTTGGTGTAAGCCTAGATAATAGAAATCACACAACTGTTTCTCGAACAAAATTGGTTCTCACTGTTGTGTTCGTTTTGGCCATGAACATTACCTGGTCTCATGAGTGTTTTAGAGAATTCGGCCTTTTTCAATTCTCACAGAAGCGACCCTCACTTCACACTAACATAGGTGACTTCTGAACATATAGTATATCACATACTCAATTCAGAATCATTAAAAGCTTTTGTTTAACCTTTACATATTAGTACTGTCTTCATCCGAGAATGAGTCAAAAAATTTGACAGTACACTACACTGTCTTCATAACTTAGTTGTCCTTTTGAACCTAGATCTTGAGATCTTCAGTCAACTTGGTAGGGTTTCCGCTATGATGATTTGTTTATAGGCCTTAAACCCATTCCCCTTGATGTTTTCGCAACCATCTCTCTAGTTAGGCCTTTTGTCAATAGATCCGCAATATTATCTTTTGACTTTACATAGTCAATGATGATAATTCCATTAGAAAGAAGTTGTCTTATTGTGTCATGTCTTCGACGTATGTGTCGAGACTTACCGTTATACATAACATTCCTTGCCCTTTCTATTGCCGCCTGACTGTCACAATGTATACATACAGCGGGCACCGATTTAGGCTTATTAGGAATATCTTCCAAGAAATTTCGAAGCCACTCTACTTCTTTACCGGCTTCATCCAAAGCAATAAATTCTGATTCCATAATGGATCTAGCAATACAAATTTGTTTGGATGATTTCCAAGACACGGCCGCCCCACCAAGTGTGAATACATATCCACTTGTTGATTTTATGTCTTTAGTGCCGATTATCCAATTTGTATCACAGTATCCTTCAAGTACAGCTGGATATTCTATGTAATGCAAAACATAATATTGAGTATGCTTTAAGTAGCTCAATAAACATTTCTTAGATTTCCAATGATTTTCGTTTGGACTAATTGTAAATTGACTTAGCTTGCTCACAGCACAAGCTATGTCCGGCCTAGTACAGTTCATGACATACATTAGACCTAGTATACTAGCATACTCATTTTGAGCTTTGCTTTCACCAGTATTCTTTGAAAGATGTAAATTAACATCTATCGGAGTCTTTATTGGTATAATATCTAGATTCTTGCACTTTCCAAGAATCGTCTCAATATAATGGGATTGTGAAAGAGCTAATCCTCCAGATGTCTTATGGATTTTAATTCCTAAAATAACATCTGCAACCCCCATATCTTTCATATCAAATTACTTGTGAGCATGTGTTTGGTTACCTTAACAACCTCACTATCACTGCCCATTATAAGCATGTCGTCTACATATAAGCACAAAATGGAAAAACCATTACGAGTGTTCTTAACATATACATATTTATCACACTCATTAATCTTAAAACCATTCGACAACATGACTTGGTCGAATTTAGCATGCCATTATTTTGGCGCTTGTTTTAAGCCATAGAGTGACTTAATAAGTCAACAAACTTTCTTCTCTTGTCCTGGAACAATAAACCCTTCGGGTTGTTCCAAATATATTTCTTCTTCCAAATCCCCGTTTAAGAAAGCCGTCTTAACATCTATTTGATGGATTTCAAGCCTATACACCGCTGCTATAGCAATTAACATCCTTATAGATGTAATTCTAGTAACATGTGAGTAAGTATCAAAATAATCCAGGCCTTCTCATTACTTGTATCATTTTACTACAAGCCTAGCCTTATATTTATCAATAATACCATCCACTTTCATTTTTCTCTTGAAAATCCACTTACATTGTAGTAGTTTATTACTAGGAGGAAGGTCAACCAATTCCCATGTATGGTTTGACAAGACGAATTCAACTTCACTATTGATAGCTTCTTTCCAGAACGGGGCTTCTAGCAATGTCACAGTTTCTTTGAATGTCCAAGGCTCATTCTCTAACAGATACGTTAAGAAATCAGGTCCAAAAGACATGGAAGTCCTTTGTCTTTTACTACGTCTAGGTTCATCCTCCATTTGATCACTTCTAGATATAGTATCTCGAGGCCTTTTATTATTATCAATTGGCTCATATACTATGTTATACAGAAATATATTTTCAAAGAACGAAGCGTCCCTTGATTCAATAATCGTATTAACATGTATATATGGGATTTCTGACTTGTGAACAAGAAACCGATATGCATTACTATTCTGAGCATATCCGATAAAAACACAGTCAACAATCTTTGGTCCTATTTTAACCCTTTTTGGCTTAGGAACCGCAACCTTAGCCAAACACTCCCACACTTTGAGATAATTCAAGTTAGGCATTCTGCCTTTTCATTTCTCATAAGGAGTTTGTTGTATCTTCTTGTGGGGTACTCTATTTAAAATAAAATTTGCTGTTAGGACAGCTTCCCCCCACAAATTATGCGGTAAACCAGAACTGTTCAACAATGCATTCATTGTTTCCTTTAGGGATCGATTTTTCCTTTCCGCCACACCATTTGATTGTGGTGTATAATAAGCAGTCATTTGGTGAACGATACCAAACTCATTACAAATCTCCTCAAAAGGAAATTCATATTCACCTCCTCTATCACTTCTTATCATTTTAATTTTCTTATTTAACTAAGTTTCAACTTCACATTTAGAAGTTCTAAAAGCATTCACAGCCTCATCTTTGCTACTAAGCAACAGTCATCTATAAATGTGATAAAATACTTCACCTCTTGACGGTATTGATTTCATATCACATATATCTGTGTATATTAAATCTAAAGGTTCTGAAACTCTATTATCAACAAAATGAAAAGGAGAGAGAGAAGAGAACCCTAAATGCTTCATTAGCATCATGATTACATAAACTAATCATATTAATGAATAATTTCACAAAAAGGTCTTAGAGTCGAAAGTTCACTATGTTCCCAATCATCGTCTAAAAAACCCAATTTGAAATTATTATTAACATAATCATTTATGTAAAGAAATTAGTTCTTCAAAAGTTACACAAACTTTTAAGAATTTCCCAAATATGACATAACATATAATATGGCAATATAAAACGAGAAATCTCCAAAAATTCATAGCCATATATATTTCATAACATATTCACAAATATTTAAGAACAATATCAAGTGTACCAATCTAACACATAGACAAGAAAGGACTCATAAAATTCTTTAGAAAATTCTATTTTCTTTAGAACAAAAATGGAGCCTCCCGAAAAACCCTTTGATCCGGGCTATGGTTTGCACCGAGACCCATTCAATACAAGGGTTGATGTTCTCCTTGTCTCGACCCTTATGTATTATTGCAGAAAATTCTCCGCAAGCAACTTATAACTTGGATTCTTTAAGGTTTCTTTAACCTTATCAAGCATTCTTCCCAACTCCTCAGGAATAGTGCATTTTAGGGTTCCGACCATTACATATTCCGGCATTACAAAACAGTTTCAAATGATATCCTGTATCATTTTGTCGACCTTGATGATGTGTTCCGTCATATCATCTCGAATGTCCCATCGATAAAGGGCTAACTTGATTCTTAATTTCTTAAGCCTTTCCTTTTGAACTGTCGTTCTTGGGATTATTGAAATATGTCTCAAATGTACCATTGTTCCTGCAACGAATGCAGAACAAAGGGATTACTTATAATCCATGATACATCAAGATAATGAATGCTTATTCATATACATATGGCTTAACACTTGTATTTCAAAAACTATAGAGAAATACTAAAGAAAATGCCAAAAAAATATACCCCTAATTACGTGTACATAAGGTTTATCGTGCATTTTCACATTCATAAGTACAATAAACATGTAATATGAATATACCATAATATAGAGCATTCCAATACGAGCACGTCGATACCAAGAACGCCCAAATCGGAGTTCAAATGAGCTCGAACAGGCCGAAAGACTGCAATTAGTCATTTTGCCCAGTTTAAACCGGACCGGTTTGACTGGTCCGACCGGTCAACGGTCAACTGGGTTGGTCAACCGTCAAACAAGTCGGGTCAACGGTCAAACAGGTCGAATCTTGGGTCGGGTCAACCGGGTCGGGTCACGGGTCAATGGTCTGCACTCGATGACGTCACACTGACATCATCATCGGCGGTTGGCGACAACTAATGCGCCGTTTGGCACGGCCGCACGTGGGCCTCACGCGCTGTCGCGCCCGAGGCCCTTGCCGGCACGTGAAGGCGCGTGCGGCCTCCTCCGGCGACGTACCGCCCATCATTTTACTCGTCTCGACGAGTACTTTCTGTTTATGCAATAAAATTCAAGTTTTGACGAAAAATAAAAAGCGAAACATGCATAAACAGTTCGGCGACACGAAGAGAACGAATCAAAAACAAGGCTGAATTGAAAAATAGGAAGGATATACTTCAATGTTAGAAACGATACACATGCTTGATCAGGAAACTACGAACTATGACAAGGAACATACGAACTGAAACGAACAACGCATAAGAATATACGAACAGAACAGAAGCAAAATTCGTCTTAAGATTGTTGTTGGCTATGTTCGTATATCAGAAATTGAAATCAAATATCGGGAAGACTAACCTGAAAGCAGTACAAATAAATAAAGCAAAATGTTGATCCGAGCCCGACGAAGTAACGTCGTGTCCTTAAGACGAATTTGGCCCCTCAATCAATACCCAAGGATATTGGACAATCGTCTCCTAAGATAGAATGGATCTCGTTCCTCCGAAGTGGTACGTATTCGGAGGACTCCTTCGAGCACAATTTCGCAGAATAGTTGCACAAAATGAAAATAATGAAGTGATAAATGTCTCAAGTGCGTTAGGAAGATGTCTCGCGGAAATGTAAAATGCCACGAAGTGTCACTCACCGAACTAAACCGTTCGGATATATGTATACGGTGAAAATTGAAGAGTTGCGAGAGTGAAAGGTCGCTGATGGTTCCCACTCGGCTCGTGAACAGTAGCGAAGGTTTACTTGAACCGGTTCGGTTCGTGAACAGTCGCAAAGTTCACTTGAACCACTTTGGTTTTTTCGTTCGGGCGAACAAACATGTCTGTTTGAAAAATAATAATAATAATAATAATTAATTTCTAACAACGTGTCTATTTGGAAAAATAAAAAAAACCAAGAGAGAATGGACCCTGACCCGAACCAGGCTGGACGGACGACGGCGGCGCGCGGGGGGATCGACCTAGCTCGGCGTAGGTCCTCTCCCTTCCACAAAAGTGGGGTACCCCTTGGGGCCCAAACCCATTTGAGAAGCTTCTCAAAATAAACCCTCTCCCATCACCTCTCCCATCTTATGTAGGACACTTTCATCCACACACTTTTTATTCAATTCTATAGGATTTGGATGCCAAAATCCCAACACGACCTTGCCTTTCCATTAATGACTGTATCAGCTGTTCCAAACTTTCACAGAAACCACTGTGAAGGAGATCGGAAACACTCCTCAAACTCAAACGTTCCCTGAGCTCTATGTTGTTATCATCACCAGGAGGATGGAATCTATATACATTTTGAGAGGACCAGCACACTGTGCTTTAGGAGGACCAGTAGACCCATTCGACCACATTCCCACTGCTTTGTGAGGGCCCCCATCATTATGCCATATGCCCAGAATCTGCTGTAGGTATTGTTCCCTCATAATTGTTGGAGCTTCACGGGCCCGATCATTGGCTGAATTTATGGGCCAATTGCCTTCCATAACAGCTATATTATCATCTCTAAACTTCGTTAAACTGTGCAACAGTTTGCTGTTGCCCTTCTCCCGTCTCGCCAGCCACATTTGTCCCCAGTTTCCATCTTTATTAGATGTATCTTGCCAATTCACACTTTCAGCACTTGCATTATTTTTGTTGTTTATTACTCGATCCCATGGACAATCCCTATCATTTGCTTGGCTAGTGGATTGTAATGGTTCGTGGTTTTCTTGTTTAACATCCAATGAAGTTTTGGGAGTCTTGACATTTCTAGACTCTTTGTCAACATCAACAAATGCAAAATTAGATTGCATATTAGCCTAAACACAAACAAAAGTTTCTAATCTGGAACAGAATCCTTCCCCCTTAAACCAGAAACAGTATGTTATTGTCGCAATTGAACCAATTCACTTATTACTATAGAAAAAGGCCTTTCTTCATCAACAGGTCTTTCATTTTGCAAAAAAAATTCGCCCTTGTACACACAAACAAGGTATGTCCAGCTGCATATGCTCTAATTGACCATCCTTGGTGTTAACAACAAAATCTTCATAACCTCCATCACCATGAGCACCTAAGCACTTTGTCTTGCTCCTTTCCTACGAGTCAGGACTTAGATCATCTTTATCTCCTTGTCAAAACCGCACCTCAAGAACCTTAAGATACATTTTCAGTATCAAAGGTAATAACTCGCTTGCCTTTGTTGTTGAATTAGAACCAACGATCATTTAGATACCAAAAAAGACATACACCCTAGTACTTAATAAAATACTAACACACTATAAACTAACACACAACCTCACAACATCCCATAAAATCTACACCGAAACAGATTACAACCCAAGCTCCGGTACCACATTTGGGAGATTTGAGGCTGCATCCTTCAAGTGGAATGACAGTCGTGTCATCCCCATCTTGGTAGGTTTCGGAGTGTGATATATTGTGGTATCAAAGCAGGACCCCCTCTAATAGGTGTATGGTTCAGGGACGAACCATGTGGAAGCTGGTGGGTCTGTAACGACCCGGTCCGACAAGGGCAAGGCATGATCGCCGAGACCAAAGAGCCTGGACAAGGAGCTGCTCTTGGCAGGCTTCTAGGATGGCGAAAGGGGTAGGAATGAACCGAACTGTGCATCGAACAGGAAAAGAGCAATCCTAAGATATATATATGTGAAAACTGGAATTAACTTACGGAAGCGTCTTTTAATGTAACGACAAGCTTTGTTTTGGAACTTGAAAGTTAAGCTAGCTCAAGCCAGAGTATTACTAGGATGGGTGACCTCTTGAGAAAGTGCCTGCCTGTATACTAATGGACAAAACCGTAAGGTTCGGTATAGAACGGACCAAAGTGGATAATACCACGAGTGAGTTTAATCCAGAGTGTCACACATGAGGAACGATTCCTAGTCTGATGGTTTGGGATTTGGACAATACGGCATACATACGAGAAGCGAAGGCGAGTGCCATCCCAACAATGGCGATTGCAAGTTTGGGGGAAAAGCACAAAAAAAAAAATAATAAACCTATTATATTGGTACCAATTCAGTCATAAACAATTTTATTGGACTAATTTAGTCCTAAACTTTTTTCATATTTTGCCAATCGAGTCCATCGGGTCAATTTAAGCCGGAAATTACTGACATGGCTCGCTAGCCACAGCAGAAAAAAAAAAAAGAAGGAAAAGAGAAGAAAAGGAAAACTTAATAAAAATTTTAAAAATTCAGAATTTTTTTTAAATATTAAAATTTATTTTTTAGAAAAATGTCCAAGTCCTCCTCAAAACAGAGTCTTTCAAGCTTCAACAGCACAAGAAGAAGATGGGTAAATGTGAAAGGAGGAAAAGGGCTCTTCTTCCTCTGATGTTGATCATGGTTCATGAGCCATTATCATTCGAATCGTTTTTGTCAAATCTTACAAACAATTTCGATTCATGGGTGTCTCATTTCTTCGCTCTTTCTCTCTCTTTATTTTTAATTTGATATTCTTTTGGTGCGATGACAGATTAAGAGGAAGGAGAGGATCATCTTCTTTGACTTGTGTTGCTCGGATTCCGCTGGTTCAAGTCGCTGACTTCGAGTCCGTGTGGGGAAGGAGGCAAGAAAGCGAGGGAAACGAGCGAGAGGAAACGGAATTTTAACTGTCCGAACTTCAGTAAAATATATTGATGTCGGAAAATTCGATGGTAAGGGAGGAAAAAATTTTCACGTCGGATGGCCGCAGAAAAAAAGGTTAATATCATAAAGAACCCCGAACAGATACATTTATGACAAATTTATCTAAACTAATTTTTTTAAACATCAAAAACCCGGTACATTTGTGATAAATTTAGCCTTGATTAGTTCCCATTAAATTGGATGAATACCACAAAACAGTAGACTTGTAACAAACGGAGGGTAAAATTCCAAATAGGTATAACAGTCAACTGCCATGTGTCATTCAGTTTAGTAATTTGACGGTGAAATTCAGCGGAAACTAACAAATGGTAAATTTGTTACGAGTGTATCAGTTTAGGGTTTTTGGTAGTTAGAAAATCAGTTTAAAGTAAATTTATCATAGATGTATCAGTTTTTGGTTTTTCGTGGACTTATCCCTAGAGAAAATAGTAAATGACAAACATTTAAGAAAAAAATCACTATAAAATTGTCAATTTTACTGTTAATAAGGAAAATTCCGATGCATGGAGATAATTACTCAATAATAGGGCTCTTAAATCTACGAACAGTAAAGAAAAATGTTATGATCATTGAGCTAAGTTATTGAGAATAGGGAAACAAAACTTACCATAAATTTAAGTTGTTTACAATTTTTGAACCATGCGAAACTTTGAGATAAATTGCAATCCTGGAAGGATGATTGCCAACTTAAAAGTAAGTTCATTAGTTATAAATGAAAATGAGTTATGACGATTCAAAATAAATTACGATCCATAAAGTTAAGTTATCATCTTATACTAGACCCGTCGCAGACCCAAGAAGCGCCCTTTCGATTCAAGTCCTAAATTTGCTCATTCTTGAGATGGAAACGGGACAGACAAAATTGACAAAATTTCGATCCGACTCCATCTAATACTAACATGTAATCTTGCACGATTTTAAGGGTAATTTGCTTTTGAAAAAATCAGAGAGTAATTTAATTTAAAGAACTAAAATATTTGTTCATACTTTATATTAAGTAACACTCCCTTAGCATGGGCACCCAATCTTAGAGAGAGAAGAGAGGTAGAGTGAATTTCTTTTTTTTTTTCCTTCTCTCTTCTTCACTCTGCCACCATCATGCACAGTGCTATGTCTGTGGACATGGGCGTCAAAAATATTCTAACCGAACCGAACCGGTTTGTCATATGTTAACTTGATCATTGTGTAGGCTTGAACCGCTCGCCACAACTCTTACACTTGAAGGCGGGGGCGGGTTTCGGCGCAATCACGGCAGCTCAGACCTTCTCTGTGTGTCTCTCTCTCAATGAGATGCCAATAAAACCACAACTTAAAATTGAAGAATGGACGGACAACCGACCCGACATGGGCCAATGAAGCGAATCAATCAGCCTAGCTATAGCCCACGCACAAAAGCTTTTGGCCCAGCCAGACGTGAGACGCACACAGGATCAAACTACCTTGGCTTCTGCAGCAAAACTAGCTTTGTTTTCTCAACTGAACTATGAAAGTTACAAGTGTACGTATCCTGTTCCTAGTATCACCACTAGCAGAAAGAAATTATTGATAGTGAGTATGTCAAAGAAATGCCATGGCCCAGTACATATCAAGAAAAGAAGTACGTTTTCCCCAAGAATTAACCCTATGCCTCGTCTGGAAGGTCCGGAAATATCCGAAACGCTCAACCTGAGGACCTTGGACTCACCACAGTGACTGCCAGACCTCCCTTACCCCCAAAGAATAATACAGATAGTATCAAAGCCGACTCCTAGCACGACTAAACATAACTGGCCAGGCTTCCTGAGTCATTACAACAGTGACATTGATAACCTATACTGCATTACAAAATCTAAATCCCGAAATTGCAGGAGAAAAGTAGTTGTCTGGGCAAACAGCATTTACATTTTATATAGAGTAGAGACGATGAATCGGCAGTGAGAGGAGGTGATGAATAAAGAATGCAACCATGCCTGAGAAAGTTCGCCGAGCTGGGAAATTGTCTAAGCACCAGTGTTTTCTATCAGCTGCAACTAAATTTTTCCAGTGTTTTCACGACTTCGTCCATTGATGGCCGATGATTGGGCGAAATTTCAAGACATTGGAATGCGAGTGCGGCTACGTCAAGAGCATCCTTCGGAGGATATTGCCCTTCCAGTCGAGAGTCCATGATTCCTGTCAAGTTCCCTTGAGAAAGATGAGGCTTGACCCACTCCACCAAAATCAGCTGATCACTTGGACGATTTGCGTCATATGCTCGCAATCCCGTCAAAAGCTCAACCAGTACAACCCCAAAGCTATAGACATCACTCTTTACATACAAATGACCTGTTCAACCAAAATGATGTGATACTCTAACATGAGTTTGCTAAACACAGCTTCATGCATGGTCAAACTAAGTCCAAAGTGCAATGTTCTTGGTAATGATCACCCCAAGCAATTCAGAAAGTCCATCACATTACCTGTGGCTATGTACTCGGGTGCTGCATAGCCCAAAGTTCCAATAACCTGCGTTGTCACATGTGATCTGTCTTCATCTGGACCCTTTCTTGCCAACCCAAAATCTGATATTTTGGCATTATAGGACTGTCCAAACACATGCCAAACAAAAGGTCAAAGTGTATAAGGTCTCTTTTCTACTGCTAGTGTGATCTATGTACAAATAAATTTGGACTATGCAGATTTAATAAGCTTAGCTCGGGCCAATATTTGGTATTATAAACTAACTACAAACAGAGTAGCTTGGGATTATACATTTTTAAACGGCCATAACAACAAAGCCTCCCGACCAAAAAAGAAGGAAAACACATGTGGAAGTAATATCTGGCAAACCAGGTTACGCGTCATTTTGAAGATGCTTTGCAATGATAGCCCTGTGTTTTATGTGAAAACCTTGACAGAATGAAAGCCTGAAAGCGTGAGGTTTCAAATTCTTGCTGCTTCCAGAATGGCAAGAGAGAATTGCGGAAAGAGGGATGTTGCAAACATATGTGCATTATTTCAGCACAGGAGAAAACTAGGAACCAAATTTTAAATGTAACAACAATGTGGTACTGCTTAATTTAATCTAAATAACGAACATGTACATACTGAGTCCAGCAATATGTTTGAGGGCTTGAAATCTCTGCAGATTATTTGCCTCTCTAACTGATGCAAGAACGCGAGACCTCTGGCTGCTCCTACTGCAATTTTAAGCCGCGTGGCCCATGGAAGTGGATTCCAGCCCCCTGCAACAGGAAAGACACTTGATTCATAGAGTACATTGAACCAAGAAAAGGTCATTTTTGCGATAAATTCAAAGCAAGGATGTATATATCACCCAAGAAAGAACCTTACTTCGAAAGAGGTGATTCTTTAGGGTACCCTTTCGCATGAACTCATAGACAAGAAGTAGTTCTTTATCCTCCAGACAATATCCCAGTAGTCTGACAATGTTTGGATGAGATAAGCTGCCCAGGAACTTCACCTCCGACTGCAAAAAGTTGTCACTCCCAGATCAAAATAGGGCAAGACCTCATAATTTTTCATTTTATTTAAGTAAACAGGCATCACCCGGAGAAAGAGAGAGGAGACAGAACAATCAATTTATGTGATAAAAAGTTGAAGAAACCAACAATGGCACCCTAAGAGCCATCTGGCGTGGATGCACCCTAAAGATATTTAGATGGTAGCAAATAATCTGAGATAAAAACTGGGATGAAATATCCATTGATGCATCATCACCCCTATTCAATAGTAAATCCTGACATGTGATCTAAATGGTTGAATTTCATATGCCTTTCTGTAAGTTCACAACCTCATATTCATGAAAAGAAACAAAGGAGCAAGCAAATCTTAAGTGCTCAACCTATTTATAAAGCAAGTAAACATCCCTCACATGATATTGACATCGGCAAAGACTATGGAGGATAAGATTGATGGCTGTAAGGGTGGCCATGTGGAGTCTAAAACATATAATCAGACAAGCTCCAGTATGCAACACTATAGAAAAGAATGCACTCATCTCGTGCAGTACACAGTAGATGTCCACCTTCCAAGAAAGACAGTAGCATCTCGAGTGATGATCAATTTTGAAAATTCAAATGCTAACTAGAATTATGTAGAGGCTAAGTCCTTCCCTCCTCATTTTTTACCTTTTGAAAGACTTGTATGCTAGTAACATGTACTGTCATTTACCAGGTGACTCACAAAAAGTAGATGGCAGGATCTTATTTATTCTTTCAAGGACAATGGAGAAGAACAGTTATGTCCAGTTTCTCTAAGGTAGCATAAGTTTGGACTCAAACAATTATGTCACCTTACTTTCAGGGCCGGTCTGCATATTTTTCCACAAATAGATAAACCTCACTAAAGCTTATTTTAGTTTCTAGCACTATGTTGAAAAATTCCAGAGTAGGCGGCACTAATGTCATCGAACTCATATTGGGATTTACTGTTTCAGGTACATTATAGTTTCATCTTTTGAGTTTAGCTTAAAAGGCAACGGTATAAGTCATAATATTTTCTGATGCAGGGCATAATGTCCTTCTCTGGAATGAAAGAAGAGTCCCTACATTTCGAAGCTTACAAGCTATCACGGGACTTTATTACATTACTTATAAACAGTGACTTTTCTACTCCAGCTCTCAAGGATCTAAGATATAGAACCCAAAGCTGGCAAAGCTTCTCTCCTTCTCCTACTTGTTTCCTACGCTTCCATGCTGTTTGGCAGCTGGAAAACAAACATACATGCAATGTTCTACACAACATAGACATAATAATGGTAGGACAAGATTGTGGAATCTCAAGATTTAGATCAAGAGCACAGTTGCTCATTTGAGGTATTTATTGATCAAGTGGCCCTAGGATTTACAGTTGCCTTCTCACCACACAACCCCTCCAGGCCACTTGGATGTGCTTTCCAAAATGGATATGCCTTAACCATTTATCTCTCTCATAGCTTTTCATCCCGATAACATGTTCAGCAAATTTTTTAAAACAGCTCTTCTCGAAATTTTTTGACTATTCGAAGGTCCAATTGTACATGCGTTTGGAAACTTATATGGGCCATATATTTCACCCAGCACTGTGCCTGCTGTTTTGATTGGAACAGAAATAAAATAAATGCTGGACAATTAAAGGTGCCGGGTGAAGAATAAGCAAATTTTACTGTTCTATTGCGTGTCTAGAAAATAATTGCAATAACCCCAGAAGTTGTTGAAAACAGAATCTCAAAAGATTTGTTCAATGCTTTTATGTGGACTTGACCCATACAATGGAAAAGCAAGCCGATTTTTCTCCAAACTCTTGCCTACAAATGCTCCTGGTCACAGGAGAAGCCACGGACCCTAAATAAAGGATAAGAGGGGCATGCACTGTCTTCTCCTAAATAATGCAATCCTAAAAGGAATAATCTGGTCCACATCATTGATAAAACCCCCAGAAATATGTGTTCAGTTGGGCAATGACGTATACTCTCGAAAGGAAGAAACCAAACTAACATAGTGAACTTCAAGTGAAATTACACACAAAACCAGAACATTCTCGCCACAAAAAGGCCACTAACATCTATCATCTCGTTCTCATTGTTCTACAACAAACCACATATCTGGAGACTATTTTTCTCCACCATCACAATAACCTTCTTTTTTTTTTTTTTTTTTTTTTTTTTTTTTTTTGATAACCCAGGGAACCCCCGCACGGCCGGCAGCCGGAGGGTAAACCCTGGGGGCGACACGTGCTAGCCACCACACACGTGCCACCAGTTAAGTCACCCTGCGGCGCGCTGGATTCGAACACTCAACCTTTTGTGAGAGGAAGAGTGCGCGAACCAGCTACGCCACCCAGGTGGGTGGTTTAGGGCTACAAATGCAAAGCGATAACATTAAATACTGCAAAGCACATGCAACCCAAGATTTCCTGAGAGGAACTAAGATTACCTCCCATTCTTTGAATCCTTGCATGCCCTCTGGGTTCAACCTTTTGATGGCAACTGGAGTCATTCCATTCCTCCAGGAAGACTCCTTCTCAAAAAGGTAGCCTTTGTAGACTCTACCAAAACCACCCTCGCCAACCAATGTTTTAGCTCTGAAGTTTCTTGCTGCAACTTTCAGCTCTGCAAAACTAAAGACCCTAATTTCTGAAGTGGGAGCAACATAAATATTTGGAATAGACTCATTCGACCTCCCTCCCAAGCTCCTGCTCAGGCCATCCTCAGAAGACGATGAACTGCTTATAGTCAGAACAGGTCCTCCTGTGATTACACAAGTGAAGAGAAAAAAGTGAAGAAATTGTCATGAGCTGAAGACAGGTGCAAGAAGACGAGCAGGAACTAATGAACTTATTGAGATGTCAACCGGTGGGAAGTAAGTTAGTTAGGGTAGTTAGAATCTGAAGTTGTTATTGGACATGTCTATTAGCATAGTCTTTCATAATCTGCTTTCTCTGTAAGTTGAAGCTTGCATGACTTTCAGGATTAAAAGAATGCAGGAGCACAATAACTATAAAAACATGCAGAATATCTAGAAGATGGATAGCTAGCATTCGATCTCTTGCATTGAAACTCCGACACTATGTTAAACTGCCCTTCATTCAAATGCTCAAACTGTTGGGAGTGAGTCCATCTTGTATATTAAACAGTTTCCATAAGTATGCCATGACCAATATGTTTCATTCTCATAGCAAATGCCTCCCTGTTCATATCCGCTCTTTCAATCAGATTGTTCTCATTTCTTGCCTCAATTCCTTGCTAATTTTCTTTTACCTCAGAATTCTAGCTAAAGCATCAAAACGCAATTCTATTCATCCAATGAAATGCGCGATCCAAATGTGAAGGGCAACAAAGTAAAACCATAGAAGGAACTAAAATCAAAATGCTGTCGCAAAAGTTCCTACATGCTAACTCAAATCCAACAAAAACAACTAAAATATCAAACCCATGGAATCACAATTAGAAGTCCAGAATTATCATAAGGGGACAAAAAAACCTGCATTCTCAGGACAGGACCAGCTGGAGATCATATCCTAAAAACGCACCAGTCATAGTGAAAAGGACACCAAATGAAAACAAAACAAGAAAGCAAGCAAGAAAGAATTGCAGAGGAAACAAGGGAATTACCGGGTCTAAGATGACCAGTGAAGCTAGGAGTTGGGTAGTCAGGAACTCCCCAGCAAATTCCCATGGGATGATTTATATCTTCCCTCCTCCTAAAAACAAAGTCTCTCGAGCTTCAACGAAGAAGGAGAAGAAGAAGAAGACGGGTCAGTGTGAAAGCAGGGAAAGGGCTTTTTCCTCTGATGCTGATCATGGCTCAAGAACCATTATCATTCGGAATCGTTCGTCATACCTCATAAACAATTTCGATTCATGGGTGTCTCATTTCTTCTCTCTTTCTCTCCCTCTATTTTCTTTTTCCTATTCTTTTTTGTGCGACGACAGAACAAGAGAAGAGGGAGGATGGTATTCTTTGACTTGTATTGCTCGGATTCCGCTGGTTCAAAGTCGCTGACTTCGAGTCCATGCGGGGAAGGAGGGAAGTGGGGCAAAATGGGTAGAACAAGAATTGGAAGAAAGCGAGGGAAACCAACGAGACGAAAAGGAATGTAACTGTCTGTGCTTTTTGGCATCCTATCTTGATGTCGGGAAATTCTGTGGCAAGGGATGAAAAATTATCGGATGGTTGTAGTAAAAATAGCAACTAATAAACTTTTAAGAAAGAAAATGACTATCAAATTGTCAATTTTAATATTTAGTAAGGAAAAATTACGATATATTGAGACGATTACAAAATAATAGGGCTCTTAAATCTACAAACCGTAAAGAAAATATTATGATCACTGGGCTAAGTTACCGTGAATATGAAAACGAAATTTGTTGTTTACCATATTTTATGGATAGCTACAAAATGTTTGGAAATTCTACCTTACAAAATTTTAAGATATATTAAAATACTTGAGAGATCCTTAGGTTATCGTTACGAACTCTATAGTCAAGCTACCATTTATAAATTTAAGTGATACGTTGCAAGTGAAAACGGCTGGCAACAATTAGAAACAAATTATGATCCGTAAAGTTGAATTATAGTCTAATGCGGACCAGTCCATTTCCTACGCACCCAAGAAGCACCTTGTCCAGTCCTATATTTGCTCATTCTTGAGATATGAAGAAAACAAATTCCCGAATATAATGCAAAAAAAAAAACGCGGAAAAACGAGCCCATTTTACATTTGAATCACCCATCGTACGAAGTATACTATAAAAACGAACATACCTCTTTTTCACAAATTAAATGCACTTATTGCAGCCTTGAGAGAGAACAATCTTTCGATTGTAGAACAAAGTCCCTTTCTTTTTTGTCCTTTTGTGAGAATGAGAGTTTCTGATATTGAATCAATTGCACACATAGCACACACTCACATATGTTTTGCATTTCTCACTTTTTTGTCTTCAAAGAATAACTGTCAAATGCGGTTATTCTCTTTTATGGGCTGGGTTAGCCCATCATGGGCGGCCCATTA
This sequence comes from Syzygium aromaticum, assembly GCA_024500025.1. Taxonomy (NCBI): domain Eukaryota; kingdom Viridiplantae; phylum Streptophyta; class Magnoliopsida; order Myrtales; family Myrtaceae; genus Syzygium; species Syzygium aromaticum. The sequence continues at coordinate 35,072,640 of CM044892.1, forward strand.
TATACAATATCCATCAAGATAGTAACACGATAGATAAAATTTGAGAAAACTTCAATCCGACTTTATCTAATACTGGCATGTATAAGAATTATGTGTCTTATTCAGCAACGAAACAATTGGACATGTCTTGGCTGCAACACAATAGCACCAAATGACATATCTTGTTCATTCTGAATAGACAGCTGAGCAGCTCTTTACTTTGAATGATTCCATCAATATACCCAACCATGTCTCAGAGCTCAAAAATCACTATGAGATGGACCAAGCCGCATAACACTTCCTGGAGATTGAATGCAGAGCGAGTGGCACATGAACAATTTCATGCCAGACTGCTGATTTTCAAAACGTGAGCATGAAAAAGAAAACAAAAGAGCTTGCACTCTTGAAAAGCTACAGATTTCATTTGTGAACTTCAGATTGCCAACGATATCGAGGAATAGCCTTAGAAAAACCATTCCTCTCGTAAACAAAAGTACAATCACAACATCTCAGTTCACAAGCCAATGCATGTACTGAAATACAAGTCATGAATATTCCAAAGATCTTACCAGAGAAGACAACACCTAGTAACTGCTGGGTGCAATGGAAATGAACATTCAAAGCCCAAGATTAATCCTGGGAAAAAATGGAAAAGTGTGGAGCAACAGACTTTGATTTACGTCACATGAAGTATGAACAACAAAAGAAGTTAATTCAAGCATCCCGTGGTATTCTATTAGCATCAGAAGCTTCTATTGATTCCAGTTCTTCCACGACTTCAGTCATGGAAGGCCGCTTGTTGGGAGTGCTTTGGAGGCATTTTAAAGCAAGCTGTGCTATTTGGAATGCAGAATCTCTATAATATTTACCCTCCAATTTAGAGTCCATTATAGTCTTCAGATTTCTTTTTCTTTGTAAGAGTGGTCTGGCCCACTCCACTAAATTCTGCCTCCCTGCCGGACGGCTCCGATCAAGTACAGTTAAGCCTGTTAGTATCTCAAGCAAAACAACACCAAAACCGTAAACATCACTCTTTAAATAGAGACACCCTGCAAAATCCAAGAGTTTTATATAATGTGGCAACGAAACATCAAAGTAACTTCCTGATACACTTCCTATCATAGTCAAAATTCCAGACCAAACATCCTTCAATACTATGTCACCAAAAAGCACTTTACCCAATGGAAAACGTTTTATTGGATTACCAGTTGCTATGTATTCAGGGGCAGCATAGCCATAGGTACCAACAACCCGTGTTGAAACATGTGACTTGCCATCTGGAGGACCAGACTTCACCAATCCAAAGTCCGTGAGTTTGGCCATGTAAGACTGCAGAAGAACCCAACAGTGGATTAAACTCGGTTTCCAGCCTAAATATTGATTGCAAACTTTCATGAATCTAGCAAATAACAAAATGGAGATATCTAAAAGCAACTGGGGACTGGTTCATGATCTCGTCTCATGTTCTGAACATAATATCAACTCTAAGAAGATTTGCAATCAACTATACCCCTTTCATTAATAAAGCAGAGGGAAACATGGGATCTCCACTTGCTATTATGACTCGTCTCCTGATTAGGGGACACAATTCCAAGTCTTCAAAGGGAGATACTAGGCATGTCATCGTCATCGTTATCCTTCTCTCAAGAACTTGGCTAAGAATTTTATGACACAGAATCGTAATCATTATAAGGAGGATAAGATATTACCCCATCTAGCAAAATATTTGAAGTTTTGAAATCCCTGTATATGAGTTTCCTCTCAGAACAGTGCAAGAAAGCCAGGCCTCTGGCAGCCCCAACCACAATCTTGAGGCGTACATCCCATGGAAGATGAGCAGTGGAGCCCTCTGTACCAGAGTAATGGACAGTGTAAAATGTAAGTAATGCTTAGATGCAAGTACATGTTTAAACTAGCTTGAATTTGCACATTTATCAACTGACTGTCAACCGACCAAGAAAATATGCCAAACAATTGGCATCCTTAAGAGGACTTTTCAGAAATTCACAAAGCGATTAGGCCACTTACTTCTGAATAGGTGGTTGTTCAAGCTGCCCTTTGGCATGAACTCGTAAACAAGAGCTAAATTTTCATCCTGTCGACAATATCCTAGGAGCTTGGCAAGGTTAGGGTGAGATAGCTTCCCAAGAAACTCTATCTCTGTCTACATGAATAAAAATAAGCAAAAGAGAGTCTCACACATGATTAGTATCAAAAGATATGAAAGAAATGGAAGCCTCCGCACTCGACCATGTAATATGTTTTTCTCCTTAGGCTTCAATTGGTCAACAGGAATGAAACAGTCACAAGAGAATAGTTGATAGGGAAACAAAAGGTACAAAATGGGAACTGAGAACTAATTCCCATTGAAATGTTTAGTTTAACTTGTAGTTTGACAGAAGACTCATGGTCACTGTGCGTCTTGGATTATAAAATGGATATCAATATTGGTAAAATGTACTTCAGATCATACTAGCTCTGTAGAACACATCTAGCCCGTCCAGTATAAGCTATGCAGAACCATTCTGAAACCCATTATAATTTGTGATCATACAGAAGCAGAACTCGCTTGAAGGAAACAGAATTCTGCTTCTGTAACCTTATCTCGCAGTGGTGTATCAACCCTCTATCTTTGATTGGCCTTGCAATTTGTTTCAGTTCTTGAATACAGAAGCAGAATTCGCTTGAAGGAAGAAGAAAACAAGATCACTATGAAAAGAACCACAGTTCATTAGTCAAAGAAGGTTGAATGACTCCATCCACCGAGGCCAACGAGTGAAACCAAGTCTCCTAGGGGCTATGATCACATCCAAAAGGTTGATCATCACATAGATGGCAGACTGTGAACTTAGATTTGTGCAATTTCTTCATTCCTTGCAATTGAATCACCCTTAGTAGGCTCTTCTAATAGTTAGCATCATACAAGCCACAAACGCGCTCATAGTTATGTAGTCCATTACAAAATTAAAAAGAAAATGCAAACAGAAAGTTCGTCAGTCTAAACTAAATGGAGCCTTATAATCTGATCTGCTGAGGACCTTAGTGACTGAACAATCTGAAGAACAAACTAAAAGCGTATTTTCAACTGTAACTGAATCTTCGATTTTTCCTTTCTATCGGAATGATTGAAGCAAAATAGCTTCTTAGATTCTTCTTTTACTTAATTTAAATTGAAAATATTCACATTGTGTACAATAATGTCAGGTTGGTTAGGTAACTGATAAATTCATAAGGATCATGAACATACATGTAGGCTATATCACCAAACAATTAATTCAGGTTGCAAGGCCAGGCCACCACTTATGCAAAACCTAGGAGAATTAACTTACAGTACATTTGGATTTGCCTTTACATAGCCATCGTAATTCAGGTTGTCTAGCATGTCTGCTGCTGCTTTTTCACAAAAAGGTGTTTATTGACGTGTTTGATTTTGGCATGACAAGCTCACAGGAGATTGTGAAACAGATGGACTTTCTAAACGACCTATTTCAATGACAGGATTTATCACCGCTTTAGCTACTTTAGTGGCTTGGCCAGTTACTTGAGATGCATTTGGGTTGCTTCGATTTAGTAATTGACAAAGCAAAGTATTTATTTTCCAACAAAGGAAAATGAAGACGACTAAGTTCTTACCAGCCACTCTCCATACCCTTGAAAACCAGCCGGGTTTAACCTTTTCACAGCTATTATAGTCCTTGTCCTTCCAGACTGTTGCTTTCCATGAAGCACCCCTTTATAGACACAACCAAATCCTCCCTCTCCAAGCAGCGCATCGGATCGAAAATTTTTGGTTGCCTCTTTCAACTCTGCGAAACTGAAGACGGTCAAGTTGGGTGCTGCCAAAATCTCTCCATCTCCGAAGGCCTGATTGTCGCGGGCACCCACCAAGTCGTGGCTATTGCTGACTGCAGAAGATGATGAACTACTGATTGTCAACTTTATCCCTGCAGTTTCAAAAAAAGAAAACAGAGAAAATTGCTTTAGACGGTCACAAGAAGAAGATCAAAGACTCCAAACTGAAGCACTCTGATTCATTTTATAGGGACGAGATAGATGTAAAGACGAAGAGCACTCCCGCAAAAACTTTTAATAGTACCTGATTTGAGATAACCGGTAAAGCTAGGAGTAGGGAAGTCAGGAGTACCATAACACACCCCCATCTCTCTCTCTCTCTCTCTCTCTCTCTCTCTCTAACAGAAACTCCTGTCTTCCCTCTTCCTTGCCTCTACCAAAACTTGTTTCCTCAGGAGAAGATGACAATCAAACCACCCAAAAGCTCCCATATCAGGCAACAGTAACAACAGTTGATTCACTTATGCTGAATAGTCCAGTTTCTTGACCTTTTTCTGCCCGACCAAACAGTCTTTCAGCAGAAAAGCGACCTGGGTCCACACATCCCTGAAGGAAAAAATCTGGCAGAATAGTTGTTCTGAAGGAAAAAATGCCCATTTTTCTGGATAAATTAGGCGGACAGTTACTTTTTTGAACACAAACCCACATATCACTTCACTCTCAGCCCTTTTTTCAGATTTAAGTAACACAATCAACAAAGTAATCCGTGCTTACATAAAAATATGAACATGTAGTCGATGCTTAAATGATCGGATAGGCCAAATGAGTTTCACCTGTGAAGGATACTTGTTAACACCTAAATTTCAACCGATCATTTAATAATGCATAGAAAATTAGGGATTAAATTTTAACCCCTAAATAAAAATATTAAAATTGCATAGCATGTAGTTTAAGTTCATATAGGTTAGTTACATTCCACATCGGACCGGCGATGGCAAGCAAGCTTAAAATTCATCACATAAACCGAGCTCGGACACCGAATGAAACTCGGCTCACTTGGGAGATGAGGGCTGAAAATCACACGTCAAAAGGCCTTAGTTGTCTTAATTTGAGCATAAATTCGCCCATCAAGTTTAATTGAATAAAAGCCCGAATTAATTCAACCAACTTGGAATTAAATAAAAATTAAATGATAAAGCCTAAACCTAAGCCCATTAGGATTAGAAAGCCCGACCAATTAAACGAGGGTTGCGATATAAATACGTCGTTAGGCGTCACAATTAAAGGGGGCTCTCATAATTTCCAGAACATAGTTCTTGAGAGCACGAGAGACACGTGAGCAAGAGTAAGAGAGAGAGTCACTCATGCATGTGCCCGCCCCACTATCGCACCGCTTTGCTGCCACCACTGTTGCTGTCCCAGCACCTGCTATTTCCACCGCGAGCCAAGAAGCCCCTTTGACAAGCTGCTTTAATATCGAGTCCACTGCCCTGTTCGCCTCTGCCCTACTAGCGTCCATCCACTATATCGATGAGCTCTAGTCCACGACGATTCTTCCAACGAGCTAACGCACAAAGTCTTCCATCCATCGTTGGTGAGGAGTCAAGCGGTGGCCAAACGAGCAATAATCAAGTGGAGAAGTGCTTCAGTGAAGAAAGAAGCAAAAGAATACATCTTTTCCTCTACTTGTCAAGGACGGCTTTTGTTTGCAGGTTTACAAGAGGACAAAACCGAGTGCAATTGGCGGAGAATGAGTTCGCTGCTGAAGGAGACAACATCATGCTCTCGGGATTCCACATTCTCCACAAACAAATAATATAAAGGAAGAACAAACGTGTGAAGTCAAGTTTCATCCCCATGCACTCGCCACAACTTCGGCCGCACCACCGCACACACCACCACGCCCGCCGCCGGCCACCCCATCCCCAGCCCACGGTGACCTCCATCGTCGTCGCCTCTCATTGTCGCCGCCGCGTCCGCCATCAATCACCCACCGTTGGTCACCCCATCCCGATCCGCAAGCTCGAGTCCGATCTGAGTTCGAATTTAGAAGATATCCGCAAATTGGGTAAGATCATTGTCCGAATATTCCCTAAAATATTTAATTTCCTAAAATTTCAGTATTTGAATATTTCATGAATATTTTGGTAGACAGCTAGATATCTTAGGGTAATTTTGTGACATTCGCAATATTCTAAAACACTCAAAATTAGGAATCATTCTTAATTTTGCAACGTATCTGGACGACTATCCGACCTTATTCCTAAGATATGATACGCAATGATTCGGAAAATCGTTATCTTACCCATAATCACTTGGATATGATAATAGATTTTCTTTGTTTTCCAAATTTGAACAATCAGTTTTCCATTAAAATCTATAACCCTATAGATATGACCGTTAGTTTGATTTCTTTGCCTCATTTAAATTTGATAAGAAAAATTTTGCAGATTGTGTGGATATTGATTTAATGGTGGTGTTTATCTCTTATTTGATTTTGTTTCTTTAAAAAAAAAAGCCAAAAAGACTAGATGCAATTTGAATTGATTTCTTAAAAGATAATGTTGCATGTTTAGAATATATCTATATAACTTTTTTTAATAGAATAGGATAACCGAGATTTGCTAAAAAGATAAGATAATTTCTAATTTAAATTAGGAATTAGAGTAACTTGTTTCCTAGTTTAGTTAGATATTATTCTAACATTGATGGTTCATTTCGGGTTGATTTTAATTTCGAATTTCGATAAAAAAAAATACCAAAAAGATTGTTCTAGAATAGGTCAATTTGCTTTCTTTAGTTTAAAATTGCATGTTTAGATAATTGGCATTTTTAATTCCGAATTTCATAAAAATACCAAAAATAAATCATTTGTCCGTCATTAGAAATAGGTCATATTGTCGCGTGTCATAGAGTTTGCATGTTAGGTTGCATTAATCGCATGTTAATTTTTGCACGTCATTACATATAGGTTAGTTTTCATTTAAATAAGAGAAAATCCAAAAAATATTGAGTAAACCACTTGTTAATTAGAAATCATATTAGGATTGTTAATGTGATTTTCTAACTAACAATGCAGATATTTACGTTGCTTCAAGGTAAGTAAGGTAACGAATGATAACTATTCTGTTCCGAAATGAGTTCCTGAACCAGAAATAGATTTTTCTATTTCTGGTTCTTAGATGAGTTTCTGAGAAAAAAAACCCGTTTGATAACGATAAAAAATTTCTATTTCTAGAACAGAAACCCGTTTGATAACAGCATAAAATTTCTATTTCTTGAAACAAAAATTCGTTTGATAAATAACAAAAAATTCTATTTCCAGGAACAGAAATCCATTTTTTTTAGAAATGGATTAAAAATAATAAAAAATCCGAAAAATTCATAAAAATCTTTAAAAAAATTCAGAAAATCCCAAAAAATTGAAAATTTTCAGAAAAAATCATCAAAATGTTGAGAAAATAAAAAAACATTCAAATTTCGGAAAATAGGAAATTTGTTGAATTTTTTCAAAAAAAATCAAGAAATCAAAAATTTCAAAACTTCACAAAATTGCTTAGAATACCTGTGGCCATCCACTTTTAGTGCAATTTAAATTTTTTTAGGTGCCCAAAAAAAATCAAAAATCAAAAATTTCAAAACTTCACAGAATAGTTTAAAATACATATGGCCACCCACTTTGAGTGAAATTTAAATTTTTTAAGGTGCCCAAAAAAACTCAAAAATTTCAAAATTTCGCAAAATGGCTTAAAATACATGTGGCCACCCACTTTGAGTGAAATTTTAATTTTTGGAGGTGAAAAAAAAGCAAAAAATCAAAAATTTCAAAACTTTACATAATGACTTAGAATACATGTGGTCATCCACTTTGAGCGAAATTTAAATTTTTTTAGGTGAAAAAAAACATAAAAAATCAAAAATTTCAAAACTTCACAAAATGACTTAGAATACATGTGGCCATCCAATTTGAGCGAAATTTAAATTTTTTTAGGTGCAAAAAAAACATAAAAAATCAAAAATTTCAAAACTTTACATAATGACTTAGAATACATGTGGCCATCCACTTTAAGTGAAATTTAAATTTTTTTAGGTGAAAAAAAACATAAAAAATCAAAAATTTCAAAACTTCACATAATGACTTAGAATACCTCTAGCCACCAACTTTGAGTAAAATTTAATTTTTTTTAGATGCCCAAATGGTATTTTTTATTTTTTTTATTTTTTTTGGTTCCTAAAGAAAATTAAATTTCACTTAAAGTGGATGGCCACATGTATTCTAAGTCACTCTGTGAAGTTTTGAAATTTTTGATTTTTTTCTTTTTTTTCGGCACCTAAAAAAAATAAAATTTCGCTTAAAGTGGGTGGCCACAAGTATTTAAGTCATTCTGTGAAGTTTTGAAAATTTTTCTTTTTTGCTTATTTTTATTTTTTTTCGACACCTAAAAAAATTAAATTTCACTCAAAGTGGATGGCCACAGGTATTCTAAGCAATTATGTGAAGTTTTTTATTTTTTATTTTTTTTATTTTTTTCGGTACCTAAAAAAATTTAAATTCGCTCAAAGTGGATAGCCACAGGTATTTTAAGCCATTTTGTGAAGTTTTGAAATTTTTTTCTTTTTTTCTTTTTTTCTTTTTTTCGGTACCTAAAAAAATAAAATTTCGCTCAAAATGGGTGGCCATAGGTATTTTAAGCCATTCTATAAAGTTTTGAAATTTTTACTTTTGTGCTTTTTTTTTGCATATAAAAAAAATTAAATTTCACTCAAAGTGAGTGGCCACAGGTATTTTAAGCTATTCTGTGAAGTTTTGAAATTTTTTATTTTTTTTATTTTTTTCGACACCTAAAAAAATTTAAATTTCACTCAAAGTGGATGGTCACAAGTATTCTAAGATATTCTGTGAAGTTTTGAAATTTTTGATTTTTTGCTTTTTTTTATTTTTTTCGGCACCTGAAAAAAAAAATTTCGCTCAAATTGGATAGCCACAGGTATTTTAAGACATTATGTGAAGTTTTTAAATTTTTGATTTTTTGATTTTTTTTTTATTTTTTTTGGCATCTAAAAAATTAAATTTTGCTCAAAGTGGGTGGCCATAGGTTTTTTAAGTCATTTTGTGAAATTTTAAAATTTTTTATTTTTATTTTTTTCGGTACCTAAAAAAATTTAAATTTCACTGAAAGTGGGTAGCCACAGATTTTAAACCATTCTGTTAAGTTTTGAAATTTTTGATTTTTTGTTTTTTTTCTCACCTCAAAGATCGTGATTTCCATATGAATATGTGTATTGAAGAAAATGAATTCCTCAGAAATGATTCTCACTTTTGTTCCAGAAATGAAAAACCAACTTTTTTTTGTTCTCATTTCTGGTTTCAGAATCAGTTTTGGAAGCAAACTTGTCCCGGAAATAGAAAAATGAAATTGCGTTATCAAACGGGTTTCTGGTCCAAAACTGATTCTGGGAACAAAAAACCAGTTCTGGACAGAATCAGAATGGTTTTCATACAGCACCTAATTCTCCCAATCTTGCAATTTATTTAATGTTTTGATTATTTGGTGTTACTTTGGTGGTTTGCGCACTTGTATGATCACCTCACATGTTAGTGACTAAGTTAAAATGAATCCAAACTGTCTGTTAAAACATTTTTTTTGAAAAAAAAAGATACCGAAAGGGCGTTAGACTAGATCTAACGTAACCAAGTCCCCGAGCTTAGAATCTCCGGTTCATAGGAATAAAACATATCTCCCTATATTTTATTTAGGTTTCTAATCAACCTATCGTAAATAAATTAGTGGCGACTCCAAGCATAAAAATATTTGCATGTTAAGAACTTAAATCTTAAATTGCAAATTGGTAAGGCTTGGGAGGGTTTGAGTTAAGTTTAGTCTTAATAATTCATTAGCATGAAAAAATTTTAAGTCACAACAATACTAAAGAAAATGTCTGACTACTGACTATTCTGTTCATGACGACAGACAGACCAAGTCCCTGTAAGGGAACAAATCGCTAAAATATAGTGTTCAGGTACTGAGCAAAGAGCATACCTCCATATGACCATGAAAAATGTCAAGGACAGTCAAATGGTCCTTACTTGTGGCCAAGCCGTCCGCCCTTTTGTCTCCTGCAGCTACAAATATGATATTGTATTGTCTGTTTAGAGGAGCCAAGGCAAAGCCGTGTTGCCATCCTTCTCTTGTTCGTGTGTAAGACCCCCCCAGGTTAGGCATTTCTGAATATGTAATTGACCACATTTACTCTTCCACCTAGAACAGCTGTATGAAGAGCTGTTTGCCCTTTGGTTTTTTATTGCGTCCCCAGCATCAGGACAAAATCTAACCAGCTCGTCAACGATATTCACGTGGCCTTGAAATGCTGCAATATGGAGAGGGGATTCTGCATATTGGTCTACGAGGTATGCTGCGGAGCTATCACGTCGCCGGAACAGCTAAACTGCTTCAACTCCACTCAAAGCACGCAACGTAATGAAGAGGAATCAAACCAATCTCATCTACTTCTCTTATCATTCCTGGCCTCCTTTCAACTATCATGTCCAAGCAACCTTGGCAAGTGCAATAAATGAGGGTCACGAGAACAATTAAGACAGTTTTCAGCACCTTCAGGCTGAATATATCGATATCTAGATGCACTGTTCATTGAAGTTTTACTTTTATCCTTCATCCTTTCTTTAGTCTTTGCCGGTCTCAATGCCCGACAGATTTACTGCTCATCGATCACCATTTTAGTGACAGCCACTTGGGCATACTCCCCTTGGTCTAAGTCAGCACTAAGCTCATACCTCTCCACAAAGGCCATATCATGTTTACCGGGCTTACTATCTCTTTCCTTCAGTAGATTTTCATGCCTGATCGCCCTAGTTGCTAACTGAAAAAGGTCATTGTACGGTTGTTCTTCCATTCTTTTCCTTAAGGGGAATTTCATCCCACAGAAAGCTATCTCGGCGAAAGATCTCTCTGCTAGCAGCAAAAGACACCGATTTCTAGCTTTTCTGAATCGGCATATGAACTGTTCTGCCAATTCATTACTGTATTGTTTCATATGAATTTTATTACTCATAAAGTTAAATTTCGGTCTTACACGGGACCGGTTCCGTGCCCAAGATGCACATTTTTTATGTCTAGTCCTACATTTGCTCCTTCTTGAGATAGAAATAGGATAGATAACATTTTGAGAGAATTTCAATTCAACTTTATCTAATACTAGCATGTAATCTTGCACGACTTGAGGATACTTTGATTTTGGAAAAGACAAAGTGCAATCTTTTATAGAACTAAAAACTTCTTCATACTTCATATTTAAGAAATAGTCCCTTAGCATAGCTACGTGATCATATACATCACGATAGTCTGAAATTGATTAAGTCAACATTAGTCTTGTGTCGAAATTTCGGTTTCCAAATCTGTGCAGATCTTTGTATACCATGATTTCTGTTTTTGTCACTGTATTGTTGTTTTCATGTTCAACAAACTGTATTCAGATCGAGCCTAGATTATCGTGCTTAAGTCCTGCCTCCAATTTTACTGTTATCCATGTTCCAGGAAGCCAAGAAAAGATAACAAAACAATTGGACATGCCTTAGCTGCAACAAAATAGCACCAAATTACATGTCTTGTTCATTTTGAATGGACAACTGAGCAGCTGTTTGCTTTAAATGACTCAATCCGTAACCAACCTTGTCTCAGAGCTCAAAATGACTGAGAATGGACCGAACCGCATAACTCTTCCTGGAGATTGGTGGCGGGCCAAGTACTGCATGAACAAATTCATTACAGCAATAAGAATGAGCTTCTGGTGATGTTCAAAGCCTGAGCATGAAAAGAAACAAAAGAGCTCGGACTCTTGAAGAGCTATGGACTTCTTTTGGCAAACCTTGGATTGCTACCAAAATTTAGGATTAGCCATCGAAACACCATCCCCCTCTTAAAGAAAGTGCAATCACAACATCTCAATTCACACATTGATACACATAATGATAGACACATATGAATATTCCTAAGAACTTACAAGACAACACAACACCTAGTAACTACTGGGTACAACGGAAAGGAACATTCAAAGCCCAAGATTAATCCTCGGAAGCAACAGACCTTGATCACATCACATGAAGTACGAACAACAAAATAAATAAATTCAAGCATTCCGTAGTATTCTATTAACACTGGCAGCTTCTATTGATTCCAGTTCTTCCACGGCTTTAGTCATGGAAGGCCGCCGATTAGGATCCGCTTGGATGCATGTTAAAGCTAGCTGTGCTATTTGGAATGCAGAATCTATATAATATTTACCCTTCATTCTAGAGTCCATTATAGTCCTCACTTTTTTTTTCTTGGATAAGAGTGGTCTGGCCCACTCCACTAAAAGACATTTGCCTACTGGATGGCTCAGATCACACGCCCTCAAGCCTGTTAGTATCTCAAGCAACACAACGCCGAAACTGTAAACGTCACTCTTTACATAGAGATGCCCTGTAAAATCCAAGAGTTACATGTGATGTTGCAGCGAAGAGTCAGAAAATAACTTCCTGATATTATTGTCAAAATTCAAGACTAAACGTCCTTCAGCACTAAGTCACCAAAAAGCACTTCATAATGGAAAAATTACCAGCAGCTATGTATTCAGGGGCATCATAGCCACGGGTACCCATAACCCGTGTTGAAACATGTAACGTGCCTTCTTGAGGACCAGACTTCACCAATCCAAAGTCCGAGAGTTTGGCCGTGTAGGACTGCAGAAGAACCGGACAGTGGATTAGACTCGGGTTCCAGTCCAAATGTCAATTGCTATCTTTTGTGAATCTAACAAAAAAACAATATGGAGATATCTAAAAGCAACCGGGGACTGGTTAATGGTCTTGTCTCGTGTTCTTAACTTAACATCAAATCTAAGAAGGATAGATTTGCAATCAACTATAACCCTTCCACCAATTAAGCAGAGGGAAACATAGGATCTCCACTCGCTATTATGACTCTCTTCTCCTGGTTAGAGGACACAATCCCAAGTCTTCGAAGTGAGACACTAGGCATGTCATGGTCATCATTACACTTCTCCCAAGAATTTGTCTAGAATGATAAGAGTTCATATGAATTTTATGACACAAGACCTCAATCATTATCAGGAGGATAAAGTATTAACCCCATCTAGTATAATATTTGAAGATTTGAAATCCCTGAATATTATTTGCCTCTCAAAACTGTGCAAGAAGGCCAGGCCTCTGGCAGCCCCGACCACAACCTTGAGGCGCACATCCCTTGGAAGATGAGCAGTGGAGCCCTCTGTACCAGAGTATTGGACAGTGAAAAATGTTAGTAATGCCTAAAAGCAAGAACATGTTCAAACTAGCTTGAATTTTGAAATAGGCACATGCATCAACTATGACTATCAACTGATCATATGCCAAACAATTGGCATCCTCAAGGAGACTTTTCTGAAATTCAGAGTGATAAGACCACTTAGTTCTGAATAGCTGGTTTTCCAAACTGCCCATTGGCAAGTACTCATAGACGAGCTAAATTTTCATCCTCTTGACAAAATCCCAGGAGCTTGGCAAGGTTAGGGTGAGATAGCCTTCCAAGAAAGTCTATCTCCCTCTTCACGAAAATAAGCAAAAGAGTCTCACACATGGCCAGTAGTAAAAGATATGAAAGAAATGGAAGCCCCCACACTATACCAGGTAGATGTTTTTCTCCTTAGGCTTTAATTGGTCAAAGAAATAAAACAATCACAATGGAATAGTTGATATCGAAACAAAAGGTACAGAATGGGAACCGAGACGTAATTCCCGATTAAATGTTCGGTTTAACTAGTAGTTTGACTGAAGACTCGTGGTCATTGTGCATCCTGTGATATAAAATAAATATCAATATTGGTAAAATGTACTTCGAGTCACACAAACTCTGTAGAAACTATCTAGCTCGCACGAAACCTGTAGTAGCTTTGCAGAATCATTGGAATTTGTAACTGAAATCATTTATAATTTGCGATCGAACTGGTAACTTTATCTTGCAGTGGTGTATCCACCCTATATGGTTTGATCGGCCTTGCAATTAGTATCAGTTCTTGAGTATAGAGCAGAATGTGCTCGAAGGAAGAAGAAAACGAGTTCACTGTGAAAAGAACGACATTTCATTAGTCAAAGAAGGTTGCATGACTCAATCCATGGAGGCCGACAAGTGAGACCAAGTGTCCTAGGGGCTATGATACACATTGAAAAGGTTGATCATTACATAGATGGAAGACTGTGAACTTAGATTTGCGCAATTCCTTCATTCCTTGCAATCGAATTACACTTCCTAGGCGCTTCTAATAGTTAGCGCCATACAAGCCATTGGCGACACTCCCTCTCACAACTCTCCAGGTATGGGTTTATTTGGTCCATTACAAAGTTAAAGAAATGCAAAAGGAAAGTTCATCGCTGTTAACTAAATGGAGCCTCATAATTTAATCTGCTGAGGACTATAGTGACTGGATAATCACAAGAACAAACCTAAAAGCATATTTTCAACTGTAACTAGATCTTTCATATTTCCTTTCTATCGGAATTATTGAAGCAAAATAGCTTATGTTGGGTTTGTTAGATAACTGAGGACTTCGCGAGGATCGTGAACATATGTGTAGGCTATAGCACCAAACATCTCAGTCAGGCACCAGTAATCCTGTTGTCTGCTGCCTACTGCCATCATTTTGCATCCCAACAAAGCAGATGAGGCAATCAATGAACTGTCAGAAATATCTGATCTCTCTATAACCAGAATCAGATGCAATCCTACAAGGGCCCTTTAAAAAACAAAATTGCAAGGCAAGGCCACCACTTAAAAAAATCCTAGCATAATCTACTTCAAGTACATTTGGATTTGCTAGCCATCCTGATTCAGGTTGTCTAGTGTTACTGCTCCTGCTATTTTCACATTGAAGGAGCTTATTGACACATTTTATTTTGGTATGACAAGCTCCCATTGGTACCATCATGCATTTGGGTTGCTTCAATTTATAATTGACAGAGCGAAGTATTTATTTGCCAAGAAAGGAAAATGAAGAAGACGTAGTTCTTACCCGCCACTCTGTATACCCTTGGACACTATCCGGTTTTAATCTTTTCACAGCTATTATAGTCTCTGTTCTTCCAGACTGTTCCTTCCCACGAAGCACCCTTTATAGACATAACCAAATCCTCCTTCTCCAATCACCGTATCGCGTCCAAAATTTTTCGTTGCCTCTTTCAACTATGCGAAACTGAAGATGGTCAAGTTGGGGTCTGCCAAAACCTCTCCATCTCCAAAGGCCTGATTGTCACCGGCAGCCACCAAGTCATGGCTACTGCTGGCTGCAGAAGATGATGAACTACGGACTGTCAACTTCCTCCCTGTAGTTTGCAAAACAAAGAACACAGAAAATAGCTTCAGACGATGAAAAGAAGAAGATTAAAAACTCCTGACTGAAGCAGATGGATCCTTTTTTTAGAGACAAGATAGATGTACGGATAGAGAACACTCTTCCAAAAACTTTAAGAGTACCTGATCTGAGATAACCAGTAAAGCTAGGAGTAGGGAAGTCAGTAGTGCCATAACACACCCCCGTCTCTCTCCTTCGCGTCTCCCAAATCTTGCTTCCTCGATCATGCGACCGAAAAAACAGTCATTTATGAACTCATGCCGAATTTCTAACTCCGTACATCTTTTCTCTTCCTTTTTCTGGCCCGCCGAACACTCTCAGCGGGAAAGCAACCGCGCTCCTCACATCCTTGTCCACACCAGTTGATCTTTCTTATCTCCACTACAGCAGATCCCACAAAATTCCATTGCATTTATGTTGGAACTCGCGGTGGGACTTCTCATAGATGGGAAACAATAAATGAGAGAGAAAATGAAAGTCGTTCAATGAGGCACGAAAGATTAGATTGCCTCTATATTGAAAATCTCACCTTTAGCTATGGGAGTGCTTTGCAGCACTTATTAAGTACATTCAATAGAAATATTTTTTGTTCAAAATCTGATTATACATGACAGGAAAAAAAATCAGATTATGAAAAATCTCAAACTTACTTTAAATAGTTTCTAACAGGTTATTATCAAATGTCAGCACTTTTTAACAAGATCTTTTGGTTGCATCTCTACTTTACGTAAGGCTGCTTTTCCAAATTATTAAAGGGTTAGTACCACGAAAAACTCCAAACTGGTACATTTATGATAAATTTATCCCCAAACTAATTTTTTAATTACGAAAAACCCCAAACTGGTACACCTATAGCAATTTTACCTCAAACAAATGGTTTGACCATCAAAAATCTCAAACTGGTACATACGTAACAAATTTACCATCCATTAAATTAAATTAAGGGTTAATACTACGAAAAACCCTAAATTGGTACACCCGTGACAAATTTACCCCAAACTAATACACATGTGACAAATTTATCCCAAACTAATTTTTTGATCACGAAAAATCCTAAACCGGTACACCCGTGACAAATTTACCCCAAACTAATTTTTTTACCACAAAAAATCCCAAACCGGTACACCATTGACAAATTTACCCAAAACTAATTTTTTTTACCACAAAAAATCCCAAATTGGTACGCGTGACAAATTTGCCCCAAACTAATTTTTTTTACCATAAGAAACTCCAAACTGATAATCCTGTGACAAATTTACCCTTCGTTAGCGGATCCATTTAGGTTTTTGTGGTATTTACCCTATGAATTTGCACGTGAACTTGCCTAGTCACCATGTGTCATCCACATCAACAAATTTAATAGTAAATTTTGACGAAAATAACAAATGGTAAATTTGCAATAGATGTACCAATTTGGGGTTTTCAAGGTAAAAAAATTAGTTTGGGATAAAATTGTCACATGTATAACAGTATAGGGTTTTTCATGGTTAAAAATATAGTTTAGAGTAAATTTGTCGTAGATGTACCAATTTGGGGTTTTTTGTGGTCAAAAAATTAGTTTGAAGTAAAATTATCATATGTGTATCAGTTTGAGGTTTTCCATGGTCAAAAAATTAGTTTGTGATAAATTTATCACAAGTATACCAATTTAGGATTTTTGTGATATTAACACTTGAATTAATATCACGAAAAATTATAAACTGATAAACTTGTATCAAACAAAAAGTAAAACCCCAAACTGGTACAACCTTCAACTGTCACGTGTCATCCAACTCAGAAATTTGACTATAAAATTTAATAGAAACTAACGGATGATAAAATTACCACAAATGTACCAATTTTGAGTTTTTTGTGGTCAAAAAATTAGTTTTGGGTAAATTTATTGTAGGTATAACAGTTTGGAGTTTTTCATGATTTTAAACCCAATTATCAAACTAGAAAAATGATTGAACAGGTTGACGAGAGGTATATGAATGTTGGTAAAATACATATCAATATTGGTAAAATGGTTGGCCCTCATCGGCCATCACGGAGGCCCGGCAATCAACAAAGGAGGAAGGAAATAATTCAAAAAAATCAAAAATCAAAATTTGCAAAAATTTCAATGTCAACACCAATTGTGCCACATAGGATAAACAGTGTCCACGGCAATGATTTCTGATCAAAATTGATCGGATAGACTATATTGGCAAATTGTCGAAGGTTTAAGACTAAATTGGTCAAATTAAAAAGTTTAGTATTAAATTAGCACAAGTGCAATAGGTTTAGGAATTTTTGAGTAATTATCCCAACTTTTTTCATGGCATTTTCAAAAAGTGTGCTGAAAATTGACTCATGCCTAAATATGTATTCGGTCTTGTGAACAAGTATTGCAAGACATTTGTTAAGTATACTTATAAAAAAATATCTTTACTATCAATGAATTGATTACAAAACAACACGAAAAAGACCATGCATTGTCATAGTTTTGCTTTAGGATTAATACCATGAAAAATCCAAAATTGATACACCTGTAACAAATCTACTACAGACTAATTTTTTGACCATCAAAAACCCCAAATCGATACACCTATGACAACTATACTCCAAACTAATTTTTTGACCATCAAAAACTATAAACTAATACATTTATGACAAATTTACTTTTTGTTAGTTTCCGTTAAATTGGATACATGGTTACTTTAGGGCATACATCCAACAATCTCCTACTTGCACTAAAGCCAACTGGAGGGATAAGACCATTTGTCACGGGCCGATAGTTCCTTGGCTACAGAATAGCTCGTGCAACGCCTGGTGAGTCAACAAGACCCCAAGCCAGCCTTCTTTCTATAGTTGTTCCCAAGAACAGTATGGCTAATCGCATTCTCCTATCAGATCGTACCACACCCGGCTTAACTTGGGCATTCAATCCCTCGAGCGAGACACGCAGAACACTTTAAGCACAACAACTCGTTTCGGCTTACCATGGCCTCATCAGGAGAACAACATCAGCTCCCAATCAGTTTGTACACGAGAGGTCAATCCTGCTTTCAGAGCTCTTAAAAGATATTCGTTCTAACCTAAAACTCTTAGTACAAACCACCCTAACACTACTCCTACAAACCAGTTGTATCATCCCCTCCATACCCTCGCTCTTCACCCCGACAAGACCATGCTCTACTCACAAAGATATGCAAATACGAGAAAATCACGGTTCGTGACACATGTATCATAGAAGTCCATACAACGTTACTCTCACAGCATTCTTTATTGACATTAGTACTCTTTCAGCAAATATTCATCTTTTGCAACTTGGTAACTAACCTAGATGTTCAGAACATATTGATTAATGAGCAATCTCTTCACTTCACGTACACAAATACCATCTGTAGCACAGTGTAAGTGACAATGAGCTATGTAGGGTTACAGTGAAGTGATTCTATTCATCTCTTTTAACTAAGATAGCGGATAGCCAAAACCTCCAAATTAAGTTCCATCGAATTAGTAAGTACAACTTTAAGCATACTCTAATCTATGAAGCTATTGAGAAATTGCTACCTTAGGAGTTTCTAATTGCAACTCCACATTGAGCTAAACACCGTCCAAATCAGTATAAACACTGCTATAATCACTCCTATTTAAAATTGTCAGAAATTAGTCAGACATAATTTCTTTGTTGATAATAAGTGAATTTAATTGTGGACATCACAACCAATAACCTCTCACCTTGTACATAGCCTAGGAACATTTACTTTCTTGCCTTCCCATTAAGCCAACCATCACTCACTCAAACATAAATTGGCAACCAAATAATATAATAACAGAATAACCAGCAATGTTACCTCACCACACCTCTTCAGAGTCCGTCATCCAATCGCAATTGGTGAGGATATATTGATCAGCTAGCTCGACGTGCTATCGGCCGCTAACCCAGGAACCTGAAAAGATTTGTAAGGAATAGGATGAGTAACTATAACTCAATGAGTAGTATATCTCTTCAAAGCAAATCGAGCAATCATTATACATATATATAAACCAATACCAAATGCTCATCTCCAATCCCAAGATATAATAGACATATCAAATCAAGTATGAATTGTTTCATTTCAACAAGGCTTCATACAAATCATATATACTTGTTTAAATCATCATCACAATTCGAACATCAATGATTAAGTCCATTGACCAATTTCTATCAAAAACCACGCCAATGGTTCACTCCATTGACCAATCTCAAATTACACATCAATGGTTCATTCATTGACAAATCTATTTCTCAATATACTACCATGGTCATGATACAAAACCTTGTGATAAGGCGACCAAGATTCCTCCCTTGCAAGGTCTCCATCTACAAAACTGGTGGCTTGACCCAAAAGAATATCTTAAATTGGTATGCATACCCCAAAACCCCTACTCGAGTTCATAGCTATATCGAGTATCAAACAATCATCCTCCAATACCAAAATTCCATAATCAATATCATCAATTAATTTCACAAAACAAAACGCATAATCTTTCTCAATTTCTTTCATCAAATAAAATACATTTCACAAAACATTTCTCAAACCATTTCAGAATTCATTCCTAAACCACATTCACAAATAAACATGTATCACCTCTTGAAATGTCTTTCATAAAACATTTCTCAAATCATTCTAGAACTTATTCCATAAACCAGTTCGTAACGCAATACATATACCTAAACTTCCACACTACCTTGCGTAACACGTTTTCTAAAACATCCCTAAATAAATAATTAATGGTAAATTTTTATCTGGCTTTCCATGCGACAACCATGCCATTTTGTAACTCATACTATATATAATCCATATCACTTTCAAAATATGAATTTACAAACTCGAAGTAGAAATAATACCACTCACCTGAGAATACCCAAAACCAAACAACACACAACTAAATGAGCTAACGATCTTGTAATCCTAACAATCAAACGAGAAACAACGTCAAAACCAAATAAAATACTATAACAACTACGAATGGACCAAACAATGCTTAAAAGCTAACAAAACAACTTATACACGTCAATAAATCACACACCCAAAGCGATTATTCAAGCCGTTTGCAAAACAGAACTTGTACGTAAAATTCTCACGCCAACCAAATTATTGATTCAAATCGACTCGTGTCAAAACTCATGGCTCTACAACACCATAAACCACTATTTCCATGAAATTCCATGGCTCAACAACTCAAAAATAGGACTTCACAGCTCAAATCTCACATAATTCCGAATTTAAGCTCTAACCCCATAAACTTTTCCGATTAAAAGAGAAAAGAAAGGGCATGTTCAGCATAAAGGGTCGAGAGCTCGCGCGGCACAGGGGAAAGAAAAGAGAGAAAGGGAAAGAAAAAGAAAGAAGGGAAGAAGAAGAAGAAAGAGGAGGGGTTCTTGCCATGGACGTCTCGCCAAGCTGATTAACTTCGTATTGCAATGCTCGGTAAATATTCACGCCCCTCGTTCGTCCAATCAAAGCATTTTTTGGAATTACAGCTTATATTAGAAGTTTTGTGAAGTTCGAGCCATGAAGTTTGATTGTTTGAGTGATCGAGCTGCATTAATATATAAAAATGGTAATTTAGGATGTTATTGGGCCATGAAATTTTACGAATTTTGATTTGGACTTAGGATTTTCCCTAAAACAAAATTTTAAAGTTGGTCGGGGGTGATGAATAGTGCTCTAGTGAGCTCTTAGCCTTTAAGAACAGACGTGTCCTCTTTTTCCTTTTTCTCTTTGACTTTTGAACCTTCTTTTTTTTTCTTTTTCTTTTCTTGTGAGTCCCACCACAATCCTTTCTACTATGTAAAAAAAATCCAAATATTACATCCGCCACGACAAATAAAAGGTCAATTTTTTTTCATCAGAGTAAAACATTTTTAAAGATGGTGTTGAATTCTATTATATGGAGATGTCAATGTCCACGGTGGGTTTTGCACCGTTCTCTCTCTGAGGCATCTTTCTTGCATTCCAACCACTAGTCAAATAATTGAGTATTACATAGAAGTCGTTCGTTGTCAGCTTAGCTGGTAATGGTCCTACAAAGTCAAGAGAAAAGTTTATTTTATTATCTGTTTTTGTATGGTTAAGCCGGGTTTTCACTCTCTTGCAGTGCATCCATTCACAAACATTCCCAAAACAACAGTACGAAATGATAATCATCGAACAAAAAGATCATCTCATTGCCATTAGACAATCGCAAATTTGTTTCAGTCGTTCCTTTTTTTATCCTATAGACAGGAATAGATAAGGGGAAGACCAGCTCTGGTCTTAGGTTCGCTTGAAACATTCGGAGAGCTTGGGGGAGCAATTTTCTTAGGGTACGTTTGGTAACGTTTTTACTTTTCTATTTTTCTGTTCTTTTGTTCCCAGGAAGAAAAAAAGAACAAAAATCCGTTTGGTAACGTCAGTTAATTTTTCTATTTCCCAGAATAAAAAAGTGGTCAAGAAATAAATTTAAAACAAAATAAGAAGTATAAAAAATCTACTTCTTTGCTCCTAGAAACCAAAAAAGAAATAGAAAGGTTCCATAAAAACCCTAAAATTACGTCTTAACTCGTCATCCCTTTCAAGCCACGACCTCAACTCCTCCTTTATCCTCCGTCATCCGCAAATCAATCTCAAAGCACTAGCCACCACTCCCATCACTCGCGGCAAAGCCTCGGCCAGCCGAAAGCTGCTAGTACGCCATTCTATTCTCGTTTCTATTTGATATTATGTGGCCATTCTATAGAGAAGGGCCGCCCTCACCGATCTAGACGAGGACAACCCTCACCGCCGTCAAGTGAGGGTCGCCCTTGTTGATAGGGTGGCACTCGCCTAGATCGGCAAGGGCTACACTCGTCAATCTGTGCTACGCCTTTTTTTTGTGTTTTTGTTTTATGGTTCAAAGGGATGTCGTTTGTTGTCCTGGGGTTTGATTGCGCAGTTCGTATTAATCGTTGCTTGCGATTATGCCGATCGAGTATTGATTGAGTTCATCAGCAGTACATTCGATGCCTTTTTTGTCCGTTTTGTTTGTTGTTCCTGAGCACTAAATGAATCGTAGCATTAATCTTCGCAAAGGACCAGAACTATGATTTTTTGCTTGTGCAAATGGTTTTATGGTAAATGTTAAAGATGCACGTGTGAGTTGTGTTTCAACGTTTAAGTGAAGGTCGGTACAACTGAATATATTGATGGGTTCGGACTTGAGCTCCCTCTTAGCGATCTCCATGGATGAAGCTATCGGGCTTTTGCTGCGCATTCCCGACAAATGGTATCAGAAGAAGGAAAAGTGAAAATCGACATATTTGATGGAAAGGACTTTGGTTTATGGAAGATGCATATCAAGGATCATCTATATCAGATCAAAATGCACTTGCCCTTGTCTGAGGAGAAGCCAGAGATGATGAAGTAAGCTAACTGGGAATTGCTATATAGACGAGTGTTGGGTTTGATTCAGCTAACGTTGGCTTGTAATGTCGTGTTTAACATCATGAATGAGAAGACCACTACGGGTTTGATGAAAGCCCAATCAGACATGTACGAGAAGCCTTCTATGATCAACAAAGTCTATATGATGCAATGTCTGTTTAATTTGAAGATGAGCGAAGGTGCGTAAGTTGCTGATCATATCAATGAATTCAATGTGATCATTAGTCAATTGAGTTCAGCTCAGATTGACTTTGAAAATGAGATACGTGCTTTGATTCTATTATTCTCATTGCCTGATAGTTAGAATACTACTGTTACTGCTATTAGTAATTCCTCCGGGTCAACAAGTTTGACATTTGATGGTGTTCGAGATTTAATTCTGAGTGAGGATATCCGTAGAAGAGAATATGGCGAACATGTATTTGCTACTTTAGTAGGTTAAAATAAAGGAAGAACCGGTACATGTGTTAGTAGAAGTAGTATAAACATGAATAGACGAAATCAATCTAGAACTGGTGGTGTTATATGTTGGAGTTGTGGCAAGAGAAGGCATATTAGAAGAGATTGCATTAAGCTGAAAAATAACAAGGGTAAAGGAATTAGAATTGGGTCTGCGAATGATGTTGCAGCTATAGCAAATAGTAATTTAGATAGTACTGATTTTGTCTTATCTGTCACTGATGATTCGTTGTTTGGCGGATGGATTATGGATTCTGGTTGTTCTTTTCAAATTACACTAAACACGAACTAGTTTACTACTTATCAGTGCCCAGATAGTAGTAAACTGCAATTAAGGAATAACGCGAAGTGCAATGTTGTAGGTGTTGGTGATGTTGGAATCAGAATGCATGACAGTATTGTAAGGACATTAACAGGAGTGAAGCATGATCCAGAGTTGAAGAAAAATCTTATTTCCTTTAGTGCCCAAGATTCAGCTGGATGTCAGTGTTCTTTAGAATGTGGAGTTTTGAAGATTCTTCGAGGTACCATGGTAATAATAAAGGGAATCAAGCATAGTGGCATGTATAAGCTTCAAGGTGAGATAGCGACGAAATTCACTGTGGACGTCAAATGCATCGGTTCGAGAGTCTGAATTGTGCCATATGTGTTTAGGGCACATTAGCGAAATAAGCCTGAAGGATCTAAGTGAGAGAAATTTGCTATGTGGTTATGTATACACGTGCTGTGATTTAGATCAACGGTGGAAAGTGCAGTTCAGTGAGATTGTCAAAGAAACCATAGATATTGCAGAATTAATTCACTTAGATGTTCGCAAATTGACGCGGTTTCCTTCAAGGAAGAGTGTCAGATTTATACTAACAGTTGTTGATTACTACTCGAGGAAGATGTGGATGTTTGTGCTTAGGCACAAGTTTGATGCTGCTGTCAGGCTCATGTAGTTGAGAGATTTGATCAAAAAGGAAACTGGTAAAGCAATCAAGCAAGTGCGGATTGACAATAGTATGAAGTTTTGTTCAGAGCTGTTAAACGAATTCTGCATGAAGGAAGACATAGTGAAACACCGCACTAGTGCCAATGAACCACAATAGGTTGCAGAGTTGATGAGCAAACCTTATGATTCTTACTAAAATAGTTGTGAAGAGACTTCATCTAGGATTTGATATATCCATGCCAACCATTTTTTACTAATAAATCTTACCCTTCTCCTTACATCATTCTTTCTCCAACAGTAAAGTCAAACCAGACCAATACCATTAATATATTGGAAGATTTGAGCAATAAAGTATGCCTTATAGAGAGGCACCTGTATGCCAGAGACAGTGAAATATGGTATCTCAAACTTCACTCGTTTGGGGGCCTTCCTCTCGGGAGCTGCTTCTTCGGCGGTTATACTGGGTATACTGAATTCAGCCCTCAACATATACTCCTGCAAATTCAGTTTTGCAAGGAGAACCAAATGAGAATGGAATGGCTAGAGATATATGTGTAAAACAACTCTTTTAAAATGCAATGGTATAGACAGTCAACCCACACAAGTGAGAGGATACACAGCCATACCTTGCCATCAGGACAGGATTTTATTTTCTAGACAAGTGCATCATTTTCTCGTGCATATGACGCATTCGTCGAATCAGCAGGAACTGGCAACTCAATTTCAACGTTTGTAGCAGTACAGTTTTTCAAATCAAACTTAGAATTCTAATAAATCATTAACAAGAAAAGCAATTATATAATCATTAAAGGAACAATCACTTGCGCTCCTTGAACTAGCTCCTAGCTTTTACCATGATCTCAATACGACTTCTTGAATGCCTTTCTACTTGGCCTTCCACCCAGATAAGTGGCTTTACCTGAAGTAGAAAAAATAAATGCATCTTTCAGAAGACTACAAATGCAATGACAGGAAAATAACTAAAATCAAAGTTCAAAGCAAACCTGAGTACTGAGTCTGTATGTCATAAGGTCAAAAGATCCATCAGGTGGTATAAAGGAGATTGTCCTATCATTTTTGAAGCGGGCCAAGCGTATACACCTAATTCAACACAGAGTTCAATCCAAAATCACAGATCAAATTGAGATGGACAAAAGAAAAAGGAAAGGAGAATCATCTTAACAAGCAGTTCGGCCAACATAGGAGCTCATGGAGTTAGACCACTTGCTGATGGAACTTTATGTCATCCAAATCAATTGCCTTTCCCTTTGTTGTTCGACCTTGGGCCTCCAATAATACTCTATCATTTAGGCCAAGCTTGCACTCTGGCATGCCACTGTAGAGAGAAAAATCAATCGAGTTAAGAATCTATAAGATCACACCGAAAAATATGTCAAAAACAAAAGGAACAGTCAAATAGAGCAGAAACAACAGATTCCTATTCCTGCTCCTGTCTTCGTAGAGTTAGAGTTTTTTTAGCTCCCCTTCCTTCTCTCATAAGTCACAGTTCTACATCCCAAAAGAGCAATAGGAAATCATGAATTTTTAAGATCCCCTATGTCAAAGAGGATGCAATATTCTGCTCTGTTGTCATCATCCTTGAGCTTCATACTCTTTCTCTAGTTTGCCTATTAAAATGCTTGACATGGACGTCCAGGCCCTCCAAAAAGAGAGCTCGTAAACTTGTAATGACTAGTTTCTTAGAATCTTAATGCTATACCCTTGCAACAACTTAGAGCTTCCTATTTCACTTGCGCCCACTGTCATCCTTTAATTACACTACGAGTTGCAATAAATTTGTGAAGCTACTGTCCACAAATCCTTCCGCTTTCCATTCTTCTAATGAAATGACCATGCCAGATTATGAAACTTATTTTTGAAGTAAATGTAAAGTGTTTCACCAAACCAATAACTTGATACAGAGAGTTACAGTTGTGTTGGTTCCAAAATACAGAAACCAAATTCGGTCTGATTGGCAAAATACATTCAACCAAATCCTTTGCCACAAACTTAGACATGCCAGAGAGCATGATCAGATGATTAGCAAGCTGAAAGGGCACAATACATACTAATTCACATTAATGTTGATATGACAAGCTCAACTTCTGCCGTTACCAAACCTCATGATCTTACTTGAGTCCAAAATTAGAAAAACTTTTAGTAATGTAAATCTTGACATAATTATGGTAAAAATGAGCAACTTCTTGCTATGAGAACAGCTAAAATACTTAAATACACAGAACCAACCATCAGACATTTCAAGCATTGGCAGAACAGGCGTGGTGAATAGATGCTAGTTTTAAGATTACTACTGAAATAAGGGGGAAAAAGACAATAGCATTTTATAGCATACATACTGCACAGTGCAGGAACACTATCAATCTTCAGTAGATTCAGGATGGGAGAGCAATTGCTGTTTTTTTTACTAATTAAAGTACAATACCTCAGAACAAAATTTATGTTTACTATTTCAAAACCAGAGTAAAAATATTAAAGCGGTTCCGTCTTCATTCTGTAAACTTCTGTGTAAATAGTGGCAAATATTACATTAGCATCTTTACCAAAAAAAAAATATTACATTAGCATGTCTCTCGTTTGCCTATTGGAATGCTTGACATGGACGTCCAGGCCCTCCAAAAGGAGAGCTCTTAAACTTGTAAAGACTAGTTTCTCAGAATCTTCATGCTATACCCTTGCAACAACTTAAGAGGTTCCTATTTTCACTTGAGCCCACGGTCATCCTTTAATTACACTACGAGTTGCAATAAATTTGTGAAGCTACTGTCCAGAAATCCTTCCACTTTCCATTCTTCTTATGAAATGACGAAGCCAGATTATTACACTTATTTTTCAAGCAAGTGGAGAGTGTTTCACCAAACCAACAACTTGATGTAGAGAGTTATCAGTTACAGTTTGTTGTGTTGGTTCCAAAATACAGAAGCCAAATTCGGTCAGATAGGCGTCCATCAAACGAACTTCTGAAATAACTTTTTGTAGCAATTCCTAGCCCACCAGAGCAAATACAGTCTCTAAAATGCATCAAAATAATTACGAAAACACGCATTTTGAACACATCAATAACAATAGTATAGAAGCAATGGACTTGGAATGCTTACATCATCCTAAACTGAGGCTATCTCCTCGGCCGAACGGACCTTCACTCTCCCTATGTCCATGATTGAACCCGACGGCTTGGGCTCCAGCAGCGCGAACCCAGTGGCCAATCTCGACGTTCTGTAGGAACCAAGCGCAGCCCGTCTCAAGAAATCGCCCGGGATCGCTCGCTGCTGCGTCTTTTGGAGGTTCGATCGCGTTTGCAGAGTCGACACAGCGAAGCAGCATCTGGGCACAAAAGAAGAAGAAGGGGAAGCAGCAGGAGATGTTGGTGACGGCGGGGCATGGCAGAGGAGCTTCAGCGAAGAACTGATGCGTTGCGAAGCTCGCGACGACAAAAGCTGCATTGCAAAATGCTCGGGTTGCTCTTGGGCGGGCGGAGGCGACGGCGGAGGTCGCAGGTGACGGTCGTCAGAGCTCGGGACCCAGCTGGTCTTGGGCGGGCGGAGGCGATGACGGTGAGAGGTTCAGGACCCAGCTGCTCTTGGGCGGGCGGAGGCAACGGCGGAGGTCGTGACCAGCGGGCAGGCGGAGGTCGGAGGCGACGGCGGTCGGAGCTCGGGACCCAGATGCTCTTGGGGCGGGCGGAGGCGATGGCGGAGATCGGAGGCGACAGCGGTCAGAGCTCGGGACCCAGCTGGTCTCGGGCTGGCGGAAGTGACGGCGGCCAGAGCTCGAGACCCAGCTGGCCTTGGGCGGGCAGAGGTGACGGCGGTGAGAGGTTCGGGACCCAGCTGCTCTTGGGCAGGCGGAGGCGACGGCGGAGGTCGAGATCGGCGGGCGGGCGGAGGCAGAGGCGACCACAGAGGCCGGGACTGACGGGGCAGGCGGGAGCGATTTTTTGAAAAAAACAGAGAGAGGTTTTTTGGAAAATGTACCGTAGCGTCCTTAGCCATTAATTTTGCGCTCCCATCCAAAATGCAGTCTTGGAAGCACTAAACCGCCAGGCAAAGATGACGTCATTCAGGATGAGCTTTTCCCTTCCGTCACGCCCCGGAGGGAGCATAATATATGCCATTATATTGGACATAATTCCCAATATATGTATGTTTGATCGGAGGATTCTTTGCCATTTGCATCTTACTCAAAATTTAGTGTACGGCCCTCGCATGTCTTTCACTGTTAAAACATACAAATCGATGCCAAAGGGAAGGACAGGACTTACATGCAATCTCAAACAATGGGATGACACTGCGGTCAACTGAAAATTTCGTCAAATGAGCTACAATTAGCTCACACAGCTTTTGTGAACGAACCCCTTGTTGGGTCTCCAACAACCTCAACAACTCCATCATCTTGAAGAGCAAACACCGGCAGTTCTTCTGCACAATTTAATTAAACTACAATATGTCAAAAGACAGACGAACACAAATGCCCCAGAAACCCTAAACCTTTTTGTACAAAATGCAAGCAAGAAATAAATCTTTTTTATGATGCGATTTCGTGATTCGATCTTGGGCATACCCAAGATTCGCAACATAAGATGGAAAACTTTGGGTCAAGGCTAAAAATAGAAGTTTATCAAAAGGTTTGGTATTATTTTGTTGTGAAAATGACAAACTTCATTCATGATCAAGTGTCGCAACTCCCAACTTCTTTGAGAAAATTACCAAAAACTTCATAAATCTATTATACTTGTGTTAATACAATCATACACATTTTAACAATTTGTCAATATAGTCTATCCGATCAATTTTAACTAGAAACTGATGAAGTGAAAGCCAGCCGTGTTACGTGGCAAAGCCGGTGCTGACGTGGAAATTTGTGCAATTTTTAACTTTTTTTTTGAATTTTTTTATAATTTTTTTGCTTTCCTTTTCTTTTTTCTTTTCTTTTCCTTTCATTCTTTATTTTTCCTCCTTCCTTTGCCAGACCTCCGCAAAGCACGACGACTAACCAAAAGTTGACTTCAGCTACTGAACAAGGCTCGCCCTCGCAAGGCCGAGGTCACCAGACACTAGCGAGGTCACCTCACCAAGATCTAGCGATGCGAGGCTAGCAAGGTTTAACAAAGGTCACCCTTCACCAACCTTGAGAATCCTCACCCCAATGAGGGTCGACCTTGCCAGCTTTGGGTGATGCTCGACTTGGCGACGCCAACCCTCGTCGGTCCTCACCTGTGGCTGTCGCCAACCCTCACGAAGGCTTGTCTGGCGACCGACAGAGGAAGAAAAAAAAAAGCAAAAAGAATAAATAATTAGTATAAATAATTCAAAAATCACAAAAGATTTTATGTCAATGTCAGTCGTATCACGTAAGATAGCTAACATCTACATTGGTGATTTCTGGCCAAAATTGGTTAGATGGATTATATTGGCAAATTATCCAAAAGGTTTAGGAATAAATTGGTCAAATTAAAAGGTTTATAACTTAATTAGCACAATTATAATAGGTTTAGGATTACTTAACAGAAAACTGAAAATCGAAATACACCCTTCTAGGATAGTAGAGCCTTCGCATGAACTAGGACACTGCAGAAATTTAAAGGTACATTTTGAAAGTTGTCCAAAAAGCCATAAACTTATTATACTTTTGTCAATTCAGCTATAAACTTTTGAATTGTGTCAATTGAATCATAAACATTTTCAAATTTTGCCAATTGAGTCCATCCGATCAATTAAATAAATTTGAAAAAATATTAAAATACTATTAAAAATTGTCTACATCAACGCCAATCGTGTCACATAGGACGGTTGATATCTACGTCAGCGACTTCTGATCAAAATTGGCCGGATAGACTCAATTGGCAAAACGTGAAAAGGTTTATAACCCAAATGGCACAATTAAAATATTTAGGACTAAATTTTTGTTAGCACCAAATGACATTTATTCATGAGATGATGTGAATTCCACATATTATTCTTTTCATATTCGGAAATTCTCCTTATATTTTATCTCAAGTTGTGTACACTGCTACCCACCCTAAATAATATCTTCTCAAGCAAGAAAGTTGTTGTGGAAAGCAAGCAATCGAACGATAAAATAGACAAAACAAGAACATATTCAGATACTAGATTTACACAGTTCAATCAGTATGGCATACGTCCATGAGAAGAGCTGTATAGAATTCTATTATAGATCAAGTAATATAACGGAGATTACAACTACCGTTGAATCACTCAAACACTATCGGTATTTTTCAATCCCAAAATTACACCCAACAACTCATACAGTGCTTTAGCCCCTTAATTGCTCATGATATAATTTCTCAATCTCACGAAAAAATTTACAAATCTTGCTCGCAAGATTTAATCGCCTTCAACATATAGACTCTTGATGTAATTCCGCAAACAAACCTGCAAAAGAAACACCTACTGTCAAGCACTCGGTGAAACGGCGCTTCAACAGCGCTGCTCAGCCATGGCATTACTTGAAGTGTATATATGCAAGCGAGACCCACAAAAGATAAACTTTTGAATTATTCATATATTTATCTGCCACCAGAAAGTAATCCAAACTTGGAGTTGATCAAAGCAAAGCAATCGAATCCGAATAGGGTCAAAGTGAACGTGAGCTTTCCTTTTCTTTTTTTTTTTCTTCGCCGATTCCAATAGCCCAAAAAATATCGTGCGCCCCTTTTCTTTTTTCTTTAATTTCACGATCAAGAAGTACTTCACTTTCACATGTCTAGTTATTTTAACCACTTCAATTTGGGTCAAGTTCTATTCAACGAACTCAAGCTCGAAATATATTTTAACAATCTTCACATTGACTCGACATTTAAAACAAGTCACAATCATTTATCTGAAAATCAAAACTTCACTGCTAACTCCTTCATAGCTCCTAATAGGCTCAACCACCACAAATATCTTCCAAATCCAAGCCGCACTTAAACTTTGCCATAACCGTGAACCTCACCAGATAACCAACTTCACATGTTCCTCTAGTTACTCCACAAGGATTCCAAGACACAACCTCCTCAATCATAGATGAAGCAAAATCATAGTTACATCCATATATATTAGGAAATCGAATACACACATTGACACACTCAGCAACTATTGGCTCTACAAGCTCCACCTCTCTACAAACGTCATCTGTGTCGATTACCACGTTAGTATTTGCTACCTCAGGAGTTTCTAATTGCAACTCCACATGAGCTAAACACCGTCCATATCCATATGAACACTGTTATATTGACTCTTATCTAAAATTGTCGGAGATTCGTCAAACGTAATTTATTTGCTGATAACAAGTGAATTTAATCTAGACATCACAACTAATAACCCTTCACCTTGTACATAGCCTAGGAACATTTACTTTCTTGCCTTCCCATTGAGCCAACCATCACTCACTCGAATATAACATGGGCAATCAAATATTATAAAAACAAAATAATCAGCAATGTTACCTCACCACACCTCTTCAAAGTCCGACATCTATTAACCAGATAGCTTGTCGTATTATCGCCCGTTAATCGAGGAACCCGAAAAAATTTATAAGGAGTGGGATGAGCAACCACAACTTAGTAAGTAGAATGTCTCTTCTAAGCAGATCGAACAACTACCATGCATATATATAAACCAATACCAAATGGCCAAACTTCAATCCCAAGATATAATAGACTTATCAAATCAAATATAAATTATTTCATTTCAACAAGGTTTCATACAAATTAGAAATGCTCGTTTAAACCTCCATTACAATTCAAACATCGATGGTCAAGTTCATTAATCAATCTCTATCAAAAACTACGCTAATGGTCCATTCCATCAACCCATCTCAAATCATACGTTAAAGGTGACGAAACTAGCAAATATCACTTAGAGGGGGGTGAAATAGGTGATTTGAATGCAAATTGATCAATTTTAATTCGGAAGTAATTGATCTCAAGCAAAGTCTAAACAACGTTCAGATTTTAGTCAGACTTTGAATGGTAAATAGAGAAATTTGCAATAAAGAGATTTAGGAAATAAAAAATATGCACACAGATGTATAGTGGTTTAGCTTATAGGAAGCCTACGTCCACTTTCCCACGCTGACAACCTACTGGTAAGATTCCACTAAATAATCAATCAAGAGACTACAAGTTCTGAGTAATATTCAGAAGGACCACTCTATCTCTCTTACAACAAATCTCTGAAGATCGCAATTTTAAACTCAAGAAGGATAAGTAAAAAACTGTCGGAGTTTGCTCAAACTTTGAAATTGATAATTCTGGATTTCGTCTCTCGTTGCTGCTCTTCGACAATTTGTCTTCTTTTGTACTCCTCCACTTTCAAACTAGCCGTTGGACAGTTTTCAGAGGATCATTTTCCAATCTTCATCTTAGACAAATTATTATAGAAAGGATTGAGTAGCAGTTGAGTGATAAAATCGGAATCTTGCTAAATCCAGTTGCCCATATAACTAGAGATTTGGTTTCCATTAGTAGAGCTTCTCTATTTTAGAAATAAACTTGTCGTGAGATTTAATTGTCAATCAATTTAGGATATCTTGCTATATAATTATTCCTTGCAAAATGAACTTTTAAGATCGAATCAATCAATTCTTTCCATTGGTAAAATCCAAACCAAATCACTAGCCGTTGTTTACATTCTAAGTAAGCAATAAAGTATGGATAAAGTCCTTGCACTCAGAACTTGACATCAGGGTGGTTTGTTTGGTAGATTCTAAATATGTTGATTCCGGTATATAAACTAAGGTACTTCAACTTCTTTGTATGATATTTAAACTCTGTCTTTTGCGATGTAGAAATTGGATTTCTTCTTAAAGTCTAGACTTCCAAAATGTAATTGCCTGGACTTAGAATACTTCAAAAGTATGTGTTAGATTTTACTCAAGGATAGTTTTGTTATCATCAAAATCTATTATGAAGTTTTCTCAACAAAAGATCCATCCATTGACAAATCTATTGCTTAATATACTATCATAGTCACGTTACAAAGCCTTATGACAAAGCAACCAAAATTCTTCCCTTGGTAAGGTCTCCACCTACAAAGTCAATGACTCGACCCAAAAAAAATTTTAAACAGATATGGATACCCTAAAACCCTTACCCGGGTTCATAGCTATACTAAGCATCAAACAATCGTCCTCCAATACCAAAATTCCACATCAATATCACCATTTAATTTAAATAAAAAAACGCATAATCTTTCTCAATTTCGTTTATCAAACAAAATACATTTCTCAAACTATTTCAAAATTCCTTCATAAACCACATTCCCGAATAAATATGTTGTTGACACCTAAATTTTGACAGCCCAGTTAGTCGTTTATTGCGCAAAAATTATAGATTAATCTTTAACCCTAAAAACTATATATAGTATTAGATTGCATAACATATAGTTTTTAGGAGCGCTTAGTTTAATTGCATTTTGCATATTGATTGAATCAACGGCAGATGGACTTGAGCGAATGGTTCTGAGCTTAATTGAATTGATTGAACCAAGCCCATGGCTGAAAATTGCATGACAATTCGCACATGTTGGCCAAATTACACGTGTATTATACACATGGAGTGCTCAATTTAGAAAAATCAACTAAGCTACTACGTTACCAAAACTTTGAAAGGTTAAGCAATCACCAAGCTCGTGTGCAAGAGATGGGAATATTATTTTGATCATGAGCATATATTGGTGTATACACTTTGGCCAACAAAGAGGAAATATCGAAAGAAACAAAAGGAAAAGAATAAAGAAGGGGTGGATCTTGAGGAAAGTGGACAAAGGAAGAATCGGTTAATATCAATGAGAATATTTGATTGAAGGAAAATATCTAGTGAGGAGTCGGTGAGCAAAGATTATAAATTGAGGTGTTTTACATAGAAGAAGGGGGACTCTCTTTCGACACAATTGAGAATACACGGCCACAAGGGTGAGAAGAGAAAAGCGTGAGAAAGAGAGGTCCATGGCTGAAAAAGAAGATAAGTTCACTCTTCCCGTGGTGATTCCTCCGGTGCTTGGCAACCATCCATCATCGCCGCGCCAACACTTCCATCATTCGAGAGATTTGGCCATTGAAGACCTACTGCCAAAGCAATAAAACTAGTCAACACTAGACATGGTCAAGCGGTAGCTTTTGTCCTTGGTGGTCTCTGTGCAAAAGATAGAAGAGAGGAAAGGAGAAGAAGACAAAGGAGCAATGCTTTTTCTTCATGGTCTCGGCCCCGCTCGCTACAACATTGAATCCAGTTTTTACGTGCTCAACAATTCGAAGATTCTATCTCTGGCTGGTCACCCTCGTATTCTCGCCGATTGTATGTGAGCCTTTCCTCCACCATGATGACATGCTATCTTCCTGTCTTGGCTTAGCCGTGATCCCGGGACGACATCGAGTCATCCTTGTTGCACAAAGACGACCAGCCACGCCTCGCCGTGCTTGATCTCTATACCACAACCTTGGATTTTGCTATTTTGCAGGTTTTGGGACTAATTCCTTGACTTTTGGTACGAGAAAATGAGGCTACCGTGACGCCATCGACTGCCCACTATCGACCATCATCCCGATCCCGTTGAGTTCGAAATTGGAAACACTATCCAGGTGGTATTACGAATTAGGTAAGAATCTTCATTAATTCGATTTTCGTATATTTTGTCACCTAATTTGTGAAATTACAGTATTGTTTGAATCTTTGAATATTATTCATTTCCATGAAATCCTCAGGTAGCATTTAAATTAGGAAATATTTCCTAATTTCACAATGTATATATGATCGACAGTCCGATTTCATGCCCGAAATATGATTTGCGATTGTACAGAAAATCGTCAATCCGATCTCCCGCTCGAGATATGATTCGCAATTGTGAGGAAAATTGGCCAATCCAATCCTCATGCCCGAGATATAATTCGTCAATCTATTGTTTCTAAATTTAAATGGATATAGATAATATTTCTTGCAATTGGGTGTCGTGTTCATTCTATTGTTATTTCATTCCGTCTTTTGTTTGAATTGAATTGATTGTCTTTCCATAAAAAAAAAATACAAAAAGATTAAGTAAAATTGAGTAGATAATATACTGCATGTTTAGGATAAATTTTGATTATTTTCTTATAGTAGATTAGATTCTTTTCTTAGATTTTATTATTACATGTTTAAATTAGGTTAATTATTATTCCGAAATTAAATTAAAAGACATAAAAAATACCACATGCATGTCATATCAGAGTAATTGCATTTTAATTAATTCTCGTCATTAGAAATCTCACGTCTAGGTTCATTTGCATGCCACATTAAAGATAGTGCATTTAATTGTTGTTAGAATTAGGACATTTAAATAAATCGTATGTCACATGTTATACTAGATGTAGAATGCATTGCATAAAGTTTAGTTTTCGTTAAATCAAAGAAAACCCTAAAATAGATTTGAGTGAATTTGTGTGTTAATTAGAAATCATAATAAGGTTGTCAATGTAATTTTCTAACTAACATTACAGATGCTTTCGTTGCTTTGAGATAAGTCCCTATCTCGCAATTTATTTATTACTTTGCATTATTGAGTGTTAATTTCATTGATTGCTCACCCGTATGATCACCTCTTGCATATTAGTGGATAAGTTCAAATGAATCCAAGTCACCTGTCAAAGATTTTTTTTTTTAAATAAAAGAGAAAAGGTACCGAAAGGCCATTAGAGTAATCTGGTATAACCAAGTCCCTGAATCTATAATATCTTGTTCGTAGGAGTAAAGTAATTATCCCAATATTTTACTTGGGTTTCTAATCGACCACCAAAAAAATAGATTAGTAACGACTCCTGATTGAAATGATCTTGCATGTTAAATAATTTGAACCTAAGTCGCAAATTGGTATAGACTTGGGAAAGCCCGAGTTAAGCCTAGACTTAATAATCCATTAGCCGAATCCCTAGGTGGTGTACCTCGAGAGTAGGTTGCGACATATGTACTGCCTCTCGAAATGTCTTTCATTAAACCTTTCTCAAATTATTTTAGAACTTATTCTATAAACCAGTTCGCAACGCAATACATATACCTAAACTTTCACACTACCTTGCAAAACACATTTTCTAAAACATCCGTAAATAAACAACGAGTAGTAAATACTTGATCTGGCTTTTTATGCAACAGCCATGCCACCTCATAACTTATTCTATATAATCTATATCACTTTCAAAATGTGTGCTTACAAACTCAAAGTAGAGATAGTACCACTTACTTGGGAATGCTCTGAACCAAACAACATGTAGCTAAACGAGCCGACGATCTTGTAATCCTAACAATTAAACGAAAAACAACGTTAAAATCAAATAAAATACTGTAACAACTACAAATTGACTAAACAATGCTTAAACTCTAACAAAACAACTTATATGCGTCAACAAATCACACACCCCAAAGCACTTATTCAAGCCATTCGCAATGCAGAACTCGTATGCGAAACCCTAAAATTCTCACTCCGACTAAATTATTGATTCAAGTCGACTCCCGTCAAAACTCATGGCTCTACGATGCCATAAACCACCATTTCCATAACATTCCATAGCTTAACAACTCAAAAATAGGATTTCGCAACTCAAATCTCATATAATTTCGAATTTAAGCTCAAACCCTAAAAACTACTCCGATTGAAAGAGAAAAGAAATGACACGTTCAGCATAAAGGGCTGAGCTCGCGCAGCACTTGGGAAAGAAAAGAGAGAAAGGGAAAGAAAAAGAAAGAAGGGAAGAAGAAGAAGAAAGATGAGGGGTTCTTGCCATGGACGCCTTGCCAAGCCGATTTAACTTTGTCTTACAACGTTCGATAAGTACTCGCGCCTCTCGTTCGTTCACTCAAAGCATTTTTCGGAATTAGGGCTTATATTTGAAGTTTAGTGAAGTTCGAGCTGCAAAGTTTGATGTCTGAGTTGTTGAGCTACGTATATATGGTAATTTAGAGTATTGTGGAGCCGTGACATCTTATGAATTTCAATTTAAATTTACGATTTGTCCTAAATAAAATTTTGAAATTGGCCGCCATAGTTCAACGGTATGCTAGTGAGCTCTCGGCATTTAGGAACCGGCCCACCCTCTTTTTCCTTTTTCTCTTTGATTTTTGAACTTTCTTTTCTTTTCCTTTCCTTTTCTTGTGAGTCCCACCATGATCTCTTTGACTTGGTCAAAAAAAATCTAAATATTACATTCGCCACGCCAAGTAAAAGGTCGATTCTCTTTCATCAGAGTGAATCATTTTGATCATGTTGAATTCTATCATATGTCCATTGAGGGTTTTGCACCGTTCTCTCTCTGAGGCATCTTTCCTGCATTCCAACCACCAGTCAGTTGAGTATTACATAGAAGCCGTTAGTCGTAAGCTTAGCTGGCAATGGTCCAAGAGAGAAGTTTATTTGAGGGTAAATTCCTTGAAAAATTTCAAATTAGTATATTTATAATAAATTTATCTTAAATTAATTTTTACACCACCACAAACTCCAAATTGGTACATCTACGATAAATTTACTTCAAATTAATTTTTTTACTATTAAATTGTTTTGCTAAATGACACGCAGTAACTGACGGATGTACCAGTTTTATACTTTACCCTCCGTTTATCATAGATGTACTGATTTGTAATATTAATCCAATTTAACGGGAACTAATGGAAAGTAAATTTGTCATAAATGTATCAGTTTAGAGTTTTTTTTTGTCAAAATATTAGTTTGGGATAAATTCATCGTAGATATACTAGTTTGGAGTTTTGGTGGCCTAAAGATTAGTTTTGAGTAAATTGATCACAAATGTACAAGCTTGAGATTTTTCATTATATTAACCCTTTTATTATATTATATGTTTTTGTATGGTTAAGTCAGGTTTTCGCTCTCTTGCATTGCATCCATTCACAAACATTCCCAAAACAGCAATACGAAATGATAATCATCAGACAAAAAGACCATCGCATTGCCATTACATAATCGAGAATTTGCTTCCATTGTTCCTTTTTTGATCCCCTTTTTAAAGTTATCCAAAAAGTCATATACTTATTGTACTTTTATCAATTCAATCATAAATTTTTGAATTGTGTCAATTGAGTCATAAATATTTTCAAGTTTTGCCAATTGAGTCCATCCGATCAATTACATAAATTTGAAAAAAAATTAAAATACTATTAAAAATTATCCACATTAATGCCGATCGCGTCACATAGGACGGTTGACATTTACGTCAGCGACTTTCAACCAAAATTAGCCGGATTGACTCAATTGGCAAAACGTGAAAAGGTTTATGACTCAATTGGCACAATTGAAATATTTATGACTGAATTTAATTTTTTTATGACTTTTTAAACAATTTTCCTAGAATATATCCATGAGCATAACATGATAGGATATATATGTAGACGATCTATGAAGCCAGCGTGCCAAATATACAATAAGTTATTATTTAATATGTAAAGTTAATATACTAAATAAGTTGGCAAACTGTATTGCAATTAATCTTTAGTCGGCAAGATAAATTTCATTTTGATAATATAGGGGCACGACCGTAAGTCGGCAAGATATAGATATTGTTCGTCCATTTCCAAATGAAGGAACAAAAAAAAACAAGCATTAGATGATCCTTCTAAACAAACCTGGATAATGTTCAAGATTATTAATAGGCCCGTATTATTACTAGAGATCATGTCCATTGTCGGTGTAAAGAATCTTCCACACGTTCTCCGTTGGATAGGGCAATACGTGTAAAAATTCTTACGCCGATAATGGACTTGATGTTTATCCGTGTATTTTCTTACACATGTACCGCAGAATCAGGAGAGACCCGATGTTCGAACTCTTGACAAGCATGTTTTGGCAAGACATTACCAGACATTGCTAATATTTTCACCACATTTATTAGCCACTTACTAAAAGAGCACTTTTGCGACATTTACAACATTCGCAATAGGCGCGCTCGAACAATGTAGGGATGTACCTTGCTTAATTACGATCAGCACATTGTATCCACTTCTTTATTTTGTAGAAGGGCTTCCTTGCCCCCCGCCCCCCTTTTTTCTTCACCTCTCGGACAAATTGAATCTAAAACCGAGTATACTCCGGACGGACCGAAATACAAAAATTGTCAATGTCATTTTTCATCGAATCTTTCATGTAATGGTGATCGAAGTAGCTCACGGTGTAAAGCCCGGCTTATAAAGTAATTTTCTTTGTTTTTTTTTTTTTTTTTTTTTTTGGGCTCTCGCTCCTCTCTTACCTGGCCTTAATGCCGTTAGGCTAATTTTCTCTGTTTTACTGTGCGCTGGAAGGCTCAAAATAGATATAGGATAGGACCCGCCCGCCCTCCTTTCTTGACCGGGTCGCCTTGATTGATTTTCTCTAGGATCCCACATGCAATGATGGAGAGCTTCAACCAGACCAGATCCAGTGAACCCCTCAAAAGCTTTCATATATACCCCTGAAGTTCATTCCCACTCAACTCCTGCCTTTTGCCTCTCCTCCTCCTCCATTGCCATTATCTAAAGACCAGCTCCAGCACACAGGGTCCAAGAGTGTGAAGAAGGGTCCCCCCCAAGAGAGGGGAAATGTTGGCTCAGATTGCCGTCGCCCTTGTGATCGCGTCGATGCGACCGGCAGGGGATGTGGTGACGCGGGAAGATCTCAAGCCTGGAGATCACATCTATACTTATCGCCTGTATTGCCTGTACACCCACCATGGTTAGTGATTCATCCTCCTCTTCTTCCTTTTCTCATCGTCGTTATCGTTTCTCTTGAACATGGGTATCTTTACATGCGGCTCCACTAAACTGTCCTCTCTTTATCTTCCGTTTTTGGCCCAACAACAGTAGTTGCATAGCTCCAAAGATAAAGCGTCTGCAAAGCTGTCCGGGTGTTCGACGAAATGCATGAGAGAGAGAGAGAGAGCGAGAGACTCTGAACGAGCTGTGCTTTCATTTCTTTCTTTCCGGTCGCCCGTCCATTTCCAGCTTCGTCGTTATATTTCTCAGCAGTTCCAGCTTCGACCTTCTCCGTCTCCAGCGAATCTCCACCTTGGACTCTTCATCTCGGCGTGTCCACTACGCTACTTGCTGGTGTCGACGAGGTGTTCGACAAAATGCCAGAAAGACGGTAAGACTGAAGTTCTCCTCCAGTCCACAGCGCCACCATTCCTTCTGGTAGCTGTTCATGATCCAGGTTTACGAGCGCATCAACCCAGCAGCATCTTCCCCCCTCGCTGCCGACTACGATCCATCACGCTGCACATAGATCCGACAACAGTGGTACGAACGCAGCGTGGGAAAAAGCAAGCGTCCCAAAATCCTCATCATCGGGAAACAAGCTTGTCGCTGTTCCTCCCACCTGAGGCTTTAGTCGATGGTAAATCGTATTTTGAAAATTGTCCTGTTGGATATTTGCTTGCTGTCAATGCATCATTCTGCTAAGCGAAAGGTATTGCAGAGAAATTGTGGTGATTCTACGGCAACTATTTACTACAGGTGGAATGATTTGGAAAGTCGTTTCCTTTTTTCTATATTGCACGCTCATTATTGATTATAACAGGAATCTATGTTGGAGAGGGCCACGTGATTCACCTCACACGAACAGGAGTTGACAAGACGAGTCTTTATTGCTTCCAGCGAGAAGGCAAGAACCTCTATTCCCTCCGCTTATATGCATATGGGCGGCCACGACTTGGGTATTGGCTGACAAGACGGGGGACTTGCACCACCTTACCCGAAACCAAATCGCCCCAGGAAGTCGTGAACAAGGCTCGCGAGCTTCATGAGCATGACAGCTTCGGCGAGTACGACCTCATCAATAACAACTGTGAGCATTTCGCCTCGTTTTGCCGGACCGACATACGGGCAAGCGCACAGACAGCATGGGTCAGTGCTTGCGGGCAGAAGATCAGTGAAGTCAAAGAATGGTTCATGAAGCTTCTGCGGACGAAGTAAGTTCGAGTGACTTAAAAATTCACCAATTTTCCCTTCCCTACCTGTCTCTTTACTAGCAATTAGATTACCTGTTTGAGAGTTATTGTCTGTCA
Source organism: Syzygium aromaticum (assembly GCA_024500025.1). Taxonomy (NCBI): domain Eukaryota; kingdom Viridiplantae; phylum Streptophyta; class Magnoliopsida; order Myrtales; family Myrtaceae; genus Syzygium; species Syzygium aromaticum. The sequence goes on from CM044892.1 coordinate 35,113,653, forward strand.
TTTAGCAGTAAAAGGAATGAAACTTTAGTTTTGTATATCCAGTTTTGGACTGGAATGGCCAGCGAGAGGCATGCACACGTGCACGGAGGAAGAACTGAAGATAAGAAAATGTATGTAAGCGGCAAAACTATGGTCATGTTTAGTTAATGTGCCCGGAAATATGTAAGGACTTCTGTCTGTTGGTGCTCGGTCCTCCTAATTAGACTTCCCAAAAGAAGGCAGCATCTAATTCCTGAATGAATTTCTTGCATTCAAATCACTTCATTTTGGTGCATATTGGATACATTCTTTTGGCATTCGAGAAACAATTGGAGAAACGAGACGACAGTGAGATCACACTAGACTATTGAAAAGAGTTTGTTCCCCGAGTACCCAATTTTTTCCTTCGCGGCGACCTCTCTCTCAACAATTTGCCATTTACTTTGTTCTTCTTTTTCGGCAATCATTGTCATTTACTTAAAGCATGAAATAAATTGCCGTGTTTTTCTTCAGGGGATCTCTCTCTCTCTCTCTCGTGACAACGGGGTTTCCAATTAAATAACATTAATTGGGTGGCCACACACAGCAGAGGGTATAAGTCAGATTGGTGTTGACGTGATCTCTCTCTCCATCTCCAGCAAAACTCCATCTTAGACTCTTCATTGCGGCCTGTCCACTCCAATACTTTGTTGGTGTTGACGAGGTGTTCGACAAAAATGCCAGAAAGAGGGTAAGATTGAAGTTCCCCTCCAGTCCACAGCGGCACCATTCCTTCTGGTAGCTGTTCGTAGTCCAGGTTTACAAGCGCATCAACCCGGCATCTTCCCCCTGCTGCCGACAATGACCAGTCACGCTGGACATAGATCTGACAACGATGGTTCAAACACGGCATGGGAAAGCAAGCGTCCCAAAATCCTACACAGAAAAGCTTACCAACTTGTTTATTCCCATAATCCGGAAGTATCTTCAAGAGCGACACTGCAGCCAGAAGGAGCTGCTGGATCAAGGAAAGCACCGACCACGTACATAACCAGGAGACATCTGGCCACAACACAAGGAATAATTCCAATTGCGATGGTTTTGGACAGTACGACATATGTACTGCAAGCAAAGGCTAGCACCATTGCACTATGGCAACAAAAATGCTATGTCCTGTGATGTCGGTGTACCTTGTGCGTTGGCCGCTCAAGAAAGATGCATCGAATCGTAAGAGTAGTGCCATGATCAAGATACGAACTCAGCAGTATTAAATATCATAAAGGCTTTGAAAGCTGCCCTGCCTGCAAGAGTGGCCATTCCTCGGTCAGGTCCGTCGTTGCTGTAGCCTCCAGGTATTGTGAAGGCTGCAGCAAATGAGACGGTGGCTATGAGCACTGCTGCTAATAGATGGAAGTCAATGAAGCTTCTTTTCAACAAATCAAAGTTTTCTCGGTCAGGGGTATTACTTCCTGTGGTTGTAGACATGGCTGATTGACCCTCAACCAAGCGTCTGTCTAGCTACTTCTTGATATCATCCATCACCCAGTCTTGCGTACATGGGATTGTTTCCAAATTTCCCTTTCAGCACATATTCAACTTTTGCAGCTTTGCAACCAACCTAGATGTACGGAACGGAATGATTTATGAGCTATCTGTTCACTTCACACACAAGTACCATCTATTGCATAGCTTGAGTGCCAACGAATTCTGTTCTATACCGTTACAGAGAAGTCATTCGGTTCATCTCTTTTAACTAAGATAGCTGATAGCCAAAACCTCCAAATTAAGTTCCATCAAATTAAGAAGTACAACTTCTTTAAGCGCACTCTATCTAAATGAAGCTATCGAGAAACGGTCTGAAGTTCTTGTCTGAGAAGGGCATAAGAAAGGTTCTCTCTTCTACCTCAAACTATTTAAAAGGAGGGAAAAAAAATGATACGAAAGGATGTTAGTTATTATGTGCAAAATGTTTGCTCCTTCATTCGGATAATCTGGCAGAACAGTTGTTCCAAAGGAAAAGGGCGCATTGTAAGATAAGTCAAGCAGGCAGTCACTTTTTTGAACACAAAGCCACATGTATTGCGAGGGCAGTCGAATGGTCCTTATTCGTGACCAAACTGTCCACTCTAGTCTCGTGCAAGTGTGAAAATGCCACGCTGCTATCCTTGTCTTGCTCGTTTATAAGTTCCTCCAGATGAGGCATTCACTATATGTAATTGACCATATTTACTCTTCCGCCTATAACAGCAGCATGAAGAGCTGTTTTCCCTATGATGTTGATTATATCCCAAGCGCTGGGACAAAATCTAACCAACTCATCAACGACATTGACGAGGCCTCGGAATGCTGCAATATGAAGAGGGGATTCTCCATCTTTGTCTAAGAGGTATGCTGCAGAGTTATCATGTCGCAGGAACCGTAACTGCTTCAACTCCGCCAAAGCAAGCAGGATAATGAAGAGGAGTACAACCAATCTCATCTCCGTCTCTTATCATTCTTGGCCTCCTCATCCATGATTATGTCCAAGCAACCTCAGCAAGTGCAATATTATGAGAGTCACGCAAACAATTAAGACAGTTATCACTTATCAGCACCCTCAGAATGAATATTGATATGTGAAATGCATTTTTCGTTGACGTCGTCCTTTAATCGTTACACGAGGGAGAAATATGGCATGGTTATCCTAAAGTTTCTCCACTAATGTTGCAGAATACACCACAGAAACAAACAAACTTCCATCCAGTAGAATGTAGAATTCACAAAGCCGATCGAGAAGGATCGAGAAGAAGCTTCCTCTTCCTTTCAGTAAGTCGTCTGCCCTGCTTACGCCGGAATAAAAGGTCAAGCAGTTTCATCAGATTGGATCAATTTTGAAAGATCGTGTCCATTTCTGTTTGATGAAGATGTCAATGTCGACGGAGGGGTTTTGCACCGTAGTTGGTGTTAATTCTCTTCTCTGAGGCATATTTCTTTGCATTCGAAACAATCGTGTAATGAGCTTTTCATGGAAGTGGTTCGCTGTCAGCTTAGCCGGCAATGGTTCTATAAAGCCGAGAGGGAAATTGATTCCATTATCTGCTTTCGTGTGGTTAAGTCAGGTTTTTGGCTTTCTAGCAGTGTATCCATCCACAAACAATCCCAAAGCAGCAGCACGAAACAATAAAGTATATTATTAGACCAAATAAAATAAGTTATTTCATTTCCATTACACAATCGATTTCCTTTCCCAATTCTATAGACGGCAGGAGATCAAGGGAAGACCAGCTCTGATCTTAGGTTCACCCGAATGCAGCTTTCTTAACCACCAACACGAAGGTGACTGGCTTTTCTCTTAAGGCCCTACGAATCAAACTATCTATAGAAACTTAGAAACGCACATCCACTGGAAATCTGTGGTCGCTACAGTTAGACTTCCAAAGCTTTAGACCTAGACAGCTACCACAGAAACAAGCCACTTCCAGGCGTGCAGCTAGCCTGATAGAAAGCAAGTTTCAAGCCACGGTATCTTCAAAGCCTACATGATTCAAAGTAATTAGCCAGAGACCCTTAAAAAGTATATTGTCCTTGGCCATTAATTCCAAATGCATTCTTAAAAGCTCTTCGTCCAAAGTAAGAGGTTAAACTGATCCGTCTGAGAGATGATCTGAGGCCTCATGCGAACCTCGACATCCCTCAAGACGTTAAACACTTAAGGGGGTATTCTCTCCACCGGGAAAAACAAAGATATAAGGGAAATTAGGAAAACTAGGCATGCGGGCACCAGCTTATAAAAATAGAAAATGCAGACTGCCATCTTGTCAGTCTGCCAAGTGCATATACCTAGATAGGAGGGGCCAGGCAAAGAAGATCTGATTTAAGATGAGCTTTTTCTTTCATCATGGCGACAGTTCTAATAGAAAGCTGTCTTGATCAACACCAGAACCACCTGTTTTAATTAAATAAAAATGCAGAGCTGAGCCTAGGAATCATCATCAGGCACGCACTGGTGTGGTCAAAAAGAAATTGCAGGAGAAACCGACTAGTAAATTCATGAACTCAAAATTGAACACACTAAAGGAGTACGATGTCATGCACATACCTACTAAGCTGTTAGACGATCAATAAGCTTGATGAAAATGTAAGGTAAACCTTAACAAAATATGTTATGTGCCTATCGAGCTTAGCTGACATCCCTCTCAATTACACAACAGCATTCATTGGACAACCCCGCTTAGTAGCCATAGTTGGCCCCATAGACCGAGCCATAAGCTCCACCATGTGCACCGTGTCCTGGGTTTGATGCCGGAGATGCATAAACAGAACCATGAGCTCCATAAGAATTATAACCTTGGTCCATGTGCCCAGCTGCTGGTGCCTGTGATGGTGCTGCTGCTGCCTCTGCCATAAAATTCTGCAAAATGGGATTTTTTTGCCGTTAATGAGCAGAAGCCTACATTAATTGGTCAAAAGGAAATGCAGCAACATCGTCCATCTCTCCTCAGTTGAACCACTGTAGTAACTCTGTCTACCACAAGATAGAATGTACGTGGCTGTAGAGGCACTTTATTTATGTCAACACCATCACACCAACTTAACAACCTTGAAACTAGCGCCCAATAGTGGAGCCATTAACAGCTGGAACATTTGACATGAGATAAATGCCAGTACTTCTCCAAATGCAAGGCACTTTACCTGTATTAATTGCTGTGCAGTCTGAACTTGCGAAGCAGTTCCACTAATTTCAACCGTCATTTCTCCAGGAACGCCCCTAGTTTCTTGAATGGTAACAGTAGCTCCGCTGGTTCGTCGAATGTAGCTTATACTGGAACCAGCTGACCCAATGACAGCATCAGCATAAGAAAGGGGAATTTGCATTTGCTGTGTGATCTGCAAAATTGAAATGGTAGCAATGTTAGCAGAGGATCAAACGACCACAGTTCAGCAAGCAAGATTGTGAGAGAGAGAGAGAGAGAGAGAGCCGGCCCAAGTTTCTAAACCAAGTTAAAATTTAACAATGACCAAATTCATGACAAGATGAAGAAGAACAGAGGAAACACAGGAATTACCTGCTTGATCATGGATGGTGTCGATTGGGCATTGGATGGTGCATGCATTCCCACTGGTACATCTCTTCCATAAGCAGATATACCCTGATGAGACTGTGGCTCCACAGGAGGTGGCAATTCAGGAGGTGGATAGTAACTGTCAAGCTGCCGCGGAGGGGGCATATATTGAGAATTATGTCCAAAACCAGGGCCCCCACCAGCATTTGGAGGAAGACCAGGTGGTGGACCCCAGGACTGGTGTGGTGGCATATGCTCCATTGGAGGATTCTTCGCCATTTGCATCTGATTTAAAATTTAGGGTAAGGCCCTCGCATGTCTTTTACTATTAAACATACAAATTGTTGCCAAGGGAAGGACAGGACTTACATGCATCTCAAACAATGGGATGATACTGCGATCAACTAAAAATTTCCTCAAATGAGATGCAATTAGCTCCACAGCTTTGTGAACCCCTGTTGGCTCTCCAACAACCTCAACAACTCTATCATCTTGAAGAGCAAACACCGGCAGTTCTTCTGCACCATTTAGTTGAAGTATAATATGTTAAAGGACAAACATAAATGTTAAAACTACACCGAAAATCCTACACCTTTTGCACAAAACGTAATCAAGAACTAAATCTTCTTAATTTTGCAATGTAGTATTAATCCTAAATCATTTTGAGAGGTTTCATTCCACGCATCTCACAGTGCCCCCAATGGTTGCTTACATGGTACAAGTTACGTGACGCCAAATAGGAAAATTTGGCAGACACCAATAATCGAAAGACTACACTGCACTCTTTTAAAAAATTAAGGACTTAATACACTATCCAAATTAAAAAAATTGGAGAGGTCCAAAGAAATTCTCCCGATGCAGAAAGGGAGAATGTAAACCCAATGCATGCGCATGAAAGAGCATGCCTGCACAAGTTTGTTCGTCATGCACCAATAGCTAAGACTCATGCTCAAAATAGACACCGAATCGATAATAGATAGGAACAAACTCCACAATTTAGAGAACCCAGATTTACACACCCACAGGCTACAACTCAATTTCGATAATCCTAAAAGGTAACAGAACGTCAATATTAAGCGCGTGAGCCATATGATTGCATGGCAGGATCATTGGGAAAAGAAACCAATCACTTGCATCTGAATTCACAAAAATGTCAGATGCAAATGGAACAACAACGATTATGCTCCTCCAAGTACTAAGGAACCAAATGAACACAAACAATGCAGTGCAGACTAGCTTAGCAAACAAAGACGCACTAGAATCACTCTGCTGCATCATGCAATAGCAATTTGAAAAAGGAGATAAGTTGTATGTAGGAACCTGTGCCGAGAACTCTAACTATGCAGTTTGATTCTTCCTGTATGGATTTAACTGTTCCTCCTTGTTTTCCGATTAAGCTTCCTGCCTGTGAGGCTGCTACCAGTAGCCTCGTTGAGATCTTTCCAGATGTGCCAGAGGGAGGAGTAGAGTCACCAATTAAACCATCAACAATGCGGTTGTGAACTCTCAAAAGGCCATCCACAGCAGGAGGAAAAGAAGAATCAGGCTCCTCCTTCGCAGACACCATGACCTTCAATAAGGCAGAGACATCAGTTTTGGCAGTACACTGACTGGGTCTTGCCAGCTACAGATAATTCCTCCATAGATTACTTTTTCATCTGGCATATGATCCAAAAACTATAGGGTGCAACCAACTACTATACACAATTAAAAAAGGTCAGCTTATGAAAGTCGTTTAGCACAGCTAACTACCGGCAAACAAAAGTTATACACTCGATACCATTTGAGACACAAATACAAGGTGAACGAAATGGGAACCAAAAAACAGCATATTCTTAGCTCCAAATGTATTAATAGAGAGGAGGCCCGTAATCTTGTTTCATACTATAAATAACAAAAAATCTGATGATTGCCTTCCATTTGATTGCATCTACTTAATAGCTCATATAAACAACTCGAGCTCCTTTAGCAAATCCTGAGACATCAACTAAAATTCCCAAATGAACTACTTGCTAAAATAAAAGCACGTGCTCATGCTATACTCAGGAATACATCTGTAATGACTTGGTAGATATCGATGGCCAGGGATACCAGAATACACGAGATAACACTTGTCTTTCCATGTATGGATCAGGTACTTTTTGGTCCTTAGCTTCTGAAGTAATCAAAGAAATGAGTCCAGAAACGTCCAATGCAAACGAATGACCAAACTCTCAAGATGTTATATATTCTTGATCAACCATATGTATGCCTTATCCTATTCCCATAATCAACCCACCACTTCATCTTTTCTAACTAAATCATGCTCTTCATATTGAAAGAGACGACATAGATTCCAAGATTTGCATAGTTCTACCCGTTCAAGTGGCGATGCCGTACATTAGCTTCTTATAAAATGCATTTCTCAGCTACAGCTCTCGTCATTCCACGGGAACAAGAGGGAACAAGTGAATTCGAGATCCAGCCTGAACAATAAACTTTACAAACGGTGGACTACAAAGGTACGTTCTTATTTTTGTCAAAAGTTAAGATTGTGTTGTTGCTATTATTCCTAAAGATTAGATGTCACTTTCCTATCAGATGCCCCAATCATAAGAGTTAATGTTTAACAATGAACAGGGCACCGAAGCATGCATTATAGAAGTCCATACAAAGTTACTCTCATAACATTCTTTATTGACATTAGTGTGAGGTTAGAAGTATTATTAGCATTTTGTAAGTATCTCATAAGCACTCTACATCTAATGCTGCTTCTAATATCTTCACATGCTGATTAAGAAGATAACGTTCCCCCTACCGCAGTGTTTAACACCTGCAGCAAATCAATCATCCAGGCTCTGAAGTTACCCGATAGCACGCAGGGCTTCTTGGTACAGTTGTTCGTACATGAGGTGACTGAAATTAATCAGGCCAGCTTATCAGCACTTTGTAATGCTCAAAGCTGATCCCTGCAATCTGGAACTTTGTTTCTGCATATTGGGGTCTTATTGAGGATAGATTCGTGGCCTTAAAATTTGCCGACGGAACCTGCACAGACCCATTTCGGTTACTGGAGTAAAGGAATTGCATTTCATATTCCATATTTCTTTTAGTGATTCTTCCTTTTTTCACCTTCTTTTTGTACTCGATTCATATGACGAGTGTACTCTTAATGTTGAGCATTGATTCAGTCACCACTTATCATTTCTTTTTATAATGTGCTTTTGGTTTTCACAAATTTCGAATGACTATTTTTAAAATACAACTTCCATTACTTGAAACATTTTTGCCACATCTTTACTTCATGAAGGGCCAAACTCGCACTATAATATATCTACACCATCAACACGGAGTTATTCATACTTCCACTCATCTATATATAGTGGATATTAGGTTTTACCCCTCCACAAACCACAAAGAATAGCATATCCTGGTTTGCACTGTTGGCTGTTGAATTTTAGAACCTTTCATATTATTAACCATTAGATTACTGCTGATAGAATGGATTATAAGCCAACAAGACTTTTAGTCTCCTTCTTGGCACCAAGCCCGAGTTAGAAAGGATAAGCTACCTGGCCGTTCTGCATTAGCGCCAAGCCAGTCAATGGACTATGACAAGCCACTGTACTTGCCCCACATAGAAAGAGGAAAACGCCAGAAAGAACAAGCATCTCAGAAATTCTAACAAAATTAGCTCGCGGATTGTGCGATCAGCTTGCACAAAAGTTTCTCCAGAAACACTTTGCAGCGTTCTCCCAAAGACGTTTTTTTATTTTTACAGAAACAGATATTGTAACAGATAAACCATATATCCATCGAGCTGTTGGTTATTCTCCATCTAGGAGTCAGCTTATTACTAAGACCTAATCCCAATCAGAATCTGGTAAAGACGCGTGAACTTTGAAAATTTGTTTTCCAGTCAGCAAATATGTGCCACTAGAACTTCAAAATGAGTAACCCTCGAAAACCGCAAGCCATCAGAAAAGTGGGATAGAGGACTTACAGCTCTTTCGGCAGTTCCAGGAGGACCATCGAGAATCTTAATCCGAGCTCTCGTCTCCTCGACGATTTTCTTTATGAACTCCCCCTTGCGCCCGATTATACTGCCGACCTTTTGTGCCGGGACCAGCATACGGAAGACGCTATCTCCCGGCCATCCGGGCCACTTCTTCTCAGCAGCTCCGGCCGCCGCCGGGCTCTCTCCCTGCGGCTTCTCCTCAGGCAGCTCCTCCGCGGGCAACTCCTCTGCGTTCTCCTCGGGGGTGGTCTGCTCGAGGGTCTCCTCGAGGGCCTCCTCGAGAGCAGCCCCCTCAGGGCTCTGCTCGGCTTCCACCGCCTCGTTCTGCTCCTCCTCGAGGTTCAGCTCCACTTCAGCCATGAGTCCTGCACCAAAAGAGGAGGGGGAGCAAAAGAACATGAAACCCGCGACCACCCGCATCGCCGCACCCACCAAGACGACGACACCACCCCAACAAACAACCAGCTTGGGCAACCCGCCAATCTTTTGCCATCTCAACACCAACCACAAGAACAAATGCGAAGAAACACCGATCCTCATCCAACGAAAAGGAACAGAACCCATCATTATCCAACCAAAAAGGAACAAAACCCATCATTATCCAACCAAAAGGAACAAGACCCAAGACCCAAAACACCCTAAGGCGACACGGGAACACCGATAGGGGTCCCGAAACAATCCCTAATCCGGAACGATCAGAGAGCGGCGGAACGCACGAAGATAGGGAGGCGCGGCGGACGCGCGCCCATGAACAGAACAGTAAGCCGTAGAAGCGTAGCGTTACTCACCTGAGGATGCAGAGAGAGAGAGAGAGAGAAAGGGGAAATCCTGCGTCTAGGTTTTCGCTCGCCGGAGAGAGAGAGAAGAGGGAGAAGGAGAGGAGGCGTTGTTCTGCGATGAGATTGGTGGGGAATTCGCTCTTGTGGACAAGAGACGTACTTGTAATTTCGCGTGGAGCCACTGGATTTTCTCTTTTTCCGAACTGACGAAAATGTCCCTTCGCTCCCAACTCGAGTCGATTTTTTTTTTATCCTTTTCGGTGCGATAAGAAGAGAATGGAAACCTTAAATCGGTATACGGTAATAAATTTACTCTAAATTAATTTTTTAATCATCAAATACTGCAAACTAATTATATCTGTTATAAATTTACCCTAAATTAATTTTTTAATCACAAAAAATCCCGAACTTATAAATTTGTGATAAATTCACCCTATATTAACTTCATTTAAATTGAATTAATATCACGAAAAATCACGAACCGACAGACAAATAGGGACTAAAATCCTAAATTTGTACACCCGTCAACTGTCACGTGTCATTCAACTTGTCAATTCGATGGTAAAATTTAACGGAAACGAACGGAGGGTAATGGACTTTTTGTGGTTAAAAAAATTAGTTTTTGATAAATTTATCACAAGTGTACTAGTTTTAGCATTTTTTCGTGATATTAATTAACCCAAAAAAAAAAAGATTTGCTTTTAGGACAATGTCGTTAAAGGCCATTAACTCTACTTTAGAAATACAAACATTTTTTTTATTTAAAGTACGCGACTTCTCGAAAAATGCATTATTGCCCGATTTCAAAATGTGTTGATTAGGGGGTGCTGGTCCAATTCAATGAAACCGGTCAATGTAGAAACTGAGCCACATTTGAGCAAGTATTTGGGACTTTTGGATGTAGGCGTTCGGCATCGCGTCTGTTCGATTTTACATAAGCAGGGGCAAGAAACTCTTATGGGAAAGATTGGTGGGTCAAGTGGGAAAGCCATCTTCCTTTGAAGGGCTTATCTAAGATTCTTTAATTAGAGAATCAATAAGGAATTAGGCCTAATTCCCAATTTGTTTTTTACTAAAGGATAACTTAACCCACCATATTGCCTGAGAGAAGGGAAAGACGGGAGGCTGCGTGAGTGTCTTGAGGGAAGGTAGGAAAAGACAGGCGTTAGGGCTTCTTTTAAGAAACTAAAAACATATATGATAGAGTCGATTCGGTCCGGTTCGATCAGTCCGATTCCATCCTAAAATTGGGAATCGGACATCAGTTCTAAAAGTAAAAATCGGGAACTAGACTGACATCCCCTAAAACCACTCAGAACCTGCCGGTCCAATCCGGGCAGTTCCTAATGAGGCGATCCGTCTTGCACATCCTCGGTGTTATCATGCATTCTTCAGAGACCTTAACAAGCCTACTAGACACACTCATCAACAAGACCCTTTGCTTGTCATTTCATTTGTAGAATTTAAAAGTCAATTCGGGAATCAGAAATATTCAATTTATTATCATCGCGGTAGTTCGTGAACGTTAAGCGTTTTCCAATGAGGGTTTAGCTAGCAGGGGATTAGCACTTAGTACAGCACTGAGCTTCAAAGATTGCCGGGGAGATAACGTTTTCCAATGAGGGTTTTCGCTTGGGGGCCTGGCGATGTTCCGGGGGTAAAAACACCATCCAGGGCAGGAACATCTTCTTCTCATTCCAAAGCTTGCCCGATTTTCGACATAAGGCTGCCCGACGGGCGCTTACCGGTGTCTTCATCCGCCTAGTAATATGGACGGGAGAAGGGAAATAGAAGAAATGATCTAGACAAAGAGGGAGATGTTGAGAAGGGCCACAACATGGAAGGAGGTTGGAGATGTACGTGAGTTCATTAGGATGAATGTAGGTCAGGATGGATTGAAGCAGAAAAGATATAGTTATCACTAGGAGGTAAGAAGGAATGAAGTGGGAGATGAGGGAAGAAACTACATGGCAGATGGGCTTGCTGATGGGGAGGGGTAACAACAGGTGGGAAAGGAGATTGAAAATGTGTGCAAAAATCAGTGTGAGGAAGGCAGGCGAAGATGGAAAATCATGGGATTAAGCTGTCTTTGGGGGAATAGTGGTGGTAAATGGAAGATAAAAGTTATCACCGTTAGGGATGGAGAGCGCTCGGAGGGCGGCATCTAACCCTAAACTCTAACCGTCGTTAAAAAGATCATTGATTTATACCTCGATTTATATCATGTTAGAAAAATCAGGTGCCTAAAAGACCCGGAATGTTTTGACGACCAATTTGTCTAGAATGAGGTGCTTATGTTTCCTCCAACTTTTCAGTAGTGTTTCCTTAGTTTCATTCCAAAATATTGCTCCCTTCTTTTGACCCTCATTTGATAATGTATCATTGTGATTCATTCTTGGGTCATGAATTTTTTCAGGAAACTTGTGAGTTTGAAGCCATCTTTTGGCTTAATCATACCAAGCCCCTGAAGATTGTACCTTCCTTGGATGTTCTTTCTGATAGTTGTTATTATACAACAGAGAACTTCTGTAGAAAAAGGGAGGATTGAAATAAGAAAAGTCAAAAACAGAAAACCCTTCCAAGTCCAGCACATCAGCAAAAGAGCCAGGATTGAATTTGAAATATTGTTAATGGTACTTTACAACTCTGCATGCTAAGAAACATACAGCTGCAACTTCCCCTATTAACTTATCATACATTATATGTTTCTTTTTCCATTCTATTCAACTTCATACTCTATACTCATCTTCGGTTCTGCAATTAAAAACGAAACACTAGCCACAGAGTTGCTCTAGTAAGGCAGGCAATGCCAAAATAGTTTAGAAAGAATGACCCTTTTGAGTAAAGATCGAAATTAACACAACCAATCCTAATAGTCACTTCTTTTCATCGGTGGCGGCAGCCGGTTCTGTAGCTGTTTCAGTCGTCGCCATTTCTGGCTTTGCATTAGTTGTCGTCAGTCCTGTGCTTCTATTAGCCATCCCTGGCGGGCTTTCGCCTTTATCAGATTTCTCTAGCACGATCTCGATCTGACGTGAAAATGGAGAGTAGTCAATAGCCTAGAAGGATTCAAACTATTTCAGCATTGATTGCCATCGCCAGAGGAGGGGCAAAAAGAAAATGAAACCTTGGCCTTTTGGATCACCCGCCCTCTGCTCTCGTCCTTCATTCCGACTGATGACGTCAAAACCTCTGTTCCATCAGGGCAAAATGAGCAAAGTACATCAAATGGAATTGGTTAATATGTCGAGCAATAACAGTAGCATGAAGAGGAGGCACAGATAGGCATACTCTTTTCCGTAGCAACACCGTTGTTCTTGAGTATCTCAGCGATTGTGACGACGGTCGTAATTGCTGCGAAAATCCAGGTCGGTTATTAGAATACTTTAAATGACTTGCAGTATCAAAAATTAACTGAGATAAGTAATTTGCTTGCTCTGCCAATAGTCACGTTGTGCTAACTTAGGTCTGGCATAAAGGCTTTGTTCACCGCAATCCTAAAAGATCAACATTTTGCCAGCCAAATTTGATGTTGGTCTGTTCTTTTTATCACAAGATTTGTACGAAAAGGTAGGATTTTTCAACAAATAGTCAATTGCGAATGACGGGAAGAGGTAAAGTAGAATGAGCGAGTTGAAGGATACCCATGCCCAGAGCAGAAAGCTCAACTTCATTATGCTGTTGTATGTACCTCTGCATCACAAAGTCGAGAAACTTCAGAATTTACAGCAAAAAACTGTGCACCTTGTTAAAAACTACTATTTTTCAGCTTGCAACATTGCATCCATGTAAACCCAGCTCGAATTTGATACGTCGTTAACTAGTAAATGTATAATTGAATGAAATCAGCTCATGTCACAACAAATAAAGGAGAAAGCAGCAAAGAACAAGAAGATATACACCTTGGCAAGATTGACATAGAAAAAGAGGGGCTTCTTGGTATTAGACACCTGAATCCTGTTCTTCTTTGGGGCCAGAACATTCTCTGACGACGCCACGAGTGTCTCAACAGCCATTGTCATCTAAATCTTCAAGTTCTCTCTTATCTGTTTATCACTTCTGGTCACAACCTTGAAAAAACGGAAGGGATCACGCAGAGAAAGCGAAGAAAGTCCCCCCTTATATATAAATATAGAGGTCATGCAGAGCCTAAAATGGTGGGGGTTTGCCAAGAAAAGAGAGTGACCGCTTGTGTGGGCAATCTGTTTTGTGACTCTGTGATTGATGGCTAGGAGTGAAAATAGCAAAAGAAAAGGGAAAGAGCATTGTTTTGTGAGAGAAAACCGTGGGGTGACCACTTGTTTGAGAATGTATGACCAAGTATTTAGTGATTCTTGCACTCTCTTGATGACCCAATTTCATGGTTGAAGAAGACCCAATTTCGTGGTTGAAGAAGACCCAATGGGGCATTTTGCTAAACAAGACACCAGCAAAACATGTGTGCGCGTATGTTCATATGAGAATTGGACCCATAAAAGGGCCGTTCATGAACTTATTTGGGCCTAAGTGGTATGCCTATTTGGAGTGGCCCACTTGCTCTTCTTTTCACCACTTCTTCCTAGAAGATAAGGTCCTGGCAAAGGGTGCTTGAAGTAGAAAATAAGCAAGAATGAGCTATCTCACAAGAGCTATTCATTTGAGTTTGTAGTAGACCCAATCACGAGCTTGGAGCCTGTTGGGTCTGTGAAGGCGTGCTCGAGCCAACAAGGTCACAATTGCAAATTGGGCGAGCCTAGGCAAGCAATTTTCTTCTCAGACCCAGATCCGTCCACAAAGGCCCGCCGAGAACCTAGATAGACCCAATGATTTGTGAAAAATTTACTGCGCTTTTAAATCATAGACGAGTTCCGGGCAAGGAATTTTTGGACAAGATTCGACCCAGCTAGTCCATTGTTGTTTTGTAGTAAGGAAAAGGTTAGAAAAAAAGAAACTACAATGGAATGGACTTGCTAGAAACAGTGTGCTCATTGTGTAGTTCTTCAAAGCCTTAAAACTCTTGGTTTAAGTAGCCATGCGCTTATTATCGTGACAATCAATCGACATAGAATGTTGAAATTCTCACAAGGAAAAAAACAAACGTAAAATGATTAAAACAAGAAACAAACTGAACCGACAAATGGAAACCCTCTAAATTGCTGAGTTCTGGTAAAAGGGGAGGGATGCATATGGAGTCCCAATCAGGACCAACCTCTGATTAAGAACTGTTCCTCTGTATCCATCACCAGTAATTGCATCTACCAATTTAAAGTTGTCCTCAATTTGCCCCCTGGCCCTCTCTCTCTCTTTCTCTCTCTCTCTCTCTCTCGCTGTGAAATTGATTGGATTGCAATGCTGTGCACTAATGGTGAGTCACAGGTGAGACTTGATGTGAGGTTGACAGTGCATTAGAAAAAGGGTTTTTGTAACTTTAATTACGGGGAACGAGACCAAGCAGAATCATTGGGACACTCTCCCCCTTGTGAATGGTCCCATTCCAGGGGAAACTTCCTCCCAAAATTTCAGTAATTGTGACAAAAGAGCACATCTTTTTGCCCCTCTCCTGGCCCTCATAAGTGACAATGATGAACCTAGCTTAACCCACCTAAAGCATGAATTTTTCTCCACGGCTGTTGCAGATGAGAGCACATTTAGGCACGATTGAGAACTCCACACCTAATAGAAAAGGAAAGTCCCGCAAAGAAAACAACTCAGCCTAACAGCATCTCTTCCTTTTAATAAGACTCGAAGATGCAAGTCTAAATGCACTATTTTCTCGGAATTCATTCCTTCGGTGGCCAAAATGCCTTCCTTAGATTTATCCTTATCAACTCTCGTTTAGATCCCTTTCTATTTACTATTCACCTCGAAAGCACCGCTGAGTTATACAAAGTCGGGATAGTCGTTCGCCTGACCCTCTCCTTCGTTCAAAAAGAACTGAATCGCGGGATGGAAGCACACAGTAAGGTCCACGCATTCGGCATACTCAAAGATTCACACTTTCACATAGGGGTTAAAACCCAGAGCATTATGCCGTATCTGATGAGCAAGCCATGCCCACTTGCTCTGTTCTTTCTTCAACCGAAATGACCATATGCATGACATCTCCAAAAGGATCTTCCCATGGTCTAAATTTCCCTGCACCAAACGATTTTGGGCGTTTTGTCCAATCATTGTTCTCTTTTTAGGGGAGGCAGGAGAGGATAAGGGGCCACGATTCTTGACAGCAAAGGGTGTTTTAGGGACGGATCAGTCGGTGATGAAGATTTGCAAATAGACACGGGTGATGGGCCATGACAGTGTGCATACATGCCCACAGCTTTTCATGCAGAATGTGACACGTTAGATTAGACAAAAGGGGTCTCGATTCAATTCGGTGAGATTCCCATTCGTGCAAGGAAGACATAAATAAACAAATAAATGGAAGAAAAAATCGATTTCGAGCACGCCCCAGATCTTAAATTTGGTGAAAATGGGCCCATAATGGAATGGAACCTATTCTGTTTTATATTTTTTTGGCGTGGAAACTTCGTGCATGTTGTTTATCTGTGCTTTCCACACCCACTTTGTCGTCCGAATCAGTTTGGTACATGGAACTCAACCCAGCATGATCCATAAGTCGGCAGATTCTGTCTTCTTTCTCTTTTCTTTTTAGTATGCACAGATAGGTAGCATAGCATCCTAAACTAGCTTCTATATAGCGGAAGAAAGTTTTACATCCCCAATCCGATCTCACCGTCCTGCCGACCAAATGCATGAACCAATATAGACAGGTTTGAGTAAGGTCATTTTAGTTCTAAAACCCGACCCGGTCCAATTGGCCCTAAGTTAACCTGGGAAACGAGTGAGGCTGAGCTTCAGAGCCCGAACTAACCCGAGTTCATTTGATAATCGTATTTATGATTCAACCTAGGTACGCCAATCGTGTTTATGGTTCAACCTAAGTACGCCATCGGTACGAGACTGGATGGTTTGTAATAAAAAAGCTTTCTCGTGAATTAACACGATACCTACATTGAGGTTAAAATTTCTCATTTCTCCAAGCACAATCGTCTTACTAACACCGACTCTCTCGGGTCAAATGAGATTGCAACCCCGCCAGACTTTACAGGTTCAAGCTCAAGCTTAGAAGGGGAGATTACCAAATCCTTTTTATTATTACAATCAAGAGACATGATAGTTAGGTCAGACATAATGTACGGTAAGAAGGGTATGCGAAAGTTACCCTCCACCAACCTTAAATTATCTCAATTTTCCCACACATTCGATGTCAAATAACAAAGAAGATGCATCCCACAAAATCTTAACGTAGCGTAAATTCGCATACCCACCACAATGATTGCCTTCACACGAAACTCAAAGTGATAATAAAGCCAACGTAGGCATTTGCGGGAGGGGGGGGTCCAACATGGGCTCTTGAACAAGGCAAGCCAAATATGATTCCCCTTTTGTTTTGTCAAGACTTGCCGCCAATTTGCTACTTTCACATAATACTCTCTTTATGTTCAACTTCTACACATACTTTTTGCTTTTTTGTTCTCTTCAATTTTTATATTTATATTTACATTTTTCGAGAGAGAATTCTTCTTTTTAATTAAATGTGGGGGAAGAATATGGGGTCGAAGGCGGCAGGTGTGAGGCTGACATAAAGGGGTGCCCCCATTACATGACAAAGATCTTAGAATTTACGACACGGAGGGGCCATCTTTGATCTTCCCCTCGAGCCCCGGTGATCCAGGCGGAAAAAATTTCGAAAAGGGTAATCGTCGTGTATGAACAAAGAGCCCCCCACTTTGATCTAAATCGCCTACTTCAATTTGGGTCTCCTGCTGTAAAAGTCACTCCAGTCTCAACATGTATGCATCTTGCTGTATTGATGAGAATGAGAGTTCTCCTGTACATTAGAAGAGTGTTTTCCGTGGAGCGGTCCATGTTGATGAGTTTTCGCCAATGGACGAGGGATTTGCGGAAGGGCGAGTTTATGATGGAGAATACATGAGTTTGCTTATAGACTTTACAAAACGATTATTCAAGGTAACAAGGCGATGCCACATTAACCGTAATCAATCGGAAAATATGCATAATCAATGGATACGTGTGCACACCAATTCTCTTAACCGCCGTCGAGCTCTGTACACCAAACTCTCGGAGAAATGAATTCTACAGTCTTGTAACGATGAGTCTAAACCAGATGTGAAAGAAAATGACGCGCGGAGTTGAATTTCAATCCTCTGACTTTCTTCCTCCTCGTGGAGCGTGATGATGGCTACCCCATAACCATAGTTTACACGGGGAGTTAAGGAATGATTACGGTGTGCCAATACAAGGAAACTTGAACGAAACTGATCTTATCCTCCCTTGATTCTTTATTTAAAGAACGTAAATTTGAAGAACCTGGTGGGAACTTTTTGACCGGTGCAGCATTATTTTTAGGAGAAGTGGGCATAGTCAAAAGGTGGGGGAGGGGGGGACACGGCGGGCATCAAGTCCACCGATTTTTGAAATGGGGGGGTTTCTCGATTCTCCTCCGTGCATCATCATTCGCTTTCTGCATCTGTAGGCTGTGGCTACTACCACTGCGATGAAAGACAGTCAATGAACACCCCCCCCCTCCCAACATTCACACACGGCCACACGTATCATTAACATCTGCACAGTGCCTGGGACAGAAATAAAGATGGAGGGCAGGTAGAGTTTTGAATTGTGGTCTCTTCAGTACAAATGTTCGTGTTGGAATTTATGCGGTGAAGTGGCTTCTAATGTCCTCGCGGTCAACTACAGTTGGGTTCGTTGCATTAGGTACGCGTGGATTTATGGAGTTCAGCTTCAGGACAGCGGATGCATTCACACCATAGCCTAATTTTCACGCAGGACCTGTGCCTTGACTTGGTAGTTTTCTTCTTGTTTCTTCCCTATTTAATTTTAGAAAGGGTCTACTATACCCAATAATCAATTTACAGCATGTGTAACCTCTCGTTGTATAAACTGTTGTCTAATTAACACAGTACTGAAACCCCACTTTAGTCTATCTCACGTCAAATTATAATACAAATCCTTGTTTTTGTTTAGCCCCGAGAAAAAAAAAGAAAAGAAAAGGAAAAAAGGAAAGAAAGAAAGAAAAGACGTTTAACCCATTTACGGTTGACTACCGTTGGCTCTTGAGCTAATAACCCGGCGTGAAAACCGTGATGGACAACATAGGAATAATGAAATTTTCCAACTAAACGTGTACTATGCTTTCCCGTGAACATTGAGTAAAATACAAGAGAGCGCCTCCCATCAATTCTATCCTACTTCCAATTCCAATTCCTCTGAATATTCAGATCAGAGATCTCACTCAATATAACCTTCAACAATTGAAATAGCACCAACTCATTCCTATTACCCGCATCTCAGTCCGCTTTAATTTCAACTTTCGTGAATTCATTCCTGGCACCTTTGAGATTGAGCTTGCTCCAATTTGCCACAGAAAAAGTATTTCACAATAATACTGCATCCAGGGTTTAAATTCTTGGTCAGGCATAAAAATATATCCCAAATTGAAATTGTGACTTAAGGGAACACCTACAATGGGCTTCAGGACTCGGTCTCCGAAAATTCATTTTCAGGGGCCAAAGCAAAGAATGTCTCCTGGTCTCATGGTGGACAGTTCACTGATATTCTTGTCCAAAGTCACTTGACTCTTCAGTCTCCAGTCCTGACCACAACACCCTGGACCATTCCGTATCGTTCAAAAATTTTTTCCAAAGACCAGAAGACAGAAGTTTGCAGTTGAAATTTTCCAAGGAAAAGATGAGCAAAAACAGCCTTTTGTAGCCAAGGCACTAGTGTTGTCACAGAGTGGAGCCTTTCTTGAAGTCCATTCATGGATGACCTTCAAAAGAGCTGCAGATTTCCTAGCCGAGATAAGTGGGCGTGGAGGAAAAAGACAGTGCCTCACCTTCTTGGTCCCCAGTGGATGCAGAAACACCAAATGTTGAAATACATGTGGGTTTTTTTGAAAAGGCTGTCGAATTTCAAAGTGTCTTAAAAAGTACAAAAAAAAAAAAATTGTAGAGCCACAGAGAAAAAGCCTGTGAAATTTCAAATTAGAGAAGCGGGTAAAGGAATAGTGAAGGGGGGGACGTTGTGCTTTATACATTTTATTGTGCAAAGTTTGAAAATGGATAAAGCAATGGGCTTTTTGAGTACGGACAAGCACAAGAAAGCAAATTCCGCCTTTAGCAGATTGGGAGGACGACTGTTTTGCTTGCACACTGGCTATATATAAGTTGTGACATTCATCTTTCTGAACAAGCGATTGAATGTGGGAAGCATTACTAATAGACTTCAGTTCTTTTGTGTTTATCTTTGATTCACCAGCTTAAACTTTGGCTTTACTTTCGGGTCTTACGAGTTTGTTCGGAGCGATTTTCACTTCCGACTTTATTCTTTTCAAATCTTTCGAGGAACGCAACCGCGGCTTTTCTTTAGTCTTTAAATCCCCGAAATTTTAAAATATCTAAGACATGCACGTCTAGGTATGGTCTTTCGTTCATTTTTTCGAAATTTGAGAAAATTTTAGGCTTTGGCGCGAAAATTAGAAGGCTATTTTAGACTTTTTTAAAGCTGGGACAGATACACCTATTTCTTATAATTTAACTTTTACTTAACTTGAGACTCTCGAAATCTTTCAAGAATGTAAGAATACTACTAAGATATGGAATCATCTATGGCGCTTCATGAATTTACTAACGTTAAATGGTATACTAAGTTCTAGTGAATAAAATCAATAAGTAACTTTTTTTAGGGAAAAGACGCGAATGATTCTTGAATTTTGACTCATATGTAATGTCGTCAATGAATTTTTAACTTGTTTAATATGATCCATAGACTTTAGCCTAACTTGGAATGTATTTCTAATTTATTAAACATGGTATCTAAACTTTTAGACATGTTCAGTTTGGTTATTGAACTATATGAGAATGTTCGCTGCTGCCTTTCCATGAATTTAACTTCAAGGACAGCATTGAACATTTCCGCATAGCTTAGAGACTAAACTGAATATATATCAAAATGCGTTGATCATATTTAACGAATTAAAAGTTCAAGGGCAACATTACACATTAGTATGAAGTTCATGGGCTAATTAGACAAATCACGAGCTCGAGACGATATTGGCACTTTAAGGCAAAATTCATGAATTATATGTGTAATTATCATTTTTGTTTTTGCAGGAGAAGTTAGAATAAATAAGCCTTAAAGTTAAAAAAAAAACTAGATTAGACTTTACGAGCAATCACTAGTAAAGCAGGAATTTTTATGAATTGTCGAAAATAAAAAGGAAAGCAGGAGAAGAAGGCTTCCTTGGCAATTGGGTTCAAAAGGTACATCCAGCACAGCTGGATGGGACAATCTTTCCCATCCTGTCTCTTGCGCTCGCATCCAAGATTTCGGAGGTCCCCCGAACGATGACAAAGCAATCCGTGCAGTCCCAAAAATTTGATTAAATCGCAAGCGATTAAGCCCTAAATCAAAGGCGCATTAGGTAGCCATGGCCTTTTCGGATATGGACGTGTTCTTGCGCATCGTCGAGTTAGTTTTCCATCGCCATCACTTAATTAAGATTGATGGGGTCGGCATTCGCAGTTAAAATTATTGTTCATAATTCATGGCCAATGCTACGATACCATCGCGGTTCGAGTCCTTCTAAAACGCGAGTTCGATGACAACCCGGAAGATGCGCGTCTAGGGAAATATGGGGCGCCGTGTGTCTTTCGGTGGTTCTGAAGTGGATCTCGAGAAAGCCGGGAACCGATTAAATTCGGACCTCCGGCCCGCGTAGGTGGCCCTGCCCCAAAGTGGTTTTGCACGCGATTGTTGGGATTCGAACAGGGTGCTGGAAACCCCCGGCCGACTGTCATTGACCTGGAGATTAAACCACGGGCCGTACCCAGAGGAATTATGCTCGGCTACCGAGACAAAAGAAGTCGGGATTTGATTTAACGAATTAAGGCATCTGTATAACGCGGGAGAGAATTAACGAGTTGCATTGCAAAACAATAAATTAAGTTGCCCAATTTGGATAATGCACGAGGAACAATCGTTTATTAAAGTGTGCATTATTAAGTTGGTTACACTTACCCAGAGCCTTAAAACTAATTTAGTAAAACATATCTCGGAGATACGCGACGATGCGACACCCCAACCAAATTAGACTAATTTCCCGTGATTACAAAGCAGCAAAAATATAAATAATTGAAAGATGAACTATTTTCCCCCCCCTTTTTTTAATTAATTTCCTGTTTAATTATTTCGATGACTAATTACTAATTAGTACCTTGGCCGAGGCGCGTGCATCATGAGTAGCATTACCTACAATTTCGTTGAAAGGACGTTATGAGGAAGAAAAGGGGCAGACGATGATGATGATTCGTGGGGAAAATTTGCAAATTAAGTAAAATTTGAGATTTAATTAGTGATTAACTGCCCAACGATTTAAACGTCACGCTCACGGCCATGGATAGAATCTTCTCCTAATTATTCCGATTAAGACTAAAAGTCATCAAATCCCCCATTTTTAATGAAGGGGAATAAAGTTTTTTTTTGTTCGAAAGTCGTATACAAAATTAAGGATTAATATCACGAAAAACCCCAAACTGGTACATTTATGATAATTTTACTTAAAATTAGTTTTTTGACAACAAAAAACTCTAAACCGGTACACCAATGACAAATTTACCAAAAACTAATATTTTGACTACTAAAAACCCCAAACTGATACATTTATGACAATTTTACCCTTCATTAATTTCCGTTAAATTGAATTAATACCACAAAAAAGTCACAAACTGGTACATCTATGACAAATGGAGAGTAAAACATAAAACTGATATATCAGTTAATTGTCGCATATCATTTAACAAAGTAATTTGATAGTAAAATTTAACATAAACAAACTGAGGATAAACTTATCACAAGTGTACCGACCCAGGGTTTTTTATAGTAAAAAAATTAATTTGAGGTAAAATTGTCACAGACGTACCAGTTTAGGATTTTTCGTGGCATTAACCCAAAAATTA
Organism: Syzygium aromaticum; assembly: GCA_024500025.1. NCBI lineage: Eukaryota > Viridiplantae > Streptophyta > Magnoliopsida > Myrtales > Myrtaceae > Syzygium > Syzygium aromaticum. Next base: position 35,136,466 of record CM044892.1, read on the forward strand.
AATAGACAAGCATTTTGACGCCTATGAATTCACTTGATAAGGTTTTCTTGTTTTTCTCTTAATATTATCACAATATAACTAATTTCAATATAAATATAAATATAAATGATATAGCTTGTATGACAAAAAAAACAAAAAGACACCACTAAGGAGTCACTTTCATATTCCCTCTTTTTTCTTTAATTGAAAAAATTGGAATAAGTCCCGGGACTCGAATCTCGATTGGTGTGGCTTATTATTTAAAATTTTTTGGGATAGGTGTATAGAAAGTTTTAAAACTTGTTACAAAAGAACAATGAAGTCCTAAAACTTTTAAAAAGTACAATTAAATCTGTTGGCATCGATTGCACTATCGTGATAAATTTTACGAGTTGGTTGTACTTTTTGATAGTTTTATGGTTCAATTATACCTTCATAACATATTTTAAGATTCATTTGCACTTTTCAAAAGTTTCGAGAATCAATTACATTTTCGCGACGAGTTTTGTGAATTCTAATGCACTTATTTTAATTTATTTTAAAGCAAAAGTAATTTCATCACCGAGCAGATTCAGCCCAACACCCGAGCTAGAAATCAACCGCCGCATATTAATCTTTCGTATATTTAATTTATCCTTCTTTATTTATTTATTTTTTTTGGGGGTCGTTGGTGCAGCTGAACCAAAAATCTGTCAAAAGAAAAAAAGAGAGGGATTTATGGAGAAAAATAGTCTAATCAATTTTAAAGAAAAAAATAAAAAATTGCCCACGAGGGAATCTCTGACACGGTACCCCCAAACAGGACAAAACTGGTGAAAGGAAGACACGTCTGTCCTGCACAGAATTAAAATAACAACAACAATAATAACGACATTAATAACAACAACAACAACATAATAATAATATAATAATAATAACAATGATATATTCAATAATAATAATAATAATAATAATACAAAAATGACCCGAGAGCCACGTCTCCTGCGTCAGCCGAGGGAGTCAAAACTTCAACCCCGCACGCCAACGGAGAAGACAAACGGACCGCCGTTTCGAACCCGATTCAATCGCTTTTTGCGAGGACGAAACCGTGGTAGATCTGCTGCTGCTGCTGCCGCCGCCTCCTTTTTGGGGTTAATCCAACCTTGTCTGCTTAATTAATTGAGGATTAGGGAGGCTAACCATCGACGTAACGTGACTATAAAAAAAAACGAACGAATATTTCAAGAAATTTATACAAAAAAAAAAGGAGCTTTCAAGAACGGTTTGGTGGCTATAGAAGTGAAAATATTCCGGACCAAATTAATCCGAAAATCAATCGAGTGACTGGCTCGACATCCGAGTTGACCCCGCCGGTCCAGTTGTCAACCGTAATCGATGATTCCGGCGGATGAACCGGTAACCAGATCGACCCCCTCTCCGGCGGGAACGAAGCCAGATCCATCATGGCATCGAAACTTCGGACCACGATCGGACTGGATCGAATCCGATCAGGTCCACTGTCGATGAGTCAGATCCGGGGGACCCCGTCTCCGGAGCGCTCTCTCCAACCAAGAGTAAAAACCCCGCAATAAATTCCACCCGGTCCCTCCAAAAAAAAATTTTGAATCCGCGGTCACCCTCCGTGCGTGAACGAAACGAAAGAAGGAGCCAAAGCAATTCAAACGAGAAAACGAAAGGAGACACCGCCTCATAATGGCAAAATGACATTCAACCAATTACCATACCAGGAGCAAAAGTCCTCAGGTGCGGCCCCCCCCACTCTCCCCCACACGAGCACTTTCCTAGTCCGCCTCAAGAAACACGACAGGGCCTCGCGCCGTTAATTGCTCCCGGACGCCGTCGTCCCCCCGGGGGCCTCCGCCGCCGTCCGCAGCCGAAATTCTCCCGCAGGATGAGAATTGAAGCTCCAGGCAACGGGTCAATTGTATTTAATCCCATGATCCACAAAAACAGAAAGCAAAAAGGAAAAAATCGAGGATAACGACGCGGACGGTCATTGAATTTTGGCGCGATGTGCAATATGATTCGTGAACTTTGAATTTATTTAATGTGATACGTGAAATTTCATCAATGTAGCATATAAACTTTTGATTTGTTCAATATGATCCCTGAACTCTTGGTAGTTGTTCGTCGTAGTTCCTGAACTTTTGATACATATTTAATATAGGCTCAGGGATCATATTGAACAAATCAAAAGTTTAAGGATCACATTATATATCGGGCCAAAGTTTATAGATTACATCAAACAGATTAAAAGTACAGATACCATATTTAATAGTAAATCAAAGTTCAAAAATTATATTAAATAAATTAATAGTTCAGATATTGCATTGCATATCGGATCGGTGTTGATGGGTTCTTCGTTTCGTTATCCCGTCTTGAAAAAAGAAAAGAAAAATGCCCACTGGAAAAGCCGCGCTATATATATATATATATATATATATAACCACCTCCAACAGAGACAACATTAAAAAAAACTGTTTTTTTTTTTCCTTTCCTTCTTTTCTCTCTCTTCTTAGGTAGAGAAAGCAGGGGCGCAAAAAAAAGAGAAATATCATATGGAAATGCATTTTCGTTAGCTTTCTGGAGAGAGAGAGAGAGAGAGGGAGGGGGAGGTTGAGGAGGGGAAGCGAGGAGGAAGAAGGGGCTGAAGGGTGTTGAAAGATCTTGTCAGATCGGGCCAGGAGCCGAAGGGAATCGCTCGCGTGCCATCCCTTTCAGGTCCTCATGAGGTTCTTGTTTCGGATTCGTGTCTAGTTCTTGCAATGCGGGTCAATCGTTGTCTTCCCTCTACCTTGTTTGGTTCTCGTTGCAGGAGCTGCGGTGGTGTTTCTTTTTCTTTTTCGGTTTTAATGGGATGGCGTGTTGGGTTTCTCTGCTTTGTTATCTTGCTGGTGCTTTTCTATTTGGGTTTTGTCTTTAGTTAATGCATGTGGTATGTGCTTGAGAATGGGATTTTCTTGGTGTTCTTTCTCTATCTGGCCATCTGGGGTTTCTTTCGGTTGGATTCTCCAATGCTCAAATTTGGGTTCATTTCTTTCCATTTCCCTCTCGGGTCCTGCTGATTTCACGTGCATTAGATTTTTCCACGAAGCAAGAAAAATTTTCTTTTTTTGGGGCTAAGTTTCAGCTTGTTTGGCGCATCTTCTGCGCTTTCGAGCAGATAAAACGCTGAAAAAGCTAATCATTTGTGTCTTTATTCATAGCCCAGCATTTCTAGTTCTCCCCTGTTTTCCAAGAATCTGTCCCTGTTTCCCAACATCTTTTTCTGGTCCCAAAATTTTGGTTCTTGATGCTGCTTAGGAACAACCGCTGTGCTGTTGGTTTTTTAGCTTTGTTGCTCGAGCTAAACACGGAATTAGCAGGTGATGTATGCACATGCTTTAAGATTTTTGTGGTGGTGGGGGGTGGGTGCTAACTAGCTTCTTCTGTCTGGTTAAGGTCGAGGCTCAGTCAACGTTGGGAGAGGAATTTTCAACGCCCTACTTTTTGAACTAGCTTTGTGGTGTGAAAATGACTTTCGGCCATTTAAGTAGAATAGGAAATTAGCACGTCTCTCTGGGTTCGTCTGCCCTCGTGCTCGCGTTGTTTCCTTTTTGTTTGCGTGCTTTGCAAAATATTGTTTGGCCCTTCGGGAGCTTCATCACCACCTTTCCAACGTTAGATTTGCAGTGATTCATGGTTCGAGAGAGCTATCCGAGTGAAAAGTATAAGGTTTTCTTCTTTTTGGGTTTGTCTTGGTGAGCTTTGACCGTAACTTGCGAAGGGAGGAAAGGTGTTCAGGGTTAGCTTCTCTTATGGAAGGATTAGCTTTGCTTGTGGAAGGAACTAGGTAAGCACGATCAAGAACGGTTTAAATACCTGGGGTGTAGCTTGTTATAGAGCATGGTAGACGAAGTTGTTCTTCTGGGTTGATTTCTTTCTTTGCCCTTTGCTGTTTCCTTATTTTCTGGGTTGTTCTGGGAGACATGTCGTGTGTAATTTAAGTCTGATGCATATAAGTAGATCAAATGAATTCCTTTACCTTGTGCCAGTTGCTATGTCGCCTTTCCTTTTCTTAACTTTCTTGTCTGCTGCTTCTAATTTGACCAAGCAGTACCATGGGGAGGGAACTCAAAGATGTGGAGTTGGACAAGAAGGTTAATGGCCTTGCCATGATCGCAAATGGCGCTTCTTTCGAGAAAGTCCATGTCGCCCCCAGAATCGCAGAATACAGCGCTGACAAGGAGTATGAGGTGAAGGAGTGCACAATAGAAAGTTCGGCGCTCGAAGAATGTCAAGAGAAGCAAGAGGTGCTGGGTGTTAAGAGCACAAACTTTAACGGTGGCGTGGCCGATGAAAAGAATGAGAGGCTAGAGGATCAGAACATGAGCAGCAATAAAAATTCGAATTCTCCTGTGTCGAAATCCGGTGCCAATGGGCGCATAAATCATACTGTTCCCCAACCGTTCACTCTGGCTACTGAAAAGCGGAATACCTGTGTAACACGACATTTCGGAGCTGAATCTCCTGTTAGTGTGTACTCACCGAATGCTAATAATATGAATTCCCCTTTCAGAAGTCCACAGGTAATTCTTGTGCGATGTTATCCGCTTTTCATCTCTGCTCTGTAGATGCTAACTTGTGGTTTGCCGGTAGTAAGGCAGTCTTTTATGTTAAAGGTAGGCGTAAAGAACAACTGTCTGAGCTATACAAAGCTTCCGAGACACCCTCCATACTCCTAGTAGTAGATAATATGGAGGAAATACCGGTCGAAAGAACTCTTTTTAACCTTGTATTCCTGATAGATGATAGTTTATGTTGTTCACGTTCTGGAATGAAGAGATTGTGTGTGTGTTGATCGAGCACTAAAAGTTTGCTTAGTTTGGCATCATTCTGTCCACTTAGTTAGCATCGTCGCTTTCCTTCCAAGCACGGATATACGCTTTAGTTGACAAATCCTGAATTTTCTTAGAACTATTTGATCTAACGATTATTCCTTCTTCTTTGGGTCATCCAGCTAAGCACACCTCCAATTTCAAGGAAGTCACTGCAATCTAGTAATAAGAAGCATCAAGATGACGACGACAATTGGTCTGTCGCTTCCTCGTATCCTTTATGAATAGTATACTGACCGCCCAATAAAAGGAATGGCTCATACGTATTATGTTGGTATCAACTCTGTTGTCCTTAACTTTGCTTAGAGCTGCTGCATCTGTGCGAACAGTAAAATCAGTCAAAGCCAAGATAACTGTGGGTTCAGCTCCGTCATTTAAGTCCAGTGAACGTGCTGAGAGAAGGAAGGAGGTAAGTTTGACGGCACCTGTAATTGCCCTTTCATTGGCATCTACTGCCACGTCCATTTTCTTTTCACCTAATCATTGCATGTTTCTCCATTTAGTTTTACATGAAATTGGAGGAAAAACACCGGGCTCTGGAGGCACAGAAAAGTCAATGTGAAGCAAGGAACAAGGTATGTTCTTTTTCTGTACTTCTTGTTTTTGCTTGTGCTTATGTTCTGACTTTGCTCATTTCCTCTTCGTTCCAACAATTAACTTCAATTTGAACTTTTTAAGAAATGGTTGATTAACTAATCTGATTTGTCCTTTGTATGATGAATTTTTCAGGAAGAGCAAGAGGCTGCTATCAAGCAGCTCAGGAAGAGCATGGTTGTTAGAGCGAAACCAGTGCCAAGCTTCTATTATGAAGCGCCTCCTCCAAAAACTGAGCTGAAGAAGGTAATATTGATGGATACTTATTCTAGTTAGTATGGGAGAACTGTTATGTCAAAAGTAGTGATTCTGGTAGGCATAGACTGTTGGGGATGTTCACCAGATATTCCTGTTTCTATTACTTGTTCTACGTCTATGTATTTTACAGGTGTGTAACAGGACTTCTGATATTTGAGCCTAGCCAGATATGAAATAGTTTGGATCTCTCACTCTCTCTCTCTCTCTCACACATACACATGTGCTTGTTAGTTGATTATACAAAAGTAGGGTAAGAAGCCTGTTCAGGGAAATAGCTTGAATACTCTTAAGAGTACCACGGGATTGTTTTCATTTACGAATGAAAACCCAATTGGGTCATGTACTGTTTGTGTCTCTTTACTTCTTCATTGTCTAGTTTGAGTCATTCTCCAATGACTTTCTCTGTTCTGGACTTTGACTTGAGCTGGGTCCTGTTATTTAAATTCGTTCTTTGACTTCTATTTGAGCTTTTCTTGTGCCAGTTCTAATGAAAAGGATGGTTATATGTGTTACAGCTGCCACTCACTCGGCCAAAGTCGCCAAATTTGGGCCGAAGAAAGAGCTGCAGCGATGCAGTCAACTCTGCACAAGAGGAAAAGGGCAAAAGCTGTGCCCGGGCACTCCGCCACAGCATCGGCATCTGCAAACAAGAACCCAGCTCTGTCAATAGTCCCAAAACTCCAAAAACTAAGAATCAAGTGGGGATTCGATATGGTAACACAACGGCTGAAGTCAGAGAGCAGCCACACGAAGAAGAGACGGCGAACACAACTTCAGCTCCTTGTAATATCCCGGAGCAAACAATTACCGATGTTGCGGTCCAATCGTGAGCGAAGCGTTTTTTCTCTCTTACATCTAACTTAAGTTGGGAAAGTGAAGGGGACTGCTCTTTGAGTGTCTCGGTGCTGTTTAGGGCTTTCGCAAGGGAAATAGCCTGTTTTCTTGTCATCTGAAGACAGCTTATTTGTTGTGGTGAATTGTATATGTTTATTTAACTTTGTCGCATCGATGTCTGTCGAGGGAAAAGGAGCTTGTTATATCGTTACATATTCGGAGAGTTTGTGCCTTCCACGATGAACTGTACTAGTACTAGTGTCTCTGGAGTGTCTCTGGGGAAAAAGAATTTGACTCTGTTTGTGTAGTTATAGAAATTATATATCTTGTCCTTTCCTTTTGATGAGACTTCATATTACGTGTTGTTGTGCTTGGAATGTCAGGGGAAGAGAATGAAGCTTCTTTTGTGACTCTCACGATATGAACAGAGTTGCTTGTAATGAAATGCCCTGTAAATGCTCTCCTCTAAGGTGAAAGGAAAGCTCAGGTAGAACCTTGCCGAAGCACTTGGGAGCAAGAGAAAAGGCTGGATAGGACAAGCATTCTTTAAGCAGGCGTTCGGGAAGTGCTAAGGTTTGTTTAAGTCCAAGATTAGACGAGGATGTCTTAACCGGCTCCAGGGGTGGATAAAAAATTATGCCATCTAAGGTTAGACATCGAAGTCTGCCAGAGCCAAAAGAATTTCCTTTTTCTTCCTAAGAAGCAAGCGATAGCGCCATCTTGCTCTAGCTTTCCGCTCGTTAGAGACCCACCAGGGCGGTGTCACCCGACATCGATGGTCTCTCTTTGTGCAGCATTGACGACTGCAACGATGAACACGATAACTGCAATGGTGATCGACAACGGCATCCACCAATCTCTATCTACTCGAAATTTTCGTGTTATTTGTGTGAGATATTGTTTAAAATCTATCGAACGGTTTAAGTTAGAACTTGGTAAAAAGTACAAGAAAGTATCGATGGCCGTCAACGCAACCTCGACTAAATTGGTCGCGAAGAATGGTTTTCCAAAAAGAAGGTAAGAAGAAGGGAGGGTATATAAATTCATCTGCAAGACAAATGCCTCTTGAAGGGCACTGAAATCTTTGAAAGTGGATCAAATAACCAGTTTTTGTCTCATTTGATGCTTAAACATGCTAAAAATTAGGGATAATGACACAAATAGCTCATAAATTTTGACATAATATGTAATATGATCTTTTAACTTTTAATTTGTTTAATATAATTCATGAATTTTGGTCCAATGTTCAATGTAAGACTACATTGAATAATTTCATGTAGTTTAGGGACTATGTTGAATATGTACTAAAAGTTAATCGATTATATAAATAAATTAAAAATTTATAAATCATATTGAATAAATTAAAAATTAAGAGATTACGTTGCACTTTGAAATAAAGTTTTGAGATTGTGTAATTTGCCCAAAAAAACTAAGTTTAAAGGGCAAAGGGGGGATTCGGGAAAAGGGGACCGGTTCTTCCCCTTCCCGATTCACCCTGCAGACGCCAGCATCCGAGAAAGGCAGAGAACTTTGGGAGAGACAAGCATCAGCTCGGTCCACTTTGCTTTCCAAGAGCCATGACCGCTACACTCTTCCCGTCCATCGTCTCCACTCCATTCCTCCTCCAACCCCTCAAGCTCACCAAGCCCACAAGCCACTCCCTCTCTTCCAAGCCCTTCTTCGTACTCTGCACTTCCCAGAAAAGACCCGGTTCGAGTTTCAAGAAGCATTCCGTGAATGACGGCAGACCCACCTCCAAGAACCGCAGAAAGTCGTCTTACGGGACGTCCAGGAGGTCTATCCTCAAGAAAACTTTCAACCAAGAGCAGGTGGATTTCACTGCTCCAATACCCTATGACCCCATTGTTGGAATCATAGGTGGAGGCATGTCTGGCTTGATTTGTGCCCAAAATTTGGAGAAGAGAGGGATCAAGTCCACGGTTTTCGACACGGTTGGTTAGTTTTTTCCTTACTCCTTGGAGTTTCGTCTGAATCTTATGCAGGGACAAGCTAAAGTTCCGTACTTTTGTATTGCCTGAAGTTTCTGTGCTATATGTCATTTTACTCTTGCAACTCAACACTGAAATTTAAGTTTCAAACGCTTGACCCTGCTTAAGAAAACACGTTTGTCTTAGAAGGATGTAACCACGGATGACAACTTGCGGTAGGATTCGTTGTTCAGAAGTTTATTGTAATGTTGTTGCTCTAGGGAATTCATGGTCTGGGAGGAAGAATGGGAACAAGAGTGATAGAACCTCAGCAGCTTATATTCGACCATGCAGCACAGTTTTTTACAGTGAGCGATGCTCGTTTTGCGGAGATTGTTAATGATTGGTGGGAAAAAGGCCTGGTCGGAGAGTGGCAGGGTACGGTTGGAGAGCTTGAAGCTGGTGGTCAGTTTGTTCCTCTTCCTTCTTCTTCACCAAGATATATCGGTGTCAATGGAATGCGGCCTCTAGCTGACTCATTGTTGTCAGAGGTAACTCATGTGACATTACACATATGCTTTGTGTTCTCTCTCCTCTTCCGCTGTTGTTGATTCATCGTTAAAAATCTCATCTTATTAAGAACATGATGCTTTATTGTCCACTAAGATGTCAAGGTGCAATCTTGGCAAAGTCTGAGAGCTATTTGTCGAAGTTAACTGAACTTGACCTTGGCAGTGCTTCAATTAAGCTTTGCACGTTGTTATATTATTTTGGTAGTTAACAATGCTCTGGTGACTTTTCGAGAGTGGTTTTGCTAAGATATTGAGAAATGACTTCTCAGGATCTGCCGAGCACTTACAGGACATTCAACCCTGCAGTCTCACTGGATAATATTTTGTAAAAGAGATAATTCGTTTTCTTATGAATTTGGCATGAACTGTACTGGACATATTTTTGGCCTTTTCCTTTCCCTGTGAGTTTTCTGGTGCTAACCAGCTAAAGTTTGAAACTTTTTGCAGACATCTATGGTAAATGTGGTGAGACCTTGCTGGATAAGTAAACTGGAGCCATTTAATGGAACGTGGCATTTGAGTGAGAATGGAAAGCATTGTGGGCAGTTTGATGCTATTGTTATAGCACATAACGGTAAGCTTCAGTATCTCTTTAAATAGCCAATTTCTTATGGATTAGTTAGTGCCATTTCTGAGTTGATTTTCAGGATCCAGCTAGAATATAATGTGCACTTACTTTACTTGGTCAGCAATTATTCCCGTTTAGTATGTGAATCGATGTTATTCATTATCCCCATCTTGAGGACTGGTATATGATTGTGTCCGTGCTTATTGTTGACTTTATGTTATGTTATGTACTGGTATGGCTATCTCTATTCTGTGAAATGATGATTCATAGTTTTACTTTTTTCTGCTCCTCTCTAATGGCCATTATCTCTTGGGTTCACCAAATTGTGTAGAAGAAGATACATCTGACTCTAAACATTATGAGATTGTATATACTATACACTTGAAACTGCTCATGTGCATGTCATAGAGTTTTAATCGAAGTGTTTGGAAGGAATGGAGTACTTTCTCTTGCTTATGGTGATAAATTCTCTGATAAACAGGCAAATGTGCAAATCGCCTACTTGCTTCCTCAGGGTTGCCGTTAATTGCTAGGCAAATGAAGGTACTTGAGTCAAATCATGCTATGAAATAGACGTTCTTGAGCTCTTATTCTTAACGAAATGGCTGGTCAATTGAGATACTGCTTGATGTTGCCTTCTTTTAATGCAGAGGGTAGAACTTAGTTCTATATGGGCTCTCCTTGCAGCATTTGAGGATCCACTTCCTATTCCAAGTAACACAGTGACTCCACCTTTTGAAGGGGCTTTTGTGAAAGGTGTTGACTCAATCTCATGGATGGCCAATAATTCGAGAAAACTTGTGAAGTCTCTAGATAATGGCCCGCACTGTTGGACCTTTTTCAGCACATCAGCTTATGGGAAACGAAACAAGGTCCCACAGGTTGGATATGACTTGTATATCTGAGTAGGAGGGAAATTATCATGTCTTAAATAGTCGAGCTGTGCCACTTTATATTTCGCTTGCTGCTGGTCCAAATAACTGTTGGCCGTGCTTATTCCATAGAGAATGTACCGGCCACTAATCGATACCATAGAAAATGATTGGGATGCCAGTGCCAGAAATGCTTGTCAATTGACTTGGAGTTATTGGATTGCTACAAAACATTCTGCCAGAAAAAATTAATGTGGGCTTGATATTAAACCGCACCACTTCATCTATTAAGGATGCATGTTTGACTCGATGCAAAACTTTGTGTATCGCATAGGAAAATATCCCGGCTGCCACAGCTGAGAAGGTGAAAGCGGGTATGCTTGCGGGTGTTGAAATTGCCCTTGGACTACCAGAAGGATCGCTTCCTAGACCAATTTATACCCATGTCCAGCTCTGGTGAGTAAAATACTCGCTGTTTGAACTTCCATTCTCTATAACGTTGAATGAAGATCGATACGAGGGCAAAAGGACAGTGTGACCTGTATGTCCGGTTAAATTACGTGGTGTCCCGTCTTTTGAGCAACCTGGATTTCCGACATTAACACCATTGGACCTATATCATTATCAGTTGTGCCTATCACTTCTCTAGAGATGGAGATAGTTTCTCACTCCAAACTATCAGGCTGTTCCATTAATTTTAGAAGTTCCATGATTGATCCATCAAAAAGAAAACCTGGCAGGATCATGACATGGTTTCTAACTTTCGAGATACTCTTATGCACTACAGATTGCTTTGTAAGCAAGATAATCAGATATACAGGCTAGCCTAAATCCCGTTTCTTTGAAGCTTCTTCCTGTATTGATGATGATTTTTAATAGCATATATAATTTGGTGCAGGGGTGCTGCACTACCTACAAACAGCCCCGGGATCCCTTGCATCTTTGATCCTCGTGGAAGAGCTGGGATATGTGGTGATTGGCTACTGGGTTCTAGCCTAGAGTCAGCAGCTCTAAGTGGCATTGCTCTTGCCAATCATGTATGTGTTTTAGTGTTCTGCTTTTACCTTTTGACTTAACTGGGATTTTCTATCATTGGATTCTAGATTTCCAGTTCCAATGTACATTTATTTAACTGTGTGCTGTAAAGAGAATTTCCTCTGTTTTGCTAGTCTATTGGATTTGTTTTGTCTTCCAATAGAAATGAAATTTTAATATTGTGTGCAATAAAGGTAATTGCTATACTTTGCGATGCAGATTGCTGACTACTTTCGAGGCAGTGGAGCTCGGCCCGAGGAGTTTGCTGTTGGGTTACACCATGAGTTTCAACAACTAGACGGTCACGACATCGGACAATTTCCTGGATTGGACTCAGAAATGCAAAAGGATGGGATTCAGAATTATCAGCTTACTACATGAAAGTGGGATTCAGATGTGGTGAGTCTTAACTGCTGTCTTTGCAGTCATAATCCCGGAAGCCAAACTTACTTGCAGATGCCGTCCGATGTCTATACTGTGCTTGGCTCGTGCATTAAGTGAACATTGTCGCATCTCACAAATCTTGTAAATTCTTGTGCAATTGCACTGCTCAGAATGGTTAGCCAACAATTACGAGTGGTGATAGTCGAGGAAAAATTTGATATCCACTGTAACCAATATAATATTAGCTCTTGCAAACGTGTGTGCATTCCTTTGCAAGTGCTGTTTCGTGTTCTCTAATATTGAATGCAACAATGATTCAAAATGTCAAGTGGCTAACTGACGTGGTAATTGTGCCCGTTTCATCTTAAACTTACGCCCGTCTCTAATTTGTATCATTCTTTCTCGAGTCAGGCGGTTGGACAAATCTGGTACCGTGCTGGTGCGACATCAAGATCAACCCTCTGAAGAAGCTTCTTACAAAGAGCATGTACTTCCTTAGACACTGTTATCCTGTCAAAAACATAATTTTCTCATATTAATTCAGACCGCGGTCCCCATCTTTTGTTCCGACTTTGCAGGATTTGGATCACTTGTAACAAACTGGATCCGCTTGAGATTGTCTCTGGGTCAAGCCTTCACCGAAACGAGATATGCCCGATCTGATCGTGCCGGGCTCTTCCAATCGGTCCCCGATCGGTAATAATCAAATAGAGCAGCACAATGTTTTACTAGGAAACCATGCAACAATCAGTCGTGCAAATTGCTGTAGCTCATGTCATTCGGGCTGTGTAACGTAAAACCAAGTGTTGTGCTAGAGCCGACCTCAGTTGCGTGAACATGAAGGCAATCCAGTTCAATCGCTTCCTGCTCGACCCTGTGGAGCTCTGCTATTCCAATTCCTCTTTTTGAAAAGACAAATGACGTCTCAATTTCGGAGACATTCGAGTAATACACATAAATAAAAACCCCATTATGATGATCGGCGCAAGAAAAGTAACTACACGGGCAACGATTTGAGTCTTTTCCTTCAGTATCACGTTCCCGCTTGATGTGATTCCTAAACGAATAGCCCGAACGAAAACAGTGCAGGATCACCATAAAGTCGGTGGGTTCGCATACCCATTTGAAATTCTCGGCGGTTTCAAACAATTTCAAAAGAAGACGGTACTTTCATCAAGCAAATCTGGCTCCCGACAAGTTCAAAAAACGAATGCGCTGCGAAAAGTTTTCCATTTCCCCGTTGCTGCTGCGAAAGAGATAATTCCCTCTCAACGATGGCTGGAGAAACTGCCGCAAAAGCGAGACATTATCGGTACAGACGCGAACCATCCGTGGACGGTGGACCCAGTTTTGGTTTGGTCCACAAGAGACCCGCACACCATGCCCACTTCATCGTTCGAATCTTTACGTGAGATTAATCAATGCCTCCTCTGTTCATCGTACATCGCCGAGAAAGAACAGAACAGTCGAGCGTGCGACGAGGAAAGAAATGGAAACGCCAGGACCCAGATGCCGAAAACCGCCATTGGAGCGCCCACACGAGTCACGAGTCAGAGCGTTTCGATTCCCCCCCCCCCCCCCGTAGGATGTCTTCTTATCAAACACAAGAAAACCATCTTAATAATCTTTCCCCAAGAAGCTTACATGGAAACATATGCACTAACAAGAATAGAGTTAGCACGGTTCGAGAAAAAACCAAGAGAAAAAGAACAGGGGGACAAAAGAGAAAACGAAAAGGGCTATGTCATATGTTGCCAGAGACCATCTTCTATACACAACCGAAATCCTCGCCTAAAATCCGTACCCGCTACGCTAGTCAAAGAACACGGCGGCACCCAGCTCCGCTCACTTCTTCGCCTTCTTCACCGGCGTCTTCACGCTCTTCGGCTTCTTCACCGGCGTCTTCTTCGGCTTCGCGGGGGCGACCTTCTTCACAGCCTTCTTCGCGGGCGTCGCCTTCGCAGAAGTCTTCGCCGCCTTCCCCGCGGGCTTCGGCTTCTCTGCGGCCTTCCTCTTCGCACCCGCCGCGGCTTTCGGCTTCGCGGCCGTCTTGGGCTTGGCGGTGGCGGCGGCCTTCGTCTTGGGAGCGGCCGCCTTCGGCTTCGCGACGGTCTTCGGCTTCGCGACGGTCTTCGGCTTCGCGACGGTCTTCGGCTTCGGCTTCGGCTTGGGCTTGGCAGCCACCGCCTTCGACTTCGGCTTGGCCGCGGCGGCGGCGGCGGCGGCGGGCAGCTTGAACGAGTTCTTGACCTTGACGAGCTTGCCGGAGGCGACCTGGCGCCTGAGCTGGACCAGGAGGAGCTTCCTGAAATTGGCCGGCAGCTTCTTGTGCTTCTCCTCGACGAACTTCTGGATGGCGTACTGGCTCGACCCGGTCCGCTCCTTCAACGTCACGATCGCGTCCGATATCATCTGCAACACCACCGCCACCAACAACACCCACACGAATTAGCCACGAAACGTGGAGAAAAACCGGAACTTGATGACGACCCAGAACTTCTCCTACCTCGAAGAATGGAGGGTGAGAGGATGGGGATCGAGCCTTCTTCGCGGCCACGGCAGCCATTGGAGCGCAGAGAGCAGAGCTTGCGTATGCTCGACGATAGTCAGAGAAAGAAGGAGATAGAGAGAGAGAGAGAGAGATGGCGAGTTTTGGGAGAGAGATGCTGACGAGTGGGCGACGTTATATAGCAGGAGAGAGAATGGTACGGAGGGATCTGATTGGTGGAGCCGGAGCGACACGGATCGAGGCCGCTTGTGGGTTTGAATGCGGGCCGTCGGATGGGGCGGGGCTCATCTACGGTCGGGAAGCGGCGTTTCGTGGTCAAGCGACGGGTTTAGCGTGTGCCCCCCCGCCTTTGTTTGGGATAGTGGCAAGAGTAGGGGGGGAGGAGGCATCTCCAAAGGGGGTTGGGTTTTGGGGGTTTGTGTTTTTGGCTTGATTTGGGGATGAATGAGGATGGAGATGGAGTGGATGGATTTGAGTGAGGTTTTGATGGTGGGATAGCTTGAGAGGTGTGCTTTGTGGTGGTGGGTTTTTTGCATGGTGATTTCAATTGAGTTGGGTGATGCGGGAGCGATTGATCGAGAAGGACGGTAGGGTTCTCGGAAGCTGAGCGGTGATTTTTTCTTTGTATTGGTTTTTTTCTCTCACCCCCCGGGAGGGTGTCGGTGTGATTTGCTGAGCGAGACCAACATCGTCGTACGTGAAGCTGGGAATGGTGATCTGGGTCAACGCGATAGGATTGGAGAATTCTGCGATAGATTCGCATTAAAACACGAGTCGGGAAGGCCAAGTGATTCGTCTTTCGTATTCCGAACTACTGGGAATGAAATTGAACTGGATATGATTGAAACGTCAGCGTTTTTCTGGGACGACGGTTTATTTGGGAGGAATTGATTGGGAAGGCGACGAGTTTCGCGGGAGCTACTCGTGGTCTTTTTCATGTATTGGTTTTTTTCCCTAGATGTCGGTGTGATTTTCGAATGAGACTAACTTCGTCGTTTGTGAAGCTAGGGATGACGATCTAGGTGAACACTATAGGAATAGGATTGGAGAATTTATGATAGATTTGCATTAAACATGTGTTGAGAAGACCTCATGATTCATCTTGCATACTCTGAACTATTGGGAATGGAACTAAATTGGATATGTTTGAAATAGAGTTTCCAGAGCAATGGTTTGCTTGGGACGAATTGATAGGGAAGGCGATGTTGTTCGTGGGAGTTGCGTATGGTCTTTTTTATGCACCGATTTTTTTCCAGAGGTGTCGGTGTGATTTCTAAACGAGATTGACATTGTCGTCTATGGAAGCTGGGGGTGGCAATCCAAGCCAGTGTGATGGGACTTGGAGAATTCTACGACCGATCTTATTAAACATGTGTCGGGAAGACCCCGTGATTCATCTTGGGTACTCCAAACTACCAGGAACTAAACTAAATTCGATACGATTGAAACGCTAGTATTTCTGGAGCAACGGTTTATGTCTCGATTATTATGAAAACGGTTAACGATTCAATACTTTCAAATCAACAAAATACGACAGTGTCGAAGTGGTTTTTGTTAATACGAACCAAGTAGTTGCTACAAATTTAATGGGATGTTATGACATTTATGAGCAATAAGAAAACCCTTGACTGCCTCGGAAGAAAGACCTTTTTATCTTTTGGACTCTGCATAAGTGGATGTGATCGGAATGTCGACATTGCATTGAACGTTTGTTTATTTCCACAGGTCAAGTTTGACTATGCAAATCGAGAGATGACGACGCTGTATGGAAACGCTCATTCCAGAAAGAGAACCAAATTCACCATCAATTCATGCGATATCAAGAAATCTTTGAGCAACTGTTTAGGTTACAATTCACAAATTGATTGTGACAACATCGATTCACTTAACACGTAAAAAATCACTTCAACGTGATATTTGCGCCATTATACTATGCATGTTTAGAAAAAAAAAAAAGGACCTCGAATAATGAATACAATTTACAAAACATGCAACCGGCCAATCGGACCTAGCTTGCTGGCGGTACTACTTGATTGGAGGGAAAACGAACCACGGATGTAGCATGTCACGAGACGAAAAAGACTAGGCCATATGTTGTTGGGTATTTGTTTAAATGGAAGATAGTGGCCTTTTATCTTTTACGATACCAATTGGAGTGATATCAAATCGAAGATGATCAAAATGCCTTCAATTTGTTGAACAAAATTGTTTGTTTTCAAATCAAGAAAAATGGCAATTTCGAAACACTAATAAGAAATCCTATATCAATGATGTTGATCGTGATTAATCATATTCTAAATCTTTGTTATTGGTCGAATTTTGAAACCCTAATCACAATTGGAATAATTTGTCACGGATAGAACCCGATCGAACTCTAAATTTCATAAAATAAGCACAATCAAGTCATACTGATTATGATTAATCGAGCGCACACTAACCAAAATGAACATAAAAGTCCAAAACGAACATGAAAGTTTCACAGGCCGCTTCATCCTATTTGGTGGTTAATGAAATGGTGGGTAGCTACGAGCAATAAATCAATGATGCATGAAGCCGATTTTCATATACTATTCATAAAAGTATTATACTCCGTATAATTGGGAGGATCGTCGGATTGGATGCGATCGCCGTAGCTATGGGCAGTAATAACAATTAACCGTTTTCTTTTTCAGATGGGGAACGACAATGACATAGAACACCTAGCACAAGAAGGAATCAACTCAGCACGGCCGAGATACCAAGTAAAATGTCGCTGCGCGGTTGATCTCGCGGTTTATCTCCAATCTTCTCCATACGTTTGAATTTGAGAGCTCATCATACCTCACCATGAAAGACAAACGTAAATAAGACTATGTTTATTTTACAGAATTTTTTTTCTGTTAAAAGCATTCTCCTTATTCTTTGATGTTTGGATTGATCGTGAAAACGAATCAATGAATTTTTTTTTTCATAGCTGATAGAAAAACATTTGTTTCCTCTTTTAAAATTTCGAAATAAATTTTCAAAATATAATTAGATATTCATACTTAGACAGGAGCATAGGAACTGCAATGCCTATGTTCGAGTCCTCGGGTCTCAGAGACTAGGCTCAAGACCTTGATGCCCATGCTCGAGTACCTAGCAGCCATGCCCTAGTAACCGGCTCCTAGGTTTAGGTTCATTGAGGCTAGGATTGGTTCCCCTTTGGTCGGGCCTAAGTCCACAGAGGCCTAGCCTAGGTATTTCAAGGATTAGCCCAAGATTTTGGTACCTATACCCGAGTTTTTGATAGTCGTATATGGGTACCCGACTCCTACACCCAAGTCATCGGTGCCCAGGCTCATGTCCATAGAGATAGGGGCTGTGTCCCCATTACCTGCGCTCTAATCTGCAGCAGTCCCTAGTAGCCATGCCTAGTTATCCGGTTCTCCCTTAGTCACTAATGCCTAGACATGGGTTCATAAAAGGTCAGGCCCTAGTCCAATAAAGGGTGATCGTGGGACATTGGTACCCATGTTAGGATTCCATGCGATCATGCCGAGGTACCTAACTCTTGTACCTAAGTTATTGGCACTTGGGCACAAGTCCCTGGCAACCATGCTTAGGTATTCGGTTCCCACCCTTGAGTCATTAACACCCAGGCCCAAGTCTCTCAAGGCTAGGCCCATGACCCTTGTTCGCCACCAGGACCAACGTACCCAACTCCTGTACCCAAGTCATTGGTGCCCATTCCTGGTTCTCAATGGGCATGCCAAGTTACCTAGCTTTTGCACTCGAGTCACTAAAGGGGACATTTAAGTCAATTGAGGCCAAGCTCAAGATATTGTTCGTTGCCCTAGCCTGAGCCCGAGCCTATTAAGGCCAAGCTCGGGTCCACAAAGGCTGGCTTGGGTCCTCGATGGATGTGCTCAGGTACCCATCTCTTGCATCCAAGTCATTGGTGCCCAAGCCTGGGTCCACATAAGTTGGGCCTAGATTTCTTGAGGTTAAGACTCGGACTTTGAGCTTGTTCTTGAGTCCACGGCGACCATGTCCAGGTACCTTGAATTTTGGTCTAATGTACAATATAGTTCATGAATTTTTAATTTGTTTAATGTAGTCCATGAACTAAATTAGCTCAATGTTTTATTTGTGGTCCATAAATTTTTAATTTATCCAATGTGATCTATAAACTTTTTATACATGTTCAAGTTAGTCTCTTGTCTATATGAAAATGCTTAATATTATCATTCTATTTATTCAAGTTCAGAGATAATATCGAATATTTTCATATAATTCATGGACTAGATTAAACGTGTATCAAAAGTTGAATGATTATATTGAACAAATTGAAAATTTAGGACGATATTGCCTATTTGGCTAAATTTTAGAGATTATATTGTACGTTGTTGTGTCAAATTTTGAGGATCATTTATGTTATTATCTTGAATTAAAAACAATGGCTTGGCCCACGCCGGAGGTCCGACGAGGGTCCGACTGGGAAAACAAGTTTAGGCCCCCCCCGAAACCCGACTTGACCTTGACCATGACCCGACCCGAATCCCTGACCCGACCCGAATCCGCGTGGCGAGAACCGTATAAAAGCTCGCTATAGAAAAAGCGAGCGCAATCCACCTCCTGCGAAAACCCTAATCTCCACACAGTCAGCCACTGCACGGCGCGTTCGCTCGCTCGGCCTCGGCTCTCCATCGAACATGGTGAATCCTCGCTTCCGCTCTCCTCCTCCTCTCCTCGATTTCTCCGAATCCAACGAGGTTTTTGACCGGTAAAGTTTGGTTCTTTTGTCCTGTTTCCTCGTGCCTTCCTCCGGTTTCCGCAGGCGGATGTGGAGGCAGATGTCGCGGTCGCAGGGCAGCCGAAGAAGAGGACGTTCAAGAAGTTCAGCTTCAGGGGCGTCGACCTCGATGCGCTCCTCGACATGTCCACCGACGAGCTCGTCAAGCTCTTCACCGCCCGAGCTCGCAGAAGGTAAAGTTATCTTGGGTTTTGCTTCTATTTCTTTGAATCGGGAAGTTTTGGGCTCGAAGTGTCTGGTTTTTCGCATTCGGTGCTTTTTTTTTTCCCTGCTTTTTGTCTGTGCCGGAAATGGTTGTCTGAAGTCGGTTTTGTTTGCGGAACTGGGTAGGTTCCAGAGAGGTCTGAAGCGGAAGCCGATGGCCTTGATCAAGAAGCTGCGCAAGGCGGTAAGATCTGGTTTTTTTAATTCTCTCCTGGGTAATATAAAATGCTACATGATACGAATTAGGGAATTGTTCGATGTTGAATTTAGATTCAAAGAACATCGATGCGGTTTGGATTGTCGAGTAGGCCCGTATAAAATAGTCAGCTAAGATGGGCTTTCCTCTCTCGGTAATTATGAATAGCTGTTAAAAGTCGCACCGAGGTTGTCGGTCATTCTTTTGAAGGTGATGTGCATTGTGTTATGGTAGTACTTTGGCTAGCAGAAGGTTTGGGTTTGGATTTAAGGTGTAGTAGCATCATGGCTTCAAAGGAATTCCACGGGTTCGCCGTCGGACAGTGAAAGAAAGTCTTGTTTAAGTGGTTTAAAACATGCTTGCGATGGCTTGGACTCTTCAACATTTTATTGCCATGATAATCTATTCTCGCTAGCGCTGCTAGCCTCTCATCTCCCTCGACTGCAATGGGCCATGCCATGGCATCACAGGATATTGTTGTACTTTTTGAATGAGATAACCGCCTATGATCTTCTGATCCTGATTACTGTGTAGGTCTGATGTTACATCTTCTAACAAGTTTTTAGATAAGCAGGGGTGTTTTTGGCCAACATTTAAGTAGGTTTAAGGTGGTGGAAATTGCCCCAGACCTAGTCCCCCAGTTTTGAGGTCCAATGTATTTCATAGCCAGACATCATTTTTTGTGATAAAGAGCTTGGTTCTTTAATTGATTTTATATTTGCAAATCACCTGATAGACCTTCACATGTCTTTGCAATGGGCGTTCATTAATGTGGTTACTTAGCACATGATACTGATACGGGTCTTTCTTTGAACCTTGCAATAGAAAAGGGAGGCCCCTGCGGGTGAGAAGCCCGAACCAGTAAGGACCCACCTGCGGAACATGATCATAGTTCCCGAGATGATTGGAAGCATCATTGGAGTTTACAATGGCAAGACTTTTAATCAAGTTGAGATCAAACCTGAGATGATTGGCCACTATCTTGCTGAGTTCTCCATCTCGTATAAACCCGTTAAGCATGGAAGACCCGGTATCGGTGCTACCCATTCCTCTCGCTTCATTCCCCTCAAGTAAAAACAGTGTGTGTTCCATGACATATTTTCTTATTGTTCGTCCGTTTTGAAGCAGTTGTTGGAGTCACTAGATTTTGATACTCAATTTTGATGTCCTTCTAGTTAAGCTTGTTGTCCTTTTGTTGCCAGCGAACCTTAAATTTGAATTCAGAACTTCACCCAGTTTCCGCGTTTACATCTACTATCTTATATGTATTTTTTTCCTCGGATGCTTGTGAGTAATCGAGTAAGGAAATGGATAGGTGTGGGAAGAAAAAGGCTGCAAATGTATAGGTTTTGTTAATGTCGATCAGGTAGCAACTGTTCGTTTTTGCAAGATCGTTGCCTTGCGGAATATGTTGGAAGGCCCAATGCAATATGGAGCATCGAGTAGTTCTGAAACTACCATCGATATAATTCCTGCCTTCGTGTTGTTTAGAAAAGTTTCCCCCGAGGACTCTTCCTCGAGAAATCCTTGTGTACTCCTGGAGTATTAGTTTTGACCTTTATCCACTGCTGCGTCACTGGAAATCCTTCTCTATACAAGTTCTTGATGAGGTTTTGAGCAGAACTTCGATAGGCAAGAGGCGTGAGCATGTCATTTCTCTTTTCGCAAGTAAATCGTCGCAAGTTAATCAGAGCCAGAAAGGTCTATCTGATGTGGACTGATAACAGAGTCCTGGATTGGATTTTCCTTGCTTCCATTCCAAATTATATCTCCTCGGTTTGTTTTTATTTCCAGATTATCGCGATATCGCATTCTGTAGCAATTCATGCCTCGCATTAACTGCCAAGTGTACGTAATCAAGTGGGAGGTAAGATGAGTAAGTACTAGCTAGTCGCTGGATCATCCGGCGGAATCAACCACATATGGCGATGGATGGTGTTCGCATCTTGACTTTGCTGGGTCTCTGTTCCGTTGGCTCACCGAAGAATGGAAAAGTAAAAGTAAAACTATCAGTGGACAAAGCTTGGATGTCATAGGTTGACAGTTGATAGGATAGAATGAGAAAACACAAAGTAGTAGCGGTAATAAGTAATGCCAATTTATAGATTCTTTCGCAAGAAAAACCCACAACATCTGTCAATTCACTCTGAACTTCACGAGTACAGATGGAGCTTCACCTGGTGTTACCTTCAACATGCATCCGCTTGGTGTTACTCTCAGAAAAACCAGAAAATAAAGTCAGAATCATCTAGGTAAATTGGCGAATGGGACGGTAACATTGTCCTTATCGGCCTTTCGGATTGACTATCTGTGAGAAAATAGCGTTCATGTCGTCTGAATCTTGGCTCAGTTCGTGCTCGCTGCCGATGCTCAGACTGTTCAAGTCCAGTCGTGGAGCGACTTCCTCGGAAACATTGCTTCCTGCTCGGTGAGAGGAATGGCTGGAACCATCCGTGTTCTCCTGCATCTGGAGAGCGAATTCGAGATTCCACAGCACGTCTCCCATGGTGGGACGCTCGAGTCCGTGCTCGCACAGGCACTTCTCGGCGGTCTCCGCGAACTTCTTCAAGCACTCGGGGTTGATCTTGCCCTTGAGCTGAGCATCAATGATATCCTCAAGGATTCCCTTTCTTTGACAGTGCAGAGCCCAATCAGCAAGACTTACTTGCTCCTTTGGGAGGCTAGGGTTCAATGCTGGTCTTGCACACAGAACTTCAAAGAGGACAACCCCGAAGGAGTAAACGTCCGATTTCTCGGTCAGCTGCTGCCTGCGGAAGTACTCGGGATCCAAGTACCCAAAGCTTCCTTTCACCACTGTGCTAACATGGCCTTTATCCATGTTAGGACCGGTCTTTGAGAGCCCGAAATCTGAAACTTTCGCTACCCAGTTCTCGTCTAGGAGGATGTTCGTGGTCTTGACATCCCTGTGAATGATAGTGTACCTTGCCCCTGTATGAAGGTAGTGAAGTCCTCTCGCTGCGCCGATACAGATCTCCAACCTCTGCTTCCATGACAGCGGTGTGTTGTTTCCTTTGTAGATGTGTTCCCTCATCGTTCCCCGTGCCATGTAGTCGTAAACCAAGCACATTTCGTTTTCTTCCTCGCAGTATCCAATCAACGACACCAAGTGCTTATGTCTCAACTTGGAAAGCATCTCCACTTCAGTCTGGAACTCATTAACTCCCTGTTCTGACGAAGGGTTTGACCTCTTGATGGCCACTTTCATGGTCTTATCAATGACTCCTTTATAGACCTTGCCGAAGCCTCCCACCCCAATGACATAAGACTCGTCGAAGTTCTTCGTTGCCTGTTTAATTTCAGCTAACGAGAAACGTCGGCTGAGACACTGAGCCTCTGACGAGAGGTGGCTGGCAGCAGAGGTGTGCGATTTGCTTCCCGCCGTGTGGGAGAAACCCGAGATAGGTAACCAGCTAGTTGTATGTGATTCGGTTCCGGGGACTCTCTTCTTTTTAACGTAGACTGTGATGCATATTGCCGCCAAGGCACCAAACGCAGCGGCTCCTCCAGCAGCTCCAGTGATCAACTTAACGTTGCTCGTTGTTGATGACGTGAAAGCCTTTGCTTCGCTAGCCTTAGCTGCAGCCTCGGCCTCAGCCTTGATTAGCATCTCGGATGGCTCCGGATTGGGACCCGCCAAGTTTTCGGTTGCATCGGTTATCTTAAATATTTCCAGCCCATTTAGGAGAGCATCGTAGTACTCCGGTGGAGGATCTGCAGTGACAGAGGGATTCATCATTATCGAGATTTGCTCGTCCCCCTTCCCATCGCTGACATAAATTGCGTAATCCTTATAGACCGGCACCCCCTGCTCACTCGCCCATCCGATCACATCGGCTGCTTCCTGGGCAACCTGATTGTTGATGTAAATATCGAAAACTCTCTGGTTGACCTTAGTGCAGAAGTATTCACAGAAGTGCATCCTCACAAGGTAGGTAAAATTAGCGTCCACCTGAAACTGCCAAGTCAGATTGTAGTTCTTGTTCAAATTCTTATCGTACCCCATGGACCTTGCGGTTCTGTAAACATCAACCGGGGCGACATAGTCAGGCAAATCATTGTACTGGATCTGAACCTTTTTGTCTGCCTCGTTTGTGACTCCTGCCACTGCTCCATACAAATAAGGCGTGTCATCGTACCACGTTCGAGTGAGCGTACTGGAGTCATTGCTCGGAGGTATATACTGGCCTCCAACATTTAACCTATACATAGTCTGTAGATTCGCGTCCTTGGCATCGACAGGTTGGTCTGAGAACCCGACCATCTGTGCCGAGTCGAACAAGTCCGGGATCGGAATCAGCTCGATGCCATTCACAAAGGCATAGGCTCCACTGTGCTTATCTGAAGGCGCAAAAGTGATGTTCACAAAATCCGAGTCCAGGGGCGCCAGAGAATATTCCTTCACGAGGTAGGCCTGTGTGAGAGCTTGAGCCGTGACCGAGGCGCTGAAATTCTTCAACAGGGTGACGCTGCCGGCGACCACCGAGAAGTATGCATCTGCAGGATCAAGGGATCCATACGTAGATGGGTAAAAATGGAGCCTGACCCAGTAGCGGTTGCCGGATTTCACGGGCAGCTGATACGTTGCTTCGGAGGTGAAAATTCGGGCAGACATGTATGGGACATCGGAGGGGAGAGAGGGGTCTTGATACGTGGCTTTCTCTACCGTTGAGTTGTTGGAGGTGAAGTACTTAGAATCCGAGTCCCATTTTCGCCCATCTGTGTCCTTCCCGCCGCCCGTCGACCCACAGCTAAGGATCAATGGGGTGGGGTCTGTACTTGATGCGTAAAGGGAATCGAAAAGAATGGATACAGAAATAATAGAGAGCAAAATCTCTATGTTTTTGTACATGTTTACTCAACAAAGAAAGGATCTTGGCGTACAGGAAAACTATTTAGTATTGGATTAATCAATCGGAATTCATTCGGAAAAAGGGAAGAGAAAGAAACAGATTCCTGTACGCCAAAACGGATGATCAGCGGATTCTTGGTTCTCTGTTCTGTCCTGGAGATCCCGCCGAATGGCTCCTATCAGCCATGGAAGCTCAAAACATGCTTTGCTCTCACCTGGAACGGAACCAGGCAAGAAAACATAACAAATTTTCTTGTTTTGCTTTTGTATGATGAATGGAGCACCTCTCTCTCTCTCTTCTCGCTCCTATTTTCTGCTACCCATTTTTGGGAGGCTCACCTGAGGATCGATCCGAAGGTCAGAGTCAGTTAAAGGTTGATGAAGGCGAGGGAGATCCGACACATTGGTTTTGCGAAGGTGGACACTTTTCCTGGAGAAGTGATCCAGAAAAACTAAAATCCTATATTTAGCAGTGTCCTCCTGAAAACTCTCCAGGGATAGAGCATAATACAGTTGTACAAGGTTGTTGGCATAACTGAAGCATGTGCAAGAATAGAACCGAACTCAAAAGCATCGGATTTCTCTTAAGGCCTCTAAATGGTTACAAGCAAACACACGAATGCGATCAAAACTGAATAAAGCCATGAAAATGGCTGTTGATAGTATCCTGAGATCGAGTCCTATCATTCTATAACCACACACAGTTATGCAAATACATTAATTGCATCTTTAACTGATGAATCTAGCGGTTACCCAAAAATAATTAGCAGTCCTGTGCTCACCCCTCTAAGTCTCTCCATTTAAGCAAATTTGAAAGATGGATTCAACTTCAAAGTTTTATATCGATAAATATTGTAAGAACGCCATTGTGAACTATAGTAACAGAACATCATACGAGGGGCAAAATCATGATTCAAAAGTAAACTAAATTTGAGGGCCTGTTTGTTTACGAGAAAATTGCATGATAAAAAGAAAAATGTTTTCCGAGAAACCATTTTTCATGATAATGTTTTCCTTTTTTCAGGCTAGGGAATTCATTTTCCTAACTTTAAGCATGCATATTTTTTTTGACCATAAATGATTTTCCGTTGACCGATCATTTCTAGCTAGCCAAATATGTGAAAGTCTCGAATATTAAATCGCGAAAAACTCTTTCACTCGAACAAACACGCCCTAACTCTCGATTCTTTAAAGTCTCGTTCGAAGCATGAGATGTATTAAAATTGTTGGATTGCCGACACGACTCATCCGAAGTGATCATTTTTAGGGTTTGTTGTTTTCTGGCCGCGACCATACGGCACGCGTTGCAATGCCTGGTCGACGATGAACCAAAACAGATTAATCACTCATGTGATTGTTAATTAACCAGGCCCGTTCATGGAAGCTTCTGATGCACCATTTTTCACCTTTCATATGTAACCCTCAAATGTAGCTTCCGTGGACTGTTGTCTTTCCAGTTACAGATGGACGGTGCAAGAATAGCATAACCATTTGAATGGACGGGCGTGACTGACGCCTCTTCTAACCATAATTAGGTTTTGCACTGCTGTCCTCCGTTAAAGCTCTCTCCATCATCTTCTTTTCGTTTTGAGCTGGTATCATCAAATTCAACCCAATATTAACAAATAATAATATTGTTTTCTCTTCTTCTGAATACAAATTAGTTTTAACTCCCGATATCCCACCCGCACCCCCCCGGCCGGAGGCCCGTGCTGTTCCGGGCCTCGACATGTGCAGTACGGAAGCGGTAAACACCTTGCAGGAGCAACAGCTCGACATGGACGACGTCGACCAATGTAGCGAAGAGAAGCAGGTCTTGCCCTTGTCTTCTTGCTCATCGTCGTCGTCGGCCCCGATGTCGCCGCGATCCCCGCACAGCTCGTCGGACCTGGAGGAGCTGCAGCGCATGCCGCTGGCGCCGCCGCGGTGGAAGAACCGGAAGCGGCTGACGAAGCAGCTGTCCATGTGCGAGACCCCCCGTGACATCGCGTGGGAGAAGCGGCGGCGCCAGATCCTTGGGAAGAGCGGCCTTGGCGTGATGCAAGAGGACATCACGGACGAGGACCTGAACGAGCTCAAGGGGAGTATCGAGCTTGGGTTTGGCTTCAAGGAGAAGGACGGGCAGAAGCTGTGCAACACGCTGCCGGCTCTTGACCTCTACTTTGCGGTAAACCGGCAGCTCTCCCTGAGCCCTGGGTCGACGCCACAGAGCCAAGGGCAATCGTCGCCATCCTCGCTGGGCGGGCGGTCCATGTCCTTGGAGAGCCCTACGAGCGACTCCGACGCTTGGAAGATTTGTAATCCAGGTAAGACTTTTGAAATGATTTATCCAAATGAAAATCAACAAAATATAGCTAGAGATTATTCTCATGAAGAGGCATTTGTTTCATGAAGGATATGAGAAAAATGGTTCATCTACAAAACTTTATAAATGGCGAACACCTTCATTGAAACAACTGACACTCCTTTTGTCAACTACTGCAATCAAATCTCCATTATCTTCTTCAATGGTCTCGAACAATTTCAAAGTCCACAGGAAAGAATTACTTCATTTGCATTCCAAGCTTTCAAAAGTAATTAGGTTAGATGCCCTAGCTAGAAATCAATCTACATATCGTTTCATGTTATTTTAGCTTTGCTGCCAAAGTCATTTCATTAGATTTTACGAACTTTCCAAATTTAAGTCATCTGATATGAATATCTGTCTGATTTACTTTGTTTCCTGTTGACTTCTTTTCTCTGAAATGAAAAAATGTGCATATATATATATATGTACAGGTGATGATCCTCAGCACGTGAAGACCAAACTGAGGCACTGGGCTCAAGCTGTGGCATGTTCTCTAAGGCAATCATCCTGAAAAATCAAATGGGTGTGTGGTTGTGGGACGACTAGCTTGTACAGAAAAAAAAGAGAGGAAAAAAACTGAGGAGGATGAGAGAGAAGCTTAAACTAAAATTAGGGTTTCATTTGATGATACTTGATGTATAGCCAACACGAGGTTGATTGATATGGCTTTTCCTTGGGGCTTGTTACATCTGTGTAAATGAATATAACCGAGAAGACAGATATTGCTTCTTACCTTCTCAATGACTGTCACTCCAAGACAATGCATTTGTTCTTTTTCTCTTTGCTTTCGGCCCTTCTTTTTACGAGTAAATTCGCATCGCGTGATTCAGAAGATGGCGAAAGTGTTGGACTTTCGAGTGACTATCAGAAGCCAATCGCGGTACGATAGACTTAGACCTGCTAAGTGTAGTTGTATGTTGCGACGCTTGGGTGTATCCATTTTCTGATGTTGGATTTCAGATCATGCATGGAGGTCGGATGTCGAGTTGGGCCAACCAGAACGATGTGAGCAGTGGATCAGCTTAATCGAGCCGTTTATGGGGTAACGGACTGAGGAACTAACTAAAAAAGGTACGTGGGATCTGGAAAGAGCATCGATCTTGACAAGATAATCATGGAAGCTCAACACTCGCATGACTCGACTAAGCATTCTTGACGTACGCGAGGACTAGTCACCGGAGGAGTCATAAGCACAAGTTAGAAAGCTACGCAAATCCCACCTACCTATGAATGCAACTGTTTGTTAGTTGAAGTTACGATTTCGAATTACCGAGCGGAAGAACGTCGTTGCTATCAGCAGAGAACATGCAACGTCCTGAGCCGTCGCTAAAGGCATTCAATCTCCGTTCCTCAAGCTTGTTAGCGACGGCATGGTCCCTCGTCGCCTATCCGGTTAGCTGCTATCGATATCGGGATACAGGTTTTGGGCGAGCCTTTCCTCCATTTGCAGGCTACGGCTCACAAGCCGTCGCCAAGACAACAGAAACAGGGGGATGCCGATGCCTTTTCCCGGTCCCTATCGGTCGAACGCGGGGAAGCAGCAGCTTCTAAGGACGGTTTGGCTAACCCGTCCCTAGTGCAGCGTTCTGCCTTTTGGAGCTGCTTTGTGTTCGTCTCCATAGATTTGTTTCTGCTTCTTTTTTCTTCTTCCTTTTGTTTGCAATAATCAAAGTTTCCTATTATAGTTATACAATGCTTAAAAACAAAATTTATTCAGAATACTAATATTTTAGTTGCAATCGCTGCATTTCTTCATAAGAGTCCCGGTCAAGAGATTAAAGTCCAAGGGCGAGCCCGGTAAGTGGCTTTTCCTTTTGGACTCTCCTCTTTTTGTAATTTATCAAACTTATTAATGATCCAATAGAATTCAAAATAATCTGCCTGTTTTTTTCCCAAATAATTAAGGGATAAGTGCAACTAGAACTTGTCACAAAAATGCAATTGAATCCTAAAACTTTCAAAAAGTGCGATTAAATCCTAAAACTTATCGAATTTGTACAATCGAGTCATTCCGTAAAATCAGTCTAATTTGGCTACTAAAAAAATGATGACATGGCTTTTTTATTACTTTTTCTATCCTAAACAGCGCTAATATGGTAAAAACGACATCGTTTTGATCAAAACCTAATTTTTAATACAAATTTATTTAAATTACATCTTTTTTGTAAAGGAAGAAGCAAGCGAGTTGCCGCCATAGCTGCCGTTGCCCCACCATCGTTGAGAAGGGCTAGCGATGGTGGGGGAAGGGTTGGCGGGGGTTGGTAGGCCCTAGGCCCTCACTTGCTTATTTTTTTTTTTTTCTCTTTTTTGTATTTTTTTAAATGGTTAATACCATGAAAAACCCTAAACTGGTACGCCTGTGATAAATTTACCAAAAACTATTTTTTTTACCACAAAAAATCCCAAATTGATACACCTATGATAAATTTACCCCGAACTATTTTTTTGACCACAAAAAACCAAAAATTGATATATTCGTAATAATTTTATCCCAAACTAATTTTTTAATATTATTTTTTATTTTTTTTCCTTCATCTTCTTTATCTTCAATCTCTTGCTGGTGAGGTTGGCCTTGTCCAAAAGCGGCAAGGTTGAAGATAAGAGCATTGTGCAGGAGAATGAAGGTATGGCATATAATCAAATCCTCATCCTCTATTTTTTAATAAATTTGCATCGCTGTTTCAACTCTCATCAAGTTTTTCTTTTCCAGGGAAAGATTCTGTTCGGTGTACTTTTGAGATGTGAGGGTGTTGACGAAGTTGAGCTGGGAAAGGATCTGTGGCTTCGAGTGGGAGAAGAAGTGCATCCAGATGAAAATTTGAATGGACGGCAACCCCCCCAAGCTCTCACCTTCCAGAGATAGTTGCCGGCGAGGTCAAGCCTCGCCAACAACGGTGCGGTCAAACCTCGCTAGGGGTGGGCAAGGCCAACCTTGCTAGTTGCCGGCAAGGTCGGCCTTGCTAGCGGCCGGCGGGGCCGACCTTGCCAACCCCCGTCTCTGGCCGATCGCCAGACTAGCGACCGGCCAGAGGTTAAAGATAAAGAAGATGAAGGAAAAAAGAAAAAAAAAGGAAATGAAAATGAAAAAAAAAAGAAAAAAGAAAAAAATAAATTTGAAAAAAATAAAAAAAATATTATTAAAAAATTAGTTTGGGGTAAAATTATCACGGGTGTACTAGTTTGGAGTTTTTTGTGGTAAAAAAAATAATTCGGGGTAAAATTATCACAAATATACTAGTTTGAGGTTTTTTGTGGTAAAAAAAATAGTTTGGAGTAAATTTGTCATAAGTATACCAGTTTAGGATTTTTCGTTGTATTAACCATTTTTTAAATTTTGCTTATTTTTAATATAATTTAAATAAATTTTTATTGAAAATTAGATTTTGATCAAAACAATGTCATTTTAATCATGTCATCACCACGTGTAATAGAGAAAATAATAATAAAAAAATCATGTTAGTATTTTTCGTCAGCCAAGTTAAATGGAGTTAACAAAATGATTCGATTACACCAATTTGATAAGTTTTAGGACTTGATAGTATTTTTTGTAAGTTTTAGGATTTAATTGCTCGTTTTGGATAAGTTTAAGACTTTCAGTGAACATACCCCAATAATTCAATCAACAGTGCTTAATTATCTACTTTAAGTTTAAAGATCACGGCTTGATCCTGACAAGTAATTTTCGATCTTAGATTTATGTTAATCATGTTTATGGCGAAAACCATGGGGACATAATTGATCTGATTAAATGAGAGATTTATTTTCCATCCCAGCAGATTCGGGCCGACCCGTATTTTTTTAAAACTGAAACCCGGCCCGCCCGAGCACAGCGCGAAGGGATTCCGGTTCAACCCGGTCCGGACCGGCCTAGAGATGGACGCGAACCGGAATCAACTCGGAGTCTCGGACCCGAGTTGACTCACCACATGTAGGGGTTGTGTCGCGAAGCGCCGGAGAGTTCTCGCGATTCTTCCTTACTCTAGCAGCGCACGCAGCAGCACCCACCTACGAACTGCCGAGCAAGTTCAAATTTTTCATGCTCCGTAGGAAGAAGCAGACCAAGACTGTTGGTTTCCTTGATCGGTCATGTCTGCTGATGCATCTGATGCTCTCGCAGGTCTGTCTGTCTGTCTGTCTGTCTGTCTGAATGTGGGTGTGTAACAGATGAAGAAATGCTTTGTTTTTTGTTTTGTGTTATGCTTTGTAACTTGGTTCATGTGCTAATTTGTTGCAGTGAGGCAAAAAGTTCAGCTTTTTCTGAATGCAGCCCGAACTGGGAATCTTGATTCGCTCAAGAGTATGTCTTGGTCTTGGCACTGCTGTTGTTTTCTCAATACCCGAGTTTGGGTTTTGGCCCTTTTTTTTTGGGTTTTCTCTGTGTTGCGCACTGCAATTTGTGTTGAATTGCTGAGTTTGGAGGGCAGAGTTAGCGTCGCAGCTCGACGATGGGAAAGGGACGGCGAGGACTATAGCGGATGTTAAGGACGCGAACAAGCGGGGCGCGCTGCATTTTGCCGCGAGAGAGGGCAAGACTGAGGTCTGCAGGTACTTGCTGGAGGAATTGAAGCTCGACATCGATACGAAAGACGACGATGGTATCCCAGTTTTTAGCTATTTGTTATGTGTTAATCTGTTTTTGACTATTTATGACCCTGTTGATTTGGGGTGGCGGTGTGTGTAATGGTTAAATTCTCTCTAGTTGTGTGAGGTTAATGATATTTGCTGGAGCTGATCCCGAAAGTAGCTATGGCTTGTAGCGGCTGCATGTTGTGTCTATGTACTGAATTCGTTGAGTTTCTTGTACTAAGATGTTGGCATTCTAATGTTGTAGAATCTAAGTTTGCACTGCATATCCCCTTGAGTATCTATTTGACCACAAATTTTTTTTTCGCTTCTGTTTGGCTATGGTTATGCTGGCTGATAGTTCAATATCTGTTTCACACACAAGGTTATCATAGAAATCTGTTTTTCTATTGTAGGCGAGACTCCTCTTATTCACGCGGCACGGCAAGGCCATACTGAAACTGCCAAATATTTACTAGAGCGAGGTGCCAATCCTGATATACCTAGTGACTTAGGTGCTACAGCACTCCACCATTCTGCTGGAATAGGTAAGTTGGTTTCTGTATTTTTGGAAACTGCTATGTTTGAGTAAGTATGGTTCCCCAGTTGATTTAGCAAGCCTCTCTCCCCCTCCCTCTACCAAAATAAATAAATATATATAACTGAATGCACACACACAGACAATCTTATTATGGTATCATTTGAAGATAGACACACTTGGATCCCAGTTGATTTAGCAAGCTATCCTCCCCTCTGCAGAAAAAAAAAATCAAAGACACGCACACAATCTTGTTATGGTATCATTTGAAGATAGACATGCTTATTGTGCTAACTTAATTACAGGGGACATTGAAATGTTGAAGTTTCTACTTTCTAAAGTTGTTGATATTGATTCTCAAAGTGATGCTGGCACCCCTTTAATTTGGGCTGCCGGTCATGCTCAACAAGATGCTGTAAAGGTTCTGTTGGAACATCATGCTAATGTAAGCTTGTCAAATTCGTCATTACTTATACTTATCTCTTTAAAAGAAGAGTAGTTTCGAGAGAGAGAGTGCGTGTGTGGAGATTTTGGGATTAATTCTGGGCATTTTCCTTGGAGTTATGTAGACAGGAGTTTTGTAATGTGGTGTGAGCATTTTTTATATAACTTTGATATCTTGTTTTGCAGCCTAATTCTGAAACTGATGATAACATCACTCCGCTCTTGTCATCTGTGGCTGCTGGTTCTGTTGAATGCTTGAAGCTTTTGATTCAGGTTCTAGATTTCTTGGCCTTTAAGATTTAACTCGTGTCTTGGATACAGTCTTTTTTGTTAATTCAGTTTTCTTGGAGGCTATGCCCCCAACCCCCTTTCTCTTTTGCTATCCTTATCTGTGCGTATAAGATCCTTGACTTATTACTGCTTTATTCAAGATTCAATGAGAACCTTCCTTGATACTTGTCTTTCTTTTTTTCTTTTGATCTCCCTTGTTAGTTCTGTAAACTATGTTATTATTCCTTATATTTGTATTAACCATCTGGTTAAATTTTCTCTTAACATTGTTTAACTAGCATATGAAGAATTGCACTTCTATTTTCTTGCAAAAATTTCATCATAAACATCGTGCGATTCTGGATATTTTACTAGGAATTCCATCTCAATGCATCTTTTGATATTTGGAAACTACAGTTTATGCACCACTGAAAGACTATGCCGTGGATGCCATGAATCTTCTTTCCTTGTGCAGTTGTGCTTGCTTTTATCTCTTGTAATGGTTCTTGTGATTTTGCCTTCTGCTCAGGCTGGTGGTAAGGTGAACATTAGTGCTGGAGGAGCGACACCTTTGCACATTGCCGCTGATAACGGGAACCCAGAAATCATAAATTGCTTATTAGATGCTGGAGCTGATCCCAATATCATGGATGAGGTTGAGAACTTTAAAAGGGTTTAATTTACCTAATGTTTGTGTTTATGTTAGTGTTTTATCCATTTGCATTTTCTGAAAGCTTGTTCTGTATATAATTATGTTAAGTTAAGATGGTTGATATAGGGTTCTTTTATACTAAAGATCACAAATAGATGTTTATGATTGCTTCAGAGCTTTGCATGGTTCGGTGCTTTTGCTTAATCTAAATCTTGCAGCAGATGCACTTTGACTTTTTTTGAGCCCTACTTGCCTGAAGCTTTCTCAATATACAAATGTTGAATTGTGGATTTTCATATATATATAGATATTTTTAAAATTTTTTCAATTTGGATAATATTTTAAGTTTTGGTAGGAAAGAAAAAAGTACTTTTTACTTAAACTTAATTCTATCTAAACAAGCTGAAGATTTACTTAACCGAGAATGCTTAAGGTGTTATCTGCATTAGGTTCTGGGGATGAATTTTTGAAGCAGCAGTATAATGTCAAGTTCACAGGCTTATCAGTTATAATGGTTTAATTGACAGCAATCAAACATCGTGTCTCTTCTTGTCATCACAGGATGGGCTGAAGCCTATACAGGTTGCAGCAGGAAGAGGCAATCGTGCAGCTGTGGAGATTCTCTTTCCAAAGACTACACAGGTTCACAGTATTCCCAAATGGAGTGTGGATGGAATCATTGAGTATATGCAGACTGAAGCTGGTAATTTGCAGGTAGTTATCGGGACTTAAAACTTTTGCTTTCGGTGGCTTTTTCCTCTGATGCGTCATTGGACTGGAGGGAGTTGTCCAGAAAAAGATATATGTCAACTTGTCTGCATTTACTAGTGCTTTTACTTGATGACATAATTCACACGTTCTTTTTAATTGGAGGGGAATTTTGGGAAAGAATATGCTAATCCATTTTGAAGAAATTATATTAAAGATTCTTTACTATGTTATTAAGAAAGAGCTTTTTGTTTAATCTCCTTTTCAATTACTAATTGTTGTACTAAGGCATCCACAAGTTCATCATCTGAAGGGAGTCCTTCAGTTGGAACGAAAGTATATTGGCAATAGCACAGATTTCCAAGCATTTAGTTGATATAAAATCGGATTCTTGTGGTTTTTGTATTGTGTTCTAGCTCAAAATTACAGTTTGCAGGAAGAAGTCAACAAGGCGAAGGCAACTGGTACAGAGAAGGATACTCTATTGAAAGTTCAAAACCTTCTCGAGGTAATGCTTCATTGTACTTTTCACTTCTTGTTGATCATGTTCTCTTTTTCCTTATAATATTGTATTTATAGTTTGTGCTTTACTTCTTCTGTTAGTCAGGTAGGCTAGATGATATTTGATTTCCGTATCTTGTAATGACGTTTTCTATCTCGATGCATTTAATCAGATGATTAATGAAAATGCTAGCAGTTTCTTTATCATTCTGCTATTGATTTGCAAGTAACTCATAGAGGAAGTAATTTTGATAGCATAATGAATTGAAGATGGGTGATTAGGGATACCTAATGTCATTTGTAAAAGTTCGTCTTTAGCAGTTGAAATTGCGGAAAGTTGGATCAAGATTTCATGGACTTAGCGTCTTTTTGTTGTCTATGAAATGATTGTTGTAGTAGCTTTCACTCGCCAATTTAGGCCTTCGAATGTGGATATACCTGGTTAATCCATCACGTATGTGATTCATGTAGGCTTGTAGATCACTTACTTTACGTGTAATGTTTGATGTGGACATATTGCATGCATGAGTTTCTGTCTATTTAATCTTGTGATATATTTGCTTTCTCAGGTAAGTGGAGAAGCGAAACAGAAAGCTGCAGAAGCAAAATCAAGGGCAGATGATGCTTTTCGAAGGAAAGACTATCAAGCAGCTTTAGACGCTTACACACAAGTAAATTCTTCTTCTGATCCCAGTGCCTTGCGAAGTATGTATTCTCATGTGATCAACTCATTTCTCAAGTGTAGCAAAGACGGAAACTTCTTCTGGCTACTATATCAAATCACGCTTAAAATAATACCTCGGAATGTGAAGTGCTTTCAATCTGACTTAGTTGAACCACTCTTTTGATTTGGTTATTACAGGCAATAGACTTTGATCCAAATGATGCGACTTTGCTTTCCAACCGAAGCCTTTGCTGGATTCGTTTGGGACAAGCTGAACATGCGCTAGTTGATGCAAAGGCCTGTAGGGAACTTAGACCAGATTGGCCCAAAGCTTACTATAGGGAAGGTGCAGCTTTGCGTCTTTTGCAGGCATGGATTCACATATTCTCTAGTAGTCCATCGTTGGCATTAGTGTCTGTGCCTTTTTGTACCTATGTATGACTGGAATCTTCTGCAGAGATTTGAAGAAGCAGCCAATTCTTTCTATGAGGGTGTCCAGCTAGACCCTGAAAATAAGGAGCTTGTGAATGCTTTCAGGTTAGCTGAGCAAACTTCTCCAATTTTAATTAAGAACTAATGTGTAACTAGATTTTTGTTTTGGGTTAAAGCTAAAAGTTTGTGTGTGCCTAACACTAGAGCCTCTGAAAACTGGCTGTAATAGCGAGATAGAGTGATAGTGTCAAAGAGTCGTGGGACACTACCATATCCTGTTTCTTCTGTCCGTGGAGAAGATTTCATGGTCTAAAATGCAAAAGTATCTGTTCCTGGCAAATACATTACAGTTGTGGTTTTCAGTTAACTAGAATTTGCATGAAATATGAGTTTAGACTTTTGACATGTTTTCTGGTCTTTGCAGAGAAGCTGTCGAAGCTGGAAGGAAGTTCCATGGTACGGACAGAAAGAGTTCATGACTTGAAATACTTGAGATGCTGTGAGAAAAAACTTGATGCTCGAGTTGGAGGAACATTGCTTGTGATAGCCGTGCGCCATTTTCCCTGAGAAAGACTATATACCTCGTGCCAAATTTTGCTGTAAAATCAGAAAAAAAGAATTGTTGAATTTGAGGGGAGGCCATTTGAGTGAGAACGACGGCATCGACCTCTCTTTTTTTTGGTTTTTCCTTTTGAGCTTGTACGAATTTTGTCCATGAGTCGCATATTGTGTTCTTGGTAATGAGCTCTATGCTGTTTTGTCCGAGGTGAGGCTTGCTGTCGTAAGGTTTCGCCATCCATCGAGAATGGTATGCCCAGCCTTGGTCGTTGAGCTGTGTGACCGATCTATTTGGTCTTGGCTCGTCGATGGACCGAAAAGAGGAATGATTTTGTTTCGACTATCATAGTTGAAGTCTCACATTTATTCTCTGATGAGCATAGCAGATTGACTGGATCTTTTTCCCTTTTCAGCAAAGCCATGAAAGACTAAAAGTGCATGCTCATCAACTTCCATACATGCACTTAACTGTTGTTTCATAATTCATCATACAACCCGACAAGGAATGAAGGAAAGTGGAGTCTCCATCTGATGATATTTTCATTATTTATTCAGTTCCATTTCCGTCCTCAATCTGTCAACCTTACAAAAACGCGACCAATTCAGCAAGCAACAGTTTTGTATGGGTCATTTCATTTCATTACTAAAACAGGTTGTATCTAGTTTGATTTCGCCTTTTGGCATTTTGATTTTGCCTTTTGCTGCTTAACTTACTGATTATAAATAAATGACAGAAATATAATCATTTGAAGTCTTCTCACATTTCGAATAAATTAAATTTTATTTTTTTGAGTGAAAAATTCAAGTGTTGATTTTGACAAAGTGAATTGTAAGCCAAGATAAGCCAAAAACAATTCTCCCTTAAATTTGAACCAAGTCCTAAATCTTGTGAGAAATACATGTATGTTGTAAACGGATAAATCATATGATTGTTTTGCTTAAGTCGTAAATCTTTATTTGAAAGTATAGTCGAGTTCTAAACTTATGTTACAGAGTACAATTTCAAGTTTTTATTTATTTATAATAAAAAAGAGATCAAAGGCTTGATTGCGCTTTGTACGTATGAGTCTGAGACTTTGAATGTACTTTTTCTCCCTAGAATTGTTAGTACTAGAGGTGATCGGTTTTTGGTCCGGTCCGATTAAAAGGTGGAATCGGGAACCGGACCGGGAGGATTGGTTCCCAAAAATTTGGAACTGGGGACCGGACTAATTAATCTTAGAACTGGGAATTGGACCGAACTGGTGGTCCGGTCCAATGGAACCAATCAATTTTTTTTTCACTACTTGATGTTATCTCTGTGTTTTCCACTATTTTTTTAGAAAAAGATCTTAGTAAAAGGACCCTAGGTTTTGCAACGATGAATGATCAATCATCAATAATGATCCTCAAATTGAAAAGACGAACCAAAAAACGTAGGTTTAGTTCACATTTTAATAATTTTTTTAAGAATATATATATATATATATATATATATATATATATATAGTCGGTCCAGTCCGATCTGGTTTGGTTCCCTTTGGAACCCGGAACTGAACCGACACTTTTGGGAACTGAACCAAACTGGCTAGTTCCGTTCGGGGGTTTCCGATTTGAGCGATTTATTTTGCACACCCCTAGTTAGTACCAAACAGGTAACTCAGTCAGCAACGTCGAACTGTCAACTACCACAACTGTCGCTTGCCAGCCGCTCTCCGTAGTGAGATTTTGCGCGGGGTTTGGCCATAAGAAACCGTTAAAAAGGCATGCCCTTTCAAGATTCTGTCACACCCACATCCACCGATCAAACTTCATTACTCTTCGAGCTCTGTGAAAGCGTCCTCCATGGCGCCTCCTGCGTCCACTCCCCTCTGAGGTCTCTCCCTCCCCCTCTCTGCGCGCGCGTGTGATGGCTGGGAGAAAGAGAAGTGCGTATCATCACCGTTTGAACAGGAAACTGAGAACGTTTTCACCATTTTAGTTTGCGGCGACTGCAGCGTGCTTTTCGATGATGATGAAATGTTCTTTAACTTTGTTCTCAAACCAAATTTTGCAGCGTGCCCAAAAGTCCTGCGTTTTCTGAGTGCAGCTCGTGCCGGAAATCTTGGCTTACTCAAAGGTACATGTTGGCTTCTTCTTGTTCTTGCGTCCTTTTCTTTTCTTTTTTTCTGCCCTTTCAGTCCGAGTTTTGGTTTCTTTCCCTTCGGATTCTACATAATGTGCTGCATCCGTTGAATAACGTGGTGAAACAGAGTTGGCTTCGCAACTCGATGATGGGAGAGGGATGGCAATAACCATTGCGGATGCTAAGGACGATAAGGGACGTGGGGCACTTCATTTGGCTGCGATAGAGGGCAAGATTGAAGTGTGCAAGTACTTGTTGGAGGAGTTGAAGCTTGATGTGGACCCAAAGGATGTTGAGGGTATCCCGCTTTTAGCTATATCTATTTGGCTCTGTTGGTTTTTTAGATTTGTGTATAAGCGTGGAAGCCTGGTTTTGTGAAACTCGAGCCTTTTCGGGCTACTGCTTTTCATCGGGTCGTGGCTACCCTGCTATGATTCAGTATCACTAATACCTGCAAGTAGGAGACGAATAATTTTCTGAAAATTTGTTTCTTTGTCAGGTGACACTCCTCTTCATCTTGCTGCTGGATCGGCGCATATTGAAACAACAAAGTATCTAATAGATCGAGGTGCCGATTCTACCATACCTAATGATGTTGGTCTGACAGTATTGCATTACATTGCTGGGTCAGGTAAGACAATTTCTGTAACATTTGGTAAGCATCTACGTTTACCAATTGCCACAATTGCATTCCCATATAAAGCTAACAATTATGATCTTTCATATTGAGTTAGCGATCTCTTTCTCTCTCTCTCTCTCTCTCTCACACACACACACACACAAACATGCATGCATGCTCGCGCACGTGCACAAAAACATGAGTGCTTGCACATTGCATCTTGTCGTGGTCAGCTGAAGAGGGAAATGCTTATCTGTGCTTATTTCTTTGCAGGGAACCTCGAATTGATGAACTTTCTACTTTCTAAAGGGGTCAACATCGATTATCAAAGCTCCTCGGGCAGCCCTTTATTTTTTTCTGCTGGCTGTGCTCAGCTAGATGCATTGTCATCTTGGTCATCCATCAACAGATGTACTCCGACGGTTTCCTTTCGTGTCTAGTTCAGATCTTTAGTTTAATTGTGAAACGTGTCAATTAGGTAAACACCATCGTGAGTCTTTCTCTCCTCGTGTTTTGAGTCGTGCGTCACATCCATTCGAATTAATTCACTCCGATGTGTGGGGTCCTAGTCGAGAGTCTTCGTTTGGATTTCGGTATTTTGTCACTTTCATTGATGATTGTACTCGTACAACTTGGTTATATTTAATAAAAGATCGTACTGAAGTTTTTTATTCTTTCTGCCAGTTTTATCATGAAGTACGTACGCAGTATGATTGTTCTATTAAATGTTTGCGTACTGGCAATGCTCGTGAGTACTTTTCTTCTACCTTTATTTCGTTTCTCAAATCTCATGGTATTTTCCATCAGAGTTCTTGCGCTCATACTCCGCAACAAAATGGAGTTGCTAAACGTAAGAACCGTCATTTGTTGGATGTTACTCGTTGTCTTCTTCTTCACACTCATGTACCTAAATCTTTTTGGAGCTATGCTCTACTTACAGCGTGTCATCTTATTAATCGTCTTTCGTCCTCCGTGCTGAAAGGAGCTATTCTTTATGCTCTTCTTCATCCTGATCGTCCTTTATGGTCTGTTCGCCCTCATATCTTTGGATGTGTCTGTTTTGTTCATTTTTTGTCTCCTGGATTAGACAAATTATCACCTCGTGTTGAAAAATGTATATTCATTGGTTACTCCCGTACTTAAAAGGGATATGTGTGTTATAATCCCACTTGTCGTCGGGAGTATGTTTCTGCTGATGTGACTTTCTTTGAGGATAAAGCATTCTTTGGCGAGGATCATCCTCAAGCACCATTAACCTTGGACCTTTTGCCACCCTCTGCACCTACATCTCAATCGGAGCCACCGTGTTTTACTTCTGATGCTGCTTCACCGAATCCAGGCTCACCAGCACCGACCCCTCTTCAGGTCTATACACGTGGTCCTCGTTCTGTTTGGGGTAATACATCTTCACCAGCAAGTATTCCACCACCACCACCAACTTCGGTCCAGGCTTCCGATCCTCTTCCACCGTCTCCTGACAATTCTCCTATTGTTCACCGTACTTGATCTCGGTATCCTCTTTCTAATTTTGTGTCTTATCATAACTTAAGCCCTCAGATGTCTGCCTTCGTGTCGTCTCTTGCTTTTGTGTCTGTTCCTAGTAATGTCCAGGAGGCTTTGGCCCATCCAGGGTGGGCTCGCGCTATGGAGGAGGAGATAGCTGCTTTACATCATAATAAGACTTGGGAGCTCGTTCCCTTGCCGGCTCATAAACAATTGGTAGGTTGTCGCTGGGTTTTTGTTGTCAAACACCATCCAGATGGTTCAGTTGAGTGCTTAAAGGCACGTCTTGTGGCCAAGGGCTATACTCAAACTTATGGTATTGACTATGATGAAATTTTTTCTCTGGTAGCCAAAATTCCTTCTGTTCGTATCATTATTTCCTTGGCTGCTCGGTCTTAGTGGACTCTTCATCAGCTTGATGTCAAAAATGCCTTCCTTCATGGTGATCTTCACGAGGAAGTATATATGGAGCAACCACCTAGGTTTGTTGCTCAGGGGGAGAAGGTGTGCCGATTGCGAAAAGCTCTTTATGGACTTAAGCAATCTCCTTGTGCTTGGTTTGGCCGGTTCAGTGATGCGGTTATTACTTTTGACATGCATCGGTGTAGTGTGGATCACTCAGTATTT
Organism: Syzygium aromaticum; assembly: GCA_024500025.1. Classification (NCBI taxonomy): domain Eukaryota; kingdom Viridiplantae; phylum Streptophyta; class Magnoliopsida; order Myrtales; family Myrtaceae; genus Syzygium; species Syzygium aromaticum. Next base: position 35,177,450 of record CM044892.1, read on the forward strand.
AGTATGTCATCTTCAAAAGGATGTGTTATTCTTGTTGTTTATGTTGATGATATCATTGTCACAGGCAGTGATGTCAAAGGCATACAACGACTCAAGCAGTTTCTTCAAAAGGAGTTTAACACTAAAGACTTAGGTCGTCTGCGATATTTTCTTGGCATTGAAGTTGCCTATGCCAACGGTAGCATTGCTCTCTTCCAACGAAAGTATACTCTTGACATTCTTAAGGAGGTTGGCTTACTTGATTCTAAACCTGGTGACACACTTATGGATCCTGGAGTGAGGTTTGACAATGAATAGGGAGAACTTCTTCATGATCCAGAGAAGTATCGTCGGTTAGTAGGCAAGTTAAATTATCTTACCATTACCCGTTCGGATATTTCATTTGCTGTTAGTGTGGTAAGTCAATTTATGAGTTCTCCTCGTACTAATTATTAGCAAGTTGCTCTACAAATTGTTCGATATTTGAAGAAAGCTCCAGGTCAAGGACTTGTGTTCCATAATCAAGGTCATCTTCGTATAGCTGGTTATTCCAACCCTGAATCTTTAGAGGTGATAGGATATTCTGATGCAGATTGGGCTGGTTGCCCTATGAATTGACGGTCTACTTCAGGATACTGTGTATTCTTTGGTGGTAATCTTGTGTTGTAGAAAAGTAAGAAACAGTCTGTTATTTCCCGATCTAGTGCAGAGGCCGAGTATAGTGCTATGGCTAATGTTACCAGTGAACTTCAATGGGTTCGTATGTTGTTAGCTGATATTGGACTACCTATGACCGGATCATCTATTATGTGCTGTAATAATCAATCTGCTATTCATATTGCTAGCAATCCAGTGTTTCATGAGTGAACGAAGCATATAGAGGTGGATTGTCATTTTGTTCGAGAAAAGGTGAACTGCGAAGACATACGGTTGGTACACACACGTTTTGACGAGCAACTAGCAGGCATTTTCACAAAGCCTCTTCGACGTGGACGAGCTTCATATATTTGTCATAAGTTGGGATTTTTTAATATGTACGCTCCAACTTGAGGGGGAGTGTTGGGTTTATTACTTTAGAGTATTAGCAAGTTGGGGAAATTTGTGTTAATGTATTAGGCTTAATCCTAAGCCTATAAATACTCTTTGTTATCTCTGAAATAAACTAAGTTACTCTTTTATCATTAACACTTTAGTACTCCTTAAGTTTTGATTTCATGTTCATATAACTACTTTCTCTCCCCCCCTTCTTCCGAAAGCTTGTTTAAATGCAAATGCAGTAACTTGCAGAAAAAAGGAACAGTTCTTTTGATTGATGATTGCTTCATATTTTTGCGTGGTCCATGCTTCATCACAAATTGTTAATGTGTAATTTGTGTAAACTAAAAACAATCACATTATGATTTCACTTCAAAATCTGAAAATACAAAAGATATTTGTGATCTAAAAATCATGAAAAAATTGTAAATGACTAAACTTTATATGTTTTGAAAAGGTCTTTGACATTGAATGAAGGTAGAATTCAAACAATACAAGAAAGGAAAAAGAAAGGCCACTCTAAACACTTAAATTCCTAATGGCTAATCTCGTTTATTATTTTCTTCACCTTTATTGAAATAGATTCATGGAAGGTCTTTTGGGAACTTCTTGTCACTCTTACTGGCAGTGGATCATTCATTAAAGATCATGATTTGCTTGTCATCACAGAATGGGAAAACACCCATACAACTTGCAGCACAAAGAGGCCATTGTGCAGCCGTGCAGATTCTTTTTCCAAAGACTTCAAATATTAAAACTATTCCATGGAGTGTGGATGGAATCATGATGCATATGCAGGCTGAATGTGGTGATAGCAGGTATTAAGGTCTCTGCCGTGTATGGCTTTTTTTTATCTCTTGCTTCATGTGAATTTTGTTTGAAATTTCCAAATTTCGATGGATATTCTGGTCTGGTCTTTGTTTTTGGTGTATCTTGCTTTTATTTGTTTAAAATTGGAATATTTGTGTGTCTTGTATTGTGTTCTAGCTCAAAAGTTAAATTTACAGGAAGAAGTCGGGGAAGTAGAGGAAACAATTAAGGAGAAGGACGACTTGTTGACAAACCAAAAGCTCTCTGAGGTAACATTTTGCTGTAGTTTTACTTAATTTTCATCATCAACTTCTTTTTCTTAATATAATCTACCTATGTCAGTTTGTTGAAAAAATGCTGGTTACCTTATTCTCTTTTATAAGAAGACTAGTTGATCTTTGAATTTCTGAACTCTTAAATTAGTCCCATCTGAAGGCAGTCTCCAGTCGGGATAATATTTGGTAGTGAAATTACGAATGTTCTCACATTGTTTACATTGAGATTGGCCTCCTAGTGCTTCATTATTGTGTTCTAGTTCAAAAGTTCAATTTGCGGGAAGAAATTGGCAAAGCAAAGGAAACTCGTCAGGAGGACATCTTATTGACAAAGGAAAAGCTCTCTGAGGCAACAGTTCGTTGTTGTTTTACTTTTTGCTGATCATGAAGTTTTTTCCTTAAATTGCTCTACCTACATTGATTGGACATTTTTTATACGAAATGCACAGAGAGAGTAAGAGTTAATAGAAGGATTTGCATATATTCTCTATAGATGTGGAGAAAGTATATGTCATGATCTTGAGAGAAATTGTTTAGAGGATTCTCAAAAAGAACGGAGCAGTGTTGGCTATATGCAAGCGATAAAGGATATGTGTGATGATGTTGATGCTTTCTTAGGAGATATGGAGGAGAAACAGATGGTCTCCTGTAACCATAGGGTTGCGCCAATGGTCTTTCTTTGTCTTTTGATCCTTCTTCCTTAATGACATATCATCCACGCTGCATTGTAGACACTCTGAACCTTAGCTGATCTCAGTTGGGGAAGTAGCTACTTTTAGTCTGAATGTGGATATACATTGATCCTTGATGTGACTAATCTGTATGGGCTTGGAGATTGCTCAACTCCTGTGAATAGACTGATGTGGAGATATTGAATGCATGAGTTTCCATTGTTTTGTGTTGTGACATGCTCACTTTCTCAGGTAAGTGAAGAAGCAAAACAGAAAGCAGCAGAAGCCAAATTAAGAGGAGATGCGGCGGTTAAAAGAAAAGACTATCATGCAGCTTTATACGCTTATACGCAAGTAAATTCTCCTGTCATCAATTCTTCTCGACATTTTCCATGATAAGTTTTTTCAACAATGAAGATACCACACCTTTCATAGATAAGTAAAAAACGAAACCTGTTAAGTACTCTCAATCTGACTAGATTGAACTACTTGTCTGGTTCGGGAATTCCAGGCAAGAGGCTTTGACCAAAATGACGCAACTTTGCTCTCCAGTAGAAGTCTCTGCTGGATTCGCTTGGGGGAAGCAGAACATGCTCTAGTTGATGCAAGGGCCAGTAGAGCACTTAGACCAGATTGGCCAGAAGCTTGGTATCGGGAAGGTGCAGCTCTGTGTTTACTGCAGGCACGCTTTCACTTCTTCTTTGGTCTGTTAATGTATGGAATTAAAGTAGGTTGAATTAACTACTGACCGTATAGACTGTGGAACATGCCGCAGAGGTTCAATGAAGCTGCGGATTCTTTCCATGAGGCTGTCAAACTTGACCATGAGAATTGGGAACTTGTAAATGCTTTCAGGTTAGGCCGAACAGGTTGCTCCAGTTTGGTATTAAAAACTAATATGTGGCTACTTCGTTCTTATGTCATCATCCTTAATGTCTCCGGTTTTCTGTGAAGTCCTAGCTGTGGATTTAATTAGAAAGACATTGTGAGTCTGTGATGCTGATAACGAGTAATGCTAAAAGCTAAACATTTTCAAGAAACTCAGCATCAGATGTGCCCGATCAAAGATGTAGAGTTTGAATACTACACCCTGCTTTCATTGAGCAATTAAGCTAGAACATGTGGTTGCGTGCACTTAACTTTAAGATGCTAAATAAAACGTATCTTGCATGGAATTCGAGTTCTATGCCCGTTCTTCATTAGTGCTTTGTTGTCTTCACAGAGAAGCTGTCCGAGATGCAAAGAAGGTTCGCGGTAAGGACCAAAACAGTTCGACTTCAAGCAAGGCGAAGAAGACAGATGATCTTGACGCTTGAGCTGGAGGGAAGGTGCTTGGGATGGCCATGCATCACTGCCCAGAAAAAGAGACCACAAGCCCTCATAGTAACTTTCTGTTGGAAATTCAGGAAAGAAGTGAGGAACATGAGTGGAGGCTATTAAAGCTAAAAACAGGAGGCATCATTACTCTGCTTCTAGGTTTCATGGATTCTGCATTCTGGTACCTATCATATTTTTCATGTGAGCCTGTGTTCTTTTTGCTGTTTCATATGTTTTGTCTGTGTACCAAAACACCAAGTTTTTCTGTTCAGTCAGTGTCGAAATCCACCGACACTCATCTGATGGTCAATCTCTTCGGTCGTTTGATCCTTCGCTGCGAACATCAAACGTTGTACAGCTCCTTGTGCATGGCAACCCAAGACGAGGATTTTGCGACCCTCTTCAATGCCACTAGCAGTGGCCTCTCAAACTTCCCCCCAACCGCAATTTAGTCGCCATATATGGGCAATGCATGGCCACGAAACATAGCGTAGAGAATGTTTGGATGCCTACGTAGTGGCCCGACTTGGGGCTGGCCTGGTTTAACGGGGACAAAATCATCGCTGGTTCGAAAGGCTAAACTAGTCCCGAACCCGAACCCGAACCCGAACTTCATTATTGTTGATTATCCGGATCGGAACTTGAGTCAAAGTAATGCCAAAAAATGCACCCGACTTGCAGTATTTATGTTTCTATACTTGTTTAAGATAGTAGCTAAAATGAACCTCAAACGGTCAAACCCCATTCCGTGCTCCGCAAATTTTGGTTCCAAAAGGAAGGTCAATCTTGCTCTATGATGATCTTGAAGCTCCATATCCGAATTTTGACCCGCAAAGTTTTGGCGAATTGGGTACCCGATTTAACTGACCCGACCACCTTCTCTACCCGGCCCAGCCCAGCTTGGCCGCTTGCAGCCACGAATGACTAAAAGAGAATGCTCATCCACTTCCATACATCCACTTATCTGTTGTTTCATAATTCATCATACAACCCAGCTAGGAATGAAGGAAATAGGAGTCTACATCTGATGATATTTTCATTATTTATCCAGTTCCATTTCCGTCCTCAATCTGTTAACCTTACGGAAACGTGACCAATTCAGCAAGCAACAGTTTTATGTGGGTCATTTCATTTCATTACCAAAGCAGGTTGTGTAAGACAATTTGGTGTGTATCTAGTTTGATTTCGCCTTTTAGCATTTTGATTGTGCCTTTTGAAGTCTTCTCAAATTTCGAATAAATTAAATTCTATTTCTTGTGTGAAAAATTTAAGTGTTGTTTTTGACAAAGTGAATTGTAAGCCAAGATAAGCCAAAAAACAAATCCCTGTAAAATTTGAATGAATTACACCACAGAGTACTAAATCTTGCGAGAAATAAATTTATGTCGCAAATAAATAAATTTTTTTTTGATCGTTTTGCTTAAGTGGTAAATCTTTATCAGAAAGTATAATCGAGTCCTAAATTTGTGCTACAAAGTGCATAAAAAAAGAGAGATTAAAGACTTGATTGCGCTCTGTACGTATAAATCTAAGACTTTCAATGTACTTTTTCCTCCCCGGTATTCAGTTAAACAAGAAACCCAGTCAGCAACGTCTTACTGTTAACTACCACAACTGTCACTTACAACGGCCCGCTCTCCGCACTGAGATTTTGCGCGGGGTTTGGCCACAAGAAGCCGTTAAAAAGGCGATGCCCTTTCAAGATTCCTGTCACACCCACATCGACCGATCATACTTCATTACTCTTCGAGCTCTGTGAAAGCGTCGACCATGGCGTCTCCTGCGTCCCCTCCCCTCAAAGGTCTCTCTCTCCCTCTGTTTTTTTGTGTGTGTGATGGCTGGGAGAAAGAGGAGTGCGTATCATCACCCGTTTGAACAGGAAACTGAGAACATTTTCACCATTTTAGTTTGCAGTGAGTGCAGCGTGCCTTTTAATGATGGTAAAATGTTCATTAACTTTGTTCTCGAACCGAATTTTGCAGTGTGCCCGAAACTCCTGCGTTTTCTGGGTGCAGTTGGTGCTGGAAATCTTGGCTTACTTAAGGGTACATCTAGGCTTCTTTTTTCTTGCGCCGTTTTCTTTCCTTCGTTTCCCGCCCTTTCAGCCTGAGTTTTGGTTTCTTTCCCTTTGGGATTGCTACATAATGCGCTGCATCCATTGAATAATGTGGCGAAACAGAGTTGGCTTCGCAACTCGACGATGGGAGGGGTATGGCAAGAACTATTGCGGATGCCAAGGATGACAAGGGACGAGGGGCGCTTCATTTCGCTGCGATGGAGGGCAAAATCGAAGTGTGCAAGTACTTGTTGGAGGAGTTGAAGCTTGATGTGGACCCGAAAGATGTTGAGGGTATCCCCACTTTTAGCTATATCTATTTGGCTCTGTCGGTTTTTGAGATTTGTGTATAAGCATGGAAGCCTGGTTTTGCGAAACTTCAGTCTTTTCAGGCTACTGCTTTTTATCGGGTTGTGGCTACCCTGCTGTGGTTCACTATCACTAATACCTGCAAGTAGGAGACCAATAATTTTCTGAAAATTTATTTCTTTTTCAGGTGAGACTCCTCTTCATCTTGCTGCTGGATCGAGGCATATTGAAACAACAAAGTATCTGATAGATCGAGGTGCGGATTCTGCTATACCCAACAACAATGGTCTGACAGTATTGCATTACTTTGCTGGGTTAGGTAAATCAAATTCTGTAACATTTGGTAAGCATCTACGTTTACCAATTGCCGCAATTGCTTTCCCAGATAAAGCTAACAATTATGACTTTTTATATTAAGTTAGCGATCTCTCTCTCTCTGTCACACACACACGCAAGCACGCGCATGCATGAAAAACATGAGCGTGTGCACATTGCATCTTGTCATGGTCAACTGAAGATGGACATGCTTATCTGTGCTTATTTCTTTGCAGGGAACATCGAAATGATGAACTTTCTACTTTCTAAAGGGGTCAACATTGATTGTCAAAGCTCTTCTGGCAGCCCTTTATTTTATTCTGCTGGCTGTGCTCAGCTAGATGCTGCAAAATTTCTCCTAGAACATCATGCTAATGTAAGCTTGAGAAATACGTAATCTCTTGAATTTTCTCTCTTTCATCGCTGACTTTTGTGAGCTTGAATATCTGTATTCAGAGAGAGAGAGAGAGAGAGAGAGAGAGAGAGAGAGTAGCAACTTCGTGCATATGCCTTCTGCATGTGCACTTGTTTTCATGAACAAAAGGCAAGAAATATATTCTTCTGTAATCAATGATAGAGAGATAAAGAGAGGAAGAAAGAGAAAGGTGGAAATGGTTGCCTGGTTGGAGGAATTGAGCTGTTCTGTGATGATGCTATAGTAATAAGCATGTGGCCCAGCGCAATGCACGGACTTAGCTTTCATGTTCTTATTTTACTGCATGTATTAAAATTATCTAAATTAGATATTTTTTATATGTTCTAACATTTTATGTAATACCATTGTATTTATGTTTGGTCAGTAGTGGTTGAAGTGGCTTTTCATTGAGCAGTTGTATTTCCATTGTCAAATTCCCTCCAGATGGATTCTCCTTAATTTGTTTGATGATAGGGAAAAATCTTAGACTTGTTTAATCAACTTAGAGCATGTGCTGTATTCCAAGTAAACGTCTTGTTGGCAAACATATTTTCATCATGGACACATCCTCATCTTTGGATGCATTAACGATGAAGTGGATGGATGGATTGAAAATTGAGATATGACATACGATTGGTATGATATTGCTGGAGCAGTTTCGACAAGATCTTGAAAATTGGATGTAATTGAGTATTTTAACGAACAGACACCCATGACAGCACTTTGATTCGAGATGGCAAAGAACAGCTTGCATACAATATTGTCAACAAAAAAGAGAAACCAACGGTGGAACATTTGAGAATCATTTCTTTGTTTGCCTAACACATTGTTAAATTGCTATTCATGTCTCTTCTCCATTTAGATCAGCGTCATGCTGAGATTATTCCTTAGCAGTGACAGAAAAGGAGTTTTGGGATGTGGCGGAGCAGTTGGTATTTAATTTTGTTATTTTTGTTTTACAGCCTAATGCGGAAACTGTTGATCGTTTAACTCCGCTCCTTGCATCTGTCACTATCAAATCGCTTGAATGCTTAAAGCTGTTGATTCGGGTTTGTATGACTTTTAGACATTTAAGAGTTAATACCATCCTGAATATACAGTTGTTTGATTGCTTTAATTTTCTTGTACCCCAAGCTGCCTTTCTGTCTCCATCATACCCATCGTATCTTTTAACAATTATTTGTAGGTTAGTTGACACTATATTGCTCTACTCAAGTTTCAGTCAGTCAGAGTCTCCACTGATATTTATGTTTGCTTATTCGTATCCTTTAGTCTTGACTTCTTAATGCTGTGTGCTATTCTATGAATTAAACTCCGATTATAGTAGTGCATAATGGAATCAACATCCCTTTCTTGTTGACATTCAAGTTCCACTGAAGTCTCAATTTAATCCTGAAGATTTACAGAAGGGTTATTGTTTAGAGTACCATTTATACTCGATTTGAAAACAGTACTGTGGGCCTGTGGCTGCTTGGATATCCGACTAATGCCCTTGCTTGCTTTTATGTGCCTACGTATAGCATTGTAACTCCCTTGTGCACATAATTTTGATGTCCATACAGTGGGGTGCAAAGGTGAATGTTACTTTTCCTGGAGGAGGAACACCTCTGCATGTTGCTGCTTTCATGGGGAAACCCGATATCATAAGTTGCTTACTAGAAGCTGGAGCTGATCCCAATGTCAGAGACGAGGTCAAAATTTAAAGCTTTAGTACTCCTTAAGTTTTAATTTTATGTTCATATAACTACTTTCTTTCCCCCCTTCTTCTGAAAGCTTGTTTAAATGCAAATGCAGTAACTTGCAGAAAAAAGGAACAGTTCTTTTGATTGATGATTGCTTAATATTTTTGCGTGGTCCATGCTTCATCCCAAATTATTAACGTGTGATTTGTGTAAAATAAAAACAATCACATTTTACTTTCACTTCAGAATCTGAAAACACAAAAGATATTTATGATCTAGAAATTATGAAAAATTTCTAAATGACTACTCTTTATATGTTTTGAACAGGTCTTTGGCATTGAATGAAGGCAGAATTCAAACAATACGAGAAAGGAATAAGAAAAGCCACTCTAAACACTTAACTTCAACTCCTAATCGCTAATCTTGTTTATCATTTTCTTCACCTTTATTGAAATAGATTCATGGAAGGTCTTTTGGGAACTTCAAGAGTATTTTTGTTGCTCTTAATGGCAGTGGATCATTCATTAAAGATCATGATTTGCTCTTGTCATCACAGAATGGGAAAACACCCATACAACTTGCAGCACAAAAAGGCAATCGTGCAGCTGTGGAGATTCTTTTGCCAAAGACTTCAAAAATTAAAACTATTCCATGGACTGTGGATGGAATCATGGAGCACATGCAGGCAGAATGTGGTGATACGCAGGTATTGAGGTCTCTGCCGTGTATGGCTTTTTTTTACCTCCTCTTGCTTCATGTGAATTTTGTTTAAAATTTCCAAATTTTGATGGATATTCTAGCCTTTGTTTTTGGTGTATCTCGCTTTTATTTGTTTTAAAATTGGAATATTTGTGTGTCTTGTATCATGTTCTAGCTCAAAAATTAAATTTACAGGAAGAAGTCATGGAAGCAGAGGAAACAAGTAAGGAGAAGGACAACTTGTTGACAAAGCAAAAGCTCTTCGAGGTAACAGTTCACTGTAGTTTTACTTAATTTTCATCATCAACTTCTTTTCCTTAATATAATCTACCTATGTCAGTTCATTGGAAATATGCTGGTTACCTCGTGTGTGCCCTTATTCTCTTTTATAAGAACACTAGTTGATCTTTATTGTGTTCTAGCTCAAAAGTTTGATTTGCAGGAAGAAATTGGCAAAGCAAAGGAAAATCGTAAGGAGGACATCTTATTGAAAAAGGAAAAGCTCTCTGAGGTAACAGTTCGTTGTAGTTTTACTTATTGCTGATCATGAATTTTTTTCCTTAAATTGCTCTACCTACATCAAATGGATATTTTTTTTATATGAAATGCACAGAGAGAGTAAGAATCAATAGAAGGATTTGCATATATTCTCTATAGATGTGGAGAAAGTATATGTCATGGTCTTGAGATATTGTTTGGAGGATTCTGAAAAAGAATGGAACAGTGTTGGCTATAAGCAATCGATAAGGTTTCCTCCGAGCCCATCTTTCAGTAGGTGATCAAATATTTTCTCAGCTTTGTGTGACGATGTTGATGCTTCATTAGGAGAAATGGAGGAGAACCAGATGGTCTCCTATAACCATAGGGTTGCAATAATGGTCTTTCTTTGTCTTTTATTCCTTCTTCCTCAATGACATATCATCCACTCTGCATTTTGGACACTCTGAACCTTAGCTGATCTCAGTTGGGGAAATAGCTCCTTTCAGTCTGAATGGTCTATCAATCATACTGCGGGTGAAGCACATCAAGCAGAAAACACTTCGAATGTGGATGTATGTTGATCCATGATGTGACTGATTTGTATGGGCTTGGCGATTGCTCAACTCCTGTGAATAGACTGATGTGGAGATATTGAATGCGCAATTTTCCATTGTTTTGTGTTGTGACATGCTCACTTTCTCAGGCAAGTGAAGAAGCAAAACAGAAAGCTGCAGAAGCCAAATTAAGAGGAGATGCGGCAGTTAAAAGAAAAGACTATCATGCAGCTTTATATGCTTATACGCAAGTAAATTCTCCTGTCATCAATTCTTCTCAACATTTTCCATGATAAGTTTTTTCAACAATGAAGATACCACACCTTTCATAGATAAGTTAAAAACGAAACCTGTTAAGTACTCTCAATCTGACTAGATTGAACTACTTTTCTGGTTCTGGAATTCCAGGCAAGTGGCTTTGACCAAAACGACGCAACTTTGCTCTCCAATAGAAGTCTTTGCTGGATTCACTTGGGGGAAGCAGAACATGCTCTAGTTGATGCAAGGGCCTGTAGAGCACTTAGACCAGATTGGCCAGAAGCTTGGTATCGGGAAGGTGCAGCTCTGTGTTTACTGCAGGCATGCTTTCACTTCTTCTTGGGTCCATTAATGTATGAAATTAAAGTAGGTTGAGTTGACTACTGACCATATAGACTGTGGAACATGCTGCAGAGGTTCGATGAAGCTGCCGATTCTTTCTACGAGGCTGTCAAACTTGATCCTGAGAATTGGGAAAATGCAAATGCTTTCAGGTTAGGCTGAACAGGTTGCTCCAGTTTGGTATTAAAAACTAATATGTGGCTATGTCGTTCCTTTGTCAACATCCTTAACTTCTCCGGTTTTCCATGAAGTCCTATTTGCGGATTTAATTAGAAAGATATTGTGAGTCTGTGATGCTGATAATGGAATTTATAATTCCAGCTAAATTTTGGGGCTAGATTCTGTGGAATAATGAAAGGCTATTGTACAAAAGAGCACAAAGATAATGCTAAAAGATAAACATTTTCGGGAAACTCAGCATCAGATGTGCCTGATCAAAGATGTAGAATTTGAATATTGCACCCTGCTTTCATCGAGCAATTAAGCTAGAACATGCAGTTGCGCATGTTCTAGCTTGCATGGAATTCGAGTTCTATGCCTGTTCTTCATTCGTGCTTTGTCGTCATCACAGAGAAGCTTTTGGAGATGCAAGGAAGTTTCGCGTTAAGGACCAAAAGAGTTCGAGTTCGAGCAAGGCAAAGACAGAGGATTCCGACGCTTGAGCTGGAGGGAAGGTGCTTGGGATGGCCATGCATCACTGCCCAGAAAAGAGACCACAAGCCCTTATAGTAACTTTCTGTTGGAAATTCAGGAAAGAAGTGAGGAACATGAGTGGAGGCTATTAAAGCTAAAAACAGGAGGCATCATTACTCTTCTTCTAGGTTTCATGGATTCTGCATTCTGGTACCATATCATCATGTGAGCCTGTGTTGTTTTTGCTGTTTCATATGTTTGTCTATAGACCAAAACAAGAAGTTCTTCTGTTCAGTCGGTGTTGAAATCCACACACTCCTCTGATGGTCAATCGCTTTGGTCGTCTGATCCTTCGCCGCACACATTGAATGCCATACAACTCTTTGCGCATAGCAACCCAACATGAGGATTGTGCAAACCCTCTCCAATGCCACTAACCACAAACCTCTCAAACTTCCCCCTAACCCCAATTGATTCTCCATAAATGGGTAATGCATGACTGCGAAACAAAGCGTAGAGAATGTTTGGATGCCTATGTAGTGGCATGACTTGGGGCCGGCTTGGTCTAACGGTGACAATATCATCGCTGGTTCAAAAGGCTAAACTAGTCCCAAACCCGAACCCGAACTCAACCATTGTTGATTATCCCAATCGGAAGTTGAGTCGAAGTAATGCCAAAAAATGCACCCGATTTGCAGCATATATGTTTCTATACCTGGTTTAAGATGGTAGCTAAAATGAACCTCAAAACGGTCAAACCCCATTCCGTGCTCCACAAGTTTTGGCTCAAAAGGAAGGCCAATCTTGCTCTATGATGATCTTGAAGCTCCATATCCAAATTTTGACCCACAAAGTTTTGGTGAATCGGGTACCCGATTTAACCGACCCGACCACCTTCCCTACCCGGCCTGGCCCGGCCCGCTCGCACGACCGATGAAACGGGCGGGAGTTTCCCTGCATGGAAAGAAGCTGGAAAGACGTGGCCTTTTTTTTCGCCATTTCTCTGCTTCGTTCGCTTTGCAGCGTCAGTTGTTTCATTCTTCATCGTCTCAAAGTAAGATTCTTGCGCCTCTGCGGTTCGCGAGACATCGATCATGGCCCCTGGTGCTTCTCGTGCCTCCGAAGGTCTGTCCGTCTGTCTCTCTCGCAGAAGTAATGGATGAAGATGTGTTTACTGTCATGATCACTCGGCTGGAGCCAAGAATCCTCTCATATAGTGTATATCGCGTGTTATTTTGTTGCCGAAAGCTTTTATATATCTATGCTCGCGTGCCCATTCGCCGTGAGGCCTGGAGATTTGGGTCTTCTAATTGCTGCCTGCACTGGGAATCTTCATCTACTCAAGAGTATGTCTTGGCATCTTCTTCTTCTTCTTTTTATTTGGGCGCTTTAAATCCTAGTTTCTTGGATTTTCGGCCTTTTGGGTTCCCAGCATTATGCACTACATTTGTTGAAAATGTTGCGAAGATGGCAAGAACTGTTGCTGTTTGTAAGGACATGAGAAATCGCGGGGCGCGTCACTTTGCCGCGATGGAGGGGAAAATTGAAGTATGCAAGTACTTGTTGGAGGAATTAGAGCTTGATGTTGACCCGATCAACGTAGATGGTTTAACACTTAAAGCCATTTATTGCTTTGTCGATTTTGTGAATTTGTGAATAATTCTTAGTTTCTGAATGTGTGGAGTTTATGCATCTTGACTTGAGGCAGCGGATGCAATTTTTATGATGGAGTTCACAAACAAATTGTAGATAATAGTGACTTACTTGCATTTGACTTACTGAATTCGACGGGAAAGTTAAGTTTTATTGGAATGTGGCCGAGTATCTTTTGACCCTGACGCTTTCCTTGTTACTGTTTTTTATGGACTCACGATCAGTTTTACCTACAACTAGGATAAAAATAATTTTCTGAAATTGCTGTTCTTGTAGGCCAGACTCCTCTTTTTCATGCAGCACGATCAGGGCATACTGAAACTGCAAAGTATCTAATAGAGCAAGGTGCCCATCCTGCCATGCCTGAGAAAGCAGGTTTGACAGCTCTACATATCTCTGCTGCAATCGGTAAGTTGCTCCCTATAGTTTCAGGGCAATATTTTTGTTCTTTAATAATCATAATTCCTCAAGTGAAGTTAGCAATCACAATTCTTTAGATTAGGTTAGCAATCTCTTTTTCTCTCTCTCTCTCTCTCTCCATCCCTCCCTCCCTCCCTCCCACACACACACATGCACAAACAGTTGAAAGCGTTATGTCAATTGAAGATAGACATGCTTTATCTGTGCCTAATTGTTTGAAGGGGCCACAGAATTGCTGAAGTTTCTACTTTCTAAAGGTGTCCATATTGATTCTCAAAGCAATTTTGGCACCCCTTTAATTCAGGCCGCCGGTCATGCTGAACAAGATGCTGTAAATGTTCTTTCAGAACATCATGCTGATGTAAGCTTGCAAAATTCCTTATATGCACCTCCATCTAGAAGAGGGAGATGGAGATGATCGGTTGAATGGAGCTGGCCTTGGATGATTGTTTGTAGATAAGGAGAAGATATTTTCTTATTGGAACAAGCATATTACTCATGCAGTCATTTTAATATCTGTGTGACAATGATATTTTGTCTAAATAGGTATTTCTATACACACTAACAGCAAATTAGTGACCAAAAAAAGAACAGCAAATTTTTTTCTTGATCAATTTGACATGCACTCCATAGAAAGTATGGTGGGCTTTATGTGATATCTTTCCATTTATGTTGCGTTCTTAGTGGCTTTTCATTGAGTAGTTGTATTTGCGTGATCGAATTTATCGATGTTGTGTCACATTATGGTAGATTCTGCTTTCTTGATGATGAGGAAAAGTTTGACAGACTGTCCAATCAGCTAAGTATACACACATCATGTGTGTGTTTATAGATGGTCCCACATAACTCGTCAGCTTAGACTATATGACCTATATCGAGTAACTTTTTACTGACTGTCATGTTTACTTCATGAACCATATTTCTGTATTTGCATGAATTGGTAATTGGTACTAATGTGGGTGGTTGGACTTGAAAATTGAGACTTCTACACTTGTAAGGATGTTGCTAGGGTAGTTTTGACAAGTTATTTAAAACTGAAAATAGACATCCATCTAAACATTCTGATTCCAAATGATAAGCATCAGACTTCCATAGACTTTTGGCAACATATGGGAGATACTGGGGGTGGAAAGTTCGAGAATAATTTCTATGACTGTGTTTATAGCTATTTTTTTAAATTCATATTTACTCTTTGGGCTAATTTATAATTGCTATTTTCCGTCTCTTTTCCATTTATATCTGCATCGTACCCTGAAGTTTGCATAGCAGTAACAGGACCAAGAGTTTTGGGATGTCTGTGAGCATTTTGTGTTTAATTTAATATTTTGTTTTGCAGTTAGCTCCACCCTTTGCATCAATAGTAGCTGGGTCGGTTGAATGGGTAAAGCTGTTAATTCAGGTTTCTAGAACTTTTTCACGTTCAATGTTTAACCTATCTCCTACATACACTAATGTTATTTGGTTACTTCAGTTTTCCTGAGGTCCAATCGGTCCTTTCATTTCCATCTTATGCATGATATTTTTAGACAACCTCTATAGGTTGATGGGCATTATATTGCTTTAATCAATGTTCAATCAGATTTTCACATGATAATTATGCTTCCTTATTTGTTTCCTTGAATATTGCCTGTTTGATTCTGTTAATTCTAACACTCTCGATTACAGTTTGTTATTAACAAGTTTTCACTAGCAGAATATGATATGCACACCCCTTTTCTTGCCATCACTTTCATTTCTAATGCAAACAGGTTGCTCAATGCAGAGACAGTACTCTGGCTGCTGTGAATTTCTTTTTGTGCTTGCTTTCATTGGCATATCCATCATCCTTTCATCTATGTGCCCATAGAAGTTATAAAAAATCATACCTGGTAATATTTATTGCATTTCGCTGTCGATACAGGCAGGCGCTAAATTAAATGAGTTGGACTGAAGGAGGAACACCACTGCTCGTTGCTGCTTATTTTCGGAAACTAGAAATCGTAAATTGTCTATTAGAGGCTTGAGCTGATGCTGATATTGCAGATCAGGTCGAAAGCTTTAGAGTTTTACTTCTCCGGAAGTTTGCATTATATATTTATAAAACTTCACTTACTTCATATTTTGAAAGCTTGTTTTGATGCAAATATGGCAAAAGGAAAATCCATGGACTGACCCCATCTTCTCCAGCCCATAGACACTACTTATGATGTATCATAAACATATTTTCTGAATTGATGATTGCTTAAATTTTTGCATGGTCTAGTGCTTTATCAGTAGCTATTCATTTACTTAATCTGGAATTCTGATCCCTCATCTCCAGTATTATCGTCGTTGCATTCATTTCACTTAATCCTGGGAAAATTTTAATATTTTGTCTCCTGTCCAGGGATATTATTTGGATGATGAGTTATTCATCGTGTATCATGCAATTCATCATGTATCATGCTTTCTTGTTGTCATCACAGTATGGGATAAAGCATATAGAGGTTGCAGCCCAAAGAGGAAATTGTGCAGCTGTGGAGATTCTCTTTCCGAAGACCTCTACAATTCAAACTATCCCGTAATGGAGTGTGGATGGAATTTTGTAGCATGTGCCGTCTGAAACTGGTGATATGCAGGTACTGGGGCCCTCGTCTTGTTTGGTTTTCTTTAACTTTCTTGCTTCCTCTGATTGAAATCAAAACTTCCAGAATTTACAAATTTTCTAGTACTTTAGCTTCACCAGATCATCCACGTTTTCTTTCCTGATTGAATTGTTGTTTATGAATGCAGGCTTTGATCCTAGGATCTTTAATGTCAGCAATGCCTTATGGGCTGAAAATGGAGGTTTGCGTTTTGTTGCTCACTGTTGGGACGAGAAAGAGTTCTTTTGCGTCTCTGGGGTCTCATAGGTTGAGAGTAATGCTGGTTGTAGAAGAGAATTTTGGACGAGAATACGCCCGACCAACTTTTGAAGGAAAATTAGACTGAAATGACTTTTGTAACAATATGGCAGAAAGCCTCTCCTTATTGTCGATATAAACTATGAGTCAATGTGGAATGACAAAAGACTTGTAGGAAGCTCTTTAATTAGTCCATTGTGTGAAGGGAGTCCTTCAGTTGGAGCAATATTTGGTAGTAAAGTCACACTTCTTTGGTCATTTCTCTTGTTTTGTGGACTAGCTCAATAGTTCGATTTGCAGGAAGAAGTCGGCAAAGCGGAGGAAAGTAGTAATAAAAAGGACGCCTCATTGACAAAGCAAAAGCTCTCAAAGGTAATGGTGCATTGTAGTTTTATATTGTTAATCATGTAGTTATTTTCCTTAAATTACCTGACATATGTCAATTCATTGGATAGGTAACAACTTAGTTTGTTTTTCCCTGATCTGTTCTATTAGGAAGATTAGTAGATCTCTGAAGTTTATTGTTTTTTGCCGTAGATAGTGTTTGTGTTTTCCCTTATTTTATTGGTTAGGATGATTAGTTCATCTGTGAAATGCATCGCTTTTTTCCTTAAGAGGTAACTTCGTTTTACTTTCTTTTTTTTCAACTTAACAAAATGAATTATATGGTCAATGAAAATAAAAGATATTTGTTTGCCATTCCATTATTGACCTGAAGCAACTCATCTAGGAAGAACTTTTATGAATACCGATTGAAGAGATAAATCAAAAAGTTGCTGATAGAAAATTTGGATGCAGACAGTAGTAGCATGATCGTCATAATTGTATAATGTATAAGATGGGTATTCCTTTTTTTCTTCTTTCTTGTGAAGTACTGTGGGTGGAGTAATCAATCACAAGTCTACAGTCTGTACTTTGATTGTGAATTTAGAATTTGATCCATAATTTGACTGATTCGGGTGGGCTTGGAGATTGCTTTCCTTCCGTGAATGTAGAGATATTGGAAGTATGAGTTTCCATCTGTATTGTTATGTGACATATTCACTTCTTCAGGAGAGTCAGAGAAGCCAAACAGAAAGCTGCAGAGGTCAAATTAAGAGGAGATGATTCTTACAGAAGAAAAGACTATTGAGCAGCTTTGGATGCTTATACACAAGTAATGTCTTTTGTCATAAGTTCGACAAATTTGGATTTCACGTGTTTAACTTGGTTCTCAAGTATCGCGAAAGAAGAATCTCCTTTTGTTTTATTGGACTCCAGAGCTTGCTTACAAAGTGACCTTTAAAATAAAACAAAAAGCTTTCAATCTTACTGAATTTTACTGCTCATTTGGTTCGGCGGTTACAGGCAAGAGGCTTTGACCCAAATGCAACTTTACTTTCTAATAGAAGTATTTGCTGGATTCGCTTGGGGGAAGTGGAACATGCTCTAGTTGATGCAATGGCCTGTAAGGCCCTTAAACCAGATTGGCCAAAAGCTTGGTATAGGGAAGGTGCAGCTCTGCGTTTACTGCAGGTACGCTTCTGCTAATTCTTATCCCTTTAGTCTATCAACAGAAAGTAGTTTGTTTGTACATATTATGACTGTACATGGCGGTGAATGTTTGGCAGAGGTTTGAGGAAGCTGCCAATTCTTTCTATGAGGCTATGAAGCTTGACCCTGAAAATGAGGAGCTTGTAAACGCTTTCAGGTTAGGCTGAATCAATTTCTCCAACCTTGGAGTAAGAAACAATATGTAAAGGTCACTGTCATAGTTTTAGGTTTACCTTCTCCCGTGTCCTAGTTGTGAATTTAATTAGAATAACATCGTGATGTCGACAATGGTCCTATGGAATTTATATGCCCAGCGAACTGTTGGAGCTAGATTATGTGCAATAAGGAAAGGCTACAGAACGCAAAAGAGTAGAAAGGAATGTCTATCAAATGTGCCTGATTAATGATGCAGAATGGGGAAGAGTAATTAAGTGAACCAGCTGCTTTTGGTAAAATGGCGAAAGCATTGAACAATTGTCAAAGTTGAACGCGATTCTGTTGTGTTACGCTTGGCGATTGAGAAGATTTCATGCTCATAATGCGAAAGTATCAGTTTCCAAAGGCAAACTCATATCTAGTCTTTGGTCCACAGGTTTATTAAGCAAATACTAAATTCTGTTGCTCGCTCTTCCCTCAGAACACAGAGAATCTCATGTCTCAATTCGATGGCTAAGTTAGCGAATGCGAACATTGAAACACCACTGCACCTAACAACTTACGCTTCTGTAATAAACGGTCGAGCACTTGACTTTGAGAGACTAAATGAATGATTTCATGCATGCAATTTAAAGTTAGGCCCATTTATGCTGTCTCACTTTACAGGGAAGCTTTTGAAGCTGCAAGGAAGTTCCGGGGTAAGGATCAGATCAGTTCGACTTTGAACATGATGAAGACAGAAGAGCTTGATGCCTGAGTAAGGAAGGAAGGTGCTCGTGATTATGGTTGCCTCATAGTTACTTGCTGTTGGAAAGTCAGGAAAGAAGCATTAGCTTTCGTAAATCCGTTGCATAAACATGTTTTGGTATGAGCCGGTACAGTTTTCGGTTCTTTCGTTCGTGTTTCCCTTTTGTCAGAAGATCTGAGTATAACTCAGTTTGTGAAAGATATCTAAGGTTTGGCATTGATATTCTCTTTGCATGTTTGATTTGTCGGGAATTGTTGGCCTGCTCTTCGAATTGTGTCGGGTATCGATACGGTCTTTGGCTTTTCTATGGACAAAAAAAAAAAAAAAACAAGAAAATTAGTTTGTTTCAATTAGAATTGCAGGTCGACAACGTTTTCTTCTCCTAATGACCTGTTGTCCATCTGGTGTCAATCTATCTAGTCTTCTGCAGAAAGTCTTCGGTGGATCTGATGGTTCTTATACAAAAGCTAGATCTTTGAGGCTAATTCCAAGACCTAATTTTAGGTAAGTACACAGAAAAAACTTATCACCATTTGTGTTGGGGATAATTTCACAAATTGTCTCTAAACTTTATTTTAATGGACAATGTGGTGACTGAAATTATAATTTGTTCAATGTGGTTCTGAATTATTATATTCCTGAACTCAATCTAATTCATGAATTATCTAGTTTAGGAACTAAATTGAATATGTAACAAAAAAAAGTTCAAGAACTACATTGAACAAATTAAAAGTTCGGAGATTACATTACTCATTAGGTTAAAGTTCATGGACAACATTACATATTAAGATGAAATTTATAAACTATTTGCGTCATTTTCTCTTTGTGTTTTGTTCAATTCTTTCGGAAGTTCTAAAACTATTCGACATTAGGAAAAGACTTCTGTGTTTTGGATATGTGACATTATCACGTGCCGCGATGATCTCATCATGTCGATCACATCTGTTTGAATTCTTTTTCGATGTTACGTCCGGGATACCTCGATCGCTCGATTAAGGTTTCATCAGACATCTTCGGCGATTTCTCATAATTTCAATAAAAAATTAGCTGGAAAAGTCATGATATTTTAGTAACGTGAACAGATGCTTTTCCCAGGGTACTACATTGGAGAGGCTGCTCTTTCCTGCAATTGCAAGCAAAAAAGTTAGTAGCCTTCACGTTCATGTGTTGGATCCAATCCATACATACATACATAAATATGTATGTGCATATTATATATATATAAAATTTGACAAAAAAAATATTATATATATAAATTAAGAAAACATATACTATTATAATTTTTTTATTGAAAATCTAAAAAAAGTAACCAAAAAAAAAAAAGAAGCAAAAAGAACAACTCCTCCTCCCCATGTTTCCCTCTCTCTTTAGATCTGTCTCAGCTGTACTTCCCTCCTCTCTCTCTCTCTCTGCTCTCCCTCTCTTCCGATTACGATGAAGCCGCCGGCGGTTCCCAACTACGGCACCAGCACCGCCGACGCCGCCGCCGCAAGGCCGGCCGCCGCGCTCTTCTACACGTCGCGGGCCACCAGCCCCTTCCCCACGCGCCGCCCCTGGCGGGAATTCCTGGACCTATCCTCCTTCTCCCTCCCCTACAGCCCTACCGACGCCGCCTCCCGCGTGGCCAAGAACCTCGGCCACTTCCGCCTGAACTACGCGATCGTGACGCTCCTCGCCGTCTTCCTCGGCCTCCTGTGGCACCCGGTCGCGCTGATGGTCTTCACCGCCGTCCTCTTCGCTTGGTACGCCCTCTACTTCTCCGTCGACCAACCCCTCGTGGTCCTCGGCCGTAGCTTCGACGACAGGGTCGTGCTCGCGGGGCTGAGCTTGGTGACCACAATCGCGTTGGTTTTGACCGGCGTGGGGTTGAATGTGTTGATCTCGTTGGCGATTGGGGTGTTTGTGATTGGATTGCATGCTGGGTTCAGGAATTCGGAGGATTTGTATGTGGATGAAGAAGAGAGCGGGCTCTTCTCTGTTGTTGGCAACCAACCCTTGAGACCCACTTCTTATACTCGGACGTGAAGTTTCTTTGTGATTTTAGATGGTGAATTCCGGAATTTGACGGCTTATTAAAGTTTTTTTTTTTTGGTAAGGTAGACGGCTTATTAAAGTTGGTATATTGTGGTGTTGGAACTTGGAGGTAGTTCTTGTTTTTGGTGGTGTGTTCTTGCTCTTGTTTCTGATAGGCTAGGAGGTTTCTTCACACGGGTTTTTGATTTGAGGGGCTTGGAGGGTGTAGGTAATTTTTTGGGTCTGATGCTGTTTCCTGGATGGAGCTTGATGAGTATGCTCATGCTTTGAGAAGAGAAGATAGAGGACAGGCTTCATTGCTGGTAGAATGTAATTGGGAAAACATTTGTTTAGATTCATTGGATTGCTTCAGTTGGGTATGGTTCATCCTACGAAATGACTCTGTGTTTTGGTTAGCATTGACTTGAATTTTGGGATAATATGGCCTGCGCGGCACTGGGTCGCGAGAGTAGTCGGATCATTCGGTTTAACCATGACTGCTAGTCGTTTTGATTATGCTGAGATAGTGCATCCCTCTCTCTCTTTCTGTTTGGACATTCTTCTTGTTTGCTGCGGTAAATGTGAAGATCTTGGAAACTGGGAACAGCGCCGACGTTGTCGACCATACTTGGCAGTTCATGGCCTCAGCTAATGTCCATACATAACATCTCTTGGCCACCAATTCAGAGGCAGCTTTTATTGCCAGAAGTTCAGGTCAATATGATGGACAGATTGCAGATTTGGAGAGGGTTAGGCTATGCTTTCAGTGACACCTTCCTTAATTCTTGTTGTTTGGGTCAATCATTCTTTTGCTTTTCCCCTAAAATACTGTAGATATCAATTCCCATTTCTCGCAATACCTGAACATTTGGAAATTTGCGCCTTTGAATAGATGTTTCAGTACTTGTCATGGTTTAATTATGATAGTCTTGAATGTTGAAAGACCATGCTTGCATATCCTTCTGTGGAATGTTTAAAGTGCCTTGCTTGCGTTTGCGTCTTCATCCTCTAACCATCTATAGTTCTTTTCTGCCTTCTACTGGTGAAAAGTGTGCAGTGCGTGGAGGCATTGCCGATCGTGTTCCAGCTACTAAGTCCCTGGAATTGTGCAATATCGAAATGCTTAAATTGTAAGAAGCACTTAGCTTCGTTCTTTAGTTAGTTCAAAACAAACTTGCCAGAAATTTGCAGACTTGGAACTATGACAGGGTACATCCCAAATGAATCTTACAATGACCCTTATCTCATTGCGTGCTGACGAGTCATGACTTAACCCTCTCCTCACTTCACATCTTGCTGATTTGTTTACCTAATGGAAATATATCGTCCAGAAAGTATAATACCAATTTAATTTCGTATCGAGTTTGGTACTCCTATGCCACACGTTGTGATTCTACATCAGCGTCAGAGTATGTGTTTGGAAAGAGAAACTAGGGGGAATACCATTCGCACGAAAGAGGAAACCAGAAGTAGAGAAAACAGTCTTGTACCGCAGCTTAAGACTAGAGGTAGGATGACAAATTCAAGTGAATGTAATCGGAAAGGGCACCAAAACTCATGGCAACAAAGTAAGAATTTAAGAACACGATAAGTTACTCATAATGACAGATGGCAGATCACAAACCAGGCTATTGCATTGATCTTACAGCAACCATTCTAAATTTCCTGAAGCCGGCAAAGCAAATGAGAAATGATTCAATCGACAGAAACCAAAGGAAACCAACAAGGACAGCTATGTTAATCCTCTTCCAAATTGATGGAGTCCCCGAACTTCCCATACAAAATTTTCTTCAACTCAGCCATCTGCGCAAGCACAGAATCTTTCTCCTCTTCCAGTTTCTCCAAGTTTTTCGTAGTTACTTCTTTCATCTCTTCGATTCGGCTCTCCACTTCATCCTTTGGCACATGAGCGAAAACCTCCCCTATCTGGAAGCGCACTACCTCCTCATCAGTAAGAATTAACTCATTGCTCGCATCCTCAAAATTGTCGTTTGTTTCCTGAAAAAAAGTTGAACATTGAGAGGAGATAAGCAGGTGACATGGGCTAGAGGGATACGGGGTGAGAAGAGTGAGTCGTAACTTCTTCTATCCTGTTAGCGCAAGGTTAGATCTGAATCAGCTCACAGAAAGATAATAGAGAACTGACAAGACTCTTTCCCAAAATGGGTGTTCTAAAGAGGCTAAGTAAATACTAGAGAGCAAGAAAATTAAATACTTGTGACGGGCCGCAAACTCAAGCACCCACAAGCTCACCAGAATGTAACAGCACAGGAATATCCATTGGCTGGTCATAGAAGACAGATCGATATGCTTCCATGACTTTAGTATGATTTTACCGGCACAGAAAAATCCTGAGTTCTTAATTATGTTAAGAATCTGTTTGTAATGTGAGTTCAAAAACATCAAATCAGAGACTCCCGTTCATCCACTAATGCCATTGAATGTGTACATACTACCAATATTCTCTGATAAGACGTCCATCCATTTATCAAAGTTTGCTAGTTAAATTTATATGCCCAAAGTAAATACAAGGTCATTCACGAACAACAAAATCAGTTACCAGTGCATGAAAAGGTCAGATGTCAAAGCTGCTCACTCACTCAACCTTCTACCAAATGTAGATAAAGATGAAGGAGCTCGTAAATTTGAATCCCAAAATTTTGGAGTGTTTCAAATATAAAGATTTGCCAACTCCATTTCCTAGGGGTCTATCGAAAAACCACTTATTGCACATTGCCGTGAACAGGTAAAGGTTGAGCATAACTCACACAGAAATCATCAAAGCGGCTTCTTGCTCAAGCATTTTTGTCATACCAACCAAAAGATTTACGAAAAATGCACTCCCACAAACTACATAATCCCGCGAGTAATGGGTTTAATCTCGTCCAAAATCCCAAAAACGGATATTTCACTCTCTTTACTTCAAGAAAGCTGCTTTTCAAATTTCTGTCTTCAGCAATATAACAATTTTGAATGCCTGATTTTGCTTTAGAGTGGAACAATCTCACTATCCCAAGAAGCTGAAGCCGACAGAAAGCTCATCAAGAAACAGAGAACACAGGCTTAAAAGCCGAGCATCAAATCCAACCCAGTAACAATTACCAGCTACTTTCAAATTTCTACTGAAGATTAACCTCTGATCAACAACTACAGCCAACTTTCAGGAAAACCAACATTCAACGAGCCAGAACCCACAAGAAATTACTCCCCCGCGCACATCCCCCTAGTTCGCGCACGTCCTTCCCATCTAATGCAGCAACCCATCTGACCCATCAACGGAAAACACACGCTAAAAACGAAAGACCAACTGAAGACCGGCTTCCATCGACAGAACGAAAGAAAGGCGGCACCTTGGCGATTCTGATCTCGTCCTCGAGCTCGTGGAACCGGTTGTTGAGCTTGGAGAACCTGTTGATGTTCTGCTGATCCTCCCAGGTGACCTCCGTCTCCGATCCCCCGCCCTCCATGAATCGAAGTTTCGATCATCGTCAGCAATGGAAATTAGGGTTTTTCGAAATCGATTGATTTCTGGAGAGGCATTCTTACCTGTTGCATGATTGACTGGCGATTGTAGCAGAAAAACAGGGGCTTCCTCTCGAAGTGTTTAGTTAGGGCTCCCTGGAGGATTCATTCCCCTTTCATACATTGAAGTCCCTTTTCTTTTTCTTTTTGATCTCTTTATCGGAATTGAATCATAGAGGCGTGAGATTGCAAGGTACATAAAATATAATAACACTAATCCATCTAATTATTATCGAATACTTTTTTTGGTCGTGAATTGTTATCAAATTAGACCGACCGCAAATAAATAACGATCTTTTGTCGGTTTTGTCATATTTTACATTGATTGGCGAAAAATGAACCCACCATAATCCTCTTAAGTTTGAATCGTTAATTACGTCTTTCTCGTGACGTAATACAATGTTTGGGACTAAATGGGTTTGGATAGCATTGGATTATCTGCACATTTCCATGATTTAGCACCCGCTAGTTCCCTTTTTAAATGTTTGATTGATATTCGTGTGAGATTGCAACGTACATAAAATTATTGTCGAATATGTGATAGACCATAGATAGATAACAATCTTGTGACAATTTTGTTACATTTCATATTGGGAAAATCGTCCAAAAGTCACAAATCTATTGTATGATAGTCGATTCAGTTCTAAACCTTTTAATTATGTCAATTTAGTCTTAAATCTTTTAACAACTTACCACTTAGTCATAAACTTTTCAATTGTACCAATTTAGTCTTAAAACTTTTGATAATTTTTCAATTTAGTTTTAAATTTTTTAGTGATTTGCTAACCTAGTCATTTTGATCAATTTTGACTGAAAATTATTAACATGTCGATCTAATCAATGTTGGATGTCTTACATGGCACGATTAGCGTTGATGCAAACAATTTTTGCAGTTTTTTTTTTTATTATTTTGAATTTTGTTTCTTTTGTTTTCCTTTCCTTTTCTTTCTTTTTTCATTTTCCCTCCATCGGCCATTGTTGGACCTCATTGATGGTTAGCAAAGGTCGCTGGCCTTGGGCGAGGAATGCCCAAGCCTAGGTTGGCAAGGCCTGCCCTTGTTGGATCAGGCGAGGGCTACCCTTGCCATATCCGACATGGGAACCCTTGCCCTCGCTAGCCTAGGGAGGGCAGCCTATGCCCACCTAGGTGAGGGCGAACCTTGCCATCCCAGGCATAGGCATCCTACGCTTGAGGTGGCCGTCGCGACCTAAATTCCTCAGGTTAATGGATTTTTAAGTCTCGGCTTAACTTGAGCTCTCCCAAGCCCTACCAATTGGCAACTTAGGATTTAAATTTTTAATATGCAAAAGTTTTCATACTTGGAGTCGCCACCAATCTATTTGGGGTAAGTCGATTAGAAACCTAAATAAAATATATGGATATATGTTTTATTCCTATAAACCAGAGATTCTAAGCTTGGGGATTTAGTTATGCTAAATCTAGTTTAACGTCATTTTGGTACCTTTTTTTTTCAAAAATATTTATGCATGCAGTCTGGATCCATTTTATTACCTAATCACTAACATGTGACGTATTCATGCGGGTGTGCAAACCACCAATTTAATACTCAAGAAAGTAATAAATAAATTGCAAGATTAGGAGAATGACGTATCTTAGAGTTGCGCAAGTATCTGCATTGTTAATAGGAAATCATACAGACAATCCTAATATGATTTCTAATTAACAAAGCAAGGCACTCAAGATATTCTTTAAGGTTTGCTCTTTATTAAAATGTAAACTAACCTATATGCAATGACGTGCAAAAAATGACATGCGATTAATGCAACCTGGCATGCGAACTATATGTCATGCGATGACGTAATATAATTCTAATGACGGACAAACAATTTATTTTTGGTATTTTTTCAATGAAATTCGGAATAAAAAATGCTCAAATCAACATGCAATCTATCTTTGAGAAAATAATTTGATATATCCTAAAGTGATTCTTTTTTTGGGATTTTTATTAAAATTCGAAATTATTGAATATCCTAAATAATCCATTAAAATTAAAATAATCTCAAATTTAAACTAGGAAATATGCTACTCTAGATCTTAATTTAAATCAAATAATTATCTTATTCTTTGAGATATATTAAGGATTCTTTAAGCATGCAAACTTTTATTTAAATTCTAACTAACATATTTTTGGATTTTCTTTATTTAAAAAAGAAATTAATCAAACAAAGATAACAATCGCACTCAAACAATTCATGCAATCCGCATGATTCTTCTTATCAAATTTGGATTAGGAAAATAAATCAAACTAACGGTCATATCTATAGGGTTATAAATATCGACGGAAAGTTGATTATTCGAATTTGGAAAGCAAATAAAATCTATCATCGTATCCAAGTGATTATGAATAAGATAACGATTTTTTGTATCGCCGCGTATCATACCTTAGGGATAAGGTCGGATAATCGTCCAGATACGTTGCCAAATTGGAATATTGCGGATATCGCAAATATTATCATAAGGTATCTAATCAATCACGCAATATTTAAAATATTCAATAAGAATTTAAATATTTTGAAAATATACCGAATAGAGATTTTTACTTGATTTGTAGATTACTTTCTAAATTTGAATCACTGGCGGATTGGATCGAACTCGGGCTTGCGGATTGGGACGGTGGTGAGTGGACCGGCAGCGATAGCGATGATAAAGCTGGTCGTCGTGATTCTCGATCACAGCTTGGGATGATTGGCAAACCTCAGCTTGATAATGGATCGGCTATGGCACGGCAGGGAGACGATGAAAAGAATTGTTGAGTCTAGCTTGCCGAAATGCTTGCTATGAACTCGCTGGGGTGCTTTGCTGAGCCGAGGAACACGAAAGTGGAAGCTTGAAGGACTTCAGTTCAAAGGAGAGATGAATTGAAGAAGGCCTGTCGGAACATCAGCGAAAGTGTTAGAGAGAGAGGGAGTTGAGCGTGGGGTTGCAGAGAGATGAAGAGCAGAGCGGTGAGAGAGAGAGAGGAGAGAGACAAGTTTTTTCCCTAACATGTGGGCCCTGATTGCCACGTGTCAATTTGTGAGTGGTTGTCTGCAAATCCCACGTAGAGTATTAAACTCACTCAATATTTTCTCGACTTAAGACGATTTTAAAGTCTACCATCTTGAAGTCCATAAATTTAACGACGATAAATTTCTTCAATCCAGTATCTTCCGTTTTGTATTTTTTGTTCAAACTTTCCAACAACTCCTTAGCCATTTTCAGCGGACTATAAACGTTGTAGAGGAAATTGTTCAGACCATTGAGGATATAATTGCGTCACAAGAAGTCAGAATGCTTTCATGTATTTACAGCAGCAACCTTTTCCTTGTTTGTCTCTCCTTCATCCAACTTCGGAGTATCCTCCGTGAGGAACCTTGCCAAGTTCAAAGTGGTGAGATAGAACAACATCTTATGTTGCCATCTCTTGAAGTCAGCCCCATTGAACTTTTTTGGCTTCTCTCCATGACTTGAAACACATGCAATAAACGTCATTGATGTTGTAGCCATGTCTGACACGAAGACAGAAATGATTGAGAAATGCAATTATACAAATACGATACAAATTGTCTTAAGATTGTTGATTATAATAGTGCTTGTATATGCAAAACAAAGTTGTTCGACAAACCTGAAATCACGTTCTGACGAGTAATCCGAATGTCGACGAATGATCCGAGCCCAACGAATTCACATTGTGTCCTTACAATAATTTGTCTCCTCTATCGGTATCCAAGGTTGTTGAACAATTGTCTCTCAGGATAAAACAAATCGCTTTTTCAAAGAAGCGGTACTTTTTTAAAGGAAATGTTTGAATGCAACTTCGCAGAATAATCGCACAAATGACAATGATGAAGAAACGAAAAAAAATGAAAATGTCTAGAGTACGTCGGGAAAAAAGTCTCACGGGAATAAAAAATGCCACGAAGAGTCACCAAACCGAACTAAATAGTTTGGTTATAATTAATGGTGAGTCATGAGTGATGAAGACTCGCTTGCGGTTTCCACTCGGTTCGTGAACAGTCGCGAAGGCTTACTTGAACTGAAGCGATTTTCGTTCGGGCAAACCGAACCTCACAAACAGACATGTTTTTTTTTTTGGTAAAGTACAAACATACATGTTTGTTTGTCCAAAAATAAATAAATAATAATTTCTAACAAAACATGTTTGTTCGAGAAAAAATAAAAAACTGATGGAATGGACGAATGGCGGCAGTGGTGCGTGCGCGGGGAGAATCGACCTTACTTGGCGTAGGTCCTCTCTTTTCCACAAAAGTGGGGTACCTCTTGGGGCCCAAACTCATTTGAGAAACTCATTTGAATAAACTATCTATCATTACAATTTTTATCTAATATGAGACTATTTCCATCTACCTTTCTCATTCACAATTTATGGATTTTGGCTCATGGAATCCATTTTGGAATAGAAATTCTGCTCCAGAATGGATTCCGGAATAAAAATGCGTTTGTTAAAAAATTTCCGAAATGAATTCTGGAGCAATTTTTGCATTCTAGAATAAAAATGCGTTTGTTAAAAATACTTAATTTTAGAATGTATTCTTGATTCCAGAATGCATTTTTTATTCAAGAATGAGTTTTGGGCAAGAAAAAGAGAAGCTACTTTTTGTAGCTTCTCTCTTCCAGAATTGATTCTCCCTATTTTCTCTCTATTTTTCACTAATTTTTCTTTGCATAAAATGCATAAAAATTGAAAAATTCCAGAAAAATTCATAAAAATTTTCAAAAAATAAATAAAAAATTAGATTTCGGGAAAATAGGAAATTTGGTGAATTTTTTTCAAAAAATATAAAAAAATTAAAAATTTCAAAACTTTACAAAATAACTTAGAATATCTTTGGGTACTCACTTTGAGTGAAATTTAATTTTTTTGAGGTGCCCAAAAAAAAATCAAAAAATCAAAAATTTCAAAACTTCACAAAATGACTTAGAATATCTTTGGGCACCCACTTTCAGTAAAATTTAATTTTTTTGAGGTGCCCAAAAAAATAAAAAAATAAAAAATTTCAAAACTTCACAAAATGGCTTAAAATACCTTTGGACACCCACTTTGAGTGAAATTTAATTTTTTTTAGGTGCAAAAAAAAATCAAAAAATAAAAAATTTCAAAATTTCACAAAATGGCTTAGAATACCTTTGGACATTCACTTTGAGTGAAATTTAATTTTTTTTGAGGTGCCCAAAAAAATCAAAAAATAAAAAAATTTCAAAACTTCACAAAATGGCTTAGAATACCTTTGGACACCCACTATGAGTGAAATTTAATTTTTTTGAGGTGCCCAATAAAATAAAAATATAAAAAAATTTCAAAACTTCACAAAATGGTTTAAAATACCTTTGGGCACCCACTCTGAGTGAAATTTAATTTTTTTTTTTTGAGGTACCCAAAAAAATCAAAAAATTCAAAACTTCAGAAAATGACTTAGAATACCTTTAGGTACCCACTTTGAGTGAAATTTATTTTTTTGATGTGCCCAAAAAAATAAAAATAGATTTCTATTCCAGAAATCAATTTCTGAAGTAGAATTAGTCATGTTTTACCAAACAGATTTCTCCTCTAGAAATTAGTTTCTGGCAAGAATTCCAGAAATCAATTTCTGACAAGAATTTGATTTTTGGAGTAGAATAGTTACCATTTGCACTCTAAAATCCCAACAATTACACCATCGCCGTGCATCTTTGCGGGTCCTTAGTGCTCACCCTTAAGCACCGGCCGCAAGAGGCCTGCCCACGAGGCCCGACCGGCCACAGAAGGAGGTCCAACCATATATCTTGCGCCATGCGAGGGGCTTATTCGCATCCCAGGTCGAGCAATAAGCATGTTCCGCGTTCAAGTCCCACCCGTTCTGCTGGCGATAGTGGTAATGGTATGTAGCCCTGACGTTGGAAGCGCTCTGAGCAAGAGCGGCGGCCACCACAGAAACCGAAACTACCATGAAAATGCTGATAAGCCTCCCCATATCATCTGATGTTTTTTCACGTGTTCTTGCGTAAGATTGTGCATCAAGAGGAGGGTTGATTTATAGGGGACGAGAGAGAGAGGGAGCTCTTCTGAACCTATCAAGTTTCCACCTCGGAAGGATTCTGAGCGGCAAACATGAACATATGTCAATGCATTTGTCTTGACTGGATGCAGTTTCCTTCGATATTATCGTGCTATGATGATTGCAAATCCAGTTGCTATACCGAATCGATAACGACATTCGCAAGCATATGCGCAAATAGCATCACGACATGAAACAAATTAAGTAATCTGGATACTCAGATGTTTCCGATCATTGGTTGTTTACTTAGCCAAACAAGGCACACCAGGTTTTTGTCCATTGTAGTGGCTGGATTGTACTCCAGACAATGCTCATATAGGCATATTCTTTCCCAATCCATTCGATTAAGTCAACTATAATTTAGCTCAAAACTTCTTGTGTTGCTGCAACAGTAAGCTTTGAATTCTACAGACCATTTCGTTTTTTCTCTATCCTTGATGATATATTTTCATGTCAAGTCTCCACCATATAGTTGTGATTTTTATTTGTGTGATATTGCAAGGTATTTAAAACGTACTAAAGCTAATCCATTACATTGATTATCGGATGTGTAACCGGACCGTAAGTAAACAACAATTCCAATGAATCAATCTTGCTATACCTTATATCAATAGGTGCAAAACCAATCCATCAAAATCCTCTTCTATTTGAATCATGAAGTACCTCTACCTCGTGAGCTAGCACATTTTCGGGGCCAAAAAGGGATTGGACAGGGTTGGATTATGTACATTTTCGTGACTTTGTACCTAGTAGTACATTTAACGGAAATTATTTTTTTCCCTCGGCGAGATAGATTTTTCATTCCAAAGAAGTATGGTAGTAAACGACACAATCATTGAATGTGAATGTCAATAATAATAGTGATTTCGCAACTAACCGAGACAATTTTCAGAGTTGTAAAATATTATGAAAACCTTATCAACGTTCTCTCAATTACACATTGTATCTTCGACTTTTAAATCTATTATAACACTCTTTAGTCTCAAAATTTGATATTTTGCATTGTCTATTTCAAAAGACAGGTTAACTAAGCGTTGTTCACTTTTTATATTTCTTGCACTCAAAGTATAACTTAACTTAGCCCGATCCTCTAAAATGTATATTTTTGGGTGAGGTTGCAAAGTATATAAGGAAAATTTCTAATATTTCTGTTAAACTGTAACTTCTACCAAAGATACTTTTGAGATTATTCCACGCTTCCACAAATGAGTTGCAGCATTTATTCCAACGCAAGCTTTAGCTTGTTATGACTAATGGAAGACACGACAGCATCAACAAAACTTTTGGTCTCGCTAGACATGATCCACCATTTGGAACTTCTTGTCAGGTCATCGCCATTAACGCAGAGGAACACGATCTCAGAAAATTAACAGGATATACAAGGGAAAAAAGAGATTAGGAATAGGTTTTGCTGATTAGAAGCATTTGTAATTATCGTTATTGTTGCTATTATGATCCTCATGCGGTACGCTCACTATAGAGAACTCTTGAAATGGTTACATTTTGCACGTGCTTTTAGCAAGTTATAAACTGATAGTCCACAATAAGATGGCCCTGAGCGTATCCACTTCCGTCGGTGTCCAACATTTGAAACACGCCGGTGTCCAAATCCAACCCTCCGTTGCTGCACTGGTCGATGATCCTCACTGTCGCCTGAGCTCCGGTCCCCGTGTTGGTCACCTGTGCATGCCAAAGACATAAATCCTTACCTAAAAAGGTCTCTAATTATGGTTTTCTAGAATACTAAGACTACATATATGGATCATACGCTCGGATCGAAGTTATAAATGCGCATATGATTGCATCATCCCCGTGCATCTGTAAGGCTTTTTGGTTCTTACCCTCAAGCAACGGCCGCAAGAGGCCTCCCCGCGAGGCCCGACTGGGCCACAGAAGGAGGTCCAACCGTACTCCTCGCGCCATGCGAGGGGCTCATTCGCGTCCCATGTCGAACAAAAAGCGTGGACCGCGTTCAAGTCCCACCCGTTCTGCTGGGGATTGTAGTCATTGTACGTTGCCAAGACATTGGAAGCGCTCTGAGCAAGAGCAGCAGCCACGACAGAAACCAAAACTACCGTGAAAATGCTAATAGACCTCCCCATATCATCTGATGTTTCTGCTGTGTTCTTGTTTAAGATCGTTGTTCAAGAGGAGGGTCGATATATAGGAGACGAGAGAGAGAGAATTCTTCAGAAACTACCAAATAGTTGATCCCTCGAAAGAATTCTGAGCAGCCATATGAACTGTATGTCTATGTCTTTATCTTAACGTGGATACATTTCCTCCGATTATATTGTTCTGATCACAATGATTGGAACTACACTGGCTACACTGATACGATATCGACATTCAAAAGCGAACGTGCGAATAGCACAACGACATGGAACTAATTTAAGTTCTCTGGATATTCCTGTTGTTTCCGCTCATTGGTTGGTTTCTTGTCAAACAGAGCACACAAAGTTTTGACCATTGTAGCTGCATCGTACTCCAGACAATGCACGTATAGACGACGTCTTTCGAAGTCCATTAGGATTGACAATCATCGCCCGCGCATGGAATTGCACACGAGCTTAACCGGGTCAATGTCTGCACCACCAGCCCCCAAGTCTTTTTAAAATCGACATGTTTAGCACAATCTTCTTGTGTTGCTGCAACATCGAGCTATGAAAAATTTGGTTCTGGGCAACAAATATAACATGTTGTACGAAGTAGGTCGATGTTAAGATTTTATCGACGAGCGCCTTTAGATAATCGCTAAGCTATTAAATAAGGTCAGTTTGCAGCTTTTAATACACTACTTTTCACTTGTCAGTTGAAAATCGAAACATTTGCTATCATGTGTATGCAAGTCACGTGGATGCCTACATGGTAAATCTAATGTCAAGTTAACAAAAACTATGGCCCCGTCAGCTAATGATACTTGAATTTTTAGCGGAAGGACTACATTGATTGGATTTGGAAAATTCAAGGATGAGATTGAAGGACAAAAGTTCAAAGGCTACATTCAACATTGAAGAAAAGTTCAAGAATTACCCCATGTCATTTTCCCTGGCTGAAAATAAGAAAGTGCTTTGAAGAGTAGGGGAGAGGAATCGACAAGGGCACGAGAGATAATTACAAAAGATGAAAAGATGAGATGTTGAAACGGTTTTCCACTCTTTGAGGAATCAATCCACTGTCAAAACTAAATGTATTCGAGTGTATGGTTAATACCACGAAAAACCCCAAATTGGTATACCTGTAACAAATTTACCTCAAACTATTTTTTTGACAACAAAAAATCCTAAACTTGTACACCTATGACAATTTTACCCTGAACTATTTTTTTAACCATAAAAAACCCCACACTAGTATATATGTAATAATTTTACCTCAAAACTAATTTTTTGGCCATCAAAAACCCCAAACTGATACACCTGTGATAAATTTACCTTTCGTTTGTTTCCGTTAAATTTTACTGTCAAATTGCTAAGTTTAATGACACGTGATAATTGACACATGTACCGGTTTTGGGTTTTAGCCCTCTGTTTGTCACAAGTTTACAAATTTGTGATTTTTTGTGATATTAATATAATTTAACGGATACTAACGGAGGGTAAATTTGTCACAAATGTACCGGCTTGGAGTTTTTAGTGGTCAAAAAATTAGTTCGGGGGTAAAATTGTCACAGATGTACCAGTATGGGATTTTTTGTGGTCATAGAAATAGTTCAGGGTAAAATTTTCACAAGTGTACCAGTATAGGGTTTTTTGTGGTCATAAAAATAGTTCGGCGTAAAATTGTCACAAGTGTACAAGTTTGGGATTTTTGGTAGTCAAAAAAATAGTTCGGGGTAAATTTGTCACAGGTATACTAGTTTGGAGTTTTTTGTGATAAAAAAAATAGTTCGGGATAAAATTGTCATAGGTGTACCAGTTTAGAATTTTTCGTGGTATTAACCCTAAATGTTTATACCAAATGTCGCTACTCGCACACATATATAGTTGACTGGCTTTCAACGAATGGCTAAGATATATTAATTTACAATCTAGCGATGATTAATTTCCCTAGTAATGATTTTCTATAGAAAATACCTCTCTACTAACCGGTTGTGTGGCATCTTGTTATTACATCTGATCGTAACGCTGGCCTGTCACAAATTAACGAATATTCAAGGAAAAAGAAATCCAAATAATTTTAAGTTTCATATCTAAAGATCAAATGTTATACCAGGAAAGGGACTCGTCTATTCCGTGGAATAGAACAAAAAGGTTTCCTAAGATTTTCCCCATGGCATCTTATCATTAACCAACATCAACATTTTTTCACAGGATACAAAAGAAGGAAATTTTTTTCCAAGGGAAGAGACTAGTAGTAGGTTTTGCTGATTTGAAGCACTTATAATCGTTATGATCTCCATGCGGTACACACACTACAGAGAACTCTCGAAATGGTTGCATTTTGCAAGTGATAAACTGATAGTCCACAATAAGATGGCCCTGAACGTATCCACTTCCGTCCGTGTCCAACATTTGAAACACGCCGATGTACAAATCCAACCCTCCGTTGCTGCACTGGTCGATGATCCTCACTGTCGTTTGAGCTCCGGTCCCTGTGTTGGTCACCTGCGCATGCCGAAGACATGAATCTTTACCTAAAAGGTCCGCTAAATATTGTTTTCTAGAATACTAAGGCTACATTTATGGATCACATGCTCGGATTGAAGTTATAAATGCGCATAAGATTGCATCATCCCCATGCATCCGTAAGGCCTCTTGGTTCTTAACCTTAAGCGATGGCCGCAAGAGGCCTCCCGCTAGGCCCGACCGGGCCACAGAAGGTGGTCCAACTGTACTCCTCGCGCCATGTGAGGGGCTCATTCGCGTCCCACGTCGAGCAAAAAGCATGGACAGCGTTCAAGTCCCACCCGTTCTGCTGGGGATTGTAGTCATTTTACGTTGCCAAGACATTGGAAGCGCTCTGAGCATGAGCAGCGGCCACGACAGAAGCCAAAACTATCACGAAAATGATAATGACCCTCCCCATACCGTGTGATGTTTCGTATATGTTCTTCAGTAAGATCGGTGTCCAAGAGGAGGGTTTATGTATAGGGGACGAAAGAGGGAGAGAGCTCTTCAGAAACTACCAAATGGTTGACCCCTTGAAAGAATCCTAAGCAGCCATATGAACTTATGTCTATGTCTTTAGCTTGGCTAGATACATTTTCCTTAGATATTACCGTGCTGATCACGATGATTGGAACTCCAGTGGCTGCACTGCTACGACAACACGTGCAAATAGCGCAGCGACATGAATTAAAATTAAGTGCTCTGGATGCTCCAATTGTTTCCGCTCATTGGTTGGTTACTTGCCAAACAAAGCACACTAGGTTTTTGTCCATTATAGTAGCTGGACTGTACTCCAGACAATGTTCATATAGACAAATGCTTTCGAAGTCCATTAGGATTGACAATCATTGCCCCCGCATGGAATTGCATACGAGCTTAACCGTGTCAATGTCTGCACCACCAGCCCCTAAGTATTTTTGAAAACGATTAGCGAGTCAACTAAAGTTGAGCTCAAACTTCTTGTGTTGCTGCAAGTTTGAGCTATGAAAAACTGGTTCTGGGCAACGAATATAGCATGTTCTACAAGATAGACCAATGTTGAGATTTTTATCATGAGCGCCTTTTGGATAATCGTTAAGCAATTTAAATAAGGTCAGTTTGCAGCTTTTAATACACTACTTTGCTTATGTCATTTGAAAATGGAAACATTTTGTATCATGGGTTTGCTGCTAACAGGTGCCCCAGTACACTCATTAACGAGATCTTAATATATGAGATATCATAAGAAAATTCATTGTCATGTAAAAGTAATTCTTGTGTAATTTTCAGAACGCATCAATGAAGGTTCAACAAGAAGAACAAATGTTCCTTCTAGCTATTTTATAAGGGAAGAAATGACATAAGATGTCCACGAACTTTTCTTTAATGTTTCAAGTGGTTCCTTAAATTTTCGAAAATCCGCTCAATGTAGTCCTTCAATTACGTACATCACCACATTTTTTTCACGTGGACTGCCACGTTAACATTTATTGGGCCATAATAATGATGTGGACTGCCATGATGTTTTCTCAAGTTAGCAGATCTTTTCTTTCCTTTCTTTTTGGGCCAAAATAATGAGAAAAATATATCGTGGAAGCCACATGTAAACCATGCGGACACCTACATGGCAAATCTTACGTCAAGTTGACAAAAACTATGGCCACTTCAGCTGACAATATTGAAATTTTATAGCGGAAGGACTGCATTGATTGGATTGAACAAAAAAAAGGTTCAGAAACTCTATTGAATATTGAAAAAAAGTTCAAGAATTATCCATGTCATTATCTCTTACTGAAAAGAAGAAGTTGTTCTGAACAATAGGGGAGGAGAATTGACAAGAAGACAAAAGGTGAGATGTAGAAGTATGAATCAATCCACGGTCATAACTGATCGTATTGAAGTGCATTCGTAAATTTTATATGAAATGTTGCTAAGCATATATACCATCAAAATGTTTTCAATGAACAGTTAAGATTTATTTATTTGCAATCTAGAGATGATCAATTACCTTGCTAGCGAAAGAACTATAGAAAATCCCAGTGTACCAACCGGTTTTGTGGCATCATGTAGTTATGTCATCTGATAGTAAAGCTAGCCCATCACAATTAATGACTATTCGGGGAAAAAGAAAACCAAAGGCTCACGCAATTTCCAACTTCTAAATGGCTATAACATTCCATAACTTACTGAGTTGATGAAAATAATCTCAAGAAAACTTATCGATTAAAATCACAAATGGAAATGCTGAAAGTTCTATTTATTAAAAATGCAAAAACCACACATTATCATGAAAATATAAGATTGTCCGTGGTAGTCAAAACAACGATTTCACAACCTTATATTATTTTCCACTCGTTTTTATGCAGACTTCATTTCCTCTCTTCTATTTACTAATGTGCTCAAGTTGATTTTTATTAAGGATTTTTTTGTAGTGAGTTTGTATCTTGTAGTTTAACTTTGTTAATTAACATATTTTAAATATAAATTATACTTATAAGAGTTCAAGAAAAACTCGAATTAAAGAATTGTATACTACAAGGAGTTATTCCAGATTAAACTTTGGAGAAATATTGTTAATAAATAAACTTTATCGATATTGTTTTAAATTAAAATCTCGATCATTAAATTTATCAAAATGCTCGTATCTTAGATGATTCTTGTAAAAAAGCAATGAACATGTAAACTTCTCCAATTTGAACCTAAAAGAAGAAGAAACGATAGTTCAGGAAAGGTAAATTGAAATTACTAGATCTATTGGTCTATATGAGATGAATAAGTTTTCCTCTTTCATCAATCTTACCGGTAATGAAGTCTCAATGACGGCTATTTTGGGCCATTTAAATTTTAGGTTGTATCTACAACTATTTGAGGGGTAATAGCGTGAGCCATAATTTAATGATGAAAGATCAAAAGTTATAACTAAAAAGGGACTCGTCTATTTCGTGAAAAGGAAGCAAATATTTATCAGATATACCCATGCCATTATATCATTACCAACATCTAAATTTTTCACATGATATAAAAGGTGGAAGTATATTTCAAGGGAAGAGATTGGCGATGGGCTTTGCTGATTGAAAGCACTTACTGTCGTTGTTCTTTATTGATATGATCTTCTTGTGGTACACATATTATAGAGAACTCTTGAAATGGTTGCATTTTGCATGTGCTTTTAGCAAGTGACAAACTGATAGTTCACTATAAGATGGCCTCGAGCGTTGCCATTTCCATCAGTGTCCAACCTGCGGAACACGCCGGTGTCCAAATCCAACCCTCCGTTTCTGCACTGGTCCACGATCCTCACTGTTTCCTGAGTTCCGGTCCTCGTGTTGGTAACCTGTGCATGCCAAAGACATAAACCTTTGCATAAGATTACATCATCGTGGTACATCTTTGTGGCTTCTTAGTTCTTACCCTTAAGCACTGGCCGCATGATGCCTGTCCGCGAGGCCCGATTGGGCCACAGAAGGCAGTCCAACCGTACTCCATGCGCCATGCGAGGGCTTATTCGCGTCCCAGGTCACGCAGTAAGCGTGGGCCGCGTCCAAGTCCCACCCAATCTGCTCGGGGTTGTAGTCATTGTACGTTGCCAAGACATTGGAAGCGCTCTGAGCAAGAGCAGCGGCCACGACAGAAACCAAAACTACCATGAACAAGCTAAAAAGCCTCCCCATACCATGTGATGTTTTTGATGTTTCTGATGCGTTCATGTAAGATTGTGCTTCAAGAGGACGGTGGATTTATAGGGGACAAGAGAGAGAGAGCTCTTTCAAAATTATTAAAGTTCTCTCTCTTGAGAGCTCTTTCGAAATTATTGAAGTTACCCGTCGGAAGAATTCTGAGCAGCCGTATCGACACGAGAACATATGTGTCTGTCTTTATCCTGACTGGAAACTGTTTTTCTTTGTGGACATACATGCTGTCATGGAGTCCCCCCATAACCAAGATTAGTGGGCGGCAATACAGATTCAACGTGTGAACACTAATTCAGTCAGATTAACTCAGTCATACTTTTCAAGAAAAGTCCCCCACACAAAGTTTTCACACATTTAATTTAAGTTTAACCGATTTTGTTTACCAATTCTTTAAAAATAGAGGTGATCATGAAGCCGGTCCAAATGTTGGGCTTAATGTACCCATAACATAAAATGTACAGATAATTGTTTGGGCTGGGTTGGGCCAACCCGATTCAAATTTGGACATGCCGAGCTTTATCTTGTAAGGACATTGCCCAAATTTGCCCATTTGCTTTTCGGGTCTAGGCGGGCTGAATGGGCTGCCCTCCTATTGATCACCTCTATCTTTAGATGGATTCTGTAAATGCTACATGTGTTCCGATATCACAGCTCATCTAAATTTTTTTTTTGTTCTCAATGAACCGGCCTATTCAAAACTTTTGTATTTTTTGGGACTGGTAAGGGCGAGAACAAGCAAAAAGAGATTAACGTTGTCGACCCTCATGGAGTTGGAATAATCTTTAGTTTGAAAATTGGTTGCAGAAGGGACTAGCACTTCAAAGAAAAAAGTTTTTACCACTTAACTCATCCCTATGATCAAAAGGTTGAATTCTATCTTGTTCGGTCCATGTGCAATACAGATTTCATTATCACCGCAGCTAAATTGGATGATTGCCACGTAAGTTTAATTTCACATCTAATTACGACTCCAAGGTTTTGATAAGACCAAGGTTGCCCGTGGTGGTGGAGGGCCAAGAAGACCAAGTCACGTGTAATTATATAAGCAGGAGACTTCATAGAGAGAAATAAGCAATTAAGTAGACCAATGTTTTGATACTTTTAGGGCACTGCTCGTGCATGCACTATTAGGTACAGAAATTTTGATTTTTCAAAATGTGGAGCATAAGTAAAATATATCGGTGTTAAGAATTTAATGGACGAGCGCCCTCAGATAAATTTGTTAAGCAATCACATAAGGCTAGTTTGCGGCTTTTGATACGTTACTGTCCTCATGTCAATTCAAAATTGAAACATTTTCTGTCATGCGAATGCTATGATGGTAAAATGTTACTTTTAGCTATTTTTTAAGTGAAGAAATGATATGGGTTAACCATAACTTTTCTTCAATGTTAATGCGGTTCTTTGAACTTTTTTTATTTTTCTTCAATATTGACGTGAACTATCACGTTAGCGTTTGTTTGGTCAAAATATTGATGTGAACTGCCACGTCGTTTTTTTAAGTTAATATATCTTTTTGTTTTTTTTTCCTTTCTTCTTGGGCCAAAATAGGCTGCGTTTGGAAATACTTTTGGGGAAAGTCTTTAGGGAAATGTAAAAAACTTTAAGTTGAAGAAGTTTTTCAAAATGCGAATTGTGTTTGGTAAGTTGTAACTTAAAAGTTCCTTGCAAAGCAACTTTGGGTAAAATAGCGTTTGGAAAAATTATACTTGCAAAGCTCTTTTTTTATTTTTTATTAAAGAAAAGTTAAAACCCTTCCCCGGAGCCGGCGAAGGGCAGGCGGCCGCCGATGACCTAGATCTTGCGCTGGGCAGCTGTCGTTTGATCTGGGTCACCGATGGCCCTCAAAGGTCGTTTAGGTTGCGCGACCTCAGCGGCCCTCGCCTGGGTCGACGGATCTGGGTCGCGCAGCCCCTTGCGGCGGTCATGCGGCCCCTCGTGGCGATCGTGCCAGTCCAGGCGACGGTCACTAGGTTGCGCGACCACACCGGTCCCCCTCCGGCGGTTGTCATCCCCTCACAGCCACGCCGACCGAGGTCCAAGCGAAGAAGATGATGAACAGTAGCAGCGAGGCTAAATCCAAACAATAAAAAATTAGACGAGGTAGTTTTGGAAGAAAATATTTGTCATTTACCGGCACTGTAGCATGCCGAAAATGTTGAAATGCCCAAGGCACCTCCTATGGTGCCTTGGGCTTTTGGCCTTTTGAAGGCCGACTTTGGCTCAATGGGTCTTGAAAAAATAATTACCAAACACCAAAACTTAGCCCAAGGGACTTTGGATGCCTGAAGTCCCTTGGCAAAGTGGTTCCCAAACGAAGCCATAACGAGGGATTGCAGGATATATCGCGGAAGGCACATTTGAGCCACGTAGAAGTCTGTTGAGGTTGATATCTTGTATTTTATTATTCAAGAGATTATGAGGTGATTTCAAAAGGTCCCATGACGACTGGACAGCACGGGGGTCCCGCTGGCATTTTATATTCAGTCATAGAATAATTTATATGGAAAAACTAAATATTTTAGGCTATGTGGGCAATTTTGTAATTTGTGCCATGTAGGGTTTCGCTATATATATTTAGGGCGAAATGGGTCTCTAGAAGAGAGGTAGGAGGTGAGAAAGAGCGGGTGTATACTTTTACGTTATTAGTGAAACGAATCTTTTCTTCCCGTGAACATAGGTAAGTGAAACATCTCTTTTGCTAAACCACGTAAATTCTTGTGTTGTACGAATTTCCATTTTTTTGTTGCATCATTAATAGGATCGAATTTAGATAGTCGATAAAGCCAAGACGGCAAATCTAATTTCTAGTTAACAGAAATACTGGCCTCATCGGCTAACAATGTTAAAAAATTTTATGGAAGGACTACATCGATTGAATTTTTGATCAAAGACTAGATTGAATACAAAAAAATTTTAACCACCCGCCTGGGTGGCGCTGCTGGAGTGCGCACTCTTCCTCTCGCAAAAGGTTGAGTGTTCGAATTTCGGGCGCTGCAGGGTGACTTAACCGGTGGCACGTATGTGGTGGCTAGTACGTGTCGCCTCCAGGATTTACTCCCCGGCTGTCGACCGTGCGGGGGTTCTCTGGGTTATTAAAAAAAAAAAAAGAATACAAAAAAATTTAAAGGCTGCATTGAACATGAAAAGAAAGTAGAGGTGATTGAGGAATTACGTCATGTCATCATCCCTTATTGTAGACACGAAAGTGTTTCAAAGAGTAGGGGACGGGAATCGACAAGAAGAATGGGCACAAGAGATTTTTACAAAAGGCGAGATGCGGACGTGGTCTTCGACTTTCGGAGGAATTATCCACCGTTATAACCGATTGTAGTCAAGTGCATTTTGTCGTAAATTTCATACAAAATTTTGTTATACATATATAATTAAAAATATTTTCAACGGATGGCTAAGATTTATATACTTGCGATCAAATTATGATCAATTTTCCTAATAACGCCATGATGCTAACCGGTTTTGATTATGTGATCTGATAATAGAGATGGCCCTTCACAATTATTGAGTATTCGGGGAAAAGGAAATCCAAATAGTTTTAATGTGGAAGGATCAAAATTTATACATTCCTGAGACATTCCTATGGCATCATATCATAAGCAACGCCACCAGTTTTTACATGATATGAAAGATGGAAGTATTTGGGAGTCACAACCTCAATTTGGATTTTAAACTTTAAGAGAATTAACAGATCTAATGAAACTAATTTTACTGAAAAAATTTAAGTTATCGAGTTATATACGGTTGATTGGATCCGCCTCATTTGTGAGGCCCAACTGACATATAAAACAAAAAAAAAAGTTGTAAAAGCAAACAAAAGAAAAAGAGAGAGGTGCCGCTTCGTGGAGAGCAAGAGACGAGAGAGAAAAAAAGAGCGAGAGAGAGAGAGAGGGAGAGCTGCTCACCGAGGCACGTAGAGAAGAGGGGAAGAGAGGAAAAAAAGGCTGCGGCGTTGCGGCCCTGATCCGATGGTCAAACCATGTTGGAATTGGCTCAAATTTCAGTACATTGTCCGTGAAACCAAAGATTACAAGTTGATCGATTGTATTTGGTAAGTACCTTCTCTAAATTCTCAATTACGATTTGGATTTCGTTTTTCATTTGTATTAATTCATTTTCGTAGTGATGAAAAAACTATTGTATTGTTAATATTGAGCCTCTAGTATATAACTAGAGAAGAACCCTTTTTGTATGCTACTATTCTTCGTGATCAGTAGAAATTTATTGGTCGTGCATGATTTTTCCTACATTGAATTCATGTTAAATTTTAGTGTTGCCGTTGCCTTTATCCCCTTATCATTTCAGTATTATATTTACATATTGTAAGGTTGTATTGCTGGAATATATTCCTAGTTGTTGTTGGGAATAAGTTGATTTTGGTCGATTTAGTTTTGGGGAAGATATTCATTCTGGATTAGGTTAGTTTTTGGTGAATTGTTATCCAGTTCTCCCCGAC
The DNA here is from genome assembly GCA_024500025.1 of Syzygium aromaticum. Taxonomy (NCBI): domain Eukaryota; kingdom Viridiplantae; phylum Streptophyta; class Magnoliopsida; order Myrtales; family Myrtaceae; genus Syzygium; species Syzygium aromaticum. The sequence continues at coordinate 35,220,992 of CM044892.1, forward strand.
ACGTACGAAGAAGAAAGAGTTACCAGCCGAGCAAACATCTAAGAGAAATCATGAGTTAGACCTCAAGAATGCTTGCAAAACGTTAAATAGTTTACCGTACTGGCACGAAAATTAAAACGACAATTTTTAAGATAATATAGTCAGGGCTTTTCTTTATCTATCGAGGAGGGCGCGAATAAACAAACGATATCGGTAACCCTCGTTAAGCTACCATAGAGGAAATCTGATTCTAGTCACAATTATATCCATTGAAGTCGAGATCCTAAAAAGAGCCCGGAGAGCCTAGACCCGGAAGGACGAGCTCGTCACTGCAGTCGTAGCTAATAGCTAAATGCTAGTTGGAATATGACCTTGACGAGGACTATTATCTTGAGGATGGTCGTACAAGCGACTACGTCCTCATCGACTTAGGCTAATCTTTACTTCGAAAACTGGTTGCTGAATTGGGTCCGTGTGCAATACTGGTTTCATGATCACCGCAGTTAGATTGGACGATTGCTTCCCGAATCTAATTATGAGTCCAAGGTCATGATGAGATTAAGATTGCATGTGATTGGATTTCATTGAAAATGGAATCGTCATAAGTTCAAGGGGACCGGAACTGCAAAGATGACCCATCACGAATCAATATCGGCTTTCCAGTTGTACCTTGGAAAGGGTCTCGTGTGTTTCGTGGAAATTGGACAGGATATTCCTAACATATTCCCGTGGCATCACATCACAGCCAGCATCTTACATTTTTCACATGATACAAAAGATGGAAGTATGGGGAATCCCAAACTCAATCTGGAGTTCAAAAGTTTTAAGAGAAGTAGTGCATCGAGTGGAACTAATTTTACTAGGAAAAATGTAAGTTATCGAGTTATGCGCGGAGCAAAAAGAGCTAACGAGCCGAGCAAACTAGTTAGGACTATTGTAACAAAAAAATCTCCTCTCGAAACCCTAGTTCTTGATGATAGGTCGGACCTTGCGAAAGCTTTCCATAATTTAAAATGTTGTACCATATCGGCACGAAAATTTGAATAACATCTTTAAAATAAAATCGCTAATATCATTGGAAAAAAAATTGGACATGAGCATTATTATTATAATGGGCAACACAAGCAAGTTCTCTGAAAAATCGCTTTCACATGAATAATGCAATTTCCTCATTGATGTCGACTGCACCATTTGGCAGAATGGTACGATGGCTCCATTTACCCTCCGGGTGAACTTTCTTTACCATCAATAATGCAACTTTATCTCACTTGTACGTACAATTTTGTTTTGATTGGTAACTTTAGCAACAATAATGAACTTTAGTACAATTATTGACACCCTAGTCTTCGCATCTCGATTTTCGCAAAATTATTTCGGTAAATTTCGTTCTGAAAAAAGAAAATAATTTTGTGCCTAAGACATAAATTTCATATATATAATTACATCTATATATAATACCATTAGACACGGCTTACATGGGAAAATAGACAAAACAAGAGAGTGGACAAATCATACTTGCGTTTTATATGATAAGAGTCCCCTAGAAGGTGCGAAGAAAAGCACCCATTTTTTTTTTTTTTATATTATAAGATCAGTCAACGATTGTAATTAAGTACACATAGGCATAGGAACCAAAACTCTGTACCGATCACCCACTGATTCTGATTATGAAAGTCCCATGGATTAACAGCTCACGAAGACGTAGTTAGCCAGAATATAGCCCAAATGGTATCCTTCCTTCGTCGTGTCTAGCATTCGGAATACCTTGGCGTCCAATTTCAGCCCTCCGTCGCTGCAAGTGTCGACGATCCTCACCGTCGCCTTAGCTCCGGTTTTCGCGTTCGTCACCTGCCATGCAGAAGAACACCATGAATTAAACCTAAGTTTCAAAGAGGAACGCACGAGGGTTTGAAACACCAAACGAGACGAAAAGATTGATTGCTCATTAACCAAACTGAGAAAGAGGGTGGGAGGGGGGGTGCTGCTCACGTTCAAGCATTTGCCACAGGCCGCTTTCCCTGTCGGCCCTGCCGGGCCGCAGAACCCGGTCCAACCCCACTTCTGGAGCCACGCCATCGACTGGTTCGCGTACCACGGCGCGCAGTAGGCGTGCGCGGCGTTCAAGTCCCAGAGGTTCTCCACGGGGTTGTAGTAATGGTACCTCGCCTTGACATTGGAAGCGCTCTGCGCGCTAGAGGCTCCGGCAACGCATGCCAAAACCACTAGGAAGAGCCTCAACTTGTGATCACCCTCCATTTCTTGCTCTCTCTTTCTGCCCTTTGATGATTTTCTGTGAGGTTTTCGCGAGGAGGGTGACAGAGATTTATATACGAGGGGGATAAGAAGTGGAGCATTGCGGGATAGCCCTTGCGATTCGGCACAATTTAGGGCCACTCGACGTGGGAGGTGGGGTTCTTTGAACTGTGATGGTGACCACCTTTGATGTTTCTAGGGTTTTTACACAGCTTTATTAAAAGGAAAGAGCTTTGGACTCTTTTTCCTTTCGCACGACACGACGTTCGGACATGGCGTAAAGGAAGGTATCGACTTGGGATCGTTGGACGCGGAAACACATGCGCTCGAATCGCGGGCACTACTCGTTCGATCGGATGGCTGTGTTATAATATTTAAATAATTAATCACGTCTTCATATAACAATTTAAATTTTAGAATAATTGAAAGTAGTCCCATAAAACTTTACATGATATCAAATAGAAGGTAATAAGTTCAAATCATTCTACACATTCATCTAACCACAATGATCTACTAAACCACAAACAAAGTTCGGCAGTTCATGTTATCAAGTGTAAGACGATTCGATGGTGTTCTTGAATTATCCCCCTTACGCAGGCAATGATATGGCAAGGAATGGCAAGGTAGAGAAGTCAAAAAGAAGATAGGAGAGCCATGTTATTGCGTTTCATTTTCGTCACATCAGTCTCCGATCCTTCTGGGAAAAGGAATTTGTGTGAGGCAGGGAGTAACTAATACATCAAGCAACAGACCTGTGGAAAACCTATGCGATGTGACCCTAATTGAAAACTGGTAATTTTTAAAAAAGGCTTAATATTACGAAAAACTTCATACTGGTATGTTTATGACAAATTTATCATAAATTAATTTTTTGACAATAAAAAATTCCAAACTGTACACTTGTGATAAATTTATCTTCAATTAATTTTCATTAAATTTTACTGCTAAATTGCTAAGTTAAATGACACGTGGCAAATGATAGATATAGTAGTTTGGAGTTTTACCCTCCATTTGTCATAGGTGTATAAGTTTGTAGTTTTTCGTGATATTAATCAAATTTAGCAGAAACTAACGGAGGGTAAATTTATCACAAATGTACCAATTTGAATTTTTTAATGGTCAAAAAATTAGTTTTGAGTAAATTTGTTACATGTGCACTAATTTGGAATTTTTGTAGTATCAATCCTTTCAAAAAAATTTGGGAGTAAAGTTAAATGAACCCAATTATGTGGTACCATAGAAAAGGCGAATAGTTGGGATCGGAGGGTCCTCCATTCACGATGGTTGGATAGCGACTGAAACACGGAGCACAACGAAAGGCTTATCTTAAAGCCGAATTTGGTACATTTGGCGGAAATTTCAGAACGGCATACACGCGTATCATCTTAACTTAACTAGGGCCTTCAGGCTAACGTTAGAGAGGTTTGAGCTCAGCTTCTAAGTGCAGGTCTAATGGAGAATCCAAGATCGAGGAATCACTTGTTCGAATCGAAACCGAGTGTGTCGGATCCGAGTCCATCTCAGCTGTCGATCACGCGTGGTCAATGCAAAGTTTTTCTTCTTTTGTCTCGGAACCGATTTGACTGGCTAGCTGCAATAACGCTAACACATGGAACACCATAGAAAGCAAGCTAGTCAAACCTCGCATAATTTGATTGTTGGAGAAAGGATGAGAGAATGTTTTGGACTGATTTAGACCGCTTCTGACGGCACAGGCACAATAGTAGCTTTCAGACTATTTAGGAATTTAATACTTAACCTTGCAATATATACCTTTTTTATCCCCGATAAGTTAGATAGGAAGAGGTAATAGATAATTCGAGAATACATGATCATTTATAGTGTTCGATTACAAGATTAAAAGTGCAGTCTCGTTAGTTGACGTAAAAGAAAATGGTGTTGTCATAGATCGTCTCTGACGTCATCTCTTTTGAAATCGATATTTTGAGCTCCATAACTCTTATGACCTTATGACCTAGCAAAACATCGCGCGTTATTTGAGCGGGTTCGTCTAGCCGTCGCGTCTAATTAGTAAAAAATTGCAAGTAACAAAAAGGGTAAGAATAAGACAAATTTCTTCCGAGGCCTGGTGGTAAATAATAGGACTCGTGAAACATGTGCACGAAATCGCTCATCCACACAATCCAATTGGTACAAAGATAAGATTTACTGTCTCATGAAGAGCACAGTCGTGTCTGCAAGCTCTGCAATCTCCGTGCAGATGAATTATTATTGTATGCTTCCAAATCCACCGACGCTATACAATAATTACATATATCCTTCAGTTTTTTTTCTTTACTTTGCAATGTATGGTTTCAATCAATCGGATTTCTCCGAAGATACTTTCGATTTTATTTTCCTTTCTCAATTATATGTCAAGTTTGCTTTCCCCGGCGAAAGTGATGCCTAGCGAGCCCGCCTTGGCTCGGGCGAGGACCGGTCTCGCCAGATTTGGCCAGAGGAGCCGTCGCCCAGGCGAGGATCGACCGAACCTCACCTGTGGCAAGTGACAACGACCCCCGTCCAAGTAAGGCTAGCCTACCCGGCCATGGTCGGTGGTCGGTCAGCGGCAAAAAGTAGAAGAAATGAAAAAAGAAAAAAATCAAAAATTATGAAAATATGATTAAAAATTGTCCAAGATAGCACCGGCAGTGCCATGTAAGCTGGCCGACGTCCACATCAGCATTATTCGGCCAAAATAGCTAGAAGGATTAAATTGACACTAAGTCAAAAGGTTTAGAACTAAATTGGTACAAATGCAAAATGTTTAGGAATTTTATGACACTTTTCCCAATTTTGATTTAGGTGGACTTTAAAAGCATGAAATAGAACTCTACATATCATAACTACGTTGTATTATTTGAGGTGATCTGTATTTGGTTATACTGCTACATCATATAAATTTCTTTACTGCATTTAGTGAAATTTTTTGTAATGAAGCCAGCTATGTTTTATAGTATGTATTTCAGAAAGGTCTAGAGGAGAAGCTACATTTAGCTTTAAATGACGTAAGAGATACGCATGTCTTCTTATTTGGGTCAATATATATACGTATACATGTGTGCTGATTCGAAAATGTAGCTTACCTGCAAAAATTCGACTTATTTATGATATGTGCATAGCTTAAACGAAACCATTTGGGTTTGACTTACTGTTTAGAAGAAGACTTGTATGTGCGGGCTAGGTTCCATAGTCCAAGAAGCCGAATTCAAGTTTCATATACAGCCCACCCGCCCAGGTTTTAACTCGCATCTTATTTGATTCATGAGGTTAGTGGGGTATTTTATGGGCTCAAAAGTGGTGGCGTTCCTCATCATTAGAAAAAAAAAATCAAATTTAATTTGTCCTATTTAGAAGACGACAGACGAGTAAAGATATTATCAATGTCCTTTTTTGGAAGCATTTTTTCTGTCATTTAAGCAAACGATGAAAACACAAGGCTTGTTCTGTAATATATCAAAAACGTGTTTTTGTTTCTTTCTCCTTTCCAACTGCTCTCGTTTCTTGTCTTCTTCCTTGGTAAGTACAAAGGCGGCATCTTGAAAGTAGCTTCTGATATCGAACTAGAAACAGTAGGACTTCACATGAGTGACTGATTAAGCAGTTCTATGTCAAGAAACGATTTGCATTCCTCGAGTGATGCGGCTTTATCAAGGTACATGGGTGGCGTTCTTATCATGGAGCAATGCTTCTGGGTTTGTTTCCCTGATCTCTGCTGTCTTTCGCGGCATAGTTCCTTATGTTGCAGGTCCCGAACGTTGGCGAGGAAACAGAAGCATGCATATCGAGTTGGAGGTGTTAAACTCATCGAGTTACGATTGCCTGGCTTTTGGTTCCGATTCCGCCTTATTTCACCTGTGATGCTTAGGCTAAGAAGGTGACCATAATCGTATATAAAGCACATGTCAGGCATAGAACTTTGCACACTTAATAACAGGGGCAATAGAGAGTATTCTCAACATGAATATCTTTCTTGATGATATAGTGTTCTTACTTAAAATGATATCATTAATTTAGAAAAACAAAGATAGTTTTAATAGCTTATAGCTTATTTCAATAAATTTTTTTATATTTTGCTCTCAGTTATGAAGAAACTCAACAGAATAAAAAAATCATGATACTCTTACAAAGTAAATAATATCTATCATAAGAATACAATCAAATTCTTAATAAAAAGTATTGAAAACCACATTTTATTAAAAGATAGACCATTTACGTTTTATTTAGCTTTATTACCTGCGATTGGGATACACTTATTTCTAATAAGATATCTTTCATGGATTCAACAAATCCACTTAATTCAGGACAATCATGAAAGCAATTCGATTTAAAAGTTCACTCAATTCGTCATTGATATGTATCAACATATCAACAAGAAACTAAAGTTCGTGAACTTTTGTTTCTTGAACTGTAATTTTTTATATCTTTTATCTCGTAATTTAAATAATTTTTTTTGCTTAATGGATAAAGAGATATGGTCTTAAGTTTTAACTTAGCCAAAGTTTGAAAATCTCATTTAAAGAAGGGCTTGCTATAGAAATCCATGTACCCTGAAGTTTCCAGTAATGTTGGTAAGCTTAATAGAGGAAATCTAATTTTATGAATACTAGAAAATTTCCATATGATTAATAAATTTGCACGTAAAAGAAACTACAATATATTATCCAGTGACAACGAGAAGCCTCTTCAGGTCCAAAAGTAACTTTTCATGCCACAAAAGTAAGTACGTGCTTATAATTAACTACTGAACTTTTTCTTAGATAATTAAGTTTTGTTAGTGAATAACTTAACTTTCAAGGTATCAGAACTAGGTTGTCTCACAAGCAACTAAAAACTTTTCACGTTGCTAGAAACTTTTGATATATCATTGTAATTAGGGAAAATTCTAAATAAGCATATGAAGTGTCCTTATTTTCTCAAATAAGGGCTTGAAATAAATCTTATTTCAAAAAAGCGCCTAAAGTGGCAATGGCAGTTCAAATAGGGGCCTTAACTCACCAGTTGGCTAAATTTTTCGGCTGGTCAAGGGCATTTCCATCTAAAGAATATTTTAACCCGAATTTTAGTTACATTAGATTAAAAATTAAAAAAAGGTAAATTTTTTTTAAAAAGAAAAAAAAATAGGTGGGAGGGTTGGGGCCCTCGCCGAGGCATCGGTGACCCCTGCCGGCCATGGTCAACACCCCATTGGCGATGGAACGGTAGCCATAGGTGAAGAACCTGGGTTTTTGTGTGCGCGCGCGCGCGTGTTTTTAAGTTTTAGCCTTTTTCTTCTTTTTTGAGTTTGTCTTTTTTCTATGGAAAAAATTTTGAATTTTTTAATCTGATATAATTAAGATTTTGTGTAAAAAATAGGATTCATATCAAATTTACTTCATTTTAGTGTTTTAGTTAACCTTAACGCCATGTGGGAGAGATAAAATATTTAAAAAATCATGTTAGCATTTTCTATTAGTCAAATTGGATGGAGTTAGTAGAAGGACTTGATTAAAAAAATCGAGACCTTGGCCAAGGCTTGCAAGCCCTCACCGGTTGCTAGCGAGGGTTGCCTCGCCTAGGTCTTCGCTAGTTGCATGTGAGGCAATCCTCACCTACATCTGGTGAGGGTTGGCCTTGCCTGTGGTAGGTGAGGGTCACCAAGGTGAGGCTGGCCCTCACCTGTGGTTTTCGATGGCGACCTCACCTCCGGTGGCTGGCCATCGCTTGACACCGGCCACCAACAAAAATAAAAGAAAAAAAAGGAAAAATAAAAAAATAAAAAAGTAAATGATGAAAACGCCTTTGGCCAGCCGGTGAGGTCATGTCATTCTTTGAGATTAACATATTAAAAAAAAAAATCACATTAACATTTTCCATTAGTCAAATTGGACGAAATTAGTAGAAGGACTTGATTAAAAATATCAAATCCTTGGCTAGGGCCTGCAAGCCCTCATCGGCCGTTGGCGAGGGTTGCCTTGCCTAGGTTTTTGCTGGTTGTGGGTGAGGCGATCCTCACCTACATTTGGCGAGGGCTATCGTTTCTTATGGTTTTCGATGGCGACCTCACCTAGCCTCTTCAGGTATCACCGGTGGCTAGCCATTACTTGAGACCGGCCATTGGCAAAAATAAAAGAAAAAAACAAAAAAAAGGAAAAGAAAGACAAAAAGGGAAAAAAAAGTAGGATGAAAATGCCCTTGGCCAGCTGATGAGGTCAAGTCTTTCTTTGAAACTGACATGGCCACTTCAGGTCTTTATTAGAAATAAGTTCCACTTCAATCTATTATTTGGAGAAATGAGGACACTTCATGCCCTTAATTGAAAAAAAGTCCACTTTATATCTTTATTTGAGAAAATGATGGCACTTCATGCCCAAAGTAAATTTTGCCTCATTATTATTAGTTTTATAAAAAAAAGTAGGGAAAATACCACAAAAAATCCCAAATTATGCCACTTGTGACACATTTATCATAAACTTTTTTTTGTGATACGAAAAACCCCAAACTATGCCATTTGTAACAAATTTACCCTAAACTTTCTTTCATGATACAAAAATACCCAACTTATGCCACTTATAACACATTTACCCCATAATACTTTGACTCATAGGTATTTTCGTCTTTTTCTTTTTTTTCTTTCTTCTTCGGCGGAAGGAAGCCGGCGAGGGTGGTCCTCGTCGACGGTGGGTTGGGCGAGGGCTGCCCTCGCCATATCTTGTGAGGGCAACCCTCATCGGCGTCGGGCGAGGGCTGCCCTCGCTGGATCTAGCAAGGACGACCCTTGCCCGACGCCGGTGAGGGTCGCCACGCCTAGCAGGGTGAAGGCGACCCTTGCTGGAGTCGAGCGAGGGTCATCCTCACCGGCGTTTGGCGATGGCAACCTCGCTGACATCTAGCAAGGGTCGCCCTCACCCGTCTAAGCATGGGCGACCCTCGCCCGCCTAGGCGTAGGTGACCCTCGCCCGACGCCGGCAAGGGTCGCCCTTGCCCAACGCCGGCGAGGGTCGCCCTTGCCAGATCTGGAGAGGGCAGCCCTCGCCCAACCCACCGCCGGCAAGGACCACCTTCGTTGGCTTCCCTCCACCGAGAAGAAAGGAAAAAAAAAGAAAAAAGGAAAAAGACAAAAATGCCTATGAGTCAAAATATTGTTGGGTAAATGTATCACAAGTGACATAATTTGGGGTTTTTCATGTCATAAAAAAAGTTTAGGGTAAATTTGTCACAAGTGACATAGTTTGGAATTTTTCGTGTTATAAAAAAAGTTCAAGGTAAATGTGTCACAAGTAGCATAGTTTAGGATTTTTTGTGGCATTTTCCCAAAAAAGTATGTACCTCTAAGAAATTAGCAATTTGTATATGTGATAAATAACTTTGCATTAGGAAAACCATTTTAAATCTATTTATAATTGGTATATTTTTTATGGTTGTAATAATGAGTAACGTTCAATGTATTCTTGGTGTTGCGACCTAAAATTTTTTCAAGCTAATGGATTATTAAAACTAAGCTTAACTCGGGCCTTCCCAATTCACAACTTAGGATTTAAGTTCTTATTATGCAAATGTTTTCATGCTTGGAGTCGCCACTAATCTATTTGTGGTAGGTCGATTAGAAACCCAAATAAAACATAGGGAGATATGTTTTATTTCGACGAACTAGAGATTCTAAGCTCGGGGATTTGGTTATGCTAGATCTAGTCTAACGCCCTTTTGATACCTTTTCTTTTTAAAAAATATTTAGGCAGATAGTTTGGATTCATTTTAACTTAGTCACTAGTATGCAAGGTGATCATACGAGTGCGTAAACCACCAAAGTAACACTCAATAATCAAAACATTAAATAAATTGCAAGATTGGGAGAATTACTTACCTCGAAGCAATGTAAGCTGCATTGTTAGCTAGAAAATCACATCAACAATCATAATATGATTTCTAATTAATAAGCAGTTCACTCAATATTTTTTTAGATTTTCACTTATTTAAATGAAAGCTAACCTATATTTAATGACGTGCAAAAATTAACATGCGATTAACGCAGCCTAACATGCAAACTATATGACATGCGATGACGTGACATAATTCTAATGATGGGCAGATGATTTATTTTTGGTATTTTTCCAATGAAATTCGGAATTAAAAATGCCAATTATCTAAACATGCAATTTTAAACTAAAGAAAGTAAATTAACCTATTCTAGAACAATCTTTTTGGTATTTTTTTTATCGAAATTCGAAATTAAAATCAACCCGAAATGAACTATCAAGGTTAGAATAATATCTAATTAAACTAGGAAACAAATTACCCTAATTCCTAATTTAAATTGGAAATTATCTTATTTTTTTAGCAAATCTCGGTTGTCCTATTTTATTCAAAAAAAGTTATCTAGATATATTCTAAACATGCAACATTATCTTCTAAGAAATCAATGCAAATTGCATCTAATATTTTTGGTTTTTCTTTTAAAAAAACAAAATCAAATAAGAGATAAACACCACCATCAAATCAATATCCACACAATCCGCAAAATTTTTCTTATGAGATGGGCTTGAGATGAGATGGGCTGATTGAAGTTTTTCTTATCAAATCAAAATTTTTCTTTTTGGATTTTCGAAATAAGATTTGAAATAACCTCGAAAATTCCCTTCGGATTTTCAGAGAAGATGCTTGAGATGGGATGGGCTCGAAAATTCCCTTTTGATTTTCGATAAAAGGTATCAAATAATTCCCTTCAAACTTTCAAGAAAGATTCTTGAAACTCCAATCAGGTATTTGAATGGCCTAAAAAATTCCCTTCGGATCTTTGAGAAAGATATCTGAAATTGCAATAAGATATGATTAATAAGATCGAAAATTCCCTTCGGATTTTCGGAAATAATACCTGAAACTTCAATAAGATATTTGAATGGGCTCGATGATTCCCTTCGGATCTTCAAAAAAAATATCTAAAACTGCAATTAGATATGATTAATAGGAACGAAAATTCCCTTCGGATTTCTGGAAATAATACCTGAAACTACAATTAGGTATTTTGAATATTGAAAATATTTAGACGAATTCGAGATAGCAACTCGAGCGTCGGGAACTCTTCAGTCTTTGAGGAAACATTACCTGTCAGACATGACTAGAGCAAAACACATATGCATTCATCAAAGAGATTAGCAATCACGGCTATTCTAGAACACACATTTTAGAATTCATCAATTCAATTGAGGTTTATGCATGATGGTTTTACCATATTTGCATAACCAAATTTCCATTGGGGAGAATTATCATTAAGATAATTTTCACTCATAACGTGGATTTCTTAAGAATGCTAAATGAGAGACTTTTAGTTAGAAAGGATTTTCACTCACTCTTATTCAGAAAGGCTATTTTATGAGAATCACTCCATCTCACCATCATCATGTCGATAAGGATCTAAGTATTCTCGCAAGCGGTACAACCTTACTAATCTAAGAGGTCTTTATCAGGACCGTAGGGTCAGTTTGGTCAATGGCTTAACAAATGAGACTCTTTGAGTCAAGGCTATTGAGAGAAAATACTCAACAATTATCTTCGGGTTTACAAGTCAAAAATCCTGCAAAATGAGATAGAAATAGACTTGTTCGCATTTCTTCGAGCTAAGCTTATAAACATATGAATTTTACGTTAATTCAAATGCCCTAATTCGAAGAGACTTTACAAAGGATGTAATGTAAGCTGGGTTCATTGGTTAAGAAACGAAAGGACACATCAGGGTCAAAGATGTGAATAAACAGGGTGAGAGCTAGTGATCATGTAGGCATTATCACCGGTCCTCTTTTTCGCTAGGGATTGTCTTCTTAGTTGATACTCCATTAGCCTCGAAAGCTTGTCACTCGACTCCTTAAGACTGTGGATATCTTTGTGACTTTGTCGCATCATATCTCAACATTTTCTCCTCCGAAGTTCTCTCATTTTTCTTCATTTTTTCTTTCTCTTCTTTTTTTCATGGGCATTGGCCTTGCTTTTACCAGTCACACTGCTTTTTTATGCCCCTTAGCTTTCATTTTTTTTGACACACACTGTCTACAATGCATACATTGGCCAATTACACTTCAACTTGACATTTAGACTCTCAAGGGTCTTCGTCTTCAGTTGGTGCTCCAAATGTGTTGCTTGAACAATGATGGTTTTTGCTTTGCCCCGGTGTGGGGGATGATCACCAACTAGGTTCATATGAAACGAAAATATGGGCTCAAGTGGGCTAAGCAATGGATAAAGTGTGTAGGATAGAGAAAGAACCGCCCTTCATCATCCTAAGGCACTTGAATTAATGTTTGAGTTCATTTGCAATAGCAACACTTGAAGATTGATGCAAGTGTAAGCAAGAAAATTTTTATTCATTTTTCTTACCTCGCGATGTCAGCTTACCTCCAGTTTGCCCCGATTTGGGGTAGTTCTTGACATGGGTAATTTGAAAAAAACTTCTCCAAGTGTTTAGGCTCAAAATGACGAAACAATGGATAACCTGTAGTGTTTGGGATAGAGAAATGAACTGCCTCTCGTCATTTCGGTAGTCGTACCTTTTGCAAAATAACCCTTCACCTTGTGGACATGGAATTTTTCCACTCATCTCACAAATGTATGAATAGGGGACAGTGTATAAGATATGGCTTGCCTTTCATCATCCCAACATATCTCATTTAGCATACTCAAGCAATTCCACATCATTCTTTGAATTGTCCATCTTGACAAATTTCAACATGAAATCGATGGGTCAAATAGGTAAACTTACCAAGCAAAATTTCTTTTCCTTGAAAGATGTGATCATTTCACAAGCTTATCAACTTCAAGAACAAAAAAGTTTGCAACTTCCGAACATATTTATCATACTCAAAAATCTCATTATAAGCATGAAAAATATGGCATTGAACATTCAAAATAAATGGTCCCTGCAAAAGGTGTGAAAACATCAACACATAGAGACATTTTATGGAATGAGAGCCCTTTGATTGCCCCTATTTAGAAGGAATGGACACATGAATGCTCCATCGTTGCTTTTGCCCCTCAAAATGCAAATAAACTTGTAATTTCATTGAATAGAGTCGAATGAATTACATTATTGGAAGGGAAATGCAAATAATCAAAGCCCTACGAATAAAAACATAAACATGAATTGAAATTCTAAAAAGTAGAAAATTCTAGAAAACACTTGAAATCCTAGAAAGCATGAAAGACTCCTTCACAGAGTACAAAAATTTCTCTACTCAATAACAGCATCCGCGCTTCCAACATGGTTGGGTAGAGGTTCCACTGGACATTTGGTTGATCACTGCAGAAAGAGAATGCTTTTGTGTCCAAGAGGTCTTGAATTCTATGCTTCAGTACGTAACAATCATCAGTAGAATGACCAACCTCCCCCATATGATACTCATACTTCTTAGAGGAGTCATAACCAGAGAACCGCTCGGGATTCGGGCATTTCGGCTCACTTGAAAGTAAATTTTTCTTTTGGAGGACAGGCAAAACTTTGGATAACGGCCCGGGCAGAGGCGTGAAGTTCCTTTTAGTACCTTGTTGTAGACTAGTGAATTGGCGTCTACCTTGTTGTTTGCCAGCAACCTGCATTGTCGAGGCAATGTCACGGCTTTGTTGAGAGTAAGCTACATTCACTTCAGATGCCGGTTCCTTATCTTTCTTGAGGGTGAATTTCTTAGCGGAGGTAGTCTGCTCAGTGGCCCAACCGTCGCGCAGAGCGATCTCGATACGTTCTCCTGCTGGTATCAGCTCAGCTAAAGAATTAAAATTAGAACCCAACATTCGATTACGAAACTCGAATGATAAAGTCTTCATAAAAGTATTGAGCATCTCTTTCTCAGTTAATTCGGAATAATTTGCACAGCTAGAGCTCTCCACCTAGTGGCATAGGCTTTGAAGGTTTCAGTCTTTTTCTTCTCAATGCGAATCAAATCCTCACGAGACGGGGCCATGTCAATATTGAATTTGTATTGACGGATGAAGGCATCATACAAATCCTCCCATGTCTTGAGCGAGTGAATCTTCTCAAAACGAACCATTGTAAGGGGGGTCCAGTTAAGCTATCTTGGAAAGTGTGGATCATGAGTGGCACATTATCGGCATACGGCGCCATCCTCGTCGTGTAGTATTGTAAATGGATCTTCGGACAGGAAAGGCCATCGAACTTATTAAACTCAAGCGCCTTGAGCTTCTTAGGGACTTGAACCTTGACAATGTGAGCAAGACCTCATGAGAGTTGATCATCAAAGCCTTGCATTTGACGGAATTTTTCTTCAAGCTTATCAATGTGCTCAGCCTCATCACTCTTTGGTGGCTTAGAAGATGTATCGCCCCCATTTATAATGATCGGACGAGTTTTATCAGTTAAAGTTGCACCATTCTCGGTCGAGGAAGTGCCCATGGCAACTGTTTTTCCCCTATCTTTTGACTCAATAGGATGAGAGTCATCGGACAGTACAATCTATACACTCAGTTGAGCAGGTGCAAACGATGTGGAACTGCTTGTCTATAGGGAAACAACTTGTTTGGTGAGATTCTTGAGCACATTCAGGACTTGCTTCATCTCGGTTTCAAGGATAGCAACACGAGTCTACTCATTTTGGTCAATCATTCTTGCTCTTGAGCTATGGATTGGGGAACGTTGACAATCCATAATAACCTATTTCAAAAATAGAGCATGGTAAGTATGTGTCCTCAAAACGATCAGTCCATAACTCAGTCTAATTGTCCCTTTTTATTCCCATTTTTCATGACATTTTTCATTACTCTATGTACTTATGAAAATGATGGCAAATTTCTTAGAAAATAATGACTTATGAAAGACCTAGGAAAATAATAATAAGAATTGAAAGTAATTCTTTTCAAAGCTTTATTTTTTCTTTTTCTTTCCCTTTCAAAAAATTCTATGGTTATTACTTTAAAAAATTACAATCAACCTAGACCTATCATGGACCAACCCGAAAAATGCAATAACTAAATAAATTGCAAAAATGAGAGTTTAGAAGATTTACTTTACCTAGTAGGACCATGGCAATCACATAGGCATACGCATAAAATGTGAGGTTCGATATCTATCTAGACTCTGGCTTGCAAAATAGAGACGCGAGGATTATCGGACTAAATTAGTCATGATTGTGGTTAGGTTGGGGTTCCCCTACTTCGGCTTAGTCAAGAAGCCGACCCGGGTTGCAAAGGGTGCAACCATGGTAGGAACTCAATGACACCGTGAAAAAACTTTCGGGACCAAGGAGGACGACCAGAACCACGCGGATGTGGTCAGGGTGTCCACTGTCTCAGTATCATCCTAAACCTGTGCCGCCTAGGTCTGGCAGCGGGTAGTGTATGCAGTGTAGTGTAGATGCAAGGCATGCATAACAAATTTTATCATACATCGCTTCATGCATAAAATAAATCATACATCCAAGCACCTCTCTGCAAAACAAAGGTTAACAATCACTCCTCCCCTTATACCTCCAATTCTGTAAAAACATTTAACACCTAAAATGTTATGAACGTACTTGGGATCCTCGCTGCCAAGCAAAAATATTTTTTTAAAAAGAAAAACTGGCCTAAATCCACTAAGAGTTTTAACTTAAGTCCTCAGCGGAGTCGCCAAGCTGTTGTGACCTAAAATTTTCTCAGGCTAATGGATTATTAAGACTGGGCTTAACTCGGGCCCTCCCAAGCCTTACCAATTCGCAACTTAGGATTTAAGTTCTTAACGTGCAAATGTTTTCATGCTTAGAGTCGCAACTAATCTATTTGTGATAGGTCGCTTAGAAACCTAAATAAAACATAAGAAGATATGTTTTATTCCTACGAACCAGAGATTCTAAACTTAGGGACTTAGTTACGCTAGATCTAATCTAACGCCATTTCGGTACCTTTTCTTTTCAAAAAATGTTTAGGCAGACAGTTTGGATTTATTTTAACTTAGTCACTAGTATGTGAGGTGATCATACGGGTGCGTAAACCACCAAAGTAACACCCAACAATCAAAATATTAAATAAATTGCATGATTGAGAGAATTACTTATCTCGAAGCAATGTAAGCATTTGCATTGTTAGCTAGAAAATCACATCAACAATCATTATATGATTTCTAATTAGTAAGCAGTTCACTCAATATTTTTTTGGATTTTCACTTATTTAAATGAAAGTTAACCTACATGAAATGACGTGCAAAAATTAACATGCGATTAACGCAGCCTAACATGCAAACTATATGGCATGCGACGGTGTGACATAATTCTAATGATGAACAGATGATTTATTTTTGGTATTTTTCCAATGAAATTCGGAATTAAAAATGCCAATTATCTAAACATGCAATTTTAAACTAAAGAAAGTAAATTAACCTATTCTAGAACAATCTTTTTGGTATTTTTTTTATCGAAATTCAAAATTAAAATCAACCCGAAATGAACTATCAAGATTAGAATAATATCTAATTAAACTAGGAAACAAATTACCATAATTCCTAATTTAAATTAGAAATTATCTTATCTTTCTAGCAAATCTCGGTTGTCCTATTCTATTCAGAAAAAGTTATCTAGATATATTCTAAACATGCAACATTATCTTCTAAGAAATCAATTCAAATTGCATCTAATCTTTTTGGCTTTTCTTTTAAATAAACAAAATCAAATAAAAGATAAACACCACTATCAAATCACTATCCACACAATCCGCAAAATTTTTCTTATCAAATTTAAATGAGGCAAAGAAATCAAACTAACGGTCATATCTATAAGGTTATAAATATCAACGAAAAGCTGATTGTTTAAATTTGGAAAGCAAATAAAATCTATTATCGTATCCAAGTGATTATGGATAAGATAACAATTTTCCGTATCACCGCGTATCGTACCTTAGGGATAAGGTTGGATAGTCGTCCAGATACGTTGCCAAATTAGGAATGATTCCTAATTTTGGACATTCTAGAACATTGCGAATATCACAAAATTATTCTAAGATATATAGCTATCCACCAAAATATTTACGAAATATCTAAATTATCCAAAAAACTAGGAAATTAAATATTTAAAAGAAATATTCGAATAATCTTACCTAATTTCGCGGATAACTTCCAATTCGAACTTGGATCGGATTCAAGCTTGCGGATCGGGACTGTAACCGACGATGGATCACGAGTGGATTGGCAGGCGGGCTACTCGACGGAGGCTGATGTGATGGTGTGGACTTCTTGGCTTGGACCAATCAGTGAAGAGAGATCATTCGCGTCTAGTTGTCTTTGATGATTACTCGTCCGTTGATCAACAATGAATAGCCTCGGGAAAAATCAAATTTGGACTCAACGGATGGTGATCCCGGTGGTGCTTGCAGTTACTGGCCAAGGGTGGCATCAAGGATTGATGTGGCCAGCTCGATGGTTCAATTGACTGTGTCAGACTATTGGGCACATGAGAAGATGAGTTGCCGTCAGAGTTTACTGAGGTTGTCAGTCACTTGTGTTCTTCTTCTTCGTGAATGATCCAAGTGCACTCCTCCAGGACTTTTCACCACTTCAGTCACGAATCACACCTGCACACATACAAAAAAAATTCTTTCTTTTTTTATTTTAGCAATAACCTCCAGTGGACACAACGTCCAGAGATCTCTGGCACGGCCACGCGCACTTGCAATTTGTCCGAGCGATTGGTTTGGTGAAGACAAGCTCACGGAGGGTTACGGTCACCGACGGCAAGAAGGAATTGCTGGGTTGAGCAAGGAAGCAACGTCAATAGTGTCGATGGGGATTAGCATCGTGGGGTTGCAGCAAGTTTGGAGCTCGTACTAGGCACGAACAATGCAGGCACAACGGTGGGGCGGAGTGGACGTAGCGAAAGGGGGCGGTGTGGACGTGGTGGTTGCGCACGTGCGCAGCCGACTCTCTCTCTTGCTCCTTGCTCTCACTTCTCTCATGCTCTCAAGAATTATGATCTGGAAATTATGAGAGTCCCCATTTCATTGAAGGGTATAACCACATATTTATATTGCAACTTCAGGTTAATTGACCGGGCTTCCTAATCCTAATGGGCTTAGACTTAGGCTTTATCATTCAGTTTTATTTTAATTCCAAATGGGCTAAATTAATTTCGGCTGATTTAAGCTCAAATTAAGATAACCAAAGCTTTTTAGACTTGTGAGTTTCGGCCCCCAATCCCTTGAGTGAGCCGAGTTTCACTCGACGCTCGAGCTCGATTTATGAGATGGATTTTCAGCTTACTCGCCATTGCCGGTCCAATATGAAATGCAATTAAACTATATGATCCTAAACTATATGCTATGCGATTTTGATATTTTTGTTTAGGGGTTAAAATTTAATCCCCAATTTTCTATGCAATTAATCACTAAATTGTGTGCCAAAATTTAGGTGTCAACAGCTGCCCTTTTTGAAGGGGAGCTCGAAGAGGTTTCATTCAAAGACAAAATGATACCTAAATTTTGACTATGTAAATGTAATGAGAAACATTAATCTTTTTGTTGAGTAAACGGGATCTCAATGAGCCCATACCCATTTTCTAATGTGATAAGTGGATGCTAATGCAAAAATAGAAAACATACCTGCATTTACTTACCTGAAGATTTGGGAAAGCAAAATTGGGGTATGGAAGAGCTTTCGAAACCCGCAAAGTATCTGGAATTCCCATTAGTATTTGAAAGCTCAAAAATTCCCTTCGGATTTTCAAAATAAGATTTGAAATAACCTTGAAAATTCCCTTCGGATTTTCGATAAAAGATATCGAATAATTCCCTTCAAACTTTCAAGAAAGATTCCTGAAACTCCAATTAGGTATTTGAATGGCCATAAAAATTCCCTTCGGATCTTTGAGAAAGATATTTGAAACTGCAATAAGATATGATTAATAAGATCGAAAATTCCCTTCAGATTTTCAGAAATAATACCTAAAACTTCAATCAAATATTTGAATGGGCTCGATGATTCCCTTCAGATCTTCGAGAAAAATATATGAAACTGCAATAAGATATGATAAATAGGAACGAAATTTCCCTTCGGATTTTCGAAAATAATACCTGAAACTACAATTAGGTATTTTGAATATTGAAAATATTTAGACGAATTCGAGATAGCAACTCAAGCGTCGGGAACTCTTCAGTTTTTGAGGAAACATTACCTGTCAGACATGACTAGAAGAAAACACATATGCATTCATCAAAGAGATTAGCTGAGTTTGACACCTAAATTTTGATAGAGTGATTCTATCTCTTCACTCATAATCTCTAGCTACTGCAACGACTCAGTACTAGCCATCGCTTCAGAGTAGGACGAAGGCTCATCTGCCTCCACCTCATCACCTACAGTCAACGCATAGACAATATCAGAATAACCATAACGTACTAGTGGTTTGATTTGCTTTCTTTGTTTGCCTGTGGCTATATTATGTTGTAGTTCTATTGGTTATTCAGTATCTCCATTTTCAGGAACCGTGGCCACATTTGCAGTCTCTTCCTTTATTACCTCTGAGGTTTCTAGAGGCTCCACCTGAAGCTCAACCTCGCTACTGACACCATAATTCGTTTGCTTTGTTGGTTGAGTCTCAGGGCTCCTCTTTGAAGCATTGTAGTCTCATCAAAGATCATGTCTTTGCTAATTAGAAAACCGAGTAATCTGGTATCAGTGCACCACAGCCGATAACCTCTCACCCTTTATGCATAACCTAGAAATATGCACTTCTTGACCCTCAGCTCAAGCTTACCATCACTCGCATGAGCATACGCTAGACATCCAAATATTCTTAATCCAGAGTAATCAATAGATTTCCCCGACCATTCTTTCTCAAGAGTCTTTCACTCAATAGTAGATGATGGAGATCAATTAACTAGATAACAGGCCATATTCACTGCTTCGACCCAAAATTCCTTGCCTAGTCCTGTATGCAAAAGCATGCACCGAGCTCGCTCAAGTAGAGTTCTATTCTTCCATTCTGCAACGCCATTTTGCTGTGGTGTTCCGAGAACTGTGCGGTGTCTCACAATCCCTTTCTTTTGGCAAAACTCAGTAAAATTTTTGCCATATAACTCCATGCCGTTATCGGTTCTCAAGCACTTGATTTGTTTACCTGACTGCTTCTCAATCAACGCCTTAAAATTCTTAAACCGATCAAACACCTCAGATTTGTGCTTTAGGAAGTATACCCATACCTTCCTCCAATAATCGCTGATAAATGTCAGCATATATCTGGCACCTCTCTTCGAAAGAACTAAAGACGGCCCCTGGACATCTAAATGAATGTATTCGACCGATTGCTTGGTCGAATGTATAGCTATACCGAATTTAACACGGCGTTGCTTCCCTAAGATGTAGTGCTCACACAGTTCTAGCTTTCTTGTCTACTGACCTTTCAGCAACCCCCTTTCGCTCAACATTATCATTCCAGCCTCACTCATGTGTCCCAATCGCATATGTCATAACTGAGTTAAGTTTGAGTTTGACTTAGCCGATAAAACTGCAGTAGCTCCAATCACAGTCCCTCCCAGTAGATAATAGAGAGGATTCACTTTCTTCCCTTTCATCACTGTCATGGCAACCTCGAGAAATTTTCAGTTTTCCACCTTCAGCAATGTACCTACACCCAACATCATTGAGTGTCCATGGGGAAATAAGGTTTCTCTTGAGATCCGGTACATGCCTTACGTTTGTCAGTGTTCGCTCTACACCATCGTGCATACGAATCCAAACTGTCCCTATCTCGCAACCTTGCAGGCTGCGCTATTCCCCATGAGAACTCTACCACCATCTGTAGTCTAGTAGTTAGTGAACCGGTTCCTATGAGGAGTCATGTGATAGTAATATCCGGAATCGAGCACCCACTCGTCTCTTGACGAACT
The DNA here is from genome assembly GCA_024500025.1 of Syzygium aromaticum. Taxonomy (NCBI): domain Eukaryota; kingdom Viridiplantae; phylum Streptophyta; class Magnoliopsida; order Myrtales; family Myrtaceae; genus Syzygium; species Syzygium aromaticum. The sequence goes on from CM044892.1 coordinate 35,242,049, forward strand.
TGTAGATACGCATAGGACGGCCTCAGCATCATTGGTACTCTCCTCAGCAACATTCGCTACATTGTTTGTGGCATTTTGCCCACCGCCTTATTTCTCGACTTTGGACAATTTCTCTATATGTGCCCTTCCTTGTGACATTCAAAGCACTTCAAGCGACCTTTGGATTTTCTATGTCGGGAATTCAATCTACTTTTATCTCTACTGCTGCTAGGCCCCCGATGATGGTCTCTACCTCGAACCACCAGTCCTCACGCTATGTCTTGCGTTAGACTGTCATTTCGCAACTTTCTTTGCCACTCCTTCAAGAATAGGGTGGATTTTACCTCTTCTGAGGTAATCGTAATACGCCCCTGTAACAATAAGTCAGTAAAGTGCTCTCATGACTCCGGTAGATACGCCAACAACATCATGCCTTGTTCTTCATCGTCTAAAATCTTACTGACATACTTCAAGTCCATTATGAGTTTATTAAACTCATCTAAATGGGATCTGATGGACGTACCTTCAATGTATTGGAATTGAAATATCCTCTTCAGCATGTGTAAGCAATTATTCAAACCTCTCGTTACGTGGAGGGCCTGAAGTTTTTCCCACAACGCTGCGGCATCCTTCTCCTCGGCCACCTCTATTAGCACTTCATCCAATAGGTTCAACAAGATTAGGCTCATTGCCTTCTCCTTAGCTCGTCCTTTTTGCCATCTCTCATTGTTTCGAGTAACTTATCCTTACCCTCCAATGCCTTGGCTAAACCTTGAGTTGTTAATAGCGCCTTCATCTTGATGCGCCACATCCCAAAGTTGTTTCTCCAGTTTAATTTCTCAACTTCTACAACTTCTACTCTTGCTCCAGACATAATTGTAAAGTCTTAGCTCTGATACCAATTGTTGTATGATTAGCGACGCGGCGGAAGTGGATCGTAACTTTGTAATTAAGTTGGAAGCCATAGAAATTTAGAAAAATAAAATGAGAAACAATAAAATGACACGAGAAATTTACGTGGTTCGGTGCAAATGTCGGAACCTATGTCTACAGAGAGAACCAGCAAATAATTTATTAATAAATCGAAGAATTATAGAATTATAATCACTCACGCTTAAGTATTTTTCAATCTTAATATATACCAAATATCTATAATTTTAAATAACTCAATTTGATGGACTCTCTCTCTACGCACAAATATCTCCGACACTACAATAAAACAACATTTTTCCCGTGAAATTTCCAACGAAAAATTTGGCAAAATTCGTGGCGAAACGAATTTCCAACGAAATTAGCGACAAACAAAAATTCGTCGGTAATTCGTCGTCGCAAATTTTTGCGATAAAAAATGTCAATTTTCGTTGGTAATTTGCAATGAAATTTTTTCGTGGCTAAATTTGTTGCAAAATTCGTCGTTAATTATTCGTTGCAAAAATCGTGGCAAAATTCGTCAGTACTTATTCATGGTAAAATTCGTGGCAAAACGAATTTCCAACGAAAAAAAATTCGTCGCTAATTCTGCGTCGGAAATTTTTTGCGACAAAAAATTTTAATTTTTCGTTGGTAATTTGCGACGAAAATAGAGTCGTGGCAAAATTCGTAGATAAATTCGTGATTAAATTCGTTGCAAAATTCGTCGCTAATTAATCGTTGCAACATTCGTCACTAATTATTCGTGGCAAAATGAATTTCCCGCGAAATTAGCGATGAACAAAAAAATTCATTGCAAATTTTTTTTCGCAAATTTTGGCAACAAAAATTTGAATTTTCGTTGGTAATTTGCGACGAATAGCAATTCGTGGTTAATTATTCGTTGCAAAACTCGTGGCAATATTCGTCGCTAATTATTCGTTGCAAAAATCATTGCTAAATTCTACAGTAATTATTCGTGGTAAAATTCGTGGCACAACAAATTTCCCATGAAATTAGGGATTAAAAAAAATTCGTCAATTCGCGAATTTTTGCGACAAAAAATTTCAACTTTCGTTGGTAATTTGCGAGGAAAATAAAATTTGTGGGATAATTAGTTGCAAAATTTGTTGCTAAATATTCGTTGCAAATATCGTGGGAAATCGCAAATTTTGTCGACAAAAAATTTCAATTTTCGTTGGTAATTTGCGACGAAAACAAATTCGTGGCTAAATTCGTGGGAAAATTCATTGCAAAATTTGTCGTTAATTATTCATTGCAAAAATCATGGGAAATCGTGAATTTTTTCAACAAAAAATTTCAATTTTTGTTGGTAATTTGCGACGAAAAAAAGTTTGTGGAAAAATTCGTCGCTAATTGTTCGTTGCAAAAATCGTGGCAAAATGAAATTCCCATGAAATTAGCGACGTCGCAAATTTTTTTGATGAAAAAAAATTTGTGGCAAAATTTGTCGCTAATGATTCGTTTGAAATTTTGTTACTAATTATTCGTGACAAAAATCGTCACTAATAATTCACGACAAAATTCGTTAGTAATTATTCGTGACAAAATTCGTTGCTAATTTTTCACGAACTTTATTCGTCGCTAGTTTGCAAAGCAAGTTTTTTTTTTGGGTCGCTAAATTGTGACGAAATCTATTCGTGACAAAATTCGTTGCTAAGTTTGCGACGAATTTTATTTAGGGACAATTTTGATTTTAAATCTAATTAGCAGCAATATTAATTTCTACAATGTATAAGTTGCAAAGTCTCACATGATGGTATTCGATATTCAATCTCATAATACATAGAGGTAGCTAGGTACTAATGAACATCATGTAATACATTCAAAACATTGAAAGGACACGAGGCAACCATAAAACGTTGACAGTTTTGGTACTCGGCAGGACATCAGGAACAGTCACCTTTATCGACACCTGATGAAATATGGATACATAAATAAAGATGTCGAATTTGTCCAAAATATAAAAAAACACATTTATGCATGGATGTGGAACTAGCTATAAGCAAATAAGTAGGATGATTTTAAAAAAACGTTCAAGGACCGATGTTCTTACATTTGAATATAAGTTAACTTTCATATCCATTAGAAAATCATATGAAACCAGCAGCAACGTCACAATTCTAACTCCTAAAGGTGAGAGATGAGGACGTCACCTGAAGCTTGTCCTCAAACTAACGAGGTAGTTCACCATGAGGGGACGACAACAACAACCGATCGGCCCCAAAGAGAATGAATTAGGAAGGACTGACAATAAAAGCATCAGCATTATCATCATCATCACCAATCGCCGCATCATTGTGTGGCTCATCATTATGACCACCACCTATTAGATTAATATGAGATACAGGAGAAACCTCATTGCAATCGATGTCGAGATGTCGCATGATAATTTACATTTGTTGTTGCATCACTCTTATTTCTTCATCCTTCTATTTAAGTAAAAAACTTCAGTTCTTCGTCCTTCTGTACAAGCAATTGTTTCAGTTGGCTCAATTCTTGGGTCATTTGCTCCTCATGTCGCGTCCTCCATGAAATAGCCGCATTAGAGGATGAAGTTGCAGCAGTCTTCGTTTTGTACATCATTGACAAGGATCCCATCCCAAATATTTTTCCTCCTTTCATCCTACCCGTTACCTCCATCCACAATGCCATACTGTCAACCGATAGCTCAGACACAGCAATACCATCGCCACCACCACCATCATCACCACCACCATCACCACTAGCATTGCTTATTAAAAATTAATCATATTTTTCCTATATTAATAATATAGATGGAAATAAAATAAATTCATATATATTACCATAAATATTAAAAACATTCATGATTTTCATTTTAGTTTCCATAAAGTCCAAACTATAACCTTACATACCTTAATAGCTTTTGCTCGAGCGCCAGACCATGTCTTATCCTTTTTTTTGAAATATGCGTTCAAATGTAGCTGTAAATGTGGGTTCCGTTCCCAATTCATCTGCCGATAAAATTTAAAAATAAATGAGTAATCATTGAATTAAATGAACTGATAAGTTTAAACAGACTTATCATTCTTCTTTTATGCTCGTTGATGTTGATAGAGCCCCCAACATATGTGGCAGATGCAGACCTATCACTAAAACTAGAAGCTCGATTCTTCTTATTCTGTTCACACCTTTGCTTATGTTTCTCAGTTTCCCAAGTTCTCGTAATTTCCGTCCAATTGTCAGCTGTAATGAAATCTGGCTTTTCTTTTGTTCTCTTCGCTCTATTTATCACGTATCGCATGTGATCATCGACTTTCTTCTTAAAATTCTTCTAACCTCATCTTCTTCCATTTCATCCCACGTGAATTTACGCTATAATCAATAGAAAAACAATTGAAAGTTATTATGAGGATCACTGGTGACATATCCATTACAATGCATCAAACAATTCATGACAAAATTCATTATTGACCATCAATATGTTACATCGAACTTAGTTTGTGAGAAAATAGAAAGACAACATTAACCTTGAACTCATTCCACCACAAAGTCTTTACTTCTTTAGGAGCGCTGCTGATAGTAGTAAACTGTCATATCCAACAGTTATTGACTATTTTATTAAGTTTCCTTACAACATACGTAGAATCCGTAAATCCGAAAACATGTTATAACAACATAGACAATAAGACAATGAAGCATACGGAAAATTGGCAACATGGACAATTTTGTTTACATCCATAATTTACATATACATAAAAAAATGAAATACTTACGAATCTCCACATGGGCATATAATGAATCGCCTATCTTCTTCATCATTCGAGTGTTGCACTGAAGAAGAAGGTGGAACTGAAGGAGATGGAACTGAAGTAAATTCAGTTCGTATGTTCCCAAGTTCTCCCCTAATATGTTGTTGAAGGTCAGAGGATGAGCCAATGTGTCCGTGTTGTCCATGAACATGTGGTGGTTAAGGGTTAGATAAAAGGGCATGGGAAGATGAGAGGGACGGGGACGAAGATGAGGAAGCGGAAGGGGCTCGTTTTCTTTGTGAAACCGCACCACGCATGTGACCTCTACGTTTATACTGACAAGTAAAAAGGTTAGACAAATATAGTAAAAAATATGAACATGTATTAGGGACAGAAAATGACGTAAGTCATTTTGCTTATCATTTTGTTTTAGAGAACAAGAAATAAACTTGAGAAAATGAAACAAACAGACTATTGCCTTTGATAAATAGCAATCTCTGGCCCTCGTTGGAAGAACCTATTGAAATTTTGACCACATCAGATTCCACTGAAAATGTAAGGAAGCATATTAAATGTGCAAAACGAATTACAACAAGTATCAAGTCTGATGCCACATTTGTGCAAATATATGCCCCGAATATCTCATTTCGCAAAGTTCTAGTACAGACCTAGAAAAAAGATCACAAATTACGTTCAACAAGCAAATTTTCCACGAATGCAACCCATTAATTTGTTCCCTGTTTAAGCTTCATTTTACCTTAGTTTAGATCTTAGCAGAAAAATCATTAACAAAAATCGACAACAGTACAGGTCGTGCAAAATCAGCAAGTGCAGAAGCCAGATTTCATGAGAAATCTGGTATGAATTATCCTCTTTAAGCCTATCTTCTTTCCATTGACCCACAAAAACAAAACAAAAAAACATCAACTAATTGCGCCCAACAATGCAAAGCACAATCCCTCCTCTGCAGAAGCAAATTCCAGTCAAAGACACAACCGAGAACGCAATCCCACCCCCCGGAATCACGGCCGTGACCCCCCCTCCGGAATCGCAGCTGCAACCCCCCCGAATCAGGCCGCGACCCCCACCCCCGCCGGAATCGTGACTGCGACCCCCCCGTCGGAATTGCGAATTTCGACCCCCCCCCCCCCCCGGAATCGCAACCGCGACCCCCTCCTCAGAATCGCAGCCGCAACCCCCCCTCCCCGAAATCCCGGCTGCGACCCCCCCTCGGAATCTCGGCGACGACACCATTTTATTCAAGGAATAAAGCTCAATTACCTACCGCGCTGGGCGAGGTGGACGGCGAAGAGGACGGCGAGAAGAAGATTTGGTCGGGCCAAAATTACTGGGTAGACGCAAGGTGGTCAACTGAAAAATATAAACATGTGTTTCTATTTTCGTGGCAAAAAATTTGCCACGAATTTTGCCACAAAAATAGTACATAGGAGAATAATTGCCCCAAGGTTTTGAAATTTGTGGCAAAATTTGTGGGAAATTTGTTACGAATTTTCCCACGAATTTCAAGTTTCCGGGCATATGTGACAAAGTACTATTTTTGTGGCAAAATCCGTGGCATATTTGCCACAAATTTTGCCACGAAATTCAAGTTTCGTGTCAAATAACACTATGTACTATTTTCGAGGCAAAATTCGTGGCAAATTTGCCACGAATTTTGCTATGAAATTCAAGTTTTCGGGTAATTATTGCACTATGTACTATTTTCGTGGCAAAATTCGTGGGAAATTTTCCACAAATTTTGCCACAAAATTCAAATTTCTGGCGTTAGTGGCTTTTTTTAAATTCATGGCAAAATTTGTGGGAAATTTCTCACGAATTTTGCCATGAAAATAGTACATACTGCAATAATTGCCCAGAAACTTAGATTTCGTAGTAAAATTCGTGGCAAATTTCCCATAAATTTTACCATGAAAATAGTACATTCGGTATGTTGGCATCTTTTTTTTAATTTCGTGGCAAAATTCGTGGGAAATTTCCCACGAATTTTGCCACGAAATTCAAATACCCGGTATGTTGGCGGCTTTTTTTCAATTCTTGGCAAAATTTGTGGGAAATTTCCCATGAATTTGCCACGAAAATAGTACACGCAGTATGTTGGCGTCTTTTTTAATTTCGTGGCAAAATTCATGGGAAATTTCCCACGAATTTAAAGTTTCCAGGCAATTATTGCACCATGTACTATTTTCGTGGCAAAATTCGTGGGAAATTTCCCACAAATTTAAAGTTTACGGGCAATTATTGCACCGGGTACTATTTTCGTAGCAAAATTCGTGGGAAATTTCCCGCGAATTTTGCCACGAAATTCAAATTTCCGGCGTTGGCGGCTTTTTTTAAATTCGTGGGAAATTTCCCATGAATTTTGCCACGAAATTCAAATACCCGGTATGTTGGCGGCTTTTTTTTCAATTCGTGGGAAATTTCTCATGAATTTTACTATCGAAATAGTACACTTGGTATGTTGGCTTCTTTTTTAAAATTCGTTGCAAAATTCATAGGAAATTTCACATGAATTTTGCCACAAATTTGAAATACCCGATATGTGGGTGGCTTATTTTAAATTCGTGGGAAATTTCTCACGAATTTTGCCACGAAAATAGTATATAGTGCAATAATTGCCCAGAAACTTTACATTTGTGGGAAATTTCCGATGAATTTTGTCACGAATTTAAAAAAGCCGCCAACATATCGGATATTTAAATTTCGTGGCAAAATTTGTGAGAAATTTCCCACGAATTTCAAAAAAAGACGCCAACATACCAGGTGTTTGAATTTCATGGCAATCCCACAAATTTTGCCACGAAATTTAAACATCTGATATGTTGGCGGCTTTTTAAAATTCGTCGGAAATTTCCCACAAATTTTCCCACGAATGTAAAGTTTCCGAGCAATTATTGTACTATATACTATTTTCGTGGCAAAATTCATGGGAAATTTCCCACGAATTTAAAAAAAGACGCCAACATACCGGGTGTTTTAAATTCGTGGCAAATTTCCGACGAATTTTCCCACGAAAATAGTACATAGTGCAATATTTGCCCTAAAACTTAAATTTCATGGCAAATTTCCCACGAATTTTTGCCACGATTGCCACGAAAATAGTATATAGTATTATTTGACCCGAAACTTGAATTTCGTGGCAAAATTCGTGGCAAATATACCATGAATTTTGCCACGAAAATAGTACTTTGTCACATTTGCTCGGAAATTTGAAATTCATGGCAAAATTCGTGGCAAAATTTGCCACAAATTTTACCAGGACAGTGAAGTCTCGGGAACTATTCTCCTATGTACTTTTTTCGTGGCAAATTTGCCACGAAATTCCAGTGTTGAGGCAAAAATTGCGCTAGGTACTATTTTCGTAGCAAAATTCATGGCAATTTTGCCACGAATTTAAAGTCTCCAAGAATTATTCTCCTATGTACTGTTTTCGTCGCAAAATTTGTGGCACATTTGCCACAAATTTTGCGACAAAATTGAACTTTTTCGGCAAAACCGGCTTTTTTCGGATTTCGTGGCAATTGTTGTACTATGTACTATTTTCGTGGCAAATTTGCCATGAATTTTCCACAAAAATAAGGCCTCCGGCGGAGACGGCCTTTTGTTGAAATTCATGGCTAAATTCGTGGGAAATTTTTCACAAAAACATAGCCGCGTGGCTTTTTCCCGACTATTATAATTCCGAAGCTAAATCTAAGGCTAATTAGCTACGAATTCTAATAATAACAACAACGACGAAAACAATAATAATAATTACAACAACAACAATAATAAAAATTATAACAACAACAAAAACCACATGTCGCAATAATAATAATAATTACACATAATTAGTAAAAAGTTTCAAAAATCATAATCATAATCTTCATCTCCATCTTCACCTTCATCTTCGTCTTCATCTCTATCATGATCTTCATCTTCTTCATGAGCATCATCTTCATCCGCTGTTTCAAAATCAAATTCTATACTCACTTCAAAAGTTGATTCGTGAATTTCAATTGGATCCACATCGATTATTGCTTTACATAGATCTCGTAAAGTTAGAATGTTATATTCATCGGTTTCAATCATGTTACGAACTTTCTCTTGTTGATATGGTGTGTCCTTCCAGTGTTTCTCGATTTTTGTTCATGCTTTAGTTTTATATACAGCCCACCAATCGGTTTTGTCACGTTTCAAACTAACATATGATGCATAATATACTTGAATTGCTTGTTATGCCAAGACTAATGGTTCATATTTCATATATCTTTTCTTGTGATTTATTTCAACCAAATTAAATTTAGTATGCACATTTATTCCTTTGACGGGGTCGAACCACATGTACTTAAATAAAACAACCCGCATTAATGATCCATGGTACTCTATCTCTACGATTTCATTCAACAAGCCATAAAAATCATCTTTCGAACTACTACCATTGGATGACTGAACACACACACACCACTATTTATTGTGGCTTTTCTCATTCCATATTCTCGAGTATGAAAATTATATCCGTTTATGAAATATGCTGGCCAACTTCGTATTCTTGATTTTGGACCCCACGACAGATGATATAGCAATCTTTGCTCTCTAACTTGATCATGATTATTGTGAACCTAAGGTGACACACGCAATGTCAATAATATATATTTTAATATATAATGTATAAAAAATTCGAATAACTTGGATTTCGTTTATATGCAACTTACATATGTTTTGAACTATGTTACAAATTGTTCATCGCACAAACGATTAAACTTATTTGGTGGCAGTCCATACATTGAATTTCGGAAATTCCTATTAACAAGTACCATTTATGTATTAACAAATATTTGACACACAATACATATACTTACAAATGTATACCTACTCGAAGTATGGCTCAACTTCTGGATAGTTCAGTAAAATATATGTATGGGTTGCATGTTTTTCTTCGCCTGTTAAGTAACGAAACTTACATGCGCCACTTGGTCGACCCAAATAATTGAAAATAAAGAATGATTTACAATTGGGATCATTGGGGCTCTCATCATTTCTTCCTGCTCTTCACCTTTTGCACTACACGTGTAGCTTAAAATAGTATAATACAAATGTTGTCACTTCTTCCATAATATATTTTAATATAATGCTTCGACGCATGCCTTATTTTTCACTTTTTTCTTCAGATGATATAAGAACCTAGTTATAATAGAAAAAAGTTTATCGGAACATAACATATAATGAAGTAATTTCAAATTTATTTAAAAAAATTTACCTTTCAAATGGATGCATCTATCGAAATTGAACAGGACCTGCAACTTTGGCCTCATAAGACAAGTGAACTAAGAGATGCTCAATTGAACCAAAGAACAATGGAGGAAATATCATTTTAAGTTGCAAAGAATAATTGGAATATATCTAGTTTCTCCATGTGTGATGCTTTCAACGCTGTTGAGCAGATATTATGCAGGAAATTACTTAATTCTGTAATAGCACCCCAAACAAAGTTTGGTAGAAGTTCCTTGAAGGCTATTGGAATTAGTCTTTCCATAAAAATGTGATAATCATGACTCTTTAGACTTGTCAATTTGCATTCATTCAAATCAACACATCTCCCGAGATTGGAAGCATATCCATCAGGAAATCGCACCGATTTCAACCATTTACAAATGATCCATCTCTACTCCTTGTCCAATGTATAAACTACTTTTGGTTTTGGTCCTCTGTTGCTTGCATCCACATCTAGTGTTAGCCGATCGCAAATATCCCTCATATTTTTTCTTACATTCTAGTTGTCTTTTATTTTTCCAATAACATTTATTACGGTATTTATGACATTGTCAAAAACGTTCTTCTCTATGTGCATGACGTCAAAATTATGATGAATAATATGGGCCTTCCAATATGGTAAATCCCAAAATATACTGCGTTTAATCCATTTATGTGTACTTTCGTACGCAATAGTTGTATCGTGAGGGTTTTCAACAACAGTTAGAAACTTTTGCACTCGTTCCCAAATTTGATGACCAGTCAATCTCAATGGTGGATGTGTACTTTCGATCCTATTCTTGATGAATTCTTTTTTATTCCTTCTGAATGTATGATTTAGCGGCAAAAATTGCCTATGACAATCAAAATAGCTTGGCTTCTTACTATGTTTTAATTTGAATGCCTTCGATCTCTCTATACATATCGAACATCCTAAGATCCCTGCTGTACTTCATCTAGATAACAATCTATAAGCTGGAAAGTCATTTATTATCCAAAGAATAACAGCCTTCATTACAAATGTTTGATCGGTAGAAACGTCATACGTAGGGACACCTTCATCCCATAGCCGTTGTAACTCTTCAATCAATGATTGCTTATAAACATCTATCAACTTTTTCGGATTTTGCAGGCTAGTCACGATCAATGTCAAAAACATATAAGGTATTTTCATGCACATATAGGGTGGAAGATTGTACAGAGTTAAGATAACTAGCCAACATAAATAACTTTTTCCTGATTTCCCAAATTGGGCAAATCCATCAGCACACAGATCTAACCTGATGTTTCGAGGCTCTATCGCAAACTCGGGGTATGTTCTATCAAAATGTTCTAATGCCTTTACATCTGAAGGATGACACGTTAGATCCTCTTCTGTTTCATGATTTGCATGTCATTTCATGTGTTCAGCGATGGCTTGAGACGCATAAAGCCTTTGCAACCTGGGGATTAAGGGCAAATAAAACATTTGCTTGCATGGTTTACGCTTCTGATTACGACCCTGCCTCCTGTTAATCTTGTACCTAGGTTGGCTACAGAATTTGCATGATTTTGCATTTTCATCGTCTCTCCAATATAATATACAACCCCTACTACATACATCAATCCTTACAATTGGAAGACCTAAGTTATCCATTAACTTTTTAATATCGTAAAAGTCACTTGGCATGATGTTATCACGAGGCATTGTTTCCCACATTACTTTAATAAAACAGTTGAAGCAATCCACAGATACATTATACTCTGCCTTGATATTTAACAGTCTTGCTATCACCGATACCTTCGTGTGGTTGTCACAACTTACCCATAAAAGTTCATCTGTTATTTTCAACACTTCCCAGAATTGATTAGATTGAAAAGTTCCATCACACATATTCTCATCGAAACCTGTAACTCTTATCTTTTCTAATTGTGATGCATGACTAGTTCCCACTTATTCAAGTGTAGGAGTAAAACTAGTATTTGCATGATTCGATTATAAAACAAAATTATGATCGGTTTCATCAAACATCATCCTCTGGTATGGGTTCAATTGGTCATAATAACTACATTCTTCTCAAACTAAAAATTGATCGTTTTTTCAATATCCGTCATCAAATATAAATGGTTCATTATGGCAAGTTTAATTATAATAGTTCGGAGTAAACCCAAATCTACAAAGATGTTCTCTAACTTTATCAATGTCTTGAAATTTTTCATTGCTGTACTTTTTACATAGACACATTAACTTATTTCCATCCATAAACTCGTATTTATTACTAGCAAAGTCCAAAAATAGTTCCAACCCGATACGAAACTCATCGGTCAATCCTCAACGTCCAGGTAAGTTCTTATTATACATCCAACCCTTATCTCTTTGCATTGTGTCTGTATAAAAATAAAAAAATTCTCGTAAAATATTTAAAATATCATTCTATTGTTTAATATTGTTAATTAAAACCATAAAATTCAAAAAATTAAAATTTTGTTTTTTACTAAACAATTACTTTCAACTTTAAAAAAATGAAAAAATTACCATGTCAAGAAGACTTACCAAGTATTTGACTGAAATCTTTATACTAGAAAGTAGTCAATTTGATAAGAATTGTAACATTCACTTGCATTGCGAGACCCTCAAATGGGCACATACCTAAAATAAAAACAAATTACTCAAGATTCATTTTTTAATTATCTTTTATTTTTTCTTTCTTTTTCTTTTCCTTTTTTTTTCTTTTTTTTTTCCTTTCTTCTTGGCCGGTTGCCGATCTGGCAACCGGTGAGCTCGCCTGGGCAAGTTCTAGGCGAGTTCTGGGCGAGCTCAAGCTCGCCGGCGGCAAGGCTGGCTCTCGCTAGTGCCGACAAGGGCTATGGCGAGCTCGGCCCTCGCCGTTAGCCCATACGAGGCTAGCCCTCACCGGCACTGGCGATGGTCGAGCTCGCTGGCCATGGCGAGGCCCATGCGAGGCTAGCCCACCTGGGCTTCGGCCAGGTCGACCGGCGGCCATGGCCAGGCCGCTGGACCTCGCCCCATGGCCGGCAATGTCTCCGGCGACCGGCCAAATTAGTAAGGAAGGGAAAAAAAATTTTAATAACACCAAAAAATGCAAATCTAGCAATAAATAGTTTTGCGACGAACCGTTTTCGTCGCTAATTAGTCATGAAATTAGCCACGACATTTACCGGCGGAAAAGATTTATCGAAATTGATTTGTGTGTGCGAAGATAGGTAAATCAAGATAAACGAAAAAGAGAAACGGAGAGAGAACAGCGAAGGGGATATGAGGAATCAATCGAGAGAGAGAAATTGAGGATGGGGATGGATATCACAAAAATTATTTTCTATATCACAAATTAACAACGAATTTTTTTTCTGTCGCAAATTAACCATGAATAATTTTTTATCACAGAGTTCGTCGCAAATTTGCCATGAATAAATTTTTATGTCAAAATTTATTAGAAATTAGTGACGAAAAAAATTTTTCGTCTCAAGAATTGTTGAAAATTTATGACAAAAAATTTTTCGTCCCCAATTTTCGTAGCAAAATCTTAGTTTTTTTTGTAGTGCGAGCTCACGCCTCTCTTCTGTAGCTCTCCTCTCGGCTTGCCTTTTTACGTTCTCTGCGTTCCACAATTTACAGACGAAAGAATGGAGAAACAAGACAAATGGCGCCCATCTTCAGAAGCCACGCGTCTGCATGCAATTAGTGATGGCATGTGTATTGGACCTTCATGCACTGCCACAAGAAAAATTGACCATAGCTACGGCCTTCCCTCCTTCTTCTTTTAATAACAAAAGGACAAACAAAGCCCACAAAAGTTGACCAAAAAGGGCGAGAAAGAGGACAGTGGCGCTCACTTCTTCCCCTATGGGCATGCATTTCCACCATGTGCATGCATTTAAGAGGAAGAAATAAAATGGACGTGGAGACAAGCACATAAACCCATGTGCAGAAGATTTGTCCATCTTCATTTAATGCTTCATGATTGGCGCTGTTCTTATTGAATGCTCCATGGGCGTCCTTTTCCTTTCCAGAATATTAATAAACGTTGAGCTCGCGAATTGAGTATTGTGTACGGACTCAAATTTGAGGCACAATTTAACAATCCACATGATCTAGCAAATGGATTCCATGGGGATATCTCGCCGCGGTAGTGTCCTCAGCATCCTCATATATTGCCTCTGCCACTTGAAAAGGACTGATCTTGGATTTTCCGTTTTGACCAAAATGTTCAAGCTTGGGCTTGAACCGAATGTGGGGACCTTGAACACTTTGCTTAACGGGCTCCTTCAAGAGCGTAAGATCGCACAAACCTGGACCTTGGTGGAAGAAATGCAGGGGAAAGGGGTTAAGGTCGATGTCGAGTTGTGTGCTATCATCGTAGGCGCATTGTGTAGAGCCGGTAATACTTCGACAGCCGTGCGGTTCACGAGGAATGTGGATGAAAGGGATTGCGAGCTGCATGTGCTCATGTACGACATGATCATCAATGGTTATTGCAAGGAAGGACTGGTGGTGGAGGCATTTGGCTTCTTTAACTGTACGAGTCACCTGGGAGTACGGCCAAATATCTTTAACTATAGTACCCTGATCCATGGCTTAGGCTGCATAGGCGAATGGAAACAAGCAAATGGCTTATTTGAGAAGATGATTGATGATGGAATCCCCCCGATTTTTATCACTTATAACTCCTCCATCCTCGGTCTATGCCGATGTGGCTAGTGGGAAGAGGCTCGAGTCCTGTTGAGTGAGATGGTGCGGGGAGGAACGGGGCCAAATTGTCAAACCTTCACTATTATGTTGGATGCACTTTGCAAACAGGGCATGACTGATGAAGCGAAGTGCATATTGGACACGATGATCGAGATGGATGTCAAGCCAAATGTAGTTACTTACAACTCGTTAATCAATGGTTACTGCCTTCAAAATCGAATGGATGATGCGGAAATTACATTTTGTTTGATGACTGCAAAGAAATGCAATCCTGATGTCGTGACCTATAGCACAATGATTAATGGGTATTTTGCAGTTAAAAGAGTTGATAAGGCAATGAGTCTCCTTGGGAAAACGGTGGAGAAAAGATTAGTCCCTGGCGTTGCCACCTATAATTGTCTCATGGATGGCTTTTTCCTTGCTGGAAACCCCAGGATTGCACATCAGCTGTTTTACAAAACGCTGGCTTGCAATCTTTTTGATCAACAAACTTATGCCGTCATGTTAGATGGCCTTTGCAAAAATCAACAAGTCGACAAGGCAATGGCATTATTTCGGCAAATGGAAGATTGCATCGGCGATGTTAATATCGTCCACTGCACCATCCTTATTAACGGCTTGTGTGAGGCGGGGGAACTTGGACCTGCGATAAACCTCTTCAATTCGTTGGATGCCAAAGGGTTGCAGCCTAATGTTGTGACATTTAGTGCCATCATGAAAGGACTATCTAAAGCTGGCCAAATACGTGAAGCTTGCGAGCTACTTCATAATATGAAAGAGAAGGGATGTCCTCCAAGTGGTGTCGTGTATGACATTATCATCCGAGGACTCCTCGAAGATGGTCAGAAAGCGAGGGCAGTGCTTCTTCTAGGGGAGATGGTTGAGAAAGGCTTCTCAGCAAAAGCTGCATCCACGGCTAAACCTTTGGGTGCATCAGCAAACAATAGATTAGAATCCTGAGAATCTGCACTGGAAACGTAAGCTCTCGTGAATTGCGATTGGGTGAATATAGTAAGTAGCCAACTTTTATCTCGACGAGAGAAGATTAGCCAACAATAGATTGTAATTTCCCCGTTTTGGTGTGCCGCCTGCTGCAGCTTTCTTCAATCCTTGTTGCATTCCTGCTTTGTCTAGTTTTTGCAGCGAAGACAGCTTCCACTTTAGGCTTCATTTGGCAGTCCAATCCCAGCTGGCTTCCACCGAGGAATGGGCAGCTGCAAGTCCTCCGGTTTTGCCACCAATTTCCTCTCAACTCCAGTTCATTTCTTGTTCCAAGTTTCCTAGTTCCATTGGGACTAGATTGTGGCTGGCTTAGGGGCTTAGTGATGTGCGCAGCTGCGGGGGAAAGAATCGAGCTTAATGTGCATTCGATTAATCTGGGAGCTCCAGTACTCTCAGAAATTTGTAATTTTCGCTAGCAGGTCTAATATCCTAAAATTATAATGTCCTCAGTTACCTAACGGAAACTAACGTAAGATGAGAAAATCATCATGTTTTCGGTTGAAGGTCAAATTTCTCAATTCGCAAGCTTTGACCTATGCAAGAAAATTTCGAAATTTTAAAATACTAAATATATATGTGATGATGAAAGGGATGTCTATACGCAATGCAGTGCTATTATATATATGTTATTTTTGCTTTCAATAATGGGTTTATTTTTCGATTTGACTAAAAAGTCAACCGAAAAAGTAAACTTTTTATTTATTTATGAAACGCTACGTAATGCTAATGAAAAGCAATTCTCTGATGCAATGGATGCATAATTTGATAAATTAACTAATTTTTTGTTCGAGGATCCAGCTCTCTCGTGATTATAAATCTCGAGCCTGAAGTGACTTTCTTTATAAAATATATGCTTACTTGTTGGCAAAATTCAGGTGTCCATAAAGCGCCACATCGATGCTAAGCATCAATGAAAGAACTCGATTGCACCAATTTGATAAATTTTAAATTTTGATTACGTATTTGGAAAGTTTAAAATTTAATTACACATTCACGATACTATTTAGAAATTTTTAGTGCACCTATCCTTGAAAAATAAAAACTAAAATAGAGGAATAAACATAATGGTTAATATCACGAAAAATCCTAAACTAGTACATATGTGACAGATTTACCTCAAACTATTTTTTTGACCACAAAAAATCTCAAACTGGTACATCTGTGATAATTTTACCCAAAAGTATTTTTTTGACCACCAAAAACCCCAAACTAGTACACTTAAGACAATTTTACCCCGAAATAATTTTTTAATATTATTTTTTATTTTTTTCAATTTTTTTAGCTTTTCTTTTTCCTTCATCTTCAACCTTTGGCCAGCGAGGTTGGCCCCGTCGACCACTGGAGAGACCAATCTCACCAGTTGCCGGTGAGGTCGGCCTTGCCCCACCCCTTGCAAGGTTCGACCTTGCCAATTGCCGACGAGGGGTCGTCCTTACCGTAGCTTGCGAGGCTCGGCCCCACTAGGGTTGTCCTCGCTGTCATTGGCGAGGTTCGACCTTGCTACTTCTGAGCGAGGCTGACCTCGCTAGTTGCCGGCGGGGCCGAGCCTTGCCAATGACGACGAGGACGACCCCTCGCTAGCAACTGGCGAGGTCAGCCTTGCCCACCTTGGCGACTACAAGGCCGACCTCACCGGCAATTGGTGAGGTCGGCCTTGCCCACCCTTGGCAAGGGGTCGTCCTCGCCATTGCTAGCGAGGCTCGACCTCACCACTTCTAGGTGAGGTTGACCTTGCCAGTTGCAGCGGGGCTGAGCCTCACCGGCAACTGGCGAGATCGAACCTCGCTAGGGGTGGGACAAGGTCGATCTCGCTAGTGGCCGGCGGGGCCAACGTCGCCGGCTAGAGGTTGAACATGAAGGGAAAAAAAATGAAAGGAAAAAAAAACTAAAAAAATTCGAAAAAAATAAAAAATAATATTAAAAAATTTGTTCGGGGTAAAATTATCACAGGTGTACCAGTTTGAGATTTTTGGTAGTCAAAAAAATAATTAGGGGTAAAATTATCACAGATGTACCAATTTGAAATTTTTTATGATAAAAAAATAATTTAAAATAAATATATCATAAATGTACCAATTTAAAATTTTTCGTGATATTAACCCTAAACAGAAACCTTAAGAGTTCAGACCCTTGCAATAACATTTGTATTCAAAAACACCATATCCCTTCACCTTCCCCTTCACCTTCACCTTCTCTTTCTCCTTCTCGTCCGCTTCGAATCCTTCAACTTTCTCTCCATTTTTACTTCCAGGAGCCATGCAGATTCCAACGAATACCCATCATCTCCCTCATCTCCCTTCACCGACAGAAAACCAGAAACAGGAAAACATACTTGAAAGTTGCTGTCTTTTTTAAAACCTTTGAAGCTGTCGAGAGAAAGGCAACGACGACGACGAGAAGTTTGCTGGAATGAAACGATGCGAAGAATGGCAAATCCCTCTGCTCTTCCTCCTCTTGTTCGACCACCATCTGGTAATCTCAGTCCCTCTCCTCCCGTCTTTGCATCGGCTCTTCTTCTTCATCTTCCTGGCATTGTCGATTCCTCTCCCTGCCGTCACTTTCGCACTTCACGCTCCACTTCTGGACTGAGCGATTCCCTGAACCGATCCCAAGTTTTGGAATTTGTGATGAATTTACGCAAAGATGGTGGGTTGGCAAAAGCCGACGATGTTTTGCATTATTTTAAAATTATGATTCGGCTGAACCCTTTGCCTTCAACTCCCTGTTTTATCCAACTCTTGGGAGCTGCGGTGAGGATGAAGCATTATGCTATCGCCATCCACATGATCGAGCGAATGGACTCCTTGGGGATATCTCGCAACATTTACGTTCTCCGCATTCTGATAAATTGCCTCTGCCACTTGAAAATGTCTGATCTTGGATTTTCCGTTTTGACCAAAATGAAGCTTGGGCGGGAACCGAGTGTGGTGACCTTGACCACTTTGCTCAACGGGCTCTGTGAAGAGGGTAAGATCGCACGAGCCTTGTGATGGAGTTGACGAATACTTCGGGGATCCTTGTTTCTCACAACGGATATGCCCACGTGAGCTTAAGGGAACTGAAATGTTATTCAACGACAAGTGATCCTTGCGTGCGGAATGCGGGAGTTCGGGGGTAGCACCCTTGACATGGGTGTCCCGCTGCCCGGTCAGAGGGCAGGGATTTGAGTGCAGCGCCCCCCGACAGGGGTTCCGCTGCCCGGTCAATAGACGACTGCCCCACTCGCCGATGAGCGGGCGGGGGCTCGAGGACAGCGCCCCCGAAACCTCACGGGTTTGGGCTTTTATTTAAACTGGCCAGTATGGTGCGAGATTAAGAGATTTCATATAGGTTTAGGTTTTGGGTCCGTTTGGGTCACATATATATTTTGCTTGTTTTTCTAATTATTATAACGAGTTGAGTGGCTATAAACCAAAAATATAGTGAAATCTCTTTGCAGGACGTAGCCCTAATTTGAGGGTGAACCTGGGTAAATTCGTGCATCATCTATTTTCTCTTTCTTCTACGTGATTGTTCTGTTTCGATTCTCGATACATCCCTTCACCTTGATCTTGGTGGAAGAAATGCAGGGCAAAGGATTTAAGGCCAATGTAGTTACGTGCGGTGTCATCGTGAAGGGATTGTGTAGAGCCGGTAATACTTCGACAGCCGTTCGGTTTATGAGGAATTTGGAAGAAAGGGGTTGCGAGCTGAATGTGGTCATATACAACACGATCATCGATGGTTATTGCAAGGAAGGAACTGTGGCGGAGGCATTTGGCTTCTTTAACTGTACGAGTCACCGGGGAATTCGGCCAGACATCTTCACTTATAATACCTTGATTCATGGCTTAAGCTGCATAGGCAAATGGAAACAAGCAAAGACCTTGTTAGAGAAGATGATCGATGATGGAATCCACCCGGATGTTATCACTTATAACTCCTTGATCAACTGTCTATGCTGTTGTGGCCGGTGGGAAGAGGCTCGAGTCCTGTTGAGCGAGATGTCGCAGGAAGGAACAAAGCCGGGTAATCAAGCCTTCAATCTTATTTTGGATGCACTCTGCAAACACGGCATGACTGATGAGACGAAGTGCTTATTTGATACAATGATCGACATGGATGTTGAGCCGGATGTAGTTACTTACAACTCGTTAATCAATGGTTACTGCCTTCGAAGTCGAATGGATGATGCGGCAATTACAGTTTGTTTGATGACTGCAAGGAATTGCAATCCTGATGTCTTGATCTATAACACATTGATTAATGGGTATTTTGCGGTTAACAGACTCGATAAGACGATGAGTCTCCTTCGGGAAATGTTGGAGCAAGGATTAGTCCCTGATGTTGCCACCTACAATTATCTTACGGAAGGCTTTTTCCTTGCTGGAAACCCCAGGGTTGCACATCAGCTGTTTTTACAAAATGCTGGCTTGCAATCATATAAATCAACAAACTTATTCCGTCATGTTAAACGGTCTTTGTAAGTATCGACAAGTCAACAAGGCAATGGCATTGTTTCGACAAATGGAAGATGGCATGGTCGATGTTCATATAATCCACTGCAACATCCTTATTAATGGCTTGTGTGAGGCGGGGGAACTTGGACCAGCAATGAACCTCTTCAATTCACTGAATGCCAAAGGACTGCAACCTGATGTCGCAACATCTGGCGCCATCATAAAAGGACTATGTAAAGCTGGTCAAATAGGCGAAGCTTGTGAGCTACTTCATAATATGAAAGAGAAGGGATGTCCTCCAAATGGTGTCATGTATGGCATTATTATCCGAGCACTCCTTGAAGATGGTCAGAAGGCGAGGGCAATGCTTCTTTTAGGGGAGATGGTTGAGAAAGGCTTCTCACCGAATACTGCATCCACAGCTAAATTGCTGAGTTCATCATCTAACAATACATTAGAATCCTGAAAATCTGCACTGGTGACGTAAGCTCTCGTGAATTGCGATTGGTTGCATGTAGTAAGTAGCCTACTTTTATCTCGATGAGAGAAGATTGGGCTTGCATCATCTAACGCTAGTTAGTTCTGTATATTCTCAGATTAATTTGTTACAAGGAAGAAAACATGTCATTGTACAGAAAATTATCTGCATTTGAACTTCTGTTACTTCGGTCATACTAAGTTTCTTGCAGGGACATTTATGTACAGTTAACTTCAAGATGCACCCAGTCCTCCTTCCTAATGAGTTTTCTAGAAAATTATTGTCACAGTGGTCTAGCCTGTGACGTGAAGGTGAAAGATTGAGGGTACTTGGTTGAAATTTATGGGGCTCATAGAGAGTAGTTCCTTAATGTTAGCCTAGTGATTACATTCTATCTTCAAATTGTTGTTTCTGTTGTTTTAAGTGATTTATCAAGCACGCAACTTCAAAATCGTAGTGAAACAGAGAGATTGATGTCTTGCAAGCAAGGAATGATCATCTTGGATACGAGGAGGTGATATGATTGGACTGTTTATCTCGGATTACAAGTACTCTTCAGTTTCTTCCTTCTCTGTTCCTTTTTCTCTTCTTAACTTGCTATTTCTGATGAGAAAGTAGCATTGAAGTTTCTGGCTCAAGTTCAAGCATTCCTGTGCGATTTTATATGGAAGAAACGATGGACTCCATGAAATTGAATCATAAAATATATAGCCAACTGATCACTTGAAGATTAAGATCTTAAAGGGAAAATATGAAAACAGGTTGGAAAGAAGATGATAAACGATGATGGGGAAATTACCAAAAAAATTTTAAACTTATTACACTTGTGTCAATTTAGTCCTAAACCTATTAATTTAGTCAGTTTAGTCTTAAACCTTTTGAAAATTCGTCGATTCAATTATAAACCTTTAATTGGATTTGTCAATTTAGTCCAATTTTTTTTTGCGATTTGTTAATTTGGTCTTTCCGGTGAAGTTTGGTTGAAAAATGCCGACATGATAGTCTAGTCAGCGCTGGCCATCATACGTGGCACGGCCGGCATTGACGTTGATAATTTGTGCCATTTTTTTTATTTTTATGAAATTTTCAATTATTTTTTTCTTTTTTTCTTTTCTTTCTTCTTTTTTTTTCAACTTTGGGTAGACAAGATCACCGAACGCGGGCAAGGGCTGTGATGGTCAACTAGATCTAGCGAGAGCAGCCCTTGCCGGCCCAAAGTTGGAAAGAAAAGACAAGAAATTTTTTTTAAAAAATTCAGAAAAATTAAAATACCGCAAAAATTATCTATGTTAGTGCTGATCGTACCACGTAGGATAATCAACGCTAACTATATTGCCATGTCAGTGATTTTCAACCAAAATTGGTCAAAATGAGTAATTGACAAATTGTGAAAAAATTGAGGACTAAATTGGCAAATCGTAAAAAATTGTTAAGATTAAATTGGAACATTTTAAAGGTTTAGCACTAAATTGGCAAATTGTAAAAATGTTTATGACTAAGTTAGTCAAATTGAAAGGTTGAGGACTTATAAACACAATGATATTTTTATCCGTTATGAGCCGGCCGGTAAACACAGCTATATTTTTCATTAAATGTATTTTTGACAAAAATATATCTTTGTTAGATATCATTTTTGATTCTTAGGCAGATTGATTTGACTTTATTAAATGAGCTACATCATTTGCCTTCATCATCTAAACAAAAACTCATATTTATCCGTTATTTGAATTTATATTGAGTAAGCGATAGAAATTTAAAGGATGATCAATCCATAACGATAATTAGTTGAATATAGGTCTCTTGCAATAATTAATTTCGGTAAAAGATAAAGATTAACTATAATGTCAAATTAGAATAATAGACAATTATTAGAAAATGCTACAAAGGCTCCCTCTTACATTTAGTAATTTACTATTCAAATTGCCCCTCTCTCTTTTTTAATATGGATCGATTGATATGAAATGTAAAAAGCAAAATTGAGTTGATGTATAGAGAGATGTGAAGACATCATATCCATTTGCTTTTAACGATTAAAGTGAAGATTAGAGAAGGATTCGTGCGATGCTTAGCACTCAAACTGCGTGGAAAATCACAGTGTGGTATAGTTGACCTTTCACGTTTCAAACCGTAAGGACAAAAATGAAGAACTCGAGCTCAAACCTTTCCTTGTGTAATCTCCGTCAATCTGACAAATTCATAGAGGTGATTGCTTTCTTAGGGAATTCGTCCTATGACTTTATATTTTTTTAAACGAAAAATACTTTGACAAATGTGACACTCTACAATTAATTGGGTTAACAATCCCGTATTCTTCGTACGTATCTAATGATCTATCTTTTTAGGTATAAATTCGACATGAAGAGATCGGCTCGACCTCATATTTGTGTTGATTAACATCGAGCAGGTCGACCGCGGCCACAGTTGGATTTTTGGAGGTCAACAGCCGTCCGTTCATAGCCCTTTTGGTATTTTTAAAAGCCGTTAATCAGTTTGAGCATCATAAAAAGCAGTGAACTTTTTCGATGAAAAAGAAGGCATAGGTTAGGAGATTCATGACATTGATCACTCTGAGCCCAGTACATGTTTTTTGGTTCAAAATGAGGGAATCAGTAGGAAGTTTTCATCTTTTTTATTTCGATTAGGATCACGACCGGTTTCTTTTGAAAAATAAGCAAAAACTGTAATGACAGCAAAGAAGTACTCCATAGTTAGTCAGTTTGCCTTCAAGAATAGCGCGTGAGATTTGGTAGGACTACAGTCAACTATTATAAAAGCTTAAGATGTTAGATAAAAGCGTGGTTTAATATTTAATTAATTTAACACTTCCCATCATATTTAGTCTGGTCTTTTTTGCCTAGTATTAAGCGTGGATATATTTAATTGGGGGAGCCAAACGGGGTTTAAAAAGATTTGAACTCAGAAGCTCTGATATTATGAAGTGATGGGGATGATGAATAGTGACTATGAACAATGCTTAAAACCAATTGCTGGTGCGGAAATGCCACGTGAGACGAATAATGGTGACTTTGGAGGGAGGACAAGAGGTTAATTGGGGTAGTTTCGAGACTTATGTAGATTATTTAGGAAATTACACTAAAATTAAGAAAAGAAGAACATACTTAAAAGTTGCTCTTTTTTTTTTAACTAGGAAAGTTGTTAATAGAGCAAGAACCAGATAACACTTGTAACATTCCGAATTTCGACTTACTTCCGGGATCAATGAAATTGATATTATTTCTCATTTAATTTTAGTAAGTCTCACCCAGAACTGATCACTCTCGGAATGCTAACTATTGGGAAATGACTAACTAGAAAAACGGTATGTGGACGAGGGACCGATCGCGAATCGAGCACCGATTCCGAGAAACGACGAGGAAATATTTTGGGCTAATGTGGGCCGATCCTAGGAAATTGACGGATTTGGTCTGGCCAACAATGTACGATTGAATAGGGGGTGATTCCGCACGACCGAAAGTACGCGCGACGAACAAATTCCTAACTTAAACCGAACGATCGAGACCTCTGAAACTAGTGATAATTTCTCGCATATTCCCAGTAATCGAGTCCGTCACGACTCGAGTACCCCTAAGTCGATACACATAACCCCTAAACAACCGCCCGTTAATGAGAGGCCCTAAAATTGTAATTGAGCAATTTTGATCACGAAATTAGACTCGGACTTGGATATCGACTTTCGAAGACGTACGCGACTATTTTTGTGAGGGCGACGTCATATTATGTTGGCCAACCATATTAGGAATCGAAGGAGCCGAAAAATGGAAATTCGGCCCGGAATTGGAAAATAACCATTTTGCCCCTAGGTCTATTTTGGGTATTCCGAATTTTGGGTATTTTAATTAGCCTTAATTAGCCCAATGGAAAAAACTTGAGTACCCTCAAATTATTGGATGAGAATTATTATAGGCCATTGGATCAAAGGGCAAATGGGTCAAGTTGGTAAGATTGTGACACTTGAACTCCACTAACACTCCAATAATACACTCCTAAGCTCTCTCTTTCTCCTCCTCATTCTCCCACTCACCTCTGGCCATCCCCCTCACTCTCTCCCTGACGTCGATGTATCCCTCTCTTGGCCGTGATCACCAGAGCACCGTCTGCCAGAGCACGCCGCCGCCATGCTGCTGCCGCCATCCTACCTCGCTGCCACCATCATCATCATCTAACCATCTCCCTCCTCTCCCCTCACTCTCTCTCTCTCTCCAGTTCCCTCTCTTTAGGCCGTGTGCACCGCCCGCCGAGGGAGCCACCGCTCGCCGGGAACCGCCGCTCGCCGTCTCACTGCCGCACCACCACAAACCGACTGACTCACACTCTCTCTCCATCTCATCTCCCTCTCCCTCGTCGGCCGTAAGGACCACGCCGAAGCCGCCGCCGATCGTCGCCGCTTCAAGTACTGCCGCGAAGACCACCGTGCATCGCCGTAAGCCGCTCGACCGCCGCTAATTCCGCCGGTCCCGCTTGACATTTAGAGCGTAGAATTAGGTAAGTAATTGCCTCTAAATCTTAATTAGGACTGATTAAGCATTTCTAGATAGGTTAGGGTATTTTTGAGGTTAATTAGTGTAAATTTTGGGGTAATTAGTGGGCTGATGTTAATGGCTGTTGTGCTAGTGAATTTAGTGGTCTATTATGATGATTTGAGAGTGAATTAGTGGCCTAGAGTGGGTTGTGTGGTGGCCGGCCAGCGTGGATTAAATTGGGTTCAATTTGGACTAAGTTTGGTTAATTTAGGCTAACCGTGTAATTGCTATGCCGTGGTTGTTTCATGTTAAGTTAGTGATTGAATATGTGATGTTTTGTGCCATTTCCTATTGTGGCCGAGAATGAAGGGCATGGCGAGCTAAGTATACGTGTAATGGTGTTGACTTGATCGAGTGATTTATTAAGCATTAATTATATGCCATGCCAAGTGTTATTAAATTGAGTAATTGGGCATGTTGTTGTGGCAATATTGAGCACACGGAGGTGCACATAGAATTGACAATTATTGGGTTATGTGCTTAGTGAAATTGAGTGCTCATTATGCATCATGTGTATGTTCGAGTGTCGGATTGCATGGCCACGCATTTCGTATGCTAAGAATGGGTATGTGATGGAAAATTGTGTGAGAATGCGTGCCTGGCATGAGTACGTGATCACCTAATATGCCTTGATGCGTTTTACGCGGTTCAGATAAAATTGACTGTGTGTATGTGTGATCATTAAGAGCCCTGATGCGTTTTACGTGGGGTTGAACCCATCGTAATGTGTTTTACATGAGATGATACCCAGTTCGTCCAGAAGACGGCCAGCCTAATGCATTTTACGTGTGTTTTGGTTCGTAAGAAGATTAGTGTTGCGCCTGATGCGTTTTACGTGGGCTAAAGACACTGTGTTTGATGCGTTTTACGCGGGTCAGACCTAATGCGTTTTACATGGAACGAACTCTTAATGAGAACTGAGCAGTGTGTCAGTGTGCAGTGTTAGCCAAATCATGAGCATAGCATGTTGGTGGCACGTGTGTACAGGAGTGCGAGTATGTACATATTGGTGACTCGTGTGCAATACAGGCACTAATGAGTATGAACATGCGTATGACGTACGTATGACTAAGTGTGTTCGCTTATGTGCCGTGGACATTATTATGAATTGTTTAACCTGCAGGATCAGTAAGGTGAGCGATTTGGGCCTGAGGGCCTAGGTTAATTGTTATTTGTTGATTGAACTGTTGTGTGTTTTGTTTACCTGTCAGGATGTGCATGTTAGCTTAGTTTAGGTTTAGAGGATTTTACTCGCTGAGATTCATCTCATTGTTGTACAAACCCAACATTTCAAGCCCCGGCCTTGAGGATGCCAGATGTACGAGTACGTTTTGGGATTCCGCACCAGATTGGGCGAAAGTCGACGGAATACCCCGTAAGGAACTGGGATGTATATATTAGGCATCGTTCTATAATACTGGTGAATGTAGACCAGATGTTTAACGAGTCCCACGAATATATAGCGTGGTGTTTTAGAAATCATGACGAAGAGAATGGACCTCTCCGGACTTTTGATATCCCGTTCAACGGGATAGGTGAGGTGGATCCACAAAGCGCTGACGGAGAGATAGTAGACCTCGTAGCCTCGACCGAGGGGAGTGTGAGTTCCGATGCTGAACCGTTTGATCAGGAGATGGGTGAGCCAGAGGCAATGGACGAGGAACCAGAAGTTTTGGTTGCATACCCAAAGCTGATAGATGCGGAAGACGACGAGCCAGATCCCATGAAGCAGGAGTTTTTGGCACTGTACCCCGAGCTGGAGGACGAGCCTGAGGGGATGGACTCAAAAGAGGACGGTTCAGATGGAGAGTCATCTGGGATCGACACCAAGTTGGAGTCCATGGAGTTTGAGCCGGAGCCGTCTGAGAGTTCTTTCGATTTGTCGGGATCTGATTCAGATTGGGAGCCTTAATGTAAACCTTAGACCTTAGTTGGTGAGGGCCAACACTTTTTGACCATAGCCCTCCCTTAAGTTTAGTTTGACTGCCCTGGCCGCTTGCCCCTTTTTGTCGTCTGTGGCCCTTAACTTGTTTTTGGTGTTGTATGTTTATTGTTGTAAATGGATAGTGTAAAGGTTTCTTTGTTGTTAATGAAAGTATATATCTTTGATATCCTATTGTTGTTTGATGTGGTATTATCCATGGTCATGTGTTTTATTTGTATGGATGATTTCTATGTTGCTTTCGCATGTGCAATGATCTCTGCTTGGGTGTTGAGTTGGCGATGCGTCCTGAGACGTCGCATCAATTCGACCTCGGTCGGGATGTCCGCGCGTCGTGAGGTTCAGGGCATGACAACACTTTTGCAACAAGATTTATAATTTTTGTGGACTTATCCCTAAAAAAATGTAAAAGTTACAAAAAATCTCAAATTATGTTACTTATGATAATTTACTTTGAACTTTTTTTATAACATCAAAAACCCTAAATTATACCAATTGTGACACGATTACCCTAAACTTTTTTATTGTTACTTAAAAAACCTCAAACTTATACTTATGTGATACATTTACCCTTTATCAAAATCTGTTAGATGATTTTTTAGCCAAAACAATGTCAACACTATTTGTTGTCCGATGTCCATGTAAATAGATTTTAAATGGTTTTCATTGACAGAACTTTGACGGGGTAAATGTGTCACACATGTACAAGTTTGAAATTTTTTGTCATAGAAAAAGTTTATAGTAAATGTATCACAATGGACTTTAAAATAGATAAATAAATAGAAATTTTAATTGTGCTTTTTGAAAGTTGTAGGAATTTATTGTACTTTTATGGTAAGTTTTAGGAGTTGAGTAGCCTTTGGAAATTTTATCACAAAGTTCTATGACTTCGGCGCCGTTTGTCCTTTTTGAAAACCTCTGAAGCAGTTGAGAGAAAGACGACGACGACGACGACGAGGAGAAGTTTGCTGAAAAGAAACGATGCGAAGAATGGTAAATCCCTCTGCTCTTCCTCCTCTTGTTCAACCCCCATCTGTTAATCTCGCTCTCTCTCCTCGCGTCTCTGCATCGGCTCTTCTTCTTCTTCTTCTTCCTGCCAACGTCGACTCCTCTCCCTCCCGTCACTTTCGCACCACTTCACGCTCCTCTTCTGGACCGAGCGATGCCAGGGATCGATCCCAAGTTGTGGAATTTGTGACGAACCGATGCAAAAAAGGCGGGTTGGTGAAACCTGACGATGCTCTGCATTTCGTCGAGGTTATGATTCGGCTGAAACCTTTGCCTTCAACTCCCTGTTTCATCCAACTCTTGGGAGCTGCGGTGAGGATGAAGCATTATGCTATCGCCATCCACATGATCGAGCGGATGTACTCCATGGGGATATCTGGCCATGTTTCCGTTCTCAACATTCTTATAAATTACCTCTGCCACTTGAAATTGTCTGATCTTGAAATTTCAGTTTTGACCAAAATGTTCAAGCTTGGGCTTGTACCGAGTGTGGTGACCTTGACCACTTTGCTCAACGGGCTCTGTGAAGTGGGTAAGGTCGCACGAGCCTTGACCTTGATGGAAGAAATGCAGGGCAAAGGGTTTAAGGCCGATGTAGTTACGTGCGGTGTCATCGTGACGGGATTGTGTACAACCGGTAGTACTTCGACAGCCGTTCGGTTCACGAGGAATATGGAAGAAAGGGGTTGCGAGCTGAATCTGGTCATGTACAGCACGATCATCGATAGTTATTGCAAGGAAGGACTGGTGGCGGAGGCATTTGGCTTCTTTGACTGTTTGAGTCACCACGGAATTCGCCCAAATATCTTCGCTTATAATACCTTGATTCATGGCTTAGGCTGCAGAGGCGAATGGAAACAAGCAAAGACCTTGTTAGAGATGATGATTAATGATGGAATCCACCCAGATGTTATCACTTACAACTCCTTGATCCACGGTCTATGCCTTTGTGGCCAACGGGAAGAGGTTCGAGTCCAGTTGAGTGAGATGGCGCGGGGAGGGACAACGCCAGATTATCAAACCTTCACAATTATCTTTGGATGCACTCTGCAAACAGGGCACGACTGATGAGGCGAAGTGCATATTTGACACGATGATCGAGATAGATGTTGAGCCGAATGTAGTTACTTACAACTCGTTAATCATTGGTTACTGCCTTCAGAATCAAATGGATGATGCTGCAATGACATTTTGTTTGATGACTGCAAGGAAATGCAATCCTGTTGTCTTGAACTATAACACATTGATTAATGGGTATTTTGCAGTTAAAAGAGTCGATAAGGCAATGAGTCTCCTTGGGAAATGTTGGAGAAAGGATTAGTCCATGACATTGCCACCTACGGTTGTCTAATGTATGGCTTTTTCCTTGCTGGAAACCCCAGGGTTGCACATCAGCTGTTTTACAAAATGCTGGCTTGCAATCATATAAATCGACAAACTTATGCCATCATGTTAGATGGCCTTTGCAAAAATCAACTAGTCGACAAGGCAATGGCATTGTTTCAACAAAATACAAGATTGCATCGGCGATGTTAATATCGTCCACTGCAATATCCTTATTAATGGCTTGTTTGAGGTGGGGGAACTTGGACCTGCAACGAACCTCTTCAATTCGTTGGATGCCAAGGGGTTGCGACCTAATGTCGTGACATTTAGTGCCATCATAAAAGGACTATATAAAGCTGGCCAAATATGTGAAGCTTGCGAGCTACTTCATAATATGAAAGAGAAGGGATGTCCTCCAAGTGGTGTCGTGTATGACATTATCATCCGGGCACTCCTCGAAGATGGTCAGAAAGCGAGGGCAACGCTTCTTCTAGGGGAGATGGTTGAGAAAGGCTTCTCACCAAATGCTGCATCCACAGCTAAAATTTTGGGTGCATCAGCAAACAATACATTAGAAACCTGAGAATCTGCACTGGGGATGGAAGCTCTCATGAATTGCGATTGTGTGCATATAGTAAGTAGCCAACTTTTATCTCGATGAGAATGGATTGGGCTTGCATCATCAAACACTAGTTAGTTCTGATAAGGAAGAAAACATGGAGGTGTACGGAAAGTTATCTGCATTTGGTGACTTCTGCTTCTTCGCCAAAACCATGGTAGTTTCTTGCAGGGACCCTTCTGTACAGTAAACTTCAAGATGAACCCAGTCCTCCCCCATACTGAGTTTTCGTAAAAATTACGGTCACAATGGTGTAGTCGGTGACATGAAAGTGAGAGATTGAGGAAACTCAAGAGGGTTGAAATTTAAGTGGCCGCTAGAGAGTAGCTCCTTAATGTTAGCCTAGAGATTATTTTCTCTCTTCAAATTGTTGTTTCTGTTGTTTTGACTGATTTATGAAGAGCACAACTTCAGAATCGTAGTCTAACCGAGAGATTAATGTGTGTCAGCCTAGGAACGACCATCACTGGACATGTGGAGGTGAGATCATTTTATTGGGACTCTCTTGATCTGGGATCACTAGTCCTCTTCAGTTTCTTCCTTTTCTGTTCCTTTCTCTCTCTTTAACTTTGCCTTTTCTGATGATAAAGCACCATTGAAGTTTCTTGCTCGAGGTCAGGCATTCGTGTGATTTTGTGTCATCTTTTGAAACCTACAAATTTTGAAGTTTGAAATGTGGTGTTGAAGGTTATAACTTGATGTGATTCTGTGTGATCCTAAGACTCAAGTTAGGTAATAATACGGCGGGGGCTAGTCCTAATAACCATGTCGCGGCTCGTCAGAGATCATGGGAGCGCAGCAATCCGACTCTGCTTACTTACGTGAAGTCAATTACGGAGATTTGCATCGAAGTCTCTTATGCAAGCGATGAGGTAATTCGATGTGTCGACAATATGTTTGAGACAATTAAGACAGAGCCGCATCTAGTTCCTTTAAGTACAAGGAAGGGACCGTGTTTTCTTAACATTGATTGAAATGTCTCTATGCCATAAGTAAGAAGACTAATGACCGGTTTAATTCAACTAGAGGAATTGGGTTCCTCAAAACTGGGGACCTTAACAAAGCATCCGTCATCAGCCAAGACCAAAATGCTGGTGAATTCACTCACGCATAACGACTAAGAAAATCGCGAGAGCCGAAAATAGTGGTGAGCACGATGCGGTTGGAAGGCCAAACCAAGCCAAAACGCATAAGTACAGTTCGATAAAAATTGAGCCAAAACCAAACCATTTTACCTATCGAAATCGAATCTAACCAAACCGTAATAATCGGTACGATTCGATTTGATCCGCACAAATGGCTGGATAGACTCGATTGGCAAAACGTGAAAAGGTTTAAATTTTAATTGGCAAAATTAAAATGTTTATAACTGAATTAGCCAAAGTATACTAGGGTTAGGATTTTTCGGACAATTTTCCCCTCTGACAATTTGAACTGTACGATGCTCACCCCTACTCAAAAGAAGTGTTATTTTGCTCATTGTGAAGGTATCAAAGATTGGCAAAATATAAATAGTCAGCAAGAGTGCTGACACCTAAATTTTGACTAACCATTTAGTAATTAATTGCATAGAAAATTAGGGATAAAATTTTAGTCCCTAACAAAAATATTAAAGTTAAATTACATAGCATTTAGTTTTAAGAACATTTATTAAGTAGTTGCATTTGCATCTGCATCGGACTGGTAGCGGATGGGCTTAACAAAATTTAATTGAACTGGAGTTAATGGACTCAAGTACAGAGGTTGTGAACTCAATGGAATTAATTGGATCAAGTCCGTGTGAATTAAAGATTCGGCCCAACTTGTTATTCCCTAAAGTGGTCAAGATTGACATGTGCATTGCGCGTGTGATACATTGGATTAGGGGATATTGAGATAATACCATGAATATCTTTTGGTCACATGGTTATTTGAAAGAACGGATACAAAGACAGAAGGCAAAATTGATTTTTGTGGATTGCCTGTGAAAATTTGATCAAAAAACAATTGGAAAGCTGAGCATTATCGAAGCAAGAATTAAGGAAAGAGAATTCGCTTAAGCTGGTGGATACAAACTCACAAACAAAGGTATTAAAGAAAGGATTAGTCAGAAGACATGGGTTCTTGAGAAATAACAAAAGAAGGAAAAGAATAAAAAAATACATATTTCAATGCATGCACAATTGGCAGCCACATCACATCCTTTCCTCGAGAGCCCTATGTTGTTTTACGTATAAAAAGGGGGCTTCATATAGAATTGAGGGGGGACAATTGAATACACAACCATGATTATGTAGAAAGCCGAGAGAAAAGAGGAGGCATGAAAAATGAGAAGAGTCTCTCTGCCAAACCTTGGCCGAGATCTCTACACAGCCAAACTTGTGGCCGTGTCGCTCGACTCGACGCCGTACTGCCCTCCTCCGTGACATCCACCATCTTGGTTGCTCCATGCTTGCTGCTTCGCTACTACAACACCTGCTGTTTCCACCGTGAGCCAAAAGCCCCCATGACGAGCTGCTCCAATATCGAGCCCATTGCCCTATTCGCTGCTGCCTTTCCTGGATCCATCCACTACTGGCTAGTGTCTTCGCTTGTTCTCTACCTTTTTATTCACGTCATATTGACTCAGCCAATCTTCCATCCGTCATTTGCGAGGAGTCGAGTAGGGGCCAATAGCGGCAATAATTAAGTAAAGAAGTGCTTCAATGGAGAAAGAAGCAAAAGAATTCATCCGTTTCTCTCCCCGTCAGCGACAATGATTTTTGTTTGTAGGTTCACAAGAGGACAAAACCGAGTGCAATTGGTGGAGAGTGAGTTCCACTGCTGAAGAAGACAACATCATGCTCTCGTGATCCCACGTTCTCCACAAACAAATAACATAAAGGAAGGACAAACGTGTGGGATTCGAGCTTCATCCCCGCACTCTCACCACGGGTTCTCCTCGCTCTACCGTGCTTGCCGCCTCTTGCCAATCACCGCGAGTCACCATGAGGCTCCCAATGGCCAGCTGCGTCCGCACCACCGTCTGCCGGTCCAAAATTGAAAAGCAAATATTCGAATTTGGTAAAATCTCATCTTTTGCTTTTCGAGTATATCATTTCCTTATTTCAAATATTGTAATTTCATGTGAATGTTTGAATGATATTATCGTATCCATTGAGTTTTCGAATAGCCTTTAAATTATGAACTATTTCCTAATTTCACAACGTGCATATGATCGACGGTCTGATTTTATGCTCGAAATATGACTTGCGATCGCACAGAAAATCGTCAATCCGATCTCTCTCTCAAGATATGTTTCGCGATTGTGCAAAAAATTGACCAATCTGATTCTCATGCTCGAGATATGATTTGTCAATCTATCGTTTCTCAATTTAAATGGATATAGCTAATATTTCTTGTGATTGGGTGTCGTGTTCATTGCTATTTTTTTTCGTCTTTTGTTTGAATTGAATTGTCTTTCTATAAAAAAAAAAAGATACAAAAAGATTAGGTAAAATTTGAGTAGATAATATATTGCATGTTTAGGATAAATTTCAATTATTTTCTTAGAATAGATTAGATTCTTTTCTTAGATATTATTATTACATGTTTAAATTAGGTTAATCATTTATTCCGAATTTAAATTAAAAAAAAATATCACGTGCATGTCATATTAGAGTAGTTGCATATTAATTCTCGTCATTAGAAATTTCACGTTTAGGTTCATTTGCATGCCATATTAGAGATAGTGCATTTAATTGTTGTTAGAATTAGGACATTTAGGTAAATCGTATGTCGCATGTCATGTTAGACTAGTAGCATGCATTGCGCATAGTTTAATTTTCACCAAATAAGAGAAAACTCCAAAAAATACATTGAGTGGAATTGCGTGTTAATTAGAAATTATATTAGGGTTGTCAATGTGATTTTCTAACTAAAATTGCATATACTTTAGCTTCTTTAAGATAAATCCCTATCTTGTAATTTATTTATTGCTTTGCATTATTGAGTGTTGTATTATTGTTTACGCACCTGCATGATCATCTCATATTTTAGTGGATAAGTTTAAAATCAATCAAAGCTGCCTGCAAATATTTTTTTTTAAATAAAAGAGACAATGTACCAAAAGGGTATTAAAGTAATCTAGTATAACCAAGTCTCCAAATCCATAATCTCTGGTTCGTAGGAATAAAGTAATTTTCCTGATACTTTACTTTGGTTTCTAATCAACCTATCAAAACATAGATTAGTGGTGATTCCTGATTGAAACGATTTGCATGTTAAGAATTTAAATCTTAAATTGTGAGTTGGTAAGAGCTTGGGAGAGCTTGAGTTAAACCTAGACTTAATAATCCATTAGCCGAACCCCTTGTGACAAAGAGATTGTTTAATTTAAGGCTGGAAACCTTGCCATGTACCACTATCCATTAGAGGTGTCAAAAAAAACCTGAACCAATCCAATCTAATCCGAATATTTTAGGGCTTTTTTTTAATTGAGTCTCATTTCGATTTGGGTAATAAGTAAAAGAATTTGGGCATCTTGATAATTTGAGTCATATACTCACACTGACTCAAAACACATTAAATAGAAAAAAAATTCTAAATACTAAACAACTCCCCTTCCTCCCTCATCCCCTTCGCTCCCGCCCTCCCTTGCCCTCTCCACCACCATCCCCTCACCTTCACCGACCGATCTGCCCATTGATTTCACCAGGTCCTCCTCCTTCATTCGACTCCACTTGACCTCCATGTTCGGGAGCGCCTCCCCTAGATCACCGGGAACAGCTCACCATCGACCTTCCGTAGCCGTTGTCTATAGTCATTCAGCTCTTTATGGTGATCTAGATCTCGATGCATCCATGGATGTCTGTATCTCCAAAGTTGCATCCATGTTTGTCTGCACTCGAGCTCTGTTCCTCCCCTCCATGGCCATCCAGATCGGCGAGAATGGCAGTCATGGAGCCTCACCGTCTCCAGATCGGGAGGCATCTTGTCGACGGTAAAGATCGTCTCATTTATGTCGTTATGGAGCTTGCTTCACGATTGCATGATCCGTCCATGATGATGTGTTCGACTTTGGAGCAAGTTCCTATGATAGAGATGTGAAGAGAAGAGGAGGAAGGAAAAAAAAAACACAAAAACCGAACTAAACCGAGCGAGCTTTATAGTTTGAATTTTGTATGGGTCGAGTAAAAAAAGTATGTCATTTGTGTTTGGGTCGGTTCAAGTATTGGTGGAAACCGAACCAAACTTGCCCATTGACACCCATACTACCTACTAGACAAGTGTCATGAGCCGGTAGTTCCTTAACCACGAAATAGCCCGCACGCCACTTGTCGAGTCAATAAAACCGCAGGCTAGGCCTACTTCTATAATTGTTCTTAAGAACAGTACAGCGAATTGCATCCTCGTATCGGATTGTACTACGACCAACTTAGCCAAGATATCCAGTCCTTCAAGCAAGACACACGGAACACTTTAGCCACAACAACTGGTTTCGGTTTGCCATGGCCTCGTCAGGAGAGCGGCAGCAACATTAGCCAATTTGTACATGGGAGGCTAACTCCGCCTTTATAGCTCTTAATGGTATATTCATTCTAACCTAGAACTCTTAGTACAAACCACCATGATGCTACTCCCACAAATCAGTCGTATCATTCCCTCTGCATTACTCACTCTTTATCCTGACAACACCAAGCTCCACTTATAAGGATATGAGAATACAAGAGAATCACAGTCCATAACATTCTCCCCCACTCAATTCTGCAACGCCCTCATTGCGGGCTGTTCTGTCACGTCCCTGCATTTCCTAATCATCAACGCCACTCCTTGGGACTTACATGAATGGCAATGCTTGCCCAATAGAACAGGCCACTCTACTCCACTAGTAGCTTCCCTCAATCAAAGCTATTCACAAATCTCCAATCACTTATGCTCCCTAACAAGTGTGGCTTCCCTAGCCAATTGCGCTCCCTTAGCAGCACCTTCTTTAGCCTACTAGGCTTTTCCTAATCTCAGCAGACCAATGGAGGATTCTCCCCTTGTTGGAAACGTGATAGTAGACCTTCTCTTGAGATTCGCCAATTGATTCAGGAACATTATCTCTATTCATTAAGCAATTCGATTCCACCCTGTGCCTCCATTGCCATCCTATAAGCTAGACGTGAACCGCACATTGTTAGAGCTTAGCCCCAGCAATTCACTCTTCGCCCTCATAGGATTGGAAAGACCACAGACATTCATCGAATTACCGACCTATTAGAGGGATCCCTACTTTGATACTATTTGTCACGGATCGGTAGTTCCATGGCCGCGCAATAGCTCGTGTGCTGCCTAACGAGTCGATAAGACCCCAGGCTAGCCTTCCTTCTATAGTTGTTCCTAAGAACCGTACGGGGAATTGCATCCTCATATTTGATCATATCACATTCAGCTTAGCTCAAACATTCAATCCCTTAAGCGAGACACAAAACGCTTTAAGCACAATAACTTATTTCAGCATGCCATGACTTCATCAGGAGAGTGGTATCAGCTCCCGATTAATTTGTACACAGAAGGCCAACCCCTTATTCAGAGCTCTTAACGGTATATTTATTATAACCTAGAACTTGTAGTACAAATCACCCTAACGCCACTCCCACTAACCGGTCATATCATCTCCTCTACATCACTCAATCTTTATCCCTACGACACCGAACTCCACTCACAAGAATATATGAGTACGAGAGAATCACGATCCGTGACACAAGCTTATCATCCCAACCCATCTCGACACAAGTGGGAAGCCAAAACCGGCGATACACCTAAACTCAGTACTCGTATTTTAAAACCTGAACAAGGTTTTCTAGTGTCCGGGATCGAAACAGGTTGAGAATCGAACTTGTGATCGTCAACTTGAAGTCTTAGATCGCTTGATCAATCTCTGAAGTCCTAGATAGCTTTTGGTTCCATTTTTCCCATCAAGTCACCCTTCATTTTTAAGGGGGGCAACATGGAAATCACAACACAAAACGAGAATCACATAAAATAGTCTCATCCTGCATAATTGAGATTCAGGATGGTCCCCAATCTCCCAATCTTGTCGCCAAGTTGTGGCCTGATTCCCGGGCTGGTCCACGTACTCTTCAATTATGGAGGCTGAGCTGTTCATTTTCTATCTCTTCAGATGGAGCATAGTCTCGATGAAAAATAAAAACCATGACAAAAAACATAAACCTAATAATGGGTCAACTTAGATGGCCCAAGGCACATGGCCTTGCTCCCCACCCACTGTTCATGGATCTTGTCCAATTGTCAGATCACAGTAAGCAAGCAAAAAAAAATTACAAAATAAATCTGCAATTTACAAAAATAAAGACATTAGTAATAATAATATTGACAAGTAGGTACAATACACAGGCTCTCATGGTTCTTCATCATTTAGTACAAAATACATGGCATTACAAAATGGAGGGAACAGAACACCCAGTACAGCTACAGCAGTTGAAACAAAAAACCAAAGAAGGTTGCACTTGCACATGAAACATGTCTTATGAACATATTACCGTTTTCACAGGGTTGTGTTTTTCTTCCTTTTCCCTAAGAGATTTTTCAGTAGTTTCTTCTCAGACCAAATTGAGATAAGGAGGAAAAAACCAAAGAGAAAAAAGGGGAATAAAAAAGGGCATGATAAAAAAAAAAAAAGAAGCATCCGAACTCCGCGCTCGATCCCTCTCGAGCGGTCTGATTTCCCGTTTCGGCGACGATCGCAAGCACGAGGGGGACTTCAGCGTACTGAGACAGGCCGAAGTCACGGTGCTTCAGCTTCTGTTCTTGCATTTCTCTACTGCTCTTGGTGCTGCAATCGACCGGTCAAAACAAAAGTAAATCAGATTCAATTGGGCTAGCTATGAAAAAAAAAGGGTAATCTCGAGCACATGACGTGATAGCGGGTACTAACCAAGTCCAATCGCCTCAGATCCTTTCATGATCCTCAAACGCTTGCACGAATCGACAAACATACTGCGATGAGAAAGGGAAACTCGAGTCAATTATCATTCATATGCATGGCTTGAGATCATGCACAACTTTGGTTCAATTATTAGTTATAGATAAAGGAGGGGCTCACTCCCAAGGCACATCTCCCACAAGCATCCAATCACCATCCTTATCCTCATAAGTGGGGACATAGTCAGACCCGTTCAAGAGATCTATCAATTTGCTCTCATTCATGAAGTCCTTCATTCCTCCAGACCCACAATTACCTTCAAAAAAGAAAGAGAAAAAACAACCCAATTAGATTTCTGCACTAATCAATGAAATTCAATTATCCTGATTTTTCCACACAAAAAGAAAGAAAATGAATTACCAATGGTGAAAGAGCTGAACATCTTGGCCAACGCATCAGAGAGGTCTTGATAGCTCTTGTACAGCTTGAGGTCCACCTTGCGCAGGTATGGCGCGCCGTCCATGCTCACTTTCACGAATGCCGCCGCGCCGGTTGCCGCAGGGGAGCTGCTGCCCCTGGCACCACCCTTCTCGGCCTCGTCGGAGCCGTTCTTCTGGACGGCCATGATGTTCTTCCGGAAGGATCGCACAGGCGGCCAACCCACCACTTGCGCCCTGTGGACAAGTCGAAGCACCACGTCATGTGGTTGCAAAACACAAACATTTTCACCTCCATATTTGGATAAAGATCCAAACTTGAGAGGAAAATCATGAAATTTTTTGGACTTGTCAATAATAAGCATTGGGTAATTTCGATGGTGACGTTCATGTTCACTTTTTTTTTTTTCTTTTTCGGCCATTTTCTTGGATTATTATTTGGTAGTTGAGAGGGGGAAAAGAGCTAAGAAAAAAGCAAAAGATTCCAAATGTTTTGTACTTTTCCCGTGTCTCCCCGACAATCAGCCAACGCCACAGATGTCAATTCTATCAGGACTGCTTTTCTGAGGCTTGGAATTGATGCCAAATTGCAAAAAACAACTTCTTTTTTTTTTTTTTGGCAGATTCCGGAAGAAAGCAAGACGAAAGGAAATATCCTCGCAAAAATCGACTTCTTCGTGGAGATAATCGATGGATGTGAAATAATTTATTCAAATTCAATAAAGAAAAGGGTGGGGAAGGGAAGAGGAAATCATCTTGGCCAAGACCCATTTCCTTAAATTTGTCCTAAATAGGAAGACAAATTAGATTTACTTTTGTTCCATGTTGCTTCATCATTCAAGAAAGTCGTACCAAATCGCAGATCATCAGCATCAACTCATCATCAACTCCTCCTAACTATGCAAGAACAAGAAGGAACTCTCTCTCTCTCTCTCTCTCTCTCTCTCTCTCTCTCTGAGCTGCAAAACCAGATCTTCATGCAATAATGGAGCTACAAGAACACGACCTCTCTCTCCATAGAAAGCTCACCTGAATTCAGCCTAAAAATTTCGTTTATCTTACGGTAGACCATCCAAAGCAAAAAAACAAAACAAAAAACTTCGAAATTAGAGCTGTTGTTCAAGCAAAATCACTAAAAGGAAAAGTCAGCAACTCACTTGGCAGGAGGCTTCGCAACCTCGCTGGAGCTTGGAACAGCAGCGACGCTCTTCTCCTTACCGTCGTTGCTGTTCATCTTCTTCTCCGCCGGGACCGACGCCCTGATCTTCTCGGCGCTCGCGTCGTCGTCCTTCGAGGAGAGGTTGAGCTTCAGATCGACGGTCTCCAAGAACACCCTCTTCCCGTTACCCCGCGCCGCGCCCTCGCAGCCGCTGTTGAACCCGCAGGCCTTCCCGGGTAAGCCCAGCCTCAGCTCCGTCTCCTCGAAGTCTATAGTGAACTTCTCTGCTGTCTCCGCACTCATGGTGCCTTTCCTTTGCTACTCTCTCTCTCTCTCTCTCTCTCTCTCTCTCTGCTCGATTGATCGCTAACGCTCGAGCCAAATCACCAAGAAACCCCACCAAGAAACACCAAGAAACCTCGGTTCGCTCCCCCGCCCCGAAAAAAGGGCCTCAAGATCCCAGCTTTCTCTCACCAAACTCTCTCTCTCTCTCTCTCTCTCTCTCTCTCTCTCTCTCTGCGTCTCCCCGTCTCTCCGTCTCTCCTCTCCTTGTTTCTTGATGGGTGTCGCTTTGTTCTCTTCCGTTCTGCCCTGTTTTCGCTGGAGGGAGAGAGGACGAGGAGGGGCAGTGCGGGCGTGCGTGCGTGCGTGTAATAATGTCGGGAAGGGGAAAAAGAGTTTCGGAGATGCTTGCAAGTTGCAATGGCCAGGAAGAAGAGATAGGAGGAGACCGAAATGGCGCTTCGGACAGATGCTTATAGCGCTGGGGGGAGAACGGACGGCTGGAGATGGGGACGCGTGGCACGGGCGGGGTGCGGCCGAAGCTGGACCGTCCGCGGCGCTGTCGGGGGCGGGGGAGTGACGTCACTCGTGACGTGATCCGGGGGGAATGATTGCGTGGAGGCAAGTGGACAGGACTTTTAGTAGGCTTGGTGGGGCGGGCGTTCGTTTGTTGTTTGCCCCTTTTATCTGCCTTTGCCCCTGGGAGAGGCTTTGGCACCCCCACCAAAATGCTAACAATTTTGTTCACCTTTTTCCCTTGCAAATAATTATTGCAATTGTCATGATAAAGAACTGCAACTTGAAACACTTGCTAAGATTGTATTTTAGGTTAGGATAATCTAATGTCCATTTAGATTAATTTGATGGCTATCTTTCGGCTCACGCGCATGGAAATTTCTTAAACCCCGGACTCTTAAAATTGTTGTGGCACTCGCGTAATTCTTTTCGTAATTTTATGATATGTGAATGATATAAGGGAAAAAGTCACAAAAAATCCCGAACTACACCCACTATGACACATATATCTTGAATTTTTTTTTGTGATAT
Source organism: Syzygium aromaticum (assembly GCA_024500025.1). NCBI lineage: Eukaryota > Viridiplantae > Streptophyta > Magnoliopsida > Myrtales > Myrtaceae > Syzygium > Syzygium aromaticum. The sequence goes on from CM044892.1 coordinate 35,282,779, forward strand.
CAAAAACTTCAAATTATACCCACTATTACACATTTATCCTAAATTCTTTATTGTGAAATAAAAAAACCTCAAACTTATACCTATTTGATATATTTACCTTCTGTCAATATTTCGTTAGATGATATTTCAATCAAAACATTGTCATTTCTATTTCACTCAAGCCATGTGGGTGTCATGTCAACAATATTTGCTTTCGAGCATCCATGTAAGTAGGTTCTCATTGATAGAACTTTGACGAATAGTAAATGTATCACATAAGTACAAGTTTTGAATTTTTTGAGTTACGGAAAAAAATTCACGGTAAATCTGTCACAGCAAGCATAAATTAGGGTTTTTTGTGGCTTGTGCCCATAATATAATCAAGGGTTAATGCCATGAAATTCCCAAAACTGATACATCTGTGATAAATTTATCAAAAACTATTTTTTTGACCACAAAAAATTTCAAACCGGTACACCTATGATAATTTTACACTGAACTAGTTTTTTGACTACCAAAAACCTCAATTGGAATATTTGTGATAATTTTACCCGTAATTAATTTTTTAACCACCGAAAACCCTAAATGGGTACACCTATGACAAATTAACCCTCCGTTAGTTTTCGTGAAATTTTACTGTTAAATTGTTAAGTTTGATGACACATAATAGTTGACGAGTATACCGATTTGGGATTTTACCCCTCTATCTATCACAAGTTTACCAATTTGTGATTTTTTGTGATATTAATCTAATTTAACGGATACTAATAGAGGGTAAATTTTACACAAATGTACCAGTTTGAGATTTTTAATGATCAAAAAATTAATTTGGGGTAAAATTGTCATAGGTGTACCAGTTTTGAGTTTTTGGCGGTCAAAAAATTAATTTAAGGTAAATTTATCACAGGTATATCAGTTTGGGATTTTTAATAGTCAAAAAATTAGCCTAAGATAAAATTATTACAAATGTACCAGTTTTAGATTTTTCATGATATTAATCCTATAATCAATACTATCAAGGAAGTAAAAAATTAGGTTTTTGCTTCTATTTAAATGCAAATAAGCATGTCGTTTAGTTTTCAAACCATCGGTTACGAATTCCATTGGAATAATCAATGCATTGAAAATCGTGTGAATTATTTGATCGATTACTTAATAAGATCTCTCACAGCGCCTTAACAAAATTTTGATTAAGAAAAAAACGACAAATGAACATGCTTAGGAGATGTAAAAATTTTCGTTTGAAGTAAGTGAATTTCTTAACACGTGTATTTCTCCAACTCCAACAATGTATGAAATCTTTAAGTTGACTTAATTGGCGCCTTATAAACATTTGTTAATAATGTCTATTATAATAATAAATGGAAAAATTAGAGCATAACAGATTTCGTTGAAAGTGTACTATCCCTTTCTCCTTTGTCCCCCCTATGTTTCCCATTAAATATAAAACAAAAATAAAAGAGAAAAATCCAAAGCAAGTTACGCAAAATATCTTTAACTTTAACACAAAGTCATCGTTGGCGTTCTTTCGAAACATTACGTTGTTATTAAATATAAACCGTATGTCTTAAGAATCTCCTGCTTTGTAAAAAAAAAAATTATATGTGAAATACATTACCAGCAAAATAACAAGTAAGCATGTTTACAAGATTCGCATGCTGAGACCCATATTTTGATGCCATGCCATGCATGTTATATAAGCATTTTTGCAGCTGACTTTGCAAACTTGTAGAAAGCGCACCGCCAATGTCTATTTATCATATTTTACTCGACAGGGTTTGGACAGTCAATTGACACCAGGACCAATCTTCAGTAAAAGAACAGTCCATATCAATAATATCAAATGGAGTCGCTCATTTTATTTACGGTCCCATTTGTTAAAAAACTAATAAGGCTATTGTCATGTTAGTCGTCAGTTTCAATGAAAAGACTTTATATCGAAATGGATAATTGTAAAAATCCTGTACATTTTGCCTTCAATAAAAGGTGTTTCGTGGTTTAACCCCCCAAAAAAAGGTGCTTTTCGAGAGTAAAGTATTCACAGTGTTACATGTGATGTCTCCTCAATTAAATTTTCGATTAATTAAAATTTAGTGAATTAATAAGATATACTTGCCTGCTTCCCGTATTCATGATTGATGCCACACCGTGGGCGGTTTTATAATGTGATTTGCCAGGATTCTTCCCGATTCTGTGGTCATATGGATCGTCACGACAATTGATTCAATTCTGATATTTAATTAACATATTGCCTGAAATTTAGGAGGTTGTCCAACCACACCCCATTATTTTATGCAAGAATATTCCCTGTGCCATTATGCAGTCTATAGTATATTGAAGAAATAATATATATTTTATAAACATTATGATAATCACTTTTTTCTAATTTCTTTGGTTAGCTTTTTAATAAAGAAAATGTCTCAGTTTGTTTTAGATGAGACCTCCATTCTTAGGGTTTTATATATGTCATGGAATTTGACTAATGAGAAGATTAAATCTGAAGTTATGGGAGTGTATTGCTCCTTCTGATGCGAAGTATCTATCAATTAAAGCTTAGATGGGTTCCAAGGTTTGATAGGACATTATATTAATTTGGAAAAATTACCGAATCAGTCATTAACTCACTATACGGATGTCAGTTTAGTTATAAATTTTTTAATTATGTTAATTTGGTCCTAAATATTTGCGCGAAATTCCATTGCAGTCATTCCGGCCAATTTTTATCGAAAATCGCCAACGTAACAATGTGCTACAAGGTTCAATCATAACCGGCTGACCTACGTAGCACACTGTTACATTAGCGATTTCTAGTGAAAATTGGCTAGAAAGACTACATTGAAATTTAGAGCAAAATTTTAGGATTAATGACAAAATAGAAAAGTTTAAAATTGAATTAACATTCTTATAATAAGGTTAGGATCGATTAGAAAATTGTCCTATCAAATTTAATAGTATGCAAATCCATGCATATATTATACTTCTTCTAACCAAGTTATGCTTTGAACATGGTCGAGCACTCTCAACAAAGAAAATATGGAGAAAACACAAAGTATTTGCTACTATTGCTTCTCTCTCACATGCTATACAAACATTCTTACACCACCTAGGCTCCGTTTATTTCGATGAAAAGTAAATAATTTAAAAAATATTTTCTTAAAAACGACTGTTTGTATCACTTACAAAAATAGAAAAACAAAAAATATCTTTATCATTTATGAAAAATATTTAGACATTAATTATTATCGATAATGAAAAAATTTTCATCAACTAATTATTTCAAGTAATATAAGCGATCATTCTAAAAATATTTATATTTTTTAAATTATTTATTTTTTGCAAAATAAATGGAGATTTAATTTTCATATATTTATTATATACCCAAAATTATGGTGATTTTTGCCTCCTAAAAAAGGACAAGAGAAATGGTATTTGGAATTTAGAGGAAATCAAATGAAACTTTGATTAGATGCCTCTTTCTCTCTCTCCCTCTCTATCCCCAAGATAGATCGTGGTCATAATTGTTCTCCATCACGATGATCTGATCCTTATCCTCCTTTCCACTTTGGGTGGTGACCACTCAATGCTTTCACATCATGAATCGCGTAGTGTGCCACTCCTCGTTAGATAAAAATGGCAAAAGCATCATCAATATGCTATCCATTATATATATAGTTAGATGCCCCAACAGGGCAAAAGAAAATAGAAAGAACGAAAAAAGGAACCGTGGTGAGAGATCATGGAGGAGCTCCAACATAAATATTCTTCCTCGAGGTGTTGTGGACATAAAAAAGGCTAAAACAAATTCAAGTTATACATCAAAAAGAAAAGTGGAAATTGGAGAAAATCAAATTAAAAGCAGAAAGCAGAAAATAAAACCCAATTCCTAACTTTAGGGTATAATGCCTATGATGCACTTTAAAACTTCATGCATATATGATGGTGAAGAAAAGGAAAATTGCAAAAATGATGTTTCATTAGTACTTTCAACTTAGGCTTATCTAAAGATCCAACAAAGTGAGCAGATATATACACTTTTTGATCGAATAAGTGAATGGATATATTAATTTCGCGTTTTTTGTATCTTTTCAAATTTAACTTGAAATGATGCATCTTCTCGATAGGTTAATCATAACCTCTAAATTTGATGCACCATACATATCGGAACAAAGTCATTCTCAAGATTGCACTTTTTTGCAATAAAATGGTCCTTCTTTATTCGTGCACTTTTTCATGCAACATAAACACCATTTCACAATGGTCGACCATGTCAACAGTCAACGTTTGACCAACACATTTCTTCTTCTTTTCTTCTCAAAAATTAAATATACAGACCAATGTAATACACCAACATCATTCATACTAAATATAATTAGTAAACAATTCTTTAGCGAGGCACTCAATGCTGCTTCGCTAAAGAGTTATTCAACGTTTTGTTTTCTTAATCAACACATTCTTTGATTATAAGCAATCTAGATAAATTTTTTACTAAGAAATAGCTCTTGTATATCCAGTTAAACATTTTAATTTGAAGGTTTGACAGCTTTTCACCATATAGGATGACATTGGGCAATCTGTTTTGTGGTTCATTGATTTATTTCTCCAATCAATCAACAGAGGCCACAAGGCAATAAAAAAAGGAAAAAATAAAGAGTAAAGGGTATCTTTCAAATAGAGAAAATGAAATACTAAAAAAATAAAAGATTGACATTCAACTTGGAATGATAATGGTTAAGCTCAATAATTATTAGTCATTATTCTATTGACAGGTGAAATAAGATATTAATTCAAAAAAAAAAACCAGTTTCTAAGATAAAAAGCAAGTGATATGAAATGTGTACTCAACCCAATTAGTCAAACCGTACATATAGAGGAAGCTAATTAACTATTTTACATCTAAAAAAGTCTTATGTTAAGTAACTAATGTCAAATTTTGATACAGAGAGCACTTTGAAGTTTAGTACATTGAGAAGCGTGCCCATTAAGATCACACTGCATTTTAGATTGCGTTTGTTTCGCCAAAAACGAATAATTTAAAAATATTTTTTAAAAATAATTACTTGTACCGCTTATAAAGATAGATAAACTAACGATATTTTTATCATTCACGAAAATACTTAAATACAAATTGTTGTCTATAACGAACATATTTTTTATTGATTAATTATTTTAAATGGTACAAACGATTATTTTTTTAAAATATATTTTTTAAATTATTCATTTTGTGTGAAACAAACCGAACCTTAGTATTTTCCTTTTTTTCGTTTTCGGTGAAATTTCATCGTTCCCTTAAACCCCGTGCTCATCACCCGTTCTACAATTCAAAGGCACGAGGGCAGAGACCCGCCTATCGGGCAATAAATTGCCGACCCATTTTTGAAAAAACATCAACAGCATGAAGTTCTTGCTCTAGCGAAATTAATCAATGACACCTTAAAATTATGCTGGGAAATGAGAAAACACAGACAGCGACGGTTGACGAGGACTCCTCCTGCTGGCCTGTCCTTCCCCAAAACCCTAGCTCCAGTCCAAGAAATAATTTTCGTGGGGGGCCCGCGCCAACCAATCAGCAGTCAGAATCGCTCGTGTGGGAGGGCAGAAAGTGGGCCCCCGATCTCTCGCTCTCTCTCTCTCTGTCTCTCTCTCTCTCTCTCTCTCTCTCTCTACCAGTATTCACTATCGCCATCGGCGATCCCACAGGTGTTGACCCCTCTGAAGTGAAGAAGATAACCCTTCCCCATCTCCATCTCTATCTCCACCTCCATCTGTCAACGTCCGAGAGACACCACACGTGTGGCGTTCATGAGGTTGACGCTGAAAGATGTACACACGCACACATATGCGTGTGTGTATGAGTGTAGACACAGTGTATCTGCCCTTCTTGGGTGGACCGCGTGCATTGCCTGTGGGCAAAATTTAGGGTTTTGCAGGGCCATAAATGGTGGCCACCCTGCAATTTCTTTCATCGTCTTCGCCCTTGCATGCTTTCTGATACTGTTCCGTGCTGTCCTCCGGACGGTCCTTTCTCTTCGGTAGGGAAGCTTTTTATAGCAAGCATGGAGTCGTGCTAAAAAGCTGCTTGAAAAATGACAAGATTCGAGTACAATGTACCCTCGTGTGGGTCGACCGACGAATTCCTCTCTTGGTTTTTCTCGCTTCGTTTGAAAAATATCACCCATTGACCTTATCTTACACCGTTAGAAAATGCATATATATAACATTTACTTTCGAGTTCTGATAGCTTCTTAAACTCGCACTTTAGTCCATCGGCTATCCAATTAGAAGCAATCATATGGGAATTCGGAGGCATAAACGGAAGACGAAATCAAAACTTACAGGGTATCGTGATTTTTCTATGTCTGTTGCCTCGTCTGTGACATTTGAGCTTGTAACAGGTAAAGCGGTTAATACAAGATTAAACTAATTATCTTGGATTCTCAAGGTATCGGAGCCGCATGATAACTATTAATGGGTTTTTTGGAGATTAAAAGACAGCTCCTTTGGAAGGCCAAGCATGTCCGTCTCGGGAATCCATCGGTCCATTCCGTAGCCCCCTCACGGTGTATGTACAGCGCCACCACTCAAGTTTAAAAGTTAAACTATGGAGATTACAATTATTGACATCTAAGATTAATTGTATGGTTTTATCATATCGCGAGTCACTCAGTGTAAACCTACTCTGAATGATGCGACGCGAGATGTGCATAAAATAAGATCATATTGCACGAGCATGGCTTTTCAGTCAATCTAGCATGGCGAAAAAGTCAACAATTACGAGTCACAGTCGAGAATAATTAATCAGTAAGAATTCCGGGGTCATTGTCCCTTAACTGTTTCTGGAAACGATGCATGCACGAATTAATAAATTTAATATAAAGGTGCCCCCGTCAAGACCGGTCTCATCCAAATGTCGTAGCAATCAAAACTGCTGGCTACTGTGGCGGTGTAGCAATTCACGAGCGGGTTGTCTCCCTCCCACCTTACAGAGAATTAATGCGAGTGCGATGAGGAGAAAGACACCATTAAATGACTTGCTGGGTACGTGCAGTGTCCCTGATCCTTCTTGCCTTCGTTAGATATCTAAATTAGCACTCGATGGCGCTGTGTTCGGACTCGTTTGGACCATAAACCTTATCACCATCGGTCCATTGTGAGTCGTTTGATTGTAGACCTATGGTTCGATGTTCATCAAATCTAGCATCTCCCCCATTCAGTTTTCCTCCTGTGTTTGTATAATTTGAACTTTCAAATCCGTCATGATTCGATGCCCGATTGAACTGTAGATTGCTTATGATAACGACGTTGATGTTGGGTTCAAGTTGTTTGCAAAAGGACCGAGATCTGACCTAGGGTTTAAGTTGCAGTATATTTGATCTGAATGTTTTTAAGTAGGTCCAATGCATGTCTGTTGTCTGGGAAGTAAAGAATCCCAAATTTTAAAATGATCAAAACCTTATGCTAAATGCATATATCGTGAATTTCGTATGCTAACAATTTGAGCTTTCACGGAAAAAAATTTCAGAGCATTACACATGATTTTGACTTATGTCATTCTGGTCATTTTCATCATATGTCGTCCTTTTTATTTTGTCTGTTTTTTTTTACCTTATGTAGTCGTTTTGTCTAATGTGATTACACTCATGCTCTCTATTTCCTAACATAAATCTTTCATACCATAGAATATAGTTTGCGAACCCCATTTCTTGAAAGTTCAAGCATTTCAAAAGAAAAAGAAATAGTTTATATAACAATGTGATCGGTTCACGGAGTCTGGTCTTTATGCTTCTTTTTAAGCCATGCATTGGAATTAATAGATTTCGCTTCCAATCACTACCACTCAGAGTAACTATGAGGTCCGACCAAAAAAAAAAAAAGGAGTAACCGTGAGGACTCTAGACCCGTCGATCCATGAGTACATCCTAACCCCTTTGAACCTGAATGAGGTTGCCTATGTGTATTCATGAAAAATAGTCAAATCGAAATTTTCAAATACCCACATTGTAAAAGAGAAAAAGAAAAACAAGTTCGAGAAGCGTGTGACTGTTATTGGTTGATTATAAGCTCTTACCTGGTGCGCAACTGACATATATCATATCAACAGAATAATGGAGTTGAAAATTATGGTCATTAGAGACTTAAGCATCCAAGTAAAGAGATGATACCGATACTTTTCTTCATGAGGATAAGTACATACATACATGTGTAGATATACATCTATACATGCATATTGATGTCTTACGGCATTGCCACATGCACATATGCACAAAATACCTAAGGGGGGTCCAAGCAAAAAGCATGATGGAATTGGTAGGGTTATGAAATAATAGCTGGCTTTACTAATTATTGGATGAGGAGGAAGAAAAAACAACAAAGACACCGAGCAGAGAGGAGTTATATAGCTAAGAATGAGGTGTGCTCACGAGCCACCAAAGGATAATGAACCCCAGAAATTATTTTGCATGTTGGGTCTTCCCTAAAACACGAAGTTTTCTTGCTTCTCTTTTAGGGTTTCCGAGGCCACCGGTGCTTTCTACTTGTGTGAGTTCGTAGCAACAATGTCACATGCAACTTGCCCATTTGATCCCTCCTTTTTAGGGCCAAGCTTTGTGTTTGTAGATGTAAATCGAGAGATCGTGTTCACGTTCCGAGGAGTGAATGAATCTATTTGTGAATTAAAGATCACTCGAGTAAGTCTAGACTTGGATCGGAATAGACCGGATGCAATCACGGGCAAAAAGTTAATTAAGATCAAATTCAAGAAAGTCCATTATATAAGGATAACCCGTTGTCCCCTTCGAGTTGCTTAGCCCTAAGGAAGCCGAGAGAGATCGAACACGCAGGTTGCTTTCACTTAGGACTCTCCATACCTTTAGGCGTGCAATTGATTCGAAGGGTAAAGTAAAATTTTAGGACCTTAGAACAAGCCTTATTCATCTATGTGCCCAATTTGCTTAGCCAAATTGCATGAAAATGCGGAAGGCATCATGATAAGCATGATTGTGTTCCGCATTGTGACAAAACAACTCCAAAAAATCCCCGATCTCGTCGATCTTCAACAGGGACGGAACAGTGGAAGCAGAAGAAAAGCAAAGTCCTATCCCCATGATTATGCGAGAATAGCTTTTTAGAAACCCTTTTTGGCAATGTTCCCTTTTGCTAGCTATTGGATTATTTTACTAATGCATAATGTCATCATCACTACATTTCCTGTCCATAACTATTTCATTTTGTGTGTATTTCAGAAATTCTTCGGTAATCACTTGAAATTATGACAGTGAAGACCTTTTTAAATTTGCCATCATTTGCAAAATCTAGGAGCATAATGGCCTAACATGCGTTTACTTTCCATGGTCCTAAAACAAATGGTATTTGGACTTAATTAGTGAAAAATTTATAGAAAAAAATACTTAATTGAGGAAATGATTGGAGTAGCAATCTTTTAGTCATTGTCCAACAAGATCCTAATTTCATGCTAATACGGGAAACCAAATACTTTCGTGTGAAAAGAAGCTGTAGGCTCGGCTTGTACATTATCACTTTGATTAAAGTCAAATTGTTCATTTAAAAAAGGAATAAGCGAATTAAAAGTCCTAAAACTTGTCGTGAAAGTGCAATTGAGTCCTAAAACTTTCAAAAAGTGCAAGTAAGTCCTCAAACTTGTCATGAAATTGCAATCAAGTCTTAAAATTTTCAAAAAGTGCAATCAAGTCCTAAAACTTGTTGCAAAAATGCAATTAAGTCCTAAAAATTTTAAAAAGTGCAATCAAAAGAAGAACTTAATTGGACTACCTTAACAAATTTTAGAACTTGATTGCACCTTTTGAAAGTTTTATGACTCAATTGCATTTTGTGACAAGTTTTATGACTTAATTGCACTTTTGAAAGTTTTAGGACTCAATTGCACTTTGATGACAATTTTTAGGACTTTCAATGCACTTATCCCTTAAAAAAATGAAATTGCCCCCTCATGAGGAGGAGAATAAGTACCCTCTACTTTTTTTCAAAATCGAATATTGAGGGAGCAAATGTTGACCGGATTGGGGAGAACGACAGCCGTCAGATCCGCATACATCGCAAGATCCAAAGGCCACCGTTGATCCGATCCCATGGATTCCAGGCAAGAACTTCTCTGCCATACAATGCCTTGCCTATCAACTACAACCCATGTGGGGTCCGACCCACATGGAGTTATGCACCAACTTAAACCCGTATTTGATCCCACGGCCCGATCCATCCTCGAGGAATCGATCGACGATTCCCCGCCGTTGGGTCTGGGGCTGCCGCGGTGTTTTTCTTAATAAAAGAGTGGTTGGGAATTTGTCCCTGCCTTGTCCCATGTTACATTGACAAATTGCCTTTATTTTGCTGTTCTTGGGACAAACTCACCTGCCCATGTCCAGATTTGGGCCTAAAATTATTCTCCCCACAATAATAAAGGGAATCCGAATATGAGCTATATAAAAAAAATATTAAAAATCAATTTGATAACTTTGCCAATTAAATGTGATAATTTAATATTGTGTCTCTTTGATCAACACATCCCTTCTATAAAATCATACCCTTGGCCTTAGGTAACCACTGGCCTAACACAAGTTTTCCTCTCATCCTAGAACAAGTACAATCACAATAAACCAAAGAGAAGGAGAAGAGAAAGAAATTAGAAGTGAGATTGAATTGATTTGAGCATTGAGCAATCAAGATCTTGCGAGCTTTGAGAGTGAATCAAGTTGTGCCAAACATTGTTGAGAAATTTTGTCCAAGAGAAAGAAGAAAGTAAGATATGGCAGCTCGAGGAGAGGATCTGAACCTCGAAGCGACGGAGCTCAGATTAGGATTGCCCGGCACGGTGGAGTTAGAGAGGCAGCAAGCACCTCCAAGCGGGCGGAGCATGAAGAGGAATTTAACCGATGTGAGCAACGAGTGCGGGTCCGATAAGGAGGAGTCCAATGGGTCGAGTGCCGAAAAATGCAATAAGCAAGATGTGCATCAACCATCTAAGTAAGCGGAAACAAATTCTTATTTTTTTCACTCTAGCAAAGAGAATTAAATTCCCATCCAATATGATTGAACCCGATCTAATGGTTTTATGGATGTTCTTTCTAATGCAGGGCACAAGCTGTGGGGTGGCCGCCAATCCGATCATACCGCAAGAACTGCTTCCAAAAGAAGGTGGAGAGTGAGTCGACTGGGGTTTTCATCAAAGTGAGCATGGATGGAGCTCCATATCTAAGGAAGATTGATCTGAAGCTCTACAAGGGTTATGCAGATCTACTCAAGGACTTGCAAGACATGTTCAAGTTCAAAGTTGGTGAGTGTCAATAAGCTGTCAACAGTGATTCCATTTGATTGTAATTACTGAAACATAAGCAACTTGGGTGCTAATTGGTTGGCCTTTTGCATATTTTGTGCAGCTGAGTATTGTGAGAGAGAAGGATACAATAGATCCCAGTTTGTACCCACCTATGAAGACAAAGATGGTGATTGGATGCTAGTAGGAGATGTTCCATGGAAGTAAGTTTTCTCTTTTTTTCACCTTGCCCATTGTCCTTTTTCGTCAATTAATTACCTCCCTTACTTTTTCTCTGTAATTAATTTTTTTGTACCATTGCAGCATGTTTATTACTTCATGCAAGAGGCTCAGAATCATGAAAGGTTCATCAGAAGTGTCAAAGGGCTTTAAAACTTGATGGGCACGACCTTGCTTCTTTCATCAAGAAAATGTTCCAAAGGCTTGGGCTTTCGAAGATTTGAATCTATGATCATGATTTTAGTTTCATGCCTCTCTCAAATGTAACAAGTAAAAGAGGGGAAAAAAAGTTGAAAATGGTTTTTCCTTTCTCTTTTTCACGTATATGTGTAGTTGAGTATACTTCCTTTGGATCATTGTACAGAGACAAAAATAAAATAAAAGACTGCTTCTGTTTTGCCCTTAATAATTAGAAGCAAGAGGTTCGAAATACACAGATCTTGTACGTTGCGATAATTTCAACCATCAATTCCATCATTCTTTCTCAAGAAAATGTTCCCACAAAATCCAGCGTCCTGTCCGTGGCGGGCTATGGTTTCGGAACATCGACTAATCCAGGGGTTTGGTCTTATTTTCTTCTCTCAGGGAATGGGATGAACCAGAATTCCAAATTAGATATCGGCCCTGAAGTTTAGCTTAACATTAGAGACATAATCTATGGCTAATTTATCAATCCAACTACCTTAGCGAACAACTACAATGACCGCGTGTTCGTTACTATCTAAGCAAATCTGAATCTATACGTACCAGAGCAATTGTCTTAATTTCATCTTATAGTTGCCCATATGCAGTTGCCATCCTGAGCTTGATCTGCATTAGCTAACTCTAAGCCTACCAAAGGATAAGAGAAACAATCGAACAATAGCTCATCAAATTCTCAACTACCAATAAATTTTGGTCCTGAAGTTTGATTAAAAAATGAGTTCACTCTGACTTGCCGTGTCATAAACTGAGTACACGATATAATTCTGGTGAAAACACAAAGCGACGCGGTCATCGGTATCAAAGCTTGGTTGGAGAGTACTGATATATTTTCTTTTTGTTAAGCTGGAAAAAAAAACCTAAAGTTTGCCAGTTTATGTGATGAAAGCCTGTGAATGCAGCATGGACATGGATGTGGCTTTGATGAAGATGACAGGCATAGTCTTTAACATTTTTATGGGCTTTACGATGTTAAAAGTTTGAAACTTCTAGTTTATGGCATGTGTATCCACCGTTTAGGCCCATAGCTTGGCAGCTCAAAGCCCTGCAAGATTCGGCCTGGTGTACTGTTTGTGCATGACAATGATAGAGCAGGAAATCAAAATGAGCTACCGAGTACTGAGTTGATTAACCACTAAATCTTCTCCAACTTGCACAAAAGATCATCTCCACATAAATCATAGATATATCCATCCATTGCTTTTACTTGGCCCTACATAAGCACTGCCAAAGAGGGGAAAGATAAAAATAATAAAAAAGTAGAAGTGAGGGAAGTTGCCAATCCCACCACTCAAAAGATTTCTGGTCATCAACCACTCAATTCAAACCCCACCACTTTGCATCAGAAGATACGAATTAATAAGCTGAATTTTGCAAAAAAAGTTGCCTTTGACTTTTCCCTGGATGAATTGAAAAGAACATGAAACTGATGCATTTTTTAGGCTGTGATTAAGGGATAGGAACCACAAGTTCACACCCATTTTAAGACGGTGACAGTAAACTATGAACATTAGGCACTAAGCAACTTGGTTGAAAAGGAGCTACATTGACTTGGAAATGATCTCGAACCGGTCGGACCTGAGGAACCGAGGCGTTGTTGCAGCTATGATGTCGCCTGGCATGTGTTCAGGGTGCTTCAGGAAGGGGTGCTGGATTCGGGCTTGATGGACCGGGACATGTCTGGTTGGCCTGTGCGGAAGATTGCAGAAGCGAGTGAAATGGGCATGATGCAGAGCGCCTTGGACTGGAGGAACTGCATAGCAGCACCGACATCTTCTTCCATCAGCTTTGCCACTTGCTGCTCTGTGCCATCCGTCAACCACTTCTCCCATGCCGGTTGATTGTTCCCGCCTTCGATGATCTCGCCCTTAAATTTTGGAAGGCAAAACAATAGATCACATGAAAAGGAAGCAGATAAAAGTTAAGATCATCGTAATGCTAAGCAAATGCATATAAAATAAGATCATTGGACATCAAATGACCAAGACATGGCAAATCCATCAAGCCACTAAACATAGAACAAATATGTTCAGATCAAATGCTAATTGCTGTTTCCTTTTGGTAACTACCTCAGCTGATGAGAGGGGTACATCAGATACAAGTTGAGCCACGGCACCAGTTCCGCCCAATCTACTCATGCTTAGGACCTGTTAGAAACAGTACGGAAATAACCATGACAATTAAGATGATCATAACTTAGAACATCAATAAAATTGAGTTAAATATGGTAACTCAAGATAAATATAGCTCCCAACATAAGATAGGAATTAACACCTATCTGCTGCCGAAGTTTAACATATTCCTTGCCCGAAAGTGTACTCAATCGGGTCCTAGATATTCCTCAGAAAATATCACTTCGATTTGACGTGGTAACTACTTCACATAGAAATGGCATAAAGAGGTTTCCTGGTGCCAAGATATTCAACAAGATGGGCCTACTAAAATTTTGGTCTTCAATCAAAAGATTCAGCTATACAACTAGTAGGAATTTGGCTCAATAATGACGCTCCATAAGACTTTGAACTATTCCCATCGCAATGTGTCCAGGAACTGGAAGAGACGCACATGATTTACCAGAAAGAGTCTCATCGACCGCGATACTGGTGTCAGGGATAAGGACAGGTCCCGGACACACTTGATTATCACATTATTACAGCATAATAATTCCTTTGTAGATCCTAAATGTAAGTACCTTGACTTGGAGTCTTAAGAACTTCACATAATCCACGATTTCATCAAGCATGGCTGCTCTATCCGTCTGCGCACAGAGATTCAAGCATACATTATAGCAGAAGCAGAACCTTGTACTTGTCATAATACTATTAAGTTTCTTTTCTATTATCAAGCCAGATAAATGCAGTCCTTTGGGCACTATACTCGGGTCGAGCGCAGCCTCGTACATAAATCCGAAGTTGACTGCTTCTCATTAATAGAATAACAGTTTTCAGATCATAACAAGAGATCCAAGAGATAACGACCTTGTTGCAACTGGGAACCAACTCCTGCAATGCCTTCATTCTTTCGTTAATTCTTTCTCGGCGCAACTGCATCCGAAAGACAAAGCAAAGAGATGGAGAGGCGTTAGCTCTGTCACAGATTTGCTGAATAATACTGATAGTCCATTATATTATCGATATCGATATTGATATTGATATGCAGAACCAATTTTATAGGTGACTAAAATAGCAACTCTGCTTCTTTTTAGTGCTGAATAGACACTGGATTAAGAATCAATGCTAGAGCAAACTCGCTTCAGTTTGCTTTTAAAAAGTTCTTCTTTCAAACATGGAATTTCCAAAAGGAACAACAAGTGTCAGGTTTACCCGTTCAGCGATGCTGTGAGGATCCGTGGCTTGCCCTCGTCTAGCTCGTGCCCTTGGGCGTATAGCCGGCGGGTTCGGTGACCCCGCTGTAGGCTGATTCAAGAAGGCCTGAATCAGATTTGGTACGACACATGCAATTAAACATCATAGGCAGGTTAAGGAGGGAATGAAAAACCTGAACTTCATCGGCGCAAGATATCACGAATGCATACCACAGGAAATTTTTTTTGGCAGATAAGCCAAAATAAACTTAGCCCAACTAGTGCTGTTCATAAAATCTTAATCTCATTCTGAAGAGGTCTCTAGGCGAAGCTGGTGAGACTTATGGCAGGGATGACTTGGATCGAACACGGTCAAATTGCCACTGCGATTTCAATTCTCGCATGTAAATTCGGATGTCGTTAAAGATTATTTGCGAATTTTATTTTTTCCTGTCTTCCCTTGCTACTGGAGACCATCACAGAGTTTAATTTCCTTTCCACACCAGATGAGAGCGACCTCTGTCCAAAATTCTTCCCAGTGCTCAACAGTCAACATACCAAAAGCACAACCCAACAAGAAAGAAAGGGGGAAAAATAGAACCCAAAAGACAAGCCATCAGATAATCTATGACTATAGAAGAAGTCCGTGGGTATCCAAAATGTCAAAGAAACGTACGCAATCTGTCCCGAAAATCATGCACAAAATCTGCCAGAATTCATACAAATTTAGGTCCCCTAGTCAATCGAATTGACCGGTGTCAATTATTTCTCGAGTGACCAAAATGTCAACCGTAATGAAAGGACTGGCTAGTCTTTTTTTTTTATTTCCCTTTTTTTGGCACTTTTTTTTTTTGCTTTCTCGAAGCAATATACCACTTTGCATTTCTTCAAAATAATCGAAAATCAGGAGCTTAGACATAACGTCGCGGCTCCGCAAAAACTAACAATATACATGTATTTATTTTCAAATTAGCCGCGTTATTTCGCGATATCGATCTTTATAAATATGGTATTAAAAATTCCCTGTTGTGTTTGGAAATGAAATGCTGAAACTCCCTCTATCTCTTCACGATCGACTAGTTTTTTGTGGTTCAAAAAATTTATAGATTAATTTTTTTCCCTTGATCTCGAAATTTGTAAAAATAAAGACAAGGTGAGAAGCAAAACGAGCACGTCATGCTCACGCACGCATGAGATCACGCTCGCATGTGCGAGGAGGCATTTCTCAGTCCCAGTTTTTAAGTGTCAACTCACACGAGTCACTTTCCCTCAAAGCACTAGGAAAATTTACAGACGCCCAAAAAAGGCCAAAAAACCAGAAAGAAAAAAGAAGAAAAAAAGGAAAGACATCATGACCACACAGTGATTTTTGTTTAATGAACTGCAATCACAACAGAGCAGATACAAACACAAGTGCAATCACAACCTTAATCTTTGCTAATACTGCAGAGACTAATGGAACTGGAAATTTCAGTGATTTTTTCTTGAATTCTTTTTTTTTTTTTTTTTTTCATTTTGTGGAGAGTGATTAGATTTACTATATGGGCTGGTGAAATTGGAATTAAAATTAAAGAGAAGGGGAATTTTTGTACCGGGTGAAGCTGAGGAGGGGGTGGGTGGGGAGGAGGTGGCTGGACTGACTGAGCCTGCTGGAACTGTCCAAATGCTGGGAACAAGCAGCTTGTCATGTTGTTGTGATGGACTCCTCCTGCTTCTCTCTCCATCTGCCAAGTTCCACCAGGATCAAACCAAACCCCCCAAAATTTACATGACAAAAAGACTACTAAACATTCATCATCAGTTCAGCACCACCCAAACATTAAAAAAAAGACGAAATTTTGACCATGCTGTCTCGACCCTTCTCCCTCCTCGCTATTCTCTGCTGAATTCACTTTGAAGCAGGAAGTTCTTGAGACATCTCAAGCCCAAAAAGGGATGGATTGCCAAGAGACCTCTTTTTTTTTTCTTGGGGAGCAGAGGGAAGTGGAGTGGAGTAGAGTTCGTGCCAGCAGCAAGTCCATTAGAATAAGCGAGAGAGAGAGAGGTGAGAATTGAGTGACATATTATTAAAAATTTGGAAAAGGAGAGAATGATGGGGACTTACATTAATGGCCGAAGTGGTGGAGGAAGCACTAGTGCTGTTCTCAACATCCTCACGCCTGAACAGTCCACCTTGCTCCAAATTCAGCCCCAGGGGCATCATCACCCCCATGCCCCTCAGGCCCCCGCCGCCACCATCTTCGCCGCCGCCACGGCCGGAGCCCAGTTGCAAGACCATGGGCAAGGAACCGCCAGAGTAAGGTCCGGTTGGCACAGCCAAGATCTGCTCAAAGAACTCATCCCCTAGTCCTTCCTGTGGATTCGAGCCTGCCATAACTTCGATGATTATAAGCTCTCCCTCCCCCTCCCTCTCCCTCTCTCCCTCTCTCTCTCTCTCTCTCTCTCTCTACAGAAAAAGTGTCAACTAGAGATCAAAGTCTATGATGGGTTTTGCTCTATGTTGAAACCCAAGCAAAAGTAGGCTTCTTTCTAAGTGGAAAGATGCGCAAACTAATAGCTAAACGGAGTGGCGGAGACAGAGAGAGGCTAAGGAAGGTTGGTAAGGGATGATCAATAAGTAAAGTAACGTGTTCGGAAGGGGAACTTATGAAATTATCGATGGGAGAGAATGTTAAGAAGAGAAGGGGAAGTGGAGGTGGGGGGTGTGATCATTGGGAAACCCAAAAAGGAGGGGAAGGTGGTGTTGGTGAACTGGGCGGCAGATCCGAAACCCGATGACCCGATAACGTGATTTGGGAATTCCGATGGAGTTTCATGGGTCATGTGTTTCACAAGTTGGTCTTGTCTCTCGCAGTAGAGAGAGAGAGAGAGGAGGAAGAGAGAGGTCTGCCCGAAACTCTTTCTTTATAGTGCTCAGGGGGTTTTGCTCTTGGTCTCTGATAAGTGAAAGTGCTTGTTTTTTTCTCTACGGGATACGGGGCTTCTCAAAGAAAGAGACTGAATAGGAAAAGATATGTGGTTTCGGTTTGCAAAAAAAAATCACAAAATAATTCTGAACTATACTATCTATGACACATTAATCCTAAATCATTTTTTTATATAAAAAATTTAAAACTTATACATACGTGACATATTTATCCTTTGTCAAGATTTCAATTAAGCTAAGTAGACACCATGTCAATATTGTTTACTTTTATGACATCAATGTAGATAGATTTTTAACAGTTTTTATTAACATAACTTTAAAAGAGGGTAGAGGTGAGCATGGTTCGGGTGGTGGACGATTTCTACCCTGGAATAAAAAACTACCAACTAAGAACCAATTCCGAAAAATTGGAATCAAGAACCACACGTTAGTACCATAGATCCACTCGGAAATCGGTCCCCAATCCTACATATTCACAACTAGACTACGAATATGGTGATCAAGTATATTTCCTAAAATTATCTACTAACAAAGGCTCAAGTAAGCACAAAATCACCTAGAGTCATAGCTAAAGCAAGAGCAAAAGGCAACGACATGCTAAAAAATGACAAATCTCAAGCTAAACTTCAACATAATTGGAAACACCCTAGGTCGGAAATGGAATTCGCCAACAACAGTAGAAAGAATGGGTATCCTTAAGTAGAATATTTTGCTTGGTTGCTAGTATGCAACTCAACGGCGTAGTTAAAAGCAAGGCAAGAGCCTAATGTGAGATGTTGGAGAGGGCTGGAGGCAAGGCAATTGCAAGTCTACAATGCAGCAACAGAGTTGAAGGTGTGGCTACATAAGACTTTCATGGTGAGAGTGAGATGAGGTTAGGGGTTTTTCCTTTTATTATTTTGAGGACCGTGGGACGCAAATAAGACTATATGGTAAATGGTAAAAGACAAGCAAAAAAGACTCACTTTCACTTAAAGTACACTGGAATTTTATGATATATATACCGGTCCAATCTATGTATACGGATGGGCAGTTCCACACTTGGAACCAAGAACTAGACTGATATTCATCAGTTCCAATAAATTGTTACTGGGAACCACCGATTTTGGGCTGGTCCAATTCGATTTTGAGCGGTTCCCGGTTCATTTGCTCACCCCTAACGGAAGGTGAATGTGTTACAAAAGTACAAGTTCAGGATAAAAAAAGTTATGAGTAAATGTGTCATAGTGGCATATTTTAGGATTTTTAGAGATTTTTGCCCTATACGTTTACCATATTATCAGTGAGATTTTTACCACTTTTAGTGCACTATTTTGCCCGTACTATCTGTAATTACTATATTAAAAATCGAAGAATACTTCATTAAATATTCTCAATAAGCACCTTGACAACACCTACATCATATCAGCAACTAGGAGTGGCGTTATAAGGACATTGTAACGTTGCAAACGTCAACAAAGGAAACAGAAGTTATTAGGTGATACAAGGTTGACGATTCTATGCTTCGACTCTTCGTACGCGAGTCTTTATATGACCTGCTGACAATTTGGGAAAAGTATTAGAAAAGTTATATTGTATTAATATCAACTTAGTCTTAAATATTTTGATCTAGAGCTAATTCAGTCCTTCCGATTAATTTTAGCTGGATATTATTGACATGGATGTTGAACGGCCCACATGGCACGGTTGGCACTAACGTTGACAATTTTTAATAATGTTTTTTGATTTTTTTTTTTTCCTTTGCTTTCTTCTTCCTCCACTCGGTCGCTAGTCCTTAGCAACCGGCCAAAAGCAAGGGCCTGCGAGGCTCGCCCTTGCCAACGACAATGAGGGCTCTCCAAATCCGGCGAGATTGTGCCTCACCCAGCCCCTAGCGAGGCTCGAGCCCTCGCCAAATGTTGTGAGTGCAGCCTCATGCTGGGCTAGCAAGGCACGACCTTGCTAGCCTCAGTGAGGCTTGGATTTGGTGAGGGCAATCCTCCTTGAGGCAGGCGAGGCCAGCCCTCGTCAGCCACCAAAGGAAAGAGGAAAAAAAGAGTAGAAGAAAAGGAAGAAATTTTTTTAAAAAATTCGCAAATTATTAAAATATTATTTTAAAATGTCTAGTTATACCTTATAGGCCGGCATCCACGTCAAAAATATCCGGCCAATATTAGGTGAAATGACTGAATTGGCTCTAGGTTAAATGTTTAGGATTAAATTGGTACAAATGTAATAAATTTTTGACTTTTGACACTTTTCCCCTTGATATTTTCGTAAGCAGAGGAAGCTCATCCACATCAGTACCTTACTGGACTGTAGGATAATGTTTCTTCCGCTCAGGCAAGAGCTTATATTGCATATTTCCTTTGACATTGCCACTGGAGATCGAGTTCTGCGGTTGACGAAGAACATGGCAAACGAAAAGGTTGAAAGTCATTGTGGAATCATATGAGGAGAGATTGATAATCCGCTGGACTTGATACACAGGAATTCCTCGGCCTGCTTGAACTCAAATATGAATGAACTCACAAAGGGTAAAATTGCCAATTTAATTCTAAACCTATTGCACCGGATGTCAATTGGGTCATGAACTTTCTAATTTTGGCCAATGTGGTCTTTATCTTTTGTGTGGAATTTCAATGTAGTGGGTTGGTCCAATTGCCACAAGGAAATCGCTGACATAGCATGAATAAACTTGTCAACGTAAGTGCGCCACATAAAATGGCCGGCGATGACGTCAATAATTTCCGACGATAATTGGCTGAAAGGACTACATTAAAATTTCAAGCAAATGTTTAAGATTATTTTGGCAAAATTAAAAATTTTAGAGCTGGATACAATGTATTTATGACTGATTGGGTATTCATCCCATCCACAAACAGATTCGCTATTGTAAAACTAAGTTCCACAAATATATTCATTATTGTAAAACTAAGTTATGAACTCATCAAAGCGGCTACATGCTGCTTCTGGTCGTGAACTTTACTTCCTTTGCCATTTTTCTCTTGTTTCATTGATTTAACATACTTTTAGCTTGTATGGAGAAGAACAGATGATGCTTTCAATATCATCCAAACAAGGATATGTTGCCCTGGGAGTGAACATGAGAAGTTGACAGCTTTAAGCAAGAGTGTTGTTTTAACGCAGAGAATGCTGATAAAAAATAGCAGAGCTGGAGCTAATTAAAATTGTCTATCCAATCTTTGCCCTGAAGTTGCATAAATTAATGGAGAAACCATGAATGAAAGCCTCAAACCAAATTCTGAAGCAGAAAAAATATTAAACAAAAGAACCACAAGTAAGGACTGTTCATACTAGAAAACAGTTGCTTGAATTGTTGCAAGTGAGCATCAAATGAAAGCATTGATGATCACAAGAGCAGAAAACGAGAATCTTGCAATAAAGTACCAGATACTTGAGGAGCTGCCATCTATTACCATGAGAATGACAGACTGCCCACATGATACTTCCTATGGGGACACAATAAGCATATATCCCGGTATCAGACACTCAATACGAGAATGTTACACTACTAGCTAAAAAATTAAGAAGCCTACCCAACCAGTTGCACAATCCAATCCAATATCAATACAATTAGATGTTTTTGAAAACGTTTTAGCTGAAGTTTCTGAAATCCACAAGTGAATCTTGTCGTTCAAATGTAACATGCAGACAAGCTGTACTTTTCATGGGCCAAGAGAAGTTACACCGAGACTGGCTACTCACTAAAACTTAATAAAGTACATCAACAAGTTGTTCAACATCTAAACTAGTGGTTCCTCGTACTAAGCAAGTATGAAAATCTCACTCATGCAATTGAATTTCTCATACACTAAGTCTATATGAATCCTCAATAACTCATTGATGCACCATACAGTATTACAAAGAAAAAGTTCCAAACCAAATGACAATCTCCTCATCCATCCGCTCATGTACTCTCTTTTGAGCTTGATTCTACTTTTTTCTCCTCAGCCACTGCTTTTGGCTTGTCTGCAGGGGGTTCTGTCAAAGACTCAGGTTCTTTCTTTAGCTCTGATTCGAATTCTTTAGCTGCCTGCAATAATTGCAGAACATGAGCATTATCATAGAGGTACAGCACCACGACTGAAAACAGGTCAATTGCGAGATTGGACAAATGATCTCATAATTGAACTTGCTAAGGGCAAAGCTACCCCGAAGAGAATAGAACTACTATAATGCATCACAACCATCTGGTGCTTGTAGGCAAAGAAAGAACCTTCCTTTGGTTTAATAAGGTTTTTAACAGCATCTCTCCTGCGAAAGAACTCCCAAATCTACTAACCGAGTTTCATCTGGTATTGTGGGAGTCAGCAATTGGATTCAGTTAATTTCGCTCTTCAAACTTCCCTTTAACTTTCTTGGTGGAAACAAATTAAAAATGACAGATGTACATAAAGCAAAACCTCAGCCTATTCAAAGTACAACAACATTTCGCTTTGACATGTAAAAAGGAAGCGGTTCAAATAACCTTGCGATACAGGAAAGCCACTAAAAGAAATGACCTTCTAGTCCTAGATACTTGAGTTCTCCAGCTCAAATCCTCATCTCACCGCATCAATGAAACTTAAAACCTCAGTGACAAAACTTCCGACATGAACCTCTCAAAACCAATCTAGACACCCACTGCAAGATCGACAATGGATTTCCCAGATAACGCCTAATCAGAAACCACCCATTCCAAAAATGAACCGTTGCTGTTGCTTAAAAAAGTTGCCCGAAAGAGAGAGTCCTGAGAACACTCCAAGAACATCAAGACAATTACATACGGATCCCTCAAGCGTGGTAATGATGATGCTCGTCCTAGATTAATTACAACGGCACCATGTTTACCTTAACAATCAAATTCCTCGACAACATCCAAGATGCTCATGATATGATTATGCACAATTCTCAAACATCGAGCTGAAAAGACCATCTTCGCTAATTGAAACGAAAGCTCATCAATGAACTAACTCGAAAACAAAGCATCATTTCCAGAATACCCCAAAGGGGAAATAGAGCAAACACAAGGCCGGCTAGGAAGGCGAATCCAAAACTCGCCTGTTGGAAGCTCTTGACGGTCTTGCCGATGCTCTTCCCGACTTCGGGCAACTTCTTGGGCCCAAACACCAGCGCAGCGACGCCCGCAATCACAACGAGCTCGGGCACGCCGAGACCGAACAGGGCATTGCAAGTCAGGCCCCTCTTCGTCCCCTGATCTCTCCTCCTGCCCAAACCAATAGCTACCCAATTGCTGCCATGGCAACGCGAATTGCGGGTCTTGATGCTTCTGGCGAGAGGCGACGAAGAAGAAGAAGAAGGGTTGAAGAGGAAGGCGGAGGAGGAGGAAGAGAGTGGGAGTGAGGCTGAAGGCGGTCTTGGGAGGGAAGAAGGGGAAGAAGCGAGAGGAAGCGACAGAGATGAGCAAATCTCCATGGTGGGTTTTCGCTTCGGATGCCAAAGAATGATGGGGTTGAGGCAAAATTTCTCCTTTCTTTCTTCTGACTGATCTTTTGGTGGAGGAAGGAGATGGAACGCTGCTGGTACCTGCGAAGGAAGATGAAGATTGGGTGGGGACGGGAGAGAGGTTCTTTGGGTTTTGTCGGCTCTGTGGCCGAAGAATAAATGGCTGCTTTTGGAAAATTATTTTTCATAAAAAATAAAAAAAAAATACGGGATAAGCTAATTTCAACTGATAATTTGTATTTTATTAAATTTTCATCACGTCCAAATTTTTTAGTTTTCGATATTGGATAATAAACAATGATATTCATATATGTGTATATATATCTTAATATATTATAAAAATGAATCCTGACTTATCCATCGAGATTGCACCTTTTATATTTTTCAAGGATTGCTGGTGGGAAAACTCATGTCACTGAATTTCCTATAAACGGTTCCGAACTCGTTCATTTCGAACTTTTAATCTAACTTTACCTCATTAGAATTAGATCATGTTGAGAAATCCAATCTACCAGGACAACGGAAATCGTAACTGCATTCTTGTGTTGACGCGAAAGCGGGAGAAAGCGAGCTTTCTTGCAGAGCATTTTCCATATTTATCAAGATTTACTGGTTGTAGAAAATGTTTTTTTTTCCTTCTGAACACTGCATATTGTTCATCTTCTGAAGCTTGCTTTACAGTCGGGCGGATAATTCATTCAGAATCCACCAGTTTCGTTGACCTTGTCAAAAATGTGATTTGGAATCTTGCGAAGGGGCAAGTTTGAAATTCACAGGACTCTGCAACAGCGCCAATTCAAAGACGTCTCACTTGCAGTCCAGTCACAACCTCAATCTTGTTCAATTGGGTTCTCAGTCAGGCAGGCAAAGCAGGAAAAAAAATGCTCATGATTCTCTTGAGAATGCGAAAAAAAGGTCAATTTGCCGCAAAATCGCCATGTATTGGGGGGAAAAGGGGCAAAGTTTAATGAATCTATACCGACAGTTGAACAAAAACGATTAGCAAACTGTATATTTGCACTTCGATTAATGAATTAGTAAATATCCACCAAATGATTGACCCTCTCGCTAGTCTATTGCTACTACTATTCTCCGTCGCACGGGGGGCCAGTAGGACTCGAATCCCCACGAATGCGCTTCTGCAAATGCTCTAAACTGGCCACTCTCTGCATTGAGGCCGTTCTTCCCATCTTGCCGGTTCCATTCGGCTGCGCATTTTCCTTGCCTGCTCCACTCTGCTGTGCGTTTTTGGCCGCGGGATTACCCACCAACCCATTGTTGACTCTCATATCCTTAGCAGATGACGCAGGGTTACCAGACTTGGGTTGATAGAATTGGTGCTTGGAGTCATCTCGCACAGGAACCGCAGCGTCCGCCGATGTATCGGAAGAACTCCCATCAAACGGTGACACACCCACAGGAGACATCTCGGACATTCCATGGAACATTGGGTTCAGTCCGGTTAGTCTTTTAACTGTCTCCTCAGCCATCTTCACCTGGAGATATCAAACCACAGTTCTATATAATTAGGTAACTTTCCCGTAGAGATCAAGACCATTTTCTCCGTTTTACGTTTGTACTCATTTAGTCTCGAAGCAAAAGAAACAGATTCGTTAGTCACAACTATACATGCACAAACAACTTCCTCAAAGGGAAAGCAGTTCAATACTGGGCCAGTAGCAGAAGCGCGAATTTATTAAAGAAAAGAAAAAGGAAGGGACCACCAATAAAGAACCTTACCTTTGCTCTCAAGGTTTCAACATCAGCTTTCAAAACTCTATTGTCAACAGCCGCTACATTGTAGTTCTGGCTTATGTCCGAGAGACGTTTCAGTAAAGTAGAATTCTCAGCTCTTAATTGAGCAACCTAATTTGAGGTGGAAAAGAATTAGGAAGTAATCATGGATATACATAAGCTGTTATGAAGAATTCTTGTGAAAGAACATATTGTCGCAATAGTTGAACCTGTGTCTCGAGCTCAGTCAAATGAGCTTGTTTTCTTCTTCTCGAGCGTCTTGCAGACTCTCGGTTGGAAAGCATCCTAAAAAGCACATATGAATGAAACAGAGGAAAAATATGGATGCTGAAACCAAAAGAATATCCAAAGCATTTTTAAGCAAACCAATTACAAAAAGACGTACCACACAAAAGTATAGTCTTATTTTGGTTTCAGATGCATCATATGCATAATCCCGTTCAGATGCTGCCACCGAATTTTTATGACTAGACAACCCACAAATGGATCTCCCCCAAGTATTCAAGAAGTAGGTTCAATCTCTCTAGTTACAGTTTTGAGGATTAAGCATATCAAGCCAAAATAATGCCCATATTAAGATAAACAGGACCATTGTGAATGATATGCCTCTTGGAAAAAATCATAACAGAATTTGGACCTACTGATGAAAGCACACTGTTAGACTCAATATCGATGAAAAAGTGAATACTCAATTGCTCAGGACACTGTTAATACTGCAAATAGCACTGGCCATCTTCTTCAGTACACTGAGAATGATGGAAGCAGAGTTCAAACAAAAGAAAAAAGATTATGGTATTAAAAGCTACCACAAGAGCTAAATGTGCAATAGTACCTCCTCACACGCTTTGCATCCGCAGGAGTCAAATGGTCAGTAGTTGCAGTTTCTCCAATTTCATCATCGTCTGATAGGTCTCTTGATGATCCACTTGTTGTCGACCTCACAGGAATCCCAGATTTCTTTGGCATGGCTGGTAAGGAAGGTATCCCAACTAATCCGCCAGCACCCTCATCTTGTGACTTGGATAAATCAGGCCCAACTCCTATAAAGGGAAAATTAGCATAAAAATGAAGGTATGCTGTGTCTATGCTTCCACTAGCAGACTCATCTCAAGTTCAGAGATACTTCAGAATCAGTGCCCACATCTATGAGGTAATGATATTCAAATGTTTTTCATACATCCCATGGCCAAAAAAATGGTATAAATCATTTAACCTATTGTAGCTGCTCCAAAGAGTCTTGCACTGGAAAACAAGAACTATTTTTGCATAAGAATCAGGCATATCTGCTTTAGATGCACAACTCCCACAAAGATGCCCTGCTCATAGAAAATTTTTACAAGCCACAACTTATAATGCCCTGCCTAGAAGCATAGCTTATAATGCTCTGCCTAGATGTGTAGCCATGCTTGTTCCCAAGCAAACCAGGGAAAAACCCCAATTCTAGAGCCAATCCTTGGGAAATGATGACGAAAAAGAAATCAATGAACAGTCCGTGATTTAAGCATCACATGCTAGAGCGCATGTTGCCTTCCATTGCATACCGAAGATTCCTCCTGACTGATATTCCCGCATCTGCGATGTAGAGAAGAGGA
Organism: Syzygium aromaticum; assembly: GCA_024500025.1. Lineage (NCBI taxonomy): Eukaryota > Viridiplantae > Streptophyta > Magnoliopsida > Myrtales > Myrtaceae > Syzygium > Syzygium aromaticum. Next base: position 35,309,508 of record CM044892.1, read on the forward strand.
ATGACCCAAAACGACACAAAAAGAAGGAGTTGCCCAGCAACATGCCATCCGGGACAAAGATTAAGCACAATTTTCAGGATACAGCATCTTTCCCTTATTGATTGAAGAAGTGGCTCTGAACGAGAGAGGTCATATGTGCATAGCAGTTTCATATCATTGTAGAGAATCGGTGCATTATTGACTGACAAACCTTTCGAGGGAGCTTGAGATCCCAGTTGTGATGCCTTCGAAGCCTGAGAGTTGTCAGATTGAGTTCCAGAATCTTGATTTACGACAAATGGTGCCTATTAGCAAATTAAGAACTGAATTTAGCACAAGGAACTCGAAAAGATGAAACAGGCTCCTGATAACTAATGCAATAATCATGTACTGGGAAGAAGATGAAAACATTCCCAGAGTATTCAAATTTAAAGGATGATCAATTTCTTTTTACCAAACTTTGTTAATATCATCCTTCTCACAGAGCTCAAACGTTCAATCACATCCAAAGTCAGTACTTAAGAAGTTCACAGAGATGTCGCTTTCATCCTTACAAAGGAAACTACATGCTTCTGGTAATTCATTTTAGCAACTTAACGGCATTCTAAGAGTCTATATCAGCTCCTTCAACAGGGTTCCTGTCTTTCTACTCTTCAAACTACTCACCAGGCCTAACTGGATTCTTTCCCTCTTTTTTGTCCAAGGATATAACATTTGCCAGAAAATATTGCTTTACATTCAAACTAGCTAGCATCTCTAGACACCCGTCATCAGAATCTCTTGCCTCGAATTGTCCTTAAAAGACAACACATATACACAACCATATATGAGGCAACCACCCATGAAGAGTTGATTCAATCTGGGCATCGAGCAATCACAAAATCCATCCAAATTCACATAGAGAAAGCACGACAAGAAAATGGAGATTAAGTTCCACCAATAGCACACGAACTCTATGACTCATGGATTTTGCAAGGAAATAAGAAACTCGTGGAATTGACCAACAATGAGCTGAATTCAAGAACTTAAACATTTTCTGGTAACACCACACAGCCAAGCCCAACCAGAGAAAAGGGCATACTTATAATTTAGCTAAAGGCGCTGACTTTGCAATCCAATGAACACACCCATCGATGAAAATGATAAAACGAAAATTCTCCGTGTTTTTTCTCGTCAAGAAAAAATTACCTTGCACTGATGACTCCATAGAAAAAGATAAAAATTAAAACTTTACCGTCCACCTCTTTTTCGAAATCAAAGAGACAGCAAAAACAAGCGCCTGCGCATGCCCATTCAGACACGAGCATTTGCATTCTTGCCCACTCATCGAGAGACAGACGGAGAGAGAGAGAGAGAGAGAGCGCGTACCCGAGACATAGCAACAGCAGCGCAAGCCAAGTTGAGCTTGCTCTTGAGGAAAGCCTGGTACTCCTCGGAGTTCGTCGGCGGCGGCGCCCCGTTGAACGGCGGAGCAATGCCATCGGCGCACGGGGCCGACGGCGCCGGCGGGGGCCCGGTACCGACCTCGCTCGCGTTCTTATTCGCCGCATTCGGATTGGGCGGCTGCTTCCGGATCGGGTCCGGAACCCGAACCCGATCCCGATCCGGGCGCGCGCCCCCCTTGATCTCGACCACGTCGAACTCCTCGCCGCCGCCGGCGGAGGGCGCGGCGGGGGGGACGGAGGCCTCCTGGAGGTACCGCTGGAAGGCCCACTCGGACTCGCTCCGGTTCATCATCCTCCTGGACGGGGGCGACGGCTCGCCCGCCTCGGACCGGCACGACGACGACGACGTCACCGCGGCGGGCGGCGGCGGCGACGACGACCAGAACTGGCCGGAGATATCGTCCACCGAGAACCCCCTATCCATTCTCTCCCTCCCTCTCTCTCTCTCTCAGCTGCGTTTCTCTTTGGTTTTTCGATTTATTTTTTATGGGGGGGTTTTGGATAATGTTGGGGTGAGGTGTCTGCGTTGGCTTTTTAAGGTAACCCCGGGGGCATTTCGGTCATTTCCGGAAATTCGAAGATTTTTTTTTTTTTTTTTGAGGTGGGGGGCATGGATTTTTCTTCTGTGATATTTTTTTTTTTTTTGTTTTCTCCAATTGAGAGCGAATGGTACCATTTCACACCAAGTGGGGTGCGGGGAAGATATTCAAAATTGAATGTGTTGCTTTTGTGGGAGGACAACAAACGAGGTCGAGTGGACATGAAGATAGCCATGGGATTGGATTGGATTGGGATTGAAATGGTAAGTCTTGCCAATTGTACTTTGCAAGTGGGAGGGGATTTAGATATTTTTCGATTCATGATATTTCGAATTCATGTTGGGCAGAATGATTTTCCTTTTTCCGAAGGTCTGATGATTTGGGATCGGGATAAGCAAATGGGGTCCAATCCGTGAATCTTTTTCTATTTAATTGCGATTGCCGAAACCAGGAAGTCGGGATACAGAGCGGAGTTTCCGAAAATACCCGGGAATCGAAAAATTTATTAAGTTACTAAAACGGTAGATTTCTTAACGACTTTGTGGTCATGTTCACAATCAATTTATCTTTTGCCTATGCACGAAGCGGGTACGAGCTCCCCCGATGAGAAAATACTGTCGAAATGGGTTGAAGAGGGTACATAAAAGACAGGAGGAATCATGGTTATCCTTAAAAGGATGAAAGGTGATAATGACCCAAGGTAGGGGAAATTGACTTGTGGATTGAGGAGGCAATCTTTGATTCAAACACTAGTGTTTGGTCGATGTCGGGTCCAATAATGGCAAAATGGATAAGTCCTAGTCACCTGTCCATTCCATGTGGGAAAATTAAACATACCATAAGAGCTACGCAAATTGATCATATAATATATATATATATATATATGATGTTATGACTCTGAGCAGAATTCGCATGTATCTGAGCTTTTCGTACAAATTTAATACATTGATTATATAGATCGGTTTTTTATTCTCGCGATTAATTTCTTATTGATTCGATAGCTCCCGATTAATGGAGGATAGGTTTGGGTCGGGGTACCAAATCGAGAAGGAGGGGAGGGGGAGAAAATATCAGGTGAATTGAATGCTCCACGTAGGCTATACAACACACCATTCGGATGATGACACGTGACGGACAGGGCCCACCGGTCAGATTTTGCAGTCCCCCATTATGCCACTTTCAGATCGTTTCTCTCATTTGTTACTCTCTTTCTTCTTTCACTATTTTCTTCCGTTTCGAGACCATGGACGACGCTCGCGCTTGAATTGCGGTGTCACCAGCCAACCATTGACGACCGCTCACGAGCACGCCGGCGCTTATCCATGGCCATTGTCGGCGTCGTTCGGGCATGCCATTGACCCCTTGGGTATCCATCTTTCCCATCCACCGTGCATGACACTCGCGGCCAGCCATGGACGACGCTCATTCATGTCCATGGCCGTCGTTGGCATCCAGCAACGCCGGACGGGACGGCTCGATTTGGAAGTTTGGCTAGATCTGGAGCCATGGCCGCTCATTGCTCGCGGCCACAATGCAGAGATTATGGCCCCAAAAATAAAAAAGAAACGAAAATGAAGCTCTGCTTCTGCATTGTGGGTCTATAATGGCGGTGGTGTGCTTCTGGTGTGTGTACCAGAAGAAGAAGAAGAAGAAGAAGATGGTGAAAAGCGGGTGAGACGGAGAAGTTAACGGCGGAGAGATACTGTGCAGGGAGAGAAGTAACGGAGAAGAGAGAGAGACGGATGGGAGAGAGTAAAGGTTTATAGCGGGACCCATCTTGCCACGTGGCATTTATTGGATGGAGTGTTGTGCCATCCCACGTGGCATATTCAACTCGCCTATGGGGGGACGGGGTGGACCGGTCCGAGGCGGAAATTGAATTGACGTCGCTCGCGGAGGCGCGGGTTGGACAAGATCTTTCTGTTGTATAGATCCAAAAAAAGGGCCTTTGCCTCTCTCTAGGGAGGGACACGTGTACGGACGTGATTGCACCGGAGGGTCGTTGGACAGGAAGAGAGGAGTTTTTCAAAAAGGAAGTTAGTAGCGCTCTCGTTGGGCGGCTCTCCCGGAGATTGCGGCGGCGGCGGCGGCGGCGGCTCGGCCCAGAAAAAACCTCGATTTTATTTTATTTTATTATTTCTCCTGGGTGCGGGGAAAAAAAATACTTTGGAGTTTCGATTTTATTTATTTATTTATAGTTTGTGGATAAATGCCGGGGGAATCCCGGTGGGGCCCACGGACACGTCATTCCGATTCACGTGGCCCCTCTTTCGTCCCCCGCCCCCCCGCCGCCCATCGGCTTTTTTCAAGGCGCTCATTAAAAAAAAAGGAGCTGATGTCTGTTTTGTACGTCCGTGTTTTCCCTTCCTAACCCAACCAAAAAAAAAAAAAAAAAAATTCGATGGCCCTTAAATTTCGTTATGTCACGTGCTTTTTTTGGTTTTTCAATCGTTGGTTGTATTATATATTTGGGGCCAGCATGGCTGATGAAATTTTGAAGATTATATATTATCTACTTGCTTCGATCATGTGAACTAGTGGCTTATGGGTCCATTTGAACAATGTTCCGACCAAAAAAAAAAAAAACAACAACAACAACATTAATGTTTCCACCCGTTAGGGTTAGTTGCGCAGTAATGGATTATGGGGAGCCCGAAAAAGGACTAGCGAGCGACCACTTTCGGAAAGGGAAAGAAAAGGAGGGAAATAGAAAACGAGGGAGGTTCGGAATCGTGAAGGTTCGTTTGGATCTCCTACCGTGAGGATTCCAAAGGATCGAACCATTATTCTTTGATTTCCAACGGGGCTATTAACGCAGCCGCCGTGCAAAGATAAAGGGAAAAAAAAAATTCGCTCGCATCGTTCGGTTGTTTTCAAGAAGAAGAAGCCCGGTATAATTGGATCGAGTAAATACTTTAAAGTGGTTGCAAAGACGTTATCTAATCGCTTCATAAAAATTAGTTCGCTCGGGAATTACGACGATTCGCGGCATAAAGTGGAAGAAGAAAAATCGCGAATCATTGAGGGCGGAATGATGGGATTAACTTGGTACGATCTAATTCAATAGCAAAAAATTTACTGTTCAAATAACTCGTGAGGAACATGGTCACCATGTGTTTTTATTTATTTATTTATTTTTCTCGAAAATCCGTACATGAGCAAAATAATATATCTCCACAATGACATAGAGAAAAAAGGTTGCATTAACTTCTTTTTTTTGCCCTATTTATTTATTTATTTATTTATTTTTATCCTTTTTTTTTTTCTATTTATAATTTAAAGCCAATTCATAGGGAGGGGGAGGAATCTCATTGGAGGAAGAGTTCGGTCCTCGGGACAATCCGAGTCAGCAACCGCCGTGCGCTGACGTGGAATGGCAATAAAATAAGGCCCCCGCTTAGCTGTGAGCTTTATCTTCACATCCTAATCAATTGATTAAATTAATTTAACTTAACCCCACCCCAATTAACCCCACCCCAATTAAGCTTGTGAATAAAATAAAATATAACACGCTCAATCATTAGATTATATGGTGCTCTGCCGTACCATATGGACCGTTCAAAATGATCAAAAGTACACCGCAGCAAGAAGCTCTAGGAGATCCGGAATTGGAGGGAAGAGAGATCTTGTAAATCTCAACGGAAGTGTGGGCTTCATTAGTGTCAAGCATAAAGTGGCAGATTAAGGTCCTAATCCCCTAAAAAATTTTGAAAATGTTTTTGGGCCCAGGGAGTTTTGGGTCAAACCCACATCGAGATCCGAGGGGCGGGTCCGGCTTGTCCGAGATGTTTCGCGTGCGCTCGGTTCAAGAGAGCCGTCGTATCATGTGGGTCCCACGTGAGGCCTGTTCAAACTGATGGCTCGTCTGATCGAAGGAGAAGTTAAGAGCCGGAGGTGCGGGCCACTTGGTACAGCGGTTCGCTTGAATCGAAGTTACATGAATCAAGACACGGGGGTGATAAATTGGTGTTTTCTTCGCATGGTAAGCTCATTGCCAGCAGCACTCTAGCTGCGTAGGTCACAGTCACACACTTAAAAGAACCCCACGATTCGATCCTTACGCGCCACAATATTCTTGAATTCAAACGTCAAGGATTCTCCGAGATTTTCGATCCTTACGCGCCACAATATTCTTGAATTCAAACGTCAAGGATTCTCCGAGATTTTCGTGATCTCGCCGCCGACAATCTTCTGCCGGTCAGATTTGAAAAGAAGAGTCGATATCGTATATGAAAGTCGATTCCGGATATACCAATAGAATACACAAAAAGGATGTGGGGGCAAAACAAGTGGTTTGTATTCGTGCCTCTTGCATGCCATTCCAAGGTAAAAGTCCTCTCTCTTGCGGTCTGGATCAGCCACAACGATCGGGAGATTCTTGCCGCATGCTGAACATGCAATGCCATTCAAACACAATGGAAACATTGGCAAAGAAAAGTCATGGAGTTAATATGGAGGATAGATGTGGATGAGCTCTTAATATGGTTGCTTATCTCAAATCTTCAATAAATACGGAGCGCATACACAAATCTAGTGAAGCGAAGTTCAACAGAACGACTCCAACCCGAAGAGTACCGACGGAGGCGCGCCTGCAACCGACGCTTGACTAATGAGGAAACAAACAAGCAGATAATATCGCTGCCATAAGGCTACATAGATACCATATCGCGGTCGAACGAGCTCGTACGAGGCAATACCACAGCCATTTCAAAGTAAAACTAACAGCTGGAGAGCCGCACCGGAGGGCATGGCAATCATTCCTTCCCATCAGCAGCTCGGAGTGAACCGAGCTGAACAGGGGCTTGAGTTCCTACGACCTTAGATGAACCATAAATGGAGAGGTCCATCCCTTGAGCCTTTTCCTTCTCAATCTGTTCTTTGATCCAGAAGTATGTGAATCTCAAGCCATCCTACAAAATTAATGCATCCAATCAGTCGTTCGGAGAGAAGAAGAAGCGAACGAAGAGAAATCCTGGTCGCCCCAAGGGACGGGAATTGTTCTTTTAAGTAGCAGTCAATGTACTTTCTGTGCGTTGTAATTGGAAACTATGAGTGGATTTAGTGGGAAAATCATTATCTCAACGTATAAGCATTGGCCTACCCTCAATCTCATGGTAGGAGCCCAACCCAGCTTCTCCTTGATAAGTGTGTTGTCCGAGTTGCGCCCACGGACACCCTCGGGACCAGGAATGTGATGAATGGGAAGCTTCTTATTCTCAAAACTAAGAACAATCTCAGCCATTTCATTCATGCTAACCATCTCATCACTTCCAATGTTCACTGGCTCACGGAAATATGACTTTGTCAATCTGACACATCCACAAGATAAGCAGTAAGTAATGAAACTAAAAAAATCAAACACACGCAGGCAAGTAAAATATGTGAAATTATGGTTCATAAGTCTGGTAAAATGCAACCAGGTAGAACTATCCATTTATTTCATATAATGACTCGAACCATATGAACTATTAAAGAAACAGACCCTTCCAAACATCAATTCTTAGCCAATTCTGCAAAGACATTAGAAGCTAGATCCGTATGGCTAAGAACTTGAAAAGGCAAGATTCGCAAGAAACCTCGCGTTCACCGTTCCCAAGAATGTCACTAATACCAAAGATTTTGGTCCCTTAACTCGCTTCACCCTTACTCAGTAAAACATCCATGCACTTAATTTTAAATAATTTAACGAAATGAAAGCCAGACACTGAAAAAATAATGTCAGGTCAATCTAATTCAAGACCTAACAGCCTTGGAAAGGACAGAGAAGACATACGATCATAAAGCTAAATAGCCGTTGGGCTCACCTAAGAACACCTTCGACACACTCGTCAATGAAAGTAAAAGATCGAGTCTGAAGCCCATCTCCCCACATTTCGAACTTGTCAAAGGAAGTGATGGCCTTCCTGCAAAAAGCAGCCGGAGCCTTCTCCCTTCCCCCTAGATAATATAAACATCCACGCCACATCTTTAATAAAATGCAAAAATTAGGAAATCATGCAATGAATCCGATAACTGCAACTAAAAAAGTCTACCTTTCCATGTCCCGAAAGGACCATAAATGTTGTGGAACCTTCCAATGCGGCACTCAATTCCGAAATCTTTGGTGTAATGCTTGCACAATTCCTCGGTAGCGAGCTTCTCCAAGCCATAAGCATCTTGAGGCTGAAATTTACAATGCCAAAAATGATATGTGACTTCCCTTCCCAGTTATGTATCTAGCCCAAAAAGAATAAGGTCTCTGACAAAGTTTAACTTGAAAAGCAACAAACCTCAGCAGGCCACGCATCAGACTCTTTCAAGCTCACATTGGTCTCCAGCTGCTTAAATTCAGGATAAATACAAGCGCTAGAAGCATAGAAAAACCTGCACAGGCACGAACATTAAACAGTTGAGATGATAGAGGCACTGAATAAAGACGAAACAGGACATGTAATTGAAAAGGAGATTGCAAAATTTATCCAGGTCTGAGCACCTCTTTACTCCATTTATCCTAGCAGCCTCAAGCATGTTAAAGCTGATCATCGTGTTGTTGTACATAATGACAGAGTGATTGGACTGAATGAAGCCCATCCCACCCATATCAGCGGCAAGGTTAAAGACATGGTCAACCCCCTGCGTAACCTTCAAACAGTTATCCATGACTCTAAGGTCGACGAGATGGAATTCATGGCAGAACATGTCTTCGGTCATGTGCTCGTTCTTCTTCCAGTCCGAAGCAATAATGTAGTGGCCCTCGCTCTTCAAGCGCCGGGCAATGTGAGAGGCAATGAAACCGCCCGCACCAGTAATGGAAATTCTGAGTTTCTCCGATGGCCAGTAAGGCTCCCTTTCGAGATTTTCATACGTGAATGCGCCAAAGTCAGTTCCTTCAATGCTCCCCATCCTGCAGTAGGCAAGAGAGTGAGTCCCTCCATTCAGAAGGAAATATGAACAGCGGCAGGAAAGTAAATTCAAATAACAGCTGTCAAAGTTGGACTAATGCACAGAGTATACGCTAAATCGCTGATTGATTGATGCATGAATGTGAATCTCAAGGAAAACTCAAGCAGGATCATAATTTTTCAAAATCTTTGGTGAAGAGACACCGGCCAAGACTATTGACAAGCATGCATAATGTCCTACTTACAAGTGAAGTGATATAGGACTTCCAAATGAGACGCATAATCAGCTATTGACAAGCATCCATGTAACACCCGTCAGAAGAACAAGAAACCACAAAAACGAAAAAAAACATGGATGTTGAAACATGGAAAACAAACATTCCAAGCAATGCATGCGATGCAATTATATGAGACGCCGACGAAATCCCACTTTGAATTTTCCCGTCAAAACTTCTTACGGCATGAAATCTGAACAGAGGTATAACGATGAAGAATTCCTAGACATTCGTCCTGACAATGAACCGAAATCACACGTAATGAACAAAGCTGGAACAATAGATAGAGAGGCAAAAGACAACTAACTTCAAGTGAAAATACTACCCCACATCACTCGAAAGAATGCAAATTTCACAAAATCACGGTAAAACAAACAATTCGAGACGCCAAAACGAAGCTTCCCACGAAATGATCTCCAGCTAAATCGACAATGTAACAACAGAATCCGAAAACCAAACCAGCACACATCCTTCCAAAACACCAAGGAGAGGAGCAAACTTGAAAGCAAGGGAGAGCGACCCACGTCACCGACCCGACGAATTTCAAAGGAAATCAGGCGCACGAAGCACAAAAGGAGCACGGAACACCAGGAAACGAAAAGGGGACAGGACCCATTAACGGGCGAAAGGAATGGAGCTGAAAAAGCACCTGAATTGGGTCTTCCAAAGTCCCGGCGAATCAACGGAAGAGAAGACGATGCGGGGAAAGAGTGGGAGAGGTGGAATGGGATGATGGTCTGGGAGCCCCGAATGCTCCTGCTATTTAAAGGCCACGCGGTGGAGGAGAGCACACACATGGCCACAGAATTTCTCCTCTCTACAGAGAGAGAGAGAGAGAGAGAGAGAGAGAGAGAGAGAAGTACATGCGAAAGAGATCTGGTTCCTCCGATGTGGGGGACACGCATGTGCTGTAAGAGATTGGTACTCAGATCTTCAGCAACAGGAGAGAGAGAAAGAGAGAGAGAAACTTCCGTCTTGCTTCTTAATTTTTTCGCAGGAAAAAAAGTTTTTTGCTCGGATGAGATTTTGAACATTTTGATACGTAAGACAGCGCATCTCCATTTTGTGCAACATTTTGACGTGGATTCCGGTCTAATTCCCTAAGAAATCCTCCACTTTGTGTCTGGTATCACGTCTCGAGCAATTTTTGTTCAGGAAAAAAAATTTTAAAATTTAGGTTCAGTCCAAATCTGCCTCAAAATTTTTTGTCTAAAAAAAAAAACCCCACTCTAAGTTTAGTCCCAAAATCTATCTAGAATTTTTTTTTTTTATGATCAAAAGAAAAATCACTAATTTTTATTATTGTCCCGAATTTGTTCCCATTAGCCCTTTGTCCAATGATCACTGTTAGTTCCTGATTTTTATATCCTACAACAGTTTCGTTTTGGAGATCATTTTCCATGTCATCTTGTCAATGAGGATTTGCTATCGATGTAAAAATACCATAACAAGTTTGGACATCCTAGATTTGAGAATAAATTGAAAGTTGGTAATTTTTTTCAAATAAAATAAGATTCGGGACAGATTGGGACTATACCTAAAGTTTGGAGTTTTTTTTGAGATAAAAAACATATATTTCAAGGTAAATTTGTGACTTGACCTAAAATTCGTGATTCTTTCTAAAAAAAAACAAAAGAAGTCCGAGGTAAAATTAGGACCTATATAAAAAAATGTGAGTTTTTTTCAAAGGAATTAGGCTAATGCATTAGGACCCCTTTTCTGTCATCCCTTGTTTTTTGATTGGGCAGGTGGAGCTCAAGGGGACGAATCGTCACATTTGGCGGGCGAAATCTTGCCTTGTCGAGGGAGAATCTAAGAGGCATCTTTCGCAATCTCTCCACTTGCTGCAAATTAAGCAGGAAAGATGGCGGATGCGATTGATCGTACGGCGTTTGTTTGTTTCTTTTCCCCCTCGTGACTTTTCCTCTAGTCTTTTGGCCTTTCCGTGGGTAACGGACCGGAAGGGAGAAGATTCGTAGAAAGAGAGGGCGGTCTGATCGTTTGGATTAAAGACAAAGCGAAGGGAAGCTGCTTGGAAAATTCTCAGCGCTTGGTTAAGGCCCAGCCCTGTGTTTTTTTGGCTTTCGTGACCATCGATCGAATCGAAATTGGAAACTTTGCACGTACGGTTTTTGAGATTTTGGTACTAGAACAAGGGTCACTTTGTTGAAACTGTTTGCTGTTTCGCGTCGTCCATCAGTTTGAACCCCCAACTTGCCCGCGATATAGCTAAGATAGCAGTAAAATAATGTCAAGCAGGAATCGATTACTAACTTTGCTCGGCTCAAGTAGACACTAGGGATGCGCAGTTTTAGATTCCATCTAAATTTGCTCGTCGAAACAATTTTCTTATTTTTTAAAATCAATAACCTACATTGCATAATTTGAAACTTGAAACCTATCTTATTATAGGTTATAGATCTACTCGGGAATTGGTCAATTTCCTCCTCCTCCTTTTTTTTTTTCATTTTTAATTGAGCCTAATTTGTTGTTCGTTTTTTCTAATTTTGACATGGAAAAAGGACTGAAGTTACCTAGTTTTCTGGACTTAACCAAATGAGGACTCGGTGGCTAAGGTAGTGAATGATAACCATTTTGTTCCGGAATGAGTTCCTAAATCAGAAATAGATTTTTCTATTTCTGGTTCCTGAATGAGTTTCTGAGAAAAAAAACCCGTTTGATAACGACAAAAAATTTCTATTTCTAGAACAGAAACCCGTTTGATAACAGTATAAAATTTCTATTTCCTGAAACAAAAACTTGTTTGATAAACAACAGAAAATTCTATTTCCAGGAACAAAAATCCATTTTTTTAGAAATGGATTAAAAATAACAAAAAAATCCGAAAAATTCATAAAAATCTTTAAAAAAATTCAGAAAATCCCAAAAAATTGAAATATTTCAAAAAAAAATCATCAAAATGTCGAGAAAATAAAAAAAAATTCAGATTTCGAGAAAATAGGAAATTTGTTGAATTTTTTCAAAAAAAAAAAATCAAGAAATCAAAAATTTCAAAACTTCACAGAATTGCTTAGAATACCTGTGGCACCCACTTTTAGTGAAATTTAAATTTTTTTAGGTGCAAAAAAAAATCAAAAAATCAAAAATTTCAAAACTTCACAAAATAATTTAGAATACATGTGGCTACCCACTTTGAGTGAAATTTAAATTTTTTAAGGTGCCCAAAAAAATTCAAAAACTCAAAAATTTCTAAACTTCACAGAATGGCTTAGAATACCCGTGGCCACCCATTTTGAGTGAAATTTTAATTTTTGGAGGTGAAACAAAAGCAAAAAATTAAAAATTTCAAAACTTTACAGAATGACTTAGAATACATGTGGCCATCCACTTTGAGCGAAATTTAAATTTTTTTAGGTGAAAAAAACATAAAAAATAAAAAATTTCAAAACTTCACAGAATGACTTAGAACACATGTGGCCATCCACTTTGAGTGAAATTTTAATTTTTTTAGGTGAAAAAAACATAAAAAATCAAAAATTTTAAAACTTCACATAATGACTTAGAATACCTTTAGCCACCCACTTTGAGTAAAATTTAATTTTTTTAGATGCCCACATGGTATTTTTGATTTTTTTGATTTTTTTTGGTTCCTAAAGAAAATTAAATTTCATTTAAAGTGGATGGCCACATGTATTCTAAGCCACTCTGTGAAGTTTTGAAATTTTTTATTTTTTGCTTTTTTTTTTGGCACCTAAAAAAAATAAAATTTCGCTTACAGTCGGTGGCCACAAGTATTTAAGCCATTTTGTGAAGTTTGAAAATTTTTCTTTTTTGCTTATTTTTATTTTTTTTCAATCACCTAAAAAAAATTAAATTTCACTCAAAGTGAGTGGCCATAGGTATTCTAAGCAATTATGTGAAGTTTTGAAATTTTTTATTTTTTTTATTTTTTTCAGCACCTAAAAAAATTTAAATTTCACTAAAAGTTGGTTGCCACAGATTCTAAACCATTCTGTTAAGTTTTGAAATTTTTGATTTTTTGATTTTTTTTCTCACCTCAAAGATCGTAACTTTCATATGAATATGTGTGTTGAAGAAAATGAATTCCTCAGAAATAGTTCTCACTTTTTGTTCCAGAAATGAAAAATCAACTTTTTTTTTGTTCTCATTTCTGGTTTCAGAATCAGTTTTAGAAGCAAACTTGTCCCGAAAATAGAAAAATGAAATTGCGTTAGAAACCAAAATTGATTCCGGGAACAAAAAACCAGTTCTGGACAGAACCAGAATGGTTTTCATGCAGCACCTAAATCCAATTGTCGATAGTCCATAGCTTTGCTTTGTATTTAGCAAATCAATTCAGGTTTCAGTAGAACAAGGGTACTTGTAAATAAGGGTGAGCGAGCAATTTTAAGTTTCATCCAGATTTTACTTGAAACCTGAAACCTACTAATTAGAACATGTTTATCATCTTTTGGAACATATAACTTATCCTACATTACCTAGAACCTGAAACTAAATTGGTTTTCCGATTCCTGATTCTATCTTGGAATCATGCTCGGCCCCTAGTCGACGCAAAATGGTAGCTCTAGCGACGAAGAGGAACGAGTTTGACCTCCGGAGGTTAGGGGCTCTCGAGGGTTTCGATTCTTGTAGGCGTAACCTCTTTGGAACCAGACTCTCGAGAATCCTCTGTTCACGGCGTGGATCGCTTGCCCTCGATCAGGCCGTCTGACATGACGTCATATGCGGTTGCAATTTTCTGCAAGTACATTGGAAACCAAAGATGGACAACCATGAAGGCAAAAGTATTCTTCTGCAAAGAGAGCTGGGGCTTTAACACGAACTGGGTTCGGTAGGTGCTGGGTGGTGTAAGGTAGAAGTAGACATGTCGGCATAAACCGACACGACCGTTCAGAAACCCGATAGGAAGGTTCGCGTCTTAACTCGTAAGGACCGCCATTAAAGTGGATCACGAAACATCTGGGCACAACGAACTACAGTCCTGTCAATCAGAAAAGTTCACTTGCAATGCCCGAAACAGTGAAAAGAATGTCTCAACCGACACCGAACTGGGTATTCGGCATCTCAATCCTCCATTTTTATCCCATGATATAAATTACATAAGGTGACCCCGGGCATCAGGAGGGTCAGGAGTAGCTAAGAAAGTAACGAAGTTTGTATGAAGAAGGTATCTAGCAGGATGAGAGCAAAATGGTCATTGGGGACATTAACTCGACGAGACACATCACCAAGAAACAGGATACATCACTGCATTTCCCGCCACATTTCTCCCTCAGTTGCCAAGATCGACGAAAACGGGATCGCTTTCGAGTTGCTCCGCAAACTTCCCCAAGATCTCCTTCACAATTTCCTGGATTTCGTCTTTTCTCCATTCCGAAACACTCTTATCGAATGCAGCACTATAAAATACAGCATTGTAAAGAGCAACTGCTTCTTCAATGTCCAGTGGTGGCAACCCCATATTGGCACCATTTTTCTCCAGATACTTCCTAACTGTTTCGACACAATTTTGCTCATGATTCCCCTCCAATATCTTTGCCGTGACATTTGTCAGTTGCTTTTCGTCTTCTAAGAGCTGCAAGTACAATCAAGAGAGCACACCAAAGATGCCAAGAGGAGTCACAACAGAGCTATCAAAATTCTTGGTGTGGAAAAGTGCGCAGAAAGGAAACATAAAAACATCTTCTAAATTTGGAATCTCTTATACAGAAACTCTAAACACATGCTGGGGAATGTTAAATAGGACCATTTCTCCCTCAACACATCAACCGTATCTCCAAGGCCAAATATGTACGAAGATGGTGAAGAGGATTGTTCGTTGGATGACCATTCTGAAGAGAGTTGTTTCAATTCTTAAGAGACAAATTACCATGCAAACAGTTCATTTGTATTTCTGCTTATTCCTTTTGATCAAAGGCTGCAAACTTCTGGGATCTATTTATGCATGTCTTTTTGTGAACGTCAACCAGAAAAGCAAAAGTTTCAACAAAATTTAACCAAATATAAAATTAGCCATCTTCATCCTCTCTACTTCATCTGCCAAAGCTACTCAGAATTGTTGAATGATCTCCTCCACCCAGCCACATCTTTTGCTTGATCATTCTTGAACACAGGTCCTTAGAACATAGATTGTTTTACACAGAAATATGTGCATAACCACACTGGCACACTAGCGCCTTTTACAATATAACTCCAACTTATTTGACATGCAAATAATGCTCATTTATTTATAAAGCAGGATTTGTAATGGCATGCTCATATTATTAGGAAGAGTCTAACAGCTTCATGTTTCTGCTGCATATCATGTCATATGAAACATGAAACAAGAGATAGTAGGAATGAAGCAAGACGGAAGTTTTTTGCATTTGAATAAGGCATCTCGATATAATATACTGAACTAATGGACAAGCTATTACCTTTCTGATCTTAGAACCATTGACAACCTTCACATTATGAGTGACAACAACACGCTTTTCAGCCAGGGTATCTGCTAGTTCATGTAGAACAGACTGGAGTACTTCCGCAAATTGTGCTTGGCCCACTTCCTCTTCCCCTTCAGCTCCATGTTTCTTCAAGATAGCACTAAGGAGGTGTGACTCTGCTCAAACAATCATTCAACGTTTCAACTTTGTGAAACAGAGGACGCCATTCTATGATGAGGATTTAGAAACAGGTTTGATATTACATCTGAATGTCCAATCCTTTGCAAGTAAATCCAGTAAGCCTGCGAACAGGCTTCAAAAGAGTATCTTTTGACTAAAGCATCAAAAAATTCTTCAATTGGCTAAAAAAAAGTACACACAGGACACTGGAGAAGGAAGACTGTGCTTGAGTTTGGCTTTCATATTGGAGAGTCACTTGACAATGCATAACAATGGCGCTGATGGAGAACTGAAATAAGTTTTTAATTATGAAGACTAAGGACAATCAATGAGAAACAACAGAAAAACAGCAAATATGTAATCTAGTAGCAGACAACAATGGAATAAATTTACCATAGTCTAGCAAAATCAATTCTATCGGGCACACCTTTTGACAGTGCAAACAATTTTGTGCAATCATTGAAAGATTTACACGTTGCTTTAAGACGATATTTTTTCCATGGGTAATAACAGGAAGAGAAGGCTAAGTCAGGGGCACACTGTCGATGCCCTCGTGAGTCATTTCAAAGTTCACATACAATCACAAGTCTATAGCAACAATTCCAATGTAAAAATACATTTTTGGAGATAATCCAAGAGATGAGGAAGTTAATACAGGGGACAGAATTGAAAAAGCCAACCTGAAGGTGGAGGAACGCCCATCTCGACTCCCATGTTGTCAAGAGCTCTTCTAATCTCACTCTTCTTGATCTTTCCTGTATCTTCAGCATCTAGTTCTGTGAATAGATTCTCTGCTAACATTGCAAAATCATCTTCATCCTCTAGATCTAAGCGTAAAGCACTTCCATCCAAAATTGATACGACAATGGGATCATCTGCACTTCATAGTCGTTGATGAGAATCTTTTTTAGAATCACGGACTTGAAGAAAAGAAACAGTGAAAGCATATACACGTCTGGTTACACGTTATCCTAGTGTATTAAATGATCACACTAAGAAACCTAAAACTATGTAAACATGTGGATGTTGCCATTCAATTAGCAAAACGGAAGCACGTGCTGCCTGCACAACGGCAACCACCGCGAATTCCTATCCTTTGCAGAAAGCGTTTCCTGTCTGAAATGGACAAATTCAACAATGAAAAAGAAAAATAAACGCTCAATTTACTACACGCTGGTGCTCAACTACCAGTTCTCTGAGACGTTAGGAACAAGCACCAAAATGCAATGCAACTGTTCCGTTATTGATTTCGGCGACAATTCGTACCTTCTTATCTTTCATCTCCTTGGCAACTCCCAAGTGCACAACTCAATACATGTTCCATTTCACAGTTACAATTCTTTAACACGAATTCGAAGAGTGGTCCGAACACTCACAGACAGCACAAATGTAATTTTTGCAAACTTCCAGGGCATTTTTTCGTCAGTGAGACAGTCGGCACATTCCCAAATCACTTTCCGAAGTAGAATGGTCTCTCTTTCTTTCAACAATTTTTTCACCTAATTAACGATGGAGAGAGGTCGTCTACTCATAAATTTCCATCTCAAGATAGCGCGAAAGGCCTATGATCACAGAGGAACCGATGCCTCAGCAACAAATTACCAACCAATTCATCAAAGCAGCACTAAAAAATTCAGCATTAACTCCATGCGCTCCCAAACATACTCAGGACACAGAAACAAAAGCCATCGCGGCTCATCACCTTTCAATTCACCAGCGATCGCAGCGACATACTCCTTGAGCTTCTCCGCAGCCTTATCCCCGTCCAGCTCCGCCTCTCGGAAACCTTCGCTGAAGCCGACGCGGCCGAGCGCACGGGACCTGATGTTCTCCGGCAGCGCGAGGCCGTACAGACGATCGCTGACTCTGGACTCCGCGAGCTCGATCACCTGCCAAACGGATCGGATCCTCACAGAACTCAGAACCGCGCGCGCGCGCGCCCGCCCGCCGCGAGCGATTTGCACGACCGATCGTCGGAACGATCAGACGCGTATTCGTCATCAGATTAACGCGCGCGCACGCCAAAACTTAGACCGCAAGGAAAAGCGCGAGATCGAAGCGATGATTCATCGTTGCGGAGATGCGCACCTGAGCGCCGGTGAGGGCGGGGGCGGCGCCGTCGCCGTGATCGGGGAGGGAGAGGTCGATGTCGCCGCCGAGCTGCGCGCCGTCGAGGACGGCGAAGCCTCCGCCGGTCGACATTTGCAGGCAGAGAGAGAGAGAGAGAGAGAGAGAGAGAAAGAGAGATTTGAATTGAATTTTGGTGAGAGAGAGAAGACGAGGAATGGTCTCGCCCTGTGCACTGCGCTGCGTAGGCTCCGAGGGGGGGAGGGAGGGAGACATTACGTGCGGGGTGTTTAGGACCTCGAGTTGTACACAAATTACGGATATGCCACTCTCGCTCTTCGTGGAAAGGTTCGTGTACTTTTGCAATTTTTTTTTAAATTTCTTTTTTTGAAGACAGGGCAAATCGATTTCGAACGTTTCCACGCGTGTTGAAAAGGTCGCGCGAATTTTAATAAAACTGGAAATCGAAAGGGAAAATGACACGAATAATCTTTGAATTTTGGTTCGATGTGTAATGTGGTTCATAAATTTTTGGTTCGCGCGAACATTAGTCCATAAACTATATGAAAGTGTTCAATTGTTGTCATTTCATTAATTCAAGTTCGGGACATTATATGAAAATATTTAATGTTGTCACTTCATTAGTTCAACTTTATTTAACATTTTCATATAGTCCAGGGACTAAATTGAATATGTATCAAAAGTCTAGAGGTCATATTGAATAATTTAAAAGTTTAGGGATCACATCATATATTGGGTTAAAGTCCAAGAATCATATTAAATAAATTACAAGTTCAAAAAACACATTACACGCTGTACTAAAGTTCGGGTACCATCTATCCCGTTATCCCAAATTTTTTTTAAAAAAACATATATTATTCTCATAAGATAATTTTCAACAAGCACTTGTCCGTCAAGAATTGATGACGGGCACCAGGGTCTCGGGCCTATTCACGAACGCTACAATGATAAATTCTATTTGACTTACAATTGGAAACATCAATTTTCGAGGAGGGCCACGCGTCTAGTCGACTCCTTCGAGAAATTGGCGAATTAAGAAGGAAGAAAAGAAGGGAAGGGAAGGGAAAGCGCTGATCCATTTTGGAAGCCGAAAAGGGTCACGGAAAGGAAAAGGCGCGTGTGGAGCTCCACCCGAAGCGACGCGCACACCGTCCATTCATAATCGATCCAGTTTTTATTTAAGGGCGGGGTCAAGTCCCCGTAATTCCGGGGGCGATAGGAGTGGCGAAAGCGACAAAAATTGAACGCGGAGCTGAGTGGGGAATGGATCCGGTGGGGTCAACGGCCTTTGGCGGGAGGGCACTGCATATATGTCTCCGCCGTGCAGCTTGCGTTACGTTTCTCTTAAGGAAATCAGTGGGGAACGATGACCATTGAGCAAGGACCCGTTTGGTAACGTGCCAAATAGTGAAAATTCTTGCTCTTTTGTTCTCAAAAATAGTTTGAGAACAGAAATGCGTTTGATAAACTTTTTGTTCCCAAACACATTTTTGTAAAAATTTGTGCCCGGAAACAGTTTTGGAAGAGAAACAAGAAATAAAAAAAAGTTGTTTCTTATTTCTCGGCATAATTTTGAGAATGAGTTCGTTTTTTTTTTCTTTTCTTCTTTTTGTGTTGTTCTTCTCTAGGCTGGACCAGTCGCCGGCGGCCAATCGGCCATAGCCCAGGGCCGACGAGAGTGTCACGGCCCTCGCCGACGACGGTGAGGGCTACACCCTCACCGCCTAGGAGAGGTGGCTCGCCGTCGATCATGGTGAAGCCGACCTCGCCGTGGGTCGCAACGGCGAGGCTCGGTCTCTTTTGATCTTGGCGAGGCCAGCGGTGAGGCATGCGGCCAGGGCGGCGGTGAGGGCTGCAACACCCTGGCATGTGGCCAGGTCACCGGCGCCGTCCACTGGCCATGGCCAAAGAAGGGAAGGGTAGAAAGAAAAAAAAAATAAACAATTTAAAATATTATTAAAATATTATTAATAAAAAGAAATTTTGTGTAGTTACCAAACGTATTTCTGTTCTTTTTTATCTCAAGAATAGAAATTTTGGACAGTTACCAAACGCCTTCATATACTCATAAATTGTTTTCGGGAACATAATCACAAAGAATTATTTCTGAGTAGAAATAGTTCCTGGGCACAGAATGGTTGTCATGCACATCCTAAGTAGCAGTGCCATTCAAAACAGGCTGTGGTTACTCTCACCTCTTAGTTTACAAGAATTGACACCAAGTATTAAGATTAGGGGGGGGGGGGAAATTTTAAGAGCCGAAGGGTTTGTGCAATTTGGGCCTGTATTTTATTGACAGTTTGGATTTATGTCCATGAATAGCGACCGAATATACATAATTGAGTTGTCTTGTAATTGAGGGTCGTAACAGAGAGAGATATGGAGGGATGTGCTAATTACAGTGGAATCCTTACTAGATGTAGCCCCAGATGAACCTTGTGTTTCGATTTCTCTCTTTCCCGCTTTTACTCTCTATTTCGTTGTGTTTTTGTGCCTAATTCTAACAAATTTACCTGATCAGTCATAAATTTATTATATAGACACCAACTCAGTCCCAAAAACTTTTTAAATTTACCGATTCTGTTCTAAACTTTTGTGCAAAATTTTAATGTAATCATTCCGATCAATTTTCGCCGAAACTCATTGATGCGGCGATCTAGTCATTGTCGCACCTGGCATACCTCCACGTCAGCCGTTTCTGGCGAAAGTTAGCCGGAAAGATCATAATAGAGTTTTGCATAAGAGTTTATGATTGAATTGGCAAAATCGAAATATCTATAATTGAATTGATATCTATACAATGGGTTTCATACCTAATTGGACAGTTCACCTTTAGAACGTGCGATCTGACTGTCGGTGTTCGCAAGTAATATCATGGGTGTCTTATTGCTTGGAAATTTTTTTCCAAAAGACATGTAAATGGACATAAGATTTACAATCGCAAATTCCAAAATTCAGTCATGTGGGGTCCATCTTAATTTGTGCCTGGACTCCATTTTTCCAGCTTGAAAAATTTGAAGGATCACACCATCTGAACATCTCCTAGAGATCTAGACACAATCGAAGGAGGCTCAGACTCCATGCCATAAACCGAATTGCTCCTGGCAATCTCGAATCTCTCCCCGTCCCCGGCGAGCGCAAACCCTCGCTCTCCATGGATCGCCTCGTCCCCGACCTGCATCTCCCCTTCGCTCAGCCGGAGCGGCACCACGAGCCCAACGAGCAAGCAGATCGAGCTCGTCACGGCGACGTTGAGACATACGATGAAGCCGATGCCTAAAACCTGCAGCCCCATCTGCCTGAACCCTGCACGGGCAGTCCCGTTCTGGAGGCCGTAGGCGAGCCCGACGTACTTCTCCCAGCCGGGCGCCATGTAGAAGAGGCGGCACAGCTTCGGCACAGCAAAAAACCCGGTGAGGATGCCGCCTAGGGTGCCAGCAACCGCGTGGGTGTGGAGCACCGACATCGGGTCATCAACCTGCCTCAGGAGCCCGACCCTGTCGTGGAGGACCATCATCGTGTACCGTGGGACGCTCCCGGAGACGACTCCCATGAGGATCGCCGCCCAGCCGTGGACCACTCCTGGCACATGATCTTGGTCTATGTTAGTGTGCCCGCTGTAAAACCCTTGATGTCGCATTCTGTGGATATTAACATACATCCCGTATTATCGAAAGATAGCTAACCTGCTGCAGGAGTAATGCAAACCAGGCCGGTGATCATGCCATTGACTGCACCAACCACGGAAGGCTTGCCGAGCAGGAAGGAGTCGAGGATCAGCCACGTCAGCGAGCTCGTGGCAGCGCACGCGTGAGTGTTGAGGATGGCCAGAGAGGCGGCGCTGCTGGCGGCAAACGGAGCTCCGCCATTGAAACCCGTCCACCCCATCCAAAGCAGCCCTGCTCCTGCGAGCATCAATATGAGGTTGTTCGGAGGGAAATTCTCCCTGTCCTTGTCTGCTCTTGGACCCACCTAAACAATGAAATTCAAGCTAAAATATGAGTCGATTAATGTGTCAAAATGGGATGACATAATGATTTGTAAATGGAAGGAGTGATTTCAGATTGAATTTGAGTAAGTAGAAGGGCTTAATGAATAGATATCACTATATATGTACATGGTATCTCACCTTATACTTAGCTTTCGTATCTGGCAAAAGCGATTAGACAATAATAAATTGCTAAATAACCCGACAACTTTTGCACGAGTCCTCCTCATTTAACATCCAATATTATCTCATCAACTCATTTAGTCAACAAATTTTAGTAGCAAGTCTTATTTCTAACTATGTTATGATGTGATAAAACAAATTCTTATTGACAATATATGTGTCATCGAAAGAGATCCAATATATGTTCTTCATAGTTTCGTACCCAATAGGCCGCAGTGAATCCGGCAACGCCGGAGGAAAGATGGATCACATAACCTCCAGCGAAATCAATCACTCCAAGCTTAGCCAACCATCCATCCGAGCACCATATGCTATAAGCGGCTATCGTGTAGGAACATGTCAACCACAATGGCACAAACAGCATCCATGCCCTAAAGTTCATCCTCCCCAAGAGGGCGCCGGCGACCAAGATCAACGTGATCGCTGCGAACACGCCCTGGAAGAAAACCATCGTCGCCGTTGGGAACAGCCCCAGGAAGGCTTGCCCCAGTAGGTACCCCTCGTCCAGGGCCACGCCTGGTTTCCCCAGGAAGGGCGCTAGCCTCTCCCCGAACGACATCCGGTAGCCCCATCCGACCCAGCAGACAAGGACGGCCGCGAACGCGTAGAACGCCATGAAGGCTGAGTTCACGGCCCACTTCCCCTTCACCATGCTCCCGTAGAGGATCACGAGGCCCGGGATGCTCTGGAGGCCGACTAGGGTGGCTGCTGTCAGCTGCCATGCGTTGTCGGCCTTGTTCATCCACTCGGGGCTTGCCTCATCCGGCAAAAGGTTCGCGGGAAGCGCCATCACAGAGCGAGTCGGTCGGATCCGACTTGGATGGACAAATAAGAAAGGGTACTTGGACCAAAAATTAAAACCAGAAGCTGGATGTAGCTAAAATATGTGTCATGGGTAGGTTTCGAATGGAGGGTGTTGAAGTAGAGAGAGAAGTGAGGGTACTTTTTACACAATGTCTATATATGATCATTTCGGAATTGTATGTTTGTGCATTAAGGATATGGCTTGCAAGTGTACTTGCATTAGATTAAGATAGAAAGGCCGGCCCAAGGAATGAACTAAGTTGGATCCTTTGGAACTCGATTGAGATGGAGTGAAGACGGAGAATATACCAAGAGGCAGACCTTGGGCATAATGGCTCGATCAAGAAAAGCCATACAAAAAAGTTCAAAATGGACCCATCACTCGACTACTTCAGCATCTCAAAGAAATGGCACTCACCTTGTCACATCGCGTAAATTAATTAATTTATTTTTAGGGCCAGTGACTATAATCAGGAGGCAGGTTAATTTATGACTATAAAATCGTAAGAGACAGGGGAATGACATAAGTGCGCTTGGCTCTATGTTAATATACCAAACTTGCCATGTTAGGTGGTGCCGGCATTGCATGGTCTGGTTAATTGCCTGACCAAATTGGTAAAACAATTCTACGTATTCAATTTCATCTGATAAGATGAGATATTTTCTCATTTTTTTTCTTGGTCAATAGTAATCGATTGATCTTCTGGTGCTTTATCTTATAGTCATAATTGTGATTAATTACAGATATATTTAACAAGGGAAATATTTTATATCTAAGAAGTACTTATAATAAATACAATTACCATTCTGAAAATCATCCGCCATGTTAGCCCTGAAGATAATCTAACTAGCTTTATCATTTGACTCGGTGCATGTGGGATAAGAAAAGTAGTGAGACAGCTCAATGAGTTATGTACTCCATTATTACAAAAATATATGTTAAGTAAATTTCTAGCAATATATATATAATTGTTAAATGAAAATTCGTCTTGTAAACTCCCAAAAAAATAATGTCCATATGTCATGGATATACATAACCTACTATACATGTTGAGACACACTATAAGCTAGCCAGCTCGCTAAGCAGCTAAGCAAATTGGACTGAATGTCACTAAAAAACTTAAAACAATGAATTAAGAGCTTACTAAATTAAAACTATGATGTCATAGATGTCACACACACACACACACACACACACATTATATGCCACTGGATGCAGCCTCATTGATTATCTTATATATATGCGCCTTAACAATATTTAAACCGTTTCTACCCATGATGTGGTTTTACTAGGGAACTATCACTACAAAAAAACTGAATTTTTGCTACGAAAATTTGCGACGAAAAAATTTTCGTTGCAAATTTGCGACAAATTTTCCAACGAAAATTAAAATTTGTTGGAAATTTCCAATGAAAAATTTTTCGTCGCAAATTTCATTGGAAATTTCCAACGAAACAATTTTCGTCGCAAAATTCGTTGGAAATTTCCAACGAAAAAAAATTCGTTGGAAATTTTCAACGAATTTTGCGACGAATTCAAAAAAACCCGGTATTGTTCGGCATTTTTTATATTCGTTGGAAAATTCATTGAAAATTTCCAACGAATTTCAATTTTCCGGGCCATTATTTCAGTTTGTACAATTTTCGTTGGAAAATTCGTTGGAAATTTCTAACGAAAAAAAATTCGTTGGAAATTTTTGTTGGAAATTTCCAACGAATTTTTTTCGTTAGAAATTTCCAATGAATTACAAAAAAACCCGTTACTGTTCGGCATTTTTGATATTCGTTGGAAAATTCATTGGAAATTTCCAACGAATTTTCCAACAAATTTCAATTTTCCGGACAATTATTTTAGTGTGTACAATTTTCGTTGGAAAAGTCGTTGAAAATTTCCAACGAATTTTTTTTCGTTGGAAATTTCCAACGAATTCCAAAAAAAACCCAGTACTGTTCGGCATTTTTTATATTCGTTGAAAATTTCCAAAGAATTTCAATTTTCCAGGTAATTATTTTAGTGTGTACAATTTTCGTTGCAAAATTCGTGGAAAATTTCCCACAAATTTTACAACGAAAATCCTACTTCTTCCTTATTCAATATTTTCGCGCTCGTTATTCCCACAACTTTCAATTTCCACATTCACACACACACTCTCTCTCTCTTTCTTTCGCCTTTACCTTCTTCCTCCGTCTCCCCCTCCGCCTTGTCCCCCGCCGCCCCCCCTCCCCCTCCGGCTCTGCCTCCAGTGCCATGGACACCAAGCCTCCAAGCCTCTGACACCACCAAGCCTCGTCGCCGGCGAGGCTAGGAGATGACGATGGACTTGACGGGCGGCTGCCCCAAAGCCTGCTCTCGCCCCTGCTGCTGCTGTTGCTTCTTCTTCTTCATCTTCGGCCATGGCGAGGGCCGAGCTCGCCATGGCCGGCAAGCTCGGCCCTCGCCGGCGGCGAGGGCTATTTTTCGATCAAAAAAAAAATTTCGACAAAATTTTTTTTTTTTGATGGAAAAAAAATTTCCACGATTTTTAGCTTGACCAAAAAAAAATTTGTAATTTCCAACGAAAAAAATTCGTCGGAAAAAAAAATTCGTTTCCAATGAATTTAGCCACGAGTTTTCCAACGAAATTTTCCAACGAAAAAAAATTTATAGCAAATTTCCAACGAAAATTGAAATTTTTCGTTAGAAAAATTTCCGACGACTTATTACCAACGAATTTTTTTTCGTTGGAAAATTCGTTGGAAATTCGTTTTCCAACGAATTTTTCCAAATTTTTCGTTAGAAATTTCGTCGGAAAAAACATGTTTTTTTGTAGTGTATTTTCTTTCAACATTCCTTTTTGGATCCTGTACAAACATCAATGTGCTAATTACGAGATAAAAATGGTTAAATTAGATATAACGACGGATCATGCCTCAATTATAAGCACAGAAATCTGAAATTCTACACATAGCAAGCAAAAAGAAGCGCAAAAATAGTGCACGGTCTTTTCACTAACTTTAATGGCTATTCAAAGCTTGTTTGTTTCGGGAAAAGCTTTTCTATCAAAAAACACTTTCCTCGTTTTACGGCATTTGGATAACTTCATAAATAAGTCAACGGAAAGTCTTTTTATAACATTGGAATACCTATACTTAAATTCAAGAATATGATTTCCTCTCTCGGATCCTTGACAGTCGGGCCTAGGTCTATAGAAGCTGACCCTAGGTCAAGCCTGGAATCCCCCATGCTCAGGTCCCTCATGGCTATGCGTGAGTACCTGGCTCTCGCGCCCGAGTCACAAGCACCTGGGCTCAGGTTCATCGATTGAGGCCAGGCTCCTGGTCCCATGCCTAGGTTCCCGATGACCATGCTCAGGTACCAACTCCCACGCTAAAGTCATAGTCGCCCAAGGTGGGGTCCACAAAGGTTGGGCTCAGGACTTTTGTGCTTGTGCCAGAGTCCTTGTAGCTACTTGGGACCTAATGCTTGTGCTTGGGTCCCCAATAGTCATGCTCGGGTACTCGACTCCCACGTCCAATTCACTAGCTCTCAGGCCCGATTCCTCGGCTACTGAGCTTAGGTCCACAAATGCTAGACTCAAGTACCTTGAAGTTGGGCGTAAGACTCGGTGTTCATGCTTCAGTCACCAGCGGTCATGTTGAGGTAGTTGGCTCCCGCGTCAGAGTCAATGGCACGCGAGCCTGACTCTATCAAAGACTGGGCCTAGGTCCCCAGTGCCCATGCTTGGGTTCCCAATGGCTGGCCCGAGGGACCTCGACTCCTGCAAACAGGACCCGGGTAGGTGGGTATCCTTTATATCATACAAATAGTGCATGTCTCCTCAAGAAAGTAAAATCAAGTTTTCCTTTCCAAATGATGGAAAATAATTTCCAGTTCAAATTCAAATTTCATCCGAACACCAAAAAAAATATTATTATTTTCTTGGAAGATGATTTCTTTGAAAATATTTTCTAAGAATATCAAATTTTAGACAAACAAATGCAACCCAAGTATTGAAATGAAATTGACAAATTGTCTTAATCAAGCTATAGTTAAAAGATAATTTAAAACACACACCAAATTCCTTGGCAGTCCCTTTTTATAAAATTCCTTCTGTTCCTCATTGTATGTTCAAACCCTAACATGACTCGTTTTGTGTAGTGGGAACCATGCGACTTTCAGTCATCTGGGTGTTCTCATGCATTTTCCAGCCATCGAATAAAATAAATGATATGCGACCAAAAAAATAAAATAAAATAAACGATACTTCAATAAAAGTAATAAATGATACATTTGTGCTTTTCACATATGAAACGCCAGAAATATCTCAGTCACCAGAATTTTAGGGTCATCCTCCTCTCATTTCTTGTTGACCATAAATTTTCCATCTTCACGACCATTTTACAGCCTAAGGCCACATCTGAATATCAATGGGAAACGACAAAGCAAAGGTATACGATAGAGGAAAGATTGCACAGGCTGTCTCTAATGACCAATACGCAATCCGTGGAAATTGTTGCACAAGGAATATATGGACCCTTTTCAGACTATCCCTTTTCATTTTTATGTAGAAATTCAATTCCACAAGCGTGTGAGGCAGGTCTCAACCAATTCTAAACCTTTTTCTCTTTTTAAGTGCAAAATGTATTCTATGTGAGTCTGGATAGCCTGTGCTTGCCCTAATCAGAAAATCCTTTTCATACAGACCAGCCTGATCTATTTGTTTTTTGGGCGTAAAATGTAAGTATCATTTATAAGGTGATGTACATAAGCTTAGGGTAGGGGTATTCCACAGCATTATAAATATAGCTGAGATCATGAGAAAATGGAGTTAGTGAGTCTCCATACAGTAGCCACTATTACGTTAGTCTAGGAAGGTCTAAAATTCTTGTAGTACGAAGCTTGCCCTCCAACAAGTTTACAAAGTTTAGCCAAGATGATGGTGACATCATTTGACTTGTTTTGGAAATGTTTACGATCACGCTCCATCCAAATGCAATATATGGTCGCTGGAATGATACCTTGAGAAACCGTGCTGCCAAGTCCTTGCATTTGGTAGCCCTGATCATCCATTGGAATTCATCATTCCATCCTCCTAAAGGATGTTGAATTCCATATTGTGTGAGGCTATTTTGCCTTAAGCTTCAAGTCCAGGTGCATTGAAAAAAATAAATGTTCTCGGTTTTCCAAACTAGGCATACAGAAATTACAATGGACGTCTACTTCAGGCATCCAACGTGATACGATCTCTACTGTTGGAAGTCTATCTCTACAAGCAAGCCAGCCGATAAAGTTGTGTTTGCTGACACCACCTGTCCAAATCAATTGATACAATTCTACAGCCGGTCCAACAGTCATGAGTCCATCATATATCTCTTTGCAACAATACATTTGCCGAGAAATAGATAAAGGTAAAGTCGGACTCAATTTAAGAATACCACGCTAAGATTTCGAGCTACATAATCGGATTGCCTCTACATTTAATGCTATTAGCCCACTTACTCCACGTGGAAGAAGACAGACAGTTTGAGTTTCCAAAGCATACGGCCTAACAAAACCTTGTTCCATAATTTTACATCAAGCAACCCTAGTCCACCCTTCCTTTTTGATGAGCAAACAACTTCCCAAGCAAATCTGTGCGATCTGTGGCCTTCTATATTTGTAGCCCATAAGAATTGTCTAATCTTCTTCACCACATTGTATATGGTTTTCTTTGGGAATAAAACATTTGCATCCAATAAGTACATATGAAAATAAGTACCAATTTGGCTAATTGGAGATGACTAACATAGCTAATATGTTGCATGCCCAAGCCTTCTATTTTTTTTTGAAGATTTTATCGGTCAGACTTTTGCAATCTGTGTGTGTGAGTCTTCTAGTGACAATTGAAACACCATGGTATCTAATAGGGAGGGTACTTGTGGGAAAAGACTTGTTATCCAATATGATGCCCTTTTTTTCCTTAGACAACCCAGAGAAAAAGATTTGGCATTTATTTGGGTTAAAGTGCAGTCTTGTGAGAGTTGCCAATTCATCAAGTGCGTCGACAACGCAAATGATAGAATCTGCATCCCCATGAGCAGAAAGAAACAAATCATCTACGAAGCATAAGTGAGTATTTTTTTCTGTTTTGCAGTGTCAATGATACTTGATAGAAGATAGAGCAACTTTCTCAATGATGATTCTGTTAAAAATTTCCATAACCATGACAAACAAATAAGGAGAGAGTGGGTCATCTTGCTCTAATCCACTGGTACCAGCAAAATAGCCAACCTGTTCACTGTTAAGGTTTATTGAAAACCTTGGTGTAGTTATGCAATAAACTATTAGATCAATCAAGTGCTGGGGTGTATTGATGGCTTCAAGAACCCTGAGTATTACTTCCCATTTTCCCAAGTCATAAGCTTTCATGGAGTCAATTTTTATTGCCACACTTTTACCTTTGTCACCGTTATGGTACTTACGAAGGCGTTCCAGGCAAAGCAGAATATTCTCCGAGATTTGTCTTTCCAAGATGAAAGCAGTTTGGTTGAGGCCAACAATCGAAGGAAGGATATAATCGATTCTTTCTGCAAGTAACTTCAATATATCTTATACAAAACATTGCAGCATGAAATAGGTCTGAACCGTGAGGTGGGATGCATTTGGGACCTTCGGCACAAGGATATCAAAGTAGAGTTTGTACCTTTTAGCAATTTTCTTGAGGAGAAGAATTCCATAATAGCATCCTCTATATCATGTCCTATGATGAGCTGGGTTTTTTTGTAGAATAAATTATTATATTCATCTGGACCCGGAGCTTTGAAATTGTTGAGGCCTTTGAGAACTCTAGGGATGATAGTTTGTTGAAAACCCGGTGAAGCAATGAGGGCACTAACATCTTCAAGGAATAAGGAGGCATATCGCTCATAAGGGATACGGATATGTCTAGAATTACCAAGTATGCGATGATAATAAGAGATAATTATATTTCTAAGAGCTTCCTCATCTGTGATAATAGTTCCATCATCAAGTGAGAGCTAATTAATTCTGTTTTGAGCACTACTTTGCATCATGGAGGCACAGAAACTCCTCTTGTTGTTATCCCCCTCCTTGAGCCATAAATTTCTAGATTTTTACGTTAGAAAGACTTCTTCATGTTTGCTAAGGGCTGGTAGTTGTTCCAACTGTGCTTTTTCTTCCTTGCAAGTGTTCATGTTGCAAGGGTCCAATGCAAGATCGTATTGTAATCATTGTAGGTTCTCCCTGGCATTCTTGACCTTCAAATGCAAGTGACCAAATTGAGATCTATTCAGGTGATGGAGTTGTTGTTTCAATGCTTTGGGCTTCTTCACTAGAATGAACATTTTGGATTCTCTAATTTCTTGTTGCCAGCAAGCATGGATTATTGGTAGAAAATTGTGGCTTTCGGTCCATAAATTGAAGAATTTAAAAGAGGGCTTACTTCTCATAATAGTATTAAGACACATCAGGCACGGAGAATGATCTGAGACACCCGATAGCCAAAATTCTACTGAATAGTGAGAGGACATGTCCTGCCAATCTGCATTAATGAAGACCCTGTCAATATTGCTCGCTCTAAGATTATCATTAAACCTTTTATTTGTCCATGTGAAGAAAGAGCCTGTGGAAGGAGGCTCGATTAGCGCAAGCTCCTCAATCATAGTGTTTAGCTCATCCATTCCAGAAGTTGATCAGGCATTAGGTCCGATCCATTCATTTATATCTCTCATTTCATTGAAATCATCTATTAGTAACCAAAACATATTTCCTATATTACTAGTGGAGAATGAGATAATGTTTTCCCACAGACACCCCCGTTCAGCTTTAGTATTACTTCCACAAACGGCAGAAAGGAGAAATGGATCATCTCCTAGTTTCTCAACAAGGCAGTGAACGACTTGAAAGATCCATCATAGTCAGGCTAATAATGGGCGGTTTCCACAATACCCATATTCTACCCAGATTGATGCTATGATAGTTATGGATGATCAGCCCCATCTTCACTAAATAAGATGTGCCCTATCTTTTATTCTCCATTGTGGGATGATAGCTTAATCTCTTTGTGAACGGAAGTATATCTAATTGATGTAATCTTTGGGTACCCCATCGTACCCCTAAATTCTTCATTTATGAACCGGCAGACTTGAAAGTCAACCTTACAATTTCAACAACTGTTTAAACCGGTTACAACTCGGATCAAACTAGGGAAAATTGGTGGTGGATTTTGACCAAATCTGCAATGAATTTTAAATGCTGGGGTTCCAATAAATTACTCACGTCATCATATATCAAGCCCGTTTTGAGTCTCGTTTTACACCGCGTCGTCAAAGTCACGTTCGGTGGGATAGAATTCGAAGCTCCCTCATGAATTGGTGTAAGAAAAAGAGCACAGAGGAACCCTTGGCCACTTTGACATTCTTCTCCGGCATTGTTGTATGAAAAAGGTTTGAGAAAACACCTCCAGTACACGTTGAGACAAATTCTAGTAGATTCATATTTGACCGTTTAAAATGTGTTCTTTGTGCCAAATTTCTCAGTCTAATGTAATAAATGAAAGAGACAGTCCATCAGATGACCACCTTTGAAAATGAAAACCTCGGTATAAGAACTCGTGCAAGAACTAACTGGGGTTGTATCGTCTCAGCTTCTCTCTCTCTCTCTCTCTCTCTCTCTCTCTCTCTCTCTGTATCGATCAATATGAAGCCAAAGAGAGGGGATGTGTTAACTAAAAAGCAGATTGATGAGTTCCGGGAAGCGTTTTGTTTGCTAGACAAGGATGGAGATGGTAGCCCTCAGTTCTTTTGTTTTGGTACCTGTATTAGTATTTCTATATACTTGTTTTTTTTGTCAACAATCTTTTTGTAAACTCGCTTTCTCTATTTGCTAGCTTTTTTGATTCATTGCTATTACATGATCTACTTCCTCATGGGGTGTAACATACTGTTCTCCGTGATAGTTTTGGGATATAAAATTTGTATGTCAATGGCGTTGTCCAAATAGTTTACACTGTTAAAGATTAACCGGCTTGTTGGAAGTTTGATTTTTCCCATTTTCATGGCTCTTTACGACTTGAACCTGGGCTGTGAAATCTTGAATCCTAACATAATGATTATGTGTTTATTACAAGAGAATACAACAACTGCTTCTACCTTTTCTGATCCCTCTATGCAACTGTGTAACTACACTAGATTCATTTTTCAGGTATTCTGGTTATGATATTTCAACACCTAATGCGTGTTTGCCTTCCTAGAAAATTGATTATTGGCTTGCTTGGTACACAGGAAGCATTACAATTAAGGAATTGGCAACTGCAATCAAATCCTTGGACCAAAATCCCACGGAGGAAGAACTTCAAAGCATGATCAACGAGGTCAATACTGATGGCCATGGGACTATAGAATTCGGGGAGTTCTTGAATCTAATGGCCAGAAAAATCAAGGTGATATCATACTTATATATAAATAGCTAGTTTCACTGAAATTACATATTTGCGAGTATTTGATTGGATGAACGTATATGCGTTGGTGATATCTATGTTTAGGAGACCCAAATCGAAGAGGAATTAAAGGAAGCTTTCAAGGTCATTGACAAGGATCAAGATGGTTACATATCTCCTAATGAGGTTTGAATTATTTCTAACCCCACATTCCTTGTTCAGCTTATAATTCATTAATTGTAGCTTGTTCGTATCTTAGAGCAATTCCTCCTAACCAAACCACATTAAAAGGAAGGGAAGGTGACA
Organism: Syzygium aromaticum; assembly: GCA_024500025.1. Taxonomy (NCBI): domain Eukaryota; kingdom Viridiplantae; phylum Streptophyta; class Magnoliopsida; order Myrtales; family Myrtaceae; genus Syzygium; species Syzygium aromaticum. The sequence continues at coordinate 35,341,996 of CM044892.1, forward strand.
GAGAAATCTTGAATAACTTTTATGAATGGAATTTGCATATGTAAAATCTCTACTTTTAACGAGGAACCCCATTTTAGGTAAGTATTATCTCCAGACCCGTGAAATATCTAATAAACCGCAAAATGTCCGATATAAATTTCCCTCTTATCAAAGGTTCTTAACCACTGTATTACCTGTAATTGTAAATGACAACAAATAGAGATACTTTGAATGTGAGAATATGGCTTGCTTGGGGATCTTGCATCATTAACAGCATATGATTCTATAAAGCCACTCGCAGAATTTTTTCTACAATTTACGCAAATAAGGAGCCATGTCTTTTTTCTCTGTGCTTTCATTCTCTTCTCAAATCACTCTACTGATCTTGAACGACCTTTCTGTGGTTAGCTTCATTTACTCTGCTTGACGTCTCTTTTCTTATTTAGGGTTTTTGACATGATCCACTTCTTTGGTTTTTTATCTACGAGTTGCAAACGCGTTACTTATCTTCCTTCTTTGGGACTAGACTAATATGAGGAGCAAATATTAACCTTACACACCGGAATTAATATGAAGAAGGGGGAGAAAGGATGGAAGTCCCTGACAAAGGTTTTGGCGATTACTTATAAAATACTTACATATATCGCTTCTCTCGAACTTCATAATGTTTTGAAGAACTTCCACTGATCTGCACCGAAACTTCCTCAGGAAGACCCTTCCAATGCTTAAGTCAGTGAACCGGAAGAAGAAGAGAACTTCAGTTTAGTAAAAGCGTGATTATGTGGGACTTAAAGAATTTATTCGCTTTCTCTTCCATATATATATGTGCTCGTTTGATCATAACTACCTGCAAGCGAGCCACGTTGCATAACTCATCTGTTCTTGATATGCTGTCAATAAAAATTGCGTAAGAGATGGATGTAATTTACAATTAAAATCGTCCGAAGAGATTAATCTAGTTGTAGTAAAGGTTAACTGAGCAGGTAAAAATACTATGACTCTATCCCTCGTGATGGTCTCCCTTTCGATTTTGGTTTAGTTGAAACATAAGAGATTTTTCGATTCTTCTGCTGTTTTACTTACTTATTTCTCTAGAGTTTGGACTTAAAACTCATCTAAAATGGTGGGTAATTGCAGTTGAGGCGTGTGATGATCAACCTGGGAGCAAAGTTAACGGAGGAAGAACTGGAAGAGATGATGAGAGAGGCGGATCTGGATGGTGATGGCCAACTTAATTACGAAGAATTCATCAGGATGATGTTAGCTTTCTGAAGGCACCAGCGCAGTAGCTCATGCTTGGCATGGATTTTATATCTTAAAGATATGTTGATAATTTATGTTTGCTGAAACTTTCCCTCCTATCCTTGCATATTCAATTGTATTTATTTTTAGAGTTATATAATCCATAGAGCCCAAAAAGCGCAAGGAAATATTGTGCGAAATTAATATATATAATTTGCCATTTGGTAACTGATTGTGTATCGCGGATTCGGTTTCCATTATATATAAAATCACTCTCCACTTATCAAATGTCTTATAAGTTATTTACAAAATCCGATTTTCGCATGGACTATCTTTAGGCAATTGGATTGTTTTATCGTTTCTTTTAAGTAAACATAATTTTCTAAGCAACATTAAAACTCTAATTTTGTGTCTTATAGCTATATGTTTTAGTGGATGGAATTGAAATAACTATACTCTCAAAAGAGTATTGCATTGTAAGCAGAGAAGTCAAATTTTATCGCTATGCTATTGTACAGGTACAACTGTAATCCTTTACACACACACGTATATATAATATATATATATATATGTATGTATGTATGTATGTATGTATGTATGTATGTATATGATATCCTTGTCGTGCATAATAAAGTTGGCTTTACATGAATTTATAAACATCAATAAATTATAATTCTTGTAAATTTAATTTAATTATTCATTTCTTTGGATCTAGATATCAATGGATGTAATTTTATAATATACTCTCAAGAGATTTTCCTACTAAACTTTTACTTTTTCTTGACAAAGCACTTCAATTTTTTTGGCGAAAAGAAAAGAATCAGTTCATGAAATATTTATTTATATAATGTGCAAAGGTCAATTTTACTATTATGTACTAGCTATTTCTTGGTAAGAGATAAACGTAATTAAATTCTGTGATACCATATATAGTTTTTGCTCAATTGCGCTCTATTACAGAACTAGCAAATGTGCACTATGTGTGCAAGAAATTGATATTTAAAGGATTCAGTTTATTGCATCATATTTCAATTGTTCAATAATGGAAACAATTATTGATACAAATACACAATACAAAGGAATTATATTATAGAAAGAGAAGTATTTCGAGATTTAAAATCTTTTTAAGAAGGTTTTTGTAGTATAAAAAATAACCAAATCCTAATATAGAGAAACGTCAGACATAATATTTGTAAAATAAGTAGCTGCATGTATCTGGTGGAAGAAAAAATGATTGAGATCACTTACTTAAAAGTAGGAGGCTCTTTCTACTTTATATAGTAATAGCGTGCATCAATAACTAGAAGCAGATTTATGTGATCATAATCAAGTAAAGTACGCAAATTTGGTGCATATCTTTAATTTAGCAAGACAAAATGCTTCTTGTTAAAGCAAAAAGAGAAAAAAGACATGATGCATTTTGTCTTCTCTATGATGTTAAAATTCTCCCCATGTTTAAGTGCTTGATCATATTTTGAGCACTAAAGCCCAATGGGCCGTTACAGGCTTTGTCCATATGGGGTTCTGAAAATTTCTGTAACTTCTTATGTGGACACGATTTGCCATGACTCAGTCGACCATATAATTAGTCATGATGATGCTCACGTGATATAACAGTCGTGATGCTATTTGGTCCATAAATTTGGTTCTTGCGAGGTACGATATTTTAGACAAGTCTAAAAAGAATAACTAATTTTAAATATATTGGTTGGTCATTCACATTTCGTTCTTCAAAATCTTAATGCTATGTGACAAGACATTTGATCGTAGTAACCACCAAACAAGCAATCATGATGCTATTTGGTCCACAAATTTGATTATTGTGAGCTACGCTATTGACATAATTTGAACTTGTTAGACAAGTCTAAAAAGCATAATTTGCTTTTAATTTATTGGTTAGTCATTTACGTTTCGTTCTTCATTTTGCCGTGTGACAGAAAATTTGATCGTAAAGTGACCACCAAACAAATATTTTTTAAAGGATTAATATTACAAAAAACCCCAAACTATACTCATTGTGACATATTTATTTCAAACTTTTTTTTTGTGATACCAAAAATTTCAAATATGCTCATTATGACACATTTACCCCAAACTCTTTTTTGTGATATTAAAAACCCAAAACTATGTATTTTGTAATACATTTATCCTTTGTTCGATATCTTCTTTATGAAATTTTTTTACTGTTCATAATCTTCTCTATAGCTTTGCGAAGTACTGTTCATTGCGTTCTTCGTCCTCCGACGCTCTTGCTTCATTGCCCACTGCTACTTCGACCTTTGGTGGCTCTCGTCGGCACTTGCCCGACCATCCATGAGCTTCAAAGATCGAGGTGAGACCCGACCCTCAAGCCAAGCTTCGAGCTTGAGTGGCCATGGTGGCTGCGAGCTTCGAAACTCAATCTTCAAGCTACTTCGAAGCTTGGCCTTGGTCGCTTGCAACCAGTGAGCTTCGAAGGTCGAGGTCAGATCCTCAAGCCAAGCTTCGAGCTAAAGCAGTCGTGGTGGTCATGAACTTCGAAGCTTGGCCATGGCGGCTTGCAACCAACCGCGAACTTTGAAGCGTGGCTTTGGCCGCTTGTGACTACCTGCGACCTTTGAAGGTCGAGTTCAAACCCTCAACCCAAGCTTCAAGCTAGAGAGTCATGGTGGCCACTCAAGCTCGACCATGTCCAAGCTTCGTTTTCTGGACAAGAAAGTGCCGTTCTTCCTCGTGGAGAAGACGATGAACAGTATTTTTTTTTTGCTAGGTAGTAGTGGGCAGAGAAGCAAATAGGATCAGAGGAGTTTGGCCAAGCGAAAGTGATGAACAGTACTCGTAAAGCGGTGGAGAAGATGAACAGTAAAAATGTCATGAAGAAGACGATCAACAGTGCGATGAATGGTGATTTTGGACGGAATTATAACAAAGTAAATATGTCACAAAATATATAGTTTGAGATTTTTGGTGTTACAAAAAAGAGTTTGGGATAAATATGTCACAATGGACATAATTTGGGGTTTTTATTGTCACAAAAAAAATTTAGGGTAAATATGTCACAATGGGTATATATTCGGGTTTTTTATGATATTAACTCTTTTCTAAATGAACCTTACCCAAAAAAAAAAAAAAAAAAACTCTTTTCTAAATGAGAGTTTCTCGCAGCACTTATTTTTCCTAATAGATTATGGTTCTTCATCTTATTTTTCTAGGACGTCTTGATAAATCTCAATCTACATAAATTTGTTTTAATTTCTAGGGCACGCACATCAGCCTTCTGAAATAAGGTGGATTTGAAATCCATATTTGCATTTTTTTTTCCTCGTGAATCTTGTTCCGTTGTATCAATGTCAAAGTTTCGAGGCAACAATCCAGCTTGTTTGAATGTCCAATTCAACTACTTGAGATCATAAATTGAGGGAGACCACACACATGTATATACATATAAACCCCTTTATAGGTGACGTGAGACACTTTAACATCCCCTATTACATGCAATAATATTAGGAAGGATGTGTGGAATTTGACGAACAGGGGCCACACATGCGAAGTAAACTGTAACATAACCTAAATCAAATACAATATTAGAATGTTCAACTCAAAGATTTAACTTTACAGGTGAAGAGAGATTACATACGTTAAAAAATCATATAAATCCCGATAGCAAGCATTGTGAGATGCATTGACAGAGTTATTTCCTCGCAGGAAAAGAACTCGAAAGTTTGATACTTATCGACAAATGATAAAAAAGCAAGAAGGAGAAATTTTTTTTCGAAGAAGGACAAGATATATGATTATCAATTCAGGTTGAACGACTATAGAGCCGCCACGCATATGACCAATTATTCTTGTTTCTTGGAGTGAAAGGCATAACATGACTTGACCTCCTTCTTGATATGCAAGTTTTATAAACTTCTACTAGAAGTAGAAAATGAATTCCGGTTAACTAAAATATCGGCAGTGTTCATTTCGAAAACAAAAGCTAAAATCGGAAGCAGATTTTTTTTTCCCATGATAAAAGCTTACTTGTTTTTTAAGCTTACCTAAAGCACTAACACACTGCAAAATTTCAAGCATTTCAGTGATATTATTTAATGAGGTTCTAAGACATATTTGTCATAAATTGATCGAATTCTCGGGGTTGCTTGGCCATTTGTTTGCTTTTGAAAATAAAAGAATTGTGAGAGCACTCAGACATACCAAAAATTCGATTTAATAAAATAAATTTACTTTAACCATTCATTATTTGGTGCATTTTCCTTAGGAAATAACGCAGGTTGTTAGACTGTCTAACAAAAAAATTTGAACTTATGATTATATAGAGAGCACATAAATTCTGTAAAAAAAGCAATATGAGGTACTTTACTACCCCTTCTCACATGTAAGAGCAATTAGGAATAATACATAGAATTTGACAAACGGAGAGCCGCAGATGCTAAATAAATTAGAGCAAAAACGTGCCTAGGATACCAAGTTAGAATGTCTAACGCAAAAGCTTAACTTCATAAGTAGAGAAAGATCACATGTATAGAAAGAAGATATATACCTATAAAGAAGCCGTGTGAGATACTTTAACAAAGCTCTTTTCCCGTACAAAAGGAACTTGGAATTACATGGAAAGTTCGATAGAAACTCATCAATAAAGGACGAGAAAGAAAAAGAAAAAAGCAGAAATTTCTTCCAAAGAAGGACAAGCTTACATCACGAATTAATTTTGTTTATTTGGAAGGAGAAAATAACATGACTTGACCTCCTTCTTCGTTTGCAAGGTTCAGTATCTTCTACTAGAAGGAGAAAATGAATTTCCGTTGAACAAATGTCGAAAGAGCAAATTTTGAAACGGAAACTAAACGAGTACACTATTTCCCAGCAAGATTTCTTTCTTTCATCATCAGACCTCACTTATTTCTTAAGTTTCACCTAAAGTACGAACACACTGCTAAATTTCAAGCATTTCGATCGTATCATTCAATCAAAATCAAGGCTCTCGGACGTATTTGTCATAAATCGATTAAATTTGCGGTGTTGCTTGCTCTTTTGAAAATAAAAGAATTGCAATAGCACTCAGGCATACCAAAACACCGTATAATAGCATGATTTGCTTTTCATTATTTGGTGTAACCAAATATCACTTTTGCATAGGAAACACTTGAACAAGCTAAACACAAGTCAAACGAGCACTCCTAATGCATTTTTCAGACCCACAACTCTAAAAAATCGATAATTAAATATACCCTATTTTCCGTAAATTTGATAGGTTGTAAAGAAATATGAGCATGTCTATTTCCGGAAATCAAAAAATTCCTACACATAAACTTCAATAGATAAATATATATATATTCCTGTAACTTATATCATATCACATTAGTACCGCATCTAATTTAATCGAGTCAAGTCGAGTCAAATTTGTCCCATTGCGTTGACTAAACAAGAGGATTATAATAGCAAGACGTGCCTTCGACTCAATGATCTCATTCAACACGTCTTACCCAAAACAAGGAATACGTTTAGCCGTGTCTAATCTTACATCAAGGCACATGACTTATTGGAGGAAAAGAGTCACGGTCAACTTTCTCTTTTGATGGACGAAATGCTAAAGACTTGCGGTTCAATTTCCGGACATTTACCGCCGAAAAAGATTACGAGAAAAGAAGTGCACGGTAACAAATTTAGTGACGCGCGGATATGATACATGTCCGCGATTGTTGTTGTACTTTCAAAGGTCCCCAGGTGGAAGAAGTTAGTGACGCGTGGATATGACATATGTATGTCCACGATTGTTGTTGTACTTTCAAAGGTCCCCAGGTGGAAAAATAAGGGGCCCACCCCTCGGTCTTCGAGCATTTCCACAATTATTACGTATGTGAACTCATCCTCTATGTTCCACACCAATACAGAAAGTTCTTCGTTATCTAATCAATCTTAAACTTGACGTAAGGATGTTACCAATTTGATCCTCAATTTTTTCGCAAAATTCTAATATAGTTATTTCGATTAATTTTCACGAGTGTATCACGTGGGATGATCGACAACGACTAGATTGCCACGTCAGTGGTTTCTGGTAAAAATTGACCAGAATGACTTTATTGGAATTTGCGCAAAGGTTTAGAACTAAATTGATAAAATTGAAAAGTTTATAATTGAATTTGTATTCATACAATATGTTTACGACTAATTGGATAATTTTCCTAAAATTTGGGTTAACGTTTTTTATTTAAATTTATGACTCAAAAGGACCTCATCATGTTATTTGGGTATAATTAGGATGATTCATTAACTATTCTATGTGAAGTGTTGCGATAGTTTATGACTTTACTCGATCTAATTAAGCGATTATTTTGATAATTATTGGCAGTGAAAACTTCTAGTAAAAAAATTTCACCTATTACCTTTTTTTTTTTGGACATGAATAGGTCCTTAAAAAGTTCAAGAAAAAACAGGGGAAGGGACTTTTCCGATAAAGTGGAGGGATCTCCCCGTAAATTCTCTCAATATTTCTTCTCTCCCGGAAAGAAAAAAACAGGAAAAGAACTTATGGGCCCTTAGGTGGGGAAGGTAGACTCCACGTCAGTTTTGGTTTTCTACCGTTGGGTAGGATAGTATAGTAGCTATCCGTGCCTAGAGTGATGAGTGGGGAGCTTCAGCTCTTGCTGGTTGGCTTGTGTTTCCCGTAGTATCTGGTTACCTACGTACCAACTAGGCTACTATGCTCAACGTTGTATTACCTCTTTCCCTTCTTTCATAATCAATTTGAAGATTTAGATTTGTGGCACTGCGATAGAAAATATTTCATATATTGACAATGGAAATTGTCAAACTTGCTTGTAGGATAGAGTGTTTTTGGGTGATAGTATAACCTAATTACTCTACTTGTAGCCAATGTAAAATTAATTCTAAGCGAATTAGAATTTTTGTACCCACACGTATATAAAGAGTATATAAACTTTGCGTACAAGTGACATGAGATACTTCAACATCCTTTGTTACGTACATGAGGATTGAGAATGACACGAGAAACCTGATGAACAGGGGGTCACATATGCAAAATAAACTGTAACAGAACCTAAATCTGATATTATGTCAGAATATTGAATGTCCAATTCAAAAGCTTAACTTTATAGGTGAAGAGAGATTACACATGAATTTGAAAACACAAGTCACGTGAGATGGCTTGACACAACTGTTTCCTCGTAGGAAAAGAACTTGAATGTTTGTTGCAAAGTTGGATGGAACTTGTCAACAAATAATAAGAAAGCAAAAGGGAGAAATTTCTTTTTGAAGAAGGACTAGATATATGATTATTATTATTATTTCAGGCTAAACGATTATAGAGTCACCATGCATATCAATAATTAGTTTTGTTTCTTGGGCCGAAAGGCATAACATGACTTGACCTCTTTCTTGATATGCAAGTCTTAATTAACTTCTACTAGAAGGAGAAGATGAAATTCGGTTGATTAAATAAAGAAACTGTTCATTTTGAGCACAAAAACTAAAATCAGAAGCAGATTTATTTTTCCACAATCGAAACCTACTTGTTTCTTAAGTTTTACCTAAAACACGAACACGCTATTGAATTTCGAGTATTTCCATAATGTTGTTTAATTAAGGTTCTTAAGACGCATTTGTCATAGATTGATCAAATTCGCGGTGTTGCTTGCATATTTGTTTTTTTGGTAAGGAGCTTGCATATTTGTTTGTGTCTTGAAAGTAAAAGAATCACAACAACACTTTAGACATACCAAAACACCATATTTAATAAAAATGATTTACTTTAACTGTTCAATTATTTGGTGTTACCAAACATCACTTTTTGCTTAGGAAACACTTAAACAAAGCTAAGTGCAAGTCAAACTAGCATTCCTAACGAGTCATGAGTGTTATATCCTGGTTTCAATAAATTTTTCAGACCCACAACTCTAAGAAATCGATAAATAAATATACCTTATTTTTTGTAAATTTGATAGGTCAAAACGAAGTACGAGCATACCTATTTTTGGAAATTAAAGATAAAAATAAATATCTTCGTGTTAATTTTGGTTTCTTAAATTTGAAAATATCAGTTCAAAATTACCCATTGCATTGACACAACAAGAGGATTTATAATAGTACAAAATGCATTGACTATATAAATTATTCAACACGTTATGTCCTCTCTCTTCCTCATAGCAATGCTTCCATGTTGACGTGTTGAATCTTACATCAAAGCACATGACGTGCACGTGGAGGAAAAAATAATAAAAAGGACTTATTATCTGAAAGTTGGAGTCATAATCAACTCTTTTTTTTTATAGACGAATTATTAAAGATTTCCGATTCAATTTCCGGACTTTTACCACCAAAAAAGATTAAAAGAAAAGGAGTTCTTCATTGCGAAGTTTGTATCTTAGTTGCATTAAAGAAATCTTATATTAGAGAATTTGTGTGGTGTAGATTAATATATATATATCATTATTAGCTCATAACTCATTGGCTTAAGTTTTTGAATGAAGATGGGTCCAACTAAATATATTGACGGGTTCGGACTTGAGTTTCCTCTTTGCGATCTTCCCGGTATCGAATTTCCGCTGCATGCTCCCAACAAATTTAGTAACACATATACTCGCATGGATCTCATAACGCTATTTTTATAAGGAAGTCTTTGAGGTTGGAGGGAAAACCACAAAAAGAGAAAAGAGATAGAGTAGATATGCCAAAATGAGTCATAAACCCATTATTTAGCTCATGTTTGATGAGCTGGGTTTTTATATAGATTACTTATATTCAGTAAATGAATCATAAATGGATTTATAATGGTGAATACCAAAAAAATATAAGTGTTAAAGGGGTTTACAACTTACTAAGCCAACTCACCTCTATGACTCCTTCTCGCCCTCTTTCTCATACTCTCATTTTAATTTGGTTATGAGTTTTTATGATTATGTTAAATATAGAAGTATTTTAGCAATATGAATTGGGTTAGATATGAGTTAGATATGAAATGAGTTGAGTATGAAAAACTAGATTTGTATGTAAATTGATCAAAACATGTTAAATGTATCAAGTTAGTTGGATTATTTTCGACCTGACCAACTCTTTTAATGGGTCTGGGTCAAGAAGCTCAAAGAGCAAGAGAGGTGATGCGACAACGGGATTGCCAGAGGTGAAAGGCGGAAGTAGAAGCAGTGGCGAAGGCGGCGGCGCTTTTAAAAGGAAAGCTCGCTGTATTTCCAAAGGTCTTCAGGTGGAAAAAATGGGGCCCAACCTCTGGTCTTTGATCATGTTCACAATCGTAAGTATGATAACTCCTCCTCTAAGTTTCACTGCACTTTCCATTTTAATTTTATGACTCAAAAGGACAACATCGTGTAATCTAAGGTATAATTAAGATCACTCCTCAACTTTTTTGTGAAAGTCTATAGAATACTTTACAACTTGACTCTTTTCAGTTGAACGATTATTTCGGTAATTATCAATTGTGATAATTTATGATAAAAAAATTTCATCTACTTACCCATTTTTTTTCTATTGTGGTAAACTCTTTTCTAACTCTTTCCCTCCTTTAAGGGTTAACTTGAAGATTTAGATCCGTTGCGCTGCGACGGATTCATAAACCGACCAAAGAAATTGTTGATCTTGCTTTTAGGACGTAGTGTGTTTAGGTAACAGCATAACCTAGCTACTCTGCCTGTAGCCAATATAAGACAATATAATTCTAAGTGAATTAGGATTTCCATAGCCATAATGCAAACCATACAAATTCCTCTAACCACGCATTCACTTGTGAAACATTAAGGCAGGGTTGCTAATACTACTTGCCTTTTGCAATCGGACATTGCTTTCTTAAAGGGTTTATTGTTACCTTCTTTGCGTGTTCGTCGCCTCAACCTATTCTATTATGCCTTTGAATCGGAGTCATGTGGGTGTTTCCTTCGATTCTAAGGTCGTGAAGAGCAACCCCGCCAAAAAAAAGGAGTGTCCGAGGTTGTGGTGAATGACTCAAAAGCTTTCTTATTCTAAGGAGCTTTCGGTACAATACTTTTAAACAATAGTCCATCCCGCGTGGATTAAAGCAAGAGCAAAGTAATGGTGACGACGAAAAATAGCATAAATTGAAAAAAAAGGTAAAAGGGGGTTCCATAAAATTGTTAAAGTATTGGGGGTATAAGTAGAATTAATCTATTTTTATTATTATAAATGATAATAATGCAACAAGAAAAAATAAAAATTATCTACCTGAAGATAGATTTTTGTTTTCCAATACAGTCATGAATACTCTTTACTTGTTTATATAAACTCCCATCATTTTTGCATAATTAACTCCTTGGTCATAAAAACAGGATTAATATCACAAAAAAACCCCAAACTGATATATTTGTGATAAATTTATCTCAAATTAATTTTTGAACCACTAAAAACCCAAAATTAGTATACTTGTGACAAATTTACCATACGTTAAATTGAATTAATATTACAAAAACTACAAACTGGTAAAATATATGACAAATAGAGGGGTAAAACTCTAAACTGAAACATTTGTCAACTGTCACGCGTTATCCAATTTAGTAATTTAACAATAAAATTTAACGAAAATTAACAAAGAGCAAATTTGTCATAGCTGTAACGGTTTGGGGCTTTTTGTGGTAAAAAAGTTAGTTTTGAATAAATTTGTCATAAATATACAAGTCTGGAATTTTTTGTGATATTAATTCTTAAAAAAAAAAAAAACTGTGTACATCACCGATGGCAAAAGATGAAAATCAACCCCCCAAAAAAAAATCTGTTTTGTACGTACATTAGACTTCGTCAAACCCAACGTTCACTTCAAGCTTTGTGGATTTTCCATGGAAAAATGATCATTAACTGGCTTGAAAGTGAGAGGACTTGCGAGCGCAAAGATTCATGGCAAATGCCTAGTCCAGACCCGGGCCGAGTCAATGACATTCACGTGGGATATAAAAATACAACGGTAGAGGAGCGTTCTGCCTTGGAAACGAATAGGTGATCGGTGATCACTAGGCGAAGCGTTTATCCCCGAACGACGGAAGTGGAAAGACACTAAAGGACCGAGACCCTTTACTCACGGCTTCTGCTCGTTGCATGTCTTGGTCTATTATTGTCGTGTCCGAATAGCATTTCCTGCTATGGCAACGTCAGATGGTCTCCTCTTGGCCTTTGGCACACATTTCAGTGCTACTATATATTAATCGATCCGAGCCAATCACCTGTACACTTATTATTATTATTATTTTGATATGCGATTCTAAGTATATTAAAATCAACGTATAAAATCGATTTAAAAAGCCATCAGTTTAAATTCGTCATAGCAATAATTAAATATGATTTATTTATTTAAGCCTCTAATTCCCATTGTACGAACCGATTTCACCTAGTTTTACTATACCCGACATTCTAAAACGATATCAAAATGAGATATTCATGCTCTTGATATGCGATGATTGACTTGCGTGGACCACACGTGGCGAAGAAAGCGCTCAGAAATTCATTCGAAAGATCATGTCCACTGTGTGAGGGAATCCATTGCTTTCAATTTGCGACATTTGTCATCACCGTCTGGAATAACTTCATAAGGGCTGCCTCGGTTCTAACGAATCCTTTGGTCGAGAACCCAATTGGAGCGGCAATTTCTGAGAAGGTGAGCTAGAAATTATTCAAGTGGAAGAATAAGACAAAATTACCCAAGAAATAATGTGGCCCCAAAAAGCGAAAGTAACACATCAAAGATACCCAGTTGAGTCGGTGGAGAAGCAACAACGAACTTTCCCATGAACTTATTCATGCAGGACTCTACATATGTATCTAACAACACGACCATTCAAAAACCAAGCAACTCCCTCGGTTCAACCCAAAGTCAATCAGTGTTTTAACTCCCCCAAGACTCATCTCCATCCTCTGAACCCGACTCGTTTTGCTATTCCAACAGACCCTTTTGTCTTCTCTTCCTGCTGTTCATCCATGTCGCCTTTGAGGATCCGTAAACCTAGTGAAGCGGCGACCACCGATGCTGTGCTCGACCGCTGCGATAGCCCGGCGAGGATCAGCCACCGTCGAAGGTGGCGCTTGGCCTTCACAGTCATTTACTTCATGAGGGCTCTCGAGTCCATGTCGAAACAAGTCCTAGGGAAGAAGACTGACCTGTTGCGCTCGCTCTCTTACGTTGCCATTAACGTCGACCTTGAACGCGATGCTAATCTGCGTGTAGGAGGTCACCCTTCGCTTCGAGACGTCGACCCGAAGATGCTGAGTAACATGGTAAGAGAGAAAAGGTTAGAATCTCTAGCTCAGCTTGGTGGCGTAAAACAACTCGCTTTGATTCTCATGACAAATCCCGACAATGGCTTGAGCGGGGATGAAACTAGCCTCATGCAGCGAATCGATGTTTTCGGTGCGAATAAGTACACTAAGCCTCCAGCGAAGAGCTTTCTCAGTTTTGTGCTTGATGCACTCAAAGACATGACCATAATCATTCTCATAGCATGCGCTGTTCTCTCATTAGTGTTCGGTATCAAACAACACGGCCTTAAAGAAGGTTGGTATAATGGTGGGAGTATAATCGTCGCCATCTTTCTAGTAGTTATCGTCTCTGCTCTTAGCAACTATAAGCAAGGAAGGCAGTTCCAGAAACTTTCAAAAGAGAGCAGCAACATAAGAGTGGAGGTTGTGAGAGATGGCAGGAGGCAACCGATTTCCATATTCGATGTCGTCGTAGGCGATGTCGTGTGTCTAAATATTGGCGACCAGATTCCAGCTGACGGGCTGTTTGTGTATGGCCATTCCCTGAAGGTTGACGAGTCTAGCATGACTGGTGAAAGCGATCACATAGACATCCACAGAGAGAATCCTTTCTTGCTCTCAGGCACGAAAGTGATAGACGGCTATGGTCGAATGATGGTCGCTTCTGTTGGCATGAACACTGCATGGGGCGAGATGATGAGTTCCGTGAGCCGCGACTTAGATGAAGAGACCCCACTACAAGTCCGTCTAAACAAGTTGACTTCCTTCATCGGGAAGGTCGGGCTGTTGGTGGCTGTACTGGTGCTCCTCGTCTCGATGATCCGCTACTTCACCGGACACACCCAAGATGAGGCCGGACACAGAGAATATACCAGCGGGAAGACCAAGTCCGGGGACGTGATGGATGCGATGGTGTGCATAGTTGCTGCGGCGGTGACCATTGTGGTGGTGGCTATACCTGAGGGCTTGCCTTTGGCCGTCACTTTGACGCTGGCCTACTCCATGAAGCGCATGATGGGCGACAATGCCATGGTCCGGAAGCTCTCTGCCTGTGAAACCATGGGTTCTGCCACAACGATCTGCACAGATAAAACCGGGACTCTCACGTTAAACGAGATGAGGGTCACGGAGTTCTGGATGGGTAAAGAACATGTGAGTGCAGATGCATCCAGAAAAATAGCAGCCAGCATCCTTGAAGTCCTACTACAAGCAATTGGTTTGAACACGACAGGTACTGTCCACAAGCGACCTTCTTTTTCTGTTCCTGAAATTTTAGGAAGTCCAACTGAGAAAGCAATACTTTCTTGGGGTGTGCTCGAATTGGGTATGACGATGGATGAACTGAAGCAAGACTGGGAGATAATCCAAGTCGAGGCATTCAATTCCGAGAAAAAGAGAAGCGGGGTTGCAGTGTGGAGGAGAGGAGAGCAGGTCATTCACATACACTGGAAGGGAGCTGCTGAGATGATCTTGGCATTGTGTTCAGATTATCACAGCCAGAGTGGCACAGTGAATGTCATGAATGATGAAGCAAGGTCTGAGTTCGGGACAATCATAAAAAATATGGCGGACAAAAGCCTACGCTGCATTGCATTTGCCCACAAAAAAATCAATGGTTCAATTGCTCAAGTTCATGGGAGACTTGAGGAAGATGGACTTACATTGTTAGGGATAGTGGGGATTAGGGATTTATGCAGACCGGGTGTGAGAAGGGCGGTGTTGTCTTGTAGAAGTGCCGGAGTGAACATCAAGATGATCACAGGAGACAATGTGCACACCGCAAGAGCTATAGCCTTGGAATGTGGGATACTCAATTCTGACAAAGATCTCGAATATGAAGCCATAGTAGAGGGAGCTCAGTTCCGTAACTACTCACCCGAACAGAGAATGGCAGCAATTGAGAAAATCCAGGTAATGGCTAGATCGTCCCCATTTGATAAGCTTTTGATGGTGCAGTGCTTGAAGCAGAAAGGGCATGTCGTGGCAGTCACTGGTGATGGCACGAATGACGCGCCAGCCCTAAAAGAAGCGGATATCGGCCTCTCCATGGGCATCCAAGGCACAGAGGTTGCAAAGGAGAGCTCAGATATCGTCATCCTAGATGACAATTTCGCCTCTGTGGTGACTGTGTTGAGGTGGGGGCGGTGCGTCTACAACAACATTCAAAAGTTCATCCAGTTTCAGCTCACGGTGAATGTGGCCGCCCTCGTCATCAACTTTGTTGCTGCGGTCTCTTCCGGCGATGTCCCTTTGACGGCAGTCCAGCTTCTTTGGGTGAACTTGATTATGGACACTCTGGGAGCTTTGGCGTTGGCCACGGAGCAACCCACAAATGATCTCATTATAAAACCGCCAGTTGGACGAACCGAGCCTCTTATCAACGGAGTTATGTGGAGGAATCTCACAACTCAGGCCTTGTACCAAATTATTGTCCTCCTGACCCTACAATTCAAGGGCAGTTCTATTTTTGGAGTGGACAAAAAAGTGAGGGACACAATTATTTTCAACTGCTTCGTCCTCTGCCAGGTCTTCAACGAATTTAACGCCAGGAAGCTGGAGGACAAAAATGTTTTCAACGGGATACACAGGAACAAGTTGTTCTTGGGCATCGTAAGCATGACGATAATTCTTCAGGTGGTGATGGTGGAGCTTTTGAACAGGTTTGCCAACACTGAGAGGCTGGACTGGGGACAATGGGGTGCTTGCATGGGACTCGCAGCTTTGTCTTGGCCGATTGGTTGGCTTGTTAAGTGCATTCCCATCTCCGGCAAGAAGTTCAACTTTTTCCGGCCCAAAAAATCCATCCTGAATAGAACACAATGTTAAACTCCTAAAGAAAATATCTTTTCTTCTTATATCCAAATTTCAGCTGCTAGGATGGTTAGAGCTTCGGAAACTGTTTTTCAATTCTACATTTTATGCATTATAAAGGATGTCTCAATTTACTATTTTGCTACAGAATCAAATCAATAGTTCATTGTCATCCATAGTTTTGACTCAAACACTTTGGTCTTTCTTGCTACACTACTGTTCAGTTCGAATAATCTTGCGGATGAAGTTATTAATCAGGCGATCGTGCTAGATTTTGCTAGTTCACACATTCATCTCTGATTTAGCATTCAAAAAGTTATCCAACAGGAAAGCTAAAAGAAAGACTTTGCTAGTTCACACCAAAGCTTCGTAAAGGTCCAGCAAAGCTAAAAAGTTGATGCCTTAAGTTCACGCAAAGGATTCCTTTCGGTTTTGTTCTCTCATCATCTATCTCCTTCACTATATAAACAAAAAGGACGTGGGCCCACGTGACAGAACAAATTTTATCCGAGATGCTTAAAGATTGCTTGGCTTCCGACTAAAGTAGAGATGCTATCCTCTTTATCGCAGAACTTCTTTAGATATCTTCATCTAAATCTTCCATATCCTATAAAAAGCATGACCACATATGCTAGCAAACAACTCTAAACGAAAGGTTTATATAAGCAAAAAAGCGCATTTTCACATGATAGAACTAGACTTGCATGAATAGGATTAAAGTTTTAATGAAAATGTCATATCTGTGGAGGCTAACATTCTAAGGATTTGTCTCCGCAAGTCATAAGATGGCCATAGCTGTCTAATAGCAGCAAAACAGCACTATTTTGAAAAAAGGAAAAGAAAATATATGGCATGATTCTTTGGATGGAAGGAAGAAAAGAAATTTTCATAGGGAGGATCCCAAGTTGACAGCCAAATTCATCTATCAATGCGAACACCGTCTTTAACGAACATCACGACTTGTCTGCACGTATCTCAGGATCAATCCTTCTCCTCCGTTTGTGGGCAAAACATTAATAAATTATATTCCATTCATATTACCATGTTGACAACAGCAAGAACAAGACTTGTGAAAAGAAGCTTGCGCAAACTTATTGATTTCCAATACTTCATACCTAAGCATCACCAATGCTAGCTGATTCTTTCCATGTCACAAGGGCAACAGCCAGAAAAGGGGACCAAACTATTGAAAATGGAGAAAGTAAAAAAGAAACATAGTGTTTGGTCGAAGAGTTGAAAACAAACTTCGAACCCTGATCTCTCCTCACCAGCACGAGACATGATCAAGGGCAAGGCAAGGCATTGCCAATTTCAAACACTCGTTTAGACTGCCCTAGAAATCTGACCAAAAAAAAAACAGACTACCCTAGAAATGTTTTCTTAGCTTCTCACTTTCCCAGGGAAGGGTTTTCAGATTGCTGGGGTCCTTCAAGCTCATTCATTCCCACAATTTCTCAGCAACAGAGTACATGCAAAGTAATCAAACAGTAGTACTTCCATGAATAAACAAATGGGGCCAAAAAATAAACGAAATTCTGCTCATAAAAGAACAGACCCAAGACAACAAACGGTCCGACAACCCGTAAAAAACAAAATTTTAAGATTTTCAACGATGAATTTCAATGTGGGGCTCCACTATTAGATTGACCACACTTCACTGACTTAAGCTTCTATTCCGCCACTATCTCTCGTACCAACCAACAAGCATCAATGGAGAGAGAGAGAGAGAGAGAGAGAGAAGAACCCAAGTCGTCTTCTAGGACAATGAACATCCGAAGACAGACCAAAAAAACAACAAAGCAAGAACCCAACTCGTCTTCTAGAAGAATAAACATCGGAGGACGAAAAGAAAGCCAAAATTTGTCCGAATCCGCGGACAGCAAGCAATCCGCAAGTACCATCAGAGAGAGAGAAAGAGAGAGAGAGAGATGCTGACCTTTCTCCCTCGTTTCACTGCTATCAAAGGTGAAAGATTCTGGCTTTGGGGTTGGCGAGAGGGACCCAATTGCTCCTTTCCGCCTTTTACTAGTTCTGCTCGGTGGAGCTGAAGCGCTGGGGAAAATGGTGGACCTCCGTGTCCGTCTGCGCTTTCAAAGCACAGTACCTACTGCTGCTTTCCAAGAAAACTTTGCTTCTTCGAGCAGAAAATCGGGTTTCCGGAAGAAAACGGGCTTTGGGCCTTTGGCCCATTAACTGATATGGGCTTTTTAGGATTTGGGCTTTGGGGCTTGGGCCTTGCACACGTGGTGCTATTGATTGACAAACAATTGGGCCCGTTTGGGCCGGCGGGCACGCTCACGCACCGATCCCTAGGGGCACGCTTTGCCAAACAGAATCATGTGGAGCGAGATGGAAATGGAATGAAGGGAAACAGAATGAGACAGATTAGATTCCTAGATTGGATCGCGTTGGAAAAACAACGGGTGCATTCACCGAAAACGATCGCTCGTATCAATTGAAATAATTAGTTAATAAGAAATGTTTTCATTATTGACAACAAATTGTGTTTTAATGTTTTCGTGGGCGATGAAAGTATCTTTCATTCGTTCATTTTTGTATACAACACAGATGATTATTTTCAGGAAAATATTTTCTAAATAATTCATTTTCAGCAAAACGACCAGGAAGCTCGGTGAAGGGAGTTTCGGCTTCCAACTCTGACATTGGTGTTTGGACCTACAACCTTCCAATGAGCTCATGTTGAAAGCCTTGATTTTTGATTTTGTCTAATCCATTGTGTAGGGAAAGTCGGAGTGTTCCAAAGGATAGAATGTTTAGGTGATCGGGCACGAAATTTTTTATGTACCCAAATGAATCGTCATATGTTGAGATTATGAATTTCGTTATTTGTTTTTATTCAGGAATTGTAATGCTTCTCTCGTTTACAGTATTGTGCTCCAGAAACACTTGAAAATCTTTCTTCCATCACGGTTTGCGCAATCTGCACTGTTTTCATTCTCAAAGCATGTCTATTGATTTATATATTCATCTCTTTTCAAAACCAAAACGTGGGAGGGATTTTGCCATTCGTGGAAAATAATGTACCCTATGTTCAACAACGAATGACCATCTTCATGGGATTTACTATATTTATCCGTTAGTGTTCACTAAAAATTTAGGAGAGAGGATAATTTTACTTTGGCAAGATTTGGTTGCTGCCTTCCCAACATCGCCCTATCCTACTTGGGAGTCATTATAAAAGCCACCGTACATCCTTTGAGAATTGCAGTCTCTCGTTTTGTGCTTAATTTGAGCATGAACAATTTTTAGTCATGTCCTTCTGTGAGAAATTTCCTTGTATGTTACTTAGTACATAAAGGTTCTAATTTACCAATTTCTACCCAAATATGTAATTTTGCATTCAAGACTCCCAATCCAACCTGAAAAAAATCCAATTTGTTCTCTAAACGAAGTAAAATTGCTGTTTTCTTTGAGCATAGACATTTCGATGGACATGAAAACCTTCTCAAAACATATCCAATGTTCCGTCACGTGGGCCCATGTCCTTTTTGTTTATATAGTGAAGGAGAGAGATGATAAGAGAACGAAACCGAAAGGAAACCCGTGCGCGAACTTAAGGCATGAACTTTTTAGCTTTTGCTGGACCTTTACGAAGCTTTGGTGTGAACTAGCGGAGTCTTTCTTTTAGCTTTCCTGTTGGATAACTTTTTGAATGCTAAATCAGAGGTGAATGTGTGAACTAGCAAAATCTAGCGCGGTCACCTGATTAATAACTTCATCCGCAAGATTATTCGAACTCAACAATAGTGTAACAAAAAAGACCAAAGTGTTCGGATCGAAATTATGGATGACAATGAACCATTGATTTGATTCTGTAACAAAATGTAAATTTAGACGTCTTTCACAATGCATAAAATTTAGAATTGAAAAACAGTTTCCAAAGCTCTAACCATCCTAGCCGCTGAAATTTAGATATAAGAAGAACACATATTTTTTTTAGGAGTTTAACATTGTGTTCGGTTCCGAGTTGAACTTCTTGCCGGAGACGGGAATGCACTTAACAAGCCAACCAATCGGCCAAGACAAAGCTGCGAGTCCGATGCAAGCACCCCATCGTCCCCAGCCTAGCCTCTCGGTGTTGGCAAACCGGTTCAGAAGCTCCACCATCACCACCTGAAGAATTATCGTCATGCTCACGATGCCCAAGAACAACTTGTTCTTATGTATCCCTTTGAATACGTTCTTGTCCTCCAGCTTCCTGGCGTTAAATACGTTGAAGACCTGGCAGAGGATGAAGCAGTTGAAAATAATTGTGTCCATCACTTTCTCGTCCACTCCAAAGATGGAACTCCCCTTGAATTGCAGGGTCAGGAGGACAATAACTTGGTACAAGGCCTGAGTTGTGAGATTCCTCCACATAACTCCGTTGATAAGAGGCTCGGTTCGTCCAATAGGCGGCTTTTGCATGAAGAGATCATTTGTGGGTTGCTCCGTGGCCAACGCCAAAGCTCCCAGAGTGTCCATAATCAAGTTCACCCAAAGAAGCTGGACTGCCGTCAAAGGGACATTGCCGGAAGAGACGGCAACAACGAAGTTGATGACGACGGCGGCCACATTCACCATGAGATGAAACCGGATGGACTTTTGAATGTTGGTGTAGATGCACCGCCCCCACCTCAGCACAGTCACGACGGAGGCGAAATTGTCGTCCAGTATGACGATATCTGAGCTCTCCTTTGCACCCTCAGTGCCTTGGATGCCCTTGGAGAGGCCGATATCCGCTTCTTTTAGGGCTGGCACGTCATTCGTGCCATCACCAATGACTGCCACCACATGCCCTTTCTGCTTCAAGCACTGCACCATCAAAAGCTTATCAAATGGGGACGATCTAGCCATTACCTGGATTTTCTCGATTGCTGTCATTCTCTGTTCAGGCGAGTAGTTGCGGAACTGAGCGCCCTCTACTATGGCTTCTTTTTCTAGATCTTCATCTGGATTGAGTATTCCACATTCCAAGGCTATAGCTCTTGCAGTGTGCACGTTGTCTCCTGTGATCATCTTGATGTTCACTCCGGCGCTTCTACAAGACACCACTGCCCTTCTCACGCCCGATCTGCATGGGCCCTTAATCCCTACTATCCCCAACAATGTAAGTCCATCTTCCTCAAGTCTCCCATGAACTTGAGCTAGTGAACCATTGATTCTTTTGTAGGCGAATGTGATGCAGCGCAGTCTTTTTTCCGCCATATTTTTTATGATTGTCCCAAACTCAGATCTTGCTTCATCATTCATGACATTCACCGTCCCACTCTGGCTGTGATAATCTGAGCACAATGCCAAGATCATCTCAGCAGCTCCCTTCCAGTGTATGTGAACGACCTGCTCTCCTCTCCTCCTCACAGCGACCCCGCTTCTCTTTTTCTCGGAATTGAATGCCTCGACTTGGATCATCTCCCATTCTTGCTTCAGTTCATCCATCTTCATACCCAATTTGGACACACCCCAAGAAAGTATCGCCTTCTCAGTCGGGCTGCCAAAAATTTCAGGAACTGATGCAGAAGGTCGCAAGTGGTCGGTACCTGTTGTGTTCATTCCGATTCCTTGTAGTAGGACTTCAAGGATGCTGGGAGCTATTTCTCTGGATGCATCTACACTCACATGTTCTTTCCCCGTCCGTAACTCCGTGACCCTCATCTCGTTTAACGTGAGAGTCCCGGTTTTATCCGTGCAGTTCGTTGTGGCAGAACCCATGGTTTCGCAGGCAGAGAGCTTCGGGACCATGGCGTTGTCATTCATCATGTGCTTCATAGAGTAGGCCAGCGTCAGAGTGACGGCCAAAGGCAAGCCCTCAGGTATAGCCACCACCACAATGGTCACTGCCGCAGCAACTATGCGCACGACCGCGTCCGTCACGTCCCCCGACTTGGTCTTCCCGCTGGTGAACTCTCTGTATCCGGCCTCGTCTTGGGTATGTCCCGTGAAGTAGCGGATCATCAAGACGAGTAAGCACCAGTACGGCAGCCAACACCCCGACCTTCCCAATGAAGGAAGACATCTTGTTTAGACGGGCTTGGAGCGGGGTCTCTTCATCTAAGTCACGGCTCACAGAGCTCATCTTCTCGCCCCATGCAGTGTTCATGCCGACAGAAGCGACCATCATTCGACCGTGGCCGTCTATCACTTTGGTGCCCGAGAGCAAGAAAGGGTTCTCGCTGTAGACTTCGATGTGATCGCTTTCACAAGTCATGCTAGACTCGTCAACCTTCAGGAAATGGCCATCCACAAACAACCCATCAGCCGGAACCTGGTCGCCAATCTTCAGACACACGACATCGCCTACAACGATATCGAATATGGAGATCGGTTGCCTGATCCTGCCATCTCTAACAACCTCCACTCTTATGTTGCTGCTCTCTTTTGAAAGTGTCTGGAACTGCCTTCCTTGCTTATAGTTGCTGAGAGCAGAGACGACAACGACCATAAAGATGGCGATGATTATACTCCCACCATCATGCTGTTGAAAATTAAACTTGATTCATGAATCTAGGTGCATTAATGTAGTTCATGTATGTCTCATGCATTTAATTAGTCTATTAGACTTTCAAGATTCATGTACTACAAAGTTTTAGGAGTTTTATGAGGTCTTAATAAATGCATATAATGTACTAAGGGTCTTTATGTACCTATAAAAGGGCTTGCAATTGAATCATTATAATATAACCAAGCCACAAAAATATTAAAGGGTATTCCAAGTATTCTCTTGTGTTCCTTTCTCTCAACTTCCCATTTTCAACACATGCCAACCTTCTTTAGGGCCGTGTTGTTTGATACCAAGTACTAAAGACAGAACATCGGATGCCAAGGGAATGATTATGGTCATCTCTTTGAGTGGAGCAAGCGCAAAACTGAGAAAGTTCTTCACCAGAGGCTTATTGTACTTATTCGCTCCGAAAACATCGGTTCGCTGCATGAGGTCAGTTTCATCCCCGCTCAAGCCATTCTCGGGATTTGTCATGAGAATCAAAGCTAGTCGTTTTACGCCACCAAGCTGAGCTAGAGATTCTAACCTTTTCTCTCTTACCATGTTACTCAGCATCTTCGGGTCGAAGTCTCGAAGCGAAGGTTGACCTCCTATGTGATGGGGATGTATCGCAAATCAAATCAGAATGATCACGCAAAGAATAAAAGAAAATTAAATGATGCATGAGTTTATCCAAGTTTACCTCCGAATAGAGCTACGTTTTGTAAAGGGATTCAACTATAATTTAGGTTTACAACCACAGTTACTCGTTATAATGATCTCTCATACGAGTACAATATATATAGAACTTAAAATAGGCTCAAAGCCTAAGTCTATCCGAATTCTTTTAATTGCACAATAAACGGACCAGCAAACCTGATGTTGTTTTGAGGGCGTTGCCTCCGAGTCCCCGTCTGCTTGCTAGCGAGCAGGGTCGTCGTCCACTCACCGGGGAGGGGAAACCCACGCCCGCTGTTCGGTCAGGGAGACTCCCGTGTCGGGGGCGCTGTCCTCGAACCTCCACATTCCGTGCGCATGGGTCACATGTTATCGGATTAGACTTCGGTTTCTCTAAACTCATGTGGGCGTGCCCAGTTTGAGAAACAAGGGTTCCCGAAGTATTCGCCAACTCCAATACTATGTGCAGATTACCATCGCGTTCAAGGTCGATGTCGATGACAACGCAAGAGAGAGAGCGCAACAGGCCAGTCTTCTTCCCTAGGACTTGCTTCGACATGGACTCGAGAGCCCTCGTGAAGTAAATGACCGTGAAGGCCAAGCGCTACCTTTGACGGTGGGCGATCCTCGCCAGGCTATCGCAGCGGTTGAGCGTGGCATCGGTCGTGGCTTCGCTAGGTTTACGGAGCCTCAAAGGCGACATAGATGAACAGCAGGAAGAGAAGACAAAAGGTTCTGTTGGAATAGCAAAACGAGTCGGGTTCAGAGGATGGAGATGAGTCTTGGGGGAGTTAAAACACTGATTGACTTTGGGTTAAACTGAGGGATTTGCTTGGTTTTTGAGAGGTTGTGTCGTCAGCAACATGTATAGAGTCCTGCATGAGCAAGTTCATGGGAAAGTTCGCTGTTGCTTCTTTGAATTAGACGTCGTCAACCAACTCAAATCGTTATCTTTGATGTGTTACTTTCGCTTTTTGGGGCCACATTATTTCTTGGGTAATTTTGTCGTATTCTTCCACTTGAACAACTTCTAACTCACGTTCTCAGAAATTGCCACTCCTACTGGGTTCTCGCCCAAAGGATTCGTTAGAGCCTAGGTAGCCCTTTTGAAGTTATTCCAAACGGTGATGACAAATGCCACAAATTGAAAGCAATGGGTTCCTCACACGGTGAGGATGATCTATCGAATGAATTTCTGAATTCTTTCTTAGCCGTGTGCAATTCCACATAAATCAATCGTAGCAAATAAAAAATATGAATCTCTCATTTGGTATCGCTTCGGAATATTGGGTACAGTAAGGCTGGATATGAAATTCGTTCATACAAAGAAAATTCGATACTTAAATAAATAAATCATATTTAATCATTGTTGCGATGAATCTAATCTTATCGCCCTTTAAATCAATTTCATATGGTGGTTTTAATATACTTAGAATCGCTTCTCAAAGTAATAAAACAAAATTATACAGGTGATTGACTCGGATCGATTAAGATATAATAGTGCTTTAGCAGCACTGATTAGGGTCCCAAAGACGGAAGAGGAGACCATCTGACGTTACCTCCAGCGTACGTGTGTTTAAGAGCAAGATTTGCATTACTCTCTTGTTTGTCACCCTCAATGTCACATGCTTCCTTTGCTTGGCACGTGACGATCGATACCTTTCTCCTACCTTTTAATTTTGTCTTTTTCTTGTCCCCGTCTTTCCGTCCAACTACCCCGCGCCCCGGCGAGAAAATAAACACGTTTTACATGTCCTTAAAAAAACTTTATTTCGCTTTTGGTCCGAATCTTGAAATTATTAAAATGTCAAACTTTTAGAAAATATTTCTTTTTTTTGGAAAAAACAAAGATACATAAAACATTCAGGATGTGAAGAATGCGAGCATCGACCTGATCTAATTCCTCGTGATCACAACTATTCTATAACCTGAAAGAGAATATCTTTTTTTTGGTAAGGATGAAAGATAATATCTTTATTCACCCATAACTCGAGAAATCAATCTAATTTCTCTTTTCTCTTTATCCACAGTAAGAAACGCTATTCGGACAATAGAAAATTAAGGTATGTGACGAGCGAAAGTCTTGAGAAAAGGTCTCGATACCTTCCTGTCTTTCCACTTTCGTCATTCAAGAATAAACACTTTACCTAACAATCACTAATCATCTATTTACCTCTTAAGGCGGAATGCTCCCCTATTGATGAACTTTGACATTCCACGCGGATGTGATGGACTCGGTCCGTGTAATTCTGAATCTACACAAGTATTTGTCATGAATCTTCACGCTCGAAAGTCCGGTCACTTTCAAGCGTGCAATGATAATTTTCCCATGCAAATGATGCTTCGATGGAAATCCACAAAGCGGGAACGTTGGGTTTGAGAAAGTTTAAAGTACAGACAAAACAAAACAGATTAACAAATTTAGTGACGCGTGGATATGATATATGTCCGCGATGGTTGTTGTGCTTTCAAAGGTCCCCAGGTGGAAGAATTTAGTGACGCGTGGATATGACATGTGTGTCCACGATTGTTGTTGTACTTTCAAAGGTCACCAGGTGGAAAAATAAGGGGCCCACCCCACGGTCTTCGAGCATTTCCACAATTATTACGTTTGTGAACTCATCCTCTATATTCCACACCAATGCAGAAAGTTCTTTTGAAAAAAAAATGATCTAATCAGTTTTAAACCTGACGTACGGATGTTTCCAATTCGATCCTCAATTTTTGCGCAAAATTTTAATATAGTTATTTCGATCAATTTTCACGAGTGTATCACATGGGATGATCAGCAACGATTAGATTGCCACGTCAGTGGCTTATGATAAAAATTGACCAGAATGACTTTATTGAAATTTGCGCAAAGGTTTAGAACTAAATTGACAAAATTGAAAAGTTTATAATTAAATTTGTATTCATACAATATGTTTACGACTAATTGGATAATTTTCCTAAAATTTGGGTTAACGTTTTTTATTTAAATTTATGACTCAAAAGGACCTCATCATGTTATTTGGGTATAATTAGGATGATTCATTAACTTTTCTATGTGAAGTGTTGCGATAGTTTATGACTTTACTCGATCTAATTAAACGATTATTTTGATAATTATTGGCAGTGAAATCTTCTAGTAAAAAAATTTCACCTATTACCTTTTTTTTTTTTTGACATGAGCAGGTCCTTAAAAAGTTCAAGAAAAAATAAGGGAAGGGACTTTTCCGATAAGATAGAGGGATCTCCCCGTAAATTCTCTCAGTATTTCTTCTCTCTCGGAAAGAAAAATACAGGAAAAGAACTTATGGGCCCTTAGGTAGGGAAGGTAGACTCCACGTCGGTTTTGGTTTTCTACCGTTGGGTAGGGTAGTATAGTAGCTATCCCTGCCTAGAGTGATGAGTGGGGAGCTTCAGCTCTTGCTGGTTGGCCTGTGTTTCCCGTAGTATCTGGTTACCGACGTACCAACTAGGCTACTATGCTCAACTTTGTATTACCTCTTTCCCTTCTTTCGTGATCAATTTGAAGATTTAGATTTGTGGCACTGCAATAGAAAATATTTCATATATTGACAATGGAAATTGTCAAACTTGCTTGTAGGACAAAGTGTTTTTGGGTGATAGTATAACCTAATTACTCTACCTGTAGCCAATGTAAAATTAATTCTAAGCGAATTAGAATTTTCGTACCCACACGTATATAAAAAGTATATAAATCCTGCGTACAAGTGA
Source organism: Syzygium aromaticum (assembly GCA_024500025.1). NCBI lineage: Eukaryota > Viridiplantae > Streptophyta > Magnoliopsida > Myrtales > Myrtaceae > Syzygium > Syzygium aromaticum. Next base: position 35,369,120 of record CM044892.1, read on the forward strand.
CGTGAGATACTTCAACATCCTTTGTTACGTACATGAGGATTGAGAATGACACGAGAAACTTGATGAACAGGGGGTTGCATATGCAAAATAAATTGTAACAGAACCTAAATCTGATATTATGTCAGAATATTGAATGTCCAATTCAAAAGCTTAACTTTATAGGTGAAGAGAGATTACACATAAATTTGAAAACACAAGTCACGTGAGATGGCTTGACACAGCTGTTTCCTTGTAGGAAAAGAACTCGAAAGTTAGTTGCAAAGTTGGATGGAACTCGTCAACAAATGATAAGAAAGCAAAAGGGAGAAATTTCTTTTTGAAGAAGGACTAGATATATGATTATTATTATTATTTCAGGCTAAACGACTATAGAGTCACCATGCATATCAATAATTAGTTTTGTTTCTTGGGCCGAAAGGCATAACATGACTTGACCTCTTTCTTGATATGCAAGTCTTAATTAACTTCTACTAGAAGGAGAAGATGAAATTCGGTTGATTAAATAAAGAAACTGTTCATTTTGAGCACAAAAACTAAAATCAGAAGCAGATTTATTTTTCCACAATCGAAACCTATTTGTTTCTTAAGTTTCACCTAAAACACGAACACGCTGTTGAATTTCGACTATTTCCATAATGTTGTTTAATTAAGGTTCTTAAGACGCATTTGTCATAGATCGATCAAATTCGTTGTGTTGCTTGCATATTTGTCTGCATTTTGAAAATAAAAGAATTGCAGCAACACTTTGGACGTACCAAAACACCATATTTAATAAAAATGATTTACTTTAACTGTTCAATTATTTGGTGTTACCAAACATCACTTTTTGCTTAGGAAACACTTAAACAAAGCTAAGTACAAGTCAAACTAGCATTCCTAACGAGTCATGAGTGTTATATCCTGGTTTCAATACATTTTTCAGACCCACAATTCTAAGAAATCGATAATTAAATATACCCTATTTTCCGTAAATTTGATAGGTCAAAATGAAGTACAAGCATACATATTTTTGCAAATTAAAGATAAAAATATATATCTTCGTGTAAATTTTGGTTTCTTAAATTTGCAAAATATCAATTCAAAATTACCACATTGCAATGACACGACAAGAGGATTTATAATGGTACAAAATGCATTGACTATATAAATTATTCAATACGTTATATCCTCTCTTATATAGTCTCTTCCTCATAACAATGCTTCCATGTTGACGTGTTAAATCTTACATCAAAGCACATGACGTGCACGTGGAGGAAAAAAAATAATAAAAAGGACTTATTATCCGAAAGTTGAGTCATAATCAACTCTTTTATTTTTATTTTTTATAGACGAATTATTAAAGATTTCCGATTCAATTTCCGGACTTTCAACACCAAAAAAGATTAAAAGAAAAGGAGTTCTTCATGACAAAGTTTGTAGAAATACACATTTGAGTTGTAATAGAGAATTCTCACATTGGGGAATTGATATGATGTAGATCAATTAATATATCATTATTGGCTTAAGTTTTTGAATGAAGGTGGGTCCAACTGGATATGTTGACAGGCTCGGACTTGGATTCTCTCTTGGCGATCTTCCCGGATGAAGGTATTGAACTTTCGCCGTGCGCTCCCAACAAATTTAGTAACACATACTCACATGGATCTCATCATGCTATTTTTATGACGAAGCCTTTGAGGGTGGAGGGAAAACCAAAAAAAGAGAAAAGAGATAGAGTAGATTTGTCAAAATAAGTCATAAACCCATTATTTAACTCATGTTTGATGAGCTGGGCTTTTATATAGGTTACTTATATTCAATAAATGGGTTATAAATGGATTTAGAATGGTGAATGCCAAAATAATATGAGTGTTAAATAGGTTCACAACTTACTTAGCCAACTCACCTTTATGACTCTCTTTTGCCCTCTTTCTCATACTCTCACTTTAATTTGGTTATGATTTTTAAGATTATGTTTAATAAAATTTTTTTTTAGCAATATGAATCGGGTCGAATATGAGATAGGTATGAGACGGATCAAGTATAGAAAACTAGATTTGTATGTAAATTGATCAAAACTTGTTAAATGTATCAATTTTAGTCGGGCTATTTTCGACCTCACCAACTCGTTTAATGGGTCTAGGTCAAGGAGATCGAAGAGCAAAAGAGGTGACGGCAACGGGATTGCCAGAGGTGATGGGCGGAAGGCGGAAGTAGAAGCAGTGGCGAAGGCGACGGCGCTTTTAAAAGGAAAGCATGCTGTGCTTTCGAAGGTCTTCAGGTGGAAAAATGGGGGCCAACCTCCGGTCTTTGATCATGTTCACAACAGAAGTATGATAACTCCTCCTCTAAGTTTCACTGCACATTTCATATGAATTTTATGACTCAAAAGGACAACATCATGTAATCTAAGGTATGATTAAGATCACTCCTCAACTTTTCTATAAAGTGTATAGGACACTTCAGTCGTTTCAGTTGAACGATTATTTCGGTAATTATCAATCGTGATAATTTATGATAAAAAAATTTCATCTACTTACCTATTTTTTTTCTATTGTGATAAACTTTTTTCTAACTCTTTCCCTCCTTTAAGGGCCAACTTGAAGATTTAGATCCGTTGCGCTGCGGCGGATTCATAAACCGACCAAAGAAATCGTTGATCTTGCTTTTAGGATGTAGTGTTTTTGGGTAACAGCATAACCTAGCTACTATGCCTGTAGCCAATGTAAGACAATATAATTCTAAGCGAATTAGGATTTCCGTAGCCATAATGCAAACTATTCAAATTCCTCTAACCATGCATTCACTTGTGAAACATTAAGGTAGGGTCGCTAATACTACTTGCCTTTTGTAATTGTACATTGCTTTCTTAGGGTGCGTTTGGTTCAACTTTGAAAATGCTACTTGAGAGAATGCAAATACCTTTAGCTTAAAACTCATTGGGGAAATGTACATGGCGTTTGATAAAATTTTTTTTACAAAGTCACTTTGAGCCAAGTAGTATTTGGTAAATTTTTTTTGCAAAAAGGTTTTGGGAATAAAAAAAACCTAACTTATTATTTGCCGTAGCCGGCACCAGTTGGTTGCCAGCAACAGTCGGTCACCAGCGCTAGATTTGGCCCGCCGACAGTCGCTTGATTTCACACGACCCAGGCGGCGGTTGCTTGGGTCCCACGACCATTGTCGAGGGTCGCCTAGCCTCGGGCGACGGTCGCCGGCCTCTTGCTGGCCCAATCCGGCGCCGGTCACCTCACCGTCCTCTCTCGCTGGCCACCTCACAAAGAAGAAAATAAACAATAGACATGAGGGGCAAAATCGAAAATAAGTCAAAATAAGTGAGGATAGTTTGGGAATAAAAAATTTGGGTTCAGCATTAGCCAAATGCTAGCATTTGGCAAATACTGACGGTTCAGCATTTGGCTAAGGGGTTCTTGAGGCCAAAAGCCCATTCCAAATGCTGAACCAAATACCCCCTTAAAGGGTTTATCATGACCTTCTTTGCGTGATCGTTGTCTCGACCTATTCTATTTTGCCTTTGAATCGGATACATGCGGGAGTTTCCTTCGATTCTAAGGTTGTGACGAACAACAACCCACCCACCACGCCGCCCACCCCCCCCCCAAAAAAAAAAAGGAGTGTCCGAGGTTTGGTGAATGACTCAAAAGCTTCGTTATTCTAAGGAGCTTTAAGTACGGTATTGCTAAACAATGGTCCATCCCACGTGGATTAAAGCAAGAGAAAAGTAATGGTGACGACGAAAAATAGCATAAATTGACAAAAAGGTAAAAAGGGGGTTCCATAAAATTGTTAAAGTACTGGGGGTATAAGTAGAATTAATCTATTTTTATTATTATAAATGATAATAATGCAACAAGAAAAAATAGAAAATTATCTGACTGAAGATAGATTTTTATTTTCCGATACAGTCATGAATACTCGTTACTTGCTTATATAAACTCCCAACATTTTCGCATAATTAACTCTTTGGTCATAAAAAAAGGGTTAATATAACGAAAACTCTAAATCGGTACACTTGTGATAAATTTATCTCAAACTAATATTTTGACCACTAAAAACCCTAAATTAGTATACTTTGACAAATTTACCATCCGTTAAAATGGATTAATATTACGAAAAACTATAAACTGGTAAAATATGTGATAACCAGAAGGATAAAACCCTAAACTAGCACACTTGTGAATTGCAACGTGTCATCTAATTTAGCAACTTAACAGTAAAATTTAACGAAAACTAACGAAGGGTAAATTTATCTATGTAACGGTTTGGAGTTTTTTGTGATCACAAAATTAGTTCTGAGTAAATTTGTCACAGGTATGTTAGTGTGAAATTAACCATAAAAAAAAACTATGGACATCTCCGTTGGCAACAGATGAAAATCAACCCCCAAAAAAATAAAATCTGTTTTGTGCGTACATTAGACTTTCTCAAACCCAACGTTCACTTCAAGCTTTGTGGATTTTCCATGGAAAAATGATCTGTAACAGGCTCGAAAGTGAGAGGACTTACGAGCGCAAAGATTCATGGCAAATACTTGGTCCTGACTCATAATTACATGGACCGAGTCAATTACATTCACGTGGGATGTAAAAGCGTTCTGCCTTAGAAATAAATATAGGTGATCGGTGATTATTAGTTGTAGCGTTTGTCCCCGAAATGACAGAAGTGGAAGGACACTTAAAGGACCGAGACCCTTTACTCACGGCTTCTGCTCGTTTCATATCTTGGTCTATTATTGTCATGTCCGAATAGCATTTCCTGCCGCGGGTGAAGAGAAAAAAGAGAAACCAGATTGATTTCCTGAAGTTATGGGTGAAGATATTCTCCTTTCGTGTCATAAAATGGTTGTGATTCCCGGGGGTTGGACCGGCCATGGTCTAGGCCTGTTAACCAATAGCTTTTCTTGGATCCTTGGTATTAAGTTAAGATAAAACCTCGTTAAAGGAAAGGAGCCAAAGCTCTTGCTAGGGTTTCCGTGATCTGTCTTTATATTATGGGACAAATTTATTGATGCGTTCTTTATTTTAACGTGCCAGTGATTTTATGCTTCGTATCCTCAATTTTTTTTGTATCTTTGTCTTCTCCAGAAAGATGGCATATCCTCTGAAAGTATTACATCGCGATAATCTCAAGATTTAGATAAAAATCGTGACGAAAGTTTTTTTAAGGATGCGCTAAGTGCGTTTCTTGATTGACGGTGGAAAGTCGGATGGAAAGACGGGGACAAGAAAAAGACAAAATTAGAAGGTACGAGAAAGGTGTCGATCGTCACGTGCCAAGCAAAGGAAGCGTGTGACATTGAGGGTGACAAAAAAGAAAGTAATGCAAATCTTGCTCTTGAACACAGACGTACGATGGAGGTAACGTCAGATGGTCTCCTCTTCGGTCTTGGGCACACTTTTTAGTGCTACTAAAGTACACTACTACTTGTCCAAAAAAAAAAAAAAAGTACACTACTATATCTTCGATCGATCCGGGTCGATCACCTGTACAATTTTTTTTATTATTTTGAGAAGCGATCCTGAGTATATTAAAACCAACGTATGAAATCGATTTAAAAAGCGATTACTTTAGATTCTTCATAGCAATGATTAAATATGATTTACCTATTCAAGCATATTGTACAAATCGATTTCACATATAATCTTACTATACCCAACATTCTAAATTAATATCAAATGAGATATTCATATTTTTAATACGCGATGACTGACTTGCGTCACATATAGTCTTATTGTACCCAACATTCTAAAACAATATCAAATGAGATATTCATGCTTTTAATAAGTGATAACTGATTTGCGCGGATCACACACGGCGAAGAAAGTGCTCAGCAATTCATTCGAAAGATCATGCCCACTGTGTGAGGAAATCCATTGCTTTCGATTTGCGACATTTGTCATCACCGTTTGGAATAACTTCAAAAGGGGTACCTAGGCTCTAACGAATCCTTTGGGCGAGAACCCATTAGGAGTGGCAATTTCTGAGAACGTGAGTTAGAAAGTTATTCAAGTGGAAGAATAAGACAAAATTACCCAAGAAATAATGTGGCCCCAGAAAGCGAAGGAACGCATCGGTACCGATTTGTGTGGGTTGACGAAGTCTAATTCAAAGAAGCAACAACGAACTTTCCCATGAACTTGTTCATGCAGGACTCTATATATGTAGCTGACAACACAACCTCTCAAAAACCAAGCAAAACCAAGCAAATCCCTCGGTTCAACCCAAAGTCGATCAGTGTTTTAACTCCCCCAAGACTCATCTCCATCCTCTGAACCCGACTCGTTTTGCTATTCCAACAGACCCTTTTGTCTTCTCTTCCTGCTGTTCATCCATGTTGCCTTTGTGGCTCCATAAACCTAGCGAAGAGGTGACCGATGCCGTGCTCAACCGCTGCGATAGCCCGGTGAGGATTGCCCACCGTCGAAGGTGGCGCTTGGCCTTCACGGTCATTTACTTCACGAGGGCTCTCGAGTCCATGTCGAAACAAGTCCTAGGGAAGAAGACTGACCTGTTGCGCTCGATCTCTTACGTTGCCATTGATGTCGACCTTGAACGCGATGGTAATCTGCACACAGGAGGTCACCCTTCACTTCGAGATGTTGACCCGAAGATGCTGAGTAACATGGTAAGAGAGAAAAGGTTAGAATCTCTAGCTCAGCTTGGTGGCGTAAAACGACTCGCTTTGATTCTCATGACAAATTCCGACAATGGCTTGAGCGGGGATGAAACTGACCTCATGCAGCGAACCGATATTTTTGGTGCGAATAAGTACACTAAGCCTCCGGCGAAGAGCTTTCTCAGTTTTGTGCTTGATGCACTCAAAGACATGACCATAATCATTCTCATAGCATGCGCTGTTCTCTCATTAGTGTTTGGTATCAAACAACGTGGCCTTAAAGAAGGTTGGTATAATGGTGGGAGTATAATCGTCGCCATCTTTCTAGTAGTTATCGTCTCTGCTCTTAGCAACTATAAGCAAGGAAGGCAGTTCCAGAAACTTTCAAAAGAGAGCAGCAACATAAGAGTGGAGGTTGTGAGAGATGGCAGGAGGCAACCGATTTCCATATTCGATGTTGTCGTAGGCGATGTCGTGTGTCTGAATATTGGCGATCAGATTCCAGCTGATGGGTTGTTTGTCTATGGCCATTCCCTGAAGGTTGATGAGTCTAGTATGACTGGTGAAAGCGATCACATAGAAATCCACAGAGAGAATCCTTTCTTGCTCTCAGGCACCAAAGTGATAGACGGCTACGGGCACATGATGGTTGCCTCTGTCGGCATGAACACTGCATGGGGCGAGATGATGAGTTCCGTGAGCCGCAACTTAGATGAAGAGACCCCACTACAAGCCCGTCTAAACAAGTTGACTTCCTTCATCGGGAAGGTCGGGCTGTTGGTGGCCGTACTGGTACTCCTCGTCTTGACGACCCGCTACTTCACTGGACACACCCAAGATGAGGCCGGACACAGAGAATATACCAGCGGGAAGACCAAGTCCGGGGACGTGATGGATGCGATGGTGTGCATAGTTGCTGCGGCGGTGACCATTGTGGTGGTGGCTATACCTGAGGGCTTGCCTTTGGCTGTCACTTTGACGCTGGCCTACTCCATGAAGCGCATGATGGGCGACAATGCCATGGTCCGGAAGCTCTCTGCCTGTGAAACCATGGGTTCTGCCACAATGATCTGCACAGATAAAACCGGGACTCTCACATTAAACGAGATGAGGGTCACGGAGTTCTGGATGGGTAAAGAACATGTGAGTGCAGATGCATCCAGAAAAATAGCAGCCAGCATCCTTAAAGTCCTACTACAAGCAATTGGTTTGAACACAACAGGTACTGTCCACAAGCGACCTTTTTCTGTTCCTGAAATTTTAGGAAGTCCAACTGAGAAGGCAATACTTTCTTGGGGTGCGCTTGAATTGGGTATGATGATGGATGAACTGAAGCAAGACTGGGAGATAATCCAAGTCGAGGCATTCAATTCCGAAAAACAGAGAAGCGGGGTTGCAGTGAGGAGGAGAGGAGAGCAGGTCATTCACATACACTGGAAGGGAGCTGCTGAGATGATCTTGGCATCGTGTTCAGATTATCACAGCCAGAGTGGGACGGTGAATGTCATGAATGATGAAGCGAGGTCTGAGTTCGGGACAATCATAAAAAATATGGCGGACAAAAGCCTGCGCTGCATTGCATTTGCCTACAAAAAAATCAATGGTTCAATTGCTCAAGTTCATGGGAAACTCGAGGAAGATGGACTTACATTGTTAGGGATAGTGGGGATTAAGGATCCATGCAGACCAGGTGTGAGAAGGGCAGTGGTGTCTTGTAGAAGTGCCGGAGTGAACATCAAGATGATCACAGGAGACAATGTGCACACTGCAAGAGCTATAGCCTTGGAATGTGGGATACTCAATTCCGACGAAGAACTCGAACATGAAGCCATAGTAGAGGGAGCTCAGTTCCGTAACTACTCACCCGAACAGAGAATGGCAGCAACTGAGAAAATCCAGGTAATGGCTAGATCGTCCCCATTTGACAAGCTTTTGATGGTGCAGTGCTTGAAGCAGAAAGGGCATGTCGTGGCAGTCACTGGTGATGGCACAAATGACGCGCCAGCCCTAAAAGAAGCGGATATCGGCCTCTCCATGGGCATCCAAGGCACAGAGGTTGCAAAGGAGAGCTCAGATATTGTCATCCTAGATGACAATTTTGCCTCTGTGGTGACTGTGTTGAGGTGGGGGCGGTGCGTCTACAACAACATTCAAAAGTTCATCCAGTTTCAGCTCACAGTGAATGTGGCCGCCCTCGTCATCAACTTTGTTGCTGCAGTCTCTTCCGGTGATGTCCCTTTGACAGCGGTCCAGCTTCTTTGGGTGAACTTGATTATGGACACTCTGGGAGCTTTGGCGTTGGCCACGGAGCAACCCACAAATGATCTCCTTATAAAACCGCCAGTTGGACGAACCGAGCCTCTTATCAATGGAGTTATGTGGAGGAATCTCACAACTCAGGCCTTGTACCAAGTGATTGTCCTCCTGACCCTACAATTCAAGGGCAGTTCTATTTTTGGAGTGGACAAGAAAGTGAAGGACACAATTATTTTCAACTGCTTCGTCCTCTGCCAGGTCTTCAATGAATTTAACGCCAGGAAGCTGGAGGAAAAAAATGTTTTCAAAGGGATACATAAGAACAAGTTATTCTTGGGCATCGTAAGCATGACGATAATTCTTCAGGTGGTGATGGTGGAGCTTTTGAACAGGTTTGCCAACACTGAGAGGCTGGAATGGGGACAATGGGGTGCTTGCATGGGACTCGCAGCTTTGTCTTGGCCGATTGGTTGGCTTGTTAAGTGCATTCCCGTCTCCGGCAAGAAGTTCAACTTTTTCCGGCCCAAAAATCCATCCTGAATAGAACACAATGTTAAACTCCTAAAGAAAATAACTTTTCTTCTTATATCTAAATTTCAACTGCTAGGATGGTTAGAGCTTCGGAAACTGTTTTTCAATTCTACATTTTATGCATTGTAAATGATGTCTCACTTTACTATTTTGCTACAGAATCAAATCAACAGTTCATTGTCATCCATAGTTTTAACCTGAACACTTTGGTCTTTCTTGCTACACTACTATTCAGTTCGAATAATCTTGAGGATGAAGTTATAAATCAGGCGATCGTGCTAGATTTTGCTAGTTCACACATTCATCTCTGATTTAGCATTCAAAAAGTTATCCAACAGGAAAGCTAAACGAAAGACTTTGCTAGTTCACACCAAAGCTTCGTAAAGGTCCAGCAAAAGCTAAAAAGTTGATGCCTTAAGTTCACGAAAAGGTTTCCTTTCGGTTTTGTTCTCTCATCATCTATCTCCTTCACTATATAAACAAAAAGGACGTGGGCCCACGTGACAGAACAAATTTTATCCGAGATGCTTAAAGATTGCCTGGCTTCCGACTAAAGTAGAGATGCTATCCTCTTTATCTCAGAACTTCTTTAGATATCTTCAACTAAATCTTCCATATCCTAAAAAGAGCATGACCACATATGCTAGCAAACAACTCTAAACAAAAGGTTTATATAAGCAAAAAAGCGCATCTTCACATGATGGAACTAGATTTGCATGAATAGGATTAAAGTTTCAATGAAAATGTCATATCCGTGGAGGCTAATATTCTAAGGATTTGTCTCCGCAAGTCATAAGATGGCCATAGCTGTCTAATAGCAGCAAAACAGCACTATTTTGAAAAAAGGAAAAGAAAATATATGGCATGATTCTTTGGATGGAAGGAAGAAAAGAAATTTTCATAGGAGGATCCCAAGTTGACAGCCAAATTCATCTATCAATGCAAACACCCTGTCTTTAACGAACATCACAACTCGCCTGCACGTATCTCAGGATCAATCCTTCTCCTCCGTTTGTGGGCAAAACACTCATAGATTATATTCCATTCATATTACCATGTTGACAACAGCAATAACAAGACTCGCGAAAAGAAGCTTGCGCAAACTAATTGATTTCCAATACTTCATACCTAAGCATCACCAATGCTAGCTGATTCTTTCCATGTCACAAGGGCAACAGCCAGAAAAGGGGAACAAACTATTGGAAACGGATAAAGTAAAAAAGAAACATAGCGTTTGGTTGAAGAGTCGAAAACAAACTTCAAACCCTGATCTCTCCTGACCAGCATGAGACATGATCAAGGGCAAGGCAAGGCATTGCCAATTTCAAACACAATAATCAAATCCTGATAAGTTTGACTCATTTAGACTACCCTCGAAATCTGACCAAAAAAATAAAAAAGACTACGCTAGAAATGTTTTCTTAGCTTCTCACTTTCCCAGAGAAGGGTTTTCAGATTGCTGGGGTACTTCAAGGTCATTCATTCCCACAATTTATGAGCAACATAGTACATGCATCAGTAATCAAACACTTGTACTTCCATGACTAAACAAATAGGGCAAAAAAAAAAAACCAAAAAAACAGAAATTCTGTTTATAAAAGAACAGACCCAAGACCCAAGATCATCTTACCTTACCAAAAAAAAAAAAAAAAAAAAGAACAGACCCAAGACAACACACGGTCCGACAACCCGTAAAAACCAAAAATTTAAAATTTTCAACGATGAATCTCAATGTGGGGCTCTTCTTACCAGAAAAAAAATCTCAATGTGGGGCTCCACTATTAGATTGACCACACTTCACACTCACTTGTGCTTCTATTCCGCCACCATCTCTCGTACCAGCCAACAAGCACCAATGGAGAGAGAGAGAAGAACCCAAGTCGTCTTCTAGGACAATGAACATCGGAAGACAGACCAAAAAAAAAACAACAAAGCAAAAACCCAACTCGTCTTCTAGAACAATAAACATCGGAAGACGGAAAGGACAGCCAAGATTTGTCCGAATCCGCGGACAGCAAGCAACCCGCAAGTACCATCAGAGAGAGATGCTGACCTTTCTCCCACGTTTCACTGCTATCAAAGGTGAAAGATTCTGGCTTTGGGGTCGGCGAGAGGGGCCCAATTGCTCCTTTCCGCCTCTTACTAGTTCTGCTCGGTGGAGCTGAAGCGCTGGGGAAAATGGTGGGCCTCCGTGTCCGTCTGCGCTTTCAAAGCACAGTACCTACTGCTGCTTTCCATGAAAATTTTGCTTCTTCGAACACAAAATCGGGTTTCCGGAAAGAAAATGGGCTTTGGGCCTTTGGCCCATTAACCGATATGGGCTCTAGGATTTGGGCTTTGGGGCTTGGGCCTTGCACACGTGGTGCTGTTGCTTGACAAACAATTGGGCCAGTTTGGGCCGGCTAAGGGCACGTTTTGCCAAACATAAACATGTGTAGCGAGATGGAAATGGAAGGAATGGAAACAGAAGGAGACTGATTAGATTCCTACATTGGATTGCGTGGGAAAAACAACGGGCGCATTCGCTTAAAATGCACGTTTGTATCCATTGTGTTGACTGGATCCACTTTATGTGAAATCCAGCCAGCATAAAACCAAACAAAAGAAAAGAAACAAAAAGTCAAAAAAAGAAAAGGAGAAAAAGAAAGTGGATCGTGCGTGCAAGTGTGCCCAAAATAGGAGAGAGAAAAAGAAAATGGCGAGCTTCACCGAGAGCGTAGGGGAGAAGAAGGAAGAAAGGGCTGAAATTTGCAGTCCGATTTGAAGGCCAAACATTTTCGAAATTGGCTCAAATTTTAGTACGTTGTTCGTAAGACCGAAGGCTACGAGTTGATCCGTTTCGTTTGTTGAGAATCTTCATTGAACTCTTCATTCACAATTAGGATTTTCTTTTTCATTTTATGTAAATTCACCATCGTGACGACGATATCTGAGCTGTCCTTTGTAACCTCTGTGCCTTGGATGCCCATGGAGAGGCCGATATCCGCTTCTTTTAGGGCTGGCGCGTCATTCGTGCCATCACCAGTGACTGCCACCACATGCCCTTTCTGCTTCAAGCACTGCACCATCAAAAGCTTATCAAATGGGGACGATCTAGCCATTACATGGATTTTCTCGATTGCTGTCATTCTCTTTCAGGCGAGTAGTTGCGGAACTGAGCGCCCTCTACTATTGCTTCGTGCTCTAGATCTTCATCTGGATTGAGTATTCCACATTCCAAGGCTATAGCTCTTGCAGTGTGCACGTTGTCTCCCGTGATCATCTTGATGTTCACTCCGGCGCTTCTACAAGACACCACTGCCCTTCTCACGCCCGATCTGCATGGGTCCTTAATCCCCACTATCCCCAACAATGTAAGTCCATCTTCCTCAAGTCTCCCATGAACTTGAGCTAGTGAACAATTGATTCTTTTGTAGGCGAATGTGATGCAGCGCAGTCTTTTTTCCGCCATATTTTTTATGATTGTCCCAAACTCAGACATTGCTTCATCATTCATGACATTCACCGTCCCACTCTGGCTGTGATAATCTGAACACAATGCCAAGGTCATCTCAGCAGCTCCCTTCCAGTGTATGTGAACGACCTGCTCTCCTCTCCTCCTCACAGCGACCCCGCTTCTCTTTTTCTCGGAATTGAATGCCTCGACTTGGATCGTCTCCCATTCTTGCTTCAGTTCATCCATCTTCATACCCAATTTGGACACACCCCAAGAAAGTATCGCCTTCTCAGTCGGGCTGCCAAAAATTTCAGGAACTGATGCAGAAGGTCGCAAGTGGACGGTACCTGTTGTGTTCATTCCGATTCCTTGTAGTAAGACTTCAAGGATGCTGGGAGCTATTTCTCTGGATGCATCTACACTCACATGTTCTTTCCCAATCCGTAACTCCGTCACCCTCATCTCGTTTAACGTGAGAGTCCCGGTTTTATCCGTGCAGTTCGTTGTGGCAGAACCCATGGTTTCGCAGGCAGAGAACTTCCGGACCATGGCGTTGTCATTCATCATGCGCTTCATAGAGTAGGCCAGCGTCAGAGTGACGGCCAAAGGCAAGCCCTCAGGTATAGCCACCACCACAATGGTCACTGCCGCAGCAACTATGCGCACGACCGCGTCCGTCACGTCCCCCGACTTGGTCTTCCCGCTGGTGAACTCTCTGTGTCCGGCCTCGTCTTGGGTATGTCTCGTGAAGTAGCGGATCATCAAGACGAGAAGTACCAGTACGGCCGCCAACAACCCGACCTTCCCAATGAAGGAAGTCATCTTGTTTAGACGGGCTTGGAGAGGGGTCTCTTCATCTAAGTCGCGGCTCACAGAGCTCATCATCTCGCCCCATGCAGTGTTCATGCCGACAGAAGCGACCATCATTCGACCGTGGCCGTCTATCACTTTGGTGCCCGAGAGCAAGAAAGGGTTCTCGCTGTAGACTTCGATGTGATCGCTTTCACAAGTCATGCTAGACTCGTCAACCTTCAGGGAATGGCCATCCACAAACAACCCATCTGCCGGAACCTGGTCGCCAATCTTCAGACACACGACATCGCCTACAACGATATCGAATATGGAGATCGGTTGCCTCCTGCCATCTCTAACAGCCTCCACTCTCATGTTGCTGCTCTCTTTTGAAAGTGTCTGGAACTGCCTTCCTTGCTTATAGTTGCTGAGAGAAGAGACGACAACGACCAGAAAGCTGGCGATGATTATACTCCCACCGTCATGCCAACCTTCTTTGAGGCCGTGTTGTTTGATACCAAATACTAAAGACAGAACATCGGATGCCAAGGGAATGATTATGGTCATCTCTTTGAATGGAGCAAGCACAAAACTGAGAAAGTTCTTCACCAGAGGCTTATTGTACTTATTCGCACCGAAAGCATCGGTTCGCTGCATGAGGTCAGTTTCGTTCCCGCTCAAGCCATTCTCGGGATTTGTCATGAGAATCAAAGCGAGTCGTTTTACGCCACCAAGCTGAGCTAGAGATTCTAACCTTTTCTCTCTTACCATGTTACTCAGCATCTTCGGGTCGACGTCTCGAAGCGAAGGGTGACCTCCTATGCGCAGATTACCATCGCGTTCAAGGTCGACATCGATGGCAACGTAAGAGAGCGAGCGCAACAGGCCAGTCTTCTTCCCTAGGACTTGCTTCGACATGGACTCGAGAGCCCTTGTGAAGTAAATGACTGTGAAGGCCAAGCGCGACCTTCGACGGTGGCCGATCCTCGCCGGGCTATTGCAGCGGTCGAGCGTGGCATCGGTCGCCACTTCGCTAGGTTTACGTAGCCTCAAAGGCGACATGGATGAACAGCAGGAAGAGAAGACAAAAGGGTCTGTTGGAATAGCAAAACGGGTCGGGTTCAGAGGATGGAGATGAGTCTTGGGGGAGTTAAAACACTGATCGACTTTGGGTTGAACCGAGGGATTTGCTTGGTTTTGCTTGGTTTTTGAGAGGTTGTGTTGTCAGCTACATATATAGAGTCCTGCATGAACCAGTTCATGGGAAAGTTCTGTTGCGAAATTCAAATCGGCATTAGTATAAAAATTACAAATAGTGCAAAATTGTAAAGAAATGAAATTGCAATAACAAAGTTAGAATCGATACAAATGAATGTCGAGGCCTACATTCAACATAGTTTCCTTATAACAGATTTGTTCCCTCCAGCACGCGTCTGAGATTTCGTGAACGTCTGTCTCCTGGGATACAACGGTAGACGGCTAAGAAGTAATCAGCACTTCAAAGCTTCAAGCGAACTTGAACAATTTGTGAATATGAACACTATCGAAAACAATGCAAATGCAGAGAAGATAAAACAGAGGAAGAATGATTTCGATAAAAATAGAACAGAGGGGAGAGCATTTCGGGAATAATAACGGCCGATTAAATTTATCGTTACAAAATCAATACGCATCGGGAATAATGGCCGATTAAATTTGCCGTTATAAAATTAATTCCGTAACAAAACAATTTAATGCGTTATTAATCATACGTTACAAATTTGTAATAGTTTGAGTTGAAAAAATTAAATCAGAAGGCAAGCAAAATTGGGCTCGTTGCGAGGTCCACTTTTTGGTTTTGCAATCGTGTATACGAGATGTGCGCTCGTGCTCAAGTTTCAGCTTGTCGGGCATCGGATTTGCACCCCCTTGCGCCTGCGCACGAGACATAGTGTTTGTGCTAAGATAATTACCATTTCAAATGAGTGTAACTGTATATAAAGCACTTCATAATTTTCTTTCTTTTCCAATGTGGGACTAGTATTTTTTCACTTCCCACTTCCAACTCAAGGGTGTTATTTGAACATCCATTTCTCATTCATTCACCCATCAATTTATCTCATATTTCCAACAATCCCCCACATGAATGAAAATTGTTTTAGTTTTGACTCCGTAATAGTGTTCAACAATTGAAACCTGTATAGAATAGGTAGGTGTTACCCTTTGAACCTACCATTGTGAAAGTATATTTACTTTACTAGTTGTCTAGTAGACATGATGTCCTTGAACTGTCCAGTTTTCTTATGTAAATGAATTATACACTTCACATAGGAATCATCTAAACGTTTGTTCAGTTCTCATAGTTATGCTCGTTTTGGCCATGAACATCAACCTGGTTCTGCAAGAGTTTCTAAAGAATTTAGTCCTTAAATAATTCTCCTTTGAAGCGGCCCCATTTCTCTCTCACATAGGTGATTACTTAATTTATGAGTAATTTGTTTGCTCCACTTAAGAATCATTAAAGCAAAATTGCTATCCTTTTCTTTTATAATATTACCGATATTTTATATAGGAATGGTTTTAGAGATAACCCCCACAGTGACATCACTAAGTTTATATAATTAGGTTGTCCCTTTGAACCTAGATCTTGAGATCTCCAGTTAACTAGGTTGGGTTTCCTTTATACCGACTTATTTTTTCATGGGCTTCAGTCCCATTCCTTTTGTTGATTTCTCAACTAACTCTCTGTTTAACCCTTTGGTTAGCAGATCCGCAATATTATCCTTTGACTTTACATAGTTAATAGAGATAATTTCTGTTGAGAGTAGTTGTCTAATGGTATTATGTCTACGATGTATATATCTAGACTTACCATTATACATATTACTCTGTGCTCTTTCAATCGCAGATTGACTATCACAATGTAAACTTATTGGTGGCACAGGTTTTTGCCATTTTGGAATATCCTCTAAGAAATGGCGTAGCCATTCAGCCTCTTCACCACATTTATCTAAAGTTATAAACTCATATTCCATTGTGGATCTGGTTATAATAGTTTGTTTACAGGATTTCTAAGATACGGTTGCTCCTGCTAGTGTGAATACATATCCACTAGTAGATTTTGAGTCTTTTATATCAAATATCTAGTTCGCATCACTATATCCTTTCAGAACAGTTGGGTATCTGGTATAATGTAGGCCATAATTCCAAGTATATCGTAAGTGTCTGAATACTCTCACTATTGCTTTCAAATGGTCATCACTCGGATTGCTCGTATATCTACTCAATTTACTAACCGTAAAGGCAATGTCTGGTCTAGTACAACTCATTAAGTACATTAGACTTCCAACAACTCTAGATGAAGACTATTTTTGGATAGATGAAGACTATTGTCTAATGGTGTTCTAGCAATACCAGAATCATTCATGTTGAATTTTTCAAGAATCTTGTCCACATAGTGTGACTGGTTTAAAATAAGACATTCTAATGTTCTTATGATTTTAATTTCTAAAATCATATCAGTAGGTCCTATATCTTTTATGTCAAATCTTGAATTCAACATATACTTGGTAGATTTGATCATTTTATCATTACTACCAACAATTAGTATGTCATCTATGTAAAGACATAAAATGACATAACCATTTGTTGTCTCTTTAATGTATACACATTTATCACATTCATTGATCTTAAAACCATTGTTAATCATTGCATTATCAAACTTTTCATGCCACTGCTTTGGTGCTTGTTTTAGGCCATACAATGATTTCACCAATTTACAGACTTTCTTTTTTTGTCCTGGAACTATAAAACCCTCAGGTTGTTTCATGTGGATTTTTTCATCCAAATCACAATTTAGGAAAGCTGTTTTTACATCCATTTGATGTATTTCTAGATTTTGCAATGCTGCAATTGCAATTATCATCCTAATGGAGGTTATTCTCGTCATAGGAGAATATGTATTGAAGTAATTTAAGCCTTCTCGTTGTTTGTATCCTTTAATCACAAGTTCGGCTTTATACTTATCAATGGAGACACATGCTTTCATTTTCCTTTTAAAAATCCATTTGGACTTTAAAAAGGCTTACAACTAGGAGGAAGATTTACTAGCTCCCAAGTATGATTCTGCAAAATAGAATCAACTTCACTTTTTATTGCTTCTTTCCAAAGAGGTCCCTCAGAGGATTTCATAGCTTTTGCATAATTTAATGGTTTCTTTTCTAACAATTATGTTAGAAAATCATTTCCAAAGGATTTTTCCACTCTTGTTCTTTTGCTACGTCTCGGTTCTAGTTCATGATCTGAATCATGAATTTCATGAGCCGAATCATGACTTTCTTCATTCATAGTTTCATTCTTTCATTTAGATGAACTTGATCCATCATTGGATTTATAAGGAAATACATTTTCAAAGACTGATGCATTCTTAGATTCCATGATCGTATTCTTGTCTATATCTGAATTTTTAGATTCATGTGCAAGAAATCGATATGCATTACTGTTATGTGCATAGCCTATAGAGATACAGTCCACCGTTTTAGGACCTATCTTTGTCTTCTTTGGTGTTGGAACCACCACTTTTGCAAGACAACCCTACACTCGTAAGTGTTTGTATGATGGTCTCCTACTATTCCATAACTCGTAAGGGGTTTTTTCCTCTTTCTTTCGAGGTACCTTATTTAAAAGGTAATTGCTTGACAAAATAGCTTCTCCCCACATATTTTGAGGCAAACTTGAATTTAGTAATATCGCATTCATCATTTCTTTTAATGTGCAATTTTTATGTTCAACAACACCATTTGATTGAGGAGAGTAAGGTGCGGTCACTTTATGTATAATTCTGTGTTGTGCACAAAATTCACCAATTGGTACTTTATACTCGCCACCTCTATCACTTCTCAATCTTTTAATTTTCTTATTGAATTGATTTTCAACTTCGTTCTTATAGAGAACAAATTTCTCTAAGGCTTCATCTTTGCTTTTAAGCAAATACACATAGCAATATTTGGTGTTATCATCAATAAAAGTAATAAAATATTTATTACCACCTCTCGTTTGAATGAATTTCAAATCGCAGACATCACGATGAATTAATTCAAGGGGTTCGGTATTTTTTTCAATTGTTTGAAATGATGATCTCGTTAATTTTGCCTCAACACAAATTTCACATTTATGTTTTGAATCAATTTGGAATGAAGGTATATGTTCCAAGTTAATTAATCTACGCAATGTATCATAATTAACATGTCTTAGTCTACCATGCCATAAATTGGAAGATTCAAGCAAATAAACGGAAGACTTATTATCTTTATTGATAATTGTCATTACATCGAGCTTAAAAAGCCCATAAGTTACATATCCCTTCCCCACATATATTCCGGATTTAGACAAAATAACTTTATCTAACTCAAACATCATACGAAATCCATGCTTGTTCAACAGAGACCCAAAAACCAGGTTCTTTCGAATTTCTGGCACATATAGGACATTGTTTAAAGTCAGCTCTTTTCCAGAGGTTATTTTAGAGGATATTCCAAAATTGGGCAAAAACCTATTTTTGGCATTATAATTTACCGCGAGAATAGTAACCTATTTTAGGCCGCACAAAATAAATAATAAATGATTAAAAATTATTATGGGGTCTGCTTCTCAAGAATTTGTAGCTCATAACATATTGTTATTATCATAGTAACCTAAAGATTATAATGCTAATAAAGCCAATCAATTAATATATTTGATTAGAAATTGAAGTGGAAGGATCTTTCGAGAAGGGTAACATATTCTTCCAAACGTGGTAATTTCTGAGAAGGGCGAGTTATGATTAATAAAGCGAAAAATAATGCAGCACCAAACGACCAATGCACATTAACTTGTCAGTGATTGTGAAGAATTACCACATGGCGGGCTGGCAAACCACCAAGTGGGATTAAAGAATGTAACCGCCAATTTGACTCCATAATACCAAGAAAATAAAGAAAGGATGAGAGAGCAATAAATTTTTTGGTGCTTTCTACACCGTGTGTGGTCCATACAAGTCAATCGTTATATGTCAGGTATTAATTTCTTTCATATAGCTCTGTTTCATAATATTCAGTATAACAATAATCTATATAAAATCGACCTATAGAACCAGAATTGGGTGATTAAATAAACGAATTATATCGAATTATCGATAAGAATCTACCTTATCGCTTTTGAAATCAATTTTATATGTTAATTCTTATGTACAAGATAGTAAATTCTTTCAGGTGATTGACTTGCATTGATGGAAATATAGTGCTCTAGGAGCATTTAAAAGTATATCAAAGCACGACCAAAAAAAGAAAAAAAGTACATCGAAGAGGACTCATTTTTCGGAACGCCATTTCATTTTATCTCTGCAGTAAAAGTCAGTTTGTTTCACACTCCCTAAACTATTTCTATTTTTCTTGCTGCATTATTATCCATCCATTCTTATCAAAATAGATTAATTCTACTTATACCCCACTACCTTCACATACTTTATGAAATTCCTTTTGTGATGCCCAGGACCCACTCATAATGATATTATCTGCTTTGGGCGCATGATTTTGTTCTTTTAGGCTTCGCCTAGATTAGGCCTCATTACAAGTTAGGACAAGTGCTACCACATACATTGCACTTCACCTCACCACACCTAGGCGATATGAGATTCGGTTCATTTCTGTCCCATTCGCTATTTTCGAAGTTTGCGAGGAGTTGCTCCTTGTTCAGGCCCTCTAGCCTCGGCGACCACTCCTTGCCTTAATAGGACCGGATCGTTACACCTTTTACCTTTATGTTAGTTTATGCTATTTTGTCACCACTACTTTGCTCTTTCTTGCTTTAATTCATGCTCATGGACATTGTGTGTCACAACATTGTACTTAAAAAGGTGCACTTGTTTCATAACATAAATGATTTGAAGTATATTTTTCTAAAAACGATCATAACGAAAGAATGAGAAATATTTTCTTCATTAAAGAAAAAAATTAAATATAAATTGTTGTCACATGCACACCCAACAAGAGGATTATGTAGGGGTAAGTATAGTCCTGGTAGGCGATTTCCACTTTAAAACTGGAAACTCCCCATTAAAGACTGGTTCTTAAAAATTGGAATCGGGAATTGCCCGTTAGTTTCATAGGCCACCTAGGAACTGGAGCGTTAGTTCGATCTGATTGTCCGGTTCCTAGGTGGGTCCATGAAATCACTCCCCAATCCCTATAAATTTGTATTTATCAATTAATATCATGCTAATCAAGTTCGACAAACGAATGAATGTATTGGGTGACTGGCCCCCACCCCATCTGCAGAAGTTGCGTTCAAGAATCTCTCGCAGAAGGCCAAGAGTCGTTGGCCTCAATTCGCATGTGGGGGGCGGGGGGCGCAGAAAGTGGAAAACGGGGGTGGGAGAGGAAATACAATCAAACTAAGCTGTTAGACTTTCAAACCCCAACCAAAATCAATCCAATAATAAGAATGATGATGATAATAATAGAAATAATAATGTTAAAATGCGGCAACTAAAAACCAAGCCCTTTCTCCTCTCTCTCTCTTCTGTACAGAGTCACCATCTTCATGCAACAGTCGCGCACCGATTGTAGATTCTTTTTAAAATATAGGTGAAGAAACCACCTGGAAATTCATCCATTTGTGGATGAACCTTTACTTAAACATCGGAGGGCGAAAAGGAAAGCCAAAATTTGTCCGAATTCGCGGACAACAAGCAATCCGCAAGTACCATCAGAGAGAGAGAGAGAGAGATGCTGACCTTTCTCCCTCGTTTCACTGCTATCAAAGGTGTAAGATTCTGGCTTTGGGGTTGGCGAGAGGGACCCAATTGCTCCTTTCCGCCTTTTACTAGTTCTGCTCGGTGGAGCTGAAGCGCTGGGGAAAATGGTGGACTTCCGTGTCCGTCCGCGCTTTCAAAGCACAGTACCTACTGCTGCTTTCCATGAAAATTTTGCTTCTTCGAACACGAAGTCGGGTTTCCGGAAGAAAATGGGCTTTGGGCCTTTGGCCCGTTAACTGATATGGGCTTTGGAGCTTGGGCCTTGCACAGGTGGTGCTGTTGATTGACAAACAATTGGGCCCGTTTGGGCAGGCGGGCACGCTCACGCACCCGATCCCTAAGGGCACGTTTTGCCAAACAGAAACATGTGTAGCGAGATGGAAATGGAAGGAATGGAAACAGATTGAGACAGATTAGATTCCTAGATTGGATTGCGTCAGAAAAGCAACGGGTGTATCAGCTGAAAACGATCGCTTGTATCGATTGAAATAATTAGTCAACGAGAAACGTTTTCATTATTGACAACAAATTATGTTTCAATATTTTCGTGGGAGATGAAAGTATTTTTTGTTCACACATTTTTGTATGGGACACAAATGATTGTTTTCTGGAAAATATTTTTCATGTTATTCATTTTCAACAAAACAATCGGGAAGCTTGGCAAAGGAAGGTTCGGCATCCAGCTGTAACATTGGTGTTTGGACCTACATCCCTCCGATGAGCTCAGGTTGAAAGCCTTGATTTTGGATTTTGTCTAATCTATTGTGTAGGGAAAGTCGGAGTGTTCCAAAGGACAAATATTTAGGTGATCAAGCATGAAATTTTTTATTTACCCAAATAAATCATCATATGTCGAGATTATGAATTTCGTTATTTGTTTTTATTTAGGAATTGCAATGCTTCTCTCGTTGGCAGCATTGTGCTCCGGAAACACTTGAAAATCTTTCTTTCATCATGGTTCGCGCAATTTGCACTGTTTTCATTCTCAAAACATGTCTATTGATATATATTCATCTCTTTTCAAAACCAAAACGTGGGAGGGATTTTGCCATTAGTGGAGAATAATGTACCATATGTTCAACAAAAAACGACCATCTTCGTGGGATTTACTATATTTATCCGTTGTGTTCACCAAAAAATTAGGAGAGAGGACAATTTTACTTTGGCAAGATTTGGTTGGTGCCTTCCCAATATCGCTGTCGCGACCTAAATTTCTCAAGCTAATGAATTATTAAAATTAAGTCTAACTCGGACCCTCCCAAACCCTACCAATTCGCAACTTAGAGTTTACATTTTTAACATGCAAAAGTTTTTATACTTGGAGTCGCCACTAATTTATTTGTGGTAGGTTGATTAGAAACCTAAATAAAATATAGAGAGATATGTTTTACTCCTACGAATCAGAAATTCTAAGCTCGGGGACTTAGTTACACTAAATCTAGTCTAACGCTCTTTCGATACATTTTCTTTTAAAAATTGTTTATGCAGGCAATCTGGATCTATTTTATTACCTAATTACTAACATGTGAGATATTCATGTGGGTGCGCAAACCACCAATTCAACATCCAAGAAAGCAATAAATAAATTACAAGATTAGGAGAATAACGTACCTTATAGCAACGCAAGCATTTGCATTGTTAATAAAAAATCACATAAACAATCCTAATATGATTTCTAATTAACAAAACAAGACACTTGAGGTGTTCTTTGGTTTGCACTTTATTAAAATGCAAACTAACCTATATGTAATGATGTGCAAAAAATGATATGCGATTAATGCAAGCTAGCATGCAAGCTATATAATATGTGATGAAGTGACTTAATTCTAATAACAGAAAACGATGTGTTTTTTTTTTTTTTTGTATTTTTCCAATGAAATTCGAAATAAAAAATGCCTAAAATAACATGCAATCTAACAACTTTTTTTGGTATTTATTTTTTTTTATTAAAATTCGAAATTAAAAATTACTCAAATTAAGAATGCAATCTATCCTAATCTATCCTAAAGTAACTCAATTTTTTTGGGATTTTCATTTTAAAGGAAATAAATCAAGCATACAGATAACTACCACGATCAAAACCAATCCACGCGACTCGCAAGATTTGTTTTATTATCTTTGAATTAGGGAAACAATATAAACTGGTGATCATATCCATGTGGTTATGAATATTGATGGAAGGCTATTCATTTGAATTTGGGAATAAAATAAAATCTACTATCATATCCAATAGTTATGGACAGGATAAAGATTTTCCGTGCCATTGAATATCGTATCTTATGGTTGAGATCGGATAGTCGTCTCGACACGTTGTTAAGTTAGAAATTTCCTAACGTAGTGTATTTTTTGGAATCTTGTGAATATGCCATGCATTATTCAAATATATCTACTAACCAACCAAAGACAACAAAATCACTCAAATTAGGAATTTAAATATTTGAAATAATATCGGACAAAGTTTCTTATCTAATTTACGGATAACTTTCAAATTCGACCTTGATGCCGGATCGGGTTTGCAGATCACGGGACGGCCAACGGTGGTGGACCGGCAGTGGTAATGGCAATGGTGACAAGGTCGCTCACAGATCGTCGGGGATTTTTGGCCCGTCACCTGCAAAACAGAATCATGAGAGGGGTGATAGACCAACTCATGGTATGAGAATGTCTCATAACTGAACACCTGTGGCGACCCGTCGAGGGATTGGATAACACCATCGTAGAGACGTGGCGGTGGCCGTAGGTAATAGTAGTAGCGACAATGGGCTGGCTTTCAAACTCAAAGGCGCATGGCAACGTATATCACTACGGGCTTGACGTGGGGTGCGACAATTTGCCGTCACGGTGGAGAATCTCTCTAAGGAAACTTGCAAAAGCAAGGACCAGTATAGCTCGATGATCACTAAAACCACCAAACTGGGATTCGTCGGTCTGCTGTTGAGCTGGTGTCGATGGGAAAGAAGCTCGTGACTGATGCGGCAAGGTTGCAAGATTGACGTTACAACAACACTCGGGAAGCTGCTTGCCACTTGGAAGTTTGCTGCTGGCGTTGGGCGAAGGAGTTTTCGTGAACGTCTCCTCCTTTTGGTATTGGCTGCATGTTGAAATTGTCTCAGAGGGTGTGGTGCAGCTCCCTCCTTTCTCTACGTTTTCCTTCTTTGGCCTCTTGAATGTGTTGTGCTTCTCTATCATAAATTGTGAAATTGTGAAGCTCCCTTCACTTCTCTCTAATGGCCGCACAACTCCTGTGCTTCTCTCTCTTTCTTGTGGCCGTGTGTATGAATTGGGTGCCTCTCGTACTCTCAGAGATTCTATCTTTGAAAATTGTGAGAGACTCTTTTGATTGAGAGGTATAATTACATATTTATATCACAACCTAAGTTAATTGGCCTGGCTTCCTAGTCCTAATGGGCTTAGACTTAGGCTTTATTATTTAATTTTATTTTAATTCCAAATAGGCTAAATTAATTCGGGTTGGTTTAAGCTCAAATTAAAACAACCAAAGCTTTTTAGACTTGTGAATTTTGGCCCCCAATCCCTTAAGTGAGCCGAGTGCTCAAGTTCAGTTTACGTGATAAATTTTCAGCTTACTCGCCACCATCGGTCCGGTACGGAATGCAACTAACCTATATAAACTTAAACTATATGCTATGCAATTTTAATATTTTTATTTATTGATTAAAATTTAATCTCTAATTTTCTATGCAAATTATCATTAAATAGTCAATTGAAATTTAGGTATCAACCATCGCCCTATCCTACTTAAGAGTCATTATAAAAGCCACAGTACATCCTTTGAGAATTGTAGTCTCTCGTTTTGTGCTTAATTTGAACATGAACAATTTTTAGTCATGTCCTTTTGTGAGAATTTTCCTTGTATGTTACTTAGTACATAAGGGTTATAATTTACCAAATTTTACCCAAATATGTAATTTTGCATTTAAGACGCCCAATCCAACCGGAAAAAAATCCAATTTGTTCTCTAAACTAAGTAAAATTGTCGTTTTCTTTGAGCATAGACATTTCGAGGGACATGAAAACCTTCTCAAACCTTATCCAATGTTCCGTCACGTGGGCCCATGTCCTTTTGTTTATATAGTGAAGGAGAGAGTTGATAAGAGAACAAAACCGAAAGGAGACCAATGCGTGGACTTTATTTTATTTTTTTGGTCATAAGGCATGAACTTTTTAGCTTTTGCTGGACCTTTACGAAGCTTTGGTGTGAACTAGTAAAGTCTTTCTTTTAGCTTTCCTGTTGGATAACTTTTTGAATCCTAAATCAAAGGTGAATGTGTGAACTAGCAAAATCTAGCATGACCACCTGATTAATAACTTCATCCACGAGATTATTCGAACTCAATAATAGTGTAACAAGAAAGACCAAAGTGTTCGAATCGAAAATATGGATGACAATGAACTGTTGATTTAATTCTATAGCAAAATGTAAATTTACACATCCTTTACAATGCACAAAATTTAGAATTGAAAAACAGTTTCCGAAGCTCTAACCATCCGAGCAGCTTAAATTTAGATATAAGAAGAAAAGATTATTTTATAGGAGTTTAACATTGTGTTCGGTCCAGGACGCATCTTTGAGCCGGAAGACGTTGAACTTCTCGCTGGAGACCGGAATGCACTTAACAAGCCAACCGATCGGCCATGACAAAGCTACGAGTCCCATTCAAGCACCCCATTGTCCCCAGCCCAGCCTCTCGGTGTTGGCGAACCTGTTCAGAAACTCCACCATCACCACCTGAAGAATTATCGTCATTCTCACGATGCCCAAGAACAACTTGCTCCTATGTATCCCTTTGGATACGTTCTTGTCCTCCAGCTTCCTGGCGTTAGATACGTTGAAGACCTGGCAGAGGACGAAGCAGTTGAAAAAAATTGTGTCCTTCACTTTCTCTTCCACTCCAAAGACGGAACTCCCCTTGAATTGCAGGGTCAGGAGGACGATAACTTGGTACAAGGCCTGAGATTTGAGATTCCTCCACATGACTCTGTTGATAAGTGGCTCGGTTCGTCCAATAGGCGGCTTTCGCTTGAGATCATTTGTGGGTTGCTCTGTGACCGACGCCAAAGCTCCAAGGGTGTCCATAATTACGTTCACCCAAAGAAGCTGGACCGCCGACAAAGGGACCTTGCGGGGAGAGACGGCAGCAACGGAGTTGATGACGAGGGTGGCCCCATTCACCGTGAGATGAAACTGGATGGACTTTTGAATGTTGGGGTAGACGCACCGCCCCCACCTCAGCACAGTCACGATGGAGGCAAAATTGTCATCCAGGATATGACGATATCTGAGCTCTCCTTTGCAACCTCAGCGCCTTGGATGCCCATGGAGAGGCCGATGTCCGCTTCTTTTAGGGCTGGTCCGTCATTCGTGCCATCACTAGCACTACAAAAAAAGTTGGTTTTAGCCACGAATTTTACCACGAAAAATTTGGTAAAATTCGTTGCTAAACGAATTTGCGACGAAATTAGCAAGAAAAAAAATTCATTGCTAATAGGCCGTCGCAAAATTTTGCGACGGAAAATTTCAATTTTCGTTGCTAATTTGCAACGAAAAAAAATTCGTTGCTAATTATTCGTGGCTAATTTGTGACAAACTATATTTGTGGCAAAATTCGTCGCTAATTTGCCACAATTGTATTCGTGGCAAAATCCGTTGCTAAATATTCGTGGCAAAATTCGTCGCTATTTTTTTCAAAATTTTTTTTTGTTGGTTGCGAAATTGAGACGAAATATTTTCATGGCAAAAATCGTTGCTAATTTTTTGTGGCAAATTAAATTTATCGCTAATTTGCGATGAACAAATTTCGTGGAAAAATTCATGGCTAATTTGCCACCAAAACTTTTTTTTGTTTGTTTTTTGCGACAAACTTATTCGTGGCTAATTTGCCACGAACACATTTCGTGGTAAAATTCGTAGCTAATTTGTCACCAAAATTTTTTTTGTCAGTATTTTGCAATGAACTTATTCGTGGCTAATTTGCCACCAATTCTTTTTTTTTTTTAGTATTTTGCGACGAACTTATTCGTAGCAAAATTCATCACTAATTTGCCACGAAAAATTATGACTTTTGCCATGAACATTGTTTCGAAAAGAATTTGGCGATGAATTTTAATGAATAATTTAGCGACGAAGTCAGCGAATTGGAGATGATTTCGATTTGAAATCTAATTAATAGCAATTATAAAGTTTATATTTAACATTGATAGAATCACAGTCAAGACAAGAACAAACACAAAAAAAGAAAGAAATGGAACAAAGCACTAAGAAGTTCGGTCTCTTGTTGCAAACTATTGATCTTGCCAAGAAGTTCTTTCATATAGTCACGTAGTCTATAGTGTCTCTATGAATCAAAGTCCTGTCCATCTGCAGCTCAAACATCACAATATCAAACTCCTAACCCCTCTTAATTTTTTCACATCTATTCAACAGCAAAGAGAGATAGCCGAGCATAAGCTTGTTTAGTCAATTGTCTCTCATGTACATATGCAAAAACAATTATTGAACTTATAACAGTTGTTGAACTTTTAATAGAATCAATACATGTGCATTGAACAAATGCAACAACTAATAACTTGTCCTATAAATAAATAGATAATGCTGAAGCAAACTTACCCTCGAGTTTGGAAATTTTAACTAGCAAGGATCATCATCATCATCGGCATCATCAACAGCAATGTCATTATCATTTTGTCGCTCATCATTGTACCTATCACCTACTGGATTAGTGGGAGGTACAGGAGGAACGTCATCGTGATCGAGGTTGAGGTGTCGTATGATCAATTGCAAATGTTGTTTCACTCCAAGAATTTCTTCGTCCTATTGTACAAGTAAATGTTTTAGTTGGTTCAATTCTTGGGTTATTTGCTCCTCGTGTTGTGTCCTCCTTAAAAAAACCGCATTGGAGGATGAAGTTCTAGTAGTCGACGTTGTGTATATCCTTGACAAGGATCCCATCCTAAATATTTGGCTTTTTCTCATTCCACCCGATGCCTTCACCCATAATGTCATACAGTCAACCGATGGCTCAGACGCAGCAACACCATCACCATTAGCAGCAGTGCTCATTACAAGTTCATCATATTTGTCATACATTAACAACATAGATGAAAATAAAAAACTTCATATATATAAATACAAAATATAACCTACCATATCTTAATAGCTTTTGCTCGATTGCCAGTCTATGTCTTATCTTTTTTTGAAATGTTCGTTCAAATGTAGCTATAAAACTCGGTTCTGTCCTCAATTCATCTGCCTACAAAATATAAATATAAATGAGTAATCATGGAATTAACTTACAATATATTTAACAGACTTACCAATCTTTTCCTATGCTCTCCGATGTTGATAGAGCCCCCAGCATATGTGGCAGACCCTTCACTAGAACTAGAAGCTTGATTCTTCTTATTTATTTCACTGATTTGCTTATGCTTTTTGGTGTCCCAAGTTCTATTAATTTCCATCCAATTGTTAGCTGTAATAAAATCCGGCTTTTCTTGACTTCTCTTTGCTCTATTTATTACATTTCATATGTAATCACCGGTTTTCTTCTTAAAAATTCTTCTAACTTGTTTCTCTTCCGCTTCATCCCACATGAACTTCCGCTGCAAGCAATAAATAGAAAAACAATTATACACTCAGTATGCTAAAGTGAACTTAGTTTGTGAGAAATAAAAGGATAAAACTTATCTTAAACTCATTCCACCATAATTCCTTTACTTTTTTTGGAGCGGTGGTCCAATAACTATACTGCCCCATCCAATAGTTATTGATTATTTTAGTAAGTTTCCTCACAACATACATAGTATTCGTGAATCTGTAAACGGGTTATAACGATGTCAACATACGTAGCATCCGTGAAGCATACGGATAATTCAGTTGACATCCGTAATAATTTACATATACTTAAAAAAATGAAGTACTTACGAATCTCCAAATGAGGATATCATAAATCGACTATCTTCTTCATAATTCGAGTGTTGCATTGAAGGTGGAACCGAAGGTGATGGAACTGAAATAGATTCAATTCGCATTTGAGGGTCGGAGGAAGGGCCAATATGTCCATCATCATGTACTGGTTGGAGGTTAGATGAAAGGGTAGGGGAAGAGGAGAGGGACGGGGACGAGGACGAGGAAGGGGAAGGGCCTAGTCTTCTTTGTGAAGCTACACCACGATGCATGTGACCTCCATATTTACACTAAAAAGTTGGAAGGTTAGGCAAAAATGTTAAAAAATATGAATATGTATTAGGGACACATAATGTTAAAAAAGTTGGAAGCTTACCATTTGTTTTTGAGAGCAAGAGAGAAACTTGGCCCCTGATAAAAAGCAAGCTGTCCGGAAATGTCTACGAGCTTAATTTCTGGTCGTACAACAGTAAAATAGGGAGAACAACAGCAATAACAAGCAATATTCCGAAAAATGAGCAATGAAGCTAACAGCCGAAATAGGCAACTCAACAAATAGGAAGCTTATATGCTATTCCAGTTTTCTTTTTTATATTTACAAATTTTTTCACTAAAATGAAGAAATCAATTTAAAATCGATAAGTAACAACTAAGCCCACTTACAACACACCAAAAGAAACATCGATAGAACAAAGTCCCAAGCTATATATACCATTCCATGTTTATAACCACAATTTGAAAACAAACATTATAATATAGACTTGCATTATATAGTTAGCAAGAAATCAAAAGAGCATAAGAATATTTTATTAAAACATTATAGCTTATTTTTTTTATTGGTTTCAATATTCAAACCTAGATATAAATAAAATAATAATGAAACAACTCCAAAACGCCAAAAAAATCGAAAACCGAAAGAAAAACACTGCTCACCTGGATAGTTTTTTGTTGAAAAATCCATCTAAATGACTTTGAAACGCCAAAAAATGACTTGCACCACAGCCATAGGCTGTGATTTTGGATCAGTGGACCATTTTCACTTGACCGACCAAATTTCAGCTCGTTCCAACCACATTTCACCTAATTCCGACCAAATTTCAAACGAATTTCAACCAAATTTCAACCAAAATCCGACCAAATTTCAACCTAAATCCGATCAAATTTCAACTCATTACGACCGAATTTCAATCTAAATCCGACCAAATTTTAGCTTGACCAAATTTCAACTAGTTTCCACTCGTCAACCATTCCGTTTCGCCAGTTAAGTCATTCTGTTTCATTTTGTTTGTATGAACATATTTAAAACCGAACAGAATCGAATTCGTGGGTGAAACAGAACCGTTCTGTTTCGCCCACGAACAGCATGAATAGAATCGAATTCGGCCACTTAAGCAGACCATAAAAGCATAATACCAGGAAGCAAACCAGTACAGAATAGAAAGCCCTAAATCGCCCACAAAACCAACAAAACCAGAAAACCTTAAATTCAAACATAAAACCAGCAAAACTAGCAAGCAAAAGCAGAAGCAGAAGCAGAAGCAAATTTGTCCAACACAAACCAGTAGAAGCAGAAGCAAAACCAACATGCATAAGCGGAAGCAAAACCAGCAAGCGGAAGCAAAACCAGCAAGCAGAAGCAGAAGCAGACCCAAGCTAATTCGTCCAACACAAATAACAAACAACAGAAGCAAAAGCAAACGTCTACAAAAAAATTTAGAGAACGTACCTCTAAAACTCTCGGCCAATGATCCTCGCGCTCGGTGTCCTTGCGCTTCCTAGCGTCCACGGCTGAACAATGCCGAACAACGCCGACAATTGCGCCGAACAACGTCGAAGAACGCCTAAGAATGCCGAAGCTCGCCGAGATTCGTTCGATCGAGAGAGAGAGAGACAAAGCTAGAGACAGAGAAGAGGGACAAGAGGAAGCAGAAGAAAACCCTAAAATGTTCGATTGAGACAGAGAAGAAATGAAGACGACGCCATGTTTTTAATTTCTCTAGAAATTAGCCACGGATTAAAATCTGTGACTAATGTCGTGGCAAATTAGCCACAAATGCAAATTCATGGCTAATTTCGTGGCAAATTAGCCACGAATATTTTTAAAAAGCTCAAAATGTCATTTTAAATGAAATTCGTGGCTAAATCCGTAGCCACGAATCCTAATCCATGGCTAATTTGCCACGAATTTGCATCCGTGGTTAATTTGCCACGATATTGGCTAGGGATTTTAATTTTGTTGCGGCAAATTCGAATCGAAATATAAAATTGTAGCGGCAAAACCTAATATTTTTTCCGTGGCTAAATCTGTAGCAAATTAGCAACGAATTTCATTTAAAATGACATTTTGAGCTATTTTAGAAAATTCGTGGCTAAATCCGTGACTAATTTACCACGAATCCTAATCTGTGGCTAATTTGCCACGGAATTAGCCACGAATTTGTATCAATGGCTAATTTGCCATGATATTAGCCACGGATTTTAATTTTGTCGCGGCAAATTTGAATCAAAATATAAAATTGTTGCGGCAAAACCTACTATTTTTTCCGTGGCAAATTTGCCACGGATTTAGCCATGAATTTAAAAACAAAAAACCAAAACACGCCTATTTGATTTTTGCCACGGATTTAGCCACGAATTTCATTTAAAATGACATACAAGTGATTTCAGCATTCTTTTAAAATTCGTGGCTAAATCTGTAGCAAATTTGCCACAGATTTAGCCACAAAATTCATTTAAAATCAAAATAGTCGTGTTTTGGGCATTCTTTTAAAATTCGTGGCTAAATCCGTGGCAAATTTGCCATGGATTTAGCCACGAATTCCATTTAAAATCAAACTAGGCGTGTTTTGGGCATTCTTTTAAAATTCGTGGCTAAATCCGTGGCAAATTTGCCATGGATTTAGCCATGAATTTCTTTTAAAATGACATAGGCGTGTTTTGAAATTTTTTTAAAAAAATCCATGGCTAAATCCGTGGCAAATTTACCATGGATTTAGCCACGAATTTCATTTAAAATCAAAATAGTCATGTTTTGGGCATTCTTTTGCCACGGATTTAGCCACGAATTTCATTTAAAATGACATAGGTGTGTGTTGGAATTTTTTAAAAAAGCCCTACATACCCCTATTTCATTTTTTTTCCTGATAATACCGTTTCAATAACAGTAATAGCAATAAAAATAATCAACAACAACAACAACAACAACAACAACGATAATAATAATAATAATAATAGTAATAATAATAATAGCAACAACAACAATACTAATAATTACGGCAACAACAATAATAATAAATATGATAACGACAATAAACTCTTGTCGTAATAATAATAATAATAATTATTATTATTATTACGACATAATTAGTAAAAAGTCTCAAAAATCTAAATCTTCATCTTCACCTTCGTCTTCATCTTGATCTTCATCTTCTTCATGAGCATCATTGTCGTCATCACCGTCATCATCATCTGTTTTAAAATCAGATTCTACAACACATTCTAAATTTGATTCGCGAATTTCAGTTAGATCTACATCTATTATTACTTCACATGGATTTCGTAGAGTTGAAATGTTATATTCCTCAGTTCGAACTGTGTTATAAACTTCCCCTTGTTGATGTGCTATATCCTTCCAGTGTTCCTCGATTTTTCTTCGTGCTTTGTTTTTACATAGAACCCACAAATCAGCTTTGTCACATTTCAAACTAGGATATGATGCATAATATACTTGAATTGTTTGTTTTGCCAACATAAATAGTTCATATTTCATATACCTGTTTTTGTTATTTATTTCAACGAAATTAAACTTCGTATGCACCTTCATTCCTTTGACAGAGTCGAACCACATGTACTTAAATAACACAATCCGCAATAATGGTCCGGGGTACTTTATCTCCATGATTTCATCCAACAAGTCATAAAAATCATCTTTTGAACTGCCATCATTGGATGACCGAATACATACACCACTATTTATTATGGCTTTTCCCATTCCATATTCTTGAGTGTGAAAATTATACCAGTTAATGAAATATGCTGGCCAAGTTCGTACTCTTGCCTTTGGACCCCATGACAGATGATATAACAATTCCTGTTCTTCAACTTGATCATGATTACTGTGAACCTAAGGTCACACATGCAAAGTCAATAATATATATTTAAATGATGTATAATATATTAATAACTTGGTTTTGGTCCATAGGCAACTTACATATGTTTGGAACCATGCTATAAATTGTTTATCGCACAAACGGTCACACTCATTTGGTAGTAGTCCATACATTGAAGTTTGAAAAATCCTATTAAGAATTTACATTAATATATTAGTAAATATTTGACACGCAATACATATATTTGCAAATATACACTTACTCAAAGTATGGCTCCATTTATAGACAGTTCAATAAAATATATGTATGGGTTGCCTGTCGTTCTTTGCCTGTTAAGTAACGAAATTTACATGTGCCACTTAAGTGACCGAGATAATTGAAAATAGAGAATGATTTGCAATTGGGATCAATGGGACCCTCATCATTTCTTCCCGCTCTCCGCCTCTTGCACTGCACGTGCGGCTCAAAATAGTATGAAGCAATTGTTGTCACTTCTTCCACAATATATGTATTACAAATTGAAACTTCAACACATGTCTTATTTTTCATTTTTTTCTTCAAATGAAATAAGAATCTAGTTGCAATAGAAAGAAGTTTATCGGAATATAATATATAATAAAGTATTTTGAAATTTATTTTAAAAAATTTTTTACCTCTCAAATGGATACATCCATCGAAATTGAATGGGACCTGCAACTTTGGCCTCATAAGGCAAGTGAATTAAGAGATGTTCCATTGAATCAAAAAATGATGGAGGAAATATCCTTTCTAAGTTGCAAAGAATAATTGGAATGCCTCTCTATAGTTTCTCCATGTGTGATGCTTTTAATACTGTTGAGCAAATATAATGAAAGATATTACTTAATTCCGTAATGGCGTCCCATACAAAGTTTAGTAGAAGTTCTTTGAAAGCTATTGGAATTAGTTTTTCCATAAATATGTGATAATCATGACTCTTTAATCCTGTTAACTTGCATTCGTTCAAATCAACATATCTCCCGATGTTCAAAGCATATCCACCAGGAAACCGCATAGATTTCAATCATTGACAAATGACTTGTCTTTGCTCCTTATCCAATGTATAAACTGCTTTTGATTTGGTGCCCCTGCTGCTTGCATCCACATCTAGTGTTGGCTGATGACAAATATCTCTCATATCTTTTCTTGTATTCAAGGTGTCTTTTGTTTTTTCAGTGACATCCATAACGGTATTTATGACATTGTCCAAAACATTCTTTTCAATGTGCATGACGTCAAAATTATGATGAATAAGATGTGCCTTTCAATATGGTAGATCCCAAAATATACTGCATTTAATCCACTTATGTATACTCCCGTACGCAATAGTTGTGCCATAAGAGTTTTCAACAATAGTTAGAAAGTCCTAGACTCGCTCCCAAATTTGATTACTGGTCAATCTAAAAGGTGGAGATGTTCTTTCGATCCTATTCTTGATGAACTCTTTTTTGTTCCTTTTGAATATATGATTCGACGGCAAAAATTGTCTGTGATAGTCAGAATAACTGGGTTTCTTACCATGTCTTAATCTGAATGACTTTGATCTCTCCAAACATATCGGATATCTTAAGATCCCAATTGTACTCCATCAAGATAACATTTCATAAGCTGGAAAGTCATTCATCGTTCAAAGAAGAGCAGCCTTTATTACAAATGTTTGATAAGTATAAACATCATACGTGTCGGCACCTTCATCTCATAGCCATTGTAACTCTTCAATCAATGGCTGTATATAAACATTTATCAACTTTTTCGGATTTTACGGGCCAGGCACGATCAATGTCAAAAACATATAAAATGTCTTCATGCACATATTCGGGTGGAAGATTGTACGGAGTTAAGATAACTGGCCAACATGAATAACTTTTTTCTGATTTCCTAAATGGGGCAAATCTATCAGCACAGAGACCTAACCTGATGTTTCGAGACTCTATTGCAAACTCAGGGTATGTTCTATCAAAATGTTTTCATGCTTCTGCATCTGAAGGATGACACATTAGACCTTCTTCTGTTTTATGATTTGCATGCTAAGTCATGTGTTTAGCAGTGGCTTGAGACGCATAAAGCCTTTGCAATCTGGGGATTAAGGGCAAATAAAACATTTGCTTGTATGGTTTATGCTTATGATTACGACCCTGCCTCTTGTTAATTTTGTACCTAGGTTGGCTACAAAATTTGCAAGATTCTGCATTTTCATCATCTCTCCAATATAACATACAACCCCTACTACAAACATTAATCCTTTCAACTGAAAGACCTAAGTTATCCATTAACTTCTTCATATCGTAAAAATTACTTGGTATGATATTATCACGATGCATTGTTTTCCGCATTACTTTAACAAAAGAATTGAAGCAATTCTCAGACACATTATGCTCTGTCTTGATATTTAATAATATTGCTGTCACTGATAACTGAGTGTGGTTGTCACAACCTGCTTATAAAAGTTCATCTGCTGCTTCAACACTTCCCAAAACTGATTAGATGGAAAAGTTTCATTACACATATTTTCACAATAACCTGTTACTTCTATTTCTTCCAATTGATCAAGTGTAAGAGTAAAATTAGTACTTGCATGATTCGAATTTGACACAACATTCTGACCAGCTGCATCAATGATCATCATTTGGTATGGATTCAATTGGTCATAATAGCTATATTTTTCCCTAACTAAAAATTGGTTACTTATTCGATATCCTTCATAAGAAATAAATGGTTTATCATGGCAAGTCCAATTATAGTAGTTCGGAGTAAACCAAAATCTACAAAGATGTTTTTTAACTTTATCACACACATGAAAATTATCATTACTGTACTTGTTACACGGACAACGTAATTTATTTTCATTCATTAACTCATATTTACTACTAGCAAAGTTCAAAAATAGTTCCAACCCAGTACGAAACTTATCGGTTAATCCTCGATGTCTAGGTAAGTTTTTATTATACATCCACGCCCTGTCTCTTTGCATTGTGTCTATATAAAAATAAAAAAATCATGTAAAATATCAAAACCATAAAATTTTCTTAATTAAAACCATAAAATTCTAAAAATTAAAATTTTATTTTGACAAAACAATTACTTTGAAATTGAAAAAAATGAAAAAATTACCATGTTAAGAAGACTTATCCAAGTATTTGATCGAAATCTTTATAGTAGAAAGTGCTCAATTTGATGAGAATTACAACGTTCACTTCATCTGCGAGACTTTCAGATGGACACGTACCTAAAAAAAAAATAACTTCAGATTTTTTTTAAATAATTTTTTTTTCGATATTATTTTTTCTAATATTTTTTTTGATTTTTTTTTTGAAAATTTTTTTCCTGGGCATTTTTTTTTCGCCGGTCCGGCAACCGGTTGAGGTCGATCATGGGCGAGGTCACCTCGTTGACCATGGCTGCCGCTTGACAGATCTGGGCGAGGCTGAGCGGCCATGGTCACCGCTAGACGTCGTCGCATAGATCTAGTCGACAAGGTCGAGCGGCGCAGTCCGCCCATGGTTGCCGCTCGACCTCGCCGCACAAATCTGCGACGAGGTCGAGTGGCAGCCACCGGCGAGGCCGCTGGACCTCGCCCAGATCTGGGCAAGGCTGCGTGGCCTTGCCATGGCCGCCACTCGACCTCACCGTAGATTTGTGCGGCGAGGTTGAGCAGCGGCCATGGGCGAGACCGCTCGACCTCTCCGCAATGGCGAGGTCTAGCGGCAGTGGCCATGGCGAGGCTGCTCGGCCTTGCCCATGGCCGGTGAGGTCGCACCGATCGTCAGACCGGCGACGAAGTTAAGAAAAAAAAAAGAGATAAAAAGGTTTTGCGACGAATTTAGCCACGCCACTTACCAGCTGAAAAGTTTTACTGAAACTGATTTGCGCATGTGTAGAGAGGTTTATTGAGAGAAATGAAAGAGAGAGAGGGAGAGAGAACAACAAACATGGATATGAGCAGGGAGAGAGAGAAATTGGGGGTAGGGGTATATTACAAGTAGCGAGGCGGAGAATTAGCGACGATTTTATTTTCTGTCGCAAATTAGTGATGAATTAATTTTTCGTTGCAAATTGTGTTGCAAAATTAGCGACGAAAAAAATAAGTCGCTAACTCTATCGCAAATTAACAACGAATAGTTTTTTGTTGCAAAATCCATTGCAAATTAGCGATGGATTTTTTCTGTCGTAAATTCCATCGCAAATTAATGAAGAATTTTTTTTCGTGGCAAATTTCATCGCAAATTTGCGACGACATTTTTTCCCCTCGCAAATTAGCAATGGAAAAAAAATTTGTTGCGAATTCCGTTGCAAATTAGCAACAAATTTTTTTTTCATGGTAGATTCCGTCGCAAATTAATGACGACATTTTTTTCCGTCGCAAATTTGCCACGAATTTTTTTCGTGGCAAATTCCGTTGCAAATTAGCGACGGATTATTTTCTGTCACAAAATTTGTTGCAAATTTGCCACGAATTTTTTTTTCATCGGAAATTAGTGACGAAAAATTATCCGTCGCTAATTTGCCACGAAAAAAAAAATTCGTCGCTAATTCCGTTGCAAATTAGCGACGAAAAATTATTCGTCGCTAATTTCTGTAGCTAAATCTTTGTTTTTTTGTAGTGCAGTGAGTGCCACCACATGCCCTTTCTGCTTCAAGCACTGGACCATCAAAAGCTTATCAAATAGGGACGATCTAGCCATTACCTGGATTTTCTCGATTGCTGCCATTCTCGGTTCGGGCAAGTAGTTGCGGAACTAAGCGCCCTCTACTATGGCTTCGTGTTCTAGATCTTCGTCTGGATTGAGTATTCCACATTCCAAGGCTATAGCTCTTGCAGTGTGCGCGTTGTCTCCTGTGATCATCTTGATGTTCACTCCGGCGCTTCTACAAGACACCACTGCCCTTCTCACGCCCGGTCTGCATGAATTCTTTATCCCAATTATCCCCAACAATGAAAGTCCATCTTCCTCAAGTCTCGCATGAACTTGAGCGAGTGAGCCATTGAACTTTTTGTAGGCGAATGCGATGCAGCGCAGGCTTTTGTCTGCCATATTTTTTATGATTGTCCCGAACTCAGACCTTGTTTCATCAGTCATGACATTCACTGTCCTACTTTGGCTATAATAATCTGAACACAATGCCAAGATCATCTCAGCAGCTCCCTTCCAGTGTATGTGAACGACCTGCTCTCCTCTCATCCAAACAGCGACCACGCTTCTCTTTTCTCCGAATCGAATGCCTTGACTTGGATCATCTCCCATTCTTGCTTCAGTTGATCCGTCTTCATACCCAATTTGGACACACCCCAAGAAAGCATCGCCTTCTCGGTCGGGCTACCAAAAATTTCAGGAACTGATGCCGAAGGTCGCATGTGGACGGTACCTGTTGTGTTCATTGGGATTCCTTGTAGTAGGACTTCAAGGATGCTGGCAGCTATTTCTCTGGATGCATCTGCACTCACATGTTCTTTCCCCATCAATAACTCCGTCACCCTCATCTCGTTTAACGTGAGAGTCCCGATTTTATCCGTGCAGATCGTTGTGGCAGAACCCATGGCTTCACAGGCAGAGAGCTTCCGTACCATGGCGTTGTCGCCCATCATGCGCTTCATGGAGTAGGCCAGCGTCAAAGTGACGACCAAAGGCAAGCCCTCAGGTACAGCCACCACCACAATGGTCACTGCCGCAGCAACTATGCGCACGACCGCGTCCATCACGTCCCCCGAGTTGCTCTTCCCGCTGGTGAACTCTCTGTGTCCGGCCTCGTCTTGGGTGTGTCCGGTGAAGTAGCGTATCATCAAGACGAGAAATACCAGTACGGCTGCCAACAGCCCAACCTTCCCGATGAAGGAAGTCAACTTGTTTAGACGGGCTTAGAGCGGGGTCTCTTCATCAAAGTTGCGGCTCACGGAACTCATCATCTCTCCCTATTTAGTGTTCATGCAGACCGAAACGACCATCATGCGCCCGTAGCCGTCTATAACTTTTGTGCCCGAGAGCAAGAAAGGATTCTCGCTGGAGACTTCGATGTGATCGCTTTCGCCAGTCATGCTAGACTCATCAACCTTCAGGGATCCATAAACAACCCATCAGCCGGAACCTGGTCGCCAATCTTCAGGCACACGACATCGCCTATGACGATATCAAATATAGAAATCAGTTGCCTCTTGCCATCTCTCACAACCTCCACTCTTATGTTGCTGCTTTCTTTTGAAAGTTTCCGGAACTGCCTTCTTTGCTTATAGTTGCTGAGAGCAGAGACGACGACGACTAGAAATATGGCGATGATAATACTCCCACCATCATGCCAACCTTCTTTAAGGCCGTGTTGTTTGATACCAAATACTAAAGACAGAACATCGGATGCCATGGGAATGATTATGGTCATCTCTTTGAATGGAGCAAGCACAAAACCGAGAAAGTTCTTCCCCAGAGGCTTATTGTACTTATTCGCACCGAAAACATCGGTTCGCTGCATGAGGTCAGTTTCATCCCCGCTCAAGCCCTTCTCGGGACTTGTCATGAGAATCGAAGCGAGTCGTTTTACGCCACCAAGTCGAGCAAGAGATTCTAAACTTTTCTCTCTCACCATGTTACTCAGGATCTTCGGGTCGATGTCTCGAAGCGAAGGGTGATCTCCTACGCGCGGATTACCATCACGCTCGAGGTCGACGTCGATGGCAACGTAAGAGAGCGAGCACAACAGGTCCGTCTTCTTCCCGAGGACTTGTTTCGACATGGACTCAAGAGCCCACGTGAAGTAAATGACCGTGAAAGCCAAGCGCCGCCGTCGCCTGTGGAGGATCCTCGTTGGGCTATCGCAGTGGTTGAGTGCGGCATCGGTCACCGCTTCGCTAGGTTTACGAAACCTCAAAGGCGACATGGATGAGCAAACAGGAAGAGAAGACGAAAGGGTCTGGTAGGATTAGCAGCAAAACGAGTCAGGGTTCAGAGGATTGGAGGTGATGAGTCTTGAGGAAGTCAAAACACTGATTGACTTTGGGTTGAACTGAGGGATTTGCTTGGTTTTGCCTGGTTTTTGAGAGCTTGTGTTGTCAGCTACACATATATAGAGTCCTGCATGAGCCAGTTCATGGGAAAGTTCATTGTTGCTTCTTTGAATTAGACTTCGCAAACCAACACGGATAGCTATCTTTGATGTGTTCTTTCCCTTTTTGGGGCCACATTATTTCTTGGGTATTTTGTCTTATTCTTACACTTTAATAATTTCTAACTCACCTTCTCAGAAATTGCAACTCTTATTAGGTTATAGCCAAAGGATTCGGTAGAACCTAGCTAGGTAGCCCTTTTGAAGTTCTTCCAAACGGTGATGACAAATGTTGCAAATTGAAAGCAGTGGATTCCCACGCACAAGTGGGAATAAGTGGGAATATCTTTCAAATGAATTGTTGAATGCTTTCTTTGTCACGTGCGATCCACACAGGTAATCGTCGTATATTAAAAATATAAATTTCTCATTTAATATCGTCTCGAAATGTTGAGTACAACAAAATTGGATATAATGGGCCTGTACAACAAAAAATGGATATTTGAATAAGTAAATCATATTTAATCATTGCTACGAATCTAACCTTATCACTCTTTATATTAATTTTATATGTTAGTTTTAATATACTTAGAATTGCTTATCAAAATAATAAAAAAAAATTGGAGGTGATTGACTCGGATCGATAAATATATAATAGTGCTTTTGTAGCATTTAAAAGTGTGCTATAGACCGAAGAGGAGACCATCTGACGTTACCGCCAGCGTATGTGCGAAGAACGTGTGTTAAGGGCAAGATTTGCATTACTTTAGTATCTTGTTTGTCATCTTCAATGTCACACGCTTCCTTTGCTTAGCACGTCACGATCGATACCTTTCTCGTACCTTTAATTATCTTTTTCTTCTCCCTATCTTTCCAACCAACTTTCCACCGTCAATCGTGAAACATACTTCAAAAGCTCCATCTTGATTTTTATTTGGACATCGGGATCATGAGATATAATACTTTCAAAGAGAATTCTCTCTTTTTGGAGAAAATAAAGATACATGGAGTATTGAGAGTGCGAAGTATGTCAGTACTGGTACGTTAAAATAATAAAAACATCCTTGGAACTTGCTCTATAGGATGGGGACGGGCCGTGAATGCTCTTGCAGGAGCTTTGGCTCCCCTCTTTTGGTGAGGTTTCCTCTTAACCGAATACCAAAGATTCAAAGGAAGCACCTGGTGAAGAGCCGGGATCATGGCCGGTCCAACCCCTCGCAATCACAACCACTTTAGAACCCAAAGGAGAATGTCTTCTTCCATAAATAGGGAAATTGATCTAATTCTCTTTTCTCTTTACCTGCGGCAGGAATCGATATTTGGACAGCAGTAGATCAAGATATGCTACGAGCGGAAGTCGTGAGAAAAAGTCC
This sequence comes from Syzygium aromaticum, assembly GCA_024500025.1. NCBI lineage: Eukaryota > Viridiplantae > Streptophyta > Magnoliopsida > Myrtales > Myrtaceae > Syzygium > Syzygium aromaticum. Next base: position 35,410,975 of record CM044892.1, read on the forward strand.
CGGTCCTCTAGCGTCTTTCCACTTCGGTCGTTCTGGGACAAACACTTCACCTAATGATCACTAATTATCAATTTATCTCTAAGGCGGAACACTCCCCCAACGATATATTTTTGCATCCCACGTGGATGTGATTGACTCGGTCCGTGTAATTCTGGATCTAGACGAGCATTTGCCAGTAATCTTTACGCTGGAAAGTCCTGTCACTTTCATGACAATTTTTCCATGCAAATGATGCTTGGATGGAAAATCCACAAAGCGTGAACGTTGGGTTTGAGAAAGTTTAAAGTATATACAAAACAGAATGTTTTTTGGTTGATTTTCATCTTTTGCCATCGGAGATGTCCATAGTTAATTACGAGAAAACGATGGGAGTTTATAAAAACAAGTGACGAGTATTCATTGTCACTTATGAAATCCTAAGTCAAGGTCACTAATACCGGAAAAATTTTCCAAAAAATCATAAATCTGTTGCATTTTTGTTAATTCAGTTTTAAACATTTTAATTTTGACAATTGAGTTATAAACCTTTTCACTTCTTGCCAATTGAATCCATCTGATCAATTTTGATCGAAAATCACTAAAGTGGACGTCGGCCGGTATATGTGGTGCTAACATGAATAATTTTTAATAATATTTTAATAATTTTCAAATATTTTTTATTTTTTCTTTTTCATTATTTTTCCTCCCCTTCTTCCTCCTCCAGTTGATAGCCCCACCTCGACAACCGGCTAGAGGGGAGGGCTAGTGAGAGGCTAGGCTCGCCTGAGACCTTCTCGGCCAGCAACTTGGGAATATATCCAGGACGTCATTAAATGTTACCTCCATAGTCACGGAGCGAAGAAAAGTCGGTTTGTTTCACACTCCCTAAGTTAATGTTTCAAATTGGGACTATATTGGGCAGATTATTTCTATTTTTCTTGCTGCATTATTATCATTTCTCATCAAAATAGATTAATTCTACTTCTACCCCACTACCTTCACATACTTGGCGGAATTCCTTTTACCTTTCTGTCAGTTTATGCTATTTTGTCACCACTATTTTGCTCTCTCTTACTTTAACCCATGGGTACTTAGACTCTGTTTGTTTCGCAAAAAATGAATGATTTGAAAAATATTTTCTTAAAATAATTGCTAATATCACTTACAAAAATGAACGAACGAAAAAAAAACTTCATCATCCATGAAAATATTTAGACATAAAATTATTGTCGATAATGAAAAAATTTTCCATTGATTAATTTTTTCAAGTGATATAACTTATTGTTTGTACGAAAATATTTTCCAAATTATTCATTTTTTGCGAAAGTACGTTTGTTTCCTGAAAAGCAAATGATTTGATATTTGACGAATTAGGAACAAAATGTGGAATTTGATGGATGGGGAATTGCACATGAGAAATAAACCAGAGCAGAATTCAAATTCAATTCCATATTAAATTGTGCATTTCAAAAAACTTAAACTCATAGGTGGAGAGACCACGTGCCGTAGACGAGTGATGCGAGATATTTTCGTATAGCTATCTCTTCGTACGGAAAGAACTCGAATATCATATGTAGAGTTCGATACAAATTTATCAACAAAGGATTAAAAAGAAAAAAAAAGAAGAGAAATTTCTTTTCTAAGAAGGACGAGATAACAAATCCAAATATTGCTACGTTTTTAGTCGAGTCGAGTCACATGGGGTTGCCTGGCTCGACAAGAGCCTTATGCAGCGAACCAATGTTTTCGGTGAACTCAAATAGAGCGATATGTTGTTGAATAAAATATTGTGTGACGTGCTGTAAACGATTGTTGTACTTACAAAGGTGTCCGGGTGTGAGAAAACGGGGGCCACCCTCCGGTTTTTAAATATATCCACAATCATAAGTACGTGTGAACTGATCCTCTTCTAAGTTTCACAACCATAGAAAGTTTGGGCCAACATTCTTTTTTATTTAAATTTATGACTCAAAAGGTCGTCAACATGAGGAAACGAGAACTCCCCTTGATTGGTGGGTGGCTAAAGTTGCCGCGTGTGATGATCAACCTGGCAGAAAAGTTGAAGGAGGAAGAATTAAAAGGGATGATGAGGGAGGCGGATTTGGACAGCGATGGCCGACTTAATTACGAAAACTTTATGGCCAGATGCCGCTCCTGCACTACTTCGTCTAAATTTGCAAGTTTTGCCGACGGGTTCTTGCCACGTCCAACGAATTGTAGTCATTAGAACAACAATCCTGCGGTGAAATTTAGCCCGCTGCTCGGTGTCATGTTGAGTGAAGTCATCACCGTCGTTGTGGCCGACAATCGCCGTAACAATAGCCCCAATCGACTCTCAAGCCCACAGCTTTTCTATATACTCAGCGTGCATGGAGGTAAAAGCTGAGTCACAGAAGACCACGTGAATGTTTTTGGAGCTAAAACTTTATGGCCAGATTTTTATGTCCTTTATATTGAGGTAAAAGGACACTACAAATACCATAAATTATGTATGGATGACACTTTGATGCTATAACTTTTTTTCGGAATACTTTTGTGCCAAGTCGAAGAAAAAGAAATCACTTAAATGCCAATTTGGCCGGAAATCCGACGTAGCATTTTTTATTAATTTATGATACCGATGTGGCTTACCGGAGGATGAGTCAGAGTGTACAGTCAGCATTTTTTTTATTTTAAATAATTTTTTTCTTTTTTTTCCTCTTCTTTCCTTTTTCCTTTCTTTTTTTTTTTTCTTTTCTCCTCTGGCCGGCCAGTTGCCAGCAGCCGGGCCGGCCACCGACGAAGCCCGGAAAGAGCTAGGCGAGGGTGGCCTTGCCCATGGCCAGCAAGGGGCAACCTCGCCAGATCTGGGTGAGGTGACCCTCGCTGGCAATTGGTGAGGCCGCCCCTTACCGACCATGGGCGAGTCGCCAGTCTTTGGCAAGGGTCGCCTCGCCCATGGCCAGTGAGGGGCGGCCTCGCCTGTCGTCGGTGAGGGTCGCCTCGCCCAGATTTGGCGAGACCACTCCTCGCCGGTCATGGGCAAGGATCGCCTCGCTTAGATTTGGTGAGGCTGCCCCTCGCCCATGGCCGATGAGGGGCGGCCTCACCTGTCGCCAGCTAGGAACGAGCGCGGTTTCAAGGTAGAACTGGGAACTGGAGAACCGGACTCGGTGGATCTGGTTCGATTCCAAGTTTTATGGACAGAGGGTCCGGTTTCTGGTTCCCCATTTTTAGGAGCCGGCTGTTCCAGTTCCAGTTCCCGATTTCTATAAGAACCGGAACCCGTATCGAGAACCAGAACCGAAACCAAAAACATAAACTTATTATTTAGAAACCCTAATTACCAAATGCTCGCTTCTCCTCGTGAATCACCCGATCCTCTAACATCGTCCCTCGGCTCTCCTTGCTCTGTTTGGCCTTCGCCTCGGCTCTTCCTTTGCCTTCATCAACTGCGGTCTGGCTCGTCTGCGATGGAGGTGGGCTTTGCTTCACTGCTTCAAGCTACATCCTTTGTCTTCGTCTTCGTTCGGGCTTACGCGCCGCACTCTCACCCTCTTGAGCTCGTTGTCTCGGCTCTTCCTCCTCTCATCTCTCTGCAAGATCGGTGTTGCTTCTCGCCGGGCGTGGTTCCTCTCCGGGCATGGTTCATATCAACCTCCGAGTTTGAAAAAAAAAACTGGTAACGCGCTTGTTCTTTTTCTTTATTTGGGTTGCGCTCAGGGGAGGGGATAGGGGGGAAGGAGGGTTGGAATTCAATTATTCAACTTTTGAATGTTTCAGACCCCAGACCCAAATCCACATAACAAATACTTCCACATAAGTTACATAGATTTATTTTTGATTTGAACAGAACTGAAGAATAGTACTTGCAATTTTCATGTTGTTTGGGTGTCTATGGGGACTCGGGGAACGCAAAGTAGACATTACTATGCCAGAGAGCGTACATAAGTCATTCCAAAAAAACAATGAGCAGACTCATCCGGTATCTAACATCTCGGGGAAGCAAGTGATTGTTTCTGTGTTTTTTTCTAGATTTTGTTCGATTGCGCTACTGTGGAGGTTTCTCTGAGCATTGATTCGGGAGGAAACTTGTAGCTTGTAGACATAACTTCCTCGCGATGTAGATAAGAGGCAGAAATTCTTTGCACCACTTAATGTAGGAATTTTTGTTTGCTGGTTGATATGTGATCATTTTAAGTGTAACATCACCTTCTACTCATAATTTGTTCGAACAACGTGCTTTCATTGTTCATGCCATTTTGGATATTTTCATTATCTTGCTGCTTTCCTCCTCAATAATTGTTACTTATTTTTTTCCTTTTGGCTTGCACTAGTTCTTAAGGCCCCTTTCACATTATTCTCAGGGTATGCCAACCAGCTTAACTGTATAGTGTGCACTGTCTGCTGGAGAGATAAAATTCTAATGGGGAGATTAATTAATTCTGTGATGATAGAAAAAAGAAAAGATTTCACTAACTGAGAAAGAGTTGAACAGTTGAGGTGCGCATTTTTTCTATGTTTGGGGATGATTCCACTACAAGTGTAAAGTTACATAGTGCTTGGCTATGGTGATGTAAAGACTGGATCTAAACTTATGTAGGGCATGCATCTTGTCATTTTTATGCCAATATTGGAACTTCAAATTTATGTTTGGCTGCAGCATCTTGCTAAAGTGTGGTTATTAAAATTCCCATTTGTCAAACATGTTTTTACATGGCATAAAATACTATAGTTGGGAGAATTGAGACAAGACAATTGAAAATTTCTTCTCATTTCATCTGCACTTAATTTATAGTATGTCTCATAAGGTCGTCTTTCCATTTTACTCTTTTGTTTTGATTTAGGCACTATCTTCTTGACTTGATGAGAGTAACTCCTCGTGTTGCAAACTATACTGGACCTGGATCTCGATTTTGTATTTTGAAACAGGAACTAGTCATAGCTTTTTGCCAGGTAGCTCATGCTATTACTGTAGTTAAGTGGTTCAGCCATCTTCATAATTTCTTACTTAAAATTTTTCTATTGAGAAGGCCTAGGCTGCAGGGAGATCAAAACAGAGTTCAAACTTTGATATTTTCTGTGACTCACCAACTGATTCTTTAAGAGTTGCCAGAGATAACGAGCTTGGGAATGTTGATGCTGGTGTTGGAGGATTTTTCGATAGTAAGGTAGTTACCCTATCTTTCCCCTTCAATTGGTATTGGGCAATTATAGTTTAGTTCTATCTAGGCATTTGTAAACTTTGCATTATATCCCATGAATATCATATCAGGGCATTGTGTATGTATCATTCATATGATCTACTATTGCATTTATTTTCGTTTTGTTTAATTCAAAACAAAATTAAAAAAAAAAAGAACCTGTTGGAATCTGGAACTGACCTTGGAACCTGTGATAGGGTAGGTTTCAAGTTCCACGTTTCGACAGGTAGGTTCCAGGTTCTAGGTAGAACTTATCCGGAACCTGAGACTGCTCACCCCTATTGCCAGCGAGGGTCGCCTCGCCCAGATCTAGCGAGGCTGCCCCTTGCCGGCCATGAGCAAGGCCGCCTCTCGCTTGGCCCTTCTCGGGTTTCGCCGGTGGTCGGGCCGGCCATCGGCAATCGGCCGATGAAGGGAGAAAAAAAAAAGAAAAGAAAGGAAAAAGGAAAGAAGAGGGAAAAAAAAGGAAAAAATTATTTAAAATAAAAAATGCTGATTATACAGGCTGACTCATCCTCTAGCGAGCCACGTTGATGTCAAAAATTAATAAAAAATGCCACGTTAGATTTCCGGCTAAATTGGCACTTAAGTGATTTCTTTTCCTCCGACTTGGTATCAAAGTGATCCGAAAAAAAGTTATGGCACCAAAGTGTCCTCCGTACACAACTTATGGCACTTCTGGTGTCCTTTTGCCTTTATGTTGATATCCAGTTTCTACCGAACAATGGATAAGATATGATATAAAAATATTCGATTTTAAATTCGCAGTTCAGCAAATAATGGATAGGATATGAAAAAACCTATGGATTTCTTATTCTATCCCATCCTGACTAGAAATCCGGATGACTAAACGCAACTTTAGGGTTCCTAAGGGATTTGGGCAAGAGATCGATGGATTTGGGACTAGAAGGAAGCTCAACTGCATGCACCCTTTTTGAAAATTCAAGATTTTATTTTTTAAAATTTGAATTCTAGAGTCTACATTAGTGCCAGCGTTGATTGGGTATCCACGTAAGCATTTTCATGCTAAATTGGTCGGAAGGATTGAGTTGGCAAATCATTAAAAGGTTTAAAACTGAATTAGCAATGATCGCCCACCGTCCAAGGTGGCACTTGGCCTTCACAATCATTTACTTCACAAGGGCTCTCGAGTCCATGTCGAAACAAGTCCTAGGGAAGAAGACCAACTTGTTGCACATGCTCTCTTACATTGCCATCGACGTCGAACTCGGAAGGGATGATAACCCACGCATAGGAGATCGCCCTTTGCTTCGAGACGTCGACCCGATGATCCCGAGTAACATGGTAGAGAGAGAAGGTTAGAATCTCTAGCTCGACTTGGTGGCATAAAACCACTCGCTTTGATTCTCATGACAAATTCCGACAATGGCTTCAGCAAGGATGAAACCGTCCTCATGCGGCGAACCAATGTATTTGGTGAACTCAAATAGAGTGACGCGTCGTTGAATAAAATAAATAATGTCGAGCCTAACAAGAAAAAAACGCACCCTCTAATTGTTTATCTATTGTGCATTTCGCGTGTATTTTAGAGGCATTATCATGTATTATCTTATTTGTGATTTCTTGCCAAGTCTCGACCATCGAAGGGGCTAAACTCTAGTCCGACGTTAAACAAAATTCCGATTTTGCTCCCTAAAAATTTGAAAAAGTTAGAAATTTAAAGAACAAAAGGAGGAGAGATGCCTAAAGAAATTAGAGATACCGCAGGCGTACGCCCAATAAAGAAAAATTTCCACCTTTTTTGTCGGACGAACACAACAGTGACGGTCCACCGCGTATAATAAAGAAAATATTCGGTTAAAATGATAGGAGAAAAAAGAAAAAAGAAAAAGAAAAAGACAAGGTTGTAACTTGTGCCTATAATAGTACGCTCCAATAAATTCAAGTGGATCCAAAATGGGAAACGAAGAAATTCACAGTAAGTTTCGCAAGAACAAAACAAACATGAATACCGTCCCATTAGGTTATTTACGTGATAGTCTTTATAGTAATTTCCCAAATTCTCGACCTTACAACAAAAACCGCTTTGCCTACTTCGTGAACAAACATGTGTATATATATATATATATATTTTTGTCTTTTGGACCAAAGGCAGCATCTAGCTTTCACACTGTTTTTTTTTTTTGGGTAAGGTAATCTAGCTTTCACACTGTTTTTTTTTTGGTAAGGATCTAGCTTTCACACTGTTCGTCTCTTTCGAAACCAAAAAGTGTGATGGATTTGCCATTAGTGGAGAATGATTTACCATATGTTCAATAAAGACTGACCATCTTCATGGGATTTAAATATGTAGCCAAACGTATTGAGGTATCATCTTGGGAGGCACTTGTAATGCATAAAATATCGTCGGTTCAGGACGCGCCTTCTCTGCGGGAAAAGAACTACTTTTTGCCCTGGACTGGAATGCACTTAACAAGCCAACCAATCGGCCAAGACAAAGCAGCGAGTCCGATGCAAGCACCCCATTGTCCCCAGCCTAGCCTCTCGGTGTTGGCAAACTGGTTCAGAAGCTCCACCATCACCACCTGAAGAATTATCGTCATGCTCACGATGCCCAAGAACAACTTGTTCTTATGTATCCCTTTGAATACGTTCTTGTCCTCCAGCTTCCTGGCGTTAAATACGTTGAAGACCTGGCAGAGGATGAAGCAGTTGAAAATAATTGTGTCCATCACTTTCTCGTCCACTCCAAAGATGGAACTCCCCTTGAATTGCAGGGTCAGGAGGACAATAACTTGGTACAAGGCCTGAGTTGTGAGATTCCTCCACATAACTCCGTTGATAAGAGTCTCGGTTCGTCCAATAGGCGGCTTTTGCATGAGATCATTTGTGGGTTGCTCCGTGGCCAACGCCAAAGCTCCCAGAGTGTCCATAATCAAGTTCACCCAAAGAAGCTGGACCGCCGTCAAAGGGACATTGCCGGAAGAGACAGAAACAACAAAGTTGATGACGAGGGCGGCCCCATTCACCGTGAGATGAAACTGAATCGACTTTTGAATGTTGGTGTGGACGCACCGCCCCCACCTCAGTACAGTCACGACGGAGGCGAAATTGTCATCCAGGATGACAATGTCTGAGCTCTCCTTTGCCACCTCAGTGCCTTGGATTCCCATGGAGAGGCCGATATCTGCTTCTTTTAAGGCTGGCGCGTCATTCGTGCCATCGCCGGTGACTGCCACCACATGCCCTGTCCGCTTCAAGCACTGCACCATCAAAAGCTTATCAAATGGGGATGATCTAGCCATTACCCGGATTTTCTCGATTGCTGCCATTCTCTGTTCGGGCGAGTAGTTGTGAAACTGAACGCCCTCTACTATGGCTTCGTGTTCGAGATCTTCGTCGGGATTGAATAGCCCACATTCCAAGGCTATTGCTTTTGCAGTGTGCACGTTGTCTCCTGTAATCATCTTGATGTTTACCCCTGCGCTTTTACAACACACCACTGCCGTTTTCACGCCTGGTCTGCATGGGTCCTCAATGCCCACTATCCCCAACAATGTAAGTCCATCTTCCTCAAGTCTCCCATGAACTTGAGCAAGTGAGCCATTGAACTTTTTGTAGGCGAATGCGATGCAGCGCAGGCTTTTGTCTGCCATATTTTTTATGAATGTCCCGAACTCAGACCTTGCTTCATCAGTCATGACATTCACTGTCCCGCTTTGGCTATAATAATCTGAACACAATGCCAAGATCATCTCAGCAGCTCCCTTCCAGTGTACGTGAACGACCTGCTCTCCCCTCATCCTCACAGCAACCCCGCTTCTCTTTTTCTTGGAATTGAACGCGTCGACTTGGATTATCTCCCATTCTTGCTTCAGTTCATCCATCTTCATACCCAATTTGGACACACCCCAGGAAAGTATCGCCTTCTCAGTCGGGCTGCCTAAAATTTCAGGAACAGATGCAGAAGGTCGCATGTGGACGGTACCTGTTGTGTTCATCCCGATTCCTTGTAGTAGGACTTCAAGGATGCTGGGAGCTATTTCTCTGGATGCATCTACACTCACATTTCCTTTCCCCATCCATAAGTCCGTCACCCTCATCTCGTTTAACGTGAGAGTCCCGGTTTTATCCGTGCAGATTGTTGTGGCAGAACCCATGGTTTCACAGGCAGAGAGCTTCCGGACCATGGCCTTGTCACCCATCATGCGCTTCATAGAGTAGGCCAGTGTCAATGTGACGGCCAAAGACAAACCCTCAGGTATGGCCACCACCACAATGGTCACCGCCGCAGCAACTATGTGCACGACCGCGTCCATCACGTCCCCCGACTTTGTCTTACCGCTGGTGAATTCTCTGCGTCCGGCCTCGTCTTGGGTGTGTCCCGTGAAGTAGCGGATCATCAAGACGAGAAGTACCAGTACGGCCAGCAACAGCCCGACCTTTCCAATGAAGGAAGTCAACTTGTTTAGACGGGCTTGGTGCGGGGTCTCTTCATCTAAGTCATGGCTCACGGAGCTCATCATCTTACCCCACGCAGTGTTCATGCCGACAGAAGCGACCATCATTCGACCGTGGCCGTCTATCACTTTGGTGCCCGAGAGCAAGAAAGGGTTCTCGCTGTAGACTTCGATGTGATTGCTGTCACCAGTCATGCTAGACTCGTAAACCCTCAGGGAATGGCCATCTACAAACAACCCATCAGCCGGAACCTGGTCGCCAATCTTAAGAAACACGACATCGCCTACAACGATATCGAATATGGAGATTGGTTGCCTCCTGCCATCTCTCACAACCTCCGCTCTTATGTTGCTGCTCTCTTTTGAAAGTTTCAGGAACTGCCTTCCTTGCTTATAGTTGCTGAGAGCAGAGACGACGACGACCAGAAAGATGGCGAAGATAATACTCCCACCATCATGCCAACCTTCTTTAAGGCCGTGTTGTTTGATACCAAATACTAAAGACAGAACATCGGATGCCATGGGAATGATTATGGTCATCTCTTTGAATGGAGCAAGCACAAGACTGAGAAAGTTCTTCCCCAGAGGCTTGTTGTACTTATTCGCACCGAAAACATCGGTTCGCTGCATGAGGTCAGTTTCATCCCCGCTCAAGCCCTTCTCGGGATTTGTCATGAGAATCGAAGCGAGTCGTTTTACGCCACCAAGTCGAGCAAGAGATTCTAAACTTTTCTCTCTCACCATGTTACTCAGGATCTTCGGGTCGATGTCTCGAAGAGAAGGGTGATCTCCTACGCGCGGATTACCATCACGCTCGAGGTCGACGTCGATGGCAACTTAAGAGAGTGAGCGCAACAGGTCCGTCTTCTTCCCAAGGACTTGTTTCGACATGGACTCAAGAGCCCTCGTGAAGTAAATGACCGTGAAAGCCAAGCGCCACCGTCGCCTGTGGATGATCCTCGTCGGGCTATCGCAGCGGTCGAGAGCAGCATCGGTTGCCGCTTCGCTAGGTTTACGAAGCCTCAAAGGCGACATGGATGAACAGCAGGAAGAGAAGACGCAAGGGTCCGGTTGGATTAGCAGCAAAACGAGTCAGGGTTCAGAGGATTGGAGGTGATGAGTCTTGGGGAAGTCCGAAACACTGATTGACTTTGGGTTGAACTGAGGGATTTGCTTGGTTTTTGAGAGGTTGTGTTGTCAGCTGCATATATAGAATCCTGCACGAACAAGTTCATGGGAAAGTTTTTTTTTTTTTTTTTTGGTAAGGACAAGTTCATGGGAAAGTTCGTTGTTGCTTCTTTGAATTAGACTTCGTCAACCCACACAAATCGGTACCGATGCGTTCCTTCGCTTTCTGGGGCCACATTATTTCTTGGGTAATTTTGTCTTATTCTTCCACTTGAATAACTTTCTAACTCACTCACGTTCTCAGAAATTGCCACTCCTAATGGCTTCTCGCCGAAAGGATTCGTTAAAGCCTACGTACCCCTTTTGAAGTTATTCCAAACGGTGATGACAAATGCCGCAAATTGAAAGCAACGTATCCTAGCAAGTGGGAATAAGTGGAAAAGATCTTTCAAATGAATTTATAAGCGTTTTTTTCGCCATGCGCGTCCGCACAAATCAATTATCGCAAATCAAAAGCATGAATTTCTCATTTAATATCATTTCGAAATGTTGGATAGAATAAAATCGGATATAATTGATCTATATAATAAAAAATAGATACTTTGATAAGTAAATCATATTTAATAATTGCTACGAATCTACCCTTATCACTTTTTAAGTCAATTTTATATGTTGGTTTTATTATACATAGAATTGCTTATCAATAATAAAAGAAATTAGAGGTGGTTGACTCGGATCGACTAAAGATATAATAGTGCTTTAGTAGCACTGAAAAGTGTGCCAAAGACCGAAGAGGAGACCATCTAACGTTACCTCCAGCGTACGTGTCTTTAACAGCAAGATTTGCATTACTTTTTTTTTTTGGTCGAAGTGCAGATTTCCATTCATTCGTTCAACTGCGGATTACAAGAGTGAAAATGACTAGCGTTAAAACAAAATAAATCCCAAAGAGATTGGGGCGGTCTAGACACCCAGTTGGATGGAAGCATCCCTTTTCGATGATTTTTGGCGATCCAATTTGCTACTTGATTGGACTCGCGCGGACAGTCGACAAGAGAAACCCTCTTTAATTGGGAGAGTAACTTGTTACAATCCTCAATTAGACTCCTCAAATCCGATGGGCTCAGAGCTGGGTCATGAGTGTATTTACTGAAGCTGCGCTGTCTAACTGTACACATACTTCCAACACTGGACTGTTCTTCATCGCTGCCTCTTCTCCCAGACAGCGCAGAGCTTCCTTCACTGCTGCAGCTTCAATTTCCAGCGGGGAGGAAGCAGACGCAGCTCTAGCAAACCCCACAAAACACAAACCTCTGCGATTCCTGCATACCCCAGCCACCGATTCCTCTATTTCCCCTTCGATTCACGACCCATCTATATTAAATTTCCAACTTCCATGTTCTGGGCACGTCCATCGCGCTGTCTTGGATTTCACCCGCCAGCTCCACGGCACAGGTAAGTTTTGCTCCCTGTAGTTACCGTTTAGATTAATTGCTTCATCAACGATTGCTCCCGATATTGGGCTGATTTGATGGAAAACCCAGGCGTTCCTTGCCTTCCAGATTAGCCAGAGAATTCCTGCAAGCACCTCTCGTCCGGACTATTCTGTGATGTTGGTAAGGGATTCGTCTAACTATTTATCCATTCTTGATAAATTTGCTGGTGATACGTCCACTCGAAGCCTCGGATCTAACAAGATGTTGTTTGTCCAGCTACAATAGGCGAATGTGTTCTGATGTTTCTGGGTTTTCCCAACAGATTGGGCATAAAGGGTTGGGTAAAGCCTTTCTTTTGTATAGATTTTCTAATGTAGGCAGAGCATTGTGACACACACACCACACGAAGAAACGGATTTTTGGCACGTTTTGTAGTTTCCATATCTTTGTCCATAGTGAGCGGGGCTGCTGATAAGAGGAGGATGCTAGATTTGTATTTAGCTTGGTTGACACAGCTCGTAGCTTTGAGTAACCCTGTTTTACCGAACATTCCCCTGATGAGTTTCCTGTCCAAATTTGTCTATCACTGTCTAGGATTGGCTTTAACCGTATGGCCATAATTTCACTCTCAATTTCCCCTTGAAACGTCCTTTGTAACTGATTAACATCCCATGTTTTTGTCTCCTGGTTGATCAGTTCTGCAACTTTTTGTGGGTCATCTCGGTTTGCTGGGCCACCTATTAATCCAGCCATATATCCTCTCTGATGTCAAAGATTTGCATTACTTTAGTCTCTTGTTTGTCACCCTCAATGTCACATGCTTCCTTTGCTTGGCAACGTGAGGATCGGTATCTTTCTCGTACCTTTTAATTTTATCTTTTTCTTGTCCCCGTCTCTTTGCATCCAACTTCCGCGCTCGCCCTCCACCCCGCCCCCCCCCCCCCCCCCCCCCCCCGGGGGCGGCCCGGGGAAGACATTTTACATGTCCTTAAAAAAACTTTATTTTAATTCTCATCCGAATCTTGAAATTATTAGAATATCAAACTTTCAAAAAGTATTTTTTTTTTAGAAAAAACAAAAATACATAAAATATTAAGAGTGCAAAACATGCGAGTACTAGCCTGGTCTAACCCCTCGCAATCACAACCATTCTATAACCCAAAAGAAAATCTCTTTGTTCACCCAAAACTCGGGAAATCAATATAATTGTACAGCGGGAAGAAATGCTATTTGGACAGCAATAGATCAAGGTATGCGATGAGCGAAAGTCGTGAGAAAAAGTCCCGGTACTTTAACGTCTTTCCACTTCTATCATTCAGGGACAAACACTACGCCTAATAATTACTAATCATCTATTTACCTCTAAGGCAGAACGCTCCCCTATTGATGAATTTTTACATCTCACGTGGATTAGATTGACTGGGTCCGTGTAATTCTGAATCTAGACGAGCATTTGCTGTGAATCTTCGTGCTTGAAAGTCCCGTCACTTTCAAGCGGGTAATGGTCATTTTCCCATGCAAATGATGCTTGGATGGAAAATCCACAGAGCGTGAACGTTGGGTTGGCAAAAGTTTAATGTATATACAAAACAGATTGCCGTTCAATTGATTTTCCACTTTTGCCACTAGAGATGTCCATAATTAATTATCAGAAAACGATGGGAGTTTATAAAAACAAGTGTAGAGTATTCACAGCTAAATCGGAAAACAAAAATTTACCGTCGGGCAGATAATTTCTATATTTTCTCGTTGCATTATTTTCCTTAATCTACCATGAGAATGGGCCACCAAAAAAATAAATAATTAATAATTAAAAATTATTATGGGGTATACTATTTAAGAATTTGTTGCTCACAACATGTTATTATGATTAATGTATTTGATTGAAATTTTAACTGTAAGGATCTTTCGAGAAGGGCAACAGATTCTTCCGAATCATTTGGCGTGTACAAATAGTTGTGGCAATTTCTGAGAAGTTGAGTCAGGATTACTAAAGAGGAAAAATAACATAACTCCCAAAAATAATGCGGCATCAAACGACAAATACACATCAACTTGTCAGTGATTGTAAAGAATTTTCCCACATTGCGGCGGGCAGGTGAACGACCAAGTGGCATTAAAGAATGTAACCGCGAATTTGACTCCATAATACGAAGAAAATAAAAAAAGATGAGATAGCAATAAAGTTTTTGCTGCTTTATGCACTCTATATGAACAATACAAGTCAATCATTATATGTCAAATATTAATTTTTTTTCATACAGCTCTATTTCATAAAATTCGGTATAATAGAATGTATATAAAATAGATCTATAAAACCAAAAGTGGATGATTAAAATGAGCAAAGAAAAGTTGGTTTGTTTCGCACTCCCTAAGTTAATGTTTCAAATTGCGAATATATCAGGTAGATAATTTTTATGTTTCTTGCTGCATTATTATCATTTCTCATCAAAACAGATTAATTCTATTTATACCCCACTACCTTCACACACCTCAAGTGATTGTTTTTAGGAAAATGATTTCCAAATCAAATATATTTTGCGATCGCACATTTATTTCTGGTAAAATAAATAATTTGATGTTTCTTAAAAATAATTATTTATATCGTTTATAAAAATAAATAAATAAATAATATTTTTTCATTTAAATATAAATTATCACGTCACGTGCACCCCCAACAAGAGGTTTATAATAGCATAACGTGCCTTTGACTAAGTGAATTATTCAATATGTTATATCCTCTCTGTGTAGACTTTCCCCGCCATAACAATGCTTCCATTCCATGTTTGTCTAAAACAAGACTAACGCGTTAAGTGTTGAATCTTATATCAAAAACACATGACGTGTACGTCCGTCATTGGAGGAAAAGAGTCGTGATCAAACTGTCTATGATTTAGACGAATTGTTAAAGGCTCGCGATCCAACGTCCGGACTTTAACAGGAGCCGAAAAAGATTAAAAGGAAAGAAGTCCACAATAATAAATTGACGGAAACATATAGCTTTATAAATCGACAAAGGAAATTGAATTAAACTTTGCTTTTTAGGACGGGGGGTGTTTAGGCGATGGTATGAACCTAGTTACTCTACTTGTGAACCGTGTAAGAAAATATATTTCTTAGCGATCTTAGCGATTTTAGAATTTTATGTAGCCACGATGCAAATTATTTTAATTACTCTGACCGCACAGTCACTTATGAAACATCGAGCCATTTTGCAATCAAACATCGCTTTGTTAAAAGGGTTGATCACGACCTTCTTTGTGTGTTCATTGCCTCGACTGGGTCTTTTATGCTTTTGAATCGGATTGACGTGAGAGCTTCCTTCGAATCTGAAAGGTCGTGCCAAGCACAAAGAAAAAAACCCAAGAAGAGTGTACCTTGGGATGAATGACCCTAAAAGTTTCCATATTCTAAGGAGCTTTAAGTACACTATTGCTGAACAATAGTCCATCCCGCGTGGATTAAAGCAAGAGCAAAGTAATGGTGACGGAAAATAGCATAAATTGACAAAAGGTAAAAGGGGTTCCATAGAATTGTTAAAATATTGGGGTTGTGGGTTTTCCATCCAAACATCATTTGCATTGGGAAAGGTAGAACCTGGTGACCGAACTTTCACGCATAAAGATTTCTACGGTGCTTATCTAGATTCAGATTCGCATGGACAGAATCAATTACATCGGTCGATCACACTTATTCTACATAAGTTTCACAAAATCAAATAGTTGTGATTGCTCTTGGTTGGACTGGTGATGATCCCGGCGAGTATTTTTCAAGAATGCTGGTGTAACACTTCACATAAAAAAGGACAATTTAAGTTGGGAGAAAGGGATCAAATTTCTGATCTTGTGACACTGAGGGTGCCAAGAGAGAAGTCATGCAAATCTGACGCAGGGTAAGCTATAACTAGAAAAAAGTTTTTTTAAGTAATTCTGAAGTTCAATTGATAGTCATGCCCATCTCATTCATCGTAGTATCCTTTTATAGTCGAATAAGGAACAACCATCCAAGTTTGGAAAATAAAGATCTTAATAAATTCCTAAAAAACAAATCACAATTAATAAGGATTCTGGAAATCTAAAATTATTCAACTACTCTCGAAAGTATAAGAGATCATTAATGGCTTTCGACGTCTTCGAAGAATGCTCCGGCGTTAGTCACGATCAAATTGCATCGGTTTCTAGCGATTACGTTTGTCAAGATAATCACATGCCAATCATTCTACATCATTCTCTCCTTCTTCAGAAAAACTTGCCCTCGAGTTATCATCAGGATAAAGCGGAATGTTTGGAGAGTGATAATCGAATAGGTCCGCCACGTTGAATGTTAGGGAGATATTAAGATCACTAGGAAGATCAATAACATAGGCATTATCGTTGATTTTTGTGATAATTCGGCAAGGACCAATCTTCTTATTCTTTAGCTTATTATATATACCAACGGGATATCGCTCCTTGCATAGAAAGACCATGACTTCATCGCCTACTTCAAAAGTTTTGGAATGATGTCGCTTGTCAGCATAATCCTTATACTTGGCATTGGACTCAACAAGTTGGCGTGCAACGTCAGCTTGAACTTCCATAATATTTGTTGCCAAATTTTCTGCTGCTACATTATAACTAGGAATTTTAGGCAGATGGACCAGATCAAGTGTATGCTGAGGCACACGACCATAAATAACTTCAAATGGAGACTTCCCAGTGGACCGATTAACCGTATTGTTGAAAGCAAATTTTGCCGGAGCAAGATATCGATCCCACTGTTTTGGCATGTCACTGCAAAGACAATAGATGATGTTCACCATTGTCTAAGTAACCACTTTGGTTTGCCCATCAATCTGAGGATGAAAGGAATTACTATACTATAAATTAGTTCTAAACAACTTCCATAGAGTCCTCCAAAAGTGATTGAGGAACTTAGTATCTCAATAAAAAATAATTGTCTTTGGAACACCATGTAAACGAACTATTTCGCGAAAAAAAAGGCCAACAACGTGAGAAGCATCGGATGTCTTCTTACAGGTATAAAGTGTGACATCTTTGTAAATCGATCCACTACCACAAAGACATATTTCATACCTCGTTGAGTTCGTGGAAGTCCCAAAACAAAATCCATGGATATATCCACCCAAGGTTCAGTTGGAATTGGCAATGGCATATAAAGGCCAGTATTCTGTGAATGCCCTTTTGCAATATGACAGATAGGATACTTCTACACAAAATGCCCAACGTCCTGCTTCAATTGTGGCCAAAAATATCGTTCCTCCACCAAGGCGATGGACTTATCATGGCCGAGATGTCCCCTAAGACTTCCTCCATGTAGCTCTCGTATCAGTTTCTCTCGAAGAGAACTTCGGGGAATACACAACTTGTTGCCATAAAACAAGAATTTATTGCATATAATCATATCACTAGCAGAACCGGTAGCTTGACACTTCGCCCAAGTGTCTCGAAAATTCTCATCGTCTAGATAAAGATCGCATAAATACTCAAAACCCACTACTTCGTTCTTCATGGTAACCAGTAATGCAGCTCGGCGGCTTAAAGCATCCGCCACTTTGTTCAGATGACCAGCCTTATGCCGATGTACAAAATTAAATTGCTCCAAAAAAGAAACCCAGCGCTCATGCATCTTATTTAAATGCTTTTGGCCCTTGATGTATTTAAACGCTTGGTGATCAGTATTGAGTATAAACTCACGCTGATAGAGATAAGGCCGCCAATTCTTAATAGCTCGAACCACATTGTAAAATTCTTGTTCATAAGTAGACCATTGGCTTTGAGCTTCATTCAATTTTTCATTGAAATAAGCAACCGGTTTACCCTCTTGTGAGAGTACTGCGTCAATTCCGACTCTCGAAGCATCACAATCTAGCTCGAACAATTTATCAAAATTCAGCAAAGTTAGAACAGAAGCAGTAGACAATTTCTCTTTTATCAAGGCAAAGCTTGCCTCAGCCGCATCATCCTAGCAAAATTGCCCCTTCTTTAAACATTCTATGATAGGTGATAAGATAGTGCTGAAATTACAAATGAACTTGTGATAGAATGTCGCCAGTCCATGAAATCTCCGCACCTTCCTAACAGTCTTGGGTGTAGGCCACTCTTGAATCGCAGCAACCTTCCCTGCATCATCTGCACTAACAATGTATCTCAAAAATAGCAATTCACTTGTCATAAAACTGCATTTAGGCAAGTTGATATAGAGTTGATTGTTCTCCAAAACTTGCAAAACATCCCAAAGGTGGTCTACATGTTGTTGCTCATCGGGGCTATAAACAAGTATATCATTGAAATAAACCACCACGAACTTTCCCAAGAAAGGTTTAAGGACTTGTATCATCAAGCGCATAAAAGTGCTAGGAGCATTGGTAAGTCCAAAGGGCATGACTAACCACTTATAAAGTCCTTCATTGGTTTTGAATGCCGTTTTCCATTCATCCGCGGGCCTTATACGAATATGATGGTATCCACTTTGCAAATCGATCTTCGAAAAGATCTTTGATCCAGACAACCTGTCAAGCATATCATCCAAACGGGGAATAGGAAAGTGGTACCTCACAGTAATTTTATTGATTTCTTGACTATCCACGCACATCTGCATGCTCCTATCTTTCTTTGGTGTAAGTAAAGCAAGAACTACACAAGGGCTCATACTCTCTCGTATAATTCCCTTCCAAAGAAGTTCTTCCACCTTTTTCCGTAATATTTGATTCTCCTTTGGGGTCATGCGATAGGGGGGCAAATTTGGAAGACTAGCACCCGGTAAGAAATCAATTTGGTGCTGAATGTCTCGCATCGATGGTAGTCCAACTGGTAGATCCTCAGGAATAAAACTAGAAAAAGCCTTCAGTGATGGTTGAAGTGCTTCCAGAATTTCAATGGTTTCTTGCTTAGATCCACTATCCATGATCAAGTACATACCATTCTTATTGTGAACATTAATTAAAATACTAGCCTTGTCCTTCTCTTGGTCTTGAGTAGTTCGCAGAACATGAGTAGCTTCATTCAAGGGATGAAGGGTACTTTTCATCCTATCCCACACAAATGATTAAACATTCTCACGCACTCGGTGAGTAATGTCAACATCATACTGCCATGGTCGTCCCAGCAAGATGTGGCATGCATCCATCTCAACAACATCACAGATTATTGTATCTTTGTATGTTTTTCCAATAGAAATAGGCAAACGACAAATCTGAGTTACATTTAATTCCGGCTTCTTATGAATCTAGCCAATTGTATAGGGCGAAGGATGAACTTCAGTCTTTAGTTGGAGATGATTGACAAGTGCCTACGATACGATATTCTCGCAACTTTCGCTTTCGATGATGATGTTGCAAACCTTTCCACTGATAGTGCAACGGGTGCGGAAAAGGTTATTCCACTGCGAATTTTCCTTCCATGGGACTAACAACAATTGTCTAACCACGCAATTAACATGTTCTCCTCCTTCGTCGACTATCCCTTCTTCATTCCTCCAATCCTCCTCATAAAGCTCATCTTTAGGTTCGACTAGATTCGCCATTTTCCACCGCGGACAGTCACTCGAACAGTGCCTAGGTTCATTACATTTAAAGCACTTTCCTGAATAGGGCTTTGCATAAGGATTTGGAACAACATCACGAGCCTTCGATGCAAGGGATTCGAAAGGTTTGGTCGCCTCAACATTACTCCCCGAATTTCGGTTTGTATTGTTGAATTGCCAATTAAAGGACTCAGCACCCTCCTGCGATTTTCCTCGCCTGAATTGCCCTTGAGGAGCATAATTTCCCGTTATGCTTGAGTAATTGTTTCACTCTAACTGCAATTCCACTTTCCTAGCCATCTCTTGCGCATCCTCGACAAAGTATAAACGATGCAACGAAACACGATCTTGAATATTCAAACGTAGACCATTGATATACTTGGCAATTTATTGCGCTTCAGATTCGGCAAAATTATTGTGGGCCGAAAGTCGAAAGAATTTCTCCATGTAAGCTTGACCCGTCCGACTTTCTTGTTTGCAAGCATGAAATTGCTAGAACAAAACTTATTCAAAGTCAGCAGGAAGGAATCGAAGCTTCAGCAACTGCTTCAAACAATTCCAAGTTTAGATAGGTGTTTTCCCTTGTCGACACCGGGAAAGTTGTGTTTGCTCCCACCAAGCTGAGGCGTCGCCCTTCAATTTATATGCCACGAGCTTTACTTGGCGGTCCTCTTCGATCTTCATGGCATCAAAGAACTTCTCAACCTCCCAGAGCCAATCCAGAAAGTCTTCGATGTTTAAGTTGCCTTTGAAGGTAGGAAGGTCAACTTTCAATTGATACCGTTCGTGTTCTCGTTGATATCCTCCTTGTTTACTACCCCCATGAACATGCTCTCCTTGAAATCCTCCATAACAGCGACCTTCACGAATAGGCATGTCCTGGAAATCCTCTTCATCTTCTTCTTCAGAATCCTCTCCTTGATGTCTTTGTTGGGGATTCGCCCTTCTCTCCATAGCTACTTTAGGAACTTGAGCGATAGGAACACACTTGGCTGGAAGATCACTAGGGTTCGGGTTAGGGCTTGCAGACAACTGTTGGATGGTGGCAAGTAATTCTTGGATCATCCGTTGGTGGTCTCGTAGAGCTTGTCCAGTTTCCCCAGCAAACTGGGTAAATTCCTCACATGTAACAAGCTCAGTGCCCTCAACTACGAAGGTGTTTCGATTCATGTTATGAGACATCGTCGTAGGGAGAAAACTTGCTCTAATACCAAATGACGCAGGGTAAGTTATAACTGAAAAAAAGCTTTCCAAATCAATTCTGAAATTAAATTGATAGTCGTGTCCATCTCATTCATCATAGTATCCTTTTATAGGCGAGTAAGGAACAACCATCTAAGTTTGGAAAATAGAGATCTTAATAAATTCCTAGAAGACAAATCACAATTAATAATGATTCTGGAAATTTAAAGTTATTTAACTACTCTCGAAATAAAAGAGATCATTAATGGCCTTCGACGTCTTTGAAGAATGCTCCAGCATCAGTCACGGCCAAATCGCGTCGGATTTCTGGCAATCACGTTTGTCGGGATAATCACGTGCCAATCGTTCTACATCAAAGTCTGCTCTTAACACATGTAAATGTTGCTGCTTAATCTTTTGCCCTTTGAAATAATTTGGAACATCAACTTAGGTAGCGTGAATTCCAAACCAACTTTTCTTCTCTCTTTGACCATGGATGTAACATGAAATATATTATATCGATAAGCAATTGTGGGTTTATAAAAATTAACTAAAAATTTATCTAAAAGTGATACGATAGATTCTTAGTGATAATTGAATATGATTTATTTAAGTATCCACTTCTTGTTGTTGTATAGACCAATTTCATGTACATTCTTATCGTAACTAACATTCTGAAACAAGATTAAGTGAAAAATTAGTACTTGACACGTAACGATTGACTTGTGTGGACCACACACAAAGGCTACACACACTGAAGAAAGCACCTAGAAATTCATCCAGTCCTCGAAAAACCTTCACTTAAATTTCCTGTCGAATACATTATATTGCTCGATTATCAATTTAATAGCTTATTTTGGAAAAAGATTAATACTGGACAAGCTCGTTTTCTAGACACGTTCTTGTCAAAACTAGGACATCACCAGAAAGCATATACACATCAAAATTTTGGGGTAATTGTGAAACTAGTACATCACCGGAAAGCAAATACACATCAAATTTTGAGTAATTGTGATTACAGATCTGACACCTCTTTATGGACCACCAATGCTCTTTTCTGAATGAAGGGCAACCGGCAACAATTAGGAGTGTAATTAGCTTTCTATCATATGCTGGCTTTCATTTGCAAACATCTTTCACTAGTTTCATATAAACTACGAATGACATATTTTGATTGCCGCCTGGGCTTAGGACTTCTTGCTAGTGAAGCAAACGAAAAATATGTTTCAATATGAAGAAAATTACATTCACATTTACATCATATTAAATTTTTGTTAATTTTGTAAAAATCTGTGACATTTCAAAATTGATATTTTGGTCCCTAAATATTTTGTACTTATATGAATTTATTGTCTACGACACTTGTTTGCATCAAACAAGGAACACTATTTTCACATTATCAAACTGAGTCACTCTTGTCATAATCCAAAATTATTTGACAGCCCCAAAAGTAAAAATAAATCACACTCCTGTCGTATGTCTAAAAGTAATTCACCACCGCGTATTTGCAATATAATTGATACAGACAATCAGAAGATTTTAATAAAAATAAATAGCTTTCAATACTCGCGAAAGAAAGAAGGATCGCAGTTCTGGTGCATAACCTGAATAATCCACAACATGTTTGTATAACACAGACAATCATTTTTGAAATTTGGTTTTATGACTATTTTTCAGTAACTTAGGCTTATAAGTTCTATTAAAATCAGAATTATTGTTCAAATAGTTTAATGTAGTAAAAAAACACAGATATTACGTGGGATGTTAGTAGACGCTGATGGGTATTATAGGGATAAGAAATCAAAAACCTTTACAACAAGTATACCGGTTTACCAAGAAAAATGAGCTAATCATTTTCCTATATGTAAATACATGACAACGTTTATCTACTCAATGTTATGGTATGGTTCACACTCTCCATCGACCAGAATGCATGAGGGTCTGGGAGCTACCCCGCCAGGCTCACAGGAGCAGTGCCCCCGAGCCGCCGAAGGCTTTTATAGTTTGGATCCATATTTTATTGGTAGTTTGAGTTTAAGCCCATGAATAGCTAATAAATGCATATATATATATATATATATGCATTTATATATATATATATATATATATATATATATATATATATATATATTCTCTTTTTCTTGTAATTGAGAGTAATGTAATGTAGGGGCGGGAGATGCTAATTATAGTGGAATCGTCTATTGGACGTAGCTCTAATTTAAGGGTAAACCAGGATAAAATCTTGTATCTCGATTTTGTTTTCTCGACTTTACCTTCTACTTCGTTGTGTTTGTGGCCTCAATCCTAACAAATTCAAGGGGGATTTCCATTTTTGGAGTGGACAATAAAGCGAAGTACACAATTATTTTCAGCTGCTTCATCCTCTGCCAGGTCTTCAATGAAATTAACGCCAGGAAGCTGGAGGACAAGAATGTTTTCAAAGGGATCCATAAGAGCAAGTTGTTCTTCCGCATCGTTAGCATGACGATAATTCTTCAGGTGGTGATGGTTGAGTTTCTGAAGAGGTTTGCCAACACTGAGAGGCTGGACTGGGGACAATGGGTGCTTGCATAGGACTCGCATCTTTGTCTTCGCCAATTGTTTGGCTTGTTAAGGGCTCGTTTGGTAACGTGCCAAATAATGAAAATTTCTGTTCTTTTGTTCCAAAAAATAGTTTGGGAACAGAAATACGTTTGGTAAACTTTTTGTTCCCGGGCACATTTTTGCAAAAATTTGTGCCTAGAAACAGTTTTGGAAGAGAAACAAGAAGTAAAAAAAAGTTGTTTCTTATTTCTCGGCACAATTTTGAGAATGAGTTCTTTTCTTCTTTTTCTTTTTTTTCTTTTCTTCTTTATGTTGTTCTTCTCTAGGCTGTGGCCAGTTACCGTCAGCCATGAAAAAAAAAATATTATTAATAACGAAATATTTTATTGGCCATGGCCGGCGATATGGCAAAAAAAAGGAAAAAAATATTTTAATAAAAAATATTATTAATAAAAAATGTTAATAAAAAAATATTTACTGGCCATGGCCGGCGACCAGGCCATGGGAAAAAAAGGAAAAAAATATTTTAATAAAAAAATGTTAATAAAAAAAA
This sequence comes from Syzygium aromaticum, assembly GCA_024500025.1. Lineage (NCBI taxonomy): Eukaryota > Viridiplantae > Streptophyta > Magnoliopsida > Myrtales > Myrtaceae > Syzygium > Syzygium aromaticum. Next base: position 35,434,925 of record CM044892.1, read on the forward strand.
TATTTTACCGGCCATGGCCGATGACCAGGCCATGGGAAAAAAAAGGAAAAAAATATTTTAATAAAAAATGTTAATAAAAAAAATATTTTACTGGCCATGGCCGACAACCAGGCCATGGGAAAAAAATGAAAAAAATATTTTAATCAAAAAATTTTAATAAAAAAATATTTTACTGGCCATGGCCAGCGACCAGGCCATGGGAAAAAAAGGAAAAAAATATTTTTAAAAAAATATTATTAATAAAAAAATTTTATCGGCCATGGCCGGCGACCAAGCCATGGAAAAAAAATTAAAAATATATTTTCAATAAAAAAAATTTTATTAAAATATTTTACCAGCCATGGCCAAAAAAAAGAAAAAAAATATTATTAATAAAAAAATTTTACCGGCCATGGCCAAAAATAATTAAAAAATTATTTTTGAATAAAAGTATTATTAATAAAAGAAATTTTTTACCGGCCATGGCAAAAAATAATTAAAAAATTATTTTTGAATAAAAGTATTATTAATAAAAGAAATTTTTTACTGGCCATGGCAAAAAATAATTAAAAAATTATTTTTAATAAAAGTATTATTAATTAAAAAATATTTTGCCGGCCATGGCCAAGAAGGAGGAGAAGAAAAAAAGAAAAGAAATAAATATTAAAATATTATTAATAAAAAGAAATTTTAGGCCGTTACCAAACGCATTTATGTTCTTTTACTATTTCAGGAATAGAAATTTTGAGTCGTTATCAAACGCCTTCAAATGTTCAGAATCAGTTCCCGGGCACAGAATAAAAAAGAATTATTTCTGTTCAGAAATAATTCCCGAGCACAAAATGGTTGTCATGCGCAGCCTAAGTGCATTCCAGTCTCAAGCAAAAAGTTGTGGTTTTCCTGCAGAGAAGAAGCGTCCTGAATCGAGCACAATGTTAAACTCCTGGAAAATAATCTTTTCTCATATTTAAATTTCAGCTGACAAAAATGGTTAGAGCTTAGGAAACTGTTTATTTAATTCTAGATTTTATGCATTGTAAGTACCTTCCTAGATGATGTCTCAAATTACCTTTGGCTACAGAATCAAATCAATAGTTTATTGTCATCCATAATTTCAACCTTAGTACTTTGGTATTGCTTGCTACGCAACTGTTGAGTTTGGATAATCTTGCAGCTGAGGTTATTAATCAAGTGGTGATGCTAGATGCGAACCCAGCTTGTCTTCTAGAACAATGAACATCGGATGACAAACAATAAAGCACATATAGTGAACACAACTTCAAATCATTAAGATTGCTGGATTCCAAGTAAAGTAGAGATGCTATCGTGAAGTAGAGATGCTATCATCTTTCCCTCGTAACTTCTTTAGATATCTTGAACTAAATTCCGCATATCCATGACCAAATATTCTAGCAAACAATTTGAAGGAAAAGGTCGCTAGAAAGCAATAAAGCACATCTTTACATGATGGAGGTTGATTTGCATAATAGGATAAAGATTTCAATGACGATGTCACATCTTTAGAGGCTAATATTCTAAGGATTTGTCTCTGCGAATCATGAAATGGCCGTAGGTGTCCTATATGAGCATAAATCTGATTGCCTACAAGCAGCAAAACAGCACCACTTCGAAAAAAAGGAAAAAAAAAAAACAATATAACATGATTCTTTGGATGGAAGGAAGAATATAAATTTTCATAGGAGGATCCCGAGTTGACAACCCAATTCACCTATTGATGCGAATAACTGTCTTTAATGAACATCACGAGTAGTCTGCACATATCTCGGGATCAATCCTTCAGCTCACTCCGTGGCAAATACCTCATAGATTATATTTGAATCATATAACCATATGTTGACAAAGTAATAACAAGACTCACAAAGAGAAGCTTACACAAGCAAATCAATTTCCAATACTTCATACCTAAGCATCACCAATTCTAGCTGATTCTTTCCATGTCACAAACGCAACAACCAAAAAAGGCAACAAACTTTGAAAAAGGATAGAGACAAAAAGAAACAAAGGGTTTAACTCATTTAGACTACCTTAGAAATGATTTATTAGCTTCTTCTCAATGCATACATTCAATTCACTTTCCCAGAAAGGGATTTGTTAGATTGCTAGAGTACTTTAAGTTCATTCATTCCCACAATTTCTCAGCAACATAGTACATGTAAAGTAATCAAACAGTAGTACTTCAATGAATAAACAGATGGGGCAACCAAATAAACAGACCAAGAAAACAAATACTTGAGTTCTTAAAAGAACAGATCCATGACAACACATGTTCCGAATACCCGTAAAAACTAAAATTTAAAAAAACTTGAGTTTGTAAAAAATACTTGAGATGCTGACCTTTCTCCCTCGTTTCACTGCTATCAAAGGTGAATGATCCTGGCTTTGGGGTTGGCGAGAGGGACCCAATTGTTCCTTTCCGCTTTTTCCAGTTCTGCTCGGGGTGCTGAAGCGCTGGGAAAATGGTGGACCTGCGTCTGCGCTTTCCATGAAAATTTTCTTCTTCGAACAAAATGGGTTTCCGAACGAGATTGGGCTTTGGGCATTTGGCCCAGTAAACGATATGGGCTTTGATCGTTGGGCTTTGAGCATTGGGCCTATAAGACGTGATAACTAATGATGGACACTTGGACCGGTTTGGGCTGGCGGGCACGTTCACAAACCCGATCCCCAAGGAAATGTTTTCCCCAAAAAGAAAAACGAGCTGGAAATGGAACTGAAGAATGGAATAGAATGAGATAATCAAATTCCTATGCTGAATTGTGACGGAAAGCATTGCAGAACAAGTGGGTGTATCGGGTTCAAGAAGAACCCGATGGTAGCAAAAGGTACAAAGCAAGGTTTGTAGTAAAGGGTTTTCAGCAAAAGAAATAATTTCTTTTTTTGAAAGAAAGGAATTGACCATACAGAAATTTTTTTCTCCAATTGTAAAATTAATGATTATCAAGCAAAATGTTGGGTATTATTGTTGCTGAGAATTTACATCTTGAATAGTTCAATGTAAATACTGCATTCGTCCATAGTAACTTAGAGGATGATATCTACATGGCACAACTAGAATGTTTTTAGGTTCCTCGAAAAGAAAATTATGTCTACAAGCTGAAGAAAAGTCTATATGGCTTGAAACAAGCTTCTAGATAGTAGTACAAGAAATTTGACACATTTATGCGTGGTAATAGGTTTATTAGAAGTGAAATGGATAACTGCTGTTACTTTAAGAAATTTGGTAACTATTATATTATTTTGATGTTGTATGTGGATGATATGCTTATTATAGGATCTAGTATGAGGTAGATCAATACACTGAAGTAGCAATTGTCAAAAGAGCTTGAGATGAAGGACTTGGGGGAAGTGAATCAGATTCTTGGGATGAGGATCACGCAGGATGTATCCGAAGGAATTCTAAAGTTATCTCAAGAAAAGTACATTGAGAAGGTTCTAGATAGATTCGGAGTTTAGAATGTAAAGCCTAGTGGTACTCCTTTAGGAAGTCACTTCAAGCTTTCGGAGAAGTAGTTGCCAAAGACAGATGAAGAGCGAGAGTATATGGCTAAGGTGCCTTATGCATCAGATGTTGGTAATTTCACATATGCTATGGTGTGTACCAAACTAGACAACTCACGTAGTGGGAGGTGTGAGCAGATACATGACTAATCCAAAAATAAATTATTGGGAAGCTGTAAAGTGCCTATTAAGATACTTGAGAGACACTTCGGGTATGCCTTAATGTTTTATAAAAAACGGTGTAACTCTACAAGGTTTTGTTGATGCGAATCTTGGTGTTGACTTGGACAACAGAAAGAGCACATCGAGTTATGTTTTTACCTTAGGTGGCACTGTAATTAGTTGGATATCTAGACGTTATACGTGTGTATCTCTCTCAACCACTCAAGCAGAGTATGCTCCTATATATGAATTTGTCAATAAGATGATTTGGTTAAAAAAATTTCTAAAGGAGATAAGCAAGAAGTAGGATAGCAATATTCTTTTCAATAACAATTAGAGTGCTATTTGTGTTGTAAAGAATCCGATATTTTATTCAAGGACAAAGCACAATGAGTTGAAGTATCATCAAATTTGTCAAATGATAGATGATGAGACATTGTTATTGAAGAAGATTCATGGTGCCAAAAATCTAGCAGATATGTTAACAAAGGTTGTCACCACTGAGAAATTTAGACTATGCATTACTTCAATTGGCCTCCATGGTTAGTAATGAGGGCCGCAACACTAGGACAATTTTGGGTTATGAAGATGAGTGAAAATTATGAAAGATTATTATTGTTTTGTATATGAGCCTCTAAGTGGGAGATTGATAGAGTTGTAGAGTCTGATAGAGAAAAGTAATATTAAAACTCAAGAGGTTTTACCGTTAATGGCATATATGTAATTTCCATCATAATTATGTGTGCCCTAAACTCCTGCTATATATTGGAGCAATATCTTGTGCAGTTGAAATGCTGAAGCTTGTAACTCCGATACTGACACTAATAATAAGATTGTCTTAGTGTGGCACTATGGTTTTTCCTTTTATGATTTTGAAAGAATTTTTCACCTAAAAATTCGTTTTTCTTCTTTTTATTTTTTATTTCACTTCAAATATTCGTGTTCCTAACATCCTACTCATTCAACATCCAATATAATCTCGTCAAGTCCTTTAGCAAATAAAACTCAATAAGAAGTCTTATTGTTTTTAACGTCACTATGATGTGATAGCATGTTACACGAAAATTAAAATGAATTTTCATGATATCTTTGTTATCAAGAGAGATCTAATATATGTTCTTTATAGTTTTTTTATCCAATAGGCTGTAGGAAATCGGACAACACCAAAGGAAAGATGGATCCCATGACCTCCCAGGCAATCGATTACTTGAAGTTTAGCCAACTATCCATCTGGCCCCAATATGTAATAAGTAAGTATCGTGTAGGAACATGTCAACTACAATGGCACAAACAACATCCATGCTCTAAAGTTCATCCGCCCCAACTGGGCTTCGGCAACCAAGATCAATGTGATCGCCACAAACGCCATGGAAGAACACCATCGTCGCTGTTTGGAACAACCGTGGTAAGGCTTGCCTGAACAGGTACTTCTCGTCCAATGCCACAACCAGTTTCCCTAGGAAGGGTGCCAACTAATGCCCGAATCACAGCCGCGAGAAGGGTCGGCGGAAGTCGCTTGGGCCTTCTCGAAGCTCAACAACCCTTGCTGGCCCAGGGTGAGGCCCCAGTAAAGGTCTGCAACCCCCGATTTATGGGAGGGCATGACATTTGCCTTAGGTTTGAGCGAGGGTCGCCGGCCCAGGAGAGGGCTGGTGAGGCCTCGCCTAGAGTCACCCACCTCAAGTAAGGGCCGACGACCCTTACCCCAACCTTGCTCAAATTTGGGGTGAGAGTGTCACGCCCCAAACCCCATTGAGCTCGCGATATTCCTTTCCTCGGTTGTAACAGTGCGACGTCCTAAAAAACGTCACCGACCCAAACGAACCCATCAGAGTTTGATGGCGGCGGAAACCATTGTAAAATCCCAGACAATAAAATTGAAGATTACCAGGAATAAGAAATCACCAAGCCACTAAGCATATATATTACACTTTCAAATATTCACAATATCCACTATAATTTACAGGCACACCGAACCAGTAACTACTAACTTCCAAAACAAAAAAATCAGTACCCTAGATCAGCACTATCCAAAAATGAGACACTCTCAAACCATCACTCTGCTCCCAGAACTAGCATTTACACCCTCTCAAAGGCATCCACTCAGACTCACTATCTTCAGCATTATCATCTGATCCCTCCTCAGGTACTTGCTCATCCGATAACTCTGAATCAGGTCCAACTTCAATCGGATTTCCCTCATCATCTGACTAAATCTGAACCTCAATCCTCTCTTCGTCTTCAAACTCCTTTTGCTCCTCCTCTAGGGCCTCTGCTGGCTCGCCCTCCTGCTTAACTATTGGTGGGTCCTCCTACTCTTGCTCTATACTCATATTCACATCTATCGGGTCGTACCCGACCTGTGACTCCTCCGGCTCAAGATCTGGCACTTTTACTGTCGGCTTAGGCGCTACAAGGACGTGCTGGTGCCCTGATTGAGCTAAATTAGCTTCCAAACTAGTCAACTCCCCGTCATGAGGGGGTACGGCCATTGGATCCCAGTCCCCTACTCCATCAAAGGGTACATCGAATCCTCGGACGGGTCCAAACTCATCCACCCTGTCCCTAAACATCTATGCTGCATATGAATGAGCCTGCCAGAGAGGTAGACCTATATCTACCCATACCGCTGACGTATGCCTAATCCAGGTATGATCATCACCTATAGGGTACTCTACGACTTTATGGTCGGTGTGCATGGAGATCCCAAAACGCTGCGGCAGTAATGGCGGGAGGTTCATGGCTCGGGTGGTGACTCTGAAATAGTTTGGTTGAAACAACCATGAAACACTTCTCAATAAGTTGTAACCTAAACCCTACCTAGGCTACCACATATTCCAAATAGATTTAGACACGCAAACGAGCAATACAAACCAACACTATCCACACAGTCACATGTACCTGGACTCTTGACATACTCAGCTTGCATATTAGTCCACAAACACAACACTCAATTCTCGCACGCATTTCAAACTTCACGCACCTCAAACCACACACATTACCATGCCAACGCACATGTCGATCACACCACATTTTCAGCCCACATTTCGCACTCGATCACACACCATCACATCAATTTCATTTATTCCTGCCTCGTCATACCAACACATGCTCAATCACTTTCTTAGTCCGCGTAAACACGCCTCAGGCTTTCACTTTCCCATTGCGACCCGCGTAAACACGCCTCAGGCCCGATCTTACTTTCACTTGTCGTACCACATGTCTCATTCTCAATCACTTTCCTGGGCCCGCGTAAATATGCCTCAGGCCCACACGATCGCGCTCCGAGCATTACACACCTCGGTCCAATCCTACATTTATATCACGACCCGCGTAAACACGCCTTAGGCCAGTTCAATTCCCCACATAAACACACCTCAGGGACTTAGTGATCATACGAATATACTCACGTGTTATATATTTTATCTGTACCCCACGTAAACACGCGTCAGGGCTTTTTAGTGATCACACGCACATCGCATACTATAATTCTCACACATGCACATACTCGGACATCAATCAAATACACGCAATTGCATCTAATCACATCACCACAATTCAGCCACAGTTCAAGCATACAACCAACATATAAATTGCCATTTTTCCACATCCAAACTTTGGCAAATCGATTCCGGCCCTTCATGACAATTTCACACAATTAAATGCCGAATCCAAATACCCAATTTACGTCTCGAACAGTACATCACATCATACAATTCAGCCATTCACAGCCCACCTTTGGCCTCTAAATTTCCACCAAAATCTCCTAAATTCATTCCTAAGGCCTGTTAATCCATTCCGCCCCTAAAACAGTACTAATCCGTGTCTAACTAGGTCCAAAATTACCCGATATACTAAATAGGGTTTAGATTGTTACTTACCCAAACTCTAGACTAACTTGGCTAGAGTGGATAGCGGCGGTGATCGGCACGGCGGCAATTGGGCGGAACGGCGAGCGGCGACAGCTCGGCTTGGTTCACGGCCACGGTGAGGGAGAGAGAGTGAACCGAGAGGGAGAGGGAACGGCGATGGTGGTGGCGTGAGGCGGCTCGGTGAGGCTGCGGCGGTTGGGCAGATAGGCGGTGGCCGGCAGCAGTATGGTGAACAACGGCCAAGGGAGGGAAAGAGAGCGATCGGGAGGGAGGGAGAGGAGAGAGAGAGAGGGAGCCGTGGGGGAGGGGAAATGAGGAGAGAGAGATTTTTGGAATAAATAGTCTAATTTTGACCACTTTTTGGCTAATTACCATCTTGCCCTTCTCTCACAAATCCAATCAACGGCCGAGATTCGTTCTTATCCTAAGATCGACAGCCACTATCTAATCTTTTCCAAAAATATCCTAGGGCAATTTGGGAATTTCAAAAAATTCCAAGGGCAAAATTGTCATTTACAAAAGTTAGGGCAAAATGATCAAAATGCCCTTCTCCTATAACACTTGCCCTTTATAAATTTTCAGGGGTAAAACGGTCATTTTCCATCCTTCGCCGAATTTCAGTTTTTTTTGAAGGATTTGGGATAATTCAAAACTGTACGTTCCAATCACAACGTCGTCCTAACATCCTGTCGTGACTTCCTAATTTTTCATGCCCAATTTGGTCTCTAATTAATAACTGAATCTTTTATAATGTAACTCAAGTGTTTCTTAAACTAACGGGTGGCTTCTGGGGAAATTCGCCTTTTCGACCTGTGACTGATACTAAATCAAGTCACGTACAAGTTCATCTGGATCGCAATGACCTCGGTTGTCATGAAATCGCGAGGATCGATTGCTAATTCCATTAGACACGATCGTTCGGCATAATTTCTAGATCGTTCGTCAATTCAGTTTGTGGTCAAACGGAATCACCCGTGATCCACTCGTATAATAGTGACGAATTGGCCCATAACTATCCTAAGATCGGCCTATATTTGCTCAAAATGTCATATCGACGATTCTATGGTCGAAAGTCGGTTCACGATTGAATTTTCTTTAGTCACACGAATTTGAATCCCTAGTTAGCCTTTCCCTAATGGTTAGTATCCTAAAAATGATCAGTTCCAGACGAGAACTAACTACAAGTACATTAATAAAATCATTCATTTCATAAATCTCAAATGGGTAAATTTCGGAATGTCACATAGAGTCACGCCCTTCCCTAGATTGGTGGTTGTAGGCCCTCGCACGGGCCCAGCGAGGGTCACTGGGCAACCTTCGCTGGCCCTTCTTGGCCGCTGTGGCGATAACCATTGGCGAGGACTTGGCCATAGTCGTTGGTTGTGGGTTTGTTTGTTTTTTTTTTTTTTAACTTTTAGCTTTTCTCTAATTTAATTTATATTTTTTTAACTTTTTCTGATGTGTCGTTTGTTAGACACCACTTCATCGTCACATGTCTCAAGAAAAGAAGTAAATTAAGACACGTTAGTATTTTCCGTTAGTAAATTATATAATGTTAATTTTATGACTTGATTGGATCAATTTGACAAGATTTCAGATTTGATTGCATTTTTTGCAAGTTTTAGGAGTTAATTATATTTTTGTGATAAGTTTTAGGACTTTTGGTGTACATATTCCAAAAATAAATGATACTTAACATCAGATAAAATTAAAGAAGGATGATATATTTGTGCCTTTTCTCACATATAAAACACCATAAATCAGTCAGTCACCAGAATTTTATGGTCACGCTCCTACCATTTCTTTTTGACCATGACTTTTCCAGCTTCACGAATATTTTTCAGCCTATGGCCACATCTGAATATCCACGGGAAACGAAAAAGTCAAAGATGTTTGCACATCACTAATTTTGATATTATGTATTGGTGGTGCACTTCATCCTCCGAAATTCGAGAAAACACTAGGCGGGCCGGCCACTCCACGTCACTGTGTGCTGGCCCAATCATAAAGCGACACGTGGCTCCACGTGGAGGCCAAGCCTCACCATTTTTTGGAGTCAAATTTTTGCTTTCTTCTCTCTCCTCATTAATTGTTGTCTCCTTTTCCCGCTGTTCGCATGAAAAAGCGCCCTCTCTTTCTCTCTCTCTCTTTTCATTGATTATTGTTTGCTCTCTCCCCTGGTTCTTTCCTTCTTTGAGAATGGACGCCAACCTTCTTCTCTCTCTAGCAAAGGCCTTCTCTCCCTCCCTCTCCTAAATTCAAATTTTGGATCTCCCCCTTCACTCTCAGATTTTTCTCCTTTGGTCCTCTGCTCCGGCGTTCGTTGCTGCTCTAGTGTTCGTCGCAACGGTAGACACGTTGTTCGACGAATCTCAGTTGTTTCAGAGTTGAAGAGGCTGTCGAGTAGTTAGGGACGGTGACTTCACGAATGTCAAGCCATGGCCATTGGTCCTGCTAGCGAATGAGGGTGAGGACGGCGAAGACAAAGGTGGTGGCGAAGGAGAGGACAAAGTTGGTGTTGCCGTTTAGCATGTGAATGGAGCCTTGTAGCAGGCATTTGCTTTTGTTTTGTTTCTGTTTTTTTTGGTCGTACGTTCCTTTCGTTAAGTTGTTGAGTTTTGTTGGAGAGGTTTTGCTTCTGTTCTGTTTCTGGTTTGGAGCGCTGGAATTTACCATTAGTTTTCCTTATTTTTTTTTTCCTTAATCTGTACCTTGTACAATTTGAATAAGATTTCAGTTTTGCAACTATATTTCAGGCACTGAATTGTTCTTCGTTTCATATTTTGTTGAAGAGGGCCGAACACAATGCCCTCTTCTCTGTCTCCAGCTTGCCCAAGCCAAGCGCATCGAGCGCAAATTTTCAAACTTTCGGACTAGAAGAGGTTCTCAAAAAGGTGGGCACTTCGTTTTCCTTCCTCTTTTTGCCGTCTCGAGTGTAAAGTTCCACGTTTTGCGTGTTCCTAACACATGATGGTGTGCATGCTGGGTCAATGTTTGTTGGTATTCCTAAACGAAAGGCTCTCACCTTTTGGTGAAAGCCAATGGGAGCTTTTTGAAATCCATAATTGCAATAGCGATGTTTCATGGGGGAAATGAAAGGAGACACACTTTAAAGATATGGTGGGTGGGTTGTTTGGCTTCTCCCTTGGAAACTTGAAATGACAATGGTGGAAGACCGCAGTCATGTGATACAAGATGGTGAAGTGTACATGTAGGATTTTTCCCCGCCATTTTGTTGATTAAATTCCAAGTTCATCGCTTGCTCTTATTCAGCCAACATTGACTGCTTTCTGGGAAATTTTAGGGGAGCTTTATCGTGCGTTTTACCTCTGAAGGTTTTTGGAGAAGCAAATTTTTTGTCAGGTAGAGATTAGTAGGCTCATTTAGCTAATCTTATAGACCTTGGAATGGAGTGAAAACATGCATCATTTGGTGAAGAGAAAACTTAACAACTCAACAGTTCTAATCATATTTACTACAAACCCGTGAACAGAAGCAAAACCTCTTCAACAAAACTCAACAACTCAAAGAAAGGAATGTCCGACCAAAAAAAAAACAAAACAAAACAAAAGTAAACGCATGCTACAAAGCTCCGTTTCGCACGCTGAACGGCAACACCAACTTCGTCCTCTCCTTTGCCACCACCTTTGTCTTCGCCATCCTCACCCTCGTTCGCTGGTAGGACCAACGGCCATGGCTTGACATTCGTGATGTCACCGTCCCCAACTACTCGACATTCTCTTCAACTCTGAAACAACTAAGATTCGTCAAACAACATGTCTGCCGTTGTGACAAGCACTAGAGCAACAACGGACGCCGGAGAAGAGGGCTAGAAGAGAAAATGTAAGAATTTCCTAATGTAGGCTTCATTAATTGAAATTAACTGAATTAGTTTGGTCTAATAAAGGTAAGATATATAGGTTCTTAATAAGTCTAATATGGGGCTAGCTGATGTGGGCCGAGTATGGCCCAGCCCGTAATGAGAAGGCTCGTAATCGAAGACTCTATAAATAGCATTTAAGTCCCTCCTCTAACCCGATAATGCACAATCTAACTTACATACGGATCTAGAGAGAACTTTCTTCTCGTGAGTGGCAGTTTCATTAGGCCAGTGTTCTAACAAAGGGGATATGGGAGAAGCACTTGAGTTTATATTCGGAAACTGTCACAAATTTCGTGTCAAGTTCGATGGATTCCAAACTAGGTACGCAAATCGATAATTTCTCTATTAACATGTTTCGTTTTCTGATTATGGTGATCCTAGGTGTGCCATTTTTGTGGCCATCATTTGGTATAAGAGCCTGCCATAGATTAGAACTGAAACATGCGGATTAAGACCGTTTTTGTTATGTCCAAGAGGTTTTTACCCATTTTCGAAATTTTTTGTCAGTTGAATGTAAAATTTTATTATATATTTGGATTCTATTGGTCGAGACGAGAAGATTGACGGGTGGCACGTCACCGGAACAGGCTGCACGAGCCCTCACGCGCCAGAGGCGCGGCGGCGTGTGAAGGCCACGCGCTGTAGTGCCGAACCGGCGCGTTTTTTTGCCGGTAACCGTTAGATGATGTTAGCATGACGTTAGTGGGGGCACAAATCCGGTTGACCCGGATCCTGACTCGACCCAGATCATGACCCAACCCGAATGTTGATGTCACGCCCCGAACCCTACGAACGCGCAACACCTCGCTTAGGTCGATGAGATGCGACGTCCCAAGACTCGTCGCCGACCCTTCATTTTATCTTTTAATATGCATGCGGAATCGAACACAACAAACCCCGGACAACAACAAATATGAATAGCAGAGGAAAACCAAATACATCAGTATTTTAATTCTCACTTGATTAACCCTTAGAAATATTCTTACAAGCTCACTTCGGGTGCTACCACAAAAAGGTCAGCAAAAGAAAAGTTAGGGTTAATCTACTCTAACCAAAACAGCTTCCAGGCCTAACCCTTAGGGACCAACCAAAAACTGTGGTACTCCGAACCACATAAAAAGCAACGATGTGCTAAGGCTCTGAAAATGTTTAACAACAAATGAAATAAAATCTCAATAAATTAACGGCCTAAACCCCGCTTAGGAAGTCAACTCGCATGAGGGTCCATAAACAGGCAAAATAGCAACAACAGCAACATCATTAACAACCACAAACATCCTTACCTTGCCTTGGTACACACGTTGATGAAATGCATATGTCACATACTCGAAACATTTAAAGAGATTTTCCATGCATTAATGCAGCACAGTCGCGCGTGTCTCGATTATAAGGTAAAACCCACTTGGGCACATCCCATACCATGCTTAGCAGTTTCTACCTCATAATCAAGCACTATGTATCACACGTATTCCAATTATTATGCCCCCTCGGGGCTACTACATATCAAGCGATACGCAGCAAGATGGCAGTCTACCGGTAAAAACCGGGCTCCGTCCCGCCTCGTCGGGCACGGTTACGTCAAACGATACACAGGATGACGGCATTTCAATACAACAACATCAAATGATACACAATAAGATGGTATCTCGTAAGGAGCATCAAATCCGGCCTCGGGCCGCGACAAGGCATCTGGGGTATCAACACTCCAGATTATCCCCAGGCATCCAATAAATCGGGCATCGTCAAGCGATACACAGCAAGACGGCTCCAACGTGTGACCACACGAGTACACAAGCATTCCAGCTAATTATTATCTTCTCAATTAGCCCATGCGTCCATGAATAATGCTCACATTAATGCCATACAACAATATCACATGGTCACACATGCAACCGTCAAACAATTTTCGCAAGCTCCGATGTCAAACCCGAATATCAACCACAAAGCATCATTATCATTACTTGGCATGACAATAAAAAAAACAATTTAATGCAAAAAATCTCGTAAACTTTCTTGAAAATTTTCGTTCAAAACAATTTGTCATAAAATCAATTTAATACGACAATTCACGGTATATTCACCAACATTCACACTAGAAGTGATAATTTTAAATTATAAATTTTCCGAAATAATAATAAATAAATTCAGAATTTAATTATTTAATAATATCCAAAAATAATTCCTTTTCAAAGAATTCCAAATATTTTCTCGAATCAAAATCATTTAAATCATTTACTAAAAATGCCAACTCATACGGCAAAATCGAACATTGGCATCACAATTTGACGTTAGAAATTTTCCGAAAATAATAATATTTAATTTTTGGAAATTAATTATTTAATAATAAAATAATAATATTTAATTCGAAATTAATATATTAACTAATAAACTAATATTTAAATTTCGAAAATAATTGATTTAATAGAATAACCTATAACAATAAACTAATTAATAACTTAATCTCTAATCACACTTAAATAATCACTAACCCATAATTAACATAATCTAAATATAAATTAAACTACCATAAGCAAGTTTAACACCCTAAATACGGGATTAGGGGTTAAATTACAATGCTAACGCCGGCGAAGGCGCGAGAACGACGGCGGCGACAAGGGTGGTCCGCGATGGTTTCGGTTCGGCACGGTGAGTGGCGGACAACGGCGAACGGCAAAGGAATGGTCGCTGTAGTGGCCGGTCAAGGCTATTCCGGGCAACCGAGACAACAGCGGCGACGATGGCGGTAGCTGGGCGACTTGGACGGCGGCAGTGAGCGGCAGTGAGCGGCGGCGAGCATCCGGCAAGTGATGTGACTTGCATGCGGCTTGGGCGCACCGGCGACAAGTGGTCGCGGCTCGATCGGGGAGGAGCTGGGGTGGCGCGACAGTGGTTGGGGGGGGTGAGGCGCGGCAGCGACGAGCGGTTGGGCGCGGCGCACGGCGAAGCTGGTTCGATCGGCAGCAACAAGCAGAAGCTAGAAGCCAGATGCACGGACGCGGAAGAGAGGAAGAAGAAAGGAAGAAAAAGAAAAGGAAAAGAAAAGAAAAAGGGAAGAGGAGAGAGAGAGTGGGTGGGGGTTGGTCAAACGTGGTAGAGGTGGTAGAGGGGTTCAACGGGAAAAGGGAGAGAGAGAGAGAGAGAGAGAGAGAGAGAGAGAGAGAGAGAGAGAGAGGAAAAGTCAAATTGCAATAATTGCGATCCAACGGCCACGATTTAAACTCGGAAACGATCTGACGGTCACAAAAAACCCTAATTAATAATTTTAGGATTTGGCCAAAGGGTATTAATAAAAATACACTGCGAGGGTGGTCTACTAATCCAAATTCACACCAAGTCTAAAATTCATTTTTCACATATCCTGGGAAATATTGAGGTTGGCCACAATAATATCGACACCGTCCAATTAAATTAGTCACGGAACTCCGAAAAATTCGACACCAAAGTTCAGGCTTTAAATAACGGCCAAATTCGATCAAATACGATTATAGCGAAATCTCAGTTTTAAAAACAATAACCATGAGTGATTAGTTCCCGGACGAGATTTTACTATAAGCACACTAGCGAATTATACGTTTTATAAATCTCAAAAATGGGTCAAAATTCGGAATGCCACAGTTGACCTGACCCGGATTATAACCCAACCCGACCGTTGACCCTATCTGTCAACTGGTCGGACCGGGCCGTTAACCGTTGACCGGTTGGACCGGTTAACCAATTGGATCGATTGTTTAGACCGGTTTGACCGGCTGAACACGGGCGCACGCGCCGCGCCTTTAGGCGGCATGTGAAGGCACATCCGACGTCCGTTTTGGATGTTCTTGGTACCGACGCGCTTGTATCGAGATTCTCTACATTGTGATATATTGATTTTACATGTTTGAAACTTTTACAAATGTGAAAATACGTATATGACCCTATATGCACGTATTTTTAGGGTATTTTTTGCGTATTTTCTTGTATTTCTCTATGATTTCGAAAATACATATGGTAGATCACATGTATATCACCACATAAAGACTGTATAGAGTATAATTCATTGTCTATCAATGAATGGAACAATATAATTAGCATGACATGTAATTTCAGAGATATACGCCCCTGTCTTTACGTCTAGCATAACATGTATATAGTGAATGTGATACATAAAGTTCATATCTCTGGTATGAGAGATTTTTAAGGATTCAGTTGGGTAGTGACCGCCAAAGTGGCACACTTGACTGGGTTTGAGAAATATCGATCTCATATTGTGGAGGGATGTCTCCTATTTTATTGCATGACCATATTCCCAAAGGAGGTGATCTTGTATTGGTTCATAGAAGGGTACATGTATAGCATGTGCTTGAGAAATAACTGATCTTAGTGGTTCATACACCTAAAGGTGGTGATTTCACGAAAGATTGAAATATGTTTTTATGGCCGTTGTCATGTGGAGAGTGTACAACTGCATGTCATATTTTCTGCTCAAAGGTGATTATGTGATAATGTATATAACTCTTTGGATAAGTACTCGCATGATGCTGATTATATTGTTTGTTTGTTTACCAGTCACATTTTCTGTAAATGGCAATTCCATTTCCATTGAAGTACTTACTAGGTTGAACTTTAAGAAATGAAAAGGGGATTTTCTATTTGGAATGGAGCTGGCGGATGTTCACATTACTCTTACAAAGGATAAGTTGGCAGATATCACGGCCACTAGTACTGAAGCTGAGAAAACGGACTATGCTGCTTGAAAAAAGAGCAATCGAATTTGCTTATTGACAATGAAGAAATCAATTCAAGAACACTTGAAAAGTGGTTTGCCAGCTGATTGTACTACTAAGGAAATGACAGCAGCCTTAGAGGTTAGAAATCGCATTTCATCTAATGCTGAGGTTTGTACATTTCTTCAAAAGCTCTTCAATATGAAGTATGATGGTACTGCTGGAGTTAAAGATTATGTCCTTAGGATGGTAGACCTAAAGACGAAGTTTCAAGCTTTTACTTGCATTGTGCATCAAGCCTTAAACACCCTTCTACCTGATTTTGGGATTATAAAGACAAATTACAATTCCCAAGATGAGACTTGGTCAGTTAATGACTTGATAGCAAGGGTAATGGCAGAGGAAGAAAAACTTAAGAAGGAAAAATGACATCTAGCCTTATATGTTTCTGGTTCCCATAAAAGGAAGGATAAGAAGTCCAAAAATCGTACTTATAAAGGTTGTGACATTCCAAATTTCGACCAATTTTTGGGATTTATAAAACGTGTAATTCGTTAGTGTGCTTATAGTGAAATCTCGCCTGGGAACTGATCACTCCCGGTTATTGTTTTAAAATAGAAATTTCGCTAGAATCGTATTCAATCGAATTTGGCCATTATTTAAAGCTCGAACTTTGGTATCGAATTTTTTGGAGTTTCGAGATGAATTTAATTGGACGGTGTCGATATTAGTGTGGCCAACCTTGATATTACCCGGGATAAGTGAAAAGTGAATTTTTGACCGGGTGTGAATTTAGACTGGTAGACCACCCTCACGGTGTGTTTTTATTAACACCATTCTGCCCAAATCCTAAAATTATTAAATTAGGATTTTTCATGATCGTCGGATCATTTCCGGGTTTAAATCGTAGCCATTGGATCACAATTATTGTGATTTGACTAGTTCCTCTCTCTTCTCTCTCTCTCTCTCTCTCTCTCTCCCGCTGAACCCACCCCACATGCCTGACTTCCCCTCCCCACCTAATCCCACCTACTCCTTTCTCTCTCTCTTCCTTTTTCTCCTTTTTCTCTTTTCTTTTCCGTTTTTTTTTTTCTCTTCTCTTCTTCCTCTCTTCTTCTCCTTCGCCGGCTTGCCCCAACACCGACTGGTTCTGCTCCGCTTCTGGCTTCTGTGCTTGCTGCGATGCCCATCGCTGGGGACTAGCTTGCCGCCGCAACCGCCTGCTCGCCAGCCCCGCCACCGCGCACGCCGTCCGGCCGCCGCGCCTCACCCCCAGCCACTTCCTTTTTTCCCTCCAACGCCACATCTAGTTCTGCTCCACCTCTGTCCGCCTACGACTGCGCCTTGCCAGAACCAACGCCGCTGCGCCTCACCCCCCAGCTGCCCGCCGTCCGTCGCCCCGATAGCTGTGTCAGCCTTGTCCAGCTGTCGCGGCCAAGCTCCGCTCGCCTCCGTCGCTTACCACCGCCGTCCGGCCGAGCTTCGCCGTCCACCTCCAACCGCCACCAGCCGCTAGCTCTGCCTGGAACAGCCCAAGCCGTGCCGGGTCAGCCTATACAGAGGCTATTCTTTACTGTTCGCCGTCATCCACCAGCTGCCAAGTCTGAATCGGAACCACTGCGAACCGCCCTCGTCGCCGCCGTCGTTCTCACGCCTTCGCCGGCGTTAATGATGTAAGTTAACCCCTAATCCCGTATTTAGGGTGTTAAACTTGCTTATAGTAGTTTAAATTACGTTTAGCTCAATTTATTAATTGTTTAGTTAATTGAGATTAGTGACAGGTTATTGGTTTGTGCGATAAGTTATCGTGATTGTAGTATAAGTTATCAGGTATATTATTATTGTTATTGTTTTATTAAAAATTATTTTCGGAATTTAAATATTATTTTATTATTAAATAAATAATTCCGATTTAAATATTAATATTTTATTATTAAATAATTAATTTCCAAAAATTAAATATTATTATTTTCGAAAAATTTTCTAGCGTCAATTGTGATGCCAATGTTGGTTTTTGCCGTATAAGATGTCGTTTTAGAAAATTATTTGAATGATTTTGATTCGAGAAAATATTTCGAATTCTTTGAAAATGAATTATTTTCGGATATTATTAAATAATTAAATTCCGAATTTATTTATTATTATTTCGAAAAATTTATAATTTCAAATTATGATTTCTAGTTTGAATGTTGGCGTTTATACCGTGAATTATTGTATTAAATTGATTTTATGACAAATTGTTTTGATCGGAAATTTTCAAGAAAGTTTACGAGATTTTTGGCATTAAATTATTTTTATTGTTATGCTAAATAATGATAGTGATGTTTTGCGGTTAATACTTGTGTCGTTATCGAAGCTTGCAAAATTGATTGACGGTTGCATGTGTGACCATGTGATATTATTGCATGGCATTAATGTGAGCATTATTCATGGACGCATGGGCTAATTAAAAAGATAATAATTGGCCGGGATGCTTGTGTGCTCGTGTGGTCACACGTTGGAGCCGTCTTGTTGTGTATCGCTTGACGTTGCCCGATTTATTCGATGCCTTGGGATAATCTGGAGTGTCGATACCCCGGATGCCTTTTCGCAGTCCGAGGCCATACTTGATGCTCCTTACGGGATACCATCTTACTGTGCATCGTTTGATGTTGACGTATTGGAATGTCGTCATCCTCTGTATCGTTTGATGTAGCCGTGCCCGATGGGGCGGGATGGAGCTCGGTTTTTACCGGTAGACTGCCATCTTGCTGTAGATCGCTTGATGTGTAGTAGCCCCGATGGGGCGTAATAACTGGAATACGTGCGATGTATAGTACTTGATTATGGGGTAAAAACTACTAGGTATGGAATGGGACGTGCTCAAGTGGATTTTGCCTTATAATCGAAACACGCGCGACTATGCTGCATTAATGCATGGAAAATCTCTTAAAATGTTTCGAGTATGCGATATATGCATTTCATCAACGTGTATACCAAGGCGAGGTAAGAATGCCTATGGTTATTATTATGGTTGCTGTTATTGCTATTCTGCCTGTTTAGGGACCCCCGTGCGAGTTGGTCTCCTAAGCGGGGCTTAGGCTGTTAACTTATTGAGATTTTATCTCATTTGTTGTTAAACCTTTCAGGGTCTTAGCACATTGTTGCTTCCGGTGCGGTTCGGAGTACCGCAGTTTTGGTTGGTCCCTGAGGGTTAGGCCTGTGAGCTGTTTTGGTTGGAGTAGGTTAACCTTAGCTTTTTTTTTTGTTGGTCTTTTTGTGGTAGCGTCCGAAGTGGGCTTGTAAGAATATTCTTGGGGATTTATCAAGTGAGAATTAAAATACTATTGTGTTTGGCTTTCCTCTATTATCCCTATTCGATGTTGTCCGGGTTTGTTGTGTTCGCTTCCGCATGCGTATTAAAAGATAAAATGAAGGGTCGGTGACGAGTCCTGGGACGTTGCATCTCATCGACCTAGTCGGGGTGTTGCGCGTCCATAGGGTCCGGGGCGTGACAAAGGTACTCATAATACTATCGGTCAATCTGACAATATGGATCCAAAGAAAACATCTTTTAAAAGGGATGGTGACCGCTGCTTCTTTTGTAAGAAGAAAGGTCATATAAAGAAGGACCGTGGAAAACTTAAAACTTGGTTGTCCAAACGTGAGCCTACAGGTAATGATTCTTTGGCACTTGTTTGTGAATCCAACTTATCAGAAGCACCATCCAATTCTTAGTGGCTCGATAACGGTGCAACTAATCATGTTGTGTTTACCATATGGGGATTCATAAATCGGATGAAGCCAAATTAGGATGAGTCAAAACTAACTGTGGGAAATAACGAGAAAGTCGATGTTATGTTTGTGGGAGATATTGTCTTAATTTTAGACTCTAGTTTTAGATTAATGTTGAAAGACACCTTTTATGTACCTTTTTTTAGACGGAACCTAGTTTCCGTATCGTGTTTGAACATGTATGGCTACTCTTTTGAAATCAAGAACAATGTTATTTTTTTGTTTCTTAATTCAAATAAGGTTGGGTGTTGTAATATGTCAACGAATTGTACAGATTGTGTTTGTCTCCCAATGACATATACGTCGCTCATATGGCTAAAAATGTTGTTTCCAAGAGACCACTACCTAAGAAACAGTCTTATGCATTGTGGCATAAACGGCTTGGTCATATTTCTAAGGATAGAGTAGAAAGGCTGATAAGACTAATATTCTGTTTGCTCTTAAAAATGATCTAAAGACATGCATAGACTGTTGTAGAGGTAAAATGATCAAGATAAGGAAGAAAACTGCAGTCTGAAATTCTGACCTGTTAGAGGTCATTCACATTGACATAAGTGGATCCTATACGGCAACCTTGTGTAGAAATTTTTATTTTATCACGTTTATTGATAATTATTCTCGATATGACTATCTGTACTTGATTAAAGAAAAAGTCTGAATCTTTTGACAAGTTCAAGATTTTTCGGATTGAAGTCGAGAAATAGTTGGGAAATGTCATAAAGGTTGTTAAATCTAACTGAGGTGGAGAGTATTATGGTAAGCATGGCAATGCCGGACAGTTTAAGGGGCTATTTGCCAAATACTTAGAAGATTCTGGGATAGTGGCTCAGTTTACTATGCTTGGGAGTCCTGAGCAAAATGGCGTAGCCGAAAGGCGCAATCGCACATTTATGGAAATGGTAAGGAGTATGATTAGTAGGACAAATTTACCTGATTTTCTGTGGGGTGAAGCTTTGAAAACAGCTTTATACATTCTAAATCGTGTACCTATTAAAGCTGTTTCATTGACTCATTTTGAGTTATGGACTGAACGTAAGCCTAGCTTAAACCATCGTGAGACTTGGGGATGTCTTACAGAAGTGAAGTTATATAATCTAACATTAAGTAAGTTGGACTCTAGAACCATTCGGTGTTAGTTTGTATCTTACCTGGAACATTCGAAGGGATATCGGTTCTATAACCCAATGGAGGCACAAAAATTGTGGAATCACAGACAGCGAAATTTCTAGAGTTTGATGTGGCCGAAGAAAGTAGCTGCTCACAGACTATTGAGGATAATAGTACGGTGGGTAATATTATATATTTATCTCCTCCCATACAGATAATTGTGGAGACTCTCACACCATAGACTGAACCTGTTGAGGCTCAGAATCCTGTTGTCGAGACAGTTCCTAATGAAGTTCCTCAAGGCTCTTAGGTGCAGGATGTGGCTATTGCTGCTCCAGTAAGGAGATCCATTAGGGAGAGACGATCAGCTATACCACCGGACTATTTAGTCTATATAGGAGAGCAAGATTACGATATCGGTTCTATGGCTGATCTAATGACTTATGTGGAAGCTATTTCTTGTTCTCAATCGGAACTGTGGTTAGATGCAATGAGAGATGAAATGCAGTCTATGAAGCATAATGGACTTTGGGAACTTGTTGAATTACCTGAAAGTCATAGACCCATTGGCTTCAAATGGGTGTATAAGACTAAAAGAGACTCTAAAGGAAAGATTGAAAAGTTTAAAGTTAGACTGGTAGCCAAGGGTTTCACTCAGAAAGAAGGAGTAGACTATGAAGCAACTTTTTCTCCAGTTTCTTCTAAATATTCTTTCAGAGTGATCATAGCATTGGTAGCTCATTTCAATATGGAGTTACACCAGATGGATGTTAAAACTGTCTTTCTCAATGGAGACCTTAATGAAGAAGTCTATATGATGCAATTCGAAGGTTTTGAGGCAAATGATTCAGGTACGCTTGTATGTAGACTAAAAAAGTCTATTTATGGTCTCAAGCAAGTTTCTAGACAATTGTACTTAAAGTTTCATAGTGTTGTTGCTTCATTTAGTTTTGTTGAGATCAAAGTAGATCAGTGTATATACTGCAAGGTCAGTGGGAGGAAATTCATTTTCCTTATACTCTATGTGGATGATATCCTGCTTGCAAGTAGTGACCTTGATTTATTGCATGAGACAAAGCGGAAGTTGTCAAAAAACTTTGATATGAAGGATCTTGGTAATGCGTCTTTTGTCCTTGGCATTGAGATTCATAGGAATCGTTCTCACTGACTATTGGATTTATCTCAAAAGACATATGTTGATCTTATCTTAGAAAGATTTAACATGCAACAATGCAAGCCAGGAATTGCTCTTGTCAGTAAGGGTGATAAGATGAGTCTGTCATAATGTCCTCATTCAGATTTTGAGAAAGCTCAAATGAAGAATGTACCTTATGCTAGTGCACTTAGGAGTATTATGTATGCTCAATTATGTACTAGACCAGATATTGCTTTTGCAATAGGACTTATAGATAGATATCAGTCAAATCCAGGACAAGATCATTGGGTTGCTGCCAAAAAGGTTTTGGGGTACTTAAAGAGGACAAAAGACTATATGCTGATTTACAAACATATTCAGGACCTACAACTAGTTGGGTATTTGGATTAAGATTTTGCTGCTTATCAGGATGAAAAGAAGTCGACAACAGGTTACATCTTTAAGTTAGTAGAAGTTGCGGTATCATGGAAAAGTGAGAAACAGAAATCAATGACATCCTCAACCATGTAAGCAGAGTTTGTAGCATGCTTTTCGGCCGCTACTCAGGCAATTTGGCTCAGGAACCTCATTAAGGAGTTGACCATATTTGATTTTGTGGATAGGTCCATACAGTTATATTGTGATAATAACTCTGCAGTATTGTTTGTTAATAACAATAAAGGTCTTAAAGCATATGGAGGTCAAGTACCTGACTATAAAGGAAAAAGTTCAGAATGGTGATATTGCAATAGAGCACATTTTGACAAATGATATGATCGCAAATCCATTAACTAAAGGCCTTCGCCCTTGTGTATTTGATCGACATGTCATGAACATGGGCTTAAGAGTATCATGGAATATTGTTAATTAGTGGGAGTTGTTTAGTTTTATGTTGCTCTTATGAAGTTTGTATCTAATTTTGCTATATTTTGCAATATTTGAATATGTATAAACTCTTTTACATTCAATGGGGTATTCGTGAATGTAGATTTATCAAGTTGAGTACACATATTTGATGAAAATCTCAAGGCATTGTATAAACCTTGAGTACAGGCTATGGGGCATTCTTGGTATTAGCCTTAACAATATATCTTGTTACATATAAAGTACAGTTAACTATAAAGGTAAGACATATGTAGGTTTGTTGGAACCATGAAGGATATTCTCTAGTGACACACTAGGTTTTGTGACACTTAAGGAGAGAGAATTTGGACTAACAAAATGGATAACACATGAAGTATCACTCATTATTAGGTATTGTCCATTTGACACACTACCATATTGAATCCATATCAGTAAAGTTGAAAGCACTCGTGACCATAGAAGGCTCTGCGTGAGTATATGCAGTTGCCGCCATGATTAGGTGTTCGAGTCTTTATGGG
Organism: Syzygium aromaticum; assembly: GCA_024500025.1. NCBI lineage: Eukaryota > Viridiplantae > Streptophyta > Magnoliopsida > Myrtales > Myrtaceae > Syzygium > Syzygium aromaticum. The sequence continues at coordinate 35,458,441 of CM044892.1, forward strand.
ATCGAATTGGCTATTAAAAATAATCTCTAGACCAATATAAGGGTGCGAACACAGTTTTGTTTCAATTAATATCGCTCAAGTGGGAGAATGTAAGAATTTCCTAATGTGGGCTTCATTAATTGAAATTAACTGAATTAGTTTGGTCTAATAAAGGTAAGATATATAGATTCTTAATAAGTCTAATATGGGGCTGGTTGGTGTGGGCCAAGTACGGCCCGGCCCGTAATGAGAGGGCCCGTGGTTGAAGACTTTATAAATAGCGCTCAAGTCCATCTCCTAACATGATGATGCACAATCTGACTCATATATGAATCTAGAGAGAACTTTTTTTTCGTGAGTGGCAATCTCATTAGGTCAGTGTTCTAACAAAGGGGATATGGGAGAAGCACTTGAGTTCTTGTTCGGAAACTATCGCAAATTCCGCGTCAAGTTCGATGGATTCTAAACCAGGTATGTGAATCGATAATTTCTCCATTAACGTGTTTTGTTTTCTGATTATGGTGATCCTGGACGTGCCATTTTCGTGGCCATTAGAAAATCTGAGAGTGAAGGGGGAGATCCAAAATTTGAATAAAGGAGAGGGAGAGAGAGAAAGGCGTTGATTCACACATAAGGAAAGAACAAGGGGAGGGAGAAAATAACAATCAATGAAGAGAGAGAGAGTTTTGAAAGAGAGAGAAAGAAGGCGCTTTTTTGTACGAACAGTGGGAGAAGGACGGATCCTGGACTGCCAGGCCCACCTGCGCCACTTCGACCACTTATGCCTCATAAGCGGTCGGGGACCGCGCTGACTTAGCAATTGGGAATCACTCAATATTTTCTCCCTAAATTCTTCATGAACTTGAAGACTGGAAAGTCAACCTTATGCTCTAATTTAAGCAAGAAGGGTGAAATATAAAAGTCTAAGCAAATGTGCCAATTTAATTTGATGTAGAACAGTTAGCTTGTGATTATCTTGAAGAATATGATCGCCATACTCACCGGAAATCTCTATAGTTTTTTTGATTTTGGAAAAACAACTATTCAGGTAGTTTTCTATATTACCATTCAACCAGTTTTCTATATTAGGAAATTCATAATTGTCATTACTTTCACATATTTTATTTGAAAGATTTGGTTTATTAGATGTTATCTTTAATTGTTCGATTTCCATTAGTATTAAGAGTCATATCTCTATATAAGATGTCTGTCTTGTAATCGAAAATTACAGTATCATTGAATAAAAATTTTGAGTTCTTTGGAGTTGTTCCAAATTTACACTTTTTCTCTGCGTCATTTGGTATCAGAGCAAGTTTCTCCTATGACGATAGTGAATAACGTGAATGTTAATCTCCCCACTGCTGAGGGCCGTGAGACCGAGCCTATTACGTGGGCTGAGTTCAATTAGTTCGTGGCTCAAACCAATCGGAGGTTTCAAGAGATCCTTGATGCCATCCAACGTTTGTCCACAAACCATGTGCCTAATGTTCTTCCAGCCGAGTAAATTTCTGTCGCTCGTGATCTCGAAGATGCTTGGGGCTTGAAGGAATCCCTCGACAAAGGCGTCAAGACTATGTCGAGGATACGGAAGATGAAGACGAAGATTTCCCGGAGATGCATGTTTGTGGTGGTCGCCAATACAGGGGATTCCAGGAGGAGCATGTTTGTGGGGATCGACGGTAGGGGGCTATCGAAGAGACCCTGACCAATATCAACTAAAGGTAGATCTCCCTACTTTAAATGGGAATTTGGATATTGAAGATTTCCTAAACTAGCTTTGGGAGGTTGAGAAATTCTTCGACGCTATGGATATTAATGAGGATTGCCAAGTGAAACTTGTGGCGTACAAGTTGAAGGGTGGCGCTTCAGCTTGGTGGGAACAGACTCAATTGATGCAACGTTGACAAGGAAAGGCTCCTATTCGATCATGGGGTCAGATGAAACAAAAGTTGAAGAAGAGGTTCCTCCCAACGGACTATGAGTAAATGTTATTTCAACAATTCCAAAATTGCCGACAATCGAATAGATCGGTCCAAGCTTATACGGAAGAGTTCCTTCGACTCTCCGATCGCAATAACCTGGATGAGTCCAAGGCACAACAAACTGCTAGGTACATTAATGGTTTGCGACTTAATATCCAGGATCGAGTTTCTTTGCATCGACTATTCTCTGTCGAAGATGCTTAGGATATGGCGCGAAAAATTAAGATGCAATTGGTGAGGACTAGCCCTAGTACTCATGATAGCAATTATTCGGATCGTGGGTCATTCAGGAAAGGAAGACAGTTTGATGTTACAAGTTCTTCTAGTTGACAAATCCCTGATTCGAGCCGAGTTCCAAGGGGTACTACAGGGACGCCTAAGGAAGCAGTCGCAGCAAGCAATTGCACTCTCAATCAGAATACCCATAATCCATATGCCAAACCCCAACCGATCAAATGCTACAAGTGTAACGAATTGGGCCATCGTTCTAGCGATTGTCCTCGTCGTAGAATGGCCAATATCATTAAACATAACGAAGATGTGTATAAGGAAGATTGGGAAAAGGAAGAAGAAATGGGAGTGGAAGATGAAGTGGGCAAGCAAGTTAATTGTGTTGTGCATTGTCTATTGCTTGCTTCACAGATAGAAGATACCCAGCGGAATCAACTTTTCCGTGCTCACTGTATTATCAACGGCAAAGTATGCGATATTATTATTGACAGCGGAAATTGTGAGAATATAGTGTTAAAGGCCTTGGTGGATCACTTGCAACTAAAGACGGAGTCATATCCCACGCCCTACACGATCGGATGGATACGCAAGGGAGCAGAACTTAAGATAAACTAATTATGCCGTTTACCTATTTCGATTGGAAAATCATATCAAGATACTATTATCTGTGATGTTGTGGAGATGAATGCGTGTCATATTTTACTAAGTCGGCTATGGCAATATAATGTTGATGCTACACACCGAGCTAGGGAGAATACGTATTCTTTTGTGTGGAAAAAGACTACAATTACTTTGAGACCAAAGAGTAATTCCTCTCAAATTGTGAAGAAGCAGAATGCAGGGGTTATGATGAACATCCGAAAGCGTGAATGGATGTATATGATTGTGGACAAAAGCGACCAGCAAGTTATGGTTCGTGTTTCCGACATTCTTAAGCCCTTATTAAAGGTATTCAGTGATGTTATGCCTGATGATTTACCTAACGGATTACCTCCTTTGACGGATATCCAGCATGAGATTGATTTTCTTTCAGGTGTTAGTCTTCCTAATTTGCCGCATTATCGGATGAATCTGAAGGAGAATCAGATTCTACAAGAGCAGGTGGGAGAGCTTCTTTGAAAGAGCTTCTTGCGTGAAAGCAAAAGTCCATGTGTAGTTCCTGCACTTCTCACACCAAAGAAAGACGGCACCATGCGTATGTGTGTAAGTAGTCATGTCATTAACCGGATTACTGTCAAGTATAGGTTTCCGATTCCATGACTTAATGATATGTTAGACAGACTTGCTGGATCATAGATTTTTACGAAGATCAACCTTCGAAGAGGATCTACCAAGTTCGCATCCGTCCTAGCGATGAATGGAAAACAGCCTTCAAGACAAGTGCGGGTTTGTACGAATGGCTTGTCATACCGTTTGGACTCACTAACGCGCCTAGTATTTTCATGCGTTTGATGACTCAGGTTTTCAAATCTTTTATTGGCAAGTTTGTGGTAGTTTTCTTTGATGATATACTCATATATAGTCCGGATGGGCGTCAACACATAGAGCATTTGAGGGATGTCCTACTAACCTTGTAGCAAAATAAATTATTCATTAATCTGAAAAAGTGCAGCTTCATGATAGAACGCCTCTTATTTTTGGGTTTTGCTGTTAGCGTGGATGGACTTCATGTTGATACAGATAAGGTGGCCGTAATTTGCAATTGGCCAATTCCAAAGAATGTTGGCAAGGCTCGAAGTTTCCATGGCCTTGCAATATTCTATAGGGGTTTCATTTGAGATTTCAGTATTATCATGGCCCTGATCACTGACTGTTTAAAGAAGGGCAAATTCCATTGGGGAGATGAAGCTTCAGCCAATTTTACTCTTATAAAAGAAAAGCTCTCTACGGTGCCGGTATTGATGCTTCCTGACTTTGAGAAAGTGTTCGAGCTGGACTGCGATGCTTCCGGCTTCGGGATTGGCGCTGTCCTTTCCCAAGAAGGTAAACCTATAGCCTTATTTAGTGAAAAACTTAATGAAGTTTGCCGACGTTGATCGACGTATGAGCAGGAATATTATGCTATCGTGTGAGCTATAAAGCATTGGCAGTCCTATCTTTATCAGCAGAAATTTGTTCTTAATACCGATCATCAGGCTCTTAAATATATCAAGAGTCGGAAGCACTTAAATCGAATGCATGCACGATGGGTTTCTTTTCTGGAGCAATTTAATTTTGTGCTTCGTCATAAAGCAGGCCATTTAAATAAGGTGGCAGATGCGCTGAGTCGACGTGCTGTGACACTCGTGACCATGCGCATTGATGTTGTCGGTTTTGATCACCTATGTTCTCTTTATCCTGAGGATGACGATTTTAGTAAGATATGGGAGAAGTGTTCTGAAACAAGTTGTCATAGCAATATGATAATTCAAGAAAATTTCTTATTCTTTGGCAATACATTATGCATTCCATGTGATTCCTTGCGTGAACAACTCATTCGAGAGCTTCATGGTGGTACTCTCGGCGGACATTTAGGGCAAGATAAAACTATAGCCTTGGTGGAGGAGCAGTACTATTGGCCTCAACTGAAGCAAGACGTGGGGTGATTTGTCAATAAATGCTACATTTTCCAAACCGCTAAGGGCCACTCTCAGAACACTGGTCTTTATACCCCCTTACCTATTCCTTCGGGTCCTTGGGTAGACATATTGATAGACTTCGTGTTGGGACTTCCTCGCACTCAACGGGGTTTAGATTATGTTTTCGTAGTGGTTGACCAATTTTCGAAGATGTCGCACTTCATCTCTTGTAAAAAAACTTCGGATGCTTTGCATATGGCAAGTTTATTCTTTCGTGAAGTAGTTCGTCTTCATGGTGTACCGAAGACAATCACTTCCGATTGTGACACGAAATTTCTGAGTCATTTTTGGCGTACTTTATAGCGCTTGTTTGAGACTGATTTACAGTATAGTAGTTTTTTTCCATCCCCAAACAAATGGTCAGACGGAAGTTGTAAATTGTATTATGGCGGATATCATTCACTGCCTCTGCAGTAATATGCCTAAGCAGTGGGACCGGTATTTTGCTCCTGCTGAGTTTGCCTTCAACAACTCGGTTGACCGCTCTACCGTTACATCTCCCTTTTAGGTCATTTATGGGCGTACACCACAACATACTCTAGATTTGGTTTCCTTACCCAAGATTCTTGGCTATAGTATTGCGGCGGAGAATTTGACGACCAAAATTAATGAAGTCCAAGCTGCTATTGCTAGTCAATTGGCTGCTTCTAATTCAAAGTATAAGGAGGATGCTGACAAACGACGATGTTCGAAAATTTTTGAGGTAAGCGATGAGGTATTGGTTTTCCTGCGAAAGGAGCGTTTTCCTATAGGTACCTATAATAAACTGAAGCACAAGAAGATTGGTCCTTACCGTATCCTGAAGAAGATCAACGACAATGCTTATGTAGTTGACCTTCCTGGTGATCTCAACATTTCCCCTACATTTAATGTGGCAGACTTATTTGAGTATCATGTTTTCGATACACCCCTCTATCCTGATCATAACTCAAGAGCGAATTTTTTCGAAGAGGGAGGGAATGATATAGAATAGTTAGCCTGTGATTATCTTGAAGAGTGTGATCGCCGTAATTGCCGGAAATCACGGCAGTTTTTCTAATTTTGGGAAACAACTATTTAGATAGTTTTCTATATTACCATTCAGGCAGTTTTCTATATTAGAAAATTCATGATTGTCATTACTTTCACATATTCTATTTGAAAGATTTAGTTTATTAAATGTTATCTTTAATTATTCATTTTCCATTAGTATTAAGAGTCATATTTCTATATAAGATATCCATCTTGTAATCGAAAATCACAGTATCAATGAATAAAAATTTGGATATTGTTGGACTTGTTTGAAATTTACACTTTCTCTTTGCGTCATAATTCTAAACTTATTTTTTTTTTATCAATTGAGTCATAAATCGCATGCATTTGTGCTAATTCAGTTCATTTAGCCAATTTTGGTAGAAAATTACTAACATTGATGTTAGCTGCACTTCATCGCGAGGCTGGCACTAACGTGAACATTTTTAAATAATATTTTAATAATTTTCGATTTTTTTTTTTTTGCCTTCTTCCTCTAGTTGGTCACCAACCAGAGGCGAGGGTTAGTGGGCTCAACCTCGCTGGGCAAGGTTCATCTCCATGGCTGTGCTCATTAAATTTCAATGTTCAAATGGTAAGAAATCACCATGCTCGATGCTCTCAAGCATGAAACAAAAACCCTAGAATCTGCTCGGTTCTGTTTCAATTTGAGCACCAAACTTTGTCAAAATCATTCGTTCATCTACTGCATTTGATGATAAGGCCGACCTCACCTAGTGACAAGCCATGCCATGGCTAGGTAAGGCTCAAATTTGCTAGATTTGGCGAGGTCAACCTCGCCGGTCCTCACCTATGGCCAGTTGCAAAGGTTTAGTGACTAGCTCTGGCTAGAGGAAGAAAGGAAGAAAAAAGAAAGAGAAAGGAAGGAAAAAAAGAAAAAAGAAAAGAAAAAAGAAAAAAAGAAAAAGAAAAGAAAGAATAGAAAAATTATTGATTTTTTTTTATATATCCTCATTAGTATCGGCTACGCCACATAGAATGGCTAGTGTCCATGTCAGCGATTTCCGGCCAAATGGACTAAATCGACACAAATACAAAATGTTTAAGAATCAACTGGCAAAAAAAATGTTTAAAACTGAATTGATACAATTGCAATAGATTTAAGACTCTTTTGGTAATTTTCCTAGCTAAAAGATTGCAATAAAATTATTAGAAAAAGCATTTAGGCTACACACCAAATTCCTTGGCAGTCTCATTCATGTCATTAAAAAAATGATACATTTGTGCCTTTTCTTACATATAATACACCAGAAATAGGTCAGTCACCAGAATTTCATGGTCATCCTCCTCTCATTTCTTTTCCCCCATAACTTTTCCAGCTTCCCGACCATCTTTCAGCCTTAGGCCATATCTGAATATTCATGGGAAACGATCAAGTCAAAGATGTCAACATCCTCCAAAATTCTTCCTTTACGAGCATGTGGACTGGAAAGCCAACCTTGTGCTTTGACCTAAGCAAGTAGGGCGAAATGCAAAAGTCTATGCTTCATCGTCATCATTATAGTTAGCGTTCAACATAGGCATCTTACAGTTTCAACCATTGTTTAAATCGGAAACGATTTGCATCAACCTCATGAAAATTGTTGGCAAATATGAACCATGTCTGCGATGAATTTTAGATGCTTTGGTCTAATGAATTACTCACGTCATCCAACTCGAGAAAATTCGTGTCGTCCCATGAATTATCAAACCTGTTTTTAGTCTCGCTTTCCACGGCGCCGTTGAAGTAACGTTCGGGGGGGGAAGGAAAACGAGCACGGAAAAATCCTTCGTGCTTCGAAATTCTTCTCTACAATTGAATGGAGAAAAAGTTTGAGACAGCACTTCCAGAGAATCCGTTGAGACAGATTCTAGTACATGCGTGTTTGACCATTTCAAACGTGTTCTTGGCTTTTCGACCAAAAAAAAAAGAGTGTTATTTGCTCCAAATTTCCCAGTCTTAATGAAAGAGACAGCCCATTCGATGACCACCTTGGAGACTTCAGAATAAGAACTTGTGAAAGATCCAACTGAGGTTTTATCGTCCAAGCTTCTCTCTCTCTCTCTCTCTCTCTCGAGCACGGAAAAATCCTTCGTGCTTCGAAATTCTTCTCTACTATTGAATGGAGAAAAAGTTTGAGACAGCACTTCCAGAGAATCCGTTGAGACAGATTCTAGTACATGCCTGTTTGACCATTTCAAACGTGTTCTTTGCTTTTCGACCAAAAAAAAAAAGTGTTATTTGCGCCAAATTTCCCAGTCTTAATGAAAGAGACAGCCCATTCGATGACCACCTTGGAGACTTTAGAATGAGAACTTGTGAAAGATCCAACTGAGGTTCTATCGTCCAAGCTTCTCTCTCTCTCTCTCTCTCTCTCTCGATTGATCGATCATGAAGCCAAGAAGGGGGGATGTGTTAACTAAACAGCAGATTGATGAGTTCCAAGAAGCGTTTTGTTTGCTGGACAGGGATGGAGATGGTAACCCTTGGTTTTTTCGTTTTTAAACTTGTGTCACTATCTTAAATTACCTTTTGTAGTGAATAATCTTTTCATAGACTCCCTTACTCTTTTTGCTAGCTTTTTGTGATTCATTGCTAATGCCTGATCTACTTCTTCCTGGGATGTAAGATACAGTTCTCGGTGTTATTTTTGTGACATGAAAATTTTATATATTGCTGTATTGTCCGAATAGTTCAAACATTTAAAGACCGACCAGTGCGTTGGAAGAACGATTTTTCCCTTTTTCATGGCTGTGAAACGATATGGTAGCATAATGATCGTTTGTTTATTCCATGAGAAGACAACAGCTGCTTGTGCCTTTGGTGATCTCACCATGCAACTGTGTGAAAACTATGCTAGATTCAATTTTTAGAGAAGAAGACAGATTTTGTTGGGATATATTTTATGCTTCCTCATTGAATTCTTCCAAGCATATGATCTTTGAACTTCAGGTAGCATCTATTGATTGTATATGGTTTACCTTCATCACCTGGCTCATAGGTATGTAATAAATAGTCTCATATCAATCAAGGGGTTTCGACTCGTTGTTCAGACAAGACTACCAGTAGAATCAACCGATTTTGATTATTCAACATTACACCGCAAGTAAAACTACCACGAAACAAAAAGAATGAGATTGTTCTCACTGGAGATCAGAGATCAAAGCCATCTGTTTTAATTTTAGAAAATCGTATAGAATGTTAGAAAAGAGATCTTAGATATAGAAGATACAGGCTACGTAAAAATTTTGTTACCCAACACTAGGGTTCGTGGCATGAAACAGGAATGGAAGCTGAAACTGGAGCTTATATTAAAGTATATAGAAGAAGATAGAAGTTATGTGGGATTAAGATATTCTGATTATAATATTTTGACACCTAAAGCGCGTTTACCGTTCCAAATGATTGATTATTGGTTTGCTTGATGCATAGGTTGCATAACAATTACGGAATTGGCAACTGCAATCAAATCCTTGGACCAAAATCCCACAGAGGAAGAACTTCAAAGCATGATTAATGAGGTTGATATCGATGGCAATGGGACTATAGAATTCGGGGAGTTCTTGAATCTTATGGCCAGAAAAATCAAGGTATTAACCAAAATAGCTAGTGTCACTTAAATCACATATTTGCAAGTACTTGATTGGATGAGTGTAAATGTATCTGTTATATATATGTTTAGGAGACTGAAATAGAAGGGGAGTTAAAGGAAGCTTTCAAGGTCATTGACAAGGATCAAGATGGTTACATATCTCCTGATGAGGTTTGACTTATTTCCTAACCCCACATTCAATGTTCAGCCCATACTTCATTATTTGTAGCTTCTTTGTATCTTGGAGCAATTCCTCCTAACCAAACCACATAAAAAAAGAAAAGAAGGTGACAGAGAAATCTCGAATGAACTCTTATGAATGGAATTCATAAAACAATTGTAAAATCTCCATTTTTTACGAGGAAGCCCGTATGGGATAAGTGATATTTTAGACCCATGAAATATCTCACTAACCACATAAAGGCTGACATAAATTACCAACTAATCAAATGTTCTTATCCATTGTAATACCTGCAGATGTAGTTGTGAAACAGCATCATTTAACAGCATGTAATTCTATATGACCACTCGCAGAATTCTCTCCATAATAACCCAAAGAAGGAGCCATTTCTTTTCTCTCAGTGCTTTCCTTCTCTTCTCTAATCTCTCAACTGATCTGGAATGACCTTTCTAGGGTTAGTTTTATTCTGCTTGACGTCTCTTTCTCTTGTAGGATTTTTCAACACGTTTTACTTAGTCTTGGCTTTCTGTCTAAAATTTGCAACCCTTTTACTTAAACACCAAAATTAACATGAAGAAGGGAGAGAAAGGATCAAAGTCCCTGGTAATGGCTTTTGGTGATACTTGAAACACTCGAATATATGTCTCACTTCTCTCGAACTTCATGAGCCTTCGAAGAACTTCCACTGACCTGAGTAGAAGCTTCCTGAGGATTTTTTTTCATCGATGCAATTCTGGTGATATGTGAGGAACTTAGGATCAAGGGCCTTAAAAACGTTTAAGACATGGATGTATTGAATGTTAACTGAGTTGGTAAGAATATTGATGACTTTATCCCTCGTGACGATCTCTCTCTCGATATCAGTTTACTTGAAATATGAGAGATTCCAGTCCTTCTAGCTTTACTTACTCATGCCTTTAGACTTAAAAACTCCTCTTACTTGGTGGGTGATTACAGTTGCGGCGGGTGATGATCAACCTCGGAGAAAAGTTAACAGAGGAAGAATTGGAAGAGATGATGAGAGAGGCGGATTTGGACGGCGATGGCCGACTCGATTACGAAGAGTTCATCAGGATGATGTTAGCTTTCTGAAAGCACTAGCGCAGTTGCACATGCTTCGCATGGACTTTATATTTGAATGATTTGTTGAGAATTTGCGTTTGCTAAAACTCTCCCTACTATTCTTGCATATTCGATTGTATGTCATCTAGAGTTGTGTAATCATAAAACATAATACACTGAAGGAATATCACGCTAAATAATAATATCATTTGCCGTGTGGGTTTATCGTGGATCCATTTCCATTGTGCATAGTGTAAAATCACTCTACACTTATCAAACATCTTATAAGTTATAAATTACAAAAAAAAATTTGAATTTCTCGTGGACTATTTTGGTGCAACTCGATTGTTTTGTCATATTTTTTTTACGGAATCATTGTTTTCCAAATAACGTTGAGTCCAATTTTGTGCCTTGCAACGACGTGTTTTATTGGATGGAATCGAAATAATTTAACTCTCCATAGTGTATTATTGCATAGTAAGCAACGAAGTCATTTTCATTTCTATGCTATTGTATAGGTACGACTGTAATCCTTTTTGTATGTACGATGTCACTTGGTGTGCATAATAGAGTCAACTTTACTTGAATTAACAATCATTAATTTTTTTTCTCGTTCTTGTAAAGTGAATCTAATCATTTTTTACTTTGAATGTAGAACTTATTAGTTATGATATTTATAATGTGTTATGGAGAGATTTTCCTATTAAACTGTCGCTTTTTCTTGACAAAGCTCTTCAATTTTTATTGGGATAAAAAAAAGAATCATTTGATGAAATAAGGATACAAATAAGGGCAAAAGTCAATTTTAATATAATATATTACATTTTTTTTTCTAAGTGATGTTTGTAATGAAATTCTGTGGCGATTATATTTTGTGGTCAATTGCACTCCATGTATAGAATATAGCAAATGTGCGCACGTGTTGTGTGTGCAAGAATTGACATTTGAAAGGGTAAGCTTGTTACAATATATTTGGAATTGTTAAACAATGGAACGAAATCCTTGATAAAAAAACACAATACAAAGAAATTGTATCTATGGAAAGAGAGGAAAGAGAATAAATTTTTGATTTGAAAACTTTTTAAGAAGGTTATTGTAGGATAATAATGTTCGACTTCTAATATTGAACACCTGGGATAAAGTATAATTATGAATTTACACAATCCTCCATGATTTTGTGCACAAAAGCCCAATGGGCCATCGTAGGCTTTTTCCATATGTGGTTTGGAAAATCTCTATAACTTCTAACCGAGATGTGTTTCTTATCCATGAAGTAGATTATGGGTGCATTTAGTTCAGCTTTTCTAAGAGGCTTTCGGCCTCTAAAACCCCTTGAGGAATGCTGGGTGATTTGGCTAACCTTCCCAAGAGGATTTTGGCCAAATGTTGGTCTTGAGAACCAATGCTGGTGGGGACCAACGTTGGGATTTCAACATTTGGCTGAATGTTGAAATTAGTTTTTTCTTTTCAAACTATCCTAACCAATTCTCTAATTTTTTATTTTGTCCGTAGTTGTGACTGTTCATCTTCTTTGCATGAGGGTGGTTTACGAGGCAAGATCGGGCTGGCAAACGGTAGGCGAGAGGTAGGCAAGGTCGCGTGATCTAGGAGACCGTCGCTTAAGGTCGCGAGACTGCCTAGGCGACGGTCACTTGGGTTGTGCGACTGCCTAGATGACCCTTGCCGGGGTCGCGCGACCTCAGGCCTCATCGTCGGGTTACGCAACCTTGACGACACCCCCTAGGTTTGCATGACCTCGCTAGAGGTCTCATGACCTTGGGCTTTGGTCGCCAGCACTAGATCTAGCTCACCAGCAGCCTTAGCCCTTCATTAGAGTTGGCAAAGGGTTTGATTTTTTTTAATAAAAAGAAAAGAAAAATTAAACTTAAAAGCCCTTTCCAAAAAATTTTGCCAAACACTATTTAGACAAAAATAGTTTTACAACAGATTTTTCACCATACGCAATTTGCATTTCTCCAATGGGCTTTAGGCCTAACGTATTTGCATTTCCTCAAGGCTCATTTGCAACCAAATGTACCCTAGCTACCTAGTGAATTGATGATGTGGAATAGGTTTACAATGAAATACATCAACCCTATAATTAGTGATGATGATTCCCACGACATCTAATGGTTATGACGCTATTTGATCTATAAATTCGATTCTTGATAGCTATGATGTTGACTTAATATGTGCTCGGTAGTCAAATTCAAAACTCACAACTAATTGTAAATATGGTAGTTGGTCCCGTGACATTTCGAACTTTCCGCCAATTGAAAATTATGAAATAACTGAGTTTTATGAAATGTGCTCGCAGTAAATTCTCGCCCGGAACTGATCATTCCTGGGAATGCTAACCGTTAGGGAAAGGCTAATAGAGGAATTAAATTCGCACGACTAAAGAAAATTCGATCGTGAATGGATTTCGATCATTAAATCGCGTAAGTGATATTTTGAGCCACTGTTGGCCGATCCAAGGATAGTTATAGGTCAGTTCACCACTGTCCTAGTAGTGGATCGCATGTGATTCCGTAGGACCACGAAACGACTTGACGAATGATTTCGAAATTATTCTGAACGATCGTACCCCTCGGATCAAGTGATTGATCTTCGCGATTTTAATGACAATTGAGGTCGTCACACACGGAACGGACTTGCACGTGACTCGATTTAGTATCAGTCACGAGTCGATTCTACGAATTTCCCCAGCAAGCCGCCCGTTAGCTCGAGAAACGCTCGAGTTGCGTTTAATAGAATTTAATTATTGAATTTTTGCCAAAATTGGATACTGGAAAATTAGGAAGTCGCGACAAAACGTTAGGACGACGTTGCACGTGACACGTGTCAATTTTTTGTGCGCTCAAATCCTTCGGAAAAACTCTATTTTGATGAGAAATGGAGAATCGGACCATTTTACCCCTATAAGTTAATAAAGGGCTAGTTTTGTTGGACAAGGGCATTTTGGTCATTTTAGGCCCTAAGTTAGATTTGACATAATTACCCTTGGATATTTTTAAGTAAGATTCAATCTGGGCCATTGATTTTAAGATTAGATCGAATCTCGACCGCTGGATCAAAAAGATTAGAGGAGGGTATTTTGGTAATTTACCCAAAAGTGGTAAAAAATTGTTCGTTTTAAGCCCTTGACTCCCTCTCTCTCCTCTCTCTCACGTGAAATTTCCCCCATTCGGCAGCCCTCTCCCCCGTGAAACCCACCCCCCCAACCGTAGACTCTCTCTCTCTTTCTCCTTGCCGATCGCCGCCCAAGCCGCGCCGTCGCCACCCAAGCCGCGCCGTCGCCGCCCAAGCCGATCGCCGCCCGCCGGAAGTCGTACACCGTCGCCGCCGTCCCCGATTAAGTGCCGCAGCTCTCTATTCTAGCCGCGATAGTCTAGAACGCGGGTAAGTCACGCCTAAACCTAATTTAGGATTTCGGGTATCGACAGGCGATTTTAGGCGAAACCGGGCATAGGATAGGTGCGGAATTGCATGAATTAGAAGTGGGTTCAGTTGGCGGGCCTTAGATTTGAAATCAGAAAATTTTTATTGGAAAATTCAGAAAATTAGGGGCTGCGAAATACTATTCATATGCCTCGAATCACTGTTCACTGGCTGTGGATTACTGTTCACTGAGCTGTGATGGTCCGATTGGGACGCAAGTTGAATTTTTAGAACCTAGATACTATGGCGAGAAAGTTCCGTGAAGGATCGGAATTAATCCGACGCCGTTTGGTTGGAGAAAAATGGGAGTTATCATATTGGATGCATATTTAAATTATTAGTAAGTTGTGAAATTTAAGTTGAGTATGATGTGGCTTGCTGTTGGGTACGAGAATGATACCGTTGGGTCCAGCTCGGAATTTTATGTAAGTGTCGGGAAGAGTCGGTGGTGTGATTTTGTTGTTTGAGTGCAGAAATTACTGTTCACGAGTTGTGGGAGTACTGTGCACTGTGCTGTGGTAAGTCGTCTGATGCGTGTTTGGTACCGTTAGGTCCGTCTCGGAATTTTATGAAAATCCCGTGAAGGGCTGAAAATGATTTGAAAACATTTGAATAAAGAAAAATGTTGTTTTATGCGAAAATGTGCTTTTGTGTGAAAATGGTGATGTGGTGAAGTGTGGGGTGCAAGTGTGCACGGAATTTGAGGCAATGGCATGAGAAAGTGAGTTGGGATCAGGCCGAGTATCATAAGCTCGGGTAACGATCATGTAAGTCTGATGCATTTGGCACAGACTGAGGCTTAAAAGAGCGTGATTGAATTCGGTCCGAGGCACGATTAGCTCGGGTGAGACCGGAATTGGACCGAAGCATTCTAAGCTCGGGTTTCGATCATGTAGGCCTGTCGCATTTGGCGCGGGCTGAGGAAAGTGTGAATGTGGGATCGGACCGAGGCGTGTGATGCTCGGGGCGCGATCGAAGGGCCTGAGGCGTGAACGAGTACGCGGGCCGGATGTGGTGAGTGGTCGCAGTATACCTGAGGCGTGTACGTTTACGCGGGTCACTGGCGAAGAATGAGAATGGACGGAATAATGGGATAAGAGTGGTATATGCGTGTGTTTACATCTGACATGATTGAACTTGAATGATGTTGTGTGCATGTTTGAGCCTGGCAATATTATTTGTTGTGCCTGCGATATGATGTTTCAGCGTGTGTGAATATATGTGTGTGATTGCGTAATTGCCTGGAGGTACGTGATAGCCTAGGTTGGGTTTAGAGGTGAACTTACTGAGAAATGTTCTCATGGTTGTTTCAACCAACAATTTCAGAACCCTGACAGGACCCATGAATCTTCCGCCACCGCCACCAAAACATTTTGGAGTCCTCAGTGGATGAGACGGTATAAGGGGACTCAGACTCAGTAGACAAGAAATCAGACTCAGAATGGGTTTTTGGCGAGCACCATTTTTAGAGTAGTAGTAAATCCAGGTTTTCATCCTTGGAGTATCGGTTTTTGAGAAAGGCGGTGTGCATGTACATGTATGAGACAGTTTATATATGTAAATATTATGGTATAAGAAGGAAATGAAAAAGATATGTACATTCTTCCAATTCTCTCCAGTTTTTAATTGTCCGGGTTTAATTGTTGTTATTCGCTGTGGTAGTAAATCTTTGATAGCTTTTTGAGGTCAGCGACATTCCTGGGACGTCACTAGAATCGACCAGAGGCGGTGTCGCATGCCAAAGGGGTTTGGGGGCGTGACAGGTCCTTTACGTCTCGTTCTATTGAATTATATCTTGAGTTTGAGCCATTTATGAAATCTGACTTAATTAGATAAATATCCAAATTTGACCGCATAAAGAAATTCAAAGAAAGGCAACCTCTATTACGGTTAAAACAAGAGAAAGAAGAAGGCCGCGTTTGGTTTAGTTTTGCAAATAGACATCGGGGAAATGCAAATGCTTTTAACTTAAAGTCCATTGAAAAAATGCAAATTGTATTTGGTAAAAAATCATTTGTAGTATTTAGCAATTTTTTTAAGGGCTTTTGGGTTTATTATTTTTATTAAAAAAAAGCAAACCATTCGTTGGCTTCGACGAATGGCTAGAGATGCCAGCAAGCCAAATCCAGCGCCGGTGGTCATTGCCCTAGGTCACAACCCTCGGCGAGGGTCACATGATCTCAAGCAGCCCTTGCCATGGTCGCACGACCTCAGGCGGTTGTCGTCGAGGTTGCGCAACCTTGTTGACCCTTCGCCGTCCTGATCTGGTCTTATCGGCTCTGGCCGATTGCCCTCGTGCAAAGAATTATTGGGGATAGTTTTGAAATAAAAAAAATTAATTTCAACATTTGGCCAAATAGCGAAAGCTTATCAGAATTGGACTTTCAATCTTCCCAACGCTAGTTTTCACTTGAAAGCTTTTTGGGAAGTCTTGCCAAATAACATAACATTTTTCAAGATTTTGGAGGTCAAAAATCCATTAAAAAAGCTGAATCAAACGCATTCGAACTTTCTAGTAAGGGTGTCAATAGTTCAGTTCGGTTTAGCTATCTAGGAGAACCGAACTGTTTAGACGTGTGCTTGATCCGAACCGAAACACCATACTAACCGTATATGATCCGAACTGAAAACGTGGTTCAGTTCGGATCAGTTCGGTTCGGTTTTCGGTTTTTCTTTTTTATCTTTTTTTTGCACTTCTTCCCTTCGTCCTCCTCCACGACTTCTTCTTCCGCTCTCTCTCTTCCCTTCTCTGTGAGACTGCTTCTTCTTTCTTCTTCCCGTCAAGAAGCAGCTCAATTGATGGCCCACCACCGAAAGGCCCCACCAGATCACCGGAGTCGGCCATGGACATTCGCCGGAGACCGAACTTCCAGCAACCAAACCCGCTCTAACAACAAAAAAGCGAGGACCGGGACTCGGACGACCCGTTTGTTTAACGGTGGCCACCACAAACACCTCGGAGCCGCCGTCGCCGGCCCAGGTGGACTCGGTCTCGATGTCGGCACCGGCCGACGAGCTGACGGCCGAGGGCCGTGAACAAGCGCTACGAGGGGCTCGTCATGCTACGGCCAAAGGCCGTCAAGGGGAAGGGCCCGTGGCACTGGGCGCACCTCGAGCCCATGCTCGTCCACAACGCCGACCCGCCAAGGCTGTGAAGCTCCGGCACTCCCTCTGCGAGGCCGTCTTCTCCACCTCCGAGCACCTCAAGCGCGGCACCTGGCCCACCTTCAAGAAGCCAGAGAGAAAAACGTGTTTCGTCACTTTTTGGGAGATGATAATGCTGTCAGAGAAGAGGAAGAGGGAGAATAAAGCAGGAAAGAGAGAGAGAGAGGAGAGCAGCGAGAGTGCGAAGGCAGAGGAAGAGGAAGAGGGAGAACAGAGTAAAAAAGTGATAGGGAGAAAGAGAGAGAGAGAGAGAGAGAAAAGTGAGTGAGAGGTGAGCAGTAGTGAACAGTGAGATTGAGGAGAGAGAGCGCGCGAAAGGTAAGAAAACTACGTTAAAAAACCGAAATCCGATCCTGTTCCAACCTAAGCGAGCCGAATCATTATGCTAATCAAATTCATTTACTTATTATCCAAACCAAATCGAAAATACATGAATTTTCAATCTAAATCAATTCGATTCGTATCTGGATATGATTCTGACGCCCTTGCTGACACCCTTGCTCTCTAGCACTAGAAGACCGAATAAGGTGCTCACATATATATTTTATTTTATGGGATAAGAGGGTCGTTGTCAGAGAAAGAAACAAAAAGCAAGCAAGGGTTTTGTTTGATTATTTCTCTTGCCGGCAGTAGCCGCTTGCATATAAGGTGCAAAAGAAAGACTCCGTGGGTCCCTCCCTTTCCACGTAGCCGCGCAACGAAGAGTTTTACATCGAATGTTAAGCGGCCATGCGGAGATTTTCTTCAAAGAACGTACAGAGAATTTTAATGAAGAGTTCTTTGATCAGTTGTACGAGGAGCTTCGGACACAAGCGGATTTTGTGCAATGAGTCTTACGTCAAATTGAATTGTGTTTTTTTTATTTTTAAATACTTTCTGCTTAGGTGTAATTTAGGTATATAAAACATTCGAGCGAGTGAACAATTATAACTCTGATTTTTTAATTATAATAGATTATTTGCTACTGATTTTACCCGTAAAATAAGTATCGATATTCGAATCGTACAACGTAAATTTCTGGTGTCTTTTATT